>CM070625.1:29276902-32120419 GCA_036346255.1 Ampelocalamus luodianensis
AAGAAAGGTATTCTTAACATCGAGCTGAGAGATAGACCACCGGCGAACAGAAGCAACCGCAACAAGAGTGCGAACAGTGGTCATATGGGCAACAGGGGCAAAAGTCTCGTCGTAGTTACGACCTTACTCTGCTGAAAGCCGCGAGCCACAATACGAGCCTTGTAGCGCTCGATAATACCATCAGACCGGGTCTTAATCTTGTACACCCACTTGCACGTGATCGGACGAGTATGCACAGGTGTCGGTACAATATCCCAAGTCTCCGTACATCGAAGAGCATCAAGCTCCTCTGCCATAGCGAGGTGCCACTCAGAATGAGGAGCAGCCTCACGATAAGAACTAGGCTCAGTGACAGAGAGAGCATGAGCTATCGGAGCAAATCCAAGACGATCAGGAGGTCAAAGGGATGTCTGGTCACGATGGACATAACGAGGAGCATCACCAGGAGGATCAGATGTGGGTGTCGGCAAAATACCAGGAGAGAAAACTGGTAAAGGACAAGGACGTCTGGAGTAGTGAATACCAGAGAAATGAGACGGTGGTGGTGTAGGAACAAGAGGCGGTGCTGCAGGAGGCAACGCCGGAGGCGAAGGTACAAAAGGAACCACTGGAGACAGAATAGGGGAAGACTGTGATAGTAGAGAAATGAGTGAAGAGTCAGAAAGAGACAACCACGAAATCGACTCAACGGTAGAAACAGGAGGAGCCGAATCTCGATAGAAGAAAGGTCGAGATTCGTCAAAGACAACGTCTCGTGAAACCTTGATACGTCGAGCAGAAGGATCCCAGCAGCGATAACCCTTATGCTCAGAACTATAACTAAGAAACACACACTCAACTGACTGGGCCGACAATTTAGTGCGCTCACGAGGCAGCAACAGAACAAAACAAGTACAACCAAAAACACGAAGGTGAGTGTACTAGGGGGCTCGAGAGTAGAGGCGCTCTATAGGACTGACACCCTTAAGAGTAGTTGTCGAACCCGGGAGGGAAGGATCCCAATTCTCGTGTTCAAACACCACCGAGATTTCCGGTGTACAGTCTCACAAAATGAATATCACATTCATATCACGAAAACGTAAATGACATTAAATAAATAACTGTTTAATACAAATAAGTCTGAATAATAATATCAAATGTCAAATGATAAACACAGCGGAAACAACATAATAGTGGGAGCCACACGATGCGCCACAGGCAATCGTCTGGGTCAGAAGGCCTACTCGTCCGGGTCCTCACCGTCAAGATAGCAGTCTTCTCCTGAATAAGATTTATTCAGCAAGGATGAGCACAACTACCGTGCTCGCAAGTCACACCCAATATTGAATTTAAATGCATGCATAAGGAAACAAGTGAGTATGGCAGGGGTTGTTTTGCATAAACAGCATTTTCAGTTTGAATAAGCATAGTAGTTTCTAAGGCAATTTTATACTATGGATAAAATCATATTTTGAAATGACAATGATATAATGTGGATAACCTCCAATGATAAAGTGAAGGATCCCCTCCTAACACTTGGCTTCCTTAAATTTTCATAAGGATTAACCATCCTCAACATTTAATAAAGTATTTAAAACCAAAAACAATTCTAACTTTAAGTGGCCTGCTAGCATGTCCATGACCATGGACGCGCTATTCGAATAGTTTCTACTCGCAGAGTTGGTACAACTTTACCCACACGAGGTGACATGCTCGTTATGCCGGCCAATTCACGCTTCCGTAGGCGTGTGGCTGAGCAATTACCATGAGGCCTTTACAATGTTTTATCCTAGTACATTCATGCCCGCTAAGGTTTCGCCTTTGAACTAACCGTCCTCCGGAAGCCCCCTCTTGCGCCAAGTGGGAATAAAACGTCTAACCGACACCCACAAAATCACATGACATAAATATACTAGGACATCACAAATTAGTTAGCCAAATCCTGCCCATACAGGACATGTGGTGGTACGTTATGGCATAGCAATAAGCGGCTCAAAGACCGGTCCTCAATTGACTTGGGCGTCATTCCTACAACCCATGGGCCTTGATCTTAACTAGATCAAACCCGTGCATAAACCTGCACCCCACCATTCCACCCATTTCGCCCAAGTCCAAACCCATTTTGATTTTATTTTGAATAAAAACTTCATTTATAAACTCATGTGGTAAGACAATACCACAATGTCAAGTTTGAAAACAATTTGTAGAAATCTGGTGTAAACTCTCCCAAATTCTATAAATGTGGACTAAGCTTGGCTAAGCATATATTTGAATTTTGGTAATATCTTGCCTATGGTATCAAGGTAGTCAGATACAACATTCAGATTTGGCCATACAATACCATATGGAATTAACTATATGTAAAACATGATATTAAAATATTTATAACAACATATGCATGCAATAAGGAATTTAAAAACTGAAAATAACTTAAAATAATAGGGGCAATATGGTCAATGGTGTAACTTGCCTTGTTCGATGTCTTGGAATTCTAAATCTTCAGATTGATCGAACTCTCCGGAGTCGTCGAATTCTATACGCGAAAATACGACAAATTCAATATGCAAATTCAAATAAATTCAAAAACCTAGCTCAAATTAACTCCAAACTGAAATATTTTGGTTTAGTTAGCTAGATTATAATTTTATATAAATTTTGCAATTTGAATCACCCAATTTGGAGTTCATATGCAAAAGTTATGAATTTTTGAAGTTTATATCTAAATCTGAAATTTTATTGAATTTCCAGAATTATTTTCCTACTGAAAATCCATTTATTGCGCAATGATTACCTCAGCACTGAATTTTCAGAGTTAAATTTAAATAAAATGATTTCTGACATGTGGGCCCCAAGTGTCAGTGGGCCGGCTCACTGTGAACCAAGCCCACCGAACCTTGGAAAGACTGGCACGGTGGACCATGCCACGCGGTGCTCACGTGGTGCTGACTGGACCGCCGCGTGTGCGCCAGGCAAGCAGGAGAGGTGATGTGGCGCCTATGTGGCGCCTATGTGGCAAAGCCACGTCAGCGCCGGGCGGGGGCGGCGCACGGGAACCAACGATCCGACGATCGACGGCGTTTCACCGGCGACGAGGTACCAAAAGGAGAGGATGCTACGAGGAACTCGATCGCTACCGGCGGCGGAGGCGCGACAAGGTGGCGGCGGCGGCGAAGGCGCGGCGGCGATGTTCGGACTTGCGGCGCGGCGAGATCGGCGGCGGCTCGGGAAGGCGACGCGAGCACCGGGTGCGCGAGGTTGCGGCGAAGACGACGGTGGTGTCGGTGTGGCGAGGACGTCGTCGGGGGCGTCGGAATCGGAGAAGAAGGCGGTCGTGGCAGAGGAGCTTCCATGGGCGATTCCGGCGACGTTGGGGCGTGTAAGGAGGGGTGAGTGAGGGGAAAAGATGGAGGAGGGGAAGAGGCTCGCAGGGCTTCCTTTTGTAGGGTGCGGGGAGGCCTGGAACGGCGGCGACGTGGGAGGCGTGCGGCGGCGGTTTCGCAAGGTCGTGGTGTGCGTGCAGATAAAGTGGAGGAAAGGGTGGAGATCGTGTGCGGCGACGGGCGCGAGTCGTGCGCGACGATGCGGTGGAATCGGGGCGGTTGGAGGCGCCCGTTTTCAAGCTCGGCGTGGCCTCGCCCATGGCGGTTGCGCGCTGGAGAAGAACGCGGCGACGAAGACGACGATGCGGAGCCGTTGGATAAGGATCCGGCGGTTGAGATCGCTTGGGGTAACGTGAGGAGTTACGGCGCGGAGACGACGACTGTGGCCCGTTGGATTAGAATCCAACGGTGGAGGGGGGAAGGCGTGCGGTGATGGCGTGGGCTGTGCGGCGGTCGCGGGCCGTGCACGCGGGACGGCTTTTGGGCCGGAGCCGTTGGGTTTCGGCCCAATGCTGGTTTTGGTATTTTCTATTGATTTTCTATTTGTTTAAATTCTGATAATTCATTTAGGCTTTAGAAAATAGCAAAATACTTCCAAAAATTATGGAAAAAATTCACAGAAATTCCCATGATCATTCTGGACTTAATAAAATTATTTCCAACTTTATGTTGGTTTTTAATTTTGTAAATAAATTTGTTTTAGTTTTAAAACATTTATAAAAAGCTTTTGAAAATCCAGGAAAAACCACAGACATAAATAAACTTTTAAATTTTACTGAAATTGAAATTTGGGCTGTTACAAACCTACCCCCCTTAAGGGAATCTCGGCCCGAGTTTCAGGATTGGTCAGCAAAGAGCTCGGGGTAGTTGGTCTTGAGGTCTTCCTCTTTTTCCCATGTGGCTTCACTGTCTGGGTGATGACTCCACTGCACCTTGTATGATCGAATTATCCTGCTTCTGGTGACACGCTCTACGACATCCAGAATCTTGATGGGTCGCTCCACATAAGTGAGATCTTCTCGAAGATCGAAGCTTTCAAGGAAGGTATGGTCTTCTGGTGCTTGCATGCATTTCCTCAACTGGGATACTTGGAAGACATCGTGTACTGCTGACAAGGCTTCTGGCAGCTCAAGTTGATATGCTACTTCACCTCTTTTGGCTAGAATTTTGTATGGCCCCACAAATCTGGGTGCGAGTTTTCCTTTTGTTCGGAACCTTTTTACTCCTCTGAGTGGAGTGACTCTGAGATAGACCAAGTCTCCTATCTCAAAGTTTAAATCCCTCCGACGGTTATCAGCATAACTCTTTTGTCGGGTTTGTGCCACTTTCAGATGTTCCCTTATAGCTTTGACCTTACTTTCTGCATCTTTGATTATCTCAGGTCCAAAGAGCTGATGCTCTCCTACTTCATCCCACAGAAGTATAGTTCTGCATTTTCTGCCATACAAAGCTTCAAATGGAGCCATTTGCAAGCTAGCTTGATAGCTATTGTTATACGAGAATTCTGCATACGGCAAATTCTTGTCCCAACTTTGTCCGATTCCGTAGCACGGGCTCTGAGCATATCTTCGAGGACTTGATTGGTGCGTTCCGTCGACCATCCGTTTGAGGATGATAGGTCAGATCGAAGTTGAGTCCGGTGCCTAAGGCTTCATACGGACTCGCGTAATCTTGATGTAAATCGAGAACCTCTGTTTGACACGATCTTCTTGGGTACCCTGTAGACAAACAATCCTAGCCACATATAACTCGCCAACCGTCCGCTTCAGTATGTAGTCTTGACGGAATGAAGTGAGCTACTTTGGTCAACCGATCAACTATCACCCGGATAGAATCATATCCCGATTGGGTCCTAGGAAGTCCGGTGATGAAATCCATGCCAATTTCTTCCCACTTCCATTCTGGAATTGGTAGTGGCTGCAACAATCCAGCTGGTCTCTGATGTTCTGCCTTAACTCACGACACACATCACAATGAGCGCGAACTCAAAGAATTTCTCGCTTCATGCCGACCCACCGCATTTCTCCTTCAGATCCCGGTACATCTTGGTGCTTAGGGGTGAATGGAGTAAGGCGTTTCATGAGCCTCCTTCAAAATTGACTGTTTTAGCTCTTGTTGGTTAGGTACACAAATGCGGTTCCCAAACCATATTGTTCCTTGTTCATCTTCAATAATCTCGAGCCTTGCCTCTTCGCATATTCTTCTTGATCTCCTTGATGTCATCATCTTCTAGTTGTTTTTCTCCGATCGACTCAAGAGTCGGTTGTACTTCCAAAGCATTCACACAACCTTGACCGACAATCTCCAAGTTTAGACGCTTCAATTCTTCATGTAGTTCGTTTGTTCATCGCACCATCATGGTATTGCAATAGGCCTTTCGCCAGTGGCATCCGCAACTACATTTGCTTTGCCGGTGATAATGGATTCCAAGATCATAATATTTTATCAACTCTAGCCATCTTCTCTAGAAGGTTTAATTACACTGTGTGAATATATACTTCAAATTCTTGTGATCCGTGAAAATCTCACAGCGGTTACCAATGAGATAATGCCGCAGATCTTCAAGGCATGCACAATCGCCGCTAACTCGGATCATGGGTTGGATAATTCCCTTCATGTGGCCTCAATCGCTGGATGCATAAGCTACTACCTTGCCCTCCTGCATCAATACGCATCCGAGACCTTGACGGGATGCGTCGCAGAAGATCTCAAATCTTTACTGATATCGTAAAACTAACACAGTCGAGACTAAACTCCTCTTCGTGTCTTGAAAATTTTCTTCACAGCATCCGTCCAATCAAATTTCTTCTCCTTTTCGTGTTGAGTCATGGGTCTTGCAATCTTAGAAATTTTCAATGAACTGCGGTAATAACCCGCTAGTCCAAGGAAACTTCTCACTTGGTGATCGCTGGGTTGCTTCCAATCGATATGGCTTCAACCTTGGCGGGATCTATCGATTCCTCCCGCCGACACAATATGCCCAAGGAATGCCACTTGCCTTAGCCAAAATTCACTTTTCTGAATTTGGCATAGAGTTGGTGCTCCCTGAGTTTGTCCAGTATCATTCTGATTTGCTTCTCGTGTTCTTTTTCATCCTTCGAGTAGATGAGAATGTCATCGATGAAAACAACCACAAACTTATCCAAGAATTCCATGAACACTTTGTTCATCATATTCATGAAATAGCGGGGTGTTCATCAAACCGAAAGACATCATCAGAAACTCGCATACCCATATCCGTGGTGAAGGTTGTCTTGAATATCTTACGTCTCGATCTTTAGTTGGTGATAGCGAGATCTCAAATCAATCTTCGAAAAGACACTTGCTCCTTTCAGCTGATCAAACAGATCATCTATCCTGGGTAAAGGATATTTGTTCTTGATCGTCACCTCATTGAGTGATCTGTAATCAAGACACATCCACATGCTATTGTCCTTTTTCTTGACGAACAGCACTGGTGCTCCCCAAGGTGATGAACTGGGTCGGATGTAACCTTTGCTTCGCAGTTCTTCAATTCTGCTAACTCATTAGCTGACATTCTATAGGGTCGCTTCGATATTGGAGCTGTCCCTGGGACTAAGTCAATTAAGAACATTACGTCCCTATCTGGTGGCACGCCAGGTAAATCATCAGGAAAGACATCAGCATATTCTCGGACTACAGGTATGTCTTCAAGTTTCACTTCCGTCATGCTGGTGAGGATAGAACTTCCATTGGTGCAGGTCTTGGGTTTGAACTCTACTGAAATTCCTTCTCCATTTGTGAGGGTGATAGACCTATTGGCACAGTCTATCTGTCCGTGATTCTTGGCTAGCCAGTCCATTCCAAGAATGACATCCAAACCTTGGGAATGTAAGACTATCAAGTCTGCTAGGAAGGATACTCCGGATATTTCAAGGATGAGATTCGGGCATAAAGAACTAGTCCTCATCTCTGAACCCGGGGAATGGATTATCATGGGATTTGCTAAGGAAGATATTGGTAACCCATTTTTGCCCACAAATTTATTTGATACAAAAGAATGCGAAGCTCCGGAATCAAATAGCACTGAAGCTGGTATTGAATTGACAAGAAACATACCAAGCACAACATCCGGTCTTTGCTCAGCTTCTCGCCGTGGCGTGGTTCACACGTCCCTTGATGAACCGGCTTTGACACTTTTGCGCGCCGCCCGATGGTCGTGGCTCTGGTGCTGGCTTAGAAGACGCCGCTGCCTGCTGCTTCTTGGGGCATCTGTTGGCATAGTAGCCTGTTTCATTGCAAAGGGAAACAGTCACTCCGCACTGAGGCGGAGTTCTTCACTGAAATTGTCCTCCGCCTGATGCGCCGCGAAGTTGGAGGTGTTGGGGCGCCGTTACGATCGAACTCGGGAGGTGGAAGATCGAACTTTCCACGCCGCGGTGGTCGCGGTGAATGAAACGAGGCTTGGAAAGCCTCTGCGTTGAACTTCGGGCGCCATCCTCCGCTTGCGGTTCTCCATCTCGTGATGCTTGGCCTCCTGACGGATCGCCTTGTCCACCAACTGCTGGAAGTCGGTGAAACTCGGGAGATGAGTTGGGCGGAGATATCGCCGTTGAGTCCTCCAGAACCTTTCTTGCCGTTCTTCATCTCGGGCACATCGGTACCGGCATAGCGAGCTAGTTGGTTGAAGCGGTGGAGATACTCGCTCACCGAAGCGATTGCCTTAGCGAGTGCATGAAACTCCTTCTTCTTTAGTGTCATCATGCGGCAGGGATGTGGGCATGAAGGAAAGCTCTCACAAACTCGTCCCACGAGATGGCCTGGGCGTTGGCGTGTGAGATGCAGAAATTGTCCCACCATTCTGAAGCTGGTCCGTTGAGCTGATGAGTTGTGAACAGACCTCTCGCGATCCGTGCATTGCGCGATGTCCAGCTTCTTTCCGATGGCACGGCCAATCGTCGCATCCATCGGCTCGGTCTTCTTGGAGAATGTCGGAGGACGATACGCATGAACTCCGACATGGTCACCACCGAAAAGGTGTGCCGTGCCTCGAGTTGCGCGGTAGCCGCCGTTCGGTTGTTCGGCGTTGTTGAGCGATCGAGCCAACAATTCAATAAGGTGAGTTTGATTGGCCATCATCCGCTGCCAATCCGGTCCTATCCGGCGGTGGGAGGAGGTCTTGAACATGCTGCTCATGGTTGTCGGTATTCCATTGCTCGACCACCTCGATGCCGCCATTTCATGCGGGTGTTCACCATCTGCTTGTTCACCATCTGCTTGAACTTTTCAAAGACTTAGGAAAGGGAAAAAAAGGTTGCACTAAGGGGGAGTAAATTTATATTAGCCCAAAAAGCACACAAATACAAGACAAAGAATCCAAATTTCTTTTTCAAAGCAGTTCTTTATTTTATTCATTTGATTATGGCTACCACAAAAGGTTAGTAGCTCATAATACGCTGCTAATCGAACACTAAAGGGAAAGCAAATATCTAAAATGGTGGAAGTAAAACATCTATGGGGTGGATGGGGTGTAGTCGAGAGTTGCAGTCTTTGCCTTGGCCCTTTTGTACAGAGCCAATTCAGCCTTCTCCGCCTTCGACCTCTCCTCTGCGGCCTCTAGCCTCCCCTGAACGAGATACAGCTCGTCGAGGGTGTTGCCATAGGCGTAATCCATCGCTTTGGCTAACTCCACCTGGTGGGTGATCTCCGGCATATCCTCATTCTCGATCGAGCCAAGGCACCGCCAGCCGGGTGGGATGTGCATAGGTAATACCGGAATGCGATATCCCGAAAGTGGGCGCTGAGGTGTAGCGAAGTCGTGAACGATTTCTCTTGCGCATCCTCGGATGCCGCCCTCGAAGGTCTCCCGACGCATTGGGGCGCCGAAGATGTGGAATGACGATTCTGGCGCCAAGTTAGAGTAGAGGATAACCTCCACTCTCCAGGCGCTCTTCTTGTCCCACGATATACTTGTATCCTTGGTATGTGGGTCTCTTCGTGAAACTCGGTTGTCGCATCATCTTCCATAGGATATCCGCCCATTCTCCAAACAGACTCCATGGGAGATACAGGTCTGATCTCTTGGCCATCTACAATTTTAGAAAGGACAAGAGTTTAGAAATCTTTTAATAGAGAAAGGAAGAGTAAGACTGGAAGACAGTAAATAGTTTGTAAATTTTTGAAAAATAGTCCTTAATGGTTTTACCAATTCTACAGTGGGCCATGACCTCTGATCGATATGGCTCGATATAACTTTTGTCGAACCCGGAGCGAAGGATCCCGAATTCTCGTGTTCAAACACCACCCGAGATTTCCATTATACAGTCTCACAAAAATGAATATCACATTCATATCACGAAAACGTAAATGACATTAAATAAATAACTGTTTAATACAAATAAGTCTGAATAATAATATCAAATGTCAAATGATAAACACAACGGAAACAACATAATAGTGGGAGCCACACGATGCGCCACAGGCAATCGTCTGGGTCAGAAGGCCTACTCGTCCGGGTCCTCACCGTCAAGATAGCAGTCTTCTCCTGAATAAGATTTATTCAGCAAGGATGAGCACAACTACCGTGCTCGCAAGTCACACCCAATATTGAATTTAAATGCATGCATAAGGAAACAAGTGAGTATGGCAGGGGTTGTTTTGCATAAATAGCATTTTCAGTTTGAATAAGCATAGTAGTTTCTAAGGCAATTTTATACTATGGAAACAATCATATTTTGAAATGACAATGATATAATGTGGATAACCTCCAATGATAAAGTGAAGGATCCCCTCCTAACACTTGGCTTCCCGCCCAAATTTTCATAAGGATTAACCATCCTCAACATTTAATAAAGCATTTAAAACCAAAAACAATTTAACTTTAAGTGGCCTCGCTAGCATGTCCATGATCATGACGCGTGCGCTATTCGAATAGTTTCTACTCTGCAGAGTTGGTACAACTTTACCCACACGAGGTGACATGCTCGTTATGTCGGCCAATTCACGCTTCCGTAGGCGTGTGACTGAGCAATTACCATGAGGCCTTTACAATGTTTTATCCTAGTACATTCATGCCCGCTAAGGTTTCGCCCCTTTGGACTGACCGTCCTCCGGAAGCCCCATCTTGCGCCAAGTGGGAATAAAAACGTCTAACCAACACCCACAAAATCACATGACATAAATATACTAGGACATCACAAATTAGTTAGCCAAATCCTGCCCATACAGGACATGTGGTGGTACGTTATGGCATAGCAATAAGCGGCTCAAAGACCGGTCCTCAATTGACTTGGGCGTCATTCCTACAACCCATGGGCCTTGATCTTAACTAGATCAAACCCGTGCATAAACCTGCACCCACCATTCCGACCATTTCGCCCAAGTCCAAACCCATTTTGATTTTATTTTGAATAAAAACTTCATTTATAAACTCATGTGGTAAGACAATACCACAATGTCAAGTTTGAAAACAATTTGTAGAAATCTGGTGTAAACTCTCCCAAATTCTGTAAATGTGGACTAAGCTTGGCTAAGTATATATTTGAATTTTGGTAATATCTTTCCTATGGTATCAAGGTAGTCAGATACAACATTCAAATTTGGCCATACAATAACATATGGAATTAACTATATGTAAAACATGATATTAAAATATTTATAACAACATATGCATGCAATAAGGAATTTAAAAACTGAAAATAACTTAAAATAATAGGGGCAATATGGTCAATGGTGTAACTTGCCTTGTTCGATGTCTTGGAATTCTAAATCTTCAGATTGATCGAACTCTCCGGAGTCGTCGAATTCTATCTGTAAAATACGACAAATTCAATATGCAAATTCAAATAAATTCAAAACCTAGCTCAAATTAACTCCAAACTGAAATATTTTGGTTTAGTTAGCTAGATTGTAATTTTATATAAATTTTGCAATTTGAATCACCCAATTTGGAGTTCATATGCAAAAGTTATGAATTTTGAAGTTTATATCTAAATCTGAAATTTTATTGAATTTCGAATTATTTTCCTCTTGAAAATCCATTTATTGCGCAATGATTACCTCAAGACTGAATTTTCGAGTTAAATTTAAATAAAATGATTTCGACATGTGGGCCCCAAGCGTCGGTGGTCGGCCATCGTGAACCAAGCCCACCGAACCTTGGAAAGAGCGCACGGTGGACCATGCCACGCGGTGCTCACGTGGTCTTGACGGACCGCCGCGTGTCGCCAGCAAGCGAGAGAGGTGATGTGGCGCCTATGTGGCAAAGCAACGCCGTCGGCGCGGCGGGCGCGCGACGGGAACTAACGATCCGGCGATCGACGGCGTTTCACCGCGGCAGGGGTACCAAAAGGGAGAGGATGCTACAGTGGAACTCGATCGCTACACCGGCGACGAGGGGCGGCGAGGTGGCCGGCGGCGAGCGGCTGGAGCGGCGGCGATGTTCGGACTTGCGACGGCGACAAGATCCAGCCGGCCCGGGAAAGGCGACGCGAGCACCGGTGCGCGAGGTTGCGGCGGCGGCGGTGGTGTCGGTGTGGCGAGGACGCCGTCGGGCGCGGAATCGAGAGAAGAAGGCGGTCGCGGCGAGGAGCTTCCACGCGATTCCGCGACGTTGGGCGTGTAAGGAGGGTGGTGAGGGGAAAGATGGAGGAGGAAGAGGCTTGCGTGGCTTCCTTTATAGGTGCGGGAGGCACGGGCGACGGCGACGTGGGAGGCGTGCGGCGGCGGTTTCGCAAGGTCGTGGTGTGCGTGCAGAGAAAGTGGAGGAAAGGGTGGAGATCGTGTGCGGCGACGGGCGCGAGTCGTGCGCGACGATGCGGTGGAATCGGGGCGGTTGGAGGCGCCCGCTTTCAAGCTCGGCGTGGCCTCGCCCATGGCGGTTGCGCGCTGGAGAAGAACGCGGCGACGAAGACGACGATGGCGGGCCGTTGGATAAGGATCCGGCGGTTGAGATCGCTTGGGGTGACGTGAGGAGTTACGCGCGGAGACGACGACTGTGGCCCGTTGGATTAGAATCCAACGGTGGAGGGGGGGAAGGCGTGTGGTGATGGCGTGGGCGTCGCGCGGCGTCGCGGGCGTGTGCGGCGGGGACGGCTTTTTGGGCCGAGCCGTTGAGTTTCGGCCCAAAGCTGGTTTTGGTATTTTCTATTGATTTTCTATTTGTTTAAATTCTGATAATTCATTTAGGCTTTAGAAAATAGCAAAATACTTCCAAAAATTATGGAAAAAATTCACAGAAATTCCCATGATCATTCTGGACTTAATAAAATTATTTCCAACTTTATGTTGGTTTTTAATTTTGCAAATAAATTTGTTTTAGTTTTAAAACATTTGTAAAAAGCTTTTGAAAATCCAGGAAAAACCACAGACATAAATAAACTTTTAAATTTTACCAAATTGAAATTTGGGTATATCTGAGTGGAAGGTCTGATATTGATGAGATATGCAAATGTAGAAATGCGACCTCGACCCAGGCGTAATGGTGGAACATGAGAGGCAAGGAGAAGTGTGCGGGCAGTCTCAATCAGATGACGATGTTTGCGCTCAGCAACCCCATTCTGAGCATGGGCACCAGGACAAGAAGATTGGTAAAGAGTGCCCGCTCGTAAAGAAATTGTCTAAAAGCGCGAATGCACGCCTACTTGTAATCACAAATAAAAGTACGGATGGGAGAATCAAATCGAGTATGAACCATCGTTGCAAAGCTACGATAGATCACAAGAAACTGACCACGATTAGACATAGGAAAAATCCATGTAAAGCGGGAATAATCATCAATGAAGATCACATAAAGTTTATGTCCGCCTTTAGAGATAATAGGCGCAGGTTCCCATACATCTGAATGAACTAAGTCAAAAGGACGAGAAGACAAGGACTCACTAGAATGATAAGGAAGTCAGAGTCGCTGCCCACTTACAACCTCGACAAAACATGGTCGTGTCAACAGGAACACGTCCAAGAACACCCTTACGAACTAATGAAGAAAGACGAGACCCACACAAGTGACCTAAATGGTGATGCCACTGCGCAAAAACTCCAGAGGTGGTGGCAGCAGTGGCGGTGGATGTAGAGGTGATAGGAGCAACTGAAGTGGACTGAAGGTGGATGCGGTCAAGAATGTAGAGACCTAACGATCCTTCGGCGCGGCGGTCCCAAATACCGCTCTCGTCACCGGTCTGAACAAAGCAGTGTGAGAGTCAAAACCAACGCTACAGCCGAGATCGGTGAGCTGACCCACCGAGAGAAGCTGCATAGTAAGTCGGGAACATGAGAAATAGCCGGAACAGTAAAAGTCGCGGACAAAGAGTGCCCTAACTGCCGCGCATGCAGGAGTACCATCGGTTGTTTGAACTGAGATAGGAAAACAGGGAGGTCCTATCAGTAAGAGATGTGGAGTCCGGTGTCATGTGGAAAGAGGCACCGAGTCCGTAACCCAAGAAGTACTGAGGAGACGTCGAGCTAGACCGCGTAACTCGCGAGCCGTGAGAGAGCCTGGCGCAGAGTCTCGGCAGCCGCCGAATGTAATCACTCGCTTAGAAGGTCTCGACATCGCCGGTGCCGCCCTCCCATCGAGGAAGGGCCTCCTGCGCTTCTTGGGTCGCCCACGCGCTTTGTTCGCTGGCGCATCGCACAACGCCGTAGTCGTGCCTGTTCTTGCAATAATTACACCAACCCCGGTTGGTGCAAAAGCAAGCAAAATGCAGAAAGCGAGAAGATCCTGTAGTCGGGCGAAACCGGCGGTGTAGTCGAAGAAGAAGGGTAGCAAGCACGGTCGGAATAAATCGTCGCCGCTAACCCACGCGGCTCCTCAAAGACGGCGTCGAAAGAGCCTCAGAATCGCCGGTCGGTGGTGCGGCTCAAGAAATGAGTCTGACGGGCTCATAAAGCGGCGATCACAACCGCCGCGACTTTATCACACTCTGGCGAGCGAAGAAGCGAGCTCGCCCACCGGGCGCCGAGAGATCGCCAGGCTCGAACTCACACACGAGCGAAGAAAGCGAGCATCGCCGCTCTGCGGTATCGCCGCGCAAGTACTCCCGATTCGACGAGTGGCACGCAGACCAACAATGTCCGGTGGATGGAGTCGCCGATGCGACCACCGTGATGGCTCGAACACGGGCCTCGCAAGACACCCGCTCAAAAGCGTCTATGGCATCTTGAAAGCCTCATCAACGCCGTCGCAGCCTCGCCTCCTTCTTGGCGCTCTCATCTTCTCGCAGGAGATGCCGGGCAGGTCAGTTCGGGAGGAGGTCAACCGTGACGGCGACAAGGTTGGGTACCGATGCGTGTCCCAGGCAGAGACCATCAAGCGTGATTCCATGAGTGAAGACCACACCGTAATTCGCTCCATGAAGGTTGGTTCCGAGAATGGGATCGCAATGATGGAACGGAAGCCATCGGTAGCGGCGCGGGCGGCGCGGCGACCAAGGCAACGGTTCAACAGCGCGCCGACAACGCGGCCAGTTAGATCAATGTATCGCTTTCTTTTTCTTTTCCCTTTTTCCCCTTTTTTTCTTTTTCCCGGCCGGGGCTAAAAAGCGCACCTGCTACACGGCCGGCTGTCGAAGAGAAAGGCACGGAACTAGGTTCCCGCCTTGTGGCGCGCGCGCGCAGTCTCCGGCCGGCAGCGCGCCCTGGCGCGCGGCGAACAAGCTGGTGGATGCGTCGGGCTCCCGGTCGGCGCGCGTCGAGCTCTAGGCGACGGGCAGCGACGGTGGTGGCGGATCTCTGAGGCGGCAGCCAACGAGCGGCGGGCTCCGACGGCGAGATGGGCTCGAGCGGCGTCGTCCTCGCCTTGGGCTCCTGATCGGCGGAGCAGCGGCGGCGGAGACCGGACGGGTGATGGCAGCGTGCCGGCCCGTGCACGCGATGGTTTCAGGCGCGGCGGCGTCGTGGTGGCGTTCGAGCCGGACGGTGGCCGGTCGACCGACGGCGTCGGGTGGTAGGATGGCGGTGGAAGGAGAACTAGGTTAGAGCCCTAGCTCTGATACCATGTTGAGTTGCATGCACCAACCAATTCACCCAAAAGCTTAAGCTTGATGAGGAAATATGGACAATTCACTTATACTTCAACACTCCCCCCTCACGTGTAGGTTCCTCAGACCTAAGACGTGGAATAGAAATGAGCTGCAATTATTTTCTTAATTGCGCTAGCCGGGTTTTGAACTCAAGACCTCTTGGCTCTGATTCTATGTTATGAATATTGTGTGCATCTATTCAAGAGCCCCAATGGGCAATATATATAGGGAGTACAAAAGGGGGTTGCCATATACAGATAAGGAAATACAAGAGTCCTATTCTAACACCTAGAACAAGCCTTGAGGAATTTCTGGATAAAAATACTTTGCATAAAAACCTCTGGAAAATTTATACAAGGTTTATCCTAGAGCTAGGAACCTCCAGTCCAAATTTTAGAATTTTTGGAGTTAGTTGCTACCTCTAAAAATACTTTCAAGTTCAGCTCAAATTTCAAACCCTAAGTCAATTCACTGTTGGACTCAGGTTAGACCCGAGCCCAACCTCTGGACTTGGTCGAACCAAATCAACTAAACGCACTCGGGCTCGGTTCTTTGGGCACGTTCCTCTTTAGCCGTTGGATCTCCTGTCTACCGCTGAGATCCTCGGGAGCGCTCGGACCTCCCCCTCGTTGGACCACCTTCTGTGTTTTTGCAAAGACCACCCTGGGTTGTTTGCAAAGACCACCCTCTCGGCTTTAGCCAGGACCTCCCTTAACCTTTTGCAAAGACCACCCCAAAGACCTCCCTAAGACCACCCTCAGACCACCTTCGGTGCTTTTGCAAAGACCACCCTGTTGGTCTTTTGCAAAGACAACCCTCCAGACCACCCTTGGCTACCACCACTGTCTTGTGGGCCGCGCACTTTAAACCTAGTGCGTGCTTGTGTAGCGCCTAGGTGATCGTGGACCGTCCGTGTTTAGATCTGTGTCTCAGATCTCTTTAAACGTTTGGGACCTCCGAACGTTACTTTCAATCGTGGCCTTCCGTTTCTAATCCAACCGTTGAAGTGTTTTGACTAGGGACTGTTGGTTTGGCTCAACCCACTCGTGTGTTTTAACCGAACCACTTTGGTTCTTTCACTGGCGGGTGGGACCCCTTGAGCCTGGTCATCATCATCTTCCTCAGCCCGTGCACGCGTGCGCCAAGGCAGAGGAGGAGCAGAGCCTTGTCACTTCCTCTTTATCCTCATCAACGGCTCCTTGCTGCCAGCATTAAATGCTCGCCAGAACCTTTCACCCCCGAAGTCCCCCTTCTACCTGCTCCCGTCACTCAACTCGTCCATAGCAGGCTTGACCACCGTGGAGCATTGCCTTGCTCCATTCCTTTGTCCTCCGGCTATAAAAGGCCCCTGAGCTCCTCCTTAGCTCTCTTTCAACATCGCCTTGCAAACCCTAGTTCCATCTCTGTGAAATTATGCGCAAATCACCGAGAGCCCCTTAGTCGCCATTGCTGGACCTTGGAGCTCCTCGGGGGCGATGGTGCTCCAGTGGTTCCATTCCAGATCTTTTTAAGTCGCCTTGTTCCTCTCATCATCTTGACTAAATCCCCTAACTCAATTTAAGTTTGCCCTTACAGGAATAGCTTGAATTGAGTTTTGCTCTCCTTCGACCGCGTTTCTTCGCTTTCATCCTCAACTCCGGTAAGGACCTCCTCCCGTCAATTGGTAGCTCGTGGACCACCTTTAGGCCTTTGTGAAGCTGACCTCACCTTTCGGTGCTTTGCATTTTGCTCAGACCTTCGTCCCAGCGTTGTCTTCCCTAGCGCCGGCGGTGGTCGTCGTCGCTAGAGCTCCCCCGACCACCTCCGGACCTCCTCTGTGCTCAGGTAGCTCTTTGTTAGTCCCTAGTTGCTTGGGCACTCTCTATTTGGACCGCTGCGGAGCTCTTGTGTTGTTTTCGTTTTGGCCATGGTTGTCACCGCCGCCACTTTCTGGCTCGCTGATGTTTTAGGTTGGTTCAGCCGTTGGGAGTACTTCCCTTGGGTGCGCAATGTTATTGTGAACCTTTTGCTGCCTTTGGTTGGCGCCGTCGTGACCGGAGTCGTCGTCGGCGAGCCGGCGAGCAAAACCGGGTGGTACTGGAGTCCTATTGTCGTAAGCTAGACCACCCCTTTGACAACCTTTAGACCACCTCATGTCGATCTTGACCGTCCCGGACCTCCTCCATGCAGATCTGGGCCGTCAAGACCAGCACCCCCGTGGTCTTTTACTAGGACCACCTCTGGTCTTTTGTAAAGATATCGTTTAGGACCTCCATGTGGATATCTTGATACCGTTCAGGACCTCCCTATGGAGATCCGAGCCGCCTAAGACCTCCCCTCTTTTAGACCTTACCGTTTAGGACCTCCCCGTGGAGATCTTGACCGTTCAGGACATCTCCATGGAGATCTGAGCTATCCAGGACCTCCCCTCTTTTAGACCTTACCGTTTAGGACCTCCCCGTGGAGATCTTGACCGTTCAGAATCTCCCCATGGAGATCTGAGCCGTCCAGGACCTCCCCTCTATGAGAACTTATCGTCCAGGACCTCCTCTTGTAGATCTTGACCGTTAGTACCTCCCTTGGTGAGATCTTAGCCGTCAGGACCTCCTCAGTTAGATATTAACCCTTATGACCTCCTCCGGGACCTCCCTCGGGACCTCTCCACCTTAAGGGTTTAGCTTTTTCTTGCACTAAAAAATTGTTCAAACTTGTAAAATGCATAAGTTTTTCTCTGTAACTCCAATTTGAGCAAACTAAAAATTGTTAGGTTCCTCTGTTAATATGCTTTAGTGTAGCATAGGTTTTAATTATGCCTTTGCCTCTGAAACTAATTTTGTGCTACTTCCATCACTTAGAAAAATCATAAGAAATTCATTTTAACTTCAAATGAAGTAAACCTAATTTTGCTGACCTTAGAATGTCATGCTATGCCTACCATAAAATGTTTAGGTTCACCAACTATTTAGAAATTTATGCAATGAACAGTAACAGAAAGCAATTAAATTAGATTTTTTTCAACTGATTGAAATTGTTTAGACCATAACTTTTGCATGCTTAGTCCAAATTGAATGATTCTTGTTGCTAAATTCATTTAAAATCATGATCTATGTGCTGTGTAAATTTCATGGATTTTGGATGACTTTGAATTTTGAGTCTTTTTCGGTGTTCGTCGTTTTATTAGATATTCTCGTTCTTGCGATAGGTTCCGAAGAATTTATTGAACCCGAGAGTAACCCTCTGCAGCAAGCAAGTGATCACCAGCAAGGCAAGCAGATGTAGCATTCATTTGATCATATTGATCCCATTACTTTTAAAGTCTAATATTTTGTTTGCAAACAATATGTATGCATGCTTCTTTATGTCAAAGTTAATTTTGTTGATTAGAGGTAACTAATCCTATTGCATTGTTTCCCTGAAATTGTCCACCCCTGCCATAAACCTAAGTTAATATTCTCACTGGTGAATTAGAGCCCGGTGAATGATTTATACTCTTTTATTGTCTTTTCACCGGTAGAATTGGGCGGTTATCGACTTAGTCGATGACCTTGATCACACAAATCTTACAATAACATTATGTGCAGCACCTTATGCTTTGTTATTTCATAAAGTTTAAAACAGAAAATAAAATATTTTAGACTCGGGCACATTGGTGTGATGGTGTGATCTTTTGGTGTGAATGGAATGGTGCCCGGGTCATCAAGGACCGAGTTACTTGTGTCACTAAGCCAAACGATATTTGCGTACAACCACACTAGGGGATATGGGACCTCTGACTTAGTACTTTGGGAGGTGTTAATTAATGAGTCGTGGTACCGAGTAGAGAAAATGTCTGCTTTGGGATGAGAGGGATGTGTTCCTTTCTAGGTTCTCCATACCTAGGAGCACCCGCAGTTGCTTCAGCTGGGCCGGTGTTTTCGACTCAACGTATGGGTCCTAGTGATCTTCGTCGCCAGCGGATCACTAAGGGTTAACCCCATACGTATGACTTTAATTAATACAATCCATTGGAAATGTCTCGAGGACTTAGCCGTGTCGATACCAAAGGAAGTGTGCTTAATAGCTTGGCAAAAAGGCGATCAAGTGTGGGTACATTGGTACACCCTATAGGGTTTGATCTATTCGAATAGCCTCGTCCTAGGTTATGGACATGCTTGGTAAGGTCGTACAAGAACTAGACTATAACTTTTTATTAAAACTTGATGTGGGTGGTACGAATGGGTAATTCATGCTATGGTTGTGATGGCTATTGGGTTAGTCATCTTTAGGATGTCTTACTGTCATATAATTATTGTCTCATTGTTATTTGAGCAAGTAAAATCATATTGTTAAACCGTTTCAATCTATTACTTATTGCAAATAAAATCTGCTTTATGCTGAAAATGAACCTTTAGCCCTCTCCTTTGATTAACTTTGCATGTAGTAATATCTAGGTTTGTTACTTGTAAGTCTCGCGAGTACATTTTGTACTCATTTGCTGTAACAGCCCAAATTTCATATTTCAGTTGAAAATAAAGTTTATTTATTTTTGTGGTTTTTTGTGGAATTTTCAAAAGCTTTTACTTAATCAAATTAAAGCTAAATAAATTTATTTGCAAAATATATTACCCAAATAATAGTTGAAAATACTTTATTTAAGTCCCAAATGCTCCAGAGAATTTCTGTGAATTTTCTCAGAATTTTTGGACTTAATTTGCTATATTCTAAAGCCTAATGGAATTATCAGTAATTATTTAAATCGAAAATCAAAAGAAAATCTCCAAACAGTCAATGGGCCGAAACCCACGCGGCCTAGACCAATTTTCACATGCGCCCGCACCACCAGTTCGCTTCGCTCTCTCTTCCTCTCGGCGACATCGGGCCCACCGCGACCTCTCCTTCTCTCTCTCTCGCACCAACATCGACATCTCACCGTTGGATTAAAATCCAACGCCGTAACTCCGTAATGCATTCAGAAGGTCCGAACGTCCCACTCAACGGTGACCATTAGATCTAGATCGAACGGCTCCCATAAGACCTAGCACTTAAACACTCCCCGCACCCCGCAATCTATTTCAACCGTTGGATTAAAATCCAACGGTGCTCCAACCCCAACTTACCGCTTCGCCATCTATTTTCGACCGTCCGATCAAAATCGGACGTGCCACCGCCGCTCTTCCTCCTTTCCTTTCTTCTTCTTCCACTTTCCTTCTTCTTCCCGCGATTCCGCCATGGATGCCGATTTGGGACCTTCCAAAACCGAGCGAATCAGGCCGCATCTCCAAGATCGACGCGCGCATTTAAACCCTTGACCCCTCCGCCCCGACACGGCCATCACCTTCCAATCCGGCGCCCCAAATCCCCGTGAATCACGAGATCACCGCGACGGACCTTCTTGCGGTACGCCGCTTCTCGGCGCGCCCGCGCCCTATAAATAGGTGCGCCAGGACCACCTCGACCTCCACAACTCGTAGCCACCATCCACTGCTCGCCTCCCGCCCCGTAGCGCTCCAAGTTTAAGTTTCATCGCCGGCGACCGCGGGAGCTTCTTCTCCGATTCCGGCGCCACCGGAGCCCCTCCGTCCCCGCCGTCGGCACCATCGTCATCGCCTCACCCGTGCGAAGCTGCTGCCGCCACCCACTTCGCCGAGGACCTCGGGATCATCTTCTTCGTCGACGACCGCACACCGCCGCCGCCAAACTCCGTTGCCGACGACCTTCCCGTCCCGCTCCGCCGCCGTTTTGGTAACCCACGAGTCCGCACTGCTCTCCTCTACATTTTGCGCACAACCATTGGTCTCGCCGCAGCGTAAACGCCGGCGAGGTCCCTCACCGGAGCTCCGCCAGGCTCGGTCCTACGTGGCCTTGCCACGTACACGCCAGCTCACCGCCACATGGGCGCCACGTCGCCAGATCTGCCTGCGTGGCAAGCCACCTCAGCCGCGTCCACACCCCCCTTCGGAGCCGAAAGTGGTGGGCCTGGTCCACATGGACCGTGTCTATGACACGTGGGGCCCGCATGTCAGGAATTATTTTAATTCCTTTAATTCTGGAAAATCCTTCGCTGGCGTCAGCATTGCACAATAATTAGATTTTCCAGTAGAAAAATAATTCGACAAATTCAATTAAATTTCAGATTTATGTTTAAACTTCAAAAATTCATATATTTTGCATCTGAACTCCAAATTGGGTGGTTCAAGTTGCAAAATTTGTTTAAAATCATAATCTAGCTAACTAAACCAAAATATTTCAATTTGGAGTTTATTTGAGCTGATTTTTGAATTTATTTGAATTTCGTTAATTTGTCGATAGATCTAGATCTCGACGACTCCGGAGAGTTAGATCCTTCTGACGATTTAGAATTTCAAGACTTCAACGAAGGCAAGTTACACTATTGATCATGTTGTTCCCAATATTTTAAATTACTTAATTTCTGTTTTTAAATTATTATCGCATGCATATGTTTATATAAATGTTTGAATGTCCTGTTTTGCATATAGTTATTCCAACCCCCATGGTATGGCCAATTTGATTATTAATATGAATGCCTTGACATCCCTACGTAAAATTTGTCATATGCTTAGCTATGCTTAGATCATATTTATAAATTTGGGAAGGTTTAGCCAAATCATTTACAATTTGATTTTAAATTTGATTCTCTAGTATTGTTTTACCACGAAAGGCTTATTAAGAGGTTTTCACTCCAAATAAAATAAAATGGATTTGGACTTGGGCGAGATGGATGTATGACGGGTGCAGGTTCATGTACGGGCCTAATCTTGTTAGGATTAAGGCCCATGGGTTTATTTAAATAGAAAGTCGCCCAAGTCAGTTAAGAACCAGTCTTTGAGCGTATTTTACTACGCCTTACCGTACCACCACATGTCTTGTATGGACAGGATTTGGCTAAATAATTTGTGGCGCCTTAGCGTTATTTGTGCCATGTTGTATGTGTGGGCGTCGGTTAGACAGTGGTTCCACCTGGCGCAAGAGGGGGCTTCCGGAGGATGGATAGTCCGATGGTAGCGAAACCTTAGCGGGCACAAATACATTAAGGCATTGCATTGTAACGGCCTCATGATAATTGCTTAGTCACACGCCCTTGAGCGTGCTTTGGCCGACATTAAAAGCATATTATCTCATGTGGGTAAAGCTGCACAAACTCGCAGAGTAGAAACTATTCGAATAGCGCGTCGTGGGTCATGGACATGCTAGCAAAGCCACTCTAAGTTAGACTTGTTTTTGGTTTATAAAATGGTTTCCACAGATGATTTTAGGATGGATAATCTTATGGTAAAAATTGGGCGGTTAGCCAAGTGATAGGAAGGTATCCTTCACCATTCATTTAATGGAGGTTATCCACTATTCATTGTCATTTTATTCATTGATTTTAGTTATAGTATAAAAACTGGTCTTAGAAATTATTATTGGTATTTAACCAAGAAAATATTGTTTATGCAAAATAACTCTGCCATTATCCTTTGTTTACCTTATGCATGCATAAACTTTCAATATTGGGTGTAACTTGCAAGCACGGAAGTTGTGCTTACTCTTGCTGAATAATCTTTATTCAGGAGAAGACCTCTATCAGGACGGTGAGGATCTGGATGAATAGGCTACGCCCCCCAGACGATTGCATGTGGTAAGTCGTGTGGTCTACCACTATTTTATTTCCGCTGTGTTATCTCTTTTCTATTTGGCCTCAGGCCCCTTTTGTAATAAACTCAGAAATTATTAATAAAATGCGTGATATGATTTTGCTCACTTTTGTTTGACTGTGTACACTAGAAATCCTGGACTAGTGTATAAACACAGAGAATTCGGGATCCTTCGCTCCCGGGTTCGACATTTGCTTTGCTTAATTGTTGCAGAGGAGGTTGATCCCCAAGGGATTGACTTTTGTGAGTTTTGTTGCGGTGTGGACGACTAGCTTGGCGTCCCGGTTGGATTGCCTTGTGGGTGTATGGCAAACCGGTTGGCTCTTGTTCATAGCCATCTTATGGCATTTTGCTTCCGCTGTTCGTTTAGCTCTTTAGCTTGTTCTTGGCCGGTCGGCCTCTCTTTTGTAATAACTTTACTATATGTCTTTTGCTTGTAAAGCTTTAGTTCGGTTGTATGGAGCTTGTGTGGAATTGATGCATTGTTTTGTAAAAGGTGTGTATACTGCAATTCTGGGAAGTATGCACTTTCTCGAGGCTCGAGATATTTTGTTTGTGATGCTAGAGTCAATGGAAGACTAAGCATTACAAGCTAAATACCCCCGGGTCTCACAAGGACTAGACTCAGGAAGGAGTTGAGGTCCGGACTAGGCTCAAGGAGGAGCTGAGATCCTGAACAGTCAAGAAAGCTGGGTGCAGTCATGGTGATACACGTGGTGCACCATGTGACTAGGTCCCTGTTGCAAGCGAGGATGGTTCGGTGGGATCCAAATGCATGAGAGGCTTGGCGGGAAGTCATTGGGGCCACATGGATGATGATCGAGCACAGCAGTTCTGTGCGACGGGTTACATTGAGCAGCGTGACAGTTCTGTGAGATGGGTTACATCAAGCAGTGCTACAGTTCGGTGGGACAGGTTACATCAAGCAACGCGATAGTTCTGTGCGACGGATCACATTAAGCGGCGCAGGGGTCGATGCAAGTGAAACCCATTGTGTATGGGCTTAACGGGTGCCCATTTGGATGTCTCTCTAGGGCTAACCTCCACTATAAAAGAGGAGGGTGCTGGTTGTGCATCTTCAACCCTCGTATTCTAGAAACCCTAATTTGTGATTTAGGGATATGAGAGAAAAGTGGAGAGGCTAAGATTCATGAGAGATGGATTGATTGAGTGCTCACGTGTTGAGCGTTTGTCCTCCATGGTGGAGTGGCTGTAAAGATACAATCTCTCTAATCAATCCATGCAAGATTTGCCCCAAGATGAGTCCTATCTTATTCTTACTCTCTCTTTGATGCCTTTGGGATTTTGTGTCTCTTAGGTTTTTATTTGGAATCTTGCTGTGATCTTGCTTGCTGGGATGTGTGGGATATGATCTAAGGTCATCTTGATCATCATACCACCCACGAGCAAGCTTTTGGATTTAAGTTTGTTTTTACCCTATTTTTGTGAAAGAAATGGTGATTTTAGGGGTTTTGTTCTTGAGGGCTTTTGGCTTGATTTTTCCTGTGATTAAGGGTGCTATGATGTATGAGAGACTATCGTTAGCCATCTTGGATTGATTCCTCCCACGAAATCCTCTCAATCACTGTTTTCGTATTTCGCCCGGTTTTGGAGCAACCTTTACTCAAACGGAAAAAATGTTAGAACTTTGGCAATGATCTTCATGATCTTTGATTGGAATAGGTTCCTGACATCCTAGAGAAGTTATGTTTCAAGTCTCATGAAGTTTGGAGTTGTGGATCAAAAGTTGGATCAATTTGCAATTTTGAAATACTGCTGAAATTCAGTCTCTGTGCTGATTTTACTATTCACCAGTTTGACCGGTCAGTAGAGATTTCAGCGAGTTTTGATCCTTTTGTTGCCTGATTCTTATTGAATGATTATCTCTGATCTTTATAGCTCCACATAGCTATTGGAGTGAAAGAACCATGAACGTCTTAAGACAAAAGATTTTAAAGAGGTCATCTTTGTGTAGCGCCTATTCAACCCCCCTTCTAGTCGCCTCTTCGGTCCAACAAGTGGTATCAGAGCAAGGCTTGCTCTTTTATGATCTTTGCCGATCTTTGAGCATGGCGACTAGCAGAAGGTCTTGTGAGCCATCTAGTTAATCTTCTTGTGACTCTTTGGTCAATAACCATGTGAGGCGTGAATCATTTCGGAGATAGTTTGCTAGAGATCAAATTTGTGGTATATGTGGTGCTCGTGGCCACTGGAGGACGCTGGCGGCAACATGTGGTACCTCGACATGGGTGCCAGTAACCACATGATCGGCTGCAGGTCGATGCTCACGTCACTCGATGAGACGATGAAGGGATCGGTGAAGTTCAGAGAGGCTCGGTGGTGGAGATTTGCGGTAAAGGTTCTGTGATGTTCCAGTGCAAGAACCAAGAGCACAGGGTGCTCACTGAGGTGTACTACATACCTCGGCTCCACCGCAACATCATTAGCATTGGGCAGCTCGACGAGAGCGGCTGCAAGATCGTCATCGATGATGGGGAGCTATGCATTTTTTATCGTGAGCGGCAGATACTGGTACAGGTGTTGCGGTCCAGGAACAGGCTACACACCCTAACCCTAAATTTGACCATGCCTGTGTGCCTACTGGCAAAGGCAAATGATGTGGCATGGTGTGGCATGCACGCTAAGTCATCTTAACTTTCGTGCACTGCGGGATGTGGCCCTCAAGGAGATGGTGGAAGACATTCCACTCATCGAGCTCGTGGAGTAGTTCTAGGATGGTTGCGCACTTGGCAAGCAGCACCGTACACCGTTCCCCAAGGCCACATCGTACTGTGCTAAGCATGCACTGGAGCTGGTGCACGGCAACCTCTGCGGCCTGATCACTTCAACTACACCGAGTGGTAATTGCTATTTTCTATTGATCTTGGATGATCACAATAGGTACATGTGGTTGAAGGTGCTCAAGTCCAAGAACGAGGCATTCAAGTTCTTCAAGAAGATCAAGGCAGTGGCCAAGAATGAGCTCGATGTGAAGCATAAGGCGTTTCACTCCGATCGCAGCAGGGAGTTCACCTCCATCGAGTTCAGTGACTACTGCGTGACGAGCTAGGGATTAAACAGTACACCACCACACCCTATTCGCCGTAGTAGAACGGGATCGTCAAATGGCGTAATCATACGGCCGTGGAGATGGCACGTAGCCTACTAAAAAGCAAGGGTGTGCTAGGCGAGTTCTGGGGCGAGGTAGTGAAGACCGCCATGCACATCCTCGACCATGCGCGTGTGGAGCCTCGATGGCAAAACGTTGTATGAGGCATGGTACAGGAGGAGGCCCAAGGTGCACTATTTTAGCACATTCGGATGTGTGGCGCACGTGAAGAAAGTTAGCCCTGGCGTGACGAAGCTCTCGACAAATCGACGCCACCGGTGCTTCTTGACTACGAGGAGAGGTCCAAGGCCTACCGTGTCTACAACCCGAAGACAAAGAAGCTACATATCACATGAGATGTCGTGTTCAAAGAGGAGAAGAAGTAGGACTAGGAGGCAGCTTGTACTGATCCCGTTCCGGGCAACATCGATACGTTCACCGTGGAGTACACCACTAACCATGTGGCAGGTGGTGCGCCGGTGGACGATGTCGCCTTGGAGCCGGTGACTAGGCCCGATTTAGTGGCACTGCAGGTGGCGAAGCCATGTACGCCTTCGACTCCAGCTGCAACTACACCGAGTGGTGTCCAGTGGGCTACACCACCCACCAATGCATTGCTCGACTCGAACGGTGCACCACGGTGATACCGGACGGTGTCAAACGTCTACGACACAACGTCCATCCACAACATCGAGTACATCAGGCTCTGCCTGCTGGCTGCTGAGGAGCCTATTAGCATCGAATAGCCACTGAAGGAGACGTGTTGGAGGCGAGCCATGGAGGAGATGCAGTCAATCCATGGCAACAACACGTGGGAACTCGCAAGCCTTCCCGCCGCCACAGATCCATCGGGCTCAAGTGGGTGTTCAAGGTTAAAAAGGACCCCAAAGGAAATGTCGTGAAGCACAAAGCTCATTTGGTAGCTATGGGATACGCTTAGTGACAAGGAGTGGACTTCGATGAAGTTTTCACCCCGGTGGCGAGGTTGGAGACTGTGCGGCTGCTGGTCGCTTTAGCAGCGCATGGAGGCAGGGAAGTTCACCATATGGATGTCAAATCATCGTTCCTAAATGGTGACCTTGCCGAGGAGGTGTACGTGCATCAACCTCTCGGATTCATCGACGGCAAGCACGAGCACATAGTACTTAAGCTGCACAAGGCATTGTACGGTCTGCGGCAGGCACCGCGGGCCTGGAACTCCAAGCTGGACAAATCATTAGTGTCGCTTGGCTTCAAGCATAGCCCCATGGAGCATGCGGTGTATAGAAGGGCAAAGGGCAGATCGTTTCTGCTAGTCGGGGTGTACGTAGTCGACTTGATCATCACTGGATCATGCATCGACGACATCATCAAGTTCAAGTCCCAGATGAAGAGGATGTTCAACATGAGCGACCTTGGCCTCCAAAGCTATTACTTGGGGATCGAGATGAAGCAAGCCGCCGGTGTTATCACACTGTGCCAGAGCATCTATGCGAGCAAGATTCTGGAGGTGTCGGGAATGGTTAGGTGCAATCCGTGCCTAACTCCTATGGAGAACCGACTGAAGCTGACGAAGAAGGATGGCAACACTGCCGTTGATGCCACTGAGTACCGTAGCATTGTTGGGAGCTTGCGCTACCTGGTGAACACGAGGCCAGACATCGCCTATGCGGTGGGCATTGTGAGCAGGTACATGGAGACACCCACTACCCACCACATGGTGACCGTGAAGCACATCCTAAGGTATGTAAACGGCACGGTTGGCTTTGGATGCTGTTACAAGAAGCACGACGAGCTAGAGCCCGAGCTGGTGGGTTTCAACGACAGTGACTTAGCAGGCGATGTGGATGACCACAAGAGCACCCTAGGGACGGTCTTCTTCCTTGGTGCAAGCCTGATCATGTGGGTGTTACAGAAGCAGAATTATCCGTATCGTTTTCACCCCTACTTCACAGTATCAAATATGAGCAGCGCAGGCACAAGAAATCATATGTACGAGAATGGCACGGCGAGTAAGTAACATCTGATCTTTGAACTAGCATTACTATGTAATTTCCTGTGGAACAATAATAACCAGAAAGTAATCACACAGTGAAACAGTGCATCTACCTACCAACGCACCAACGACCGTTTAAGCATGATGCTAGCATATTGTGGAGGGCACCGTATACCGTGAGAAAGGCAATCAGCACAATGCGCACACGTATAGCAAAAAAGGCAAAGGGCAATTGTAGCATCATGGCAAATATATCTCCAATGTTTTATTTTCTTTGCCAGTTTTTTATTACTGCATCGTTTGTCTCATATCAGTATTTCTGTTGAGATTCACAGCATCCCGTCTAACAATACAATCATGGCACAACTATTTGTAACTGATGTATCTTTCATTGGAAGTATTATTCAACAAATCCATGGCAGTCTAAAGCAACGATGTTGCTATTGGTGGCAGTAGGCTTTCGTTCACCTCACCCTCCGTCGAGGAACGAACCATGCGTGCCCCTCCAGCCAATCATAATTCAACACAAAACAGGAATCTGGTTAGTCTTTTGGAGAAATAAAACTGAAGGGCACATATATTTCTTCCATTAATTTGGGCAAGAATAAATGTTAGCAAAAGCAAATACGTCATTGGGTCTAAGAATGCACTCTCATAACATTACTGAAAAAATACAATATTATAATTGGCCAATCAGTTTTGGGGGAAAAAGAGTTGGTCATTTCCTGCAGAACTATAACATCTGAGGAACAACAACGATATTAAACGTGAAGCCAGAATTTGCAAAGCAAAGTTTCAGTAATCACAAGGTAGCACAGCGTAAAAGGTTGAACAAGCAGCGTGTTTTAAATCTAACAAATCGCGACTTCCAAAAAATACTAGTCATTAGGATTAAAAAAACAAAATACTTTTATCTCATAATCTCTTTTGAGAAGCTGAGATGTACACAGTGCCACCAACCAACTCATCAAATGTAATTCCAGCGTACTAGTTATTTTCCAGTTAAATCCAACCAAGTCAATATGTAAATTGAAATGTAGTAGCAATTTTCAAGTTACATGCAACCAAGCCAATACTTACGAAGCAGGAGTACCAAGTACAAGTCCATACCTAACTGAACACCAGTACATTTTAAGATAGACTAAAACAGTTGGTAGGTTGTCAGTCAATATAACAGAATGCATTCCTCCCTTGTAAGCGTTACAACTCTTTCACTACAACCAGAGTTTAAACAACCAAACCTCCGAAACATTGGTAATGGTCGCTTAGATGCTTACTAAAAAGGCACCTACATAATTTCAAAAACCTTTCTTCACGAGCAAAAATGCAAAACCACATGTACATGCGGGTACATGCACTATCTTAACCCTCAAAAGTGCCTCAAGATTCGTGCAAAGGGTATTTAATTATTAGAAGATGGGATGGTAGTTTGAATTTTGAAAGTTTGTAGGATGGTGGTTTGAATTTTGGAAGTTTGCATCAATCTCGAGGCACATTTGACAGTGATGATAGTACACGTACCCGCATGTATATGGAAAAACTACATTCCTTCACGAGTATAGCTTTACCTATGAGGACAAGATCGAGGCACAAGTATGACCAAACTATGCTACTAAAGTGTTTTGGAGAAACACAGATATCACTAGTTATAATTGGCCAACAAATCATACCAGGCAATGCTCTTATAACTAATGCTAGCAAACCAGATTACATTGGTAGCCAGTACCAATTACATAATCAGTCAGCTACGACTAACGAGCTAAGACAGCCAGAACTCTCCACTGAAATCTGGATAATCCCACGGGTTTTTTCTTGTGGAAGTTATCTGTTCTTCAACGAAATTTTAACTAGAGCCTAGAGGTAAATAGTCTACAGGAATCCTTAGTACAAAGTATTCTCTAAACTGGCCAGTATTCAGAAAACAAATCTGAGCCAGTAAAAGCTGTTACCAGTGATAACCTGACTCTGATACTTTATGGAACCAGAGACATCTTTAAGCATAGTGCTCTTGAACTATAACTCATGCATCAACCAACGTTTAGTTGTGGAAAAAATAGCAAAGTAATCATTTATATAGACCACAACATGGGAACTGCAGTTTAAAGATCGGAAAATCCATGTCCAGCAAAACAGAAGTTTAGTGATAACAAGGATTATGCAACAGACCTCATTATATCACCCATTTAGATAATGTACAATTATCACTCCCTTACTTAAGATAATTCACTAAAAATGGCTACAAATGTCGAGCTTTGAACATAATTTAAAGAACATTCTAGGCCCAGACAGCTATCAACAGATTGTACATGAAGCACAAGCCATCTCAATCAAAGTGCAACACTCTGCCCCATCCTTGTCAATCTGAAAGGAAAATGCCAATGACCGACAATATCACCTCTTCCCCTGTCAAAATTTGAGACAGTGGTGCTAGTGCCTCTAATTCTCATACCCTCCATTGTCCGAATCCATTACAAGAGAAGATAAAATAACACCTAAAGAACCCTATAGCCCCCATATCTGATATCCTAGAGAATGAGAAAACATATGATAGGTGATACTTTAGTGTCTTTTTATCCATTCAAGACGATGCTAAAAACATGTCACTACGGATGAAGAGAGATTAGTTGAGCTCATGGTTAGCAGAGGATACCTGCAATCTAGTAGTCATGGCTTATATAGCCAAACAATGGGTACCATAGAATACTTTTCAGTCACACATTTAATGAGAATGTGTTGATAGTCTACACAACATCACCCCTCCAGTAATCCAATGGTATCCATAATGTGTAGTACTTGGTCTATTGGGCCTAGAACATGCCTGTCCCAATGCCTGCTTCTGAATTTTCTAGCACCACAAATGAACTTATGGTTGGAATACAGAACCAGTTTCCACCATTCCAAAAGGATCTCATGGCTCGTGAATTTCTCGAGTACGACACCAGAATTGCACCCTTTCAAGTGTAACTCCCACCACCCCAAATAACATGGTAAAGTAACAACTTATTCCATCTTGGTGAGCAATAAAATCAACAAGTTGCAGACGTCTACAAGCTCTCCTCAAATGAGCGAATGTTTTTCCGGTTACAAGTGAGACAAAGAGAAGTTCCCAAAACATCTAGAATTTAGTGACCTTTTAATATCATGTTCAACATCAGCCATCAATGAAATTAAATTCATCAGATGTCAGAAAGGGCCATTCATCTTAAATTAGGAATGGGAACCTACCTTTAACATTTCCATAAGTCATCCCAAATACATTTGCGTGGAACAAATCATACAGTTACAATTGAAAAGGAGAAATGTAGTCAGGACTCGGGGATCTTGTGTCCAAATGCCAGACAGATCAGTAAAAAAATACCACAGAATGGGCATAAATCGCTGGCTTTTGGGGAAAAAAAGGATGACTGAACAAAAACTTCTACCGGCATCCTCAGACAAATGAATACTGCACAAACCCCCAGCATACTTCCTAGATCACATAGAACTAGATGATCCCAACATAGAAGTATAGAACTACCTATCTGCATATACAGAAACAGAAGATAGCTCTCCTTAGACACCAAAGAAATAGATCAAAGGTCCAGCGTTAAGATAAGCTCAAAGTAACAAAATGTAATTCCCATCCTTATCCCCTTCGGCAAGCTAGGAAACACATTTTGTATCTAAGTTGTACTAAAGGACTTAATTCACATCCCTCCCATAGAAATTGGATGCTCACAGAAGTCGAGATGATGTATAAACTCCCTAAATTCGCACCCCTCCCACAGAAATCGCGACATTCTCAGAAGTTTAGATGATGGAATTGAACTTATTTCATAAAGTTAAAAAGAAATGAGAAATGGTCAACGAGCTCTTACTTCTTGTTGCGCCGCTTGCTCTTGGGGGTGCCCCAGCCCTCGAGCTTAGCAACAGGGCAGCCGCACCTGTTGCGGAAGAGCAGCACAGCGCGGCCGTTGGGCTGCGCCATCCGGCGGAGCTCCGCGCGGAGGCACTCGTAATCCGGGTTGTTCCCACCCTGCCCACCCTTCCACGGCAGCGCCTCGATCTCGCGCCACATGGCGGCGTCGGCGCCGCTTACGGTACTCCCCGCGCCGGCGCGCAAGGCCTCCTCGGTCTGCAGCTGGACGTCGAACTCGAGCGCCTTCCGGAGCCCGCGGCAGCCAGGGTTGCGGCACCGGCGGCGCGGAAGGCGGCGGCAGGAGAGGAAGGTGGCCGCGGCGAGCACCGCCGCAGCCGCGAGGTAGGGCAGGGCCGCGGCGGCGAAGGCGAGCGCCGCGGCGGCGGGCCGCGACGCGAGGAGCGGGGAGAGCGAGCGTGAGACGTGAGCTAGCGAGGAGGCGAGGAGGAAGGCGAGCGAGAAGAGCACGAGCAGCAGGATGAGGAGATCGAGCGTCGCCGACGACGGCGTGTGCTTGCACGTGGAGGGCGACGGGAAGACGGAGACGTGGTGCCCGTGGTGGTGAGCCCCGCCGCCGGCTGGGGAGCGGGAGGAGGAGGGGGGCATGGTTGCGTCGGCTGCGGCCGCGGAGGGGGTAGCGGCGGCGGCGGCGGTACGGTGGGGGGAGGGGAATGACCGGAGCATGACGCGGCCGCCGGGGTGGGGTGGGTAATTAATCGGCTGGATTTGGGTGATTAATCGGGATCGGATTCTCTTGCGTGCCTTGTTTATGGCTTCCAGGATGGGGTTTTGGTTTTGGACTTTCCTTTTTCCTCACTTTTTTTTCGAATTGAGATTAGTTTCGTTCATTTTATTTTAGGGCTTAATTTTTTTAGAATATTTTAGGATTAATTAAGGACGTCCGATTGCGATTGGAAAGGAAGGAAGGGCCGTTGATTCGATTTTTTTAATAATCTATTTTTTATTTTAAATTATAGAAATAATACTCATTTTTTTACAATAATAATTGCTTGTCGCTTCACGGTTAGACGATTTGGTCTAGTCGTCCAATGGTTACGCGTCAAGTGTCTAAGTTGCTCAACCGTTAGGCGACTAGGTTTGGTCACTCAACGATTGAGCGACTTGAACACTTGATGCGTAACCGTTGGGCGACTAGCTTAAGTCGTCACACTGTTGGACGATTTTAATGAATAATTTTATTATTATATTAACGGGGAATAAATGATAATTTTTGTAGGCAATACATTTAGCAAATTTTATTTATAGCTTATTATTTTTTTGAAAATAAAAAGGCAAACAAGTTTGGTTGGTTTGTTTGTGATTTTTGTAGATTCTGAAAGGTAGGAAATCTGTTAGACTCGTAATTACATTTTTTAATCGTCATATGTTGTTGTAGTACGGTAAATTTCTGAAGAATTTTTGTGAGGACGTTTGAGGTAACAATGATTTGTAAGTAGGAAGATAAGTAATATTACGATGCGCCAGAGAATTCATACACGGTGGATAATTTTTGGGAAATTGCGCAACGATAACAACACGATAGTTGATCCGACAAGGGGTTACATGACACGCAGTTAACAATCCCATAACGGTACACGCATGCCTTTAGAAAATTAGAAATACATGAGGCATATGGACGAAGAGGGTCGGATTACTGCGTGGACCGGGGTCATTTGCCCTTCCTTCCAAGCTCGACGTTATACTCCTTGCCGACAGCTTGGCCTTGGCCGCCGTTTCTCTCTTTCTCTCGTGCTCCCTGCGCGTGCACGCCTCAAGATGAGCTTGCATCTCCCGCTGGATACGCTCGCTATGCTCTTTGTTGCGGTTCTCCTCTTCCCTCTTCTCGCAGTCCCTCTTGGCATTCCACTCCTCGCAGTCGAGACCCCACTGGTCGTGTTGGTGAATCCCTTGGTCGATCCACTTGTGGTAGCCACATAGCGGATCTGGAGACTACAGGTGGACGGGAGAGGTTGTTAGTGTGTACTTTGAAAGAGAAATTGTAAGGAAACATACTGTAACTGGTCCTTACCGGCTACCGATAGCGGCCCGAGTCCCAACGGCGGTCAGGATAGTCCCCGGAGTAGTTCGCGCAACCCCAGTAACGCATGCCCATGCTGAGCCGCTACTTAGACTTGAAGAACTTGCCAACAGAGGGACGACGTCTCCCCCTCGGGCGGGTGTTGCAGCAAATGCTTGGTTGGGATGTTCTGGTAGGAGTTGCTACTACGGATGGCAGTGTCATTGTAGGAAGGTGACCTCTTGGCACGCTCCCTTTGTTCCTCCTGAGCCGCATACTCCCTTGTGAGTTTGCGGATCTCCTCCCAGTGCTTCTCCATCTGAGCGAGATTGTGTTGAAGTCTGGATGCACGAGAACTTGACGTGGAAGGGGTAGTATTTATATATCGAGCCAGCGCTGCGTACGCGATTGAATTGTAATTTGGTTGAAGGAAATTTGCGTCCACGAGGCAACGGCCCTGAGGAGACTCGTCGGGTCACGACGTTGCGCAAAGCAAACTTGTTGGGTCACGTCGCTGCGCAAAGCAGACTCGTTAGGTCACGTCTGTTGGTGATATGCCCTAAAGGCAATCATAGAGATGATTGTATCGTGTCTATGTTTATGAGTTATTGAATAAATGTTATTCTGTTCCTTGAATGAATCATTGGTTGTAAAGATTAACAAGTATGTGACTTGTTGGTGAAGCTCTTTAACTTATATGATGTCATTCTAAATGATATCTCTTGTCAGATGTCACTGGTCGGAACACCAGTGACTCTACGATCAGCATATGTATTGATTGATGACAAATGTTTCACCGGTCATAGATATAGGGATATCGAATCAATAATGTGAACACATGTTAGAGAACATGGTGTTAGATAAGACTCACCTTGAGACACTTGAGATTGTTATGATTCTATGCGTCATTAGTTGGTCTCAAGCAATGATGATGTATAATCCTTAGACCTGAGATTAGCATGGTTCCCGACATGTGTAATAGCACTCTTAGATGTTGTCAAATGCTACTCGTAACTAGGTAGTTATAAAGATAGCTTTCAGGTATGCTATAAAACATACGGAGGGATGTGACTGGTCGGATATGAGATTTGCCTCTCCTAACATAACAGGAGAGATATCTCTGAGCCTCTCGAAGTGGTCGGATAAAGAAAGTGCATGACCATTCCACTGGTGATCGAAGAGTTCGACCACATAAAGTTATCCGATACTTGATCGAGAAAGTATTGAACAATCTATGGATGACAACTATCTCACCTAGAGTTCAAACCAGATATCGTGAGGCAAAGAGAGAATACACGAGAAGGTCGTTCAGTTCGACTAGATACGGACTAGTCTTATAGAGATACGAGCTGGTCATAGACTGGTCGAACATAATCACTAAGTAGTCGAAACCTGGTCGTAAGGAGTTACAAACTGGTCGAGACCAAATATGAACTAGTCGTATAGAGATACGAGCTGGTCGTTAGTAATATAGACCTGGTCGTAGATCATATTGCATTAAGGTTCGTCCGATATAATTTGTGTGTATTCAGGAATCGTTATGTTCTGCTAGGAACCGCTAACGACTCATGGTCGAAAAGGGTTTCCGAGTCACAACCGATTACGCATGAACCTAACGGGTCACACACTTAACGGGTTGGAACAAAACGTGTTGGGATAGGATCCGTCATGGGCACTATATAAGAAGATGCTTGAGGTTGTTGGAGACATGCGAGACACATGAGTTGCTCCACCAAAACCCTAACCACCATCTTCCCGAGGGAGCCTTACCGTGTGACTTGGTGCTAGCACATCGGCGTGTGGTGTTCCTCCCCTGGACGTGTGGATACCGTAGAGGCACTACTGCGGTTACTGTTGCGCTTAAGGACAATACACGACTTCGTAAGGATCGCGATTGGTTGCTGGAAGAGACGATCGATATCGAGGACGATCGACTACGTTGGACGTTCGACTTCGCTGGACGATCGACTATGAATACTTCATCGACGCGTTCTACATTGGATCAGGCTACTCCAACTTTTCTTTCACTGCATCGTGCGTCTGGTGGTAACAATATGTGATCATCTTCTTGCTTGGTTTCCTGGTTTATATGGTAGAATTTTTGAATTGCCAGCTAGTGTAGCCTACCCGTATCCCTTCAACGTCGCTGCGCAAAGCTGCCTCATCGGGTCACATCTCTGCGCAAAGTTGTAGAGCGAGGTCACGTCTTTGCGCAAAGTTGCGGAGCGAGGTTACGTCATGCTTTGACGCTGATAATGAAGTTAAAGTTTGCAATTACGATACAATTAGTTCCACACTTCATACAACAAGCAAAGCACTAATTGAAGCATAAATTATAACATGCTAGTATTTCTTATGTTAGTACCACTACGCGCACAACAAGAAGTGGTGTTGCACTTCACGCCGATGTTCCTACCTGTCGGCAGGCACCTTGCAACTTCTCGCAGTGTGGCCTTCCTGTCCACAATGGCCACAACGTCTACTTGCCGCTGCAGCTTCCCCTTCGTCCATATCGTTCATAATGCGACGGCTCTGCCGACGGTCCTTCCAACCCTTCAACAGGTCAAGATCCGGAATCCAAATCCGTTGTTCCATATCCAACGTGGCAAAATTGTCCACAACCCTGAAGGCTCTTAGCTCGCCGCACCACGTCTACAACACCCTCTCCTTCATGAAGTAATCCGACATGAAGACATGAAGTGCGATGGGTCCATGTTAATGGTCCCGCATGCGGCGAGGACATGAGATCATGGCTTGTGAAGGAGCTTTGGCTTGTTGTATGTGCAACTAGGTTCATTGACATGACCTCCAAGACACACCTCGTGCGTAACAAGAGAGCGAGTCGTCCCAAATCTGGCTCTGTCCTGAAGGAGCATGCCGAAATGATGCTCCGTATTACCCATCACAAAGACCGTGTGTGACTGACCCTTCTCGATCTTGGTTTGTATATACGTTGTAATCTTCAAACAGTATGGTGTATGTGGGTTGGCTGCATAAAGTGCTGCATTCGCACGCCTTTCTAAAAATGTCCGATTGTACCTTACAGAACGCCTTCCACGATGGCGACGAGGGGTTGAGCATGGAGGCCCCTAAGAACCCAGTTGTACACCTCTACAAGATTAGTGGTCATTATGTCGTACCTTGCACCGTCCGTGTTGTGTAGTAAGGACTACTTTTCCAATGGCTCGGTCTCAATCTAATGAGAGAAGCACTTGATGTCCCTAGAGGTCCTCTGCGTCACACGGGGAGGGTCAAGCTTCGCAGTGGTGGGAGGCGTTTGGGTTGGGCCACCCCAGGAATAGGTGGACGCTTGTTCCTCTCGACGACGTGCTTACTGGTGTGCTCCTCCAACATCTCCCACAACGCATCAAATTTGCGTCGCTGGTTCTGCATAGCCAGCCTTTTGAATAGCTTCATTAACGGTTGCTGTGGGAACTGCTTGAAGAAGTTGCCCCCCAATGGCGAATGCACCATCTGTTCCTCATGTCTGGCCAAGGGAACGACTTCTCAAGGTCTTGCTGAAGTTTTCTAATGGCCTTCATCATCCCATGATAGCGATCATGGATTATGCAAACATCAAGATGTGCCCCAACTACTGCAACCTTCATATGTTGAAGGAACCACAACAAGCTGTCGAAATTCTCACTTTTGACGAATGCGATGGCTAAAGGCAGAATCTGATTGTTGTCAGGATCTGGCCCTTGTATTTCCTAGTTAGAAACATCCCACCGACTGAGATCATGAGCAACATGTGCCTGAAAGCATCGATGCTGGCACCAAAGGCTAAGAAGGCCCTCTATAATACCATGAAACCTAGCGGCGGTCTTCTGGATGGCTTGTCCTTCACAACAATGTATGTGCCCGGTTTTAGTCCTGGAACACCTAGAGCATACGTAGAAGGTTGTCATAAGTCACCTCGAAAGAATCGAACCTCCTTTCCAAAACCTTTTGCTTCGCACGCTATGCTTTTATGTAGCTAATCTCGATAGCCATCATGATGTGCTTGGCCTCTAGGTCCTTCTTCACTATCTCTCCATGCATGAGGTTATTTATGAAGGTGCACGTTAGGTTGCGATGCTTCGGCAAAACACTACTGAGTATGCAAGAGTGCGCCTCCACTTTGGAGACGATCCGTGAGTATCGTACTTGGGTCTACGTGCGTGCACACGCCAAGGACATCCACCCTGCTCGCAGACCACGATGTATTGCTCCTGGCTTGATTTGAGGACTCGAAATGTACTTGGATGACTTAATGGTATCCTACAGTGATCCCTTGTCAGCAAACATTATATGAAGTCTAACCTCCGTACCATGGTACTCCCATAGTGATTCGTGCTCATCGTGCACCACAAGACCCTCAACGTCTACCATGTTCCATTCCTGCGGATGGGACCTTTGTCCTCATCGGAAGAGTCATCACCATCCCCTTCTAAAGTTTCCTCCGCGGCCAAGGCCGTCACGTCATCGATCTCCATCTGACGCACTATGCTATCTACATGCTCCCCTGCATCCGCCTGTGCAGTGGACTCAACGTGCGGTGTGCGATCTTCTGCTTCTACCTCCGCAACATCGGCCGTCGCATCCTCTTCTGCCTCTGCAACATCAGCCACCACATCCTCGTCATGAACCACGTGCTACGCGCCCGAGCTACTCCCACCAATCAGACGAGAGCCGTCGGTAGTGCCTCCGATGACTCCCTTCGAACATGCTTGCACAAGTAGCACGCACTCGTAGTCATGGCGCCTGTAGCCTTGTAGAAAGCCCTTCCATGCAACTGTGCGCATCAGCCTGGTCAACTCCCACCGAATGTGCATGGCAGACCGACTCCAAAGGCCATGTGCGATTTACACCGCACACCTCGGTGTCAGCGCGCCGCGCCGCTGAGTCGCATGACATCTCGATTCGGGTGTACCATACCGACTTGCGAAAAACCACTCAGGTCAACACCGTATGGACCTTCACGAACCGTACCAACACCGTAATGCACTTTTAATCTTGTAGGCTCCGATATGACTGATTTATCATTGTAAATATTTCAAACATTGCAACCTGCAATTTCTCAATATACATTTAGCAAATATGTGCTAAACTAACAAGTAGCTACACGTTGCCTACATTCGGAGGAGAATAACAACGGATAAGACTATTACCTTCACGCGAAGACCTTCTCTTTTACCAACGAGCTTCCTTCTTTCTCTCTTACCTCCCGAGCTCCTCTCCTCCCCTTCTCTCCCTCTCCCGAGCTCCTCTGCTTCTCCCTCTCCCTACCTTCTCCCCATCTTCACTTCCCCTCCCCTTCTCTCAACCGTTCGATGACCGAGAGAAATGGCGAAAGAGACCGTGAGGGGACCGGGTCTGGCTTTGTATATGGCTGCTAAATCGCTCAACCATTGGACGATATGATAGCAAGTAGTGCCCCAACGGTTGAGTGACATGTCCACTAGTCGCTGAACTGTTGGAGACTTGACAGCAGGTAATGGCCCAACAGTTTAGCGGCTGCCAAGTCGCTCAACGGTTGAGCGACAAATGTCCAAATCGCTCAACGGTTGAGCGACTTGGAGCCGAAGGGTCTAGTCGCTCAACGGTTGAGCGACTTGGACACTGGTCGCACAACCGTTGGGTGAATAGGTCATGTCGCCCAACCGTGGAGCGACATGTGATTATTATTGTAAAAAAAATAAGTATTATTTCTATAATTTGAATAAAAATTGATTATTAAAAAAAATCCCGTCGAGTCAGGGTGGGTGGGGTGGGGTGATCAGATCGATCAAGATCAAACACAGGGGCACAATTATTTATTTCTCTCTGTTTCGCTATATTTGTCTATGTTTAGAGAGTATTTGATTTAATATATTTGTCCATTGAGAGAATTTAGAGTATAGTTATTGTAATTTTTTTCTCTCTACGCACCTATTTAAATGCTTTGGAAGAAATTAAGTGGTTGTGATATGTCATTTAATAATGATATGTATGATCATTTCTCTTTAAGTATTTCATAAATTTAGTGATTTCTTAGTCTGCGCGTATGATGGGTTGTGAAAAAATATAGTAAAATAGATAGAGTATTGATTTGAATTGGATGGGGTGTTCAAATTGATCACTTGCTCAGAGGGTGGGTGTTATTCTAATTAAAGCCATCTCCCTCGGGAAAAAAAAATTAAAACCATCTAATAATTGTGAAAAGAATGTTGTCCTTAAGAGCATGTATTAGATGTCTAGGGATTTGGTGTATGCTTGATTTAAGGCAACACTTGATAAATTATGGTTGTGGAAATTTCATCATGTTGAGTAGAGTACGTACAGCTAGTACGTTTGTAATTTATTTGTTATCAAAAGTACGGTAACGTTGTAAGTACGGTAATGTTGTGCCAAATGAGCACACCCAAAAAAACAAAAAAGAAAGAAAAGTTGGACCAAATGAGCGCGCGCAGAAAGAAAAAGGGTATTACACTAATACTGCGCCAAATGCGCACACGCAAAAAAAAAAAAAAGTAAGCTAACCTGCTTAGGCTTACATTTGGTACCCAGTCAACGTTCAAACTAGCTTTGGTAACATAATGTTCACATTGGGGCATAACTGGGAAATTTTGGTCAGGCAAAATTTCAAAAATAATTAGGGAAAAACTTTTTAAAAAAATTGGTGGACCAAAATTGGAACGTATCAACTGTTGTTCAATCCTCTCTCATATATGAAAAGGTATTGATGCTGGATTAACCAGCACAACTAGGCTCCTTTCACATGATGTTCTCATGTTATGGGCCTGTCCCGCGTAAACCATGTTTTGTCACATGTTACATGTAGCTCTCTTCAAGCGCACACGTCTCATGGTCGATGTACGCACCTAGGATCGTCCGCATCACTCCAATATACTCTAGCTAGTTCGTCACCAGACAGCTGGCCACTTCTTCCCCACCTAGCCTGCTTGGTTCGAGGCCTGGCCGGGAGCTACGCCGGTGGCTGCCAGGGCTCGCTTGGATGAAGGCCTAACACCAGACGTGGAAAATTAACGCTTGGCAAGCAACTCTCTCTTATTTCTCTCTTTAGTTCTTTCTCTCCTTTTCTATCTTCAGGTATGTATCATTAATCAAACATCATATCTCTAGATTTGCCTGATCAGATAAAAATTATCTACTTCTCAGACTACTCTCAAACACCATTTTTTCTCAAACATAACTCTCAGGTCTCGAATCAAACATGCCCCTAGTATATGCTCAACATCGCCTCCGCAGCTCTGCCTCCCACACACACCACGCCACTCCACTCCCCACGTCGATCACAATCATGCCTTCAATTTCCCCCGCTAACCGCCGCTTCACGGAAATAGATCTTCTGCACCGAAGGTATCAATTCAAAGGATCTACGGCGTTGAGTATTAGCACGTGATCTCCGGTGTCTAATCAAGGTCGAGATCAGCAGACATAGTGTTGCCACAGTGTTTCTCTTGCTACAGTGCCTCCACAACTACATCCTCTACATTGTGGCAGAGGATCCAGATCCCGCCTTCACTCATCTAGCGGCGAACAAAAAACTAAAATATAGCCTGAGCTCACCGAAGACATCGACGACAACAAAGGTGAAGGCGGTGCGACACTTGAATCTTTAGGCACTAGAGGTCAGGAAATCTGTATATTTTTCACAAAACTTTAAGTGGGGCGATGGATAGCGAAATCCGTTTTTATGTTACATTGCTAGTATGCTAAGACGTTTTTCGTCGTACATTAACGTGTGGGGGCATGGTCGCACGTAGTAATATCGGTTTTGTTAGTTTTAAGTTGCATGAAATTTTTAAGTTTAAGTCACTTGTTGTGATCATTGGATTTGTGTAGAGATTGGTGTGTCATATGATTGGATATTGATCTAATAGCCTCAATAAGTGGCTTAAACTTAAAAAAAATTAAGCAATTTATAAATAGACAGTCCCACGGGTGCCCGTCCGGCATCACGCGGACTGTCATCGTGTCACGCATAGTTACTAGATTCGTTATAAAACCCTGCGAATCGTGAATTAGATTCATCGAACCTGCACCGATTTAATATACGAGATTTATGGTTGTAGTGAAAATTGGAAAAAAGAAATAGCAAACGACGAATCCGAATTTCGTAACGCAACTTGAACCAACCGCGTTTCTGGTAACTAAGTCACACGCTGCCTGAAATTTCGGGCGCGGCATGCAGCGACCTTTTCTTTTCCGGCGGAAGACGACTCTGAGGGATCGTGCTGCCCCAGACGTCGCCGCGTAGCGCGACGGGAACGTGCGTGAGGCGGCAGTGTCCATGCCTGCTTTCTGGCCGCGCTGCGCGTGGCAAGCAGCATGCACTAACTTGTGTCAGCCGTTGCGAATCGCAGCAGCGTCCACGCTAAAAGCGGCAAGCACCGCGCCCCCCTGCCATCGCCGGTATCCGGTGGTGGGGTTTTCTCCGATCATGCATGCATTCTGCTAACAAGTCAAAAACGGGTAATAGAGCACTATCCACTAGTCAAAACCACCTCGGTCGCTAATGGGAGTATGGGACAGAGAGCATTTTCTATTTGCATTTGTCGATTGCCGTTCTCTCTCCTCTACAGGCATGGAGCGTAAAAGGCCCAGCTCAGCAACAACCGGAAGATTAGACTTTACTAAAAGTTGCCACACAGTAGTTCTTTTGTTGTGCGGAGGATTAGGCTTTTTAATCTCTAGTCCTCCTCCGGACTTGGGTCTGTTCCCGCCCTTTGTACATGACATTAATTTTGTTTCGTCCTTCTTCTACAAAAGATAGGCAGTGCTCCTGCCTTCCTTAAAAAAAGCATAGCTAGTCACAAAGGCGGAGCTTGAACCAAAACTTGAACGAGACCACAAACGTGGAACTTGAATCAAACTTAGACGGGACCAATCTAACAAATTGTCACTACTACAGAAACAATCATTACAGACGGTTCGGAACCGTCATCACAGACGGTTTTCGAACCGTCTGAAAAAGTCGCCCTGTAATAACGCGTTATTACACGGTTCAAAAATCGTCGGATACGAATATCACGACGGTTCGAAAGTAGAACCGCTCGTGATAGTAGTTATCACGCACGATTATACTTCCGAACCGCTCGTGATAGTATATTTTCACGACGGGCCGTGATATTACTATACGCATTTGTTCTTGTTAAGAACCGCTCGTGATAGTTTTTTCAACTGCAAAAAATATTAAATGTATTCCCTTGGTCGCCCGCTCCGCCTCGGCACTCGTCCCACCTCTGCTCCACTCGCCATGAACCTTCAAGAAGGCCATGATCTTGTCCTTGTCGTGGAGCTCCTCGAAGGCGCATCTCACCCTCATCCTCGCCCTCCTTCCTCACGGCCGCATCGCGCCTTGGGCTTCACGCCTCGCGCCTTGGCCGCAGCCTCCTGCATTTGTCAAATCATCAAGCCACATTGTTCCCCATCCATTCAATCACAAACTATATTCAAGCATACATCCGAGGGGAGGGCCGCGCTGGATGGGGCGGTGCGGGAGGAGAGCCGGTGGGGAGACGCCGGCCGCCGTCGGGGAGGACGAGCGCGGAGGAGGAGGCCCGGCGAGGGAGCATCGCGGCGGCGGACGAACGGGAGGGACGAGGGCGGCGCGGGAGAAGGAGCCCAGAGGTCACGCTGATTTGGGGAGTCCTTATTAATATATAAGGACTTCGCTACTCCGCCACGCATTCAAAATTCCCGCACGCATTCAAAATTTTCGAACTCCCGCATTGTGAATCACATATCACGCACGCCTCGTATCACGAACCGCTCGTGATGAGGTACTTATCATAGACGGTTCGTGATACGAACCGCTCGTGATAGTATCACGACGATTCTATTAAAAATCGTCGCGTGATTATCTCGCAGATCATAGACGGTTCTATTAAAGAACCGTCTCGATAGTATCACGACGGTTCTATTAAAAAACCGTCTGTGATATTGCTGATTATCATAGACGGTTTTTTAATAGAACCTTCTATGATACTATCAGAGACGGTTCTTTAATAGAACCGTCTATGATACTGCAGATAATAGACGGTTTGTATTACAAACCGTCTGTGATAGGCCCGACAGACCCAACACAGACGGTTCCATTTTAACCGTCTGTGATGAGATGTCTACTATTGCCTGTTTTGTAGTAGTGTGTGTTCCAAGTGGCCAACTTGCATCTTGAATTATTGTTTAGTGTATAGAATTCTTTTTTGATTTGACCCCATAACGCCACCGTAAATGTAAAAATAGTTCCATTGCCACTGTTTTTGCGAAAATAGCCTCCAAACGAGCGCGGAATCAACGGGGCCAACGCGTGGCTTCTCCCGCGGTCGGCGAGCGCGGCAAGTGGGGTGGGCGCGGGACCAAAATCAAAACGGCGCCGAAGCTAGGGACTGCCACCTCCTGCGGTGGGGCAGCGTGTAAGCTCGCACACCTTCCGCGATGGAAGAGCGCGGAAGCGGCATGCCGCGGCCACCGAGCGTGGAATGCGGCCAAGACGCCCCACCTCCCACGGTTGCCGCGCGCCGCGCCGAAGAGTTTCGCGGTCACCGAGCGCGGAAGGAGACACGTGTCGGCTTACCGGTGATTCCGCGCTCATTTGGGGGCTATTTTCGCAAAAACGGTGACAAGGAGACTATTTTTGCATTTACGGTGACGCTATGGGGCCAAATCAAAAAAGAATTCTTAGTGTATATGAATTTCAATTTTGACAGGTTGGCATTTGGCCTGAACTAAGCTCCACCTCTGGGTAGTCACGAATTATGAACCACCATGATCCGTACACAAGATTATGCCAAAATTATGTAACAGGATCCTTGCCAGTCCAAAGAAAAACCTAACGTAATAGCAGAAAATTCATGTCTTTCCTAAATCTTTCTGGATGAAGTGAACCATTTGTGCTTACAAAACACACGAGGTGCTTACGAGAAATGCAAAACAGCTTGTACGGGCGGGTACATGTATATCCACTATCCCATATCTCTATAGTGCCTCGAGATTTGTACAAGGGCATTGCAATTACTAGAAGATACGATAGTTGTTTGAATCGCACATAGGAGGCCACAAGAGTCCCTTAACCTTCCCGATTGGACGATACAAGACTCCTTTTTCCAAACCCTAGTCCACGTGGAGTGTGCTTACCCGTATACTAGGCTAACTGCGACTATATATATGGCCAAAACCCTTGCCACAGAACGAATATCGATCCTAATCCGACCTAACAAACCCACCACCTCGTCAGGCTACGTGCGCCCTGCGTTCCGCCTGATCCATCGCAACCGCCGCGAACGCTGTCGAGTGGCAATGTCATACGTCGAGACGAAGCCCGTAGAGGACACCACCACCCCCCGCACCCGCGGAGGCACAGGAGGCCACCATATGGCGCCGCGCACCACAGGCGTCGTCGTCTAGCATGAACCTCAGGAGGCTGCCGCGCCGCGCGCCCTAGGCGTCGTCGTCGCACAGGAGCAGCCGCTTGTGGCCCCTACCAACGAGGAACACCCCCGAGCTCGCAAGGCTCGTCGAGTTGTTCGACGCGGCGTTTGGCCGGGCCGACGGGACAACAGCAGGACACGGAAGCGGAGAGGCTGCTGGAGAAGGCATACCAGACCGTGGCGGGCCAGATCAGGGGGATAGGGGGTGAAGGATTGATGTACTTTCATTTCATGATAATTTTGGAGGAAAACAAACATACACTCAAACTTCTTGAAAATTGTTCTATGAGGCTATGACAACCATGCCAATCACTAAAATTCCCGTATTTTTGGATGTCCAAGTCCAACCAAACGACATTTGTTACACATTTCTATATTTCTAATTCCTGTAGGATTTAACAAGACATAATATCTAATTCCTGTGTGTTTCCTATTCATGTGTTTCTCAATTCATGCATTCCAAAGAGGCCCTCAGATGTGGATGTTGCAAGCACGTACGTGTGAACAAGGCTATCAAGCGGGCTGAGTAACCACAGACCCATAGGACAAGATTAATCCAAGTAAATGAAGTACGTAGGTCTCTCCGTACTTTCGTTAATCTGTGGGTGCGTGTTCTTCATTTCAGAAGAATTGTACCCTACCGTTCTACGTACAGAGTTAACCACTTAACCCTGCGCGCCTGTATGGCATGGCAGCAGCACTATATATATATATATATATATATATATATATATATATATATATATATATATATAATATATATATATATATATATATATATATATATATATAGGAAAATGGTATACTACTCCTGAGTACGTGACTCCCACCTCTCATATACCACTTAAATTGTATGATGATACATCTTTATCAATTTGAGTATACTCCAATAATGATTATAAGATACCCTAAAGTGAGTTCCATGAAAAATTTCATGAAAATCCACTTTTATACCAAAACCGTGTATCACTATCGAATGAGGCGCTTGTCGAGTGTCCTGCACTCGCAAAGCCCCAAATGCACTCGGCAAAGGCTTTGCCGAGTGCCACACTCGGCAGACAACACTCGCCAAAGAAACCGTCGGCAAAGCCTTCTTTGCCGAGTGTCTTTTTCGACACTCGGCAAATCTCTTTGCCGAGTGCCGCGACCGTGATGGCGAGGGCAACGGTGACGGCAAAGTGTAAAGTGAAGACACGTTGATGGCGAGAAAAGCGTGATGGCGAGGGCAGGTGGCGCAGATTTGCCGAGTGTAAAGTGAAGACACTCGGCAAAGCCGTGAACTTTGCCGAGTGTTATGACCATGACACTCGGCAAACGAGGTTCCCAGGTGCCCAGGATTGGTTACTTTGCCGAGTGCCTTGGTCATGACACTCGGCAAAGGCACCCTTTGCCGAGTGCAACACTCGGCAAAGTGACCAAAAACAGCACATTTTATTTATTTATTACTTTCCAACCAAACAATCATCACATTTATATCACAAACATCACCAACATCACATATATATCACAAACATCACATGTGTCACAATATATCACAATAAGTTCACAAGTAATCCATCATTCACAACCACAAGTGCTGAGTGCGACAAATGAAACCACAAGTAATCCACAAATAACAAAGAAACTGCTCATGGCGACTGTCGGGGGTGATGAGGCCCAAGATTCGATCCCGGCGACTCTCGAGGTGACGAGGCACATCATTCGATGCCACGATTGATTCTGCACAAAGGAGAAGAGATTGCATGTGTGAGACAAGATAAATATATACCATACATGACTAAAACATTCATACTCCACTAGGTTCCAAGTAGTGTTATGGTTTGATCCTAAGCATGAATATACAAACTAAAACATTCATACTCACAGGAGTAGTTGCATGAGGAGGTGGAGGTGGAGCGAATAGCCCAGTGGCGAGGTACACCCAGAAGGCGCCAAGACTTTGCATGTATCAAACATCTCCGCGACCTCCGCCTCGGCCTCCGCCGCCGCCATCCTCTGCGGCCGGCCTCCATCCTCACTCCATCTCCTCCCGTAGCCTCCTCTCTTCTTGCACTGGGCCTACAATATTTCACCCAGATGTTACAATAATGCAAAGTTAAGGTATGTAAAAATCAATTAACGATTTAATAAAACAGAATAACCCGGAGTGCCTCCATCCGGTGGTGTGCAAGTCCGCCGTGGGTGTATGGTCGGCTCGAGCCGGTGCTCCTTGCTCGACCGAGAGAGTGGGAGTATCGACGTGTCGAGCGCGCCATCGCCAAGCCGCATCGCCATGCTTCTTGCCTCCTCCCACCCTCATGACGACTTCTCCATCAAGGTCCCGGGTGCTCGGATCGCATACTCCCCATGGACCGACCTTGCCATCGACGTGTACTCACCGAGGTGGCTGGACGGCCACATCGCAGACGCCTCGCGGGTCCTCCGGTTGTAGTCGACGCCGGACGTCGCTTGCCCTTGTGGGCCAAAGCAAATGCCTTGAATCGAGCAAGGCTGGCCACCATGGTGTGACAATCGCGAAAAAACAGCAAGATGATTAAAAATCATGTAGAATTGAGCGTTAGAATAAATAAATGAATTCGCGCATCCATCTTTGTGCGTATCCGCCGAGGCTAAGGCTGCCTTGATGGTGTGGTATACCGCATCATCAAACGCCGCCCCGCAAGCGCCAGCGCCTCCTCCCACTCGGGCCGCACCACTTGTCCACCATCTGTGCTCAAGATCGGGATGCCGGACGCACCACCACGGAATCGCCTACACGCCATCAAGTATATGGCATATAAGAAGATCAAATTAAGCCTACTTAATCTCAAAAGAAATCGTATTAATGTCCTATATTTACCTCCGTGCATCGTTGTCGTTAGCGCCACGCTTCTTGCGTCGGCTTTGGTGACCTTCCTTCCAAGGAAGCTCGCGTTGTAAGTTACGATGGCCCGGACGCGCCTCGTAATGCATGTCCTTCATGAGTTTTTTACAAACTTTGTTAGACACCAAAGCCGCCTCGTCCTCAAATCCTCCTCGCATCTCAAGAAATCCCGCATATAGACGCGATGTATCCAACATTATTTCAAGAATGTCCAATGAATGCGATGTATTGAGCAATGTATTGGGAGGAAGACTTACCCACTCTGCCTTCACCCGCCCGCCTTGTTGTTGAATACCCCGCCACCGATCTTCAAGATCGTCACGCGACGAGTGGCCAAACGTGTAGGCCGGCTCCGCACTCCGGCAGACTCAACCAGGCCGTGAAGTGTTCCTCGCATGTAAGCCCCAGATGCCATTGACTTGGCGTGTGTGAGCACTGCAGCCACTCATCGCCCAATTCCCGCCAAGTGATTAAGAAAATTATTAGTTTCTATTGTGATTTTCAACATATCATATGAAGTAGTGATAACATCTAAAGTTACTTACTTTTGCCCAGTGGTCGAATCACAAGGCCCGTGAAGAGGTATCGGTCGCCGAGGAGGCTCGTGGGACTCGCAAATAGATACCCGACGAAATAGAGGAAGCGGAACCCCGCCGCCGCCTCCTCCTCGTCGCCTCTCGCAGCGGCACCTCGCCGTCCGATCGCGAACCTCCTCCTCCACCTCGCCCTCCCGCGCACCTCCTCCTCCACCTCATCCTCCCGCGGCACCTCCTCCTCCACCTCGCCCTCCCGCGCACTGCTCCTCCTCGCCACGCGACGTGGCGGCAGCGACGGCTCCTCCTCGCGCCGCCTCCTCCTCCTCTCCGCTCGGCTCCTCACCGCAGCCGCGTGGCCTTAGACGCCTGTAAAGCGACGCACTGCTCGCATCGCCGCCATCGTTGTTCAATCACCGCAATTAAAAAGAGTAAACCAATAAGCACGATAAACAAGACGTATTTAGAAAGAGATGCAAAATAAACAAAACATAATTACAAAATAACATAGTATTACATGTATTAGAAATAATCTTCATGATCGGATTAGTTGATCATAAGTCTCATCATCACTATCAACCATGTCTAAATAATCAACACTATCCGAAGGAGCAATGTTGTCATCATTGTCATTGCCTAAATGTAATCGCCAAGCATTTGTAAGTCCTTCACATTTTGCACCTCATCTCCAAAGGTCTCGCAACAACCCTTTCATTGTCTACTTCCATTCCGATCGCTTCTAAGTCTATCTCAAACCTCCCTTCTAGCCCTCTTCTTGAAAGAACTCTCCGTCATATGTGTTTCTGGTCTAAGTTGTAATCTTCATCGCTTGGGACAGTGTAGTTTACCATATGGCGATACTTGTGTACAACATACCAACCCTTAAGATGCTCTTTGGTTTGGCACGGGTATGACGATAATAAACCCGCGTGGCCCGTTGAGCCACAATATAGACATCGCCTCTGGTAAGACGGAATCCGCCGAATTTCGACTAGCCCAAGATTAGAGTCCGTCTCGTTACTTCAGATCAAACCAATGGCATTTGAATATGACAGATTAAGAGGTTTGCAACCATGAAACTTGAGTTCGTATATTTCTTCAATTGTTCCATAATACTCGACCCCATCAAGGTCGCGTAAAAACTCCAAACTTGTGGTTCTTCGATTGGGCCGACTGCCGAGCTTGTTGTGTGAAAGCGATATCCATTCACGCCATAACCGTAAATGACCGACCCTATAGGCAAAGCCATCGGCAACCTGTCTCAACTCTCGCACTCATAAACTCTGGATGGATGTACCAAATTGTCGATTGTATCGCTTGCCATTTTTGTGTCATGTCATCTGCTTCGCGGATTCCTCGCTTATGTATAGCCGTTGGATCCTCTGATGAACGAAGGTACCGTAGGATTTTCACGGGATCCCAAGTCGCCTCTTCCGCCATCACCGAGTCTACCTCCGTGAACATAGAGGATTTACACTTTGGACAAGACTTTGCTTCCGCGTGTTCTTTCCTAAATAGGATGCACCCTTCTGACAAGCATGTATCCGCCATACGGCATCTTAAGTGCACGGCGTAGTTTTTGTGACTCGCACATGCTCTTTGGCGTATCGTGACCCTCCTAAGCGTGCCGCCAATAATCGCCAACATACCATCGGGCGCCTCGACTCAAAGCTACATCGACTTTAACGCCATTACGCGCCCAATGGCATCCAGCTTGAGAAACCGTTGTCCGCCGTGAAGGAGTCTCGTGCCGCATATCATGTCGTAGAACGCCTTTGCGTTGCCTCCATCTCCTCCTCCCTACGCCCTTCAATGAATCGTGTTCGTGATAGTCATCTAACATGTCTCCTACCCCAAAGACGCATCACAATCCTCGACGCTGGTCTCACGACTCTCTCTCATACGATCGGCTTCACCATGGTACACCCACCGGTATAGTCTCAGAAATCCATTCTTCCAAATATGTTGCCCCATGACCTCCCTTGTTTGTCGACGTCTGCTTGCACATCTTCTCGCAGGACACCAAGTTGGACGCGCTCCTTTACTCGGGAAATGGCTAGTTCCAAGAAAGCATCGGTCTTCTCGATCCATTCATCGGTGGCGGACTCGACTTGAGCGCCCATGTACATCCACTCACGATCATCCATCCTCTAACATATATATCGAGTAATATAACCATCTATTAGGTGAGGATAGGTCCTAATCTCACTTTCGAGGATGCGTAGATGAGGTTAGTTTCATGCTCTATCTATCCGAGACAGACTTTCAGAAGACTTCCTCGCCGCTCTCCAAATACACGCCCGGCAGTGGAGAGTGTGTATCCGGAGAACAACAGGAGATGATGCCAAACTCTATCTCTCGGATCGGAGCAGCACTCATGGAAACTAACCCCATCTACGCATCCGCGGCTGTCCAAAAACGTGGACAATTGAATGATACGGTTATAAATATGCAAAGATCTGCATATTTCCAACCGTATGTCTTTCGAACAGGAGACGCCTAACTGGGTTACGTGATCTACGAACATGATACAAAAAGAGGGGTTCTACCTTGGGTGGCGGTGGAGTCAAGCTAGCGGGGCCGTGGCGGGACGGTGCAGTGGCGAGGCGACGCGGTGCAGGCAGATCGGGGTACTCCGGCTCGGCTCCGACGGTGTCTTCTGCAAAAAGGAACAATCATCACAATTGAAAATTTCGACAAAGACTCTCCTCGCACGTGAGGTTTCCAAACCTACAAGAAACCAACGCACGATGGCCGACAACCACATATATATCAACTCCTCATCTTACTACCGCCACCACCACCACCACCACCACCACCGCCACCACCACCCCGCCGCCACCACCATTCCACAAAAGAAGGGAGGGAGGGAAGGGAAGGCCATACCAGTGGACACCGGCCGAGCGCTGTGCCGGCGGCGGACGGGTGCCGGGCAGGTCGTGGGCGACGTGGCACCGGCGAGGGCCGGCCGGGCAGGGGCGCCTCCTCCTCCTCTCCTCCTCCTCCTCCTCCTCCTCCTCCTCCGGCCGGCCACCTCCTCCTCCTCCTCCTACTCGCCGGCGGACAGCGGCGCGCGCGGTGCGGTGCGAGCGGCAGCGCGGAGCGGCCGTTGGATCGCGCGCGGTGGAGCGGCGGTTGAGTGTGCGTGTTCGGCCCGCAGCGTGCCTCATATTTAACCTCTTTGCCGAGTGCCCGCGATCCGCACTCGCAAAGAGGTTATATTTAAAAAACTTTTCTTTGCCGAGTGCCCCGATATGGCACTTTGGCAAAGAGCTAACTTTGTCGAGTGTTTCTTGGTGGCACTTTCGCAAATTTATTTTATTTATTTTTTCCTTGCTCCAAACTTTTTCTATCGCTTTTATACAATTTCGAACTACATGTTCAAATTTGGCACATTTCTCGATGTGTTTGCTATATTTAGTTAATTTATTTCATTTAATTGATTTTTTGGGATAAGTCAAATTTGAACTGCAAGTCATTCAATAATGGAAAAAATGAATGGAAAATGATATTCATGTTAATGAGGTTAGAATAATATTGAAATCCGCAATGAAAGGAAATTTCAACATCTTGTTCACGAAACATGACCACGAACTTGTGGCTAATTGTTTTAAATTCTATAAAACCAAACGAAGTCGGAAAATCATGAAATTTGTCAAGATGTCATGATATCATACGTGGAGGCTGTGGTAAAAATTTAAAAGGTTTCGCACAAGTTATCACTACCGCCGCTTCCAAATAAAAGCACCCAAAGAAGATTCATAGAGTTGAGAAGGATCCAATGATTTGAAAGCAAATGTCGTGACAACTTGTGCGAAACCTTTTAAATTTTTTACCACAGCCTCCACGTATGATATCATGACATCTTGACAAATTTCATGATTTTCCGACTTCGTTTGCTTTTTATAGAATTTAAAAATAATTCGCCCACAAGTTTGTGGTCATGTTTCGTGAACAAGATGTTCGAAATTTCCTTTCATTGCCCTGATTTCAATATTATTCTAACCTCAGTAACATGAATATCATTTTTCCATTCATTTTTTTCCATTATTCGAATGACTTGGAGTTCAAATTTGACTTATCCCAAAAAATTCAATTAAATGAAATAAATTAACTAAATATAGTAAACACATCGAGAAATGTGCCAAATTTGAACATGTAGTTCCAGAAACTGTATAAAGGCATTAGAAAAAGTTTGGAGCAAGGAAGAAAATAAAATAAAATAAATTTGCCGAAAGTACTAAGAAACACTCGCAGTTAGCTCTTGCCGAGTGTCGGATAGGACAAACGCATCTTCCCCTCGCTTGTTACACTCGCCCAAGGCCGAGAGAACGAATCGCGCGGTGCTTGCATGGTGTGAAAGTTTCGTTCGGTTACTCTGCCAACATGAAGAAACTTGTTTCGATGGAAGATTTGTAGTTAATTGGCATGAAGTCTCATGATTGTCATGTGTTGATGACACAGATACTCCCTGTTGCAATTAGAAGTATTTTGCCGATCAAGATCCGAGAGACAATCATGAGGTTGTGTTATTTCTTTAACACAATTGCTCAGAAGGTCATCGATCCCGAAGGACTAGATGCTCTGCAGCACAAGGTGGTGACGACTCTATGTCATCTTGAGATGTATTTCCCTTCTTCATTTTTCGATATTATGGTCCATCTCATTATTCACATTGTGAGGGAGATAAAGATATGCGGGCCCGTGTTCCTACGTAGCATGTACCCGTTCGAGAGGTTCATGGGAATTCTCAAGTCCTATGTACGAAATCGATCTCGGCCAGAGGGAAACATCGTCGAAGGTTATGCAACCGAAGAGGTCATTGAGTTCAGCATCGATTACATGGCTCAGGTCGAACCAATAGATGTGCCTCGATCTCGCCATGAGGGGAGGCTCAAGGGTATCGGGACCATCGGAAGGAAAACAATCACTCCAGAGATGAGAGTGTATGCTCAAGCCCATTTCACAGTCTTGCAACACATGACCAAGTGTCCTCAGATATCGACTCAAAGACAAGGATGTGCTTAGGCAACAGAATCCAGAGCAGCCGGATGTTTGGATCACGAGACAGCACAACAGTCGGTTCAACCAATGGTTGAAGGAGCGACTCGCTAGGAGCTCGTCAAGTGATATGCTGACATGGTTGGCAAAAGAGCCAACATTTACAGTTGTGACATGGCAAGGATACGACATAAATAGGTACACATTCTATACGCAGGCTCAGGATATAAAGAGCACTAACCAGAACAACGGTGTACGCATAGATGCATTTAGTACCGATGGGTTGAGAAGCTCCTACTATGGGTTCATAGAGGAGATTTGGGAGCTCGACTACGTGTTTTTCAAGATCCCGCTATATTGGTGTTGTTGGGTCCATCTCCCACAGGTGAGGGTCGACAGGTACGGCGTCACTACCGTGGACCTCGAACGTGTCGGATACAAAGACGAACCATTCGTACTCGCTAACCAAGTTGTTCAAGTCTTCTATGTAACCGACCAGGCAAATAAGAACTGCCACGTAGTTCTTCATAGAAAAAGGAGGATTGTCGGAGTTGAGAATGTAGTGGACGAGGAAGAATACAATCAATTTGACGAGTTGCCTCCTTTCGGAAACGGCATAAGGGTCGAGGAAGAACGACGCGACGAAACTAGCTACATACGCGTCGATCATCAGGAAGGGCTAATTTTTAAAGGAGATAAGCAAGTGGAATGATGAATGAAATGTTTATGTGTCATATGTTCTGAATTTGCATTTATGTATATGAGAATGTGTCATATGTGAATTTGTATTTATGTATATGAGAACATGTCATATGTGAAATTTGCATTTATGTATATGAGAATGTGTCATATCTGAATTTGTGAAATGGATGTGCTTGTTTCTGAAATGAATGTGAATTGGATGTATACATGTACTTGTTGTGTTTCTGCTTGTTTCAGAGGGCATATGACTAGCATTTACTAAGGCTAGCCAATAAACAGTAATGGATTTAGCAATACAAACGAATATCACAGACGGTTCCTTAGAACTAACCGTCTGTGATTATATATCACAGACGGTTCCATGTAAAACTCGTCTGTGATAAGGCGTATATCACAGACGGTTCCTTATACAACCCATCTGTGATAAGGCCTATATCACAGACGGTTCCATATACAACCCGTCTGTGATAATGCAGATATCACAGACGGTTCCATATACAACACGTCTGTGATAAGGCATATATCACAGACAGATCCATATACAACCCGTCTGTGATATAGATATCACAGACGGTTATTTATTGGAATCGTCTGTGATGTCCAACCCTATTTACATTTAGACTTAGGGTTTGCCGCGCCCCCCACTCAAACGATTAAGTTTCTCTAACATCCCTCCTCCCCTAAGCCCGTTCGCCTCCTCCTTGAGCCCGGCGTGCCTCCTCCTTGAGCCCAGCGTGCCTCCTCCCCCGAGCCCGCCGCCTCCTCCTTGAGCCCGGCGTGCCTCCTCACCCGAGCCCGCCGCCTCCTCCCCGAGCACGAGCCGCCGCTTCCCGAACCCGGCGCCCCTCCTCCCCTTCGACACCGCCTTGTTGCTCTGGTGCTCTGTGAGTATCACAGCATTGCTTGGCTTTGATTGCCATCTGCTTCGTGAGTATCACAGCATTTCAATTTTATTACCCTTTGCATTTGATATGTTCATATTGAAATGTGGTCTAGTGTGCTTGAGAATCTTATGATAATATGTTGATTTATGATGTAACCTCTATTTCTCGTGAAGATGTCGCCCGCTCATTCTTCGCCATCGCCGCCTCATGCGCCCGATGTGCCGCCCTCTCAAAAATCCAAGCGCAAGGAAAGAGGAATATCGAAAAGGCCGAGGGCCGATTTACCATCACGAGTCCATGAGTCCGGGGCCCTCTCGAGTCCTCCCGAGCAGGCCCGCATTCCGACAACGGTCGAGTAGTTACACGCGAATGGTCAAGATCACCTATGATTCATGGAAGGAGTACACCAAAGTTAACAATCACAAAGTCGTCTTCTGCTGAGAAAATTTTTAAATCGCTCGAGATACCGTAAGAACACAAGGCCTCCGTGCAATGATGCGCGCTGTTAGCGCGCAAAGCGTGGAGGAACTTCAAGAGCACGCTTATCAAGGATTACATGGAGAAGGATTTGACGCCCTTCCAGAAGTATCCGTTCGTGGAGGAATACTGGGAAGACTTTATGGCGAAGAAGAAGACAAATGATTTTAGGATTCAAAGTGAGGCGCATAGAGCCCTCCAGGAAAAACACGCACCCCCACAGACTCAGCACTGCTGGGTATGCGGGTAAAATCGCGCAATGGAGGGATCAGAACGAGCGTGCACGCCAGTTGAACGCCTCCCCGCCATTTGCCAGCATCACTGATGAGCGTTCCCAACAGTGGCTAAGGGCGAGGTTATCTACCTCGTCTTAGGGGGTCGCCTCCTTTCCAAACCCCGCAGACGTGGAAGTGTTACGGCGCATCGTAAGATATCGAACTACCTAGTTTGTAATTACTCGATAACTTCATAGGAAGTGAAATAACATGTCGGGATCTTGCAGGAAGAGCTGAGTACTACACAATCTTCCCAAGGCTCATTCTAGACAGACAGGGAGAGAGATATACTCTCCACGGCCCTAGAAAACAAGGAGCATCCGGGTCGCACGAGAGGCATTAGTCTTTATATTGATTGGAACAAAGGATTCTCAAAAGACTCCGAGACGTACCGGAGTAAGAAAAGAGCCAAAGCCCAGCGCGAAGCAGAGATACGAGAGGAGATTTGTGCATCCCTTAGAGAAGAGATGCGGGATGTCATACGAGAGGAGATTCGTGCATCCCTCACAAATCAGTTGGAAGCCCCCGTCGCTATTGTGCTAGCTAGCCCCCCCAAACGTCCGAGTAGCTACGCATCCAACCATAACTAAGAAATCGATAACATATTTCCTGTTGATGGCATCCTGGTAATAATTATTATCCCTGGAATGCTCGATACATTGATAGGCTTGTTAGAGTATCTAATTTTGTATCGTTATGTAGGGGGCTACGAAGTGCAAGCTCCAAGTGAGATGTGACTCCATTGCCCTGGATGCTGCTTGGGGCCAGGCGTATCCATCAGGTGTCGGGGTCTTGCTGCACGGTGTAAATATAGCACCGGGTTTCGCAAAAGTGAATGTGGACGGTGTTTATGCCAATTTCGAGGTCGTCTAGCTAGAGAAGCCCCCAAACGACGAGGTCGTGACTTTAGGGCAAGCCATTGGAGCATTCATCCAGTGGCCCAAGAGAGACATCTACCTGGAGCTACCTACACCGGTGCCAACTTCACATGAAGTATTCAGACCGAGCCGATCGCACCGGCGGCAAGGGTCCGGTGCATCAGGTGCATCTACACCTCATGCTCAGTCGACTCTTGTGAAGTTGACCTACACAAAGCGAGGCAGGAAGGGCAAATCGAAGACGGTTGACTCCTGTTTTGATGTACCCTTCTTGCCACTGGCCCGAAAATTCGTGCTAGGCGAGCCATTGGTCGAGAGGTTAGACAACCCTACCATAGGATTGGCTTGCACAAGATTGCACACATGGTACATGGAACAGGCCAACAAGACGGATGAACAACGACGCTCGGGTGTCACCGTCAAGTTCAAGAAGGATCATTTTAACCACGAGGCTCTAGACTGTGTCTTCACGGTGATGTTCGATGACTTGTTCAATCTCTTCAACCTCGACTCCTTCGATGTCTCACTCATGCGATGCTGGACACTGTAAGTGTGTACAATCACAGTCAATATTCGTGTAATACCGATAAATGTTATATATAACTCCTTGCTTTTGTATATATACACACACATATATATATATATATATATATACACACACACACACATGATTTCTGAAGTCGAAGTAAGGCATTCACCGGTGGGTTTCCTCGAACCACACATGGTATGCAAGAAAACCATCGAGGAGAATGCACAATTCGTCGAGGATTACGTGGTGGACTCATTGCTGACTCACCGCAACAAGCAATTCATACTTTTGCTCTACAACCAGGAGTAAGTGCTGTACTAGTAGCTATACTTGTTGATTTGTACTTTATAAGCAACACCAACTTAGGTTTAATGCGACATACTTGTGTAGGTTCCACTGGATTCTAATTGTAATTATACCAAAACGGAACTTGGTAATATACCTAGATTCTCTAAAGAGGGCCACACACAACTTCACAGTTATCCGAGAATTAATCAACAGGTAAAGACATTTCCTCCATAGATAACTCTATTGTACATTCTTTCCTTCCTTTGCAATGGTTAAGGCTAAGTTTTTGGAATCACATAGGTCGTTCAAGACGTACTATCCAAATGGAGGGATATGCAAGGGAGGGAACCTACGACACGATCTAAATTTCCTGGTATTCCTAGTACACATTAATCCTATGTAACGCTTCACAGTAATGCCTCTCGAACCAACCAATTCTATTTTTGCAGTGCCACCAAAGAAATCGCCGGCGCAACCTCTGTGGAATTCTATGTTTGCCACAACATGGAACTACTCATCGCTTCGCGATAACCAATGATCCTCAGGTTTGTCAATCTTAATGCAATAATTATTTCTTACTTATCAATTTATATATGCAGGAATTTAATCTTCGTAGCGACAGGTTGCGACCATCGCGGAAACTGCGTTGGAACAGAGCCAGCTCATAAAAATTCGAGGACACCTTGCTGCATTCTTGAACCGTGAGGTTATAAATCAAAATGGGAAGTTCTACAATGTAGATTAAACTTGATTGGGATAAGAGATATTGAACTTAACCGTACATGTGTGTAAATATACATGAATCGTTAATTTTAGTTAATTGATTTGTGAATTGGATGTGCCTGTTTCTGAAATGAATGTGAATTGGATGTGCTAGCTTATTTCTGAAATGAATGCGAATTGGATGTGCTAGCTTGTTTCTGAAATGATTGCAAATTGGATGTGCTTGTTTCTGAAAAGAATATCACAGACGGTTCCTTAGGACATACCGTCTATGATGCATCATCTCTCACGCATGCTTTAATCTACAAACCGTTTGTGATGCATCAGATATCACAGACGATTTAATATACAAACCGTCTATGATGAAGCAGACATCACAGACGGTTTCATCTACAAACCGTCTGTGATAGTCGACTATCACAGACGGTTATTAACTCGTAATCGCTCGTGATAGTCGACTATAACGCATTTGTTTGTTTATGAAACCGCTCGTGATAGCGACTATCACGCATGCTTTAAAACCGCCTGTGATGACTCATGTCATCATTGACCCATAGACTCAGACGGCTCATGAAACCGTCTGTGATGGTGTTTTTGAACTATCTGTGAAGACCATTTCTGTAGTAGTGTACGCGGCGGACCATATCAGGGGCCTCAAGCTGGAGGAGGTCCACGAGTGTTCGGCATCGTCAACGACTTCACGCCGGAGGACATGGCGGCGGTTAGGCCGGAGAACGCATGGGCCCGACTTTCAAATTCTAATTTCAGCCTCAAAATAATTGAAAAATACTAGAACACGAAAAGAGCATTAAATCCTGACTATTTATATAAATTAGATGGCATATCACGAAGGCCAAGCTTTACGGTGGCATTTCACGAAGTAACAATCTTTGCGATGGTAAATAATCAATTTTCTCTTTTTTTATGGACAAAACCTTGCCAGGCGAACTCCCAATTCCAATATTATTTGAAGGGGAAATCAATTATTTGCCACCTTAAAAATTGCAACTTCGGCATTTGCCACTGCAAATATTAGAATTCATGATTGGTCACCTAATTCATAGAAATAGCCAACATTCGCCACTCTTTGTGTATTCTAGTGAATTTTTTTAAATTTTTTTACCTAAATTCACATGTGAAATGGCCATAATGCCCCCCTCTTCTTCCCCATGGTTGACGCCTCCATTCTCCTTCCCTATGGCCAGGTGGAAGGACGGCACATGTTTGGTGGTCACATGTGAGGATGGCGACGCCGGCGAGGATAAGTGGATGAGGAGGATGACGCCGGCGAGGACCATTCGATGAGGAGGAGGACGCTGCCGAGGACGAGTGGACAAGGAGGAGCTGGAGTGGATAGGGATGGTGCCGACGTGTCCCTAGGGCTTGGATTCAACCTTATCTGGACGCTGGCAGCGGATGATCTGGCAACGGCGGTCCTAATCGATGTTGTAGCTCGTCGGCTCATGGCTGCCTTCCTGAAGATGTTGCTGAGTGCTAGACTGGCCCATTGCCGTCGCGGGCAACAGGATGCTGTCGACACTGTCAGGCTCCAGGCACCAAGCATCTAGGCTAGTTGCGCCTTCAAAATGGATGTGCTGCAGCACTTCGGCGCCATCCCGACGGTCGTCCCACTGGTGTTGAGCTCCAACACACTAACCTCGATGGCCGGCCTAAGCCGCGCCACGACCGATGTTGAGCAGTGCACAACATTGGCGGTGCCAACCTGCGATGATGAGGATATCAACCCTCCGGATACGACCGCTACGCTACGTCATGGTACAAGGAAGGTCCTCATGTCATTTTGGTTCCAAGTCAAGCAAGAGTTCCAGTGGGACACATTTTAGAATCTAATTCAGTCTACGGAGGCAGCACCAACTTCAAACATACATAGAAGTCACATACAGACTCCGTTTGAGGTGTTCTTGGGCTTGTTGTAAAGCTTATCTCGTTCTCTTTCCAATGGATTCAGCCCTACCTCCAAATTCCTTCCGTGCACGCCACAATCACCAAAACAATCCGACGATGATTCTTAATCCGAGGGAAAAGGGTTTTGCACCACCTCCACTTGGGCCCATGGGTCTTGTAACCCTAGGGGCATGTGTCCACCCCCCTGGCCGTCACCCCCTGGCCATCACCCTCATATATTCTCATGTGTGTGATACTTTAGGGTTTGGATTTTGTTTAGTTAAAAGTTAGCTATATTGTAACTTCATGTATTGGCTTGTGTTGATTAGACCAACCATAATACCACTTCGGAATCCCACCATATTGAGTACTTCAATCTTATTTGAAATTTTAGATTGTTTATTATCATGTTCTTGCTTGTTCTTCAATTGTATGCAGAAATAGACCTTCGTGGTCAGGTGCTTCTAGCAAGGTTGATAACAATCACGGAGTTGGTTCAGCGATTATCGAGTATATTGGTCGTGTATAATTGGTAGCCGAATCGTGAGAATCGTCTTCACCAAATCAAGTTATCATTTTTATCGAAAGATCGGGACACCCATTGTCGCATCATACGGTGGTTGGAGCTCGGGCCAAACAACACTATCGACGTTGTCCATGGGCTAAGCAACTGGTGCTAAACTGCTAATGCATCAATCAAGAAACCAATGAAAGCAACAAACAGTTAAGCTCAAATAGTCATATGTACCGGCAAGACCAGATGTATACGTACTGGCTGAGCCTTTACTACCAATATACTAATACTACAAGTATTACATTACATTATTAGTAGCGTTTCATATGATGTTCCAGATGGCCAGGTCATCAACCTCGACGGCGAGTCCAATCTCAACTCCTCAACATGCTGTATACCAAGCAGGAGAGAGAGATAGAGTAGGCGGGTGGAGAAAGGGAGCGGGGAAGAAAGCAATTGGGAAGAGGAAGGGGCATTATGGACATTTCACATGCGAATTTCAGCCCAAAAGAAATTGAAAAATGCTAGAATACAAAAAGAATGGCAAATCATGACTATTTCCCAGGCTTATCAATACTCTTCGGGTACCAACCAGAATATACCACCTGGGTGCTCAAAACAGTACAAGAAAGCCTTGATACCGGCCAAAATTCTGGCTATTCTGATCATTTCGGTGCATTCTGGCCGGAATAATCGTGCCGTTCGTCCCGGTACCGGTGTGTAGCAAAGGAGAAGAAGAAGAAGAAGAGACAGCGGCCAACGAGGGTTGTTGGCATGGTGGCAGGCAGCGAAACACTGAGCACACTCGCATGGAGGTCCTCAGGCGCACTTGAACAGCAGCGAATGCTTGAACAGAGGAGGAGTCTGGTGACTGCTTGATCTAGATGACGACAAGGTACCCAGCGTGTTGGCTTGAGAGGAGAGGATAGTGAGCTCGGCTACGTTGGCGAGCGACCGTGGTAGCTGGTCCTTGCCACGCCTCTTCCCTCCTCCGTTTGGCAATGGGAGGAGAGAAGAGAAAAGAATGACAGAGATGGAACAATGGAAGGAAAGACCTGTGATGGCTTGTTTGGATAGAGATGGATTAGAACCAATCCCTTCGGATTGGAAGAGATTTTAGTTCAAATTCTGAGTCAATCTGAAGGGATTGAGTCATATCACAATGTATCCACAAGCCCTGAAGGGATAAGGACAGGGTGGGTTAATACTTAATAGCATAAAAAATGAATTCTTGTAACTTGACCCTACAGGGTCAAAAAAAGCAATAGTAAATGTCAATCTTTCCTAATAATACACAAATGTACACAGGAGCTACACATATGTGCACTCAAAGACCCTCTAATGGTAGATACTATGGGTTTAAGTATCAAAATATTTTCCGAGCACTAGTAACATATATTTAACCCGCACAACTAATAAAAAGTATGGAACAGTACACCGTAATGCTTTGGTACCAAAATATTACACTCCAAACACAAAACAGGCACCGGAATGGAATTAACAAGTATGTTATTTTCATGAACTGGGTCGCATATCACGAAGGGCAATCTATATTGTGGCATTTCACGAAGTGGCAATCTTTAGGGTGGCAAAAAAATAAGTGATGAATCTAAAAACAAAAACAACAATCTTGGCCTTTGTTAATCCCACGTTTCAATAGAATGTCTCTAGTCATAATTTTATTATGGGAAACTAACTAGATGAAAATGTGGATCCTAGAAGGAACTACCGAATTCCAAACTGTAGGAATGAAAATAGGGATTATCCCTCTAAAATTGAAAATGGCATACAAAGAATAAGTGGAGTAAGAATCCTTATTTTCATATTGCCATATCAGAGAATCATCGTCAAGAGTAAACTGGATACAGTTAGCAATGTTTCATAATTCATACCATCTGAGCATCGTATTGTCACTAAAAGTTCTTCTGAAAGTACATTTAAGAGTAGAGTCATCCCACAACTCCGCAACAGAACCCCCTTTTCATTTGAGGAATGGTTCGGTCCTTCAAAAGTTTATTGATCGTCCACAGAACACAATCGATGGAATATTGTGACTCAACACCTGAATCTTACGCTACCGGTGCATAAGAATGGTGCTACCAAACAGGGGTATAGAGGTAATTTGATCTTCCCTCTTTTGATCATTCCTTTTGTTAGGCACCGGCATGAGCTCGATCGACGTCGTGCCAACAAGCCCCTTAACAAGTCCTTATGCTCCAAATCTATCAGGCGGTTGGTCGCTTAATCCTAGTAAAATGCCCAAAGAGAAATCGGTGTTCATTGCTGAGCCAGACTTCCTCCCTGATGGCTCCATCCTGTAGCATGGCGTTCAAGTGTTGTCCAAGCCTTCTAGCTCCAGGGAATCTAGGGAGGCTTTGAGCTACAATGTCATCATTCATATCCACTACGTTGAGGATTTCGCTTCGTCAGCTCAACCAGTCCTCCCTTTTGTTCCATCTAGCGATAACTGTGGTTTCGGAGGGCTCCCCAACAGCGGCTCCGATGATTCTGGGCCACGCTGTCACTCCTTCCGAACCTGGCCGGGCGTAGTTGACGGTAACTTGAAGCTCGCGAGGGCGTGAAGAAGGGGCTCAAAAGGAGCAGAATGCACGCTCCCGTGAGCTCCTAGAGGCTCCCGCCGTTGGTCGCTGCGTCGGTCCGCGCCAACCGGGCCCTCGTTGTCCTCGCGTGTGGCGTGTGCGCGAAAGGGGCGCCAAAGCCGCCGCCGAGGCTTGGCAGAGGTCCTCACCACCTGCCGGTTCAAGCGGCCGCTGCCTTTTGGGATTCAAAGCATGACGAGCATCCTCAGATTGGCAAACAGACAGAGAGAAGCAACCCACTCTGGCAAGAAGAAGAGCTTTGAACCGGCCGTGCTTTGAATGCTCACGCGAGCCTTTCAACCCGGCCGCGCCTCGGGCTGCTCAAGTCTCGCTTGAAGATTTCTTAGTCACGGCGCGTTATGCGCGCGGCTATCTCGGCAGGGGTTGGGCCCCAGTGCTCACCACCGCCTCCCGGGAGGCCGCCGCGCTTCGTGGCACCGCAAAGTCCTTCCCAAAGAAGACTCATCATCCCTTCGCCTTGCGGCTGGTAACGATGCATGCGCCATGCAACCGGCCTTCTTTCCGTCACCGCCGATTAATCTTAGTGGCTCGCTAGTCGACCACCCGATTATTCTCACCGTGACTCTTCTCGCTTCCCACTGGTTGCCGAGTGTGCTCCGTTGCCTCAAAGAGCGCTCGAGCGCACTGGACTTTCCCGAAACTCCTTGCACTTCCAAGTCTGTTGCTCCAGTCCCGAGTCCAAGACTTGGCCGTTAGAACCGAGCTGATTTCCTACTCAAGAAGGGTAAAATGTCACCGCAAAACCCTTGTTTGCATCGCTGATGTGCAAAGGGGTTGCATTCAACACCCGCTTTCTCCCACAACAGTAGCATTCGTCCCGCACCAAACGCGCAAAGGCTCCTGAGAGACCAGCAGACGCAGATCCTCCTTGCGAACGCCTCGGCCTCAAACAAGACATGGGTCGATGATCGATAACACTCACAAAGTTTCGTAACCTCTTTGGCACGCAGCTTTCCGAGAGCACATCACGCCTTGGCAACACTTCTCGTAATTGCTATCCCGAGGACCTCCCCAAGACACCGCCGGCAACGCAGTTGGTTGATTTGAACCCCACCGCCTTGTTGCTTCCTAAGCGGGGTGACCCAGGTCGTTGGTCGTGTAGTTGTCTCCATGAGTATCTGTAATATCAATTTCGTTAGCTGGAATGTCAGGGGCTTAAACATGAGGGCCAAGAGAAATGTGGTGAGAGAGTCCGTAGTCGCTTCTCAAGCGGCGGTCGCGTGTATTCAAGAGACTAAGCTCTGTGTAATAGACCTGCCAATTGTAATGGAAACCCTAGGGCCATCTTTTGATGGTTTCTCCTACTTGCCGTCGTCGCAATCTAGAGGTGGTATACTCCTTGCATGGAACAGCAGTAAGGTCACTTGCACTGCTCAGAGGTTACGAAATCATTCCATTACAGCTAAAGTCCTTCTCCCTGATGGCTCATCCTCCTGGGTCTCAGTAGTATATGGACCTTCCGAATATGCGCTCAAGCCGGAGTTCCTCCTGGAACTACGCGAGATTCAAGGACAGCTGTCTGGTCCGTGGTTGATTATCGATGACTTCAACCTAATCTTACAAGCCAGTGACAAAAGCAACGACCGTTTATGCAAACGGCGGATGGGTAGTTTAAGAAGGGTTTTAGATGACCTGCAGCTTAAGGAGATTCACCTCAATGGTCGGCCGTTCACCTGGACGAGTGCTAGAGATAATCCTACTTTGGAGCGCATTGATCGAGCTGCTCTCCCGATCGGGACTTGTTGTACCAGGCGCTTTCTTAGGGCGTTGCCCTCCACGGATCCGACCATTGCCCCTCGTTGTTGCCCACGGCCTTCTTGTTGGGGCTAAAAGCGGTTCCGCTTTGAGTCCTTCGACAAAGGTCGGTTTTCATGAAGCGTTTCGGGCATGGAAGTGTGGTAGCATGCAAGTAGACCCGCTGAGACGCCTTCACACTCTTCTCACGTCTGCTTCCCATGCATTGCAGAAATGGAGCCAGCGCCAGCAAATCGGGATGGCTAAGGAACTGCTCTTTCAGTTTGATTTGGCGGAGGAAACTAGGCCTCTTTCTCCTTGGGAGCGCTGGTTATGGAGGGAGCTCAAAAAGAAATTGCTAGGTCTTTGCTCCTTTGAACGAACAATTGCACGTCAAAGGTCGCGTATTAGATGGTTGAGGGAAGGAGATGCGAACACACGTTTCTTTCATCTGCATGCTAATCACCGTTGGCGTCGTAATTTCATCGCGGGTGTAAAGGTCGCTGGAACATGGGTTCAAACTCACGAGGGGATGGAAGAGGCCTTTTTTGATCATTTCGTCAACCTCCTGGGCAAGCCGATCGATCGTGCTCATTCACTGGACCTGAGTTTCATCAATGTGCCATCTCATGACTTTCGGAACTTGGAAGCCGGATTCTCTGAAGAGGAGGTTTGGGAAGCAATCAGAAGTCTGTCCCCCGAGAAGGCTCCAGGTCCCGATGGTTTCAGTGCACTCTTCTATCAGCATTGTTGGGGCATTATCAAACAAGACGTTTTGGTAGCATTCCAAGCTCTAGCTCTCTTGGCGGGGGAGAATTTCAAGCTACTCAACCGGGCTTTGTTAGTGTTGCTTCCGAAGAAACAATCAGCTCAGGAGGTTTTTTACTACCGACCGATCAGTCTTCTCCACAATTTTGCCAAGATTGTCTCCAAAGTTCTCGCCATAGACTCGCAATGAATCGCCAAAGCTAGTAGCTCCAAATCAATCGAGTTTTATCAAAGAGAGATCCATACAAGACAGCCTTCCTCTTGGTAAGGCGATGCTTCGTAAGCTTCATCAACATAAGAAACCGCTCTCTGCTCAAACTCGACATCGCCAAGCTTTTGACTCAGTGTCCTGGTCCTTTCTGCTGGAGATGCTACGTCACATGGGTTTTGGCCCAAGGTGGTGTTCTTGGATAAGTATCATGCTCAGGACTGCTTCTACCAGAGTGCTAGTTAATGGACAACCAGGGAAGCCGATTTGGCATGGCCGCGGGCTCCGTCAAGGAGATCCTTTATCGCTGTTGCTGTTTATCATTGTCATGGATGTTCTTAACACTGCTCTCAAAGCGTAAAGTATGGCATCGCTACATCCGATCTAAGGTCGCCAAGGAATACCGCACGCGCCTCTCTTATGCGATGATGCGGTGGTGTTCTAACCGACCTGTAGACTCGCTACTACCAAGGAAATATTGCAACTCTTTGGGGAGGCATCGAGTTTACGGACCAACATGGCCAAGAGCTCTTTCTCGCCTATTGTAAGATCAGGTAGGCCGACTAGAGTGGGTGAACAGGCATTTTAAAACTTTTATGCGCTAAAACCGATTTCTAATGCGGAAGCTAATACAAAAATAGTTTTGCACAATTAAGGCCTAAATCCACTAGACTCAACTAAGTGCACCAACAATACAAGTCTATTGATAATAATCAAACAAGTATGGACTTGTAAGCAATTCAATTTAAGCAATGTAGATAGCACATAGCATGGCAAGCATTCATACACAATAAATGAGTAACTTAATTATATGAATGTAAATAGCTATATGGTAGAGCTTAAGAATGCAAACCACAAGATGACACGGCGATGTTTTACCGTGGTGTTCGGAGACTTGCCGGTCTCCCCTAATCCACGTTGAGGGAAACCCAAACCAAATGGGCCGGCTCCACGAATTAAGCCTTCCTCCGAGGTATCAAACACCTCGCTCCACTAGGGTTACTTTTACTCCACTCCGTAGATGGCGAGCACCAAGCCACTCACAAATGCCCGGGTCTTCTCACAAGCTTCACTTGAGAAGATCACCGACGCACGACGCCTCCACGCCGTCTAGGTGTCGGCAAACACCAAGAGTAACAAGTCTCCAACTTTCACTTGAACCAATCAAGTGTCAAAGCTCTCGTGGATACTAAATCCACCACCTAATGCAACACATGCAATAGGATTTGCCTCTCAAACCTCACTAAGTGCAACACATGCACAAATGGGAGTAGAGGGCTTGCTCTTAGCTCAAAGGAACTCAATGGGGCACCAGCAACTTCCCCTCACACGACCAAGGTGGGTATATATAGCCCACACACAAAAACTAGCCGTTGGGGCAAGATTTGCTAGAAAAAAAAGGAGAGAAAAAAAGAATATTCCTGGAATATTCTCTCAACTGAAAAAGAAATAGAAATAGAAACTGACAAGTGGGACCCACTCGTAAGTGAAAGAGAGAAAAAAATAGTGGGTGACAGGTGAGACTGGGCTGGAAAGGAGAGAAACAGAGAGAGGAAGGAGCTGACATGTGGGACCCACATGTAAGAGAGAGGAAGAGAGATAAAGCCAATGGGGGAAAACAGAGGAGTGGCTCTAGTGGTTCTGGTGCACGACGACAAACAGTGGCAAGGGAGCGGTGGTGAAGGACAAAAACAGGACCTCGGGGCTCTTTTGATCCCTTGGGTAGCGGTAGCGTGACAAGGGCGGTGACGGTGGCGACTACGATGGAGAAGACTCATGGGTGTGCAATGGCGACGGCGAAACAAGGAAGCTCGATGAAAATGGAGGAGAGCACGAGGACGGCGATGGCACAAGGAACACAAAGAGCATCTTGGAGCCGCCAAAGAAGAACGGGGGCGGTGGTGCGACGGTGACCGGCGACGAAGAAGAAGGACAACGGCGGCAAGATACCACGATGGCTGAGAGATAGCGAAGAGGGAGGAAATCGGAAGAGGAAGGTGAGGCGAATGAGGTGACGCACAAGGGGAGGCACGGGGACTCACCGACGGCTAGATCGGGTGCGGAGGCGGCTGCCGGACTTGAGCACCACGCAGAACACGGCGAGGCAAATCCGACGACGGTGATGCCACGAGCGAGGAGCACGGACGACGAGGAACTCTGACAATGAAGACCTTCGGTGGTCGGCGGCGTCTTGGTGAAAATTAAACGAGACAAGGATGAAACCGGTGACAGCACCATGGGGTTTTGAGAAAGGAGGATGGGGCGTGTCTCGTGATGCGAGCAGCGCACTTAAATAGGCTAAGGATGGGAGTATTCGAGTGGAGGATGGTGGTTGCTTCATGGCCGGCTCGGACACTGCACAAGGAAATGGGAGGAAGAACGAGATGATGTGGCGGCTGACAGGTGAGGTCCGCTCAGCAGAGAAAGAAAGGAGGTGGGCTGGCGGCTACGCAAGTGGGAGAAAAGAGAAACGGGCTGGGCCAGCAAGGAAGGAAAAGGGAAACCGAGCCGGAAAGAAAAAAGACTAGGCCGAGAGAAAAGGAATTTGGCCCAAAAGAAAATCCGAAAAAAGAAAAGACTTTCCTAATTTTAGAAATTGAATTAAAGCAAACTGTGCTCAAAGAAATAACAAATAACTCCAAAAATTCCTAGAAAATTCCATAAAATACTCTAGAACTCAAGAAACCCAAATAAAATGGTTTGACTTTATTTGAAGTTTATATTATTCACATTAAATTATTTTAATTTTTAAAATTCAAATTAAGCTTTAACTTAAACAAGAAAATTCAAATGGTTATTTTTTATTTTTAAATGCTTCAATTGAACTCCAAATTTGGGATGCTACACACAACATCCATAAGTTTTATTTTCAAATTCATTCCTGCTATCATAGCTATAAGGTATCAGAACGTTGTGTCATCCATTATAGGAGAGTAAGTTTTATCGAAATTGATGTTAGGCCTCTGCGTCAACACTTGTGCTACTAATATTGTTTTGTATATCACCACTTCATTATGTTCATTCCTCTTTCTTATGAACATCCACTTGTGTTGATGAGGACATCCCTACTACTACTACAACTCCTAGCCCTAATGCTACCAAGAACAAACAAGGAGAATGGAAATACAAGCCTTTTGGCCACGCCCTAGAAAGGGGGGAAACTTTTTCGGCCGACATCCAAGAAAGCAAGAAGCAAGACGAAGAAAGAGACACACACCATGCTGCATGGGGACACAAACCAAAGGAAGATCAACCCAAGAAAGGAGAATGAACATCCAACTACTTCGGCCAAACCCTAGAAAAGAAAACACTCCATTCAACTAGGATTGAAGCAAGCAAAGAAGGAAGAAGAGAAGAACTTCAATTCAACCAAAACAAGAACGAAAAAAACGGAAGAATAAATCAAGTGTTGGATTTTGGGAGACATGTCAACCATCAAGGAGACAAGTGGAAACACACCAATTTCAGCCAAAAGTCGAGAAAAAAATGAGAGGAAATCCGAAATCAATTCAGATTTGGAAATATGCTGATTTCTAGAATCCAAAATTAAGGTTGATTTTGAATCTGAATTGAATGAGGATTCAAATCTGACTTTAATTAGGATTTCATATTCCAAAATATATTAGAGTTTGATAATTAGACCAGCAAGTATATTATGCTTTTATTCTGAATTTAGAGTAGTTAATTTCTAAATTTAGCAATAGGAAGGTTACTTGGCTGAAACTAAGGGGGAGGCCTCCCATACGAATTGGGATGGGAGTAGGCCTCTGATACGGGGGATGCCCGATCTTCACGACGTAGGATCGATGATAATTTTGGATCTGTGTAACCTGTCAAACCGATGGCGCCAACCACTGTCAAACAGCAACCTGCGACAAAAGAATTAGCCCAACCACACGCTCGTGATCCTGTTTATCGACCACACAAGGTAGACATGTCGCTGCTCCTGCAAAACACAAGGATTCACAAGAACAACGGACGGCACAACAGATTGAAACTCCCAATTCTAGTGGGGGCAATATTGCTCAAACCCTAGAATCAAGAATATATTGAAATCCGAAAATATCCGTCCTCTTTTCTTGCGGCGCCGCCTCGGCTTTAATAGCCATGAAGCCATGCGGCCACGTCCGAAGCAATCCTGGGTTCAGTCAACCAAAACGAAAACGGAATCAAGTCCTACGTGGTTCGGTTTGGGCTGGCTAATTACATGGCCGAAGCCAACAAGTGTTCGGCCCAAAAGATGGCCGCATGCAGTCCAAAGATGACAGCAATTTAGAGCATTTAATGTTGCACTATTTGCCTTTGCTAATCACACCACATGCATGCATGCATGTATATGCAGCACCTCCACGTATGGCTTCCTTCATGCAGCACCTCATTGCCTTTGCTAATTCTTTAATCCACCTGTCATGTGTATTCTTCATACATCTTAATTCTTTATTCCACGTGCATGAAGTTTCCTTATTTAATTCTTTTATTCCTTGTTGCATGCATAGCATGCATGCATCCATGCATGAACAGTATTTGATATTTGTACACGTCATCAAACACAGGTTTGCATTAGCAGCAGCATCTTCGCTCCTTCGGCCTGATACAGTCTCCCATGCTTCTATACGTATAAAACTGCACACACACAATATGAGACTATTAGGCAGTAACATATATTCATTAGAATCAAGATTAAAATTAATTAGGAGCGAGTTCACCTGATGATTAATCTTTTTAGCTCTAGTTCTTGTCATTGGACACTTATGCAGATCATGATTAACATCTTGTACACTTGAAGAGATGGACGATGCACTAGTGTCGGGGATGTCCTCATCAGCCTCCTTGGCCAGCCATAGGGGTGGGGGAGCAACCCTATATATTCAGGGCATTGCCCTTTGTAATTTTCAGACCACAAATAAATGAATTTTAAGAATTATACTCTTATTTCCTAGGTTAGCCAAGTGTACCTTGAGGGAATTGGAGTTCTTGCTGCAAGGTATCTACTTTTGTGTGGTCGAGTAGATGGGATCAAGAGCATATGGTTGCATAGATTCTTTTGTCGTGGGTTGCTCTATTGATAGTGGTTGACACCATCAATTCGTTAGGTTGTACGGATCCAAAGTTATCATTGATCCTATGTCATGAAGATCGGGCACCCCGTATCATGTGTCCAATAGGAGTAACATCATGAGGTGTCTTGACTACATGTCCAAAGACTTTCCTCTTATTAAGAGAGTTTTGTTCGTTCTTGATTGCTTCCTTTCATTTATCCAAATCTTGATGATTCTTTCATTCCGCAATCGTCTTTTGTTCCGGATTCGATTCAATATGAAAGATATTATTTGAGATAAAGCAGTTGCTATTAGCACTCATTTGTCTATAAAAGACTTATCATGTTTCCACATAGTTTGTGAAAAACTCTTTCTCCAATTCAATTGGAACTTTATTTAAATCTATCAGCTATCCACTATTTACCAAAATGGTAGAGTCTGACTATTCGTTGCCCTGGTGTCGGCGGATGTGCTTCCCCCTTCACTAGTCACCTGTCCCTGTACTCCAGCATGGGGCGCCTCCCCCTCTGCTTCTGTACGGGGCACCACCCATCGTGTCTTCACTCGGGATGTAACGTCTGTTGGACGTCTCTCATTCATGTTTGTTTCATGGAGTTTCTTCCCCTGTTCAATATATCTCTTTTGCCGACGTCTCCACAATTTGAGATCCTTTGATCCAGGAGGTCTCCCCTCTTCTTACCAAAGTTCACAAAACCTATACTTGATTCTTACTGGGGTGGCCGGTATGGCCAGTAGGTCCGAAAATTGGAAAATTTTGCCTAAAAATTTCAAATCAAAATTTTAATTTTTCAAAGTTAAAATGAAAAAAAACTAAAAAATAGTGTGGTTTTGAGGGTTTGAACCCAAGACCTCCTTCTAAGCTAAGAACCTTACCACCAGGTTGTACGCACACATGTGGTTAGACATGGTTTCAATTTCTTTTATATTGGGCAAAATCCATCCAAAACCGATTTTTTTGTCGATTTGGATTTCTAACGGGGGTGTCCGGTAACACCGATTTTCGGTCAGTTTTTTTAACCATGCTTCTTACTAAGAGTGGTGGAGTCATATGCATAACCCAAACCCAGCATGGTTCTACTCTTTCAAGTGCACTTATCGCTGATATATGTGACTTTGTAACTCCTTTATGATCCGTGAATGAATCTAGTAGCTAATTTGCAAGATTTTGTAAATCTATTATCCTCTAAACCTCTTGTTCAAAGTCCTTTGTGTGTGGATCGTTCTTATGAAGACCACTATAACTCTATGATAATTCCCGGCATTCCAACTTGAGGTCATTCCTTCCCCGTAATGCTGGGAATAGTTCTTCATTAAATACAGTGTCAGGGTATCTTGCTTTTAGCAAATCCCATATCATGGGCTACAAATACTTTATTATAGACAGAGATTCAAATCCCACATAAATTCCTAACTTACAAAGGGTCCCATTGACGTACATTGAGGAGGTGAGATAGGTATGTAAACGATACAATCGAATTTACGCAGATGAAAAATACTTGTCTCTTTCTCACGTACTAGTTGGAAAGGTGACAACTTATCGTATATGGATGGTCGGAGTTGTATTAATGTTAATGTATGTAATACGACATGTCCCCAACACGTATTCTTGTTGGCCCGATCTTTCGATGAGAACGATAAGTTCGGTAGTCGTCGCTCAACTCTCACGATCCTGGCTATGAACACGCAAGGCTCGAAACCACGCAATCGCTGAACTGATTGACAAGTCGTTATCAACCGTGCACGAATACTCGGTTGACCTGACCACGAAGGTCGATTCCTGTATACACCGAAGAAGCACGCAAGAACAAGATAATAAGCAATCTGAAATTGCAAATAGGATTGAAATATTTAATTGAGTTGGGATTCTGAAGCGGTATTATGGTTGGTCTAGTCGACACAAGCCAATACACGAAGTTGCTATGAAGCTAACTTTTAACTAAACAAAATCCAAGGAAACTAGAGGGGTGCGGCCTCCTTAAATAGGGAACGAGGAGCCACAAATCTAAAGGAACTAGCGGGGAGGGACTAAACTCGCATGTTACTGTTCACATGAACAGTAACCACGCCTCTAGGTGGGCCGCCAGCATATGGGCCAAGTTGAGTTCGATTACAAGGTCCAGATTGGCCCAAATAGGTGATATGATGCCTTCTTTAGATGATTCCGATCAGTACAAAAGGAATTTGAAGATGATACCGGATCCGTTGGAAAGAGGACGAAATAAGCTTTCAATCAAGTACTCGTGGACCTCCAACGGACTCTGTATGTGAAAGTTATACCCATTTGAAGTTGGTGTCACAGCTGATTCGAACGATCGACCAAAACGTATCCAGCTTGGCACATGCAGTAGCACCATGGCTTGTAGACATAGTACCATGGCATGTAGACGTAGCACTATGGCATGTAGACGTAGCTCGATCCAATTGGGTAATATGGTCTTGCATTAGTCGAAAGTCCTATTGGCGAAGATGTTGTTGAAGTAGAGGATGCAGTGCAGCAGGTCGAAGCAGTGGTTGCATCCTTAGGTTTGATGTCCTCATCATACTTGGTAGACTGGATCTCATTATCAAGGGTTTAGTGATCATCTTGATCCCCTTGATTAATGATTCAGCAAGTCTATTCTGAGTATTAACATGCAGGACTGAATGTTTCACTATTATGCCTAAGGTCATGCAATAGTCATTAAATGCTTTTGAGTTAAACTCTCCAACATTATCCATTCTTATGGATTGGATCCTATGATCCAAAAACTTTGCCCTAAGTGCAATAATTTGTGAAATCAGCTTAGCAAAGGCATGATTCCTAGTGGATAATAGACATACATGCATCCACCGAGTGGATGTGTCTATTAGTACCATAAAGTACTTGAATAGCCCAGACATGGGTTCTATAGATCCACATATATCCCCTGAATCCTCTCAAAGAAATCAGGCAATTCATCCTTGATCTTATGATACGAGAGTCTCGTAATCAACTTGTCATTCGCACGTGCTTCACACAATATGATAGATCAGGGATGTCTTTGGACTTCAAGTCGTGGCCAGCAAAATATTGTAGTATCTAGCACATCGTATTGTCTCCAGGATGACCCGAACGTTCATGTCATGTTCTAAATAGTTTGAGGTCTTCAACCTAAATGCTCATCGTAACATATTCTTCATCACGTTTAATAAACATGTAGTACAATCGGGAGGAGAACGTAGGGAGTTTATCTACTTCTTTCCAATATCCATCTTTCTTAGTGATAAGAGTATACTCAGAACCATTCTCTTCCTCTATTTTCATGTGGAAACCATTATTTCTCTTTGAAACTTGGTAGAGTTCTAGTTGATTCCGGGAACAATAATGTATTCTAAATGATTATTTTTGTTCCTATCAGTAAGACTACCGTGGCTCTTCTAGTACCCGCAATATTACCACAGTTGCCAGCCATGCTCATAATATTGCCAGTCTTAAAACTGAAGGTCTAGAAATATTTCATATCCCTTAGGATAGACTGTGGTACAACTATCCATAAGACAGAGTTCATGTTCTCCCTCCATTGTACGTTAACTATAAGCAGGAGATAAATAATTTGCATGAATTAAAAATATTGCGTACACATAAATGCACACGTAAGGCACGCAAATGAACTGGAAATCCTTTATTTATTTCATAAACTAAAGATTACAAGGAGTAATTTTAATTCCTAACAGTAATATTGCTTACTAATTCAGGATCGGCAAAATTTGATGTTCAATTTAGTAACACCATCCTAAACACACCATGAATTGACTTCTAAATTTAAGGGGATAATGGAGATTAATTCTTATGACTCTCCTAATCCTTTTCTGGATGAATACCCAATAAGACATCATCTAGTAGAGGAGAATATTCGTCATCATATAGAGCATCATCGTCTGATTCCTCCTCTACCATTAGTTGATAGGTTTCATTTTCCTCTTGCTCTCCTTCTGCTGGTGCTTCCAGAAGTGAGCTTCTGATTTATTCCAGCGTTTCTTTCTTTGAGACTCTTGATAGAGCTCTACCAGATACTTAGGTGTCTTGCAACCTTTTGCCCGGTGACAATTGATCCCACACTTATAGCAGGGCTTATTGTCACATCGTGCTTTCATTGTAGACTTCCTCTTTCCTCATACCTTACCTTTTGGCTTGAAGACAAAATAATTTTAGACTTCTTTCCCCTAGTTCCTTCTCCTTTTCCACCGACATTCATCCTTTTCTTAATCTTATGCACCTCAGGTGCACCCTAAGTTCTTATAGGACAAGCATTATGATTCCTCATGAGGAGCTCGTTATGCATTTCCACCGCTAGAAGTGTGGTTATCATTTCAGAGTGGTTTTCATACCCCTTTTATCTGTACTGTTGTGCTAGCACCAGATTTGTAGCATGGAAAATAGAAAGGGTTTTCTCGATCAACCACCCCACTGTAAAATCTCTTACTCAAAGTCTGACATGAGAAATTATCCTATGAAATGCTAAGTTATAAGCCACCACAGATTTAAAATCCTGGAAGCACAAACTCGTCCAATCATGTTCTGCATCTTCCTCTAGGGGCTTATTAGTATTATTGTGAGGAACAATAGTTGCACTTAGCCCTTTGCAGGCTAAGTAGAACCCCGTGTGTTGTATAATCAAATTCGCGTTGTCGACGAACGAAACTCTTAACTCACAAATAATAAATAATAGACAAGAACATAAGGATGTAGTCAACTAGTCACTGCCTTCTCTTTTTATTGATAAATTTGCCCGTAGGCTTTTATATACAATGAGAGCTCATACCCTTTATGCACGAATAAACAATACGAGACTAACCTAACTAATGAATCTTGTGGGCCGACAACCCCCTAATAGACATTTGTCTAGGTGAAACGAGCTAGTATACAACAGAAACAACTATTTGTTTCACCAATTTTAGCCATCAACATTACTTGACATCCGAAGAATTATGAGTGGAACTAGTCCAAAATGACCTTTCGCACTATCGCATTAAAACTGATCTTAACAGCGAAAGAGAAATCACTGCCTTTGCTGAAGCTTTTTTCTAAGAAACGTTCATGCTGGAAGCATCATTTAGTACCAAAATAGCATGACGATCTGCTTTACGCTCGTAAACTAGATGACAGATGACCAGTATTTTGACGTTAAGCATTCAGTTTCATTTCACGTTAAGCATTCAGTTCTAGTTTCTAATGTACTGGCTATGAAGTTCATCAAGCAATATAAACACCGTTTCACTTTCTTCCTGTAGCCCAACCTTTTGTACTGAATATATTGACAGTGTAAACTACAGCAAACTGTACAATCAGTATTATGTATCTTCACCGGCTGATACCAAGTTGCCAACCGGTTTGACTGGGTCTAAATCATTTGACTGCTATCTTGCTTTCATCTACAGAATGGTAACAAAATCTTGGTATGACCACCCTAAAAGAATCAACAAACTCTCCCGCTACCTCTGAATTCTGTTGAGTGCACTTCACAGTAATTGTTTGCAGACGATGCTTCACTGTCAGCCCGGTGGTTTGGGAGAGAAGCGATTCCCCGGAAGAAATCTACCAATTAAATGAAATATAATTAAGAGGTTCAATGAACATATGATCCTTAGTAATACAGGACTTTCTGGTTAACGCCTAAAACGAGACTTACTGACGAGTCAATCCTTGTTTGTCCAGCAAGTTCTGCGGAACTGCTCCAATCAGCTCATTGTTCTGCAAGAATCTGAATGAAGAAAAACATTAAACATATTGGCAAGTGACTATTGCTACAGATTGGTTTAAAACAGCAAAGAATAGAATGGTACATCTACAGCCTACAAGCATGAACCTCAAGGAAATTGACAGCTTGAATTGTATATCCAACTATTTTTGGTCAAATAGGGTATTGAATGTTATTCATGCAATCAAATGGATTCCCAATGCTTCGTTACATCTTTTTTTTTTAACAAAAGAAGGTATAACTATTATTTACACCCATAGAAGCTGAGGAAGCCACCAATTGCAGCAAGCAGAACGCAATTGGCTACTGAGGGGTTAATGAAATACATCCCCGGAATAAATCGCTCACAACAGAAAATAAAGACATAATACCATGCACATACTGTGTACTCTCCAAGGAAGAGTTCTCTTTTAGAATGAAACAAACTATTGAAGATCAACATCAAAAATAGGTTTGCGGCTTGGAATACTCTCCAAAGAAAATGAGGAATGGGATGGAATATTTGAATAAAGACAAGAAAGGTATGTCAAAATGTAACAAAAGGTGAGGCCTGTAAAAGAATATCTCAGCAGAAAACTGACCAAAGTGCTCGGTGGACCACATTCAGAGCGCAAGGTGCATGTAGAGATAACCTTAATCTAGGGAACTCTTTTAAAAACATGCCTAATAACATATCATATCATTATCATCCAGGATAGGCCTCAACCGAAGGCACTTATCAGTCAGGGTAAAATAGTGCCTGACAGGCAACCAATTTTCTTTTTTTCTATGGCAAAATATTATGAATTTCGTTGCAGACAGCTATGAAATCAGGAACTGTAGCATGTAGCTGGCATTCAAAATTGATTCAATTACATTTCCTTTCCTAACAGTACCTAATTATGGATGTCTCCATTTAGTTGCCATTAAATTGTGATTCAGGGCTACTGTATCGCAACAGACCACTCTCTTGGTGCAATTGACAACCAAGGTTTTAAAGGCATGATAAAAAAAAATTGTGGAAACAAACAGTTGTACTGTTTTCCCGTATTGCTTTGTTGTAGTTACAAACCAGTTTCCACATCATATACCCTCCAATTTGTAACACCTTGTGCGTGCAGACCAAGGAGGTGTTGATCTACCCCTATTAAGTGACTTAATCTAACGACTCAAATTCCTCTCTCCCAACTTTTTAAAGGCATAGGTAGATATGGAAGAAACACAATAACTAAACTCTTTATTTCATCAAAGGACAGATATTGTTTTTTTTTTTTTGAGAAATGCCTAGGAGGAACTAGCCATTTTTTTCTCTTAAGAAGAATTTTTTTTTTGTTCCGGGATTTCTCCTCCGAAACCGACCAGGCACCAGTGCCGAGTCCCGGACTCGAACTCTGGTGGGCTGGTGGGCAGCCCCTGCTGCCACAAACCAAATGAGCTACGCTCTTCCCTAGGACAGATATTGTGAAACAATAGTTTCCAGTAAACTGGAAAGATATTGTCAAATGGAGAAGAAAGTCAGTAAGATCTATATATTACAAGTTAGACCTTGAAAATATATCTTTTGTCATTGCACCACATCTATTTTACATCTTGCAACACATCATAAAAAACTAACACTTAGCACAAATTCACATCTAACGTGAACTTTGCAGTGATCTCCAAACATGCAACACATATTTATTTATCACCTAGAGAAGCGTGGCAATTTAAAGCCAGAACCACCAATGTGTCGAATCCCAGCTGTTTTTATGTCAAGTATAAACATGCTATGCAGGGAGCTGTATTCCTTGTATTGACATGACAAATATTGATGGCAAACAATGAGGTGTTGAAACTATAGTAATAAACCATAAGCACAAAGTTAGACAAATCAACTCACAGTTCACGCAAACCCATTATTGTCCCCAATGTCTGAGGCACTGTTCCATTCAACCTGTTGTCCTGCAGGTGCCTACAAGATAAATTCTTTTCCTAAGTAATGTATAACTTTATAAGTAAAACTTTATTCAAATAGTTTGGGAATTAAATAGCTAAGGATTAGCTTACAGTCGTTGGAGCCTGCTCAGGTTGCTGAGATTTGGAATAGGTCCAGACAAACTATTGTTTGCGAAAGATCTGTTCATGGTAACAGTGTTAAACTTTCTATTTTATTCGGTTTAATTAATTTCAAATAGGGCTTACATATCATTCAGAGCGGTCAGCTTCGCAATGTCAGATGAAAGAGATCCAAAGAGGCCCATACTTGAAAAGTTCCTGGTGTGAACCAATACAATAAATTGCTATTGCAAAGAGGAAAAGAATCAAATAACATAAATGGAAGCACAATGAGTTCAACTCACAATGAGATGACACGTATTCTTGGCCCTTCATCACATGTAACTCCAGTCCAAGTATATCCATGAGGCATACATGGATCTCCAATCCAATCATCAGGTATATTTTGAAGGCTTCTCTTGATACTCTCCAGGGCAAGTGCTGTGAAAAATGGTAGAGCAATTAATAGGTTAATTTAATAAAGAGAGACATATGAAGGCTGTTGCAAAATGATATGCAAGTTATAGCAACCTGCTGCATTACAAGAACACCAGGCAATACAGGTTCTTATGCTCACGACAATATTTACTGGATACTTTGCTACCCCCTAAAGTTGATGTGCACACTGGATAAATAACAAAACACTTCAACTAGGTGGCGCTGATTTGTTAACACCTCAACGAATTAAATTGAGTGAGATAATGGTCCATGTACTGAAAAAATTACCATAAAGCACATTTTGATGACATGATGTTCTACATATAATACTAATGTGCCGGCCACACAAGAGCCACCAAAGACATAACATGGAAGAGGGTTTCATTCTTAGTAATAGTATGCATTGTACCATGCTGGCTAGGAAATTCTTCAATAATTCTATTTATGTAATATCACGTTTTAGAAAATTGATAAATGTAGCAATTGATGTACCATCCTGAGCATGTGTTAATCTTCCTAGGGGGAAAAGTCCAAAGACCTCGCCAGCATTGATAAGTGGAGGGAGAGCAGAAGCAGAAGTCAATATCACTCTGGTCAAGCCTGAGAGGATCCATTGTGTAGCAAAGACAGAAAGGCCGGCTGATGTTACTGTTAGACCTTCGTAAAAGCGGTAATCATTTATATAGACATCAAAGATCCTCGAACTCTCAGGTAATGTATCAGCAAAATAAAGAGCAACATAATAGCTATCATTCTGGAGAGGCATTGGAGGCCACTGCAACACCAAGGGTGAATTTTGTTCCCCCACCAAAGCTGTATTAAACACATCAGGAGGAGGAAGATTCCAGAATTCAGCTGACATAACATTGTGGGTACTACTGACTGCATGTTTGCTGTCTGGAAATGGCTGCCAGTGGCGATCAAACCTGTCATCAGGGTACCTAAGTTTGAATGAATGGAAGAAAATGAGTCAGAAATCTATACAAAACTTGTGATTTGTAGTTTTGTGCAAGTACAATAAATAAATAAATAAATGAACATAACATAGGCCGCCACTCTTCATCTTTCTTTTTTGTGTTTCACTTAGTGGGCAATAGTTGGCAATGTACTTATTTCTTCCTTGAAATACACAACTAAATTTCCCATAAAATCACTAGTGCATGCACATGTTTCCTCAAAAGAAGTGATGAGAAAATAGATTTAGGAACTTCTGGTTATATGATAGCTTAGAAACTAGGGAAGTAAATCCTATGTGTCGAGTGTCACTTTGTTTGACATTTGTGGACCAAGGAAATTGCTACATGTGCTCTAGGAGCTCAAGCACCAACGGCACACACCGTGACCATGACATTTAAATGGTAAGGAACACGTGAATGAAATGAGATATCCTTCAAGTTTCATCTGCCATTTACTTCGAGAAAATTCTACTAAACACCCAAACAGCCCCCTGATACATTGCAAAGGTTCTCGACAAGAAGAACTGGATTCTCTGGAGGGAAAATCGGCAGAAACGTAATAATCTTCATGTTCTAAAAGAACGGAAAAAAAATTCCAATCCACCTGCATCCACCCAATAAATGCTGTCAACCAGGGAGGCTCTACATTAACCTCAGATCATAAAAGCTAAAACCTAGAGTTATTCAGTCCACCAGAAACTGATCCAATAGGGACTATCTATGATAAAATTTGCGTAGCCCTGTTAATGACAGATTCACAGCATTCTCCACCATGCCCAGATTGAGTCAGCTCTGCAGTCATTAAACCTACTCAATTCTAGCAAATTACTAAATCTCCAACATTTCATCACTAAGCATAAAAGGGCGGAATTAAGGGCAGAGAGATCGACAACTCACCTCTCAACGTCGCCAGTGGAGCCAAACTTGGTGCGCGCAATGAGCCCCATGGCGCTGCCCCCGAAATCCGTCGCGTTGTACACCGAATCATTAAGCTGGATGACCTGCAGCGCGTTGATGAACGGGCCGGCGTCGGTGTAGTCGGGGTTCACGCCGAGGCAGAAGCTCATGTTCCTGCCCCTCGCCGGGAACACGCCCTCGTAGTACGAGGCGCTGCCGGCCAGGCTGTCGTCGGTGGTGTTGACGGCGGTCCAGACTGTGCCGTCAACGATCATATCGAATACGGGAGGCGGGGACGAGGGGGAGGAGACGCCATAGAAGAAGGTGGGGCGGAGGAGGTAGCGACGGCGCTTGTCGACCGGGAGTGCGTAGCAGAACTTGGCGGAAGGGCGGTGCGGGAAGGCGCGGAGGGTGGCGAGGGTGGGGTCGAGGAGGCCCTGGAGGGGGAGCGCGCGGGGGGAGCCCGCGGAGACGTAGGGGCCGTCGGGGTCCCAGCGGAGGCCGCGGCGCGGGTCAGTGGTGGGGGCCGCGGCGCCGCAGTCGAGGAGGTAGGAGAAGCCGCGGAATCGCTGGCCGGCCGCGAGGGGGAGGAGGAGGAGGACGGCGAGGGAGAAGAGGAGGGGACGGAGAGGCGGCATTTTGGTGGGGTTTCTTTCGTCGCTGGATTTTGGGTGGAAATGGTGGGGAATCGCCGAATCGGGGTGTTTTCGCGTTGTGCTGTGAAGGTGGGTTGACTCGGCCGGCGGGGAAGGTGGGCGCGGTCAGAGGAGAACAGGCGGCGGACGCGCGTTTCGGCGGCGGTGTGTCGGAGGGGATGCGGCCTGCGGGCATGACTGGGTTGGGCCACGCGGAATCGCGGGCAGTTTGCCAGTTTTGGCATGTCTCCCGTACCAGCTCAGTTCTGTTGGAACTGCACGGGAGGTTGCCACGCTCTCTGAGCCGTCGAAACTCGCAATCAGCAACCTGACCAAGTACACCTCTCGAATGTCAGATCTGACGAGGAAATGAGCAAGTATCGTAGGAAATCATTGTGAGTGATCCAGCAACTCTAGTCTCTAGAGATGTTAGTGTGCTTCTATGCCATTTGAATGGGGATTTGCATTCTCTGACAATGTCACCAGCTACTGTTGTCTTCATCTAATCCATCCATTGGCAAATAGAAGGCTGCAAGTTAAGGTCCGATATCCACTTCTTCCTCTCGTCATTGTGCTCCTCCCCGTTTTGCCGCTGCCACCGCTCTCTCATAGTCGTTGCGGCCTACTTTCTTGTTGGCTTGTTGCAGCACACAAGTGCCACCATGTCCGCATCATTCCGTACAAGGCAGCACCGCCTTCGTCGCCCATCTAGAGCAATCCGTCACCGTAACTGCATTTGGGGCAAGCGGATCTTATTTTCTTGTTAGTGGTGGAGCCGTAATTTCACAAAGTTTTAAGCTCAAAATTAAGAGGTTATAAGTCTATAACTAACGTTAAATACTATCAACACTAAAGCATAATAAAAGTACAACACAAATGCACAATTCAAATAAAATTTGAATTACATGTTTAACGATACGACAAAATAAATAAAACATAGCAAAAAAAAAAAGAATGTAACATACCACTAACACGAGGTATTTTTTGCTTAATTAACAATGTCATTTGAATTAAGCACAACACGGGGATTATTTTGTGGGGTTTTATTATCTCCAGTTTCTATTATTTCCGGAGTTTGATTGGATTACTACGGAAAATAAGGTGCCAATGTCTTGATCCTCTTCAATCCTTCTACTACATTGTTTTGAGGATTGTCACTCACTCGCTTGAGTTGTCAGTTGTAAATCGATCTTGTGTTTTGGTACAACGGCGGCTTTGGATCTAATGAAGCTTGGCTGAAATGTTTTTATTTCGAGTTGGAATCGGACAAATCCATGCGTGATTCACGTGTTGGATTTAATATGGGCTAGGCCCAACTTTAATTCTAATTAAATCCTGGAAAATCCCAAAGGCCCATGTGCATGTGCTAAACCTTTTAGTCCCATATGGAGAGTTAAAGGGAGTTACACCAATTTATAAGGTGGGCATTAGGAGTCCTCTTGTGGAATTGGAGAGAGCCAATACTGCGCTGCGCTCGCCTCGCCGCCTCGCCGAGCCGTGCTTGAGCCGTCTTGCGTCGCGTCGATCGCGCGATGCGTGTCTTGCGCCGTACACAGTCTTTGTCGCGGTGCGTGTCTTGTGGCGCATACACGGCGTGTCGGTGCGTGCGCGTTTTCTTTATCTATTCGAAAATCGAAGCGCACCGACTACAATAAACGGTGGCAATAATTGCGATTGTTTACGGTCTCTTCATTTTTGCAAATTAAAAGAACGATTGCGATTCAAATAATGGTGGCGATGCAGTTCTGTGTTACTAGTGAGTAATGGCGACCGTTTACGCCTCTTGACTAGGCGATGCCAATTCTTTGTTACTAGTGAGTAATGGCGACCGTTTCGGCCTCTTGACTAAGCGATGCAATTCTGCCGTTACTAGTGAGTAATGTTGATTGTTTACGTGCGTTGTTATATATAGTCATTATCTCGAGCAGTGAGGCTCTCCAATTCTCTCCACGAAAGACACCACGGTTCTTTGTTCTTTGTCTCGGCGATCTCCATCCGGCAAAGCGCGTGTCTGATCGCACGGAGAGCGAGCCTCGGAACCCTCGTCCTGAAGGCTTGCGAGCAAGGCGAATAAGGTTTTGGGAGCGTTCGCGCGATCGCTCGCCTTCCTCTCCATTCGACTCTCTCGCCTACAACCGTCGACTACTACCGCGACGTCCATCGCACGACTACTTACCACTACGCCATGACAAACGACGATCTCACAAAGACTCACCGCCGCTTCTTCCACTCTGCTTGCTCCTTCCATTGGATCCGGTATGTCTATTTCATATGTATTTCTTGGTTAGTAATATTACTAGTTGTTACCTTGAACAACGTGATAGATATGCTAGTTTCGTTAAATGCGATATTAATATGTCTATAGTATTCTTGCTTACTTGCTTTGTGAAAGTGGCTAGAATATTCATCATGTTTTATCTACTATATTTACGGATTAAAGTAATTCGAAAAATGCTCTTATTCTCAACAATCCAAAACCTTATTGTAATAGGCATTTTCATCAATCGACTTTCTTCTTTGCGCTTAAGCCCTCTTAATTCGATGGTGCGAATTATAAGAGGTGGCGCACCAAGATGGTGCTTTGGCTAATCGCCATGAACGTTTTCATGTGGCAAAAGGCAAGCTTGAAGGACACTTACTCTGAGCAGAGCAAGCGTTGAGGTGCGATAACCTTTTAAAGGTGCCGTGATCGGCGTTCTTGGTGAGAAGTTAGTTGATGCATACATGGTGATTACAAATGGGAAAGATATGTAGGATGCACTCGAGGCCAAGTTTGGGGTTTCGGATGCGAGCGATGGAATCGTATCTCATGGAGCAATACCATGACTATAGAATGGTTGATGGCGTTCGTAGTTGAGCGAGCTCATGAGATACAATCCATGGCCAAAGAACTTGAGCATTTCAAGTGTGTGTTCTGGACAAGTTTGTCGCGGAGGCATTATTGCCAAGCTTCCTCCTTCGTGGAGGAATTTTGCTACTTCTAAAACACAAGAGACAAGAGTTTTACATTGAAAATCTCATTGGGTCTCTTGATGTTGAAGAAAGGCAAGGGCAAAAGATACACACACTAGAGGAAATGAGGACATTCTAGTGCCAATGTGGTGCGAGAAAAGAATAGCCAAGCTCAAAAGTTCAAAGGCAAAAACAAGACTGCACAAACAACAAGCTTTAAAAAGAAGAAGAAGAACACAAAGGATGGCCTTTGCTTTGTGTGTGGCGAATCTGGTCATTGGGCCAAGGATTGCGTCCAACGCAAGGGTGTGAAGAATCGGCAAGGGCGAATTCCAAGTCCGCCAATGTTGTTGTTGGTACTCTTGAGGCGGGAACTTGGTGGTATGGTAATTTACCTCATCGCTTTTTTCCGTATGTCAATCTACCGATTAGTGGATAGAACACGGTGCTAATATACATGTGTGTCTTTGATATTTCATTGTTTTCTTCTTACGGTCACTCGGGATTAATTTGTTCTAATGGGGAACGGGTCACATGCCACTGTTCATGGTGTTGGCACGGTCGATCCGAAGTTTACTTCGGAAAGATTGTGCAAGCGAAGAACGTGCATCATGTGCCATCCATCAATAAGAATCTCGTGGCGGATCTCTTCGTGTAGAGATGGCTTTAGACCGTATTTGAGTCCAATAAATTTGTAATGTCCAAATGTGGACAATTTGTTGGTAAAGGCTATGTGTGCGGAGGCTTGTTCCGCCTATCTCTTTCAGATTTGTGTAATAATGTTGTGAATCATATTTTCGGTGGTAATGAGACTACTATTTGGCATTCACGACTTTGTCACATAAATTTTAGTTGCATGACGCATTGCCGATTTAGAGTTAATCCAAAATTCACCCTTGCCAAAGGTTCTAAATGTCAAGTTTGTGTGCAATCAAAGCGACCTCGTAAGCCTCATAAGGCGCGGAGATAAGAAACTTGGCACCATTAGAACTCATACATTGGATCTCTGTGAGATGAATGGTGTGTTGACAAAAGGTGGTAAGAGATATTTCATGACTTTGATTGATGATTCCACTAGGTTACGCTATGTGTATCTTTTAAAAACTAAAGATGAAGCTTTTCACTACTTTAAAATCTATAAGGCGGAAGTGAGAACCAACTTGAAAAGAAAATCAAAAGGGTTAGGTGCGATCGTGGCGAGTACTTTTCTAATGAGTTCAATTTATTCTGAGAACATGGTATAATCCATGAGAGGGCGCCTCCTATTCACCCAGTCAAATGGGATTGCCAAAGAAAGAACCGTACTCTAACCGATTTGGTTAACGCCATGCTAGACACATCGGGTCTTTCCAAGACATGGTGGGGAGGCTATATTGACTTCATGTCATGTCCTAAATAGGGTTCCCACAAAGAATAAAGAGATAACTCCATTTGAACAATGGGAGAAGAAAAGACTATCACTTTCATACTTGCGCACTTGGGGTTGTTTGGCGAAAGTCAACGTGCCAATTTCCAAAAAGCGTAAGCTTGGACCAAAACCGTGGATTGCGTCTTTTTAGGCTATGCTCACCATAGCGTTGGATATAGATTTTAGTGGTGAAATCTGAGTACTGACGTGCATGTCGGTACAATTATGGAGTCCAGAGATGCTACTTTCTTTGAGGATATTTTTCCGATGAAAGATATGCCTAGTTTATCGAGTCGGAGCCCGATACAACTCCCGAACCTGCCATTCCAATGGAATATTTTGAGCAAACCCGATCAAATTCACGAGGAGGAAGACAATGAAACTACGAGGAAGAGTAAAAGACAAAGGATGCAAAGTCTTTTGGTTACGATTTCATTGTGTACCTTGTGGATGATACTCAAGTACCATTTACAAGCATATGCTTCTCCGGATGCGGAATCTTGGAAGGAAGCGATCCAGTGAAATGGATTCCATTATCTCTAATGGAACTTGGGAGATCACCGGCGTCCTTATGGTTGTAAACTTTGTAGGATGTAAGTGGGTGTTCAAAAAGAAGCTTAGGCACGATGGTACTATCGAGAAGTATAAGGCACGGCTTGTGGCCAAGGGTTATACCCAAAGGAAGGCGAAGATTTCTTTGATACTTATTCACTGTGGCTAGATTGACCACTATTCGAGTACTACTATCTCTGGTGCCTCACGGTCTTCTCATTCATCGATGGATGTTAAGACGGCTTTTCTAAATGGAGAGTTGGGCGAGGAAATTTACATGGAACGAACCGGATGGATTTGTAGTAAATGGTCAAGAAGGAAAGGTGTGCAAGTTGTTGAAATCTTTGTATGGTCTTAAACAAGCACCTAAGCGTGGCATGAAAAATTCGATGAGACCTTAACATCTGCGAGCTTTATTGTAAATGAAGTGATGGATGTGTGTATTATCGCCATGGTGGGGCGAGGAGTCATTCTATGTCCGTATGTTGATGACATATCGATCTTTGGGACCAACCTTAATGTGATTAAGGAGGTCAAGGATTTCTTGTCTCGAAATTTTGAGATGAAAGATCCAGGAGTAGGTGATGTTATCTTGAACATCAAGTCGTTGAGAGGTGATGATGGTGGGATTACATTGTTGCAATCTCATTATGTGGAAAAGGTTACAGTCGTTTTGGTTATAGCGACTACAAACCTTCTCCAACACTTTATGATCCTAGTGTGTTGCTTAGGAAGAATCGGAGAATAGCCGAGACCAATTGAGATATTCTCGGATAATTGGTTCACTTATGTATTTAGCTAAGCGGTACGGACTGACATCTCGTTTCTTTGTGAGCAAACTAAGCCGGTTGTTTCTAATCCGGAGATGATCATTGGCATGCTCTTGAGAGGGTAATGCGCTATCTAAATGGTAATATGAGTTATGGCATTCACTATCTGGGTACCTAGGGTACTAGAGGGTTATAGTGATTCAAACCGGATATCGATCTTTGATGAGATTAAGGCCACAAGTGGATATGTCTTCACACTTGGAGGTGGCGCTGTTTCATGGAAGTCTTGCAAGCGGACCATCTTAACGAGGTCAACAATGGAGCGAACTCACGGCATTAGATCGCATCGTTGAAGCCGAATGGCCGTGAGCTCTTGATGGACTGCGGTGGTTGATAAACCGTGCAGGCTAATTTCGATGAATTGTGACAATCGGTGTGATCGTCAAGGTGAATAGATTCTAAGGATAATATGAAATCATCAAGACATGTGAAGAGAAGATCAAGTCGGGAAAATGAGAAACTCGAGTAATAGCTGGATTATATCCAAACGACTAAGAATCGCGAGATCCCTTCACAAAGGGTTTATCACGAATGTGATAGACAATGCATCAAGGAGATGGGTTTGAGACCCACGTGAGTTATACCATAGTGGTAACCCATCCTATATGATCGGAGATCCGTGAAGTAGGATTAGCGAAACAAGCTTTTGGTTAATCGGGAGAGAGTACCTTTATAGACCCACTCCATTGGAGATGCAATTCTCTCCTAAAATCTGTATGGTAGGTTGATTTTATCTTAATGTGCTCTGTGGCTTATTTAAGCAAAGATCTTTGTCTCTGAGCGATCTTGAAAGAACACACCTATATGAGCCCGATTGCTAGTCACGATCTATGAGATAGGGTAATCTCTAGGAAGCTCATGAATAGGCCAGAGTATGACTTATATGCTCCAACCCATGGGGATGCTGTGCACTAGTATCGATTAAGGACTTAAGTGAAACTTATTCACACAAAACGCTAATTCAAGGCTTAGTCCATTGTGCGATTGTGGATAAGTGTAGCTTGTTCTAGATGGATGTTCAACCTTAACTTAGGTCTCCATTGAAACACGATATATTAAAACAATCACATGGATCAAGGAATTTGACATGTGCCCTTGGGATCGGTGGGGATTGTTGGATTTAATATGGGCTAGGCCCAACTTTAATTCTAATTAAATCTGGAAAATCCCAAAGGCCCATGTGCATGTGCTAAACCTTTTAGTCCCATATGGAGAGTTAAAGGAGTTACACCAATTTATAAGGTGGAACGTGGGAGTCTCTTGTGGAATTGAGAGAGCCAATACGCGCGCCGCTCGCTCGCCTCGCCTCGCCGAGCGTCTTAGCCGAGCCGCGTCGCGTGCGTCGCGTCTTGTCGCGATCTTTGTGCGTGTGCGTGTCTTGTAGCGATACCGCGCGTGTCGGGTGCGTCGCGCGTTTTCTTTATCTATTCGAAAATCAAACGCACCGACTGCAATAAAGCGGTGGCAATAATTGCATTGTTTCGGTCTCTTCATTTTTGCAAATTAAAATAACGAGGCATCGATTCAAATAATGGTGGCGATGCGGTTCTTTGTTACTAGTGAGTAATGGCGACCGTTTACGGCCTCTTGACTAAGCGATGCAGTGCCACTGTTACTAGTGAGTAATGGCGACCGTTTCGGCCTCTTGACTAAGCGATAGCAATTACTGTTACTAGTGAGTAATGGTGATTGTTTACGTGCGGTTGTTATATATAGTCATTATCCGGAGCAGTGAGGCTCTCAATTCTCTCCACGAAAGACACCACGCTTCTTTGTTCTTGTCTCGGCGATCTCCATCCGGCAAGGCGCGTGTCTGATCGCCGCCGGAGAGCGAGCCTCCGGAACCCTCGTCCTTGAAGGCTTGCACGAGCAAGGGCGAATAAGGTTTTGGGGAGCGTTCGCGCGGCGCGCTACTTCCTCTCCATTCGACTCTGCGCGCCTACAACCGTCGACTACTACGCGGCGTCCACTGCATCGACTACTTACCACTACGCCATGACAAGCGGCGATCTCACAAAGACTCAGTGCCGCTTCTTCCACTCTGCTGCTCCTTCCATGGATCCGGGTATGTCTATTTCATATGTATTTCTTGGTTAGTAATATTACTAGTTGTTACCTTGAACAACGTGATAGATATGCTAGTTTACGTTGATCGGATATTAGTATGTCTATAGTGTTCTTGCTTACTTGCTTTGTGAAAGTGGCTAGAATATTCATCATGTTTTATCTACTATATTTCTGGATTAAAGTAATTCGAAAAATGCTCTTATTCTCAACATCACGATGTGGCCTTGTCATTTTGATCTGGAGCTCTTGTTTGCAATTGTTATTGATTATTCGATGATAACGTTTAAAAGTCGTCTGAAATTTTCTTAAAACACAATCACTTTCTTCGGTACGTTGGATCACCATCCAATGGTTTCTATTTTTATGTTGAAAAATTCTAAACTAGACAAAAGTAAATCTAGATGAACCCTACAAATACAATAAATAAAACAAAAAATTTCTAAACTAGATAAAAGTAAATATAGGTGAACCCTACAAATACAAAAACAAATAGAACTAAAAGTTATAGTAAAGTTGTGCTCAAACTGCACGTCACTTGGTAATGCAATTTTAGGTTTAGTATTGTGCAATTGTAGGTGACTGGGTTTTAAAAAAAATTCAGACGACTAGGAACTAGCAAAAGTGATAAATTATTTATTGCGCTTTTGCTAGCTCCCAGTCGCCTAATTTTTAAAAACCCAATCACCTACAATTTATTTATGTTCTTTGTTGCCAGCAACGATGATGTCCTTTTATACATATGAAAGAGGGCAATCAACAAACAGATGGTCGTGTTCTTGTCGATATGACAACAGCAGTTGTTGAACTGCTGCAACCCGTAGCTAGCTGGCTTCTGCCAACGGCTAGTCTGTAAGGCTAGACGCATTCGTTTAGCTCTATGTGTGGCGGCGAGCTTGCGGCGGCCACCATTGTTAGATCTGCGGTTTGTTTGGTTGGAGAGAATAAGTGGGTGGAAATAGGGATTTAGGGATGGGGTTATAAAATCTCTTATTTGATTGGTGGGCAGAGGAGTTTAGGTGTGATGTGAATTAGAAGTTTGGGTTCAACTCCCAGTATTTTGAATCCAGGGTGGGGTGAAAATTGGGAGAGAATTACTCTCTAATAAAGTATCAACGCATCTCAACCCTTCGTCGTGAATTATGTTAGAATATCAAACAAGATAGATACTAATTCTCCATGTTTTTTCGTCTCTCCTACCAAACAAGAGACTGGAACTAAAAAAACAAGCTTCCATGTCCGACCCCTCCTACAAACTCCCTTCTCTAAACTCCGTCCCCTTTCCAATTGACGCCAAATAGGGCGTGATGGTTTACGATTGTTCGAGACTTAGGAGAGTTGAGGGGTAGAGTGGGACTTGAGTGACGTAGTGGGCCCTTTACCAACATCCATTCATTTGGTGATGCACAGACCAGATGAAGGTAATGGTAGCTGGTAACATTACCAGTCAGAGGATATGAATCCGATCGTCTCATCTTCCGCCGTCCCAATCAAGGGACAGGGCTCCTCTGCAGAACAACTATTATTGCACCACTACTACACGATGTGAGTCTCTAGATCCCGGAAAACAAAGGTTAGGATCACCTCGAACGAGAAATTAAAATTTTGTCTTGCTTCTCATTTTCTTCCGTGCATTTGAATGTTTCAATATGGTGCGATGGTTACTTGATCAATTAGCCCAAAAGGTCATTTGTCCGGTGTCCACCCTTTTTAGATCTACTAGTGAACCTCATTTGTAACTAGCATTAATGTGAGACTACCCTCCCAACTAGGGATGGCAATGGGGTCATTCCCATCAGGGAGTGGTGGAACATCCTCATCCTCGAGAGACGAAAAATTCCCCATCCCCTTCCTCGGGTGCTATTCTCCCCCCCGTTCCCTGTCCCCATCGGGTTATCGGGGCCTCACGGGGACCCATACCCGAAAGATGGATCCCAAAAAAAGAGAGTATAAGATCCATAATGTTATAAAATGAGTATGAACATCCACATGCAATGCTAAAATTACAATATTATTTTATTAATTAGCATCTGAAAAGTAAAGGATGCAAATGAGATTATCTGACTATCACCTTATCGGGTTGTGCGGTAGTGGGCTAGTGGCCTACATGTATTATCGGGGGCCCATGCGGGTAGCGGGGATGGGGAGTAGGGGAATGGCCTCATCCCCACTTCACCCGATGGAAAATTGTATTTGCATATTAGCATCCCCATGGAGGAAGAAATAGCTACATCCTCATTCCCTAATAGGTGAATTCCTCGTCGGGGAATGAGAAATGGGGCCACATTGCCATCCCTACTCCCAACGGTTCCATATAGGCTACATTTAGGCTCAATTCTTCTTCTCTTTAGGCCGAGTCTCACATAAGGCTCCTTTTGGAGCGTAGAAATTCCACTAAAACGGTCTAATTTCCGCGAGAATCTGGGAAGATTCCAGGTTCGCAGACAATCTGAACTGGCCAGGGACTATCGTCAAGCTCAATTCCATTCAGACAATCTGATGTATTCCCAAACCTGGGCCATTTGGACTAGGCTAATTTTGTGCAAAGCTACGAGCTATTGGCTATTTTACTAGTCCAGCCCGGTTCATCACAGGTCTCATTTTTAAGCTCATACGGACTGGCCCTGGGCTGGCCAAATCTGCTCATGTCTAGAAGAGGGTGGTGGATATGTGCCAAGTTCCACAAGGAAGCCGGCATGGCGTATCATCGACATGGGTCGGTTGTTGAACAGCTCCGAATGAACTCTGATCGACTTTTCATTCAACTCATCTTTGTCGTTGCACAAGACTACTCAGTGCTCTGTCGCCCCATGTTGTGTATGTCAGGTGAGTCCGAGTTGAATATGTAATCGGTGTATAGGCCTGCCAACCTCTTGTAATCCTAATCAAAAGAAGAAAAAAAAAGAAACTCCTCATACGGACAGAGCTACCGCGATTCGGCTCTTGGGGACGAACCTCGTAAACAAATTCTTGTGTCTCTTGTATGCTTGTTGTGACTGTTCTCTCGCGTGAAGTGTTGTCACTGATTCCAACAATTGGTATCAGAGCAAGGTTGAGATGACGATGCCAGGTGCTAGATTCGAAGTGGTGAAGTTCGACGGGACTAGTAACTTCAGATTATGGCAAACAAGGGTGAAAGATCTGTTGGCGTAGCAGGATTGTTCCAAAGGGCTGCGTGAAGCAAAGCCGAAGACGATTGCAGATGATGATTCAGAGGAGTTGAAGAAGTAGATAGCCACGATCATATAGCTATATCTTTCGGATCAGGTCATGTATCATGTGATAGATATAACCTCGCCGAAAGAAATCTGGGACAAGTTGCAGGCTCAATTTATGTCCAAATCCTTGATGAACAAGCTGTATCTGAAGCAGAGATTGTACGAGCTAAAGATGCAAAAGAGTTATGATCTTGCATAGCATGTGAATGTCTTCAATCAGGTGATCACTGATCTAGGGCGTCAGGAGGTGAAGATTGCAAATAAAGACAAGACGATTATTTTGTTGTGTTCATTGCCACCTTCCTATGAACACTTGATCACCACTCTGACATACGGGAAAGATACTATCAAGGTTGGTGAGATTACCGTAGCCCTGTTGGCGCATAATCAACGGAAGCTGAACATAGGGGGGGTTCTCAAGGTTATAGTTTGTATACGAAGGGTAATCGAGGAAGGAAACAAGACAAGGAGGGATCCATGGAAGGCGTAAATCTAGATCAAAGTCAAGGAGCAGAAAGAATATCAAGTGCTAAAAGTGTAAAGAAATGAGGCATATGAAGAGGAACTGTCTAAAATTAAAAGAATAGAATGGTGGGAAACATGATGATAAAACTGTCAATGTGGCTAAAAAAATGACTCGAATAGCAGCGATGCAGATGTTCTTTCGGTTTCAAACGGTCAGTTGATAGATGCATGGATTCTTGATTCGGAGTGCTCGTATCACATCATGTCTAACAAGAAGTGGTTCACTTCATACATGTAACATAATTTCAGTTCTGTTTACCTTGGTGATGATACATGCTATAGTATTGTCAGGATAGGTGAAGTTCAAATTAAGATGTATGATGGTATTATTAGAACATTGCATGATGTTAAGCACATACCAGGATTGAAAAACAATATGATATAATAACCCAAGTCTATTTAAGTAAAAAAAAGAATTAGAGAGAAGGACCAACTAGAAAAAAAAAAAAAAGAATTAACAGAGGATTAGAGAGGGTTTCTGCAATTATTCAGCAACCTGGGCCTCAGGCTTTGACCCAGGACACCCAGGAGGGGCCAGCCACCAATAAAAGGAGGGGGAAACCCTAGGTGTGGTACTGTAGCATGGCGTGCTACAGTAGTCATCCCGCCCCCTTGCGCCGTCTCCTTCGGGTGTTGTCGACCAAGAAGAAGAAGAAGAAGAGGAGGAGGAAGAGGAAGTGGAAGAGGGAGAAGATCTTTTTCGTAGGGGTGGCTCGTCGTCTCCCTGCGATTCTTCAAGGGTAACCTCAATTCCCCTTTGATCCGATGCATTTTTGGATAGTTAATCAAGATCGGTAATTATGGTCCGCTCAGGATAGATTTCGTTAGACAGTCATTTTGATGTACTTAAGTGTGGATTCAGTTCTGGACATCTCCTAGAGTATTGTAGAGGACGTCAATATCTTTCGATGAAGTGCTAGATCACATTATTTGGACCTCTGTAGAAAAAGTTATGAATTTATTACTGTGACTGTTCTGCGAATCTGTCAGTTTTCTGACAAGTTTTAGTAATCTAACTTGTGTGATCAGTTAAAGGGAATATTAGAGGATCTCAGTATAACACAAGTTGTAGATAATTATCGTAGCTTTCAGGGAAGCCTAAGAATGCAAAATTTGAACAAACGAGTTGAAAGTTATGATAGTTTGAGTGTACTGTCTAGAGAACTTGACATGAAATCGATGTTCTGTTAATTGGTATGATAGGGGTATTAGATGGCCGAATCAGGAAGACTCACCAACTAGGTTTAGTTGGGGAAATTGATAAGCTTTCAATGAAGTCCAAGAACACCTCATTTGTACTTCTGTACAAAAAGATATGAATTTTAGATTATGGCTGTCCACAGAGGGGACAAATCGAACTTTAGGAGTTGGAATTGGGAATGCGCTTGAGAGTGTAGCGAATGCGGTTGTGCTTTTAGCTAAGTTTTGGTTTAGTATGGTTGTCTTAGCATGCTTTATATTTATATTCAGGTGAGGGATTGGTTCCAGGGCAGCGCCCTCTTCACGTCTTTCGTCACTGCACGGTTAAGGCAAGCACTCTGTTTGATAGAGTAATTATGAATTGGTTGACAGTGAGTGCTATGTTTTGATACATATTAGCTATGTTTGCTTGATAGTGTGATATGTTTATTAAAGATGGTAAATGCTTATGATATGAATGATAGAAGTATGAATTAGTTAAATTCATAAGTGATGTTGCTGAGGATGTATGATTATGATGATTCATGATTTGTGCATATGCATCATGTTGACAAAATGAAGACTTGGTCACGTGGTGACAAGCATTTGTTGAGATCCCTGTCATGTATATGACGGGCTTGAGGTCCCCACACTTGTGGAGTGTGGGCTTGAGGTCGCCTTTACTTGCGGAGTATTGGGCAATTGGTCCCTGTGCTTACGAGCACAGGCATGGTATGCGGCGACGGTCGCATATCTCGCATTATCGGTGAAATGCGAAAAAGAGTGGAAGAGAAAAGATGCATTGCATATTTGCATTCATACATCATGAGCTATGTTTCCGAGTAAAGCTTTGGGTTTGAATGTTATTGTGGTAATTGTGAGGTTAATTATTCTTTTTGGTACTTGCTGAGTCTTTGGGCTCACTCCTGCTTTTGTTGTGTTTTTAGGTACCTGTTGCGAGATCGGTATGCATGGGAGGGAGTAGACTTGAGTTGGATTCACACACTGCCACGCACCCTTAAAACTTGATTAAATTTTGGAATGTCTTTTAGTAAATAAGCAAATTGCTTAAGTATGGATTATGGTTATGCCTTATGCATCGGGTTATTTGTAATAATGAGGAGTAACGTATTTTGGATATCCTTGAATATGTTCTAGCTGATTAGCCTGTTTCTATTGCTTAGTGATGATATTGGATGTTGGAACATTTAGTTATGATATTCTTTTATCTGTCGGAACCTCCGTATAGTTACCTATACAAAGGAGGTTCTGCCGAAATTTAACAAATTGTCCTAGTGTAGATTTGTTTAATGTTTCTTTAGTAGCATTCGAGGCTCATGTTGGGCTAGGGTGTTACAGTTGGCATCAGAGCGGACTGTAGGTCCGTGGTGATTGGATTTACAATTTAGACAACTTAATTTGCTAAAATTTTGTAATGGTTAATGAACTTAAAAACCTGACACACTGGTGCACAGTAGGATGGGATGGGTCAAGCATTGCATTTACGCTTTTGTTATATTGTATTGATGATTCCTGTTATGAGATGATCTTATATGCCTATAATATGATTCTATGATTAGTATGAGTGATGGTAGCGCATGTTGAGAGGTTAAGGTCATGGTTATGGCCCTGGGCTTTACCAGGTCACACCATCTTTCGTGGTATGAGAACAGGGAAGTGGTTACCTCGAATGTCTTAGTACAGGCATCGATAGTGAGTTTCTTTAGAAAGTGGTTCTCTTTCTTGAGTTCGAATTTGGTCAACTCTTGTCCAGTAGTGATTGATGAATTTGTTTTGGGTCAATAGTTCATTGCAGTTGGTGGGTTTCTTTGAGAAGGGTTGATATGTTTTCATTGGCTTAATTTGTCTATTAAAGCAATTACTGTTTTCCCAACTGTTGAGTTATTCTTGCGGCTGGTAGACTTGATTAGTTGTCAATATTGATCTTTATATTGGAGTTTTGTCTTTCTCATCGGGAAACATGACCCATTTATTCGCTTGATGTTTTTAGTTAATGGAAATTTCCTCTTTGCAAGTCTTTTAGTGTGTGGAAGTTTTGACTCAATAAAACTTCTTTGGGTATTTTGAGTGTAGAAATTGAATGGTTCTCTTTTATGAAAGAAAATATTAAACCCTTCAGCGATGTTTCCTCGTGGTTAAGGCAGATGTTATAATCAAAGAAATTGATGGATATGATATGAGTTATCAAAGTGGGTCTGTAGTGTAGTGCGTAATAAATCCTAACGAGTGTCCGTGGGAATGAAATCAATCAAATTGACGTTGTCCTCTAGTAGTCCTTGATGAACTGTGATCAGGAGCATGACCACACTTAATTGGAATCAATAGAGTTATTAAGAAGTGTGAAACATTGGTGAAAAGGTTGATCATTAGAATTGTTTAGTTTGCTAAACTTGATAGATTATTGGGGTCTCAATGGATCAACCTAACTGTGTAGGAAGAGAAATATAATGATGTGTTCGACCGTTGTCTCAATAGATGATAATATGGAATTTTCTTTAATTGACTATTTGACGATCTTATTTATGTTCGTGGGAATACAAATAGAGAAAGGACCATCAATTTGTCCATGCTTGAATGATCATCAATGGTTTATGATAGCCTCTAGATTGGAATTAGTGTGTACTAAAGTAGTGTGAGCATTCCGAATAGGAGAAGGGTTGAAATTTGAAAGTGATTTATTTACGTGTGTTCCATGAGGATGTATTATGGCTACATGCCCTTGTTAAAAGAGGTTTGCATGATGTTGAAATTGCCGGATAATAGTATGTCGTTGATGAAGGGGTTTTGGTGTAACCTTTTAGATTGTGTAATAAGTTCCCTCTAAAATAGAGTGGTTGTCGTAGTGAGAGTGTAAGAATTTGGAATACACTCAATTGAGGATGAGATGATAAAGGTGACGAGGATTAAAACATCTATATATTATCTTTAATATATAAAAGACCATACGTCTTCATGGTCGTAACCTTTGAGATGCACGACCTTACTGGTCGTAGAGATTCCAGAGGTTACATAATGGGTACCCTGGTCGGACGAAGGCCCAAGCCAAGCTTAGGCCGTGAGAATCTACTAAGTAGAAGGTAAGAACTGATTCCAAGGTATATTCTCTCTCAGTATGATGAATGGAACACGTGCATATTCCATACGACGTATCTTATCCAAGACACACCAGTGAACAACCTCCGTACGGTTATATGTTTCATAGATATATAACCGCCAAACGGTTGATTCTGTATCAACCGTCACTTGACTCCGACTGCACGCAACGCCGCATCGCGCCTTCTCCGGAAATGCGCCACCTCTTGAGGGCTATTTAAAGATGGAACCTGGGCGGATCAAGGGGGAGGAGAGAAAAAAAGACAATAGAAGAAGGAAGACAAAAAGCATAAGCCATAGATTCGTGTAATAGTTACGAGTTAGTAAGAGGCAAGCGAGTCCTTAGGATATACCTTGTAAATTCCAGTTCATATTAATAAAAGAGCATCCCATTATTCCACGAGATTTCCCGTCATTTTCTCCTTTCTATTTTCGTAAGATCGACGTCTTGATCATCGATACCGTGGCGCCGTCCGTGGGAACGCGGCGTGGAATCTCGAAGATTTTCTCTGCTCATCAAATCTTTGTCCATTCCCCGTCTGTGATCGATGCGGTTATGGTGGAAGTTGGGATGAAGAAAATTGGTTCGACTTGGAGGACTACGCCGACCTCGACATGGATGCATGTATGCGCGCCATGGAGGAAAACGGAATCTCTTCATCATCCTCCTCTGCCGGCTCGCCGAGGCGTAAATCGCGAAGACAACCGGATGGATGAAGACACACCGCTACGATCGGTGGCGGTCTCGGAGGAGGTGTTTCGACCGTTCGAACACCCCAAATCCTCGACAAGCCGGCCCTTTGGACCGGCAAGAAAGGTGACGAAAATTCAACACCGCAACCCAAGTTCAACATACCTTTGATGCGATCATGGTTGATAGGTACTCACCAGGCGACTTCTAGTAATTCCAGAGCCAACCGACACTTAGTGACGGTGTCAATGAAACCTCCATTGGTCGTAAACCAAGTGGGGATGATAAAGCTCGAGATTCGATCGATTCGCCGAATCAGTGAGGTCCTTCCAAAACCTCGGAGGTGCGATCACCGCGCTCTCCGTCGTGGAAGCTTCGCGAAGCTCCGAGAGGCTCTCGTTGATTACGATGGAAGCTCATCGAGGACCGCTGCTGGAAGCACGAGGTCAATGCGATCGAGATACGGATCACAATGCGGTGTACGGTCCTCCACACATTGCCTCGCCACCACGTCCTAATGGAGATGGTGCGGGTGGTCAAGCACCAAATGCCGGAGGTGACAGAACGGTAGATGTTCACGATTAATACGCTTGATCCTTCCCAAACCAATGTGAGGGACGGGCAAGATCCACGGAAGGTCGGAGGATGTAAGCCATCAAACACCTTCTTACGCGAAAATCCTCGAGACCTTGGGTAACTATACAAAACCTGCAGCGAGTTAGGGATATTTTAAATACTTCTGACCCTGCCCTGGCAGAGACTCCAGGTTTTGCCCAACTCGCAGGTCAAGTATCGGAGATTATCCAACAGACAATGCAGCGCACAGAAGCTTATCGGGAACGAAGGCACCCGCAAAGTCAGACCATGACTTCATCACAGCATTCTTCCCAAAGCAGAAGCCTACATGGTCGCGTTGGGGATCAATTGACACTGCGACCACCTCGACGATTCCGACCAACCAGTCACGAGGGGAGGAGATTATTTCAAGAATCCTCACCATCACTTCATCGAGAGGAACCATCGCTTGGACCTGGTGATCTCCGGCATCATCTGAGCCAGGCAAGCGGTCGGCGTTTACTAACGTCCACGACCGGATCGGGACATTGGAGCATCGACAATCTGTTCCTAGAAATCGATCTCCAACCGATTACAATCCAATACGCCTTTTCAAAGAAGGCGCCACGAAACTATCACAGGCTGTCGAGCTTTCTCAACAGGCTCTCAGTCAGACGTTGGCCAAATAGGTTCCGATCGGGCCAATATGGATAAATTCAATGGGACCCAAAATCCCTTGGAATTTCTCGGATATACACCACCGCTATCGAGTCGCGGTGGTGATGAAAATGTAATGGCGAATTATCTTCCTACAATATTAGAAGGATCGGCCGATCTTGGTTGCTTAACCTTCCGATCGGATCCGTGTATACTTGGGAGCAACTCTGCGACCATTTAATTGCAAATTTTGAGTGCGTATGATCGCCTCGAAAGGAAGACGATCTCCATAGGATCGGCAAAAATCAAACGAGACTCTCGGCGGATATTAAAAGATTTAGCCAAGTCCGTAACTCAATACCAGAGGTCGAATCTTCCGTTATCCAAGCCTTCAAAGCGGGATTAAGAAATCGAAGGTTTACGGAGGATTTAGCTATACATCCTCCACGAACAACCATCGAGCTCTTCGACATGGTGACAAATGCGCTTCTGACCGGTGAAGCGGTCGAGTGGAGCAGCTGTTGATCGAAAGGATAAGATCCCCAACCCGCTTAGATAGGCGGAAAAGAAACTAAAGAAGACTCTCAAGAAAAAGAAACATGGCAGAGCCAACGATAAAGAGGTTCTGATTGTTCCTTAAAAATCTACAAAAGGAAGAAAAGATTATACTGGTCGTGGTAAGGCCAAAGCTCGGACTAATGGTTACAAGAAAAACAAAAAATAGTGTCCTCTTCATCAGCAAGCAGGACACGATTTGCGCAATTGTCGCGCTTGGCAAAAGAAGCTGGAAGATTATTATGCAGGTAAAGAACCACTCCCGTCGATTCAAGAGCTCGGGGAAACAAGCTCCAAGAAGGACAAAGATGGTGATGAAGAGATGGAGTACCAAGAACCTCAGCACACCGTTGATGTGATCTTCGGTGGGTCTTCTTCGTACGAGTCCAGACGTCACCTGAAAGCCATGGAGCGAGAGGTCAACCTTACCGAACCTTCGATCGCCGTTAAACCTTCAAGGTGGTCGGAGACAATAATCTCCTTCAGCAAAGAAGACTGCCCTATTCCTTCAACTCGACCAGGTAGGTTTCCAATTGTCGTTGAGCCTACTATTAATAACTTCAAGGTTAATCGGGTTTTGATAGATGGGGGTAGTTCTTTGAATATTCTATTTGCAAGTGCTTTAGAAGATATGCAGATTCCCAAATCCAAGGTAAAACCGGTGAAATATGCCTTTCACGGCATAGTGCCCGGTCTCTTGCTAAACCAATAGGGCACTTGTCCCTACTAGTTACGTTCGGAAACCCGACAACTTCCGAACGAGAAAAGTTTCATTCGATGTGGTGAACTTGAGATCGCATACAATGCAATTCTCGGTCATCCGCTTTAGCAAAGTCCCCGATAGCCACGCATTACGGTTACGAGTTTGAAAATGCGGGACGAAAGGTGTAATCACGGTCCGAGGTGATCGAAGATAGCCTACGCATGCGATAGGAAGTGTTTAGAGTGGTCGATGAACTTCCACGAGGGAACTAACACCGTTAACATGCGAGTCAAAAGTTCAAGGCGAAGATGACACCAAAACCTTCCACCGGTTAAAGAGGTACAACTCGATGGGCGCTTCTCGGAGGGTGCCAAGATCTGGTCGGGACATGACTCGACCTAAATAGGAAGAGTCGCTCGTCTCCTTCCTCCAAGCTAATCAGGACGTATTCGCATGGTAGGCGTCCGACATGCCCAGAGTCCCTAGGGAGGTGATCGAGCATAGGCTAGCTCTGACCTAACAAAAAACCGGTCAGCGAAGCTACGGTGTTTACTTTGATCGAAAAGAAGCAATCCAGTCGGAGATCAACAAGCTTCTCAAAGCTGGGTTTATTCGTGAGGTCGACCACCCAGAGTGGCTCGTCAATCTTGTAATGGTTAGAAAAGCCAACGGGAAATGGCCAATGTGTATTGACTTTACAGATCTTAATAAAGCTTGTCCGAAGGATGACTTTCCCCTTCCTTGCATTGATCAACTTGTAGACTCTACTTCTGGGTGTGAGTTGTTAAGTTTTTTTGGATGCTTACTTATGGTACCACCAGATCAATATGAGTAAACAAGATGAAGAGAAAACTTCCTTTATCACCCCATATGGTACTTACTGTTATGTAAAAATACCATTTGGTCTCAAGAATGCTGGTGCAACATTCCAAAGGTTGATGCAAAAGACCTTTAGCCCTCAGGTGGGTCGGAATCTTGAAGCCTACGTTGATGATCTGGTCGTTAAAAGTGTCAACGCTGGGGATCATATTCTAGACCCGCAAGAGACTTTCAATAACTTAAGACGTCATAACCTTAAGTTAAATCGAGAAATGTGTGTTGGAGTTTCGTCGGGAAAGCTTCTTGGGTTCCTAGTTTCAGCTAGAGGCATTGAAGCAAATCCAACGAAAATCGCCGCCATCGATCAGATGCGCGATCCAACCACAAAGAAGGAAGTCTAGAAGTTAACCGGTTGTATGGCAGCGTTAAGTCGTTTCATAGCACGGTTAGGCGAAAAAGGACTACCTTTCTTTAAGCTTCTCCGGAAACATGGGAGTTTCGAATGGACTAAAAAAGCAAGCAGCGCCTTTGAAGAATTAAAACGGTACCTTACGAGTCCCCCAATCTTAGTTTCTCCAAGATTGGGAGAAATATTACTAATTTACGTGGCTGCAACGCCACAAACGGTTAGTGGTGTACTGGTCGTAGAACGAGACAATGTTCAACGACCAATATATTACGTAAGTGAAGTCTTACATGGACCAAAGAAAGGTATCCGCAGTACAAAAATTGCTCTATGGTCTCCTTATGGCTTCAAGGAAACTAAGGCATTATTTTCGGGCCCACAAAGTGGTCGTACCTCTGGATATCCCCTTGGTCAAGTCTGGGAAACAGGAGTCATCGGGACGAATATCAAAATGGCGGTTGAGCTTGGGCGTTCGATCTCCATTTTGTCCCACGAACAACAATCAAGTCCCGAGCAATAGCGAAATTCATTGCGAATGTACAAACTCGAACCCACCCAGGGCGAGTACGAGCACCACGACGAGTGGACAATGTACTTCAATGGTTCCTTGATGTTGCATGGCTCGGGGGCTGGGGTCGTCTTGATTTCCCCTACTGGCGAACAAATAAAGTCGCCATTCGGTTTAACTTTCCCGCTACTAACAATGTGGCGAGAATATGAAGGTTTCTTGGCGGACTTGGCGACTCGTTCGCTCGGATTCGCAGATTGCTAGTGAAAGGCGATTCTCAACTAGTAGCGAATCAAGTAGGAAAGAGTATCAATGCTCTAGTACCAAGATGTCATCATATCTCGGCGGAATGCGAAACTCGAAAAGCATTTCTTCGTTTCCGGATCCAACACATTCCTAGAAAGGAAAACTTTCGCGGACCGATTGGCGGATGGCTTCCACACGGACATCCGTCCCGCCCGGAGTTTTTCTCGAGAAACTCGATTCACCCTCGGTAGTCGAGCCTTCCGAGGACATAGATGTTAGCAAGGAGGTTGCACACCTCGATTATGCGAACATGGATGCTCCACAGGTCGATGATGGTTGGCGCCATCACGATCACGGTAGAGATTGGATGACATCGATCTACAATTATCTTCAGCATGACCTAATTCCAGAAGATGATGTAGAGGCTGATCGCATTGCACGAAAAGCCAAATCATACACTCTCATTGAACGTACCTTGTATAAGCGAGGATCTCACGGAGTGTTGATGAGATGCATATCTCACTCGGATGGCATTAAATTGCTAGCCGAAATTCATGGAGGAGTCTGTGGAGCACATCATTCCTACAGAACTTTGGTTGGTAAAGCCTTTAGGCAAGGATACTACTGGCCAACTGCTCCTCATGATGCAAAAGAGCTCGTGACGAAGTGCGTACAATGTCAGTTTCATAGTCGACAAGTACATAAACAATTCCTCTTTCTTGGTCTTTTGCAACCTGGGGACTGGACATTCTGGGACCTTTCCCAAGAGCACCCGGGGGCTTTGAGTTCCTGTTCGTTATGATTGACACGTTCACTAAATGGATCGAAGCCGAGCGGTTGTAAAACTACAACCAAGCCGCCAAGAGGTTCCTAACAAAAGCGTGATTACGGTTTGGTGTACCCGATCGTATAATCATCGATAACGGTGCCCGTTTTCAGCGGCAATTTCAGAATTGCGCGAAGAACTAGGTATCAAGATACATTTAAACACATTGCTCATCCACGAGCAATGGAGCAAATGAGCGAGCCAATGATATCATAATGCAAGGATCAAGCGGCGAGTATTCGATCGATTAATTCAGCGGTCGGGAGCTTGGGTTGAAGAACTTCATACGTATTATGGGCGTTCGTACCACGACTAGTCGTGCGGCCGGTGAAACACCATTCTTTATGGTTTACTGAGCCGGCCATGCTTCCTCGAGCTTAAAATTGGTTCTGCTCGAACCGATTCCTTTTAGAAAGTGATCGGTGTGAGCGACGACTTAACGACATCAATTTCCTTGAAGAACGCGAAACCAAGCTTTGCTACGATCGATCTACCGGCAAGCCATGCGTCGATTACTACGATCGTAAGGTGCAACCTCGCGACCTAATCGTAGGTGATTTGGTTCTTAGAAAATTCGAGAACCAAGCGGTCGCAACAAACTTTCACCTAAGTGGAAGGTCCATACACTCGTGGTCGAAGTTACGGCGGGATCGATGCGATTAGCTATGATCGATGGGCAAGTTTTGTCTAATTCTTGGAATATTGATCAATTGCGTAAGTTCTATGTTTAATTTCATGTATTTCATTTACATTCTTTTTCAATAAAGATGATTTTCCTTAAAAACGATAAGTATGGTTGTTTATGCTTATTATTTGTCGCATCCGGTCATATGCCATTCCGTTCTTTGGTTGGTGGAGAAGACTCTCATTCTCTCCGATATTCCTTTCGATGGGATCTCCACTACTCATGGTTGCTTGACTTGAATGTCACCGACCACATCGGTTTTAGACGTGATCATTGCTTCAATGATACACACGCATCGACAGACATTCTTTTCTTAAAGAATCATACGAGTATGAGAATACCAACTCGAGACGGTTTACTTGGTTTCGTTTCTTTCTTGAATTTGAAGATTGTTATTTTATTTCAACATTACATTTCTAATCAAGTTTGGCTCTTGGTCGAACACGAAAGCCTCTGGTGAAGTCTCTCCTCTCGCACGTGGTCACGCCACTGGAAGGAGCTTCCTAGTGACGGTCCTTTTCCTCGATCCTCATTGCGATCGGATTTGATCATGAGCACGTTTATGATATATTTTAACAAATCTTTAGTTCTTGAGAATTGATCGACCAGATCAAATATTTTCTAAACAACGGTACTTATCTCTTCTTTTCTTTTTCTTTGCATACATTCTTAATGCATATCTTCTTATCAACAAAATCCGGTCTTTGTTATGTCTTGAGACTACAAGTGGTATTTCATAGTACTTGATAATGGACAAGATCTAGACTAGTCGAAATCGTCACCGGTTCCGACCACATGATTTCCTAGTATTTCCTAGATCGTTGTCATAGACATTATCAAGACTCTTACCATGGTCATCGTTATTACTCAATTTCTGGTCTCTGCTTTCTTTTAGTAACGTTCATCTACTAACATAAGCGATCGGGGCTAGGAGATATATGAGTATTTAACAACATTGACAAAGCGGGATCTTCTTTGACAAAAGGTAAGTTTTTCATTTTACATAGTCTAATATTACATCTGTTTACATATTAGGACCTCGGTGGTCCCTATGAGATGGAGATCCGACTTCCATTTCCCTGCAACTTTCTCTCAGAGGTTTTACTTCTCGAGAAGTTTTGTTGCTTCACTCTCGAGCGATCAAGTTCTCTTCCACGACTTTAAGGTTAACAGAGGATCGGAAGCCTTTAGTTTTGCTAAAGCAACACTAACTCGATTACAATAGCTTCCTTCATTGTCTGGGTATGGTTTTTCCTCATAGTTTTGAGCAGACCTTTGAGATCTTCCAAAAGTTGACCAAAGTAGTACATCTTTTCCGTTGGATCTCCTAAAGAAGGCAAGCTTGATCCTGATCCCATATCGAAGATCATCTTGTTAAGAGCCTTGATCTTCTCATCAAGGCCAAATACAAAAGCTTCCTTTGGCCACGCTCAAAATCGAGGTCTTCTCCGCTCGTTCAAGTGCTCTGATTTTTACGCACGAGTAGATAAACAAAATTAATGTACTCTTTACAATTGGAGTTATAGAATCTGGTTAGGTCTCCGACCGATTACCTTTGATTTTCTTCTCACAAGAGTGAAAACCTCTTTTTGCTGGTCATCGCATGCTCGATCGACCGGTCTTTACTCGATTTTCTTCCTCGGCTTTATTATCATGGCTTCCTTGGCCTTGATCTCTTCTTTAATTTTCTCTAAATCTATCAAATATGATAGAAAGAGAAGGATAATTTATAAGGAGAATCAAGATAATAAACCTTAGGAGATCAAAAAGAGAAATGTACTTACTTCTCAGATCGGAGTGTTTTTGCTCCAAAGTTTTTATTCGTTGGGCCAGTCCTCCGATCACAGCATAGTTCTCGACCAAATGCTACAAAAACAAAAATTCCTTTCTTTAGCAAGCTTTCAAAGAAACTGCAAAAGAAAAAGTTGTAAGGATAGTCGTAGAACACTTACCCGAATTGCTATATCGTTATATTCAGAAAAGATGGTATCTGGACCAATCTTGGCTTGATGGTCCGACATCTTTCCCAGTGCTTCATCAAGTTCCTTATCCTCGATAAATCGGGGAGAAAAAGGAATTTGTTAACTGAGAAGTATTTCTGGAGGAGGTGGAACTGTTGAGGGTCTCTGGGATGACTACCTCCGGAGAAGGAGTAAGGATTACTAGAGGATCTGAGCGGATGTTGAAACCTGCTCGGGGCTTCTTTGCTACTTCATCCTCGGTAGTTTTTGCTTTAGGAGTATCACGTCGAGAGCCTCCACGACCACCTCTACCTCGGGAACTTTTTCTGAGGGGTGCTCTGGTCGGACACAACCGGAACACCAGAAGATCTAAAATGAGAGAGTGAGAAGGTAAGGAAGATCCAAGGTATGTATAAATACGACCTCTTCATTTTATATATATACCTTGTTGTTTTTCTGAATTTACCCTTGTAGCGCATCGACGTGAAGTTCGTTGCGCTGGCCTTCCTCTTCTTATCAACTGATTTCACCAGTTCTAAACCGGTAGGGTTGACTAGATCTTGCACATCCACTGATCGGAAATCGGAAGCGATATCCACGACCATTTGGTCGAGGTCCCTGATCGCCGGGTCAGTAGATGTAGATTCGTCTACCTCCACAACAGTGGCCTCAGTAGGCACTGGAGGGTTCTCAGTGACCTTGCTAGAAGGTACGACGACCGCCCAAATTCATCATCAAAGATAGTTAGGCGATAAACATAATTTATCCAAAATATTATTTGTGTTCGGTTACCTACCTCTGGAAGGCTTACATCCTATGTGGTCGAAGGGGAGATCGGATCATCAATTGGCTCACATCTTTCAGTGACCTTGTTGATTCTCAACCCAACCGACTACACATCAAAGAGGGTTTATGGTATACCGATCAAAAATAATATGTACGATAACAAGACAGCAGTTGATGTTTTTACCTTAAGTCTCTCAATCCTCTCTTCAGCGGAAATGGCTGCTAAGATCCGAGGAAAACTAGCCTTGTCGCCAGGCTCTCCGGCGCAGATCATCTTGATCCGGCTTCTAATCTCATCAGAAGATAGAGCTGTAAAGGTAAAATGAAAGAGTTAAGAAATAATCAACTGAAATAGGTAAACTGGTCGGAATCATTAAAATGGCTTACCATCTTTAGAGTCTCTGGTCGTATCATCACGACCAATGTACCAGAGCATCTTATGTGCTCGGGCCTTCAAAGGGCTAACCCGGCGCGTGGAAAAATCCTTCACCACATGCCAAGATGTTAGACCTTTGACACTAAGAAGCTTGATTGCTTCAACCCATTTCCCTACATTTCCCTCTTTCTCTGTAGAGGAGTGCCATCTCGGATTCTCGACCGCCTTCTTACCAGAATAAGAAAGGTTGTCTTTCTTCGTGATCTTCATATAGAACCAGCTCTTCTTCCACGACGACCACGAAGATTTTGAGTACATAAAAATGTATTCATCAGCTTTTCCATCATGGAGACGCAAGGTGCACTCTCCAGGCGTCCCAATCGCTTTTCCGGACTTTGTCATCCTGTAGTAGTACCTAAATAGATCCAGATCTGCTGGAATCCCCAAATGCGCTTCGCGAGAGATAGATAAAAATCTGAGATTGGCGATGGCATTGGGAGCCAGATTCACCAATTCAACTCCATAATACTCCAAAACTTGAGGAAGGAAGGAGTGAATTGGTAGCCGAAATCCGCATTCGATATATGCGAGAAAAACAGGAATTTCTCCATCTTCACCGCTCGGGAATGTTCCCAAACGCGATCTCAAGAAATCACATCCTTCTTTGGGAGCATCCCGATCTTCTCAGTTCTCCAACTTTTTCTCACTTAGGTGAAACCGACCGGTTGGTGATTGGTCCTACATGGTTAGGTTCTTTTGGGTGAGAAAAACAAAGGAGGTCGGAGGTAGTTTTTACTTGGAAGATGAGAAAAGAAAGGAGGAAGTGAAAAAACCCTAAGTTTACAAAGGGGTTTTATAAGCTTCAGAAATCCTAAACCGTAATAAGGAGTTACCCAAAAAAGTCCAACGGACACGAAACTCTTCAAATCCCAAGGCAAAGTTCTCAACTTTAAAGTGAATACAAACCGCTTCAAATGCTCTTGTATTTAATAAGCGTCATCCGATCGATTTCATCGGAAGAAAGGTGTTCACGACCTATTCATTTAAAGTTCGGGGCTAGTGAGAGTTAAAACCTCTATATATTATCTTTAATATATAAAAGACCATACGTCTTCATGGTCGTAACCTTTGAAGTGCACGACCTTCTTGGTCGTAGAGATTCCAGAGGTTACATAATGGGTACCACAGGTGGACGAAGGCCCAAGCCAAGCTTCGACCGGAGAGCGCTCGTAGAAGGTAAGAAGCGATTCCAAGGTATATTCTCTACCGTATGATGAATGAAACACGTGCATATTCCATACGACGTATCTTATCCAAGACACACGGTGAACAACCTCCGTGCGGTTATATGTTTCATAGACATATAACCGCCAAGCGGTTGATTCTGTATCAACCGTCACTTGACTCAGACAGACACGCAACGCCGCATCGAGCGCCTTCTCGGAAGTAATCGCCACCTCTTCGAGGGCTATTTAAAGATGGAATGCAGGCGGATCAAGGGGAGGAGAAAAAGACAACGAAGAAGGAAGACAAAAACACAAGCCATAGATTCGTGTAATAGTTACGAGTTAGCAAGAGGGCAAGCGAGTCCTTAGGATATACCTTGTAAATTCCAGTTCATATTAATAAAAGAGCAGTCCCATTATTCCCTGAGATTTCCCACGTCATTTTCTCCTTTCTATTTTCGTAAGATCGACGTCTTGATCGTCGACAAAAGGGATATGTAACTTTTTGGTAAGCCTTTGGGGACTTTATAAAGGAAGAGTTGACGTTAACAAACATTGTTAAGAGTGAATTATTCTTGATGTTAGTAACATGGTCTACAAGAGATTGTGACGCGTTGGAGTGGTGATGATTCTTCTAAAGAGAAAGTAAGTTAATTGCTTTTTGTAATATCGGATAAATGAAATATTTGGAGTTTTGCATTCGTGATCCTTTGGGAGTTCATGATTTATGTAGTAGATGAAATTAGTTTGAGCAATGTGACATTTTGGAAGGTTCTGATTGGTTCCTAAGTGATTAATGTGATTTAGTTTTAAAGAAACTTCATGTTTGGGTTGACAAGTAATGATGTAATCAAAGAGAATTGCTTTATTTGTTGACGGAAAATGAGTACCATAAGTATTTGAGGTTGGAGTTAAGAATTGTAATCTGCAACCTTTCTGTCATTACAGCTTAAGAGTTTCTTGGGTTTTTATAGCAATGTTTTATTATGATTTATCGAGGTTGAAAAATTCTTTCTTGAGGGACATGTGCCCTCGACTGTGGACTCATATTTTGTTTCCCGAGATCATTACTATTTGATTGTTTCTCTTGGTCTCGTGCCCCCTCCGACGAGCAAAGTTTTCTTGTGTGTTGAAACTTGTATTTGTTTGATTCTTCTCTTTTGAGAAAGGATTTAACCTTCTTGTGTTGCCAAGTCTCATAGAGTGTAATATGGCGATTGGTTGGTGGTGGACAAGTATATGGTAGTGGTGAGATTTTGGGAACCAGCCTATGTGAAGAACAGTAGAAGGTGAATTGGTTTCGACTTATAACTTCTTGGAGAGAATTCTATGGAATATTTGTCATTGGAATACAATTGATTAGTGCTACAAGTAGGAGAACCTATGGCAAATTATAATCCAAGAACTTTTGTCCATGTTGGAATGATGGGATTATTGAAAGTATGGAATCCTGATAAATTTATTAGATTATCGTGATTGGATAATTAACTTTGTGAGGTTGTGTAGGTGATTTATGATGATGTGGTTTAATGAGAGGAAATTAGCAAAGTAATCTAATCATTACGGCAATTAAAGAGACAACAAGGGTTGTGGAGTTGTTGTCAAGTATGACCCTATGAGAGTTAAATTATTTCCAATGATATCTTGGTCAAAGAATATATTTATTTATTGACGTTAGTGATTGAGTATGTTTGAACCTCGGTCAATCAGTTAGGGTTTTGCGAACGGTTATATTGTGGTTGTGTAACTAAATTGGATTGGTGTGGATTAGAGTCGGTCTAAGATTGGTGAAATAAATTACCTTGGAGTAGTTACTTGATTAGTTAGGAATATTGATATTAATGACTAAGATTATAGTTAAGCTGTGTGAAATTTTAGTAAATGAATTTGAGGATTTCCTATCAATTATACTAAAATCACGGTAGGAAACTTGGAGGTTGATTTTGGGCTTTGCATTTTATGCTAGGACTTTGGAGACCCAATATTATGTGTAGAGGTAGATGGATAGAAGTGAATTTTGAATAGTATGTTGATATTTGATAGGATACTTTGGGTAAAGTAAAGGAGTATGTGTGCTGAGAATTTGAAGTTGATTATCTTTAACAGACTGAGATAATGGGGTTGAGGGTGAAAAATCTTTATTGAGGTATTGGAAACCTTTTGTCAAGATAATTCCCTAGTACAGGAGTGGACTAGAGAATCCTTTTGTGGATTAATAGAGTCTCTCTAAATAAGTATGGTTGTCCTTTTCGATTTGAGGATCATTTTGGGATTGTCAATTAAGAGGAAGGAGTTAGTGTGATAGTTCTTGGCACCCATGATTTGGAAAATGCTTTATTTCTTAAAAGAACATCTGAGAAAAGAATGTCTATCGAGTAGAGAAGTGCTCTAGTGGTTCTTGGTTGAGTTGGGTTTTATGACGGATAACATGTACAATTTGAGTTGCCTCTTTGTTGGCAAGGTGGTTCTTTCCGGTTTTGGAAAAAAAAAAGAAGTGTTTGATTTGGGCATTCGAGCGAATTCTCTTTTGGCTTATATGGTACTCAGTTGCAAACTGCCGAGTTGGAAGGATGGAAGGTTTTCGTGAAGAATCTTTGATTTTGGATTTGAGTGTTTTGGAGGAAAGCTGGAATTACATTATGAAACCTTTGTTTTTGGTTGAATCTAATTATTAAAGTTGACTAAAATAAGTTTTGTTGCGTGTCCCTGCTTAATGGAGGATCTCCTTATTATGATGAAGAGGTCGACTGAGCGATGGAACAAGAGTTTCATATGTTTACGTGCAAGTTTTGTGGTTTGGACCCGAAGAGATAGATAGCCTAAACTATATTTGATTGTTCTGGAAGATGTGGGGATTTTGGAAGATGGCAAATTGCTAGAACTATCTCGAGTCCTGGAGCGGGGAATATAACCTTTTGTATGACCTGATGTTGAGAGGAGGCTTGAGGTATTTGGAGTGTGAGGTTTCATAAGATCTGTTAACCAGCGAGTGATATCGCATCTTCAAGTCCTATCCGTTAAGTGGTTCTGGTAAGGTCGGTACGTGTGACGAGGCATAATACGTTAGTTGCATCAAGGCGCGGTGGTCCCATATGTCCGAGAGGAAAATGACTTGGAAGCTAGAGGTCTCGCATGCGCGAGCCTTATGCAGAGTCGTTCACGCCGTGTATGTGTTAACGCTTGTTAAGTTCAGTTTCGGTGCTCATTCAAGTGGATCAGTGAGAAGAATTCGGGATCGAATTCTGTTTAAGAGGGGTAGAATGTAATACCACAAGTCTATTTAAGTAAAAATAAAGAATTAGAGAGAAGGACCAACTAGAAGAAAAAATTAACAGAGGATTAGAGGGGGGTTTCTGCAATTATTCAGCAACCTGGGCCTCAGGCTTTGGCCCAGGACGCCTAGGAGGGGCCAGCCACCAATAAAAGGAGGGGAAAACCCTAGGGGTGGTACTATAGCATGGCGTGCTACGATGGCGCCAGCTGCTCTGATGCCCCGTGAGCGATGGTCGATCCCCGCCCTTTGCGTCGTCTCCTTCGGTCTTTGCGACCAAGAAGAAGAAGGAGAAGAAGAGGAAGAGGAAGGGGAAGAGGGAGAGGATCTTCTTCATAGGGGTGGATCGTCGTCTCCCTGCGATTCTTCAAGGGTAACCTCAATTCCCCTTTGATCCGATGAGTTTTTGGATAGTTAATCAAGATCGGTAATTATGGTCCGCTCAGGACAGATTTCGTTAGACAGTCGTTTTGATGTACTTAAGTGCGGATTCAGTTATTAGCATCTCCTAGAGTATTGTAGAGGACGTCAATAGCTTTCGATGAAGTGCTAGATCGCATTATTTGGACCTCTGTAGCAGAAGTTATGAATTTATTAGTGTGACTGTTCTGCGAATCTGTCAGTTTTCTGACAGGTTTTAGTAATCTAACTTGGGTGATCAGTTAAAGGGAAAATTAGAGGATCACAGTATAACGAAAGTTGTAGATAATTGTCGTAGCGTTCAGGGAAGCCCAAGAACGCGAAATTTGGACAAACGAGCTGACAGTTATGATAGTTTGAGTGTACTGTCTAGAGAACTTGACATGAAATCGATGTTCTGTTAATTGGTATGATAGGGGTATTAGATGGCCGAATCAGGAAGGCCCACCAACTAGGTTTAGTTGGGTAAATTGATAAGCTTTCAATGAAGTCCAAGAAAACCTCATTTGGACTCCTGTACAAAAAGATATGAATTTTAGATTATGGCTGTCCACAGAGGGTACAAATCGAACTTTAGGAGTTGGAATTGAGAATGCGCTTGAGAGTGTAGCGAGTGCGGTTGTGCTTTTGGCTAAGTTTTGGTTTAGTATGGTTGTCTTAGCATGCTTTATATTTATATTCAGGTGAGGGATTGGTTCCAAGGGCAGCGCCCTCTTCGCGTCTTTCGTCACTCCACGGTTAAGGCAAGCACTCTGTTTGATAGAGTAATTATGAATTGGTTGACAGTGAGTGCTATGTTTTGATACATATTAGCTATGTTTGCTTGATAGTGTGATATGTTTATTAAAGATGGTAAATGCTTATGATATGAATGATAGAAGTATGAATTAGTTAAATTCATAAGTGATGTTGCTGAGGATGTATGATTATGATGATTCATGATTTGTGCATATGCATCATGTTGACAAAATGAAGACTTGGTCACGTGGTGACCAAGCATTTGTTGAGATCCCTGTCATGTATATGACAGGCTTGAGGTCCCCACACTTGTGGAGTGTGGGCTTGAGGTCGCCTTTACTTGTGGAGTATTGGGCAATTGGTCCCTATGCTTACGAGCACAGGCATGGTATGCGGCGACGGTCGCATATCTCGCATTATCGGTGAAATGCGAAAAAGAGTGGAAGAGAAAAGATGCATTGCATATTTGCATTCATACATCATGAGCTATGTTTCCGAGTAAAGCTTTGGGTTTGAATGTTATTGTGGTAATTGTGAGGTTAATGATTCTTTTTGGTACTTGCTGAGTCTTTGGGCTCACTCTTGCTTTTGTTGTGTTTTTAGGTACCTGTTGCGAGATCGGTATGCATGGGAGGGAGTAGACTTGAGTTGGATTCACACACTTCCACGCACCCTTAAAACTTTATTAAATTTTAGAATGTCTTTTAGTAAATAAGAAAATTGCTTAAGTATTGATTATGGTTATGCCTCATGCATCGGGTTATTTGTAATAATGAGGAGTAACGTATTTTGGATATCCTTGAATATGTTCTAGCTGATTAGCCTGTTTCTATTGCTTAGTGATGATATTGGATGTTGGAATATTTAGTTATGATTTTTTTTATCTGTCGGAACCTCCGTATAGTTACCTATACAAAGGAGATTCTGCCGAAATTTAACAAATTGTCCTAGTTTAGATTTGTTTAATGTTTCTTTAGTAGCATTATAAGCTCATGTTGGGCTAGGGTGTTACATATGATCTCTCTAGACTTCTTACATAAAAGTGGTCTTACTTATAAAGCTGATAACGATAAGGAAACCATAAAAATTTATGAAAGTGCATTGACTGTGATGAAGGGTAGGAGAACCGCTGAAAATATATACATATTGCTAGGGAGCACTGTTGTAAGCGGAGTTAGTTCAGTGGAGTCACATAATGATATGACAAAACTTTGGCATATGCGGTTGGACCATCTTAGTGTTCGTGGGATGACGGAATTGCATAAGATAGACCCATTGGCGGGAATTAAAAGTTGGGAGTTAGGTTTCTGTAAGTTTCGTGTTCTTGGAAAACAGTCTAAAGTTAGTTTCTCAAGTGGCAAATATGAAACAGAAAGAATACTTGATTACATACACTCTGATATGTGGGGGTCTACTAGAAAACCATCAATGGGTGGAGCTTAGTATTTTGTTACTTTTATTAATAATTTTTCCTGCAAGGTGTGGGTGTATTTCATAAAGCTGGAATATGAAGTGTTTGTCAAGTTCAAGGTGTAGAAAGCTGAGGTGGAAAACCAAATAGACAAGAAGGTAAAGTATCTTAGATCTGATGATGGTATTGAATATACTGATTCACAGTTCCGGGGATATTGTGAGGAGCATGGTATTCAGCAGCATTTCACAGTGCACAAAACACCGCAGCAAAACGGTGTGACAGAAAGGATGAATATGACTATCTGTGAATGAGCAAGGTGCTTGAGGTTGAATGCATAACTTCCCAAATATTTATGGCCAGAGGCTGTGAACATGGCATGCTATCTTATAAATAGACCACCATAGACATCTTTGGGTGGTAAGGTTGCAGGTGAGGTATGGACTGATAATTCAGTTGATTTTACTAATATAAGAATATTTGGTTGCCCATCCTATATACATATACTAGCTGACGAAAGGTCGAAACTTGATGCAAAATCAACAAAGTGTATTTTTCTAGGTTTTAAGAAAGGTGTTAAAGGGTACAATCTTTGGGATCCAACATTGAAGAAGATGGTGATGAGTAGGGATGTTTTTTTTTATGAGAAACCAATGTTACAACATAACAAAAAGGAGGTGGCACAAGAAATTGGTGGTTCAGATACGATGTAGGTAGAGTTAGAATATAGTTCAAGGACTCATAATTCACACATACTACATCTAGATTCCACTTTAGAGGATTTGTATAATTTTTAATTGGTAAGAGATAGACAACGATACACTAATGTGAAAGCTCCAAAGAGATTCGGTATGAAGTCCAGGTTTTATTTGCTCTTCTTGTTAGTACTGATGATTCAACTAATTTTTAGGAGACTATTACAAGCCAGAAGAAAGATAGGTGCATAGTTGCAATGGCAGAAGAAATGGAGTCTTTATAGAAGAATCAGACTTGTGAGCTAGTTCATCTTCCCGAGGATAAGAAGACCATTGGGTGTAAATGGATCTACAAGAGAAAGCCTGCAGTATCAAAAAAAGAAGATGAAAAGTTCAATGCTTGATTAGTTACAACAGGGTATTCACAAAAGAAGGGGACTGATTATGATGAGGTATTCTCCCCGGTTGTAAGACATATTTCTATCAGTACAGTTCTTGCATTGGTAGCCAGTTGAGATGTGCACTGGGAACAAATGGATGTGAAAATGGTATTTTTGTATGGTGATCTTGATGAGCAAATCTACATAGAGCAGTCAGAAGGGTTCACTGAACCGGAAAATCAGTACCTAGTATGCAAGTTAAAGAAGTCATTGTATGGGTTGAAACAGTCTTCAAGACAGTGGTACAAACGTTTTAACTCCTACATGTTGCAGATTGGCTATAGTCGATGTGAGTATGACTGTTGTGTTTATATTCGACACCTTGACGATGGTTCATTTATTTTTCTGCTACTATATGTGGATGGTATGCTAATTGTTGTAAAGCACATGTATGATGTGATTAGTTTGAAGGGTTTGCTAAGTCAGCAATATGATATAAAAAACTTAGGGGCAGCAAAGAAAATTTTGGGCATGGAGATACGCAGCGATAGAAGCTCGAGGAGACTGTGGTTGTCTCAGTAGGAATACGTTGAGAAAGTTTTAGAGCGATTTGATATGAGCAAAGCCAAACCAGTAGGTACTCCATTGGCACAACACTTTAAATTTTCTTTTGAAATTTGTCCTAAATCAAACAAAGAATTTGAAGAGATGGTGAATGTTTCATATGCTAGTGTAGTTGGCTGTTTAATATATGCTATGGCTTGTACAAGGCCTGATTTGACACATGCTGTCAGTCAAGTTAGCAAGTTTATGGCAAAACTAGAAAAACAATACTGAGAGGCAATCAAGTGGATATTCAGGTACTTGAGAGGCACAACAAGTCATGATATTATTTTTTGTGGACAACAAGGTAATCCTTTGGTTGTTGGGTATATGGATTCAGGTTATGCCCGTAATTTGGATAATAGGAGGTCTACTACATAGTATATTTTTACTCTAGGTGGAAGGTCTATATGTTAGAAATCATCAATTCAGTCTATTATTGCATTGTGTACAACTAAGGCAGAGTACATGGTTATGCTGGAAGCTGCAAAGGAAGCGTTATGACTTGCATGATTAGTGAAGGAACTAGGTGTTGAGCATAGTGGAGTTCAGATGCATTGTGATAGTCAGAGTGCAATTTATTTAGCCAAGAATCAAGTGTATCATGTCAGAACAAAAGCACATTTATGCAAGGTATCACAGCATCAGGGAGTTGATCAACTCTAGAGAGATTGATTTGATGAAGGTACACATTGATGATAATGTGCGGATATATTGACCAAGCCCATTACCGCCAACAAGTTTGAGCATTGTCTCGACTTGTTGGGAATCGCAGGTTATTGAGTAAGGAGATAAACCCTAGCCCACGTATGTGCGAGGAGTGTTAAAGCGTTCTCTTGTGTACGTGTTTTTCTTCAAGGTGGTGTATTCGCCAAGGTAGAGACTTGTTGTGTATGACTCATACATAACAAGGTGAAAAGAATGGATTGTATCCGAAAAGCGGAAGCGCAAGCGTACGCTTTCTTGACACAGCTCTACAAGGGAAATGCAGTTGCGTAGGGTTACGAAATATTGTAGGCTAGGGGTGCGGGGGGAAGCTCCTTGCAGTATAGACTATGAGTCTGAGTCAAATATGTAATCGGAGTATAAATATATACCGCTGATCTCTTATAACCCTAATCAGAAGGAAAAGAGCTACTCATACAGACAGAGCCGCCACGATCCGGCTTCCAGAGACATAGGTTTTACCGAACATCGTAAACAAATTCTCGTGTCTCTTATATATTTGTTAATTGTTCTGTCGTGTAAAAAGCTATCACCGGTTCCAACACCCCATGCTCCTGCCTTCTCGTCGTGGAAGGTGAAACCGCAGAGGAAGCACGACAACAGGTAGCACGGAATGATCATCAAGAATCAAGGATGGGCCGTGGCCGGCGGAACTCCAGAAAGTCAAGTTAGTCGGCGTGCGGCGGCGGCAGCGAGAGGAATACTACTAACTAGGATCAATTCCCCTTCCTCTTTGCTGGATGTGTGGCTCTCAAGACGGTGCCAAATTCGCGAAGCTTTTTGCCCGCTTGGTGACGAGACCACCAGAACAACGAACTAGTAAGAAGCGGCACATACTGCCAAGCGGGCACGCCGCACGTGGCACGAGGTTCACATGCCGAGCGTCAGTGAAATCTGCCGCGTCCAAATCTGAAAGATGGCGAGACCACCAGACCGGCACAGCCCCAGACCATCAGTAGACCAGCCTGTCGCGCGCCGGTCTCCTCCGCCCGTCCTCGCCGTCTCCACCCACCCACCAAAGTCCCTGTCCGGTAGTCTCCAGACCCAGCGACTACCGCGTCACTTTGGAGCTTGGAATCGCGCGCGCGGCACGATCGCCCATCGTGCGCGGTACGTGCGGGCCACGGCGCAACCCAGTCTCCAAACCGAATGACAACAGTTCATTCTTACACGCTAGGGAGCCCGATATGCTGCCTCCGTTTTTAGATTACATGGCACTTTTGACTTTTACTGTGTATATCATTATTTGTGTAGCGATACATATGTATATACTTATAAATATCAATATAATTAAAGTACTTTTCATAACAAAATTATCAATATCATTTTTATTTTATATAATACATATTTTAAAATTTATTATTGATCGGAATGACCAGTAAAAGCCAAGAGTGCGAGGTATATCAAAGCGAAAGCGAGTAGAGTACTACTCAGTGCAGCGGCTACTCCAAATAATTGCAGAAATCGGGCCGCTGACTGCATTATATCTGCACGACTCCGCGCGTACGCACACGCAGAAGCGCCATCTGCCCCGCCATCTGCCCATCTCCATCACCCCCGCCCGTCTGCCGTGACGTCTCCGTCTTCTATGCTATTTATTGCCCCCGATTTCCCTTCCTCGTCCTCTCCTCTCCCCACTGGCTGCGCACAACGCACACGCCGCTTACAGCTTGGAGTTGGACCCCGAGGAGTGGAGAGAGCTAGAAGGGGGATTCTCCGCGCAGATTCGGGGGGAGTTCTGTTTTCTCTTGATCTCGTCGGCCGGGAGGAGCGATGGCGGGGGATGGGGGCGGCGGGGTGGACTGGGAGAGCCTGGCGGAGGCGACGTCGGGGGCGGTGGGCGCGCTCGTCAGCACCACCGTTCTCTACCCGCTCGACACCTGCAAGACCAAGTTACAGGCCGAGCTCCAGACGCAGCAGGGCGCGCACAAGTACAGGTAAGCAGCGGCTCGTCCTCTCTCTCTCCCTCGCCTGCCTGCCCTGCTTGATTCGTAGGGCGCATGTGCCTCGTTGGGCGGATTGCTGATCTGTTGTCCGTCAGGAGCTGGGATGATCGCGGACTCGAGAACTGGGTTCTCGATCGAGAAGAATTTGGATCTGGGGGCCGTTGAATTTGCAGAGGGTTTCTGGGTTGGTTTGGGTTTTCTGTGGATCGATACGATGGCTGGGAGAAATCTTGCGTTAGGGGAGGAGGATGTGTTGATTTCCACATAAGCCAATTGTGAATTCTCTGGATAGAACTGTACTTGAACATCTCCTTTGGTGGTCAAGGTTGCGAACATCTCCCTCCTCCTTTGTTGTTGTTAAAAAGGGGGAAAGGGGAAATAACTACTCGTGGTCTTTCGAACCAGTGCTAGGACTATTGTTTAGGTAATACGGGCACATGAATGGATTATAACTCCATAATCCATATTAGTTTCACATGGAGTTCATGTAATCTGGGAATCGTGTAATATGTTGGCATAGTGACTGAACATTGTTATATAGGAGGTTTTGGGTTGAGTTCCCACCATGGGGTTATGTTAGTATATCTGGAAGCTCTAAAAATAGTGACCAACTATCGTCGTAATCAACCAACAATGTCGGTGGAAACAATACATTCTCATACACTACCACAGGAAATGCTTTGACCTTACCATTTTGACATGTTGGGGTATTAATTGACTGCAATTTTATGCTCCAGAAAGATTAATAGGCTTTGGAGCTTATGAAGATGCATTTTTGCTTGTGGTTCATGTATGTCCTGGCCTTTTGTGGTTGTTGCTGAAGGAGGTTTTGCTGCATTGCATTTGTTTTCAGCATCTATATTGGACTTCTCTGGTTACTCCATTGTACAAACTAAGTGGCCTCAAATGCTTTTTCAGGAACCTTTCAGATGTCTTTTGGGAAGCAGTTCGGAAAAGACAAATTCTGTCCCTATATCAGGGCCTTAAGACAAAGAACATTCAATCTTTCATTTCACAATTTGTTTACTTCTATGGCTATAGCTATTTCAAAAGACTCTATTTGGAGAAGAGTGGAGCAAAGTCTATTGGAACAAAAGCCAACTTGTTAGTTGCTGCTGCTGCTGGTGCTTGCACAGTTATTGTGACACAGGTAACTAATGTTATAGGCTCACTGAAAATCAATGTTAGTTGCCTGATCTTATGATCGTTTCTCTCTTCCTTTCAGCCACTTGATACAGCATCTTCTAGAATGCAAACAAGTGCCTTCGGAAAGTCCAAAGGCCTGCGCGCAACTCTTGCGGAAGGTACTTGGCTTGAGGCATTCGATGGCTTGGGCATTTCCCTTATATTAACTTGTAATCCTTCTATTCAGGTATTAAACTTCTGCATCGTTCTTATACAATAGATCTTGTAGAACTTAACATTGATCCTATGAGCTACATTTTCCAACTATGCCCCTTTTTTGTATATTAAAACATAAATACTAGAGATTTTTTAAAGGGATATTTATATAATTATCTATCAAAGTAACAAATTCTTTTGTTTGAAACCAAATATGGGAGGCATCACAAATAAAACACTCAGGCAAGGGCAAAATTCGTAGACTATTTTCTGGTTGTGACTTTACTGTACTTGTAATCAGAGTTCAAAAAATCAGACCGGACTGGCGGTTCAACCGGAAAAAACTGGGACCGGTGCCTAGTCCTGTCCGGTCACGTGTCAAGACCGTTCATGCAAGCAAGTCGGTCAAAACCGGTGAAACAATGTCGAACCGGTCGGTTGAACACTGAACCGGTATTAGATTGGGACCGGTCGGACCAACTCCATTAATTAGACGGGAAAAATATTTGGAGGCATTGGGATTTGAACGCGAGACCTCTAGGCAGAGGCACTAGAGTTCCCGCTGCCCACGTAAACCAACTGGGCAAGGTTAGTTTGGTGCTTTAGATGGGAGAATCGGAAAACTAATAAACGTAATCTAATTTTATCTACCAGACTACTAGCAGCCACTATTTTATTGTATATTATTGAACCGGCGGTTGGACTGATGAACCAGCGGTCCAACCGCTGAACTGAGATACTCACCAGGTCATGACCATTCTGGTTTTTTGTACTATGCTTGTAACGTTGCAGTTGATTATTCAACACCCTTTTTAAAAAGAAATGCAGTTCTCGTACTCATCATTAAAAAAATGTGGGATAATATCTTGAACTATACAATGAAGGAAGAACTGCAGAACTTCATTTGTGGATGTGTGCTGCTGTCAAATGTCTTTTACTAGAACAAATTCATACACCAACCTATTTAGTTCTGGAAGATGATGTGCAGAATTGCCCTAGCCTTTTCCACCTTCCTGATTCAGTAAAAAAACATTGGGCTGTAAATGTTGTTCTAGTTCTGTAACTGTAGAACCTTCAATTATATTTCAAGTCTCATCGAGTATATATTGTCATGGGCCGGATTACTGTTCACACATGTAAACAGTACTATGAGTACTGTAGCACTAGGATTAGGAAGGGATTACCTTTCTCGATAAGAATATCTATTTCCCTAAATAGTTGATTAGTTTCCTTATATAGGAATTAGTTAATCGGAAATGTTATCTATTAGTTAAAAATGTTATCTATTAGCTAGGAATACCATCTATTAGTTAGAAAGGTCATCATTTAGATTGATTTTATCCATAGTTGTTAGAAGAGCCCTCTATATAAAGCATGGTTATTAAGGCGGTAAGGCGAGGCGACTCACCCCCCTCACACCTTTTAAGCGGTAAGGCGTGGGCGATGTGACGCCTTATGAATGGCGTAAGCGCGGTGCGAGCGGCCGGCGGCGAGTTAAGCGTAAGTCGGCGAGTTGGAAGGCGCGAAGATCCGCCGCCTGCCTACTGGGCGCCTCGATGTCCCGCCTCTCTTTTCCTGCCGGCCGGCGCGTCGCCTCCTCATTTCTGCCGGTGGCGGCGAGGCCTTCGCGCGCGCGCCTCCTCGATCCTTCCTAGCGCGCCTCCTCCTCTCTTCTCCTCTCCCGCAACGCGCCGCCTTGCTCCTCCTCTTCCATCTGCGCCACCGACAACTAGGAGCCGAGGCCCGGATCTTGCGGCGTGGTGGTGGTGACGAGCGAGAAGCGATGATCATGGCGTCTGATGATGAAGAGGAGTGACGACGATGGCTTCGGCAAGCAGCAACCACGGTGGCGGCGATAGTAACGACAAGAGGCAAGACGGCGGCTTAGGTTAGCTCTCCCTCTCCCCTTTGATCTAGATTTGGGTTCGGAGGTGGTAGCTGCAAATCCAGTAACGAATAGATGGGCTGGCGACGGGCGACGGGCAACGGCAAGGCTGGGCGACGCCTCAACCCTGAGCTGTGCCTTACCGACGCCTTAAAAACCATGATATAAGGAGGCTTATTGTAATCGCTGGATTAAGCAATGAGAATACAATAGTCTAAGTCTCAATCCCCTTCGTCTCCCCAATCTATAGTCTTCCCTCTCCCCTAGCAGCCGACGCCACCTGGCTATCCTTCCGGTGATGTTTACCTCTATGATCTAAGGATCATAACAACTTGGTATCAGAGCCAATACCATAGCTTCTGCTGCTGAGGATTTCAAGTCAATGAGGGCCACCCTCAATGAGATTTGCGCCGACTATGACGACATGAAAGCCATCTTGGTAGACATGGCGGCTAAGGTGGCTAAGCTGATGAAAAAGGAGAAGAAGGCACTGCAAGCTGTTGCACGATCTGCGCTGCCGGAGGCGCCTCATATTTTGTCAACGACTTTCTCGACATCATCTTTGGAGGCGGACATGGTGCTTCCACCATCGGCGCTGCCTCGCTGCCGTCGATAACGCCTCCTTTCTTAGGCTCGCTGCCTGTGGCTGCATCGATGGTGCCCCCGCCGAGGAAGAAGGCTGTTGTCCAGCGGTCGTCTTCTCCACGCCACCGGCCGACGCTGTGCGTTTGGAGGTGCGGAATGTGGTGAGTGATGTGTGGGAGGTCGCGACGTCATCTTTCACACATCCGTTGCATCTTGTGGTGGAAAGGGCAACAACACTGCCCTACGCTGTCTGTCCTCGTGTGTGGCGTCTTCACCAACGTCTGGCATCATTAAGCTTCTCATGTTTTCACTGTCATTCGTCATCAACAACCTGCTGATCGCTCACGCGAGGCGCAACGACCTCTCGTCAACACAGGGTCTTCTAGGGCTTCAGCCATGGCTGCCGCGATAGCTCGTCCATAGGGTCTCTTAGGGCTTCAGCCATGGCTGCCGCCACAACTCGAGAACGAGCTGCCGCGAAAGGAGGGGAGTAGTGTCATGGGCTGGGCTACTGTTCACGTGTATGAACATTACAACAGGTACTGTAGCACCAGGATTAAGAAGAGATTACCTTCCCCAATAAGAATATCTATTTTCCTAAATAGTTGATTAGTTTCTTTGTATAGGAATTAGTTAATCGGAAATGTTATCTATTAGTTAGGAAATAGTTATTTATTAATTTAACTAATTCCTATACAAGGAAACCTCTGATACGTCGATATGCCTGAGAGGCACCGTACCAGTATCCCGATACTTATCGGGTAGGGTACGACTCTAATACCGCCCCGATACGTATCGGGAAGTATCGGAAATGCACACGCTTTAAAATAAAGAAAATATATTTCCAATACGGTTGGATATAGCCTGATACCGCGATATGGCCCAACTAGCCCAAAACAACTTCAGTCCAGCCCAACGCAACTAACCTAGCAAGCGCTCCAGACTCGTGCGGTCGTGCCCCCATTCCTTCGATAGCGCCGCCTCCTCTGCAAATCGCCTCTAAGGTCATCCCTCCCAGCTTGGAGTCCGGCGGCCGGCGAGCCTCCTCTTCTCATCGCCTCCTTTACTCATCGCCTCCCAGCTGCGAGTCCAGTGGTCGGCGAGCCCCCTCTTCTTGTCGTATTCTCCTCTGCTCATCGCCTCCAAGGCCGCCCCTCCGCAGTGCTCCTCAATGCGCCTCCGGCGGCTAGCGGTCGGTGGCGCCGCCTTCTCTCGCTGCGCGAGCCGGGGCGTGGCGAGGGGCGAGTAGAGCCATAGCCCCTCGCCGTCGCCAGGAGCCCATGGTGCCGCCGCCTGCTTGTCGCCCTTGCTTCTCGGCTTGCTGGTCGCATCATCCTCGGCCTGCTCGTCGCCCCTACTCCTTGGCCTGCTCGTCGCCGGTAAGCCACTCTCCTTCCTCGGCCTGGCCTGCTCGTCGCCGGTTAGCCAAGCGTAGGTGCCTCTGCTTTGTTTTTTCTCAATGCTCTGCCACTAGTAGAAGCAACAGTAGTAGTTGCAGACTACTAATAGTATTAGTAGTAGCAGACTACTAGTAGTATTATTAGTAGCAAAGGACTAATAGTAGTAGCATTGTGCAGTAGTATTATAAATATTTTGTTCATTGTGCAGTAGTAGTATTAGTAGTAGCAGACTACTAGTAGTATTACAATTTGTCAAGTATCGTATTTTATATTTTTACTATTTTTAATATATATATATACATCCGTATCGCCGTATCGTTTTTTTTTTTTTTTTAAGAAATGGGATATTGCCGTATCCGTACCGCTGTATCGCTATCGCGTATCGGTGCGTCATAGAAGGAAACTAATCAACTATTTAGGGAATAGATATTCTTATTAGGGAAGGTAATTCCTTCATAATCCTTGTGCTACAGTACCCATGGTACTGTTCATGTGCTTGAACAGTAGCCTGGCCCATGACATATGTTGTCTGATTTTTTTAAAAAAATAATACATCATTTTATTAAAATGAGAAAAACAAATGCTCGTTTTAAATACATGAATAATACCCTGTCGCTAATTCATTTGGCTTCAGATCTCCTGACACCAATTCATATGCGTTCAAATGACGGGGGAGCTTTTGTTGCCAAATGAATTGGTGACAGGGTATTATTCATGTAGTTTTTTTAAACAAGCATTTTTTTTGTCATTTTAATAAAATGATGTATTATTTTCAAAAAAATCTATATTGACTGCCGTAACATATTTCAAGTGAAAAGTATAATAAGCGTATTTCTAATCTAAGATCACCTTAACAGCATCACTCTGTTGCAACTTGCAACAGAAAGCTTTGTTTTTGTTCTTTCTGTGCACGAGATGACAATTGTTTTATGACTGCTGTTATCTGTCTTTTGCAGTACACTATATTTGATCAGCTCAAGCAAAAGCTAATTAAGAGGCAGAGACGTAAAAACAAAGAATCAGTGGGCGATTCTTCCCCGGTTGCTCTTTCTGCTTTCTCAGCATTTCTCCTTGGTGCCATCTCAAAAAGTGTTGCTACAATATTGACGTACCCATTAATCAGGTCTGTAAACTCCAATTTGGCAGCAAATGTATATCTGGACCTTCCACACCTTCTTTTATTTGTCAATGCTATCTATAAATTCTTATTACCACTGCAAATTATCTGACATCATTGTCAAACAGGTGCAAGGTCATGATTCAGGCTGCAGACCCTGATGAGGATGATGACGATGAATCTGAAAGGCCAGGCAAATCAAGATCTCCCAAAACAATGTTGGGTGCCTTGCATGCTATGTGGAGCAAGGAAGGCATCCCAGGCTTCTTCAAAGGATTACATGCTCAGATACTAAAGACAGTTCTGAGCTCTGCATTACTGCTGATGATAAAGGAGAAGATTTCAAAGTTTACATGGATCTCGCTGCTTGCCTTGCGGCGATATCTCTTTGTTTCTCAGAAGAGAATCAAGAGTGCATAATGTATCATTATCCCTGCTTGAAAAAACCCAACCTAATCATCTACGGGTTTTGAGATATTATACCAAAGAAGCAAAACAGCACGATGTATATGTGGGATCACCTTGATAGAGTCAGGGAATGTTTCTGAATAAATTTGTTCGTTTCTTTTTTAGCTCGGAATCTCTGATAGCTACGGAAATGAAATAGGTGTTGCCCATAACTAGTTGCAATAATGTGGTCTGTAATGTGTAAAATATCAGTTTTGTAATTTTGTTAATATTCCTTCTTTGGTTGAATCTATTGCAATAAATTTCCCAAGTTGTAATGTCAGATGATGTCAAGTGTTAAGGCCCAGTTTGGAACCCAAACGGGCCAAGTTCTTGCAGAAGCCAGAAGCGGAAGGCATAGGCACCATTTTTGTGTGAGCGTGTGGCGGTGGCTGTGGCTGGGGCTGTGGCGGGGAGATTTGGATTCGGCTTTTCTTGTGAGCCTAAGCCCTTTCAAAAGGTTAGATTCCAACCATCTTCTCCCAGGTAGAGGTAGAGCTTAACCCTCGTGTTGGGTGATTTTTAAAAAGATTTTTAATGGTGAAGCTACTATTGTCCTTTCAAATGCCGTAACTTGCTCGTCCAAACTCCGGTTTTGGCTATGAGTATAGTGCTGTGTTTGCCTTGACGAGCTCGACACCTTTGTACTTTTTAGTACAAATATTTATGATTCAACCTCATATAGGGTCTCGAGAACGTGTCAAAAGTCAAAACAATTTTTTTTTCAGAACTGGTTATGTTTCCCGAATATGACTCCAATCTTCATGTTCGTGTTCTGGAGTTAATAACAACTTTTATTCTATACAAAAGTGAATGGAAACTGATCAAACAAGATTTACTCAGGAATCAAGCAATGCTTAGGCGATGTGTGAATACTAGCGAGCCTTCTAGAAAAACTAGTACGCCAAGCATCAATGGGTGAGCAATTAATGTATTATTTATCTAGTAAAATACATCCTCTTCAGATTCCCCATTGCCAATGGTATCCGCATTTTCTCCTATCTTAATTAATGAATACTAGGAAGATAAGCGCGCTGAGCCTGTTCTTCTGCGTGTTTTTGTTGCATCAGTGAGAACGTTACGAACACGAATTGTGCATGTAGGGACAGCGCCCAGACAGAAGCAAGCATATCGTGTAATGATGAGAGTTATACAATCACAAATCATGCAATGATGTTTTCGTTGTGGGCCTGCCGACAGAAGCAAGCATACTGAGTATTTGTAGGAATCATGTATATGCGGTTCGGGAGCAAAAACCTAGTATGGAAAAAATCGTAGACAATGAAACGAAGAAAGTATGAAATGTCAGGTTAACTAAAAACAGAAGGCACTGGCAGTCATATATAACAAACACAAACACGGTAGGGTAGGTGACGTAGGTCATCTATACATGTTAGGACAGTGTTAGCCGCAACATAGCGGCGTAGCACGGAAATGTATCTGTTTGACCTATGATTAGTTCATTTCATAATAGGTACGCACAACCAAAAGGAAGAGTACTATGACGTTCGTGCTCTGCATGGTTCGCGCGCAATGCAGGTGTGGCACGGATGAACGTCGCAAAAGGATGATGATGCTGGTCTAAGCTTGATAGGTATGTACATAGGGTTCCTGCAGAAATGCAGTGACCATACAAAGGTAAATACGGTGTACATGAATGTGCAAAATAATACTAAACGGTCATGTTGTGCATACACATTACCTGTTGTTTCAGTACTTCGACTGGTCATCCATGTTCAACTTCCTGATAGTTGAGGATTTTTTGGTTTTGTTCCAAGGCACTGCAAGTAAGGTCCCAGTATTATGTCATGCGGTGAAAATAAGTAGCCCTAACTGATTGAGAGAAACAGAGACAGCAATAACAGGTACCTCGCATCGTCTTCAGCACTGGGAGCAACGCTTGTGTGTTTTGGAGCCCGCCGTTTTTCGCCAGCCAGCCCCGGCACAGCAGCCTTCTTTTTCAGGAAAAAACAGGGTCGCATATGTTAGTTACTCTGGCTGAATGGATTTGTTCAAGGCGCTAATTAACTAAAGACAGAAGAGAATAGTAAGGGTGGAAGTACAAAACCTCGGTAAGCTGCACAGACGGCGGTGTAGGTGGGGTATACTGACGTGGCACCGTATCGGATGAAACTGGAGTGGCTACTGGAGTCGAAGGTGGATCGGGCGTTGGGTGTGATGCAGGTACGTGAGGTAAAAGTGACAGTTGCATGGCTGGAGCGGTGGATGAGCTACTTTCAGTGCGAGATGCAGGGTCTAACTGCTGAGAGCACTGGCTGCTAATTGCAGGGGCTGCTGGAAGCCGAGGGGCTGTTGGTAGGACAGCGAAGGTAGAAGTGTAGCCCCCAAGAGACAGCATAAAACTACACCAATGCAGATCGCATGATGCAGATGATTATTACTTTCAAACACTGCAAAAATATGTGCATTTCTCTGTAGATTAAGGACAATCTCATTCCAATATTGCTTAAGAAGTGTGTTTTTTTGAACCAAAACGCACGTCAAATATCCGGTCTTCTTGAACTGTGAACTGTAAATTGTGTTAGCTGATTCTTGCTCTCTTAATTTTGGTACAAAAGTTGTTTCAAGGTTTAAAAATAATACTTCCTGGGCTCTACAGGTTTTACTTGAAGTCTACCTATTCTTCACAAAATTTAGAAGCATTGCAGTAAAGTATGAGCATAGCAGTTATTTGTTCATGTATTTTTTTTATTCAACTTGAGCAAATGTTCTGATCCTTCATGAATACATTTTTTGCTCTAACCAGACTGAAACATTTCAGTCTTAGTGCCTAACCATTACTATCGGCTTCCTAGGGTAGGGTGATTTGTTTCTTATCATTATAGCTAGTCAGATATGCATCACCAAACTTGTGTCACTTAATTTTACAATAAGCCAATGTAAACAATGTGTACATTGACGATCTTTAGGCTCTCTGTACATCACAGCAAAACATGGCAGCAGGTCGAAAATTAATCCGACGAACGCTATATTAGACGACAGGTAAGGGGTAAAAACTATAGGCACTGACAATGAGGGGGAGTAATCAGTAGCTTGCATGGTTTAGTAAAAACCTTGGTTCTGCTGTGATGCCACTGCACCTCGGACATTTGTAACCTTCAACGATGCGTGTCGTCGCCCTCCTGCAGTCACCGCAAGCTAGGTACCACCATCCATCGTTGGGAGCAAGATCTTTGACCACGATGTGAACAATGTAGTTCTGGCCCTACATGACTTAGGCGGTAAGGCACAGACATTTGTAAGAAGGGAAACTAGCAGTATACGATATAATGTATTAAGGGACTGTCTATTCATAAGTTGTCTAAAATTTTCTTAAATTTAAGTCACTTGTTATGACCATTAGATCAATATCCAATCATATGATATCCATTGGATCAATATCCAATCATATGATAATCATATAACACACTAATCTCTACACAAATTCAATGGTCACAACAAGTAACTTAAACTTAAGAAAATTTCAGACAACTTAAAACTAGCAAAACCGATGGTATTAATAGTGCCGGAAGCATATCTCACCACAGCGTCACGTGCGTTTAGCGTAGATAGACGGGCGATTGTTAGTTTGTTACTAATCCCTCGTAGGTTATCTTTTTGACTGCGCATTGGCGGAAGGCTTAGGTAAATTTGCAGAAACGACCCAGAAGGAGGTCATGCTGACCGAAAGCGAAGCGACAGGCTGGAGATAGTAACGAAGCAGATTTTAAACATTCATGGGTGGTAATTTAGTCGCAGGATTTGTAATAATTGAGGTTATTTTTCAGTCATTGTTTGCTTGTAAGGCTTCAAGCTATTTTTTAACAGTTTTGGTTACTTCGGTGCTTTAAACTCATTAATAAAATAAGTTGTGTGCATCTTTAATGCAGAGACCAGATGAGTTTATCTCTTCCATTATCTTAAAAAAAGGGCGCTTGTTGTGGGTGTAGGCTTAGCCTGGTCTAGATTTTGGCTGAACCATGTGATCTGACGAGGCATGCCGACAAAGCTATACGAAAAGATCGGATGGCAGCATGAATCGGTAGTTCATTGTGTAACACGTATACTAATGCCATGGAACGACAAATCCGTAAAGCGGTCGTTTGGCAAACACAATTGTAAAACATGCTAACCTATTCTTGAAATAACCCAAAATTTGGGGTTTTCAAAATTTTTGAAGCCTTTTCGGTTTGAATTCAAAACCTTCCCAATTTAGCAAATTTCCCCTCCTTGTCGCTTTCCTCTTTCGGCCTTGCCGTTTTTCCCTCCCGGAGGCGCCTTTCCCCATGGGCGCCACCCACATCTTCTTCCCCGTGTCACCGCCCCCCATGGCATCCCCGCCATCGCCGCACGCCTAGCTCCTTCGGCGCCACCACTACACCATGGCATAGTATTAAGGGCAATGCAACTGCCGGGAAAAATTGTGTTTCCCGGCAATTTATCTGCCGGCAATGTGTATTCCTAGCACTTATTACCTGCCCGGTAAAGTGTTGCCGGGAAAAATATTTCCAGCAGATATGTGCATTCCCGGCAGTTAACTGCCCTAGAAAAGTCGTTTTTCCTTGGCAGTTAGAGTTTCCCCCATAGTTAGAGTTTTCCAGCAGTTAAACGTATTGCCGATAGTTAAACTACCCTCGATTATCAGTTTTTCCCGGCAGTTAGACGTATTGCCGGCAGTTAAACTGCCCTTGATTATCAATTTTTCCCAGCAGTTAGACGTATTGCCGGCAGTTAACCTGCCCTCGATTATCAGTTTTTCCCAACAATTAGACGTATTGCCGGCAATTAAATTGCCCTCAATTGTCTTTTGCACCATTTAACCATAAGCAGCTCCATGGCTTATCAAGCACTTAAAAGCAATATCAAATGCTAGCTGCACCTAACCATCCATACTCTTTCAAGCATACACAGAAGCTTAAAGTGAGCAATCAAGAGGAAATAAGCTATAATATTTGTAGGAAATGCCTACAGTTAGTGTAAAGAAATGCAGAAAGATGTCCACTGATGTTTAGGGATAACTGTATGTTGGAGCTCTAACAAATGAATAAATTAAATGAAGTCAATAAAAAGTGCATTGAGATCTCCAAGTATCCTTATCATAATATGATAACACCAATCTATTTTACATACCAAAATCTTGTAGTCAGAACAATAACAGCTAAGTATCCTTATGATAATATGATAACACCAATCTATTTTACATACCAAAATATGCTTATCAGAAACATTAGGCCAGGGTTCTCGCTTAAAATCCCACAACTGAATAAGATTGGAGGAAAAAATCCCACTATGATGCAAAAAAAAATAAATCAGCTCAGCTACATGTATACTCTTATTCACCTTAGACGTTGAGAAGCAACATATTCTGTTGAAGTGAATGAACCAAAAAATGCCAACTTGTTCGAGTATCTAGCGTAAATTCAGTTCACCTCCCAGAAGATATTAGTAGAATATGATCAATAGTACAGAAAAATAAATACAAGCAAACAAAAGATTTTCAACCTCTTAGTGACAATTAATCAGGTACAACTTACAGGGACAACAATTCATAGTGTCAAACTTTTTCCACTGCTAGTTGGCATCAAAACAAAAACATCATTCCCACTCATTGTGGCATTGATTATTTCTCGCTGATTTGGGCAGAAAGAGTGGTTTCCAAACACTCTCTTGTTGTTGACCTGAAGATGCAGTAAAAATTAGCGATTGTCGATGCGAGTAATTAACTGTTGGTTTTGAAGGAAAAAAAAATAACCTCAAGTTCCTTAGTCCACGGAAAATCTGTACTACTCCACTTTTTATCACCAGAACCTTCAGTGTAGCTAATATCTATAACCCTAGGGGTGTAATCTCTTTGTACAGATGTTAATGGCGTGCTTAAACTATCCATATAGGAATATGGGGCAGGAAAATAGCATAAACCACTGCTATGCAAAATAATACCTCAGATGTCCATTCCCTGCTACTTGCACCAGTAGCAAGCAAATGCTAGGCATAGACATATCTCATTCTAAGGCACATATAGAAATGACCAACACTATAAAACAGAACTATTTAAAGTTCAAGGGTAAAACATAATTACCAAAGTAACATTAGTGTGCGCAGATTGAGGTTTCTGCCTCAACCCATCCTCATAGTCAAGTAATCACAATTCACAAGGCATCAACAAGGCAGATAATAGGACCTTTAATCTTGTGGATATTGCCGGCAGATGTTTTGCCACTAATTCATTTTTTCCAAGCAGTTAATTGCTCTTAATACTATGCCATGGTGTAGTGCACCTACCGCACCACCTTGCCTTCACCCGCAGCTTCTACCGCCTTCGCCGCGCCACCTCACCTCGCCACCTCCCGTTGTCGCCCAACCTCTCCCCGCCACCCACGTCACCACCTCCCTATGCTGCCGCACTGCTCCCACCGCCTTCCCCATGGCTATAAAATCCCACCCCCAGCTCGCCATCTTCCTCATCCTCACCTCCACCACCTCCCCGCCGTCCATCCCCTCCGACACCGGCCGAATTTTGAGCTCCCGCCGCCGCCTCCCTTTTCTTCCCCGACGTGCCTCCAGTAAAATTCGCCACCTTCCTTCATCCCCTTCCCTCCCCCTCTCGGCTCAAGCACCACCTCACCGCCGCCAATCTTCCCCACCATCCCCCACCCCAATTCCTGCTGGAACCTCGTCAGCACCGCCTCTCCCCACCGCCCTTCTCACAACCCACGCCGCCATGCCGCCACAGACCTCCCCAAGCACCCACTCCACCACCCTAACGATCCCCTCCATTCACTGATGCTCAAGCACCCCTCCCCTTGGCCCGTGCGCTACCCTAGCGCCGCCGGCCTCGTCCCCTGCTCTAGCCGTTCACCACCCACGCCGCCACCCCATTCCCACACCTCCTCAGCCCGCCCAAAGCACCAAAATGGAAAGCCCTTACCTCAGTGGTGCTCCTTGCACCACTCACCCTGTCGTCGGCCACCACCGCCGCCGCCGGCTCGGGCACAGCCGAGCGCAGCTCAAGGCTGCCCAGCACTGGGCCCATTACTGTTCGACCATTTTGGCCTTTTTACTATTTGTCTACACAGTAAACTCGTATTGTTCATGATCCGAAAATAGTAAATCCTATTTACTGTTCAACTTGTTTACTGTTTATTTTTATCCAAAAGCAGTAAACCCTAGCTACTGTTCACTTCAAACCCAAAACTGTGATTCCAGTTATTGTTCACTAATCCATTATCACAAAAGAATAGTAAAATAGTATTATTCATTATCCAACCCTTTTTTCTGCCCGAAACCCTAATTCACTCTATATACTCATTTTGACCATCTTAAACCCAAGAAGCCAAATCTTGACTCCGATCAGCTATACCAAGCTCATAATGAATCTTTTACCTTTTCATCTAATTCATTATCTCTTTACTATATTTTTATTGTACTTGGATCCAAATCTCAACTCTATTCAGTCCAATCATACACCAAATAAATACCTATCCTCCACACCATCTTCCTTTAAGTTTCTTTTATGTTTTTATTTACTTGCATGTTGTTCCCAGCTCATTTCTTGTTGAGCCGGATTTTATTTGGTTTATTTTGTTTTATTTTGCGTTAGATCACGACTTCGACGACCAGGCTCTAGAAGATGCCGGACAAGACCAAAATCAAGAATAATTTGTGCAAGGAGACAAGTCACATTCTTTGATCATTTTGAACCCATGTTTCATATATTTATATTATTACTTTCATTACTGTATTTGTGCCAATTACTTTAAAATATTCAAATAATACTTTTGAATGCCATGATAATTAGATAAATCCCATTACCCCACAGATAAACCCACCCAGCTCTTGTAGGCCATATTCACCTTGACAAGAATACATACCTTGTAGGCCATATTCACCTTGACAAGTTCACATAAAATGATATCTATATAAGTAGTTTTGTCACAAAAATATGTATAAATTCTAAGAAGTACATTGGCAATTCGCCAATGGGTGGAGAGTTGAGTGTTGTATCCAGGAAGGTGGAGAACCCAATAAACTTGGTAAAAGAAGGTCTAAGGTGAGGCCTGGAGGATGGACAGCCACGTGCTGGCGTTGGTCCATCGCTTCACTGTAAGACAGGCAAGGACAAAAACCTTGTGCCAAGTAACAGACACAGAAAACCGCTCAACCGCATGTGTGATCATTCCTCCCTAGCTTAGTACGTTGCTCATCCAATTGAATATCTACAGCATCTAGAATGGGACAGGAGTGGCCGGTAGGGGACACTCGCTGATCCACACAACGGTAGGTGCCGTTAGCATCGGGGTGCAAGATCCACTGTGGCCGGTGGAGTCTCTCGAAGTCTGTATGGTCCTTAGACCTACGGAGTAGAGGCTAGAAAGGTTGAGCAGTGAAAAGGCTTTGTTATCTCAGCTCAGTTGCACACTAACGTGTTGCGTGTATATTGCATGACAGTATGAGTTTGAGATATCTTGATGAGGACATCAACCCTAAGGATGCAACCACAACTTCAACACGCTGCACTCGCTGCTCTACTTCAACCACATCTTCACCAATTGGACTTTCAGCCACTGCAGTGCCATATTCACCAATTGGACCGAGCTACGTCTACATGCCATGGTTCTACGTCTACATGCCGTGGTGCTACATCTACATGCTATGGTGGTACGTCTACATGCCATGGTGCTACTCCACGTGCCAAGCAAGAGTTCAAGCTGGATACATTTTGGAATCCAATTCGGCCTCCGGAGACATCACCGACTTCAAACGTGCATAACTTTCACATACAGAGTCCGTTTAAGGTCCACAAGTACTTAATTGAAAGCTTATTTCGTTCTCTTTCCAATGGATCTGGCATCGCCTCCAAATTCCTTCTGTACACATCACAATCGCCAAAAGATGGTGCTATGTCACCTATTTGGGCCAATTTGGGCCTTGTAATCCTTGGGCCCATCTCCCTAGCCACCCCCTCCTTGGGCCATACTATTCACGATAGTACTGTTTATGTGAACAGTATCACATGAATAGTACCACCCCTTAGTTGTTTAGCTATGTGAGGCTCCCCTCTCCTATTTAAGGAGGCCTCACCCCTTTAGTTTTCCTTGGGTTTCTCTTTGAGATTATTCTGCATAGCAGTTTCGCCGCTCGTCGGCTTGAGGAACCCCAATTTTGTGAGCTTAAACATTTATCTGCAATACAATTTCAGATTGCATCTTCTACTCTCTTGCTTGTGTTCTCGATTCGCTTGCAGGAGATAGCCTTCTTGGCGAGGTCAACCGCGTTCGTCACGGTTGATAACCAACGGAGCAGTGGTGTAGTGAATTCAAGGGATTCGATCTGTCCGGGTTGGAGCATTTGGATCATCAACGTCGTGTTCTCCACAATCGACGTATCAGTACATTTCGGAAGATCGGGCCACACTCACATCATATCTTGTGGGTAAAGTTGGGCAACTTTGCAGAGTGTATAATCAAATGTATTCAAACACGCCGTGCTTCCGGTTAATGAAGCTGTGTTAGTGGGTGATTCCAGTACAGAGGCATAAGTAGAGTTGTTGAGATGTTGAGTTGGTATTTGCAAAAAGCATCCACATATGCCAGGTATGGTAAACTCTAACCATCCGCTGAACTCCTTGCATGTAATTAATTAAGATTTTCATGTGGCTTGTTGAGTACGGTAGTAGTACTCATTCTTGCAATCTGCAAAACATCTACAGAAGAAACCTGAGATCATGCAGAGGATCCTTGTGAGCAGAATTTTGGTGAACCTCCTGAAGGCAACGACTACTGTTATTAGGTCTCGATCGCGCTCAAGCGTGCATGTGGTTTGAAGTTGTTTTGTCTTATATTATATTAACTTTGGGCTTGGATGCCTATGTCAGGTGAAAACAGGTTTATAAGCCTTAATCTTGTATAATAAAAATCTGGTTTTCGTTGAAATTGAAAGCTTGCTTGTGACGCTACTTGCTTCGCAACTGCACATCCTGGACGGTTACGAATGATTTAGCAGTCCTAAAAATTGGAGCTGTTACAATTCCGTAGAGCGACGACCTCTGGTATGGGAGCGTTGGTGTACCATCTGCACACTGTGCTTCCTTGAAGAGAAAGTTGACCTGTGAGTGAATAGGAAATCTATAAGCGATGCATGCACGCAATGGTAATGGAAACGAACAATCATGCATAAGAAGGACCTAATTAGGTAGGGAAACACGAGGGATGGCTACCTTCATAGAACCTGGCAATTAGACCAACAAATAGCACAACAACAGGGCCACGTGATGCTGCAGCCTAATCCCTACGCATCAAATTCAGTGGCGTATAGTCCCCATAGAGCCACGGTAGCCGTCTCTCTACATTTGCATTTGGGAAGGAACAGATTTCAGTTGTGGTGAACGATATGTCAGTATAAGCGGAAAGGCCTGATGCAGTCAAGCAGGGCGGTGCATACGGGTGGGTCGTACATACTATTACGGAACCACTATGTATATGAAAACGCTAGTACATATGTGATGTACCTTCCATCTGTGATGTTTACATTACGGACCGGTTTCATGATCCCTCATGCAAGCACTGTCTTGACATGCGAGATGGCGCCAGTGATAAGACCTACGGTATCTTCGGACCAATAGCTCAATAAGTAAAACTTTTGTGGTGCATGAGGCGTCACATACATAAGCAACATGATCCTTGTCGTTATAGGTGTTACGAAGGGAGGGTATAGCATCCTGAAGTAAATTTAGTAAAGAGCACTGTGCTCATCTGTGCATAAAGGACAATCTGACTGCATATAAAAACATACCCTACCAACAACGGAACACAGAGCTACGAAAATGGTGTGGCGACAGTAATTGTCATCTTCATTTTAGTCATAAGCAAGGTATAACGTTTTGAATCAAGCAGTTCTAAAACAGTAACATCACAAGATGAAGCCATCGTTTTGACACGTGAGATGGCCGTGGTAAGACCTACGGTATGGTTGGACCAGTAGTGTACTAACTGAAACTTGTGTGGTGCGTGAACTATCATATATATAACCAGCATGGCAGTTGTAACTATAGGTATCAGTATTACAAAGGGAGGGTATAGCATCTGCAATGAAAATCATGCAACAGAACTGTGTTACTCGTGTATAGATGATAGTCATAGTACATAAATCAAATATGGGTGTAGGATCAAGGATAACCGACTAGAGGGTGAATAGGAGGTTTATAAAACTAATCGACTATTTTAAAATTTTAAGCAAGATAGACTAAACAAAGTTTCTTAGCAAAAACAAGATGATAGAACTACTAAGCTAAATTAGACAAAAGAGAACTAATGTCAATACTAGATATAATTCTAGCTAAGCAAGTTAAGCATAAGAGAATTGCTAAAAATGTAAATGTGGAATAGTAAAGACAAGAATTAACCACAATGATGACAAATAAGTTTTTCCCGTGATATCGAAGACTTGTCGGTCTTCACTAGTCCACGTTGAAGAAGCTTGAACCAATCAAGCCGGCTCCACAAATTAAGCCTTCCCTCGATTTCACTAGTGGATGTTCTTCCTCCGCCCCGAAGATGGCGAACACCGAACTAATCACAATTTGGCGTCAGGCCTCTTCACAATCTCCTTGAAGAGATCATTGCGCGAACTTTCGCCAAGCCGTCAAGGTATCGACAAATACCAAGAGTAATGAACCACAATTTTCGCTTGACGGCAATCAAGTGCTATAAATCAATCTAGAATGAATGCACTTGAATTTTGGCTCAACCACCTCATAATGAATGCAACAAGTAAATATGAGGTGTAGAGAGAATGCTCTTGGCTCAAATATGTTAAATGAAGTCTCTCCTATATGTCTTTGAGCGGGTGGAGGGGGTATTTATACCCCCCACAAACAAATTCAACAGTTGGGAATAAATCCTTAAGATTTTCAGTACGAGCGATAGTACCACCGTTCAACGGCCGGTACTACCGTACCTTCCCAAAAGGCACAATAACGGCTAGCACAGACGCATTAACTGCTCTGAAAGAGTCGTTGAAAAATTCAGCGCGTACTACCACCATAGATCATGTGGTAGTTCCGCTCACCGGTCATTCCGATTTTCAAGTGCGGTACGGCTGCTTCTTCTTGAGGTTCAAAACTAGTCCCTACTAGAAATAACGTACCGCTTCATAAAATGAGGTATGACCGGGCTGTGGTAGTTTCACGAGAAACACTCCGATACTACCGCACTTCCAAGAGAGCAAACAATCTCCAAAAAGCGTCGTTTTGTAAAAAAATGTAACACTCTGTGTTCGGTGCAACTGGGCTGCGGTAGTTCCGCCCAAAGAACACCGATACTACCGTTGTGCGGTAGTACCGCCAAGTATACCTCGGTACTACCGGCCTTCAAGAGAAAACCAGAGTTGGCTTTCAAAACAAACTTTAAGTGTATGCATGATCCTAGATTGATCCAAATGGCACAAGAACATATTATCAAGCTACTAGTCATGATCCTTCTTAATAGTACGACATTTAACTTAAAATCCGGTCTTCTATCCTTTTCTTCTAAGATCGATAAACAAAAGAAAGGATTATAGTCTACTTGTACCTTGTTTTTGAACTATATTGATCTTCATGTTGACCTTTAGCATGCATCTCCATGGTGTTGTATTCATCTCCGGAACTAAACCTTTTTAAACACTCAATAAACATATTAGTCCTATATCACATATTGTTATTAATTACTAAAATAATTTTTAGGAGCCTGTATGCTTTCAAATGGGCTAGTAAGAATGAAAGGTACAGGTAAGAAGATGCGGTGGCGAAAGCAGTCGCCATTTTCAACTGGACTGTAACTAAGGTCCGGTGTTTCGAACCAACCAGTTCCAAAACAACCATAGCACAAGATGAAAGATAATTCGTACAATCTGTAACTAACGGATGCAAGCAGGATTATGGATGAATGTTTTCTTCCTAGATAAAATAACAAAGCAGGTTCATCACCCGTAGCGACATGATGGGCCAATTACCTGAAAGGAACAACTTCTGTCCGATGCGGGTTTCTGAGAACATCGAACGAAGCCAGTGCGCGGGCGTAGAGCGGGAAACTATCAGACACAGGTGTGACGTCGTTGATCTCACGAGTCGCGGCCAAAAAAGAACGGAACCACCCGACACAAGGGGAAAAGAATCATACATCCAAAACCGACATAAAGTTTGAACAGGCAACTAAAAATGACCCGAAGCATGCATGCCAAATCTGGCGCGCATACCTTGAATCCAATCCTAACAGAAGGGCCGACGGGCTTCCCCCGCGGATGGCGCCATAGTATAGCAGAAACACAGGAATGGGCAGAACTGAAACGGCGAGGGCAAAGATGAAAGCAGCAAGAAGGAAAGAAGACACCTTGAGGCGGTTGTCGCACCAGCAGTTCGAAGTGCGGCCTGCAAAACCCCCAACAAATCAGCATGGCAAACGATAAGAAGGGAAGAAGCAGCCCTTCGATGGTGACGGCACCACACGGAAGAGCAGAGCAGAAGAGGCAAACAACGAAAAGGGAAGAGACAACCTTCGCTAGCGACGGCAGCGCACGGAAGGAAAATTGTCGCACCACCGAACTGAGCAGCATCACAGACGGCAACATGGATAGGAAAAACGAACAACCAACATCAGCACGTATGAGCACCGAGCAAGAAACAGTCGTACCGAGAACTGGGCAGAGCAGGATGGAATCACCTCAAGGGAGCGGGGCGACGGAGAAAGCGGCAGAGGCGAAGCAAGCAAGAGGATGGAACGAAGGAACGGAAGCAACGCGAAGGCGAAGCGAGGAACCTGTAGAGGCAAGTAACGGAAGCAACGCAAAGGTGAAGCGAGGAACCTGTAGGGCTCGTGCGGACCAGGCCGTAGCACTAATTGAAAAAACATTGGCACATATCTGATGCTACAGGAACGTTTCTGCGGTGCAAAATCTGCTGTAATTGTTTTGGACAGTGCTGCACAATGTTTGATACAGTTATTTTGCAGTTTTTTCTCACAAATTCGGCACTGTGCAGCACTGTTCTTGACTTGCCTCTTGCAAGCCAGAGGATCTGGATCATTGCTTCCTTGTTGGCCAACGTCAGCAATATCTTACTCAACATCTAAATTCAAGGCAAATACCAACCTAACTTCGGTTTTTGTGTTGTCCTTTGCCGTTTGTCAACTCCATGGAACAACCAATGCTACAACTCGATCGATTCATAGAAGCACGACATCATCTTTTCTCATAATCTTTATTTTTCTGTATTCTCTTGTTTTGCCAATTGAATTATATTATGCACACAACAAAAATGCCTTCCCTGTATGTGGGCCTACCCACCAATCCCACTTAAGAAACTCTAGCAAACTGACAAGTGGGTCAACAAAACTATTTCAGAAAAAGTGTATCGAACGTTAACTTGGTTTCTAACAGTTTGTTTTTATATATAAAAGAAATGATGTAAAATGGCATGTAGTAAAAAAAAATTAAAGAAGAATTACCAGGAGAGTTGTACAACTAATCGTCCAATCAACAAAAAGTAAAGAGCACTAAGTCAGGCGAAGACAAAAATCTGATCATGAGATTATAGCTCTAAGTGAAACTAAATTGAAAGCTCCTGTTATGTTGGCTACAAAATCTGATTGTATTGACTTAGAAACTCATGAATCTGAATGCTATACTATGGTTTGCAAAGAATCTTTGTGTCCATTAGAAGATATGCATATTTTTTTTTTGCCTCCTGTTGCTACTAACCTTTTGCAGAAGAGTGATGATCTGGAGACAACGATTGAGTCGAGGACGACTCAAATTCAAGAAAGGGAGGATGATGAGGATATCAACCCTAAGGATGCAACCACTACTTCGACCCGCTGCACTACATCCTCTACTGCAACCCCATCTTCACCGATCGGACTTTCGGCTAATGCACTGCCATATTCGCCGGTTGGACCGCGCTACGTCTACGCATACGAGCCGTGCTATGTCTACATGCCTTGGTGTTGCGTCACCAATTATTGGCCCACATGCTATGTAATGTATGGGCTGATTTGACCTATATGGCCCATATGGCCCATGTGGGTGTTAACCTAGGGTTACCGGTACTGTTCACACGGCATTGTTCACACATGAACAGTACCTGCGGTCGCCGCCCCTCCCTCCTTCATATAGTGGCCGCCATCCCCTTTGGTTGCACGGGTATTGTTGATTAAAGTTTAGCTTTGCTACTTTATACTTTGTTCTCTTGGTCGGCGAGATCAATAGCGACATTGTTCTTCGGAACCCCACCTATCAATACATTCACTTCCTATTTGCAATTTCAGATTGCTTATTTACCTTGTTCTTGCGTGCCTCTTCGGTGTATGTAGGAATCGATCTTCGTGATCAGGTCAACCGGGTATTCGTGCACGGTTGATAACGACTTGTCGAGCAGTTCAGCGATTGTGTGGTTTCGAGCCTTGCATGTTCGTAGCCAGGATCGTGAGAGTTGAGCGACGCCTACCGAACTTATCGTTCTCATCGAAAGATCGGACCAACAATCGGACCTTCGGGTTCATCACATGCCATGGTGCTGCGTCACCTATTATTGGCATACGGGCTATGTAATGTATTGGTTGACTTGGCCCATATGGTGGCTGGCTACCCTAGGCCTGTACTGTTCATGCGTGAACAGTACCACCACCCCTCCCTTCTCCTCTTCTTCCTTTACATACCCTTAGGGTTTGGTGGGTTTTGTTTAGTTTAGTTTTCCACTTGTGAAACTATAGGATGTCCTCTTGCTCGACTAGTACAACAGCGCCATCGTGCTTCAGAACCCCAACCATATTGAGTACTTCAATCCTATTTGCAATTTCAAATTACTTATTATCTTGTTCTTCGATTGCATACAGGAATAGACCTTCGTGGTCAGGTCGATCGTGCTTCTAGCAAGGTCGATAACAATCACGGAGTTGGTGATGCGACAATATGTGTCCCGATCTTTCGATGAGATGGATAATTCGATTTGGTGGAGTCGACTCTCATGATTCGTCTACCAATCACACACGACCAATATACCCGCAATCGCTGAACCAACTTCGTGATTGTTATCGACCTTGCTAGAAGCATAATCAACCTAACCACGAAGGTCTATTACTGCATGCAATCGAAGAATAAGCAATCTGAAATTTTGAATAGGAATTAAAATTGTACTGATAAGTGGGGTTTCGAAGATAATGTCGTTGTTGATCTCGTCGAACAAGAGGACAAAACACAAAGCAGCAAAGCTAAACTTCAATCTAACAAAATCCAAGGAAACTAGAGGGGGGTGCGGCCACCTTAAAAAGGGGGAGGGGAAGCCACACATAACTGGAATAGGCGGGATAATACTATTTATGGTACTGTTCATGTGTGAACAGTAACTGACCAAAGAGAGGGGGTGGCTAGGGAGGTGGCCGGCCCAAATAACCTAAAGTGGTGGCTGCCTTTTGGGCCTAATAGTTGATACAAGGCCCTCAGCCCAATGTGAGATGGCGCAGCACCAGATATAAGTAAATTCGTCGACCCGTTGGAGTAGAGTTTGACGCAGCCGAATCGGTGGAAGTAGAGTAGCTCGGTTGGAGATGGAGCAGCGGTCGTATTCGAAGGGTTGATGTCCTCATTAGTTGGTTCAGTGATTGCCGAACATATTGGTCGTGTACGATTGGTAGCTGAATCGTAAGAGTCTACTTGTAACATCCCAAAGTTCTGTTACCAAAATAAAAATTAATAAAATTATTTTTTGGATTTTCTGAGTTTCAATAGTATTTTCTTGGTTTTCTTGAATTTCTAAGATTTTAAAAGACAAAAATAAAATTTATTGAGTTTTATGAGTTTTTATTAGATTTAAAGTGAAAAAAATAAAATTTTAAGTAATTTCTGGAATTTTGTGGAATTTTAAAAGCTTTTTACTATTTATTTTAAAACAAAAATAATTGATGTTCAAAAAATAAAAGCCAACTTTAAGTTGGAATTATTTTTATTAAGTTCAAAATAATTCAAGGTATTTTTGTGAATTTTTTATAGAATTTTGGAACTCCATTTGCTATTTTCTAAAAGTCCCTTTTTGATTTTTGTAATATCTAGCAATTAAAAATGAATTGCTGTCCACAAATGAAAACCAAATTTGTGCGGAAAATATTTTATTTAAGCTCAAAATACCCTATTTAACTACTCTAAAAATTCATTGAATTTTTAGACCTATATTACTATTTTTCAAGTTTAAAATCAATTTTTAGCAATATAAAAATAATTAATGTGTAATAATAAAATTGTTATTATTATTAATAATATTTTATTTGAATTTAAAATATTGTATTTAATACCTGTGATTTATTTCAGAATTTTCGGAATTAATTTGCTATTTTTCCGGAATTAATTGGAGTCTTTCTGAATTTTCAAAAAGAATATTCCTTAGAAATTCCTGGGAATATTCCGTCTGCTACAGTAACTCCGGCGAGGACGTAATTTCCGGCCATAACTTCAGCGAGCAATTCTCGCCAAACCGTTACTTCTTTACCCCTATAAATTGAACCGTAGCCTCTCCACCCCACTCCCCACATGCCTCTCGCTCAGATTTGCCAAAATCCTCCCGGAACCCCCTCGGCTAGCCCTTCTTCTCCAACTCCGGCGACAACTCCGGCGAGCCCGATCTCCTCATCTGTAGCTCTGTTGTTCGCCAAATTTTACCGGTGAGTTCCTCTCAAGATTCTCTACATTTCTATTCAAGTCGAATTTTGATTATCCTATTGGTTCACCGCGGCCATAAAAGTACCGATGGTCATCTTCTCCAACTCCGGCGACAACTCCGGCGAGCCCGATCTCCTCATCCGCAACTCCATTGTTAGCCAAATTTTACCGGTGAGTTCCTCTCGAGATTCTCTACATTTCTATTCAATCCGAATTTTAATTATCCTATTGGTTCACCGCGGCCATAAAAATACCGACGGTCATCTTCTCCAACTCCGGCGACAACTCCGGCGAGCCCGATCTCCTCATCCGTTGCTCCGTTGTGCACCAAATTTGACCGGCGATATCCTATTGAGATTCTCCACATTTCTATTCGAGTGGAATTTTGATTTACTTAATGATTCACCACCGGCCACATCTTCTTCCCTAAGTCCGATGAGAACTTCGTCGGCCCGATCTCTTCATCCGTTGCGTAATTGCTCGAACCCTTTTACCTACATGTTCCTTTCAATATTATCTACCTTTCTATTCAAACAAAATTTTGAATTTCGTAATAATTCATCACTGCCATGTCACGGTCACCTCATCGTCCCAAGCCCACGTGCACTTACGTGTCTGTTTGCGTGGTATACACTATTCCTTAGGCCGATCCACCATGGACCAAACCCCATTTCCGTGGATCCAGACCCACATGTTATTGACTCCAACTATTTTTCTTTATAAAATAAATTCGATCGAAAATTTATTCTCCCACCTGCAGACATCATGCTAACACAATAAAGGGATTTCCTTCAGAAAAATAATTCCTTAAATTCTGAAATTCGGAATTTCATCTTTTCTTGTGATAATCAACCTTCCGGATGTTCGTTCTCCTTCATACGAACTCCGATTCCGTCGATTCAACTTCCTAAATTCATATAAAGTCGATACCTTCCTCCTAGTATTTATTTTGGATTTTATTTGGATTTTATTTGAGTGTTATTTGAATTTATTTCATTTTCGCGTATAGATTTCGACGATTTCGGACGACCGAATTTCGACACCGTTTGAGAGCCGCGTTCAATCAAGCAAGGCAAGTTATACCCTTGATCATATTGATCCCACTATTTTAAATTATTTATATTCCATTTTTAAATTATTACTGCATGCATATGTTTATACAATTATTTTTAATTCCCTGTTTTAAATTGCCTAGTTATTCCTATTTCCTTTGTATGGCCAATTTGAATGTTGAACATGAATACTTTGTCACCATTAGAGGAAATGGTACTAAAATTAATCATATGCTTAGCTAGTGTGTAGATCAAATCTTGTATTTGGGAAATTTTAGCCAAATCTTCCAAATTTGATTTAAATTGGGTCTATGGTATTGTTTTGCCATAGAAGGTTTATAAAATGCTTTTACTGGAAAATAAAATGAGAATGAGTTTGGACTTGGGCATAATGGATGTTTGGTGGGTGCATGTTCATGCACGGGCTCAATCGGGTATGGTTGAGGCCCATGGGTTTTGTTGGAAAGTTGCTCAAGTCAGTTAAGAACCGGTCTTCGAGTGCATGATGCTAAGCCATACCGTACCACCATATGTCCTCAGTATGGGGAGTAGGACCTGGCTGACTAATTTGCAAAGTTCCATTGCGGTCGATCCAACTATTTCGATGGGTTGTCTTTGATGAGGACATGACCTCTATGGATACAACCATATTTGCTATGTTTAATGTTCTAAGTATAAGAGCTCGTACGCTTCACTTAAATTACAAGGTGAGCTCGTTTTTAGGAGTGTCTTTATATTATATGAACTATATGATGCTACCTAATGATAAAATATATATATGTGCAGCACCAAGTCACTTTTGGTCCAAGAGAAGCAAGCGCTTTGAGCTGGACTGTTTTGGAATCCATTCGGCCTCCGAATCAGCTTTGACAAAGATCAACTTAAAACAGGCATAACTTTCTCATACGGTGTCCGTTTGAGGTCCACAAGTACTTGATTGAAAGCTTATTTCGTCCTCTTTCCAACGGATCCAGCCTCATCTTCAAATTCCTTCTGGACTAATCGTAATCATCAAAAGAAGACGTCATATCAATTGTTTGGGCCAATCTGTGCTTTGTAATCATACTGAACTCGGCCCATCTGCCATCGGGCCACTTGGGGGCGTGGTTACTGTTCACATGAACAGTAACCCGCTAGTTTAATCCCACCCCGCTAGTTCTATTAGTTGTGTGGCTCCTCATCCCCTAATTAAGGAGGCCGCACCCCCTCTAGTTTTCTTGGATTTTGTTTATGTTTAGTTTGCCTTCGTTGCAACTTGTATCTTTTGCGTGTGTCGACTAGACCACCCAATTAAGATCCTTATTCAGAATCCCAACTCAATTCAAATATTTCAATTCCTATTTGCAATTTTAGATTGCTTTATCTTGTTCTTGCGTGCTTCTTGGTGTATGCGAGAATCGACCTTCGTGGTCGTCAACCGGTATTCGTGCACGGTTGATAACGACTGTCGGCGATTCGGCGATTGCGTGGTTTCAAGCCTTGCGTGTTCGTAGCGAGATCGTGAGAGTTGGCGGCGCCACCGAACTTATCGTTCTCATCGAAAGATCGGGCCAACAATCGGACCTTCGGGTTCATCAGGAGCCTTGCGTGTTCGTAGCCAGGATCGTGAGAGTTGAGCGACGCCTACCGAACTTATCGTTCTCATCGAAAGATCGGGCCAACAATCGGACCTTCGGGTTCATCAGGTGGTATCAGAGCTACAGTTCTTCGGTGAGAAATCAATACCCTTAGTAGTAGATTTATTTTTCATACCTAGAGTCCGAAAATTGTCCTAAAAATTCGCATCTATCATCCATACCAACCAATCGAGCCATTGCAATTTTCTTTTCGGTATTTTGCTTGTTGAATCATTGGTTGCATCGTCGTGTCTAGTTGCTGATTTCTAGTTCTAGTTATTGTCGAGTTAGTCTTTGTCTAGTTGCATATCGTGTTTCCTTTGCATCGCTTGATCGTTTGTTTAGGGTTTTTGCATCTAAAATGAAAATTCGTGAGTTAGAACTCCTCTAATCCGCACCAAAAACTAGAAAATCCTTACTGTTGTTCATCTGAAAAAAAGAGAGGGTTGCTGTAATCTTTTGGGAGAATTGATATTATTTGCGACTTGCGATAAACCTTAGGGCCGACCAAATATTAGAAGGAAAAAAGAGGCAGCCGCATAGAACAAAAGCTGCGGTAAAAAAAAAAGAGAAAATAAAAGTGCATGAAAATTGGTGGAGACCTTCTACATATAACCAAAAGCTTCTACAAAAAATTTCAGCAAGTTTTTCCTAAGGGTTTGAAAGATATAGCAGTTTCAAATTTAAACCTGAGACGGATTCGAGTCCGAGTAGAATTCCGTATCCGAGACACCTTCAGTAAAACGGGCATAACTTTTGCATACGGTGTCCTTTTTTGACGTTCTTGTGCTCGTTTTGAAGCTAATGACGAGACGCATCTTTTCTAGCTAAGCCACTAGTCTCTCTCCAGGTGCCCCAAAATCGGCCATCTTCTGTCCCGAATTCGCGTCGCAAGTTTTCGATTTCTGTTTTTGCCGTTTATTTTGATCTTCCTTTCGAAATTTGGAGTTCACCTCAACTGCAAAGTTGTAGATCTCGTCGAAACCGTTCAAACAAGTATATATAAGCCATATAAAACTTTTTTTTCATCATTTGATACTAGCTATTGTTTATGCTCAATCTAAAGGGCTTTTTGCGTGCATCGATATTGCTGTTTTTGTGCTCTACATCACGCGAGCAATCTTGTGCCCTTAGAAAAAAGTTTGAGTAGTTGGCTAGCGTCTCTCCTAGCACTTGTTGTGAGGCTTTCCCTTGCTTGCATCAAGTCACATTGATCGTTGCGTGTGCGTACATACACTTCTCTTCATAGGGCTTTGATTAGCTAGCTTTGATTAGGCTAGGATCAGCAACATTGGCTAGTACTTTGAACAATCTTTCAACTTGCATTAGCTGTTTTGATTATTGCTGATCCTTGCTACCATATTGAAGCCTTCCAAGCTCCACTTCCTACTAACTCAGCAGGTGTCGTTCCTTGCAATCGTTGGGCTGATCGCAAGTGAGAGTATCACGAACCGACTCTGGTTGTACCACTTGCTGCATTGGTAAGAACTTGTAAGAACGGGTATAAGCTTGAGTGTGAGTGACTTGGTTGAGCCTCCGAACCTAGTAGTTGATAGGGACATATACTTGTGATTTGTTTCCTTGTTTTCTACTAACTATGGCGATTCACGGAAAGATTGCAAGATATATCCACCTCTTCTTGAATTGTTGGACGGAGTGCATGATAGTGAGCGAGGAAGATACACACTTGAGGCAAGTTTTTCACCACGGAAGGTATATGATAGTGATAGTATGTCTCATAAAATTAACTTCACGGTACCCTCTTTTCTTTGGAATTATGATCCCGATGCTTATCTCACATGGGAATTAGTCATGTACAACAATTATTTGCATGCCATGAATTTCTGATCATCTAAAAGTTAGGGCTATTACGCATGAGTTTTATGATTTTGCATCTATTTGGTGGAGTGAATCTTCACGTACTAATCGAACATACCTAGAACATGGAATGATTTGAAGAGAGTAATGAGACATAGATTTGTACCTTCATATTATTCTCGTGAATTGCTTAATAAATTGCAACGCTTAAGACAAGGTAGTAGTTACAGAGAGGATTATTATCAAGATTTGCAAGCCGCTTTGTCTCGTTGTGGTTTAGAAGAAACTCAAGATGCGAAGATAACTAGATTTCTAGGAGGATTAAACCATCAAATTCGGAATAAACTTGTTTATAAACCTCCCACTCACTCGTTTGTTTCGTCTTACTTGCCAAGTTGAAAAAGAAGTGCAGGGACGACAATCCAAGACCGTTCGTGCTTTTTCGTCTACTTCCACTACACCTTCACGTGTACATGAAACAAATAAGCGCACTGCAGTAAAACCTCGCATCAAGATTATCTTGGTTGCTTCTCCTGCTCCACGCATCTACCATGATTGCCGCCCCTCTGCTGTGGGAGTTACTCTATCTCGTTGTCTTGCACCCTTGGCTCGCTCATTGTTAATTGAGCTAGAGCAAGAAGAGGAAGGAAAAGCTTTTAACTACTCACCAACTTCAGTATCAACATCATCCGAGCGATCCTACAAGGTAATACCAAAGGTGCGATTTGAACACTCAATCTAAGAACAATAACCATGATTTCATGCCTAGTATCATTGAGCAAAGGAAAATCAGATTGTAGTAGAAACCATCGCATCACATGAGGTGGATGAACCTAGTCTTTGAGAAGGTAGAAATTCATTTCCTAGCTCTGAATCGATATTATTAAGAATTTGCATGAATCTGTGATAATTTGATTGATTTGCCACCGAGTTGAGTGCACCATGTGATAAACTTGTTGATTTACTGTTAACTTGAGTGCACCATGTCTTTGAAGTAATTGAATTGCTCTTTGTTTTAAATGATTCATGTGATGATTTAATCGCATACAATGATCATGTGGAATTGGTTAGACATAAAGACGTTTTGACTAAAATTTCTCCTGCTGATTCTTTATGTTATATTATGTTGGATTCACCTATGAAATTGTCACATGCCTTGGAAAAAGTTTATGTAATTGCATGTTCGAAATTCTTGTTTAGCACCTACACCCCTAGATATAAGTTTAATTTGATTGGAGATTATGGTGTAGACAATCAATTTCTTGTATATCGAATATGCATAACTTGTGAACACATTGATGAATTGAAGCATGTTGTTTCGAACAACAATTCTTGTGTGCTGAATCTTGTTCAATATGAGAGTCAAATAAAATTTAGTGCTCATCCCATGCCTTTGTGTTCACCTTTTATGGCACCATCTAGTAAGAACAATCTGAATGCAGATGTTGAATTATGGAAGAACTTACAAATCTTTTCACCATTGCTAGATGAATTTGCTATTGCTCGTCTGACATATGATTATATGGGTGAATTTTGTTTGATTCCAAAAGTTGTAGATTTGCCCATATATGCTACCACTGCAAGTTTACAACTTCAGAGATTTGAATTGCATAAACGCTTCACTTACATTTGAAAAACTAGTTGCAATAATTGTTGTGTGAGAACTTTTGTTTTGATCATTCACATATATGATTGTTGCTTGTCTTCTAACATTAATGGTGCAACAACGAAGAATCAAGTAAAACAGATGACATGTACATATATCATGCATACACTTTGGCTTCTTTGTTACCCTATTTTCAGCTTATCAAAAGCCGAGGACGGCTTTGTTTTCAAGAAAGGGAGGATGATGAGGACATGACCTCTATGGATACAACCATATTTGCTATGTTTAATGTTCTAAGTATAAGAGCTCGTACGCTTCACTTAAATTATAAGGTGAGCTCGTTTTTAGGAGTGTCTTTATATTATATGAACTATATGATGCTACCTAATGATGAAATATATATATGTGCAACACCATGTCACTTTTGGTCCAAGAGAAGCAAGCGCTTTGAGTGGACTGTTTTGGAATCGATTCGGCCTCCGAGAATCAGCTTGACAAAGATCAACTTAAAACAGGCATAACTTTCTCATATGGTGTCCGTTTGAGGTCCACAAGTACTTGATTGAAAGCTTATTTCGTCCTCTTTCCAACGGATCCAGCCTCATCTTCAAATTCCTACTGGACTGATCGCAATCATCAAAAGAAGATGTCATATCAATTGTTTGGGCCAATCTGGGCTTTGTAATCATACTGAACTCGGCCCATCTGCCATCGGGCCACTTGGGGGCGTGGTTACTGTTCACATGAACAGTAATCCGTGAGTTTAATCCCACCCCGCTAGTTCTATTAGTTGTGTGGCTCCTCATCCCCTATTTAAAGAGGCCGCACCCCCTCTAGTTTTCTTGGATTTTGTTTATGTTTAGTTTGCCTTCGTTGCAACTTGTATCTTTTGCGTGTGTCGACTAGACCACCCAATTAAGATCCTTATTCAGAATCCCAACTCAATTCAAATATTTCAATTCCTATTTGCAATTTTAGATTGCTTTATCTTGTTCTTGCGTGCTTCTTCGGAGTATGCAGGAATCGACCTTCGTGGTCGTCAGCGGGTATTCGTGCGGTTGATAACGACTTGTCGAGCAGTTCAGCGATTGCGTGGTTTCGAGCCTTGCGTGTTCGTAGCCAGGATCGTGAGAGTTGAGCGACGCCTACCGAACTTATCGTTCTCATCGAAAGATCGGGCCAACAATCGGACCTTCGGGTTCATCAGGAGCCTTGCGTGTTCGTAGTCAGGATCGTGAGAGTTGAGCGACGCCTACCGAACTTATCGTTCTCATCGAAAGATCGGGTCAACAATCGGACCTTCGGGTTCATCAGTCTTTCATGACTATGTCGTCCCACCTGGCTCAAGAGGGGGCCCGAACCCGGAGGTTTTCATTCCAAAGGGAGTTGCGAAACCTTAGAGAGGGTAGACTGCGGAAGGATGGCGCATTGTAGAGGCCTTGGCACATGCTCTAGACTACTTACCTAAGGTAGTGAGCGGTGGTATCGACGGATACCGAATAAACTAGAGAAGTCGTGTCTTGTGGGTAAAAGCTGTACAACCTCTGCAGAGTGTAAAACTATTCGAATAGCCGTGTCCACGGTCATGGATATGCTAGCAGAACTGCTCAAAGTTAGACTTTGGTTTTGTTTGAAAAAGACTTCTTCAAACTGGTTTATCCAAATGGGATTTGGGCAGGAAGCCATGTGATAGGAGGGTATCCTTCACCATTCATGTGTGAATGTTATCTGACTATAAAATTGAGAATTTATAAAATGAATTTTAGTTAACTGCTTTGGAACTTAGTACAAGTATTTAAAGAAAATGCTGCTTTATGCAAATCAACCAATAAGTCATCCTTTGTTACATCCATATATGCATGTCATTCTGTTATTTGACGGGTGTAACTTGCGAGCACGGAAGTTGTGCTCACCTTGCTTTATGCAAACAAAATTTCAGAGGAGGAGGACTTTGCTATCGAGATGGACCCTGACGACTAGGCCGCTTCCCCAGTCGATTGCCTGTGGCAGATTGCTGGACCCTACTACTTCTTCGTCTTCCTCTGTGTTCTTTATTGTTGGTATAGCCTCTTTTGTAATAAACTCGTTGATTAATAATAAAGTCGTGATATGAATTTGTTACCATATTTGTTTACTGTGTGAACTAGCTACTGATCATGAGACTAGTTCAGTTATGCACAGAGGATCTGGAGTATTAATCCCGGGTTCTGACACTACTCCACCAAATCGAGTTATCCTTCTCATCGAAAGATTGAGACACCCATTATCGCATCACTGACCCCCTCTATAAAAGGGTACCTCTCTCCCTCGATTTGGGGCTACCAATCTCGATGTTCCAGAGCCAATTCGGTGGATTTTGGACCTCAAAATTCATCCCTCTAGTTGATAGGATAAAAAATTAGATTAGTTCTTAGGGGCGAAGCCCTGCCGTAGGTTCGAGAGCTCTTGCTTCAACTTCTTTAAAGAGGTAACAATGTTGACGAGGATCTGATAATCCTCATTTTATTATTCCTTAATCATGTAATATGACGTCACATGGTATACCCCTTAAATGTTGTAAGGGAGAAGTAAGCCAGGTGGTCGTAAGTTCTTTTACGACCACCCCCATAGTCGTAAGTATTTCTACAACTACCATGTAATCGTAAGTTCTCCTACGATTACCTTCGGTCGTAAGTTTTCTACGACCAGTATCCAGTCGTAAGTTTTTCTACGATTACCCCTAATCGTAAGTCCTACTACGACCAGCCCTGCTACGACTTCTTCACAGATAACTGGGTCCACTCGCCAGTAGGCCCTATTAATCGTGAGATCTGAGCAGTCAAGATACATAGTTATATCTGGAATAACTACAGATAACTCTCCATTATCTCTAATTGATAACCGTCAGGCGACGTGGGGAGGTTACTACTCTGGTAATTACTCTTATTTTTACGTAATAATGAGTGCCTATTGATCTGGAACGACAACCGCCACTGCAGCATAGTATAAATAGGTGTCTTTTGGAGGTAATAGGAGAGAGTCTTTTGGAGGGACAATCAGTAGCAGTATTAGTGTAAGTCTTTCAACTGATTGTAATCGGGATACCCAATACAATACACACAGGAGTAGGGCTGTTATTCTCACTGGAGAAGACCCGAACCTGTATAAAAATCCCCGTGTCTCTTTTCTCTGCGTGATCAATTATGGAGACCCCCTCGAATCAAATAATCTTTACGTAAGATTGGTTCTAAAACACCGACAATTGGCGTCGTCCATGGGGATCTTCTGGTAATTCCTTGTCAACAGTTCTTTCTTTTCTCTTTGATGCTACCATGGCAGGAGAATGGAACGAGGAGAATTGGTTCGACTTGGCCGATTACGCAAACATCGACATGGATGCCGGCTTCGATTACGAGCCGAGTATCGAATCATCAAACGGTATTGCTGCCTCTAGAGATCTTCCATCAGATCTCGGAGACTGCATCACCGCCGGAGTTCAGGAGGGATCCTGATCCCCCACAGCAGTATGCCCAGCTGAGGAACCAACTTCTTCAGGGGTCAAGGGTCAACACGACCACAAACGGGGCTACCCCAAGACAGATTCGCAACACGACGAGAGTCATTCCTCCAAGTGTTCGAGTCCCCCTAAGACAGTACGACTTGGCGAGACAAGTTCTGGAAGCCATCATTCCAGAGCTCCATCGACACCTGATGGTCCTCTTTCTCTGGATAATTCCGCAGAGAAGGGGATCGAGCACGCTATTCCTCCAAGTCTAACCATCCCATCGCAGGACACACCTACAGACGAAAACGGTTATAACCCGGAGTTCCCCAACGTGGAGGGGTTTAGTCCAAGTCGCCAGATGGTGTCACTCGACTACTCCTCAAGCGAGGAGGCCTCGAGCGCAAGGGGAGGTCGTCTACGGGAGATCTTCGTCATTCCCCCTAATAAGAATCATTCTCCCAGAGGTAGGATTGATGATGCTCCCCGACAGGCACACTATACATCCCCTCAGGGCAATGGCAGGGACACCACCGCTGGCGAACGAGACGAACACTTTAATGAACGTGCGGGACATCCTCAACATTCTCACACTCCATTAAAACCAACTCAGGAGTTTGATGTAGGCTATTCTGAGACAACCCGACGGAGAAAAATAGCAGCTCAGAAAAATCTCCCCGAGCGCGCTTATTTCCAGTCGGAGGAAGCTCAAGAGCTCCAGCACATCAACGACTTGCTGAAAAATCCGACCCAAGAACTCGCTCGAGCACCAGGGTACGATCTCTTTGCAGAAGAGATCGCACAAAGGCTTCGCAACACGATGGCAAAACTCGAGCGTCCTTGTCAACTTCAACTAGGAAGTCGTACCAGTACAACTCCATCTTCTGCGAGCCGTTCGGATAACTCGTCACATGGGAGACGACATGACCCTCGCTCACGTCGTTCTCCCAACCTGAGGAAGGCTCGTTGGACACCTGGAGACCGACAAGCCCCAAGAGAGGTGATCTTTCACCGCTTCAAGGATGGAATGTACGGCGACAAACGGAATACGAGGAGTATTTCCTTAGTAAAGTTGAGGCTTATCATAGGTCCAGCCCACCCGTGACTGGGTATCGTTGAGTACGATCACCCGGTGATGTTAACCCTTCTTTTTTGCAAAGAAGGAGGCAAGAAGTTATCTCGGGATGTCGGGCGTTTTCACCCGATCTTCGAGCAGTTCGCTGGCCGCCTCGTTTTCGACCAGCGAACATGGAGAAATTCGATGAACCCAAAATCCCATCGAATTCCTCCAGATCTACACTACAGCTATCCGAGCAGCAGGAGGAGGAGAGCATGTAATGGCAAATTACCTTCCGACTGTACTCGAAGGATCGACTCGATCATGGCTTTTAAACCAACCATTCGAATCGATCTACTCGTGGCAACACCTCTGCGACCTTTTGCTGGCGAACTTCCGGGGCACTTACAACTGCCCTGGAAAGGAGGACGATCTGCACCGGATAAGACAAAACAATCATGAAACCCTACGCCAATTCATCAGACGCTTCAGTCAGGTTCGAAATTCTATTCTAGAAGTTTCTGACTCATCCGTGATCAGGACTTTCAAGCAGGGAGTCCGCAGCAGAAGAATAACAGAGGACATCGCTTTACATCCTCTCGCCACCGTCGTCGAACTCTTCAAGATGGCCGATAGATACGCGACTGCTGCTGAAGCAATCGAGTGGAACAACACTATTGATCGTGAAGATAATATCCCTCAGGAGGCAGGCGAAAGTGGTAAGAAAAATGATAAAAAGGCTAAGAAATCCAAGAACAAGGCAAAGAGGTATAAATCTCCTGCTGCCCCTTCTAAGGAGGTCCTGGCCGTAAGCGATAAAGAACCGCGCAACCCTAAGCAGAATCCTGATCGAGGCAAAGGTAAGCGCCAAGATCGGAGAAACGACAAACCCAGGTGGTGTCCTTTTCACAAAAAAAGAAGGGCATGACCTTCGTAACTGCCGAGTTTTTCTACGAAAACTCGAAGACTATTACTCTGGCAAGGGGCTACTTCCTACTCTTGAACAGGTAGGCCAAACAAGTGGACGGAAGGAATCGGATGACGAAGAGGAGATCTCGTTCCAAGATCCACAACACACCATCGATCTCATCTATGGATGATCATCGACATACGAGTCACGGAGACAGCTAAAAGCTGTCGAGCGCGAGGTAAACACAATCGACTCACCTCTCGTTAATAAATTACCGAAGTGGTCGGAAGTCACCATTACTTTTGAGAAAGGTGATTGCCCGATCCCTTCGACTAGACCGGGTCGGTTCCCGATCGTGGTCGAACCCACTATCAACAATTGTCGAGTAAATCGAGTTTTAGTTGATGGTGGAAGCTCGTTAAACATACTGTTTACGAGTACCCCGGATGAGATGCAGGTGCCCAGGACAAAGGTAAGGCCGGTACGATATTCTTTCCATGGAATCATATCAGGGTCTTCGGCCAAACCGATTGACCAAGTTTCTCTTCCTTTAACGTTTGGCTCACCAAGCAATTTCAGGATAGAGAAGATCTCCTTTGACGTGATCGATTTCGATACGGCCTATAATGTCATACTCGGACGACCTACTTTGGCAAAATTCTTAATAGCTACTCATTATGGGTATCAATGTCTTAAGATGTCAGGTCCCAAAGGAATAATCATAATATATTGTGATAAGAAGATAGCGCACTCCTGCGACCGTCGTTCCCTCGAGATGGTTGGACAACTACCAACTCGAGACGAAAGTCAGTCTTCGACTAGCAAGTCGAAGCCTAAAGCTGCACCAAAGCCGAACGACCAGGTCCAAGAGGTTCCTCTGGACGCGGAGGAGCCCTCGAAGACTATTCGCATTAGGGATTCTTCCGACCCCAAATAGGAAGACGCCCTCATCACTTTCCTCTGAGCAAACACAGATGTCTTCGCGTGGCAAGCATCCAACATGCCCGAAGTCCCCAGGGAAGTGATCGAGCACAGGCTAGCCTTACGACCTGATAAACTACCCATAAAACAGAAGTTATGGAGATTTGCCCCTGATCGATGAGATGCTATTAGGTCAGAATTGGACAAGTTGCTAAAAGCAGGCTTTATAAGAGAAGTCAACCACCCAGAGTGGTTGGCCAACCCTGTAATAGTTAGAAAGTCTAATGGCAAATGGCGTATGTGCGTAGACTTTACTGATATTAATAAAGCTTGTCCAAAAGATGATTTCCCTTTACCTCGCATCGATCAGTTGGTTGACTCTACTGCAGGATGTGAAATGTTGAGTTTTCTAGATGCATACTCTGGTTACCACCAGATCAATATGTGTCGAGAAGATGAAGAGAAGACTGCATTCATTACACCGTCTGGAATATTTTGCTATGTGAAAATGCCATTCGGTTTAAAAAATGTCGGGGCTTCTTTTCAGCGTTTGATGCAAACGACTTTTGCTCTCCAACTAGGCCGAAATCTGGAAGCCTACGTTGATGATCTAGTCGTAAAATGCAGCAAACAGCTCAATCACATCACAGACTTGCGAAACATTCGACAACCTTAGAAAATACCACTTGAAGCTTAATCCCGAGAAGTGTGTGTTCGGGGTCTCTTCAGGAAAATTGCTTGGATTCTTGGTCTCTGCACGAGGAATCAAAGCAAATCCTGAAAAGATAAAAGCCATCACTCAGATGCGCCCCCGCGACCACAAAAAAAGAAGTCCAGAAACTCACAGGATGCATGGCGGCATTAAGTCATTTCATCGCACGTCTGGGAGAGAAAGGACTGCCTTTCTTCAAACTTCTAAGGAAACATGAGGGCTTCGAGTGGTCGAAAGATGCTAACATAGCCTTTGAGGAGGTCAAGAGGTATCTTACGAGTGCTCCTATTCTGGTTTCCCCGAAACCAGGAGAGACACTTTTAATTTATCTAACTGCCACGCCACAGGCAGTAAGCGTAGTACTGGTCGTGGAACGTGATAACGTACAACGACTAGTTTACTACGTTAGTGAAGTTTTACACGGACCTAAGGAGCGTTACCCTCGGGTTCAAAAACTTTTATATGCCCTCCTCATGTCTTCGAGAAAACTGCGGCATTATTTTTAGGCGCACAAACTAGCTGTGCCATTTGAGTTTCCCTTGGGAGCGATCCTCCAGAATAGGGAAACAGCGGGACGCATGGCAAAATGGTCAGTCGAACTTGGGGAGTTTGACATCCATTTCGTGTCCCGAACGGTCATTAAATCCCAGATCTTGGCAGACTTCGTCGCCGAATGGACAAATCCTGAACCTGTTCAGGATCCCCAGTACGATTCTCACGACCACTGGACGAGGTACTTTGATGGGTCACTTACGATAAGTAGCACGGGGGCTGGAGTGGTCCTGGAATCTTCTACCGGAGAGACCTTAAAGTATGCCATACAACTAAACTTTCAGGCCACTAATAACGTGACAGAATACGAAGGTTTGCTAGCTGGCATACGAGCCGCGAAAGCGCTCTCGATTAGACTACTACTCGTGAGAGGAGACTCTCAACTAGTTGTGAATCAAGTCGGAAAAGAGTACCAGTGCTCTAATCCAACTATGTCTCGGTACTTATCGGAAGTTCGAAAGTTAGAAAAACATTTTTTGGGCTTTGAGGTACAATTCATCCCTCGAAAGGATAATTTTCTCGCAGACAAACTTGCTCGTATAGCTTCTTCCCGATCCATAGTACCAAAGGGAGTCTTTTTGGAGCAACTTCAGAAGCCATCCCTAGTTGAAGAACTAGAGACGCCTCCTATCGAAACAGCCTCTCTAGAGTACGAAGATACCTGGATGACTCCCATCTACTAGTATCTTCAGACGGGTTCCGTACCCGACGATGATCTCGAAGCAGATCGACTATCCTGAAAGGCCAAAATGTATACTTTGGTCGAAGGTGTCCTTTACAAAAGAGGAACTCAAGGGGTGCTCATGCGATGTATTCTGCAGAGCAAAGGATTAAAACTCCTTCACAACATACACGGAGGCATCTGTGGGACTCATGCTTCTCACAGAACTCTGGTCGGTAAAGCCTTTCGATAAGGTTTTTATTGGCCAACAGCCCTCTACGACGCCAGGGAGCTGGTTAAAAAATGTGTTCAATGTCAATTCCATGGCAAACAAATACACCAACCAACTCAGGCGTTACAGACAATCCCTCTATCTTGGCCTTTCGCGACCTGGGGTCTCGATATCCTAGGGTCGTTACCCAGAGCTCCGGGTGGATTCAAATTCCTCTTTGGGGCTATTGACACATTCACAAAATGGATAGAAGCCGAACCTGTAACTAGGATAACAACGGAAGCAGTGAAAAGGTTCGTGATGAGATGCGTGATAACTCGATTTGGAGTACCAAGTCGAATCATCACAGATAATGGCAAACAGTTTTCGATCGCAAAATTTCAGAATTTTACGACGAGTTAGGAACTCGTCTATGTTACGCTTCTGTTGCCCACCCCCAAAGCAACGGGACGGTCGAAAGAGCGAATGGCCAGATAATGAAGGGAATTAAGGCCTGAGTCTTCGATCAGCTTGTCAAGCGCTCGGGGGCTTGGGTACAAGAATTACCTTGATGATATGGGTAATTAAATGCGATAGCTAGCCGAGCTACAGGAGAAACACCTTTCTTTCTAGTCTTTGGCGCAGAGGCCATGCTTCCGCTAGAACTAAAGATCAGGTTAGCACGAGTCGAAAATTTTAACGACTCCATCCAAGAACAACTTCGAGCCGACAACATTAACCTGCTCGAGGAAAAAAGGGACCAGGCTTTAATCCGTTCAGCAGTCTACCAACAAGCCCTGCGCAGATACTACGATCGTAAGGTCCAACCTCACAGCCTTGCCGTAGGTGACTTGGTATTGAGGCTTATGCAATCCCAGTCTAATCGGAACAAATTTTCCCCAAAGTGGGAAGGTCCTTACACCGTGGTCGAAGTTACGCGTCTAGGATCGGTACGACTTGCAATGGAGGATGGCCGCGTTCTCTCAAACTCTTGGAACATTGACCAGTTACGCAACTTCTATGTGTAACAAACTTCTACGACAATAAAGTATCAGGTTCTTTCTATCTTTATTGTCTCTCTTTGAATTCTGCTTTTATTTTTGACCATTCTTCATACGCTCATTTCCTTTTCATATTGGTCGGAGAAAGGACATAACAACTAGTCGAAGTCTCACCTCTCTGCGTGTGGTCCTGCCTGCTGGAAGGAGCTTCTTAGTATCGCTTTGTTCCTAACTTTTGCTACCAATACAAAGTCTTTGGGCTCAAAAACATGGTCAATTTTTTTCGCAAATTCATGTCACCTTAGTTTATTTATTAATTTTGAAAAATACTCTAAGAAAAGCGCACCTTAGAGATTCGTTCGACCACTTTTGGTAAACTTGATCGGTTTTAACTGGTCGGAGGAAGAAACACACCTAGTCGAAGCTTCTCCTTTCTGCACATGGTCCTGCCCACTAGAAGGAACTTCCTAGCGTCGTCCCGTTTCCTACTCTTGTTACCATGACGAACTTATCAGGTACATCGACAAAAGTCGAATGAATTTTTGAAGGTACTCTAGATGTTTGTTTTACTCAAGTTGTCGTTATTAATTTGATTAATCTAGTTGGAGATGGTAACATCACCTAGTCGAAGCCTTTTCTTTCTGCACGTGGTCTTGCCCACTAGAGGGAACTTCCTAGCGTTGATCCGTTTTCCACTCTTTCGACTAGTGCAAGATAATCGATACTCGAGAACTATAAGTCGAACAAACCTCTCTGTTTTCAAAAACCCTTTCTTTACTATTTCCTTAGTTTATTCCAATAAACTAAGTAAATAGTCGGGGGCTAGGATAAAGTTATAAACATGTCTTCATTTCTTAGTCTTAGTTTTTTCGAGTTATCATCTTATGAGTTACTAACTACTCTATAAGATGATTCGCAGGGAAAAGGAAGAAGGAAGGAAGAATTATACATATCTGGTCTGATTATTTCTTCTCTTTTTCATTATCCTACGAGTTACTAACAACTCTATGAGATAATTTGTAGGAAGGAAGAAAGGATCATATATTTACACATCACCAAAAGGACTTGTTTTTATAGATTCCTATTACAGACTACTCTGACAAAGGGGACTCTATTTGCATCTCCTCCGCGACCTTCTCACCGACCGACTGCATCTCCTTGATTAACCGTTCTTCTTCAGATTCGGTATAGTCGAAGTCGGCTTCAACGAATGAGTATTAAGGTTGGGGTCACGGGCTTTAAGCTTTGCTAAAACGAAGCTCACAGCTCCTTTGACCGCTTCCCTTATCGAGTCATTCTGGTTGGTCTTCAGAGTAGACACCAACTCTTGCAATGTGCCGACTTGTTCCCCAATGGCACTCGTATGAGCAGCCATCGTGCCATCGCGAGGAGCGACCTTTCCAGCACGAAGCCCATCGAGTACATTGTTCAGAAGCAAAATATTGTCTTGAAGATTGATCTTCATCGACTTCATCTCCTCCTGGGTATAAGTCGAAGCCTCGTGGAGTCGCTTTATTTCAACTAATCGCTCTGAAAGGAGTGAGGGTTGATTAGATTAAACGATTCTACAAGAAGATAAAACGATTTAATAACAGTAAGTTTTACTTACCCGCTAATTGAGAACCTAACTTCTCAATTTCTTTATCTTTCTCCTTCGCGATGCGAGAGATCTTGCAGGCAACCGAGGACTTCTCCTGGACCTTAATCCGAAGAGTCCCCTCCTCGGCCCGAAGAGCCTTATTTTCGACTTCTTTTTTTGTAAAAGAATGAGAGGTTAGGAAGGTGGAGATCAAGATTAAAAGCAGTCGTGACTCCACGTACTATTTATTTTTTCCTGCAATTCCTGAGTTGCAAAGTTAGCCTCCTGAAGCTTCTTCAGAAGGTCGGCAGGCTTATCCCTTAGCCTTTTCGTCTCGGCTTTTTCGAAGTCGAGCGAATCGGCTAGGGTCTTTTCGTCACTCTTGAACCTGAAAAGGTTAAGGGTAGACATGAATACACAGACAAATAGTTGTAAGTATTTCTATGACTGACGCATGATCGTAAGTTTTTCTACGATCAGTACTAAGTCGTAAGATTTTCCACGACAATCCGCACCGAGTGCTGAACAAGTAGTCGAATAATAAAACGATTACGAGTATTGGTCACTCACCACCTCTTTGCTTGCTCGCAGAGTACTGCTTTCTCTTGTCGTAGTTTGACAAGTTGCCGATTGTACTCGCAAATCATAGCAACTTGTTCCACGGCTCTCTGCAGGGGAGAAAAATGATAAGAGATGGGAATAAAATCATACATACATAAGTATCGATGAATACTTACGTTCATGTTTGACCAAGCAAACATGGAGACTATCCGTGACGGATCCTTCAGCCTATCCACTCGGTCGCGAGACTGGTAGGCGGAAGATCCTACAATAAAAGCAAGGCCAAAGAAATCAGAGCAAAAGTTAGAGTACTCTTCAGAGCACCACCTGGAGGATCGGAAGGAACGTTCTCGACAACCTCCTTGCCGGCATGGTGGTCGGAACTCTCACCACCACCGACTCCTGGTGTCTCCCTCATGGTCCCTCTCGCCTCCACTTCCATCCCTACGACTACCTCTATGGTCGTAGCGACTTCTGCAGCAACGACTTCCTCTACCGCAGGAATAGTAACAGGAGCTTCAGCTACTACCGCGGTCACACCTTCGTTGGCTGAAGAGGTGACAGCGGGCTTCTCCATAGAAGCATCCCTGGGGGCTGAAGGCGTTGGGCTAAGATCGCAAAACAAAAAGTAAATCAAATTGTGAAAAACAAAGGGTAAAAGCTGTTCTTACACTTCTGTTTTTCACATACCTCTACGCACTGGATCTAACCCGAAACTTAGGATCAACCTTCCCAACAGAAGGTTTCTTCGACTTCTTCTCAACCGTTGTTGGTCGAGATTTGATCGGGGGAACGGGAGTCTCCTCTTCCCGATTCTCCGAGTGGCCGAGATCTGTCTCGACCACCTTAAGAGCGATGTTCCCCTCGGCCTCAGGTCCTACTGGAGCAACAGTTTTCTTCATGAAAGACATGAAACTCTTCCAATTCTCCTTTTCTAGCTGCCTTATGAAGCCACGAGAAGCAGAAACTGCGAAAGACTTATTGTCGTAATAGAAGGGTACCTTGACCTTAGGGGCTTTGCGCTTGAGGGCAAAGGCAGCTTCCTCCGCTTTCTTCCTCAATGCAGCCAAGTCTGCAGTAAATTTAGCAAAAGGAGCAGGAGGAGCCGAGCACGAGCCACCCTTGTCGCCGACCTTTACGAGTCGACGCTTTTTGGCTGGAGGGGACTTTGCTGACTCTGTCTGTGCTGTCGCCCCAATGACCACCAAATCGACTTTCTCGTCGTCTTGGTGGTCTTCCACGCCTACTTTCTGTTGAAAATCAGAAAAAGAAAGTGGTCGTAAGTTTTTCTACGATCACTAACTGGTCGTAAGTTCTTCTACGACTAGCTCGCAAGTTGTAAGTTTTTCTACGATAAATCCTTTAGTCGTAAATCGTTTTACGACAATAGGTGCCTAAAGACGAAGTCATTTTTCGATTACCTTTAGGCTCTCCACTTTTTTTCTGCGGTCAAAACTGCAAGAATTTGGGGAGTTGCTACACTGGACGGACTCTTCAGGCAGATGAGCCTGACGCGAGCGTCAATCTCCGCCTGTGGAAGATCTGTACACACAAATAGCACGATCAGTAGACCAGATCGGGATTAGCCAAGGTTAAAGCCAAAAAGTGAGTTTTCCACTTACCATCCTTGTAATCCTGAGTCGGTCTTCTTTCCCCGAGTACCTCCATATAGGAGGATCTCATTTCTTCAAGGGGCTAATGCGGCACGTGATGAAGTCCTTCACCACGTGCCATCCGGTAAGCCCCCCCGTCTTCAAGTCTTTGATGGCTTGAATGTAGGGGGCTATCCGGTCGAGATTATTGGGAGTCGAATCCCAGGAAGGGGACCTCTTGGCGGCTTTCCCGACAAACAAGTGGTTGTCTTTCTTGGTAACTTTCCAGTAAAACCACTTCTTCTTCCACCCCGGCCACGACGACCGGGTGAACATCTGAATATACTCCTTCGACTTATCGTCGTGGAGCTTCAGACCACAACTCCCAGCAATTCCGGCCTGTCGAGCCATCCCGTAGTAGTACTTGAAAAGCTCGAGGTCCGCCGGAATCCCCAGGTAAGCCTCACACAAATACACGAATACACTCAGCATTGTGATGGAATTAGGACCAAGGTTCACTAATTCCACCCCAAAGTGCTCAAGCGCGAGTGTGAGGAAGGGGTGGGCAGGTAATCGGAGGCCCCACTCACAATACGCCTGAAAAACGGGGATTTGATCTTCCTCCCCCGACGGCCAGTGTTCTCCATTCGCCGCAATCCACTTCACGAGTAGCCCCTAGGGAATTTTCTCGACGGCAACCAAAGCATTCATCTTTGCATCGTCCATTTCCGATTCAGCCCACTCGGAGACAGTCCTAGCCATGTTTTCTAAAGGGGGAAAGAGTTGGATTTAGGAAAGCTTCAAGGAAGCGCACAATATCGCTGGCGGCGGAAGAGAGGAGAAAATGAAGAACAATCAGGGTGAATCAGAGAAAAGGTAAGAACCCTAAGTTCACCCCCGTAGTCCATTTTATAACCGTACGTTTGAAACAAAACGTCGTGAGAACTCAATAGTTTCCACCGCTTCGGGAATTGCTCTAACGACAAATCTTTAATCTGCCTGTTCGGGAGTACCGAGGCTCTTTTCACACCTCAAGTGAAATTACCTTCTTGACCAAGTATACTTTTGATCAAAAGAAATGCCAATCGAAAAGGTTTTACTTCCGATAATAGGGCCACGATTACCCCAAAGTCGTAAGATTTTCTACGACTATCTTGTAATCATGAGATCTCCAACAAACTGCTTCGACTAAGCATATTTCTGGTCGAGAGAAACACATGTTGAAGAGTTTTTCTTCAACGTTTTTCCCTACGGTCTCCCAATGGCCATAGGATCATCTACGACTCCTCGACCAAGTAAGTTATTTTCACTTGAAGCTGGGGGGGCTAGATGACGAGGATATGATAATCCTCATTTTATTATTCCTTAATCATGTAATATGGCGTCACATGGTATACCCCTTAAATGTTGTAAGGGAGAAGTAAGCCAGGTGGTTGTAAGTTCTTTTACGACCACCCCCATAGTCGTAAGTATTTCTACGACTACCACATAATCGTAAGTTCTCCTACGATTACCTTCGGTCGTAAGTCTTTCTACGACCAATATCCAGTCGTAAGTTTTTCTACGACTACCCCCTGATCGTAAGTCCTGCTACGACCAGCCTTGCTACGACTTCTTCACAGATAACTGGGTCCACTCGCCAGTAGGCCCTATTAACTGTGAGATCTGAGCAGTCAAGATACGTAGTTGTATCTGGAATAACTACAGATAACTCTCCATTATCTCTAATTGATAACCGTCAGGCGACGTGGGGAGGTTACTACTCCGGTAATTACTCTCATTATTACGTAATAATGAGTGCCTATTGACCCGGAACGACAATCGCCACTGCAGCATAGTATAAATAGGTGTCTTTTGGAGGTAATAGGAGAGAGTCTTTTAGAGGGACAATTAGTAGCAGTATTAGCGCAAGTCTTTTCACTGATTATAATCAGGATACCCAATACAATACACACAGGAGTAGGGCTGTTATTCTCACTGGAGAAGGCCCGAACCTGTATAAAAATCCCCGTGTCTCTTTTCTCTGCGTGATCAATTGTGGAGACCCCCCGAATCAAATAATCTTTACGTAAGATCGGTTCTAAAACACCGACAAATGTAATCCTCAAGTCGTTGTAATCTTTCATGTTCTAGTCGATTCAATCTATTTAAGTTTCTTCTACTACTCCCATTTAAAGTTTGTTTGGTTTATGTGATATGTTACTTTCGATCTATTTTCAATTCATGGATCGTCATAGTTAGTCATTTTAATCGTGGTGATTGGATCGATTTGGTGGAACCTTGCATACTAGTCTATGAGCACGAACATAGTTAGCACATGAGTTAGAAATATCCATACATTTGGGGTTGAAACTGTGGCTAGTGGTGACAACACTAGTGCACGAGATCGACGTACTGCTGATAGCTGGCTTATGTTCGACATTTTATTCATTGCTCATTTATGCGTTAGAGAGAAAAGCGAATGTGTTGATATACCGGTAGATTGTTGTGGCTCATGATATCTGAGCACGTATGGCTGGAAAAAGGCACTTTAATATCTAGTGAAAGAGCTCGCGCATCAATTAGCGGATAGTTGTAGATAGATTAAATTAGCTTCTAAATATTGATTAGTAACCGGACCTTTAGGACGTTTATCATCCACTTTACCCTTTGGAGAAGAGATAGTCTCATCATTTTATGCTAAACACATCATCTTTTGAAGAATTAGATGTGTTAATAGGAAACCCTAGTTCTGGTTAGTTATGTTTCCTGTGGATTTGATACCCTGGAATTCTAAGGTGAAAAGCTACAATTGACCATGCGTTCCAGTCATAATTGGTTGAATGTAGTTTGTGTCAACAACATGATAAACGACTTTTAATTTGCATGGCCTTCTTCACGATTTTGCTATTTAAAATTATAATAAATATATACATGTTTATACATTAACAAAATAATCATCTAATACATCTTTCTATTCATACAATAGAATTCCCAAGAATGTTCATGGCAGGTGAAGACTTAACAGTGCTTGATAAAGGCTTCATACTAGATGTTACATGCTATAATTTGTAACGAGAAACAAAGATTTCTACTATAAAATGGCGCTAGTAAACGTTTAACACCCGTTAAACCATATAAACGGCCCTTACTAGCCTAACCCTTTAATATAATTTAACATGATGGATAAGCTACCTTACCTTGTAAAAGGCCTTTATTTAGAACAGTGATTTGATCTACAAAAGGGCCGGATTATTAAGCACATGCGTAGAAAGTATCCCTAGAGTATAAAAATGAAAAAACAACAAATAAAGGAGATTATTCCTGATTAATTCAACATGGGCCTCCAAATCTTTTCATCAGCTCTATTCTTGGCCTTACCCTTTTCGACGGGACACACTGCAACCTTTGGATTTAGATTGAACGATTATTATCTCCCACCTACTCATATAAATTAAGGTGTCCTTATTACTGAGCACCCTAATATCAACTTCACTGGAATATCACCGATGCTACTACCTGGTCGGTTCACCGAAGAACGATATATATCCTCCTTATAGCAATTGTTCTTCTTTTTATCTCTTATTGTGTTGATTGATTTGTCTCAGCCACACAAACAAGGATGTGGTCCTTTCACCTACCAACCAATCCCAGCAAAGAACTCTAATAAATTGACAAGTGTATCAACAAAACGTTTCAAATGGAAAGAAGTGTATCAAACATTAACTTAGGTAGGAGAAGGCGTGTCAAACATACTCTGACAAATGGACAAGTGTGCCAACAATAATGTTTCAAATAGGAATAGTGTATGAAACATTAACGTAGGAAAATGCGTGTCAAACATACTCTGACAAATGGACAAGTGTGCCAACAATAATGTTTAAAATAGGAATAGTGTATGAAACATTAACGTAGGTAGAAAAAGTGTGTCAAACATACTCCAACAAATTGACAAGTGTGTCAACAAAAATGTGATGAATATATGAGCATTTTTTGAATTACTTTAATCCAGAAATATGGTAGATAAATCATGGAAATTACTCTAGTCAATTTCACAAAGCAAGTAAACAAGAACACTATAGCCATACTAAGATCCAGAAGGATAGAAATTAGTATACCTATCTTAGTGTTCATGGTAACAACATATAATAAAGCTAATCAACAAATAAGTGAGAGATAGCCATACCCAGATCCAGTGGAAGGAGCAGCAGCAGCAGGAACTCCAGATCCAGTAGCATCATCGTTCGTCATGGTGTAGTGGACGTCGTGGTAGTAGTCGTGCAATTGATGTAGATGTAGCAGAGAATCGGATGAAGAAGAAGCAGCGAGCAGTCGCGCGAACGCTCCCCAAAAACCTTATTCGTCCTCGCTCGTGCAAGCCTTCAAGGATGAGGGTTCCGGAGGCCTGCTCTCCCGTTGCGGCCGTACACGAGCCTCGCCGGGATGGAGATCGCCAAAGACAGCAGCAAAACCGTAGAGTACTGTCTAAGTCTTTCGTATAGAGATCAGGAGCAGAACCAATGCACTGTTCTTCTTAATAGCAAAAACGAAGAGGCCAAAAGTGGTTGCCATCAACCAGTGTTAACTGCAGCCATTACTCAATAGTAACTGCAGCCATTACTCACTAGTAACCGCACCGTTACTGCCAGCCGTTCGTTAATACCATTTACTATGAGTCGGTGCGTTTCGATTTTTGAATAGATAAAGAAAAACAAGCCCGCACTCGACACGCCTGCGCACATGCACACACGCACGCACGCACGCGTGGCACGACATGACACGGCTCGACGAGGTGTGGCGAGGCGAGCGGCAGTGCGCGCGTGTATTGGCTCTCTCCAATTCCACAAGGGGTTACCACGTTCTACATTTTAAAGTGGTGTAACTCCCTTTTAACTCTCTATGTGGGACTAAACAATTTTAGCATGTGCACATAGGCCTTTGGGATTTTTCAGGAATTAATTAGAATTAAAATTGAGTCTAGCTCGTATTAATTCCAACAATCCCCTATCAGATCCCAAGAGCACATGTGAAATGCCTTGATCCACAATATTGTTTTGATATATCAGTGTTTTGATGGAGAACAGTTAAGGTTGAACATCCAACTAGAATAGAAGCTATACTTATCCACAACTGCACAATGGACTAAGCCTTGAATTGGTAGTTTTGTGTGAATAAGTTTCACTTAAGTCCTCAACTGATACTAGGCTGCCAGGCATCCCCGCGGGTTAGAGCATATAAGTCATACTCCTGGCCTATTCATGAGCTTCCTAGATATTACCCTATCTCATAGACTATGACTAGCAGCCAGGCTCATATAGGTGTGTTCTTTCAAGATCGCTCTGTAGGACAACATCTTTGTTTAAACAAGCCACATAACATATTAAAATAAAAATTAACCTGCCATACAGATTTAGGAGAGAATTGCATCTCCAATGGAGTGGGTCTATAAAGGTATTCTCCTTTTAGTTAACCAATAGCTTGTTTCGTCAATCCTACTTCACGGGATCTCCGGATCACATAGGATGGGTTACCACTGTGGTATAACTCACGTGGGTCTCAAACCCATCTCTCTCGATGCATTGTCTATCACGTTTCGTGATAAAACCTTTGTGAAGGGATCTGCCGAATTCTTAGCTGTTTGAATATAATCCAAAGCTATTACTCCGGAGTTTCTCATTTTTCTGACAGACTTCAGTTTTCTCTTCACATGTCTTGATGCCTTCATATTATCCTTAGAACTGTCCACTTTGACGATCACAGTCTGATTGTTACAGTTCATAAAATAGCTGATACCGGTTTTTCAACCACCGACAAATCCATCAAGAGCTCACGAAGCCATTCGGCTTCAACAGTGGCAGTATCTAATGCTGTGAGTTTTGCTTCCATTGTTGACCTCGTTAAGATGGTCTGCTTGCAAGACTTCCATGAAACAGCGCCACCTCCAAGTATGAAGACATATCCACTTGTGACCTTAATCTCATCAGCATCAGATATCCAGTTTGAATCGCTATAACCCACCAGTACCCTGGGGTACCCGTTATAGTGAATACCATAGCTCATAGTACCCTTTAGATAATGCATTACCCTCTCAAGAGCATGTCAATGATCATCTCCCGGATTGGAAACAAAATGGCTTAGTTTGCTCACAGCAAATGAGATATCAGGCCTGGTACCGCTAGCTAAATACATGAGTGAACCAATTATCTGAGAATATCTCAATTGGTCTCTGGCTATTCTCCGATTCTTCCTAAGCAACACGCTAGGATCATAAGGTGTTGGAGAGGATTTGCAGTCGCTATAACCAAAACGACTTAGAACCTTTTCCACATAATGGGATTGCAATAGTATAATCCCACCATCATCACCTCTCAACAGCTTGATGTTCAAGATAACATCAGCTACTTCCAGATCTTTCATCTCAAAATTCTGAGATAAGAAATCCTTGACCTCCTTAATTACATTAAGGTTGGTCCCAAAGATCAGTATGTCATCAACATAAAGACATAGAATGACTCCCTCGCTCCTACCATGGCGATAATACACACATCTATCAACTTCATTCACAATAAACCCTGCAGATGTTAAAGTTCTGTCGAATTTTTCATACCACTGCTTAGCTGCTTGTTTAAGACCATACAAAGATTTCAACAACTTGCACAGTTTTCCTTCTTGACCATCTACTGCAAATCCATCTGGCTGTTCCATGTAAATTTCCTCGTCCAACTCTCCATTTAAGAAAGCCGTCTTAACGTCCATCTGATGAACAAGAAGACCGTGTGAGGCAGCCAGAGATAGTAGTACTTGAATAGTGGTCAATCTAGCCACAGGTGAATAAGTATCAAAGAAATCTTCGCCTTCCTTTTGGGTATAACCCTTGGCCACAAGGCGTACCTTGTACTTCTCGATAGTACCATCAGGCCTAAGCATCTTTTTGAACACCCACTTACATCCTACATGTTTACAACCATAAGGACGCTTATTGATCTCCCAAGTTCTATTAGAGATAATGGAATCCATTTCACTACGGACTGCTTCCTGTCAGTATTCTGTATCTGGAGAAGCATATGCTTCAAAAATGGTACTTGGAGTATCATCCACAAGGTACACAATGAAATCAGAACCAAAATACTTTGCAGTCCTTTGTCTTTTACTCTTCCTTAGAGTTTCATTATCTGCCTCCTCAGGAATTTGCTCAGTGGTTTGCTCAAAATATTCTATTGGAATGACAGGTTCAGGAGTTGTATCAGACTCCTAACTCGATGAACTAGGCATATCTTTCATCAGAAAAAATCCTCAAAAAATGTAGCATCTCTGGACTCCATAATTGTACCGATATGCACGTCAGGTACTCTAGATTTCACCACTAGAAATCTATATCCAACGCTATGGTAAGCATAACCTAGAAAGACGCAATCCACGGTTTTTGGTCCATGCTTACGCTTTTTGGAAATTAGCACGTTGACTTTCGCCAAACAACCCCAAGTGCGCAAGTATGAAAGTGATAGTCTTTTCTTTTCCCATTGTTCAAATGGAGTTATCTCTTTATTCTTTGTGGGAACCCTGTTTAGGACATGACATGGAGTCAATATAGCCTCCCCCCACCATGCCTTGGAAAGACCCGCTGTGTCTAACATGGCATTAACCAAATCAGTTAGAGTACAGTTCTTTCTTTTAGTAACCCCGTTTGACTAAGGTGAATAGGGAGGCGTCCTCTCATGGATTATACCATGTTCCTCACAAAATGAATTGAACTCATTAGAAAAGTACTCGTCGCCACGATCAGACCTAACCCTTTTGATTTTCTTTTCAAGTTGGTTCTCAGCTTCTGCCTTATAGATTTTAAAGTAGTGAAGAGCTTCATCTTTAAATTTCAAAAGATACACATAGCAGAACCTAGTGGAGTCATCAATCAAAGTCATAAAATATCTATTACCACCATTTGTCAACACACCATTCATCTCACACAGATCTTAATGTATGAGTTCTAATGGTGCCAAGTTTCTTACCTCCGCAACCTTATGAGGCTTACGAGGCTGCTTTGATTTCACACAAACTTGACATTTAGAACCTTTGACAAGGGTGAATTTCGGGATTAACTCTAAACTGGCTAACCGTGTCATGCAACCAAAGTTTATGTGACAAAGTCGTGAATGCCAAATAGTAGTCTCATTACCACTGCAAACATGGTTCACAACATTATTACACAAATCTGAAAGGGATAGGCGGAACAAGCCTTCGCACACATAGCCTTTACCAACAAATTGTCCACACTTGGACACTACAAATTTATTGGACTCAAATACCAGTCTAAAACCATCTCTACACAGAAGAGATCTACTGATGAGATTCTTATTGATAGATGACACATGATGCACGTTCTTTAGTTGCACAATCTTCCCCGAAGTAAACTTCAGATCGACCATGCCAACACCATGAACAGTGGCATGTGACCCATTCCCCATTAGAACGGTTGAATCCTGTGTGACCTGGTAAGAAGAGAACAATGAAATATCAGCACATACATGTATATTAGAACTAGTCTCTATCCACCAATCGGTAGATTGACATATGGAAAGAACAACAGGTAAATTACTATACCCTGATGTTCCCGTCTCAGTAGTACCAACAACAACATTAGCAGACTTGGAATTCTGCCCTTGATGATTCTTCCCACCCTTGTGTTGGCTGCAATCCTTGGCCCAATGACCAGGTTCGCCACACACAAAGCAAAGGCCATCCTTTGTGTTCTTCTTCTTCTTGAAGCTAGTTGTTTGTGCAGTTTTGTTCTTGCCTTTGAACTTTTGAGCTTGGCCATTATTCTTCTGCACCACATTGGTACTAGAATGTCCCTCATTACCTCTAGTTTGTGTATCTTTTTCCCTTACCTTCTCTTCAACATCAAGAGACCTAATGAGATTTTCAACAGAAAACTCTTGTCTCTTATGTTTCAGAGAAGTAGCAAAATTTCTCCAAGAAGGATGAAGCTTGACAATAATGTCTCCCACGACAAACTTGTCCGGTAACACATACTTGAAGTGCTCAAGTTCTGTGGCCATGGATTGTATCTCATGAGCCTGCTCAACTACAGAACGGCCATCAACCATTCTATAGTCATGGTATTGCTCCATGAGATACAATTCACTGGCTACATCTGAAACCCCAAACTTGGCATCGGGTGCATCCCACATCTCTTTCCCAGTTTTAATCACCATGTATGCATCAACTAACTTCTTACCAAGAACACTAACCACGACACCTTTAAAGAGGTTATCAACAGCCTCGAATGCTTGCTCCTGTTCAGGAGTAAGTGTTCCTTCAGGCTTGCCCTTTGCCACATGGAAAACGTTCATGGAAGTTGGCCAAAGCACCATCTTGGTGTGCCACCTCTTATAATTCGCACCATCGAACTGAAAGGGTTTGATCGCAGCAGAAACCAGTTGACGAAAAATTCCTAGGATAAGGTTTTTGGATTGATGAATATATGAGCATTTTTTGAATTACTTTAATATAGAAATATGGTAGATAAATCATGAAAATTACTCTAGTCAATTTCACAAAGCAAGTAAACAAGAACACTATAGCCATACTAAGATCCAGAAGGACAAAAACTAGTATACCTATCGCAGTGTTCATGGTAACAACAGATAATAAAGCTAACCAACAAATAAGTGCGAGATAGCCATACCCAAATCCAATGGAAGGAGCAGCAGCAGCAGGAACTCCAGATCAAGTAGCATCATCGTTCGTCATGACGTAGTGGATGTCATGGTAGTAGTCACACGCACCTCGCCGGGATGGAGATCGTCGGAGACAACAACAAAATCGTAGAGTATTGTCTAAGTCTTTCGTATAGAGATCAGGAGCAGAACCAGTGCACTGTTCTTCTTAATAGCAACCGCAGTCATTACTCAATAGTAACCGCAGCCATTACTCACTAGTAACCGCACCATTACTGCCGTTCGTTAATACCATTTCCTGTGAGTCGGTACGTTTCGATTTTCGAATAGATAAAGAAAAATGTGCCCGCACCCGACACGCCTACGCACATGCACGCAGCATGGCACGGCTCGGCGAGGTGTGGCGAAGCGAACGAGCGCACGTGTGTATTGGCTCTCTCCAATTTCACAAGGGGGCTACCATGTTCTACCTTTTAAAGTGGTGTAACTCCCCTTTAACTCTTCATGTGGGACTAAACAGTTTTAACACGTGCACATGGGCCTTTGGGATTTTTCATGAATTAATTAGAATTAAAATTGGACCTAGCCCGTATTAATTCCAACAAAATGTTTCAAAATAGAAAAGGTGTATCAAACATTAACTTAGGTAAAAAAGTGTGCCCAACATAAAGTCCGACAAATTGAAGTGTGTCAGCTAAAATGTTTCAAATAGAAAATGCGTATGAAACATTAACTTAGGTAAAAAAAAAATTACATACATAACTCTGACAAATTGAAGTGTGTCAACAAAAATGTTGCAAACAGAAAATGTGTATCAAACATTAACTTAGGGTAAAAAAAAGTTTGTCAAACATAAACTCTGACAAACTGAAGCGTGTCAAAAAAATGATTCAAATAGAAAAAGTGTACTAAACATTAACTTTGGTATGTACCAACGGGTAAGCTTGAAAATAATGATTTCAAAGAGCCCTCAAGGTCATAGGAACCACCTATTTTGAGTCCCATCGATTGTAAACTTCAGAAAAGGGGGGCTTGTAGTAGAAAAAATTATAACTGAAGCCAAGTTTAAACTCGTAGATACGAAATCAGAACAAGAAAGATGGCGCTGATGGAACATGTTGAACCAATTGAGAACTAGTACAACACATAAAACTACTATTACAGTAACTGAAAAGAACTATATATGATAACAAGAGAAAGAGGTTACTTCTGACCTATGAAATCACTACATGCAAGAGAACTAAGCTTTGCACAGTTGATGAGGTTGAAGCGGTGCTCTCTCACCCACATGTACTCGAGCCCGCTTGAGGCAGCGTGCTCACGAGGAGGCCTGAGTAATTTTCTCAGGGGCACGGGGGACTTTAGGCCCCCGCTTGTCCAAGTCAGCGCTAGTGGACGTGTGGCGTCTTGGCGTTTCTTTTGAAAGTAGTCCAGACGAAGCCTGACCACTGAAAAGAATCACTACATGAAAAAAAAAAAAAGGTACAGGAAGCAATTTATGAACTCCCTTCGTGTAGAAAAAAAGGGTAAAGCCGCTCCGGATTTGTTTCCAAATATGTAACCATTTCGACACGTGCGCACATAAATAATGGTAGAGCCCCTCACGATTCACTCATATAGTTGCAATCATTTCTGATGGGACATGACGGCAGCCAAGATCGTTATATCACAAATTAATTTGATTCAACCTAACCTGAACGGTTTTATATACATCGTGGAAACCTTTAGTCAAGACGGTTTCAACATATAGATTTAGTTCAAAGTTGAGATCACTTGGATTGAAACTTTGGATCACATCTTGATCGGTACTAATCTCCATTTTAGGATAATTAGATATTACATTGTTGCACTCTCGTATTGTATGGCCTTGTATTGCCATTGAGTGCAATGCAAAACGATCTCCTCTTCCTGGTGGCCGGTCTAACTAGCTAGCTAGTGGTTCACGAGACACCACTAAGTGCTTGCCTTGCGACTTTACGACACCAACGGCAATGCAGGAGTAGGACAGTAGGTGTAAATTGAAGAAACTAGTGAGCAGGATGCCACGTCAGCTGTCTTGATAGATATGACACCATATGATATGGATAAGAGAGAGGTCATAGAGAATTAGACCGTCTCTTATGTAATAGTAATGATCGTAACATGAAAAATGATAAATATATATATATATATATATATATATATATATATATATATATATATATATATATATAGAGAGAGAGAGATAGAGAAGTTGTCTATAAAAACATGTAAAAAGATAACTTGTTGTAGAAATTATCTTTTAATGATGTCTATAAATAACATAGATGAACACTATTAATCATTGTATATGCCCTTAGTGCATATTGCCTAGAACTAAAAACTGCCTAGAACTAAAAACTGAAACAACAGAAAGAGTTAACTACGATAAACGGCCAGTCAAAAAACAATTAATCCTAAAAAACGGACGGGCGGAGATTGAAGAGACAAGATCAATGCATGGATATATCGATCCATCTATCCATCACTGGAAGGCCCATGCGTTCTCCCTCCTGACCTCCTCCTCCTCTGGCGTGAAGTCGTTCACGATGCCGAACGTCTCGTGGACATCCTCCACCGTCAGGCCCTTGACCGTGTACGCCGTGCACCGGCTTACCGCGTCCAGCAGCTCCTGCGCGTGGAGGTAGGTCGCGGCCAGGATCACGTCGAACAGCGCCTTCGTGCCCAGCTTCTCGAAGAAGTCCGCCTCGAACTTCGGGAAGTCGGCGGGCTCGCCGCGGTGCTTGGTGTTCATGAACTCGAGCACCCTGGACAGCGTGCGGGCCTTGACGTTCGGCAGCGAGACGCCGCCGACCATGCACCCGTCCTTGATCATGCCCTTCATGAACCCCGACTGCTGCGCGACGGCCACGTCCACGTCGAACGCTTCCCCGTCGGAGGAGAGCAGAGTGATCTTCCCTTCCTCCTGCACAGAGGCGATGTTGGTGGCCGTCTCGGCGGGCTCCTCCCCCTCAGAGGAACCCGGGACGATTTTCTCTTCCTCTGCCGCGGAGGCGGTGGTGGTTGTCTCCGCGATCTTCTTCTCGGCCGACGACATTGTCGCGTGCGTGCGCGGTCTTTGTGACGTTCTTCGAGCTCGGCGGCGGCTTGACAGGCTAATCAGCGAGCGTGATCAAGCCAAACTTGCGTTGATTGTTTCGATTGGTTTGTTGAATCAAGTGCTCAGGCAAAAGAGGTTGCTGTCCATATATAGTGCTGGCTCTGGAGCCTGGGGGTATGCTCGTACGTATCGGAAGAGGAAACCGGCCGCTCTCCTGTGTAGGATCAGGTTCTGAAACGGGATGGACTATGTTTCCGACAACGAAAGGAGTTGTGAAACGGAGCATAGCGCGTTACGATGCCGGCGATGACCCCCATAAACAAGTTGTAATGCGCCATGGAATTCCGTCTCATTTCATCCTCAACAAGTTCCCTACCCAGTGTCTCATCTTCAAACTGCCACGGGTTCTCTGAAAAATGGCGCTGTCAAATCCAGTGTTTCAACCTTTAAGCATGGCCGAAAGGAAAAAAGGACAAAAAAAAGTTATTTAGCGGAGGATCCTAATCCAGCGAACTGAGCAGTAGGAGGGGATCGGGTCATTTGATACACCGTCCCCAGGCGGCGGGGCGGCGGCGGCGAAGAACAGCCGACGATGATCCCAGCATGGTTCGGTTTAGCGGCCGAAAATCGCCAATATTGGTCTTACTGACCCCGTTAAGACTTTAAACCAGTCAAAATTGGCCCGAAAAAAAAATCAAATTTGGTTGAATTTAGTCTTTTTTAATAATTTAATTTTGATTTAAAATTTTATGCTGAAATTTTCCTATTTTCGGCCAAATCGGTGCTACCCGGCGGTAAAAATCTGGAACCGGTTTTGAAACCCTGGATCCCAGCAATCGAGTTAGGCTTTAGGACGACAGTAGCGGAGTTTTTTTAGATAATGGAAGAGACAAAATCTCTCCCGGCCTCTGCATCAAAGGATGCACACAGCCCATTTATTACAAATAACCAAGATCCAAAGTATCCAACAAAAGAAATTGACTTGAAATAAAACAACACAACCAAACGAAAAGACGACTGAACTTTAAATTCAATCATTACAAATTCTGTGACTAAACCGCCACCCATGATTGCTGAAGATTTGCTTCGCCACATATTCCACTGCACCGCGCTCAACATCAACTCCTTCTGGGTTGGTTTTTGCAGATTTGCCCATGCCCTCATCCAGTGCCCACTCAATAAGATAACCTGCAAGGGATTATTGATAGCCTTTTTATCAAAAGCTACATCATTCCGACATAGCCAAATAGACCAACATAAGGCACTAGCTCCAACAAGGAGTTGAGTTTTTAATATATTTGGAATACCATTTAACCAATTCCCAAACAAGTTGGCTATATTCACCGGAGGAGATAGATTAAATGTACATTGAACAGTCCACCAAACAAGACGTACAAAAGGACAATCAATAAAAAGATGTTGGATTGTTTCATCTGCAATACAGAAACAACAGTTTATGCTTCCCCTCCAATTTCTTTTGAGAAGATTATCTTTAGTTAATACTACTCCTCTTTTGAGATACCAAAGGAATATTTTCACTTTTAAAGGAATTTTAAGTAACCAAAAAGTTCGCCTATTGGGGACACGATAATTTCCAATAAGTACTGCATAGAAACTCTGAACTGAAAAAAGTCCGGCCTTATTTAATGTCCATCGAAAAATATCATTTTGAGAAATTAAATGAACATTAATAATTCTCAACAGTAACTCATTCCAAGCATGTAACTTAGGTCCAATAATAGGTCTACGAAAAGAAATATTTAGAGGAGTCGAACTCAAAATATTTGCGATTGTATCATCCTTTTTCCTCACCACATTATATAAGATTGGATATTGTCTTTTTAGAGGTGAGTCTCCTAACCAAATATCTTCCCAGAACCTAGTTTGCATCCCATTGTTAACCTGGAATGAACCAAAACGAAATAAAAGATCTTTAATTTTCATTAGACCTGACCAGAAATGTGAAGACCTAGGCTTATTAACCACCTGCGAAAGACACTTCTCATTCAAATATTTCTTTGTTAACATAGTTTGCCAAACCCCTTCTTCATTAAGCAACTTAAAAAGCCATTTTCCTAGCAAACTTTTATTCTTTATATCTAAATTCTGAATTCCGAGCCCACCCTGCTCTTTAGGAGTACACATTAAACTCCATTTAGCAAGTCTATACTTTTTTTTATGACCGTCACTTTGCCAATAGAATCTAGATCTATAAAAATCCAGCCTTTTGAGAACCTCTTTAGGAATCTCAAAAAAGGACAACATAAACATAGGTAGGCTGCTTAGTACTGAGTTAATAAGTACTACTCGACCACCTACAGACAAATTTTTTCCTTTCCAACTGCATAACTTCTTTTCAACTCTATCTTCAACACTTTTCCAATCCCTATTTCTTAATTTTCTATAATGAATTGGAATCCCTAAGTATCTAAAAGGAAAGACACCCACTTCACAACCAAATAAATGCGTATACTGAGTTTCAACATCTTTGGCTTTGCCAAAACAAAAGATTTCGCTCTTGTGAAAATTAATCTTTAACCCTGATAATTGTTCAAAGACACATAAAAGAAGTTTAAGATTTTTTGCTTGCTCTAAGTCATGATTCAAAAAAAGGATAGTATCGTCAGCATATTGTAATATTGACAACCCATCATCAATCAAATGAGGCACTACTCCCGAAATGAGTCCCTCTTCTTTAGCTCTTGAAATAAACAAGGCCAGCATATCTACAACAATATTAAAAAGAATAGGGGACATCGGGTCCCCTTGCCGAAGACCTTTCTGAGTTTGGCAAAAGGAGCCTAAATCATCATTAACTTTTATTGCAACACTCCCTCCCTTAACAAAACTCTCCACCCAAGAACACCACTTAGTCGAAAAGCCTTTCATCCTCAAAGTCTGGAATAAAAACGGCCATTTTACTTTATCATAAGCTTTTTCAAAATCAAGCTTAAGCACTATCCCATCCAACTTTGCTTTGTGCAGTTCATGGACAGTTTCATGGAGGATAACAACTCCATCTAGAATATATCTCCCTTGCATAAAAGCTGACTGCGATGGTCTAATAACCTTATGCGCTACGTTATTAATTCTATTAGTTGCCACTTTAGTAAACACTTTAAAACTAACATTAAGAAGACAAATAGGTCGATATTGCTGTATTTGTTTAGCATCGATTTTTTTGGGAAGCAGCGTAATAATCCCAAAATTCAAGCTAAAAAGGTGCAAGGAGCAACTATGTAAATCATGAAACATGGCCATCATATCTTGTTTAATAACTTCCCAAAACACATGATAAAACTCATTGAAAACCATCGAGCCAGTGCTTTGTTATGCTCCATTTGAAAAATTGCTTCTTCCACCTCCTTCTCGGAGAAGGGCATGGCAAGAAGGTTGTTTTCAGAATCTGAGACTTGAGGTATATCATTTCTAAAACCATCAATCATGGAAATATGATTAATTTCAGATGGTCCAAAAGATCTTTATAATATTTGGTGATATCGTTTTTAATTGTACATCACCCTTAATTATCCCTCATCCCGATCGAGCTGAAAATTCTTTGCTTTCTATGTTTACCATTCGCAATCAAATGATAGAAACGCGTATTCCTATCTCCCTCCAAAAGGAATTTCGCTTTAGATCTTTGATACCACTTAATTTCTTCTTTCTTAAAAGTTAAGACTTTAAACCAGTCAAAATTGGACCGAAAAAATCAAATTTGGTTGAATTTAGTCTTTTTAATAATTTAATTTTGATTTAAAATTTTATGCTGAAATTTTCCTATTTTCGCTTTAGATCTTTGATACCATAATTTCTTCAAAAGTTGTGCTGACCTCTAGTTAGCCATCTTTTAAGATGAAGGTCTTCATTGGACAAACTCAAAAGTTGATTTTTATCTAGCCAAATCGGTGCTACCTGGCGGTAAAAATCTGGAACCGGTTTTGAAACCCTGGATCCCAGCAATCGAGTTAGGCTTTAGGACGACAGTAGCGGAGTTAGGTTTGCTTTCGAGCAGTAAGGCAACTGTGAGCAGCGAAGCACCGGAGCGAGCCATGGGGAATGTGGACGATCGGGCAAGGTGGGCAAGCCCATTCGCGTCGATGAAGATGGGACGTGGTGGAGGGTGGCCTCCGATGGCACGCAGCAAACGGCAGCCAAATAGAGGTCCCTGGCAAAATTTATATTTGACAATATTATCTTATCTTTAGATAAAATGAGAGCGGAAATGAATGGGAACCGCATAAGGAATCCCGAAGAAGAGAAAGCAGAAATGCTGAACAAAGTCCAATCTCCCGTTTTCGGGCAAGGTGGGCAAGCCCATTCGCGTCGATGAAGATGGGGCGTGGTGGAGGTGGCGAGACAATATTATCTTATCTTTAGATAAAATGAGAGCATAACAAAGGGTATTTCAATTGAAATACGGCAACAGTTATTTGAAAATAAAACTTTGCAAGGTAAACATGTACAGCAGCACAACAATCTACTTCAACATTTACATAGAATAGCATTTCGTATGAACTGGTGCAGCGAAGGTTGATGTACCATTTGTTGGTGTTTCAATTCAGATTTTTCGACTTAAATGACATCTTTTTGAAACGAAATAGCAAAACTATTTAAATCATAACATATACGCATATGATGCTGTGATTAACAATTTGGATTTACGGGAAATTGATTTATCTGGAATGCGGTTTACTTGGGCCAATTCGTTAAATAATCCAACCTTTGAAAAATTGGATAGAGTTTTGATGAGTACAGACTAGGAGCAAAAAATTCCATTAGTCACAGTCAGTTCTCTTGAACAGTCTCTGTCCGATCACACGCTATTGCTTTTAAATACGGGAGCGGCCTCTCATAAAGGGAATCAACCTTTATTTAAATTTGAATTAGGTTGGTTGTGTAGAGAAGGATTTAGGGAGATGGTGATTGATGTGTGGAAAAAGGAAAATAGAGGTTGGAGTGCCTTACAAATTTGGCAATGAAAAATTAGATCTCTTAGACAATATCTTCGCGGTTGGGCTAAAAGTTGCAGTGGAACTTATAAAAAGGAAAAGATAGCACTCAACTTGATAATTGATGAGCTGGATAAAAAAAAAGCCGAGATTTTGAGTTTATCTAATGAGGACCTTAATCTTATAAGATTTGCTAATGAGAGATTGACACAACTTTTAAGAGAAGAAGAAATTAAGTGGTACCAAAGGTCCAAAGCGAAATTCCTTTTGGAGGGAGATAGGAATACATGATTCTATCACGTGATTGCGAATGGTAAATATAGAAGACAAAGAATTTTTCAGCTCGAACAAGAAGAGGGGATAATTCGGAGTGATGTACAATTAAAAAAGTATATCACCAATTATTACAAAGGTCTTTTTGGACCATCCAAAGTTAATAATTTATCCATGATCGAGGGTTTCAGGAATGATATATCTTAAGTTTCTGATACTGAAAATAATTTACTTACAATGCCATTCAATGAGAAGGAGGTGAAAGAAGCAATTTTTCAAATAGAGCATAACAAAGCACTCGGGCCAGATGGCTTCCCTGCTGAGTTTTATCAGGTGCTTTGGGAAGTTATTAAAAATGATATAATGGCCATGTTCTATGATTTTCATAGTTGCTCTATGCCTCTTTTTAGCTTGAATTTTGGGATTATTACACTGCTTCCTAAAAAAAACGGAAACTAAACAAATTCAGCAGTATAGACCTATTTGTCTTCTGAATGTTAGTTTTAAAGTCTTTACTAAAGTAGCCACTAATAGAATTACAAATGTGGCGCAGAAGGTTGTTAGAACATCCTAGACAGCATTTATGCAAGGGAGATACATTCTTGATGGAGTTGTTATCCTTCATGAAACCATTCATGAACTTCATAAAGAAAAGTTGAATGGAATTGTTCTCAAGCTTGATTTTGAAAAAGCCTACGACAAAGTAAAATGGCCGTTTTTACTCCAAAGTTTGAGGATGAAAGGCTTTTCAGCTAAGTGGTGTTCCTAGGTAGAAAGTTTCGTTAAAGGAGGAAGTGTTGAAATAAAAGTTAATGATGACTTAGGTTCTTTCTTCCAAACTCAGAAACGTCTTAGACAAGGTGACCATATATCCACAGTTCTTTTTAATTTTGTTGTGGACAAACTAGCCATCTTTATTTCAAGAGCTAAGGACGAAGGTCTTTTGTCGGGCGTAGTTCCTCATTTGATTGATGCTGGGTTGTCAATATTACAATATGCTGATGACACTATCCTTTTTTTGAATAATGACATAGAGCAAGCAAAAAATCTCAAACTTCTTCTGTGTCTTTGAACAATTATCAGGTTTAAAGATTAATTTTCACAAGAGTGAACTCATTTGTTTTGGCAAAGCCAAAGAAATTGAACTGCAGTATACTCAATTATTTGGTTGTGAAGTGGGTGTTTTCCCTTTCAGGTACTTAGGTATTCCAATTCACTATAGGATATTAAGGAATAGTGATTGGAAAGGGGTTGAAGATAGAGTTGAAAGGAAATTCAGTAGTTGGAAAGGAAAAAAATATGTCTGTTGGTGGACGCTTGGTACTTATTAACTCGGTGCTAAGTAGCCTTCCTATGTTTATGTTGTCTTTTTTTGAGATCTCTAGGGAGGTTATCAAAAGACTAGATTTTTATAGATCTAGATTTTATTGGCAGAGTGACAGTCAGAAAAGGAAATATAGGCTTGCTAAATGGAGATTAGTATATACTCCCAAAGAGCAGGGCGGTCTAGGCATCCAGAACTTAGACGTAAAAAACAAAAGTTTATTAGGGAAATGGCTTTTTAAGTTGCTTAATGAAGATGGAATATGGCAAACTTTGCTAACTAGAAAATATTTAGGTGAAAAGAGCCTTTCACAGGTGATTAACAAATCTGGGACTTCCCACTTTTGGTCAAGTTTAATGAAAGTTAAGGATCTTTTTTTCGCTTTGGATCATTCCAGGTTAAGAATGGAATGCAAACTAGGTTCTGGGAAGATATTTGGTTAGAAGATTCTCCGCTAAAAAATCAATATCCAATCATTTACCATGTGGCGAGGAAAAAGGATGATACAATAACAAATATTATGAGATCATCTCCTATAAATGTTTCTTTTCGTCGACCTATTATTGGACCTAAGTTACAGGTTTGGAATGAGTTAATTTTGATAATTGCCAATTTACAATTGAGTTCTCAAAAAGATGTTTTTAGATGGAATTTGAATAAGTCCGAACTATTTTCGGTACAGTCTTTATATACAACACTTATTGGAAATTATCAAGCCCCCAATAGGACTTTTATTTGGTTACTTAAAATTCCTTTAAAGGTGAAAATATTCCTATGGTATCTCAAAAGAGGGGTAGTCCTAACTAAGGATAATCTACACACAAAAAATTAGAGGGGAAGTAAAAAGTGTTGTTTCTGTATTACAGATGAAACAATTCAGCACCTTTTTATTGATTGTCCCTTTGCGCGTCTTACATGGTGGGTTGTTCAATGTGCGTTTAATTTATCCCCTTCTGTGAATATGGCCAACATGTTTGAGAATTGGTTAACCGGTATTCTAAAAACTTTAAAATCACAACTCCTTGCGGGAGCCAGTGCCTTATGTTGGTCTATTTGGTTAATGATGCGGTTTTTGACAAAAAAAGACTATCACTAATCCCTTGCAGGTTATCTTACTGAGTGGGCAATGGATGAAGGCTTGGGCGAGTATGCAGAAACCAGCCCAGAAAGAGTCAATGATGAGTGGAAGTGCTAGGTTGGAGTATGTGGCAAAGCAAATCTTCAACAACCATGGGTGGCAGTTTAGTCACAGGATTTGTAATGATTGAATTTAAAGTTTAGTCATCTTTTGGTTGTAAGGCTTCGAGCCACTTTCAACTTTATGATTATTTTTGAACTTGAAACTTTGTAATAAATTAGACTGTGTGCATCCTTGATGCAAAGGCCAGAAGAGTTTTCTCTTCCATTATCTAAAAAAAATTCAACTGTCAACAGAGAAACTTATTTCGAGGACACACCACCTAAAGGCAGTGTAATGAAGCCGACAAAAGTATTTTGGAGTTCAACTGTCTAATACTGTTTGATATACTCAGTCTCAACGAACCTTCTCAATCTCCGCACACCAGAAACCAAATCGCGAGCTAACGCTCAGCTCTTGAAGGATTGAACTAGCTTGGCACCAACATGGTTCTTCTTGACCAAACCTGAATCAAAACGCAACTGATATTAAGGTATAGAAGGATGGAAAGATCTGATAAGCAGAGAGTACTACCTGTTTTCATGTCAGCTGAAAGTACTTGCCCACAGATCCTTTATATGTAATGAAGAAAATTATTTGCACAGGATGAGATATCTTCTTATTTGGGCTGTCGTGTGGTAAACTGTCTAGCACCAATCACCTCTATAAGATGAACTTCCATGGTATTGGGATCAACCACTTCATGATTGTGTGCAAGGAGCAGTTGTGAAAAAATGGCATGGACTGATCTTACCGAACTAAGACAGACACTGATTGACCAATGTTTTTTTCAAGAATATGATCAAGCAAAATTTACCTGAACCTCAAATGCATTGCCTTCAGGCTTCAACATACAAGATAGAATGCCAATTGCCAAGCACAATAACTCAGAAAAAACGAAGGCTCATACAAGGCTTGGACAGGGGATACTTGCATGTAGGTTATTGTTGGCAGCCCAGCATCTATGCACCTTCGAAAGCCAGCAATTATTGGGATGGTCATTTGTCTAAACAAGCAGGTATCATAAAACGGTATGTGCAATTAACCACAAACCAATGAAGTCAGCCATATAGTCAATCTAATGAATGGCATGTCCTCAATTTTTCTAGCCCAGAGATAAGATGTATCTAAGGTAGATTCTGGATGCACAATACACTCAATCGGTCACCAAGGGTTATTTTGTTGCCCACATGATACGGTACCATCCTGGCATAGGTTGGTGCAGAATGAAGCTATTTTCCAATGGTAGGACGAAGGGGTTATATAGTAGATACTAGATTCTGAAAGGGATAATGCAAAAGTGGGAGAATCGCTATTATGCGTGGTGAAAGAACCATTCCACACAGTTCCATCCAACATGCGAGACCACATTCATTCACACACCCTCGCATGAATTAGCTCATTAAGGAAAACACTACCTCAACACATTACGGCCATTTCTTACAGTCAACCAAAAAGCCAGACTACTTATTTCACATGACCAACACAAGAAGACCTCAATGGCCATATTTAGGGCGAGTCCATCCAGGATGCATGATTCTACCCAATGGCCACTATGAGATTCTTCCAGCACAAAATGTCGGGACCAGATTTCTGAATCTGGAACCCTCTGTATTCTCTGCACTAGTCTCTGGATCAGTAGCTAGTATATACAGTTACATCATTGATAACAAGTTCAAATCACAGAATAACATTAATAAATAACTAAGTATCGGTCTTATGGCCACAAAATACAAAAGAGGTCAAAAGACCTTATGTCTTACAGCAGTGAAAACAGCAAAAGAGTAAACTCCGAGTGGTGATCCATCAAATTACCCATTGGAATTCGACTAGAGAGCACAATCTAGTACTCCGGGAACCCTTCATCAAAGCCACAGGCGAAGAAGTCGTAGTCGTCCACGGTATCATTGAAGACTTATGAGATTTCTTTTGAGTATAGCATGTGCAGGGTTCAAGAAGTCGGCTCCAGGCGCCCGTCGACTAGGCGTTCGGCGGGGAGCTGCTGCCGCGATTTCTCCCAAGGCAGCGGGCTAGGCGGGAGGGCCGCCTTGGACCGGCCAGGCGGTCAAAGCTAGTCCTCGGTGGCGCACGGCGGCTCTAGGCGAGGCGGCGTAAGGGGAGATGGATGAGAAAGAGAGAGGACCGGGCTAACCGTCGCCATCGCCGCGGCAGATGTCACGGCCGCCTGGCCACCGCTACCGCTGCTGCTGCCTGGCCGCTGCTACCGTTGCTCGCCACTACCGAGGATGGAAAAGGAAGGATCTTCTCTGCTACCGTTGCTCGTTGCTGCCGCTGCGAGGAAGAAGTGGGGGGAAAGGGAAGCATCATGCGAGGAAGAAGTGAGGGGAAAGGTAGAAAAGAGAGAGGACCAGATAGAAAAGAGAGAGGACCAGAGACGTGCGGCTTGCAGAGTGGTTGGAGACTGTGCATAGTTGGTGCTTGCTATCCAGCAGTCCACCTTTTTGGACTTTGGAGAATGTGCAGCTAGACAAAACTTGGACTTGGGATCTTATGTGGCCTTTCAACCTACTAAGGTTGCTCCTACTTCTAACCTGTTGCCGGCTGCTCTGTACTGCCTGCTTTGCACTGCCGCCTGGGCGCCGCCTAGTCCGCCTAGGCACTAGGCCCCGGTCCACCACCCGCCTAGTGCCTAGCGCTTTCTTGAACCTTGAGCATGTGAGTACATAAAGTACTCCGTGAGTCTTGGGAAATATGCATATGCATAGTTTTAACAAATGAGGCTTATAAGGTTCTTTTGCCCAAAGCAATCTCCTTTGAATATTGCGGAGTTACTATGCTAGGGTTACAAAGGTATGGGATAACAATTATCAAAAGAAGACATTAACAATTTTAGGTTTAACTAACAACCTACAATTTGAACTCATCAATTTATGAGAAATAGCAATGTATAATACTTTTAAAAACTAAAAACATAATTTAAAAATCATAGGTACAAAATGTTCAAAGGAGACTCGCATTCGCTGAATGTTGAGGTCACTGCGTCCGGTTGATCCAAAGTGGCTTCGGTAAACATCCGTCGGAGGGAGGTCAGACGGCGACGACTTGAGGTAGAACGGTGCTAGGTGAAGGAAGGCACCGATTGGGGAGGAATAGATCTAGAATAGCCGATCAAGGGAACGACCACAGCTGGACTTTAGGGACTAGGAACTTGTCTATTCATCTTTGCTTGCTTTATAATGGATACATGCTATCCCTTTTATAGGGAGGACCCGACTTGACCCATAATAAACAATCTCTATTTTTAAGAAAACCTATCTCTATTAGATAGAATACATCTCTAAAGAAGTAAACCGAACTAATAAGGAAACTAACTATTCTATCTTTATTTCCTAACTAATGCACCCGTGGGCCTGGCATGAATAGTGCGTGGTGCTACAGTAGCATCCGTACTGTTCACGTCGTGAACAGTGCCCGACGCGTGACAGCGGCGACAGACTCTACACGCGCGAAACGTGGCAAATAAATACAAGAAAATCAAATAAAATCCAAAAATTATAAAATTAGCATCAAAAGAGAGATTGAATTTAAGGATAAGAATCGACGGAATTGGAGTTCATATGAGGGAGAACGAACGTTCGGAAGATAGCAATCACATGAAATGATAGGAAAAGAAAAAGGAATAATCTAGAGTTCACTGTGCTGAATTCAACTCGCAGAGCAAATGGAAAAGTGCGGGGATGACATTAGGGCCCCACTAGCAAGAGAGTGAGGATGGAAGATGAACAAGGGTATGACAAAGGGCCCCCACATGGAAGTGGCTCAAAGAAAGAAAGAAAAAGAAGCAGAGCACAGGCAAGAGAGCAGGGAAGGCTCGGCGGCCTGGGATGGGTGGCGGCGCCAGCGAGGGGAGCAGCGGTGGCCAGAGCAAAGGGGCAAAATCGGCTGCCCCAAGACCGACGAAGGGAGGGGAGGTGATGGCGGCGGCGCACGGCGGCGGCAGGCTGCGCAGAGCTCCGGCGAAAGGGTGGCGCCCGGGGGAAATTAGCGAGAACACGGGTAGCGCCTGAGCAAGGGGGAAGGTGTAGCCGAGGTCGGGGAGGCCGGAGGGCGGCTGTGGAGGCGGCGCGTCGGCGGTGGGTGGCGCAAAGGAAGGAGCAGCGGCGACAGCATGTGGCAGAGGTGGGGAGAGGGGGGAAATGGAGGAGGTTCTTTGGGAACGTGTCATGACGCAGCAAGGGGGCCAAGAGCTTCACCGGAGAGGAAGAGTGACTACGATGCGGCACGGCCAGCGACGGAGAAGAAAGAGGAAATCGACGGTGGAGATTGCTCAGGGGGAAAGAGGGGGAGAAAGTGAAGGGGAAGGAAGAGGAAAATGGGGTGCTGAAAAGCATCTAGGCCCCTAAAAATTGGTTTTGGTAATTTATGATAATATGTGATAATTGGACTAATGTGTTTATTGAGCAATTGTAAGGTTAAGTCCAAATGGTAAGTATGATCGTGAAGCTGCATGCTAAAGGATATCGTGAAGATCAAATTGGATCAAAGTCAAGGTACAAGTAGATAAGAAATCTTTTACCTTTTACCGGTCTTAGGATATATGGTTGGAAGACCGGATTATAGGTTAAATGCCGTACTATTAAGAGGGATCATGACTAGTAGCTTGATAGCATGTTCTTGTGCTTTATGGATCAATCTAGGATCATGCATGCATTTGGATTGCTTTTATCTTTGCCAAGTCCGTTTTGTCAGGATAATCGGTAGTACCGGCATTGAACTTGCGGTACTACCGCTCCACGGTATGACCGGGATTGTAGTGCGGAACTACCGCAACCCGGTTGTTCCGTTTGTTACTTGGCGGTATGTTTTTTACAGAGAGACCCTTTTATGGTTTCGGTGCCAAACCCTCAGCGCGGTAGTACCGCAAGTATTCACGCGGTATGATCGGACTACGGTAGTACCGCATTTGTTAAGCAGAAGTACCGCACGCCGGTTATTCCGATCGTTACTTGGCGGTATGTTTTTTCCAGCACGCACCCCTTTTGTCTCTCTTGGAAAACGGTAGTACCTGCACTCACTTTGCGGTATGACCGCTATGCGGTAGTACCGTTATCCAGTTGGCGGTAGTACCGCAAATGCAAGATAAAACGGCTATGTCAGGTCATTTAATTCCTCTTTATAGCCGTTACAGAGGTGGTTGGAGAAGTGCGGTAGTACCGCCCAGTACATGGCGGTAGTACCGCTTGTGGCTGAAAAGTGGAGTTTTCTTCTCCAACGATTATATTTTTTTTTGGGGGTATAAATACTCCCCCACCTGCTCAAGGACATATAGCTAGACCACATTTAACATCCTTTGAGCCTTGTGCATCCATTCAACTCCTCAAATTTATTTGTTCACTCATTGGGAGGTAGTTGAGCTCATTTAAGTGCATTCATCATTCTAGTTGATCCTCTTGCACTTGAGTGTCGTCAAGCGAAGGCCCTTGATTTGTTACTCTTGGAGTTTTGCCAAACTCCTAGACGGCTTGGCGGTGATTGCACGGTAATCTCTTCAAGAAGATTGTGAAGAGGCCCGGTGCCTAAATTGTGAGTGGTTTGGTGTTCACCATCCTCGGAGTGGAGGAAGAACAACCAATAATGATTGAGAAAGGCTTAATACGTGGAGCCGGCTTGATTGGTTCAAGCTCCCTCAACGTGGACTAGTGAAGACCGGCAAGTCTTCGATACCACGGGAAAACATCGTTGTCTCATTGTGGTTATTTCTAGTCTTTACTCTTCCGCATTTATATTTCTAGTTTGGTCTTTGTGCATGTATTGCTTAGCTAGAAGTATAACTTGTTTAGACTAAGTTGTTAATTGACTTATCTCGTTAAATTGTTTAAAAGTTTAAAAACCTCCTATTCACCCCCCCTAGTCGGTTATCCTTGATCCTACAGGTGCCAGGGTGCCCTCTTATAGGTGGAGAAGGGGAGTAGTGGCGTGGGCGCGACGCTCGGGACGGGTGTGAGCGCGGCGAAACCGGCGGCGCGCGCGAGTGCCAGGGCAAGACATGGGCACGGGCGGCGCGCCGGATAGCGCGGCGTGCGGCGCGAGGCAGTGCCAGGGCGGCAGGAGCGGGTAAAAGCATCTAGGTCTCTAAAAATTGATTTTGGTAATTAATGATAATAGGTGATTATGGGACTTATGTGTTTGTTGAGTATTTACAAGGTTTAGTCCCATTAGTAAATATGATCTTCAAGATGCATGCTAAAGGACTTTGTGAAGATCAAATATGGATCAAAGATGAGGTACAAGTAGCATAGGACCTCTTTTACTTTTTACCGGTCTTAGGAGAAATGGTTGAAAACCGGATTATAGGTTAAATATCGTACTATTAAGAGGGATCATGTCTAGTAGCTTGATAGCATGTTCTTGTGCTCTTTGGATCAATTTAGGATCATGTATGCATTTGAATCTCTTTTTGGAAAGCCAAGTATGTTGTGTTAGGATCATCGGTAGTACCGGCGTTGGTTACGCGGTACTACCGCTCAAAGGTACGACCGGGTTCGTAATGCGGTACTACCGCACCCTGGTTGTTCCGATTGTTACTTGGCGGTATATTTTTTTTCCAGAGAGACATCTTTTTGAGTTCGAAGTGCAAACCCTCTATGCGGTAGTACCGCAGTTGTTCAAGCGGTATGACCGGACTGCGGTAGTATCTCAGTTCTTGAGCGGAACTACTGCACACCGTCATTCCGACCTTGAAGCGGTATGCTTTTTCCAGTAAGCACCGTTTTGATTCTCTCATGAAACGGTAGTACCGCACTTGCTGTGCGGTATGACCGGATATCGATAGTACTGCTCTTCTGTTGGCGGTAATACCGCGGTGCGAGTAAAACGGCTATGTCAGAGCAATAAATGCCACTGTTATAGCCGTTACAGGGTGGTTGGAGAAGTGCGGTAGTACCGCTCGGTACTTGACGGTAATACCGCATGTTGCTGAAAAGTTGCATTTTCTTCTCCAACGGTTATAATTATTGGTGGGGGTATAAATACCCCTCCACCTACTCAACGACAGAGTGCTAGACCACATTTAATATCCTTAGAGCCTTGAGCATTCATTCAACTCCTCAAATTCACTTGTGCACTCTTTGAGAGGTTGTTAAGTTCATTTAAGTGCATTCACTCATTTTAGTTGATCCTTTTGCACTTGAGTGTCGTCAAGCGAAGGTCATTGATTTGTTACTCTTGGTGTTTTGCCGAACTCCTAGACGGCTTGACGATGATTGCACGGTGATCTCTTCAAGAAGATTGTGAAGAGGCCCGGTGCCGAGATTGTAAGTGGTTCGGTGTTCACCATCTTCGGAGCGGAGGAAGAACAACCAATAGTGATCGAGGGAAGGCTTAATTCGTGGAGCCGGCTTGATTTGGTCAAGCTTCCTCAACGTGGACTAGTGAAGACCGGCAAGTTTCGATACCACGGGAAAAACCTTCATTGTCTCATTCGTGGTTACTTCTTGTCTTTACTTATCCCGCATTTACAATTCTAGCGTACATCTTGTGTTAAATTGCTTAGCTACAATTATATCTAGTATTGACAATTAGTTCGTTTTGTAATAAGTTGCTTGATAGTGCCTTCATTATATTGTGTTAGGAAATAATTGCTAGAACTTTTGTGCTTTAAGTTAAATTTGGTCGATTAAATTTAGAAATCTCCTATTCACCCCCCTCTAGTTGGTTATCCTTGATCCTACAAGTGGTATCAGAGCTTGGTCTTTCAAATTGTTAGACTTCACCGTCTAAGAGAGAAAGGATGGCTAGTGAGGGAGTGCCTATAGGAAAGGCTCCTTTATTTGATGGTTCAAATTATTCTTATTGGAAAATTAGAATGTCCATTTTCTTAAAGGCCATGAGTCCGAACATATGAAAAATCGTGAATGAGGGTTACGTTATGCCACTTGATCCAACAAACACCACGGTTCAAGAAGAACGTAATACTCATTTAGATGCTCAAGCTATGAATGCTCTCTTTGGTGCTTTGAACGCGGATGAGTTCAATAGGGTGAGCAACTTGAAAACAGCTCATGCTATTTGGACTACTCTCTCTGAAATTCATGAGGGCACATCCACGGTCAAAGAAGCTAAATTGCATAAGCCTCGGATTAAATATGAGACATTCATAATGTTGTCAAATGAAAACATCACCGAGATGTATTCAAGACTCAACAACATTGTGAATGAACTCAAAGGTCTTGGTACTAACCTTCTTGATATTGATGTTGTGCGCAAAATGCTAAGGGCCCTCCTGGACAAATACGAGACGTTGGTGATATTATTTCTCAACTCTCCTGAGTTGCCAAGAATGACTCCAACCGGACTTTTGGACAATCTCATCACAAACGAGCTATACAAGAAGGACAAGGAAGAGCTCTTGGAATCATCTTCATTAAAGAAGAAAATCACCGCTTTCAAGGCAAAAGCGGAATCAAGTGATGATGAGGATGAAGAAGAAAACATCGATGAAGAATACGCTCTCCTTTTGAAGAAAGTAAAGAAATTTATGAGAAGACGTCCAAATCGAAGTTTTAACTTCAACAAGTACAAGAAAGTACAATCCTCAATTGATAACAAGTGCTATAGCAATATACGTTGCTATGGATGTGATGAGAAGGGGCATATTATCTCTAATTGCCCGAACAAGAAGGATGATAAGGGAAAGTCATCAAAGAAGAAAGAATTCAATGACAAGAAGAAGCTCTTCAAGAAGCTTCACAAAGATGGCAAAAATGAAGCTCATATTGGAGAATGGGACTCCGATGATGATTATTCGGACTCCGACTCCGATTCAAGTGATGAAGAATCCTCCAAGAAAAGAGAATTTGTCGGCATCGCCATAAAGGAAGCTCCATCACTCTTCTCGTCTCCTACATACCTTATGGCAAAAGGAGATAAGGTAAAATCCATTAATGATAATGCTCCTTCATATGATAAATTAATGGACATGGTTAGAGATTTAAATGAATATATTGGAAAAAAGAAATCAAAATTTAAGGTCTTGAAGCAAGAGTATATCTCTCTAAAAGACTCTTATGAGGAGCTAAAGGAAGCTCATGATTCTCTTCTCCTAAAAGACATTGAAAAATCTCATTCACATGTTGGAATTACTTGTGATTTAATGAATGAGATGCCTAAAGTAGAAATTGCTTCAAATACTATATCTATGTCTAGCATTTCTACATCATGTGATGATTTACTATCCATGTCATGTTGCTCAAATGATGATTCAATTACAAACTTGGCTAAGACTTGTGATCCGTTACTCATTGTTGAAAATCATGAACTAAAAGAACGAGTAACAAAGCTAAGCAAAAGTTTAGAAAGATGCTTGAAGGGTAAGGCAACTCTTGATAAGTTATTGAGTGATCAAAGGTGTTCATTCAACAAGGAAGGACTTGGGTATGTGCCCAAGAAAGTAAAGAAACTGGTAAACAAACCCACAAGATTTGTTAAGCAAAATGGTAAATATTGCTACAAGTGCCGGGAAATAGGACATGTGCAACAAACTTGTTCTATTGGTAAGAACCCATCCATAAATATTTTTGATTCATGTTATATGCTTAAGAAAACTAAGGATGGTAAAATCATAGCAAGATTTGTTGGCACTTCAATTTTAAGCGCTAAAAAGAATGTTATTTGGGTGCCTAAAACCTTAGTCACTAATCTCCAAGGACCCAAACAAATTTGGGTACCTAAAAGAACTTGATTCTTGTTTTGTAGGTGAACTACAAGACCAGTGGAAAACATTGGGTGCTTGATAGTGGATGCACTCAACACATGACCGGTGATAGGAAAATGTTCACCACATTCGAGAATGTAAAAGGAAGTGACAAGATCACATTTGGTAATAACAACAAAGGAAAGGTAATTGGTTTAGGTAAAATTGCTATTTCAAATGATCTTTCCATTAACAATGTATCTTTAGTTGAATCACTAAATTTCAATTTATTATCCGTTGCTCAAATTTGTGATCTCGGTTTAATTTGCTCTTTCTCAAGTGAAGGTGTTGCTATCTCAAATACAAAAGATAGCTCCTTGGACTTCAAAGGTTTTAGAATTGAAAATCTTTATTTGGTTGATTTTAGCTCAAATGAATCTTGTTTAAAAACTTGTTTAATTGCAAAAACCTCTTTGGGTTGGCTTTAGCATAGAAAGCTAGCTCATGTTGAGATGATTCAACTTAAAAAGCTTTTCAAACATGATTTAGTTGTTGGTTTGAAAGATGTGAAGTTTGAGAAAAATCGACTTTGTAGTGCATGTCAAGCCGGAAAGCAAGTCGCTAATTCTCATCCTTCCAAAAGTATCATGTCAACTTCTAGACCATTGGAACTCTTACATATGGATTTATTTGGGCCAACAACCTATAAGAGTATCGGAGAAATGGCTATTGTTTAGTCATTGTGGACGATTACTCTAGATATACATGGGTATTCTTCCTTGATGACAAAAGCGAAACCTCCGGAATTTGCAAAAGTTTTGCTAAAAGGGATCAAAATGAATTTGATTTCAAAATAAAGAAAATCCGTAGCGATAATGGTTTCGAGTTCAAGAATACTAAAGTTGAGGACTTTTGTGATGAACTTGGAATAAAGCACGAACTTTCCACAACCTATACTCCGGAACAAAATGGAGTTGTAGAAAGGAAAAATCGAATATTAATTGAAATGGCTAGGACAATGCTTGATGAATATAATACTTCCGATAGTTTTTGGGCGGAAGCAATTAACACCGCTTGTCATGTCATAAATCGGCTTTATTTGCATCGTCTTTTGAAAAGACTTCCTATGAACTACTTGTAGGAAGAAAACCGAACATCTCTTATTTTCGAGTCTTTGGTTGCAAATGTTACATTTTGAAGAAGGGTGTTCATCTTTCAAAATTTGATAGTCGTTGTGATGTTGGTTTCTTGCTCGATTACTCTTCAAATAGCAAGGCTTATCGTGTCTTTAACAAAAACTCCGGCTTAGTTGAAGAAAGACATGATGTGCAATTTGATGAAACTAATTGCTCTCAAGAAGAGCATGAGAATTTGGATGATGTATGTCATGAAGTCTTGAGAAAAGCAATGAAATATATGCAAATAGGCGACATCAAGCCCAAAGATAATCCATCTCCCTCTACTCAAGTTGAGCCTCCTACCTCTTCCACAAGTCAAGTACAACTTAATGAAGAGGTCAATAAGGAAGATGATCAACCAACAAACCTACCACCAAGAATCCACAATGCAATTACAAAAGATCATCTAATAGATCAAATATTGAGTGATGTAAGTAAGGGTGTTCAAACTCGATCTCGTGTCGCTTCATTTTATGAACATTACTCCTTTGTCTCTTCTCTTGAGCCAAAATATATAGATGAAACACTTGATGATCCTGAATGGGTGAATGCTATGCATGAAGAACTTAATAATTTCACCCGAAATGAAGTTTGGACATTAGTGGATCGACCCAAGGAATACAACGTCATTAGTACAAAATGGGTTTTTAGAAACAAACAAGATGAGAATGATATAGTTGTAAGAAACAAAGCAAGATTGGTCGCACAAGGTTTTTCACAAGTCGAAGATTTGGATTTTGGTGAAACTTTTACTCCCGTAGCTAGACTTGAGTCTATTAGAATATTACTTGCTTTTGCATCATGTTTTGATATTAAATTATTTCAAATGGATGTCAAAAGTGCATTCTTAAATGGTAAAATATCTAAACTTGTCTTCGTTGAACAACTCCCCGGTTTTGAAGATCCCAAGAATCCAAATCATGTCTATAAACTCTCCAAGGTGCTCTATGGTCTTAAACAAGCTCCTAGAGTATGGTACGAACGCCTTAGAGATTTTCTAGTCACAAAGGGATTCAAAATTGGGAAAATTGATTCAACATTATTTACTAAAGTTTTGAACAATGATTTCTTTGTATGCCAAATTTATGTCGATGATATCATTTTTGGATCTACTAATCAAGACTTTTGCAAAGAATTTGGTGATATGATGTCTAGGGAATTTGAAATGTCCATGATCGGGGAACTTAGCTATTTTCTTGGACTTCAAATCAAGCAACTCAAAGATGGAACCTTTGTGAGTCAAACAAAATATGCAAAGGACTTGATCAAAAGGTTTGGGATGGAAGATGCAAAACCCATCAAAACTCCCATGGCAACCAACGGTCATCTCGACCTTAATGAGGGAGATAAATCGGTAGATTTAAAGCTTTATAGGTTTATGATTGGTAGCTTGCTTTACCTTACCGCATCTAGACCCGATATCATGTTTAGTGTTTGCATGTGTACACGATTTCAAGCATATCCAAAAGAGTGTCACTTAATGGTCGTAAAAAGAATACTAAGATATTTAAAGCATTCCTCTAACATTGGCCTATGGTTTCCCAAAGGTGCTAAATTTGATTTAATTAGATATTCGGATTCTGATTATGCGGGTTGCAAAGTGGATAGAAAAAGCACCTCTGGTAGTTGTCAATTCTTAGGAAGATCTTTAGTATCATGGTCATCCAAGCAAAAAAATTCCGTAGCTTTATCCACCACCGAAGCCGAATATGTTTCCGCGGGAAGTTGTTGTGCTCAATTGCTATGGATGAGGCAAATCTTGATGGATTATGGAATTAAAAATTGATAAAATGCCTCTTTTGTGTGATAATGATAGTGCCGTGAAAATAGCAAATAATCCGGTCCAACACTCAAGAACTAAGCATATAGATATTCGTCACCATTTCTTGAGAGATCATGTGAGCAAGGGAGATATCGAAATTTGCCACATCCGGACCAAAGATCAATTAGCGGACATTTTCACCAAACCATTAGATGAATGCCGTTTTTGCAAATTGAAGAATGAATTAAATGTCATATAGACTATTCAAATGTTGGTTGAACTTTTGTCTCATGCATTTTGGTTGATTTGGTGTTATTTGAAGGCTTTTATAAAAATATTTTCAAAAGTTTATTAAAGATATCTATGTTCATAAGAAATTATGTTCTTAGATAGTGTTAAGTCCCTTCAATGCATAATGATCCTAAATGATACTTATTTGAGTGCAAAAACTAAGGATCATTTGCAATTCAAAATCATTCCCTGAAGCTCCAGGAAAATCGGAACTACCGGCATTATACGCGCGATGCGACCTCGGTCTTGATCGGCGATCGCTTTATAACAGCGGTACTACCGCTCGTGCGGTACTACCGGCAGTTAGTTGGCGGTACGACCGCGTCGGTTTTGAGAGGAAAGTAACTCCCTGCTGCTACTTTTTCACCCGAGCCCCTCTCTTCTCTTTTGCACTCACGCTCTCTCTCTCTCACCCGAAGAATCTTCAGCCCAAATCCTCCAAAATCTTCGATGGTTCTTCAAATCTTTGTGAATCCTTGCATTTCTAAGGTTTAACTCCTCTAATCCTCAAGGTAAAACATCTTTTAATCCTCGTTTTACCGATTGAATCAAACCCTAAGTCTCATTCTAGATAAATTTGAAATGTTGATGATTTGTGCGATTCTAAGGTTTAACTCCTCTAATCCTCAAGGTAAAACAACTTTTAATCCTCGTTTTACCGATTGAATCAAACCCTAGGTCTCATTCTAGATAAATTTGAAATGTTGATGATTTGTGCAATTCTAGTTGGGCAAAATAGCGTAATTGATGTTTAATGATGTTATTACATATATTCCTTGGATTCAAACCAAAAGAAACATCGATTTTTTTCATTAAGAATCGCTTGCCCTAAAACCTAGTCTGGGAAAGCGGTACTACCATGTTCTTAAACGCGGACTGCCGTGATACGGTCATACCGGCCAGGAAATGGCGGTACTACCGGATCACAGTACTACCGGCTGAAGACTTACGGTACTACCGATTTTACTAACAGAACAGCAAATCATTCCATTCAGATTAATTCTAGTTTGTTCGATCTTGTGAACTCTTTGTAACTTATCCTCTCATTGTAAAGATGCCAAGGAAAAGGTATGGAACTCGCAAGTCGCATGGCACTCCTAGAGGTCAATCCTCCTCTCAACCTCCTGCAGACCCTATTGAAGAAACCACATGCAAAGGTAAAGGTCCTGCAGCAAATGAATCTGAAAGTGAGGAAATGTCCTCACAGAATGGTTCAGGTTCTGGATCTAAGTCTGACACAGAAGAAGAAATCCAGGCCCAATCTGATGAAGAAATGGGAGATCCAGAAGAGCCTGAAATTAATTTAAGGCTCATCTCAGCTGATAATTATGCTATTCTGCGACACAAGGATCAGTACCTCCTGCCTTCTAACTCCATCAATCCTAGATTCCACACTAAATTTCAAGAGCAAGTCTATGAGCAGGTATATGGACATCACAGAAAATTTGCAGATCATAAATGGATAAAATGGCAGCACATCAATTCCCTAGAAAAATATGATGGTGTGTATCGGCTGTTTCAGCAAATTGAACTGCATGATCTTGTAGCCCTCAGACATGACTATAATGATGAGATCATAAGACAGTTTTATGCCACCTTGTATGTCTCTCCTGATTTCAAAAGGATGAAATGGATGACAGTTACACGCTATGTGGAGTGCAACAAGGCTGACTTTGAGCGTGTACTGAGAACACATTCTGGAAATTAAGAGAAGCTATTTGACAGACCTGCCTTGCTTGTCCCAGCCTGGACAAATTATTATGATCAAAATGTCAGGTACACACCAGAGAAGATTCATGGTTTGCTACCTATTCCTAGTTTGATTAATAGAATTATTAATCATACTTTCCTTCCCAAAAGTGGTAATTTTGATGTTGTACGTGGACATGCATGGAACATAATTGATAATCTTTCACATGGGAGAAAGTTTGATGTTGTGGATGTCATAATCAGGGGCATTGTTTCTTCAAAGAATGATAGGGTAAAAAGGATTTATCATGCTCCCTATATCATGGCCCTAATCCTTAGCAAGATTGAGTATCAGGGAGGTTTGGGATCACCTCATAAGGCTTACAAGCCTAGAGAAAATCCCCTCACTCGCTTTCAGGGACAGCAAGTATAGCAAGAAGAAATTGCTCCAGAGGAAGCAGCTGCAAATATTGCTCAGGGTCAAGTCACTCTAGCTCAAATTCTCAACAATCAGACCTTGATCCTAAATAATCTTTTACAGCTTAAGATCACCCAGTAGGAGATGAGGACAGAGCAAAAGAATTCGGGCGACTCAAAGCAGGTTAGTCAGTCTGGACGAGAGCAGTTGATTCTATGGAACAGCTCTTATCGACACCACAGCGCTTCACTCGTCGTTGTCCGAACCCTTCAGCAGGGACTTCCACTTCTTTTGTTTTGGCCTCAGTCCCTCTGGCTCCAGTTGCTCCACCTCCTCAGGACGCCTCGACCCTTCCTTCTCAGGATCCAGCTGCTTGATGTTTTTGGTACTTTGATGCCAAAGGGGGAGAAGTAGAAGGATAGATAGTAGAATGGTAGATAGAAGGGAAGAAAGTTCAAGGGGGAGTTAGGTAGTCTTTTGATACCTAAAGTTGTTCTTGTTAAGGTTGTTTGCTTGTTTGTGCTTGTAATAGTCTAGTAGCATCGTGTTAAACTATGTATTAAACTTGTTGGTTGCTTTATTGTCAGTATGTCATCTCTTTATTGTTCTCTTTATTGCAATCTTGATTATGATAATGTTATATAATTACAATTTTCTTAAGTACCAACAAGCTAAGGAAACTCCGTCAAATTTGTCAAAAATCTCTACATGTGCCTTTAAAATGATCTATCAATTAAATGCACATGTTTAGGGGGAGCTTTCTTTGTTCCAGCTTAACAAGAATATAATTCTCTTCAACTCGTTCGAACTCTTTACAAGAATTATATTGTTAAGTCATCAAAAGAATATTCACTTGTTTCACAACAAGGAGTTTATTCAAAACATTTCTTCTTACATATTAATTTAGTTGTTATCAATTACCAAAAAGGGGGCGATTGAAAGCATCTAGGCCCCTAAAAATTGGTTTTGGTAATTATGATAATATGTGATTGTTGGACTTATGTGTTTGTTGAGTATTTACAAGGTTTAGTCCCATTAGTGAATATGATCTTGAAGATGCGTGCTAAAGGACTTTGTGAAGATCAAATATGGATCAAAGATGAGGTACAAGTAGCTTAGGACATCTTTTACTTTTTACCGGTCTTAGGAGAAATGGTTGGAAGACCGGATTATAAGTTGAATGTCGTATTATTAAGAGGGATCATGTCTAGTAGCTTGATAGCATGTTCTTGTACTCTTTGGATCAATTTAGGATCATGCATGCATTTGAATCTCTTTTTGGAAAGCCAAGTATGTTGTGTCAGGATAATCGTTAGTACCCGCGTTGGTTGCGCGGTACTACCGCTCAAAGGTACGACCGGATTCGTAGTGCGGTACTACCGCACTCCGGTTGTTCCGATTGTTACTTGGCGGTATGTTTTTTCTAGAGAGACATCTTTTTGAGTTCGAAGTGCAAACCCTCTGTGCGGTAGTACCGCAGTTGTTCAAGCGGTATGATCGGACTGCGGTAGTACCTCAGTTCTTGAGCGGAACTACCGTGCACCGGTCATTCCGACCTTGAAGCGGTATGCTTTTTCCAGTAAGCATCGTTTTGATTCTCTCGTGAAACGGTAGTACCGCACTTGCTGTGCGGTATGACCGAACATCGGTAGTACCGCTCTTCTGTTGGCGGTAATACCACGGTGCGAGTAAAACGGCTATGCCAAAGCAATAAATGCCACTATTATAGCCCTTACAGGGTGGTTGGAGAAGTGCGGTAGTACCGCTCGGTACTTGGCGGTAATACCGTATGTTGCTGAAAAGTTGGATTTTCTTCTCCAACGGTTATAATTGTTGGTGGGAGGTATAAATACCCCTCCACCTGCTCAAGGACAGAGTGCTAGACCACATTTAACATCTTTAGAGCCTTGAGCATTCATTCAACTCCTCAAATTCACTTGTGCACTCTTTGAGAGGTTGTTGAGCTCATTTAAATGCATTCACTCATTCTAGTTGATCCTTTTGCACTTGAGTGTCGTCAAGCAAAGGTCATTGATTTGTTACTCTTGGTGTTTTGCCGAACTCCTAGACGACTTGGCGGTGATTGCACGGTGATCTCTTCAAGAAGATTGTGAAGAGGCCCGGTGCCGAGATTGTAAGTGGTTCGGTGTTTACCATCTTCGGAGCGAAGGAAGAACAACCAATAGTGATCGAGGGAAGGCTTAATTCGTGGAGCCGGCTTGATTTGGTCAAGCTTCCTCAACGTGGACTAGTGAAGACCGGCAAGTCTTCGATACCACGGGAAAAACCTTCATTGTCTCATTCGTGGTTATTTCTTGTCTTTACTTATTCCGCATTTACAATTCTAGCGTATATCTTGTGTTAAATTGCTTAGCTACAATTATATCTAGTATTGACAATTAATTCGTTTTGTAATAAGTTGCTTGATAATGCCTTCATTATATTGTGTTAGGGAATAATTGCTAGAACTTTTGTGCTTTAAGTTAAATTTGGTCGATTAAATTTAGAAACATCCTATTCACCCCCTCTAGTCGGTTATCCTTGATCCTACAGCGGGGGCGCCGAAGCTGGGCACGCGGGCACGCACAGCATGGGCCAGAGCCAGAGCTACGGGAAGAAAGGAAAGGAGAGAGAGAGAGAGAGAGAGAAAGAAAAAAGAAAAAAGGGAGGAAAGGAAAAAGGAAAGGGAAAAGGAAAAGAAAGAAGAATTTTGCGAAAAAATCAAATTTGCAAAAAATTAAATTTGGAACTTGGCGAAGAATTTGAATTGAGCTGGTGCAGTTTTGAATTTGAATTTCGGAATTTGGCAAAGAATTTTGAGTTGAGCCGATGGAATTGGATTTGAATTACAGGATTGGAATTTAAATCAAAGCAAAAACTCCAATTAAAATCCAAGTATTTGAATTAATTAATTTAAATTAAATTTTTGAAAAAGGCCAAATTTTTGAATGTTACACAAAAGTCCAAAAAGCCCCAAAGGTGAAGCAAAGAATGAATGTATTTCATAATAATTTCATGGTTTTGCAATCAGGTACCTGTGGTTCCAAAATTGTGCTAGATCCACTATATGCTACAACATTTTCATTATTCTAGTGAAAAGGAGGTGTAAATAACTAAAATATCCCTACACAGTAAACAAGTACTATTTTTCTTTCCAAATTCCAATATACATGTACCTTTAGTAACTTTGCCCTATTTTGTCCTAAAATGATGGAATAGAGAAGTGTTTCAAGACCATTGCAGGCGAACTAACCCCAAACCACAGGTTTCAATGGGGCAATTTTGAAACCATGGGGCACTGCTGTTGTATCCCTGAACATTTCATTCGCTTTCTACCTTAATACAAAAAAACGTGCAAAGCTTTTGTGCATTCTCGAAAAAAAAACATGGGTATTTCCAGTGCAATTTACACCCTTTTTTTACCACAGGTTACACTATACAGTTCCACAAATATTTGAATGCTATATTTCTTTGTGAAGAAATAAGCCTACTTCTCAGTTCCCACATACCATGTTGAAACAGCAATCAGCCAAGATTTCATGTGTTTTCTATGAAAAATGAAAAGCATAAATTTCAATCCAACAGAATAACTAGTTAGAAGTTTGGCAGTATCTATACCTGATAGCATTCGTGAAGTTGTAACCAGTTAAATGTGAAATGAAAATCTCCTGCAGATGATTGAATGGAAGCTCTTCTGGGCTTATCAATCAAACATACTAACTACTACAGCCTCAACAATAGGTATAGAAGTGCCACAATTGTCCCATCTCATTTTACCCTTTTGCAAATGCCTAGTGGTCAATTGATCCAGATTGCGATGATCCACATTCTTCGCCATGTCTTCATGGTGATCAGTAAACCGTAATATCTTAAGATCTCCATTATCAAGTACATAATACATTAAGCTTGAGGTTGTTTCAAACTGGCACAACTTCCAACAGAATTGAGCTCAACACACACGAAGCAAAGAAAATTCCCTCTCATAATGCTAGTTTCAATGGCTTTCTTCCCATTATGGATGTTCCCAAGAATGTTGCCTGGTTGAAGGCTTGAAGCTGATCTCACTTCATTTGAAGCATCTTCACCTGAAGCGGACTGGTGAGGCATTGATAACCATAGAACTGGTCCAGTCCCAATCCTGCAGGTAATTACATAGTATGCTATGGTAAATATGAATAAAAGTAAATTGACAGTGTAATGATCTTACCACCTGATTGGACCAAGAAGAATACAACCAAGAATCTTGAGCTTTGCTCCTAGCTGTGGACCCCAGCTTTTACAAATGTCAGACCGTCAGATATTGTCTCATCACATAATGATAATTTCTCTTACTAACTCACGATTCCAAAGGTTGACACTACTTTGTATCATCCAGCTGGACTCTTCAGATAAAACATTTTGCTATTGCAACAAACATATCTGGCTTTGTGGATATTTCACCAAAGGAAAATAAGGAAAAACTGTGAGGTGAGCCAGTCTGAATCCAAATACAACAACAATAACTCCTCTCCTGGTAATGCCAGTGGGACGTAAGGATGCTATTTTTAAACATTCCTTGTATCATGACATAACTAATGATCCATAAATAAATAAAAAATCTATTGCAGATATTGAAATATAAAAGTGCACATGCTGACAGAACTCACCAAACCACCACCGCACGCACACACACGTGACACACTGATAATACCCATGTAAGCACAATTGCCATGTTCATAAGGTATGGACAAGAACACAAATGGAAACTGGACCAGCCAAAAGATCGTAGCAAACAAAATTAAAACAGGTTTGACCGAAACTAGTTTATTTATTCATATTAAGACTGTCTTTTATTTAAAGAAATATTGGACCGCCTGAAATGAGCCAACAGCATTATTATACATCACATCTGGAGAACACTATAGACGAGGATTGCTAGACCTGCAACCTTGTGCAAATTTTGAACACATTGATGCTCTGCCCACCCATTATTAACTACTGCTTTCAGTCCTCTCCTATTTGAATGACTGCATAATGCGTGACCTAATACAATCGCAGATCCATTATGTGATGGAGTATAGGGACCATACAGTCGGATGAATCAGGAATTCTTCTGTGCATGTCATGCCTACAGAAATGTTGAAGTATATTGCCCACCTGTCCATCCACAAGAAAAAGAATGGTAATTAACAAGCATAAGACTACTATCTTTTATGCAAGTATTTAATTCTACAAAATTGAATAACATAATGAAGTCAGTGGAATAAACTTACAAACAACCAAGGAACTTTTGAAATCTAGAGTACAAATGCCTAAGCAACAGTATGTGCTTCCAATGGAACTTCACCAAGGGTTCACCTTATAATTAGTGTGTCATCAAATGTAACAAAAAGAGCTGAAAAATTGTGCTTTATTCAGTCTTGTCCTCAAACTAGCTAGTCCGCAACTGCTACAAAACTGCATCCTGAGCAGCTATGTTCCTAAGTTCATCTTAAGAGAATTTCACATAACAGAGAAGAAAATTCATGCACGTCTTGTTCCTTACATATTTCATCAATCTAGCACTGTTAAAGGCAGACATGTCCAAAGAAAAAATCAACGAAATGGTTTAACTACAGAGAACTCATTGCACAGTAGCACAGAAACTTGACATGCCACGTCACTTTTCTGTAACCCCTTACCAGACAGAAAAAATAAACATTAATGTGGTACAATGATAGTTAGGAAGTGTTAGATATGTATATAGCCTAGGATGTTCTTTGCATATTGGCAGCCATGTACATTTTATATATTGGCCCTTCGGATTATTGGAATAGACAACAAGCCTGATTCCAACATGGTATCAGCAAGATTAGGGTTAGGGTTAGGGTTTGTCGGCCGCCGTCGCCTTCCGCTCCTGAGCACACCCTCACATGCAAGTCTTCCTTCCCTACCGCCGGATCCGCGCCGCCCGTTGCTGGACCCGAGCTCCCTGCCGCCACATTTACTGAGAGCTGTGCCGCCCGCGAGCTTCCCCATCGCCCCGGCCAGCTCTCCTCACCGCCGCCGACCGCTGCCCCTGCTGGAGCTGGCCGCTGCCCCTGATGCCGCCGGCTGAAACCGAAAAGCAGAGCATCTACTCTATTTCGGTGGAGCTACACACTGGTGGAGTCGACGGCTCTAGCTTCACTCCGGCTCCAACGATCTTCGTGGAGCCGGTGACTTCAGCTTCATTCCGACTCCCTAATCTACGTGGAGCCAACGGATTCGGTTTCACTCCATCTTCCCGATCTACGTGGAGCCGGCGGTTTCAGCTTCGGTTTCACCTCGGCTCCGGTTTCTCTGGCCCCTCTCCGGCTTTTGGCTTCTCTCCGGCTCCTGATCCACCTGGAGCCCCTACCTGTGGCTTCCGCTCCTAAGCACACCGACTCCCGACTCCGGATCCGGTCAAGTCATCACTGATGGCTTCTGCAAGAGGCTCCTTCGCCATCCCGCTCAAGATTACAAAGTTCATGGGTCTAATTTGGGAAGTGGTACAAGTTTATGAATCTCCAGTGCAATTGAGACCCTATTTGGATGCGTAGTATTTTGGAGTTTTTAGAGAATACCGTGGTTTTTGAAGAATACCATAGTATCAAAAACTTTGAGGTGTTTGGATTCAACAAACTCTACAAACCGTACTATGCCCAATACCATGGTATTTTTGGAGTTTTTAAAAATCTACTCATGGCCTCTTTTTTCTAAACCGAATGCATGCTCCCAGTTTCTTCTCCCATACACTGCATCATTTCTTCTCATCCGTTCTCTTTTATCTCTTGTACGGCAGATCATTTACATTTAGAGACCTATACCTCTAGTCGTGCATGGCCGTATATATAGGCCTTGACTTGTTTTTGTTACATAGGTATATAGCTTATGGTGTTCTTTGCATATTGTCTACCTAGTACATGTTACATTGGTCTTTGGACCATTGGAATAGATATGAGTTCTCATTCCAACATAATATCAGAGCTAAGGTTAGGGTTTCCCCCGTGACCGCAGCCACCGCCAATGGCCGCCAACAACGACCTCGCGCCATGTTTGCGCCATGTGTGCTGTCTCTGCCTCGCATGCCCGAAGACCTCTCTCTCTGCCTCGCGGGCCGCCTTGCTATGTTTTCTTCCCTGCGCCGCCCAAAGACCTCCCGCTGCCGGATCCATGCGCTTTAGAGCCCAACGCTACCCGAGCTAGCCGCCCCGCCACTGCTACACCCGCCCGAGCACCTCCGGCCAACGCCCGAGACATTCCGACCGCCACCCGAGCCCCTTCGGCCGCTGCCGGTCCTCTCCGGCTGCTGCCCCTCCGGCTGCCGCCTGAGCTCGCCTCCGGCCGACCCAACGTGGCTGCCCCTTTGCTTCGCGTTTGGACACACTGACTCCAGGCCACCCCTCTGCTCTAGATGGTTTCTGCCAGCAACTCCTTCGCCATTCCACTCCACTCGGTTCGTTTCGACGGGACGAACTTCCGAGAGTGGGCGGTTCACCCGATGATTCACCTCAACAGCCAACACCTCTGGGATCATCTCACCGACGAGCACCCCTGTCCGCCTCGCCCTACACCGCTAGTTCTGCCAGCTCTTCCTGCTGGTGTGGAACAGGTAGCTCAGGAGGTCGCCAATGCTGCACAGGAGGAGGCCCTGAGGCTCTACCAGTCTGAGTTGCACGCCTATGAGAGATGGCAGGATGCCGAAGCTTGTGCTACCGCCATCTTGGTGAGTAGCATGCCCGTGGCCATCTCCATGCATGTGGCAGAACTGCTGACGACACAACTTATGTGGGAGCGCCTCCGAGCTCACTACCAACCGACGAGTGATGTTGTGTACCTCTCCGTTGTGCACCAGGAGCATTCTTTTCAGCAACTCGATGCCACTGTGGATGACTTCTACCAGCAGATGTCTAAGGTGTGGCGTCAGCTCGACTCTATGGGGCTGGATGTCTGCCGAATATGTCCCTGCTATGTGCAGCTCCGTGCTCACCAGAAGACACACCATCTCTATGACTTCCTGACATGTCTCTAGCTTGAGTTTGAGACTGTGCATGCTCAGCTCTTGACTCGCCACCTGCGCCCGAGGTTGGTGGAGGCCCTCACGGGTGTGCGTGCTAAGAATACTCGTCATCATGGCGCAACTCAGATATAGGTTGTCTTGTCTGCTTCAATGCCTGCTCCTTCAACAAAGACCATGGTCCCTCCAACTCCCAGGGCACCAATGGTTGCTGCCTCAACTGCGGGTCTTTATTGCACCTACTACCAGTGTGACGGCCACAGGTATCAGGGTTGCTACAAGCAAAGGGACCAAGGTCGCCGGAGTGGACCTCCCCCGAAGGGCTTTGGAGGGTCCTCCCACTCAAGAGCTAGTGCCTCTCGCTAGGTCTCAGGAGCTGGCGCCTCTCGCCAGGGATCCTCTAGTGATGCCACGCAACAGCTTCTCTCCCTGCTCCAGCGCCTAGGTGTTAGCTCGCCCTCGGACTCCTCGGGTTCTGCTCGTCTGGCTTTTGCTTCTCAGTAGTCTTCCACACCTCCGACTCCTCCCTCATCAGGTATCTTGTCTCCGTGGATCTTGGACTCTGGTGCTTTCTTTCACATGACACCAGGTTCTACCCACTTCACTTCTGTAAGTCCCACAGCTCTTCCTTCTACTGTTCAAACTGCAGATGGTACCTCTCTTCCTGTTGCAAGCAGATGCACCTGCACCCTTTCCACTTCTTTTCATGTTCCTGCAGTCTCTCATGTTCCTCAGCTTACTATGCAACTTATGTCGGCTGGTCAGATAACTAATCATGACTGTCATGTTGTTCTTGAGTCTGACTCTTGGTGTGTCCAAGACCGCTCACGGGGACTCTGCTTGGTATTGGCCCTCGACGTGATTCGCGGTGTCTTTGGGAGCTCGACTGGTTGCATCTTCCTTCAGCTGTCTCCACCAGCCAGTCAGCCACTACCACTACTTCTGGTTTTGCCGCGTCCTTTACTACTTCCTTCGCTCGGTGGCACCATTGTTTGGGTCATCTCTGTGGATCGCGTCAGTCGTCACTAGTAGGTTGTGGTGTTCTTGGGTCTGTTTATGGGGACACCTCTTTACATTGTATGGGTTGCAAGCTTGGCAAGCAGCTGTAGCTCCCCCTATCCCTCTAGTGATTCTGTTTCTACTCGTCCTTTTGATCTTGTTCACTCTGATGTTTGGGGTCTGGCTCCCTTCGTTTCGAAAGGGGGTCATCGATACTATGTAATCATTATTGATGATTATTCTCGTCATACATGGATCTATATCATGTCCTCTCGCAATTAGGTTCTCTCTATTTACCAGATGTTCGCCACCATAGTTCGCACTTAGTTTGATTCGACCATTCGTGTGTTTCTTGCAGACTCTGCTGGCGAGTACCTGCATGCTGCATTGCGTCGCTTCCTCGCTGAGCAGGGTACTATTCCCCAGTATTCTTGCTCTGGTGCTCATGCTCATGCTCAGAACGGTGTCTCTGAGCGTAAGCATCATCACTTGTTTGAGACAGCTTGCACTCTAATGCTTGCCTCTTTTGTTCCACCTCACTTCTGGGCTGAGGCTGTCTCTACTGCTGCTTTCCTCATCAACATGCACTGCGAGCTTGCCTCTTCTGTTCCACCTCACTTCTGAGCTAAGGGTGTCTCCACTGCTGCTTTTCTCATCAACATGCAGCATTTCACTGCTCTTCAGGGTTCTACTCCTGTTGAACATCTCTACAGTCGGACTCCAGAGTACAGTCACCTTCATTGTTTCGGCTGTACCTGTTTCGTCCTTCTTCCACCTCGTGAGCGAACCAAATTGACTGCTCAGTCAGTTGACTGTGTTTTTCTTGGCTAGTCTTGAGCATAAGGGTTATTGCTACTACGACCATGTTGCTCGCCAGATGAGGATCTCTCGGGATGTCATCTTCGATGAGTCCCGACCTTACTACCATCGTTCCCCTACAATCAGCTCAAACTCTCTTGTTGACTCGATCTCCTTTCTGATTTTTCCTGACCCTCAGCTTTCCACTTCTGTTTCGTTTCCGCCTCCACCTTCACTTCTCTCCTCCGGCTCCACCTGTCCCCTCTCCGTCGGAGTTTCCTTCCATCTCTTTTGTTGATATTCCACCGTTTCCCTTGCACTACTCTCGCCGTCCTCGGCCTACTCCTTCTCTAGTTAAGCCTCCGTCTTTGTTGGGCCTTGTTCCCAGCTCTTCTTCTCTGTCCTTGCTGGGTCTTGCTCCACCTTCTCCCAGATACGATCTTTGTGATCGTCACACTATCAGGCCTACTGAGTTGTACGGTTTTGCAGCCACTGCTCTTTTTGAGTCTAGGACCTACCGTGAGGCTACTGCTCACCCTGAATGGCAGCTCACGGTGTCTGAGGAGATTGCTGCTTTGGAGCGTACTGGCACTTGGGATCTTGTGCCCTTACCTGCGCATGTTACTCCTATCACGTGCAAGTGGGTATACAAGATCAAGACCCGCTCGGATGGTTCCCTTAAATGCTACAAGGCTCGTCTTGTGGCGTGTGGTTTTCAATAATAGCATGGTTATGATCACGATGAGACCTTCACTCTTGTCGCTTATATAACCACTGTTCGCACTCTCCTTGTTGTGGCCTCTGTTCGACAGTGATCCATCTCTCCGCTGGATATCAAGAATGCTTTTCTCAATGGCGCACTGCATGAGGAGGTCTACATGCAGCTGCCCCCTGGGTATTCTGTCCCTGATGGTATGGCTTGTCGCCTTCGTCGCTCTCTATGGGCTCAAACTAGCCCCTCGTGCTTGGTTTGATCACTTCTCCAATCACTTCTCCTCTGTTGTCACTGTTGTCCGCTTCTCCGACCCTGCCCTCTTTGTACACCCCTCTCCTCGGGGTCGAACGCTCCTCCTTCTCTATGTAGATGATATGATCATTACTGGAGATGACTCTCAGTACATTGCTTTTGTGAAGGAGCGTCTCAATGAGCAGCAGTTCTTGATGTCTGATTTGAGTCCTCTTCGTTACTTCCTTGGGATTGAGGTCACTTCTCTTGAGGACTACTACCTCTCCCAAGAGAAGTACATTCAAGATATCGTTGCTCGCGCTTGTCTCACTAATTAGCGCATGGTGGATACTCCTATGGAGCTTGGTGTTCACCTATGGCCTACTGATGGTGAGCCTCTTGAGGACCCTACTCGCTACCGCCATCTTGTCGGGAGCCTCTTCTACCTTAGGATCACTCGACCAGACGCTTCTCACCCAGTTCACATCCTGAGTCAGTTCGTCGCTGCTCCCACTACAGTCACCTTCTTCGTGTTCTGCGATATCTTCGCGGGACCATCACTCGTCGCCTTTTCTTTCCTTGCTCTAGCTCTCTGCAGCTTCAGACGTACTTTGATGCGACTAGGCTAGCGATCAGCATGATCGCCGATCTCTTTCTACCTATTGTGTTTTTCTTGGTTCCTCGTTGATTGCTTGGAAGGCCAAGAAGCAGACTGATGTTTCCCGTTCGAGTACTGAGGCTGAGTTGAGAGCCATGGCGTTGTTGATAGCTGAGATCACCTGGTTTTAGTGGCTACTTGAGGATTTTTCGTGTTTCAGTTTCTGCATCTACTCTCTTATCAAACAGTACTGGTGCGATCAACATTGCTCGAGATCCAGTGAAGCATAAGCTCACCAAGCACATTGGAGTAGATGTTTCGTATATGAGATCGCAGGTGCAAGACTAAGTTATTACTCTTCAGTATATGCTTTCGGTGCTTCAGTTAGCAGATTTCTTCACCAAGACATAGACTAGAGCTCAGAATAGTTTATACCTCTCCAAACTCAGTGTTGTTGATCCACCATGAGTTTAAGAGGGTGTTACATGTGTATATAGCTTAGAGTATTCTTTGCATATTGTCTACCCTGTATATGTTATATTGGCCTTTGGCACATTGGAATAGATATGAGTTCTCATTCCAATTGTTTTCATATATCGTGGCATCCATAAAGCTCGTAGGGTAAAAAGATACAGCATCTACGATTGATGCTCAAGGCTGCGCATCAACGTACTGGGCTTCTAACAACAACGTACCGGGCTTCTAACATTTATTGGGTAAAAACTAGCAACAATATGTACATGTTGTTAGAGGTATTCCTTATCTCTAACATATCTCTAACACATGTATGAGCATGCATAGGCATAACTATTTTTCTTGGTAACATCTAGTTAGCATAGCAAGTACGTTTATTGACAAATACTGTATAAAACACTGCAAGTCTGCAATTCTCAAACACACCATGGTTTTCCTCGAAACTGTTAAATAACGTAGTATTCATAAACTGTAGTACCTTATGGGTAGTATGTTAAAAACTGTTGTTTGTAAATGTGGTAACATCCAAACAGGCCCTAACTCTCTTTTTTCACATTTTCCTCTTATGTGGACACCAGATGCAAACTTACTACATATCAACTATGAAGAACTTATTGCATCTATGGCATAATTATGGCACATTACCTCGTGAACACTGTGTTTTCACAGAGCAATTGTATTCCCCAAAACATCATATTGAGAAAATAGAATGAAATATTCTCCGATTGTAGTTATAAACACCATCTCATTTTACATAAAAAGGTGCAGAAAAGGACCTTGTATGATGGAACTTTAATCTGTTGTGGTCGTTGGTTGGATACGGGTCCGAGAACCGAAGGTAGGACGCTCGCCCTCATCTAACCGCTGACAAGGCTCTTCTCTGTCGAGGTAGCGAGGCTCTGAGGCTTGATTAGCCAGGGAAGCGAGGGATCGCCCTTCAAGCTCGGTGGGACTCTTCCCGACGAACAAGGAGGCTCTAATCTTTAGCCAACCGGTTAGAGACTAACTTTGTTTATTTCTTTTCTTCCTTGATAATGGATACATGCTATCCCTTTTATAGGAATAACCCGACTTGACTCTTAAGAAATAATCTATAAGAAAACTTATATCTAACAATCCAATTTAATAATAACTTGCCTAACTAATAGATATATTCCTAAATAGCAAAGACTGCCTCACATGGACGACGCTATAGAACGGGGTGCTACAGTAGACGCAATGCTACAGTAATCCGGTGCTACAGTACCACAATGCTGCCATGAGGTGCGCTGCAGTGCCTCGTTGGATATTGAACCATAACATTACACCCCTCGTGGCGAGGCAGCTCGTCCTCGAGCTACGGTGGTGACCACGATTGAAGTCCTTGGTGGCTCGTGTTAATGAGAAGATATGATGACGATGTCGCTTCACATGGACGAGGATCAACGAAGCTCGAATGGACAACAGTCATGTTGTCGAGTAAGATCTTCTGCTCTTCGCTGTTAGCCTTCAACTTCTCCAAAAGAGATAGTGCGGCACCGGAAGCCATGGTGAGTGGCTCTGATACCAAATGAGAAGTCAAGAGTTTAATTAAGTCTCAGAACCTCGCTACCTCGACAGGAAAGGTTCAGGAAAGGTTGACGGTTAGATGAGGGCGAGCGTCCTACCTTCGGTCCTCGGACCCGTATGCAACCAACGACCACAACAAATCTATGTTTGGCACATGCAAAGTGAAGATAGGCAACACCACTTATGAAGTTATAACAGAGAGATCACTATTATCTTAAAAATTGAGAAGATGTAAGTCAGTCATCAAAAGAACAAGCTTGTCATTTATCAAGTCTGTAACAAGCCAGAATCAGAATTAAAATAGATCGTGCACAGGAATGATGGTGGCATAAAGTTCTTTAGACAATACAGCAGAGGATAACATACACGAAACAGCAGAGAATATAGCACAAAACAAAAAACACAAGTAAACAGTAAATGACAGATGGAAATACAATCAATACTCAACGTCCGACATTGAACACTCATAGACAATTTATGCTACATAGAAACTCTATACATGACGGCAGTCAAGTCACAGGTGTAAAACCAAACAGGAGGAACCAAGATATTGCTTGCACGAACAGAACTAATGGAGTGCTGCAACACTAACATTAAGATACTTAATTAACATGAACAAGTCACACGTTTAAGGGCATACCTTGGAGTTAGAATGAATCGATCTGATGCCAAAGGTTACCATCAACTTAACTCAGGGGCAATCTGGTTGTAAGTATAAACAATGTTTGACTCAGTTGGTGGATAATGAATCTTTAAAAACATGCCTTTTAGTTGGTCATGGTAAGTCATCTCCTCCAGAACCTTATCCTCGGAGATCAACTTAGAACAGTGCTCCATTTCAGCTTTCGATAGCATATTCCTAACATTATTGAACTCGTCTTCTGTAGAGAAGACCAACTTGGACAAGTGATCCTTTTCTGCTTGCCTGTCATATTTGTCACCTTCACCTGTTCCATAAGTTATTAAATTGTATGCATATACAAATTTCTTCTGTCCTATCCTAAATGCTCTGCTGATAGCTTGCCTTCCAACAGCTGGGTTCCAAACAACATCTAGAAGAACAACTCTTGAAGCTCCTGTTAGGCTAATCCCTTCACAGCAAGCTCTTGTGGATGCAAGTAACACCCTCGCATCACTATCTGGATTATTGAAAACTTCAATTGAAGTCTGGCGATATCTTGGAAGGATCTTCCCATCCATTTGGAGAATCTCCTTCCCTTCTCTCCATTTGAAAAATTTGCGAAGATGTTCTTTTATCAGTTCTAATGGCTGAATAAATTGACTAAAAATCAATACCTTTTCTTTCAGTGCTTCACACAAACGAACAACTTCAATTACAAATCTTGTTTTTACCCCTTCATAGGGATTTGACCTTAATTTCTCAAGCATAGGTTTATCAATAAGTGAAGCTTCCTCTTCAGACATGTTGATGGCAGTTACAAGGGAAGGATGTGTGGAGGCTAAAGAAATAACATATTCATGTTCAAAATTGTTACCAGACCCAATGTTTTCCACCTTTCTAATGATACTCTTTTGAAGGGGAAGAGGTTTCAAAACAATCACACACTCTCTGAGCCCAGGAAGAGTTCGAAGAATGTTCCCATTATGGATATGAACGAATGGTTTCAATATTGATCTTACTTTCTCTGCATTATCATCAGTTACATTACTAGTTAGTGAAGCCCAAACTCCTTTTTCATATTTATCAGAAAATTTATCCCGTTGCTTCTTTGAGACGTAGTGCCTTCGACCCACTCTTGTTTTAGTCAAAAACATTTCACCGAACCTGGGCCTTACCAAACAGAGTATATTGTAAAGCTCAAGAAAATTATTTTGGAAAGGAGTTCCGGATAGAATTATGCGCTTCTCAGTTTTAACTTTTCCCAATGTCTTCCAGATGACACTGCGTTCATTCCTAGGTGTGTGCCCTTCATCTAGAACAAGCAAACCAGGGTTCTCGAGAAGAATGCTTCTTACTTTGTTTTCTTCAGTGCAGCCAGGCTTTTCAGATGTTAGTTTCATATATAGACCATAACTTATTCCAAGAATACCATGGCCCTTGTTCCATGAAAGCAATTTTACAAGCCTTGTCAGCTTTTCTGTTCGGTGCTCTTTCTTTATTAACCTACATATGTCTCTGTCTTCTTTTCCAGAGTAATCCGTAGTGTTCATTATATGAAAAGGAACATTGACATTCCATTTCTTGAACTCCTCTTCCCAAGCAAACAGCATCCCGCGAGGCGCAATAATCACTGGCCGGCAGTCTGGAAATACCTTCATATATGTCTGGATAAACACAATAGCTAAACGTGTCTTTCCTGTCCCTGGGGCGTGACAGATCACACATCCTCCAACAACATCAGGCTTAGCTCCATGTTTCAGCTCATCAAGCCTAATATCACCGACTAAATTTGTCCACATAAATTCAAATGCTTCACGTTGATGCTGATACAGAGTACTAATGACGCCAGGAATGAGATCCCACACCGTTCCATAAAGATGGAAATCTTGAGATTGCCCGTCACCACTCCCTGCTTGTTCACAAAGATCATGATACATCAACGCATTCTTCAAACCAGAGGCATTTTGCCATACAGGTTTCTCTGCAAAATTTGACACCTGGAATGAAAGAACGAGTTAAATGATGGAACTTATTAACTTTGTGCTGTGGAAAGTGAGCTAAATTCATTGAGAGAATATAAAACTCACCAATGATGGTAAAATGAATCTGATTTCCAGATTTACCAAGGTGCAGTATTTGCATCTGATTCCTATTTGCTCATCAATAATAAATTCATGCTTCCCTCGAGAACAAGGTGCTATAGGAGCAAGTGCAAAATCTAGCAGATTGCTCCCTTCTTGGCCCTACAAAACAACAAAGCTAATCATTTCAATCTGGTTGCCTCAACTAGACAATGCCACAAATTAAAGCATATCTCACAATAGAAAGTCTTGGAGGAGTATGAAACATAATATAGTTAAAATTGACAAGAATCTCCTGGATGTGACCTTCAAATGGTGTTCTGCTGTTAAACAGAGATAGCGTAAAGGAATGTTTAGTTTCTAAAAGAATGAATAAATGTTTCTTGTTGAAGAATAAAGAGTACATATTTTCCAGTAGCATCAAGTATGCATGCATGCTATGTATGTCTGTGTTAACACGTTAGGTGATCATACCAGGTTGAGACTATCATTCCCAAAAAAAAAAGTGTGACATTAAAATACTGGTAAACATTGAACTTAGCAAATCAGACAGCAGTGATGATGAAAGATCTAACAAAACATGCTTTAAATGTCATGGTAAAGGTCATAAGATGAGTGCTCTTAGAGTTGAGGAGATCGTCGCTGAAAAGACGGTCGTGAAGACTACCACGAAACCGAGGATGGTTTCGCTTGAAGGGGGAGGGAATGATATGGCGCCAAGTACTACTACCACTTCAGTTTGTCATCCTAAGTTGCATTCACAACTTGAGGTAACAATGGGTGTTGATTTGATCAATGAAACGAAGGAAGTGTTACATGTGGCCAAGAGGCTGGATGGGGAGGCCGGCCAAAGAGAGGGAACGTGCTCTTGGGATAAAACCCTAGCGCATGCGGGCGGTCAAGAAAGACATGAGGTGCTATGGCCGCATGGGTTGCATTGGCGTCAAAGGAAGCATCAAATACATGGGCCAAGTTGGCTAATGAAGCTAAGAGAAGGAAAGCCCACAACACAAGGAAAACCGAGAGGGAGACTTGGCCATGCGTGGGAAGGAAGCCGAGAACATGGCACGTGGGTTGGTTCAGTTCGGATCAAATTCGGCCAACCAATTGGTCTTTAATATCTTATTCCAAAATTAGTGTGTCCTAGTGGCTTGCATTTAGTCATTAAATCCAAAATTCCTTTTTTGCTGATATTTATATTCCGAAAATAGGAGAGTTTGAGTTGTATGCGTTTAGGAGGTTGAGTTGGTTCTGAACACTATTTATGTGTACTGTACACACATGGTAGATTCCAAAATTGGAGAGTTTGAGTTGTGTGTGTTTAGGATGTTGAGTTTGTTTTAGACACTATTCATGTGGTACTGTTCATACAAAAAGCATTGTACTTGCGTGAGAGGTTATTTAAGCCCCACGGTTATTGTTCACGCGTGGACACTGTTCACTGAGGCTACTACTACTTGCAATTCAATCTATTAGATTGGTTTGTGAGTGTATTGATTTTCTTGCAATTCAATTCACCCGACTTGGTTTGTGATATTGCTATTCTCCCCTCAAATCATCCTATTTGGTATTGTTCATGTGGGTGCTATTTACATGCATGGTACTCTTTATCCGAAGCAAAAGAGAAAAAGACGACGCATCACTAATCTTCGTGTGCACCGTGTAAGATTGGGCCAACAATTCGGGATCCTTCTAATCAACTAGTTGGATCTTTATCAGGTGGTATCAGAGTTTGAGGGCTTTGTACATTCTCTCTTTTGCTTGTACATAAACTTTTTTCTACTCTATATATAATATAAATATGCAGTAGGGGTCTCCCCTGCTGTTTTCCGTAGAAAAAAAAAAGATCTAACAAAAACCTATTTTTAAACACAGCTGGTTCTTTTGTCTGAGAATATAAGCAGTAGTGCAATAAACACATAATACAGATACGTTGCCATGCTCCATAATCAAATCAATACCACTACAGAAAACAAAAGAATGACAGCATCTGCAATGTCAAGACAATAGTCATACTGCAATAAAAAAAGTACCTCGTCATCATAATAGGTTCCAATATTCTCTGACTCTAAAGCAAAGTCAAAGTCAGCCCACAGCATACCCAGTGTAGCATCTTGCTCTGGCCTATCAGTTGGTATAGGATTTTCATCCCCAAATGAAAATACCAATGGATGCAAATCCTTGAAATTATACTCAATCCGAGGGTTCTGGTCAAAAGGAGAAGATTCTCCATCTTTATCGTTACACATCTTATCCATCAGAAGCTTCATAAGAGACTGCCGCTTTAGCATGGTTGAATGGCTGGATTTCTTGCCAGATTTTAATGATGAATGCTTCTTTTTCCTCCCAACTTTGTGATCGCCGCCTCCTTGAAATCCATACCTTCGATTCCGATCAGAACCCGATGAGTTGGAATCGGAGTCCAAGTCCCGCTCATACAAACGGCGGTTCTTCATTATCCCAAGCTTCAGCTTTTTCCTCCTCTCAAGCTCCCAAGTAAATCGCAACAGCTTCTGTTGCTGCGTAATCGTGTCATTGCCCACTGGGCCTTCACTGCCATATTTCTCAAAGTTGAGTGGCGAATAAGATCAACATCTGGATCTTCATCCTCCTCCCACTCGAGACCATATCTTACAGTATCATCAATTATCTCATCGTCGGATGAGTCAAATCCTTTCTTGTGTTCTCTCCTTTCAGCCTCTTCTTCCTTTTCCTCTTCTTCCTCTTCATCATAACTACCACTATTGTCATTGTCATCGTTGTCATCCTCCTCGTCATCCAGTTCGACTTCTGTATCATCATCATCCTCTTTTGGCTCATCAGACAATGCCTCAAAATATGTATTGTACGAAAACCTATCTTGATTTATCCCCCACGATGACCGAGTTCTCCATGCAACACAAGATGGCCCAATTGGTATCTTTGCTTGCACCAACGGCTTCCTTTTCAAGGCATTGCTTACATCATTGAGCACTTTGACTTCCTCATCAGAATCAAGAATTTCTATAAGCAAGCTCCCTTGGTTAAAACCCAGAGTTCCTTCTCTCTTTGGCTCCACCTCATCTTTGATAACCTCTTCCTCCTCCTCATGACACCTCACTCCACCAAGAACAACCATGTGATCCACCAAATCTTGCGTTGCCACCTTAGCATCGTCATGCATTGGTTCAGACATGCCACATTCATCAGCATCATCCATAAAATCGTCACCATCATCACCATCATCATCAAATTCCATCTCATCCTCAGTTTCCCAATCCACTCCATTTGCATCCAAATCACCACCATTGATGTAAGCACGAATGACATCTCCGACCAGCTTTTCCTCCAACATCTCGTCGTCGTAGTCATCTTCACAGGGTGCCACCTCCTCAGTCATCACATCCGCAATTGGTACCACCTCCCTGTTCCCAGAGTCCTCCGTGTCCTCCTCATCCATTACCTCCTCCTCCACATCAAAACCACCATCTTGGCTACCACCCTCGTTCTCACCACCTTCCACTCCCTCCTCATCCCCTGATACCACCCCATTCATCACATGATTCAAATTCAAAACACTGACCTCCCCATTCCTACGATGCTCATCAATTCGATCTCCAGCAGCAGCGTTGAGATGCCCCTCGTTCCCCTGATCAATGCCACCTGCGTCCCCCGTGCGAGACTCGCCATTCTCATCATCTGAAGCACCATCAGCTCGCCCACTGTTCTCACACCCGTCAATCAGTGACTCCTCCAACCATTCTCCACAAGCCGGCGCCTCCGCCTCCGCCTCCGATTCGGCCTCTGCCTCCACCTCCTTGCCCTTCCGCGCCAGAGCCCCATCCGCTGGCACCGAGGCGCGCCGCGAGCGCCCACGACGCTTCCCTCTCGACACCGGCTTCGAGGCCGTCTTCGAGGCCGCGGCGCGCTTGCTCCCTGCGCGGCCCTCTGCCTCCGCGGCCTCCGCGCTCGTCCCCTTCCTCCGCCTCTTCCTCCTCGGCGCCTCCTCCGCCACCACCGCCGCCACCGGCGCCTGCATCGCCAGCCTCCGCGATCGCGTCCGCATCGCCACCGTACCGGCAGGCACCAGCGGCGGAGGCGGCGGCGACGCCGAGAAGACGCGCCTGCTCGCAGCCGCAGGCGCCGCTCCGTCGTCGTCGTCGTCGTCGAGGTCGATGACGACAATCCCCGCGTCGCGGCGGCGCGGGCGCGGGGAGGACGCTAGGGTTTCACCGCGGCTGCGGGCGCGGCGCGCGGAGCGATCCATGCGGGGGAAGGTTTTGCAACGGCGCGGGCGTGGGGCGGACTGCGGAGAGGTGGGGGTAGTTGATGCTTCGTAGCTAGTGGGGGTGGGGGGTTTATGGCGCGGGAGCATGACGGGCGGGCCCGAACGGGGTTTGGGTAGCGGCGCTCGGGGGGCGGGGCGGTGGACCCGAGCGGACGACAAGGAGAGAGAAAAGCCCGCGAAATGGCGGCCGGGGCCGCGGCCGGGGCCGGAGTCCGAGGAGGCCGGATCGGCTGCGGCCGCGCTCTGTGCTGCGTTGCACTGTGGCCGGCTGCGGCCATGGGAGATGATGCTGATGCCCGTGCCCCTTATCGCCCTTTCTGGCTTTTCTGGAGCTATGCGATGCGAATCCCTGTAGTGTGTTTCTCTTCTGATTCTCGACAGCTCCTTCACTCAATTTTCAGCTGTTTTTAGAAATATTAGATGCGCGTAAAGCCGCTACTAGTGCTCCTACGCTTTAGCTGTGTAACGAATGAGGAATACTGCGGTGGAATAAGAATTATTTGACTCGGTTATATTCAAGGTGCTAGCTATCTGTGACTGTATGTGCATTAAATTTAGTGCGGGTAAAGCCGTTACTAGTACTTCTACATTTTAGTTGTGTAATTAATGGGCAGTTACATGTGATTCTTACTATGAGCGCAATAAATTTATTGACACTGTAGCGGCAATTATAGTTACAAAGCTTATCGAGATTATATTATAACAAGTCTATTAGCAAGTCAAGATCATTTGCACTGTGGAACGGGCCTATAAAGTTAGTAGAAGTTTTTTTTCTTGATAGATAGATTACATCTTAACCAATGTCTTGCTTTTGGGAGGTCTTGAATCATCCAATCAAAAAACAAACCGTTTAAATTGATTGTAGAAGTATGTTAGCTACAGCGGTGCCGCTATAGTGCACAGTAATGCTTTTGCTACTATTCTTTGCAATTACACTTACAAACTATTGTTTGCCTTTGGCTTTATTGATGTAAATACGTAAAGGATGTTGTTTCCTTTTATCATAGATGGGTTTGTCTTCTATTAGAAATATTAGTGCTATGGATCGTAACTCACAACCATGAGATAAGCATGTTGTGGTTCAATGATTGTGTGCATTGGAAACAAAAATATATACATAACATCTATCTTTTGTTATAATAATTTGACTTTCAAAAAGTACAGGCATAAAAGCACTACTCTACTCTGTTTTACTTACCATTTTTAAGGCATGTGTGTAGTGTGGCTATTTTATAAGAACTGCCTCTAAAGTTAGCAAAAGTATATTTTTCCTAAACATGAATACATCTTATAGTGAAAAATCATTGTTACTTATCTCTACTATAATATTGCAAGTAACCTTTAATATATAAGTTGTGCGCAGACCTAAAGAACAAATAATATAGATTCACACACCGCATGGAGCGCTATTTAGTCGGTCCATATAGTATCACAAGTTCACGTGCATTTACTGCACACATCACCTTTAAAGTTAGCAAAAGTATCTTTTTCAAGGGGAATTTGTCATCTAGCGGCTGGATTTTTCACATGACATGCCTCTGAAATCAACCGTCTTACCTACGCCCCCATCGATTCTCCTAGGCACGTGCATTTGTTTGTGTCCTCGCTAACAACACCCGAGTTTAACATTGCTCATCAACCATTAGGTTAATGATTTCCTCACAGCATCACTAATAAACGTTTCTTCGTTCTTAAACATGTTCAAGTTTAAATCTTTTCGCTTGTATCTTTTAAATTTTAATTTTGACATATATATTCAGTAATCAGTAGGATCCTTAATTTCCTACTGTTAAAAAACATGTTCGAGTTGAGAGGGAAACGAACCAATTATTCTGAAGTATTATTATTTTCTATAGATCTAAGCTATCTTATAAATATTTTATGCATTTTTACGTGTCCTCACATCAAACACACAAAAAAAACTAAGAACTCATTTGGAACACAAGAATTTCACTCAATTTTCAGCGTGAATTGAACTATTTTTATATGAACTTTCTGGTTCCAAAAAGAGCCTTAATTGCTTGTACATATTGATGCTAATATCACGTGCTTAAAAAAAGTTTGCTGGTAGACTGGTACACCCGTCTCATAGAGAAAATGCATAGCAATCACTTAATTTGTGTACTACGCGTAACCTAGCTTGGAACGCACAAACATGTCCATTCGCTTAACCCATCCCATGTATCTCTTTCAACAAAATTTCACTCACATTTTTTAATGTTTAAATTAAAAATGGTAATATAACGTTTACATTAAAAAAAAATCCTACACACTGCATTTACCGAACAGTTCATCGTAAAACAAAACTCTTTTTTTTTTGCCACCCATGCATTGTTACATCGTCTTACAGGAAGATGTGTCAATATAATATAAGCCGTTATTGGTTACAAGAATTACTGTACCTAAGACGCCGACTAAACAACACTCAAAACTCAATCCATACAAGGAGAATGAAAATTGACACCGCAGAGAATTTAGGACCAGATACTTCGCCACAATCTTTGCAAACACTTACAAAGAAACACATCCTCACACGAGCAAACCCATGTATCCAATAAAGATTGCAGATTTAGGAGCCTTCCTTATGGAAGTCGGCCAATTATATCCAATAAAGATTGCAGATTTAGGAGCCTTCCTTATGGAATTCGGCCAATTATAATGGCATGTTGACGCCCCCGTGTAAATTAGCATTATATCCCTTCAATTTCCTCTTCATGAGCCGGCGGGGAAGTTAAACGATAACAGCTCAGTTGACTGTCAGTGACCTTCAGTGAAGTTTTTATTTCTTTCGACACAACCCTCTTTTGTCGGTAAATAGTGGAGCTGTCTCCCCAAAGAATATATAAAAATCAGCATGACAGTAAGGGAAAAAAATGGAGCATGCAAACCTCTTTCTTTTACTCTGTGTATCCAAATTCTGGATCCATATCAAGTTTCCGTTTTAGACGAGACTTGTCAGCACTGCAAAATAGGAGGTTAATATGTTCAATTATTATTTCACACAATAAAATAGCTGAGTACAGTAATACAATCTAGCTTCATTGGTGATTTAAACATTGACACGAGTTCCATTCGTCAAGGATAGTGCTGTTTACCTGTTTAGCGTCGGTCTAGGAGCTGGTCGCGTGCCAAACACAGCTCCAACATCAATTGACATTGGTATTCTAGCACTCTGACCAGACATGTCATCAATGTGCCTCGCCCCTGAAGGATGCTCTTCCGGTTTGTCTGCCCGATGCATATTGCCTTCCATCCCTTCATGGGCAGTCACCCTGCGCAACTTTCTCGGCGGGGAGAGCACAACAGGGCCGTCCTGCAGGTTCAAGTTCGGTATCTTGTTCCCTGAGTCTCCCTTCGGCGGTGGCCTTGGAAGTTGTGATGGTTTTGTTGGCGCTGGTACTGATGAAAAGTACCTTAACACCAAATATAAACATAGTTTTGTTATGCATGCTAGTAAGAGAGAAAAGCTTGTGTTTCCAATCAATCACACTGGCATACCTGTGTTCTAGAGCCTGCTGAGCAGTAATTCTTGCTTTTGGGTCATATGTAAACATTTTTGACAGAAGATCCAAAGCATCATCACTGGCCATCGGAAACAATGAACGAAGTGGAGATGCAGAAACAAATTGGTATTCAACATAATCTGGAAGATAAACCATGTCTGGCCATTGAGAAGACTTTGGAGTTCCAAATGCTGCAAAGATCTTCCCAAGTTGATCGATGTCACTAGAACCCTGCAACATTAACTTTTAATGACTTGGGTACCCCTTAAAGCTCCTAGTATTATCACTACCAAAATGGCAATTGCTACTCATTGAATTAGGTCCACCATTCAACAAATGAGCAACCAAAGCATGGTTCTCTGTCACTCCCCAAAAAATGTTACCCTCCCTCCCTCCCAATCCTTTTGCAAACCAACTTGTGTTCTTCTCTTAGTAGCACACATGCAGAAAGTTACCCCGAGTGCAAAAGATCAAACATGCGAATGAATCCAGGAAAGAAGGCCATCCATTAGAAGTAGCATCCTTAGGGGTTTAAGAAAGCTTACAAAAGCCATATGCAGGAGTCCTATGTTAAGTGGTTATTAAACTCAAAACACTTTACAGGGCTCTTGTATTGGCATTATGGGGAAGTCGCAGATTTGCAGGGCAGGATTACTTAAAGGTACAGGGGAAATCTTATCCTGAAAACAAGTCCATTGAAAATCAGATATTTTTAGAGCCTACTATATGGAGGCAATTAGAGACAATCTAACAAACATTTTCAATCAATTCCAGCTTTGCACTCAGAAAACGGCGGAAAGTGACATGAAAAGGCTCAACAAGGTTGCTTTCCTTGTATGGATAAAGGAATCTTCAAACCAGTAGATATATAATGAAGCAGCTTTTGATGAGCATCTTGAACTTCTTAAAATGGACTAACATTGACACCTCTGCAGCTAGTAAGAATTCATAGCTTGGATAAAAAAGAAGCCCATAATAGTAAGCGTGTAATGAGGAGGACCACAAAAAAGTAAGCATTTAATGAGGGCCGCATTCCACAAGTATATTGGACTCTGCATTCCATATTTTTGGAAAATAGACAAGATAGATTGGGGCAAATTAATGACTCAGAAAGCCTGCAGCAAGATAAGAAACGTGCTGCCAGAACTGACCTTAGTAAGATGCCTGGCCATTTCAATTGATCAAAACAGAAATATGGACATTATTATCAGCATTAGAATATTCATGTTATCTAGTCTCAAAGATGCCTTAATATATTTTTTTACCTCAGATCAAGTCCACAAAATTTACATTGCAAGCAGAATGATGACCAGTAAGCAAGTTCAAGCTTAATTTTCAAAGGTAAAAGCTTCCAGTAATCAGAACAGTATAGATTCGCTGAACTGAAAACCCTTCTTCAGCCAAAATATGTATGACTGTAACAAGTAGGTAACCAGCTCTATGCCGGAGCCTATAAAAAATTACGCTTAAGGCAATGGAGAACAGGAATAATACAACCAAATAAAAAAAAACGATGTTACACAAGAATGAAGAACAGGAATAACACAAAGCACTAGTTCTACATAAAAGAGTTTGTAGACTCTAATTCAGATCCATCACATGAGATTAAGGCCTAAGAGCACATGCCACAAATTCACCTTCCAAAAAACATGGAAAAGGCAAATACAACGAAGAAATAGCACCCCAGTGAGAACCTAGAATGTTCAACACTTTTCTTCTCAAGCATAGGTTGAAAGAAGTAGCTTCCTTACTGAAAACGATGAGTTGATGACAGATATCACATAAAAATAAACAAGACTATAGTATAGAGAAAATAAAATTGTGGATTTCGTGCCAATTTTTTTACATTGTAGGGCTGTCCATATATGTCAATTTTTAACTGTTGGAAAGGTCCTTCATATGTGCACTTTCGTAGGAATGCTATAATTTGTTTATTTTGGCACATGGCACAAACGATGCTTAAATGTTGTGGCTAGGTGCAAATAGCCTTCCCTTTGACACAAACTAAAGCGAAAGATTTGAATACTCACAGAAGCAATTTTTTATGCTATCCATTAAAGTTGTCTGTCCAAATTAATCCCTTAGATACTTCAAAGCAGTCTGATTGCGGGAACAATCCAATCATATCACTAGGGCCAGACCCTTTTCCAGTTTTTCCCGGTTAAACCTACTGTCTGGTCCGGCTTTTAAAACAATATTTTGAGGTAAAAGTCAATTTGAACTGTGCGGTTATCACATTATCAAGGAACAATGAACTTGGCCATGCAGTCATGCACATTGCATTCTCAGAGCACACAAACATATCTTAATCCCAAATAGATTGAAATGAATAACCAAATTTACTTCATCGAGGAAACTAAGAGACTGCTAAACCTGGAGAAAGGGTCGCCTAAGAAGCAGCTCAGCAAAAATACAACCAGCAGCCCAAATATCCACCGCAGATCCATACTGCTTTGTGCCAAACAATAATTCTGGCGCTCGGTACCATCGTGCAAAGACCTATATGTGGGGGAAAAGGTCAAATTCAAGTGCCCACCAGCATCAGGATAATATAACTCTAGTGAAAGAAATAAAATAGAAAGTAATAACAATGCAGTAAACAACACTGTGATAAGCTGAGAGGCGGTCCTTGACTACATGATACTCATTGTTACTGAATAAAAACAATGGATTAACAGAACTTTCAGATATGGTGATTCTGGAAGAAACTGCCCCTTCTAAATCAATAAAATTTAGGATATTTTCTAAACAGCAATAGTGACTCTGGAAGAAAATGCCCTTCCCAAATCAATATTTTTTAGCATTTTTTCTAACTGGATCATTCGAGAAATTACCAAACAAGCAAACTGCAATCTAAAAGCTCATATACAACGTATGAATCAACTGGAATATCCTGGAAATACGATAAGACCTTCCTCACATGTATGTATTTTGTTCCATCCAGAAAGATTAAGTTTTTCTACTTCCTAGGAAAGTCAGCAGCTACAACTAGGATACTTAGTTGGTTTAAGATATTCTATCTTTTCGCTTTAGCAGACAATTGCTACTGAGAGGGCTAAAATAGTTTTTGAGATTAGGTTACATTAGTAAAAAACCTATGAATAAATTTATCTATGCCACAGCACAAATTATTATTGCTATTGCAAAAAGAATTACATAAGATCAACAAATATTGCTAAGCATGTGTCGTGTTTTATGGATAAACAGAAAATCAAAGCCATCAAAACCAGCAATATCCACATGGCTCAAAAGAATACACAACATAAGAACTAATAATACTACTTGACAGAAGTGCATATTTTGTTCCTGCGACCAGCTTCTGGGAGTTCCAGGACACAATTAACTGAATGTATAGTACATAAGTATATCAAACCTGGTGTGTGAAGTTCCGTTCTGGACTCCCAAATATGCGTGCTAGACCAAAATCTGCAAGCTTGAGCTGCCCATCAGCTCCGATAAGTAAATTATTTGGTTTCATATCCCTGCAGCACAGTTTGTGTCAGATATTGCTTTCTTTAAAAGAAACTAGCAAGATAGTAAGTACCTGTGTAACACCCATTTCTTATGGCAGAAGGCTAGACCTTTCAACATCATCTGAATATAAGATTTTGTGTCAGCTGGAGATAATACAATGTTCCTATCTCGTATGACAGCTTCCAAGTCAGTCTCCATGAACTCAAATACAAGGTGCAAGTTTCCCTTGCAAGGGAAAGCATCAATTAGCTCTATAATATTAGGATCTTTCAACTCCTTAAGCAGTTTGATTTCCCTCAATGCTGTGAAGTTCACACCTTCCTTGTACTTCCCTAGCCGGATTTTCTTGATCGCAACTATATTCCCAGTCTGAAAATAAACAACAAGCAACAATTTGTGAACACTAGCTCAAACAGACCGAAGTGCCACTATGAAATCTGAGCAAGCATCATCAACAGAGGGGGAGTAAATTGTTGCAACACTAAATTCACATGCAAATCTGAGCAAGCATCATCAACAGAGGGGGAGTAAATTGTTGCAACACTAAATTCACATGCGTTGGTACTTGACAAAGTTAACTTAAAAGCACTGCAAACACACCCTACATCTGTTGAATAAAAACTAATACCCTAGGTTCCTAGAATACACAAATACATGAGTCCACGGCAAATAAACCCTGCTAACCAACGGAATACAGACGCAAGGCCACTACAGCCTCCTATCCATTACCCTAACCCCTTTCACATCAAATGGAACAGCCCATGATTTCAAGCATTCGCAGCCCATGATTTCAGTTATTCGCTACAACTGGGATGCCAAATCCAGCACAACAGCTCGAAAACCTATCCCAGCGTCAACGATGCCAGCTCAATCAACACACTCCTGGACGAGACCAAGTGAATTCCGTTCTCAACAGGACTAATCACACATGGTGGATGGGAGAGCAGCCTTGCCTGCCTCTCCTAGCCACTTCACAGGGAGCCCAGCCGCTCAGTGACGCGATTACACAAGCTACCGCGACCCAAAACCCCTAACCCCTAAGCTCAATCGCACGACCACCTGCCCCCTCACCAAGCAGATGGATGGAGAAAGGGTGCCAAACAAACTAAGGCCTAATTCTCGAGGGGCACCCGCAGATCAGCGCCCCGAGGGTTTAGGAGCGGGAGGAAGGGGGCGACCTTGGTGTCGATGGCCTTGAAGACGACGCCGTAGGTGCCCTCGCCGAGGACCTCGCGCTTCAGGTAGCGGTCCGCCACACGCTTCACGCCCGCGTCGTCGTCGCCGCCGCTCGCCATGGGGCGGGCCCCACCACCACCCCCGGAGGCGGAGGCAGCGGCGGCGGCAAGGGGGAGAGGGTGAGGGGCGCGGGGGGGGGGGGGGGGGGACACTGCCGGAGAGGGAAGCGGAGGCGAGACGGTGTGCGGTGCTCTCTCGGCTGCGCGTGCTGCCTGCCGCTCGGCACCGGGGAAGAATTTTATGCTCCCGCACGCACACCCTTTATTTCGGCTTTCTAGGTATTGTTTTGCGATTTCCAAATAATTTGATCATATATCCTTTAGATGAAAATTCGATTTACCTCCCGGTCCACATTTGACCTATGACCCCACATGTCATTGAGGTGGAAGGGTAAATCCGAAATTCGGAGGTATATGATCTTTCCAAATATATCCGCTTTTTCCCATCTTTCGAGCTTGAGTCTTTGGGCCCGTTGGGCAGGTGGGCAGTTGGCCGCGTTGGATCGGGTTAACTGTGCTGAGAAACCGTTGTTGATGAGTTCGATCCGATTGATCATTTCATAGTTGGAAAGAGAATCGCATACAAATACAAGTACAGAAAGTGAAATGAATACAGAGATGGGAACTCCTCTCTCTCTCTCTTTCTTTCTCTTCTGATCAACAAGCACGTACAATGAGTTGGGACCCCCTATATATAGACTAAAGGGATGAGGAGCCCACTTATAAGCCAAGGCTGCACAGAAACCTAGTGAAAAAATTTTAGGGAAAAAATACATGGTACACGTTCTGCTATGTTGCACAAATTGTCTCATTAAAAACCTTAGCCGAGAAATTTCAGCAAAACTCGTCAAGGGAAAAAGAGTATAATTCATCAAATTTCATTTAATCTTCAGGATTTTTTTTGGTACTCGATCTTCGTGATCAAATTTCAATAATGAGTTCGTGAAGATTCTCCCCCCTAAATTATACACTTTTCTAAATCTCATCATTCCAATTCCATATATGCACATTTCAAAACTAGATGCTGGAAGTGACTTAGTGAAAAAATCTGCAAGATTTTTACATGACTTAGTATGCAGTATTTTAATTTCGTCCATCTTTTGCAATTCATGAGCATAGAAGAACTTAGGGTTAATATGCTTTGTGAGATAACTCTTCACATAACACATCTGTACTTGTGCAAACAAGCCGCATTATCTCCATAGATAATGGTGGGAGTTTGCGCGGTATTCAATCCATACGACTGCTGGATGTGGTAAATCATTCGCCGAAACAAAACACATTCTCGTAATAATTTCTGAGTGGTTCGTCGAAGTTGATACAAAACTTTGCTTAGACGATTTCCATGAAAATGTAGTTCCACCACACAGGAATACATAGCATGTTTGTGACTTGGTTGTATGCGGGTCCGGCAGGTACCCGGCATCTGTATAGCCAGCCATAATCAGGTCTTGGTTCTTTCTGTAGAATAGACCAATGTCTTTGCTTCTTTGAAGGTATCGAAGGATGTTCTTTATTCTCTACCAATATATTTTGGTAGGTTCTGCACTATACATTGTTAATAGGTTTACGACAAATGTAATATCCGGTCTAGTACAGTTTGCTAAATACATGAGTGCTCATATTGCACTTAAGTACGGAAATTTCGGTCCCATGACTTCCTCTCCTCTTCTCTAGGTTTGTACGGATCTTTGTCTTGCTATAAAGATCTCCCAACCATCGGCACTTTCGAAGGATATGCCTTTTCAAAGTCGAACTTTTCTAACACCTTTTGAATATATGCTCACTGATGCACTAATATCCCTTTAGGGACATACTCAAGCTGCAAGTCTAGGCAATATTTGGTTTTACCCAAATCTTTCATATCGAACTCCGATTCCAAGTAAGAACTTGCTTCTTTAATATCTTCCAAATTTTCAATGATATTCAGATCATCTATATACATTGAGATTATACAAAATCCATTCTGGGATCGTCGTATAAATACATAGGGACAATCCTCATTGTTTGTGTAGCATTTCTTGCATAGAAAGTCGCTCAAACGATTATACCAAATTCAGCCTGATTGTTTAAGTTCGTACAGTGATTTTTCTAAGTTTCACACCGTACAGCTTTCTATTTGCCCTGTCTTAGTTCGAGACAATGATACCTTCATATAAATATTTGAATCTAAATTTCCATAAAGGTATGTAGTTACCACATCCATCAATTTTATTTCTAAATTCAAGTTCACTGCTATTGAGATTAAATATATAAAGGTAACTCTGCTCATGACCGGGAAATAGGTTTCTTCATAATCAACTTCTGGACGTTGAATGAAACCTTATGCAACGAGCCTTACTTTATATCTTACAACTTCATTATTTTCATTTCTCTTTCGAACAAATATGTAACAGCCTTCTAACTTAGGGTTTGTATTTCAAATGTAAAATTTTGAGGAGAAATAAAAACTTTTGGTATCTCATGAAGTCATTTCGAAGTTTTCCAAATTTTCCTAGCAATTTCCAATTTTTAGAATTTAATTCTTGTGATTGGAAATGGTTGTCAGCAAATTCTTAGACTTCAAACTTGTGATCATCCTCTGCAAATATTTTTCCTATCATCTTGATCATCCTATCCACCTACCTGAATTATTTAACAATTTTTAGATTTTATTTGCTATTTCAAATGGCCAAGTCAAACTAGTTTGAAAATCTGGTCAAACATCTGAACAGCAGCTTGTGAATTTTATTGGGAGAAATATAGTGCATGAAAACTCCTGGAAAAATTACACAAGGTTGTCCTCTGTCCCAGTAAGCTTCCATAAAAATTTCAGAATTTTTGGAGCTCTGGAACTACCTCTAAAATTCCCAAACCTTCTTTGTCTTTTAATTCAAACTCGAATCACTGTCTCTGCTCGGACCCAACTCACACTCAAGTCCGACCGCGCCGCTCGGCTTGATCGCGCCAACTCGCCGCGTCGCCCGAGTCTTTTCGCTCGTGACCGTCCGATGCAGATCACACGGTCCGCGTTCGCGTATGCAATCGACCGGTCCGAATGCATACAGGATCTCAACCGCCCATCTCGCATCCAACGGTCAACACAATCCCGGCCAAGTCGGACCAACTGCTCGCGCCGCGACTTGACTCTCTCGCACGCCACCGCTGCCATCGACTAGCGGACCCCACCGCCGTGACCGCCTCGCTTTCTCCGCGTCTCACCGAGCTCGCGCCGCCGCGCATGCTCGCCACGCCCTCATCGCCGCCACTTTTTGTCCTCGTGTCGATCGAGAAGCATCGCCGCGACTCCTTAAAACCTTTGAGCTCACCCATGCGCCGCTTCTCCGCTCTCGCTTTCTCGCCCATTTCTGCTTTCGCCGAGAAGAGAACGGCAGCGCCGCCGCGCTAGCGCCGCCGAGCGAGCAGCGACCGACGCGTGCTCCTCTCACCACGCCGCCTCCATTTTTGCCACCGGATCATCGGCGTGCATCGATCGCCAGAGCGACTTCATCGCCTCCGCCTCCGGTGATCTTGGTCCTGTAAGCTTTCTGGCGATCTAGTGAGTATCATGCTTTGGCGGTTGGTCCCTTAGGATCGCCCTGATCCACTGAATCTAATGGAAGTCTTGTTTTCCTCTTTGGTGCATCACCGAGGTAGCGCGACCAGTTCTTCTTCGGGCTCGGTATTTCGCCGCCGCGATGATTCCAGCCGCCTCAGACCTCCTTCGTCGGCGTAATCCGGGGCTTATCCTTCCTGGGATCAAGGCGGAGCTGAGGCGCACCTTCTGGGGTTTTCTCGAAGCTCGCAGCGTCTTCTCCGCAGAGCCGCACCTTCTTCTCCGCCTCCGCTCGCGCCACCGCCGCGGCATCCTCAAGGTCCCGGTCACCGCCATCGAAGTTCGTAAGGCGCGGTGAACTGGCGGTATAATCCTCTCGCTTGAAACCTCATCGTTCGCGAGATCCATTGCGCGCCGCGCCATCCCCCGTGGTCGCCGGTGAGCCGCCGCCACGTTAGCTCTAACCTTCTCCGTTAGTCCTTAATCGCCGCTTAGTCAGATCACGCTTTGTGGGCCACTCTCTGGTTAATTGCGTTTAGAGATTATTAATCCAGCCGTTATTCATTCTCTGAGTCGTTGTCTTGTGGGCCATGCCGCCAGTTAAGGTTTGCGTAATTTTGTTTCTACGTTTTCTCTGTTAGGAAGCGTATTTCTCTATGAGTATATGTTAGGATTACACTTTGTTAAGCCGAAGGCGTAATCATAAATTACGCCATCGCTGCCTCTCGGCGGATCGAGTCGCTTGACTCGATCAGGCAACATGATGCCCGCTGTCATTCTCTCGTGGCTAGCCGATCGTGGGTGTAAGAAGGAGAAATGCTTTAGGATTTCAAATGTATTTCTTTTGTGTCATAATTCAATTAAACTTAGAAAATTCATAACTAAATCAATTTTTATCCAAATCGCATGAAACCAGTTTCATTAATGTTCATTTTAAATGTATTATTTACTAAAATTAGTTTCAACCTTGTCTCGATTAGCAAAAGTCTGTTAATTAATTAAATGGTGTATATTGTAATTTCCAAATTAGAAAATGCATATCTCTTTCAATAATTGTCCAAATCCAAAGAAAACAATTTTGTAAATTATCATTTTTTTAGTGAACTAATTATCAGAATAGGTTTTGGGTATGTTTCTGTTATTAAAATTTTGCTAAGTATTTAACTAGTGCTTTAAATGTGTATGTTAGCTTAGGAAATTGTTAGAAAATTCATCACCACTTCAAATAATTATTTCCCTGTTTCTAAAAATGTGTTAGAACATGTTTAGGCTGCTGTGTAAAGCTTGGAATGCTTTGATGTTGTGTATGTTTGAGTTTTGTCGGTGTTATTCGTTCTTATTCGCTGTTATTTGTTCAATCGTTAGGCTTCGACATTTGCGTAACCCTGAGAGCGACCCTCCGCAACAAATTGAGCAACAGCTAGAAGGCAAGCAGTTTGATCATGTTAATCACGGTATTTTAAAGTCTAATATTTTATTTCAACTGTATGTATGCATCGCTTAATTTGTGTTTAAATTGATTAGTTAAATCCATAGCTGCATATCCTGTAGGTGAAATATTGATCTCTACTACCTGAGCCTAGGTTATTTGCTGTGATTAGAGTTCGTTGGATGAACTCTTCTCACTTAGTAGATTACGAGTTCAGTTGCTTAGCCATGCTTAGTTTCCGGTAGATTTGGGCGATCATCGACTTAGTTGATGATCTTGATCACATAAAATTATTATTGTTCTTATGTTTCAACTTGTGCTATGCTAATTGCAAAACTAAAAATGAAAACAAAAATGATTTAGACTTGGGCACAACGGTATGACTGGTGTGATCTTTGGGTGTGACTGGATTGGTGCCCGAGTCAGTTAAGGACCGAGTTACTTGCGCCACCGTACTGAGCATTTTGCGTGCTAACCACACTAGAGTATATGGGACCTCTCTTGACCTAGTACTTTGGCGTGTATTGGCTCCGGGTCGCAGGAGGTCGCAGGAGGATGGAGGTGGGAGCATGGTAGTTGTCCAAGAGCTTTACCGAGTGGGTAGTTGTCTTTTCGGCTTTACCATGTAAGCGTATGGATTTCTATCCATACGAGCGCTCGTAGTTAATACACAATATTGGAAAAAGTCTCGTAGGACTTAGTCAGGCGCAGCATACCTTCTGGTGTGCGTGGCTTAAAGGCGGTCCAAGTGTGGATACATTGGTACACCCTGCAGGTTAAAACTATTCGAATAGCCTCGTCCCAGGTTATGGACACGCTCGGATACGCCCGTAAGAACTAGACTACAACATTTAAATTAAAACTTGTTGGGTGGTACGAATCGGGATTCGTATATTGTTGTGGTGTCTATTGGGATAGTCACCTCTAGGTTGTTTTTCTTTACTCTTTTGTTATTATTACCTTTATCAGATTTCAACAATTAAAAATGAATTGCAAACTTGCCTTTAAATCAGATTACATTATTGCAAACAACCGCTTTGTGCAAATGAAACATATGGCCTCCACCAAATAAGCTCGCATGTAGCCTATGAACAGTCCGCTAGTTCACACGTCAGCCTTGCGGGTACAAAGACAATCTTTGTACTCGATGCTTTGCTTAACGCTTTTGTTGCAGAGGAAGAAGGTGAGCCCAAGGGCCTCACTTCGTGAGTCAGTCGCTTGCTTTAGTGTGCGACGACTAGGCTTGGCGGTCCGGTCAGATGCCTTGTAGGTTGAAGGCACGTTGATTGGCTTTGTTTATAGCCATCTTATGGCACTTTTGCTTCCGCTGTCTGTCTTGTTTATTTGTGTATCTTTTGGCTAGTCGGCCTTGGTCTGTAATAATTTTTACTGTTGTTACCTTCTGTTTTGCAGTGTAATGTTTGGACTCTGTGTTTGGAATAGAGTTGATACATAATTTGTTATGAGGTATGTATAATGCTTTCTGGGAAGTATACATATCTCGAGGCTCAGTTTATTTGATTTGTGATGCTAGGACCAGGTGGTTGGTTAAGCATTACAAGCCAAATAGATTGGGGTCCTCACAAAATACTCACTTATGCCCTGCGGGGTGCACATGGGGAGGCGTGCGGCTTACAGGTCCAAACACCTCTCTTTTATTCAGAGATAATAATTCAGTTTCTATTGCCTTCTTTCAATCTTCCCAATCTAATCTTTTCTTACATTCAGTAAGCGATGTAGGCTCTAGACCAAAATCGATGATTGTGGCAATTTTCTTTGCAAAATAAATATCGACATTGGTTGTTATCCTATTTATAAATTCACCTGTTGTTACATAGTTTAAATCTATTTCTTCATCAGACGATTTTTCTAGTTCTTCTACTTGCTCACCGTTATTTCCAATTACAGGGGCAAGTCCCTTTAGTTTTTTAGCTCTGATGTGTGCACACACATCCGCGCTAATTTCTTCCTCCATGGGAATGTTCAAATCCGGTATACCTTTTTCTAAAGGTGTCATACTGGTGCTAGGTCTCAACTAGCTCCCCTTCTGATTCTGGGGAACTTCGGTGATCGGTTGTGTCAAATCCTTCTTATCCTTTTTCACCAGGCGTTCCCGGTTATATGGAATTCAAGGGGACGGAGTTCTTGTCCTTTTCTGAGGTCATTGACCCTTGTGCTAGTTGCATAGGTGAATAGATGTTATATGCCGACGGTCTAAAATTGATGAGATTTGCTGCATGCAGGACTAATCCTTTTAATTAATATCTCTACTAATCCATTCTGGGGATGAACATGCGGTACAGATTGCTCAACTTTAATTCTCATTGCTATGCAATAATTATTAAATGCTTTCGAAGTAAATTCTCTGGTATTGTCCATTCTGATGAACTTCACATGATGATCATGGAATTTTTTTAAAAAATTTAATTACCTACGAGATTAGCTTTGTAAAAGTATGGTTTCTCGTAGACAATAAATATACATGCGATCATTTTGAGGAAGCATCGATAAGCACCATAAAATATCTAAATGGCCCTGATAGGGGTTGTATAGGACCGCAAATATCTCCCTGGATTCGTTCTAGTGATGTAGGGACTTCATCCTTCATTTTTAGAGCAGAAAGTCTAGTAATTAATTTTTCTGGACGCACATACAGGGCACAAAAAATCTTCCTGATTTAGGAAATATTTTACATCGATATTATGTCCCTGTGAATTGTTAATTATATTTATCATTATTCTAAGACCTTGGTGGCCTAATCTATCATGCTAGAGACAGAAAAGTTTAGAGCTTCTAAATGTAGTTTTCAGGGTAGTATAGGTTGCGGGTGTCTTAATATTAATGTAGTATAGCATAGTTTCAAATGAAGGAAGTCGTTCTAATACTCTTTTCCACCTTTTCAAGCTTTGTAATGTGCAGGTATTCTTTATCATACTCTTCTTCAGTCTCTATGTGGAAACCGTTAGCGCGAATATCCTTGAAACTTGAGAGAGTTCTAGTCGATTCTAGGTACAATAAGACTTCTTTAATGACCAAAGTTGTGCCCATCCGGAGTATAATTCTAGCCATTCTTGAGCCTATTATACAAGTATTGTTGTCCGCGATTATCATAAGACTACCAGCATTCTCGCTGATCAACTGAAAGAATTTTGTCTCTCTCAAGATGGTATTCGTTGTGCTGCTATCAGCTAAGCACACTTCCTCTATAGGGCGCCACACACGTTCTAATATAAAGTACTTTATTAATATGTAGTAAGAAGCAATCAACACATAAATAAAGTACTTCACATATCATAATACATCATGCTATTATTAATTGAATAAATGAATGAATTAAATAATATCATCCAACCATCACGAGAAATAAATTGTCTAAGGCTCTACACGAGCATACAACCATCATCCATGCGAAGATATAACTTATGCCACACACAAAATAAATGATACTTAAAATCTAAGTGCATTATGTGCACTAGACTGAGTCCACTAAGAAGTTAGAGACTTCAGCTGCTATCTTCTTAAGGGTAACATGCTCTTCCTGGGAAATCATGGCGGCAGCTACTGCAATATCAAAGGGGGTTCGGCTGCAAGAGTGGTGTCCACCTCCATCGGTGCAGGCAGCTACTATGAGTCCTCCCCCCCAAGCGAAGGCAAAGTGGGTTTCATGCTGCCCTTTGCCGCCCTTCTTTTGTTTGGCCTTAAAAGCATCGATGACGTGTTGTGGTTCTGCACAGATTTGTGACCAGTGCCCCCACTTGCCACACTTGTAGCAGGTTTGGTCTTGTTGACCATAGGGTTTGTCGTTCTGCTTTGGCTTGTTGGCTTTTTTTCATGTGGAGCATTGGGCTTGCCTTTCTAGGTTGCGGCCTTGCCCTTCCTTCCCATTTTCTTTATTATAGGCTTCCGCACCTTGAAGCTCCTAGCATTGGCCTCATGGCCAGCGAAGCTCCCACGTGACTGGGCGATGAAATTCTTGTAGAGAACCTCATCCTGGGCCTCTGCAACCTGTATAATATCAATCAATTCGGCATACTCCTTGTAGTCATTTTGACGAGAGTTGTATGCAGATTCCACTAATTGGGGGGTGGAAGGTGGAGAGGGTCTTCTCAATCTTCTGCTCATTTGTGACTTGCCTGCCATAGAGTTGAAGATTGGTACAGATTCTGTGCAAAGCAGAATTGTATTCTCCAACCGCCTTGAAGTCAGCAAATCTTTATCGGTTCCTTTCCTGCTTTGCATGAGGAAGAATGGTGTACTTTAGCTTCTCGAACCGCTTCTTCAATGCAGTCCACAAGGCTAGCGCGCTCTTCTTTGGCATGTACTCATTCTTGAGTGTAAGGCAGAGGTGGTGCCTGAGAAAGTGAAGTGCCCAATCATTTTCCTCAAGGGTGGGTTTGGCATCTTTCGATGCACAAATCCCAAAGGCAGCGCGGAGCTTCCTGGCTATGAGGACTCGGATCATTCGGCTTGTAATGCTTAATCATCCACTTGGTCCTAGCATTACAAATCAAATAATCTGTGCCTCGAGATACATGTACTTTCCATAATTGCAGTACACATACCCCTTTACAAAATTATGCATCAATTCCATACAACACACAGAACCGAAGCAAAAGCTTTACAAGAAAAAGACATACAGTATAGTTATTACAAAAAGGGACCAAACGGCCACAACAAGCTAAGAGCTAAATACACAGCGGAAGCAAATCCATAAGATGGCGATAAATAAAAACCAACCAGTTTGTCATTACCCACAAGGCAACCGACCAGGCCGCCAAGCTAGTCGTCCAACACGAAGCCCGTCTCACAAAAGTTAACCCCTTGGGGATCAACCTCCTCTGCAACAATTAAGCAAAGCAAATGAGTACAAAATTGTACTCGCAAGGCTTACGAGTAACAAACCTAGATATTACTACATGCAAGCTTAATCAAAGGATAAGGTTTTAAGGTTCATTTTCAGCATAAAGCATATTTTATTTGTAATAAATAATAGATTGAAAGCAGTTTTAACAATCTGATTTTATTTGCTCAAATAACAGCGAGACAATAAGTAGTAACATAAATACCAACCTAGAAGTGACAAACCCAATAGCCACCACAACATAGCACGAATTCCCCATTCGTACCACCTAAGTCAAGTTTTAATAAAAAAGTTATAGTCTAACTCTCGAAAGACCTCCCCAAACGTGTTCATAACCAAGGACTTGGCTATTCGAATAGATTTAACCCTGCAGGGTGTACCAATGTACCCACACTTCAGACCGCCTTTTTGCCACATGATTAAGCACATTTCCAAATGTATGCCGACACGGCTAAGTCCTACGAGACAGTTCCAATACTGTGTATTAACTACGAGCCGCTCGTATAGATAGAAACTCATACGCTTCATTGTAAAGCCAAAAGTCAACTACCCTATAGGGGTAAAGCCTTCAGACAACTACAATGCCCCCACAACACATAACACCATCCTTATTTTACCACAACACAACACACACACATCCTCCTGTAACTCGGAGCCAACACACGCCAAAGTACTAAGTCAAGAGAGGTCTCATATCCCTCTAGTGTGGTTAGCACGCAATAATGCTTGGTTTAGTGTAACAAAATGTTCGGTCCTTGTTGACTCGGGAACCAACCATTCACACCAAAAATACACCATCTTACCATTGTGCCCAAGTCTAAAACATTTTATTTTCAGTTTTAGTTTCCTCAAATTAACATAGCACAAGGTGCTGAACATAAAGTCATAATAAGTTTTTATGTGATCAAGGTTATCGACTAAGTCGATAACCGCCAATTCTACCGGTAACTAAGCATTTCTAAGCATGACACCGAAAAGACATAAAAGAGCATATATCATCCACCGAACACTAATTCACCAGCGAGAATATTTAACCTAGGTTAGTAGCATGGATGGATAATTTCAGGGAAACAATGCAATAGGATTAGCTACCTCTAATCAACACAATTAGCTTTGACACAAAAGCATGCATACATATTCTTTGCAAACATGCTTGCTGTAGAAGGTCACTCTCGAGCTCAACAATTTCTTCGGAACCTATCGCAAGAACGAGAAAATCCAATAAAAACGACGAACACCGAAAAAGACTCAAAATCCAAAGTCAACCAAAATCCATGAAATTTACACAACAGGGAGAGCATGATTTTAAATAAATTTAGCAATAAGAATCACTTGATTTGGACTAAGCATGCAAAAGTTATAGCCTAAATAATTTCAATCTGCTAGAAAATCCAAATTAAATAGCTTTTTGTTCCTGTTCATTACATAAATCTCTAGAAGGTGGGTGAACTTGAAAATTTTATGATAGGCGGAGCATGACATTCTAAGAATAGCAAAATTTGGTTTACTGCATTTGGAGTTAAAATGAATTTATCATGAATTTTCTAAGTTATGACACTAGTGCACAATTAATTTCAGAGGCAAAGACAATATTAAAACCTATTCTACACTAAAGCATATTAATAGAGGAGTCTAACACATTTTATTTTACCAAATTTGGAGTTACAGAAAATAACTTGTGTATTTTTCAAGTTTTAATGAATTTTTAATGCACGAATAAAACCTAAACATAAAATAAATCTAGTAACAAATTTTTCTCGAACATAACCAAGCTTACAACCATTTTTAGATTAAAGCTTAGTTAAAATCAGAACTAACAAAATTTGAATCAACTGAAAAGGATTTAAAATGAATTAGTTATGCAATTTTGGAGTTTAATACAATTTTCAGTTGACATATAAGGCTTACCAGGCTTTTATAAAAATCTAACACAAGCGAAAAAGCGTGGGTCGTTGATTTTGACTCGCACGGCCCAAACACGAGGGTCGATCGAAAACGTGCACAACACACGCGCTCCCGGCTGTTGGATTAGATCCATCGGTCCATAATGCGAAAAACGTTTGCAGGCCCGAACGTTCCCACGCATCTGGTTCGTTGATTTGAAAAGGAACGGCTCACAGCGAGAGTTCCGTCCGGAGGTCCGAACGTTCGCACGATCTGAGCCACAGATCAAGAGATGGACGGCCCACATCGACTTGAGACGATGGGGTGGTCCGAACGTTCAAAGGAATCTAGGCCGTTGATCTAGATCGAATGGTCCAGAGGTGGGCTAGTGTTGCGCACGCGCACAGCGCGGGGATTAAAGACGCGGGCCCACATGTAAGTGACCATTAATGCCAATTCATAGCGATTTTAAAGCGCACAGGGTTTAAAAGCGCGCTGGGCCCACATGTAAGCGACGGTTAATGTCGGTTAGGACAACCATTAATTGTTTTAAGCATCGATTAGCAATGATTAATAATGATTAACATTTAATGAGCAAGATCAGTGTCCTAACCGGCACGCTACAGCGCTGCACCGCGTCTGACAAAAAGCCCAACGCAGAGAGAGACTCCCCGCCGGCGATGAGGACCTCGCTGGTGCAAACCAAGGGCACCACTACGTGCACAATAGCTTTGCGCACACGCAGGGACCACTCACAGCAGCGGTGGCGGCCTAGAACGGCGGCGAGCCAGAGAAGAACGGCGACGACAAGCACAGCCGAAAGACAAAGCAAAAGGAGCTCCGCAACGGTTCAGTTAAGCTGGCGCCAAGCTTCTAGGGATTACCAAGAAGCTACCTGAGGGTTGCGGAGGCAAGGAGATGATCGGAGCAGCTTCGGCGACGATGAACAGCGCTGACTCTGAGGTAGACGACATGGAGAAGCTCGGTTTGGGCAAAAAGAACACAACCAGTGGTAGGGTTAGCTCCATTATGACTCACAGATGGACCATGAGCATTTAATTGAAGAATGAAGCACCTTACCAGAGATGGGGACGAAAGCGATGAACTTCGACCGAAGGAGGGCAAATTCAAAATTAGTTGCTTCCTGTTAAGGCAAACTAAAATTGGATTAGGGGTTTTGATGAAGGTGCTGAGGGGCTCAAGGCGAAGCAAAAATATTTGCAAAAGAACCCCTAGGACGCCGAAGACGAAGAAGCTTGCTTGACGCCGTCAATGGCGATTTTAGGGTTTTTAGCGATTGAGCTCAAACAAGCAGAGAGAGAGCTTGGTTAAGCAAGGTAGGTGATTAAAGGAAGACAAGGGAGAGCTCAATGGCTACTTATAGCCGAAGGGCCAAGGACTAAGCAAGGATGGAGCTCCACGGTGAGCTCGGTCCAGGCGTTGCCATGGGCGAGAGGAAGCGACGGGTGCAGATAAGACCAAGACTTTTGGGGGCAAAATCTGACGCGCATTAACTCGCTAAGAGCCATTGACACGTGAGGGGACAAGGCACTACCCTCTCCCACGCCCTGCCATGGAGCACGCGTGTACGGGCTTGAGCAAGAGGAAGGAGAAGAACAGGCCCGGCGGGGCCCACCAGTCAGTGACACAAAACCAAAGTGGTCCGAGCCAAAACTAGCGAGTGGGTGTGGTCCAACCAAAAGGGCACGGGCCCAAACACTCCCACGGTCAGATTAGAAACGGACGGCTGAGATTGAGCATAACGTTCGGTGGTCCGAACGGCACAAACAATCCTGGCGGTCCAAAGGGAATCCAACGGCTCATTTGCACGTGCCACTTTGGAGTGGGCCCGAGTGCAGTTAAGAGGTTGGGTTGGACCAAGGCTCGAGCTGTTTTGAACAAAGCGACCGAGCGCAATGCAAACGTTGGATTAGAATCCAACGGCTGACAGAGGCAGGCGCGATCGGAGGTCCAAAGGTTACGCGCGACGCGAGCGGTACGATCAAGATTGGACGGCTCAGATTGGATTGAATCTTGGGTTGTCCGAACGTCCCTCAAATCTGGAGCGTTCAAATGAAATCAAACAGCCCTCAAGCCCTGCGCCTTTCAGACTGGCTTGGGTCGTTTAGGTGGGTTGGGTCGCACCCAAAAGGCCGAGTCGGGCTCGGGTCTGACCCAAGTCCAACAGGACTTTGACTAGGGTTTTGAAAATGAGCTGAAACTTGGAAAGATTTTTAGAGGTAGCAAACTAACTCCAAAAATACTAAAATTTTTACAGGAGCTTGCTAACTCTAGGATTGACCTTGTATAAAATTTCCAGAGGTTTTTATGCACAACATTTTTCTCTAGAAATTCCTCAACGTTCTGATCAAAGGTTTGACCAAGGAATAGAAAGATTTGACCGGCCATTTTGGAATAGCAAATAATTTCTAAAAGTTTTGAAATTTTTCAGAGGAGCCACATGGGTGATCCAGAAGGTAGGGAAAACATACCCAGAGGATGGTCACAAGATTTGCTTTAAAAGAGGGCTATGCTTCTAAACAATTGAAGTATTAGGTTTTTGGAAATCAACAAATCCTTTGAGCAAGTTTCCAGAAACTTCAAATAATTACAAGATGCATCAAAAAAAAATTAAAATCTTCCTCATTTTATACATTTGAAACATGAACCAAATTTTGGGATGTCACAAACCTATGCCCCTTACAAGAATCTCGTCCTGAGATTCCATTCATTAGGATCAGAAAGGCAGTAAAAAGACTTAGTCGCTTTGTCAAAATCCAATATTCTTCCCAAAGGCCAACCGACTCAATCATCATCCCATATCACTAATGACCCAACAATTTCGGTTTAGCCACCTCTCATTGTTGTCCAACAAATTAAAATCCACTGGATCATATTGAGACTATAGCAATCAATTCCAGTCTATCTTTCCATGATTTAAACATTAACTACCGAACTGCTTGCTTAGCAGAAAACATCCCAACCCGTATAATATTAGGTTTGGTTCGATCCCCACAAAGGCCACTGACTTACTTCAAAACTTCAACAACCCATAAGTGAGCACAAACATCTATTGATTTACTCATATTTTGATCACAATTCCAAGGATACTTCAAATCCTAATCAAAACCCTCATACTGCTCACATATTCCATTATACTTGTTTTCTAAATTTCTATCATAGGGTATCTCCCATAACTTCCAACTCATGAGCATGAAAGGTCTGTAATTTACTGTCCATAATCCACCCATTGACATATGCTATCAACCATTAATCATTTATTTGTTGTTTCTAGCAAGTTTCCTCTCAACAAATTCGATTCATCAGAGAGGGTACATCCATGCAAGATCTAATTGCATCTTCAAGCAATGTCTCTATACTTCTGCTTTTCAAACCCTTTTTGGCAGCATGATCATTCCACTTGCAATAATTTAGCCACCAAATACACCAATTAATCCCTTAAGGTCTAAGTCTAATCCACTCATCCCTACTCTAGGGTCTAATTAACTACCAAAATCAACACCATCATCTCAGGTTGAAAATATACATCCTTTATCCACAAGTCAACTCCATCCTAGTGAATTCAACCATTAAGAAAATCATCCACCCAAAGTGAATTTGTAATCCAATTATTCTGAATAATCTGAATTACTAACCTCATCCAGATCAAGTTATCCACAATAATTATCCCAATCCAATTTGATAATATTAAATCGATGGCTTCCAAAAATCTATTGACCCCTAAGCAGCATTAAAATCCAACTATCGCAATGAATCACCCCCAATGATCCGAGTATACCATCCCTGGGATAACTATCCCTCACAAGGATAAATCTCCTATTCAACCCTTAAAGTCATACATTATATGACTATTCAATCGCCCAATCATTCTTCATTCCCAGAAACACTACAATCCGACCATATACTCAATCACAACCTCACAATTTTCAATTTATCATCATATTGACTAGGACATACTTACAATCTAAATCCATAAGTGAAATCACACAATTCCATCTCTCATAAGCCACGTCATTATATTCGGCAAAAATCGTATCTGGGCCCATCTCGATTTGACGGTCCGATATCTTTCCACAGGCCTCGTCAAGTTCCTTATCCTCGATAAATCAGGGAGAAAAAGGGAACTTGTTAGCCTGAGAAGTGCTACCAACAAGAGGTGGAACCTGTTGAGGATCTTCGGGATGACTACCTCCGCAGATGGAGTGAGAATTACTAATGGATCCTGAGCAGATGATGACACCGATGCTCGCCTGGGGCTTCTTAACCGGGCTCATCCTCAAGAACATCACCGAGGAGCGTTCTAGTCAGGAACCTCCACGACCACCTCGTCCTGAGGAACCGTTTCCTGAGGAATGTTTTGGTCGGAGATGACCAGAACACCAGAAGACATTTACAAGAAGGAAGCAAGAAAGTTCAAGGTTCTAACATGTTAAAAATATCCAAGGAATGTATTTATACGACTTCTTCGTTCATACATACCTGGTTGATTTCTTTGTTTTAACCATATAGAGCATCAGAGCAAAATCCGTTGCACTGGCCTTCCTTTTCTTTTCAACCAGTTTCACTAATTCTGAACCGGTAGGGTTGGTATCCCTCACATCCACTGATTGAAAATCAGAAGTAATGTTCTCGACCAGTTGGTCAAGAATAAGATACTTAGTCATCAGATCAGCGTGTGTAGATTCATCGACCTCCAAAACAGTAGCTTAAGTAGCAACTGGCAGGTCCTTAGCAACCTCATTGGAGTGCACGACAACCGCCTGAATAAACCATCAAAGTTAGTTAGGCGAAGAAAATTATTCATCACAAATATACATTCATGTTCGGTTACCTACCTCTATAAGGTTAACATCCTGTGTGGTCGTAGGGATGGTCGAATCATTAATCAGCTCACAACTTTTAGTGATCTCATTGATTCTCAACCCAACCGACTATACGTCAAAGAGGATTTATGGTACACCAATCAGAAAAAGTATATAAAACATAGTTGACAGTCTTACTTTAAGCCTCTCAGCCCTCTCTTCAGCGGAAACAACCGCTAGGATCCGAGGGAAACTAGCCTTGTCACCATGCTCTCCAGCAAAGATTATTTTTGATCCGGCTTCTGATCTCATTAGAAGATAAAGCTGTAAAGGTGAACAAGAGACTTAAGGATACAAAAATAATCAACTAATGTAGGCAAACTGGTCAGAATCCTTCAGAAGCTTACCTTCTTTGGAATCTTTGGTCGCATCATCACAACAAATATACCAGAGCATCGGGTATTGTCGCCTTCAAAGGACTAATCCGGCGTATAGAAAGATCCTTCACTACGTGCCAGGAGGTTAAACCCTTGACACTAAGCAATTTGCATCTTCCTAATTTTCCTTCCTTCTCCACGGAGGAGCGTCATCTTGGATTCTCGACCGCCTTCTTACTAGAATAATAAAAACTATCTTTCTTAGTGACCCGTCATGTAGAACCAACTTTTCTTCCATGACGAACACGAAGATTTTGAGTACATGGAAATGTACTCATCAACTTTTCCGTCATGGAGGCGCAAGGTGCACTCTCTAGGCGTCCCAATTGTCTTCCCAGACTTCGCCATCCTGTAGTAGTACTTGAATAAATCCAGATCTGCGGGAATTCCCAAGTATGTTTCGCAGAGATAAATGAAGATACTGAGATTGGTGATAGCATTGGGATCAAGATTCATCAGTTCAACTCTGTAATATGCCAAAACTGTAGGATGGAAGGAGTGAATTGGCAATCTGAATCCGCATTCGATATATGCGAGGAAAACAAGAATTTCCCCATCTTCATTGCTCGGAGAATGTTCTTCAGCCGCTGACCTCCAAAAAATCAGACTCTTGTCGGGAAGCAACCCGATCTTCTCCAAGCTCTCAAGCTTCTTCTCGCTTAAATCAGAAGTCGACCAGTTGGTAATTTGGTCCGACATGGTCAGGTTTTTGGATGAGGAAAGAAAAGAGGGTTGAAGACAGTAAGGGGTCGGAGGTAGTTTGTTCCGCTCAGAAGATGAAGAGGAAAAGCAGGAAGCGTAAAAACCCAAAGCTTATAAAGGGGTTTTTATAGCTTCAGAATTTTTAACTGCAATCGGGAGTTACCCAAAAATCCAATAGACAAAATCTTTTCTCCAACGGACATGTAACTCTTCGGTTCCCAAGGCAAGTTCTCATCTTTAAAGTGAATATAGACCGCTTCGAATGTCACGGCATTTAATGAGCGTCTGCCCGATACGACTTCATCGGAAGAAAGGTGTTCATACGACCTATTCATTTAAAGTTCGGGGGCTAGCTGACGAGGATTAAAATATCTATGTATTATCTTTAATACATAATAAAAGACCATACGTCTTCATGGTCGTAACCCCTAAAGTTCACGACCTCACTGGTCGTAAGGATTCCGGAGGTTACGTAATGGGTACCCTGGTCGGACAAGGTCTCGTGCCTAGCCTCCGACCAGTTAACTGCTCGTAAAAGGTATGAACTGATATTTGGAACTGATTCCGGGTATATTCTATACCACACGATATCTCTTTATCCTAAGACACTGATGAACAACCACCATACGGTTAAGTGTCTCACAGACATACAACCGCTGAACGGTTGATACTCCATCAACCGTCACCTCACTCCGATCAGTCGTGACGCTTCACAACAGACATCTTCTCTAGAAGTAACTGCCACCTCTTCAAGGGTTATTTAAAGATGGAGCATGGACGGAGCAGGGGGGATCAGGTCGCATCAGATTGAAGCATAGTCATTAGCATCATATTCATGTTTCAAGCCTGATATCGTAGCATAGCAAGCATTACTCTCAAAGTAAATAGGATTAGTCCATCGCCTAGTCATAAGGCATCCTCTGTAATATCCGGTTCATATTAATAAAAGAGCAGTCACATTCTCTCTTCAGAAATTCTGTGTTATTTTCCTCTATTTATTTCGTAAGATAGGCAACTCGATCGTCGACAGCTAGCGCCGTCCGTGGGGAACAAGGCGCGGATTTCTGGAAGAAGTTCTTTGCTCATCAAGTCCTTGTCCATTTCTCACTTGTAATCGCTCATGCGGTTATGGCAGGAAGTTAGGACGAGGAGAACTAGTCCGACCTAGCGGACTACTCCAATCTCGACATGGACGCATGCATCTGCGCCATGCAAGAAAACGGAATGTCATCATCATCCTCCTCCTCTATCGACTCGCCCATCACAAATATCAGCGAAATCGACTGGATGGATGAGGATACACCGCTACGACCAGTGGTGGTTTCAGAGGAATTGCTTCTCACCAGTTCGGAACAACCAAAGACCTCTACAAGCCTAGTCTTTTCTACCGGCGAAAAAGGTGACAAAAATTCAACACCGCAATTTGAGGATCAATGTACCCTCGATGCGATCATGGTTGACAGGTACTCATCGACGGCTTCTGGCCATTCCAGGAGCCAACCGACATCTGGTAATGGTGTCGATGAAACCCCCATTGGTCATAGACAAAGTGGGGATGATAAGGCTCAGTATATGATCGGCAATAAACCGGATCAGGCTGAGACCATCACAAAAACCTCAGGAAATGCTGATTACCGACCACTCTCCATTGTGGAAGCTTCTTACAGAAGCACAGAAAGGCTCTCCATCAGTTACGATGGAAGCTCATCAGAAGATCACTACTGGAAGCACGAGGTCAATGCAATCAGAGATACGGATCAAATACCGTATACGGTCCTCCATACGTTGCCTCGTCACCGCATAATAATGGAGATGGTGCGAGCGGTCAAGCACCAAATGCCAGAGGTAACAGAGCTAATGGACGCCCATCAGTTAATTCGCCTGGTTCTACCCCATCCCATGTAAGGGACCAGGCAAGACCAACCAGGAGGTCGGAGGGAAGTTCGGGCCATCGGATACCTTCTTTTGGCAAAAATCCTCTAAAACCTTCGTTAACGGTACAAAACCTGCAGCGAGTTCAAGATATTTTAAATACCTCTGACCCTGTTTTAGCAGAGACTCTGGGTTTTGTCCAACTTGTAGGTCAGGTATTAGAAATTATCCAACAAACTATGCAATGCACAGAAGCATATCGGGAATGAAGGCATTCGCAAAGTCAAACCATGACCTCATCCCAGCATTCCTCCAGCAGCAGAGGGTAGCATGGTCGTGTTGAAGACTAGTTGATACCAAGACCACCTTGACGATTACGACCAAGGAGTCATGAGGGGAGAAGGCTATTTCAAGAAACCTAACCTTCACTTCATTGAGAGGAGCAATCGCTTGGACCTGATGATCTTCGACATCATCTGAATCAAGTAGGCGGTCGGAGGCGTCCTATCAACGTCCACAACCGAATCGGAACACCGGAGCACCGGCAATCCAATTTAAGAAACCGGTCTCCGACCGATTATAATCTGGCACCTTTTCAAAGAAGGCGCCATGAAACTATCATAGGTTGTCGAGCCTTCTCCGCGGGGCTCCAGGCTGTACGTTGGCCAAATAGGTTCCGACCGGCCAATTTGGATAAGTTCAATGGGACTCAAAATCCTTTAGAATTTCTCCAAATATACACCACCGCCATCAAAGCCGCTGGTGGTGATAAAAATGTAATGGCTAACTATCTTCCCATGGTATTAGAAGGATCAGCTCGGTCGTGGTTACTCTGCCGATTGGATCAGTATATACTTGGGAGCAACTTTGCGACCTTTTGATTGTAAATTTCCAGGGTACGTATGACCGCCCTGGGAAGGAGGACAATCTCCACCGAATCCGGCAAAAATCAAATGAGACTCTCCGACAGTATATCAAAAGATTTAGCTAGATTCGTAATTCCATACCAGAAGTCGCAGAATCTTCTATCATTCAAGCCTTCAAAGCCGGGCTAAGAAATCGTAGATTTACGGAGGATTTAGCAATACATTCTCCACGAACAACCATCGAGCTCTTCGCTATGGCAGACAAGTACGCAACCGCCAGCGAAGCGGTTGAGTGGAACGAGGCCATTGATCGGAAAGATAAAATCCCTCAACCTAGCTTGGATAAGACAGAAAAGAAGCAAAGAAAGGCTCTCAAGAAAAAGAGACACTGCAAACCCAATGATAAGGAGTTTCTCGCGGTTCTTGAAAAATTCACCAAGGGAAAGAAAGATTATGCCGGTCGTGGTAAGGTAAAGGCTCCGACTAATGAATACAAGAAAGCAAGATGTGGTGCCCACTTCACCAGCAAGCAAGACATGACTTGCGCAACTGCCGTGCTGGCAAAAGAAGCTGGAAGATTATTATGCAAGTAAAGGTCCACTACCTTGATACAGGAACTCGGAGAGACAAGCTCCAATAAGGATAAAGATGGTAACAAAGAAATGGAGTACCAAGAGCCTCAACACACTATCGATGTGATTTTTGGTGGATCTTCTTCGTACGAGTCCAGACGTCATCTGAAAGCCATGGAGTGGGAGGTCAACCTTACCGAACCTCCGATCGCCGCTAAGCCATCCAGGTGGTCGGAGACGGTAATCTCCTTCAGCAAAGAAGACTGCCCCATCCCTTCGACTCGACCAGGTAAGTTCCCTATTGTCATTGAACCTACTATTAATAACTGCAAGGTTAATCAGGTCTTAATAGATGGAGGTAGTTCTTTAAATATTTTATTTGCGGGCGCATTGGAAGACATGTAAATTCCCAAATTCAAGGTAAAACCTGTGAAATATGCCTTCCATGGCATAGTTCCTGGATCTACCGCCAAGCCGATAGGGCACTGTCTCACCTGCTTATGTTCTAAGGCCCGACAACTTCGAAGTAAAAATTTATTTGATGTGGTGGATTTCGAAACCGCATATAATGCAATCCTTGGTCGTCCGACTTTAGCAAAATTCCTAATAGCCACGCACTACGGTTATCAGAGTTTGAAAATGCCGAGACCAAAGGGTGTCATCACAGTTCGAGGCGATCAAAAAATAGCTTACGCATGTGATTGGAAATGCTTAGAACTAGTCGACGAACTTTCGACCAGGGAAACTAACACCAGTACCATGCAAATCAAGCACTCGAGGCCAAAGATGGCACCAAAACCTTTCGACCAGACAAAAGAGGTACTACTCGATAAAAGCGCTTCTCCAGGAGGCGCCAAAATACTGGTCGCAGCAGGACTCAACCTTAAATAGGAAGAGTAGCTCGTCTCCTTCCTCCGAGCAAACCATGACGTATTCGCTGGCAGGCGTTCGATATGCCCGGAGTCCCCACTGAGGTGATCGAGCACAGGCTAGCTTTGCAGCCTGACAAGAAACCGGTCAAGCAGAAGCTGAGGCGTTTTGCACCTGATCGGAAGGAAGCAATCCAGTCGGAGATTGACAAGCTCCTCAAGGCTGGGTTTATTCGTGAGGTCGACCACCCAGAGTGACTCGCCAATCCTGTAATGGTTAGAAAAGCCAATGGAAAATGGTGAATGTGTATTGACTTTACAGATCTTAATAAAGCTTGTCCGAAGGATGACTTTCCCCTTCCTCGCATTGATCAACTTGTAGACTCTACTTCCAGGTGTGAGTTGTTAAGTTTTTTATATGCTTACTCAGGGTACCACCAGATTAATATGAGTAAAGAAGATGAAGAGAAAACTTTCTTCATTACTCCATATGGCACTTACTGTTATGTAAAGATGTCATTTGGTCTCAAAAATACTAGTGCGACATTCCAAAGGTTGATGCAAAAAACCTTTAGTCCGCTGATAGGTCGGAATCTAGAAGCCTACATTGATGATCTGGTCGTAAAGAGCATCAACGATGGCGATCACATTCCAGATTTACATGAGAGTTTCAATAACTTAAGACGCCATAACCTTAAGTTAAATCTAGAGAAGTGTGTGTTCGGAGTTTCTTCTGGTAAGCTTCTTGAGTTCCTGGTTTCGGCTAGAGGCATTGAAGCAAACCCAGTAAAAATCTTGGCCATCGATCAGATGCACCCTTAGACCACAAAGAAGGAAGTTCAAAAACTAACCAGCTGCATGGCAGCGCTAAGTCGTTTCATAGCACGATTAGGTGAAAAAGGATTATCTTTCTTTAATTTTCTCTGAAAACATGGAAGTTTCGAATGGACTAAAGAGGCAAACGATGCCTTCGAAGAACATAAAAAGTACCTTACGAGTCCCCTAATCTTAGTTTCTCCAAGATCGGAAGAGACATTGCTGATTTACGTGGCTGCAACGCCACAAACGGTCAGTGGTGTGCTGGTCGTAGAGCGTGACAACGTCTAACGACTGATATATTACGTAAGAAAAGTTTTACATGGACCAAAGGAAAGGTATCCACAGGTACAAAAATTGCTCTATGGTCTCCTTATGGCTTTAAGGAAACTAAGACATTATTTTCAGGCCCATAAAGTGGTCGTACCAACTGGGTATCCCCTTGGTCAAGTCCTTGGAAACAGGGAGTCATCAGGACGAATAGCAAAATGGGCGGTTGAGCTTGGGGCGTTTGACCTCCATTTTATCTCACGAACAGCAATCAAGTCCCAAACAATAGCAGAATTCTTTGCCTTATGGACAAACCATCAACCCACCCAAGGGCCCGAGTACGAACACCACGATGAGTGGACAATGTACTTTGACGGTTCCTTGATGCTAAAAGGCTCGGGGGATGGGGTCGTCTTAATTTCCCCTACTGGCGAACACATAAAATACGCCAATCAGTTAAACTTTCCTGCTACTAACAATGTGGCAGAATATGAAGGTTTACTGGCAGGTCTTCGAGCAGCTCGTTCGCTCGGGATTCGCAGATGACTAGTGAAAGGCGATTCTCAACTAGTAGTGAATCATGTAGGGAAAGAGTATCAGTGCTCTAGTACCAAGATGTCATCATATCTGGCGGAAGTACGAAAACTCGAAAAACATTTCTTCGGTTTTCAGATCCAACATATCCCTAGAAAGGAAAACTTTCTGGCAGACCAGTTGGCACAGATGGCCTCTACTAGGACATCCGTCCTGCCGAGTTTTTCTCGAGCAACTCGATTGGCCCTTGGTGGTCGAGCCTTTCGAGGACATAGATGTTCACAAGGAGATCGCACACCTCGATTCTGCGAATACGGATGCTCCACTGGTCGATGATGGTTGGCGCCATCACGATCACGGTAGAGATTAGATGACATCGATCTACAATTATCTTTAGCATGACATCATTCCAAAAGATGATGTAGAGGCTGATCGTATAGCACGAAAAGCCACATTATACACTCTTATTGAAAGTATCTTGTATAAGCGAGGATCTTACGGAGTGTTGATGAGATGCATATCTCAATCGGATGGCATTAAATTGCTAACTGAAATTCATGGAGGAGTCTGTGGAGCACATCATTCCTATAGAACGATGGTCGGCAAAGCCTTCAGGCAAGGATACTATTGGCCAACTACCCTTCATGATGCAAAAAAGCTCATGACGAAGTGCGTACAATATCAGTTTCATAGCCGACAAGTACATCAGCCGTCCCAAGCTTTGCAAACAATTTATCTTTCTTGGCATTTTGAAACCTGGGGACTAGACATTCTGGGACCTTTCCCAAGAGCACCCGGGGGCTTTGAGTTCCTTTTCGTCATAATTGACATGTTCACCAAATGGATCGAAGCTGAGCCAGTTGTCAAAACGACAACTGAGGCTGCCAAGAGGTTTCTCACAAAAAATATGATCACACGATTTGATGTGCCTAGTCGTCTAATTATGGATAACAGTACCCAGTTCTCAAGCGGTAATTTTCAGGAATTCTGCGATGACCTAGGTATCAAGATACATTACGCTTCTGTCGCTCATCCGCAGAGCAACAGAGCAGTTGAGCGCGCCAATGGTATCATAATGCAAGGAATCAAACGACAAGTCTTCGACTAGTTAATACAACGGTCAGGAGCTTGGGTTTAAGAACTTCCTTCTATGTTATGGGCCATTCGTACCACGACTAGTCGTGCGACTAGTGAAACACCATTCTTTTTGGTTTATGGGGATGAAATCATGCTTCCTCCAGAACTAAAAATTGGTTCGGGTCGAACTGATTGTTTTAACGAAAACGATCAGCATGAACGACGACTTGATGACATCAATTTCCTTGAAGAGCGATGAAATCAAGCCTTGATACGATCAGCAATCTACCAACAAGCCATGCGTAGGTACCACAGTCGTAAGGTGCAACCTCGCAGCCTCGCTGTAAGTGATCTGGTTCTTAGAAAAATTCAGAGCCAAGCAAATCACAACGAACTTTCACCTAAGTGGGAAAGTCCATACACTGTGGTCGAAGTCACCCGACCAGGTTCGGTACGATTAGCTATGTCCGACGGGCAAATTTTATCTAATTCTTGGAACATTGATCAATTGCGTAAGTTCTTTGTATAATTTCTTATATCCATTTCATTTCATATTTCAATAAAAATGCATTTCCTATTCAAGATAAGTATAATTGTTTGTAGTTATTATCCGTTGCTTTTGGTCACATATCATTTTTGTTTATATTGGTCAGAAAAGATACTCATTCTCTCCGATATCCCTTTAAAAAACAGGGAGGGGTCTCCATTTCTCATTGGTTGTGACTTGATTGTCAAACGCCAAACTGGTCCTAGTCGTGATCATTGCTTCAATGATTACCACACGCAACCACATACTCTTTTCTCAAAGAAATATATGAGTAATAGGAGCAAAACATAGACAATTTATATGGTTTTGTTTTTCCTCAAGAGTTTGAAGATTAATTTTTTTTATTTCAACATTATGTTCTACTCTTGTTTGTCTACTGGTGAGGACACGGAAAGCCTGCTAGTTGAAGTCTCTCCTCTCTGCACGTGGTCCTGCCTACTGGAAGGAGCTTCCTAGCGACGGTCCTTTTCTTACGATCCACGCCGCTAGTCGGACCTGAGCATGAGCACGTTTCGCGAAATATTTTACTGTCGGGACCTGTAATAGCCCAATTTTTAAATTTCAGTAGAAATTAAAATTTATGAATTTTTGTAGATTTTTGGAATTTTTGAAAGTTTTTTATAATTATTTTAGAGTCAAAACAAATTTAATTGCAAAATTAAAAGACAACATAAAGTTGAAAATAATTTTATTAAGTCCAAAATAAGTATGAGAATTTCTGTGAATTTTTCCATAATTTTTGGAGTTATTTTGCTGTTTCCTAAAGCATATTTTAATTATCAGAATTAAAACAAATAGAAAATCAAAAGAAAATACAAACCTGGCTTTGGGCCGAAATCCAAAGGCCTCGGCCCAAAACAATTTCCACATGCAGCCCGCACCGACCCACACCGCCGCGCCCGTTCCTTCCCTCGCGCATCCACCATTGGATCAAAATCCAACGCACGCGCCGCACACACGCGCCTCCATCCTCTCTCCACCGTTGGATTGAAATCCAACAGCCGCCGCATCTCTCTCTCTCTCTCTCTTTGCACCATACACAACCTCGACCCTTGGATCAAAATCCAACGGTCAACATTCGCGTAAACTTTCGAGCTACCGAAAACCCCCAATGCACGTGAACCGTCAGATCCAACATGAACGGTTCAGATTCTCTAACTGACATAACTCCGTTTAACCCAATCTTTGTGAACCATTCGATTTTGATCGAACGACCATCAAACACCCATGCACCTCCCTCTCTCTCCTTCTCATCTGCACCGTCAGATCAACATCCAACCGCCCATGGTCATCGTTTTCCTCCCCGTTCTTCTCCGCGCGTCCAACTGATCCTGCCGCCATTGCTGTGCACGAGGAAGCTCGCCAACGGGCGCCCCAACCGCCCGCGTTTTCCGCGCACGTACGCGTAGGACTCGCGCCCACCTCCGCACGACGCCCACCCCCTTCCCCCTTCTCCGCTACCGGCTACCCACGACTACCCGCAACCGCCGCCACACGCCCCCACGTCGCCCTGTCGCTCCCAACCACCCCTCGACCTATAAAAGGGAGCACCGGGTAGCCCTCTCCACACCAAAGCCGACGCCCCCACTCGCTCTCCCTCTCTCGCCGCGAGCTCGTTGCAATTCTAGTTTTCGCCGCCAGGCTGCAAGCTTCCACCGCCGATTGCGTCGCCGCCGTCGACGCCGCGTCATCGCCGCCACCACCATAGTCATCGCCGTGACCCCGCGAAGCTGGTGTGCACCTTCACTTCGCCGGAGGACCCCCGGAACCCCTACCTCGCCGACGACCCCGACTTCGCCACCGCATCTTCAACGCCGCCGGCCGCCTCCGTCGTTTTTCCGTCGAGTGGGTGAGCGCAACGTGTTCACCGTCTCTCCCTCTCTCTTCTAGTACACTCGCCGCCTACCGCCGCACAACGTAGCGCCCGTGACCTTCGGTCCCCGCGCCGGCGTCGCCCTCGCCGACGTGGCTCGGCCACCTCAGCGCCACCTCACCCTCGTGCACACGTGTCCTCCCACATGGCACCGTGGCAGCAGACACATATGCGCCCGCGTGGCATGGTCCACCGCGACCAAATCCCAAGGCTCGGTGGGTTTAGTCCACCGTGAGTCGTGTCAATGACACGTGGGGCCCACTCGTCAGAATTTTCATTTTAATTCTTTTAATTCCGAAAACCTGTCACTTACGTCATCATTGCACAATAATTAGAATTTCCTTTAGAAAAATAAATCAGGAAAATCTAATAAATTCAGAATTTAGGTTTAAAATGGATTTAAACTTCAAAAATTCATAACTTTTGCATCTGAACTCCAAATTGGGTGATTCAAGTTGCAGAATTTGTATACAATTATAATCTAGCTAATTAAACCAAAATATTTCAATTTGGAGTTAGTTTGAGCTATCTTTTTGAATTTATTTGAATTTAAATTTGTCGTATTTTCGCGTTTAGACTTCGACGACTTCGGAGAGTTTGACCACCCCGAAGACCTAGAATTCCAAGACGTCAACGAAGGCAAGTTATACCATTGATCATATTGCTCCCAGTATTTTTAAGTTATTTTCAGTTTTTAAATTATTTAATGTATGCATATGTTTGTATAAATATTTCAATACCTTGTTTTATATATAGTTACTCCAATGTTTCATTGTATGGCCCATTTGAATATTGTACTTGATTGTCTTGACACCATAGACAAGATATTATCAAAACTAGTCATATGCTTAGCCATGCTTAGTTCACACTTATGAATTTGGGAAGGTTTAGCCAAATCTCTTACAAATTTGTGTCAAACTTGACATGGTGGTATTATTTTTACCACATGAATTTATAAAGAGGGTTTTACTCTAAATAAAATCAAAAATGGGTTTGGACTTGGGTGAATTGGTTGGAATGGTGGGTGCGGGTTTATGCACGGGATTGATCTGGTTAAGATCAAGGCCCATGGTTTGTAGGAATGACACCCAAGTCAATTGAGGACCGGTCTTTGAGCCACTTATTGCTATGCCTCACCGTACTACCGCACGTCCTGTATGGGCAGAATTTGGCTAATTAACTTGAAGTGTTTTAGTGTATTTGTGCCAAGATGGTGTGTGGGTGTCGGTTAGACTTTTTATTCCCACCTGGCGCAAGAGGGGGCTTCCGGAGGACGGTTAGTCCAAAGGGGTGAAACCTTAGCGGGCATAAGTACACTAGGACATCACATTGCAAAGGCCTCATGATAATTGCTCAGTCACACGCCTTCGAAAGCGTGCATTGGCCGACACAATGAGCATGTCATCTCGTGTGGGTAAAGTTGTACAAACTCTGCAGAGTAGAAACTATTCGAATAGCCGCGTCCGCGGTCATAGACATGCTAGCAAGGGCACTTGAGGTTAGATTTGTTTTTGGTTTTCAAAATGATTTAACAAATGTTTGAGGATGGTTAATCCTTATGAAAAATTTGGGCGGTCAGCCATGTGTAGGAGGGGATCCTTCATTCATTCATTGGAGGTTATCCACAATATGACATTGACATTTTAAAATATGATTTTAACTATGATATGAAAATGGCCTTAGAAATTACTATGGATATTTAAACTGAAAATGTTGCCTTATGCAAAAAAAAACCCCGCCTTATTCACTTGTTACCTTATGCATGCATTTCCATTCCATATTTGGTGTAGCTTGCGAGCACGGTAGTTGTGCTCACTCTGGCTGAATACCTCTTATTCAGGAGAAGACTTTTTCCCCGACGGTGAGGACCAGGACGAGTAGGCCTTCGACCCAGACGATTGCCTGTGGCGCATCATGTGGCTCACTTATATTACTTTGCTTCCGCGGTGTTATTTGATATTGGATACTGTTGTTCAGACTCATTTGTGTTAAACAATTAATTACTTAATGTTATTTACGATTCCATGATATGATTGTGATATCCATTTTATGAGACTGTGTACACTGAAAATCCTGGACCGGTGTATGAACACAGAGAATTCGGGATCCTTCGCTCCCGGGTTCGACAGGACCCCGGGTATGTAACCCCAGGACCCTCTGTGCATTCCGAACTAGTCCCAGATCAGTAGCTAGTTCGCACAGTTACAACATCGGTGTAATCACAACCATACAACAAAATAACGAAGAAGCGGACAAATTAATACTACTTGGTAGCAAAAGGACCTTATGGTCAAGTCTTACAGAGTTGCCATGCAGGGCTTAACAACAAAAGATAACTTGCAGTGGATCCCAAAATAACTCGTGGAGGCAATTCGACATGCCCACAGGCAATCGAGTAGAGGACGCGACCTAGTTCACAAAGTCTTTGAGATACTCCTCTTCATAATACTCTGAGTTCCCTGGTTCTTCTGTGGGGATTAATCACATAGGGTGCAAGCCGTGAGTACTTTGAATGTACTCAGCAAGTTGTAGGGAGATGGATGCAATTATTATTCATGCGAGGCTAGACAAGGAAAGCTTTATGGCTATTTTGCAGAAAGCAATATTGACAGTAAATACAATAAGTAGATTAAAAGCACAATTTAAAAGATTAATACATAAGTAATTCAGTTCTTTGAAACAACTAGAGATCATCCCAACCATTCCATCCAAACCATCATTCCCACAATTTTAATGAAAACATCTACCCCTTGCTTGACATCTCCGGGCATGTTCATAACCGGGGACACGGCTATTCGAATAGTTTTTACACTCTGCAAAGGTTGTACAACTTTACCCACAAGAGATAATTGACTTGTACTGTCCGTCTGACACACTGCCGAAGGTGTGCGACTAAGTCATTATCACAAGGCTTTTACAATGCTCTGTTCTGATTCGGTTCGCCGCTAAGGATTCGCTTCTAACGGGTCTTACTCCCGCCAGATTCATGCCCCCTTTTGCGCCGCTTTTCAACCCAAACAGAGCCAAATCAAAACATTACTAATTTGTTGGCCCAGTCCACCCCATCCTGGACATGTGGTTGCACGGTATGACCCAGATCAATAGTTCAAGGTTAAGTCCTTAGTTGCCTACTCAGGCGAGACTAATCCACATCCCGATGTGCGTTACGGCACCTACACTTACCATCGCCCACTCGTTCGAGCATAAAATATTTTCGGTTCAACCCGGCCAAAGACCACCCTAGCCTTGGCATAACATCTTTTAATAATGGTGGCCGCGCCACAATTCCATAATTCCTTTAGTCATGTTTATTCATACGAGCAAGTGATCATGAGTCCCAACGTACAACTATAGCATGGCTAAGCATAATACGATACCCGTGTTGGTAATTTATCAATGTCCAACTAAAATAGTCCATCCTATGGTGTCCAAGGGTTCATGTCATTCAAGGATACATGTCATTTGTAATTTATCAAGGAGGCATACATCAATTAGGCAATTATCTACTCCTGAAGCCATTTAATATAAAACTAACAATGCATGTTTGTAATAAACAATATAGTTTTGTAAAAGGGTTCAATATGATTAAAGTTCTATGACTTGCCTTCATTGAAGAGTTGAGGTGTTTCGGTCGTCGGGTCCAAGAAATCTTCTGAAACGCAGGAATCTACACGTGCGAAAAGAGCTAAATAAATAAAACAACTCCAAATAAAGCTCAAATAAAAACCAAACTAGAACTAATAGCAAGAGGAGGATTTTAGATGAATTTAGAAATTTGAATCTCCCAAATCGGAGGTCGAACGAAGAAGTTACGGCCTCTAGAAGATTGAAAATCAAGAAAAAGAGATTTTCCTGATTTCTGGAATTATTTTTCTAAAGGAAAAGGGGTTTATTGCGCCAGCTGACGTCAGCGGAGGGGTTTCATTTTTCGGCCGATTTATTTTTCAATGGGAAATCCCAGAAATGCCACACGGGCGCTGACTGGGCTGCCGTGTCAGCAAAAGGGCTGACATAGCGCTGAGGTGGCGCCACCTGGACTGCCACGTGTGTGGCCACGTCGGCACCGAACCGGCAGCGCTCGGGGTTTGATGGTCGCCGGCGATTGGCTGGGCTCCGGTGGCCGGCGAGGGCACCCGGATGGAGAGGAGCTCACGGCGAAGCTGGTGCTCACGGTCCAGAGGACGCGGCGTCACGGGAAGGTCGGCGGCAGCGAGGAAGAAAAGGCGACGACAGTGGTTGAAGGCGGAGGAGGAGCTCCGGTGGGTTTCCGGCGAAGGGGAGGTGCACACGGTGAAGCCCGCGTTCTTGCGAAGCCGGAGGTGGTGACGGAGGCAACGGAGGAGGCTCAGCGGCGGCGCAAACGACGACGGCGAGCTTCGGTGCCCGACGGCGAGAAGCTCAAATTGCGGCCGAAGGAGAGCGAGAGAGAGAGAGAGACAAGTGAGGGGAAAGGGGGAGGAGCTCGAGGGCTTCCCGATGCTCGCCTTAAATAGGCACGGGGAGGAGGCTAGGAGGGGGTCGGGCTATGACTCTACGGCGGTAGGGTCCAGCGAGGGACACACGCAGCGCGGGGCGGTGACAAGACGCAGTGTGCACGTGGGTGGTGACAGTGGGTGCGGCGGCGCACGCCGCACTCATTGCGCGTGTCAGGGTGGCGGCGACGGGGCAGACGCGGTCGGCGCATAACGCGCGCATGCGCGTGGTGCGAACATGGCGGTGGGGGTCCGGAGGAAGAAGACGACGCAGAGACGGGGGCGCTGACAAGGCGGGCCCACCGGGCAGCGAGAGCGAGCGAGGCGTGGGAGGTTGCGAAGGCGAGCCGTCCGATTTTGATCAGACGGTGCCCGAGGAGGAAGGCGCGGGAGCGCGCGGAGCGGGCCGGAATGGGCCGCGCGAGGGAGAGGTGGAGTGGGACGAGAAAGATTCGGCCCAAAAGCCTTTAGAGGATTTAGAATAGCTTTTTGATTTAAATAAATACTAGAAAGGAAAAACCTTTTTAGAAAATAGCTAAAGCAGTCCAAAAATCCTAGGAAAATTCACAGAAGATCCTGGAATTATTTAGGACTTAATAAAAATACTTTTAACTCTACTTTAGCTTTTAGTTTTGCAAACAAAATATATTTTTGCTTCAAACAAAAGGAAAAAAGCAATTCTAAAATCTAGAAAAAAAAAACAAGAAAAGGCTTAAAATCCAAATAAAATCCAGAAAACTCAAATAAACTAACTTTTTAATTTAATTGAAGTTTGATTAATTCAAATTAAATATTTTTTATTTCTAAATTTCAATTTAAGCTTTTGCAACTTAAACCAAATGGTTAGTTTTTTTGAAAATTTTCAAAGACTCTGCACATTAGGGATGTTACAAACCTACTTCCCTTAAAGGGAATCTCGATCCCGAGATTTGGGCTAACTAAAGAATAGGTGCGGGTACTTGACCTTCAGGTCCTCTTCACACTCCCAGGTGGCTTCCTCTTTAGTGTGAGTGTTCCACTGAACTTTGCCGAAACGGAGGATCTTGCTTCTGGTTACACGCTCGGACACTTCCAAAATCTTGATGGGTTGCTCCTTGTAGGTGAGATCTTCCTGCAGATCAACTGCTTCTAGTGGCATCTGCTCTTCTGGCACACGCAGGCACTTCTTCAATTGAGACACATGGAAGGTGTCATACACATCTGACAGTTGGGGTGGAAGCTCTAATTTGTAAGCAACTTCTCCTCTTCTAGCTAGGATTGGGAAAGGTCCAATGTATCTTGGTGCAAGCTTCCCGCTTACTCTAAAACAACGCATTCCCTTGAGAGGTGAAACTTTCAAGTATACATGATCTCTAGGTGCAAAAGCTAAATCTCGACGACGGTTATCCGCATAGCTTTTTTGCCTGGTCTGAGCAGTTTTCAGCTTTTCTCTGATTGACTTAACTTGGTCTTCAGCTTCTTTCAGGATGTCAGGCCCAAGTAAAAGGGCTTCAAACGGGGACATCTGCAGGCTTGATTGATGACTGTTGTTGTAGGAAAACTCTGCATAAGGTAGCATTTGATCCCAACTAGTCTGGTTCTCTAGAGCGCAGACTCTCAACATATCTTCTAGGATTTGATTTACCCTTTCTGTTTGTTCATCTGTCTGGGGATGATAGGCTGTGCTGAAATTCAAATTAGTGCCCAAAACGTTGTGCAGCTTTTGCCAAAATCTCGAGGTGAGTTGAGATCCTCGATCCGATACGATCTTCTTTGGTACTCCGTGCTGACATACTAGGCCACCAATACATTTCCTTAAGATCTTGATACATTTTAGCACTTCCGAGGTAAATAAAATACAAGGTTTCATGAGCTTCCTTGAGTATCAACTGCTTGAGTTCCTTTTGGTCCGGTATACAGACACGCTTATCGAACCAAATAGTTCCTTGCTCATCTTCTGAAACTCTTAGGGATTTACCCTTCTTCATGTTACTCTTGATCTCCTTGATATCTGTATCTTCGATCTGTGCTTCCTGGATCTGACTTTGTAGAGTGGATTGCACTTCCAAAGCAGCCAAATAAACTTCTTCAACCAATTCAAGCTTAAATTTTTGAAACTCTTCATGTAGTGTTGGCTGACCTTCCTTGATCATCAGAGTATTGCAATATATCTTTCTACTTAAGGCATCTGCTACAACATTAGCTTTGCCTGGGTGGTAATGGATTCTAATGTTGTAATATTTGATCGATTCCAACCATCTTCTTTGCCTCATATTGAGATCAGCTTGAGTAAAAATGTACTTCAAGCTCTTATGATCAGTGTAGACTTCACAGCGATTACCGATGAGGTAATGACGCCATATCTTCAAAGCATGCACCACTGCAGCCAATTCTAGGTCATGGGTGGGGTAATTTACTTCATGAGACCTCAACTGAAATGAAGCATATGCTACTACCTTCCTTTCTTGCATCAGGACACAACCGAGACCTTGTCGCGATGCATCACAGTAAATCTCAAAATCCTTTCGGACATCTGGCAAAGTCAACACTAGAGCGGTGGTCAAGCGCTTCTTCAATTCTTGAAAACTCTGCTCACATTCTGGCGTCCAAGAAAATTTCTTTTCCTTCTTTAACAACTGAGTGAGGGGTCTTGCTATCCTGGAGAAACCTTCTATAAACCGGCGGTAGTATCCTGCCATACCAAGGAAGCTTATGATCTGTGGTACTCACTTAGGTGACTCCCAATTGAGCACATCCTTGACTTTACTAGGGTTAACGGCGACTCCTTCTGCAGACATGACGTGTCCCAAAAAAGTAACTTTCTTCATCCAAAACTCACACTTGTTGAGTTTGGCATAGAGTTAATGATCTCTAAGCCAAGTCAGAATCAAGCGAAGGTGTTCTTCATGCTCTTCTTCACTCTTGGAATATATTAGGATGTCGTCGATGAAGATAATGACGAACCTATCCAAATACTCTATTAATACTTTATTCATTAGGTTCATAAAGTAAGCAGGGGCATTGGTCAGTGCAAAAGATATGACCGTGAACTCATACAGTCCATATCGGGTTGAGAAAGCTGTCTTGGGTATGTCCTCTTGACGGATCTTCAACTGATGGTATCGTGACCTTAAATCTATCTTAGAGAACACTCCGGCTCCCTTCAACTGGTCAAACAAATCATCGATCCTGGGTAGAGGGTACTTGTTCTTGATGGTGACTTCGTTAAGTGAGCGGTAATCCACACACATCCTTTGGGTATCATCTTTCTTTGCAACAAAGATAACCGGGGCTCCCTAAGGTGAAGAACTTGGTCGGATAAAACCTTTAGCTTGCATCTTCTCGATTTGCTTCTTCAGTTCGACCAAATCAACAACAGGCAGATGATAGGATCTCTTCGAAATAGCTGGAACTAGGTTGATAACAAACTCTAGGTCCCTGTCTGGTGGCATTCCAGGTAATTCATCAAGAAAGACATCTGAAAATCTCTGACTACCGGTACATCTTCCAAGGATAGGGTCTTGACACTGCAGACTAAAGCTCCATCATGCTTCTTCATAGGGGCTTCAAATTTTATTTTAGTCCCATCTGGACTGACCAAGGTGATGCTTTACCACCACAATCTAAAACTGCTTGTGTAATTTTTTCATAATTTGATTCGTTCGGGATGTTTCTCGCGATTTCATTGTGTTGAGAGTCTCCTATAAAAATCCGTAGATTGCATAATAGAGCGAGCAACATGTTAACACAAATTGTTCGTTCAATGTTCATATTTCTCTCGTGGGACGATGGAAAGCGCTACCTGAAGACAAGTTCAAGGGAATCAATTGATCCAGATTTTGTTTACTATTTTTTGTTGATCTAAGTTTTATTGGGTATAAATGGATGAAATGAAATTCCGTCTCTATATCTAGAAATGTTATTTGGCATGTGGCTAGGATCAACGTGCTTTAAAATGTTGTGTAAGGAACCGAGCGTTGCTCGATTGGTAGATGGTGTCGTCAAATGTCCCACCTACCCAAGCTCGAACCTGGGTATCTACCTTATTTCCTAAGTGAGTGTTAGAGTTCTTGACCAAATGTTGGGACCGGGTTTCTGAATCTGAACCCTCTGTGTATCTCTGCACCAATCACATATCAGTATCTAGTGCACACAATGAAACAGCATTGAGAACAAGTTCGAATCACAGAATAACATTAATAAACAACTGAGTATTGGCCTTATGGTCACTTATTACAAAAGAGGTCAAAAGATATCAAGTCTCACAATAGTGGAAACAATAAAAGAGTAAACTCCGAGATGGTCCATCGAATCGCCCACCGGAATTCGACTAGGGAGCGCAGCCTAGTACTCCGGGTGTCCTTCGTCAAACCCGCAGGTGTAGAAGTCATAGTCATCCTTGGCATCATTGAAGACTTCTGAGTTTTGTTTAGAGTGTAGCATGTGAGTACATAAAATACTCCGCGAGTCTTGGGAATTATGCATATGCATAGCTTTAACAAATGGACTTATAGGGTTTTTTTTTTTGCACAGGGCAATATTTTATGTTTAAATATTTTTCATAAAGCACATTTGACAAACGTAGTTTAAATAATTAAATTAAATTGATTATCTAGTGAAGGTTCTAGTATTGAGGCTCTAGCTGCCATGTTTTCATGAGTATGGGTCTAGCTACTCAACTAGTTCTAACTGCTAGAACAACAATCTAAGAGTTCCAACTACTCTCAGATTCCCAAAATAATTCTTTAAAAACAAAACTAGAATATATCATGTGTGAACGCACCTTGCCCGCCCTTGAATGTGGACATGGCTATTCGAATAGTTTTACACTCTGTAGTGGTTGTACAGCTTGACCCACATGAGATAATTAACTTATATTGTCAGCCATGACACGCTTTCTTAGGCATGTGACTAAGCGATTATCATAAAGTTTTTACAATACTTTATCCTTACATTAGCCCGCCTGATGAGCTTAACCCCAAGTCATAGATGTCATTTACCATCGACCCAGAGCTTACCATTGTAGGGGATAACCTGTCCGTACATGGACGTCAATTGCCATTGCCCGACGCAAGCCCCGACACACATGGACGTCAATTATCATCGCCTGCACTACCTAGGTAACTCTACCATCTACAGTCTATGGGCTAAATGTATGGACTTAGTAAATTAATCAGTCAGTCCCTTCCTATTCATTACATGTGGTTGTATGGTATTGCTCGGTTTGAATAGACATAAGCGTCGGTCCTTAATCGACCAGGGCGAGACAGTCGAACTCATGCCCTCGCCCTAGTCTAAATAACTTTTTTCACCATTTTATTTTATTTTCTAAACAACTGACATTACCTAATGTCATACATTTTCCAAACTATCCCCCCAAAGGTTGATCAAGACCGAAAAGTATGTCTAAGCAATTCTACCGTGTTTAACTATTCCACTATGTTGTAATCAATATTACAGAATTACTATGCTAGGGTTACAAACGTATAAGGATAACAATTATCAAATGAAGACATTAACAATTTTACATTTAACTAACAATCTACAATTTGAACTCATCATTTTATATGAAATAGCAATATGTAATACTTTAAAACAGAAAACATAATATAAAAATCGTAGGTACAGAATGTTCAAAGGAGACCCACCTTCAACGAAGGTTGAGGTTGTTGTGTCTGTTTGGTCCAAACTGGTGTCGGCGGTGTCGGACTCTACACGCGCGAATCAAGACAAAATAAATGATAGAAAAACAAATAAAATATAAAAAATATATAATTAGTACCAATAGAAAGGTTAAGAATTTAGATGAATTTAGGAACAAAAATTGATTGATTCAGAGTTCGCACGGAAGAGAACGAACTCCCGGAAGTTTACCGGAATTGAAAATTCCTAGAAATTGAGAAGGAGGGAATATTCCCTAGAACATTCCGTTCTAATTTTATAATGCAAAAAACATAGAGTATGACACATGGGGCCCTATTGCTAGTGAGAGAGATAGAAGGAATGACAAGTGGACCTCTAATGTTAGTGACTCAAAGAGCAATATACAAAGAGAGCACAACACAATAGAAAAGAGGAGGTGTTGGGCAACACGGGCTTGCGACGACCAAAAAAATGGAACCCCGAAGGGGTTCCCTACCTACAGGTGGTGGCGCTGGAGGGGCACCGAGGTGGTAGAGGCTTCGGCACATGGGCACATGCCGGCACCGGCGATGCGGCAGCGCACTGGGGGAGGCGGCGTGTGCATGAGCACGGCGCGGCCATGGGGAATGCGTCGGGTGGTCGGGGAGGCTAGAGGCGGCCGACAGCAGGGAAGAAAGGGCGACGGTGAGGGAGCTCCAAGGAGGTTTCTTGGCCAAATGGAGAAGGGGAATCGGTGGAGAAACTTCGGGAACACGAGATGACGCGCATAGCATGGCTCGGGGCTTACCAGAGAGGGAGATAAGGCAAGGATGATGATTCGGCCGGCGACTGGGAAGATGATGAATTCCGGTGATGTGTTGTGACAAACGCGAAATTGAATAAGGGGAAATGTTCAAGGTACTCGAGAACACGACGTGATGCAGTTAGGAGTTCAAAAACCTCATTGGTGTGACGGGAACGCGAAGCGGGGTGGCGGCCGGCGCTCGAGCAGACGACGGCGACGCAACGAAATCTGGCGGCTTCATGGGGAGATAGAGGATGGGGATTGAGGCAAAAATAAGAGGAGGGCAAGGCAGACACGTGGCTCATGGAGGAGCTCCTCGCGGAATTTTCGACGGTCTTCGACGAACCACGTGGGCTCCCACCGCTGCATGGCTGCGACCACCGCATCCACCTCATGCCGGGCACCAGCACGGTCGTGGTTGGTCCCTATAGATACCCAGCACTTCAAAAGACGAGCTGGAGCATCGATGCACTGCCATGTTGGCACAAGGCATTATTCGACGCAACAACTCTGCCTTTCCCGCACTTATGCTTTTGGTCAAGAAGAAGGACATCACTTGGCCCTATCGTGTCATCTCCAAGATTAACGAGGTCGCTTATCGCTTGGACTTGCCCAAATCGGCACGATTACATGATGTTTTTCACGTGAATCTATTGAAGAAGTATGATGGCCTCCCTCCTGAAGATCCACCACCATTGCCGCCTCTTCTACACGATCGGGTGATTCCAACACCGGCCAAGGTGCTCCATGCATGGTTGTCTCGGGACAAGTGGCAAATTCTTGTTCAATGGGAAGGACTTCCCGCAGCTGACGCATCATGGGAAGATGTTATTGCTTTTAGGGCATCATATCCCTCTTTTTAGCTCGAGGATGAGCTGTTTGTCAACGGGGGAGAGATGTCATGTGGGGCCATGTTTATGGCCGGCGCCGCAAGGAGAAGGCACAACCGGCCCTAGCGGCAGTTTAGGAATCCTTGTTTAATCAAATTAGGAAGTTGCAATTAGGAAAGAGTAATATGGGAAGTTTATATTCGGGAAGTTTGCATTAGGAAAGGATAATACCTTCCAAGTTAGTTCGTATTGCATTAGGAAAGGATAATACCTTCCAAGTCAGTTTGTATTCCTTTATATATATGCAACATATGCAATCAATGAAAACCAGCAAAAGGATTGGGTTGTTACCCCAATCCCCTTGCGCCATCTCTACTATTCCCGTGTGCACTGTTCATCTGTGCCATCTTTTCCCCCTGTTCACTACCAGCGGCTAGGGTTCCTTCTGGCCACCGCCCACCATAGCATCCCGACGTAATCCTCATCTACCTGAACTAATGCTTCCCTTCCGCCTCCGCTCCCGACGTTCATCACATGACAACTTGGTATCAGAGCCAACCATTGCTCCTTCCACCATGTCGAGCAACTATGGTAATGAGAATTTCCAACAGGTGATGCGCCAATTCGTCGAGGATACAGCAAAATCTCTTGCTAGTATCAACGATCAATTTGCTCGCCACGTCGGGTTGATTGAAACCAACATCAACTGGCTAGCCCAGCACGATCGTCGCCTGGTGCGCATGGAGGGACACCCCGCCAGCGAGGAGGGCAGAGAAGATGGAGAAATCGTCACACAGATAGGGGTTGACGGGGAGTTGCCGCCCATCCAGCACCGTCCCAGCAAGGGCTTGGGCACCGCACCCGCGATGCTCCCTCCTCGACATCCACCACCACACCTACCGGCCCCGGGCACCGGCCAACAAAGGAACCCGCTGCACTACATCAAGCTCAATTTTCTGACCTTCGATGGCAAGGAAGATCCACTGCCTTGGATCAACCACTGCGAAGAATTTTTTCGCGCCAAGCAGACACCCTTGGACGATCAGGTGTGGCTCACAACATATCACATGTCAGGCATAGCACACCTGTGGTTCATGCGGGTGGAACGCATGGATGGGATGCCTAACTGGCGGCACTTCACCGACCTGGTTCATCGTCGGTTCAGAGCGCCCACACGTCACAACCCGTTGGGCACACTGACAAGCATTCGGCGTACAACCTCGGTGGCAGATATCACCAAATTTTTTTAACTTGCTAGCTTATTGTAGCCACCTTGACGAGGAACATCAAATCATGCTCTTCACGACCAGGTTGGGTGAGCCCCTACATATGCACGTCGAGCTCCAACGACCGAACAATCTGGAAGTCGCCATGGACCTCGCCAGACCATACGAACACTTACTCCTGTTGCCCCAGGACCCGGCATCCTCTCTGGCATCTTACAAAGCCACCAACTCCAAGCCGTTCCTGCACAGGGCAGTGGCGCCACGGTGACGGCATCCGGCATCAGCTCGACGACACCGTCCACAACCGCCACAGGGACGTCGGGCTTGGTCAAGCCCTTCAGGTGGCTCACCCTGATCGAGATGGAGGAGCGTCGCATCAATGGTCTTTGCTACAATTGTGACGATAAATTCATCTCAGGCCACCAGCGTTTCTGCAAGCGTATTTTTCTGTTGAAGGTTGAACTCGAAGAGGACGACGCCGAAGAGGGGGACGCGAACGCCACAATCTCCCTCGTCGCTCTCATTGGGATCCACCAAGCTCAAACGATGCAGCTCCTCATGCTGATCAATGGCGTTCAGTTGATGGCTCTCATCGACTCAGGCTCCACACATAACTTCATCGCCGCTGAGCTAGTCAACAAGGTCGGCTTGTAGCTTGCGCCACACACAAGCCTCTCCGTGGCGGTGGCCAACGGCGACAAAGTTACCAGCGGCGGAGTGTGTGTAACACCCTGACTATGCGGAAGCCAAGATATTACCTGAAGTCTAACACAAAGCAATACTATGAAATAATTTCAACAATCTTTCAGCTAATAACAGGTAAAGGTCAACAACTAATGGAATGATTATAAGAATTGAATTTGAATTCAACAACATATCAAACTCTAATTACCTAATCATATTAAATCATCTATGATAAACCTATCAATAGACTATACGAAGATCTTAGACAAGTACTATCTTAACATATCATAATGGAAAAGGACATTAACCATCAAACTCCAATTATTACAATCCAATATTTATACAACAGAAGGTAATGACAAGTCCATCTAATTAAGGGTGATTAAAGTAATATGAATGAAGTATTCCGTAACTATTCCCACCGAAGCATGTCGTCCTCAATGTTTACCTAAAACAAATAAACACAGCAAGAATGAGTCCACGACTCAGCAAGTACAAAGGAATAATATGAACAACAATGAATAAGAACATGACAATCACATTATAGAATATGAACGTAGAATAGCAGAAATCACATGAATGAATGAAATACATGAACTCCACTTCTACTTATACCGGTATAGCCAGTGAACACCCGTTGGTGTTCACTCAAGCCCGCATTATCAAAATGCGGGGATCCAAGACCCGTATGAAGAATATTTCATAATGGGAATCCAATCTGCCCACATTGGAATGGTGGGTCTTACATACCCATACTGGAATTGATTGGTCTTTACATCCCACTCCCGTGGGTGAATTATAAACAATGAATGAATGAATATATGAATTTGTGAAACGAAACCTCAAGAAGTATGGATTCTCATACATGGATCGAAACATAAATCATTGAAAACTACTCATAGACTATAGTAGTCAGTCATGGCATGAACATCAAGTAATATGAACAAACAACAGCAATACATCACACAATGTAGTTGCCTTTCAAACTGCGATGCGTTAGGAGGCAAAGACGAAGCCACTAATCTCGAACCCTCTCATCCTACACAATTGAATTACTTGAATACGAACAATGTGAACATGACATTACTCACAACACTTAATCACATCTTCCTAAACCCAAGGTTCATACAATTGTTCTATTCAATTTAGACGACAGTCTAGCAGGAGACTATAATGGATAGCGGTATTAAAACCTTCATAACTTTTGCTCTGAAACTAAAAAATGAGTGATCTTAGACTCTATGGAAAGATACCGAAATCCTCTACAATAACTTAGTTGGCGAGCCTTTCTAATTCGGCCAACTTATGTGTCTAATAATCATATGAAAATCTAAACTATAATCAGTATGACAGAAACTACAGCAGTAGAAGAAAATTCATAAATATTGATTGGATTAACCAAAATTCATGATTTTTATAAATATAGAAAGCTAAGAACATAACCTTCAAAAGTCTAGTTGGACCGATCCTCAAATTATGCCTTTAACAAATGTTAGCCCACGGCTCAAAACTACCATCAGAAACTGACATACGTTCTGGACAGTAAAATTGAAACGTACATAACTTTTGTTCTACTGATCCAAAAAGGGTATTTTTTATCAATCCTGAAATATAATGGAATTACCTACAAAAATCGTTTTGGGCAACATCCCTGAATCGGCCTTTAACAAAATCTTAATTAATGAACAAGACGACTGCCCAAGTTCATCAGACTTTCTGCAGTGTAGCAGTAAAATCAACATAACTTTTAAACCACAACTCCGATTTGGGTGATCTTTGAACCTATTGAAAGCAGAGAACGAGAACTAAAATTCTCTAGGAGACAAAATCCTCCGATTCGGAATCTAACTACACGAAAACAGACGCATAATTAATGGACAGAATTCTAGAATTAAACGCAGCAGGATGTCTATCCCCTAATCATGGCAAATTACGAATCTAAATCAACCAAACCAGCGAGGAACTCAATTGTTACCCTTGAAAACCCACAAGGACTCACTGAACAAACCCCACGAGGACATTCTCTCTTCTTCTCCTCCTTCCTTCACAACAGCAGGGAGGGGGTAGGGCGCCATGGACAGCAACAATGGAGGAGGAAGGGCACTGTAGCAACGCGGTACTGTAGCAGGCGACGGAGGTACTGTAGCACGTTGTGCTATAGTAACTAGGGTTTGGAGGAAAGGGGCGCCTCCCCCCTTGGCCCTTTAAATGGCCGACTCCCCTTTGGCCTCCTAGGCCAAGGCCCGAGGCCTAGGTTCCCGAATAATAGCATAAAACTCCCCTTTTAATTTATTATTATATGTTGGATACTTTCTTTGCTAGAATAAATTTGAGGTATTACAGTGTGCTACACGACTCCTCTCTCCATCGACCGCGAACACTTCGTCCTCGACCTTCTCACCATTCCACTGGGCGGGTTCGACATCGTCCTTGGAATCCAGTGGCTGAGCTCTCTAGGATCGATCGTCTGGGACTTTAGCAGCCTGACGATGCGCCTCCACTGCCAGGACCGCACGGTCACTTGGCACGACATCGCACCGGCTCAACCAGCGCCGCACCTTCACATGACAGCAGCCGCAGGAGAACTCATGGAGGAGCTCCTCGCGGAATTTTCAACGGTCTTCAACGAACCACGTGGGCTCCCACCATCGCATGGCCGCGACCACCACATCCACCTCATGCTGAGCACCAGTACGGTGGTGGTTCGTCCCTACAAATACCTAGCACTGCAAAAGGACAAGCTAGAGCGTCAATGCACTGCCATGTTGGCATGGGGCATTATTCGGCGCAGCAGCTCTGCCTTTCCCGCGCCTGTGCTTTTGGTCAAGAAGGACAGCTCTTGGCCCTATCGCGTCATCTCCAAGATTAATGAGGTCGCTTACTGCTTGGACTTGCCCAAATCGGCACATTTACATGATGTTTTTCACGTGAATCTCTTGAAGAAGTATGACGGCATCCCTGTAGGATCAAGGACAACTGACTAGAGGGGGGTGAATAGGAGGTTTTTAAACCTTTTAGCTCAATAACAAATTTAGCCAACTAAGAATTTCATCTAGACTAGATACAACTCTAGCTAAGCAATTTAATACAAGATAAATGCTAGAATTGTAAAAGCGGAATAATAAAGACAAGAGCTAACCACAAAAGAGACAATGATGTTTTCCCGTGGTATCAAAGACTTACCGGTCTTCACTAGTCCACGTTGAGGAAACTTGAACGAATCAAACCGGCTCCACGAATTAAGCCTTCCCTCGATCACTCTTGGTTGTTCTTCCTCCGCTCTAGAGATCATGAACACCAAACCAATCACAATTTTGGCACCGGGCCTCTTCACAAGCTTCTTGAAGAGATCACTGTGCAATCACCGCCAAGCCGTCTAAGTGTTCAGCAAAACTCTAAGAGTAATAAATCAATGGCTTTGCTTGACGACACTCAAGTGCAAAAGAATCAACTAGAATGAGTGAATGCACTTGAATGAATTCAACCACCTCACAATGAATGCACAAGTGTGTTCTAGGTGTTGAGAGGATGCACAATGCTCTAAGGATGTTAAATGAAGTGTTGCATACTGTCCTTGAGCAGGTGAAGGGGTACTTATAACCCCCACAACCAAATTCAACCGTTATGAGAGAAACCCCCAAAAACTTCAGCGAAATGCGATACTACCGCCAACCAAGGTGCGGTACTACCGCATCCCGCCAACCGCTCTGTAACGACTACAACGGGAGCATTAACTGCCTCTGACATAGTCGTTTCAAAAACGACGCATATACCACCAACTACCATGCGGTTATACCGCTAAGCCCGGTTGTACCGCATAGAGGAGAGGTACTACCATTCGCTGGGATTTCAAACTCAGTCGAAAAGGGTGCATCTCTGGATTTTGCGTACCGCTAAATAAATAACGGAACAACCGAGAGCGGTAGTTCCGATAGAAAAGCTCCGGTACAACTGAAGGCCAAGAGAGCACAAGAGCTTCAAAAGGAGTCTCTTCTGGAAATATCATACCGTCAATTACAAAACGGAAAGACCGTGATGCGGTCGTACCGCTCACAAGGGCGGTCGTACCGCTTCAGCAAAGAGGTTGACAGGCACGATGTGAATAGCACACGTGGACGATCCAGATTAAATGAACCTTCGGACCACGCCTCTTAGACATACGATCTGAGCAACTCTCGGGCGGTCCGAACAAATCAGACACGTGGATGGCTCAGATTGCTTTGAACGATCGGAACGCGAGTCTTAGCCACATGATCAAATCATGTGCACGTACGTCAAACGTTCACCGGTAGTACCGCTAAAAGAACGCCGGTACTACCGCTAAAGCGGTAGTTCCGAAAAGAACACTACGGTGCTACCGCAAGAACACCAACTCAGCTCACACGATCGTACTAAGACACGTGGACCGCTCAGATCGCTTTGAACGATTGGACCATGCGTTTTAGCCACAAGATCGGCTAAGACGTTCGGAGCACCGAACGTTTCCCGGTAGTTCCGCCAAAGGAAATGCGGTTATACCGCAAAGCGGTAGTTCCACATTGTAAACTCTGGTACTACCGATTTTGCTGTCAAAGCAAAGAGAGATTTCAAGAACAAAGCCAAATGCATGTATGATCCTAAATTGATCCAAATGGCACAAGAACGTGTTATCAAGCTACTAGTCATGATCCCTCTTAATAGTACGGCATTTAACCTACAATCCGGTCTTCCAACTAAATCTCCTAAGACCGGTAAAAAGAAAGAGGATCCTAGATTACTTATACCTTGTCTTTTATCCAAAAGATCTTCATATTTTCTTTTAGCATGCATCTTTCAGACATTCGGCCTCACTAGAGGACTTAACCTTGTAAATACTCAATAAACATGTTAATCTCATATACACATATTATCATTAATTATCAAAATCATTTTTAGAAGCCTAGATACTTTCACTCCCTCCTGAAGATCCACCACCATTGCCGCCTCTTCTACACGATCGGGTGATTCCAATACCGGCTAAGGTGCTCCATGCACGCTTGTCTTGGGACAAGTGTGCTTAGATTGCTTCTTACATGTAAATATAGTGCGGTAATGCACCCATACAACGATAAAAAAGAGTTTTCATATCTTTCAAAGCTGAATTGTCTCTTCAAAAAAAAGCTTCCAACTTCCTAGGACAGATATCAAGCATGGACTTATAATTCCCACGCCCAGAATGGCACGGAAAGGGCATATTTTCCATACCAATGGTACAGATGGTACAAATTATGAGCACTTGCTATGCCAGTACACTGATAGACTCCACCAGCAGAAAAACTAATGCAAACCAGGGGTGGAAAATTTATTTTGCACTTATGGTTTCCCCTTGATCAGCAGCTATGGAATTAGCTCCATTCACTGCGTCTGACTTGTGACAAACATAAATGAAATGCGACTCTGGATCTTTAAGAACATAGTCAGGCGGTAGTTCCACTGTCAGTGCAACTTCCTCCATGGTGGGCTGTGGAGTACTGTTGCTCCATTTCGATTGGTATCCAGGTGTGGCTGTGAGCAGAAAGAATATATTTGGTGTCAAGGTCTATATAACAAAAATAAAATTCTTATGTCAATTTACTTGTTTCAGATTTTTCAATTAATGTTGCCCATTATAATCAGTCAATCAGGAACTTTCATTATTCAGAGTTTCATTTGGAGTTTCAAACATTTTTGAGTTATGAGAACTGGGAAGTAATGGAAGCAAAAAAAATAGCAGTTTTGAATTAACTGTTTCCATTCAATGAAGCAAATACTCAAACACAAGAACATGTTATATCAGAGTAACAGAGTAAAAACATTATTTGGGCAGAGTTCTCCCTCTTTAGACTAAATACAGGGTATTTCAAACTTACCCATAATGTATAGTCCAATTTTCCAATGGCATCCGCCTTGGTTCAAAAGTGACACTCGTTCCTTAGGAGCACCATATGTTATCTGCCAAAGAACACTATCTCATCACGAAATCATCTAATAGGCATTCATTGCAGAATAGCTTTTAGTTTTAGAGGATGTACCAACATGTAGATCCCACCAGGCCTAACAAGCCTGAAAAAGCAAAATAGTTAAATTGAAAACAACTAAATGCATCAGTTGGGGATCAATTGGTATGCAAAGAGTGCATAAACTTTTCATGGCTTACACCTTGCCACTTCTGCTAGCATTTTCGAAGCACCATGAGGGGCATCATCACCACACTGAAATATGTAATAACACCATCGATACCATAAGATCGTTTCATGCCTAATCAGAAAGTTGAAATGTAGTTTGCTCAACAGACAGAGCTTACCATCATAGCATCCAAGGTCCCTATAGAAAAAAAAAGTTTGACAGAATAACCGGTAAATAGAGTTGCAAAAAAAAACACACCATAAATGGATAGATTTGGATGAGCCTCATAAAAAGATTTTTCAAGAGCATTAACATATGAAACAATATCAAGTGCTTTGGAGTTTGGAGTGAATATGATTCTTACCTTTATCAAGGACACAATCAAACGATTCATCTCCAAAGGAACTCATGTCCCTAACATCCATCTGCATATCTTAAAGCATAAGATACCCAAGTAAATAGACTAAACATAGAGGTCATAAGTTATGAAAATGAAACAATCAGCAACACACTACATGTAAGCTGTGGAATATCCGTGTGTTTCTCTCTCATCTGATCGATAACTACGGATGAAATGTCTATGTTTACTATGTCCTCGTAACCATCCTTCACCATGTCCTCCGACAAAACTGCCCAAATCAAGATGAAAACAAGATCAAACAGCATCGTACAGTGGATAATAAGTGGGTAACATTGCGACAAGATAACTTTTAACAACAGAACTATTAAGAGTTGCTTCAGCAAGACAAATCTTGCACTGCATTTACCATAGACGGGCAACCCAAGTAACGCCTAGTTAGCAAGCATGATGAAGACTATATCCAACATGAAAATTCGTAGAACAAGTTGTATCAAGGGAGCACTGAACATGCATGTTCCCAATCAGAATGCACGGGTACTTGGTGGATGATCTGGTAGAAGCTCAGAGCATTGCGAGATTTCGGAGCCTGGAGCACTCTTTCTGCATCTACAAGTGCCGGCCCAGAATATATGGCAAGAGCTTCGAATTGGCAGCTAAATCGTGAGTAGTTGCATCATGTAATTGGAGGGAGACGTACGGGAGTTGCCGCAGCCGAGCATGAGGACGCGGGAGGAGGTGGGGAGGCAATCGCGGAGGAGCGGCCGAAGCGCCGGGTACGTCTGGTACCAGTCGAAGAATCCGCCGCCGTCCTTGCCGCCGGTAGAGGAGGAGGAGGAATAGCGGGCGTCCCAGTAGGCGGCGGCGCCGTAGTCGTTGGTCTTGCACTCGCCGCCGCCCATCTTCGATCTCACCGCTCGTGAGGGGAGAAGAGAGGATTCTAATCCAAAGCTCGTTGAGGGAGTATGTTTTGGGGTAGTGCGGCTGGAGGCGTATGCTGATCCAGCGGCTGCGAGGTCCGGACAGACGGAAGTTGGAACACACCAGCGGCTAGGGTGTCGAGTGTCAACGGATGAAATACTAATGTAATAGTTGACCTATATTCATATTTTCTAAATGAATAATACCACTGCAAATAATATTGAATACGAATAGAATATTATAATGAATACGAATCGAATATCTACTCAATTCGGCCAGATTTGGATATCCTCATAAGTTATGTATTATGCAATTTTGGCAGATATAGCACATTTGCGATCTGTATTTACAATTGTGACCACCGGCAACATGTCTTTGCAAATATGGCATCGTTGTCGTACAGTGGCCGTGCGGCAACGACTCCAGCGCCGCCATGTGCCGTTGCCACACGGTGACCGTACGGCAACGACTCCAGTGCCGCCACGTGGCCCTCCCCGCATGCCCCACCGCTAGCTCAGCCGTTGCCGTACGGTGACCCTGCAGCAACGCCCCAAACGCTGCCACATGGCTTGTCCTCCCGCCACACGTCCCCCTCCGACCCTCCCTCCCGGCCGCCGGCTATCTTTCCCAACATCCCTCCTCCCTCCTCCGCACATTTGTTGCCTCGTCCAAAAATTCTGACGCCAACGCTTACCGAATTTCCGGCGCCAACACCGCGACTCCTCCTTCGCTCGGCTATAAATACCGAACTCTGGCACTCGCTCTTCGCTCATCTCATTTGCGTTTCGATTCTCGTTCTTGTGCTCGTCGCTGAGAACTCAGATAATGTAACATAATTAATTTTATTGGGATGTTAACTGTTTTCTTGCTTCTCGTTGCTCGTCGCTTGGCATTTTTTTATTACTTTCCCCCGAAGGGCAAGTAATTTGTCGGATGCTTTTGCCGTTATTACCGTAGTCATAATTAATCAATTTTAGTCAGCTAGTCGTAATTAGTTAGTTTAGGGGTAATAATTAGTCGTAATTAGTTAGTTCACTAGTAATGAATTAGTTTAGTGGTATTTAATTAGTCGTAATTAGTTTAGTAGTCATCATTACAACATATTAAATAAGTGAAAATGAAGTACTGGTAATTTTTTTAGTGCTAATTAATCAATCGTAATTAGTTAGTTTAGAGGTAATTAATTAGTCATAATTAATTAGTTCACTAGTAATGAATTAGTTTAGTGGTAATTAATTAGTTGTAATTAGTTTAGTAGTCATCATTACGACATATTAAATAAGTGGAAATGAAGCACTGATAATTTTTTAGTGGTAATTAATCAATCATAATTAGTTAGTTTAGAGGTAATTAATCACTTGTAATTAGTAAGTTTAGTGATAGTTATTCGTGTTTAATTACACATATATGTAATTGTCGGGACCCAAAATTACGATTTTGGAACCCTCTGTGTATACTGCACTAGTCCAGGATCACGCTAGTGCACACAGGGTCAACATAGGTAAATATCGATCCACACAAACGATAAATAAAGTAAATGATTAGTTTGAATAACAAATAAGGGTTTTGACCTTATGGTCGAGTTTACACTTATTAAGCCACGCAGGCTAACGATAAATAAAGCGGCGTGAATGAAATAACTCCAGCGTAGATCCCACCAATTCACCACAGCAACCAAGCGGGATCGGACCTTAACGATCGGCAACCTTCGACGAATTCCTCCTCAGCGGTGTAGACTCCTCCTCTTACAGTAGGTTTGGCGCAAGTTTTACAACAAGCGTGAGTACACAACCGTACTTCGCAAATCATACCACGAATGCGGTTTATAGATGCGAGCTTATTCCAAAGGAAATGGCTTCGTGGTTATTTTGCAGAAATGCAACATTTGCAATTGAATACAAATAATAGATTGAAAGCATAATTCAAAACAAATAAATAATATTAATTTAGCAGTTGTTTTCACAAAGACACATAGCCTAATCAAATTCTTTCACACAGCCATATGACTTAAATCACACAGCTGTCCCTTCCCAACATTTTATGAAAACTACCCCTCGTGTGAAATCCCCGAGCATGTCCATGATCATGACGCGCTATTCAAATAGATTGATTTAACACTCTGCAAAGGTTGTACACTTTACCCACAAGATACAACTAGTGTAGCAAGCACTAATCATAACAAAACGTTTTCAGAAACTTTATCTCAACATTGACACTCCCGATGTGCTTACAAACCGCTATGCCAACCCAAACGAAGCGCTTTGGCATAACACACACCGCTGGACAGGGAAGCGACGAATCGTCCCGCGATGCAACCACTAAGTAGTCACACCTCCACCCTGTCACACAGCCTAACCTATCCACCTGAACATCAATACCGAGAATCCATAACTTACTAAGTTAGGCCCGTCTCATACCAGGCATGTGGTCGTACAGTAAGGCTCAGTTCAATGGCGCACAAAGTTAAGTCCTTAATTGACCAAGGCAAGACTTCCATGTTCTAACTAAGTCACAAAGATTATCAATCCTATCACAAAGTCCACCATATCACACGACTTCCACCACTTGCCTCACCTAAATCCTTTACCACCCAGATTGGTTTTAGTGCAACACATGCCATCACGAAGTAATAACACATAGCACACGCTTTACACAAAGTTCTATAGTCACTTAGTCACATTTAATAATTGCAACTTTCATGAAATGTGAGACTCGTAGCATGGCTAAGCAATTGTACTCGCATCTAACCAACCCACGTTGGTGCTACAATATTACCAACTAATAAACCAATCTAGGGTGACAAGGAAATATGACGTACAAGGCCAAGGTGTGATAACAAATTTGGATAATAACTATACCCAAAGCATTTAAATAAATGATTAAAATAGCATGCAGTACTTTGAAGTAAAGTAATTTGAAAACTGGGTTCAAGATGATCAAAGGTATGACTTGCCTTGGAAAAGGTCTATGTACTGGTCTTGATCTTGGGGTGCTCCTTCTTCCACAAAATTTCCCGACGAATCGACGTCTACTCGCAAACGAGACACAAACAAATAAAACAAATAAATAATAGAGGCAAAACAAGCTCCAAAAATTAAATAAAAATCTCATATAAATAGGGCTTGAATTTAGATAAATTTAGAAATTTGAATGGGCTCAATCGGAGTTAGGATGCAAAAGTTATGGGCTCTGGAAGTTTTAAATCTAAAAGAAACCCTAATTTGGATTTTCCAGAATTTCCGAATTATTTCTCTGAAGAAAAATTGGATTATTGCGCAATGCTGACGTCATCGGAGGATGTTCGGACGGGATGAAAATTGGTCTGACAGGTGGGACCCACATGTCAGTGACACGGCTCACGATGAGACTAGGTCTCCGAGCCTCGGATTTGAAAACCGGTGGGCGCGCACGTGGACTGGTGGACCAATCCACGTGCGACACGTCGGTGCGGTGCGACCGGACGGCCGACTTCGGTGCACGCGTGCGAGATGACGAGGATGCCACGGCTGCCACTCGAGATGACACACCGCGTGGCGCTGGGTGGCCGACGACATGGGCGGCCACGCCGCATCGCGGACGGCGGCGCTCGGAAACCGACGACAACGGCGAACGGCGGCGATCCACCGGCGGTGAGTGGTACCGGCGTGTAGCTCTTGCTATTGCGAACTGTTGAGGTAGGTCGGGTGGTCGGAACAACGGAGGTGGCGGCAAGCTCGAGCGCGGCGAGTGCTTTGGGTTTTGTCGGACGGTGGCTCGATGGGGTTCCGGCGGCGGCGAAGGCTCCGGAGGTAGAGGTCGTGACGAGGAACACGCCGGCGTGCTCCACGATGATGCGGCGACAACGACGGCGGCGGAATCGACGAAGAACAGATTGGCGGTGAAAACCCTAAACCTTGACTCGCGCGGCGCTAGGGTTCTACGGTGGAAAAGGGTGGCGGCTGCAGGTTGCGGTTGAGAGGGCGAACCCGGGTGCCTTTTATAGGGCGGGGAGGGCTAGGGCGGCGTCGCGGCGAACCCTAAAAGAGTCCGATATGAACTCGCGAGGAAATCGTAGTTAGAAACGCGACGGGGTTTGATTTTGATCCGAGAAGATGCGGGAGGTTGGGGATAAGATTCTACGCGCTTTCTAGAAGGGTTCAATTGGAAAGGAGGCGTTGTCGTGCACGACTCGAGCTCGGAAACATGGCGACGCGCGGCGCTAGCGAGCAAGAAGCCGGCGCGAGGGGACAACGGCGTGGGGCCCACACGTCGGACGGAGGCGGCATGGAGCGGAGGAGGAGGGCTTAGCGCGGAGAGATGGGCGACAAGACACAAGAGATGGGCCGGAGCTTTGGAAATTCGGCCCGAAAGGATTTCTGAGATTTTAATAGCTTTTCTAATTTAGAAAATACCAGAAATTCAAATAAGCAATAGAAAATAGCAAATGAACTCGAAATTTTTTTTAGAAAAAACTAGAAAATATATCTGAGCACAAGGAACCCAAATAAAATAGTTTTGACTATTGTTCAAGTTGGAAATATTCACATTAAATATTTTTTATTGGAAAGTCCAATATTAAGCTTTTGAAATTAAATTCAAATAAATCCAAATGGTGAATTTTCTCCCTACTAACTATTAAAAGATTTTTAAACTCAGAAAATTGGGATGTTACAGTAATCCCCCCTTAAAGGAATCTCGACCCCGCGATTCAGGCTAGATAGAGAAAAGGCTAGCAAACTCGGCTTTCAGCTCTTCTTCACGTTCCCACGTTGCTTCTCCTTCTGAGTGGTTGCTCCACTGGACCTTGCAAAAACGAACAGTCTTGCTTCTGGTGAAGCGCTCTGCGACAGCCTATGGTGTACGTGAATTTAAGACGCAGGCTCGGAAACCCGATGATGCCTGGTCTCTACAAGCGCAAGCGCGGCCGAGCACAAGATGGCGACGCGAATGTGCTACCTTGGAGGGAAGTCTTGTGCCTAATTTTGTGCCAAATAAGGGGGCAAAAACATGGTGGTCAACTCGCATCAACTGCCACGAGTATCTACTGGACAAGCCTCTCGGGTTAGAGTCCAACGAGGATGCCGACCCAAGCTCGGATGGTAGTGATGAGGACGCACACCAAGCCAGTGGTCCTTACATGGCATCGAGACTTGATGATATTGTGGTGTGTTTGCTTATGTGCTGCAAGAAGAAGGTTCCTAGTGGGGGTTTGAAGCCGGCACCTCTTAGTTGGGTAGCGCTTCTCGGACAAGGTGGTCGTGCAACAAGCTATAGCACGGTACGCCTTGTCCATCAGTCGTGTGTACCGAGTGTACCGGTCCAACCCAGGAAAGTATGCAGTGAAGTGCATAGTGGAAGGCTGCACTGGCAAGGTCAGCGCTCACCGAGCAAAGATCTTCGGCTCGGTCTTCACGGTCAAGGAGTTGATCGACCACATTTGCGAGCTCAGCGAGCCCCTTCGGCAGCATCGGAACATGACTTCCGCATATGTTGCAAACCTTATCACACACCTAGCAAAGGAAGACGTGTCTGTCTCCCCCAAGATGATGATGTCGGAAGTCATCAATCAGGTTGGCTATCCAGTCAGCTACAACAAGGTCCGACGAGCCAAGCAGAAGGTCATCAAGACCATGTACGGGATATACGAAGAGGCGTACAACCTTGTGCCGAGATTGCTTCACCAGATTGCCGAATCAAACCCTGGCACGTACATAAACAAGCTTGATCGTGAAGATGCTAGGAAAGGGCACAACTGCTTCATACTGGACCGGGTGTTCTGGGCTTTCACTTAGGCCATCAGGGGCTACAAGTTCTGTCTTCCTGTGCTAGCGATGGATGACACTTTCCTCACGGGGAGGTACAAGGGCACCATCCTCACCACGGTGATGGCTGACGCGAATGACCAGCTTCTCCCGATGGCATTTGCCATTGTAGAGAGCGAGAACACATCCAACTGCCTGTGGTTCCTGGAGAACGTTAAGAGGGCGGTGGTGGGAGATCGGGCTAACGTCTGCTTAATCATAGACCATAATGCTGGGTTGTTGGCAGCCATCAACACCATGCAGTGTGGGATGGATCCGTCTCACTAGTGGAACAATGTGCAATTTAGGTGGTGCATGAGGCATCTTGCATCTAACTTGTTCATGCGGTTCTGCGGTCAGGAAGTCATGAAGACATTCAAGGCATTGTGTCTGTAGAACCAGAGGCGGAAGTTTGACTCTATTTGGATGGACCTAGAACACTAGACTACGAGGCATACAAGGGAGTCCACTTCGAAGGGAGAGCAACCCAGCAGTGACATAAGCTTCTCGGAGTGGATGCATGGCCATGCTTCTGAATTGGAGAAATGGTCCCTCCTTTATGACACAGACAGTGCGAGGTACGGGATTATGACAACCAACATGTTCGAGATCTACAACAGCATCCTCAAAGGTGTGTGGTGCCTCTCTATCACCACGATCGTCCAGGATACATGGACTCGCACTGTTGGTTATTTCGTCAGTAGAGCCACCGTAGCCAAGTGACAGATGGAGGAAGGCAAGTAGTGGTCCAAGAACATGCAGAGGCACATGGACCGGAAGATGGAGAAAGCTCGAATGCACGATATCCAGGTGATCGACGGCCTCAGGTGAAAGTACGAGATCAGGCTTCGGCAGAAATACGTCAACAGTCATACCAGGGGGAAAGGAAACACGCATGCACCCTGGGTGATGTGGCGACATACACCTGCAACAAGCCAAAGCTGATGAGGACATCCCTACTACTACCATGTCTCCAAGTGTGCATAAGGATAATCATGATGTACCTAAAGGCCCCTTGACAAGGGCACGAGCTAAGAAGCTACAACAATAGGTGAACTTGTTCTTTAAAATGCTTATCTTTGATGATAATTTGCTATTACCTAATTCTAGTGTTTTGTGCATAATTAGGTATAAGGAGGGAACCGAGACCACGACTGGAAGAGCACAAGGGAGAAAAACATTCATATGGCCACCAAGTATCCAGGAGAAAAAGTCCAAGAGAGCAAGATGAAGCCAGCCCATGCGGCTATCAGGCCCAAGAGCCATACGGCTAGAAGAGGTTCCCGCGTATGCAACAAACACCAATGGAAAATCCCACGCATACATACACATGAAAAGGAAGCCACGCATGCACATGCACATGAAAAGGAAGCCACGCATGCATGCAAGGAAGCCATTAATTCGGTCATGTAATTAGTGGATTAGTGGTTGAGTCTGAACCATAAAGTAGATGAGTTGGTTTCAGTTTTTCTAGGCTCTGGCCAACCCGACGTAGAAACTATTGTGGCCCATGTGTGCACACGTCCAGATGGGCGCGTCCGATAAAAGCTACAGCGCTGCCATCTTGTAAGGAGGACGAGATATGTTGAGATAATAGATTGCTTTTGTTTGAGAGTTCTTCCATGGTGACCGCATTCATAATGAGGGGAAATTGAGAGTTTGTCGAAATCAACATCGTTCAACTTTTCCGCTGGGAATTGGGAGGGCGATAGGGCTTCACTTGGTGGTCGTGAAGTCCAGCGTGTGTGTTCTTGCGAATTAAAGAGTGTTTGTTCTTGCATTGGCAACGGAGGATCACTACGATTCGAGAGGCTACACGTGAGTATCTTGATCCTACGTCGAGAAGATCGGGCGACCCCATATCATCTTGGTATCAGAGCGCGGTTGACTCAGTAGGATTAATTATCCCTAGATCAGATTGATTTTATTTGCTATTCTTAATACCTAGAGTCTATAAACTAAAAATTACAACACAAAAATTTCAAACCCTAATTTTTGCATCTATTATTTCCTGTGAGTTTAGTTAGGTTTTGATCCATTAGAATTTTTGTTTAGTGCTGATCTTAGAGTTTTCTTTGTGTTGCTTAATCGTTGAGCCCAAAAAAATCAATCTACTACACCATATGCTAGAGTGTGCGCGCAGAAATTATTTCCGATCTGCGAGCAGTGTGCATTACGTTCGACATCTCCAATCGCACGAAAAGCAGAGTTTGTTCGCGAGCTACAGTGTCGCGACCTGCTACAGTGTTTCATGTTCCTACTGTGCTGCATGCGGAGCAGCGCAATTGTTCACTATGCTACAGTGATTTGCACGCTGCTACATTACCCGTCGCTCTGATGTTTCGACTGCTCTGATGTTTTGTCATGCTACGATTGCGAAGTTGTGCACAAGTCACGACCTTTGATAATTGCTTAGAGGCTGTTCATTGAATTATTTACACTTGCTGAAAATTAGAACTTGTGTGAGGGAAGCTTAAACCCTAGTTTCGGCAACAAAAAAAAGAAAAGAAAAGACAAGCCACAAGTTAAAAAAATTGTGGTTATGAAGTAAAAAAAAAAAGAAAGAAAGAAGAGAAGAGAAGAGAAGAAGATGTTAGCCGAAACCTAGGAAAAGGATAACCTTAGTTCATAAATTTCAGATTGTGTATTTAATTTCTTTGAGTAATCTTATGCCCTTATATTTCATATTATTGCAATTGGCTAGTGTCGCTCCTAGTACTTGGTGCAAAAACAAGTTAGTTTTTATCTCAATTTCAGATTGCATCTCACTAGCTCATTCCTTTGTTTGCATTGAGTCCCACTGATCTTTGCATGTGCGTTCATATACTTCACCTAAACCTTTCGGATCAACACTTAGACAAAGTATTCTAGCTTGGATTATTACTTAGCTTTACAACATCTAGAATTTCAGATTGCTAGGATATACACCTCCATACCAAGCTCCACTCAATAACTGTTATTATGCAATTGTGAACACTCTTAAATTTGCTTGACCATCACTTTGCTATTATAGCTTCCACCAAGTGTAAGTTTCTTTTGGCCTTAATTTACTTCGGAAGGGTAAGAACTTTACTTGTGAGAGAAAAGAGTGCGATTGAGTGATTTTCACAAAATTCTACATATTATTTGTTTTGCTACTAATTAACCATGGCAGATCACGAGTATACGTATATTCCCTTCTATGGTAGTAATGATCCAGAGGAGTATCTTGAGTGGGTACAAGACATGGAGTTCGAGCTTGAATCGTAGAAGTTTGAATTAGAAGCCAAGGAAGTGAGGGTGGCCACTATGTTTTTTTAGGACTATGTCGCTAGTTGGTGGCAGCAACTAAGTGGGAAACGATTCATTACATCTTGGTTCACTTTAAAATGGATCATGAGAAGAGAATTTGTTCCATCCTATTATGAGCGAGAACTACTACGCCATGTGGAGAATATTACACAAGGATGTAAAGTTGTCCAAGATTACTACGATGAGCTGAATCATGCAATGCGCCATGCTAATATCACTAGTGCATGTCAATAAAAGAAATACTTCAAAGCAAGCTTGCATTTTCATATCATTGCTGCACTTCAAGATAAATATTTTCGTAGTCTGCAAGATCTTGTGAAATATGCTATGAAGATGGAAAAAAGACTTAAAGACATGCAAGCCCATCAATTGAAAATCTGCACCGACTCTTTAGTTCTCATTCATCCACTGAGATCGTGGTTGATGGCCATTGCGCCATTGCTGGCCCACGATTAATGGAAGATGAAATGCTTCAAAACCCATGTGAGGATGAGAGTCACATAGCCAAATTGAGTGAGAGTGTTGAAAATTGTGAGCTATGTGATTCCACCATGTGAGGTTGAGAACATCCAATTTGAGAGTGTGAGGAATACACCAAAAGAAATACGTGAAGTAGATGACAGTAAAAGTGAGGTTAATGCTGAAATTAACGATTTACTCTCTACTTTTAGTGTTGTTTCTCACATTGTGCAGGCTAACATTAAAGAAGAGGAGTTGAATATTCAACATTTGGCATCATTGGAAGCAAAAGACGATGGGATCACCAAGAGTGGAGGCTTGCTTGTTTCCCCATGGTCGGATTACGATGAATTGATACCTATAGCACCTACATCATCTGAGGAGGACGTTAAAGGTAACAACATTGGTGCTGATTTATCAGTTCATCACGAAAAGGTTAGTAATCATGAGAACTCTTTGAATCAAATGGAAATTCCACGTTCTCAATTTGATATGCTTAACTTACATAATGTGGAATTGATTACTCATAAGGAAGTTCTTACTAGAGTATCTTCTAGTGATTCTTTGTACTATATTATGTTTGATGAACCTAGAGAGCTATCTAGTGTGATTGAGAATGTTGCTGAAATTTCATGTTTAAAATCACTAGTTAGTACCTATGCCTACACATATAAGTTCAATTTGATTGAAGAATATGGTGTAGATGATATGTTTCATGTTTATCGAATATGCATTACATGTGCTAAGCTTGCTGAATTGAAATTACATGTTTGGCGTAAACAATCTTTTGTACAATGTTATGAACCCAATGAGATGGGTTTCAATAATAGTGCTTGCTGTTTTAAAAGATTTCTTAAGCCTACTTGTTTGTATTTTGCTGAGCAATCTTGTACAAGTAATCAGAGTAGTGCAGTTGAAGCATGGAAGGCATTAAGAATTTTCTCTCCTATATTTGAACAACTTGATCTTGATCAACTACGCTCGGATACCAAGATGATACGAGGTCGTCCGATCTTCTCGATGTAGGATCAAGATACTCACGTGTAGTCTCTCGAATCGTAGTGATCCTCCGTTGCCAATGCAAGAACGAATACTCTTTAATTCGCAAGAACACACGTGTCGGACTTCACGAGCACCAAGCGAAGCCCTATCGCGCTCTCAATTCCCAGTGGAAAGGTCGAACGATCTTGATTTCGATGAACTCTCAATTTCCCCTCATGATGAATTCGGTCACCATGGAAGAACTCTCAAACAAAAGCAATCTATCATCTCAAAATATCCTGTCCTCCTTATAAGATGGCGGCACTACGGCTTTTATCGAACGCACCCATCTGGACGTGCGCATATATGGGCCACAATAGTTTCTACTTTGGGTTGGCCAGAGCCCAGAAAAACCGAAACCAACTCATCTACTTTATGGTTCAGACTCAACCACTAATCCACTAATTACATGACCGAATTAATGGCTTCCTTGCATGCATGTGTGGCTTCCTTTTCATGTGCATGTGTGGCTTCCTTTTCATGTGTATGTATGCGTGGGATTTTCCATTGGTGTTTGATGCATACGTGGGAACCTCCTCCAGCCGCATGGCTCTTGGGCCTGATAGCCGCATGGGCTGGCTTCATATTGCTATCTTGGACTTTTTCTCCTGGATACTTGGTGGCCGTATGAAAGTTTTTCTCCCTTGTGCTCTTCCAGTGCCATTTGTCTCGATTTCCTCCTTATACCTAATTATGCACAAAACACTAGAATTAGGTAGTAGCAAATTCTCATCAAAGATATGCATATTAAAGAACAAGTTCACCTGTTGTTGTAGCTTCTTAGCTCGTGCCCTTGTCAAGGGGCCTTTAGGTACATCATGATTATCCTTATGCACACTTGGAGACATGGTAGTAGTAGGAATGTTCTTATCATCCTCCCTTTCTTTAAGAAAAGTCATCCTCGGCTTTTGATAGCCTGAAAATATGCTAGACAAAGAATACAACATATATGCATGATAGATATATTTGTCATCAAAAATCATTCCGTTTAGCACATTATGATTTGCTGAAAGTGTACTAAACAAAGAGAACAACGTATATACGTGATATATGTATGAATCAATTGTTGTGTCATTCTTGTAGTTTTGCACAAAATAATTATCACAACAACAGCCATAGGATGTATTTGATATAGACATTGCAATACTTTCATTCACATCAGAAGCTCCTCTACAAGCCATGCTCGTATATGTACAAGGCATGTGCGCAAGTGAGGTAGATGTTTACACCGTACATCTCCGAGTACTACGACATGCAGCACCTATTCAGTTCATGGAGTGGAGAGTATTACCCGTACGGCTTGGAAATGAACTACAAGAATCTTTGGTCGGACATGGTGCAATGGGGTCCCAACAAGGAATAGGGAAGGGGCGACGATAGACGCGGCGCTTCCGAAATGACATGGATGCCAGCCAACGTACCAGTATTAGCCGCACAATCAAGTATAGGATATGCAAGACCCCTAGGCACTCAATGAAGGATTATCCAAACAGACGCAGCTCGTTCTGTCGTCATTCAATGTCGTAATGTTAATGTTTTTCGGCCTTGTTTGTTATGTACAACGTAAACTTGTACGATACCCAGCTATAGACTTTTGGCAAACTTCTACGTGAGAGTGTTGCAAAAGCGCAAGTGGTTTGCATAGAAGAGGAAACATCTATAATACTTAGATTTTTCAATGAAAGATGCTCGAGTACCACCACGTTTTCCGGTCCCGCAGTGTGTGTGTGACGAGTCAGCGGAGATCATTCAGTCCACACACCTTGACACTACCGCTGACGTATTACACGTGTGGACACCACCTCGTAAGCATTTTTTTCACACGCATCACCTTTCCTCTCCCTATGTTCAATTCCTTAATTTTTTAACTTCATCCCCATGTAATAGCAGCCCGAGATGCATTGCCACTTCTTCTAGTGGATCGATGGCCCGGAGATGTAGGACAGGGTGTTCATCCAGCAGAAGTACATGCTAAACTACTCGATGCGGGCCAAGATCTTCGTGCAGTGAAAACCTTACGTACCGGACCCTATTGAGGAGGCACCGAGGAGCATAGGACTCGCCCGGGTGTAATTCATATCGACGACGTGAGTTATGAAGAATTTACATGCTTATTACATTTTTCACTATACGGTGCACTTACATCATGGAATCGTAGGACATGAACGACTTCGACATACCAGCCCGACGTGGAGAGTCCTACGACAAGGGGAAGGGAAAGGCTCATGCGGCTGAGCCTGTCCGCCATAGCATATCTAGTCACCTAGGCGTAATCCATATCGACGACGTGAGTTATGAAGAATTTACATCATTTTTACGTTTTTCACTATACGGTGCGCTTACATCATGGAATCGCTGGATATGGACGCCTTTGATATACCAGCCTGATGTGGAGCTCCTATCCAAAGCTAATTTTTTAGCTACATTCCAATCCCTCAAATCTTTTTTGACTGCTTCCTCTCACGTTAGACTTGGTCGACCTCTGTCTCTTCTTACATTTTCAGTACATCTTAAAATTCCACTACGTATCGGTGCCTCAGAAAACCTCTGTTGGAGATTTCCAAACCATCTCAAGCGATGTTGAACAAGCTTCTCTTCAATTTGTGCTACTCCCACCCTATCACGTATATCCTCATTGCGGATTCGATCTCGTCTTGTGTGACCACATATCCACCACAGCATCTCATCTCTGCTACACTCATCTTCTGTATATGTTGTCTTTTAGTCGCCCAGCATTCTGCTTCATATAGCATCGTAGGTCTGATCGTCATCCTATAGAACTTACCCTTTAACTTTTGAGGGACTTTTTTGTCACACAGGACACCCGATGCTTCATGCCATTTCACCCACTCCACTCTAATCATGTGGCTCACGTCTTCATCAATCTCTTCGCCTCGTTGTAGCATCGATCCACATCCAGCCTAACATCTCCATCATTTGCCCTAACACCGCTGAAATAACACTTTATATACTTAGTTTTAGTCCTACTAAGTCATATACTTAGTTTTAGTCCTACTAAGTTTAAAACCCTTCGATTCTAAGGTATTCCTCCACATATCCAGATTTCTATCGACACCTATCCTATTCTCATCAACTAACACTACATCATCAGAGAAAATCATACACCAAGAGATATCTCTTTGTATAACCCACGTGACCTCGTCCATCACTAGAGCAAAAATGTATAAGCTCAACGCTGACCCTTGGTGTAATCCTATCTTAATAGAGAAATCACTAGTATCACCACCACATGTTCTGATATTAATAACATCTTGGTATATATCCTTAATTAAAGTAACATACTTTGTTGACACTTTTTTCCTAACCTTAAGAACTTCCAGCATATAATATCAGTCTACAGAACTACAAGGGACGTTCTTGACATGTTAGTATGACATGAAAATGTCTATCTTTAACATCCATACCATTGATACAAAAGTTACATCGTTGGTGTCTTGGTGGCATGAACCAGCAGGCTGGCTCTGCGTTTGCTTAATTTATAACTTAATATTACAGGAGAAATACAATGCTTGATGGCTTCAAAATCTCTTTGGCCACTCAGAGCAAACCGTGAATGTAGCTGCTCCCAGTGATCGACTATATCACATGATGTGGTCAGTTCGTGACGCACCAGAATCAGCCTATCTCACTTGGTATAGCGTAAGTCGTCAGCTCAACCATTATAAGACGCCTTGTCGCTAACATAGAAGCTCGTCAAAACAGATCTCTCTCACACAGCAGCTGTCATTGCCGGAATTTTGTTTAGGAATGAATCTAGTCTGTTGCACCAGAGAGCTGCTCCACATGCTGAGTTATTGCATCGGGGCAGGGAGACTGGGCACGTAGAAGTTCCAAGCGATGGAATGGATGTACAAATTGAAGAACATAGTCTTCATCTGTAACAGACGGGACAAACAATACCATGCGTGCAAAGAGTAGTGCTCAAGATTATGAATGTCAACAAGTGCATATTAAAAAATTCGATGAAAATGAACTAGTTAGAATGGCCAAGGAATTCTTACTCTCTCTGACAGTGCCATACAACCAGCATAAAACCTCATCCGCAAAGGCCAGGCAAACACCACCCTGACGTACAAATAGAGAATAGAGATTATTCTTTTTTCAAGACACATACATTATATGATTTTTTTAAAAAAAATAATATATTTTTAAAAATTTACAAAACTAGGTAGTCATCTCAAAAATTACAAAAATAGATCCTTGTCGCCAGTTCATCTGGCGACAGGCTCCTATCGACTGGCGACAGGAATCTAGGAATTTTTAAATATAGTAAATACACTCAAAAAATTATAAATTTTTTTGTGAAACTTCCTGATACAATGTTCTTACTTGTGTAATTTTTTATAATTTTATCCATTTTGAATTTGTCTCCAAAATTCATTTAAGTATATCACTTGTAGGAATTTTTACATATACCAAATGAGGTCAAAAATTATAAATTTTTGTGACGCTTCTTACACAGTGTAATGGTTTGCGTAATTTTTATAGAATTTTTTATGTTCTGAAAATATCTCTAAAATTAACGGTTTACACAATCAAGTACACTGCATCAAAAAACCTAAATTAAGAATTTTTTAGACAATTTTAGATTATATAAAATTCTGTAAAAACTACACAAACAATTAAACTATGTAAGGCGCGTTCACAAAAAATTTCATAATTTTTGAACCTCATTTGGTATATGTACAAATTCCTATAAATGGTATACTTAAATGAATTTTAGAGACCAATTCAGAAGGGATAAAATTATGAAAAAAATTACACAAGCAAGAAAATTGTATCAGGAAGCTTCACAAAAAAAATTCATAATTTTTGAGTTTATTTACTATATTTAAAAATTCCTAAATTCCTATCGCTTGATTGAATGCAGGCAGAACTCGCCTTGCTGTTCGGGTTCACATGCGCCATTCAACTGCAATAAGTCTGTCGCTGATGAGCGCAACAGGGACCTATTTTTGTAATTTTGGGAGACGACTACCTAGTTTTGTAAAAAAAAATAAAAAAATATTATTTCAAAAAAAAAAATCAACATTATATTGGAAGTTGCAAGAAAGTAATTGAAAATCAGGTGTTTAATCCAAACGAATCTAGTCTCATATGTTACATAGCAAGTCATTTGATGTAAAAGAGGGTAGTTATCTGTAATTAATCCTATGAACAAAATTCAAAAAAGAGGAAGAGTAGATGCCAGAGTAACAGTAAGTGTACACTCCGTTCCCTATGATAGATTACAGAAGATTCACAAATCAATTATTCAACTTGTTGATATGTTATGCTTCCAATTTTCCACCTAGAAGTGACACTCGTGTTCTTCCTTCAAAATCGCTAGACTCCACCATTGTGGATAAATAATAGGAAAATTAATTTAACATACCTGCCAGTAGTTCTTCGCTTTCACTTTTTGTGTGATATCTTTGGTTCTTAGTCTCTCAGTTCGTATAAGTACGCCAGCATCATTCCTGTAGGCAAAATAAAAAATGCAGAGTGAAACTTAATTAAGTTTAAACCAATATGGATCACTGGAATCAATGTAAATATCTCAACCACCATGGAACAGAATCGGATAAAAAAAGGTAAAATGCTTTATTTTCCTAATGCTATCAAGCATTTGGCCAATGTGAAATGATTTCTGGTCATGTCATTCTGGTTGAAACCTCATTGGTAAGCAAGAACCTCGGGTTATGCAGCAAACAATGCGTTAAATGTGTAGAACAAAAGACCTACTGAGTGAGAATATGTTCACACTACTAACAACAGTAAGCATAAGGTTGATCAAAGTACATGTGAACTTGAAGTGGTCAAATAAATTAGACTAAAGGACCTATAAAGCTCAAAGAATATATGCGCTAGCCATTGCCCATTAGGCCTATTAAAATGGATCATTGGATACATATCAAGAGATAGTAAGTGAAGCTCCAGTATACTATATCGGTATATCCAAATAAAGAGTACAGAACTGGTAACCCAATGAAGAAATCACGTGATGTGATCATTTGAACAAATAGACACTCGAGAACTGTGTAATGTGGGGAAAAAAATATGCTTAGTATCAATTATTTATTGTAACAAGCAAGCAACTCAGAACATCCATGAGAAACCACAGAAAGTCACAAATAACATAAATATTGGTTTGCTTCTGCATCCAATTGACAGCAATAGTATAGAAATTATCCTTAATCCTTACATCAACACAGACTTGTGACAACCATGGCATGTTCAATCTTATAAGCAGAGATGCTACAAGGACCAATGCTACCTTTGCCAACAGCTTTTGCAAATTTAAGTGTAACAAAAAAGATTTAATATCAAAAATCTGATTTGATTGCACAATGCCAGCTGCCAGGTGACAGAAAACTAGTGACACTAACCAAGAATGCTGTGATGATGTAGGGGAGAAATAACGAAGAACAAATACTACCTGAATCCAACAGCAACATACGGAACACCGGCAAGGAATGATTGAATCTGCAATTTTAGTCAGTAAAAAAATTAATGTTTCAATTATGACTTCTGAAGATAAAATACTAAGCAGCTGAATAGTCATGGCAGACGGACTCATAACAAGATCGCAATGTTATCATCTACCCTCAGTCCCGCACTTTACAATGCAAGGAGCAAATTATTCTCAATGCTTAACAAAAAATGAATCAAATAACAATGTAAGAAATATAATAAAAAACAATTTTAAGATCATATGAACCACAACTCCAATATAGATTTTCACACTACAGAAGAGAACAGAACAAGAAGTTGCAAATGATACCTACAAAAGCACTCTAAATTCTAAATGTTACAGCAAAGAACAAAAATAACAGGACTAAAAGAATTACCCAGAACCTAAGTAGCTTCTCTTTCTCAAATGCTTCCACCGTATGATACTCCAGCTGTTACATCAAGTTCAAAGATTGACTAGATAAAAAAAAAGAAACATATGGTATCAGGACTATAAAAAATCATGAAAAAGAATAACAACCTCTCTGCTTGTTTTCAACTCCACATAGAACCGCCTACCATCATCAGTTGCATCACAGCAGTCCATCTCTGCACCCATGATAATGCGATGTGCACCCAATTTCGTCTTTATTACAGAACAAAACTCTACATTTGCATCAATACCTCTTCCATCCTCATCAATGGAGTTCTCAGTGGCAAGATTTTCAAAAGAATAGCCCCAATAACATCTGAGAATAAAATATAGCGAAAGAAAGAAAAGATACATCAAATTAATATAATGTTTTAAATTCTTCCCTTGTAATGACGACAAGAATTCTGAACATATGATTACAAACATCAATGCAACATTAATAACGGCCAATTAGACAGGTACAAAATGAGAATGGTGATGCAGCCTGTCTCACATTTTCAAACATCCCACCAAGTCTAACAGTTTAGACAGATGTCAAAGAATTAAATGAGCATCATGAAACTGAAATTGGACAAGATATCCCTTGTGTGATTCTGATAGAAAATAAGAGGACGCTCACTTAAATTTCTTTTGCAAGTAGAATTGCCATAAGACAATTCATGTAAGAAGTCAAACCATCCTATCCAACAAATGCAGTGGAGAGAGAGAGAGAGAGAGAGTCACCTCCTGTGCTCTACCTCACTTTTTGGTCTTTCAGGGAGCTTATGGACATCAAGGTATACAACACCATTTTTTTTGTGCACACCCATCTTCCATGGCTCTCTTAGATAAGCCGTGGCCAGTATCTGATGACAAAATTATATTTTTGGTCAGCATACAAGTATATTAAAAGAAATTACTGAAAGCAATGTTTTATTAGAAAGTCATTGTAAAATAACTATGCATGCGTCAATGAATTAAACTATAGATACTACACAAACAGTGGTAAGTTAATAGTTTGCACTGCAAGGACCATACCTTGTTAAGGTTGTTGCGGTACGTCTGCAAGAAGAGCATACATAATCAGCAATTCCAAGCATAGTGTACAAAAGTAACAAATAAAAGGATGACAACAATGCATTTTACCACAAAATGTACATTCTGAAGAGGTACGTTCGAATTTCTTATGCATGCGAGAAGATCGCCAAATCCTTCAGAACCCAAATCTGACATTAAACCACATTAATAATAATTCATGAAGCAATGCACTCAGATAAAAACAATTTCAAAAGGAAAGAAAAACTTTCAAATAACAGAAACAGAATTTCTTTTTCTCTGGATACACATGTAGAAATCAAGAAAGGAACTTCTGAAATAACTTCCATAACTTCTTTTCCTTACCCTTTGTCTCTATCAGAAACAGCTAGTACCTTAATTAATTATTAAATATGTATTTTCTTCCATGATATTGATAGGTGGAGAGTAGGTGGAGAGATTACTTTGATGAGTTGTTCAATCATGACAATGACAATAGTATGATTAGACTGGATGATACTTTTGATGACACCGATAGACGGTTTGTTCGAAGAATCCAGAAGTTGGAAATAAGAGAGGCCTTAAAAAGGATGAAAGTGGGTAAGGCGTTGGAGGCTGATAACATTCCAATCGAGGTGTGGAAATACCTGGGAGAAGTGGCGATCGTTTGGCTAACTATTTTGTTCAATAGCATTTTTAGGTCTAACAAGATGCCTAACGAGTGGTGGAGAAGCACATTAGTACCAATTTTCAAAAATAAAGGAAATATTCAAAGTTATACTAATTATAGAGGAATTAAGCTCATGAGCCACACAATGAAGCTTTGGGAGCGAGTGATCGAGCACCGTTGACGAAGAGTGACTAGCGTGACGACAAACCAATTTGGTTTTATGCCTGGGAGGTCGACCACGGAGGCGATTTTCTTGACACGACAGTTGATGGAGAGGTATAGGGAGCAAAAGAAGGATTTGCACATGGTGTTTATCGATTTGGAGAAAGCCTATGATAAAGTGCCAAGAAAGGTCATGTGATGGGCGCTTCAAAGGAAAAAAAGTCCCAACAAATTATGTTACCCTAATTAAGGATATGTACCAAGATGTTGTGACTAATATCAGAACATGTGGTTGTGATACTAGTGATTTCCCTATTAAGATAGGATTACACCAAGGCTCAGCGTTGAGCCCATACATTTTTGCCCTGGTGATGGACGAGGTCACGCGGGTCATACAAGGAGATATCCCTTGGTGTATGCTTTTCGCTGATAATGTAGTATTAGTTGATGAGAGTAGGATAGGTCTCGGTAGAAATCTAGAGATGTGGAGGAAGACCTTAGAATCAAAGGGCTTTAGACTTAGTAGGACTAAAACTGAGTATATAACTTAATAGGACTAAAACTGAGCATATGAAGTGTGATTTCAGCGATGTCGGGGCAGATGATGGAGATGTTAGGCTGGATGGGGATCGATGCTACAACGAGACGGAGAGATTGATGAAGACGCGAGCCACAGGATTAGAGCAGAGTGGGTGAAATGGCACCAAATATTGGGTGTCCTTAGTGACAAAAAAGTCCCTCAAAAGTTAAAAGGTAAGTTCTATAGGACAGCGATTAGACTTGCGATGCTATATGGAGCAGAATACTGGGCGACTAGAAGACAATGTATACAGAAGATGAGTGTAGCGGAGATGAGGATGCTGCGGTGGATATGTGGCCACACAAGGCGAGATCGAATCCGCAATGAGGATATACGTGATAGGGTGGGGGTAGCACCAATTGAAGAAAAGCTTATCCAACATCGCTTGAGATGGTTTTGACATCTCCAACGGAGGTCTTCTGAGGCACCGGTACGTAGTGAAATTTTAAGACGTACTGAAAATGTAAGAAGAGGCAGAGATCGACCAAGACTAACGTGGGAAGAAGCAATTAAAAAAGATTTGAAGGATTGGAATGTAGCTAAAGAATTAGCTTTGGATCATAGTTATTAAGGCGGTAAGACGAAGCGACTCAACCCCCCCCCCTCACACCTTTTAAGCGGTAAGGCGTGAGGCAAGGCGACGCCTTATGAATGGCATAAGGTGGCGGTCAGAGCGGCGGCAAAGGCGAGTTAAAGCGGTCGCAGCTAGAAGGCCACGAGAAGATCCCGCGCCGCGCCGCCGCGCCGCCTGCGCCGGCCCCGCCTCTTTTTCCTCCTACCCCTGCCCGGCCGAGCTCGTGCGCGTGCGCCTCTCATTTCCCCCTCAGCGCCGCCTCCAACCTACTACTCCTCTCCCACAACTAGGAGCTGAGGCCTAGATCTCGCGGCCGTGGTGGTGGCGACGAGCAGAGGGCAGCGACCACGGCAACGCAGTGATGAAGAGGAGTGACGACGACGGCTTCGACAAGCAGCAACCACGGTGGCGGCGATAGTAACGACGGGAGGCAAGATGGCGGCTTAGGTTAGCTCTCCCTCTCCCCTTTGATCCAAATAAGGGTTCGGAGGTGGTTGCGGCGAATCCGGTAACGAATAGATGGGTTGGAGACGGGCAACGGGGACGGGCAACGGCAAGGCGGGGCGACGCCTCAACCCTGAGTTGCGCCTTACTGCTTAGGCGTCGCTTAAGCGACGCCTTAAAAACCATGCTTTGGATAGGAGCGTATGGAAGTTAGCGATCCATGTACCAGAACCATAAGAAGGTTTAGGGGCGGTGTTTTAGGCTCTCAACTCAAATGGTACGGCTTAGGGTTTAGCCTTGTAGGTTTTTAATCATTATTATTTTATTTTATTTTATTTACAAGGCTCTCGTCTCTTTAACCTTGAGGAGGTTTTATTCCTAGCCTACCCTAACTTGTTTGGGACCAAAGGCTTTGTTGTTGTTGTTGTATTTTCTTCCAAGTCCTTTTTTTTATAAAGAAAACATAAATTATCCAATGTTGCCCAAGACACAACTTCAATGTCCCTGCTGAAATTTAGTATGTGTGCGATAAACTCATTCTAAGGAAGATTTATCTATGTAGATGCCTTAAGAAACGGTCCATCCAAGGTTACTCAGGACCCAGCTACAATATAAAACATTGATTTATACCATATAGAATAAGGGGAAGGTGCCATGCAGCCATGGCCTTTCTATAAATGTGTATAAGTTAATCTATGATAGTAGAAACAGAAAGTTTGCAGGGCATAACAGAGATAACAACAGATTCTACATTATACAGAGCTGTAAATATCAACTAAAATGTAGAAAAGAAAAACATGAGTTCCGAAAGGAAGTACCTCTTTTCTCTATAAATGATTCAAATCCTTTATTGAGATTTTCACCAACATAGTCACAATGTTACGTTTGAAGAGCCTCTGAAAGAAATAAGGATGTTTAGTATGACAGCCATATTTTAAGGCAATTTTTTAAAAAAAAAAAGGTTCGGAAACTAGCAGTACATACTACACAGTCATAGACAAACTTTTAACATAGAGATGAACTAAAAGGGAAGTGAAATTGATATCAGCATTCAGCAACTCCAAGATCTTACCAAGCTGCGATCATCAAAATACACATCCCCACCCTCAACACGGCTGTAGCATGCGATCTCACAAGGCTGCATGAGTAACAAAGGATATGGCTCCATTGATATCAAAGACATTAAATGAAAAACAAACTAATATAGTAATACTATGCACCTCCTGAAAAGCAACAGCTTTCCTAGATAAAGTTTCTTCACTCTTATTAAGCTTCATTTCTGAAACAAAACCTTCAACATTACGCCCATTTCCATGTGAAAACCTCCCATAGCCAAAGTTATGTCGTCCTGGATGGCCTCCTGGCCTCGGAAGAAGAGGTGGGCCTCTGCCACCTCGTCCTCCAAAACCTCCCCGAGAATGATTGTTGGTGCTCCGTATTGAGGGTGGCACTACAAGGAAAGGGACATAATGAAAGAAGGTGTTAATGCCCCATTTCAAACCTAGATACATCCAAACTTTTCAAAGCACTAGCTGCCCCAAGCCCCAACACATCAAGCATCCAAGCCAGGAAAATAATCCAATCATCACATTCTTTACCACAAAGCATTGGCGTTATCCATCACTAATGGAGTACTGGTAGGTTGAATGGGCGGTAGACCAGTATCGAGTAGTTACAACGCATGGAAATACTTCCGGCACTAAATCATCAATGAAAAGTGTAGTGAATTTTAGGGAGCTTCCAATCACAAAGATGCAGAGCATATGTCAAAGGTTCCCGATGCATGGCGAATATAGCTCTATTTTCAACGTTTTCTTCAAACCTTCACAACTCTAGTGAGACGGTACTGTGAAAAAAAAAAGATAAATTTATTTTGCAAACAGATTCAGATTAAATGCAGTCTTCATCAGAGTTATAATTTACTGTAGAATCAAGTTCAAATTTCAGTCATTTACACATTAACATTCTTTAACTGCTGTCCAGCTTTAATCAAAATAGGAAATAAAGATAGTTGGATGCATCTTTTCAAATAATAACATATACCCAATTTTGAGCCAAAAAAACCTCTTTTATTATATGGTTAGACGGTGTTCATTCAAGTACTCTCTTCAACAATTTTGCTAGATGCTGCTGTAACTCAAAATCTCTCGGAATCTACAAAGCAACCAACAACCAGAAGATGCTAGCCGTAGCATACAATTCAATCGTACGCCACGTTACGCTCGACATAACCTGACACACGCCTGCTGAAAGTTTGAAACAACAATTCAAGCAAACGCCCGCGACAAGAAGAGTTCATCATGGTTTGATGCGAAAAGGCGAATTTTTCTTCAAACTTAACGCTCACTGCATCTCCCAAAGTCCTACGAACAACCTACTAACAACAAAACGAACCAACAAAAAAACCTGGGTAGGGTTTTGTAACAATCTCCTAACTAATTCCGCTCACCAACACCGACTCACCGAGGTGACTATTTCGCCCAAAAACTGGTCCTTGGCACCCAAACTCTGCACAATTTTTCAGCAAATACCACTGACGAGAGACGGACCTGGGACTAGGTACTGGCTACGCGCGGGGGTCTTAACGTACTCCTCGTTGTCGGAGCCGAACAAATCCCTCTCCTCCTCCTCTTCCTCCTCCTCCCGCCTCTCCACGTCCCCGTACCGCCGACGCCGGCACCCCTCGTCGCTACGACGTCGAACGAATCGTACTCGCCGCCGTCCCCCTCGTCGGCGCCCTCCTCGTCTCCACCGCCGCCAGGGCCGCCGCTGCTGCGGCTGGAGGCCCCGCTGGAGGAGAACGACGACGCGGCGGCGGAGGATGACGAGGAGGATGACAGGGAGGAGGAGCCGGACGAGGCGCCGCCGCGGCCTCCGTCGGCCTCGGCTTCGGCGCCGTCGTGGACGTCGTAGTCCTCGCCGAAGACGTCCACGTCCTGCTCCGAGAAGTCCATCGCGCGCGCGGCTGGGGAGGGAGGTGGAGAGACCGAAAGGTTCTCTTCTTCCTTTTCTGGGCGCGCGGCGCGGCGGGGGCGGGGGCAAGAGGAGGCACTGGACTGGAGAGGGTTCACCATAGCAACGGGGAGGAACACAGTTGAGGGGACACACCGCTCCAGGAGCACCAGGCTAGAGGTTGGTCGATTTTTTATAAAAAAAAATATATTAATTTAAAAGATAATTACAGAAAAATAGTCGATTTTTTTATAAAAAAAATATGTGTATATCACCATTTGAAATGTCGATATGAACCTATTTAGTAACAGTCGTCGTTCCAACGACTTATCGCCATTTCAACTGACGATTTGTATTGAAGAATGTGCAAATCACCGATTGAAATGGCGAGTTCCTGTCGCTAGTTGAGTTCCGAAAAAAAAAAGAGAAGAGAGAGGATGAGAGAGGAAAAGAGACGTAGCGAAACCCTGCCAGTTCCTAGAGGAGGAGAGAGAGAGAGCAATAGATCTAGTAGCCCATTTTGTAGGTAAATGTTCTAGAAATTTTGTATATAAATTCGAAACCTTATATGTTAGCAAATAAAAATAGTGACATAGAATTCAATGGATTAGATAATTTTAGCTCTATTGTTGTTTGATATAGTACATCATTTTAGTTGTGTATAGTTTAGTTGTTACCATATTTCTTTAATGTGTGAACTAGCTACTGATCATGGGACTAGTTCAGAAATGCACAGAGGATCTGGGATATTAATCCCGGGTTCTGACATAACGTCCCAACCACGTGGTGTACGAAGTTCCTCGCAAGGTTCCAAGGGGTGCTGCCACCCAACATCGGCTATAGGGAGTTCATCAGCACCCGCAGGCCGTCGCTGAAGTGGATCTACCAGTTCTACGTATGTTTTTGTAACTCTTGTCCTTCCTACCTGTGTGAGGCACCCAGCTGCCTTCTTGTCGTAGGCCGAGAGAGGTGGTGGACCCACCTGTGTGTAACATCCCAAAATTTGCTTTCTTTAAAATTTAAATTCAAATATCCAGAAAAATATTCGTTCCAATTTCTTGGTCCAATTTATTAATTTGTTGCACTTCTCTCTTTTTGTAAAAAAAATAAAATAAAAAGTGGAATTCTGTCGGGTCACCCATCCCGGGATTGCTCCCATGCATGGCTCGCTTAACACCAAAGCTATGCATGCATGCGCTGCCAGTATGTCTTTGGCTTTCAATTGATTGTATTCCCTCTTCCATTGTTTTATTCCCTATTTCCTTCTCTCTCCTAACATAGCTTCTTCCCGAAACGTTTTTTCTTCTCTGTAGAGTATCTTCTTCCCGTGAGATATCCATCTATGGCCGACGCCTCCACCTTACCACCTAGCCTAGCCACCGCCGACATCACTGCCGGCCACTCCTCGCCGCGCCGCCCCGGCCTCAACCACCGGCGCCGCCTTTCCTCCCCTCTCTTTGCTCCCATCCGAATTGGTTGAGCTTCTATTGCCATTAATGGCAGTCGTTCTTCTTTCCCTCATTCCTCTCCATTCAAAGCCCTTAACTTGATTTGAATTGATAAGAAACGGTTGCATTAAAGGTTTTCCACGTTGACATGCCATCTTTGAGCAGCCCATCAGTGCACCGCTTCGTTTCTTTAGTTGCCAAACCGAACCGATGCCATAGCTCTTTGTCTACAGCGTTGCGGCTCCAGATTGCGACTATATAAGGGTATGCTATCTCTTCTTTGATCCTTTGCTCTCTCTAAGCTTTTGATTCATCGAGCTTGCGGTTTCTGTTTTCTCCATTAACTGATAGCTTGCGCGCCACCGCTTCGAGCTTCTCGTGAACCATCACCACCTTCGGGGTAGGCGTGATCTTGAGTTCCATTTTCATAGTTTGCTAGCCACCTTCCACCACCGTGCTGCTGACGCCTTGATTTTCTTTTCTGCGCATGTTGGTTTGCTTCTGTTCGTTTGGAGAAGAACATGAACAGTGTTAGCTACTAGATAATTCATGCATGGTGCTTTGTACATGCATATTCAATTCCTTCCAAAAATTCTTTCTCTCGCATACAAGCTCCTAATCCAACGATTCTTCCTTCTAAATTTATCTAAATTCATTCTCTACTTCGATATTTATTTTGTAATTTTTGGATTTTATTTTATTTTCGCTATTTATTTGGTCCGATTGCGTGTGTAGAATCCGACGTCACCGACGCGAGCTTGATCAACAGAAGCGCTACCTCCAACGTCATCAAGGCGAGTCTCCTTTGACCACTTTGAACCTATGATTTGTAAATTATGTTTCGGTTTTAAAAGTTACGCATTGCTATTTAAATGATAAGTTAAAGCGTAGGTTGTTAGTTAAAACCTAAAGTTTGCTACTATCATTCTTGATATTTGATATCCTGCACCTTTGTAACCTAGTGTAAAATTCGCATTATTGAATACAATTTTGCGGAATAGTTTATTACGGTAGAATTGCTTAGACATGCTTTACGGCTTTATTTAACCTTTGGGGGAGAAAAACCATTACTTTCCCTTTTATGCTTTCTTTGAAAAATTGTATGACATTAGGTAATGTCAGTGTTTGGAAAATAAAATATAATGATGAAAGTATGTTTTAGACTTGGGTGGATGGTAAGATCAGGCGGGTGCAGCTAGAGCAAGAGATCATGTATTGTGTTAGTCCCGCCCAAGTCATATTAAGGACCGACGCTTGTGATTATTCAAACTGAGCACTATCGTACAACCACATGTCCAAAATGGGAACGAACCTGGCCAACTAATTAGTAAAATTTTGAGTCGGTTCTGTCATGGTTGTGTGTCTTGATTCACATGGCGCAAGAGGGGCCAGAAGGCGAAACCTTAGCGCGCGACCGAGTCAAAAGGAAGCTTTGTAAAGTCTTGTGATGGTCTCTCCTTGATTCACACGTCAAAGGAAGCGTGTGGTATATCAGCGATCATCTCTTGTGGGTCAAGCTGCACAACCTCTGCAGAGTGTTAAAACTATTCGAATAGCCGTGCCCACGGTCAAGGGCGAGCAAGGTGCGTTTTCACATGGTAGATTTTGGTTTTGTTCTTAAAAGAAAAATTTTGGGGCCGGGAGCAGATAGGACTCTCGGGTAGTTTCGCGACTAGAGCCTTGATGCTAGTGGTTGGTAGCTAGAACCTCCACTAGTAATACAATTAATTTATTTATTAAAACTGCGTTTGTCAAATGTGCTTTATGAAAATTGTTTGAACTTAAAAATTTGCTTTGTGCAAAAGAACCATATAAGCCCCATTTGTCAAAGCTATGCATGTGCATGTTTCCCAAGACTCGCGGAGTACTTTATGTACTCACATGCTACACTCATAAATAAATCTCAGAAGCCTTCATCGACGCGGAGGACTACGACTACTTCGCTTGTGGCTTTGACGAAGGACACCCGGAGTACTAGGTTGCGCTCCCCAGTCGAATGCCGGTGGGCATTTTGATGGGCCACCACTCGGAGTTTATTCATTTATTTTTGTTTCTGCTGTTGTAAGACTCAAGGTCTTCCGACCTCTTTTGTAATAAGTGGCCATAAGGCCGGTGCTCAGTTATTTATTATTGTTATTCGTGATTCAAATTTGTTATCAACAATGTTTCCACTGTGTGCACTAGCTACTGATCATGGACCGTGCGAAATACATAAAGAAATACACAAAGGGTTCGGATGTATAAAATCCTAGATAACTCAATAAATTTTATTTTTACATTAAAAAGTAGAAAAATAAATAATTGACTTTATTTTATTGTTTTTTCCTTTTAACCGAAAAACTCTTTTAAATCTTAGAAAATCCAATAAAATAATAACCTTATTAATTTTATTTTTGGTAACATACTTTGGGATGTTACAGATCATTTCATGTATAGATTAACCATCCATCTAATCGATGTTAGTGTGAACTAAATTTTATGTATATGATGAACTAAGTGTGAATGCATGATGACTTTGTAGTTATGACTTATGAGCTAAATATGGTAAACTAAGTGTTGTATTTGTGATGAACTAGTTAATGTAACTTACTAGTGCCAATGTTATGTGTGGTTGCTAAAAAAACAATTCATGAATATTTACATCAAATAAATTAGTTATATGTTTTCATTAATTTTGGCATACAATTTAAGGGTTTTCATGTTCAAAAATATCCGTGACCGTATTCGTTTTGATTAGTATTCGCTCAAGTATTCGATACTATACAGATTCGTATTCGTATCCGGTATTCGTATTCGTATCCGGATCCGAAAAATAATATGAAAACAAATATGGCAAAGTCATTATCCGTCTGTTTCCGATCCGTTTTCACCCCTACATGGGGCAGGAGTACGCGGAGCGGTTCGCTACCTTCGTGCGACGAGGCCTGTCTATCTTGTTTGCATGCACAACGTACTATTTTATCATTTTCGTCATATTTACATGCATAACATACTGTTTCATAGGTCGTACGCCCCTTTGGTGTCGCACGAGGAGTCAATTTTTGGAAGCGGCTATTTATTTTTGTAAATATTTTTTTAAATAATATTATTTAAAAAAAAATTCTCTGAAATTTCCAGCCAGGGAGGACTATATTTGGAATTTTGAATGCGCTGAGGGCAACAATATCCAAAAGTCGAACATACCAGGGCATTCCCAGGAGCACGAAAGGGTGCGCGGAAGCCGATTTTTTTTCAATTTAGCCCTTTTTTTCGTAAAAAACGCACATTTATACCCCTGCTAGTCTTATTTCCGCTTTGGACCCGAGGTTGTGGCGCGTGACTCACTGCGCCGATCTAACACTGACGCGCGCGTGAGTCTTGGCGCGGGTCCGAACCCTAGCCACCGGGCGGCCAGCGTGGCCGAGTGCCTCGGCGCCATGACTCACGGCGCAAGGGCACATTCTCCTGCGTCGTGACTCATGGCGCCGACCTCGGCGCCCACGATCTCGGCGCGAGCTCAATATATACTGCCGAGCCTTCATCTATTTCTTCCTCTCCTCTCTGGGTTTTCACTCAACCCAACCCGCCGAACTTTTCAAATCACCAATTTTCACCGTGGAAACTTGATTGATCCATACAACTTGAGCAAGGTATCCTCTTTGTCCTCCTCACTTTACGCATTGATTTGGTCTATATCATGTGTATTATGCAAAATTAGGTTAGTTATGACCTAGGGTTTGAAGCAATTAGTCTCACTTGTTTTATTGATTCGTATTGTGTATTATGGAACCTTAGTTACGTCGGTCCTCTGTTTCTCCCATCATTGGGATGCCGAGGCGTGGTAAAGCTAGTAAACCAAGGTAGTCTTTGTCCATCGTATTCTAATTTGTCGGTAATATGTAGTTCATATTATGTAAGGTTCAAACAATTTGTTGTATTTCGGATTAGGCAATTTGGTGGGCAATGCGTTCGCGGTTTGCCCTTGCGCCTAGTGGCGTTCGGTGCCCATGTGCTCTCTGCGGTGATGCTTGTCGGTGGCGAGATCGATGAGGAGGACACGTCACGAGCGGGTATTGGATGTGTCACAATTATGCCTTTGACCCTACACCTCAACAGATCCGCATTGGATTGTTGGTGAGAAATTAGTGGCTTTTTCTTTGTTCTTGCGATGAATCAATAACATTTCATTACGTGCTTATGGACCCATGTTTTGCAAGAACCTCCCGCTAAGTGACTTTGAGCGGTGGATCGACACCGAGATCAAGGAGGAGGACAAGCGACATATGGAGGGATCAAGAAGTGGGATGCGGAGCGCGAGGAGTCATTGGAGAAGACACGCAAAGAGGAGGCGAGAAAAGGAGCGCGAGGAAGAGGTGAAAATGAGGCGACTGCACTAAGCGTAGGGGAGAGGAGAGGAGGCTTGAGCGTGTTCGCCGTGCTAAGGCTGCAATGGAGGAGAATCCGGATGCTTTGAGGAAGGAAAGTGGCCTCGTTGCACTCCAGAGTGTGCTAGACTTAGTAGTTATGGTTTAATAATGAACAATGTTATCATTTCTGGACTTGTTATTTTGTTGTACTCTTGTCATGTCTTGCACTTTTTAAGTATGTGCATGTGAGTATATTGTTAAACTTGAACATGTGAGTAGCATGATTTGTTTTTTTTTGTCACTATGCCTATATATTTCGGTAACTTTTGGTCGCCAGCCAACAATAAGCACACGTTCCTTTGGTCCCAGCATATAATCACTACTCTGCATATAATCACGGAAAAAATTCGCCAGAGTTTCCCTGTTTCGACCATCCACATTTAATAATATGACACAAATATATCATACGAACATATATTCATCAAAATACCACACGAATAGTGGAAACAACAATCCAAAAGTCCAAATAGTCCATACAAGGTACATAAACACAATCCCTCACTGCCTCCTAGCCTTGCCCTTTCCACCAAGAGCGTCGGTGCAGGAGTGTAAGGGTCACGCGGACGTCGGTACCTCTACGCGGTGGAGGCTGCGAAGGTGTCGAAGGAGCACCACAGGCGAGACGGTCCAATCTCCTCGGCCTCGTCCTCCTCCTCGCCACCAATCTCCTCGACCTCGTCCTCCTCCTCGCCACCAAGTCCTCAAAAGTATCCCCGTGTCGCAGGACGAGCTTTGGCCTCGGAAGTGTACCTCAGGTGAAGAAGTGCCTGCCTACGGTTTGGTGCCTACGTCCGGAAGATGTCTCTGTGGCACGTGGACGTCCATCGGTGCCTGCGTCCTGCAACCACAACGAGCAGCAGCGCTGCGTAGCCGTCTCGCAAGTCTCTGCGGTTCATCATCATTTTGTTAGTTCACAAATGTCATATTTGGTTACAAGTTTATATTTTGATTGCCATGTATTGAAAGACTTACTCCAAGAAAGTTGTTGAGTGTCGTCTCATCGACTCCTGTCCTCGGGAAACGATCTAGGTCAAGCACGGATCGCCTCAACGTGTTGCCCGCGCACATTGTTAACATATGGTTACTCGGTTAGTGTGATGCAAATAACATTAGCGCTATGATTGATTGCAAGAAAAGGTTAGAAGTGACATTACCACTCGATCTAAGATTGGTGCGGCCTCCACCAACGCCCTCTCCAGTCGCAAGGTCGTAGGAAGTGTCTTCATCACGAAGACTCCATGTCGTGTAGTCCGCTTGGGTCCATTGCACCTTCAACTTTGTCCGTGTCACACCAAGGTACCAAGAAAGGTATGCCGGAAGTTGTAGTTCGTGTCTGCGGTGCTCATTGGCATAGACGTTCTCATGGAGGAGTTCCCACACGTCCTATGTGGTCACGGTGCAAAGTCTCGAAGTCTGCATCGTCTTTTACGCCCGACGATCGATCCGCAATATATACATCATCGGTGCAAATATAGTGAATTAGTAGTTATGTATACAAAGGACAAAAAAGTAGCGTACGCCACTTACTTGTGCAACTCCACAGACGTCGAGAACGGCTCCACCGCCTCTGCTGAGGCCAAACCGGCGTGCAACTCTATGTGGCGGTGGTACTCAACAGCGTAAGCGGTCGGCGGACACCTCATTGTGTAGAGTCCTCGTCCACGCCGCACATCGTGCTCGATCCAAGCCGGACCACTGGCCGTCTCGTAAGGCTCCCAAGTGACTGCGTACAAAAGGTGTTTAGGTATTGTAAGAAAGATTGAATCGAAAGACTAAATGAAAATGTGAAATGAAAATGCAATGAACTCACCATCGAAGTCGTAAGTCGTAAGTCCCGCAAACGGAACTCGAACTCGGTCCCAAGGTGGCGTGATCGGTCGGTGTCGAGGTTGGCCACTTCAAACCACGGACGAGAGGAAGAAGCGTCATGTAAACCAACCGTACACGAGACCACATCCAAAGCTGCGAGAACACACACGGTAGCGATCGGCGCGTCTTTGAGAAGACCGCACAAGCCGAGCACAAGTGGCGGTAGGAAGGACAAAACCGGAAGCCCAGTGTAGCCACCCGCCATGTCCCGGTCGGTCAAGCAAGGGAGGTACATCCATGACGCGTTGTCTCCGTCGCGTCTAGAAAGAGAACACACCCAAACAAGTGTAGAATCCAAGCTCTGCGAGGTAGGTGGTTGTCTCCTCGCTTGCATTGTCCGGCACCGAGCAAGCTGCTTCTCGAGCCAAGCGATAAGAACCCCACGAGGTGCGGGAAGCGAGTGTCTCTGGAGAAGCTCTCTCCCAGGAAGGCCTCCACTTTGGCTCTCCAACCGTCGGACTGACTGTCCGTGAATCGGCGGCCCGAACACCGAGACCAAGAAACCTGCGCGTCACGGCGTAATGGTCATCTCACCACAAGGTAGGTGGAAGCGTGAGTTTCGCCTCCACTGCACTGACACGTATACCCTTTAGCAAACTATTAAATGATTCACCATGTTGCTAGTCTGAAACTCATACCTCCAGTCCACCATGGTCATAGGCCCTAGTCCATTTCTCGAGTTCCTCAAAGCCTCTCAACCACTTTGTCTACCCTCATGTTTGTTCGGTTTGAGTCGTTCACTTCTCTTTGAACAACGACACCTCAGGCGGCGTGCAACCTCCTCAAAAGAGGAAAGTTATCCTTTGTACCATCCTTACGGAGTAAATTCTCGGCGGAGTGCCGAGTGCACCACCAGTGATGGATAGGTGCGTGCCGGAATCTGCTCACCTGTGACAAAGCTAAGTATGCCACGGTGTCTCGGATATGACACCAACCTCCTGCCGGGCCAACAACATGTATCCGAACAAGCGCGCAGGAACCATCCCCAACTATCTTTGTCAAGTTGGGATGTAAGTTTGCGTATGCGGAATTTTAGTATAACAACGACTACCGTCAAGCTTGCAAATGTCGCCTTTTGAAGCACTTTATGGAAGGAAGTGCGAACTCCTTTGTATTGGAATGAAGCAGGAGAAACGACAAGTGTTGGGCGGATGTTTTGAAGGAGGCGAAGAACAAGTATGAAAAATTAGTCGGAATTTGAAAGCAACTCAATCGAGCGAAGAGTTATCTTGATAACATGGCGAGATTTAGCTGCACTTGGAGATTATGTGTATATGAAGGTTTCACCTATTAAGGAATGCGTCGTTTGAGTGAGTGGAAGACTTGCAGAGATACATTGGACCTTTTCCATACTAGTCGAGAAGAGGAGAAGTCGCTTACAAGTTAAAGCTTCCACCTCAGCTTTCAGATGTGCATGATGTTTTTCACGTGTCTCAGTTGAAGAAATGCCTTAGAGTTCCAGAAGAACAAATGCCTCTAGAGGAAGTCGAGTTGAAGGATGATCTCACCTATCAGGAGTACCTGTCGAGATTCTCGAAAAGCGAGCGTCGGACTAGAAGCAAGACTATCAAATTCTGCAAGGTGCAGTGGAGCAATCATTCAGAGAAAGAAGCAACATGGGAACGCGAAGAAGATTTAAGGACAGAGTACCCCAACCTTTTTCCCCGTCCATCCGAATCTCGGGATTGAGATTCCTTCTAAGGGGGTAGGTTTGTAACATCCTAAAATTTGCTTTCTTTAAAATTTAAATTCAAATCTCCAGAAAAATATTCGTTCCAATTTCTTGGTCTAATTTATTAATTTGTTGCACTTCTCTCTTTTTGTAAAAATAAAATAAAATAAAATAAAAAGTGGAATTCCCGTCGGGTCACCCATCCCGGGATTGCTCCCATGCATGGCTCGCTTAACACCAAAGCTATGCATGCATAACATACTGTTTGCATGCACAACGTACTATTTTATCATTTTTGTCATATTTACATGCATAACATACTGTTTCATAGGTCGTACGCCCCTTTGGTGTCGCACGAGGAGTCAATTTTTGGAAGCGGCTATTTATTTTTGTAAATATTTTTTAAAATAATATTATTTTAAAAAAATTCTCTGAAATTTCCAGCCAGGGAGGACTATATTTGGAATTTTGAATGCGCTGAGGGCAACAGTATCCAAAAGTCGAACATACCAGGGCATTCCCAAGAGCATGAAAGGGTGCGCGGAAGCCGATTTTTTTTCAATTTAGCCCTTTTTTCGTAAAAAAACGCACATTTATACCTGCTAGTCTTATTTCCGCTTTGGACCCGGTGTGGCGCCGTGACTCACGGCGCCGATCTAACTACACTTCGCGCCGTGAGTCTTGGCGCCGAGGTCCCAACCCTAGCCACCGGGCAGCACAGCGTGGCACTGCCTCGCGCCATGACTCACGGCGCGAGCCAGTTACTCCTCGCCGTGACTCATGGCGCCGACTCTCGCGCCACTGCATCTCTGCGCCAGCTCAATTATATACCGCCGAGCCTTCATCTATTTCTTCCTCTCTCTCTCGGGTTTTCACTCAACCCAACCCGCCGAACTTTTCAAATCACCAATTTTCACCGTGGAAACTTCGAATTGATCCATACAACTCGAGAGCAAGGTATCCTCTTTGTCCTCCTCACTTTTACGCATTGATTTGGTCTATATCATGTGTATTATGCAAAATTAGGTTAGTCATGACCTAGGGTTTGAAGCAATTAGTCTCACTTGTTTTATTGATTCGTATTGTGTATTATGGAACCTTAGTTACGTCGGTCCCTCTATTTCTCCCACTCGTTAGGATGCCGAGGCGTGGTAAAGCTAGTAAACCAAGGTAATCTTTGTCCATCGTATTCTAATTTGTCGGTAATATGTAGTTCATATTATGTAAGGTTCAAACAATTTGTTGTATTTACGGATTAGGCAACAAACGTGGGCAATGCGTCGCGCTTGCCACTTGCCTAGTGGCGTTCAAAGCCCATGTGCTCTTCGGTGATGCTTGTAGGGTGGCGAGATCGATGAGGAGGACACGCACAGCAGCGGTATTGGATGTGTCACAATTATGCCTTTGACCTACACCTCAACAGATCCGCATTGGATTGTTGGTGAGAAATTAGTGGCCTTTTCTTTGTTCTTGCAATGAATCAATAACATTTCATTACGTGCTTAATGGACCCATGTTTTGCAAGAACCTCCCGCTATGTGACTTTGAGCAGTGGATCGACACCGAGATCAAGGAGGAGGACAAGCGACATATGGAGGGATCAAGAAGTGGGATGCGGAGCGAGGAGTCATGGAGAAGACACGCAAAGAGGAGGCGCAGTAAAAGGAGCGCGAGGAAGAGGTGAAAATGAGGCGACACTAAGCGTAGGGGAGAGGAGAGGAGGCTTGAGCGTGTTCGCCGTGCTAAGGCTGCAATGGAGGAGAATCCGGATGCTTTGAGGAAGGGAAAGTGGCCTCGTTGCACTCGAGTGTGCTAGACTTAGTAGTTATGGTTTAATAATGAACAATGTTATCATTTCTGGACTTGTTATTTTGTTGTACTCTTGTCATGTATCGCACTTTTTCAAGTATGTGCATGTGAGTATATTGTTAAACTTGAACATGTGAGTAGCATGATTTGTTTTTTTGTCACTATGCCTATATATTTTGGTAACTTTTGGTCGCCACCAACAATAAGCACACGCCTTTGGTCCCAAGATATAATCACTACTCGCATATAATCACGGAAAAATTCGCGAGTTTTCCCTGTTTCGACCATCCACATTTAATAATATGACACAAATATATCATACGAACATATATTCATCAAAATACCACACGAATAGTGGAAACAACAATCCAAAAGACCAAATAGTCCATAAAAGTCCATACAAGGTACATAAACACAATCCTCATCGCCTCCTAGCCTTGCCCTTTCCACCAAGAGCGCTCGGTGCACGGAGTGTAAGGGTCACGCGACGTCGGTACCTACGCGGTGGAGGCCGCGAAGGTCGTGGTCGAAGGAGCACCGAGCCGAGACGGTCCAATCTCCTCGACCTCGCCCTCCTCCTCGCCACCAATCTCTCGACCTCGTCCTCCTCCTCGCCACCAAGTCCTCAAAGTATCCTCGGTCGTCTGGGACGAGCTTTGGCCTCCGGCCGTACTCAGGTGTGAAGAAGTGCCTGTGCCTACGCTTTGATGCTCGCGTCCGAAGATGTCTCGCGGCACGTGGACGCCCATCGGTGCTGCGCCCCGCAACCACAACGAGCGGCAGCTACCGCGTAGCCGCCTCGCAAGTCTCTGCGCGTTCATCATCATTTTGTTAGTTCACAAATGTCATATTTGGTTACAAGTTTATATTTTGATTGCCATGTATTGAAAGACTTACTCCAAGAAAGTTGTTGAGTGTCGCCTCATCGACTCGTCCTCGAAACGATCTAGGTCAAGCACGGATCGCCTCAACGTGTTGCCCCGCACACATTGTTAACATATGGTTACTCGGTTAGTGTGATGCAAATAACATTAGCGCTATGATTGATTGCAAGAAAAGGTTAGAAGTGACATTACCACTCGATCTAAGATTGGTGCGACCTCCACCAACGCCCTCCCGAGTCGCAAGGTCGTAGGAAGTGTCTTCATCACCGTAAGACTCCATGTCGCCAGAGTCCGCTTGGGTCCATTGCACCTTCAACTTTGTCCGTGTCACACCAAGGTACCAAGAAAGGTATGCACGGAAGTTGTAGTTCGTGTGCGGGTGCTCATTGGCATAGACGTTCTCATGGAGGAGTTCCCACACGTCTATGTGGTCACGGTGCAAAGTCTCGAAGTCTGTCGTCTTTTTCTGCTTCTGACGATCGATCCTGCAATATATACATCATCAGTGCAAATATAGTGAATTAGTAGTTATGTATACAAATGACAAAAAAAAGTAGCGTACGCCACTTACTTGTGCAACTCCACAGACGTCGAGAACGGCTCCACTGGCCACTCCTGCCTGAGGCCAAACTGGCGTGCAACTCTATGTGGCAGGTGGTACTCAACAGCGTAGAAGCATATCAGCGGACACCTCATTGTGTAGAGGTCCTCGCCCACGCCGCACATCGTGCTCGACCCAAGCCGACCACCGCCGCTCTCGTAAGGCTCCCAAGTGACTCGTACAAAAGGTGTTTAGGTATTGTAAGAAAGATTGAATCGAAAGACTAAATGAAAATGTGAAATGAAAATGCAATGAACTCACCATCGAAGTCGTAAGTCGTAAGTCCTGGCAAACGGAACTCGAACCTGGTCCCAAAGGTGGGCGTACCGCTCGGTGTCGAGGTTGGCCACTTCAAACCACTGACGAGGAGGAAGAACGTCGGCCGACCAACCGGTACACGAGACCACATCCAAAGCCGCAGAAGGTACACACACCGCCGATCGACGCAGTCTTTGAAGACCGCCACAAGCCGAGCACAAGTGGCGGTAGAGGAAGGACAAAACTTCTGAAGCCCAGCTGTAGCCACCCGCCATGTCCCAGTCAGTCAAGCAAGGGAGGTACATCCATGACGCGTTGTCTCCCGTCGCGTCTAGAAAGAGAACACACCCAAACAAGTGTAGAATCCAAGCTCTGCAGAGTAGGTGATCGTCTCCTCGCTTGCATTGTCCGGCACCGAGCAAATCGTTTCTGAGCCAACCGATAAGAACCCCGAGGTGCGGGAAGCAGGTGTCTCTGGAGGAAGCTCTCTCCCAAGGAAGGCCTCCACTTTGGCTCTCCAACCGTCGGACCTGACCTGTCCGGTAACTGGACGGCCCCGAACACTGAGACCAAGAAACTTCTACGCGTCCTGAGCGTAATACTCATCTCACCACAAGGTAGGTGGAAATCGTGAGTTTCGGCTCCACCGCACGCACACGTATACCCTTTAGCAAACTATTAAATGATTCACCATGTTGCTAGTCCAAACTCATACCTCCACCACCATGGTCATAGGCCCTAGTCCATTTCTCAGTTCCTCAAAGAAGCCTCTCAACCACTTGTCTACCCTCTGTGTTTGTTCTAGTTTTGAGTCAGTTCGACTTCTCTTTGAACAACGACACCTCAAGTCGGCGTGCAACCTCCTCAAAAGAGGAAAGTTATCCTTTGTACCATCCTTACGGAGTAAATTCTCATGAGGTGCCGAGTGCACCACCGGTGATGGATAGGTGCGCACTCGGAATCTGCTCTGCACAAAGACTAAGTATGCCCCGGTGTCCGCGGATATGACACCAACCTCCTGCCAGGCCAACAACATGTATCCGAACAAGCCGCAGGAACCATCCCCAACTATCTTTGTTCTCCTCTCCACCAAAGCAAACGCAAGAGGGACCAATGTGTTGTCTCATGCCAACGGACATGGCTATCAACAATGTGCCCATGTACTTGCCAAGAAGAAAAGTACCATCAATGGAGAAGACGGGACGACAATGCCCGAATGCCTCGATGCATCATGGAAAACACCGTAATGCGCGAAGAAAATCGCTTCCATCCTTCCATTCATTTGGTTTGGGGATGTACTCGTAATGCATTCCCGGATTAATCGCTTTCATTGCATTGAACAATGCTGGCAACTGCTCGTACCCCTCCTCCCAATCCCCATATATCATCTTCCAAGCTCATTGCTTTGCCCTCCATGCTTTTCCATATCTTATGTCGTATCCGAACATCTTCTGTGTCATCTTCATAATTGTCCTCACCTTCAAATTGGGCTGCCCCTTCAGTATTGAGTATAGTGATATCGCAATGAGGGTAGATGTCAACTGGCGATGCTTCTGCTTTCAAGTTTGATTCTCGCACAAGTGTGTGGGCCAACGATTTTGTGATCTTGAACTTGCTCGTGTCCTTCTGCTTGTAGCACACACCCTCCAATTACAATCGGCCTTCTCACACACCACCTGTAACGCCGCATTACATAGGAATGTCTAACCTTGAAAGGTCTTTTCGCTTCACATAATACTCCTGTAACCACCTTCTCAATGTAGGCAAGTTCTGAAGACCAAACCCTTCTTGATTTCCATGCTATCCCGGCCAAGAGCCTCTAACAACTCGTCGTCTCGCCTTCGCGCATAAGCACCTTGGGAATGACTAAGGTCGCTGAATTCTTCAATAGTTGGATCACGATTAGGCGTAATTGTATGATGAGCTCAATATCTTGTTGTGTCAATGCCGCAACAGCCGGTCTTCATCGGAATCAACGACTCTAGCCGTCCCATAAGGCTCCTCATCATCATCAATCAACATCAACGCTGTAGAGGCCCTCTGCACTGATCCATGTTGCCCGAAGGTGCCACAGAGGACGACCATCATTTTCAGGAACATCTCCTGCATCACAACCACACATAGGATGACAATTGAGACAAAAGAATAGATTAATGAATGGTAAACTAAAGTGGTACTACGACACTTACTTGGATGGTTCTGAGTCAAAGGGATCTCCGAGGGCCGCAGGATGAGAAATTCCAATCTCATTCGGCCTGACCGAGCATCGGGTACCACAACCGCTGCTCACATCCGCATCACAATTGAGTAACGGAGGGTCCAAAGGGGAGGACTACCCAAATCGGTGAATGCCCATAAAGGGTGAATGCCCATGAGGGGTGAGTGCCCATGAGGATTAGGATCAATGGACAACTTCCCACAAACAAATCCAAACATTGATATTGGGTCCTCATCACCGATCGACATAATTTTGCCACCGATCCTCGAGTCAATTGAGACCATTCGCCTAAAAATAGAGTCTTTAGAACCAAGGTGAAGTACACCTCAACCGAGATGCCATCCTCATTACCATGACAACATAGAACCTCACGAGCTCTAGCGACCAATTCACCATAAGACTGACGATCACTAAGCAAAGGGGACACACTTTCCATCCCAACAAATGACACATTTCCATAACCATCTTTCTCAATCGCCTCCATGGTGCAAGGTTACTAGATTGTCCATCTAATCCATACAAAAGGCAAGTGATTGTTAATGTCTAATAGTAAAGTAGTATACTAACTAATTGCATACGTAACTAATTTAAGTTTATAACTATCCAAGTAATTTGCTACCTAGCAAACTAAATAACTATGTCTAACTAACTATATGTAACTAAACAAACTAAAATTTCTAACTATGTCTAACTATATCTAAACCCTAACTACATTATATGTTACTAAATTAGCTATGTCTAACTATATATCTAAACCCTAACTACATCATATCTAACTAAAATTGCTATGACTAACTATATATCTCAACCCTAACTACATTAACTATATCTAAACCCTAACTAACTACAATTTCTAACTAAATTTACTAACTACATTTTCTAACTCTAAAAAAAATTTCTAACTACAATTTCTAACTAAATTTCTAACTTCAATTTCTAACTAAACTTACTAACTACAATTTCTAACCAAATTTACTAACTAAATTTCTAACTAAATTTACTAACTACAATTTCTAACTAAATTTACTAACTACAATTTCTAATTAAATTACTTACTACCTTTACTTATTAAAAAAAAAATTACCTTCGGTAGTTATCACTGCATGGGACTACGCATGGCGGGGGCAGCGCGCGAGCGCGGCGGGGCGGCGGCGCGGCCGGCCGGCGCCCATGCTTCGGCGGACCGGGCGGAGGCGAGGCGGACGCAGCTGCTCTCCCGGCCGGCGAGAGAGAGAGAGGAAGGAGGAAGGCCCGCGTTCGTTTTTTTTGAATGCTCGGCGCCGAGATCTGTGACGCCGAGGTCGGCGCCATGAGTCACGACGCCGAGGTAACACGCTCGCGCCGTGAGTCATGGCGCCGAGGCATCGCCACGCTGACCGCCCAGGTGGCTAGGGTTCGGGACCTCGCGCCAAGACTCACGGCCGCCACCTTTGGCCCAAAATCGTAAATAAGACTAAAGATAGATATAAATGTGCCTTTTTTATAGAAAAAAGTGCTAAATTGAAAAAAATTCGTGCGCGGAAGCAAAAGGTTTGCTTGTCGTCCCTCCCGGTCTCCCACCGCATTCTCCCTGAAAAAAAAAATAGTTTCCCACCGCATCAGCACCAACCCCGCCTCCCATACCCATCAACAAAAAATCCCACGGCCTGACTCACCACCCCTCTTCCCCCAAACCCCCTTTCCCACCCAGATCTACCCCTCGCCTCCCGCACCTGAGCTAGGGCACCGCGCGGCCCCAAAACCCTCCTCCGCCCCGCCCTCGCCCCGGGGCCAGCGCGATGCGGGTGCCGTGCTGCTCGCTGTGCCACGTTCGCTACGACGAGGAGGAGCACGCGCCGCTGCTCCTCCACTGCGGACACGGCTTCTGCCGCGCGTGCCTCGCGCGCATGCTCGCCGCCGCGCAGGGCGCCGTGTTGTCCTGCCCGCGCTGCCGCCACCCCACCGCCGTCGGCAACTCCGTCTCCGCGCTGCGGAAGAACTTCCCCATCCTCTCTCTCCTCTCCTCCTCCCCGTCCTCCCCGTCCTTCCTCCATTCAGACTCCGGCTCCTCCTCCGATGCCTCCGACGACGAGGACGACTTCTTCGCCCGCCCCCGCTCCCTCCCCGCCGCGGCGCCCGCGGTTTCGGCCGCACCGCCCGGCTGCACCTCGTTCGACCTCGCCTCGCACCCGGACCTCAAGCTCTCCCGCCGCATCGGTAGCGGGCCGCCTGGGCCCGCCGGGCAGGAGGTGTTGGCCGGCACGCTGTCCCGTGGTGGTGGGGGCAGTGGGGCGAAGAGGTGTAAGCACCAGGTGGCGGTGAAGAGGGTGCCCGTCCCTGCCGGGGAGGGGCTCGAGGGGGTTCAGGAGGAGGTGGAGCGGCTCAGACGCGCCTCCGCGTGGTGCCGGAACGTGTGCACCTTCCATGGCGCTGTGAGGGTCGGTGGACATGTCTGCTTCGTCATGGATCGCTACGTGGGGTCTGTGCAGGCCGAGATGCGGCAGAACGGTGGACGCCTCACGTTGGAGCAGATCCTCAGGTGCGGCATTGCAATCTAAACATGAATTTTAAGTAGTATAGAGTTGTTATTCTTGCTGCTGTCGAACTATTGATCACTGATAACGAGAACGCACCCTGGAAACATAGATTGAGTTTGCAAAATCACGTGACAATTTATCTTCTAACTGCACGTGTTCATGCGCGAGTTTTTGAAGCTGGCTCACTAAGCAGCATATCTAGCTAGAATGATGGTTAAAGGTGACAAATTGTGGTAGTATGCTAGTTTGATCCGTGACGTGGAAAGTGGTTTCTTGATTAATGGCGCTATTCAATTCGATCTCAACGAGTTTTCGGTATGGGTACGTGTCCCGCTATGTCTGGGTGAGTGCTGTCGGCTGTATCTGCGGTTGTGTTGTAGCGTAGGAGCTCTGAAGAAGCTAAAGTTGGTCGTAGTTAATGCTTGGAAGATTGAAGGTTCTGTGCTTTGTACTTCGATCAAAATCCTATTGGTGGATTTTTCTACCCAAGAAATTCAGTGAATAACATAGTTTTGGTTTGCAATGTATTTTTTGAGTCAATTCCCATCAGGCTGTTTAGCCGTGAAGCTTCAGTTTTCTTAATTATCCGTGAACTGAGTGATCACCATGTTTGGATATGCTGATAACATTATTCTCCTACAGCGTGCATGCTCATAAGTAAAATTCCTAGAATAGTGTATTTGGCTACAACAACTCGTGATATGCTGAGGTTTTCCAGGTCATATTTGGCACTGGCACATCAGATATTTATCCATAAACCGATGTGGTCTTTAGAATGGAAGGGTTGGAGCAAAATTCCCACTGATTTGATAGTCCATGGAAGTTGTCTGCTGCAATAAGATCATTATTATCAGCTCTAACTTTGGTTTCCAAGGATCTGTGTGATATCTCTGTGCAATGGACTAATGGAGGCTAATTCATATATTTGACTGTTACTGGATTTTTACTATATGTTAATGATGTCCATTTCAGCCAACAGGTCAAGTAGCTTGCCTTTTTTTTGTTGTTGCATTCCAAACCACCAGCAGTCCATGTTTCAAGATTTGCTATGCAGTTGACGATTTAGAAGGTCTTGTTAAATTATAATATCTTTGGCCGATACTTAATTGCATGCCATGATATTCCAATTAATTTCTTTCCTCTGATGTGAAAACAACTTGTAGAAATTCACATCCTAGATATGGGGTTTCTTTGTAGTGTTTTGAACATTTCCCAACTCAGAATACAGACCAACTCAAGACTAGAGCGAAGTTCATGATCAATATAGTAGTGTGATGGTGATACTTTGGTAGTTAACATGATGTGTACACTGACCTGCATTGCATCACATAAGTTACTGTCCAAATCAAGTTGAGTTAGCTTTACTGACAGTTTGTCTCAAAACTCCGGGTAGCGTTTGATGCTCCTACCAAAACCATTGTGGATATTCTTAAAAAAAACCCATTGCGGATCAAAGTTTATTGTTACATTGTGAAGCTAACCGTGCAAATTAATTATGAGTAAGCTGTATTGCTGTGATACGTTTGATAAAATTTTGCAAACTATAGTTGGCCAGTAGAAAGTGCCAAACCACTACAACTTAAGTGTCAAGGACTCATAGAATTCTTCTACTCAGAATTTCTGTTTTGTCCCATTACAAACTGTGCCATAAGGTAAGTAAGATAACGGAATCTCCAATGATATACTGAACCTACCATGCCGTACATAGGAAATGTTACTTATTTTGACACATCATTTCAATTCGTTTATTTCTTTTGCCCTGAAGGAGAGTTGCCGCCTCATTTACCAACAAGTCTATTGTTGTCATTCTCTAAAGCATCATAAGAATTGTTGTTTTTTTTTCCTCCAGCATGCTTATGTTTGATGATCCATTTGTTATTCAAATCTGTATAACTTCTGATTACTTTTTTACTGGGCCTGACTTTGCAGGTATGGAGCAGATATTGCTCGTGGAGTAGCAGAGCTCCATGCAGCCGGTATTGTTTGTATGAGCATAAAGCCGTCAAATATTCTTTTAGACACAAATGGTCATGCAGTCGTTTCTGATTATGGTCTTTCGGCAATTCCGAAGAACCTCACTAGTCGGGGAGTACCTGACGACTCCAACATGGCTGGCATGGATGCTACACTGCTTAGCCCCAATTATACAGCCCCAGAGGCATGGGGACCGTTGAAGAAGTCACTGAATCTGTTTTGGGATAGTGCAAATGGAATATCACCAGAGTCAGATGCATGGAGTTTCGGATGTACACTTGTGGAAATGTGTACTGGTGCTGTTCCGTAAGTAGCCTGATTATTTCATTTGTGTTTCTTAATATTTTGCGAATGGTGTGGTTAGATGCTAATTGAAATGCAGATGGGCTGGGCTAAGTGCAGAGGAAATTTATAAGTCTGTTGTAAAAGAAAAGAAGCCACCTCCACAATATTCAAGAGTAGTAGGCGTAGGACTTCCTGGGGAGCTGTGGAAGATGATTGGTGATTGTTTGCAGTTCCGAGCTTCAAGAAGACCATCTTTCCAGGACATGTTAAAAACTTTTCTTCGCCATCTTCTAGATATACCAAGAAGCCCATCTGCAAGTCCTGAGAAGTAATTTCTTTATCTGAATAGCATGATATATGGAAACTACTCTATCCGTTCTTTTTTACTTGTTTTAGACATCGTCATGGTCTCCAATACACACCATTGACCATTACTTTTTCTAATTATATGCTACCAAAAATAATTAAAAATATAGTGACATGCATGTACTTTTGATGACAAATCTACAAAATCATTTCCATGTGATGAGTCTAAATACTTTTATGTATATTAATGGTCGATGTTTCATGCATTCTAGGATGACATCTATTTGAGAATGGAGGGAGTAAAAGCTTCTAGAAACTTATCTGAAGTGCAGCAGCAAATAGTGAAATATGTTTTGGAGTTAACCGTGTTTACAGATACTGTCATCGTCAATAAGATGCATATGTTATTTTCCCCAACTTCTTTTTTGGAGCATGTGAGCTTTCTGATATAAAGGATTCTAATACATTACTTGCTTAAGCAGTGATTTCACAAATGTAAGCTTGCCCAATGGCTTGGAACCACCACCAACATCCATTATGGACATCGTCCATGATAATCCGAATGCTTTACATCATCTTGTATGTGAAGGAGATGCTGCTCGGGTTAGGTTAGTCCTTGGAAACTTTTTATGGCCATGTTTGCAGCCTATACTGTCTGACACACAAACCTTTTGCACTTGCCAGGGATCTACTTGCAGAGGCTGCCTCAAAGGGAAATGGTAGCTTAATTCGTTCTCTCTTAGAAGCACAAAATGCAGATGGACACACTGCCTTACATTTAGCATGCCGCAGAGGCTCGACAGAGCTCGTGGAAGCTATTGTGGCTTACCAAGAGAATGTAGACATATTAGATAAGGATGAAGACCCTCCAATAGTATTTGCTTTGGCTGCTGGTTCTCCACAATGTGTTCATGCGCTTATAAGGAGATCTGCTAATGTTAATTCTAGGCTTAGAGAAGGCCTTGGTCCTTCTCTTGCTCATGTCTGTGCTCATCATGGTCAACCGGAGTGCATGCAAGTACGTCATCGTGTTCACCTCTTACATTTCAGTTCGTTGGTTCCTGTTTTAGATTTTGTTTCTGTTATGCAGGAATTGCTCGTGGCTGGAGCTGATCCTAACGCAGTAGATGGAGAAGGTGAATCTATCCTTCATATTGCTGTGGCCAGGAGATATACTGATTGTGCTATTGTCATATTGGAAAATGGAGGTTGCAGTTCTATGGGCATATCAAATTCTCAGAATAAAACGTAAGAATACTTGTCTAGCGGAAAGGGCGAGCTGGTGATTTAGCTTCTATTCATGTTGTTCCTTTTGATGCTGTTGTCTGCCACCATATTTTTTGTTAATTCATTTGATCTGTGGCAACATGAAATCTTCTCCTTTTGGATGTTTTATCTGTCCAATCCTTTTCTATCTGCTGACAATTCATTCTTCTCTTGGTGAATAGGCCATTGCATTTATGTATTGAGACATGGAATGCAGCTGTGGTAAAAAGATGGGTCGAGGTTGCATCTAAAGAGGTGATAGCCGAAGCAATTGATGTACCTAGCCCTGTTGGGACAGCTTTGTGCATGGCAGCTGCCCTTAAAAAAGAGCATGAGAAAGGTAATTGTTGACTTTGCTTATACCACACTCAACAGATATTAAGACACATCTCTATGGTTGGCTATACCTCTACAGGCAAACCTGGATTTGTCAGTTCCCTTAGGATGATGACAGAATAGACAAAAGCCTGTTCTTTTATCCATTGGACGTCATGTTTGTTCTTATAGTATGATTTGACTTATATTTGCCAGAGGGTCGAGAGTTAGTAAGAATAATGCTTGCTGCTGGTGCTGATCCTACAGCACAAGATGACCCACACTGTCGAACTGCACTTCATACTGCATCAATGATCAATGATGCAGAATTGGTAAAGGTAAAGCTTATCTGGTGGTTAGATTTTTTCCTACACTTTTCTGCTGTTTCTGTTTTCTATTAAAATATGACTTGTTTTCATTTTGATATTTTTAACGACAGATTATTTTGGAAGCTGGAGTTGATGTAAATATAAGAAATGCTCAAAACACAACACCACTTCATGTTGCACTGAACAGAGGTGCAAACTCATGTGTTGGCTTGCTTTTAGCTGCTGGAGCAGACTGCAATCTACAGGTATTGTGGCTCACTGTCTTTTTCGACCATTTTCAAAGATAACATTAGATAAGTCTAGAAGCTTAGTTCAATAAAATGCTCTTGTGCAAGTGGATATTGGGAATTATATGGTAGTGCTACAAAATGGGAGCTGCTCTTAACCTCTTCCTATTCTTCTTTTCATTCTTATTCACTTATTTACGATTTATTTTGTACTCATGGGAATTTATGTAATTTGCATCATCAGTTCTTGGCACCTTATAGTTCAAGCTTGTGGTGGAGTATTTAGATATATGAATGGCATCTAGTATTTCAGTGTATCACTTTTTCTCTAGATATCCAGCTGTAATACGTTTTCTCTATTATAATCTAGACAAATGCTATAATCCAACATATTTCAGTTCGCTTTCAAGCATTGCGTCATATTTGTGCATGGCTACATGTTAGAAATTTTGATGTTGTGCTATTTTATCAAGACAAGATTTTGAATTCTATAGAAAAATGAAATACTTGGCCAAACATACATGTTTTTCTATGACTGAGAGCAGTCGGGGAGGACCCTACTAATATATTAAAAACACAATTGACTGTACAAAGGATTAATTGCAGAATAAAAAAAGGAAAAAAAAGAGAGCATTGCAAACCACTGGGATATAGCAGCCTCTATAAGAGGGGAAGCTCTGACTTGAAGTAGTTCTGCAGCCGCTAACAACATTTTCCTCAAACCTTTTAGGAGGCACTCTGTTAAATATGTATTGATTTCTCTGAAACCAAATGTGCCAACGTTTCAATTTTACATGTTCCAGTGCTTTTACACCCCAAAGCATATCAAGCTCTACTGAATTATCCCATGATATCCCTATCAAGTATCAAGCTCCAGCGGGCTTGGCTAGATGAGCATGAAGAATAGATACCTCCAATTCCCCAAACAATCTTCAGAGCATAAAAAACAGGATCAATGTTGAATACTTGGAAATGAGCTTTTTTATTACCTAATGATTACAGGACTAAAACATGTCCTTTTTTAAAGTAATTTGTAGATACATTGACATCTAAAAAAATGCAGAGTTATAAAAAAGGCAAAATTTGCTACATGGCATCACGATTTGGTGTCATTGGCCGTAGGACACCCAAATTTCGTGTCTTTGCCAGAATACACTACTAAAATGTGGCTCTGCTGCTGTAGGACATTGTGACCATTATAATAATATTATTCATTGTTTTGGAGAGTGAAACAATTCAAAATGACCTTCATGCCCTTATCCTCTTCTTGCACAACAAAGGAGCTCATTGGTGCAGTCAATCGTGGTTCAGCACAGCTGGTTCTGTGTTCTCAGGCGATGCAGACTCAGAGCTGGATGAGGACAGCTGGAATGAGATGCCGACGGGGCTACCAGTTGCGGAGGTGGCGAGCATGGCGGCGGTGTACTCCAGCGGCGAGGGAAGGCAATTGTGCCGCCGTTCACCAAGCGAGGTACCCCGACACGACCTGTGACCCATCGCCTCCAAAGCCCTAGGTTTCGCCGCCAGAAGCCTTGTTGTTTGCGCCAGGGTGCTCGCCGGAGAAAAGGTCGCCGTCTTCACCGCCCTTGATGTAGATTTGGAGCTCCTCTACCGCTGACGAGGCCTTTCCCTACCTTTCCCCTTCCTCCTTTGCTACCTACGACACTGACCCCATCGATGCACTTGCCGCCTTCTTCGTTCTGTGCCGCCACCGGTCTGCGCCAATTTTCACCGTCGCGCCCCAGCTCGCCATCTTCGCCCCAACCGGGACTGCTCCGCCTTCGCTGTTCACTAGAGCAGCTCACCCTCGCGGGCCACTGGACGCGCTCTGCTCGATCGGCCTTGTCCAGATCTTGTAGGAGTAGGAAGAGAAGAAGAAGAAGAGGAGAAGGGGCAGCAGGTGCCGGCGATGGACACTCGGCCAACCGACTGGGCCAAGTGACTTGAAGGGCAAAACCGACAAATACAATTCGCCAACCTTCTCTCCTAATTTGACCGGAAATAATATTATAATGACTTCAGTGTCCTACAACAAAGAGCCACATTTTAGTAGTGTGTGTTCTGGCAAAGAGACGAAATTTGGATGTTCTACAGCCAGTGACACCAAATTATGATGTCCTGTAGCCATTTTGGCTTATGGAAAAGGTCTACTAGGACATGTACAAGGAGTGTGTGCCCCTACCTATTACTGTATAATTGCTGGTTAGGCCTTATAATCAATACTAGGTGGGTGACCAAACGAATACTGGCTACAAATTTTAGAACCTTGAAGAAATGCTTACTTGCTAACCTAATAACTTAATCAACCCACAAGACTTAGTTGGACCTGAATTACTTGTACTTAGTGCTATTGATTATCCTTCTGTTCGAGCTCATTTTGTGCTATGGATTTCCGAAAAAGTTAAGGATATATTGAAACTGATCTTTGGGTTCTCTGCATGAGGGACACTTCTATGCTAGTTTTTGGGTATATTAAATTTGAGAAATGTACACTGATATAAATTATGATGGATAGTTTAGATCCACTAAATTTACTGATAGTAAACGTTGGTACTTGTGAAGTTGGAATTACTGTAGGAACTAGGAAGGCATGTTTTCTTTTGTTTTTTCTTTTTCTTTTTTAATTTTTTTTGGGGTTCTCTTGGACCTTTTTCAGGTCTGTAGCTATGGTACACAACTGAAATTCTGACATCTTTTTTTGTCGTCGCTGCTTCTATTTTCTTCGAAACCTGATTGTATTAACAATTTACCATGATATGTCAGCACCAAGTAATTATGTGTATTTAATGTTTTTCTATTTGGTTAATCAGGATGATGATGCTGATAATGCTTTTCACATAGCTGCTGATGCAGCCAAAATGATACGTGAAAATCTGACTTGGGTTGTTCAAATGTTACAACAGCCATCACCTGCTGTTGATGTGAGAAACCACAGGCAAGTAACTAATGCATGAGTTAGATTCTCATAGTTTCTCCCTTTTGTCGTGAGTGAGTGTGGGTGTTTTCCTCATATTTTTTGGAGGAATCTCTGTCAGGGTATGCCAAACTATTATTGTATGGTGACAATGACATTGAAGGAAAAACCACGCAACATCAGATGAAATATGATGTTTGGTTGTTTAAATATTTTCATTTATTTGAAACTTTTTTTTTTTGCATGGCTATTTGAATTTATCTCCTTTTTACTTTCCTTTGAATTCAGTTGTGTGATTGTGTGAAGAAAATGGTTCCATGGGTTAGTTTGTGTTGTGCAAAATTTGATTCTTACACTATATATTTACAAGTTTGAACATTATTCCTATCAACTACAGAGGCTGGACTCTGCGAGATTTTCTGGAGAGGCTCCCACGAGAATGGATTTCTGAAGAACTGATGGAAACACTTGAAGATAAAGGGGTTCATCTCTCTCCAACCATGTAAGGAACTCATACTGTAATGTTTTATCTATCTTTTGCAATATGTTTCAGCTGTTTCCTTGATTTTCATTAGGTCTCATGTTGATTTTTTTGTTAGTTTGGACTTTTAGTACCTTGGGAAAAGTTGCTGTATTCTTCTTGTTGGTCATTGTGAATACATATTACTTGAAAATTATCTTTAATGCATTTTCTTAATGCTGTAACAAGATATGAGGTTGCGGATTGGGTGAAATTTAGAAGAACAGTTACTTCTCCGACATTTGGCTGGCAAGGTGCAGGACCCAGAAGCATTGGTTTTGTCCAGTCTATTGTAGACCATGACCACCTTGTTGTGTCATTTTGTTCTGGAGAAGCCCGTGTTTTGACAAGTGAAGTTATCAAAGTCATTCCATTGAATAGGGGCCAACATGTTCAGCTGAAACCTGATGTTTTGGAGCCAAGGTAAATGATATTTGATCCTTTGTACTTTCGGTACTACATCCTATTTTGTGCTTGGTCTTTCACTGTGAAGTAGAGAAAGCGATGCTTAATAGTATGTTTCTAAGGAAAGATACCTTTGTTTCTGTCGAGATTTTTTGTTTTAGTGGGTCAACACATTCCTTTAGCCTGTTTGAAAGCAAGGTGAATTAATTTTCTGATTTATGTGGACATTGAGATAATAACAATAGCGAACATGACAAAATATTATGTTAAGTTCAGTTTGTACTGATAAAGATAGGTTTACTGGACTGGATATCTGTCCCATATATTTGTCGGTACCTGCAAGTAAAAAGTCCAGATGATACTTGTCAGAACTCAGGTTGGGCAGTCCGAAATGAAGTCCAAAATGTTGGTCCTGACAATGCTGCTAGCAGATAAATTCTCTAATACTTGATACGTTCCATCTGCCGGTGCTAGTTTTATACTAGTGCTGATAATGCTAAGTTCAGGATCCATTGGAGGAGACCTGTCAGTCTCTGTTGTCTGTTCTGAATATATTTGACTGTTTAAAGTTTAAATTGGTGTACTAGGATCTTGTCTAATCCCATGTGGTCAAAATGACAATAGCCTGCAAATGGTGCTTTGCTTTCTGCCCTTCGCAAAAACTGAAGTTGCTGCTTCTGCCTACTGCAAAAGTAAAGTTCAAAATTTGATGGGGGAGTATATGGTTGCCATTTGCATTTCAATTGGACTGGAGTGATCTTTCAACAGAGAATAGTTTGATAGTTTCTATGGCATGTCTACTATCACTATGTTAACCTAATAATTTGTGAAGACTGCCTCATAGGAACAGAATACCATACTAATTTTACCGAGTTAATTGTTCGGTATGTGAATATTGTGAATCACCATCTAATATCATCTGTTTTCAGATTTGGATGGCGTGGTCAGTCACGAGATAGCATTGGGACAGTTCTCTGTGTTGATGATGATGGAATCTTGAGGGTTGGTTTTCCAGGAGCTTCTAGGGGATGGAGGGCTGACCCTGCTGAAATTGAAAGGGTTGAAGAATATAAGGTTGGTAACTGGGTTCGGATTCGTCCCTCACTAACGGTTGCTGTACATGGCATGGAGTCTATTACTCCTGGAAGCGTCGGTGTTGTATACTCTATTAGACCAGACAGCAGCCTTTTATTGGGCCTTTGCTATTTGGGCAATCAATGGCTTTGTGAACCAGAGGAGGTTGAACATGTTGATCCCTTCAAGGTAGTTTTTTCTTGTATTCTTTACCATTTTATCACTTATGGTCCATGCTCATGTGTGTTTACATTTACTCATTACATTAGGGTTCCTGGTATTGTGGGAGCTTTTATCTGCACTTTTATTTCACTACCTTTTTTGATATATACACTAATCGATACCTCTTTTAAGGGCCATAGCAGAAATATTATACTATAATTGGTTAATCAATTTGGTAAAGGTTCTCTTAGCTAACTATATTCCACAGCACAGCACAGCAATGACAAACTGGCCCTTGCACACATCTGTGCTTTTGTGATCTTCTATGTCCTACTTCGGTTTTGCTTAGTGATGTTCTTGTGTCTGCAAATTTTCCAGATTGGTGACCAAGTATGTGTAAAGAGATCTGTTGCGGAGCCTAGATATGCCTGGGGTGGTGAGACTCATCACAGTGTGGGAAAAATAATTGACATCGAGAGTGATGGTCTGCTCATAATTGATATCCCTAATCGGTCTGCACCATGGCAGGCGGATCCATCAGACATGGAAAAGATTGATAATTTTAAGGTATGAAGCTCCCTAATATTTCCTTTTTAGCTACTCTTAGTTCTGCTGTTAGTATAGAAAATTAATTGGATCCTCATTTTCTGTTTCTATTTGCAGGTTGGTGATTGGGTTAGAGTCAAAACAACAGTACCATCCCCAAAATATGGATGGGAGGATGTTACTCGTAACAGTATTGGGGTAGTTCATAGTCTAGAAGAAGATGGGGATATGGGTGTTGCTTTCTGCTTCAGAAGCAAGCTCTTTCTTTGCTCAGTTGCAGATGTGGAGAAGGCGCAGCCATTTGAGGTAGGGGAAAAGGTTCATGTGTTACCTTCCATATCTCAGCCACGCCTTGGATGGTCAAATGAAACTGCAGCAACCATTGGGGCCATCTCAAGGATAGACATGGATGGGACTCTAAATGTCAAGGTTTCTGGCAGAAATAGCTTGTGGAAGGTAGCTCCAGGTGACGCGGAGAGGCTTTCAGCCTTCGAGGTTGGAGACTGGGTGCGCTTGAAACCAAGTATTGGGAGCAGACCTACTTATGACTGGAACATTGTTGGGAAAATAAGCATTGCAGTAGTCCATAGCATTCAGGACTCCGGTTACTTGGAGTTGGCAGGTTGTTTTAGGAAAGGGAAATGGTTAACTCATAACACAGAAATTGAGAAAGTACAGCCCTTTAAGACTGGTCATCATGTTCGGTTCCGCACTGGAATTTCAGAGCCCAGGTGGGGATGGAGAGATGCAAAGCCTGATTCTAGAGGCATAATCGCTGGTGTCCATGCCGATGGAGAAGTAAGGGTGGCTTTCTTTGGTGTGCCTGGGCTGCGGAGAGGTGATCCTGCAGATCTTGAGATTGAGCAAGTCTTTGAGGTTGGAGACTGGGTTAGGCTGAGGAATGATGCTGATGATTGGAAGTCGCTCAAGCCAGGTAGCATCGGTGTGGTGCATGGGATTGGATACCAAGATGATGTTTGGGATGGAACCATTCATGTGGCATTTTGCGGTGAGCAGGAAAGGTGGATAGGGCCTTCTAGCCAGCTTGAAGGAGTCAGCAGGTTTGTCGTTGGGCAGCGTGTGCGGATCAGAGGCTGTATCCGCCAGCCAAGATTTGGGTGGTCTAATCATAGTCATTCAAGTATAGGGACCATCTCATCTATTGATGCCGATGGGAAGCTTAGGATTCATACACCAGCTGGTGCCAGGGCTTGGTTAATAGACCCAGCGGAGGTGGAAAAAGTGGAGGACGAGGAGGAAGTCTGCGTCGGAGATTGGGTGAAGGTTAAGGACTGCATTGCAACCCCCACATATCAATGGGGTGATGTGAACCACAACAGCGTAGGGGTGGTCCACCGGGCTGAGGATGGAGAGCTCTGGGTTTCTTTCTGTTTCTGTGAGAGACTATGGTTGTGCAAAGGTTGGGAGGTGGAGAAGGTGTGGCCCTTCCGGCAAGGTGACAGAGTACGGATACGACCTGGCCTTGTAACTCCACGGTGGGGATGGGGGATGGAGACATATGCGAGTAAAGGCGAGGTTGTAGGTGTTGATGCAAACGGGAAGCTGAGGATCAAGTTTCGGTGGAGGGATAGACTTTGGATTGGGGACCCAGCTGATATCATTCTTGATGATATCCCATCATTGACGGAGGCTTCTAATGGCTTTTGTTCATAGACTTGTGGTATTCTTTCAAGTTTTGACCCCATACCTGATTTCTTGCTCCCTTCCATTGTGCAGTATTTCAAATTTAGCAAGATATCAATCTGCAGTGGAGTTGCAAGTTGCACATAGGTATCATCGCATAGGCATGGCGGTTGTATTTGCGTGTTGCCGGTGAGAAACTTGAAATAGACATGATAACCACCACCTAGGTTTTACATGTATAATTATGTACTTGACTCCCTTTTCTTTCAGTGTATCATATACCAGTGTACAGGTTTGGACTTGAACATTAATTTAATTGATAGTGTCCTTGTATCTTTACTTGCTTGACGGATGTGCTGATAGGTTTTGTAAGCTCTGGCTCAGTGTGGACTGTGGAGTGCCAAGCCGTGCTCCATGTCCAGGATGTGACTACATCCTGCTACGATACAGATCAGATGGTGTCGCATGTTATCCCAAGCTGTTGCATCTGTTGTTATGCTGTTCTGATGGTTACCAGCTAGTGATTACAAACTGTAGTGCTATGCATGTATGGCAGCTTAGCAGAACTTCAGGTTTCAGTTGCCAAGAAGAGAGGATAGCTTTGTTGTTTTCAGTTCTGGGGAATATACCAGTATACTAGACAGTAATTGTGTTCCTTTGTTGTTACCCGTACAGAAATATAGTGCTTTTCAGTTTTATTTCAGAGTCCGCTGTCGTAACGGGGCACTGGTACTTTTCTGGCAGAGGCAAAGTGCTCCACTAAGTCGGGAGAAGGGTTGTAGTTACATGTCAGCCCGGAGTTGTACTGAGACTCTGTTTACTGGTTTAGTCGTATGATTAGTACCTAGCCCAAACAGTATAATATTGATGAATATTATATCTATACATGTGAATAGAAGATAGTAAATATGTGTAAATATACTTATATAGTTGAAGTCTTACATCATAGGCTAGGAAGGCTAATTACAAATGAAGTTTTGTAACGGAAATGATAAATGACAGTGGTGACTTAGAATATGCATATAGGCAATCGACTTTAGTAAGCGATCTAGTACTTGACGTTATCTTCAAATCCTAATGGGAATGGGGTAGCTGTTTATTGGTTGGTATCTTTAGGTACGGAATTCATATATATGAACAACTATGAGTATAAAAGTGCTCAGTAAGCCTTCACACTAAATGCAATTATATGGATACAAGCCTTATCAAAAGAGGTTTTATGATTATTTTAGCACGAGACACGTTTTGCTCAAATACTATAATTATTTTTTAAATCTATGACTTAGCCCTTTTTAGCTTCAAAACCGATTCAATTACTAAGAAGTATTTAAGCACAACCAAGTCATTTTTGTTTAAACAATGAGAATTTTACTCGTGTACTAATTATCCTTTAAGTTGACAATGTATAAGGGTTATCAACAAATCAGGGAGGGGAATAATAATAATCAACCTTTGGCAGAGCTAGGAATCAACTTTTAACATAGTATTTCATAAAAAAATAATAAACATGCAAGTAATACTTTAAAATAAAATACTTTGTATTTTAAATGTAAGTTTAACATGATCAATAATGAAGACTTGCCTTGCTTAAATGTGGATATTTCTTTGTCTTAGTCTTGGCGAAGTCTTCGAATAACGACGACTTCGAATAAATGCTTATAACTCAAATAAATCCAATAAAATTCAAATGAACTCCAAAAATTATGATTTTGGTACTGATAGAAAGATCTTGAATTTATATGAATTTAGAAATAAAATAAAATCATTTGAATTTAAAATGAGGGAGAACGAGCTCTCCAAAGTTTGACCTGAGAGAAATTTATGAAATTCTAAAATTTTGGACATGTTGGTCCGGTTGGATTTTTTATTTACATTTTTTTATAAGAAAAATCTTATGTGGCTGACAGGTGGGTCCATCTAGGTTTTTAATTTCTTTTTGAATTATTTTTCTTAAGTAAATGGCTATATTGCCGATAGGTGGGGTCAAACTGGGGTTTTAATTTCTTTTCTATTTTTTTATTCGAGAAAATCCTGAGAGAGAAACAGGTGGGACCATCGTCCACATGGACTTGATCCACCCTACAGTGCACATGGCCAAGGGTCCCACATGTCAGCGGTTTGGTCTATGGACATGGTCTATCAACGGATTTTTAAGTGGTGGTGCCCTCATGTCATAGATTCAAACTTTAATTTAAGTGGTGGGGCCCTTATGTCATAGACTCAAACTTTAATCTACATTTTAATTAGATTTTCTAATTACGTCGGGCCCACAAGTCATACTAACCTTAACTCCTAATTAAGAGCTAATTACTATAGGCTTAACTCTAATATTAAATTCCATGTGGGGTCCACGTGTCGGCGTCTCTCTCTCAGTCGTCTTCTCCGTCAGAACAGAGGAGCAGGGAAGGTAGCCATGACCGGTAGTGGGTGAGCTCGGTGCCCGCGGAGAGGTCCACAGCACCACCTGTGACTAGCAAAATCGAGTGCGGGCACCAAGGCCATCCTAACGACGGCAACGACGTGGCAAAAATGCAATGTGGCGGCGGTGTGACGACAAGGGCGGCGCTGGCAACGGTGATCAGTTTCAGGAAGGAGACAAAGTGGTGATGGGGAGATGGTGACTGCCGCACAAGGGCAAGCATGCGCACAAGCAAGAGAAGGCTGAGGGGATTGTTAGGGTGGTGATGGCGCGATCGGGAGTGCTCGGTGGCGAGCTGGCGATGGGCACGACGGTGGCAGCATCCATGGTTAAAGCGGCCACATCAAAACAGTGAAGTGAATGAAAAATCATGCACGACATGACCATATGGGTGCTGAGGCAACGCTACAAGGATGGGCATGGGGACCTAGCACTGGAACGGTGGTGATGATGCAAACCAAGTTGGGGTGCAACATTAAGTGGTGTAAACCAATCCTAGGGCTTCAGGGAACTCTCTGGTGTTGATAACGACGACGAAGAGGCAAGATGGTGGCTAGGCCATGAGCGGCAGTGGTGAAACGCAGTGGCGTTGCGGTGGTAGGGGTACAAGGTTCCAAATGGCAATGTTGACTAGCCTACTGAGTTCATGGGAACTAGGAACACCATATGACGTGTAAGGACCCGAGAGTAAAACCCCCAAATCCTCTGTGTATTCTGAACTAGTCCCATGATCAGTAGCTAGTTCACACAATAAACAAATATGGTAATTTCCATAAATCGTAAAACTTTATTAATAAATATCAGAGTTGATTACCAGAAAGGCTTACAAGCCAACAATAAAGAACACAACGGAAGACGAAGAAAAAGTAGTAGAGCCCAGCTAATTTGCCACAGGCAATCGACTGGGGTAGCGGTCTAGTTGTCGAGATCTTCAGGAGTTGCAAAGTCCTTCTCCTCTTAACAATATTTTATTAAGCAAGGGTGAGTACAAAATGTACTCCGCAAGTTACATCCAATAACAGAATTATAATACATGCAAGGATTTATCAAAGGAAGATTTATATGGTTGAATTTGTGTAAAGCAATGTTTTCTTTTTAAATATATGTACTAAGTTCCAAAACAGAAATTCTATAACTAAAATTCATTTTCTAAATTCCTAAGTTTTATAGCAAGATAACATTCAAACAAGAGTGGTGAAGGATACCCTCCTATCACATGGCAACCTGTCCAATTTCCCAACTGGATAAACTATCTAAAATCATTTGATAACATCTTTTGGAATCAAAACTAAAAATCTAACTTTGAGTAGCTTTGCTGAGCATGTCCATAATCGTGGACATGACTATTTCAATAGTTTTACACTTTGCAGAGGTGGTACAACTTTACTCACAAGAGATAATCATCTTATAATGTCTGTCTGACACACTGCCGAAGGTGTGCGACTGAATGATTATCATAAGGCCTTTACAACACGCCATTCCAATGTAGCCATACCCGCTAAGATTTCGCTTCCTTTGGATAAAACCCACCAGACTTAAGTCCCCTCTTGTGCCATGTGGGAATATATAAAAGTAGGTTATTGTGACACCCACACAACTAGATGGCACAACCACGATGGAATGTTGCAAATTATTTAGCCTAGTTCTACCCACACAGGACATGTGGTAGTACGATGGGGCTTAGCAAGATGTGGCTCGAAGACCGGTCCTTAACTAACTTGGGCGACTTTCCATAAATCCCTGGTCTCAATCATAGAAATGAATCGATCCCGTGAAACAACTTGCACCATCCAAACATCTATTTTGCCCAAATCTAAACCAAATTTTATTTTATTTACCAAGTCAAAATATTTTATAAATTTTTTATGGTAAATACAATACCATAATATCATTTTAAATCATAGTTGAACATTTTGCTAAACTCCCCAAATTAAGCATTTTTGGTCTAAGCTTTACTAAGCACATTTTTCCATAAAAATATCTTGTCAATACTATTGTATTAACCAGAGTTTTATCTAGGGCGACAAGGTGTGAGGGATTGATGTCCAAGAATTGTCAATTCCAAGATTTTTTTTTCGAAATAATCTTTTTTTTTCCGGAATTACAGAAATAATATCACTTATTTTTTTTACATAAATAACCTTGTGTCGCCGTACGGTTGGGCGACTTGGTATAGTTGCCCAACTAGAGTGCGACACATGTGCGAATCGGTCAACGAAACGGCGATTTCAACATCCGAGGCATTGTCGCCATACGACTTGGCGATATGACCCTAGTCGCCATACGGTTTGGCGACTATGTTTCACCTGGGCCCAAGTCGCCCAACCGTATGGCGACTTCGGGTGGCTTTAAAACCGTCACACGGTCGAACTGTCGCCATTTGGTTGAGCGAGGCGACGCTAGTGCAAAGAAAAGAAAGAGAGCAAAAGGAGAGGAGAAAAGAGGAGGGGAGGAAGAAGAAGAAGAGGAGAAAAGAGGAGGGTAGGAAGAAGAGGAAGAGGAGAAAAGAGTTCGCTTTGCATCGACGACCACACCGATGAGTTTGCAGTATTGTTTTGTACAGGTATATTCTTTAAACCATAATAGGTTAGCAATCAACGTCATATGTCGTGATAGATTATTAGCAAATATTTAGAGATAGCATGATTAATTAGTAACCATTGTAGGTTAGGAAGCAACATCATGTGTAGTAACATATTGTTAGCACATATTTAGGGATAGCATGATTAATACGATTAGTTTAGTAGTTTGTATAGAGAAAAAATTAGTCGGTGAAAATAAATTTAGTTGTGCTATTCCGTGTGCTGCGCTAATTTCGTCGGGCATGATGAATGATAACGTGTTATTTTTGTATTATAAAAACATGTTGATAACCCGTGCTTTATGAAATGTTAAATATATGTATTTATTTGCACAATAAAAAAATGATAGAAATTACTTTATAATTTTGGTTGGATTAAGGAATTATGAAATAGTAACACAAAAAGCACAGATACATGGTACCGAACCCGTAGGATTCTGAAATATGTGAAATTTTGAATTTTTTTCCATATAGCTTCACCCATTACAAATATGCATGGTAACAACGATGTTTTTAATATTTTGCAATGCATAACAGCCGGTGCAGGTGTTAACGTCGTCACCCATTATGAAATACTAAAACAAAAAGCACAGATACATGGTTCTGAACCTGTAGGATTATGAAATATGTGAAATTTTGAAATCTTTTCCATAAAGCTTCACCCATTACAAATATGCATGGTAACGACGATGTTTTTAATATTTTGCAATGCATAACAGCCGGTACAAGTGTTAACGTAATATAGCCTTTTGTAGGAAAAAGTACGTGTTTACCACTAAGGTTTCTTGAAATTGTATATGTATTAGCACTGTGTTTCAGCATAGTGTTCATGTTTTATTTGCCATTGGAATATAATTTAAATGCTCAATAATATTAATGGTTTTAATTTCTAAATTCACAGGTATGGCTCACGACCCTGGTGGTTCGGACTGGCATTTCGGCCTGTTGGACCGGTTGGTCGATTCGCAGCACTGCGCGAGCCATCATTTCCCGTCTCCTGGTCGCGGAGACGACGTGACTGACTTGGGGGTGGTTCGTACGCGGACACCCCGATGGGCTTGGAGACTAGACCCACACTGGGTAGAGAGGTTTGTCCGCGAGCTGTGCCACTTGTTTTGTGTGATATGCCCGCTATGTATCTACTTCTTTGTGCTTTGCAGGCTGAGTCGTGCCGGCCTTCTACGTCTCGCACGGATGGTGGAAGCCACCGAAGAGGATGACGCTCTTGTCGAGGACGACGGGGAGGTCCAGGCCGGTCTGGAGCGGTCACGACAGTTCCCGTTCAACCGTCGCTCCTGACAGCCCTAGTGGACCGGTGGTGGCCCAAGACACACACCTTCCACCTCCCATTCGGGGAGATGGCCCCTACTCTGCAGGATGTCGCGATGCTGCTCGGCCTGCCTATCGTTGAAGCCACAGCATTCCCGCCGGACGCGCCTGTGAACTGGCGCGACGCCCTGCTGGGCAGGATTCAAGGTGTTCTTGGGGCGGTGTCGCACCACCGTGCGTTGACTTCTCGGTGTGACAGCGGCATGACCCGCCCCTGCGGTGGATTTCGCAGTTCCGGGTACGTATGATACACATTTTACATGTTTAGAGATGCACTATCCTAGCCGTATGAGAGGCGTACTAATTATTCGTTTGTGCATAGGTCAAGCGGATGGTACCGTAGCCGACTGCCGAGCAAGTGTCACGGCACCTCAAGGCGTACCTACTGTGGTTGTTCGGCTGGGTCATGTTTACCAGCAGCCACGGTGACTCCGTCGACGCCCGCCTCGTGGGCTACGCGAGGGCCATCGCCGACAGCGAGGAGCTGCAGATCAGCTGGGGATCAGTCGTACTTGCCGCAACATACCGCGGCAAGTGCGATGCATGCTGTAGGATGAGTCCGTCATCTATCTTGACAGGTTGCCCCTCTTGTTGTAGTTGTGGTCGTTCGAGCGCTTCTTTCTCGGACGGCCCATGCTGGTTGACACTAGTTCGTACGACGCAGACATGTACCATGGGGATGCGATCGACCGGCCAACCATAGGGTCCCTTTGTGCCGTAAACGGGTACATACTCTTCTATATCTTCACTACACATGTATTACGGATCATCCTTTATAACTACTGTTCTGGCTTGCAGGCACAGTACGCACACGTGCAGGTCACACGTGTATACGAGCACTTCGTGGAGCAGCTACACCGCCTCACCGCTAACGACGTGCGCTGGGAGCTGTACTCTGATTAGGAGATGGAGCAGCGTGCTCTTGCGGGGTTGTCCTCGCTTTGCTTGCGCGACCGGGCATACTGGCGGACATAGAGGAAGCTCATCTTCGACGTCTTCCTCGAGGATTACGCGGTGCACACGGTGATGCGACAGTTCAGCCTCCGCCAGGTTGTTCCAGTTCCCGTCGGGACGAGAGTGCCTGACTCTGACCACGTGTGAGTTGCACACATTACATGCTAGAATATGTTTTCAGCAGTTATGCTACGACGACTTGTGATTGCAGTGGTCTGTTTTGCAGGCATAGTAGGAGGGGTGACACCAGGATGCAGTGGTCGGTGAAGATGGAGCCGTGGGTGACGTAGTGGGCGAATGCCTACGAGGACTTGGTGCAGGAGGATGCCCCGTACGACCCCACCTCGTACGACAAGTACCTCCACTGGTACGCCCCGCGAACACGCACCAGGCTAGTGCATGTCGTCGACCCTCCCCCCCGATCGCGTACCAGGCTCGACTGATGCGTACTCTCTACACTTCGCGCAGAACTTGCACGTTGCAGTACGTACTATCGTCGTTTTTTGAAATGTCTGAGTACGATTACCTCGATTATAGGTTCACGCTTCCATTTTCTCCTTACAGACGGACATCACCATTGGCATTGCCATCAATGGGCAGTCGATCCTGGACAGGACTGCCATTGGGGCCGAGGTGACGCGCGAAGAGCTATTCCAGTTTATCTGTCGGGCCTGCAGTGCGGCTAGGTGTGCCATTTCCCTAACGTCGTGCAGGACAGTCCAGGAGGTGGCCACATCGGCACATACTCTGAGGCCGGCATGTCTTACAACCCAGTCAAGAGGCTCAGGAGGTGCACGTCCCTGTGCCCTGCCTGCGCCTGCTCCTTGGGAACCTAGATCGGTCTGGGTGGGCACGTGGGTACGCACCGCCACAACCACCGCCCCCGTCATTGTTGCAGTATCAATCTTCTTGGACCCGTATGGTCAGTACGGTGGCTATGAATTTTTCTCACGCATGGCCCCCGACTCAGGTACGTTTCCTCTCTTTAGGTTTATGATCGTCGATGTATTGTACAGATTAACATTATTTGTCCTGAAGGTTTCCAGGTCCAGACGTAGGGACTTTCGCTCTCCCCGCACGTCGACGTGGACGCCTACTTCGCTGAGCCACCCGGGGATGTCAGGGGAGCAGCTGAGCCCGCATCCGTGGAGGTTCTTTCTGGGTCACAACTTAGCGGCCCCCAACGGTCACGCTGACACCGGTGGAGTCCACCCCCTTGGGAGCACGGATCAGCAGGCCTCCTGAGCGCCTTTTGCTGTTTGGGCCCTAGCCTAGGCACCCCGCGCTTCAGAAGCCCAAGCGGGGCGTGCAGTGGCCGCGGATTAGGTGTGGGACGTGGCGACAACGGAGGAGGCGCTGCGGGTGGCGTAGCGGGTGGCTACTAGGGGGTATTCGTTTTGCTATGTGTACTTGTATTATTTGTTTACCTAGTGTGGTTCCTGATTACGATGACATGGTTCTGCATGCACTACCTCTAGCATTTTCTGTAACTTGTATTATGTGTTTACGTATTGTACTTCGTAGTTACTACGACATGGTTGTCTATGCGTTCCCTCCAGCATTGTTTTATTTTGTATTCGTAGATTAATTTTATACGCTCAGTCGTTGCGGAAAGCTGACTCACCGGGTCACGTCGCTGCGCAAAGCTGACTCACCGGGTCACGTCGCTGCACGAAGTCGTCGAATGGTTCAGTGACTACCAACCATTGGGCCAGTACGGTCTGCCAGGTCGTCCAACGCTTCAGCGAGTAGTACACGTGTCGCTCAACCGTTGGGGCCGTACTACCTGCTAGGTCGTCCAATGCTTCAGCGACTACACGGTTGTATAGAAGGGCATACCGGATCCTGTCGCCATTTCTCTTGCCCTTTTGCCATTTCTCTCAGCAGACAACCCAGAGCAGAGCAGATCGGGAGAGGAGAAAAGGGGAGTAATACAAAGATAGGAGGAGTGAAGAGGGGAAGAAGATACGAAGAGGGAGAAGCGGAGGAGCTCGAGAGAGGCAGAGAAGGGGAGGGGAGGAGCTCAAGAGAGGCAGAGAGGGGGAGGAGAGGAGCTAGAGACGTCAAAGAGAAAGACGAAAGAAGCTCGTTGATAGGAAGAGAAGGCCTCCACATGAAGATAATAGTATTGATTGTTGTTAGTCTCGTCCAAATGTAGGCGACGTGTAGCTACTTATTGGTTTAGCATGTATCTTGGGAAAGTATATGGAGAAATCTTGAGAAATCGCTAGTCCAAATATTGAGAAATCGCTAGTCGTAATGTTTTAATTTTTTACAGTGATAAATCAGTCATGTCGGAGCCCATAGTATTGAAAGTGCATTATGGTGTTGGTACGATTCGTGAAGGTCCATATGGTGTTGATCTAAGTGGCTTGCAGCAAGTAACTTTGGTACATCCGGACGGGGAGAATGCTCAAATCGGAGTAGTCCTATACTGGCTCACTGGAAGCTTCTCTGATGAGGACATGAACCCTTCGGATATGACCACAACTCCACCTCCAATCTGGCTGCTCTACTTCCACCACATATTGATCGAGAAGGCTTACGACCACTACACGACTTCCACTGCGTGGTCGAAGCCCCCGCTGAGTGGTCGAAGGAGGATATCGACCACACGAGAAGGGGTCGTAGAAGGCTACGACTGCATCGCATCTAGTCGTAGGATTGTTTTGACTGCTCGTGGTCTTAGCATATGGAGGTTCGACTACATCCTGGTCGAGGACCTTAGACTAGTCGGAAGTTCCGATTACCTGGTCGTAGATCACTCATATCTGGTGCTGCGCCACCTCACTTTGGGCCGAGGGCCTTGTATCAACACTACATTAGGGTTTTTGGGCCGACCACCTCCCTGGCCCATAAGGCCACCTAGGGTTTCGAGGGGTACTGTTCACGTGACACTAATCACGCATGAACAGTGCCGCCGCCCCTCCCTTCTTCCTTTAAGTAGTGGTCGCCTCCCCTCTAGTTCCTTGGGTTTTTCTTAGATTATTATGCCACTTTGCAGTTTCACCGTTTATCGGTTTGAGGAACCCCACATTGTGAACTTCATTCATATTCGCAATACAATTCAGATTGCATCTTCTTTGTTCTTGTGAGTTGCTTCGATTGCTTGCAGGAACAATAACCTTCGTGGTAAGGTCGATCGCGTGCGGCGTGGTCGATAACGCGATCGTGCGGGTGTAGCGACTGCGAGGTGACGATCCGCTGGTCGAAAGCCTCAAGCGCCAACGCCCTCACGATTTAAATCAATCGAACCTATCGGAAGATCGGGCGCGTAGTCTCATCCTTTGGTATCGAGCGAAGGTTGCCCGTTAGGTAATCTCGTTTATCCCCTTTTGTTAGTTGTTTTCCATCACCTATAGTCCAGAAAATTGCCCTACAAAAAGTTTTAGATCTTAGTCTTTCCGCTGTCCAAACCACATTGTGCCTTTCACAATTTTGTTTTCAGTATTCACGTTGTTGAGTTCGAGTCCATCGTCGGTGTCTTTGTTGCTGGTCTAGTCGTCGTGATCTAGTTTCTAGCGTCGAGTCCTTGCTGTTTTGGTCATCGTGTATCTAGGCTTGTCCTTTGTTGCATCCGTTGCAATTAGGGTTTGTCTGCTATAGCCGAGAATTGAGTCACCACCCCCATCCGACCACTTACTCGTGACACCACCCCCATCCGTCCACTTACTCGAGCCAACATTCCCATCCGACCACCTACTCGGATTCGACCACCCAGTCGGATTCGACCACCTACATCGAGTTCGACCACCTCGTCGGATTCGACCACCTACTCGAGTTTGACCACCTTCTCGGGTTCGACCACCTGCTCGAGTTTTCGCCCCCCGACAAGTCTATCTGTTTCTGGTTTCTCTCATACACCCCACGCACTCATCATATCGTGCCCGACCCAACCAAGACCGAGAAGATATTCCATAGCCAAAGTTCAGAGAGAGAGAGAGAGAGTATCTTTTTATTACCTTTATACCCCTGCTCTCCGGAAAAAGTTTGTGACCTATATATATCCCTAGGCCTGAAAAAGGGTTTTGAAGAGTTGTGAGTCAAGGTCACTTGCGCAAAAAAAAAAGAGGAACCCTAGGTTGGGTTTCGTCAGCAAAAAAAAAGAAGAAGAAAGAATCAAGAAAAAAAAAGAGAATCAAAAAAGAAGAGAAAGAAAAAGGACCACCCTAGTTGGCTCACGACCACCCTCAGTTGGTCTACGACAATCCACCAGAGCTCCACGACCACCCACAAGAGATAACGGTTGCTTTGCAACTTTGTTCTTTTGTGCTTGTATCTACCCTATCTTTCGGCTTGCTTGAGCTAGTGCTAGGAGCGCGTTTGGACCAGCAACTGTGATGAGTACTGTGGACTTTGATTTAACTTTGCTAATCTGATTTCATTATTGCTGCTCCTTGCTACTAAACATTGCCTGTCCGAGCTCCACGTAGTTTTGGCCTCAGATTTGGATCCTCGCATTCGCCTCCGCCCGTGATCCATACATCCCACCCTCTCCGATCGCACCACCTTTGTAATTTGGTAAGAAATTCATAAGAGCTTGGTAAGACGCTTGAGAGTGTGTGATTCCACCTTCCACCACCTAGTAGTTGGTAGGGATAATACATTGTGTTGTCTTTTGTCTCCTACTAACAATGGCAGGTGAGGAGTTGAATGCGCAAGATTGTGTTGTGAGGGAAGAGCTTACAAGGGTGTTGGATGAGCACCGTCATGCTATTAATGACGACATCGAAAGGAAGTTTGCAGAGACAAATGCTACACTACAACAGCTCAATGCTAGCATTGCAACACTCAATGCACGTATTGATGGTATGGCCAATCAACCGCCGAGCAATGGTCGTGTGGATCCTCAAGGTGCAGTCCACGACCATGAGATCGACAACGATAATGAGATGCGCAACCACGATGCCCTTGATGCACGACAACGGAACCGATTGAACTTCAACCGTCAAGGTATGAGAGGTAATAACCTTCAGCAACATAATGCACGTGTTAATGATGATCCATATGCTAAAGTCAAGTTCACTATACCATCTTTTGCGGGTGCTTATAATGCTGAAATATATTTAGATTGGGAGATGACGGTGGAACAGAAATTTAATGCTCACTTAGTTCCTGAATCACATAGAGTTAGGCAAGCAACAAGTGAATTTAAAAACTTTGCCGTCAATTGGTGGAATAGGGTATGCAACGATGGATTAGCACCTACTACGTGGGATGCTTTAAAAGTTGCTATGCGTAACCGATTTGTTCCACTTTCTTTTAAACATCAGATTGAGGAGAAAATGATAATGCTTGATGATAGGAAACATGAGAACAAACCTGTGTCTGTGTCTTTTTCTATGACTAACAATTTGCAGGAAGTTGAAAACCATGCCAAAGAGGAGAATGAGTTGATTGCACCACCAACCCCATTGATCGAGAAGGAAGATGAGGAGATGGATGCACCTACATCATCTGAGGAGAGCCAAAAAGGTAAAGACCATGGTGCTATCATCACCGAAGGTGAGTATGCTTGTGAAAAACTACAATTGTCCACTGTTCATGCTATGTTAGAGCAAAAATTAGTGGAAAACAATTCTGATATGCACATATTTCAAGTAGAGAATTCAGACTGCATTGATTTGAGTGCACCATGTGATAAAATTGTTGATTTGCCTTCTGACTTGCGTGCACCATGTGATAAAATAATTGAATTGCCTGCTGCTGTGAGTACTTCATGTGATGAGTTAATAGCATATAATGATCAAGTGGAATTGGTTAGACATAAAGAAGTTTTGACTAGAATTTCTCCTGCTAATTCTTTATGTTACATTATGTTAGAACTACCTATGAAATTGTCACATGCTATGAAAAAAGTTTCTGAAATCGCGTGTTCAAAATCCTTGTTTAGTGCCTACACACATGGATATAAGTTTTATTTGATTGGAGATTATGGTGTAGACAATCAATTTCTTGTATATCGAATATGCATAACTTATGATCACATGGATGAATTGAAGCTTGCTGTTTGGGACAATAATTCTTGTGTGCTGAACCTTGTTCAAAATGAGAGTAAAATGAAATTTAGTGCTCATCCCATTCCTTTGTGTTCACCTCTTCTTGCACCACCTAGTAGGAGGAATATGATTAAAGATGTTGAATTATGGAAGAACTTACAGATCTTTTCACCCTTGCTATATGAATTTGCTCTTGCTCAATTGAAATCTGATTGTATGAATGGCTTGTGCTCTTTAAATTCAATTATTGTGCTGCCCATTCACAGAACAATGAATAACTCTACTATATACTTCACTTATACTTGCAAATTGAGTTGCAAACTGAATGTTATGAGACAATATACCTTTGCTGATTTGATGCATGCACAATCACCTTTAATTTCAAAAGTTCTCTCTATTTTTCCACCTGCAATGGCTAACATTTTGCAGAAAGATGTGAATGCAATGCTACAAGCTTTAAAGCCTTTCTTGCCGCTGGAGGAGGGTGAGCGTGAGTCGAGGACGACTCAAATGCAAGAAGGGGAGGAGACTACGGCGGCCCGATCTTCCGATAGGTTCGATTGATTTCGTCGTGAGGACGTTGACGCTTTGAGGCTTTCGACCAGCAGATCGTCACCTCGCAATTCGCTACACCCGCACGACTGTCGTTATCGACCACGCTCGCACGCGATCGACCTTACCACGAAGGTTATTGTCCCTGCAAGCAATCGAAGCAACTCACAAGAACAAAGAAGATGCAATCTGAATTGTATTGCGAATATGAATGAAGTTCACAATGTGGGGTTCCTCAAACCGATAAACGGTGAAACTGCAAAGTGGCAATAATAATCTAAGAAAAACCCAAGGAACTAGAGGGGAGGCGACCACTACTTAAAGGAAGAAGGGAGGGGCGGCGGCACTGTTCATGCGTGATTAGTGTCACGTGAACAGTACCCCTCGAAACCCTAGGTGGCCTTATGGGCCAGGGAGGTGGTCGGCCCAAAAACCCTAATGTAGTGTTGATACAAGGCCCTCGGCCCAAAGTGAGGTGGCGCAGCACCAGATATAAGTGATCTACGACTGTGTCGGAACTTCCGACTAGTCTAAGGTCCTCGACGGGGATGTAGTCGAACCTCCATATGCTAAGACCACGAGCAGTCAAAACAATCCTACGACGAGATGCGATGAAGTCGTAGCCTTCTACGACCCCTTCTCGTGTGGTCGATATCCTCCTTCGACCACTCAGCGGGCTTCACCACGCAATGGTCGTGTAGTGGTCGTAAGCCTTCTCGATCAATATGTGGTGGAAGTAGAGCAGCCAGATTGGAGGTGGAGTTGTGGTCGTATCCGAAGGGTTCATGTCCTCATCATTCTCCTTGGACCCCGAGGTGTGTAGTGTCTTCGTACAAGGGTTTTGGAGCCGGTCTGCCACAAACATTCGGTGGGAGTTGCGAAGCCTGATGGGCACGACTACGTGGAAGGGATTTTCCTAGAATTTTTCCGAGTGCATTTGCTATTTGTCTTTTCTGCTATTTTCTAAAAAGAAAACTAATTAAAATCTTAGATTTCATTTCGGGCTCAATTCCTATACCTTGGCCCATTCTCCTTCTCTCTCTGACCCGTTTTTCCTTTGGCCCGATCCACACTCCAACCCACCTCCACCTTTCGTTTTCTCACCAACCCGTCGCTTCTTTTTCTTGCGCGTGGCCCAGCCGTGCGCTAGCAGCCCAGCCAAAGCCGCAGCCTTCCTTCGCTCTTTCCTATGCCAGGTGGTCCTGCCACCACACCAGCTCATCATCATCTCCAAATTGTCCCCGAGCATGACTCTTGTTCTCGGGTTCGAGTAGGATACCAGCGTTTTCGCGTTGACCCTAACTTGGATCCTAACGAGGATTAAAACCTCTGTGTATTTCCTTAAATACACAATAAAAGACCATACGTCTTCATGGTCGTAACCCCAAAGTCTAACAACCTCACTGGTCGTAAGGATTTCAGAGGTTACATGAATGTATCCTGGTCGGGTAAGATCCTGTACCTAGCCTCCGTCCGGCTGACTACTCGTAGAAACTATGAACTGGCCTCTGGATCTAACCCTAGGTATTTTCCTTTATCGTGTGATGAATGGAACATATGCTATATATTCCATGCCACGCGATATTATATAAACCACGGACACTGACAACAACTACCACACGGTTGAGTGTCTCACAGACACTTAACCGCTGAACGGTTGATACATTATAAACTGTCACCTCGCTCCTTCCTAAGAAGTCTTGTGCTATTGTCCTCTTTTTATTTCGTAAGATCGACAACTCAATCGTCGACAGCTGGCGCCGACCGTGGGGATCAAGGCGCAGATTTCCTCAAGAGATTCTTCGCTCAACAAATCCTCGCCCATTTCTCTTTCGTAATCCCTCATGCGGCTATGGCAGCGAGTTGGGACGAGGAGAACTGGTTCGACCTGACGGACTACTCCAATCTCGATATGGACGCATGCATCCGCGCCATGCAAGAGAACGGGATATCATCATCCTCCTCCGCCGGTTCGTCAATCGCAAACATCAGCAAAATCGATCGGATGAATAAGGATACACCGCTACGACCAGTGGCAGTTCCAGAGGAAGTGCTTCCAACCAACCCGGAGCACCCAAGGACCTTTGCAAGCCCGGTCCTCTCGACCAGCAAAAATGGTGACGAAACCTCAGCGCCACAACTCGAGGATCAATGTACTCTCGATACGGTCATGGCTGACAGGTACTCACCAACGGCTTCTGGCAATTCCAGGAGCCAACCGACATCTGGTAACGGTGTTAATGAAACCCCCACTTGTCATATACCAAGTAGGGATTATAAGGCTCAGTATACGATCAGCAATCCGCCGGATCAGGCTGAGTCCACCACAAAAACCTTAGGAGGTGCTAATCACCTACCACTCTCCATCATGGAAACTCCTTGCAGAAGCGCTGGAAGGCTCTCCGACTCTCCATCAGTTACGATGGAAGCTTGTCGGAAGATCACTGCTGGAGGCATGAGGTCAATGCGATCAGAGATACGGATCAGAATACCGTGTATGGTCCTGCATACATTACCTCGCCACCACATATTAATAGAGATGGTACGAGCGATCAAGCACCAAATGCCAGAGGTGATGGAGCTGATGGATGTCCATTAGTTAATTCACCTGGTTCTGCTCCAACCTGAGTAAGGGTCAGGCAAGACCAACCCGGAGGTCGGGGGAAAGTCCAGGTCATCAGACACCTACTATTAACAACAACATTCCAAGACCTTCAGTAACGGTACAAAACTTGCAGCGAGTTCAGAATATCTTAAATACTTCTGACCCTGCTTTAGCAGAGACTCCAGGTTTTGTCCAACTTGTAGGTCAGGTATCAGAAATCCTCCAGCAAACTATGCAGCATACGGAAGCATACCGGGAACAAAGGTATTCACAAAGTCAGACCATGACTTCGTCCCAATGTTCCTCCCTCAGCAGAGGACAGCATGGTTGTGTTGGAAGCCAGTCGATACAAAGACCACCTCGACGATTTTGACCAAGGAGTCACGAGGGGAGAAGGCTATTTCAAGAAGCCTCTCCTTCTCTTCATCAAGAGGAACAGTCGCTTGGACCTGATGATCTTCGACACCATCTAAATCAAGCAGGCGGTCAGAGGCGTCCTACCAACGTCCACAACCGAATCGGGACACCAGAACACCGGCACTCAAGCTTGAGAAACCGGTCTCCAACCGATGACAATCCGACACCTTTCCAAAGGAGGCGCCATGAATCAATTACAGGTTGTCGAGCCTTCTCCGTAGGGCTCCAAACTGTGCGTTGGCCAAACAGGTTCCGACCAGCCAACTTGGATAAGTTCAACGGGACTCAAAATCTGTTAGAATTTATCCAAATCTATACCACCGCCATCAGGGCTGCTGCTGGTGATGAAAATGTGATGGCTAACTATCTACACACGGTACTAGAAGGATCTGCCTGATTGTGGTTACTCAACCTACCGGTCGGATCGATCTATACCTGGGAGCAACTCTACGACCTCTCGATTGCAAATTTTCAGGGCACGTACGATTGCCCTGGGAAGGAAGATGATCTCCACCGAATCTGGCAAAAATCCAATGAGACTCTCTGACAGTATATCAAAAGATTTAGCCAGGTTTGTTATTCAATACCAGAGGTCGCAGAGTCTTCCGTCATTCAAGCTTTCAAGGCGGGGCTAAGGAATCGACGGTTTACGGAGGATATAGCAATACCTCCCCCATGAACAACCGTCGAGCTTTTCGACATGGCCGACAAGTACACAATCGCTAGCGAAGCGGTTGAATGGAGTGAGGCCATTGATCGAAAGGACAAAATCCCTCAACCTGGCTTGGATAAGACAGAAAAGAAGCAAAGGAAGGTTCTCAAGAAAAAGAGAAACCGCAAACCCAACGACAAGGAGGTCCTTGCGGTCCTTGGAAAGTTTACCAAGGGTAAGAAAGATTACATCGGTAGTGGCAAAGAAAAGGCTCTGACCGATGGTTACAAGAAAAACAAGAAGTGGTGTCCACTTCACCAGCAAGCAGGGCATGACTTGCGCACCTGCCGGGCCTGGCAAAAGAAGCTAGAAGATTATTATGCAGGTAAGGGTCCACTCCCCTCAATACATAAACTCAGAGAGACAAGCTCCAAAAAGGACAAAGACGGTGACGAAGAAATGGAGTACCAGGAGCCGCAACACACAGTCGATGTAATCTTTGGTGGATCCTCTTCGTACGAGTCAAGACGTCATCTGAAGGCCATGGAGTGGGAGGTCAACCTTACTGAATCTCCAATCACTATCAAGCCATCCAAGTGGTCGGAGATAATAATCTCCTTTAGCAAAAAAGACTACCCCATCCCTTCAACTCGACCAGGTAGGTTCCCTATAGTCATAGAGCCTACTATTAATAACTATAAGGTTAATCGGATCTTAATAGACGGAGGTAGTTCTTTAAATATTTTATTTGAGGAAACATTGGAAGATATGCAAATTCCCAAATCCAAGGTAAAATCTATGAAATATGCCTTCCATAGCATAGTTCCTGGTTCTACCGCCAAGCTGATAGGACATCTGTCCCTACCGGTTACGTTCGGAAGACCTGACAACTTTCGAACATAAAAGATTTCACTCGATGTGGTGGATTTTGAAACCGCCTACAATGCAATCCTCGGTCGTCCAGCCTTAGCAAAGTTCCTGATAGCCATGTACTACGGTTATCAGAGTTTAAAAATGCTAGGACCAAAGGGTGTCATCACGGTTCGAGGCGATCGAAAAATGGCATACGCATGTGATCGAAAATGCTTAGAACTGGTGGACGAGCTTCCAACCAGAGAAACTAATCCGCCAACCATGCAAGTCAAGCACTCAAGGCCAAAGATGGGCACCAAAACCTTCTGACCAGACAAAAGAGGTACTACTCTACAAGAGCACTTCTCCAGAAGGCGCCAAAATACTAGTTGGAGCAGGACTCAACCTTAAATAGGAAGAGTCGCTCGTCTCCTTCCTCCGAGCAAACCAGGACGTGTTCACCTAGCAGGCGTCTGACATGCCTGGAGTCCCAGTGAGGTGATCGAGCACAGGCTAGCTCTTTAGCCTGATAAGAAACCGGTCAAGCAAAAGCTAAGGCGTTTTGCACCTGATTGGAAGGACGCAATCCAGTCGGAGATCGACAAGCTCCTCAAGGTTGGATTTATTCGTGAAGTCGACCACCCAGAGTAGCTCAACAATCCTATAATGGTTAGAAAAGCCAATGGAAAATGACAAATGTGTATTGACTTTACAGATCTTAATAAAGCTTATTCGAAGGATGACTTCCCTTTACGCATTGATCAACTTGTAGACTCTGCGTCCGGATGTGAGTTGTTAAGTTTTTTAGATGCGTACTCAGGGTACCACCAGATTAATGAGTAAAGACGATGAAGAGAAAACCCTCTTCATCACTCCATACAACACTTACTATTATGTAAAGATGTTATTTGGTCTCAAAAACGCTGGTGCAACATTCCAAAGGTTGACGTAGAAAACCTTTAATTCACTGACAGGTCAGAATTTAGAAGCCTACGTTGATGATCTGTTTGTAAAGAGCATCAACGCTAGCGATCATATTCCAGACCTACATGAGACTTTCAATAACTTAAGATGCTATAACCTTAAGTTAAATCTGGAAAAGTGTGTGTTCGGAGTTTCTTCTGGTAAGCTTCTTGGATTCCTAGTTTCGGCTAGAGGTATTGAAGCAAACCCAGCAAAAATCTCGGCCATCGACCAGATGCGCCCTCCGACCACGAAGAAGGAAGTTCAAAAACTAACCGGTAGTATGGCAGTGCTAAGTCATTTCATAGCAAGGTTAGGTGAAAAAGGATTACCTTTCTTTATGCTTCTCCGGAATCATAGGAGTTTCGAGTGGACTAAAGAGGCAAACGATGCTTTTGAAGAACTTAAGAATTACCATACGAGTGCTCCGATCTTAATTTCTCCAAGATCAGGAGAGACATTGCTGATTTACATGGCTGCAATGCCACAAACAGTCAGTGGTGTATTGGTTGTAGATCGCGACAACGTCCAACGACCAGTATATTACGTAAGCGAAGTCTTACATGGACCAAAAGAACGGTATCAACAAGTACAAAAGTTGTTCTATGGTCTCCTTATGGCTTCAAGGAAACTAAGGCATTACGTTTAGGCCCACAAAGTGCTCGTACCAATGGGATATCTCCTTGGTCAAGTCCTTGGGAACAGGGAGTCATCAGGACGAATAGCAAAATGGGCGGTTGAGCTTGCGGCGTTCGACCTCCATTTTACCTCACGAACAGCAATCAAGTCCCAAGCAATTGCAGAATTCATTGCCGAATGGACAAACCCTGAACCCAACCAAGGGCCCGAGTACGAGTGCCACGACGAGTGGACAATGTACTTCGATGGTTCCTTGATGCTCAAAGGCTCGGGGGCTGGAGTCATTTTGATTTTCCCTACTGGCGAACACTTAAAGTACTCCATTTAGTTAAACTTTCCTGCTACAAACAATGTGGAAGAATACGAAGGTTTGCTGGCAGGACTCCGAGTAGCTCATTCGGTCAGGATTCGCAGATTACTAATGAAAGACGATTCTCAACTAGTAGCGAATCAAGTAGGGAAAGAGTATCAATGCTCTAGTACCAAGATGTCATCTTATCTGGCGGAAGTACGGAAACTCGAAAAGCACTTCTTCGGTTTTCAGATCCAATATATTCCTAGAAATGAAAACTTTCTGGCAGACTAGTTGGCACGGATGGCCTCCACCAGGTCATCCGTCCCGCCTGGAGGTTTTCTCGAGCAACTCGATTCACCTCGGTGGTTGAGCCTTCCGAGGACATAGATGTTCACAAGGAGGTCATACACCTCGATTCTGCGAACATGGATGCTCCACAGGTCATCGATGGTTGGCGCCATCATGATCAAGGTAGAGATTGGATGATGTTGATCTAAAATTATCTTCAGCATGACCTAATTCCAGAAAATGATGTAGAGGCTGATCGTATGACACGAAAGGCCAAATCATACACTCTTATTGAATGAACCTTATATAAACGAGGATCTCACGGAGTGTTGATGAGAAGCATATCTCAACCGGATGGCATTAAGTTGCTAACCGAAATTCATGGAGGAGTTTGTGGAACACATCATTCCTACAAAACGTTGGTTGGTAAAGCCTTCAGGCAAGGATACTACTGGCCAACTGCCCTTCATGATGCAAAATAGCTCGAGACAAAGTGCGTACAATGTCAATTTTATAGCCGACAAGTACATCAGCCAGCACAAGTTTTGCAAATAATTCCTCTTTCTTGGCCTTTTGCAACCTAAGGACTAGACATTTTGGGACATTTTCCAAGAGCACCTGGGGGCTTCGAATTCCTTTTCATCATGATTGACACGTTTACCAAATAGATCGAAGCCGAGCCAGTTGTTAAAACAACAACTAAAGCCGCTAAGAGGTTTCTCATGAAAAATGTGATCACATGATTTGGTGTACCTAGTCGTATAATCACAGATAACGATACCCAGTTCTCAAGCGGTAATTTTCAGGAATTTTGCGATGAACTAGGTATCAAGATACACTTTGCTTCTGTCGCTAACCCGTAGAACAATGGAGCAGTTGAGCGAGCCAATGGGATCATAATGCAAGGAATGAAATGATGAGTGTTCGACCACTTAATCAAACAGCTTGGGTTCAAGAACTCCCTTCTGTGTTATGGGCCGTTCGTACCACGACCACTCGTGCGACCGAATAAACACCATTCTTTTTTGTTTATGGGGCTAAAACCATGCTTCCTCCAGAACTAAAAATTGGTTCTGCTCGAACTGATTGTTTTAACGAAAATGATCAGAATGAACGACGACTTGATGACATCAATTTCCTTGAGGAATGACAAAATCAAGCCTTGATACGATCAGCAATCTATCAACAAGCCATGCGAAGGTACCACAGTCTTAAGGTGCAACCTCACAGCCTAGCTGTAAGCCTGTAAGTGATCTGGTTCTTAGAAAAATTCAGAGCCAGGTGAATCGTAACAAACTTTCTCCTAAATGGTACGGTCCATACACTGTGGTCGAAGTCACCCGGACCAGGTTCGGTATGGTTAGCGATGTCAGACGAGCAAATTTTGTCAAATTCTTGGAACATTGATCAATTGTGTAAGTTCTTTGTTTAATTATTTCTTCTATATACATTTTCCATTTTTTTCAGTAAAGATGCATTTCCTTTTTTTTCTTCAATAAGTGTCATTTTTTACATGTTTTCCTTTACTTGGTCAATTATCATTGTTGTTGAATTGGTCGGAGAAGACACTCATTCCCTCTGATATCCTTCTCAAGGATCTCTATTACTCATTGGCTTAGACTTGATCGTCCAATGCCAAACAGGTCCTAGTTGTGATCATTGCTTCAATGATTCTCACGCGCGACCACACCTTTTCTTTTTTTAAAAGAAATATACGAGTAAAACGAGCATTACACAAACAACTTCATATAATCTCTTCTATGGTTAAGAGTTTGAAGGTTACTTTTGTTCATTTCAACATTCTGTTCTACTCTTGTTTGGCTACTGGTCGGGACACGAAAAACCTCCTAGTTGAAGTCTCTCCTCTCTGTACGTGGTCCTACTCACTAGAAGGAGCTTCCTAGCGACAGTCCTTCTCTTACGATCCTCGCTGCTAGTCGGACTTGAGCATGAGCATGTCTTGTGAAATGTTTTACACACATCTTCAGTTTTTAGCAACCCTTAAGGCCAATCTTGGATAATACATATAAACAAGTACGCTTATCGTGTTCTTTTTTGCATACGTTCTTACATGCTTTCTTATCATCAGGGCAAGTCTTGTGACATCTTCCAACCATATGTGGTATTTCATAGTATTTCGATTATGGAAAAGATCTCAGCTGGACGAAATCATACACTGGTTCCAACCAATTTGATTCCTAGTGTTAACTAGATCATTTTATCACATAATCAGCACATACTTCATACCATGGTCGTAGTTATTACTCGTTTTCTTGGTCTACTGCTTCTTTAGTAACATTCATCTACTAATATAAGCAGTTAGGGGTTAGGGAATATACGAGTATTTATCAAATTTAAGAAGACAAAACAAGAACTTCATTGACGTTAAAGGGTAAGTTTTATTTACAAAGTTAAATATTACATCCATCTACTCATTAGAACCGCCAGATTGGTCGCTGTGCGACGAAAATCCGACTTCTATTTCCTCTGCAACCTTGGCTCCGAGAGGCTTTACTTCCTTGAGAAACTTGGTCGCTTCATCATCCGAGCAATCGAAGACTTCTTCAACAGCTCCAAGATGAATAGAGGGGTCGGAAGCCTTCAGTTTTGCCAAAGCAACACTGACTCCATTTGCAATAGCTTCCTTCATTGTCCTAGCATGGTTCTCTCGAAAAGTTTTCATCGCATTCTTGAGGTCCTCGAGTTGATGGCCGAGAAAATTGATCTTCTCTGCAGGGTCTCTTAAAATGGGCAATTGTGTTCCTGACCCTAGGTCGAAGAGCATCTTGTTCAGAGACTTGACTTTGTCTTCAAGACTCTACTCAAGTTCAACCCCTTGGCCATGCTCGAACTCAAGAGCTTTTTCTGCTCTTTTAACTGCTTGAGTTTTCTCTGCACGAGTAGATAAAGAGTTAACATACACATAAATTAGAGACATGGTATACTAGTCAAGTCTACGACTAGTTACCTTAGATTTCCTTCTCGCAAGAGTCAAAAACTTCTTTTTGCTTGGTCGTCACATATGTGATCGACTGATCCTTGGCTTGACACTCTTCTTTGAGCTTTATTATCATGGTTTCTTTAGCCACGACCTCTTCTTTAATTTTCTCTAAATCTATCAAATATGATAAGAGAGCAAAATTAATTTGCAAAAGAGGGATAAGAAAACAAAGAGTAAGAAGACAAGGGTGGAAGCCGAACAGGCAGAAGACTCTTCGGTTCCTCAATTCCTCAACTTTGAATGAATATGGATTGCCTCGTTTTTATTGCGGCATTAAATAAGGGTCTGCCCGATACGAGTTCATCGGAAGAACGTATTCACACGACCTATCCATTTAAAGTTCGGGGGGCTAGCTGACGAGGATTAAAACCTCCGTGTATTTCCTTAAATACAAGATAAAAGACCATACGTCTTCATGGTCGTAACTCCTAAGGCTAACGACCTCACTGGTCGTAAGGATTCCAGAGGTCACATGAATGGGTACCTTGGTCAAGCAAGGTCCTGTACCTAGCCTCCGACCGGCTAACTACTCGTAGAAACCATGAACTAGCATCTGGATCTAACTCCAGGTATATTTCTTACCGTGTGATGAATGGAACACATTTCATATATTCCATGCCACGCGATGTTATATAAACCACGGACACTGACAACAACTACTATACGGTTGAGTGTCTCACAGACACTTAATGTGAGGACCCCGATTTATTAGGCTTGTAATGCTTAGTCTTCCATTGACCCTAGCATCACAAATCAAATAAACTAAGCCTCGGGATATGTATACTTCTCAGAAATACAGTATACACACCCCGTTACAAAATCATGCATCAATTCCATACATCACAATATAACAAGTCTAGCAAATGACATACATAATATAAAGTTATTACATAAGATGGGCCGACCGGCAAAATGATATTAAAGTAACAGAAGACAGCGGAAGCAAAGTGCCATAAGATGGCTATGAACAAAAGCCAATTAGTGTGCCTTAACCCACAAGGCAACCAACCGGACCGCCAAACTAGTCATCCCAAAAGCCACACATCTCACAAAAGTGATGCCCTTGGGGCTCACCTTCTGCCTCTGTACACAACAAGCAATGCAGGTGAGTACAATAATATACTCGCAAGACTTACGAGTAATAAGCCTATACATAACTACATGAGAGCTGAATCTAAAGGAAATGGTTATATGGTTATTTGGACGCACAAAGCAAGTTTCATTTGCAATAATGTAATAGATTGAAGGCAATTTAACAAATTAGTTTTTAATCATTGAAATAACAGCGAGTAACAATAAATAACAAGTAAATAACAAGTAACCACCTAGAGGTGACTAACCCAATAGTCACCACAACATAGCACGAATCCCTGATTCGTACCACCCATCAAGTTTTAATTAAAAGGTTGTAGTCTAACTCTTGAAAAGCTTACCCAAGCGTGTCCATAACCTAGGACGAGGCTATTCGAATAGTTTTAACCCTGCAAGGGTGTACCCACACTTCAGACCGCCTTTAAGCCACAATAAGCACACTTCCGAATGTATGCCGACACGGCTAAGTCCTACGAGATATTTCCAATATGGCGCATTAACTACGAGCCGCTCGTATGGATAGAAACCCATACGCTTACATGGTAAAGCCGAAAAACAACTACCTACCTAGGGTAAAGCTTCTGGACAACTAGCATGCTCCCAAACACCATCCCTCCTGCGACCCCCTGTGACTCGGAGCCAACACGCCAAAGTACTAAGTCAAGAGAGTTCTCATACCCTCTAGTGTGGTTAGCACGCACAAATTGCTGGATAACCGGTACTCACAAGATGTTCGGTCCTTAATTGACCCGGGCACCATTCCAGTCACACCAAAAACACACCATCTTACCATTGTGCCCAAGTCGAAATCATTTTATTTTCAGTTTTTAGTTTTCACAAGTAAACATAGCACAAAGGCTAAACCATACAGATCGTAATAAGTTTGTGTGATCATGGTTATCGACAAGTCGATAACCGCCCATTTCTACCGGTAACTAAGCATGACTAAGCATTTTAACTCGTACTACTAAGTGACAAGGGCCCATCCAACGAACCCAAAATCACAGCAAATATTCCTAGGCTCAGTAGTAGAGGATAAACATTTACCTACAGATTATGCATCTAATAGGTCAACTAATCGACAATAGTTTAAAACAAGATACAATGCATACGTAGAATTTACAAACAACATATTAGAATTTAAAAATAGTAGGAGCAACATGATCAAATGATGCTACATCTACTTGCCTTGCTGGAGGGCAGGGTCTTGCTGCTGAGGTTCGATTCAAGATCAATTATATCGTCGAACCTAACACAAAAATGTGATAAAACCAATAAGAACGATGAACACGAAATAAAACTCAACAACAAAAGTCATCCAAATCTTATAAAATTTACACAACAGTAAGGGTATGATTTTAGACAAATTTAGGAACAATATTTATTCAATTTGGACTTAACACGCAAAAGTTATAGCTAAAATAAACTCTCTCAGCCAGGAAAATTCAATTTAAATTCATTACTGGTACTGTTCATGACATAAATTTCTAGGATGATCTGGAACCTAAAATTTTTATAGTAGGTAGATAATGATATCCTAAGAACAGCAAAGTTGAGTTTACCAAATTTGGAGTTAAAATGAAATACTTATAATTTTTCTAAGTTGTAAAACTAGCACATATCATTTTTCAGAAATATAACCATGTTCAAAACCTATTTCATATTAAAGTATGCTAACAGGAGAATTTTACAAAATTGAGTTTGCTCAGATTGGAGCTATACAGAAAAAGTTGTGCATTTTACAAGCTTTAATTTAATTTCTGGAATATTCAAAAATGGATGAAACAAGTTAATAATTTTTACAAAATTTTCTGATACAGAAACATGTCTAAATGCATTTTTAAATTAAACTTTAGTGAAACATGATTTTAATACAGTTGGACTCACCTAAAAAGGATTTAAAACGAATTAGATATGAATTTATAAAGTTTTAATACAATTCTCAGTTGATAAATAAAGATTTACCAGAATAAAACAAAGCTTAACAAAAAGGAATTGACGTGGACCAATGTGGGCCCTTGATTCGGAATCCAACGGCCCACGCGCATGGAGAATAGCGCACACGTGCGACCCTAAAGAGGCTCACCGTTGGATCTAGATCCAACGGTCCACGAGGATGGAGACGTTCAGGTGACCCGAAGGCTCCAATCAACCTCGACCGTAGATCTCAAGATAGAGGGCTCAGCGCGTAGAAATGTTCGAGTGACCCGAACGACACCTCCATCTCAGCCGCTGATCGCGAGATGGACGGCCCGCAGCGGTTTGGGGTTCGGGTGGTCCAAACAGCCACTCAGATCTAGACTGTTGATCTGACGGTCTCTAGTGACTTGGACGTTTGGGGACCCGAAAGTTCCCGAAGATCTGGGCCGCAGATCTAAAAATTGATGGTCCATGTGTGTTTTAAGTGCGCTGGGCGGTTTTAAATGCGCGGGCCCACATGTAAGCAATACAGAGACGATTTAGGACAACTGTTAAAGGCTAGATCCAATGATTAGTGAATGATTAGCATTAATTGTGTCCTAATAAATATCGCACGGAGAGGGTTTTAAGTGGGCAAGGGCCCACATGGCAGTGGCACAAAAGCTAATTTCGGATAGCATTAATTGCTAACAATGATTAGCATTTAATGAACTCAAATTTAGCCCTAAAGACCCCGTGACTGCGGTTTAAAGCCTACGGGCCCACACGGCAGTGACATAAGAGGCACTTTCGGACAAACATTTATGGTTAAGGCAGTGATTAATGATAATCACCAATGATTAATATTAATGATGTCCGAACGGGATTAACTAGCGCCAGCGGGGGGGGGGGGTGTTTAAATGATTGGGTCCACCAGTCAGTGACACAAAAGCAACATTAAGACAACCATTTATTACTAACCCATGATTAGCAATGATTAGTCATTAATGATGTCCTAACGACAACGGCTGAGAGGGGTTTTTCGTCAGGCAAAACCGAGCGCAAAGAATGGCTCGTCGCTGGCGGCTCCCACAAAGTGCCAAAATGGGTTCGCAATAGCCTTGCGGTCCCGGTGGTGATGACCTCGCCGGCGACGACGGCCTAGAACGCCGGCGAGCCGGAAAGAACGGTGGGAACACGTACTGCTGAAAACAAAAATGGCGAAAAGCTCCACAAATATCCACAAAAGCGGGTGCCACGACTTCTAGGGACTAATAAGAAGCTACCTCAACCAAGATGAGCTTCAAAGATGGCCGAAGGAGCTTGGACAGTAAAGAAACCCGCCAGAGTTGGTGAAGAAGAAGTGAAAAATGGTGATCTGGGCAAAATGAGTGAAACCAGATCAACACTAAAGCTCCATTAAGACTCATAGAAGCTCCATGAGCAATTAATTGCAAAATGAACTACTTACCGGAGCTGAGGAAGAAAAGGGGGTAAAATCGGCCGAAATGATCCAAACTCAAAATTGGTCAATTCCTGTGAATGAAACCCAAAATTGAGTTAGGGGAAATGCATAGGGGGTTAAGGGGTTCAAAAGGGTATAAGAAGAATTGAAGATGAACCACTGGAGCACCAAAGCCATCAACAGAGCTTCACGACCATTAATATTGGTTTTGGTATTTTTGGTGTTTTGAGCTCCACAAACAAAGAAGAGCCAAGTGGTGCTGCAAAGGAGCTCAGAGAGGGTTTTAGGGAGCTTCATATAGATGGAGAGCCAGGGTTTGCTAAAATGAAGCCCTCGGGTGAGCTCAAAGGTGGGCGTGGCTCTCTGCACAACCGTGGACCACAGGAAAGGATGGGAGACAGGAAGGAGCACGATCGTGCCGAAAGCAAGCCACGCAAATTAAAGCCCCGACCGGAGAGACGTTGACGAGGAGCTCGAAAAGACCCGCCATCACCCGCCACCTCACCCTGTGTGCTGATGTGCCGCTCACATGTCTTCCGAGTCAGCAGCCACGTGTGCGCCCGCGCTGCAGTCCACTGGTTTCTAGGTCTTGAGGCTCGGTAGACCTAGTCTACCGTGGGCCGTGAGACTGACATGTGGGGTCCCATATGTCAGTGTTTTCTTTTTATTTCTTTTATTTCCGAAATCCCTGTGCTGATGTCGTGCTTGCGCAATAATCCATTTTTTCTGTTAAGAAATATTTCGAAAATTCCACTAAATCTAAAATTAGGGTTTCTTTTAGATTTAAACTTCCAAAGCCCATAACTTTTGCATCCGAACTCCGATTGAGCCCATTCAAGTTCCAAACTTTATCTAAATTCGAGCTCTATTTATCTGAGATTTTTATTTAATTTTTAGAGTTTTTTTGCCTCTGTTTGTTATTTATTTTGTTTATTTATTTCGTTTGCGAGTAGACGTTGATACGTTGGGGAATTTTGGAGAAGGAGGAGCACCTCAAGATCAAGACCAGTACCTAGACCTTTTCCAAGGCAAGTCATACCTTTGATCATCTTGAACCCAGTTTTCAAACTACTTTGTTTCAAAATATTGCATTCTACTTTAATTATGGATTTAAATGCTCTTGGGCATAGTTATTATCCAATTTCTTAACACACCTTGGCCTTGTATATCATAATTCCTTGTCACCCTAGATTGGTTATTAGTTGGTAATATTATAGCACCAACGTGGGTTGGTTAGATGCGAGTACAATTGCTTAGCCATGCTACGAGTCTCATATCTCATTTGAGTTGCAAATATTAAATCTGACTAAGTGATTATGGAACTTTATGTAAATCTGTGTGCTATGTGTTATTACTTCGTGATAGCATGTGTTGCACTAAAACCAACTGCGTGGTAAAGGATTTGGACCGAGGCAAGTGGTGGATACTGTGTGATATGGTGGACTTTGTGAATGTGAATGATAATCTTTGTGACATAGTTAGAGAATGGAAGTTTTGCCTTGGTTAGTTAAGGACTTAACTTTGTGCGCCATTGAACTGAACCTTACTGTACGACCACATACCTGATGGGACGGGCCTAACTTAGTAGGTTATGGATTCTTGGCATTGATTACTCAGGCTGTAGGTTAGGCTATGGGTGGAGGTGTGTAATACAAGGTAGTCGCATCACGGGGCAGTTGTGTCTTTGTGAAAACAACTGTTAAATCAATATTATCTATTTGTTTTGAATTATGCTTTCAATCTATTATTGTATTCAATTGCAAATGTTGCTTTTATGCAAAAGAACCACAGAAGCCTTTTCTTTTGGAATAAGCCTGCATCTATAAATTGCATTTTGTGGTATGATTTGCGAGTACGGTTGTGTACTCACGCTTGTTGTAAAACTTGCGCCCAAACCTACAAAAGAGGAGGAGTCTACGCCTGCTTTCGAGGAGGACTTCGCCGAAGGTTGCTGATCGTTAAGGTCTGGATCTCAGTCGGTTGCCTATGGTGAATTGATGGGATCTACGCTGAAGTTATTTCTGTTTCGCTGCTATTTTATTCTCTGTTAGCCCTGCGAGGCTCAATAAGTGTAAACTCGACCATAAGGTCAAAACCCTTATTTGTTATTCAAACTAATCGTTCACTTTATTTATCGCTTGTGTGGATTGATATTCACCTATGTTGACACTGTGTGCACTAGCGTGATCCTGGACTAGTGCATTATACACAGAGGGTTCGTAATTTTGGGTCCCGACAGAGGTGGTATCAGAGCCATACTGACTGTAGGTCTTAACCTTAGTTAGATCGGCCGTCTTTAGAGTGTCCAAATTATTTTCTAAAGGACAAATTAACTTGCAAGATTAATTAATTGCTTAAATCTTCTCATATCTCTCTCGACTCAACTATTGCTATAATCTTTTCTCTTCTCGCTGTTTTAAGTTGCTCTTACCCTCCTTTCGTCTGTCTTGACAGATGCCTCGTCTCCAGAGCTATGGTGAGCGCACAGGAGGATATGCCGCTGAGCTTTGGAAGTTGCTACAAGTTCTTGGAGGCTTTGATCGTCCGTTGTACATCGGCAACAACTGGACCGTGAATGGATAAAACCGTGGAGTGATCTGTCGTCTGACGATCTACGCCAGGAGGAATGACAAGGCAAGCCAACCTTCGCATGTCTATGTGAGGAAGATCACTTGGCTGGAAGGCATCCAGGAGTCGTCATGCTTGGCTATGCTTCGTATCTGCAACATCTACGCACGGGAGCTTCAGGACACCGTCTTCCGTTACCACCCCAGAGCTGCAGCCGTAGATTTGCCGGCACGCTACCCGTCTACAGAAGAAGAAGGCAATGCTACAGTCGTGCACCTTGCCCAGTTGGTGGCCGCTCAGGGAGAAGCATTGGAGAGGACTATCACAGAGCTGGATCATGTCTAGCGAGGCTTTACAGAGAGCTGAAGAGAAGGTCGCTACTCTGCAAGAGATTCTCTACGACCAGGATAACAAAGAAGAGGAAGACCCCGAGGAGGATCCCGAAGAAAATCCAGAGGAAGGCCCAGTTAAGCCAGAAGAAGTCGCAGAGTCAAAGGAGCGATTGCACCGAACGCTTGCTCTGCCGCACGATTCGAGGCATCGGGATCAGTTTGCCAAGATGTCGGCTCACTTCCGAGTCTACAGTCGGTAGGAGCGTCGCCGCGGCTGTGGAGGCTTTCTTGAGTAGTTCGTTTTAGGCTTCAGTTTTTCAGCCTTAGCCAGTTTTAGTTTAGTAAGTCGCCCTTTAGGCGGTAGTTTTGTGCGCTTAGGTCGTTGTTTCTTTTGTGTGCGAGTATGAGCTGCAAAGGCCCTTAGGCATTTGTTGCAGCCATGCTAAGACCCTAATTAATAAAGGTATTTTGTTGGAGTTTCTTGAGCTGTGTTTTGTTGGCTTTAACCTACCCCCGCTTAGTTCTTAACTCATCTCGTGCTTGCTAGATGGTTCAAACTCGTCAGACTGCTGCAAGTGGTTTCAGTACCCGGACCGAGAAGCAATGAGCAACCAGCCGCAGGAGCAGTTTCGCCACAAGCACCCCCGATTGACTTGCAAAACTTTGGAGCTTTCATGGCAGCACAACCTCAGCTAATGAGTACCATGATGAATCAGATGCAAGCTATGAGCAACCAGGTCAACAACAACAACAATCAACAGCATGGAGTCCTAGCTGTCCAAGGTCACCATGGACCATCTAAACTTGCGGAGTTTATGAGGACCCGTCCACCAACATTCTCTGGACACGTCTCCCCAGTGAAAGCAGATGATTGGCTGCTGGTTATTGAGAGGAAGCTGCTGATCACCCAGTGCAGCGACCGTGAGAAGGTTCTGTACGCCACTCACGAGATGGGGGGCATAGCTGCCGAATGGTGGGAGAATTTCTGTGCCGCTCATGAGACGCCACAGAATATCACCTGGGAAGAATTTTCTGCAGCATTTCGCCAATATCATGTACCGAAGGTACCATTGACCTGAAGAAAGATGAGTTCCGCGCTCTCAAGCATGGAGCTATGTCAGTATCTGACTGCCTTAGGAAGTTTTCTCAGTTAGCCCGCTATGTAGCAGAGGATGTAGCCACATACAAGGCTCGCCAGAGTCATTTTCTGAAAGGGCTGAACACTGGACTACAAGTCAGTCTGATTGCCCACACCTTCCCTGACTTTCAGGAGCTGGTCAATAAAGCCTTTGTTTTAGAGGACAAACGGAAGAAACTAGAAGATAACCGTAAGCACCGGATGGCTCAGCAAGGGAATCACCAGTCACAGCAGAAGATAAGGACAGTTCCGCCACAGTTTAACCTGTTTCCACCGTAGAATTCGTTCAGGGCACATACAACAACTTCAGCACCTCGTCCAGCTGCTCAGAACTTTCGCAACCCTGCACCTGCCAACCCCAATCCAGGGAGCAATCAGCAGAACGTACCAAGGGTATGTTACACCTGTCGTCAGCCAGGACATTTTGCTAACCAAGAAGGGTACAATCACTCCAGTACGCTTCAACATTGGAGCTATGCCATCCAAGATGCCAGCGCCAGGCATCAACTAAGGAGCTTCATAAGTTGTCGGTCAAGCCGGAGGAGCACCACAGCCTGTGGCCAGAGGCCGTGTCAACCACGTCACTTTGGAAGGAGCCCAGGAAGCACCGGACGTCGTACTAGGTAGGTTTCTGGTTAACTCAGTACCTGCATCAGTTTTGTTTGATTCTGGAGCTTCGCATTCATTTGTTTCTAGGATGTTTGCAACCAAGAATAATTTGGAAGTTATGCGTCTTAAGCATACTCTGCTAGTCCAGTTGCCTGGAGCAAAGCTAAACTCTAAAGTGGGATGTTTAGAAGCTAAGTTACTCATAGCTGGAGTTGAGTTTCTAGCCAACCTAATCGTACTAGATACCCAAACCTTAGATGTCATTCTTGGCATGGATTGGTTATCCAAGCACAAAGCCGTGCTAGATTGTAGCCGTAGAGCCGTAACAGTCGAGGATACCAAGGGAAACAAGGTAGAATTTCTAGCCACCTCAGTTCGTGATGGACATCTGTTAGTAAACAACACAAGACTTTTCCTTAGAAGAAGTACGATCGTCATTGAATATCCGATGTGTTTCGGAAGAATTACGAGAATGCCCCTGACCGTGACATCGAGTTTGTCATCGACCTAGTGCCAGGGACAGCACTAATTTCAAAGAGACCCTATCGGATACCAGCCGATGAATTGGCAGAGATGAAGAAGCAGATAGAAGAACTTCTTGAGAAAGGTTTCGTGAAACCTAGTTCGTCGCCATGGGGAGCACCAGTGTTGTTTGTCAAGAAGAAAGATGGAAGCATGAGGATGTGTATTGATTACCGTTCCCTCAACGAGGTTACTATAAAGAACAAATACCCACTACCCCAGATTGATGGTCTGTTTGATCAGATGAAAGGAGTCAGAGTGTTCTCAAAGATCGACCTGCGATCAGGTTACCATCAGCTAAAGATTTGTCCTAAGGATATACCGAAGACCGCTTTCTCAACGCAGTATGGACATTATGAGTTCTTAGTCATGTCCTTTGGCCTAACTAATGCCCCTGCATACTTCATGAACATGATGAATAAAGTATTCATGGAATATTTGGACAAGTTTGTAGTCGTGTTCATTGATGATATTTTGGTTTACTCTAAGACGGAGGAAGAACACGCCGAACATTTAAGAATAGTCTTGGAAAAACTTAGAGAGCATCGGTTGTATGCTAAGTTCAGTAAGTGTGATTTCTGGAAGAAGGAAGTTGATTTCCTTGGTCATGTGATGACATCCGAGGGAGTAGCAGTTGACCCCGGTAAAGTTAAAGCAGTATTACATTGGGAGCAGCCCAAGACTGTAACTCAGATTCGCAGTTTCTTGGGAATGGAAGGTTATTACTGCCGTTTCATCGATGGATTCTCATCAATTGCTAAGCCTCTTACACAATTGTTGAAGAAGGAGAAAAAGTTCACTTGGACTCGAGCCTGTGAAGAAAGTTTTCAAGAATTGAAGAAGCGTTTGACTTCAGCCCCAGTGTTGATTTTGCCAGATGTTCGCAAGGATTTCGATATCTACTGTGATGCTTAGCGTCAAGGACTAGGATGCGTCCTGATGCAAGAAGGAAGAGCTGTCACTTATGCATCAAGGCAATTGAGGCCGTACGAAGAGAATTACCCTTCCCATGATTTGGAATTAGCTGCCGTAGTGCATGCTCTCAAGATTTGGCGTCATTACCTCATCGGTAATTGCTGTGAAGTCTATACAGATCATAAGAGCCTGAAATTTATCTTCACTCAGTCAGATTTGAACATGAGGCAAAGAAGATGGTTAGAATTGATCAAGGATTATAATATTGGAATCCACTACCATCCCGAAAAAGCCAATGTAGTTGCAGATGCCTTGAGTCGTAAGAGTTACTGCAATGCTTTGGAAGTGGAAGAGTTTTGTTCAGAACTTCAAGACGAGTTTTAGAAGCTAAGGCTAGAAGTCGTATCTAAAGGATTTGTGGTCAGTTTGGAAGTACAGTCTACCCTGGAGAAACAGATTCGTGAAGCACAACCAAAGGATCCTGTGTTGTCCGACATCAAGCTCAAAATGGTAGAAGGGAAATTCAAAGATTTTACCAAGGATGATCAAGACATACTCTGGATTAATGGTCGTATCTGTGTACCAGATATTGATGGGTTGAGGCAACTAATCTTAAAAGAAGCCCATGACTCGAATTATTCGATTCACCTTGGAAGTACCAAGATGTACCAGGATATTAAGACAAAATTTTGGTGGCCAAATTTGAAGCGAGAAGTCGCATAGTTCGTTGCCTTGTGCGACGTATGTCAGAAAGTGAAGGCAGAACACCAGAGACCAGAGAGTTTGTTGCAACTGCTAAAGATTCCAGAGTGGAAGTGGGAGGAGATCGGAATGGATTTCATTACCGGTTTACCCAAGACCCAATCGGGTTACGATTCGATCTGGGTAATAGTCGATCGTTTGACCAAGGATGCCCATTTCCTGCCAGTGAAAACCACGTACTCAGGAGATTGCCTTGCAGAGTTGTACATGGCCAGAATTGTCAGTTTACACGGTGTGCCCAAGAAGATAGTATCAGATCGAGGATCTCAGTTCACCTCTCGTTTTTGGCAAAGTTTGCATGAAGCATTGGGTACCCATCTGAATTTCAATACTGCGTATCATCCACAGACAGATGGACAGACGGAAAGAGTTAATCAGATATTGGAGGATATGCTGAGAGCTTGTGCTCTAGCTAATTCTGCCCGTTGGGATAAAAGTTTACCATATGCAGAATTCTCGTACAACAATAGTTATCAAGCTAGTCTGCAAATGTCACCATTTGAAGCTTTGTATGGCCGTGCCTGCAGAACCCCATTGAATTGGTGAAAGCAATGAGCGTTTGGTATTCGGTCCAGACATCATTCAAGAAGCAGAAGAGCAAGTGGCCATGATCAGAGAAAGATTGAAGATAGCTCAGTCCAGGCAGAAGAGCTATGCTGATAATCATCGTCGTGATCTCAGCTTTGAACCCGAGGATTTTGTGTATCTGCGAGTTACCCCTCTCAGAGGTGTCAAAAGGTTTCATGCCAAGGGGAAGCTTGCCCCTAGGTATGTTGGTCCGTTCAAGATTTTAGAACGCCGTGGGGAAGTTACTTATCAATTGGAGCTACCGTAGTCGTTAGCAGGAGTGCATGATGTCTTTCATATCTCGTAGTTGAAGAAGTGCCTTCGTGTGCCAGAAGAGCAAGCCCCGCTAGAATCAATTGACCTGAAGGAGGATCTTACCTACAAGGAGCAGCCAGTCAAGATTTTGGATGTCGTAGAGCGCCACACAAGAAGCAAGACTGTTCGTTTTTTGCAAGGTTCAGTGGAGCAACCATTCGGAACGAGAAGCAACGTGGGAGCAGGAAGAAGAGCTGAAAGCTGAGTTTCCTAGCCTTTTCTCTAGCTAGCCTGAATCTCGGGGTCGAGATTCCTTTAAGGGGGGAGGTTTGTAACATCCCAATTTTCTGAGTTTAAAAATCTTTTGAATAGTTAGTAGGGAGAGAAAGTCACTATTTGGTTTTATTTGGATTTAATTCAAAAGCTTAATATTGGACTTTACAATCAAAAACATTTAACGTGAATAATCCCAACATGAACAATAGCCAAAACTATTTTATTTAGGTTCTATTTGCTCAGATATATTTTCTAGATTTTTCTAGAATTTTTCTGAGTTCATTTGCTATTTTCTATTGCTAATTTGAATTTCTGGTATTTTCTAAAATAGAAAAGCTAATTAATAATCTCAGATAAGTCCTTGGGCCGAATCTCCTTTAAACCCTGGCCCAGTCCTATTCGCACGGCCCAACTCCGCGTGCTGACCCACTTTCGCGCGCGCCCATCTCCGACATGTGGACCCCACTGTCGCCTCTCGATCTCTTTCTCAAATACGCTCGGCTCACCCTCCACCGTTAGATCAAGATTGAGCGGTCCGATGGCGTTGTACCTTCCGGGCGACCCGAACGGCACATTGATTGTGAGCCTTCGATCAAGGTTTAACAGCCAGATGTGGCTAAGGCGTTGAGGTCCGAACGTCACCTGCGCTTTGAGCCGTTCGATCGTGGATGGACGACCAGATCTTCGGAGTTCATTCGCAGCCGCGCCGTTCACACGCACCCGCGTACGAGCCCCATTCGCTGACATGTGGGCCCCGTCTGCCACGTCAGCGTCGTTCTCGACGCGGACTCTACCTCCCTTCTGATTTCTCCGCCGCCGCGCCGTGTTCATTGCGGACACGCCTCCCGGGGCTATTTAAGGCCCCGAGGACCCTCGTGAGGCGTACCTCGTGATGCACCGCCCTCGAAACCCTAGCCGCCGCCGTCGAATCGCCGCTAGGAGCCCTATCAGCCACCTTCATCCCCAACTCCGGCCGAAGGACCTCGTCACCGCTGCCGCCGTTCCAGCCCTCCCTGTCGCCGTTGGACACCATCTTCGGGATCGTCGCGTCACCCGCATCTCAGAACCGCCGTCGCCTTCACCGGGGGACCTCTCCAGCGTCGTCGCCGTCGAGCCCGAAGCTCCTCTGCCGCCGGTCGCCACAGTCGCCCCCGTGCACCCGTGAGCACCTCGTCGTGATCGTCTTCGCACCCTATTCACGCCAGTACCATCCACTGCCGACGAGGAGCCGTCGTTCGCTGGCGACCATCGGGTCCAGTGCCGCCCTCGCCGTCGGGTCCGACGTGGACGCCACATCACCCGCCACCTCACCCTGTGCGCTGATGTGCCACTCACGTGTCTGCCGAGTCAGCAGCCACGTGTGCGCCCGCGCTGCAGTCCACCGGTCTTCAGGTCTTGAGGCTCGGTAGACCTAGTCTACCGTGGGCCGTGAGACTGACATGTGGGTCCCACATGTCAGTGTTTTATTTTTATTTATTTTATTTCTGAAATCTCTGTGCTGACGTCGTGCTTGCGCAATAATCCATTTTTTCTGTTAAGAAATAATTCGGAAATTCCAGTAAATCCAATATTAGGGTTTTTTTTAGATTTAAACTTCGAGAACCCATATCTTTTGCATTCGAACTCCGATTGAGCCCATTCAAGTTCCAAAATTTATCTAAGTTCGAGCTCTATTTATTTGAGATTTTTATTTATTTTTTGGAGTTTGTTTTACCCCTGTTATTTATTTATTTTGTTTATTTATTTTGTTTACGAGTAGACGTCGATACGTCGGGGAATTTTGGAGAAGAAGGAGCACCTCAAGATCAAGACCAGTACCTAGACCTTTTCCAAGGCAAGTCATACCTTTGATCATCTTGAACCCAGTTTTCAAACTACTTTGTTTCAAAGTATTGCATTCTACTTTAATTATGGATTTAAATGCTCTTGGGTATAGTTATTATCCAATTTCTTAACACACCTTGGCCTTGTATGTCATAATTCCTTATCACCCTAGATTGGTTATTAGTTGGTAATATTGTAGAACCAACGTGGGTTGGTTAGATGCAAGTACAATTGCTTAGTCATGCTACGAGTCTCACATCTCATTTGAGTTGCAAATATTAAATCTGACTAAGTGATTATGGAACTTTGTGTAAAACTGTGTGCTATGTGTTATTACTTCGTGATAGCATGTGTTGCACTAAAACCAACTGCGTGATAAAGGATTTGGAATGAGGCAAGTGGTGGATACTGTGTGATATGGTGGACTTTGTGAATCGGAATGATAATCTTTGTGGCATAGTTAGAGAATAGAAGTCTTGCCTTGGTCAGTTAAGGACTTAACTTTGTGCGCCATTGAACCGAGCCTTACTGTACGACCACATACCTGATGGGACAGACCTAACTTAGTAGGTTATGGATTCTTGGTATTGATTACTCAGGTTGTAGGTTAGGCTATGGGTGGAGGTGTGTACTACAAGGTAGTCGCATCATGGGGCAGTTCACCGTGTCCCTGTCCAACGATGTGTGTTATGCCAAAGCGCTTTGTTTGGGTTGGCATAGTGGTTTGTAAGCACGTCGAGAGTGTCAATATTAAGATGAAGTTTCTGAACCATTTTGTTATGATTAGTGCTTGCAACACTAGTTGTATCGTGTGGGTAAAGTGTACAACCTCTGCAGAGTGTTAAATCAATCTATTCGAATAGCCCCATCCACGGTCATGGACATGCTCGGGGATTTCACACGAGGGGTAGTTTTCATAAAATGTTTGGGATGGGAGTTATGTGATCCAAGTCATATGGCTATATGAAATAACCTGCTTAGCTTTGTGTCTTTGTGAAAACAACTGTTAAATCAATATTATCTATTTGTTTTGAATTATGCTTTCAATCTATTATTGTATTCAATTGCAAATGTTGCTTTTATGCAAAAGAACCACAAAAGCCTTTTCTTTTGGAATAAGCCTGCATCTATAAATTGCATTCTGTGGTATGATTTGCGAGTACGGTTGTGTACTCACGCTTGTTGTAAAACTTGCGTCCAAACCTACAGAAGAGGAGGAGTCTACGCCTGCTTTCGAGGAGGACTTCGCCGAAGGTTGCTGATCGTTAAGGTCTGGATCTCAATTGGTTGCCTGTGGTGAATTGATGGGATCTACGCTGAAGTTATTTCTGTTTCGCTGCTATTTTATTCTCTGTTAGCCATGCAAGGCTCAATAAGTGTAAACTCGACCATAAGGTCAAAACCCTTATTTGTTATTCAAACTAATCGTTCACTTTATTTATCGCTTGTGTGGATTGATATTCACCTATGTTGACACTGTGTGCACTAGCGTGATCCTGGACTAGTACATTATACACAGAGGGTTCCAGAATCGTAATTTTGGGTCCCAACAAGAGAGGACATCAGATTGAAGCATTGGCATTAGCATTGGATTCATGTTTCAAGCCTGATACAGTTGCATAGCAAGCGTTACACTCAGTGTAATTAGGTCTAGTCCACCGCCTAATCACAGGCACCCCTGTAATAACCAGTTTATATCAATAAAGAGTAGTCCCATTCCTTCCTAAGAAGTCTTATGCTATTTTCCTCTTTTTTATTTCATAAGATTGGCAACTCAATCGTCGACAGATCCCCTCTCCCGAACCCTATTTAAGGCCCCCTCTTCATGTCCAAAAGCATCACATCGCACTCCTTGTCCATAACCCTAGAGTCTCGGTGTTGTTTTCATCTTCTTCGCGCCGCCATCGCCGAAAGACTCGAATACTATTGAAGCTCTTGTTCATCGGATTTCATCGCCGACAGTGCATCTCCGGTCGCATCTTCACCACCATTGTGATCGCCTCGCCGTGGTCTATGCCTTGCCTCCACCATCTCTCCTCGACAGCCAACGCATCGATGTTTTTGTCTTCATCCAAAAATCGACCGTGGGCACCCATTGTCGATCTACGCTTCCGGTGAGTACTTGGCAAAATCTCACGCGTCATCTTGCTCCAAATCCTATTCTCGCCCAATCCCCGCTGTTATTCGGTCTCCTTAGCCACTGAGGTGTCGTCGCTGGGCTTCTTCTCCGTCTCCGGTAATTACCTTCTCGCCATCAATTCCCTTGACCTCTGGCCCTATCGAGCCACTTTTCGTAAATCCTTGAGTTGTTGCAATCTCGGTGCTACCTTCAGTTTCCTCTGGGCGTCACTCCATCGCCAAGACTATCGCATCCGAGGAGCTCACCGCTGCTCAAGGTCACCAATGTCGCTGCTTCACTGCTGCCTGTGCAAAGTGTTACCTCTCAGAGCATCACCAAGTCACGGGGATCTCATTTTTTTGTCTTCGGCCGGACCTGAATCACCTCCGTTCGTCCTCGCCATCACCGCCGGCCATGGCTGCTCCCTATTGCCCCTTGTTCTCTTTGTGCCAAGTCAGTGTGCCAGCTCAGCTGCCACGTCACACCTTTGGCCCATGTGGCATATTAGTCATGTCCCTGGTCAGTAGCCATGTGGCGAACCAAAACCACCCGATTCAAAAGGTCCATGGATCCAATTCACCATGCACCAAGACAATGACCAGTGGGTCCCACCTGCTAAATTCAATTCTTTTAATGCTTTCTTAGCCGAAAATCCTTGCTGACATCACCTGACATCATAATTGTCTTTTCCTTCGAAAGATTTTCATCAATTTATGTGGTTTCATCAATTTATGTGGTTTCAATTTTCCATAAATCGATTTTCATCAATTTATGTGGTTTCAATTTTTCAGAGCCCATATCTTTTGCATCCAAACTCCGATTGAGTCTATTCAAAATTTTAAATTCATCTAAATTCGATATCTACTTATCTATGATTTTTATTTAAATTTTGGAGTTGTTTTCTCTCTATTATTTATTTATTTATTTACTTATTTTGCGAGTAGACGTTGATACTTCAGGAGGTTTTGAACAAGGAGGAGTTCACCAAGATCAAGATCAATCTCATGATTTATTCCAAGGCAAGTCGTGGTCCTTTGATCATATTGAACCTATGATTTCAAAAGTATATTATTTTATACAATTGCATGCTATCTTTATACAAATGGTTTTGGGTTTAGCTATTACCCATTGTCGTTATGCCTTCTTTGATTATTTGAATACCATGAACCCTTTGTCACCTTAGCATGGGTAATTTTAGTTGGACATATTTGTATTACCAATATGGGTATCGTATTGATGCTTAGTCGAGCTTAGTCCCGATGGGTTCATTATCACATGTGTCATAATGAATAATCTTGACTTAATGGTATATGGATCGTGGTGGTTTGCCACTGTTGTTAAAATTTGTGTACTATGACAGGGTGTGTCATTGGTCTTGGTTAAATAAAATGGTTTTCGCTCGAACGAGTGGTCGGTAGATATGGAGGGTACGATGAGTACACTGTGGGTTTGTGGTAGTCTCGCCTGAGTAACTAGTCAAGGACTTAATCTTATGTGTCATTGAACTAGGCCTTTCGTACAACCACATGCCTGGAATAGGACAGGCCTAACTTAGTAAGTTATGGAGTTTTGGCATTTGATTTCTCAGGTAGTTTGTGGGTGGAGGTGTGCATCCTTTTCTAAGGTCACATCGCGGGACAGTTCGCTGCTTCCCTATCCAACGTTGTGCATCAACCACAATGAGGTTTTGGGTGGCTGTAGGCACAACGGGAGAGTCAATTGTTGAGATAAAATTTCTAAAAGGTTTTGTTATTATTGGTGCTAGCTACACTGATTAGATTTTGTGGGTAAAGTGTACAACCACTGTAGAGTGTTAATTAATCTATTCGAATAGCCGCATCCTTGGTTATAGACATGGCTGGGGATTTCACACGAGAGTTAGAGTTTCTTCTAAAATGAGTCAGAGTGTGAGTAGAAAGTTCACTTGATGAATATAATGTTTGTTTGGTGAACAGGTGATTCACTTGGTGGTTTGTCTTGGGAAGTGGATGGGTAGTTTACTGGTTGTTTCAAAGAAATTGTTTACTTATTTATTATTCTTTTCAATTATGCATTTTGATCTATTTATTGTATTTATCATAAATGTTGCTTTCTGCAAAAGAACCATATAGCTAACCTTTGTTCAAGCCTTGCATGAATACTATTTGCATACATCTCCCCATGACTTGTTGAGTACTTTATGTGCTCGCGGTTTCAATTTCTGTGATTTATTTGAAGAGTACCATGAAGGTTTTATGGATTAGGATACGTTCTCCACTCGATTGCTTGTGGGCATGTTGATTGGCCATTTCAAGAGTTTCGTTCCGCTGCAAGAGTTTATTTGTTTCTTTAGCACTACATGGCAAGTTAAGTAAACATTGACCATAATGTCTAGTTATTATTATAATTTGTTATTTTGAGATCTTTTTAGTTAAATCAAATAAATTGATGGTATTTCATCACTGTTTCCTGTGTGAGCTAGCTACTGATTTGGGACTAGTTCAGAATACACAAAGGGTTCCAGAGATCATTTCTGGATCCCGACAGTGGGAATGATAAAACTCAGCATACGGTCAGCAATCTGTCGGATCAGACCGAGTCCACCACAAAGCCAGCCAGAGGTGGTAATCTCTGACCACTCCCCATGATGGAGGCTTCTTGCCGAAACACTGGAAGGCTCTCCCTTAGCTACGACAGGAGCTTGTCGAAAGACTGCTGTTGGAGGCACGAGGTTAACGTAATCAGAGATACCAATCAAGATGATGTGCACAATCCTCCATAGCTTAACCTGCCACCACCTACTGGTGGAAATGGTACGAGCACTCAAGCACCAAATGGTGGAGGTAATCGAACTAATGGACATCGATAAGTTCATTCACCTATTTCTACCCCACAGCGCATGATGGGTCGGATAGGACAAGCCGGAAGGTCGGGGGGATTCGAGTCATCGAACACCCTCTGCTAGCGGGAATCCTCCTAGACCTTCGGTAACGAGTCAAAACCTGTAACAAGTTCGTGACATTCTAAATAACCTGAACCTTGCTCTGGTAGAGGCTCCAGGATTTGTTAAACTTGCAGGACCGATATCAGAAATCCTCCAACAAACCATGCAGTGTACAGAAATATACCGGGAATAACAGAACTCGCAAAGTCCCAGCATTCCTCCCTTGTCAGGGGACAACATGGTCGGGCTGAAAGCCATCCGGAACCAAGACCTCCTCGAAGATTTCGACCAGGGAGTCATGAGGAAAAACAGCTCTTCCAAGTAGCCACTCCCCCTCGTCAAGAGGAACGACCACTTGGTTTGGATTATCTTCGACCTCGTCTAAACCAAGCAGGTGGTCAAAGGCGTTACACCAGCGTCCATGACCGGATTGGGACACCAAAAACTCGATATGTTAATCTTAAGAATTGGTTGTAACGTCCCAAAATTTGGCTTTTCAAAAATCTTTTGAGTAGTTTAGGTCCCTGGAAAATTTCACCAATTTTATTTGAATTAATAAAGCTTAATTGGAATTTTCCTAAATTAAAAATATTTAATTTGACTAATATAAACGTTAATTAAATAAAAACCTGTGTTATTTGGCTTCCTTGTGTTTCAAGGAATTTTTGTGTATTTTCTGAGATTTTTCCGGATTTGTTTGCTATTTTATTTGACCTCCTTGATTTTTGGGATTTCTTTTAATTCCGAAAATCAGTTTTTCTCTCTCCTGCCCACCTGCTACAGTAATGCGCGAAACACTGTTCATCGTGTTCCTCTGGAAGAATCGAACCAGCAGTCCAGAACGTGTACGCGTACAACTGAAATATTCAAACTTCCATATCTTCCTCTACGGTGCATATAAAAGTGAGCCGTTTGCGCTCACGCGTCCGTGTTGATCCCCTCTTCCAATCCCCTGAATTGGTTTCCTCCAAACCGATCTATTTTCGTCGCAATCTCCAGAAAACCGAGCTCCAACCGAAAGTCTTCTCCGGCGAACTGCGCCTTCGTCCGACGTCCCCCGGTCGAACCGTCTGCGGCGTTGGCTTCGCGTCGTCGCGTTCTACGTCATGGTTCCTTCCTCTTCGCCCGAAGATCACCGGAGCACCGTCGGCCATGTCAAGCCCTAAAGCCGAAACGTGTTCATCGCGTTCCTCGCTTCCTCGGTGAGTTTTTCCAAAATCCGATCGCGTCATCTTGTGCCCCTCGTCAATACCTATCTTTCCCCTCTTGTAGCTTCAAGTTTCATCCACCGTGCGCCGAGAATTTGACGTTCTCTCGCCTCTTGTTCGTCGTCCTTCTCCGGTCAATTACTCCGCAACCGTTGATCCCCTGCCTTCAACTCCACCACCGTTGAGTTCGCGTCGCCACGTTCTACGCGGTGCTCACCTTCCTTTTCGCAGATTGTCGCCGAAAGTGTTACGCGCCCGTGAGGCCGCCGTCGTCGGCTTTCTTCGCGTCGCTGTCGTCGCATGGAGCAAAATCTCGATGTCCGGACCGCGTCATCATCTCCGGATCGTCGTTTCCTTTCCGTTTTGCCCCTTCGCCGAAGTTGGTTCGCCTCCGTTCACCATCACCACCTTGTTTACGAAATCAGCATGTAGCAGCTTCCCTGTTCTTTCTTCAACAACAGAACGTATGCTCTTTCTTCTATTCTATTGACTTGGTCAACGTGGTCAACACCTTTTCTTTCTCCTATTCGGTCCCACTTGTCATCCAAACAATTCAAGCCATACTACCTATATCTCTCTCACTTCCATGTGGACCCTTTGCCATCCATACAAATATATCTATCTCTCTCTTACATGTAGACCCCACCTGTCATCCTCCTAATTAAAACCCTAATTATTTATCTCACTTATATGCGGGTCCCGCATGTCAGTCAACCTTGGTCAAACCTTGTTCATGAGCTTGGTCCACCGTGGACTAGCATATTTCCGTGGACCTGGTCCATAGACCAGTGGTCCACATGTCAACCCTTAATTCTATTTTCGGGAATTAATTTAATTCTTGAAAATCCTTTTATCTTATTGGTCCCGCTTGTCACTCTCTCTACCTTATTTCTGGAATTATTTTAATTCTAGAAATTCATAAATACCAGTCGGTCCCACCTATCATACACTCATTCTTTATCTAATATTTTCGGAATAGAATATTCTGAGAATATTCCGTAGAGCTTTTTCATCATTTCATGTGAATTCCAATCTTCCAAAAGCCATATCTTCTTCATCCGAATTCCGATTGAACTCATTCAAGTTTCTAAATTCATCTAAATTCAATATATACCTTCCAGTACCATTCAATTTCAATTTGGAGTTTATTTGATTTGTCTTTTTGAATTTAGTTTGTTTTATGCTTTCTTTCTCGTTAGAGAAGTCCCTAATCGTCCAAGGAGTGAAGATCAAGCAAGTAGAAGATTGAAGATAAAATAAGATCATCATTGTTATAGAAAGGCAAGTTATACCTTTGATCATATTGAACCCAGTTTTCAAAATTACTTTGATTTAAATTATTGCATTTACTTTAAGTAATTATTTAAATGCTTTTGGGTTTAGATATTAATCCAATTTGTTATATCCACTTTGTCTATTGTATGTCCTAATCTTTTGTCACCCTAGATTGGTTCATATTTAGTTGGTGCTATGGTATTACCAACGTGGGTTGGTTAGTACGAGTAGATTGCTTAGCCATGCTACGAGTCTCACATCTCATGAAAGTTGCAATTATTAAATGTGACTAAGTGACTATGGAACTTTGTGTAAAACTGTGTGCTATGTGTTATTACTTCGTGATGGCATGTGTTGCACTAAACGAATCAGGTGGTAAAGGATTTGGACCGGGCAAGTGGTGGAAGTCATGTGATATGGTGGACTATGTGATGAGAATGATAATCTTTGTGGCTTAGTTAGAACATGGAAGTCTTGCCTTGGTCAATTAAGGACTTAACTTTGTGCGCCATTGAACTGGGCCTTACAGTACGACCACATGCCTGGTATGGGACGGGCCTAACTTAGTAAGTTATGGATTCTCGGCATTGATGTTCAGGTGGTAGGTTAGGCTATGTGATAGGGTGGAGGTGTGACTACTTGGTGGTTGCATCGCGGGGCGATTCGTCGCTTCCCTGCCCAACGGTGTGTGTTATGCATGGACTATGTGATATGTATAGCGGTTTGTAAGCACATCGGGAGTGTCAATGTTGAGATGAAGTTTCTGAACTGTTTTGTTATGATCAGTGCGGCCACACTAGTTATATCGCGTGGGTAAAGTGTACAACCTCTGCAGTGTTAAACAATCTATTCGAATAGCGCGTCATGGTCATGGACATGCTCGGGATTTCACACGAGGGTAGTTTTCATAAAACAATTGGGAAGGGACAAATTGGTGATTTAAGTCATATGGTTGTGTGAAAGAATTTGATTAGGCTATGTGTCTTTGTGAAAACAATGCTAAATTAATATTGTCTATTTGTTTTGAATTATGCTTTCAATCTATTATTCATATTCAATTGCAAATATTGCATTTCTAAAATAACCACGTAAGCCTTTTCCTTTGGAATAAGCACCGCATCTATACATTGCATTCGTGGTATGACTTGCGAGTACTACTGTGTACTCATACTTGCTATGCGCCCAAACCTACAGAGTGAAGGAATCGCTGGTCAACAAGGTCTACTTCGAGGATCGAGGAGAACTAGGTCGCGCGACCTGCACCTGATTGCACGTGGGCATATGGATGGGCTTCACCGAGTTATTCCGCTTCGTCCGCCGCGACTTCATTGAGCTATTCGCCTTCCGAGGCATTAATTGTAGCTTCACCTTAAGGTCTTTACTCGATATTTATTGTTATTTGCCTATTTATTAGTCATCTTTGTATATGGAAATGATATTTCATCGATGTTGCCACTGTGTGCACTAGCGTGATCCTCGACTAGTGCAAGATATACAGAGGGTCCAATTGTATTTTGGGTCCCGACAGCAGGTGGTATCGAGCCATATCGACCGAGGTCGTGACCTTAGTTAGAATGGCCGTTTGTAAGAAAAACTTCAAAACTATTTTACAAATGAAAAATCTTAATGATGTGCTATTCTCACCTTGTCTATTCTATACTCTTCTATTTTATCCGTTCTCATCTATATTCTTCAACCGCCATTTGGAGTATTAAATTGGGCTCTCTCCCCTCATAACTTCTATAGTCATAGTTATTCGTGCTAAATGTCTTGGTGGATGCCCAAGAGCAGTTTTGAGCAACTGTTTGAAGACCACACAACAAACAACAACGTGTCAACATCTCCCAAGTGTTCAAGACAAGTGCATCGCAAAAATTCAAGACTAAGAAGAAGTTGTACGTCGCCTCCATCTTTCTTCAAGCTTCGCCTCCAAGGATCGCAAGCAGTCAATGTTTAACGAAGATCGTGATCAGATTGAGTTTTTTCGACCACCATATAGGATAAATTAGTGTAGGTTCCTCCCGTGTGTTGAGCCAAGTCGCCTGTTAAGTTAGAGTTTAATCGACTAGACGATTAGATCTTTGTTTCCTTCTTCTGTAGTTTGGCTGTGAGTTTTATGCTTCTTAATAGCTTCCGCTATTTGTGTGTTCCTTGGTGTTCTTTGGGTTAAACCCGCTCCCTTAGTAGATTCTTTTCCCTTACCTTGTGCTTTTCCTCGCATCTATTAGCCACGGTCACCAAACAGATGGAGAAGCCCATGAAGCCACCTTGTCGGTAATCTTGAGACAATCGTACCACTGCACCACACAATCCCGGTGGGCGGTTATCGATACAGAGTAGCGATCCAGTCATGGAACAATTCTTGGTAGCTCGGACTCAACTCATGAATGCGATGATGCGTAACATGAACAACAGATGACCCGGAATCGGACCACCGCTACCTTAGTCAATTTGATGAATCGAGAATAATCAAGCAAGTCATCGTCACGTCGCCGCTGTCGCATGCAGAGCGCATTTATGACCAACAACAATCTCCAGATGCCGTGTAGTGACACGTCGGACCCGAGCGCTTTCTGCCACCTAATCAACTCATGCCAAGAACAATGCGATCGTCGGACATTAGTAATGTTTGCAATGGTGCACAACTCGTTGCCATCCCAAAGACACACCTTCGATTCAAGTTTGCAAAGTTCTTAGGACCAAGCCGCCTATCTTTGAAGGTTCAACCACACTCAAGGATGCGAGAATCTTGGATTCGCACAATAGAAGAAAAGCTAGTTGTTGTGCAATGCAATGATAATGAAAAGTTTGCTATGCTACTCATCATTTAGAAGGAGTTGCATTAGATTGGTGGGAAAATTTCACACGCCCATCGGACGAGCACACCATCACTTGGGCGAGTTCACCATCGTTCGTACCAATAGCATGCGATATCAAGCATAAGTGATCAAGAAAACTCGCTATTTCGATATCCTACACCAAATCTAGCCGTTGTCAGTTGAAGTGCTGCCAACCAGATAAGTCAGAAGATTGTACATGTACCCACTGCGGAGAAATAGGCTATAGTGCCGATGAGCACAATATCAATTGTTCCAGTTGCGAAGGAAACCATTCCGTTGGAAAATGTCCTATGAGTAAGATCACATGTTTCTTGTGTGAAAGCGATGATCATTGTCCGAGCCAGTGCCCTATGTATTCCGTGTTGACTTTTGCAATGCAACGTCGTGAAAACTTTCGAGCCATCACGTAACATTAGCAAGAGAAGGCAAACCATTGTCAAGACAAGATATGTCGACTAAAGAATTACAAAAGCAGAATATTGACCTCAGCAGCCCACCTCAAAAGAGAAACAAGCCAGTATCGTCAGGAGATTGTTTCGAGTGTGGTAAGCAAGACCATTATGCCAAGAGATGTCCTACAAAGCGACTATCCTTCTTGAAGGTTGAAGAACACCAAAATAATCGCTCGCCTTGACCTCTTGTAAAAGTCACAAGGTTCGACATGTCTATGCTACAACAATCATGGAAAAGGTCACTACGTCGGCTAGTGTCCTCGGTGGAACCGACCACTCACCCGGATGCAAGAATACCGAAGTCACCGGTTAAGATTTTAACTCCTAGAGCGGTTGGTAACGCACCGATCCGCTTGCCCAATGAAGTAGTCAAAGAAGAGACGTTTGAATGATGATGTTACCAAGAAAGTCTAGATTGGTGATACCGATCATGCGATGTCATGCCTCTGTTAGTAGCGAGAAAATCGGGAATCATTGTAACCTTTCCTTTGTTAGAAAGCAAAAATGTGGACATCTTTGCATGCAAGTTACGGAGAAAAAGAAATTATTGGATATTAAATCATTGGATACCTTTCCAAGAGTCTGTCTTTGCAAGTTGAGTAATCAAGCGTTAAGTCATGATGATTGAAGGCTGTAGAGCCGTAACTATGGAATGTGATGTTGAATTTCAACTCATCATTTTGCATAGCAGTGAGACAATAGTAAATGATTGAAGAATCTAATCAATGGATAATGTCTGTATCCGCAAGAGAATATGCAGTCTTCATTGCAAGTGGTCTATGCAGCATGCAACCATATTCAAAGTCAAGTTTGTCTCTGACTTGGTACCTAGGATCAGTCAATTCCAGAAGGAATTACATCAGAAATGATAATTGGCAAAAGTTGCAAAGGAGTTTGCAAAAGTGATAGAGCAGATCAAATGATTTTCTCAGATAAACGCAGTGTCGAAACAATCCCATCAGCTTAGCAAGTGTCAGTTGAATACCAGTGAAATAGTCATTTTGAGACAATGTCAGTGGAAGATCAGTGAGACAGTCGTTTCAAGTTAGCCAAGACCCCTCACCGGTTGTAAGAAGAGAAGTTCGCCCAGACCGCTAGAAGTGAACTGAGTTGGTAAAAATTTCAGAGGAGATTAATCACAACTCCAGTGTTCGGATTGCCAGATACTAGAAGGAACCTTGATAGCTTTTATCACAGAACATCCAAGAATCAGTGTGTTAAGAAGTTTCACTTGCACTTCCTAACAACTAAAGTTTCAAGCAGTGAAATATCCTAATCATAATTCAAAGTTTGCTGTCATGAAGAAACAAAGACGGTTATTGGATTGAGAACCATGAAGTTGAAATCCGTTCCCTCATAACAGATCAGTGCAGTGTCAGATGTTTCAAATCAGAAGAGCTATCGTAAGAATCTGTTGATCAGTCAGCTAAAGTTACCTGTGAAATTCAGAGTTTGGATCTTGAGTCAGTTGCAAGGATATCTGTTGAACCCCAGAGTTTGGACCGATGCTAGAAATCAGTGAGGTGACAGTAACGTTAAGTGATCCGTCCTCACGTAAAGCCAAGGAAAGAGTGAGAACCCACTGAAGGCAAACAGAATGATCCATGGATCAATGAGTATATTTGCATATCTAATGAGAAGGAACTCCAGTAGTTGATGCTCAAACCAACATTTGAGTGTAAGCATTCTACTTTTCTTCGAAAGTACCAAGGTGTACAAAGATCTCAAAGTGGCATTGTGATGATCCAAAATAAAGTGAAATATCGCAGAATGGGTTACCATGTGTTTGGCATGTCAGAAAATCAGCCAAAATGTTGGGGGCTAGTCAGAGTACTTCTATCCCTGAGAATTCAGATATGGGATCTCCCAGGACCCAATCGGGATATAATTTCTTGAAGGGTGATTGTTGATCATTTGACAGAAATTTATCGCTTCATTCCTGTCAATATCACCTAGTTTGGAGACTGCCTAGCAGAGTGGTATATGACAGAGGTTGTATACGACAGATATGACATTCGTCAGCATGGGTGCAGTGTCAGATCTACAGAGATGGTCAAATTGCACGACGTATCAGAGAAGTTAGTGTCAGACCAAGGATCCCAGCTTATCTTGTGTTAGCGACAGAGTCTGCATGATGCTTGGGTGATCATTTGATTCGATGATGTGAATCGCCTGAATCAATAGATGATTGAAAAGATTAATGAGTTGTGCCTTAACTCGTGAGTACCAAGTCGAGCAAGTAAGTGTTATGTGTAGAGTTTCTCTACAACCCGGATGTCGACCGATCGTAGTTGTCACCCTCTGAAGTTCAGAGTGGTTGATCGTGTAAGTCATCGCTCAGCTAGGAGCAGATCAAATTACAAAGTATGTGGATGTTGCATTAATCATGAAGCAGAAGACCAAGGGTCCTTAATCTTAAATGGAATTTAAGTAACGGTGTTCAAGAAGGAAAGCTACACAGATTATACAGATTATCACCTTCGAAGCCATGTCTATCTTTAGAATACCTGTTGAAGTTCTGTGCTAAGAATTGTATGACAAAGTTGACAAAATGTGTTAGTTAGTTCAGATTCCGAAGCGCGGAAGAAGAGATAGTTTGCCAACCTGAGTTGTCAGTCAGCAGCAAGATTTCCTCCACTTCAGAAGTGTCTTCAAGCACCGATCGAGCAGCCCCGGTAGAAGCAATCAAGTTTCAAGATGCCTTCCAGCCAAAAGCCAGTTCGTCAAGTTTTCAGTGAAGCGAGAAGTTTAGCAAGAAGCAAGGCGTTGTTCTGTAAGTGGTCAGAAGAGCGATTCTGTCAAAGTCAAAGCAATTTGAAAGCAAGAAGTGAACCCGAAGGCTGAGTTCCTTATCCTATTCTATATTAGCCCGAAATCTGAGGACGAGATTCCTTTAAGGGGAGGTTTGTAACGTCCCAAAATTTGGCTTTTCAAAATCTTTTGAGTAGTTTAGGTCCTTGGAAAATTTCACCAATTTTATTTGAATTAATAAAGCTTAATTGAATTTTCCTAAATTAAAAATATTTAATTTGACTAATATAAACGTTAATTAAATAAAAACCTGTGTTATTTGGCTTCCTTGTGTTTCAAGGAATTTTTGTGTATTTTGAGATTTTTCCGGATTTGTTTGCTATTTTATTTGACCTCCTTGATTTTTGGGATTTCTTTTAATTCAAAATCGCTTTTCTCTCTCCGCCCACCGCTACTCCCGCCCACTTGCTCTGAATGCGCTGGCACTGTTCATCGTGTTCCTCCGACCGAATCGAACCGCGGTCCGTAACGTAATGCTGCATCTGATCGAAATATTCAAACTTTCATATCTTCCTCTACGATTGCATATAAAGTGAGCCGTTTGCGCCACGCGTCCGTGTTGATCCCTCTTCCAATCCCTCGAATTGGTTTCCTCCAAACCAATCTATTTTCGTCGCAATCTCCGAAAACCGAGCTCCAACCAAAGTCTTCTCGTGAATCGCGCTTTCGTCCGACGCCCCGGTCGAACCGTTCTGGCGTTGGCTTCGCCGCCGCATTCTACGTCATGGTTCCTTCCTCTTCGCCTCAAGATCACCGAGCACCGTCGGCCATGTCAAGCCCTAAAGCCAAACGTGTTCATCGCGTTCCTCGCTTCCTCGGTGAGTTTTTCCAAAATCCGATAGCGCCATCTTGTGCCCTCGCCAATACCTATCTTTCCCTCTTGTAGCTTCAAGTTTCATCCACCGTGCGCCGAGAATTTGACGTTATCTCGCCTCTTGTTCGCCGTCCTTCTCCGGTCAATTACTCCGCAACCGTTGATCCCTCGCCTTCAACTCCACCACCGTTGAGTTCGCGTCGCCACGTTCACGCGGTGCTCACCTTCCTTTTCGCAGATTGTCGCGGAAGTGTTACGCGCCCGTGAGGCGCGCCGTCGTCGGCTTTCTTCGCGTCGTTGTCGTCGCATGGAGCAAAATCTCGATGTCCGACCGCGTCAACATCTCCGGCTCGTCGTTTCCTTTCCGCTTTGCCCTTCGCCGAAGTTGGTTCGCCTCAGCTCACCATCACCACCTTGTTTACTGAAATCAAGATGTAGCGCTTCTTCCCCGTTCTTTCTTCAACAACAGAACGTATGCTCTTTCTTCTATTCTATTGACTTGGTCAACGTGGTCAACACCTTTTCTTTCTCCTATTCGGTCCCACTTGTCATCCAAACAATTCAAGCCATACTACCTATATCTCTCTCACTTCCATGTGGACCCTTTGCCATCCATACAAATATATCTATCTCTCTCTTACATGTAGACCCCACTGTCATCCTCCTAATTAAAACCCTAATTATTTATCTCACTTATATGCGGGTCCCGCATGTCACCAACCTTGGTCAAACCTTGTTCATGAGCTTGGTCCACCGTGGACTAGCATATTTCCATGGACTCGGTCCATAGACCAATGGTCCACATGTCAACCCTTAATTCTATTTTCGGAATTAATTTAATTCTTGAAAATCCTTTTATCTTATTGGTCCCGCTTGTCACTCTCTCTACCTTATTTCTGGAATTATTTTAATTCTAGAAATTCATAAATACCAATCGGTCCCACCTATCATACACTCATTCTTTATCTAATATTTTCGAATAGAATATTCTGAGAATATTCCGTAGAGCTTTTCATCATTTCATGTGAATTCCAATCTTCCAAAAGCCATATCTTCTTCATCCGAATTCCGATTGAACTCATTCAAGTTTCTAAATTCATCTAAATTCAATATATACCTTCCAGTACCATTCAATTTCAATTTGGAGTTTATTTGATTTGTCTTTTTGAATTTAGTTTGTTTTGCGCTTTCTTTTTCGTTAGACAAAGTCCGGAATCGTCCAAGGAGTCAAGATCAAGCAAGTAGAAGATTGAAGATAAAATAAGATCATCATTGTTATAGCAAGGCAAGTTATACCTTTGATCATATTGAACCCAGTTTTCAAAATTACTTTGATTTAAATTATTGCATTTACTTTAAGTAATTATTTAAATGCTTTTGGGTTTAGATATTAATCCAATTTGTTATATCCACTTTGTCTATTGTATGTCCTAATCTTTTGTCACCCTAGATTGGTTCATATTTAGTTGGTGCTATGGTATTACCAACGTGGGTTGGTTAGTACTGAGTAGATTGCTTAGCCATGCTACGAGTCTCACATCTCATGAAAGTTGCAATTATTAAATGTGACTAAGTGACTATGGAACTTTGTGTAAAATCAGTGTGCTATGTGTTATTACTTCGTGATGGCATGTGTTGCACTAAAACGAATCGGTGGTAAAGGATTTGACTGGGGCAAGTGGTGGAAGCTGTGTGATATGGTGGACTATGTGATGAGAATGATAATCTTTGTGGCTTAGTTAGAACATGGAAGTCTTGCCTTGGTCAATTAAGGACTTAACTTTGTGCGCCATTGAACTGGGCCTTACAAGACGCCACATGCTCGTATGGGACGGGCCTAACTTAGTAAGTTATGGATTCCGGCATTGATGTTCGGTGGTAGGTTAGGCTATGTGATAGGGTGGAGGTGTGACTACTTGGTGGTTGCATCGCGGACGATTCGCCGCTTCCCGTCCAACGGTGTGTGTTATGCATGGACTATGTGATATGTATAGCGGTTTGTAAGCACATCGGAGTGTCAATGTTGAGATGAAGTTTACGAACTGCTTTGTTATGATCGGTCGCCACACTAGTTATATCGTGTGGGTAAAGTGTACAACCTCTGCAGAGTGTTAAACAATCTATTCGAATAGCCGCGTCCGCGGTCATGGACATGCTCGGGGATTTCACACGAGGGGTAGTTTTCATAAAACAATTGGGAAGGGACAGCTGTGTGATTTAAGTCATATGGTTGTGTGAAAGAATTTGATTAGGCTATGTGTCTTTGTGAAAACAACTGCTAAATTAATATTGTCTATTTGTTTTGAATTATGCTTTCAATCTATTATTCATATTCAATTGCAAATATTGCATTTCTGCAAAATAACCACAGAAGCCTTTTCCTTTGGAATAAGCCTGCATCTATACATTGCATTCTGTGGTATGACTTGCGAGTACGGTTGTGTACTCATACTTGCTATGCGCCCAAACCTACAGAGTGAAGGAATCGTCGGTCAACAAGGTCTACTTCGAGGATCGAGGAGAACTAGGTCACGCCTCACCGATTGCTGTGGGCATATGGATGGGCTTCACCGGTTATTCCGTTTCGCTCATTCGCGACTTCATTGAGCTATTCGCCTTCCGAGGCATTAATTGTAAGCTTCACCTTAAGGTCTTTACTCGATATTTATTGTTATTTGCCTATTTATTAGTCATCTTTGTATATGGAAATGATATTTCATCGATGTTGCCACTGTGTGCACTAGCGTGATCCTGGACTAGTGCAGTATACACAGAGGGTCCAGAATTGTATTTTTGGGTCCCGACATTGGTCCCCAACCGACTACAATCCGGCTCCTTTTCAAAGAAGGCGCCACGACTCTGTTACAGGCTATCGAGCATTCTCGGTAGGGCTCTAAGTTGTACGTTGGCCAGACAAGTTCTGACTAGAAAACATGGAGAAGTTCAATGGGACTTTAAACCCGTTAGAATTTCTCAAGATCTATACTACCACCATCAAATCTGCTGGTAGTAACGACAACGTGATGGCAAACTACTTGACCATGGTCCTTGAAGGATCTGCCTGGTCTTGGATGCTCAGCCTACCAGTCGGATCAATTTACACTTGGGAGTAGCTCTGCGACTTATTAATCGCCAACTTTCAAGGGACGTACGTCCGCCTCGGAAAGGAGGATGATCTTCATCGGATAAGGCAGGAACCTAATGAGACTCTTCGACAATACATTACGAGGTTCAGCTAGCTCTGTAACACCATTCCTGAGGTCACAGACTCATCTGTTATTCAGGCTTTTAAGGCGGGATTAAGAAATCAAAGGTTTACGGAGGACATTGCAATGAATCCTCCACGAACAATCGTCGAACTTTTTGACATGGCAGATAGGTATACAGCCGCCAAGGCATGATCTGTGCACCTACCGAGCTTGGCAAAAGAAGCTGGAGGATTACTACTTAGGTAAAGGTCCTTCCCATCCATACAAGAGCTCAGAGAGCTAAGCTCCAAGAAGGACAAGGATGACAACAAAGAACTGGAGTACTAGGAGTCGCAGCACACCATCGACATGATCTTCGGCGGATCAACCTCGTATGAATCAAGGCACCATCTGAAGGACGTGGAGCGGAAGTGAACCTCATCGAATCTCTGATCAGTGTCAAGCCATCTAGGTGGTCGGAGACAATTATCTCCTTCAGCAAAGAAGACTACTCCATCCCTTCAACTCGACTAGGTAGGTTCCCTATTATTGTTGAGCCTACTATTAACAATTACAAAGTTAACCAAGTTCTAATAGATGGTGATTATTCTTTAAATATCTTGTTTACGGGAGCATTGGAAGAAATGCAAATTCCCAGGTCGAAAGTAAAGCCTATGGAATATGCCTTCCATGGCATAGTTCCAGGATCTACTACTAAACCTATAGGGCAACTCTCCCTACAAGTTACGTTCAGAAGGCCAGATAACTTTCGAACATAAAAGATTTCATCTGATGTAGTACATTTCAAAACTGCATACAATGGAATCCTTGGTCGTCCGGCATTGGCAAAATTCCTGATAGCCATCAGAGTTTAAAGATACCAGGATCAAAAGGGGTCATTATGGTTCGAGGGGACAGAAAGATGGCATATGCATGCGATCGGAAATCCTTAGAACTGGTCGACGAAATTCCGATCAGGGACACTAATCCACCTTCAACACAGGTCAAACACTCGACACCAAAGATGGCATCAAAACCTTCCGACCAGACCAAGGAGGTTCTGCTCGACAAATACTCTTCTTTGGAAAGCGTCAAGATACCGTCTGGGTCAGAAAATGCTAAGGCATATACCCAAAAGGTACTGGTCGGGGTAGGACTCGACCCTAAATAAGAAGAGTCGATCGTCTCCTTCCTCCGAGCAAACTTGGATGTATTCGCCTGGCAGGCATCTGATATGCCCGGAGTCCCCAGGGAGGTGATCGAACACATGCTAGTTCTCCAGTCTGACAAGAAACCGGTCAAGCAAAAGCTAAGGCACTTCACACCAGATCGGAATAAAGCAATCCAGTCGGAGATTGATAAGCTTCTTAAGGCTAGATTTATTCGTGAAGTCGACCACCCAGAATGGCTCACCAACCCTGTAATGGTTAGAAAAAGCAATGGGAAATGACGAATATGTATTGACTTCACAGATCTTAATAAAGCTTGTCCGAAAGATGACTTTCTCCTTCCACACATTGATCAACTTGTAGACTCTACTTCTGTGTGCGAGTTGTTAGGTTTTTAGATGCGTATTCAGGGTACCACCTGATCAATATGAGTAAAGATGATGAAGAGAAAACTTCCTTCATCATACCATATGGCACTTACTGCTATGTTAAGATGTCATTTGGGCTAAAAAAAATGCTAGTACTACTTTTCAGAGGTTAATGCAAAAAAAAACCTTTAATCCTCAAATATGTTAAAATTTATAAGCCTACAATGATGACTTGGTTGTAAAAAGTATCAATGCTGGTGATCATATTTCTGACCAACAAGAAACTTTTGATAACTAAAGAAGGCATAACCTTAAGTTGAATATGAAAAAGTGTGTATTTGGAGTTTCTTTTGGAAAGCTTCTTGGGTTCCTAGTTTCAGCTAGAGGAATTAAACCAAACCCCGTAAAAACATCGACCATCGACCAGATGCGCACTCCGACCACAAAGAAAGAAGTCCAAAAACCAACCAATTGTATGACGATGATGAATCGTTTCATAGCACATTTAGGAGAAAAAAGATTACCCTTCTTCAAGCTTCTTTGAAAACATGAAAGTTACGATAGGACTAAAGAGGCAAATGATGCCTTTGAGGAGCTCAAGAAGTACCTTATCTTAGTGTCTCTAAGATTGGGAGAAACAATGCTGATATACGTGGCTGCAATGCCACAAGCGATCAATGCTGTACTGGTCGTTGAGCGTGACAACATCCAACGACCAGTATATTACGTAAGCGAAGCCTTACATGGACCAAAAGAACGATATCCAGAAGTACAAAAGTTGCTATACGATCTCCTTATGGATTTGTGGGGACCCCGGGATTTATTTAACTCGTAATACTTTAGCAAGCATTACCAATTAAATAAAACCCGCCCCGAGACATGTATACTTCCCAGAAGTGCAGTATACATACCCCGATACAAACATAAGCATCAATTCCATTCATCACATAGAACCAAAACATTACAGACGGAGAATAGACATACATTAATTAAACAGAGTCACTACAAAAGGGGGGCCTTTCAGCCAAATGACAATAAGCACAAAAGTAAATAAGCAATGAAACAAAGCGCCATAAGATGGCTGAACCAAAGAGCCAACCGGTGTGCCTTTACCCACAAGGCAACCGACCGGACCGCGAAGCTACTCGCTCTCCCAACCCAAGCACATCTCGCAGAAGTACCTTGGCTTATGAGCAACCTCCTCTGCAACAAAAGATTAGCATGCAAAGCATGTGAGTACATCAACTTGTACTCGCAAGACTGACGTGTGAGATAACAGAACTATAATGTAGCTATATGCAGGCTGTTTAATTGGAGGCCATATGGTTTATTTAAGCACAAAGCAACGTTTATTTGCAATAATGTAATACATTTAAAAGCAAGTTTACAATTCATTTTTAAGGGTTCAAAATAATCGCAAGCGACCAAGTATACAATAAATAAAAGAGCACCAACACCTGGAAGTGACTCCCCAAAGTCACCACAACAATAGCATGAACTCCCCGTTCATACCACCCATCAAAACAGGTTATAACACTAGCTCTTGAAAAGCTTACCCAAGCGCGTCCATAACCTAGGACGAGGCTATTCGAATAGATTTATCCTGCAGGTGGTACCACTTTACCCACACTTCGCATCGCTTTAAGCCACATGATTCACCCACTACCGTAGGTAGGCGCACGACTAAGTCCTACGAGACTTTTCCAATATTGTGTACTAGGCACGACCGCTCGTATGGACCGAAATCCATACGCTACGTTGCCCACCCGAAAAGACAAGCGCCACAAAGGCCCGGCTTTTTCGGACAACCGCAACGCTCCCAATCAATCAAAACCACCGCCACCCGCCCCTAGCACACGCCAAAGTACTCGGTCAAGAGGGGTTCCATATGCCCCTAGTGTGGTTAGTACGCAAATAAATGCCCGAGTAACGGGACTCACAAGATGCTCGGTCCTTAATTGACACGCACCAATCCGATCACACCCAAGAAAGAATCACACCAACATACCATTGTGCCCGCGTCGAAACCAATTTTTCATTTTTAGTTTTGTTTTTAAATGGATTTGCAAATTAATCAGGCACCAAACACCAAGTGTTGGATGACAAGAGTAATAGTAGTTGTGTGATCCGGACCACCGACCCAGTCGATGATCGCCCGCACTACCGACACTAAGCATGTCTAAGCAATATAACACGTGACTACTAAGTGATGAGGGCCCCACCATGAACCCTAACCACAGCAAATAACCTAGGCTCATGTAGTAGAGGAATAAACATTTAGCTACGAGGATGCAACTAAAGGATTTCTAACCATAATTTAACACAAATTAGCAATGCATACATACAGTTGAAGCAAAGTATTAAACTTTGAAAATAATAGGATTAAGGGATATGATCAAACTGCTTGCCTGGCTGCTGTTGCTCAAGAGGTTGCTCTGATGTGCTATCGGCTCAACGGACTCTTCGTCACCTAATCGCATAAGCAAATACACTAAAGCGAGCAATAAGGCAATAAACCCTAATCACAAAATTTGAGCAAAAAGCAACCAAAAGACACAAAAATTATACACAAGGTAAAACCAGCACCTATCTAGACATAGAATCTGGAAAAACTCAATTTGGATTTTTGGAGCAAAAGATATTAAGGAAATAGCTATTTTCGGCCATTTTTATTTTACTGTAGCAAAATATTTTCCTAATGATTTTGGAGCTGAAATTTTTATGGTAGCTAGCTACTGGTAGAGTGATAGCCCATATAAAATTTCAGGTCATTTGGAGTTATATTGCAAAAGTTATGATTTTTATGATTTAAAAGGGTATTAAAACTAAATTTTAGTCCTTATGATTTTAACAACAGTAGAATTTATGAAACTAATTTTCCTAGCAACTAGACTATCAGAGGAAACTACTCTCATTGGATTCATACAAAATGAGCTATAGATAAAAGATATGCATTTTACAAGTTTGTTAAAAGTTCTGAAAAACAGATTAAGTTCACTTGTTTACTATTTTTGAAAATGGTTTTCAGGTTTGATCATAGCCTGAAACTATTTTTATAATTAAGTTCAAGTTATATGGAAGTTAACAAAATTGGAATCATCTAAGTTGGAGCTAAGACGACAAAGATATGAAAATGAGAAGGCACTAACATTTTTCTGTTTTGAGACTTGGCCAAACCGAAAGTTTTCTACTCATAACGACGTGGACGCATATGAGCCGTTGATTCTGAATCGGACGGCTCAGATCATCCGGGTTCAAACACAAGCGCCGCGAGGAGCGGGGACGCGACCGCCATCTCGAGATGGACGGCCCGCAGAGAGCCACGCCGCCCGACAGCTGCCGCCGCCGTCCGACAACAGAGCCGAGCAGACCGAGCTCACGGGCGTGTCGCCGGCGAGGAGCTCAGGCGAGGTCGGGAAGGAGCTAAAATCGACACCTCGCTATTGCGCACCGGATGGCACCGCGACGAGGCTAATGGTGGCCGGACGCAGCGCGCGCGAGCGCGAGGGTGTGCTACGGCACAAACGAAAACAAAGAACCGCCCGGCCCGACGCGCAAATGGACGAGTGCACAAGCTACAACGAGGTCCTAAGGACTTAACGCGACCACCGAGACCAAATGGTAGCGCGCGAGCGGAGGCTAACGACGGCGCGGCGATCGCAACAAGGAACCACGGCCATAGTGCGGCAAAAGCGAAAAGAGGAGGTGCTTAAGCTTACCCGGACCTCGGGAAGATGATGACGCTCGCGACGGTTTGAGGAGGCCCGAGCCGACCGGCGACGAAGACCGGCCGGCGATGCTAGGAGGTCCGACGGTGCCCGAGAACTCGGGAGACATTGAGCCCCAATGAGTGGTGGCACTAGATGAGGAGGCACCAGGATGCTCTCGAGCAAAAGATCGGGAGGAGGAAGCCCTTCTGGACTTGAGAACGAAAGGGCACCGCGGCCGCCGAGGGGAAAACTCAAATCCACGAGGTTCCTTCCTCTCGCCACCAAATTGGATGAGGCGTAAGCTTCACCAAGGGGTGAGGAAGCGGCAGACAACGAGGGGCACGAGATCCACCGGAGCACAAGCTTCACTCGGAGCTCCAAGCTTGGCAATGGCGCCGACCGCGATTGGGGCGCTTGAGGCTCTCGGTGCTCGGGTGCAAGCGAGGAGTGCGGAAGGGCGAAAGGGGTCAGCGAAAGTGCCGAGGCTTAAGAAGGCGGGAGGACCAGGATCAACGGTGGCTCGCCTGGTCTGCTGCCGCCGCGAGGTCGCCGCGGCGACGGGCAGTGAAAAGCTTCGCAACGACGACTTGAGCGCGCTCACCGCAAGCATTAAATGCTCGACGACCGTTGGCGGGAGCGCACGAGGTGACGCACGGAGGGACCCCATGCTCGGCTCGGCCACGCCGCGAGCGTGGGAGGCCGAAGGAAGGAGACGCGGAGCGCCGCCGATTCTCATCGGACGGCTCACGCACGCCACGCCCGTTGGCTAAACAGAGACCGCACGATGGAGATCTAACGGCTAACACTGAGCCACGTCGGCGAGTCCATCACCGAGCCGGTACAGTTAAGGGACTCGATCGAGCCAACTGGCTCGAGCCCAAGTCGGGTTCTAGCCCGAGGAACAGTGACTCTGGTTTAGGTTTTTGATTTTAGACTGGAATTTTGGAGGATTTAATTGGAGTATCAAACGAACTCCAAATTTGATGAAATTTTAACTGAAGCTAACTGGTTAGATGATTGAACTCCCCTAAAATTTTCAGAAGTTTTTGTGCATCATATTTTATGCTAGAAATTCCAGAAGTGATAAACTAGGGTTTGACCAATTTAAAAATGGGTTTGACCTGAGCCAAAGATGGCTCAAATAAATTTAAAATCTGAAAAATTCAGGGGGCACAATACCACCCCAAGAATTTATGACAAAAGTTTGAAAGGTTTTGGACTTGAGACAACACTCAAAAATGTTTTTGACTCGAGTTGAACTATGAATTTGAAGGTTCAATTTATGAATTTTCTTTACAAGAAATATAACAATAATTCTAGGAGGTGAAGATGTGTGAAAAGTTTCAAAATGTACACATTTTGATACATTTGAAACATGAACCCAGTGTTAGGTTACAGTTTGACACACACACCTTATTAGGGTCATTTTGGGGCTGTTACAGGATTCAAGGAAACTAAGGCATTACTTTCGCGCCCACAGATTGGTCGTACTAATTGGATATCCTCCTGGTCAAGTTCTCGAAAATAGGGAATCATCAGGACGAATAGCAAAATGAGTGGTCGAGCTTGGAGTGTTTGAACTCCATGTCATCTCAGAAACAACAATCAAGTCCCAGGCTTTAGCAGAATTCATTGCCGAATGGACTAACCTTGAATCCACCCAAGGGCCTGAGTACGAGCACCATGAAGAGTGGACCATGTACTTTGACAGTTCCTTGATGCTCAAAGGCTTGGGGGCTAGAGCTGTCTTGATATCCTCTACTGGAGAACACATAAAATACACCATTCAACTAAACTTTTAAGCTACAAATAACGTAGCAGAGTATGAGGGTTTACTAGTAGGACTCCGAGCAGCCAAAGCGCTTGGGATTCGCAGATTACTAGTGAAAGACGATTCTCAACTGGTAGCGAATCAAGTTGGAAAAGAGTATCAATGCTCAAGTACCAAGATGTCATCTTTTTTGGCAGAAGTATGGAAACTCGAAAAGTACTTCTTCGATTTTCAGATCCAACATATTCCTATAAAGAAGAACTTTCTGGCAGACGAGTTGGCATGGATGGCTTCTACAAGGTCACCTGTCCTGCCCAAAGTTTTACAAGGTCACCTGTCCTGCCCGAAGTTTTTCTCGAGCAACTCGATTCACCCTTGGTGGTTGAGCATTCCGAAGATACGCATGCTCCACTAGAGGTCGTACAGATCGATCACAGTAGTGATTGGATAACATCAATCTACAACTATCTTCTACATGGCATAATTCCTGAAGATGATGTAGAGGCCGATCGTATAGCTCAAAAAGCCAAATAATACACTTTTATCAAATGTACCTTTTATAAGCGGGGAGCTCACAGAGTGTTGATGCGATGTATATCTCAAACAGATGGTATTAAGTTATTATCCGACATACATGGAGGAGTCTGTAGAGCACATCATTTCTACAGAACACAGGTCGGTAAAACCTTTAGGCAAGGATAATACTGGCCAACTGCCCTCCATGATGCAAAAGATCTTGTGATGAAGTACATACAATGTCAATTTTATAGTTGACAAGTACATCAGCTGACACAAGCTTTGCAGACCATACCTCTTTCTTAGCCTTTTGCAACCTAGAGACAGGACATTTAGGGACCTTTCCCAAGAGCACCCGGGGGTTTGAATTCCTTTTTGTCATGATTGATACATTCACAAAATGGATAGAAGCTGAGCCAGTAGTTAAAGCAACAACTGAAACCGCCAAAAGGTTTTTAACCAAAAATGTGATCACACGATTTGGTATACCTAATCATATAATCACAGTTAACGGTACCCAGTTCACAAGTGAAAATTTTCAGGAATTCTGTGAGGATCTAGGTATCAAGATACATTACACTTCCATTGCTCACCCACAGAATAACGGGGTAGTCGAGCGAGCTAATGGTATAATAATGCAAGGAGTGAAACGCCGAGTATTCGACCAGTTAATACAACGTCAGGGGCTTGGGTTCAAGAACTTCCCTCTGTGTTATGGGCCATTCAAACCATGACCAGTCGTGAGACCAGTGAAACACTATTTTTTCTTCTTTATGGTGGTAAAGCCATGCTTCCTCCTGAACTGAAGATTGGCTCTACTCGAATTGATTGTTTTGATGAAAACGATCAGAATGAACGACGACTCGACAACAACAATTTCCTCGAAGAAAGATAAAACCAAGTTTTAATACGATCGGTAATCTACCAACAAACCATAAAAAGGTACCACAATCATAAAGTGCAACCTCACAACCTAGCTATAGGTGATCTGGTTCTTAGAAAAATTCAGAGCTAGACAAATCGCAATAAACTTTCTCACAAATTGGAAGGTCCACACACTGTGGTCGAAGTCACCAGACCTGGTTCGGTACGACTTGCCATGTCGGATGGGCGTGTTATGTCTAACTCCTGGAATATTGATCAATTGCGTAAGTTTTATGTATAGTTGTTCATTTCAATTTAAATTTCCATTTTGATTTCAGTCAAAAAGCATCATTTCTTTACTTTTCGATGAGTAATGTTATTTATATTTCACATATCCATTGCCTGATCATAAACTATTATTGTCTAGCTCATCGGAGAATATTCATTCTCTGAAATCCTTCTAAAGGATATCTTTTACTTTTTTGGCTATGGCATATTAGTCAAAACACCGTAAGGATCCTTTTCGTGATCATCCCAATGATGTTTCTAATGTGCGACCACACACTCTTTTCTCAAAGAAGAAACCAAGTAAAAGGAGCATCACATAGACAATTACATATAGTTACTCTAACAACCCAAAGTTCTGTTACCAATTTAAAATTAATAAAATTATTATTTATTGATTTCCTGAAATTTAAAAGAGTTTTATTGCTTTTCCTAAAATTCCATTAATATAAAAAGTTAAAAATAAAATTTATGGAGTTTACTAGGTTTTTATTGTATTTAAAGTTTAAAAAAGAAAAACGTATTCAATTTCTTTAATCTTCGGGTATTTAAAAAGGTTTTCCCTATCTTTCAAAAATTAAAAATAGTTATGTGCAAAAATAATAGCCAACTTTAAGTTGGAAGTAATTATTATTATTATTTCAAAGCTAATCTATTTGATTTTTAGGCCTTTTTAAAGTTTTAAAATAAAAATCACCATTTGATTTTTTTTCCTGATTTGTTAAACCTTAATTTGACATTTCAAAAATAAAAATAATTTAAAACGAGTAAAATAAACTCTAATTAAATAAAAATTATTCTATTTCTAGAGTCTTTTTGAAGCTTTAAAAATAAAAGAAACCATTTTAATTTTATTAGTTTGATTTAAAGCTTTAATTGTATTTCCGAATGAAAAACATTTTAAATGGCCAAAATAAACTTCAAAAAAATCCAAAACTATTTATTTGATCTATTAAGGTTCCAAAGTATTTTATAAAATTTTCTTGAATTTTCTGATTTATTTATTTTCTAGATTTTTCTTATTCCCTTTTCTTTTCTTTTCTTTCTCTCTCCTCTTCTTTTCTTCCCGTTGCTTTTTCCCGTGCCCATCCCGTGCATGCTGCCCATGGTCTCCCCATGCCGCCTGCTCTGGCCATGCCCTGGCCCGCGTCTCTCCCCCATGCCCTGCGCCCCTTGATCGGCTCCCCATGCCACCCCCATTCCCTACCCCTATCACCCCCACGCCGCCCCCATGTCGTGCGCACGCGCGTGTTGTGCTTGCAGTAGCAGCTCCCCCTCTCTCCCCCCATTTGTGCCTATGAGAGCCAGCCAAGCCCTCCTCAGCCCCTTCCCCTCCTCCCCTCCTCTATTCCCTCCCCAACCGAGCTCCCCTATGCGTTGCTAAAGCTCCAAAGCTCTCCATTTCTTCTCCATTGCCGGCCGAATCTTCCCCCTCTCTGTTCTCCCTCCTAGGTCACTCATTTCCCGAGCCGACCGCGTTATGACGATCCTCTCGGCTTCCTCTTCCATGTCCCCAAATTTGTCCCACTCTCTTGTCTTCTTTTCTCCGCAATCAAGTTTTTACCTCTACCGGCCGAACAGCCTTTCGTCGTCGTTTCTGGCGCCATCAATCATCCCCCAATGACGTCGTCACTGCTGTTAGCTTCGCCTCGCGACGTTCTATGTCGTGCTCCCTTCCTTTTCTCCGAAGCACCGCCGGTTCACGCGAGCCTTGTATGCGACCAACCGCGTACACTGCTACGACTCCCACCTGCGTTCCTCGTCAAACCATGTGCCTTCCATACTCTGGATTAATGGCAGAAGGAAAATTCAAAGATTTCACCAAGGATGATCAAGACATACTCTGGATTAATGGTCGTATCTGTGTACCAGGTATCGATGGTCTAAGACAGTTAATCTTAAAGGAAGCCCACGACTCAAAGTATTCGATCCACCTCGGGAGTACCAAGATGTACCAGGATGTTAAGACCAAATTTTGGTGGCCAAATTTGAAACGAGAAGTCGCAGAGTTCGTTGCCTTGTGCGACACCTGTCAGAAAGTAAAGGCAGAACACCAGAGACCAGCAGGTTTGCTGCAACCGCTAAAGATTCTAGAATGGAAGTGGGAAGAGATCGGTATGGATTTCATTACCGGTTTACCCAAGACCCAATCGGGCTACGATTCGATCTGGGTAATAGTTGATCGTTTGACCAAAGTCGCCCATTTTCTGCCGGTCAAAACCACCTACTCGTGAGACCGCCTTGCGAGTTGTACATGGCCGTAATTGTCGCTTGCGGTGTGCCCAAAAGATAGTGTCGATCGAGGATCCCGCCACCTCTCGCTTTTTGGCGAGCTTGCATGAAGCATTGGTACCCATCCGAATTTCGCATCGCGTATCATCCACGCATGGATGGACGATCGAAAGAGTTAATCGATATTGGAGGATATGCCGAGAGCTTGTGCTCTAGCTAATCTTGCCGATGGGATAAGAGTTTACCGTATGCGAATTTTCGCACAACAATAGTTACCAGCTAGTCCGCAAATGTCACCATTTGAAGTCTTGTATGGTCGTGCTCGCCAACCCGTTGAATTGGTCGAAAGCAAATGAACGACGCTTTTGGTCCGACATTATTCGAAGCGTAAGAGCAGTAGCCATTATCGAGAAAGATTGAAGATAGCTCACCGTGCGTAAGAGCTGGCGGCGATAATCGTCGTCGTGACCTCGACTTTGAACCCAAGATTTCGTTTATCTTGAGTGACCCCGCCGAGGTGTCAAAGGTTTCATGCCAAAGGAAGCTTGCCCCTAGGTATGTTGGTCCGCTCAAGATTTTGGAATGTTGTGAGAAGTTGCTTATCGCTTGAGCTACCGCGATCGTTAGCGTGAGTACATGATGTCTTTCATGTCTCGCAGATTAAAGAAGTGTCTTCGTGTGCGTAAGAGCAAGCCCGTTGGAATCAATTGAGTTGAAAGAGGATCTTACCTACAAGGAGCAACCAATCAAGATTTTGGATGTCGCAGAGCGCCTCACCCAAGCAAGACTGCTTGCTTTTTGCAAGGTTCAAGGAGCAACCACTGTAAGGGAAGCAACGTGGGAACGTGAAGAAGAGCCGAAAGCCGAGTTCCCTAGCCTTTTCTCTAGCTAGCCCAATCTCTGGGTCGAGATTCCTTTAAGGGGAGGTTTGTAACATCCCAATTTTACGAGCTTAAAAATCTTTTAATAGTTAGTAGGGAGAAAATTCATCATTTGAATTTTATTTGATTTTAATTTCAAAAGCTTAATATTGGACTTTACAATCAAAAATATTTAATGTGAATAATCCCAACATGAACAATAGCTAAAACTATTTTATTTGGGTTCTATGTGCTCAGATATATTTTCTAGATTTTTCTAGAATTTTTCTGAGTTCATTTGCTATTTTCTATTGCCCATTTGAATTTCTGGTATTTTCTAAATTGAAAAACCTATTTAAAATCTCGAAATCCGATCGGGCGAATTCATAACTCGGCCCATTCCTCCACTGTGTCTTACCATCTCCCGACCACTCGCTGCAAGTGCGCTGCGCCTCCTGCCATCGACGTGTGGGCCCATGACGTCGGTCGTCCGCTCGCGCCGCTTCTTCCCGAAGTCCGAGTGGCGCCGCCCGCCATTGGAGCTTCTAGAAGCCTCGTCCGACAACGGAATTTCCTAACTAAAAAACCTCCGGATTTCTTTGCCAAACTCTATCTCTAACCTTCCCGCACGCGTATCTACTCTCAATCGGGATCGAAACGAACTCTATCCCCGCTTCGTTTTCAACCGAGAAATCCCGATTTAGGGATTCCTTATCCCGCACCCACTTCTATAAATAGCACCCGAAGCCGCGACGGTCCTCCGCAACCCAAAGCCGCCACCCTCATCTCCTTCCGAGCCTTAGCGCCGCCGTAATTGGAGTTCTAGGGTTTTTGCCGCCGTTCTGTTCTTCGTCGGTTGCGCGCCGCCGCGTCGTCGCTGCCGCCACCGAGTGCACCGTCGAGTTCGACGCCAGGCTACCTCCAGTCCTCGCCGCTAAAACATCACCGAGCCGCCGTCCGACAATACAAGCCCTCCGCGCTCTGAGCTCACGGCCGCCACCGCCCTCCCGATCACCCGGAGTTGCATCAGTAGGTTCGCAATAACAAGGGCTACATGTTGGTACCACTCACCCTCGCCGGCGAGCCGCCGATCACCGACGACCATCGGGTCCAGAGCCGCCGTTGTCGGCATGGGCAACGTGGCCGTCCACGTCGGCGCCAGCGTCAGCCCCGTGCTCGCGTGGCAGCCAGGTGTCGCCCCGTCATCGTCCACATGTGTGCCCACGTGGGCAGTCCACCGGTCCCCAGCCCCGAGGCTCGGTAGACCCAGTCTACCGTGAGCCGTGCCGCTGACATGTGGGACCCACCTGTCAGGCCAACTGTCACCCCGTCCGAACGTCCTCAGCTGACGTCAGCGTTGAGCAATATTCCGATTTTTCTTTAGAGAAATAATTCGGAAATTCCAGAAAATCCAAATTAGGGTTTCTTTTAGATTTCCAATCTTCCAAAGCTCATAACTTTTGCATCCTAACTCCGATTGAGCCCATTCAAATTTCTAAATTTGTCTAAATTCAAGCTCTATTTATCTGACATTTTTATTTAATTTTTGGAGCTTATTTTGCCTCTGTTATTTATTTGTTTTGTTTGTTTTTGTTTCTTTTGCGAGTAGACGTAGATTCGTCAGAGAATTTTGTGGAAGAAGGAGCACCTCAAGATCAAGACCAGTACATAGACCTTTTCCAAGGCAAGTCATACCTTTGATCATCTTGAACCCAGTTTTCAAATTACTTTGTGTTAAATTATTGCATTCTACTTTAATTATTTATTTAAATGCTTTGGGCATAGTTATTATCCAAATTGTTATCACACCTTGGCCTTGTATGTCATAATTCCTTGTCACCCTAGATTGGTTATGAGTTGGTAATATTATAGCACCAACGTGGGTTGGTTAGATGCGAGTACAATTGCTTAGCCATGCTACGAGTCTCACATCTCATGTAAGTTGCAAATATTAATTATGACTAAGTGACTATGGAACTTTGTGTAAAACTGTGCTATGTGTTGTTACTTCGTGATGGCATGTGTTGCACTAAAACCAACTGGGTGGTAAAGGATTTAGACTGAGGCAAGTGGTGGAGACTGTGTGACATGGTGGTCTATGTGATGGGAATGATGGTCTTTGTGACTTAGTTAGAAAATGGAAGTCTTGCCTTGGTCAATTAAGGATTTAACTTTGTGCGCCATTGAACTGAGCCTCATGCACGCGACCACATGCCCGGTATGGGACGGGCCTAACTTAGTGTTATGGATTCTCGGCATTGATGTTCGGTGGATAGGTTAGGCTATGTGACAGGTGGAGGTGTGACTACTTGGTGGTTGCATCGCGGACGATTCGCCTTCCCGTCCCGGTGTGTGTGTTATACCAATTCTATCTCGAGCCGTATAGCGGTTTGTAAGCACACCGGGAATGTCAATGTTTGAGATGAAGTTTCGAACTGTTTTGTTACGATTGGTGCTTGCTACACTAGTTGTATCTTGTGGGTAAAGTGCACAACCTCTGCAAAGTGTTAAACAATCTATTCGAATAGCCGCGTCCGCGGTCATGGACATGCTCGGGGATTTCACACGAGGGGTAGTTTTCATAAAATGTGGGAATGGGAGCTGTGTGACCTTAATCATATGGCTATGTGAAATAATCTGTTTAGCTGTGTGTGTCTTTGTGATAACAACTGTTAAATTAATATTATTTATTTGTTTTGAATTATGTTTTCAATCTATTATTCGTATTCAATTGCAAATGTTGCTTTTATGCAAAAGAACCACAGAAGCCTTTTCTTTGGAATAAGCCTGCATCTATACATTGCATTCCGTGGTATGATTTGCGAGTACGGTTGTGTACTCACGCTTGTTGTAAAACTTTTGCCCAAACCTACAGAAGAGGAGGAGTCTACGCCTGCTTTCGAGGAGGAGTTCTTCAAGGTCGATCGTTCGTTAAGGTCTGGATCCCAGTCGGTTGCCTATGGTGAATTGGTGGGATCTACGCTGGAGTTATTTCCGTTCCACTGCTGTTTATTTCTCTGTTAGCCCTGCGTGGCTTAATAAGTGTAAACTCGACCATAAGGTCAAAATCCTTATTTGTTATTCAAATTAATCGTTTACTTTATTTATCGCTTGTGTGGATCGATATTTACCTATGTTAACCCTGTGTGCACTAGCGTGATCCTGGACTAGTGCAAGATATACGAGGGTTCCGAATCAATGATGCAGGGTCCCGACATTCTTCTACTACACAAGCAGTCGGGGGCTAAGAAATATACAAGTATGCACAATGAAAAGATAAACATAAACTTTATTGATGACAAAAGGTAAGTTCTTTACATTTACAATTCTAATATTACATTAATCTACTCTTTGGGGCCACAAGACTGGTCACTATACGACGGAGATCTGACCTCCATCTCCTCTACAACCTTGTTTCCAAAGGGTATTACTCCTTCAAAGATCTTGGTTGCTTCTTCCTCTGAGTAGTTGAAGTCCGCTTCGAGAGATTAAAGATTGATGGAGGGATCAGAAGCTTTAAGCTTTGCCAAAGCAAAGCTAACTCCATTAGCAACAACATTCTTCATGGTCTGTGCATGGTTCTTCAAGCAAACTTTTGAGATCTTCAAGTTGTCGGCCAAGGTAATTTACCTTCTCCACCGGATCTCTTAAAAAGGGCAAGCATAATACCGATCCCATGTCGAAAATCATTTTGTTGAGAGCCTTGACCTTCTCTTCAAGACTCCGCCCGAGTTCTGCCTCCTTGTCGTGCTCGAACTCAAGAACTTTTTCTAATTTTTGAACTTGCTCTACACGAGTGGATCAAAAATTAAAGAAATATAATTAAGAAACAAACAATAATTTGGTCAGATTTACAACTAGTTACCTTGAGTTTTCTTCTCGGAAGCCGCGATGGCTTCTTTGTGCTTGAGGGAAGATTCATTAAACCTGGTCGACTAGTCTTCGATCGACCGGTCTTTTGCCTGATATATCTCTTCAAGTGAGGATATAACGGCTTTCTTAGCCTTAGCTTCTTTTTCAAAATTTTCTAGATCTGTCAAGTACGACAAAGGAGGAAATTTAGAAAAGAACAAAATAGCAAGAAGGGAAGAAGAAGTCAAGAAGTTCTTACTTTTCAATTCGGAGTTTTTCTTCTCCAGGATAGTTATTCACTGGGTCAGTCTGATGAACCCGAAGGTCCGATTGTTGGCCCGATCTTTCGATGAGAATGATAAGCTCGGTAGGCGTCGCTCAACTCTGACGATCCTGGCTACGAACACGTAAGGCTCGAAACCACGCAATCGCTGAACTGATTGACAAGTCGTTATCAACGGTGCGAATACCTGCATGACGACCACGAAGGTCGATTCCTGTATACACCGAAGAAGCACGCAAGAAAAAGATAAAGCAATCTTAAATTGCAAATAGGGATTGAAATATTGAATTGAGTTGGGATTTTGAAGCGGTATTATGGTTGGTCTAGTCGACACAAGCCAATACACGAAGTTGCAACAAGGCTAATTTTTAACTAAACAAAATCCGAGCAAACTAGAGGGGGTGCGACCTCCTTAAATAGGGGATGAGGAGCCACACATCTAATAGAACCAGCGGGGCAGGACTAAATTCGCAGGTTACTATTCATGTGAACAGTCCCTCCAGGTGGGCCGCCGGCAGATGGGCCAAGTTCAGTATGATTACAAAGCCCAAGTTGGTCCAAACAGGTGATATGACATCTTCTTTTGATGATTGCGGTCAGTACAGAAGGAATTTGGAGGTGAGACTGGATCCGTTGGAAAGAGGACAAAATAAGCTTTCTATCAAGTACTCGTGGACCTCCAACAGACTCTGTATGTGAAAGTTATGCCCATTTGAAGTTGATCTTTGTCGGTGATTCGAATCGATCGACTAAAACATATCCAATTTTGGCACATGCAATAGCACCATGGCTTGTAGACATGGTACCATGGTATGTAGACATAGCACCATGGCATATAGACGTAGCTCGATCCAATTGGGTGATATGGTCTTGCATCAGCCGAAAGTCCTATTGGAGAAGATGTTGTTAAAGTAGAGGATGCCGTGCAGCAGGTCGAAGCAGTGGTTGCGTCCTTAGGTTTGATGTCGTCATCACAGTTCTCCGACCACGGCAATATTCTCCGCCATATGCTACAAAAATAGCAAACTTCTTTGAGTTTTTTAATAAACTTTAAAGAAAAGACTATAAGAGTGGTCATAGGTGCCTACCTGGATCGCTATGTTCGCATATTCAAAGTAAATAGCATTAGGGCCCGTCTCTAATTGATGGTCCGAGATTCTCCTCTAGGCCTCATCGAGCTTCTCATCATCAAAGATTTGAGGGCAATTGGGGAAATTGCTAGGACGAGGAGACTTTCTCAATAACAAAGAAATCCTCTCTCCTTGAACGATTCAAGCAGGAGGTGGAACCTGCTGAGGCTCATCTTCGACTCCAGCCTCCTTATACGGAGATGAAGCCCCCAAGGAATCCTAGGCAATGGGAACCAGAACTGGAGCCGCCACCTGCTTAGGGGCTGGCTCGACCACTCTTTCCTTAGGAGTTTTCTACTAAAGGGTGTTCTGATCGGAGGCGACCGGAACACCAGCGGATCTACGAAAATAGAAGAAAGGAAAATAAAGATTTTAGAATACCAGAAACATTAAAGGTGATCATCATCTTTAGTGGTCATTGAGGAGGAATCGGTCGGAACAACAGTTGATATAGAGCCCTCACCGGACTCTTTTATCCTCAACCCGACCGCCTACATATTAGAGTAGAGTTATATACCGATCGGGGAATATATAAACGATGAAGAAAAAGTTGTTATTTATCTTGAGTCTTTCTATTCTCTCTTCTGCAGAGACAATAGCCAAAATACGGGGAAACTCAACCTTGTCATCAAGCTCCCGGTGCAGATCATTCTGATCCGCTCTCTGACTTTAGTAGAGGAAAGGGCTTCAAAAGAATAAAAAGATTTCACGGTTACAAAAAAAAATCAGCTAAATAAACCATACTGGTCGGGATTGTTCAGAACTTACATCCAATAGAATCCCTGGTCGGGTCGTTACGACCAATGTACCAGAGCATGGAACGATCTCGAAGCTTTAAGGGACTTATCCAATGCATGAAAAAATCCCTCACCACATGCCAAGAAGTCAAGCCCTTGGCGCTGAGGTTTTGGATGGCTTCGATCCATCTTCCGACCTTTCCCTTCTCCGAGGTGGACCTCCACCTTGGATTCTCGCTCGCCACTTTGCCGGCAAAGCAGAGGCTATCCTCTTTTGAGACTATCATGTAAAACTAACTTTTCTTCCATGATGACCATGAGGACTTGGAATACATGCGAATGTACTCCTCTGCCTTCCCGTCGTGAAGACGCAATGAGCATTCCCCAGCTAATGCCATTGATTTCCCAAACCTCACCATCTTATAAAAGTACTGAAGATCTTCAGATCCGGTCGGATCCCCAGGTACGCCTCATAGAGGTATATGAAGATACTAAGGTTGGTGATCGAATTGAGGGCCAGGTTCACCAATTCAACTCTATAGTACTCAAGAACCTTGGAGAGGAATTTATACGCTGGCAACCTGATCCCGCACTCAATATAGGCAAGAAAAACATGGATTTGTCCGTCGTTACTGCTCGAGAAATGCTCTCCGACCACTGATCTCCAAGAAATTAGATTCTGGTTAATGAGTGTCCCGATCTTCTCCAAAGCCTTGAGCTTCTTCTTGCTCGATCAGAAACTAACCATTTGGTGATTGAGTCCGACATTTTTTGATTTTGGGCGAGAGCATAAGAGGAAGTCGGAGGAGATTTTTTGCAAGAGGATGAAAGGGGATAAAAAAATCTGAGAGCGTAAAAACCCTAAAGCCATGTGCAATGGGGATTTTACAGCCACATTCCTTTAACCGCAAAAAGGAGTTGCTTGAAGTCCAACGGACACAAATCTTTTCAATGTCCAACGGATACAAAACTCTTCGGTTCCCTATACAGTTTCTTAACTTTAAAGTGAATACAGACCACCTCGTTTTTACATCATTAAATGAGAGCCTGCCCGATACGAATTTCATCAGAGAAGGTTCACACTACAAATTCATTAAAAGTTCAGGGCTAGCTGACGTGGATTAAATCTCTAAATGTTACTTTATTTAATTAAAGACCACACATCCTTCGTGGTCGTAACCCCTAAGGCCAATGACCCCCATGGTCGTGATGATTCGAGAGGTTAGATTATGGGTACCCTGGTCGGACGAGGTCTTATACCTAATCCCTGACCAAGTGATTGCTCGTAGCAGCAAGTGGACTGATACTTAGATCCGATTCCAAGTATATTCCTTACCGAGTGATGAATGGAACACATGTCATATTTGTTCCAAACCACGCGACACTTCACAATCCTAAGTTACTGACAATAATCACAATATGGTTTTATCTCCCACTGACATTAACCAGTGATCAGTTGCTGGTTTACCAAACAACAACTGCCTCCCTGACCAGACACATCACTTGCAACAGGCGCCTTCTTCAGGAGTCACTGTCACGTCTTCGTCAGTTATTTAAAGGAAGATCAAGAAGTAATAGGGGGATCCGAAATGAACAGATCATCGAAGGACACAAGATCTAGTGATTTGAAGACAATTGAAGCATTAGAATAGCAACAAATTCAGTGTAATTAGGGCTAGTCCACCGCCTTGTCAAGGGCACCCCTATAAAGATCTAGTTCACTACAAGCAGTCCATCGAGTCCGGTATCCAGCAGCACAATAAGCATCAGTACTTCAGTAGAAGCAGCAGCATAGCAACCAGATCCACCCAGTCGGTCTTCATCTTTCTTCAAGTAGCCGAGCTAGCAGTCGCTGCTCCTCAGTCCTTCTGGGGCAAAGGAGATCCCCAAGCTCACTATCCAGCACGGAGAAGCCTTTCCTCCTTCCTCAAGAAGGCCATGTTTCTCTCACCTCGGGCAACTGCCGCCCTCACACGGATCTGGTGTCACCCGCTGTCGCCATCGTCACTTGATCACACCTCGAGCTGTGCCAGATCTCCTCTGCCTCGCCTCACCTCGGAGCCCCTACTCCTGGATCCGCACCACCTCCGCCTCCTTGGTCCCGGTTCAGCGCTGGCGCTGCCGTCGGGATCTAGCGCTCGATCCCCTACTTCCGCCACCTCTTCGCCGACCCAGCCTAGATCCGGTGCATCATTGACCACCAAATCTGGTGAGATCCGAAGCTCTCCTCGATCCCAGAGCTTGCCCTATCTGGAGCTCGTCCATCAACTCACGACTACCATCGAAGCCATCCGGATCCATGTAGCAGTGCCACCTCGAGCTCGTCTGGTGCCCTCTCGACTTCGACCTCTCCTCGCCAGCTCAGTTGTTCGACTCCTCGCTAGTGTTCCTCATCCTCAAGCTCAGTGTTGCTGGAGCTCCTTGTCCTCGTTGGACCACCTTCTACCAGCGCCACTGGCTCATCTTCACCAAAATCAACGCTGTCGGCTCATCTTCGTCGGATTTTGGCATCCGCCCCATTTTTCAGAGATCATCCTCTTCGCCAGATCTAGGTGGGATCTGGCCATCCTCACTACCAAAGCTCACCTTCACCATCAGCAACCAGATCAGGTGGTTTCCGCCGTCGCCTAGGCATCACCATCTCGTCTACACATCGCAGCGGGTCGGATTCGACCGGATCCGATCTAGCGCGGACATATTCTTCAACCACCCATCACCGACGCTGTCGAGTTCCTCTATGCTACCAGCGTTGGGATGGGGGGAGGAGCCATCGTCTCCATGTAGTCGGTTCATCTTCATCTTCCCAGATGGCTTCATCATCTTCACCGGCTCCGATTGGAGTTGGCCATCTCGCTAGCTTCATCGTTGTCACTGGCCATCTCCATCACCAGCTCCTGTCAGGGCTAGCCATCTCGCCGGTTTTGTTGTCGCCGCTGGCCATCTTTGTAACATCCCAAAGTTATGTTACCAAAATAAAATAAATAAAGTTATTGGATTTTATGAAATTTGGAATAGTTTGATTGCCTTATTTGAATTTCTGAAGTTTTAAAAGTCAAAAATTTAAAATTTATTTGAAGTTCTTGAAGTTTCAGTTGGTTTGATCTGAAAAATAAAGTTTAAATTAATTCCTAGAATTTTCTGAGTTTTTAAAAAGCTTTTTCCTAAATATATTAAAGCCAAAATAATTTATTTGCGAAATTAATAGCCAATTATGAGTTGGAAATATTTTTATTAAGCCCAAAATAAATAAGGGAATTTCTGTGAATTTTCTCATAACTCTTGGATTTTATTTGCTATTTTCTAGAAGCTATTTTGATTTATCTCCATTTCTGAAATTGGAAAATCAATTAAAAATACGGAAAACCTCTTGGGCCGAAACCTCCTCGGTCCGGCCCATTTCCTCTGCGCCCAATCGGTAGCTCCCGCACGTTCACCCCCTCTCTCCCTCACCGCTCGATCCCCATCAGACGGCCACCCCCGCCCCACGCCACCCTACCTCCCCGCACCGTTGGATGCAAATCCAACGGCGTGCAGCCCTTCTCCCTCTCGCGTTCTTCTCCGCGCAGCCGCCTCGCTCCGCCGCCATTTGAAGCTCCATCTTCGCCGCGAAATCCTCCCCCATTCCTTGTGCGAGGGCGCGCATTAAAATACGTGATTGACGCCGCCTCCCCTACGGGCCGTTGCCCCTTCACCGCACGCGGGATCCTCGTAACCGCGCCATCACCGCCACGACGCCCAGCCACCGATCTCCTTGCTCCGGCCCCCTCCGCCCCTATAAAAGCAAGCACAAGGTGCCCCTTTCCTCCCTCATCCCATTCCCGGCAGCCACCCCTCTTCTACCCCTCTCGGTTCGCCGGATTTCAAGTTTTTCCACCGGCGGCCGTCACCTAGTCGCCGCTTCGCTTGCGCCGACACCGCGCCGACACCAGCAGCTTTCGCTGCACTGCCGCCTACGCCGTGGCGCACTCTCGCCTCGCTCGGCGCCACGAGCTCGCCGCCGCCACCCGCCGCGCCGCTCTTTCGCCGCCGCGGCGATTCTTCGCCCCGAGCACCGCAGTGGTAAGCCCTGAGATCCCCATACTCCCCTCTTTCATCTGGTGCCCTCACCGGCCGACGTTGTGCCACCGTTCGCCGGCGCCATTTGGGCCCGAGTCGCCGCCGGTTTTCGCCGTTGGGGCCGCCACCGTGGCCGCCACCCGTGCGCCACCTCACGGCCACCTCAGCACAAAAGCCGACGTGGAGCCCATATGGTGCCACGTCATCCCACACGCAACCAGCCCCGCCACCCCATTCATGTTCACATACACCGAGTCCACGGTGGACTTTGACTAACTGTGGCGTGGTCCATGGATCACGCCCACATGTCAGCGACTCAGCGATTTTTAGTTTTAAAATAATTCAGCCGAAAATTATTTTCCTGAGGGTTGACGTCATCTTGCGCAATAATTAGGATTTCCTTTAGAAAAATAATTCAAGAAATTCAATAAAATCTGATTTTAGGGTTTATTTAGATTTAGAACTTCCCGGGGTTCGTTCTCCCTCATACGAACTCCGATTTCGTCGATTCAAATTCCTAAATTCATATAAAATCAAGATCTAGCCATCTAAACCAAAATTATTTAATTTTGAGTTCATTTGATCAATAATTCATTTAAACCCTAGTTTATTATTTCATGTAAACACAAACTTAGAAAATTCATATCTTTGGAATCCCAACTCCGATTTAGTCCATTCAAATTTGTAAATTCATGTAAAATTATTACCTAGCTAACTAATCCAAAATATTTCTATTTGGAGTTAATTTGATCTGTCTTTTTGAATTTATTTGAATTTGGTTTGAATTTGGCGTATTTTGCGATTAGATTTAACGACTTGACGAGAATCGATTTCGACGCGATTGAAGATCAACATAAGAGGATTGATTTTGACTGTATGATCATCGTGATCGTACACTTGGACTACCTGAAGATAGTACTTGTGAGTACTAGGTGACCTGTTAAGAAAAACAACGTCACCTCAACACCGGGCGTTCATAAGGTGATACATTAAGAAAAAGAACGTACCTCATCAAGAAAGGCAAGTTATATCCTTGATCATATTGATCCCACTATTTCAAATTATTTATATTATATTTTAAACTATTACTGCATGCATATGTTAATACAATTATTTTACTTCCTTGTTTTAATTTCCTGGTTATTCCAATTTTCCTTGTATGGCCAATTTGAATATTGAACGTGAATACCTTGTCACCATTGGACAAAATAATACTAAAATAATCATATGCTTAGCCATGCTGATAGACCAAACCTGTTTATTTTGGGGAATTTCAGCCAGAAATCAATTGTTGTTTAGATGGTATCCATGACATCGGTATGTTATGGAAGTTTATGACTTTGAAAAAGGAAATAAATGAAAATGGTTTGGACTTGGGCATAATGGATGTTTGGTGGGTGCAAGTTTATGCACGGGTTCAATCGGGTATGGTTGAGGCCCATGGGTTTTGATGGAAAGTTGCCCAGGTCAGTTAAGGACCGGTCTTCGGGTGTATGATGCTAAGCCATACCGTACCACCACATGTCCCTAGTATGGGTTGGGACCTGGCTGACTAATTTGCAAAGTTCCATGGCGGTCGACACAACTGTTTCGGTGGGTTGTCTTTCATGACTATATTCCCCACCGCACAAGAGGGCTTACAAAGGTTGTTGCCAATGGAGCGAAACCTTAGTGAGGTAGATCTGCGGTGGAATGGCGCTTTGTAAAAGCCTTGTCACGTGCTCTAGGCTCGCTACCTAAGGTAGTAAGCGGTGGTATCGACGGATCTTAGAACAAACCGTGAAGTCGTGTCTTGTGGGTAAAGCCGCACAACCTCTAGAGTGTAAAACTATTCGAATAGCGTGTCCACGGTCATGGACATGCTAGCGAATCGCTCAAAGTTAGACTTTGGTTTTGTTTGAAAAAGATTTCTTCCAAATTGGTTTATCCAAATGGGAATTTGGGCAGAAGCCTTGTGATAGGAGGGTATCCTTCACCATTCATGTGTGAATGTTATCGACTATAAATCCGAGAATTTACAAAATGATTTGTAGTTATAAAATAATCGCTTTAGAACTTAGTACAAGTATTTAAAGAAAATATCGCTTTATGCAAATCAACCCATAAGCCATCCTTGTTACATCCATATATGCATGTCATTACATTACTTGATGGGTGTAACTTGCGAGCACGAAGTTGTGCTCATGCTTGCTTTATGCAAACAAAATTTGAGAGGAGAAGGACTTCGCTACCGATGTGGATCTCGACGACTAGGCCGCTACGATCGATTGCACGTGGCGGTGCATTGTCGACTCTACTACTTCTTCTTCGTCTTCATTTGTGTTCTTTATTGTTAGTTTGTAAGCCTCTTTTGTAATAAACTCTGTTGATTATTAATAAAGTTGTGATATGAATTTGTTACCATATTTGTTTACTGTGTGAACTAGCGACTGATCATGGGACTAGTTCAGAAATGCACAGAGGATCTGGGATATTAATCCCGGGTTGTGACAAAGTGGTATCAGAGCCATATCGACTGTAGGTCGTGACTTAGTTAGAATGGCCGTTAGTTGAAAAACTTCAAAATTCATTTTATAACAAGAAAAACAAATTCTTCTCTCCTTATCTTGGTCGTCTACCTATAGCTTCTTCGTAGAAAATATTTCTTTCCTAAATCTTTCCTCACCATTTTATAATGTGAATGGATCCTCTTTCTTTGTAAATTCCTATAGATGGTCAACACGTTTTAACCCTTACGTTCAAGACCAGAAGGCATGAAGCTGTCAAAGAAGCATCGTCGTCAGAGACTACGAGCAGAAGATACGATGTCAGCCCAACCATATAGTATAGGTTTGCCAAGACTCATTCTGTGCATTGAGTCGATCCACCAAATTAAGAATCTCAATCCATAGAACGTTGTATTTTTGAAAAGTTGATCAGTTGGTTCTTTCGTTGGGAGTGTTATTTTGCTCTATCCCCTTAGTTATTCTTATTTGTCTCTTCCCTACCCCTTGTCTCCTTCCCTAACCCTCTGGAGAAACCAACAGATGGTGAACCCTCATCACCCGGGAAGTGGAACCGGCACCAATGATGATGGAAATACCCCAATTCCACCACCAGCAATCAATGGATCGGAATGGCAACAAATGATGGCCAATCAAAACCGTCTGATCGAGCTGCTCTCCCAGTCCATCAACAACAGTCAAGCCCGACAAGCTATAGCTCTAACTCCAACTCCACCACCCCAAAGGACCAGTATGTCAGAATTCATGAGGATGCGTCCGCCAACCTTTTCAACAAGCACAGAGCCCATGGATGCAGATGATTGGCTCCGGGCAATTAGTAAGAAGTTGGATATTGCTCAGTGCACCAATCACGAGAGGGTGTTGTTTGCTTCACACCAGCTCATGGGTCCAACCTCCGAATGGTGGGACAACTTTAGCATCTCACATGCTGATGCTCAGACCATCACCTGGAATGAATTTGTCCGAGCTTTTCGCCATGCACATATTCCTGCTGGCATGATGACCCTCAAGAAGAAGGAATTTCATTCGCTACACCAAGGCAACCACTCTGTGACTGAGTACCTGCACAAGTTCAATCAACTGGCACGTTATGCCCCAACGATGTTGCAAGAGATGAAGACAAACAGGAAAGATTCCTTGAAGGACTCAATGACGACTTGTCCGTTCAGCTGATTTCCCAGGATTACACCGACTTCCAGCAGCTAGTCGACAAGACAATTCGTCAAGAAGGCAAGCACCGCGAGATGGAGAATTGCAAGAGAAGAATGGCTGCACAACAGTCCAACTTAGGGAATTTTACTAAAGCCAGAAAAACTTCATCGTATCAAGTCAAGCCCCAACCAGCAGCAGACAACCCAGTCAACTTGGAATCCTCCAACACATATGAGGATGCTCAGGCACAGAAGGACCCATCTTATGTTGCAGGCATCACATGCTTCAACTGCCATGAGGTTGGGCATTTCGCTAGTAAATGTCCAAAGAAGCAGCAGGCAGCAAACCCAGTCAACCCTAAAGTCAACATCATGCAAGCAAACAAGAAGCTGCAAAATTCTGGACGAGGACGTTTGTACAATGTCACAACTCAAATTCTGTCAGATGATGAGCAGGATGTGGACGACAACAACTCCAGTTGAAAACCTTGTATCCCTAGCTTTCTTTCTAGCCACTCCGAATCTCGGGGACAAGATTCCTTTTAAGGGGGGTAGTTTGTAACATCCCAAAGTTATGTTACCAAAATAAAATAAATAAAGTTATTGGATTTTCTGAAATTTGGAAGAGTTTGATTGCCTTATTTGAATTTCTGAAGTTTTAAAAGTCAAAAATTTAAAATTTATTTGAAGTTCTTGAAGTTTCAGTTGGTTTGATCTGATAAATAAAGTTTAAATTAATTCCTAGAATTTTCTGAGTTTTTCAAAAGCTTTTCCCTAAATATATTAAAGCCAAAATAATTTATTTGCGAATTTAATAGCCAATTATGAGTTGGAAATATTTTTATTAAGCCCAAAATAAATAAGAGAATTTCTGTGAATTTTCTCATAACTCTTGGATTTTATTTGCTATTTTCTAGAAGCTATTTTGATTTATCTCCATTTCTGAAATTGGAAAATCAATTAAAAATACGGAAAACCTCTTGGGCCGAAACCTCCTCGGTCCGGCCCATTTCCTCCACGCGCCGGCCCAGTCAGCCGCTCCTCCCGCACGTTCACCCCCTCTCTCCCTCACCGCTCGATCCCCATCAGACGGCCACCCCCGCCCCACGCCACCCTACCTCCCCGCACCCTTGGATGCATATCCAACGGCGTGCGCCTCTTCTCCTCTCGCGTTCTTCTCGCGCGCCCGCCCGCCGCCATTAGCCGCCATTTGAAGCTCCATCTTCGCCGCGAAATCCTCCCCCATTCCTTGTGCGAGGGCGCGCATTAAAATACGTGATTGACGCCGCCTCCCCTACGGGCCGTTGCCCCTTCACCGCACGCGGGATCCTCGTAACCGCGCCATCACCGCCACGACGCCCGGCCACCGATCTCCTTGCTCCGGCCCCCTCCGCCCCTATAAAAGCAAGCACAAGGTGCCCCTTTCCTCCCTCATCCCATTCCCGGCACCCACCCCTCTTCTACCCTCTCGGTTCGCGGATTTCAAGTTTTCCACCGTGGCCGTCACCTAGTCCGCGCCTCATGCGCGCCGAAACCGCCGCCGCGTCCTCGCCGCCGACACCAACAGCTTCGCAGTGCCGCCTACGCCGTCGCGCACCTCGCCGCTCGGCGCCACCGAGCTCGCCGCCGCAACCCGCTCGCGCGCCGCTTTTCGTCGCCGCGGCGATTCTTCGCCCCGAGCACCGCGGTGGTAAGCCCTGAGATCCCCATACTCCCCTCTTTCATCTGGTGCCCTCACCGGCCGACGTTGTGCCACCGTTCGCCGGCGCCATTTGGGCCCGAGCCGCCGCCGGTTTTCGCCGTTGGGGCCGCCACCGTGGCCGCCACCCGTGCGCCACCTCACGGCCACCTCAGCACAAAAGCCGACGTGGAGCCCATATGGCGCCACGTCATCCCACACGCAACCAGCCCCGCCACCCCATTCACTGTTCACATACACCGAGTCCACGGTGGACTTTGACCAACCGTGGGCGTGGTCCATGGATCACGGGCCCACATGTCAGCGACTCAACGATTTTTAGTTTTAAAATAATTCAGCCGAAAATCATTTTCCTGAGGGTTGACGTCATCTTGCGCAATAATTAGGATTTCCTTTAGAAAAATAATTCAAGAAATTAAATAAAATCTGATTTTAGGGTTTATTTAGATTTAGAACTTCCTGGGGTTCGTTCTCCCTCATACGAACTCCGATTTCGTCAATTCAAAAATCCTAAATTCATATAAAATCAAGATCTAGCCATCTAAACCAAAATTATTTAATTTTGAGTTCATTTGATCAATAATTCCTTTAAACCCTAGTTTATTATTTCATGTAAACACAAACTTAGAAAATTCATATCTTTGGAATCCCAGCTCCGATTTAGTCCATTCAAAATTTTAAATTCATGTAAAATTATTACCTAGCTAACTAATCCAAAATATTTCTATTTGGAGTTAATTTGATCTGTCTTTTTGAATTTATTTGAATTTGGTTTGAATTTGGCGTATTTTGCGATTAGATTTCGACGACTTCGGAGAATCACATTTCGACGCCGATTGAAGATCAACATAAGAGGATTGATTTTGACTATATGATCATCGTGATCGTACACTTGGACTACCTGAAGATAGTACTTGTGAGTACTAGGTGACCTGTTAAGGAAAACAACGTCACCTCAACACCAGACGTTCTGTTAAGGTGATATGTTAAGAAAAACAACGTCACCTCATCAAGCAAGGCAAGTTATACCCTTGATCATATTGATCCCACTATTTCAAATTATTTATATTATGTTTTAAACTATTACTGCATGCATATGTTAATACAATTATTTTAATTCCTTGTTTTAATTTCCTAGTTATTCCTATTTTCCTTGTATGGCCAATTTGAATATTGAACGTGAATACCTTGTCACCATTGGACAAAATAATACTAAAATAATCATATGCTTAGCCATGTGATAGACCAAACCATTTATTTTGGGAATTTCAATGTAAATCAATTGTTGTTTACATGGTATCCATGACATCGGTATGTTATGGAAGTTTATGACTTTGAAAAAGGAAATAAATGAAAATGGTTTGGACTTGGGCATAATGGATGTTTGGTGGGTGCAAGTTTATGCACGGGCTCAATCGGGTATGGTTGAGGCCCATGGGTTTTGATGGAAAGTTGCCTAGGTCAGTTAAGGACCGGTCTTCGGGTGTATGATGCTAAGCCATACCGTACCACCACATGTCCCTAGTATGGGTCGGGACCTGGCTGACTAATTTGCAAAGTTCCATGGCGGTCGACACAACTGTTTCGGTGGGTTGTCTTTTATGACTATATTCCCCCACCTGGCACAAGAGGGGGCTTCCGAAAGGTTGTAGCCAATGGAAGCGAAACCTTAGTGAGGGTAGACTGCGGTGGAATGACGCTTTGTAAAAGCCTTGTCACGTGCTCTAGACTGCTTACCTAAGATAGTAAGCGGTGGTATCGACGGATACCGAACAAACTGAAGAAGTCGTGTCTTGTGGGTAAAGCTGTACAACCTCTGCAGAGTGTAAAACTATTCGAATAGCCGTGTCCACGGTCATGGACATGCTAGCAGAACTGCTCAAAGTTAGACTTTGGTTTTGTTTGAAAAAAAGACTTCTTCCAAACTGGTTTATCCAAATGGGAATTTGAGCAGGAAGCCTTGTGATAGGAGGGTATCCTTCACCATTCATGTGTGAATGTTATCTGACTATAAATCTGAGAATTTACAAAATGATTTGTAGTTATAAAATAACTGCTTTAGAACTTAGTACAAGTATTTAAAGAAAATGCTGCTTTATGCAAATCAACCCATAAGCCATCCTTGTTACATCCATATATGCATGTCATTCTGTTACTTGACGGGTGTAACTTGTGAGCACAGAAGTTGTGCTCATGCTTGCTTTATGCAAACAAAATTTCAGAGGAGAAGGACTTCGCTACCGATGTGGATCTCGACGACTAGGCCGCTACCCCAGTCGATTGCCTGTGGCAGATTGCTGGACTCTACTACTTCTTCTTCGTCTTCCGCTGTGTTCTTTATTGTTGGATGTAAGCCTCTTTTGTAATAAACTCTGTTGATTATTAATAAAGTTGTGATATGAATTTGTTACCATATTTGTTTACTGTGTGAACTAGCGACTGATCATGGGACTAGTTCAGAAATGCACAGAGGATCTGGGATATTAATCCCGGGTTCTGACAATCTTCATCTCCAAGCTCTTGCCCAGTTTCTCTTTTTGCTAGCCAGTGTTGAGGTGCTCTGCTTTGTTGCTGTGTTGGCTGGCTGTTGTGCTGGTGTGCGCTTCTTCCTCTACTGCTAGTATCTGCTGCTTGTATCCTGCTAATAGTTGTTGCTACTATGTTAGTATCTTTAGTCTATTTCCTTGGATTTCCATCGAGTACATCCAAGTCCGCTGCATATCTGTGGACGCCCCGGAATATTGGAAATGTAATTAATTACATTTATACTGTAGCATAATTCTTACTTAAGGAACAGTGCTGCTCCTTTGGTAAGGATCATACTAAAAGCATAAGTTTAATAAGTGACAGATCCAATATTCAGGCTTCCCGGATATATGTCTCACAATGGTTCCCAGGATCAACGACCATTGCACATATATCCTTCAACAACATTGCATCATACACATACAAGTCATACATTTAAATAATTAAACATAAGTTTACAACTTTCGGTTTAGTACTACATTATCATGTGACTTGGTCACTACAAAAAGTTTAACAGCGGAAGCAAAATAAAACGGCAACATCCACCAATGGCCCCATCCACATGAGCGATTGCGTGGAGGAAAGAAGTAGCTTTACTCGTTAGCGTCACCCTGATCGACGCTAACGGGCACTTCATATAAATAACCGTCCTCACCTGCAACATTAGGTTATAGCACCTTGAGTACGGAAGGTACTCAGCAAGACTTACACAAACTAATAAAAGAAAGTGTTTATTAGAACCTATTCAAAGGAGTAGAATTTATACATGCATAAGGTTGCAACAGGAAGGTATAATGGTTAAATTTTGCATAAAGCAGTACATCTTAACCTACAAATGATATATTTTGACAAAACCATTTAATAAATCAAAGTTGGACTAGAACAGTAAGTAAATGAAATAATTAAAAACAGTACATTGCATGAATTCCCTCATGCAGAACCAGAAACCGAAACCAGATTTGTAAATCAAAACTCTATACATGTGACATCAATTCAAGTTATCGTCCATGACCGTGGACACGGCTATTCGAACAGTTTGATACCCTGCAGGGGTGTACAACTTTACCCACACGACTTAGTCAGCCCGTTGCCTTCGGATGCCTCCGAATGATGACATACTTCCTTTGGTATGCCGACCGGGGAAACTAACATTTGGCATTTTTCAACAAGTTAACACTATTGAGTTGGATACCCATGTGTGAACTGATCTCGCTTAAACAACGTCTGATAGCATCTGTCTAACCGGGGCACACATGTTGCGTCAGGAATGCCGATCCAACCATAAGAAGTAATGCGTTGGGTTCGCTACCCATAGTAAATTGCAATCGGCATCTTTAAGGTACGTACATGCGACGGAGCACATATACGCCCTCACCCTTCTAAGGACATCTGATACTGACATACAAGCTCACATGGCATAAAACGCAGTCATAAGACCAGAGCATCTATGCTATACAAGATCAATACACATATCCTTACTCTCCTGTTTCCAACTCAATAGTCTTAGCCCTTTACTTAACCAAACAGCGCTCATACACTGCGCGTGGAAGTACGTGGGGAACTTGAATTGAACAATCAGAGTTCAGTCCTTAATTAATCCAGACAAGTCCACCACAATTCCCAATCTCGTGCACAAAAGCACCAGCACTAGCATCCTCTTGTCCAGATCAATTGAAATTTAAAATGAAATTCTGATTTAAAGAAACTGGACAAAGAATCAAGTTACTGAAATTGGTTTGTTGTTCCCAGGTTTGACAAGTTAATCTTGTCAAACTTTTAAATTTATCTAGACTGCATGTCTAAGCCAACTCTAGAAATCAACCTTATAGTATACATTACTATTCTAGAGTTGAGTGTATGGTCATTATTAAGGTAATCCACAATGTTAGGTCATAACTAACTACTAACATATCACAATTTGTATTTTCAGAAAAGTAGCATGCAACAGATGTCACTGTATTTTGAAAATCTATTGTATGAAACTTTGGGATCAACATGGTGCAAAGAGGATGCTTGCCTTGATAATAATAAACTTCTTGTACAGGCTCAGGTTGCTCAGAAATAGTTTCAAAGACTTCAGAAGAACCAGATTCTAAAAAGAGACAACAAAATCCAATGAACACAAAATTGACAGCAAGTGCAGACTGAAAGAAAAATGTATGATTAATATAGAAATGCATGTTTAACAGTATGTTTAAGCTATATCTACCCTAATAATAAAATAATAACCCATATTATCATATACAGTCTTTAAATAACAGAAACTAAAATTTAGATCAAAGTTGCAGGTTTCATATTTTGAAAAGAATTGAAAACAGGACAGATTACAGATTATGGGAAAAAGGAAAATAGGTCAAGCAAAGATTCTGAAAAGAAGCTTAGCTTGATCTTTTAGGGTAATCAACATCCCAAGCTAACCCTAACCCATCTCTAATCGGTTAGATTACAAAAGCTAAAGAAAAATCTATGTTGTCGGCTGAACCGACAATAGAGAACAGAGATCAATCTCTGCTACAAGATTAAGTAGATGATAAGAAAGATCAAAAGAATAACTTATTATGCTACTAGGGTTTGGTTGAAAACTACCTAAGACAATAGGTTGACAGGAGAAACCCTAGAACCTTGAAAACGATATGAAAGACCAAAAAGTTACAAAACTAACTTTTCAGTTTAAAGCAAGTTGAAGTTACTGATATTCAAGGGAATGATGCATGTGAGTTGTTAAGGTCCCTAAGATGCTCAAGATGACAAAACTCACAGTTTTAGCTTACCAGGCTAAGGGAAGCACTGAAGGTTCCTAAAACCAAGTTTGATCAGGAGAGAAATAAGCTCGGGTTCAACCTACAAAAGATGTTAAGCTTATATCACAAAGTGAAACAAGCATCTAGGATGGATAAGCAAAGGGTAGGAGCAAGAAACTCCACTGGACAGCAATGGAAGATGATAAGCTCCAGTGGTCAACAATGGCAAGACTCAAAAGCTAGGGTTATATATAGAGGTTGAGCTACGGGGCAAAGGAGAAGGGTCTAGAGTTGATGAGGTGTCCATTTAGGCTAAACATCCAAAAATTAGTTGCATAATCTTTGGATAAATCCTCTCCTCTGTTTACGTAAATGGCGCGCATACATGAGGCAAAGAGAAAGAGAGGCAACATCGACATGTGGGTCCCAATGTCACCGCGATCCTGCGCGACTCTAACATGCGAAAGAACATCGACCGTCCGATTAGAAATGGCGCTACGATGAATAGAGGGGTTAAAAGAATTTAAACGATATCGATTAATATGGGCCGTGCGATCTCAAACGAACGGTGGAGATTTAATGGAGCCTTCGGGTAACCCAAAGGTTACATTCAAAGAGGAGCGTTGGATTAGAATCCAACGGTCCTATGAAGATCGGGCCCTAAACGCACGCGGTCAAAAAGGGCACCGTAGGATGGAGATCCAACGGCCAGAAATAAATGTGCGCCCTTGAGTTCAAAAACGAAAAGAGCGGCGCGGTTGGATTTAAGATCGACGGTGGAGATTGGGTTGAGGTCGGGTGACGAGCGGCACAATCACCCTAGACCGTCCGATTAGATCAATGGCTCAGATCCAATGTGATGTTCGGGTGACCCGAACGGCACAATGAATCTGGCACGTTCATTAAGATCCAACGGCGGAGGATTGGAGGCGCGTTAGAGTTTTGAGTTAAGATGGGAGGGCTGTTGGATGAAGATCCAACGGTGGAAAGTGCTTTGCGCACGTGGAGAGTCCACGCGGCTTAGCGAATCACGGCCATCCATCAAGAAATCGACGGCTCACGTTCGCTGGAGGTTTGGGCACGTGCCCGAACGTGTTGGGTGCGGCCCGGTTGCACAGTTTAGACCCAAAGCACTTAGACTCGGTCGCTACAGTGCAAAAGGCTGGGTTTAGACCGGAATAGTTGACCAGACTCTATTCCAATATTTAAAAGTTTGACTGGGCTTTAAAAATAGTAATTAAATTTGTAAAATCATGAAATTTTGCCAGGAGGCTACTGGGATGATATAATTCCCAAATAAATTTCTAAAATCACAGTTTCACTTTATAAAAATATATAAATAACTACCTTAGCCGAATAGGTTTATTTAAAGCCAAATATTTTTCTCCAAGACAAAATAATTTCTAAAAATCCACAAAAATTATTCTTGGGCCAGATAATTTATCTAGGCTTTGATAAAATTACTTCCCAGTCAAAATACAAGCATTAACTTGTATTTTCTTTGAAACTTTAAAAAAACTTTGGATTTTGGCTAGGAAAAGAAGGTTTTAATTTGTAACATAATGCCCAATCTGTAAAAATGAACAGTGATGCTATGAACAATACATTATTACTGTTCAGAAAACATTTAATTACTGTTCCTAATATTGGGGCTGTTACAAACCTACCCCCCTTAAGAAAATCTCATCCCCGAGATTTCAGAAAAGAAGGAAGTTGGGACACAGTGACATTGAAATGATTTTAAAAGAAATCCAACATCTGGTGCCTTCATTTCCTTCAAAGATAGTAAAGAAAGACTTTACATAATGACATAGTGTTATTATTTCATCTTCATTTACATTGCTTTGTTTAACCTTGCCTTTCTTGACTCAAAGGCAAGCTCTAAACAGCAAAGAGATGGGGGTGCTCAATCTGCATCAGATCTTCGCGCTCCCAAGTGGCTTCATCCTCAGAATGATTAGCCCATTGAATTTTTAAGAACTTGACAGTGCGATTTCTTGTTCTGCGTTCCATTTCGTCAAGGACACGCACTGGTTGCTCTTGATAGGAAAGGTCAGGTTGAAGATTAAGATGCTCATAAGCAGTTGCCTCAATAGGAATACGAAGGCATTTCTTCAATTGAGACACATGAAAAGTATCATGCACTGCAGAGAGGGATTCAGGTAGTTCCAATTGATAAGCCACAACTCCTCGTTTTGCAATAATTCGGAAAGGTCCGATATAACGAGGTGCTAGCTTTCCTTTCACCTGAAAACGATGAGTGCCCTTCATCGGTGACACTTTAAGATAGACATGATCATCTATCTTAAAGTTTAATTCACGACGACGATGGTCAGCATAGCTCTTCTGACGAGACTGAGCAGTTTTCAAACAATCTCGAATCAGGCGAACTTGCTCTTCTGCTTGCATTACCAAATCTGGGCCATAGAATGATCTTTCACCAGACTCGGACCAATTCAATGGAGTCCTACAAGCTCTCCCATACAAGGCTTCAAAAGGCGACATTTGAATACTTGCTTGGTAGCTATTATTGTAAGAAAACTCCACATAAGGCAAAGATTTCTCCCAGTCTTTGCTATAGGCTAGTACATAGGCTCGAAGAAGATCTTCCATTACTTGATTCACCCTCTCAGTTTGACCACTAGTTTGAGGATGATAAGCGATCGAAAGAGAGTTCACCCCATAGCTTTGATGAAGACAATTCCAAAAATGGGAAGTAAACTGAGGGCCACGGTCAGAAACAATGACCTTTGGAACACCGTGAAGACAAACAATCCTAGCAATATAAAGCTCTACTAGTTGCTTGCCATCGAAGATGGTTTTGACAGGAATGAAATGAGCCACCTTCGTTAAACGGTCAATGATTACCCAAATGGCATCGGATCCATTCGGAGTTTTTGGAAGACCGGTAACAAAATCCATACCTATCTCTTCCCACTTCCATCGGGAATAGGCGAGGTTGAAGGGTGCCGGTGGCTTGGATGTTCAGCTTTAACCCTTTGGCAAATATCACATTCAGCAACATACTGAGCAATCTGCCTTTTCATTTGGCTCCACCAAAATGTTTTCTTCAAATCCTGATACATCTTGGTACTACCAGGATGTAAAGAAAACTTGGAATTATGACCCTCTCTAAGAATTAGCCCTCTTATTTGAGGATCTGCAGGTACCACCAAGCGATTGCGATATCGAATTATACCGCGATGATCTTTAGAAAACTCGTTGGCTTTGCACGCCTTCAAATTCTCCTTGATCTCGGCTACTTGACATCGCTTCGGGCCTCCGAATCTGAGTTTCTAGTGTAGGCTCCACTTGTAATGCAATGAGAAAACCTCCTCTCACCATTTCGAGACTTAGGCGCCAAAATCAACACACAAGTCCTTGGCCGCAGTAGAGAGGACATGCGATTACTGTGTGACTTTACGCTTAAAGCGTCCGCCACAACATTGGCTTTGCCCGGTGATAATGAATACCCATATCATAGTCCTTGATCAATTCAAGCCATCTTCTCTGCCTCATATTCAAATCAGCTTGAGTGAATATGTACTTAAGGCTTTTATGATCAGTATAGATCTCACAACGATTACCGAGAAGGTAATGTCGCCAAATCTTTAATGCATGGACTACGGCAGCCAATTCCAAATCATGAGTAGGATAATTGACTTCATGAGGTCGCAACTGCCGAGATGCATATGCCACAACTCGGCCTTCTTGCATAAGCACACAACCAAGTCCATGGCGAGATGCATCGCAATAAATATCGAAGCTCTTATGAATATCTGGAAGAGTGAGAACTGGAGCTTTAGTCAAGAGAGTTCTCAAAAGCCGAAAACTCTCCTCACACTTAGCTGACCATTCGAATTTCTTCTCCTTCTTCAAGATCTGAGTTAAAAGTCTTGCAATTTTGGAGAAATTTTCAATGAACCTACGGTAATAACCCGCAAGTCCAAGAAAACTTCGAATATCGGAAACATTCTTGGGCTGCTTCCAATTTAGTACGTCTTGTACTTTGCTGGAATCAATAGCGATGCCTCCTTCGGATAACACATGCCCCAAAAATGCAACCTGCTTAAGCCAAAAAGCACACTTGCTAAACTTAGCATATAATCGATGCTTGCGAAGTGTTTCCAGCACAAGTCTCAAATGTTGTTCATGGTCCTTCTCGGATTTGGAATAAATAAGAATGTCGTCAATAAACACGACAACGAACTTATCCAAGAAATCCATGAACACTGAATTCATAAGATTCATGAAATAAGCTGGAGCATTAGTCAGACCAAAGGACATGACAGTATACTCGTACAAACCGTAACGAGTAGAGAAAGTTGTTTTAGGTATGTCCTCAGCCCTAACCTTGATTTGATGATAGCGAGATCGCAAATCAATTTTTGAAAAGACTCGGGCTCGACTAAGCGATCAAAAGATCATCAATTCGAGGCGAGGATACTTGTTTTTATGGTAACCTCATTTAACGGACGGTAATCCACACACATCCGCAAAGTGTTGTCTTTCTTTTGACAAATAAAGCGGGCATCCCCAAGGTGAGGAACTCGGTCGAATGAATCCCTTGTCAAGCAATTCTCCAAGTTGCTTCTTTAATTCAACTAACTGGTTGACAGGCATTCGATAAGGACTTCTGGATATAGGAGCAGTTCCAGGAACTAGATCAATTACGAACTCCACTTCCCGATTTGGTGGCAATCCAGGAAGGTCTTCAGGAAAGACATCAACATACTCACAAACAACTGGTACTGACTCCAAAGAATGAGTGGTATCAACTTGGTGAGCACAAAGATGAGAACTCGCGGTCCTGGATTGAAAAACGACTGAAATGCCGCTTTCATTAGTTAAAGAAATGGACTTTTGAGCACAATTAATTTGCCCAAGGTTTTGGATAACCAATCCATTCCTAGAATAACATCCAACCCTTTAGAATCTATCACAATCAAATCCGCCTAAAAGTCTACCCCTTCAATATTTATATTGACATTATGGCAGACTTGATCAGTCATAAAGGCTGATCCAGGTGAGTGGATGATATGGGGTGGATGAAGATGATGCACATCTAACTGATGTTGAGTAGCAAACTGCCTACTAACAAATGAATGAGATGCTCCAGAATCAAATAAAACAGCGGCAGTGCTGAAATTAACCAGGTGCATACCAGGGCGACTTCAGAATGACGGTGCTTCCTCAGCGATGTCGATTCACGCGACCTCGAACTGGAACGGGGTCGGGTTTGACCACGGTCGGGGAAGGTGGTGCAGGACGCACAATAGCTGGAGAAGGGTGAATAGGAGGTATCCCTTGTGCCTTGGCATAACACTGATTGGCGAAATGCCCTGGGCGCCCACAATGATAGCATATGACTCCCGGCCTGACAGTAACGACAGCCGGTGGCCGGTTTCCACTAGGCCTCGGCTGAGTAGTGGGAGGAGATGGACGAGGTGCAAACACTGCCGGCCTCTGTGAAAATGGAGCTGGTGCCCGCGGAGGTCTAGGCAACCACATGCGAGGCCTCGGCAAACTGCCACTAGGAATGAACTGAGTAGTCCTCTGTCGCTTGCGTGACTCCTCCAAAGCCTTGCTCTTGCTTTCAGCAACAATGGCTTTGTTGACCAGATGGGAGAAATTTCTGAAGTCATGCAAAGCTACAGCCATCTGCAGCTCCTCAGACAGCCTATTCAAGAAGCGGTTTCGATGATGAAGGTCAGTCGAAACATCATCAGGAGCATATCTGGCAAAGAAGTTGAATTCATGCAGATACTCAGTTACAGACTTTCGCCCTTGCTTGAGAGCGAGAAATTCTTGTTGCTTGATCATCATGACTCCCTCAGGAATATGGGCTTCATGAAAGGCCTCCATGAACTCATCCCAAGTAGGGACGTGTCCAGCAGGTTGAATGGCAAGAAGATTATCCCACCATATGCTAGCCGCTCCATCCAGCTGATAACTGGCAAAGAGGACTTTCTCCCTCTCGGAACATTGAGCAATCAATAACTTCTTCTCAATGGTCCGGAGCCAATCCTCAGCTTCCATGGGATCTTGAGAGCTGGAGAACACCGGTGGGTTAGTCCGCTGAAATTCAGTAAGACTCCCCTGCACATGATGGCCGCCTGCTCTGACAGCTGGGGTAGTAGTGGAAGAAGTATTGCGCGCAATTTGTTCTAATATGCGCGTCTGGTCCATTCTGTTGCGCTCAATTTGCATGAGCACATCACCCATAGTGGGTGGTGGAGGAAGCTCCTCTTCCTGGGGACCACCTTGAGGACCCTGAGAACTAGAGGGTTCAGTCTGCCCTCCCTGAGAATGGGGCGCTGAAGTTGAAAGACCCTTCCCTTGTTGTGTTTGCGCACGAGTAGTGGGTCATGTCATCCTGTTACCACACAATGGTTAACAACATAACAAGGATATACTCGGGAAACACAAACAAGGTTATAATTAGAAAAGGAGCAAACACTGTACATATAATGCATCATGTTATGCCATGCATTCAAATTAACACCAAACCACAACTTTATAGATACATCAAAAGGAATTCAGTTCCAGCCGCACATAATAGTTGGCCATAAAGGTCATAATACAAGCCAAAAGTCGAACTTACATATTCTTTGCAAAATACCACTACCCTATTACATTTATTTAAAGGTAACCGCTAAACGAAAAGACACCTATCCACGAGGGTTCATCGTCGAGGTGCTAGCATAAAGATCACGGTTAAAGTTCACCGGAAACTCATTCAGAAGATGAGCTCCAGGGGAACCCGTGTCAATAGGATCCAAAGGGCTAATAAGGCGCCTCGGGGAACCCAGAAGTGGTTGATGACCTCCAGGAGGTGCAGTCCGCAGAGTGCGAGGAAAACCTGCAGTCATCCGGGCTTGACGCACTTGTCCATAAACAGGCACGCACCCGGCTACACCTGGAAGTCGGTAAAGTGGTGGTGCAGCAGCAGCGGGAGAGATCTCGTTGTCACCATAAAGCACGTTGCGAGGAACGCGATTCATGTTGACTCCAAGTAGCAGGTACTCCTGGGCCTCATTAAGACGATGCCGAGTTTCCCACAACTCCCTCACAAGGCAGCGATGGATCTGGTCCATGATGCGGACCATCCTCGCCAACTGTCGCACCTGAGGGTCTTCCCCAAACTGTATCTCATCGAACATGCTCACTTCTGCACTAGGACCTTGATTCGGGAAGTGATCATAGGGTGGTTGAGACAATTCCGTCAAATCATGACGAAGAAGGCTCATCATCCTACTAGCAGCTTCCTGAACCGCCATAGACTCAGAAGTGGCAAGTGCTTGGACACAGTAGGGAACACTGCCTGCTACCTGCCTAGCGATAACGTTGATGAAGGCGCGGTACTCCTCCATCCCTGGTCCTCGATCTCGTCGATAGATGGCATACTCCGGCTAGTAAGTGAAGTTGGCTCGCCACATCATATCCCGCAACAGAGCTGGAAATCCATCCACCTCTTCAGCTCGGGTTTCCTTGACCAAATACCACCCGCTCATCTATAGACAAAAAGACAAGATAAGAGAACAATTCACTTTGGGAAAAGCCAACAGAAAGTTGGGACAAGAATTGATGTTAAGGAAGATAAGAAATAAAAGATGTCATACTTAAGCTTTAAAAATTATACTACTGCTTGAAAATAATTTTCTCAGAAGACTCTCTAATTACTTCGGCCATGCTACCTCTAACCTACAGGCAACGTATGCTCTGATACCAACGCTGTGGACGCCCCGGAATATTGGAAATGTAATTAATTAAATTTATACTGTAGCATAATTCTTACTTAAGGAACAGTGTTGCTCCTTTGGTAAGGATCATACTAAAAGCATAAGTTTAATAAGTGACAGATCCAATATTCAGGCTTCCCGATATATGTCTCACAATGGTTCCCAGGATCAACGACCATTGCACATATATCCTTCAACAACATTGCATCATACACATACAAGTCATACATTTAAATAATTAAACATAAGTTTACAACTTTCGGTTTAGTACTACATTATCATGTGACTTGGTCACTACAAAAAGTTTAACAGCGGAAGCAAAATAAAACGGCAACATCCACCAATGGCCCCATCCACCCGCAGGCGATTGCATGGAGGAAAGAAGTAGCTTTACTCGTTAGCGTCACCCTGATCGATGCTAACGGGCACTTCATATAAATAACCGTCCTCACCTGCAACATTAGGTTATAGCACCTTGAGTACGGAAGGTACTCAGCAAGACTTACACAAACTAATAAAAGAAAGTGTTTATTAGAACCTATTCAAAGGAGTAGAATTTATACATGCATAAGGTTGCAACAGGAAGGTATAATGGTTAAATTTTGCATAAAGCAGTACATCTTAACCTACAAATGATATATTTTGACAAAGCCATTTAATAAATCAAAGTTGGACTAGAACAGTAAGTAAATGAAATAATTAAAAACAGTACATTGCATGAATTCCCTCATGCAGAACCAGAAACCGAAACCAGATTTGTAAATCAAAACTCTATACATGTGACATCAATTCAAGTTATCGTCCATGACCGTGGACACGGCTATTCGAACAGTTTGATACCCTGCAGGGGTGTACAACTTTACCCACACGACTTAGTCAGTCCGTTGCCTTGGATGCCTCCAAATGATGACATACTTCCTTTGGTATGCCGACCGGGGAAACTAAGATTTGGCATTTTGCAACAAGTTAACACTATTGAGTTGGATACCCATGTGTGAACTGATCTCGCTTAAACAACGTCTGATAGCATTTGTCTAACCGGGGCACACATGTTGCGTCAGGAATGCCGATCCAACCATAAGAAGTAATGCGTTGGGTTCGCTACCCATAGTAGATTGCAATCGGCATCTTTAAGGTACGTACATGCGACGGAGCACATATACGCCCTCACCCTTCTAAGGACATCTGATACTGACATACAACCTCACATGGCATAAAACGCAGTCATAAGAGCAGAGCATCTATGCCATACAAGATCAATACACATATCCTTACTCTCCTGTTTCCAACTCAATAGTCTTAGCCCTTTACTTAACCAAACAGCGCCCATACACTGCGCGTGGAAGTACGTGGGGAACTTGAATTGAACAATCAGAGTTCAGTCCTTAATTAATCCAGACAAGTCCACCACAATTCCCAATCTCGTGCACAAAAGCACCAACACTAGCATCCTCTTGTCCAGATCAATTGAAATTTAAAATGAAATTCTGATTTAAAGAAACTGGACAAAGAATCAAGTTACTGAAATTGGTTTGCTGTTCCCAGGTTTGACAAGTTAATCTTGTCAAACTTTTAAATTTATCTAGACTGCATGTCTAAGCCAACTCTAGAAATCAACCTTATAGTATACATTACTATTCTAGAGTTGAGTGTATGGTCATAATTAAGGTAATCCACAATGTTAGGTCATAACTAACTACTAACATATCACAATTTGTATTTTGAAAAGTAGCATGCAAATGATGTCATCAGTATTTTGAAAATCTATTGTATGAAACTTTGGGATCAACATGGTGCAAAGAGGATGCTTGCCTTGATAATAATAAACTTCTGTTGCAGGCTCTGGTTGCTCAGAAATAGTTTCAAAGACTTTAGAAGAACCAGATTCTAAAAAGAGACAACAAAATCCAATGAACACAAAATTGACAGCAAGTGCAGACTGAAAGAAAAATGTATGATTAATATAGAAATGCATGTTTAACAGTATGCTTAAGCTATATCTACCCTAATAATAAAATAATAACCCATATTATCATATACAGTCTTTAAATAACAGAAACTAAAATTTAGATCAAAGTTGCAGGTTTCATATTTTGAAAAGAACTGAAAACAGGACATATTACAGATTATGGGAAAAAGGAAAATAGGTCAAGCAAAGATTCTGAAAAGAAGCTTAGCTTGATCTTTTAGGGTAATCAACATCCCAAGCTAACCCTAACCCAACTCTAATCGGTTAGATTACAAAAGCTAAAGAAAAATCTATGTTGTCGGCTGAACCGACAATAGAGAACAGAGATCAATCTCTGCTACAAGATTAAGTAGATGATAAGAAAGATCAAAAGAATAACTTATTATGCTACTAGGGTTTGGTTGAAAACTACCTAAGACAATAGGTTGACAGGAGAAACCCTAGAACCTTGAAAACGATATGAAAGACCGAAAAGTTACAAAACTAACTTTTCAGTTTAAAGCAAGTTGAAGTTACTGATATTCAAGGGAATGATTCATGTGAGTTGTTAAGGTCCCTAAGATGCTCAAGATGACAAAACTCACAGTTTTAGCTTACCAGGCTAAGGGAAGCACTGAAGGTTCCTAAAACCAAGTTTGATCAGGAGAGAAATAAGCTCAGGTTCAACCTACAAAAGATGTTAAGCTTATATCACAAAGTGAAACAAGCATCTAGGATGGATAAGCAAAGGGTAGGAGCAAGAAACTCCACTGGACAGCAATGGAAGATGATAAGCTCCAGTGGTCAACAATGGCAGCAGCTCAAAAAGCTAGGGTTATATATAGAGGTTGAGCTACAGGGCAAAGGAGAAGGGTCTAGAGTTGATGAGGTGTCCATTTAGGGCTAAACATCCAAAAATTAGTTGCATAATCTTTGGATAAATCCTCTCCTCTGTTTACAGAAATGGCGGCGACGCACAGAGGCAAAGAGAAAGAGAGGCAACATCTGACATGTGGGTCCCAATGTCGTACCATGATCCGCGACTCTAACACGCGAAAGAACATCGGCCGTCCGATTAGAAATGGCGGCTACGATGTATAGAGGGGTTAAAAGAATTTAAACGATATCGATTAATATGGGCCGTGCGATCTCAAACGAACGGTGGAGATTTAATGGAGCCTTCGGGTAACCCGAAGGTTACATTCAAAGAGGAGCGTTGGATTAGAATCCAACGGTCCTATGAAGATCGGGCCCTAAACGCACGCGGTCAAAAAGGGCACCGTAGGATGGAGATCCAACGGCCAGAAATAAATGCGCGCCCTTGAGTTCAAAAACGAAAAGAGCGGCGCGGTTGGATTTAAGATCGACGGTGGAGATTGGGTTGAGGTCGGGTGACCCGAACGACACAATCACCCTAGACCGTCCAGATTAGATCAATGGCTCGATCAATGTGATGTTGGGTGACCGAACGACACAATGAATCGCACGCGTTCATTAAGATCCAACGGCGGAGGATTGGAGCGCGTTAGAGTTTTGAGTTAAGATGGGAGGGCTGTTGGATGAAGATCCAACGGTGGAAAGTGCTTTGCGCACGTGGAGAGTCCACGCGGCTTAGCGAATCACGGCCATCCATCAAGAAATCGACGGCTCACGTTCGCTGGAGGTTTGGGCACGTGCCCGAACGTGTTGGGTGCGGCCCGGTTGCACAGTTTAGACCCAAAGCACTTAGACTTGGTCGCTACAGTGCAAAAGGCTGGGTTTAGACCGGAATAGTTGACCAGACTCTATTCCAATATTTAAAAGTTTGACTGGGCTTTAAAAATAGTAATTAAATTTGTAAAATCATGAAATTTTGCCAGGAGGCTACTGGGATGATATAATTCCCAAATAAATTTCTAAAATCACAGTTTCACTTTATAAAAATATATAAATAACTACCTTAGCCGAATAGGTTTATTTAAAGCCAAATATTTTTCTCCAAGACAAAATAATTTCTAAAAATCCACAAAAATTATTCTTGGGCGGATAATTTATCTAGGCTTTGATAAAATTACTTCAGTCAAAATACAAGCATTAACTTGTATTTTCTTTGAAACTTTAAAAAGACTTTGGATTTTGGCTAGGAAAAGAATGTTTTAATTTGTAACATAATGCCCAATCTGTAAAAATGAACAGTGATGCTATGAACAGTACATCATTACTGATCAGAAAACTTTTAATTACTGTTCCTAACATTGGGGCTGTTACAATATCTCTCTTCGAATTCGTCGAAGCATTGCCTGTCCATCAAATCTTTTGTCGATCAGCCGATTACTTCTTCCTTTTTGGGTTGCCGCAGTCCGTCCATTGGATCGAGTGTGGTGACCCCATCATCATTATTGATGCGACTTTTCCCTCTTGGTCATGTCTTGTAGCCATCTTGCTACACATCTTCACATCATTGTGACTCTTGACCAATGACCTTCTTTATCGTTATCATCAACTGTCTCTTCGTCTTTGTTTTTGTCGGGCGCCAGATTCGACACCGTCACCTTACATCTTGGGTGGACGGATCTGATCGGTTGTCTTTGCCTTCATCGAGCGCCAAATTCGACACCATCACCTCACATCTTGGGTGGACGGACCTGGTTTGTGTCCTCGTCTCTATATTTCTCTTCATCGGCCTGATTTGACATATTCTCTATTCCTGTCGGTTTCAACATCTCCAAATTAAGACATTCGTGTGTGAAGAGCCGAATGATATTCTTTGTTCAAGAGTTGCATGCTTCGATGATATCTTCGAGCTCGGACTACGGATTTATCTTTTTTTAATGTTGTCATTTTCAAACTCAATGCTATTGCATACGCATTGAGTTTGAGTGGGGGTGTTAAAGGTGGTAATGTAATAGTCATGTATGGGTTAGGGGTAGTTATATAATTGTAGTCTAGCTAGGGTTTCACTTGTACACTATATATTGTCCTTCATGCTCTTGCAATAGATAAAGAATTAAGCCCCCATTCCTCTCTTCTCCCTCAAAATCTAACACCCGAAAGCAGTTATTATAGAATTAGCAATGCAATTTGATATAAAATAATATATTTTTTTATAAAATGAGTACGGCATGATCAAAGGTCTATGACTTACCTTCGTTGAAGGTTTGAATTGCTTCGGCGGACGGGTCCAAGAATTCTTCGAAAACGTCAGAATCTATACGCGCGAAAAGAGCTAAATAAATACAACAATTCCAAATAAAATCCAAAAATAATCAAAAAGGTACTAAATTTAGATGAATTTATAAATAAGAATCGACGGAATCGGAGTTCGTATGAGGGAGAACGAACATCATATCTGGAACATTGCCTGTTGGGCTGGTATTCCGGATATCCGGCCTTCGTACTATCTGGATAATCTGTATTCGATAGATACCAGGGCTACTGTATTTCCGACAAAAAAATATGTATTCATTTCCAATCTGAGAATTATTCGAGAAAAATCCAATCCGAGACAATCGAATCCGTTTCCATCCGGATCAATCGAAAACTATCCGTTCCGTTTTCACCCTTGAGTACTTTTAATACTGTGCCATTCGATGGGGCATTCATGGGCGGTAGCTTGCGTGTATCATTCTAATCTAAATTGGGAGGCGAACATGCACGCAGAATGTAACATGCTGGCAATTCGAAAGAGAGTTTGTTAATGCAACCACAAGCATGATTAGCGATTCCTAACAACCTGGGCCACCCCCAAACCGACCCTTGATGATTTAATTAAAAAAATGATCTGTTGTTGATAATCATTTGAGAGGTTTTTCTTTCTTTTATCTTTTCTTTACCCTTTTGAGCTTCCTTTTATCTTTTGTTAATCCTTTTCCTTTGTTCCTGAGACGATCAGGGCACATGCACAAGTAAATGATGGAGTACCTTGTACATCAATCAAATGCACTAGAGCACCCAACGAGTATGATTCTTAGGTTTGACGACTAGAATTAAAACAGACTACAGAACTTTCCATGTTTCTTTTGTCTGTCATTGCACGGTCAGGACAGGTGTGCCTTGTTGCCTGCTCCCTCCTAATTGTATGATGATGAGCTGGTGCGTCTATACTTGATATTATATATACTGTGGCTCCATGCTAAATTAGTTATAATCACATGTTTGGATCGAAGAAATTTCACGGAAAACAACTTAATTTTTACGGAATGTGATGAAATGATGAAATTCCCCATGTTCCGAAGGAACCTAATATTTTTGTTTGAGACATACATGTGGTTTAAATTTAGTGTCCTTTCTATAAACCATGATTTTTTTTTTCCTTTTATTTTGACTATCCGTCTGCGCAAAACAACAGATGTAACTTTAGCGCATGGGAAATTAGCTCACCAACAATGTAAAAGGAGCGAAATTAGACAAAACAATTGCGCTGCTAGTCATATTATACCTTTACTTATATTTCTATATCCATTCTAGTTATGTTTTGAATTTGGATACTCGTGCTTTAATTGATGTCTTTTACATGATAATGGATTATATATATATGCACGTCATTTAAAGGATATTATTACTCTTTTCGGTCACAAATTCTTCTTATATTGTGCGAAAATTCTTCTTATATTGTGGGAAGAGTACAATTAAACTTTTTATGTTTGACAAATAATATCTTTTTAATATTTATGTTCAATATGCACACTATGCCTCGTAGTTCCATCACTTCCTCGTTGTTACACACTAACACAATGCTAGTACAATGCGTGGAGGCACGGTGCACGTCTTCTTTATATTTCTCTTTGCATTTCCATGTTGTTTCTACATGAGAACTTCCGGTCCTCAAAGCTAAGGAAATACGTTCCATCTCACTGATCCTTATTATGCCACTTAAATAATTCATAATTCATAATCCATATGACAAATCTAGAACAGATATCGAAAAAAATGATTAGAAGTACGAGGAAATGGTAAAAAAAAAAAGAGAGTAAAATTAGAACTTGACCACAAAATTTTGGAGTCGTATGGCTTGGTATAATTGGTCCGGTCAATTAATCAATATGACAAATCACGGAACATTTATTGGCAAAAAAAAAACTAAGGGGATTGCTTCGGTACATCTCATTTAGAAAAGTTTGCACATTTTAAAGCAAAATTGTTAGTTTAAGGTGACGATAGTTGTATATTACTCTCTCTAGTTCACAAAAATAAGTCGTTTTGGAACGCGTGCAGTCAAATTTTGAAAACTTTAGCCATCAATATCTTTTAAAATATTTAGATTAGATAGTAAAAATCATAGGTGTAGATTCATCACGAGCGCATACTATTGGTGAGGTCGTTCATTGAGGTCGGCGGGTTCGGCTATCGCTAAACTGAATGAAGAAAGATCAGATAGAAGTATAAAACGGTGAAGAGGAATCAAATAAGCGAGGATTAGCTTGTTTTTTTGCGAATCACCCAGTACAACACATAGACATCCACACACGCACACCACCACACGCACGAACTCACACACACGACGCCTACTAAAGATCGGACGAGCGGAGATTAACGAAGAAATGACAAAGTCACCACCGGCGCCTCGCTTGCGACGGGTACGTCGCCTCCCACTGAAAGAAAATCCTCCTTAATGAGACATACAGGGTCAAACCTGGGGTTTGAACCCTGGTGAGTTGGGGGTACAACCACCTCCACTAGCCACCCAAGTAAGGCTTGGTTCTCAGGATTAGCTTGTTATGAGATCCCGGCATACAATAGCCATGGATTTGAGTTTAGAATACCTGCCCTGCCGCTAGCGCCCACCCCATGCACAAGTAGATGGCAGTGGCACGTACCCTTTTTCTACTGCATTTTTTCTTTGAGCAAAGATTATCCATTCTTTTAGTTTCAAATTATAAAGTAAAATATATCTCTAAGTTGTAACATGAAATCAAGGACCGTTATAGCTCACTTTTAATCAGGGTCCACCGAATTAATTGTCCCATGTTTGTCCTTTTTTTGGTGAGAATTTCTAGTATCTCTCTCTCTTTTTTAATAAGATCCAATGACCGGTATGGTTCAGCTTTAATTAGGGTCCACCAAATCAAGGACCGGATGTTTTATTTTTTGTGATAATTTCTAGTATATTATATATTTTTTCGAAATATGCTAGAAATCGTTTGAAAATGAGAGAGTCAGAGCCTGTCATCCCAAACTGTCTATCATGGTTCATTCTCGGAGTGCTACGACGTCAGTGGCATTGCCAGCATCTCAGGGGAAACTAGCAAGTACCAACACCTTAGCATCCAACGGTACAGTATATTGGATCATACAATTCATTCCAAATAGTAGACCCTCTTGGAAGCCGACACTGAATTGCTGAAGTGATCCCGTCAATTGTCGTATAAATGCGGCACGCACATCAGTGGGATACCACCTGATTAAGGAGTTCCACTTAACCAATTATTGTGTCCTCCTGGGCCCTCTGTGCATGTACGTATGATTCTGCAGCTACAAGCTTACAAATTCCAGGGGCTAGCTCATGCATGCAGTCGGCGGTCATGTGAGAGGCTCCCATGTCTCAACCGATAACAACCGAATGCACGTTGATTCATATAGCACAACCTCCAGAATATCACGTAGTCCTTAGTCCTTCGCTGGGCGATCGATCGAAATCTTGGACGAGGTTGACGCATCCCCGCTACGAGCTATTGTTGTCATGCTCATGCGTGCATGCGTAGGAGCAGCAGCCTGACAGCCGATGTGTCCCACTCATCCTACGGCTGATGACGCGCAGATCGATCGTCTCAAGCGTAGGGCCCGTATGCATGACATGCTGGAGCATGACGGCCCACCGGTAGACTTCCATTCGCAAAACTGGTCGAAAACGTGTCATGCTCATGCATGGTACTGGCTGTAAACGGTTCATGAAAATAAATTGTTTTGGACATCGATGTGGTCTCTAAAATACAAATTTTACCGCTAATTATTATTATAATATATTTTGTAAAATCCAATAAATTTACAATATTATGAAGGTACTTTTCGAAATGAATATATCTACACATGATTTTCATGTATCTAATCTAAATATTTAAAATGGTATAAATAGCCAAAGTTTTTGGAGTTTAACTGTACGTATTTCAAAACGATTTGTTTTTTAAACTGGAGGGAGTAGTAGAACAACGCATTTACAGGAAGATGAATTTTGCGGTCCTGGGAGGGTACCACCGAGTGCTCGCTTTGGGCTGAAAATCCAATGGAAAACCGGAAAACAGGTTGGTTTCAGGAAGAACCTTGCGTGGCCAGACTGTATATCATTCGTAACTCCAAAGAATTCCTGCTCATGCGTATTAGGAATAGAAAAGAAATTAAACCATATGCGAAGAAAACTGCCAAGTCACACTCCATTTCTAGAAGATCTGAAAGCTTGGAACAGATATAAGTTTCTTTGAATTTGACAAGTTACTTGCTACCTACTAGTGCCTGTTTTTTCCCCTCTACCCTGGAACGACTTGATTGTTCACCCATGCTTAGTCTTCTCCGGGTTTAGGTGGACGGTGACGTTTTTGTTGAAGAATCGAGGGACCGACCATTCATGATGGAATTGCCAAGAAGTTGACACGGTACGTACATCATTGACAGTTTCTTACTGGCTTTGCAGCAGGCAAAGGGGTATATATAGTAATATAGCAGCAATCAAGTCGTTGTAGCACTTGTTGCTTGCATACTTGTCGAAACGGCCTAACATTACTGTGCTAACAGAAACATGCATTATCTCTTCCAAAAAAAAAAACAGCTATCACACCTACTCACTCCGTTTTAGAATATTTGGCACTGTTGACTTAGGTCAGTCAAATTTCGTAATCTTCAACCAATTATTATTTTCTAGATATTCAGATTGATAATATTAGAATGATATTGTTAGGTTTGCTCAGGGACGAACCCACCATTCTGGTGAGATCTAGCACCCGCCAGAGCTATCGCCGGCCGGGACCACCCCACCCCCGCCCCAGCCATCCCGTCGCCTGAGTCTGTGAAGACGAAGCCGCAGCGGCGCAGCCTTTGGGCAATGTGGATTCCTCGATGGTGGGCCGCTAACGCTAAGGCCTACTCCATAGCGACGGAATGTAAGGGCGATGACTATCCTTGATTCCTTGTCCAGCTAGTGATCGATTGACTAGAACCCTGAAGGCTCGAATTGAACCACACTCCACGCTCACAGGCACACAACGACAGCTCGACTCCTCTAGTGTGGCCGGCCTAACCCTAACGGCGCGGCGAGCAGGCTGGTGGCGGCAAGCTGGCGGGTGGAGTGGACTGGGCGCAGTGGGCGGCTGAGCGAGCTCGTGGAGGCCGGCCGTGCGGGCGCACGGGCGAAATGCCAGAGCCGACGAGCTTCTTCACATATTTCACATATTGTTGAGTTTGTTACCCTTCTGGCTTCTTTTGTTCTTCGCATATGACATATTGATTATAAACTATTGATTACTCTATCGGGATTTGAGAGGAGGGATTGCTTATCCAAATTCCAAAATGAATTGTTGGATGTTCAAGTTACTGTTATAGTTATTTGTGAAGTTCTCTGCCCTGTTTTTGATTGCAGAAGTAGTCGGCGATGAAAGAACATGCAAGAGAGCTGCCCTGTTGTGAATTTCTGATTGTTGTTGTTATATGAACAAGTTTTTTTTAAGGCAAGAGGCCTAGAACTCTGGAATTAACCTAATTGAATACAAGTAGGCAGTACACGCTACACAGTACATGTATTGAATACAAATCTGAAATCCCCACATTTTGCAGAGTGGACCTTGAAGAAGAAAATAATGCATGGAAGCCCCTCAAACCTCTAAGCCATTGTAGGAGCCACTTGTTGATTCTATTTAGTGTCTATACTCATACGGGTGCGATTGCAGTATAGTTTGCATATGAGTTCTTTTGCTTTTGAATAAAACTCTCTTTGGTCCACGTTTGTGACTCCGCCATATCTAAAATTTAATCCTGGATCCGCCAGTGGGTTTGCCATAAGAAATATTTTCATAATACTTTACTTCCGTGATGTCTTATAAATGTATCTATCTATCTATTATATTATTAAAGCGATAGAAAAAGAAGCCACCACGTTCACTCTCAAGGGCTAGAAATTCCTACGTTAATCGGTGAAAAAAAAAGAAACATCTACACCGTTGATTATGATGGGTCTAGATTATAACGATTTAGATTAAACGAAAGAGTTCATATTAAATACAATATAGAAATAAGAGTCCATCTCAAGTACAATGCAAAAATAGCTGAAATTCGGAATAAAAAAATAAAATAAAATTATCAATTCAATTTTCATATTAATTTCTAAGTAAAATCACTATATAAACATAATTCAGAATAAAAAAAAGTTTAAAAATAGTAATTGGATTAGTAAATGAATTCCAACAAAAAATAACTGAAATTCAAAATAAAAAATAAAATAAAATTAGCAAATTGATTTCGATACGAATTCCATAGTAAAATCACAAAAAATGTAATTCTTAAGATATATTTTAAAAATAGCAATTGGATTAGTATACGAATTCCAACAAAAAATAATTAAAAATCAAGATAAAAAATAAAATAAATTCGCAATTTGATTTCCATATGAATTCCAAAGTAAAATACTTAAATAAATAAAATCCAGAAAAAATCATCAATTTGATTCCCATATGAATTCCTTAGTAAAATCCTAAATAAATATAACTAGGAATAAACATTAAACAAAAAATAGCAATTGGATTAGTATATAAATTTCAACAAAAAATAAATTGATTTTTGAATATAAATAAAACTAGCATTTTGATTTCGATACGAATTCTGAAGTAAAATCTATAAATAACTGTAATTCAGCATAAAAATTAACAATTGGATTAGCTTACGGATTCCAACAAAAAATAGTTGAAATTAGGGACAACAAATAAAAGAAAATTTGTAATTTGATTTTCATATGAATTTCAAAGTAAAATCTCTTAACAACTAAAATTTTGAATAAATAAAATATAAGTTATGATGATGATATCGTGAATGGTGTCGGATGAGACCACGAAAGACTGCAGTGGCGTCGATCTGTCCTACAAGAAGACATTGATCCACAAGGAAACGAATAGCCTAGGCAACGACGACGAAGATAAAAAACAATTCCATGTTGCTCACCTTAACTGTTCGACTAGGACAATATTGTGTTACTCGCTGGAGCCGTTGAAGAGAAAGACCGGAGTCAAAGGAGCAAAGTGCTATGACGACGAATGGTGAGTATTGGTGTTATTGAAGTCTATAGCCAAAGAAATTCGATAATGAGGAAGACATAGCAGGGAGGAGATGAAGCTTTGGATTAAAAATGAGCCATCTACGATATGCGACCATCGGGTAGCTAAGAGCATGCCATCGTTGGTGAGTGACATGGTGTCACCAACGATGGCGAGCAGATTTAACGTTAGACAACAACTAAGGCAGACATATCGACATCAGTGAAGATAGGAGGTCGTCGCAGTTAGTGAGGAAGCCACATCGTTGAGTTGGACAACATAGAAGAAGAGGAGTGACTGACACAGGAGAAGAAGACATCGGGCATGTATAATATCGTGCATGTGTATATACATGCATACATCCAACGAATAGAAGTATAGGCGTACATAAACAAATGAGGAAAGAGCTTGGAGTAGAGATAGCGCAACGGTAAAGAATAGGCTTAGGGCCACTGAAGAGAGTGCGACGGGTGTCCCAGTAGAGATCGATGATATTTGCACGCATATATGTGTAGATATCACAACGGTCATCATTAAGCGATAATTGAAAAGAAGTAGAAGATAACTATGTGATAGAGTATTACATTGGAAATGGTAACAACTGAGAGATGTCGATCAAGAATTGTGCTTACTCTTGGAGGTTGATGTAGAAAAATTATGGCGGAAAGAAGAGATAGAAGACACACGGTTCGATGGGGCAATCGACGTAAGGGAAGATAAGTTCAAGGTAGGTCGTCCATGGTGCATCGGTATATATGTGGGTAATATACTCTAATACCATATAAACTAATAAGATAATTTTGTTATACACATAATCAATGTATTGCTTGAGATTAACAGAGGTACATGTGCATGCAAATATTTTGGAAAAGAGTTAAGAGCATGCAACTACATGATGTACACATAATGGAAAGTGATTAACTTATTATACTCATGATTTTCTTCCATGAAAACTCATACTTCAATTACGTTACTCAAGTTGTATTTTCCTTCAAGTTTCTATTGTCATTTTCTAATATTTATGATATCTTTAAAATCTAAATAGTTACAAGATACGTAAATATATTTTGAAGCATCTAAGTTATATCATTTGTGACTACAAACTTTAAAACAAATCTAGTCGCGTAAATACGCGGGTCACCCTTCTAGTTATTATAAAATTAACAATCAAAGTTTAACATTGGACACTGTGAAAAGTCAACGGTGCCAAGTATTCAAACTGATGGAGTATTTATTATGATCCATATTTTCCTAAAAAGAATTGATGTAAACATGCTGCGAATCTGGTACTATAATCAAGTCAGCCTTAAAATAGGATAACACGAAAACAGGATTCTAGCCGTCGATTAGTTGAAATTGAATAAATTCTTAAGACTGTTGCTGTTGGTTTCTCTTGAGACACCATCTGATGACCTTATGTCCCATGGTCTGAATGATAATCTTGTTATCCTAAATTGAAAAAATATGGCTCGTCCATGACTAAAGGTTCCCAGTCCCGCTTACACCGGCTCGTGGCATATGGTTTGGTGTGAGCTGTGATGCTCCCAATCAATTGCAAACTTTAATAGTTCGGCACTTTGCCGGTACAGCCTGCTGCTAGCCCATTCCCAATCAACTCAAGTAGTTAACTGCAGCGCAGTGTGCTAATGCTCCATTCACGAACAGTTCGTTCGATAAAAACCATTACAAACTTACATTAACAACCGGGCCTCACTGAAAAGCACAATTCGAACTACTTACTTACACTGTTTTAGATCTGTCGGTCTAGAATGCGTGCGGTACAGATGCCGTGTCTTCTCCGTGACAGCAGATCCGCGTACCTTCCAGCATATCCCAGAACCAGCGACGGTCTAAGAAACATAGGGCGTTATTCAGCCTCGTGCCGCCTTGTCCTTTCCTCTGTAAGCTTCCACTGAGCTGACGATGGATTTGGCATGTTGGGTGCCGAATCAGACAAAGGAAGGGAGGCGAGAGAGAGAATATTTCACAGCTGGGGCGTCGCCTGACAAAAACATATGTACGTAGTAGCATACATAATCGCCCGTCCCGAGCGCATCAGAAGGTGTCGCGAGCCTGCCGCTGGTCCCCCTGTGTTAATTGGATCTCTCCTCTCCGCTGGTGAAAACTGAAAACAACCCGAGCAATAGGAAAAGGAGACAATGGCAACGAGTTGGCCACTCACAGTTTTCTATATACACCGTTTGATCGTTTCAGGTGGCTACACAGCATGCGCAGGTAAAATTTTTACGGGCATGGACCATGCAAGAAACCGGTCAGTTACCGTATAACTACGACCTTATTTTGCAGTCAGGCTTGGATGGACCGATATTAGATGTATATGTTTCTACCGCTCGACGGGAATTGAAAACTATAAGATCGAGGATCGATGCACACGGAGTAAAATTCGGAGGAACTGCTGGACAAATCTGATTTGTAAGCACTGACTGGCCAGCTTACCGGGCACCATTTACTAGCAGATTTTGTGTACCGGCGGGGGCTAGCTGGGCGTTGCCTCGCGTGCACCGAACCGACCAGGTGCGCTTGGCGCCCACAAATCTACCTAGAATTGGATGGAGTGCAATTGACGCTAAAATCATGCGTCGATCCGCACATAACAACCAGACCATAGCATACTTCCAGACCGGAGCAGTAGGCCCCAAAAGTCGCACAATCATACGAGGACCTACCAGCGCTCAAAAATTCAGCCACTACCATTCTTCCAACTCGAGAGATCACGTTACACACCTGACACTGCAGCAAATATACACCGTGGTGATTAGTCTTGTACTTTGTAAATTGCAGCGCCCCAAATCTCCAAGCTAAACGAGCAAGGTACTGGTAGTAATTCAGTTATTACAGAGCCTGCGGCGCTTGCTAGGAGGTTGCAGGCAGACAGCCACCAACCGTCCCTTGTGCAGGGTACTGCGGACGCCAGTTTCGATTTATTACTGCTGCTGCTTGCCTTCGCTGCGGCTGCGAGCGTGGGCCACCGGCCAGCCGGCAATAATTTCCGTGCCCAGCCGCATGCCGTGCTGCCGATCGATCGACGCGGCAGGTTTGCCCGTCCGCCCGGCGAGGTAGCGGTGGTACGGGTTCCGTAAGGAACTCCCTTGTCCCCCGGATAGACCGTCCGTGACGCCGCGCGTAGTACTACGCTACTACTGTGGTAGCGCGAGGTGAGAAGAGAACTGGTGAAATGTACTTGAGAGCGAGCAAGGTCACTAGAGATGATGGTAACGGTGGCGTAAATGGAAGGATTCAGAGCGCCGTAGCAACAAGTGCTACGAACACGTACAGATAATTTACAGTGCATCTCAGAAAGGGCCGTAAGTAGTCAGGAAATCCCTAGTACATGGATCTCACCGATGCGTGCATCTACTGGAGAATTTGTTTTCTTGTTTTTTTTCCCATGTTGGAAACTTCATTTCACATACAGTCAGCCGGTACAATACTGACTTCATCCGATCCAGATCCTCTGCTGTAATGCGAGGATCACAGTGATCCATGAGTGAGCGATCAGTGCCCGACAGTAATACTGTAGAAATAGCGAAATATTTACAGTAAAGAAAATATTGTAACAAAAACATTGTAGATATTGATCTGAATATTTGTTTTTCAATCAAACGGTGAAGATCATATTATAATATGTGGTGTTGTAGATCCTCTGCATTAAACACGGAGGATCCATTTCCGACTTCACCTCCTCTGCTGTCAGGTTATCGTTGTCACCGTTTTCTTTTCCCGAAACACAAGTCATGCAACACGTATAAACCTGCTTACGACGTCTCCCCAAAAAGGAACAACACACACAAGCTCCTCAGAAGAAACAAAGCAGCCCGGAATAAAAATCACCCGTGGCAAGCCAAGGGCCCCTCACACGACAAAAGAACCGTGACAAGTCCAGCATCGGCGTCACTACTAGTAGTACTTTTGAGCCAACGAATTTCCACTAACACCTCCAAACCCAAGAATCTAATGCGCCCAACCACCACCTGTTTAATCTAATAATCTATCCTGCCGGCTGCATGCATCCACCGCTAATGAATAATGATAATAATCTAATCATCATTCCTCGTTCTTTAGAGAGGGGCAGTGCTAATCCGTGTCGGACCCCATAACGACTATGCACCGTTTTTCTTTGCCCTTCTCAATCATCCCTTTGCACTATCCTCCTCCGTAGCGGTAGTGGAGGGCATGTACAACGCCACGAAGCCACCCGCCCGCGCGCGTATGCAGCGGGAACGAACAGACGTGGCCTGCGAGTGGTGCACTGCGGCGATTCCATTCCATGCTTTCTTCGGCCGGAACAGAACGAACGCACGCCGGAATCCAAGCATTTCCGTGCGCGGCAGGGGGTGCGAAAAGCCGCCTTTTATTCCTTCCTTTGGCTGACGCAGCCGTGCGGCGCGTGGAATGGAATGGAGTGGTGCGGTGGTGGTTCCGGTTGCTTGCGACGATGGCCGCCCGCTGCATTCCGCGCAGCCGGCCTCCCGAGTCGTAACGACAGCGTATTTCGTTGCGTGACTTGTCCGCGTCGAGAGAAGGGAGCAAACGGGAAAGGAAAGCCGAGTTGTTTTGACTCTTCCACGTTGAGAACAGTAATATCGTTGTAGTGGTTAGAGTATGTAAAATAGATTTGTGTCAGCTGTCTATAACTTTTACTATATAGTATTTTTGCTGACGTAGATAACAGATGATGAAAAGAGAAAAATATGTTGTCTACAATTTTTTAGTCGACTATAGGACTAGAAACAAAAAAAAAATATTAAAAGATTATGTGTTATCTACGATTTTGTAGTCGACTGTAGTCACCACAACTATTGTATAAGCTATATTTAATATTGTTTACAGGTGATATAGAGAGTTACTATAGACAGCACTACCTATAACATTGTACATGCCCTTATGTTGTCATGCAATAATTGTAAATGCGAGTAGAACTCGGCAGGACAACTAAATGCCACATCGTGAACATAAACTGGTATCATTGTAGCGTTAAGTCGTCATGGAGATAGTCGCAACCCCTTTAGAGATGTAATGACCAGTAAAAGACATATATCTTCCACTAAATCCATTTAAAAAAACTACAAATGTAAAGTTCCACGGCCGAAAAAAATCCCAAAAAAATATCAGCACAAGGATTTGCAAAATGAAAAAAAAAACACACACACACACCTACACACGGTCAGTCTCATTACAACTTACAATTAGCGTCATAAAACACCCTGTTCCCCCTTGTCCTCCAAGTGATTCCAAGTGTTCTGCTGTACTCTTCATTTCTTCTTCCACCCCCACCTGGCCACCTCCTGCCCTCCCCTCTCCTCTCCTCTCCCATGAGAGTGATCGTGAGGAGCTATTACTATTAGCTCGCCTCCACTTCTTCTCCTCTCCGGCTTTCCGCCATCCACTGACCTCGGTGAAATCCCCTGTGCTGTATATATCCTCCTGCCCCCCAATTCGGCCCATACTGTGACGCTGAGGTGTTTAGCTCAGCTCGCGCGCGCGTGCCTGCCACCAAGAAGAGCGGCGGCTCGGGAGTAGGGAGCATAGCATGCGGCGGTGAGAGCGCGGGGAAGCCGAAAGAGCGAGAGAGGATGCAGCTGCCGCAGCATCATCATCACAAGCCCAAGCCCTCCGTCTCCAGCTGCTCGTCGTGGATCCGGAGGTCCCCGCCACCGTTGCCGCCGCACAAGAAGACGTGGTGCGCCGGCGCCGGCGGCAGGAGCCGGTACGCGTGCCACCTCGTGCCGCTGCTCGTGCTCACCGTGTACAGCGTCTTCACTGTGCTCCGAACCCCCAGCTCCTCGCTCGTCATCACCACCGTCGATTCAGGTACTCCCGCCGGCCCGCCCGGCCGCTCGATTGCGATTTCTTCTTGCTCTCGCCGCCATGGATTCCTGAACTAAATGCTCCCCCTTCTGTGTTGTAATGACGACTCGTTTGCTCCGCAGAGCGCGTGGAGCGGCACGAGGACGTGGAGGCGTTCAAGACCCACCTGCCGTCGAACCAGAACAGCCTCGAGGCCCGCGAGGAGACGCGCTCGCCGGCGTCCCTCCCCTGCTCCGCGCTCATCAACGGTGAGTTCGTTGGATCAGTTATTCAGTTAGGAAAAGCTTGCTTGTTTGCATAGCTAGCTAATTCGCGGCGGCTGGGGATGCTAATCGCGAGCTCTCTCTCTCTCTCCTCTCTGTTCGGTTGAATTGGTACGCAGGTGAGGCGGGCGGCGGGCAGGCGGAGTGGGGCGTGCTGTGCTGCGACCGGAGCCACTACCGCAGCGATGTGTGCTACCTCCGCGGCGACGTGCGCACGGACCCGTCCACATCGTCGGTGCTCCTGTACAACGCGCCCGGCGGCAGCGCCCCGGAGAAGGTGCGTCCGTACACGCGCAAGTTTGAGGACAGCATCATGAGCACCATCGACGAGGTGACCATTGTGCCCGTGGACTCCTCCAACGGCACCGGCGACGGCAGGGACAACCTGCAGCGGCGGTGCGACGTGCGGCACCCGCCTGGAGTGCCGGCGGTGGTGTTCTCGACGGGCGGGTACACGGGGAACGTGTACCACGAGTTCAGTGACGGGCTTATCCCGCTGTACATCACGGCGCAGCGGTTCGCCGGCGAGGTGGTGTTCGTGATCCTCGATTACCACTACTGGTGGCTGGGCCGGTACGGCGCCGTCCTGGAGCAGCTGACCAACTACAAGGTGGTCGACTTCCGGTACGACCGCCGGGTGCACTGCTTCTCCGAGATGATCGTGGGCCTCCGCATCCACGGCGAGCTCGTGGTCGACCCCAAGCTCATGCCCAACGGTACGCCCCTTCCTCCCCAAATTCCCCAATTCGCCTTGCTAATCACATCATAATCGCTGCCATTAGCTGTGCCGCTTTGCGTTGCGACGTCCATTTTGTCAGTTAGGAATGTCTCCTAATTCGCGCGGCGATTCCGACTGGTTTTCCGTTAGAATTTCGGGATCCACCGCTTGTTAGCGCCAGTAGTTAGCTTGAGGGGAATGGCGAAAAAACTGAAAAAGGCGTGTGAGAATTCGTGCGCCTTGATCGAGATCCCTGCTAATTCTGGTCGGATAAATCATTTCCCCCTACGGCTACCTCGAGGCTTCGTGCTTAGCTACAGTTAATTAGCCCCATGTCTTAATCATTTTTTTACCTGGCCTCTGGTAACACTAGTACAGTTTGTTAGGATGGTTAGTGGAGTAGAAATGTACAAGAATGGTTAGATTGCAAGTGACGCATCCGACGTTCCATGGCGCGCGTGCCGTGTTGGCTGGCTCGCCTTGCCGGTGTTGGGTACCTACTCCTCGCCGTGGCTAGACAGCAGGTGCGTTTGCGGCGAAGGCGTTCTTTTTCGTTGAGAGAAAAAGGAGAGGAAAACAGGTGCGCGGAGGGCGATCGATAAGGTTTGAGGGCGCGGGAATCTTGCGGGCGGCGATCCTGAGCGCGAGATAATGGCGGAGATTGCTGTACGGGAACGGATGGACGGACGGGTGGGCAAAAGTTGGCTTTTGCAAAAGCGTTGGGGGGAAAAAGCGGGTTTGCTCCTCACAAATGAGTGCCGATGCGTTCGGCGAACAAATCGGCGTTTCCATCGCCGCCGCCGCCGCTAGTGTGCTTGTGCGGCCCTGCCGTTTTTGTGCCCGGACTATGGGGAGTCCACTGCTGACACCGTATTTCCTTGCCGATAAGGGAGAGGCAACGAGGAAACGCTTGTGCAACGTGCACCATCGCTTGGGTTAATACTGAAGTTACTAGTAGTAGTACTAGTGGGTTAATTTAATCGGGATGCAGTAACAGGTGCACAGGGCATTTGAATTTTGAAAGCGGCCGCACTAATGTGATGAGAACAGAGGAATTAAGTAGTGGGTTTTGAAACGCTTAGGTCAGATTTGCACATCGATTATTTATGGGGTAGGAAAAACAAGGGGGCTCCACAGCAAGCGTACCTACCTCCACGTTCAGATTCGCAACCTAGTTGGTTGCACAGTCCAACTAATCTAATGTGTTCACTCATTTATAGCCCAATAAAACCCTTGTACCGGCCGGTACACTAATAAGAACAAGATAACCTACTGTTGTTACGGCGAGGACATGCCGTAGTAAACTAGTACTACCCATCCCTACATGGTAAATCACACCATTACAGCATGTTACTCTTTGCAGTCTTGCAGAGCGGGATAGCATCACCTCCGTTCCTCGTCGTTTTGAATACTGCCACGGTTTCTAATACGTTTTTTATCACTATTTTTTTAACTATATGTTACCAAAAATTATAAAAAAAAAATATAGTAATATTGAACTACTTTCGATGACAAATCTACTCGTATAATTCCTTTGTGACAAATCTAAATGTTTTCCTATGAATTAATTGTCAAAGTTTTAAAATGCTAATCGCATGTATTCTACAACGATATCTATTTGAGATCGGAAACGGAGGTAGTAGTATATTACTGTGGCAGCAAACAGAATTGGAGATGTCAGACGATGCCTGTGCAATAGAATTTTTTTCGATCGACCAGGCATGTAGGGTGGGCGAGGTAGTAGTATATTACTGTGGCAGCAGACAGAATTGGAGATGTCAGACGATGCATGTGCATGTGCAATAGAATTTTTTTCGATCGACCAGGCATGTAGGGTGGGCGAGGCATGTCTGTGCAAGAGAATCACCTCGCTGCGCTACATGTCGGAGGCAACCTACTTGCCATATCGCGGAAAACAACTTGTTTCTAAATCAAACCAGTAGGTGTCTCTCTTGGTATAATAAAACATTGGCTATGGGCAGGGGAAGGACATTTGCTGGGGAAACCGTTGATTCCCCCTGTATCAACGGCTGATGGGGTACCCGTTGCATTTTCTTCCTGTGCAGGGGCATCCGTGATTCGTGTGCGTGTTAGATTTTTTTTACGTCCACCTTTAAATGGGTGTCCTTGTGCGATGAAGTGAGGCAGCATGAGGCATGAGAGCCCGGTACAACAAGGGCATCTTTTTAAATTTTCATCACCGTCTGTCTCGCCGGTCGTGACTAGAATAGATTGGAGTCCCCCACCCCCTGCCTTGGCTTGCCGGTGTTTGCGTAGGCGCGGTGCTGCAACCCCATGAGTACTATGGCAATCAATTACGAAACACCAGTTTTATGATCAGTAGATTGCACGAAGTAGCTAGTAAAAGGCACAGTAATGTAGCTTCTTGCCTTTAGAGAAACCACTGGAGGGAGAAAGTGCCACCATTTAGCATGAAAACACTGTTCATTTGTCAGTGCCTGACACTGGTTGTAGTTGCGTGGGAATCTCTAGGACGATATACGTTGAAATGCTGGTTTTTTTTTAGAAATGGAGGAGCCTTTCATGAGGTGATAGGAGGATATGTTAGATTTTGGGTTTGACTAGGACATGCAGGGACTTGGAGGAGGGCATTGGCAGGTGTGGCTAGCTATGCGACCAAAGTGTCAAGTGTGCTAAGCCTCGTGTCCTAATCGGCCGAGTGGGATTAGTTGTTGCTTCTTGCCAATGGAGAGGATTCCCGGTTGATGAATGGGCATTGGCAGGTACGACATTACTGTCAAGCGAGCAAAGCGTCAAGACCTTTATTTTTACGTGCTTGGGATGTGTGTGCAAGCATGGAGAGTGACCCATCTCGATGGGGCCATGTGGACTTGGATACAAGAAAACAACAAGAGCTAGAGAGAGAGAGATGAGCGATTAGTTAACTAATGCCACCAGTCCACCACCAAAACGGCGTCGTGATCTATCGTCCTTCCTTGCTCGCCTTTCACCGAGGATGGGCGATGATGTCTCTAGTCTCCGGGGGTGACGTATGGAAACGCCTCACGGAGTTTTTGGTTCATATGTCTCATCGCGCTAATAGCAAATTTGGTTTTCTCCTACGTAATTGACAAAAATGCACCCCTTACCATGCCCTAGAGGCTAGACTCTCCATCACATGCCACGTATGAAATCCAGGTCATTAGGATACAGACAAAGGGTACTGTCGTGTCCTGGAGCCACCGACAGGCGTGAGTCCGTGCCTCTTTGGCACGGAGGTGGTAGGCACCGCGAGAGGGCACAGAGGAGCTAAAAATTGGATTAAAAAAATCATTTCTGATACTATTTGAAACTTAAAAGGAGAAAATCTTTGGATTTTTATTTTATTTTTTACCTCGCACTCGCAGCTTCAAATGTATTATCATATGTATTAGAAAAAATTCACAAATTTTTTCACATGAAATCACGACGCAGCACAACACAACACACACAGCTTCAAACATAGGTGTCAACCGTCGCCACCCTTCGCAGCCCTCGGTGGCTCCTTATCGATAGTGTTTCACATACACCGTTCATCGACTCACCGAACATCCATAAATAGCATGCCACGTGATTTTTCTGGGACGTGTAATACTGGCCAGTGGAATGGAGTGTAAGATAGATCCATAGTTAAGCTGAAAATTTAGTGTCATAATTTTTGGAGTGCTAGTTTAGTGTTTGTAATGAATGCACTACATTGGTTTAATAACTGTGAGCCCCAAAGCAAAGGTTCAAGATTGACGTAAAGGGCATGTACAATGACAACTATTGTCTATAGTATCCTTTCATGTCATCTATAGACAGCGTTAAAGACAGTTTCTACGATGGGTTGTCTTTTCATGTCTCTATAGATAGCTCATCCATGAATAATATGTTTTGTTTCTCGTGTTACAGTCGACTGTTGTACGAGAGATAGCCTAATTCTCTATGCTCCACCTCCCATTCACATCATCTTGTGTCCTATATGATAAGGCTGTCGATTAATGCATGAGAGACAGTCAAATTCTCTATGCACCACTGATCTCATCCACGTCATCCCTTATCCTACAGATAAGATTTAGAAACAGGAACAGCTGACATCACACTATCATACATGTTTTAAAGCCTTAGAACTCTTTAACGAAAGGAGCTGGGGCCTGTGATTACCAAGAAAGGCCACAGGACCAGACTAAAAATAAGCTCTAAAAGAAAGAAAGTTATTAAAAAAAAGGGGGGGAAGAGACAGGAGAGAGACGAGCTGAGACAGAGAGTAATAATGGATTTAAAGCAAACTCCAGTTATGCCACATTGTGTCGGTGGGCTTGAGTCGGCACAGTTTGGTGGACGCTTAGCTAGCCAATGTAGTTTGGTAAAGAAAGTAGTGATAGCCTTTTGCAACGTTTATCCCTGATGTTTTGTTCTCTCTTTGGATCTCAACGTTTATCTCTGATAAGGAGCCCACTAACGCACCACTTTCGGCTATTTAATTAGGACTAGTCTCTGAAATGCATTGAGAATCATAGAAAGTACTACCAGTGTAAGATAGTTACTAGTATTGGTCTTGCACGTTGATATGGAGTGTCAGCTGGCTGCGGAATCTGCTGGGCGCACATAGTGTTAGTGCATTCTGGAAATGAAGTTAATAACTAGTTGAGGGTAAATCATAATTGGTTGAATTAATTAGTATGCTCTCGGTGAGTAAACATATAAAAAAATTACTAGAGTTGACTTAGGGCAATCGTGGTTATCGCGGTTGCAGTATTGGATCTTGGGCCGCTGATATGGTCCTCGCTGCCTGAGAAATGTCTCCTGTTCTGCATTAGGTGATTAGGTCCATTGTCAAGGTTAAACCGCAGCCAGTGTTGGTCAAAACAATGTAGGAGTATTTAACACAGGATATCTCCAAGCCTTCGGATTGAAAATGTTTGGCTACACGCCGGCCAAAGGAGGAGGGTAGGAAGGTTTGGGAGCTGTCTGATCATATGCAACAAACGGATGGCTTGGATTTGCTTGACCTATTCATGCCTCGCGGATGCATTCTCGGACATATACAAGGCATTTCCAGATGGCTCCCGCGACCTTCCTACCCACTCCTTCAAAGGCTTCCGGTCAAGTTGGATCTAGTCCATTGATACAACATTGATAGATCAATTTCAGGGTAAGTGGTGTCCAGTGCGAGGCCCTAAGAGTATGTACAATGGGTTTATATCAGTTGTTTATAGCTTCTATTACGTAGAATTTTTGCTGACGTGGATGAAAGAGGATGAAGAGAGAAAAAGATGTTGTCTACAATTCTGTAGTCGACTGTAGCACCAGAAACAATTGTGTGTTGTCTACAGTCCTGTAGCCGACTGTATCACTATAACCTATTATATAAACTGTATTTAGTGCTGTCTACAAGTGACATAAAGAGTTGTTATAGACAGTAGCTGTCTGTACCATTATACGTACCCTAGAGTTGTTGGATCCAGGGTCACTGTGGGTGGGCGCACCCGGTTTTGGGAACGGGTGCGTGTGCCAAGCTGGGCGGGCCCGGTCAAGTTGCATCTCACGTAGGTTGCGGATGGTTGGCTAATTTCCGTAACCCGCCGTACCGGGGGCTAACAATTAAGGCATCGTCGGCAGCGCGGAGCTGGCTGGCCAAGTGAGATGGCCGCCTGTCCTCATTTAATAAAGCGAGTCGGTCAATCTGGGAGTACAACCAGATGGATGGACCATTGCGTCGCTGGATCATCGTGGAATGGAAGGGGATTGTTGCTGTTTTCCTTGGGTGACTGATGATTTGACTTGCAGAGCCTAGTACTAACCCTAACTATCCTGGACTGATGGTTGACGTGCGAGAAGTGGTGGCTTCCGGCCCGATCGGCAGCTTATGTAGGCCAATTTGTTAGTGTCAGCCTTTCTGTCATTTGGTGGCTGGTCTGATAGATGGGAGTGAACCGGTTGGGTTGGTAGGAGTGTACGCGACGCTCGTAGAACATATCGTAGTGTGTACTGATGTAGGTTTGGTACGTGCTGGAGTGAGCAATTGGATCGATGCCCCGGGCACAAAACAGAAAGAAAGATGGCATTCACGAACACAAAGGCGGAGAGACGGTTTTTGGGTATGCGATGCGTCACGGAACACATCATTTTCCGAAAATGGTTATTGCTATTGCTAAGTTCAATGCTAGGTTGCGTTGCGTGGGGAGTGGGAACTTGGAAGGGAAGATGCTTCTGCATCGTGTCATAGTGCTTCAGCAGTTCAGTTTCCCGACTGTCCGAACTCCAAATTGGGATTGGGAATAGGGAATACTCTCAGCCCTTCTGCGCCTGTGGCTACGTGAAAGTGAAACTGCCAACTTAGGAAGCTTTTTGTGCGGTTGTGCAAGTGTTGTCTGACTCTACTAGATCGAGTGAATCGCAAAACTGCATGTCAGATGCTACTAATTATCACTTTATTACTCCAAACTCTTTTACTTACAATGTAGGCTGTAAAACTGATGCAAGTAGTCAATATTGCCGATTTGCACGTGCTTGCAGGCAAGGGCATCCAGGACTTCCAGGCGCTGCTCCACCAGGGCTTCAGCCGGACGCCGTCCTCGTCCTCGTCGGTGCTCCCGCTCGCGGCGGCGCCGTCCCGTCCGTGCCTCCGCCCGGACGACCACGCGAGGACTGCCAAGCCGAAGATGACCGCCAAGCCGAAGATGGTCATCTTCATCCGCAAGCAGAACCGGGTGCTCCGCAACCTGCCTCACATTGTCACGGCCTGCCGCCGCGCGGGGTTCGCGCCGCACGTCATGAACTTGCGCCGCCAGACCCCGCTGCCCGCCATCCATGCCGCTCTCGCCTCCGCCGACGCCATGGTCGCCGTGCACGGCGCGGCGGTCACTCACTTCCTCTTCATGCGGCCCGGGTCCGTGCTACTCCAGATCGTGCCCGTCGGGCTGGACTGGGCCGCCGACGCCTTCTACGGCAAGCCGGCGCAGCAGCTCGGGCTCGAGTACCTCGAGTACAAGGTGGCCCCCGAGGAGAGCTCGCTCGCCGTCGAGTACGGCGTCAACAGCACCGTGGTGCGGGACCCCTCCGTCATCAGCAGCCGCGGGTGGTGGGAGATGAAGAAGGTGTACATGGACCGGCAGAACGTCACCGTCAACGTCAAGAGGTTCGGCGAGCTGCTCCGGGCGGCGAGGCTGCACCTCAAGAACGCCACCGCCTGCGGCAAGACCACCGCCGCGAGCGCGGTTGTGAGGTAGGCGGGGGATGTGGCTAATCAAGCTTCGTTAATTAGGTGAATTAGTCACAGCTGTTAATTAATTTCTCCACGTTCTTCTTTTCTTCTCTCTTTGTTACTGTTTTTCTCTTCATTTTTTAGTTCTTTTTTTGGTTGGGTTCGGGGGAGGAGTATAATTAAGGATAAAAGGGAGATCTTGTACATAGAATTGGATTGATTGGTAGGGGATTGATCACCTCCATACACAGTGTATTCGTTCAGTTCATGTTGTTATTAGGAAGAAGAATAATAATAATTTATGGTGGAGGGCTGTCCTAAAAAATTTCTTGTTTATTTATTTTTACAGTAGCAAGAGTTTTTTCCCCTTCTTCTGCTCTGTTCCTTTCTTTTTGATTCTTTGGGTGTCCTGATGTAAGAACAATAACATTCTGTAACAAGTGCAATAGAATCCAGACTTTTATTTACAGATCATGTGAGGTTCCAATTCGGCATTTTCTTTTTGAGTACTAGTATAAATTTCCATTCATCATGGAAAGGAAAATCACTATTACGTCCAAAGCCTTGAGTAACTGTGCAAAACGATAACTACTCATGCAGCTCACTTCGATGCAAAACGATTCAGGGAAAGAAAACTTAGAAAGGGAAGAGGCCCACATGGAGAGGACAGTTTTGTCCATTTGCGTGTTTTTACCGTCGTGAATTCCGAGGCGCGGGTAGCACGTGGCGCCTTGTCTTTAGCTCAGACAGCATTGCTGCCGCGTGCTTGTTTCAGGGACAGGTGCGCAGGAGAGAGGAGCTGTGACGTGGGAGTGGACGTGATGGATGGCAGAAGGCGCGGTTTACTATGGAATCTGACAGCTAGACAATCGTCCTCTCGCGCTGTACGCTGGAAGCCGCGGCGAGTTTTTTTTTTCAGACTCTTTTGTAAGGAAACAGCGAAGCCAGGCCCGTAAATGAAATCATAACAATGTCAACTATATTGTGCAAAATCACTTACGTAAAATCATCGCGGAAATCCACCTACAATGAACTGAGACCACGCACCCTGTCACACTGCGTGGTTTCAGTTCGCTGCAGATCATCTGCCATTATTTCTGTTTGTGACAGGTGATTTTCCGTAACTATTCTGTGACACATCGATTATAAAATGTTATCAGTAGTATTATTTTTATTATTTTGTTTGCGAAAAGGTTAGTTTGACTATTTCGTCCTATGATCGTTTTATTAGTACGGATTTTAGAATAACTAATCTAAAGTCGGTCGGTGAGAGTACAAAGTGGGGTAACCAGTGGTCAGATGTACCGACGGTGGTTAGATCTAATCCATGTCAGTTTTAAAACCGAGTTAGTACAAGCTATCCCAAGCTATAATTAATTCCCGACCGAGCAACGCGCGCTTTTCCCGTAAGAATCCTTGAAACGTCTAGTTTTTTACTGTCTCGAATTATAAACCCCAAACACAATATCCCTACTACTCCATATTCTACTAAAAGTCTTAAGACTAACGAGGATGACTAATCACTCAACTTTCTATCGCCCAGCGTCAAGGGAAAAAGATGGATTCAGGAAACATAGATCAAAATACAACCACCGTTTGTGTCGCTGCATTTGGACGCAAGGGCCGATGCACAGTAGTACACTAGTACTACAGTGTGGCCATTTGGTTCTGGCCCAGACATTACCTGACCTGTTGGTTGGTCTGCCGTTAAAGCCTGAATCGTTCGACACCTCCGACATCGTCAACGCAAAGGAACCTAAAATCATCTTGAGGGCACCACAATAATTCACAAGCACCACTCATACAACATCACGATTTGATGCCTGCACTTTATTGGAGATGTACTTATTTTACACAGATCTTGTTTTGTCCTTGACATGATCACATTTTGACAGACAAGCTAGATTGTCACTGCATGGTTCAGATGATAGTTCCAACCTCTCAGGATGACCCTGGGAGTGGAGCCTTGGGGAGCCTCGAAGAAGATGTCAACGGACATCTTCTCCCCCGGTGTGAGCGAAAAATAGTTGTCTGAGTAGAGGACTGGAAGGATTCTCGTGTCCCTGTAATTCTCCTGTGTGGATGACTCGGAGGTGTGCACTGAAAAATGAAGGAAAAAGGCGACGCCTGAATCAGTCCCGTTCACCTCAACTATTCTTGGGTTGTCACCTGATCTTGCGACACCGAGGTCTCTGCGTATTTTCACCCAGAGACCACTTTGCTGTCCCTCGCAAGTAGCTTCTTCGCCAATGTTGTAGGAACCATTTCCACCATCCAGACCCATGGTCGATACAGAGGTCGCGCCTTCTGTTACTGATTTCTTTGACTTGTTCTCTATGGACATTCTTACCTTGTAACTGGTACCTGATACGGAAACCTCAGAGTTAATCTTTAGCGGAATCTTTTTCTGCCTGTAGTCTTCCAACGACTTGTAGTCTTTCCCAGGAAGATGTAGCCAATAGAAGTTTCTGGAGAGTACTCCATTGTCTGACAGCCTGAAGAGTTTGAGTAGTAGAAAATAGACAGACTTGGCATTCTTCTTCTTAGGGTATTCCATCTCTATAATTTGCTTCACTTTCTTTGGTGGTACTACTATTTTGTCGGTAACTTTGTAATACGGGGATGCACCATCCAGATCCCATACTGAAATTTCTACAGCCACATCTGAGAGTTCATCGGCTGTAGTGTTTACCGCCTAAAAGAGTCACTTTTCGTGTATTAGTTTCCAGAAATTTTGGTTGAGGGCAAATGTTCTAGGTTGCAGAAAGTACCTCTATGAAGTAGCTAGCCAAATTCAGCTGGACATGAATCGGTTCAGCAGCACAACGGCAACCATAAAACCCAGCAGTTTGGTCTAGGAGATGATCGTAGAACTGTCCTCGTAGTCCAGTCCATGGATTTTGTGTCTTCCAAATTAGAACACCTGTAAACTTAGTCCACATGAAAGAAGTCCATCCTTCCAGAAGTGCTCTGTACTGAACATAATTAACCAATTGTGCCTGAAGGTTAAAGACACCATTAGAGAAGAAACTACAATGCTTGTGACGTAAGCATAAAGATCCTAGAGATGAAAAGATGGTATCCTAAATTACTTTTTCACAGAAATCATCGAGATCTTTTGGATGGCCATATAGTTCAATCTGATCATGGACCTTCCCTGGTTTTGAGTAGGGAATGTACTTGTGGTAATCCCATATTGGATTTGGGACTTCTTTTATATACCCATCAATTGTCTTGTTGAAAATTGGAATGCTCCATCCTTCTGGAGGCATTGTTGCTCTAATCGTTGCAGCAACTGGAACCCCCACAGACCCAACTTCAGGGTTAAACCCATATTTGTAGAAGCTGTCCTTGAAAAAGTTCTCTGGATATTGTATCTCATATGGACCATCAGTGAAGTCGCCTTTCCCATTGGCAAAACCATCCCACATTGATCCTTGGACATACACCCGAGTACCATCAAGGTATTTACTAGGGTCAGTTGAGTCTTGTGATAAATATTTTCCTTCAGTTTTAGTTGTCTGGCTACTGGCAAACAAAGGATGTAGCTTCAAATCATCCTTCAATGCTCTATTAATGTCGACTGGTGGGACTTGCTCATTACCACCAACCCATAAAACTAGACTAGCATGATTCCTGAGTAATTTGACAGTATCTCTAGCACATAGAAGGAAGAGATCATGGTCCAAAGGACCATCTGGATTTGATACTGGAATTCCTCGGCCATCGACATCTCCAGTTATCCAGAATTCTTGCCATACCTGCACAAAATGGTTCCATCCTGTAAGTAATCATGCAGACATGGCACCAGACCAGGGTAAATCAGTGAGTTAAAAAAACTATTCCCTCCATATTTCTCACAAAGAATATTGTCAAACTATGTCTCTGTGTGAAACAATAATCAAGAATTCAACTGGAAGTAGGTGGATCCACCCCAAAATTACTAAAGAGAATTTAGCCCCCACACCATCTGGTTTACCTAATCTTGTCAAGGCAAGATCCAGCTGGTTACCATCAGTTTTCTGAATACTAAAAGGAAGTAAGGAGTGGTCGATATTATTTCAAAAGGCACAAAAAAAAAAACTTTATACTCTTCATCACAACCTAACATTTTGTAAGTTGGATAAGGAAGCACAAATATCAATTGGCAAGAGAGAAACTTCTTACCATCAAACCATAGACATCACAAAAATGGTAAAAATCAGGCCTCTCTGCTAATCCACCACCCCAACAGCGAAGCATATTGAAGTTCATATCAGCATGAAACTTGATGTCAGTCATATATCTCTTCTTTGTTAATCGAAGCAGGCCATCTGACAATATCCAGTTTCCTCCTCGGATGAAAATAGGTTCACCGTTTACCTTGAAGATCCTGCAGATGAGTTACATTTGCACTAGCATTTTTCATGAGATCAAGTATCATACACCAGACATGATAAAAAACTAGTTACCTCCCACCAGTAGAATCATCAATGGTACTCTCAATCTTACGAAAACCAAAATAATGGCTCCATGAATCGGCCTCCCCAAATCCATTGACATCCACACTAATCTCAACATTGTATAGGGATTGCTTTCCCACGCCATTTGGCCACCACAGGTTTGGCTTATAGAAGAATAACTGCAAATATTAATATATAATAGAGTTAACCAATTTGTATATTTGAGCCTTTCTGGCAATAAAAGGGCCTCCTGCTAAAAAGAATCATCACTAAAGGATAGTGCAAGGCAAATGTGCTAACACCGAAGTTTTTATGCCTTTATACAAATGAGAATTGTGCAACCATGGTTTAAGCAACATTGGATATTTCCTGCTTAAGAGGTAGGACATGACGAGGTACTTCCTTGCTTAACACAACAATACTGACAGTTTGGTGTTGTGGTGCTGTAATTGCTGCACTAACGCAATCTAGTTAAGAGAATCTGTACCAATTCTAGTAAAATATTTATCTTAAAACTAAAAAGAGGTTGTCAATTAGTTGTCCAAAAACAATAAAAATAAAACTGTACCACAGCTATTTGTCTGGTGAAGTAATTTAATGCCACCAGAATCCATGGTAATTGAATTTCTTTATGTTCCATAAAATTCTTTACTAGTTAGCTTGTATTGCATCCTTGAGGAATTTTACACACTTGGAATAAAGAAATCTTAAATATTTTCCTCATGCATTTATATATATGACACCTGCTCAACCAAAAAAAAAAAGAAACAGTTTGTCAAGTGTGTTTTGTCAGATAGCTTATTTTTAATCTATCAGCATCTGGAAGATCAAATACAATCTAGAATATTGAACAATAACTCCCAAGTGATAGACCCTGAAAATTCAAGCGAAGAACAGGAAAAAAAATACAACACTAAAACAAAGTTTTGCCATCTACACAGCGAAAAACATAGCTGTTAGTTACAATGCATATTATCCTTATTGTCGGATCAGGCAAGCAGTTGACAACAAGCCTGTGGGCAATTAAATGATTCAAGCTGCCTAGGACAAAATCATTGACTGAATGCAGTACTATATCATAATCATCATGAAAATAAGAAAATTACCAAAGTAATGCCTGAGTAGCTTGAAAAAAAGAGAGAGAAAATTAGCTTACAGGAGGAATAGTGTATTCTAGAACTGAGTGAGGAGGAACTGATATCACATAACTTTGAAGATGCTCCACCAAGCAAATGTTCCCCTCAAGTTCAGTTGAAACCTGGATTTTCAATGTACAATCTGCAAGCAGTGAACTTTTGTTCTCCAGCTGAAGTGTACAATGTAGGTATGACCTCTTAAAATCATCATGAAAAGTTGAAACCAGATGGGGGTCTGTTATCTTGACAGGCTGCATCGAAAAAATGTAAACAGACATAAACACCATCAATGACTAAAAAAACTCATACCATCAATAATCAAGGACTACCTTCTTCAATTTGCATTTCCTCTTTGCAATATCCATGATGTTACCACCAAAGGACAACAAAAAGGAGAAGATACTAATCAAAGATAACAGGGACTAATAAACTCACCCCAGTTATGGAAATTGATACTTCATCCCAGATACCTGTGTTACGATCCCTAGGACGCAAAAAAAAAGACAGAAATGTCGAAAAATGTTACTGTTGCAAATTGCTATAAGTACCATCAGATTGAAAAAAAGGAAAGAAAACTTGCTGTTGCAAAACAAGTATTGTGATTGGTTAGTAGAAGTGTAGAAGAAACGATAGTAAGAAGTTATCTGGAACAAGTCGTCAAAGGTGAAAAAATAACATGACATCAGAATATCAGATATTGTTGGCGCTTGGCAATAGTCTTCACTATATGGATTACGATCTTTGTTGAAACCCGTGTTATGGCCGTTGGTTGGGTACGGATCTGAGGAACGAGGGTAGGATGCTCGCACTCATCTAACCTTTGGTAGGGCTCTTCCCTAACATAGTAGAGAGGCTCTGATGCCTGATTTTTTAAGAGGAGGGAGACTAGATAACTTTGTTTATTTCTTTGCTTATTGCCAACGATTGCATTAGGCCTCATTTTATAGAGGCCTCCCCTAACAATTATAGATAAGATCAATTTAAATGATAACCATCCTAACTAATAGATAAGATACCAATTAACTAATTACTATCCTAGGAAACTATAATCCTTTAGGGAAATATATATTCTAATTAGGGAAGGTAAACCCTCCCTAATCCCATGCTACAATGTAACAGTACACGGGTAGTGTTCACGTGCAGTAACAGTGACCATAACATTACACCCCTTGCGGTGAGGCAGCTCGTCCTCAAGGTGGCCACGGACGAAGACCTTTGCATCCCCACGTCGACGAGAGGGCACGATGATGACGTCGCGTTGCGTGGAAGAGGATCAGCGAAGCTCCGGGGAACAATAGCGAGGACCGCATCCCTCCAGCATTGGTTAACGTCGCAGGAGTCGCTGGTGGCAAGGGCAACCAGCACAAGGCAGCAGCAGCATCCTTCTTGCCTCGAGATGCAACGGTTGTGGGAGAGATGCGACGACATCGCTTACCCCTACATGGCAATCGTTGCGCTCCACACTTTCGGAGGCACGGCGTTCGCCGGTCGCGTGAAGATGGTCGTTGGACGGCGACAAACTTCTTCCTCGGTGAAAGCACCAATGTTGCAGCCAAGGACGCCATGGCTGACTAAGGAAGCATCACCGGTGCTACGAAAGGTGGTGGTGGCGCGGCCACAGTGGTGACAACAAGTGCTTCTTGCTGCTTCTCCACTTTGGGCAATGCCGCAGCGGCGAAGGTGGCCACTTGACCAGCGGTGGTGACACAGAAATCGCAACAACATGTTGCGCCTTCTTCTCCTCCTCCCTCTTGATCCAGTTCGCCTTCAAGTCCAATAATAAGGCCTTGATGTTTGCGCAGAGCTCGCTAGGGGATAACTTGTCGATGTCGACATTCATGGCCTTGATCGCATCGGCCTTAATCCTATTGGCAGCAGAAGCCATGGTGAGTAGCTCTGATACCAAATGTTGTGACTGAGGGTAGGACGCTCACCCTCATCTAACTGTCGGCAGAGCTCTTCCCTGACGTGGTAGAGAGGCTCTGAGGCCTGACTTTTGAACAGGAGGGAGACTAGAGAACTTTGTTTATTTTTTTACTTAATGCCACCGATTACATTAGGCCTCCTTTTATAGAGGTCTCTCCTAACAATTATGGATAATATTAATCTAAATGATAACCTTCCTAACTAATACATAACTTTTCCAACTAATCCCTATCCTAGGAAACTAATTAATTATTTAGGGAAATAGATATTGTAATTGGGGAAGGTAAACTGTTCCTAATCCCAATGCAGTACCAGCAACCATAACACCCCTCCACTCAATGACTCAAACCTTGTGATGATGACTTCTAACGTGATCACTGATCAATCAATCATGCAAGTAGCATTCACAGAGTTTATTGAATTGAGCAAAGTAAGGCCAACATTAATGCAAAAAAATTTCAGTTATGGCACCTAATATTTTCTGCAATGGTCTTTGGTAAAAAAAATATATATTTATAGTGATCAAAGTGGGCGAATGGAAATTCAGTACAAAAGACTTCCTATATCTGAATCACATTTTAATGAGTACTTCCTGAAAATTTTCCTAATGAAATAGAAACTTCATATCTGGACTGCATTTACATGCTAATTTTGGATCTCCTTTTTTACAACTAAAAACAGTTCCTTTTTTTAAGTTCAAGCGTATGCTGATAGTCCATATACCCAACCAATCCGTCCGCTGCCATGACTCCCCCAATATGCTGTCCTGGTTATGAGATTTTCAAATGAATCGAAGAAACTAACATGCTACATCACGTATCATGATGGGAGTACATAATCCCTTAGAAGCACTCCATTTGAGCCTACTCTAGAACCATGCTAAGATATAGTCAAGAACGAAACAGAGAATGTACAAAAGGTTTCTAGTTCACCATATGGCGTTACAATTTTCACAAAGTGAATGCCTATCAATTTCTAAGATACAAGGTCATAGACAAACATCAGGTGGTGTCAGAACAGGACCAAATGGAACAAAACAATGTGCTTAAAAACATAAAAATCACCAACCTTATTGGGCAGATCCAATCCCATCCTTCAACATACTGCGTAGCAACATCTTTCCCAATCTGAAGTGGACCAAGTTGAAAGGTGTTATCATGCAAATATCATGAGTTACCCCTTTAGCAATAATATTCCTTTTTAAAGAAGAGTAGGGGAGATAAAGTAATTTACTGCTATTAACACAAATATATGATTATGATCACGAATCATGGACAGCATTTGTTATGAATCATTGATGCCTCTTGATAATATTCTCCTAAAATTGCGACTTTCCAATAAGTACCTTTCTGAATGTAAATCAGACTAGAGTGCTAATGCAATATTCACGTGCAAGCAAATACAACTACCTAGTTATTGCAATCTGCAGAGCTACATATGCGAAGCATGTTCCAAAATCATCAAAATACCCAACCATGGAACATGACTTCTGAAAATAGAAAGTTTGACAAGCCATTTTGTTTTCCATCTTAGTTCTCAGCACTTTCTGACAATAACATCTCAATAACAAGTGTTAGAATTCATGCAAGGTGGAAATAGTTATGCGTATTATTAAGAGACTCAACTCCTGTAAACTATGAAAGAACAGATGGGTGTTGCTCAAAAAGGGTGGCAAAAGGCAATCCAGATCTTGCACTTTACAATTCTGATGAACTATCCTATTTTACACAGTATTAGAATTACCATGACAATAAAAGGAGAAAGCTACAGAATATCAAGAGATATTCATAGCAGGGACATACTAACCTCATGATCACCACCCTGACCTCCCTGAGGAGGAATTGCACCAGGGTGATCGGGAGGATGAACAAGGACAGCAAGCAGATTGCTACCATCAGGATGAAGAACATCAGTAATATCAAGGGTGTGCCTTCGGAACATTCCTTTCGGAAGTACCTCTTTGTGCCCATTCAAGTACACTTCTGCCGAATAGTTTATCCCACGGAAGTTTAAACTCACGTGCTGATTTCCTGCCTAGAGGTGGAAGATTTTAAAGAAAAAAATTATTGATATGTTAAGCAGATAAGCGCCAATATATTAGCATAGCAAGTATATTTGATTTGGTGCAGTGTAAAAAATTATTATTCCTACAAGACAATAAGTCAAACGTCACATACATTAAAAGAAGTCCTAGTATTTAGCAGCATTAAAGCTAATAGTTTGAATAAGGAAAAAAGGCACGCACATCTCTAACACTGCTGCAATATCACTTTCATGAAAGGCTGCAGTACAGTAAGATCTAAATGAAAAGTAGATCAATTGAACACACAGCGTTAGATTGCACAAATTTTATAAATCAAACTAAGAAACATTTCTTATCCAGTCGCCTCAAGTTACTGGAGTACTCTAGGCTAGCTAAAGTTTATACAATTTATTCTCTACACTATGAGAAGTGATTTTTTTACAACGATGGACTATAAGGATCAACATTCAACACACACAGTTCGGCCCAACAGCAGGTAGCTTTAAACTGTGTTTCCTGGGGGGGTAGCTGCTTTGCGCCCCTAAAACACTGCAGCGCGACTGTGCAAAATTAAGAACTGACAGTCTGACTGCGTGGAATTAACAACTCACTGTTCTACACTAGGATTCATGCTAAATGCCCCGTTAAGGAACGGCACAATTAACTATTACACGGAGAATCAGTGCATAACTGCATACCGGAGCACACTGGAAGGTGGTGAAGAACCAGAAGGTGTAATGCTCCCTGCCGGAGTCGGCGATGTCGACGATCGCCTCGTTGTTCAGCCCGTAGAAGGGGTCAGGAATTAGCTTGTTCTTGAGAAGCGTCCCCAGCACGCTGCATCGAAGCGCCCAACAAATATGTTTGTTAAGCGAGGACCACGCGCGAGATAAACAAAACTTGCAGTATTCTACCCACGAAAACCGCAGATAAATTACTCCATCGAAGCACAAATCCCCACGAATCCGAACTACTACTACTCTACTTGTAGTAGAATTTTCACGGGGAAAATCGGTGAGCGAGAAGCACGTACGTGCCGGGGACGGCGGCGTGCATCCAGGGGGCGGCGGGGTCGGGGGGCGGTTGGTGGGTGGTGGTGAGCTGGATGCCGGTGAGGGCGACCTCGGTGGAGCGCGCGGCGAGCCAGCCCGTGTCGAGCACCCGCTTGCCCACGGCCGCCGCCGCCGCCATTTCCCCGATCACTTGCTCGCGAGGATGGTCGCCTCCAGTTTTAGGAGTTTGGGAATTGGGATAGGGACGGGGGTGTTGATGAGTGAGCTGAGTGAGGCGGAGTGGCAGACCCTGCCGATTGAGTGCCGCCCGCCCGCCGGCGCCGGGTTTCGGTTTGGAAGGTTGTGCGGGCAGGGGAAAAGAGACAGGCGTCACGGGGTGCCGCGGGTGGGGGCCGCGGCGCGGAGGCGGTGACACTGACGCGGCTGCCGGCTACGGAATCGGCAGAAGCGACGACCGAGCGCGTGATCGGCGCTGGGAATCGGATGGCTCCAGACTTCCAGTGGTAAGATAAGGGAGGATGGTAGTTGAGGCCTCGCCGTTTATCTGATTGGGGGAAAAACTCACTTTTCAACTCTTAACTATGGTCTGAGCTCGTTTTTCACCATCGATTATAAAACCGTTTAAAATGGGTTCTGAACTAAGAAAACCGATTATTTAACCCTCCATCAATTGAAACCATGATGATTTTGTCTGACGTGACATTGATGTGGCGGAGGTTTTGATACATAGGCATATAACAAATTTAACCCCGTAGGATCGTGGTGGTGATATGGCACCAGTGTTAGGCTCGGGCACCACACAACCCCGTCGAACGGTGGTGGTTTGACATCGAAAAAGGATAGGTGGGTACGGCGGTCACAGTGGCGTGCTTGGGATAGCTGGAGGGCACTAGTACCGGGGGGGTGGCACCGACCAAGCGGCGGTATACCCATGGCCCGCGGCGGTAGTGAAGGGCGGGGATCTCCCGATGGCATAAAGGTACGCCCGGTGATGATGGGGGTCGATGGAGGAGGAAGCTCACTAATAGGAGTGAATTTGAGCAGCAAGGGTGGGAGGCCGAAGTTGAGGAAGACGCACTTGATCTCTGCACATGGTGTGCAAAAACTCAAACTATCAAAAGAAAAGGTGGATCAGGACATGGAATGAGACATGACGATATGCGAGAACTCACCAGTGCGACGGGGGACGTGACGCAAATGTTTCGTGCGCGGCAGAGCACGACTAGACTTGGGGAAGAAGGGGGGGTGGTGACAGTGCCCGGGCACAAACCTGTGAGTTCTCACGTCACTGCATGTTCCAGAGATAGAAGAACTCATCAGGCTAATTGGTTTAGAAAGTAGGGTTTCGTAGCTCTGCCGCAACATGCGCCTTCGTCCCCCGGCTGTAGCCATTGTGGACTGCCTCACTCGGAGCTCCTTGCACGGCGTAAGTGGTGTTAGAATCTCCTCGGGAATTAGATGCTCATGCGTGGGTTGTTTCTTCGGATTAGCCACCGGATAGCCATGCGTTGTTGGCCAAATCGCAGCCATCGCAATTGTCCATTCACGTGAGGAATGGTAAAGGAGATTCTACATGTCAACGCTGTTGGTGGTGTAACATCCCAATTTTAGGCTTGTGTTTCAAATGTAAGAAAATGAGTAGAAATTAAAACTTTTTCTTACATCCTGTATTTCCTATTGTACCAAGCAAGTATTGTACAAGAAGTTATGGAAATACGAAGTCACAAGTCTTTTGATCCAAATCTTGAACTTTCAAAAACAATCTTGTCAAACCTCTTGATCATCTCCTGGAAATATTTTCCTAAGTTCTTGGGATGGTATGTGGACCCTCTGAAAAGTTTCACAATTTTTAGAAAATGTTTGAATATTTTTGGAGGTCAGTCAAACCAATTCAAAATCTGGTCAAACCTTGGACCAGTGCCTTGTTAAATTTTTGGAGGAAAATCCACAGCCCCAAAGCCTCTGAAAATTTTATGCTAGGTCCTCGTTTGAGCTAGCAAGCTCCTGTGAAAATTTCATAATTTTTGGAGTTCTATTGCTACCTCGAACAATCCCCCAAATGTCAGCCTTTCTCTAATACCAGAAAATTTAAATCTGGTTGGAGTCAAACCCGGGCTCGGACCCGAGCCCAACTCAACCGACTTGGTTGGACCATGTCGCCAGCGCCGCACCCGAGCTCGATCTCGTGCGCGCTCGTTCTAGCCGTTGGATTTCAATCCACCGCTCACGACCTCCCCACTGATCCGGAGCTCTTGAGCGCCCTCAGCGCCTCGGGGTGGTCCAAGCCACTGGATCTCCATCCAGCGGTCACGACCTCCCAGGACCTCCTCGCCCGCGCAAGACCTCCCCACCTCGGCGATTCTTGGACGTCCGGGACCTCTCGAGCACCTGCGGGATGTCCAGACCTCCCACCGACCTGTTCTCCTCCTCACGACCTCCTCGAGCCACGGTCATCGTGGTTTTCCTCCACCGTGCGTGTGTCGTGGTCGAGCGATTGGGAGCGGTGGCTGTCACTTTTGGTCCTTCCCAACGTCTCTTTCGCGGGCATTAATTGTGTCGAGCCTAGCCCTAAGAGGAGTCATCACCTACCTACTGCTCTTGTCAAATCTAGCAAGTCATGGCGGGGCCATGGACTTTGCTCACGATGGGTTTGCCCTAGCCCTTGTCCAAGCTCCCGGCTATGTATGGCCGGTGGTTCCTTCCTCCTTCTCTTTCCGTCACTTGGTGCCGTTTAGACTCTCTCGATTGTGAGTGTGAGCCTCAAACACCTGAGCACCCGAGAGCCCCTTCCTTACCACCATTGTCGAGCTTGGAGCTCCTTGAAGCTGTCGGAGCTCCAGTGGTCCCAGCAACTTCCTGGCCTTGTTCACTGTCATCTTGATCTCCTCAACTCGAGCTGCTCTAACTTGGCTTGGTTCTCATTGCGATGGTGCACGAGTTGGGGAGTAGCCTTGCGGGTCGAGGCCATCTTCTTCTTCCTCTCCAAGCTCTTCACCGCGGGACTTCATCGACCTCCTCCAAGTCCCTCCGTCTTCCTCTGGACCTTCCCTACACTCGGGTGAGTTCATTTTAGTCCCTTAGAGCTTAAGGTCTAGCTAGCTTAGCTCGTGGCGCTCAGTTTCACCGTTTTCGGTTTTTGCCAAACACTTGTCCTCCGTCATTCTCGGCTCGCGGCGTTTAAGCCGTCGTCGCGCCGTCGAGAGTGCCTCCGCTAGGTCCGCGACACTATTACGAGTATATCGGTGCCCTTGGTCGGCGCCGGCGAGGTCCCCATCGCCGGCGGCAAACCGTTGAGCCCGCTCGGGATTTTGCCGGTTCAAAACTCCCGTTTTCGTCATCTGGTTAGAACATCTTAAATGCCCATTTATTACCGATCATCAGTGGCAGTGAGTTGTCTTAGCCGCCACCCTTTGTCGCTGTCCGGAGGTCCCGCGCCTTTACACAGCACCTTGGACCTCCTCGAGTTCTTCGTAGCCGTCTAAGACCTCCCCACGTTTAGATCTGGACCTTTAGATCTTCCCTGTGAAAACCCGTGAGTGTAAGACCTCCCCCTCGTTTAATCTCGGCCGTTAAGACCACCCTCGGTTAGATGCATGCAGTAGATGGGTTTCATGAAATTTCTAAGTCCCGGGACCTCCCTAGTTCCACCTCGGCCTTTAAAGACCTCCTGGGATTAGCTCTTAGCCGTTAGATCTGGCTCTGTGTAAAATCTTACGCGCTTGGACTGTTGGAGATATGCCCTAGAGGCAATCATATTGATGATGATATTTCATTGTATCCATGATTTAATAAATGTTCCTTGAATATTGCCTTTGTGTTGATTAACAAGTATGTGACTTGTTTGTGAAACTCTTTACTTGTATGGTTATTCTAAAGTTGTCCCTAGTCGGAGTTCATGTGAGGACACACGTGAATGATGGATTAGCACATGTATCGGTTGATGACCATGTTTCACAGGTCATAGACATGGAGATGTCAAACCAATAATGTGGACACATGTTTAGAACATGGGGTTGGACCGACCCAACATGAGACATAGTAATTATTCTTATGATTCACATCTCAAGTACATACGACAATCTCAGGTCTAAGGACAAGGCGTACACATTGTGTAGAGAGAACCATAAGAATAATTACTATGTCTCATGTTGGGTCGGTCCAACCCCATGTTCTAAACATGTGTCCACATTATTGGTTTGACATCTCCATGTCTATGACTGTGAAACATGGTCATCAACCGATACATGTGCTAATCCATCATTCACGTGTGTCCTCACATGAACTCCGACTAGGGACAACTTTAGAATAACCATACAAGTAAAGAGTTTCACAAACAAGTCACATACTTGTTAATCAACACAAAGGCAATATTCAAGGAACATTTATTAAATCATGGATACAATGAAATATCATCATCAATATGATTGCCTCTAGGCATATCTCCACGATCTCCACTTGCACTAGAGTCAATCTAGAAGATATCTAATACCCATAGCTCTTGTGTGCGCCTCATGCTTAGGTCGTGGGAGAGGCTTCGTCAAAGGATCTCAAATATTCAAATCCGTGTGTATTTTGCATATCTTTAAATCTCCTCGATTAAGGATCTCTCGAATGAGATGAAACCGCATGATATGTGTTTGTTCTTTTGGTGATTCCTCGGCTCCTTGGCTTGCGCAATGGCCCCACTTGTTATCACGATAAAGATCCAGGATCGCACGCACTAGGAACCACACCTAGTTCGATTATGAACTTCCTTATCCAAACACCTTCCTTTGCCGCCGTGAAGCGCAATGTACTCGGCCTCCGTTGTAGAGTCGACAACGATCTCCCGCTTGGAACTCTTCCAACTTACCGCACCACCGTTCAAAAGGAACACAAAACCCGATTGCGATTTGTAATCATCTTTGTCGGTTTGGAAGCTTGCATCGGTGTAACCATTTACAACGAGCTCTTCCTCACCTCAGTAGACTAGGAACACATCCTTAGTTCTTCTCAAATACTTGAGGATGTTTTTAAGCTGCGTCGATGACTCTCACCGGATCGACTGGTATCTGCTCGTAACACTTAGAGCATAGGAAACATCAGGCGAGTACACATCATAGCATACATGATAGATCCAATGGCGAAGCATATGGAATCTTACTCATGCGATCTCGCTCATCGGTTGTCGAAGGACACCGAGTCTTGCCAAGATTTATGCCATGAGACATAGGCAAGAACCCTTTCTTTGCCTCCTCCATGTTGAACCGTTTCAACACTTTGTCAATGTAAGTACTCGGCTTAATCCTATTAGCCTTTTTGATCTATCTCTATAGATCTTAATACCCAAAATATATGCCGCTTCCCTAAGTCCTTCATTGAGAAACTATTTTTGGTGAGGTCTTAACGGACTCGAGCATAGGAATATCATTTCCAATCGTTAATATGTCATCTACATATAAGATTAGAAATACGAGTGAGCTCCCACTTGTCTTCTTGTAAACACAAGATTCTTCTTCGTTTTGATGAAGTCAAACCCTTTGACCACTTCATCAAAGCGAATGTTCCAACTCGAGATGCTTGCTTCAATCCATAAATGGATTTTTGAAGTTTGCATACTTTTCTAGCATTGTTTGGATCGACAAAACCCTCAAATTTGTATCATATACACGTCCTCGGTTAAATTTCCATTAAGGAAAGCCGTTTTGACATCCATCGCCATATCTCATAGTCGAAATATGCGACAATAGCTAGAATGATCCGTATTGATTTAAGCATCGCTACGGTGAGAAAGTCTCATCGTAGTCAACTCCTTGAACTTGCGAAAACCTTTGCGACAAGTCGAGCTTTATGGATATGAACATTTCCATCCATATCAATCTTCCTTTTATAGATCCATTTGCACTCTATGGTTTTAACACCATCAGTAGGTCAACAAATTCCAAACTTGATTGTCTCCATGGATGCTATCTCGGATCTCATGGCACTATGCCATTTCTCAGTCTGGGTCCATCATTGCTTCCGCATAGGTCGTAGGCTCATCATTGTCTAACAATAATATATCTCGCGCATTGCGAGCCTTCCGACCTTCGTGGTGGTGGTGCTTCCTTTGCCATGGGTTCCTCAACTTGTTACGCCATATGGGCATCATTCGTCGAGTCTTCCCCGATTGGTTCATCTTGAACTTCTTCAAGCTGCACCGTTCTTCCACTTGTCTCCCTATTGAGAAACTCTTTCTCTAGGAAAACACCACTTCGAGCGACAAACACTTTGCCCTCTAATCGGTTGTAGAAGTAATATCCAAAGGTTTCCTTCGGATATCCCACGAAAATACATTTATCCAACTTGGGTGTGAGCTTGTCCGATCAGAGTCGCTGACAAACGCCTCACATCCCCAAATCTTTAGAAAAGACAAGCGTGACTCTTCCGATCCATATCTCATATGGTGTCTTAACTACGGATTTAGGCGGTACCTATTAAGTGTGAAAGTTGCCGTTTCTAGGCGTAACCCCAAAAGGATAATGGTAAATCTGATGGCTCATCATCGATCGAACCATGTCCAACAAGGTCCGATCGCGCTCGGATACCCGTTTCTTTGAGGCGTTCGGGCGGTGTTAGGCGTGGAACAATTCCGCAACTCTTGGATGATTGCTAAATTCATGACTCAAATACTCGCCACCACGATCGGATCGCGAGCCTTAATTTTCTTGGCACGTTGATTTTCAACCTCATTCGGAACTCTTTGAACTTTTCAAAGTTTGGTGATGCTTCATTAAGTAGACATAGCCATATCTACTAAAATCATCGATGAAAGTTATGAAGTAATGAAATCCACCTCTAGCGATCGTGCTCATTGGTCCACATACATCGGTATGTATGATTTCCAACAAGTCCGCGCCTCTCAAAAGAACCTTTGAAAGGTGATTTGGCCATCTTACCAAGCAAACAAGCTTCACATGTCTCGTATGATTCAAAATCAAGCGAAGTTAGAAGACCATCGACATGGAGCTTCTTCATGCGCTTTTCATATGTGACCCAAACGACAATGCCAAGCGTAGGTGGGATTCAAATCATTAGGTCGAAGTCTTTTAGCATTTATGTTAAAGATAGGCGCATCATCAAGATTTAAAATAAATAACCCATTCACAATGGGCAAAAGCCATAAACATTCCATTTTAGAGATCAAACAACCATTGTCTTTACTTGCAAATGAATAACCATCTCTCATCAAACATGAGGGGATAAAATGTTTCGACTCATACTAGGAACATAATAACAATTATTCAATTCCATAATAAATCTTGAAGGAAGTGAAGTTGCATGGTGCCGGCGGTCAACGCAAAGCAACCCTTGCTTTATTCCCGACGAAAATCAACTTCACCTCTTGCGACTCCTCTACTTCTTATTAGCCCTGCATCGAGTTGCAAATGTGAGCAAGCGATCCGGTATCAAATACCCAAGAGTTAATAGGAGAATCTGCGAGAAAAATGTCTAAAACATTTATGACAAGTGTACCATGGGTGGAAGTCTTACTTCGGCCTTCTTCTTGCATTCATCGGAATCCATGTACTTCTTGCGATTTCTCTTCCAGTGGCGATTTCTTTACAATAGAAGCATCTTGTCTCGGCTCGAGTCCAAAGATTAGGCTTAGGCGTTGGCTTCGAGATCATATCTTTAACCTTACCCTTATTCTTTGGCCATGGCTTCTTACCCTTTTCTTGAAGCTAGACTTGTTCGCACAGACCATCACATGGCTAGGCCACGCACACTTCTTAATGTCATTCTCTGTGTTTTGAGCATCCCACAAAGCTCATTAAGGCCCTTATCCGCCCCATGCATATGGTAGTTCGAAATGAAATGCCCATCGGGTAAGCGGTGACACGTAAAACCGGTTGCGAATGCGAAGATCAATATGATTGATCGAATCGAACCTAGATTAATAATCGATGTACCGTGATCATGCCGCTAAGGTCGTGAAACAACATACCCCTACCGGTCGGATTCGCCATCGGGGTGAGACGGTGACACGTAAACCGGTTGCGGCATGCGAAGATCGGTACAAATTGGTCGAATCAGACGATGAGTCGATTTGTGGTAAATATGATTTGCCGATCAAAATCCTATGTAAAAATTGCATAGATTGGATCTCTTTTTCACAATTTCGGACCTTGGAGATCTGCGGCGCTGCCCTTCGAACCCAGCGAGAAACCCCTCGACCCCTATCCGTGATTGCGATTCTATGCATAAACTTGTTTTTGCAGGATGTATGTGACCAGATGGCCTAATGTGTATGTGATGCATGTTTGTAATATTTGCATGACTGCGTGTCGTGGATGCGGCAACACAGTGGAGCCATTGTGTTGCCAAAGTATTGTATTAACGGCTGCGTGCTGGAGCTTGTGATGATTCCTAGTATCCATGTATTTTATTACTAGTGTTATGAGTAATAGCTTATAGTAGTACTCGGAGGACACATCACTTGGAGGATGGCACACATGAACCATGGAGATGGAGATCATCATGGTGGATGATTCTATGGCGATGGAGATCACCATGAGAAAATGGGCCATCTTGAGTCACAAGCTGTGTGAATGTTATTCCTATTGTTTTACTCCTATGCATGTTTGAATGGTAGAAGTATAGCGATCCCTCACAAAATGTTAAGTTAAACATATGCCCTCCCAATTAAACTTTGCACCATCCCATGTCTTGTAAATTGATGGTGGGTCTATAAAATTAGGGCACCATCAACTTTCCTTGACTAGATGGGTTTTGTATCGGATACTTACATGCATAAGGATTGGTGAACTTAACAAGGTTATCATAAAGGTTATGGGCCTTGGGGCATAAAGGTTGGGCGCGGGGCATAGAGATGTCACCCAACAACAAGAGTCATATAGAGATATGATTAGCAAGGTGTTGCTTACAGAAGTACCTTGTCTCTAGCGGTGATGCAAAAGCTCACTAGTAGACTCGTTAATTGCGGATCTTGAATCGCTAAGAATCAACAGAGGATGTTGATTTTAGTGGGAGTACATTCTATTAAATTTGTTTAATCTGATTTACTCTATCATGGTTTTATTTGTCTTAGTATTTTGCATTTCCTATTGTAGATCAATGGCATCTAGCAACCACGCACACCCTTTTGCTTTGCGATCGATTCTTGAGAAAGAGAAATTAAATGGAACAAACTATTCGGATTGGGTCCGTAACTCGAGAATTGTTCTCGGCGGATAAAAGGAAAACGTTCGACACCCCAATCCCGGAAGAACACGCAAATAATCGTCTGCTGCTTTGTTAAAAATGCCTACAAGAAAGCATGTGATGACTCTCTTGAGATTAGTTGTCTTATGCTTGCATGCATGGAACTGACCTTCAAAAGCGGTTTGAGGATCGAGAGCGTATGATATGATCATAGCGCAGGACATGTTCGATACACGTGCCAGGTGAGCGGTTCAATGTCTCTAAGGCTTTTACGGAATGCAAGTTAGAGAAGGTGCACCGTAGGCCCACATGTGATCAAAATGGTTGGTTCTGATCGGACTTTGGATAATTCTCTCTACACAATGTATACGCCTTGTCCTTAGACACGAGATTGTCGTATGTACTTGAGATGTGAATCGACCTACTTAGGGCTATCAAGCGCTACTCGTGGCGGGTAGTTATAAAGGTAGCTTTCGGGTTTGTCATGAAGCATCTTGCGAGGCATGGTCGGTCGAGATGGGATTTGCCCTCTCTACAGAGAGATATCTCTGGGCCTCGAGTGATCGGATCCGTAAATGCATGGCCATGCTACTTAAGGTTAAGAGTTAACCTAGTAAGGGATTCCGGATCACGGATCGAGAAAGAGTGGTCGACTTGGAGCTCATTGAATATCGTGAGGCAAAGGGATTGGCATGTACATAATGTTGTGATAGTTCGTCCGATATGATCTTTACGTATGTTTAGGAGTTGGCACGTCTTGCTAGAGGCGCTACCAACTATTGACCAAGTATGTGTACTGCGTCATGTCTAAACATATGTGAACCATAAGTCACACACTTGAAATTGAAGCCTAATTCGGATTGGATCTAAATTAGATCGGGCATTGAGTCCTAATGGGCCTCTATTCGTAGAAGCCCATTATAAGGACGTCTATAAAAGGAGAGGCGCGCCGTGGTTGAGGTTGAGTTTTTCGTGACATCCTCAAACCACGGCGCCACCCTCCCACGCCCTAGTCGCTCGCGCGATCTAGTAGTCCGGCATCGTCGCTTCCTCCGTGCGTGTGGATACCTTTGGGGCGCCGCATGCGTGGCGTTGGGACGAACCGCAAGAAAGGAGGCATGCGTGGGGCGCCGCGACGAGGACGAGGAAGTAGTACGACTACTCGCGCCGACGTCTTGCATCAATCGAGTCGACTACTGCTTGCCCGACGTCTTTGCATCAACTTCCGCTGCGCGCGTCTAGTGGTAAGACCGTGATCTATAAGCTGCGGTGATCTTGGTTTACGGGTAGAATTTTTAATTTGCGCTAGTGTAGCCTACCTGTTTCCCAACATGGACCTCCCCTTGAGTTGATCCTAGCCGTCTAGGACCACCTTGGTTAAATCCTAGCCGCTAGGACCACTCTTGCAAAAAGACCTCCTCGAGGTCATTTTTGTAAAACCACCTTCGGGACCTCCCGAGGTCCTCGTTGGGAAAGACCTCCTCGTGGTCCTCTTTGCAAAAAGAGCACCCCGGTCCTTGTTAGAAAACCCTCATGACCTCCCCAACCTCGATCTTAGCCGTTCGCAACCTCCCGGGTTAGATCGGCGTTAGATCTCTTTTGTAAAACCTTTAGCGCTCGGACCTCCTCGCGTTGTTACGGACCGTTCAAGACCTCCTAGGTCTAATCAGCCGTCCGGATCTCCTCCGTTAAAACGCTATCGCTTAGGACCTCCCAGAAGATCTTGGTCATCCAAGACCTCCTCGTGTCAATCCCACCCGATCAAGGCCTCCTCCGGAGATCTTGACCGCCTAGGACCTCCTCCTTTGGATCGATGGCGTTAGGACCTCCTCATCGGTCTAAACCAGTTAGATTTAGATCTAACGGGTTAGACCTCCTTCGTGGATTTAGCCGTAGGAGTAGGACCTCTCTCAGGAGATCTAGACCGTTGGGACCTCCTCGTGAGAATCGGCCGTCCGACCTCTTTCCTTGGATTTAAAGCCTTAGGATCTCCCCTAGTGCTGGGGCCGCGGATCTCGTCGGCGGTCACGACCTCTGATAAGCGCGTGAGACCTCCTTGCGTGCGCGTGCGCACGCACCGGTCGTGATCGTTGGATCAGATCTCAACGATCCGGACCTCCCGATCGGAGGAGGTCTTGTGCGCGGCGTGCTTCGAGGCTCGTGGCCGTCGGACCTTGATCTAACGGCCACGACCTCTCCTTGTCTTCGATTGGTTGGACCTCCAGAGAGCTCAAAGTTTCCTAAGTCTTTTCTTGTTTCAAATTTCAAAAGTGCATAACTTTGTCATTTTAACTCCTTTTGAATGATTCCAGTTGTTGTAGCTTTGTTATGGTATGAACTTTAATCTAAGAATGAAATTAGGCCTGTGTTGTAGAGAAAATGATTTTAATAGCATGATCTTGTTTAATGAAAAATGAGGTCTAGAAATTCATGAAAAATTTGTAAACCACATAACTTCCTCTCTGTAGTTGCAAAGTGAGCAAACTCAACCTGGTAAATTTGGCCTATAGACATGCTTTAAATTGATCTAGGCTTTGTCTTTATTCATGTTCTGAGAAATGATATATGCTAGTTGTAGAACTTAGAAAAATCATAACTAAATCATCTTAACTCCAAATGACCTAAAATTTTATATGGGTTACCACTATACCAGTAGGTAGCTACCATAAAATTTCAGCTTCAAAATCTTTCTAGAAAATATTTTTGCTACAGTGCTAATTATGGTAGAAAATGAGTTTTTAAGTAATATCTTTTGCGCCACAAATCCAAATTAGGTTTTCCAGTTTCTATGTCTTGGTATATTTGTATTCTACCTTGTGTATAAATTTCGTTGTATTTGGATAATTTTTCTTGCTCTTTTGTTTAAGTGTTGCTAGTCTTATTGGTTGTTCTTGGTTCTTTTGCCTTTTAGCTTAGGATTCGACATTTGCGGTAACCCAGAGCGACCCTCCGCAACAAATTGAGCAACGACAAGCGGCAAGCAGTTTGATCATGTTAATCCCAGATTTTAAGTATTTATGTTGATTACAAATTCTATGTATGCATTGCTACTTTGTTTTAATAGTTGGCCTAGTAGATGCATTTCCTTAGCAAATGATTATCCTCTACTACCATGAGCCTAGGTTACTTGCTGTGATTTAGAGTTCGTGGATGGGCTCTTGTCACTTAGTAGTTGCGAATTAATTGCTTAGCCATGCTTAGCTTCTAGAAAGCAGGCGGTTATCGACTTGTCGATAACCTTGATCACACAAAACTTATTATGATTTATGATTTCCACCTTGTGCCATGTCTACTTATGAAAACTAAAACTGAAAACAAAATGATTTAGACTTGGGCACAATGGTAAGATGGTGTGATTTTGGGTGTGATCGAATGGTGCCCGGTCAACAAGGACCGAACATCTTGTTACACTAAACCAAGCATTTTAGCGTGCTAACCACATTAGAGGGTATGGGACCTCTCTTGACTTAGTACTTTGGCGTGTATTACCTCCGAGTCGCAGGAGTCGCGGGAGGATGGAGGTGGGAGCATTGTAGTGTCCGAAGGTTTCCCCGTAACAGGTGGTTGTCTTTCGCTTGCAATGTAAGCGTATGGGTTTCTATCCATACGAGCGGCTCGTAGTTAATACACAAGATTGGAAATGTCTCGTAGGACTTAGCCGTGTGGCATACCTTCTAAGTGTGCTTTTGGCTTAAAGGCGATGCGAAGTGTGGGTACATTGGTACACCCTGCGAGGGTTAAAACTATTCGAATAGCCTCGTCCTAGGTTATGGACACGCTTGGCAAGGTCTTTCAAGAGTTAGACTACAACCTTTTAAATTAAAACTTGATGGGTGGTACGAATCGGGGATTCGTGCTATGTTGTGGTGACTATTGGGATAGTCACTTCCAGGTGGTTACTTGTATGTATCTTTACTTACATCATTACTTCGATAACAAAATAAATTTGCAAACTTGCTTTTAAAAGGTACTACATTATTGCAAATAAAGTTGGCTTCATGCAAAATGAGACATATGACCTCCACCTAAATAAGCTTGCATGTAGTTTATGAATAGGTCTGCTATTCCACACGTCGATCTTGCGGGTACAAAGACAATCTTTGTACTCGGTTGCTACGCTTAATTGTTTTGTTGCGAGAGGAAGAAGGTGAGCTGAGGGCCTCACTTTTGTGAGTGTGTTGTGGTAGCTGCAGGCGACTAGCTTGCGGCCGATCGGTTGCCTTGTGGGTGTGTGGCTAACCTGGTCGACTTTTGTTCTAGCCATCTTATGGCGCTTTTGCTCATTGTCATTCTTGTATATTGTTCTATTTGGCAGTCGGCTCTCTTTTGTAATAACTTACTTTATGTATGTCGTTGTTGAACTTAGTGATGTATGTGTATGGAATTGATGTGTAATTTTGTGATGATGTGCATATCTTTGATTCTGGAAGCATATGTCCATCGAGGCTTAGAATGTTTAATTAGTAATGCTAGAACCATTTGGAGGTTAAGTGTTACTAGTTAAATATTCCGGGTCCTCACAGGTGGTATACCTTAAAGGTAATCATAGAGATGATTGTATTACATCTATATTTATAAGTTATAGAATAAATGTTATTATATTCTTTTGATGAATTATCATTTATAAAGATTAACAAGTATATGATTTGTTGGTGAAGCTCTTTAAATTATATAATATCATTCTAAATGTATCTCTGGTCAGATATCACTGGTTGTGACACTAGTGACTTTTTGACCAACACATGTATTGATTGATAACCATGTTTTACTGGTCATGGATATAAGGATATTGAATCAATAATGTTAACACATATTAGAGAATATGATGTTGAATTGACCCACCTTGAAATACTATTGAGATTGTTATAATTTTGTGTGTCAACAGTTGGTCTCAAGCAATGATGATGTATAATCTTTAGACCTGATATCAGCATGGTTCCTACATGTATAATAGTACACCTAGGGGTTGTCAAACGCTACTCCGTAATTGAGTAGTTATAAAAGTAACTTTCGGGTATACTATGAAACATGTAGAGGAATATAGCTGGTTGGATATGGTTTTTTTCCCCTCCTAACATAATAAGAGAGATATCTCTGGTCCTCTCGATATGATCAGATAAAGAAAGTGTATGGTCATGCCACTAGTGGTCGAAGAGTCGACCACGTGAAGTTATTCATCAGTAGATGGAGAAAGTATTGAACAGTCAATGGATAACACATATCTTACCCGAAGTTCAACCAGATATCATGAGGCAAAAGGAGAATACACAAATAGGTTGTTTAGTCCAACAAGATATGAACTGGTCGTATGGAGATACAGATTGGTCGTAAGCTGGTCGTACATGGTCATTAACTGGTCGGTGAACTGATCGTAAGGTGTTACGAACTAGTCGTATAGAGATGCGAGCTGGTCGTAAGTGATAAGGATCTGATCATAGATTATATTGCATAAGGTTTGTCCAATATAATATTTATGTGTGTTCGGGAATCGTTATGTCCTGCTAGGAACCGTTAACGACTTGTGGTCGGAAAGGAGTTTCTGAGTCACAACCGATTACACATAAACCTACAGGGTCGCACACTTAACGGGTTGGAATAAACGAGTTCAGATATGATCCATTGTTGGCTTTTTATAAGGGGGTGCATAGGGCTATAGGGACGTATGAGTTGCTCTAATGAAACCTTAGCCACCATCTCCCCGAAGGCCTTACCGTACACATTAGTGCTAGCACACTGGCATACGGCGTTCCACTTCTGTACGTGTGGATATCGTAGAGGTGCTGCTGCGGTTGCTGCTGCGCTGACCGAGATCCATAACCTACGCAAGGAACATGATAGATTCCTGGAGAAGATGATCGGTGCCGAGGACGTTGGAAGATCGACTACGACCACTGCATTAGCGCATTCGACGTTGGATCAGACTGCTCCAACTCTTCTTCCGCTGCACTGCGTGTCTAATAGTAACAATCTATGATATATTGATTGAACGACTTTCTGATTTACATGATAAAATTTTTGAATTGGCAGCTAGTGTAGTATACTCGTATCCCTTCACACATTAGTTTACCCGCCACGAAAACCTGAAGTCCGTATATGGCAAATGCGAGCCTCAATCCTTTTCGTCTTTTTTTGTTTGGGTCTTGATGCAGCTGTTTAGCTCCAAACTACAAGCACAGTAGGTACATGTTCTTGTATTTCATGAACATACGGAAAAACATTGCTTGTAGTTCATGAACATACGGAAAAACATTGTTGCTGAGCATAGCCGAAACATCTACTACGTGGTAACTTACACTACATCCCATTATTTAATCTGAAGTGGAGCATACGCATGTGCAATTGGCCATTAGGATTAGTCACCAATTTACACGTGACAAAAGTGTTACAGAGGCTATCGTGCAAGATAAGCTGTGAAAGTCTGTAACGGCAGCACATCTTAGCTCGATGATTGGTCCATGACAATGCTGCGAATATCATCTAGATCTACACCGATCTGCGGAATAATGTTTCTATAGTCCCATGTCATCGTATGCAAGGAATGCAGCCGATGTCTAGCCTTCTGCCTTTTTAAAAGAGAAAATTCATAATATGTTACTTAATAGTTTTTTGATTTACAATATGTCATTTGTGATTTACACTATATCATTTATTATGATAATGATACGCAGATCTATGATCCGTATATCAGTGACATGCTACAAAACATATAACGAATTGAACCTCGATGATGCAGATCATTCCAGTCCATTTCGATTTCGATTTTCCATTAAACAAGCAGAAAGAGGGTAGAAGTGGGCAAATCAGACAGCCCCAATCCCAACGAATTCCCCCCAGCTTCCCCTGGTGGACTACTGGACTCCCCCCGCTTCGGCGCTTCTACGGTTCTCCCCCACCGCGACCGCGAGCTCCCACCAACCGCTCCACCCACTGCCACTGGACTCTCGAGAGACTCCTCCTGGAGTAACGCACACTCCACTCGCCGACCGACACCACGCCCCCTCGCCGGCGCCTCAAATCCCCCCCCGTCATTTCCCCCGCGCCGATCGCGACCCCCCACCCCAGCGCGAAACCGATCCCCCGCCCTCCCCTCCCCGCTGTCTGTCGGTGCCCACACCCACCGCGCCCAACCCAACCACCCCAAATCTCGCGTCCCCCAAATCCCCAACCGAAACCGCGCGCACTCACGCCCCGTCCCCTCAGATCCACTCCGCCGAAAGCCGAGATGCTCGTCCAGGACCGCGCGTCCCCGCACGCGGCCGCGGCCACGGCCGGGGGGAACCACGCCCACAAGCCGCCCACGTCCCCGCGCGGCGTGCCGGGAGCGGACAGGCGGCACCCGCGGCCCTTGGCCAAGAACCTCGACTTCGCCACCTGGGCGTCCGAACACTCCTCCAAGCTGCTGCTCCTCCTCTTCGTGCTCGCCTCCGCCGCGGCCGTCTTCCTCCTCCGCGGCGCGGCCCCGGACGCCGCGTCCCTCCTCTGCCTCGACCGCTCCCGCTCGGCCTCCGCCTCCGGCCCCGCCAGGCTCCCCTACCCGGACGTTGCCTGGTCCACCGTCCCGCCGCTCGCGATCGCGCCGGCGGCGCCGTTCTCGTCCTTCCGCGCCGAGAGGTGGATCGTGGTCTCCGTCTCGTTCCCGCCCACCGCCGCGCTGGCCGCGCTTGCGCGCGTCAAGGGGTGGCAGCTCCTCGCCGTTGGCAACTCCCACACGCCCTCCGGGTGGGAGCTCAAGGGCGCCATCTTTCTCTCCCTCGAGCTGCAGGCGCAGCTCGGGTACCGCTCCGTGGACTTCCTGCCCTACGCGTCCCACGTCCGCAAGACGGCCGGCTACCTCTTCGCCATCCAGCACGGGGCCAAGGTGATCTTTGACGCCGACGACCGCGCCGAGGTGCCGGGGAACGATCTAGGGAAGCATTTCGATGTCGATTTGGGATCTGGCGTCACCAATCACCCCGTGCTGCTGCAGTACAGCCACGCGGATCCGAACCGGACGGTGGTGAACCCCTACGTGCACTTTGGCCAGCGATCGGTGTGGCCGCGGGGGCTGCCGCTGGATAAGGTTGGGGAGGTGGCGCACGAGGTGTTCTACACTGAGGTGTTCAGTGGCCGGCAGTTCATTCAGCAGGGTTTGTCGGATGGATTGCCGGATGTGGATGCTGTGTTCTACTTCACTAGGAAGCCGCCGACCTCAGGGTTCGACCTGAGGTTTGATTCGGAGGCTCCGAAGGTGGCGCTTCCACAGGGCATGATGGCACCAGTGAACTCGTTCAATACATTGTTCCACACGCCAGCTTTCTGGGGGCTCATGATGCCTGTTTCAGTGAGCTCAATGGCATCAGATGTTATACGTGGGTACTGGGTGCAGCGGATCTTGTGGGAGATTGGTGGGTATCTGGCTTTCTATCCACCAACTATTTACCGGAAGGATCATGTTCAGGCTTACCCATTCGCAGAGGAGAAGGATCTGCATGTGAATGTTGGTCGGTTGATCAAGTTCCTAATTGAGTGGAGGTCAAACAAGAGGACGCTTTTTGAGCGGATTCTTGATTTGAGCTATGCCATGGCTGAGGAAGGGTTCTGGACAGAGCAGGATGTGAGATTAACAGCTGCTTGGCTGCAGGACCTGCTTGCGGTGGGGTATCGCCAGCCTCGGCTCATGTCATTGGAGATTGACAGGCAGCGGGCAACCATTGGAGAGGGTGACATGAAGGAGTTTGTGCCCAAGAAGCTGCCATCAGTGCACCTTGGGGTGGATGAGATTGGCACAGTGAACTATGAGATTGGAAATCTGATTAAGTGGAGAAAGAACTTTGGAAATGTCGTGCTGATCATGCATGTTAGTGGGCCTGTGGATCGCACGGCGCTCGAGTGGAGATTGTTATATGGACGGATATTCAAAACTGTTATCATTCTTGCTGATCAGAGCAATGCAGAGCTTGCCGTCGATCGCTGCGTGCTGTCACACGCATACAAGTGAGTGGTTATTACCCCCAATAACTCTTGACTTTTTTTTTATAGCTCTTCTCTGATTTCCACTTGATATTAAATGAAACTACATCTAAAATGGCTCCTAACTAGTTAGTTAAGGTGGCAGAATAATTATGGTCACACTTTTCGTGAACGTCAACAAATGAGTCTTGACATTGACCTATAGGGTTGCATTTCATAACCATATGCATGTCCACATTCTGAAGACGTTCTCTGGAATTCTTTGAATTACCCAATATGAAATTCATTAATGATGACAGTCTTTTTTTTAAGGATTTTTTTAAAAAGGATAATGATGACAGTCTTGGTCCTAATGTTAATTACATGAAGGATTTGTACTAGTGGAATTCTTATCTTGATGATTGAACCCAGGCTTTATGCAAATAAATATGTTTTGCTAATTTGACATTGTTCTTTGATTTGTTTGAACTTTGAAGCATTGAATGTAATACTATCATCTCATTACATTCTAGGACAACAAAATTCCTACAGATGTTAAATTGAACTTAGCTGAGAGGAATTGCTGTGGGGAAGTCTCAAAGTTCTGTCTCATTTCTTGATTGTTTATGGTCACTATCAGTATGATCTTATATGTGATATTGGCCAGGCAATGAATAACCATTTTCATTTGAACAATAAACGTCTACAAATCATAACGGGTTTGCCTCCATTTTCTTCATCATTTAGATGCATCTTAGATCAAGACTTCACCGTTAATTGTGTGGCTAAGCCCGATTAGACTAATTATGGCATGAAAGCGCCTCTTCACTGAAAGGGCTAAATAGAAATGCAGGTTAGGTTGAGGGTTTTTGTAGCGTGGAGCTTAGCATAAAAATACTGTTACAATATTTGGTTGGTAATTATCAATCAGAGTGATTTTTTGCATGTTCTTCTGCAAGGTTCTCAGTTTAGTATCTAGTAAAGCTAGATGAATCAAGGGGTTAATTAGGAATTCCAATGAAGTGACAACTAGTTGTAGAGTTGCCCCACCCTGCCCATGGGCATTTAACAAAGAGACAGTCACACTGGCGGTCACGTTGTGCATGAAGTCATGAACGGCTTCTGAACTCTTAGATTCGATACGCATGGCTTCTTTATTCTGTAACTCGAGTGAACTGGTTCCTGAACAATAGCCTGTTCTGGATTGTACATCAAATAAAAACATTTCATCTTTAGCTACGTATAGTAAATCAATGAGCTTAATGACTAGGACATATCTACAGCAAACCAATAACTCAGTAGTCTTTGTAATGTCTATAACTAATTAGCAGTGATATGAGTTGACAAAATTTCCTCATGTTTTTCAGAGTTCTGTTTTCTGGATAAGCGTACAGTATTGCATTCAGTACATTTATGCTAATTATGCTGTAAATATTATGCAATTTCTTCATCAGGTATCTGCCTAAGGTGTTTGGAAGATACAGTGGTGCTGATGGATTTCTCTTCCTCCAAGATCACATGATTCTTAACTATTGGAACCTGCTGCAAGCCGACAAGGAAAAACTTTGGATAACCAATAAGGTTTGTATACTGTACCCAGTTGCTTCCCTCCACTTCTTTATGTACGTGTTCATGTTTGTGTTATCAATCAATGCACAAGATACATTAGGATTCATGTTATACCTTCTCATACTGCAGATTGCGCAATCTTGGGTTACTGTTCCATTGGAGAGCAATAAAGAGGAATGGTTTGTAAAGCAAGGTGCGATTGTTAAGCAGATCGTTGGCAGTTCCCCTGTTCATTTCCAGACCAATTATAAAGAAAGCATGGGTGAAGATAAGATCGTATTATGTGGCAGTGAACTGTTCTACGTGCCCCGACAGTTTGTTGAGGACTTTGGTGATCTTGTGGCTCTCGTCGGTGATTTGGATTTGCACCATAAGATTGCGGTCCCAATGTTCTTCTTGGCGATGGACTTGCCTCAAAATTTTGACTCCGATGCTCTGGCTGGAACAGTGTTCAAGACCAACTTGGCAGACAATGCTACTTTCTCAAGTATTTATACAGCCCAAGCACCTGCTGTTTTCCCACTGAAGGTGCAGAGCGAGATTGATTTCATAAAGCTGATTCAGCTTATGTCCACGGGTGATCCTCTTCTGATGGAGTTGGTATAAATATATAATCTGTAGTTGAAATGCAAGTTTATCCTTGTGGCAATGAGGACAGAATAGACAACCATAGTTTTTGTGTTTTCAGGGGGTTCTCCATTGTTGTTGTAATTTCATTTATTCTGCTTATTCTGTAGCTGTTCATTTCTCTTCTGTTGTATATTGTTGTATCAATAGTGACAAGGATACTGAGGATCGGCTCGGTCCAGCTGTCCTGCTGAAGGAAAGGATAGCTACGGCCTACGAGTTCACTGAGAAGAAGAGCTTCAACACGGTCAGCTGTTTTGCTAGCATTTTTGGGGGTTGCCTATATTAAACTCTTGAGCGATCTGTTGTACCCTTTAAAACTGGCAAATGAAAATCATACATATTCTTTGAGAGGAACATCTTGTGCTTATTAAAGCAAGCATGATAATGAAAGTTGGCTGTTGTTTGGAACGAAAAGCTTATGAGACTTCTGGATGTATGCAGTATGCTTGCCTTATCTAGTAACCCCTTGGATTGAACTTAGTATTCACCATTTCACTTCACCATTTCACCCTTTTGTCTCAGCTCTAGTTCTCTTCCTGTTGAGTAGTTTCTCAGCAATCAGCGTACGTTGTGAGCCAAAAAAAATTCTAGCAAAAGGTTAAACTTTTTTTCTTTGATTTGTGACTTGCATGTTAGCAAATGTTCTTTTTACGGAGTACTATACTTTGGATCTCCGTTCAAAACCGGCTGTAACATGTCGCACCTGGAAAAAAGATGCACTTGTGTCGGCCTAATTTGTGGGCCATTTGGAGTGAATTGGGATACTTCTGGAATTTGAACAGGCCAGAGCACCGAGATTTTCTGGCCCAACTATTTATGTTCTTTTCCGTTTTGTTTGAGAGGAATGTTCTTTTCCATTTTGGAAGGAGACTTCTCGGTTACCTTGATTGTTAAGGATATATTTTGCAAGGCCCAATTCAATATGGTGGGATTTCTATCGTTATACATCTTTATCAAGGTAGCCTCCATTGGGAGCCGAGTTTTTGGCCTAAATGACATTAATCTGACCCGTATTTGTAAACGTGGCTCTCCTCGTGTGGTATTGCCAAATATATTAGCCTGGACGTGCCTCACGCCGTCACATGTGCAATTCCGGTCGCCCCTAGTCCGAAGAGGGTTTGTCTGTGCGGTGCGCGTAGAAGCGCCAAAATTCGTGTGCCCTTTGCTCGGTTGCTTCTTTGCCCGGTTGCATCTTCGCCCGACACGTGTCTCGTCTACACTCCCACCAACCGGACAGTGCCGCCTCTGCACGCCCACTGTCCGGACAAGCCGTGTCCGCACAAGTATCGCCTAGAGAAGTCTCCTCCACACGCCCAACACCCAAACTAGCTGCGGGTCCCTCCTCGCCTAGGCGAGCTACGCCGGTCCTCCTTGCCCCAGATTTCCCATCGCCATCCATCACTTCCTTCCCATCACCATCCTTCACTTTCACGCTTTATTCCATGTTGCCATCCATGTCTTTGCATGCAGATGCATGCAAGCCTCGCGCGCGGGAGGAAATCTGATTTCTCATTTTCGCTCGCTTGCTTTCTCATTCTCACTCGTTCTGTCGAGTTCATTTTCGCAGACGATTAAGCATTGTTTACAGCCGTCATTAGTAGCTATATTAGCAGGTTTTTTTTTCTCGTACGTACTTTCTTATTAATTGTGTAGTTAGTTAATTAGTCATAGTTAAATGTTTGTAGCTAATTAGTTGTACTTATTTAGCCGTAATTAATTTAGTCATTTTCAAATTTTTGTAATAAAATTTGTGTGATTTTATTAGTCATATTTAAATTAATCCTATGTAATTAATTAGTGTAATTATTTAGGCATGGTTAATTAGTTATGAATTAATTAGTCATAATTAGTTAGTGTTAGTTAATTAATTAGTCATAAATAATTAGTTGGAATTAATTAGTCATAGTTCATTAAATCTTAATTAATTAGCCATCATTAATTAGTCGTAATTAATTTACTCGTAGTTAATTAGTCGTAATTAATTTAGTGCCCTTATCAAGTTGTAATTAATTTAGTGGCCATACTAAGATGTAATTATTTTTTGTAATTAATCAGTGGTAATAGATTAGTTTTAATTATTTTAGTGCTATTTAATTCATCGTAATTAATTTAGTCCTGAATAATGTAGTTGTAATTATTAAGTTGCAATTCTTTATTTGTAATTAATTTCTAGTAATTAATTAGTCCTAATTAATTTGGTGGTATTGAATCACTCATATCAATTTAATCACAATTAATTTATTCATACTTAATTAGTCGTATTAATTTGGTCGTAGTTAATTAGTGTACATTAATTTTTTCTCTGTATTTAGTCGTAATTTTTAATTTCTTATAATTCATCGTTATTACCAATCTATTCACTAATAATATGTCTCTTCCATCTCTTGCAAGTCATGCCTCTACCAGAGCTTCTGGAACCCTTCTACAACGAGAATCACCGGTACAAGTCATGGATCACCTGGGACGCAGATGGCCCTCCACCCCTCGTACTTCGGTCCAGGAGGGATCACTGGTAGCTTGACGCTCTCTATGTTCCAATCCTTTGGGACACGGGCTTGTTGCCATTTGCGAGGCTGCTCTCGGTTGGACACCACTTCACCATGGACGATAGTCTGATATCGGCACTTGTCGACAGGTGGAGATCCGAGATGCACACCTTTCACTTTTGGTGGGGTGAGATGATGGGCACCCTCCAGGACGTCTCATTATTGACCGGTCTCCCGATCAAGGGTGAGCCACTTGTTTCAGACCGTCCGCCAGTGGACTCAAAGGCCCGGTTGGGGCATCAGTTCGGCATACCTATCCCAGACAGTGCCCGTGGTGTCCCTCGGACTTGGCTGAAGAATTTCAGTCAATGCCCGAAGGATGCACTTGATGAGGTTGTTAGGATGTACCTCGACATTTACCTTCTTTATCTCTTTGGTTCGGTCCCATTTCCCACCACACAGGGCGATTGGGTGTGCCTCAACTTCGTCCACATCGCCGAGTCTTTAGCTGACACGGAGGCTGGGGCGATGCCTCAGTATAGTTGGGGATCAGTCGTCATTTGCGCCACATACAAGTAGTTGTGTGACACTTCGCGGCGTGACACCGGTGTGAAACCGAGCCTTGCTGTCTGCTACGTGCTCCTGCAATTATGGAGTTGGGAGCACTTCCCTACTAGGAAGCCCTCCTTCGAGAAAGTAGTGGACTCGTACCCTGAATTGCACGACCCGATAGACATGACCACTATGGGCTACCAATGGACTGCTGCCCAATTACACTGGGCCAAGGACAAACCGACGAGGTGCTACTCGTTGTTTCATAACGAGTTCAAGTTGTTGCACGACAACGATATCTATGGGCTCCATCTATGGACATCTATGACCACAGTAGCACCACACAGGTTGTCCGTGCAATGCACGCAGGATGCCAGATTGTGGGCGACGACATGCCACCTGGTGTTTACCCATATGGTTGGAGCCTTATGCGCCTAGCGTTCGATTTGTACTAGCTCGTGCCCCTCTCGACGGCAGGATCCTGCAGCGAGTCGTCCACTTCTGAGTCCAATTCAATCCGAGTAATGTTTACACTTCATACCTACATCCACTTTTCTAACATCAATCCTTATAGAATAAAGGCAATCGAGGGCGGCCCGACATGTTGAGGACTGGAAAGCTGTCCAGCATAAGTAGATTACGGCTTGGATGGAGATGACGCACATCAAGATCCTACAGGAGCAGCGATCGTATGATGTACGGACATACCGTAAGTCCATCAAGTGGTACATACCACAGTCTAGCACCAGACTCACCCGTCCTCTACCAGAGCGTTCGGAGTGGGTGACACACCAAGAGAGGCTCCGCCACTCGTTCAATTGACATAGTGATTCGTGGCATGACGACACCGTAAAACACTTACAACTTTTGCTCGTTTCATTGATGATATTTGTATTATTTGTTACTCAACTAGTTTTGTCTGCCAGTTCAGTTGGAGTGGCTGCAGCAGATTGCAAGTGTATCAGAGACCACCATCCGCAGCCCAGAGCACACCTTATCGGGGCTTCTGAGTACTTTGAAGTACATCTTGGCGGAGTCGAAGAATGTAATAAAGAACATGAGCTGCGGTCGTTCGAGAGATGACGTCCTACACGTCGTGCACTGAGTTGGGTGACCGTGCTCACCTGCTAGGTCGACATGGCCTAGTTAGACCGACAAGCGTCGTAGCACTCTCCGTCAGTCATCCGCGCTCCAGATTGGTGGGGAGATAAGTTATGTACAAATTTATGTTCTGTTTTTTATTACGCCTTAGGTTCTACTAACATCATGTCATTCTCCAGCCACACGTCCATCGGGATACATTACTTCTGCCGTCCGCACCTCGTACTCAGACTGGCGCTCTCCCTCAATCATCCATACTGCACATCCAGGAGGTACGAGAGGTTTAGTTTATGTTCTGAATATTTATTTCGCCTAACATCATTCCGTCTTGTAGCCTTGAGTTGACCGTAGAGGTGACGTCCACCGTCAACTGATGAGGATACGACCCTCCCAGTTCCTTCATAGAAAAATCTGGGCAGAGTTTAGCCCTCTTCGCAAGCCATTTGTGCTTCTATAGTATCTTTGCGTAAAATTCAACAACGAGTTCGACATATTTTAGGCTGATGTAATATTTTGCTGTTGTGTACAAAACAAGAGCGAATCAGTTCGGAACAAATATAATGTGTACATACGTACGTTTAACAAAGAATGACATAAAGATAGGCATAAATATGAGCTGATTACCCATTTACATGACATGACGTTCCCCATGCAGGCAGACAATACAATAAATTACAACACTGAATGATTATTAGACGAACTCGATCTGTTGGGATAATCCTTCAAGGAGTGCCCACGGGTCTTGTATATCCTATACTTCATCTGAGGCTCAGGTCTCTACGCTGGTTGTTATCCATGTCATTCTAGAAGCACTGGGTCTGTCATCGTCCCTTTCCAGTTGACTTCTAGGCCTTCTTCGGCCCCCATTGCACCCTATCCAGCCAAACATCCCTATAGTTCATGTCCACGCCATACGAGTGAAACTCTGCACTCCATGTACCGAAAAGATAATGCATATCATAGTACTATGAGATATAAAACGTAGACATCTGCCTCAATTGCATATACGTTTTGTACACATGCGAGCATGACTTGTGTAGGAGCTTCGGCTTGTTGCAGGTGTATGTAGCCACATCACATAGGGTGCATACATGTTTCCTTTCCCCATGGCATGACTATTGACATATTTTTGCCTCAGCCTGGTCTCGTACTTCCTCCTGAGGCCATCAATCACCCGGATGTCGTGCATTCGGGGCTTCTCCATCTTCTAGTCCATATACCTCTGCATGTTCTCGGACCACTACTTCCCTTCAACTGTCGCCTCGCTGTGGTAGCTCTATTAACGAAGTAACCAACCGTGCGAGTCTATGCCTCCTCGATAATCGCGATGATAGGGGGTACCGCACACCTTTTAGCACACTATTGCATATCTCAGACATGTTGGTCATTATAATTCCATACCTCGCATCGTCTGTGTCAAAGAGTAGGGACCATTTCTCCAACTCAAGAGCGTGGAGTTTAATCCACTGTATGAAACTTATGGTGCTCCTGGATTGCCCGCTCACGGGCTCCTGTCCCTCCTGTGCATTCAGAGGAGACTCCCTTGTATGCCTCGTAGTCCGATGTTCGAGGTCTGTGCAGATGGACTCAAACTTCCACCTCTGGTTCTACATGCACAACGCCTTGAATGTCTTCATTAGTTCCTGGCTGCGGAATCGCGTGAAGAAGTTTGATGCAAGATGCCTCATGCACCACCAGGTTTCCACGTTGTTCCACTGGTGAGGGGGTTTCGTCCCATTCTTCATGGTGTTTAGAGCCAACAACAACCCAATATTTCGGTCCGTGATAAGACATACATTAGGCCGGTCTTCCACAACCGCCCTTCATTAGGAACCACAACCAACTGAATGTCTTCTCATTATCTATGATGGCAAAAGCAGCAAGGAGAAGTTGGTCTTTGCGTCGCCCGCCACCGCTGTGAGAATGGCGCCCTTGTACCTCCCGTGAGGAAAGTGCCATACATCGTGAGCACAGGACGACAAAACTTGAGACCTCCATCAACATCTTCACTTTCAACCTTGTTTATGTACATGCCGGGGCTTGCTTCAGCAATCTAGTGAAGCATTCTCGGTACATGGTTGTACGTCTCTTTGTATGTTCCGTACATAGACTTGATAACCTTCTGCTTGGCTCGTCGGACCTTACTGTAGCTAACTTGTAACACCCCGGCCCAACCAGAGCCTGGAATGCTACTAACTAAATATACTATCAATTTAAACACAAGGCATAGTTCTAAATCTCGACAGAACCTTCTTTGTATAACTAGGTATACCGAAGATTCCAACCATTTCATATATTATAATCACTATCTCATCATTCAAAATTCATTCAAGCATCCAAGATAATCTATTCCGCTAGAGCATTATCAAGCATAATCAAAATTTACTACTCTCATTATTACAATTAATCCAAAACATTCAACCATAGCCATAAATTAATCCTCAACAAATTGCTATTATTAGAGTATGATCCAAATGTTAATCAACATTTAAAGTGTGTGGTAATAAGTGCATCCAAGCAACCCTATTCCCTCTCATGCATGCCGTTCTTGCAAGTGGTACCTAAAACACAACAAACAGCAAGAGGTGAGTCCAAAGACTCAGCAAATATAATAAATGGCATAAACAACATACATGCATGTTATCTCATCAACGTGTTACACAAACCACACACCAATTACTTTACATACACATGCAATATGCTCAACATGCTCTTTATCTTTATCTTTCTCTTTTGCATTTTACCGGTAATGCAAAGTGCGCATCCATCGATGCACACCCATGCCTGTGCCATCTGGCACAGGCACCATTGCCCATACTCCGCAAGTATAGGGACCTAAGCCCATGCTCTACAAGCATGGGGACCTTTAGCCCGTCATAAATATGCCGGTGACCTCAACAATTGCTTGGTCATCACATGACCAAGACTTCAACAAGCCATCATGATGCATATGCATGAAATCTCAAATTAATATAAACATGCATCTGCAGCAACATTGCATATGAATAATCTATTCATACTACAAATGCTCATAATCAAGACTTTATAACCTTCAAACATCCAAGAATAACACTTTACTCAGTTCACTGGAAACTATGAACATTACCCAACATACCAGCATAACAATCATGGATAACACAAATACTCCTAGTATTTATCAAACATTGACATTCAATGATATCTATAATATCCATCATTATACTTGCCTTAACCGCGAGAGCGCGAGGGACGTGCAGAAGGTGCTGCCTCTGAGACCAAACCCCCACCTGAATATAATTATGAACCAAGCTAAGACAATCATACTGGATCAAAGACATAATTTAATAGCTCAAACGATAAAATGCCAAACTCTCAAACGCCTTCCCACTACTCACTTCTAACGATCGATCTGTCTCCTCTGTGGACAGTCAACTTATAAAATTCATAACTTTCACTACAGGGGTCCAAATAAGGTGTTCTAGGACTTTCTGGAAAGGTAATTAAATTCCCCAACTAAACCTAGTTGAGGGTCCCTTCTGAATCAACCATCTAATACCCATACCAAGCCAAATTAAAAGATATCAATATTCACGTCGGGTTCTCTGGAAAGTATACTAAAACCACCATAACTTTTGCTACGAAAGTCCAAATCTTGCATTCTTTATCTCTCTGAAAAGGAATGGAAATTGCCTACATTTGTCGTTATATCGAGATCCTCTGATTTCGTCTTTAACTAATGGCTTAACCTACTTTCCTACAAACTGCCCGAATGCTGACAGATCAGCAGGACAGCGGCACTAAAAATTTCATAACTCACTGACCGTTAATCGGATTTGGGCGTTCTTGACGGCCACTGAAAGCTAAGAACGTAAGCTAAATAACTCTAGGAGATCAAAACTCCTAATTCGGCCTCTAAGAACCCGAAACTACCCACACAACAGTATATACAGATTGGGATCCAGACAACCGATCTACTAACGAATTCAAATACGCCTTAAATTCGAAACATACAACGAGGGAGGATCTTCGTTACCCTTGAAGAACCACTGTAGGTCGCGACGAAACCCACGAACCTTCCCCTTCCCTCTCCTCTTCCCTCCCTTCTTCTCCTTCTTTCTTCCTTCTTCTTGATCCTTTGGCAGCAACGAGGAAGGAGCTTGGTTAGGGAATGGCAACATGGAGGAGCGGCAGCAGGGGGGAGGACGTGCTACAGTATTGATGGCGGTACTGTAGCACGAAGGTACTGTAACAAAGCTAGGGTTTCCCCCCTCCTTCTTCTGTTTGTGGCCGGCTGCCCCCTCTCCCACCTTTGGGCCGAAATCAAGTGGGCCAAAAGCCCCGGCCCAGGTTGCCTACCTTTTTCAGTAATCCCCTCTAATCCTCTATTAAATCGTTTTGCTAATTGGTCCTTCCCTCTAATTTATTTCTTCTTATTTAATTAAATTTGGAGTATTACATAACTGGATAACCAACTAGATTCACGGCATCTAACAGCAGCATCTCGGGGGAGACGGACACGTCCTTCGCAACTAGCTGGCTGATGAGGCTTTCCACATATGCGGAAGTCACGTTCCGATGCCGCCATAGGGGTTCGCTAAGCTCGCAAGTATGTTCGGTCACCGCCTTGATCGTGAAGATCGAGACGAAAAACTTTGCTCGATGAGCATTGACCTTGCTAGAGCCATCTTGCACTACGCACTTCACTGCGTAATGTCTTGGGTTAGACCGGTGCACTCGGTACATATGACTGATGGACAAGGTGTACCGTGTTATAGCTTGTTGCACAACTGCCTTGCTAGGAATGTACTGCCCAACTAAGAGGGTGTCGACATTAAACCTCCACTGAGACCCTTCTTCTTACGGCAGTACGAGCGAATGCACCGCGATATTATCAGGTCTCGATGCCACATAAGGCACATCTGATGACACAATTCCGCCAGTTGGACCATCACCCTAGGGTACGTCCTCCTCACTACCATTCGAGTCTGGGCCAGCGTCCTCGTCAGACTCCAACCCGAGAGGCTGGTCCGGTAGATACTCGTGGTAGTCAATGCAAGTCGACCACCATAGTTCTGTCCCTTATTTTGCACAAAATTATACGCAAATCTTCTCTCGTGGACTTCCTCCAAAACAACACATTTCGTGCTACCATCTTCAAGCTTCGCCTGCGTTTGCCCGTTTCCCGAGGCACTGGCATCATTAAGGTTTTCTGGCACCCTGCTTATGAAATTCACATACACCATTGACTTCCCGTATATCGCCGCCTCAGGCAGGGAAATAATTTGCATGTACTGGGTCTATGCTACGCTTCCATTCATCTTGACCAGCTCCCATACGCCCCAGCACTCTCCTACTCGTGCAGGTGATCCCCTCGATGATAAGTTTCTTCGTTGTTGGCTCTATGTTGAACTCCCTCCGGATGCAGCTCGTAAGCTCGTAAATATTCATCGTATCGAGCCCCTCCGTCTGGACCACCTTGTACTAGCATCTCGACAGGTCTAACCCATTGGGTCTCGCCCATACGAGACCGTCGCAAAATCATATATGTATATTAAAACAGTGTCATACCTAACGGGCTGTGCCGTGTCTAGGTCGTGCCGGACCAGCCAGGCACTATTTGTGGCTCGTGCCGTGCCATGTCGGTCCGTCATGCTGAGGTGGCGGTCCAAGCACGACCTGGGCTATTGTGCCGTGCCGGCCCGTAAACAGTGCGGGCCGTGCCGTATCTGGGCACGGTCCGTTTGGTAAGCTCTAACGTTGGCCTATTTTTACTATTTTTTTTACAATTATCTTTTAAACTAATAATATATATATATATATTTTAAAAAAATTCAGCCAAAAACTCCCAATTTTAGGCGCACCAGTTTTGTAAGATCCGGACCGTCCATCAACCAACGGACGGGTCACAGGTCAGGTGTCGGCGCAAGTGCCGTTACGTCTCCGTCGACGCGCCCGAGGCCAACCCGCCGTGCGCGTTACCTGTGCGCGGCTGCTCCGCGCGCGGCGGTCGCCTGGCGTGCTCTCCGTTCTCGCGGACGCACTGCATCCGCGCCGACGCCCATTGAAGCAGGTGGAAACTCTGCCCTCGTCACGTCAAAATCCAAATGGTGCGCGGTATAGTATCTGGATTGTGGGAGGTTGTCCCACACCGTTGTGTTTGGTGGACAAATAATCCCAACTCCATCCAAACGGCCAACAGGGTACTCATATATTAAGGGCTGACAACACCATATATTGGAGAAGAAACTAGGAACATTCTTTTTAAACCGAAGCTAGGAGGGACTTTAGGAAGTTGCTTGCATTGCAGGTTTCTTTCTGCACGATACTTCTCTTATCTCCAACTGTTGGACAAGTAACATCATAATCTCTGGAATATCCTGATGTTGGATGGAGCCCCTGCAAAGACGATCCAGCACAAAATCCCTGCGTACAATGTGCCATGCATGCAAAAGCCTGTGCCGGCGTTCAACGAGTGGCATCTATCTTCAACTATATCATATCCATTTGGAGTTGGATTTCTCAACAACTCAAACAGCACCCGTGATGAGACGAATGCACACTTGCTATTCAGTTCTCTCATGCGTGGGCTCCTTAAAACTCAACTTCAAAACTCAACTGAGATCACACGCTGCTCCTTTTTTTCCTACCACTGTTCAAGAAGAAGAAAGTATATCCACGTGTAGACACGCGGCGTTTCACCGACAAGTGCAGTAAAAAAAAAAGGTATCAGATCTACGGGTCACTGATCGGGAGACTGACACGTAAGTAACATGTATGCGTGTGCTGATGTGCAGGTCTTTGGCGTTTTTCCAGACGTGTTCCGTGGGGACCACAGGCAGTATCCTAGGATGAGATTATGAGAGTGGCCACCGCCCAACTTCATCATTTGGGATTGGGATCCTCTGCAACTGGGCTGCTCGCCAACACTGTCTTGCAACTTCGCATTTGAGAAACAGATGGCCCTCTAGTCCGCAGCGCACATTGGGCACCGTGTATATCTGTCCTTTCCACGACGGCTAATTACACGGTATACAAAGCATTGAAGTCTTGTGCACATGGACATATCGGTCATATCATGACATCAACATCAATACTTAAAAGCATGTACAATGATATAAATATTAGCTGTTTATAGCAACTCTTAACGTCATTTATAAACAGCACTAAAAATAGCTCATACAATGGTTGTGGTGATACAGTCGGCTATAAAATTGTAGACAACATACAGTCTTTTAATAATTTTTTTTTGTTTCTGGTGCTACAGTCGACTACAAAATTGTAGACATTATTTTTCTCTCTCTTCATTCTCTTTTATCCACATCAGCAAAAATTTTACGTGGCAGAGACTATAAACAATTAACGTAAGTTCATTGTACATACTCTAAATACTTAGTGCAATTGCCATGGTCTTCGCCCACAGAACTAGCCTCTAGTCAAGATTAATTATCTGATAAAGTTATTTCATCGTTATTTTCAGCTTTAGGCGGTGAATTCCACACAATTAATTGCAATTGCTATATACCACTGAGTACAATATAAAAGCACGTGGCTATAAATCTGAAAAATAGAGCTATATTCGTTACAAAACTAAAATTTCATCTATATATCACCTTTATCTTTTTTTAAGTACAAAACATACGCACATATACACATGTGTGCATCCTCTTTCAAGCCTCTCAAGTGAAGGTCGTAGTACCTCCAGCTAGCCACCTTATTTTTGTTGTACAACACATACATAGATTGTTACTGTTGTTACTTTTAGGCTTACGGATAATTAATCTCATGAAAAAGACCCGTAAATGGCATAAATTTAACTTTCTAGCTCATACATAACTACTACGTACGTCGTATTCCCCTTTCTAAAGGGGAAAAAAAATGACAACCTAACAAACCCCAACAACAAAATTCTTGGATCATTGGATATCCCTGACTGCGTACCTCTCTGAAGATATTGAATCAAGCACTCACCAATCATTACGCAGAACAAAATCATTGCTGTTTGATTCAAATTTTATTGGTACCTGTTAATAATCTGCCTCTTATGAATCTGCAGTGCATCACGAGTTCGATTGCTACCTCCCAACAGCACTTGACCTCATCTGTACGATCTTGCTCTAGCGAAGGTGACATGTCCCTAATGCAACGTTGACAAAAAATAATGAGAAATTTGCGCCAGACAATTAGACAAACTTGAACCTTCATACGATTTTGTCTGGCAGGCGTGGCTACCACAGTACAATTAAACAGTATCTGAATACACACGCTAAAAAATAAGCACTATGGCATTATTGAGCAAACTAAACACAGTAAAAAGAACAGATCGATACTCCATCATCTATCATTGCAGTGGAAACAAATCCTCCGCGGTTGTGAGCAAAATTCACATGGCTACAGTACCATGCATAGGTCACTCAACTGTTAGAGTAAGAATCAAAGGCTACGGATGCAACTAAGCATGCAGAAACACTGTTCAAACACTGTAGTATCACTGTTTGGTACTGTATGTTTGTCAATGTAGCAATTACCCTCTTCTGTACGATCTTGCTCTAGCAAAGGAGACGTGCCCCAAATACAGAGTGATGTTGCTCATCTGCATTTTAGCCTTCAATGCAGCGGTTTCCTTTCCCATTGGAGTATATATCATGGTAGAAGCGCATAACGTTTTTCCACTAATTTGAGGGCACTCACACCATCCTGTATATACTCGCGCATGCGGTTCCGATGCACGACACGTGGGCAGACGGGACACGTGGCACGCTGGTGGGTGGCTGGCGAAACTCCCGTTCCGGTGACGACACGTGTGGTGGACCATTTCTTCTCATCTCTTCTCGTTTGTGCTCACGCAGTGAGAGACAACCATAGAAAGTGTGACACCCATATAGAGCGAAAATAAATTCTATGAGGAGAGCCTCAAGGGAGGCCTTATACATCCGTCGTCTATCAGGAGAGAGAAGGGAAGAGGATCGGACGGTGGAGAGAGGGGCCTTTCAGTGAGACCCTCTCCCGTAGAATTTGCTTCCATATGGAGCTCAGTGAGTGCGTGAGAGACAGTGTCCGGGTGCTTGCGTCGGTGATGGAATCCACGCCGTTATTCGGGGATGAACCAAAAATTTAGGATTTTCAAACTAAGCCAAAGAGTGAAAGCTCCATTTCCTTTTTAAATATTCAAAGCTAGCTATGCATGCATGCACCGAACGGAGTCGTGTCAAAGCGATTACACGTTGAATTCGAGCAGGAGGACGAGGTAGGAGACAGCAACTACGATTACACGCCCTCAAGCGAACATATTATTATCAATCATGCATGCGGATGGTTACGTTACGCGTCGAATTCGAGCAGGAGGACCAGGTAGGAGACAATAACTACGAATACACGCCCTGAAGCCAACATATTATTATCAATCATGCATGCGGATGGTACGTAACCATCTCGGGAGTTTTTGGTTGATTTAGACTCTTTTTAAAATGCAATAGCAAAAATAGGTTCCACGTGAATAAAATGACAGAAATGACATTCCTACCGCGTACCTAGACCACGGTAGACCACGTGTCATGATCTGAGTGCACGGTAACACATGTGACGAGCGCACAACCAACGGTAGGCGGCCTGCCATGCGTCCAGACCGCGGTAGGCCACCTGTCGCTAACCAATCCGCGGTAGGCCACGTGGCAGCGCATGTTCCTGTCGCGTGGCCTACCGCGGATTGGGTTAGTGGCAGGTGGCTTGCCGCGGTTTAGACGCGCGGCAGGCCACTTGCCGCTGGCTGTGTGCTTGTCAGTTGTTCTATCGCACACTTAGATTGTGATACATGGCTTGCCACAGTCTGGGTGCATGATAAAAATGCTATTTCTGCTATTTCGTTTGTGCGGAGACTATTTTTGCTATTGTGTTTCGAAAAGATCTCACGTAAAGGACACCAGTACGACGGACAGCAACTTGTCACTTGCACAGGGCAATGATGCTAGCTTAGCATCGTCACGAGGGAAGGGCAGCCAGCCATATACCTGGCCCACATCGCTTGCTGATCACTAGCCTAATTGCATGGTCAGACATTTCTTAAGATTTGGGGTTTAGGTTTCTTGACAGGATTGCTCGACTGAAGTTCCGTTTCATTTCTACGGTAACACGTTACAGCGGACCCTTTCCATATTTGTCGATACCATTTCGGAGACCACGCCGGTTTAGCTCTTGGGATTAGACATTCTAGTACCAGCCTATATCGACGCACCGTTCCGGAGTTTAATACAATAATATATTTATACGTATATATTTGTTTAATTATATGCACAAAAATTTTACTTGTAATATTATTCCAAATACATAGTAGTAAGATCAAATATAATTTATAGTTTAATGAATACAACAGACGGTATTACCAATTCTGTCGGTATTGTTCGGTATCGAAGACAATATGACCGGTATTGACCGGTATCGAGGCCAGTACGGAACGTAGGGCTGCTCTGTATCGGTTTAGGTGGCGAAAATGGTACATATCTGCCGGTACAGAAACGGTATCGATAAGTTTGATCCTTTCGTCGGCCCATGAGACCTTAAAAGTTCAACAAGATTCTCGTAAGGGTTATACTGTTACTTATGAAATTCTTGCAATGTAAACAAGTACTAGATGGACAGGTGCGTTATGTCGCACCCGCCCGATAAATGCATGATGTTTGGCAGTGATTTGGTATGTACTGATGGATATGTGTAGAGCAGCAGAGGCAAATAAAATGTAGGCTTGATAAAAAACATGTCAGTTTTGAAAAGCTTTGAATTGAGGTAAAGCAAATTGTTATGGATATACTATGTATTGATAGTCATTTTCACTTACCAATTTTGGTAAAGTAATAGAATACTGTAAATGTAGTAGAATACTTTCAAACATATATCAATATGTGTAGAACAGTAGAGGGAACATAATTGACAAAACAAACAACAATTTTGTGCTGTAGAAGACATAACTAACAAGAGCAAAAGTATCGGTTTCAGGGGATGTTTATGTCAGTGCTTACCATGTGCTTCATGAATATGATGCAACAAGGATAGTAGCGAGATAACCTGCATTATAGGAAATATATAGGTGTTGGCATATGTTTTTAGATAACACATAACCTTCATAGGTACCAATTCGTAGTTTACAACATTTTTAGCATGGCGGGAAATGTAGCGTAGATAACATAGTAAGTATCATGAATAACAGACGAAGTGTTTAAAGGCGTGGCTTGGATGTTAAGGGTATGTACATAAGCAACCATAGCATGGTGTATGTGCAAAAGGTTGTTGTTGTTGCAGTAGTGTACTAAGCCGAAAGCAACAGGGCATTACGATGTGAGAGTCGTCGCATACGTTTGCTACTTTTATGGTTCGTCCCTACAATATGGACAGTAGATGTAGTTAGCTGGCTTTGTAGGTAGTTTGGAAGGGGAAACTCTATACATAGTATGTGATGTGAATAGAATACTGAAACATGATAGAAATAAAATGACATATAGTTTGATTGTGTTAGGAATAGAACACTGAACATTTGGAGAGGGGAACATTTGTAAAGCGAAATGGTATGCCATAATTGTACTATGTGTGGCATGAGAATAAAAATGATATATAATTTAATAACTGTACGGTTGTTCTATTCAAAGTATGTCATTTTTACTGTATGCTATTCTATTCATTGAATATTTCGAAAGAGAACCTTATACACATGTCGCTTTTATGAACTAATTGAATCACAATAACCACTGTGACAGGAATAGACCATTGAATATTCATCAGCTCAAAGCACACTTTTTCTTGTACACTATGTTGTACAACACAGGATAAGTTTTAAAACAAAGGTATCAAAATGTTTTTGGTATCATAAATAGAAATATTGCCATTCTAGAAACATAAAAATAAAAATTATATAGAAAAGGAAAACTGAATGAAGTATTAGCATCCATGCGCTTGATGAAGTAACACATATTGTTAAGCTCTTTCCAAAAAAAGTTGTTGGAGAGTGAATTGCATAGAATTTTTAATTATTTTTGTATAGCAGAAGATAACGTTCATACTGTAAGTTGCGAGAGTAGTTATTTTGAGATATTGGTCTAGGTGGTCTGCGTAGCACAAGATATCATATGTAATGTATCTATATGTTCTACCTAGTGTGTTGAGGACCGTGGCAACTCTCTGTTGGCATGAGGTAGATGCATCAGCATTTACATAGTAGCATGTAGAGTACAACTTCCAGAATATTGTTCGTTATGCAAAAGGAAATGCGGTCCCTAATTGTAACATAGCATGTGAAATGAAAACGGTATGTGAAAGTATCTTTACAACAGACTTTTTAGTAGACACAATGTACATAGATACCATTTGTGTTCTTTTCATGTGGCTTGGTTGGATAAGAACAGGAAAATATAATTTTTGTGAAAACAGTATAGTAGCATGTCTTGAACCTTCTAAACCAATAGAGAGTAATTTTTTAGCATAGAAAGGGCAGATGACCAATATGAAAACATAATAGTATGATGTATACATGAATCATGTACCTAGACTAATTCATTATCACATTTAAAACATTGCAACCAACAACGGAACATAACATCTATAACAGGTTTTCAGTTTGCGCTAAATAGGTTGAGAGAATACCTTGCATGGTTGCTTTCAGGTGCTGCATCGACCTCTAGCTTTTGCAAAAGAATATGAAAAATCTTTATACTTTGAGGAGTCATTTCTGCACTCTTCGATAGTGTTTCTTTTCTCAAAGGAAGCTGTGGTTTCCTGAAAAGAGTCTCAAAAGCACTAAAGAATTAACCAGGGAATAAATTGCTCATAAAGGCAGGATACCAACTCAGAACAACCCACATCAAAAGGATGTGCTTATTTGGGGTCTTTGCTTGATATGATCTCGTTAGCACGACAAGCAACATTCTTGCGGTGCCCCGTGTCATTACCCTGGAGGGTAATCACACTTAAGCAAATGGATTACTATTCATCTGCCCGGTAGGACACCGCTTCGACGAATAGTAAGCCTTACCAGAGTCAACGCAGTAGAACAATAAAATAGAAACTATATATCTTTATTACAGTAGTAGTCACGCAAGGCTATGGTCTTTTAATACAAGTAATATACAGCTCCAAAATGGGACTACAACCCCTCTCATGCCTGCCCTGAAGCATCGGTTGCCTACTCGTCCCACTCGTCATATAGGGAGTCCATCTCACCCTGCTCCTCGTAGCAAGTGCCCTCGTCACCTACGATCTCATCTGCACCTGCGTCTCCCTCGTCCCACTCAGGATAGTTCTCGGTCGGACTAGGATCTAACAAAAGAGAATAATAGTAAGATAGAGTACTAGTGTACTCAGCAAGCATTAATAGCAAAAATGCACAGTATGACTCATCTCTGTTCTTTACTTCATTTTCTAGTTCACCTCTGCTTTTGAAAATAAATAACTCATTAAAACATTAGGTGACAAATTTTAATTCCGAAAAGACTATTAGTCATTTGGAGAGAAGATAGACCCCTAGCAGTTCCCGTAGACTCCAATCCAGGAGACTAGCATGAATTAATGATTTTGTATAGCACTGCACAGACTTGTACCATTTTACCCATAGCTATTCTGAGCTCTCTATGAGCTAGGTCCACTGCATTTCCTTTGATGCGACTTCGAGTTCAGAATACAGAATGTTTTTCAAATTACATAATTAATTTCTCCACCCATTACTTTTCGTCGGTGCTGACCTCGCCACCACCGAGTTCTGGTAATGTTGGTTGGGCTGGTTCTTCCTCTCTGCACCCAACACTCCACCTAGCGCTATATCGCCTACTTCTTACATCACACTCACACATATTACTTACACGGAGTGGAGAGCATAATTACATAACAAAGTAGCATTTTCTGCCCATCGAAACGGGAAAATAGTTGGCACTCAAATACGACCTCTGACCGAGTAAGAGTTTTGTCGGTCCTTAGATTTTAACCATATGTAAAAGGTCCTATCTCTTTCTTGCCTCAGGTCCCCTTTACCAGTCATAATATTAACTCTGTTCTCATCTTATTTCTCATTCATCATCATTTTTCATCTTCTTCTTTTATTTAACCGATTTGAATTTGAAGACATAGTTTTTATGCAATATATATAATAATACAGAATGTAAATTTTACATTTAATATAACTATATTGATGTTCAAGAAATAAGCTTGCCTTCAGAATGGTAGAAAAGATCATCGTCGAAGAGATCTGTATCAACTACTCCAGCCTGCGTCGGTTCATCTACTGCAATTTCACGACAGAGCGAATAGTAATACATAAGTAAATAATTAGTGGCATTTGTTGCTACTAGGTGTACAATAGTTAGTTGGTTCTCCTTTTCGGCAGATTTTAATTTAATAACATTTTTCGGATTCACTCCCCAACTACAGGTGATCTAGTCTATCGGCGCTAGGGTCGAGATGGCCGATACTCATGTTTTATCGCACAAAAATGAACTACTACATATGTTCGCATGCAACTAAGATTATTTTATGTATAAACGGGCTCAGATTAAGCTTACATTTCTTTCTTGTTTTTATTTTCTACTTGTTAGATACTGCTAGATAACCTCACATGGTTTATATATTAGCTGGTCTGATCTATACACAGAGCCGATACTCAACATTATTAATAGTGCTAAATTTTATTGTTAAATCTTCCTCCCTCCCCTGCTTTGTAATGTGGATGTTGAGAGTATGATATTGCTGGGGTTTTCGGCTTATGCCCTATGATGGACACTGAGGGCGATGGGTAGGGATGCAGGCTAAGGTGGGTGTTCTGTGAGGTGAATACTTGCTCGATGATGTAGGTGTTGAGAGCTATGTGACTCTGATCGTTATGGTTTTGTGACCTGTGTGAATGGCCCAACACACTGGATGTAGGGTGGTTCTATGAAAACGTCCGCAACAAATGTTAATAGGATGCGGGCTACCTTGTCGGCTTGATTCGGGAAGGAACCAGGTCTTGTGTTTATCGGTCGTTTTCTTGATTTGACGTAGCTGGTGGTCGGCTTGAGGTGGGCTCGTTCGCTGTCCTTCCAGTGTTGTGGCCTCCCGTGCTTGCTCCCCTTCCCTGTGCTGGCTTGGATGGATTGGGGGTTGGGGATGGTGTTGTTTTTGGGCTATGGTTGTTGGTTCTGCTTTGTTCTTGAGGAGGGCAGTGGCTTTGCCTTTGCCTTGCTTGTGTTCTACTAGGTGGCTTTCGGCTGAGGAGAAATGAAATGTGGTGGCTTGTGTGAGGCTTTGTGAGAAGCAGTGAGGAGGTGGCTTCGGCTGCCCTTATCCAATGCAAAGGGTGGTTCGGCTACTATATTCTGGGTTTCCCTGTGGTAGGGTTAATTCAATACAACGTGGGTGTTGGGTTTTAATAATGCCGGGAGAGGAAACCCACAGAAGTGAAAGGTGCCAATTGACTTAGGTTGGCCTGGGTATCTTGATGATCAAGGGGTTGACTACTTAGGTTGTTTCGTGTATCCTACAACACTTCAGGGAATCTGACGGTAATCTATTTTTATTCTAACTTATAATCATGGCTTTCGATTTTACTAATCATTTTCTGTGCTTTTGATGAACGATGGACTGAGGGTTGAGGGAGGGTCCGCTAGCTGGCGACATACGACAATGAAGGGCTATGGAGATATGCATGCAAGAATTGGATTGTAATTTAATTAGCTCTTGTAACTTACAATGTGATTGGTTGTAAGTAAATTTTGTATCAAAAGTTGAGTTTGCAATATATTATCTCTGTTTTGTAAATGGATTGTTGCAATGCCTTCAAGGTTGTAACTTTTGCATATTCTTTGATGTATTGAATTGTTCTATATAGTTCTGAGTTCGTGTAAATGTTTCACTTATGCCAGTAATGGATTTCTTTTTGTGTAAAAGACTCTAAGTTATACTGATGATGAATTGTTGTTACCATAATTCATATTGTCAATTGTATTGATTATGCGTTGATATCATCTTTGAGATTATACTTTGTTCTTGTTTTGAAGAATTTTAATTACCGCTAATTACCGATTACTGTTGTTTAGTTTAGTTTAATTGTTCAGGTTCTCACAATTCTCTTTTAGCTTTCACATAAATAACGCACTGAAAAATACAACATTTTTGACCTTTTGGTCAGTTAAGTGCAGCTGGTTTGCCACCAATTGAATTAAGTAGTAATATACTTGCATGCCCTAAAGATTACTTTGTTGGGGATTTTAAGGTTTGGTGTCATCGGTGGTTCTACCATGTCCACATAAAAGAGAACAAAAGGGCAAAAGAGGGAAGAAAAAAAGCCTATCTATAATTCTATTGCATGTAATCAAACCCAAATAGTACCTTAAACAAAAAGAAAATCCTTTTGGTTAATGCTAAGTGGTTAGGGCACAATCAACAATTAACCCCTTATCCATGGACATGTCAATTTATTGAAAATTGCAGAATTTCAGTTTGGTCACTTTTTTTGGCTCATCTTTCGAGTGCTAGAATCTGCAGAAAAATAATGCACACACATGCAACAAACTTTTGTCAAGAATGACTTGAATTTTAGGAAAGTTGAAGAATCCATGTGCTCTCTCAGAACCATCTTTGCCACGATGAAGCCAACACATGCAGGGAACAAAAATAATTAAAAATGTTAAGCTAATAATATATACATGTCCATGTTAAATACTGGTTCACTGTTTTTAAAAGCAGAACAATGGATGCAAGCAGAAGTGTCTTAGTTTGCTGTAAACCTTACCTCATGTCAAATGTTATCATCATTTTTTTGCCTTTCACTGTTACTTGCTACTGTACTACTGGTAGGCTCGTTGTCATGAAAATCAACAGCATTCCGAATAACACTGACCTAAAATAGATAAAGAAACCATGAAATTAGTCAATCATGTTTAGATGGAAAGATTGTTACAGAACATTGGGACACGCAAAATGCACAAGACAACTTCCATGTCTGTAGGACTTCTTGGGCATTGGCTTAGTCCTTAAACATTAACCTTTTGGTTCTATTTAAATTCCAATATTTCGTACCTTAACATCATGAATCTAAATATGCATACATGTAAGTTACATAAGTGCATTTTTGTACATCAACATGCTTAAAAGAATGTTGTTCAAACATCATATTCAATAATATTATATGAGAAATTGCTATCTTGTCGACCATCGTCCACACGATATTATGGAAGAGATAGTAGCTTCTAGCTGTTTGTTCCTGTAAAACACTGCTTTTCCGAGATTTTTGTGAATTTTCAAAATTAAAAATAACCATTTGGTTTTATTGAATTCTAAAGCTTTACTTGAAATTCATGAATTTAAAATAGTTTTACCTCACTAAATCAAACTTCAACTAATTCAAAAAGTTGGTTTTGAGTTTGCTGGAGTTCTCTGGTGTTTGAATTCCCTTCTCTGTTCGTTCCGACCTCCTCCTCCTGTCCCTCTCTCAGTCTTGGTAAGTTTTTTGTGCCCTGTTTATTCTTCCTACGACCACGTTGAGTAGTCGTACCTTCCTTGTATTATTCCTATGATCACGTTGAGTAGTCGTATCTTTCCTACGACCACGTCGAGTAGTCGTATCATTCTGCGGGCCTGGTAGTCGAAGCCTTCTTTCGACCACTTTCTCGGTTGGACCACCCCCTTTGACTTCGATCGGCCCCACCTATCAGTTCCCCTGCTCACCTTCTCCTTCCTCCCACCGCGTCACATCTGCCGCGGAAGTCTTCGCGCATTAAATGTCATTGTGTCACATTAAATGTTGTCGCTTTTGCAGTACCTGTCCCCCCTCTTGTCTCCTTCCTTACCTTCTCCCATCCCGTCACTCTGCGCTAGACAGAGCTCCGCTCGTGCGCCTGTGCTGTACCACCGTGGATCCCGTCGCTCTATCCTTGTCACCCAGTTCTACTACTTCCTCTTTAAATAAGCATTAGGGAGCCCTTTTGCCCTTTTCGCACTCCCTTTTGACCTCCTTCTGACCTTGTAATTCTCAAGCTTCCGAGAGCGTTCTCCCTCGTTCGAGCTCCGACTCGAGTGGTTTAAACTTCTATCTTCTTCCACAGTCTGTACCTTTCTGTTGGTTCCAGTTGGTGTTTTCTGGAGTTCATTTAGATTTTATTTGGACTTTATTTGATTTGGCTTCGTTCTCACGTGTAGATTTCGACAACTCCGGGGAACCCGAGTATTCCGAAGAAGTAGATCCTCAAGCTTTCGAGCAAGGCAAGTCATACTCTTGATCATATTGAATCCCAGTATTTCAAAGTATCTAAATTCTGTTTTAAATTATTACTGCATGCGTATTTCAATTCAAGTACTTTAAATCCCTGATTTAACTTTATAGTTATTCCTAATTCCTTTGTACATCCACACTTGAATGTTGTCTGAATCACCCTTGATGCCTTAGGTAAAAGTTAGTTGGTACATTAGTATGAACTAGAACTGATTGCAAAACTCTCTGCTTAGTCGACGCTTAGCTCCAAAAATATTCAATTTGGGAGTTAGCCAAAAGCTCAACTATGATTTAAATTGCAGCTATGGTATGGTCTATACCATGTTATTTATGAAATATTTAATGTGGTAAATAAAATAAAAATCTGGTTTGGACTTGGGCGAAATGGATGTTTGTGTAACATCCCAAAATTGGTTTGTGTTTCAAATGTAAGAAAGTGTGTAGAAATTAAAAAATTTCTTACATTTTGTTGTTTTTGAACTTTTCTGTAATTCTTGTAAAGGAATTGTGGAATTTAAAAACTTCAATCTCCCAGTTAACTAGAGTCATGACCTTCTTTTTTCAATCCTTGTCAAATCTTGTGATCATCCTCTGGAAATAATTTTCCTTGGTTCTTGGGATGTTGTGTGACTCCTCTGAAAATTTTTATAATTTTTAGAAATTGTTTCAATATCTTAAGATGCCAGTCAAACCTGTGGACCCTTGGTCAAACCCTAACTCAGAACCTTAAAGAATTTCTAGAGAAAAATACTTTGCATAAAAGCCTCTGAAAATTTTACACAAGGTCAATCCTAGAGTCAGCAAATTCTTGTAAAAATTTCAGAATTTTTGGAGTTAGTTTTCTACCTCTAAAAATATTTCCAAGTTTTCAGCTTATTTCAAACCCTAAGTCAAAGTCGTGTTTGGGTTCGAGTTGGACTCGAGTCACTTGGTTGGACCTAACCAACTAAACGTACTCAGGCTCATCTAAAAGTGGCGCCTGCGTTTCAGTCGTTAGATTCTAATCGGACGCTCCAGATTTGTTGGCGCCGTTCAGACCTCCGAATGGCCAAGGCGATCTCAGCCGTCCAAATGAGATCTAACTGTGCGTGTGTTGGGATCGTGCCTAACTGGTCTGGCTCAGCCCACTTACCTGTTCGGGCCCGAGTCACCTTGTCTCCTGTCGCTGAATTGTGGGGCCCCTGAGCTTGGTCACCTTCTTCCTCCCCGCGCTCATACGCGCGCCAGGGCACGGGGCATGGGAGAGCTAGCCTCGTCGTCCCCTGCGTCATCGCCAACGGCTCTTTGCCGTAGAGCATTAAATGCGCGCCAGTACCTTTCGCCCCCGAAGTCCTCCTTCTACCTGCTCCCATCCTCTCGGCGTGTCCATGGCAGGCTTGACCACTGTGGGGTGCCACTGCTCTTCTCCTTGCTCCTTCGGCTATAAGTAGCCATGGAGCTCTCCCTTGTCTTCCTTTAAACACCTACCTTGCTTAACCAAGCTCTCTCTCTGCTTGTTTGAGCTCAATCTCCAAAAACCCTAAAATCGCCATTGACGACTGCAAGCAAGCTTCTTCATCTTCGGCGTCCCAGGGTTTCTTTTGTAAATCTTTTTGCTTCGCCTTGAGCCCCTCAACACCTTCATCAAAACCCCTAATCCAATTTTGGTTTGCCTTAACAGGAGGCAACTAATTTTGGATTTGCCCTCTTTCGACCGAAGTTCATCGCTTTTGTCCCCATCTCCGGTAAGGTGCTTCATTCTTCAATTAAATGCTCATGGTCCATCTGTGAGTCATAATGGAGCTAACCCTACCACCCGGTGGTGTTCTTTTTGCTCAGACCGGCTTCTCCATGTCGTCTTCCTCAACGCCAGCACTGTTCATCATCGTTGGAGCTGCTCCGTTCATCTTTGACCCTCTTCAGCTCTAAGGTTGCCTCCTAGTAGTCCCTAGAAGCTTGGCACTCGCTTCTTTGAACCGCTGCGGAGCTATGTTTGCTTTTCATTTTTGGCCGTGCTTGTTGCCGCCGCTCTTCTCCGGCTTGCCGCCGCCGTCGAGAGTACCTCCTTTGGGTGCGCAAGGCTATTGCGAACCCATTCATGCCTTTGGTTTGCGCCGCCGTGACCGGAGTCACCGGCGGCAAGCCGTTCTTTGCGCTCGGTTCTTTTGTCGGACGAAAACGCACTGTGCGTTGTCGATTAAGACATTGATTCTATTCATTAAATGCTAATCATTGTTTAAATCATTGTTTAGTAATTAATGGCGGTCTTAATCGGGCCTTAAGTGCCACTGATTGTGGGCCCGCACATTTAAAACCCCGTGTGCTTTAAAGCCGCTGTGCGTGGCATTAATTGCCACTTACAAGTGGGCTCGCGTCTTTAAACCCGCGCTGTGCGCGTGCGCATTGTTAAGCTCACTGTGGGCCGTTAGATCTCGATCAACGGCCCAGATCGATTTGGGCGTTCGGACCTCCGAGTTTCTCAAATCACTCTCAGCCGTCCTTTTCTTGATCTACGGCTCGGATCGTGTGAACGTTCGGACCTCCGAACGGAACTCTCGCTGTGAGCCATTCCTTTTCAGATCAACGATCCAGATGCGCGGGAACGTTCGGGCCTCCGAACGTTTCTCGCATTATGGACCGATGGATCTAATCCAACGACCGGGAGCGTGTGCGTTGTGCGCGTTTCCGATCGACCCTCGTGTTTGGGCCGTTCGATTCAAAATCAACGGCCCACACTTTTCCGCTTGTGCTAGATTTTAATAAAAGCCCGGTAAACTTTATTTGTCAACTAAAAATTGTATTAAACTAAAAATTGCATAACTAATTCATTTTAACTCCTTTTCGGTTGATTCAATTTTTGTTAGTTCTGATTTTAACTAAGCTTTTATCTAAAAATGGTTGTATGCTTAGTTCTGCTCCATAAAAATGTGTTGGTAGATTTAATTTAGGTTTAGCTTTATTTGTGCATTAAAAATTCATTTAACTTGAAAAATATATAAGTAATTCTCTGTAACCCCAAATTTAGTAAACTAAAATATGCTAGATTCCTCTATGAATATGCTGTAGTATAGAGTAGGTTTTAATTATGTCCTTGACTCTGAAATTAATTTTGTGCTACTTTTATCACTTAGAAAAATCATAAGAAATTCATTTTTACTCCAAATAAAATGAACCCAATTTTGCCGTTCTTAGATTACCATGCTCTATCTACCATACAATTTTTAGATTCACCAATCTTCTAGAAATTTATGTAATGTAATGAACAGTAACAGAAAGTATTTAAATTGAATTTTCCAACTGACTAAAATTGTTAGGCTATAACTTTTGCATGCTTAGTCTAAATTGATTGATTCTTGTTGCTAAATTCATTTAAAATCATGCTCTACCTGCTGTGTAAGTTTCATGGATTTTGGTTGACTTTGGATTTTGAGTCTTTTTCGGTTGACTTTGCTGTGTAAGAATTTGTTGATTGCGAGAGTGATCCTTTGCAGCAAGCAAGTGCTCTCCAACAAGGCAAGCAGATGTTGCATTCATTTGATCATATTGATCCCAATACTTTTAAAGTCTTCTAATATCTTGTTTGCAAAGAATATGTATGCATGCTTCTTTGTGTCAAAGTTAATTTTGTCGTTTAGAGCTAGCTAATCCTATTGCATTGTTTCCCTAAAATTATCCACCACTGCCACAAACCTAAGTTAATATCCTCACTGGTGAATTAGAGCCCGGTGAACGATTTATGCTCTTTTATTGTCTTTACGATATGATGCCTAGCAATGCTTAGTTATCGGTAGACTTGGGCGGTTATCGACTTAGTCGATGACATTGATCACACAAATCTTACAATTACGTTATGTTTAGCACCTTGTGCTTTGTTATTTCATAAAGTTTAAAACTGAAAATTAAATTTTTTATACTTGGGCATATTGGTGTGATGGTGTGATCTTTTGGTGGGAATGGAATGGTGCCCGGGTCATCAAGGACCGAGTTACTTGTGTCACTAAGCCAAGTGATATTTGTGTGCTAACCACACTAGAGGGATATGGGACCTCTCTTGACTTAATACTTTGGGAGGTGTTAATTAATGAGTCGCTGGTGGTAGTGATAGAGAAAAATGTTCGTTTTGGGATGAGAGGAATGGTTCCTTTCTAGGTTCTCCATACCCAGGAGCACTCGCAGTTGCTTCGGCTGGGCCGGTGTCTCCGACTCAACGTGTGGGTCCTTAATGGGAGCCCGTAACGGCGGTTCACTAAGGGTCAACCCTCATATGTGCGACTCTTAATTAATACAACCTATTGGAAATATCTCGTAGGATTTAGCCGTGCCGGCATACCACAGGAAGTGTGCTTAATAGCTTGGCAAAAAGATGGTCCGAAGTATGGGTACATTGGTACACCCCTGCAGGGTTCAAACTATTCGAATAGCCTCATCCTAGGTTATGGACATACTTGGTAAGGTCGTGCAAGAACTAGTCTATAACTTTTCATTAAAACTTGATGTGGGTGGTACGAATGAGTAATTCGTGCTATTGTTGTGATGGCTATTGGGTTAGTCATCTCCAGGTCATTTTACTGTTATTAATTATTGTCTCGCTATTATTTGAGCAAATAAAATTAGATTGTTAAAACTGTTTTCAATCTATTACTTATTGCAAATAAAATCTGCGTTATGCTGAAAACGAACCTTTAGCCCTCTCATTTGATTAACCTTGCATGTGGTAATATCTAGGTTTGTTACTCGTAAGTCTTGCGAGTACATTTTTGTACTCATTTGCATTGCTTAATTGTTGCAGAGGAGGTTGATCCCCAAAGGATTGACTTTTGTGAGTTTTGTTACGGTGTGGACGACTAGCTTGGCGGCCCGGTCGGATTGCCTTGTGGGTGTGTGGCAAACCAGTTCACTCTTGTTCATAGCCATCTTATGGTATTTTGCTTCCGCTGTTCGTTTAACTCTTTAGCTTGTTCTTGGCCGGTCGGCCTCCCTTTTGTAATAACTATATTGTATGTCTTTTGCTTGTAGAGCTTAGTTTGGTTGTATGGAGCTTATAGGGAATTGATGCATTGTTTTGTAAAAGGGTGTGTATACTGCAATTCTGGAAAGTATACATTTTTCTGAGGCACGAGATATTTTATTTGTGATGCTAGAGTCAATGGAAGACTAAGCATTACAAGCTAAATACCCCGGGGTCTCACAGTTTGGATGGGTGCATGTTCATGCACGGGATCGATTCATTTCTATGATCGAAGCCCAGGGTTCTTTTGGAAAGTCGCCCAAGTCAATTAAGGACCAGTCTTCGAGTGTATTTTGCTATGTCTTATCATACCACTATATGTCTCGAATAGGTAGGATCTGGCTAACTAATTTACAATGTTTCACCGTGGTCGTTCCATCCGGTTGTGTAGGTGTTTTTACGACCTACTTTTACATATTTCCACTTGGCGCAAGAGGGGGCCTGAACCTTGCGAGTTTCTATCCAAAGGGGGCGAAACTTTAGTGAGGGGGACTGTGGTGGAATGATGCTTTGTAAAGGCCTTCTCACGAGCTCTAGACTGCTCACCTAAGGTAGTGAGTAGTGGTATCGATGGATGGCAAACAAACTAGAGAGGTAGTGTTGTGTGGGTAAAGCTGTACTACCTCTACAGAGTGTAAAAACTATTCGAATAGCCGTGTTCACGGTCATAGACATGCTGGCAAAGCTGCTCTAAGTTAGATTTTATTTCTGTTATCAAAAGACTTGTTTAAATGGTTTTGGATCTCTATCCAAATGGGTTTTGGGCTGGTAGCCTTGTGATAGGAGGGTATCCTTCACCACTTGTTAATGAATGTTATCTGACTATAAAACTTGAGTTTTGGAAAAATGAATTTTAGTTATAGAATATCTGCTTTGGAACTTAGTACAAGTACTTGAAAAGAAACATGACTTTATGCAAATCAACTCTATAAGCCTCCCATTTGTTAAATCCTTGCATGCATTATAATCTGTTACTTGACGTGTGTGACTTGCGAGTACGGTTGTTGTGCTCACTCTACTTAATATTGTTAAGCAGGAGAGGAGTTCTACGAAGAGGATGAGGTCCAAGACGACTAGGCTGCGCCTCCAGACGATTACCTGTGGCGAATCGTGTGGTCCACTAGCTTCTTTTACTTCCGCTGTAATTTGCTCTTGGCTTTATACCCCTTTTGTAATCAACTCTAATTATTTCAATGAAAGACATTGTATGGTTATGCTATCTTCTCTTGTTTGACTGTGTACACTAGCTACTGATCTTGGGATTAGTGTGGGACACAGCGAGGACCTGGGATCCTTTGCCCTCGGGGTCGCGACAGTTCCTATCAATCATGCACATATTATATAAAACACATGTTACTATTAACATTTTCGATCCAAAAGTTTACTTGTGCACATATTGTCTACTACCCAAAAAAAAAACAATAAAAGGTTATTGATAAGGATTAACTTTCTAATTATTGGTTTCACATTTAAACCAAGAGTCACACAGCTTATGTGGTCGTAAACCTAGAGGCTAATGACCCATGTGGTCGTTAGAATCCAAGAGGCTACTCTATGACTATGAGTAATCTCATCAGAGGGGGCCCTGTACCCGTCGCTCGACCAGATGTCTGCTCGTAAAGATATTAAACTGGCACTTGGACCCGATTCCAAGTATATCCTTTCTGTGTGATGAATGGAGCGTGTGTCTTAACAACCCTAAATCACACAACGCTTTACAACCCTGAGTCACTGATAATAACCACTACATAGTTTTGTCTTCCACTGACACTAACCGGCGAACAATTGCTAGTTTGCTAAACAATAACTGCCTCCCCGAGTAGACACGACACTTCCAATAAGCGTCTTTTTCAGAAGTATCTGTTACCTCTTCGTCAGTTATTTAAAGGGAGATCAAGAAGCAATTGGGGAGGATGGAAGGAGACAAGACCCAGCGATCTGAACACAATTGAACTAATAGCATATCAAGCAATACTCTCAGTGTAATTAGGGCTAGTCTGTCGCCTTACTTATGGCACCCTTGTAATAGTCAGTTCATTGCAATAAAGAGCAACCCCATTCCCTTCCAAGAACTCTTAGCCATTTTCTCTTTTTATTTCGTAAGATCGGCGACTCGATCGTCGACTGTTATGAATTACTCATAGACCAAACCAAGTTTATGATGTTTGTGTTGTTTGGTATTATACGAGTTTGAAAAGTTTTTTCTCTAAAAAGTGGATTATTTGCTCATTGAGAATACAAAAATAAATCTAAAAACAGAAAGCATTGTAAAACAGTGAAAAAGATCATGTTGATTAGAATATAAGATTGTTGATGTACAATCCCAGTATGACGTTTCAACAACACTGATACTTAGTCCATTGCAATATTTGCCCCACAATATTTTTTTTCTAATTAGGCATCAAGTTTTCCAAATAGCTTAATTATCAAAAAGCGATACCTTTATAGCCTGCAGAGAGACATTCTTCTTGTTGGTATGTACTTGTGCATTTGTCAGCAGTTAAAACTACAGAAAGACTAAAGAGATATATGTAATCCACATGACAATAATCTAATTGTTTCAGGGGTCATGTAGGTTTGAATTGTAATAATTAATAAAAGTTGACATTCGAGAGTCTATGATATCGTCATAGCCTAATTCCTCAATGGAAAAAGAGTCAGGCATAATTAGTTGGTTACTAATACACAAAAGGTTGGGGTGCTGATCTTGGCATTTAAAATGTTGGATTTATATGTATGATTCAACTAAGTATGCTGAATAGGATGACATAATCTATTTGTCACCAACCATCACATACAAGCAAAATTGAAAATCGCAAGGTAACAGCACAATCTCGATGTTCTTGTAACATCCAAAATTCTGTACTTGTGTTTCAAGTATAAGAAAATAAGTAGAATTTAAAACTTTTTCTTACATCATGTATTTCCTGTGTGTACTAAACAATTATTGTACCAGGGTATGGAAATACAAAGTCACAAGTCTTTTGATCCAAATCTTGATCCTTCAAAAACGATCTTGTCCAATCTTGTGATCCTTCTCGGGGAAATGTTTTTCCTAAGTCCTAGGGTTGATATGTGACCCCTCTGAAAAATTTCACAATTTTTAGAAATTGTTCGAATATTTTTAAGGGTTAGTCAAACTTGTTTGACCTGCCGTCAAACCCTAGCTCAAAGCATTGTATAATTTCTGGAGAAAAATGCTCAGCATAAAAACCTCTGGAAATTTTATACAAGGTCCATCTCAAGGTTAGCAAGCTACTGTCAAAATTTCATAAAATTTGGAGTTAGTTTGCTACCTCAAATAAATCCCCAAGTCTCAGCTTTTAATTTCAAACTCAAACTGGGATTCACTGTTCCTCGGGTGCGCACCAGAGTCTGGCTCGTGCCAACTGGCTCGGTCAAACCAATTAAAAGCACCATCCCGCAGCCCTTGGATCTCAATCCAACCGCAAAGACCTCCTCTGGTCTTTGTAAAATACCTCCCACCCGCGCGACCTCCTCCTGTTCTATTTGCAAAGACAACCCTCGAGGACCTCCCCTAGGACCTCCTTTGCACCTTTTGCAAAGACCACCCTGGGGCGACCTCCTCAGCCCTCCACAACCACCCCTAGCACTTGGGTGATCGTGGGCCGTCCATCTTGAGATCTGTGGCTCGGACCTCCCCTAAGTGTTAGGACCTCTAACACATAGTTCTAAATCTGAGCCCTTAGGTTTCAATCCAACAGTTCACGACCTCCCTAGTTGGAGCTCTGTGCTGATTTTAGCCGTTGAGCTCTTTGACCGGTCCTCCCTGGTTCTCTCACTGACTGGTGGGCCTGGTCATTATCAAATTTTGTGCATGGCAGTAGAGAGCAGTGCCTTGTCAACTCTAGGGCTGACAAACGGCTATGTGTTGCCAACATTAAATGTCTGGCAGCCCCTTTTTGCTCAAAAGTCTCCCTGACAACCTACTCCCATCATGTCGAGTGTCCTAGCTTGTTGAAACTGTGGACACTGCCTTGTTCTTCCTCTCCGGCTATATATTGAGCCCGAGCTTCTCCCTTAAGCTTCTTTGGATCCATTCTTGCACCTCTAACTTCTTTCTCTGCTCTTGTGCTCAAAACACCCGAAAGTCTTTGCCACCATTGCTGGACCTTGGAGCTCCCAGGCGACCTCCGAGCTCCAGTGGTTCAATATTGCAATATTGGCTGTCTCTTTGTCATCTTGGTCACCTCAAGTCTCCCTAACTTGTTTTGTTTAAACCTTCACAGGTTGACAATTTGGGAGCCTGCTGGGCCGAGTTGGTCGTCTTCCTCATCTCCGGCGAGCACCACTGTCACCGGAGCTCTTGCGACCACTCCCAGTTCTCCTTCAATCCCTGGTGAGTACTTTAGTTCCAAAAACCCGATCCTCTTAGACCTCTTCGGTTTTCGTTTTTGGCCGCATTTGGTCTCCGGCGGTTATCTCTGGCTAGCCGCCAGTAGGGTGCGCTTTAGCCCTAGCTGTGGCACCTTTAGGTTCTTCTCACTATTTGGAACCCAGCCGAGCCTTTGGTTCTCCCCGGCGAGGTCCCCATCGCCGGCGGTGAGCTAAACACCGAGTTCATGTTTTTGTCGTGCCTTACTCAGACAAGTGCTGTAGCCTAATGATTAGCATTTAAGTTGTCCGAGAGCCCAATCATTAGTGTTAAATGTTGTTCTTGTCGGCAGCATGTGCGTTCCATTAAGTCTTCAAACCTCCTTAGAACCCATCTTGACCGTCTAGGATCACCCCGAGTTAGATCTAAACCGTCGATCCCTTTTTCTGTTTAAGCCTAAGTCCTAGAACCTCCTTGTTGTGGTCGTAGCCGTTCATGAGCTCTTCATTTGATCTTGACCGTTAGATCTCCTTGTATAAGTCTCTAGCCGCCAGACCTCCTCACAAATCCACGGCCATTAAAGGCCTCCGTAGGTTAAATCCCAGCCGCTAGGATCACCCGCCGCATTGAGGTCCTCTTTGCAAAAGACCACCCCTGGTATTTTGTAAAGAGAACCTTCAAAACTACCTTTGGGGTCCTCTTTGCAAAAAGACCACCTCTGGTCCTTTGTGAAGAAGACCGCAAGACCTCCCTCCGCTCAGATCTGGACCGTTCGGGACCTCTTCGTGGAGATCTGAACCGTCCAGACCTCTCTCTGTTAAACACCTGTCTCATAGGACCTCCCCGCGAAGATCATGGCCATCCATGACCTCCTCGGTGAGATCCTAGCCGTCCCGACCTCCCTCGTTTTCATCTTAGCCGTTCACGACCTCCCCCTGGATATCGTGACCGTCTAGGACCTCCTCCATTAGATCCGTAGCTTTAGGACCTCCCCGTCAGCTCTGGACCGTTAGATTTAGATCTAACGGGCTAGACCTCCTCAGTCTATTTTCAACTCTATCGCTTAGTTTCTCTCTTTGCCGTTCATCTTTAGATCTACGGCTCAGATCTGGAGAACATTCGGACCACTCCGGATGCGATCTTGATCGTGGGCCATCGGATCTAAATCCATCGATGGAGTCGTTGGCAGTTAAGACCTCCTCTGTAGATCTTAGCCGTCAAAGACCTCCATCCTTTAGATCTTGCCGTCTAGGACCTCCTGTTGGATCTGGGCCATCAAGTCTGGATCTAACGGCTAAGACCTCCCCTAGGCGCGATGAGGTCTTTGCGCCCAGGTGCTCGTGTGGGTTTTGGCATCTGAGCTCGTGAGCCGTGCGATCTTTGATCAACGGCCCACGACCTCCCCAGTTTTCGTTGGTTTTTCAGATTTAGTTCTCGAGAACTTTTATTTGCACTTATTAATTGTTTTAAACTTAAAAAATACATATCTTTTTCTCTGTAGTTCCAAATTTAACAAACTAAAGTTCTATAATTGCATCTGTTAAAGTACTTTAGCATAGTATAGGTTTTACAGTAGTCTTTAATCCCGAAATTAAACATGCCTTAGACTTATAACTTAGAAAAATCACAACTAAATCATTTTAACTCCAATTAAGATGAAACCACTTGTGTTAGCCTTAAAATGTCAGTAGCAACCTATCATAAAATTTTCAAGTCCAGAAAACCTCTAGAAAATTATTTATGAACAGTAACCTATTTAATTTTAATTTCGGCCGAACTGCATTGTTTTGAGCATATCTTTTGCATAGAAAGTCCAAATCAGTTGGTTCTTGTTTCTAAATTCATTTTAAATCTTGCTCTTGCTGCTGTAAAATTTTCAGAGCATTTGGAGCACTTTGGTTTTAGAGTCTTTTTCGTTTTCTTTGTTCTTATCGGTTCTTTTCCGCTCTTTCGGTAGGTTCTGACGATTGTGCCATCCTTGAGAGTGATCCTCTGCAGCATAGTGAGCAACAGAAGCCAGGCAAGCAGTTTGATCATTCCCATTTGATCCCATTACTTTTAAAGTCTAATATTTTGTTTAACTTCTATGTATGCATTGCTATTTTGTTGTTAAATTGATTAGTTAATCCTCTAGTTGCATAATCTGTAGGTAAATAATTATCCTTTACTACCTGAGCCTAGGTTATTTGCTGTGATTAGAGTTCGTTGGATGAGCTCTTGTCACTTAGTAGATTTCGAATAAATATTGCTTAGCCATGCTTAGTTATCGGTAGTATTGGGCGATCATCGATTTAGTCGATGATCTTGATCACACAAATACTTATACTATTCCATTATGTCCAATCCTTGTGTTTTATTGATTTACAAATCAAAAACTGAAAACAAAACTATATCTTGACTTGGGCACAATGGTATGTTGGTGTGATCTGTTGGGTGTGAATGGAATGGTGCCTAAGTCCCCAAGGACCGAGTTACTTGTGTCACTAAGCCAAGCGCTTATTGCGTGCTAACCACATGAGGGGGATATGAGACCTCTCTTGACTAAGTACTTTGGGAGGTGTTAATTATGAGCTGGTCGGTGGGTGTGTTGAAACTGTGTGTGTGTGTGGTGTTGGAGGGGAGCATTAGCAGACCGGTTAGGCTGTCTAATGTGTCCTTCTCCCGTGGGTTGCGGCTCTTAATTAACATCGTCCATTGGAAAGTGTCTTGTTAGACTTAGCCGTGCCTGCATACCAAAGGAAGTATGCTAACCGTGGCTGGTGGAAAGGCGGTCTATCGTATGGGTACATTGGTACACCCCTGCAGGGTTAAAACTATTTGAATAGCCTCGTCCTAGGTTATGGACATGCTTGGTAAGGTCGTGCAAGAAGTAGACTACAACCTTTTAAAAACTTGAACTTGACATGGGTGGTATGAAGGGGTACTTCATGCTATTGTTGTGGTGGCTATTGGGTTAGTCACTTCCAGGATGTTGTCATTTACCTATTGTTATAGTTGTTTCTCTTTTATTTGAACCATAAGAATTAATTGCAAACTTGCTTTTAAATGTACTACATTATTGCAAATAAAACTTGCTTTATGCTGAAAATAAGTCCAGAGCCTCATCCACTTAAATAAAGCTTGCATGTAGCTAATTATAGTTCTGTTATCTCACACGTCAGTCTTGCGAGTACAAAAACAATTTTTGTACTCAGATTCTATGCTTAATTGTTTTGTTGCAGAGGAAGAAGGTGAGCACCAAGGGCCCTACTTTTGCGAGATGTGCGGGTTCTAGGACGACTAGCTTGGCGGTTCGGTTGGTTGCCTTGTGGGTAAAGGCACACTGATTGGCTTTTGTTTATCGCCATCTTATGGCACTTTTGCTTCCACTGTGTACTTATCTAGTTGTATGTATTTTGGCCGGTCGGCCTCTCTTTTGTAATAACTCTTTATATTACGTATGTCTGTCAGCTCGTTGCTTGTTCGGTTCTATGTGAATGAATGGAAATGATGCATGATTTTGTAACGGGGTGTGTATACTGCAATTCTGGGAAGTATACATATCTCGAGGCTTGGTTTATCTGATTTGTGATGCTAGGACCAATGGATGGTTAAACATTACAAGCCAAATAAACCGGGGTCCTCACAGTTCTCATCACATCAATATTTAATTACATCATTGAATTGCAACTACTAAGTATGGCACCATTTGGACGTGCTAGGACAGATCCAGTGAGCACATGCTGATGCAAAATCATGTTGAAAAAGGGTAATCCTCAATTGTTCAATTGTACTGTGTTAAATCATATATGCTTATTAATGTCCTCTGTAAAGTACAAAGCATGATTGCAGAGTACAACCGCTTACATAAACAACAAAAGGAAGGCTGCTTGCTTTAACACGCTTGTCTACTGGGTTTACGTGAACATTCTCCAGTTTAAGCTCAGTATGTGCAAGGCCATGGCTATGCAGATAATTTACCTACATCAAATAAGATGTATCTTCAAGTCCAAACTAAATGGTAAATAAGTACACATAAAAAAAATTCAAACTTTGAAGTTTACATCAATCAGAAGGTCTTTCATCAATATGCAGATTAAGCATAGTAGTCAGGTTACAACAGGTTTTCCTACTGAATCATCTCCTACCCTCCTAACTTGTTCTTCGTCCAATGGTAATATTGCTTCTAAGGTTGGAAGTCAATCCAAGAGTTGCAACTAGTGATGCAAGGAGTAATTCGCATAGTACTACGTGAAAGCAAATGGATTCTAAATCCAGCAAAGGTAAATATGATTGCTACCACCTAGAAAATAAATTCTATTATTTCCATAAAAACAAATAGATTGAAAACAAACAAATTATAAGGAGAGTTCTATTGCTACCACCTAGCTGATCACATTATAAAAGGGCAATTGCAAATACTTCCAAACATATGTTTAACAGTAAGGTCCCAACTTGGAGAGGGCAAGGAATGTTTACAGGGACTGCCTAAAGCTAATTCCACACAAGAAATTCTCCTTTGGTAAAGTATGGCTCATGGCTACCCAGTTTGAGGTAAGACAAAAAGATCTAAAGTCTACACAGCAAATTCTGGGCAATACAATTGGAATTGTTCCAAAGGGAAAGATTTTTAAGAAATACATTGAGATTGAAATACAGCTGGGCAATGTTGATCGCTGTAGGACTCTATATCAAAAGTATATTGACTGGGATCCAACAAACTGTTTTGCTTGGTGTAAATACGCTGAACTGGAAAAGAACCTCAGCAAGACTGATCGTGCCAAGTCCATATATGAGCTCGCCATTGCTCAGCCAACACTTGATATGCTAGAGGTTCTATGGAAGATATATATTTTGCATTTGTCCTATTATGCTCTTTTTCCTATTGCACTTGTCCTGTTATGAATATTTTGTTTAGTGGCTATACAAATATTGTGCTTTGGTGGAGTGTAAGGTCCTAACTTGCGCTATGATTGATTACGAAAGCACACGCCAAAAGACAGCAGTGAACTCAAGCCAGGGCTCAATTTGGTGTAAAAGAACCATGGCACCATAAAGGTTCAACCCTTAGCACAGAAGCCAAAGCTTGTCATTCGCTTTGAACGTTAAACTAAGAACACACAAAAATTGAATCTTTTGGCACACATGTACTACAAAATTTTGAACTACATGATTAGAGTATTGAATCATAATTACCACAGCTAGAAAATTCTAATGAAATAATTCAATGGCGTGGGTAGACATTACCTTCTTGGTGATGAACTCAGGGTAGTTGTCCTGGAGCGGCAAGATGGCCTGGCGGGTGATGGATCGGGAGGGAGCGGATGGAGCCACGACGTCACTTGAGCAGCGCTGGTGGCGGTGTAAGAGTAGGAGAGGCAAGACGGGGACTGGGAAAAAGACGGGAAGGAGGAGGGCAGGGGAACGGACCAGGCAGGAGCGGATGGAGCCGCGGCGGCACTTGAGCAGCGCTGGTGGCAGCGACACTCGAGCCAACGAGAGCGGGAGGGAGGGGAGAACGGGAGCGCCACCTCGAGGGGTCCGTGGGGCGGCCGAGGTCTGATTTCATGGCGTGGCAAGGGTTCGGACAGGGCAGGAGGCGAAGCAAGGTGGGAGGAGGTAGCGGTGGCGGCGCGGACGGCGTTGGAGAAGAAGGGGAGGAGGCATGATGAAGCAAAAAGGACCAGTAGCAGTGTAGACGGCGTGGAAGGAGATGGGGAGGGGCGAGTGAGTGAGGCGGCGGCGGCACCTGGGATGAGAGTTGTGACCTCAGGGAGGGGAGAACGGGAGCGCCACCTCAAGGGGTCCGCGAGGAGGCCGAGGTCCAATTTCATGGCGCGACAAGGGTTCGGACAGGGGAGGAGGTGAAGCGATGTGGGAGGAGGTGGTGGTGGTAGCGTGGAGGCATGGCGAGTCGAGATGAGGGAGCAGCAGCGGCACGAACGACGTAGGAGGAAATGGGGAGGGCCGAGCGAGTGGGGCAGCGGTGTCGGCACCTAGGGCGAGCGTGGCGACCTTGTGGGGATCGGGAGGGATAACACTAGGGTTAGGGACGCGAAGATGGGCTGACGGATCTAGGCCATCCGTGTCGAAGCAATGATCGAACGGCTCTGCACCCATCCAATTATGACCGCACGATCTCGATCCAACGTCTGCCGACAGCCGAAACAGGGAGCTCAATGTAATTTGTAGAACTAGAGAGGCCTTTTCGCAAAACCGCCAACGTGGAAGCTCCTGGGTCAGCATTCCTCGTGCGTATAGATAATAAAGAGATTGGCAACGTTAGGCTTGGCGGCCATTCGATAGGGGCACAAGCAAGACAGCAGCAGGAACGAGAAGGCCATCTCTGCATGGAGGTCATGACTACAGGCTAGCCAAGTGGACATGGAAATGAAAAAAATATATGCAAGAGAAAGGAAATTAAATTATATCACTACTCTTATATAGGAATAGGAGTATGCATTTCCCTTCAAGCTCGCTCGTTTCTTCCCATCTGTTGAACAAACCGATTCAACCCCCCCCTATGATAAATCTTGAAAAGGATGCAGGAAGAAGAGCTTAAGGGGGCATAAATGCACTCATAAAAAAAAAACTCCCGTACAGGGTAAATATACGGTTCTTAAATCCCGGTAGGATATCTTTATCTTTACTATATTTACTATTATTAAAGAAGAACTTAGTGGTAGTGATAGTGAGTTTATCATCTACCCCTTGGTAGGATCTTTTGTGGATTAAGATGTGCATATATGTACAAGATATTTGAAAGATCTTCTACTTGAAGGATCTTCTATGTGTGGATAATTAAATTATCTGTACGTGGAAAATTAGATTCTTTGAGTTTCTAGTTTGTGATAAGATTCTATGTTGCTTATTGATTTGATGCAAATTATGTATGGAATTTTTATTTGTAGAGATAATTACTTGATGTATATTAATTTTCTAAATTTAAAATTTATTTTATATTTTATTTGAAATATATTGCAACCTACGAACACTTGGCTAGTAGGCATACACGTAGCAGTGTACAAATCTGCCCCAAGATAGAAGAAAAGATACACTAAAGAATACGATTTAATCGCAACCAATCAGTGCCCTGCCCCTTCCATTTTCAACCCATGTACTAACAAACCATGATGAGTCCATCTCAAAAAACAAAAACAAAAAAAAATTCCCAGACAAAATCCTCACAGCAAGTACAGTGATATTAATCAGTTAATTACCCAATCAGCCAATCTAGTTCTAGTGACAAACTATTGGCTGAGAAAACTAATATGGAGACTGTCCCATGTGAGGACAACCTTGGAAGCCATCCGATCGTGATCTTGAAGCGATCCAACGGCTGTGGAGGCACCCTCCTGGTCGGCATCTTCTCAAGCTCGAGGACTCGGCTCCCCCTCATAAAGTCGTCAGACTCGTAATCCCGAAGTTTTTACGATCTTTCTTCCCACCTCGCGATGCTGGCCGCCCCCACCTCTCCACTCATCCGCCCGCGACGCCATGAGCCCGTAGCGTAGCATAGGCCGTGAACCATGGGCCGGTCAAGAGGGAAGGATTCCGGCGACGGGGGCGTGAAGTCGTTCCCGTCGCCGGCGTCGTCCTCAGAGTTCGAGTTCACGGTGAGGCTGTCGCCGGCGTCCAAGCAGCGGTCGGCGGCGCAGCTGTGCCCCGCGGACGAGCTCTTCTACAAGGGCCAGCTCCTGCCGCTGCAGCTGTCGCCGCGCATCTCCATGGTGCGCACGCTGCTGCTCGCGTCGGCGTCGACCTCCTCCGCCTCCGCCACCGACACCACCTCCAACTCCTCCTCCCGCGACTCCAACGGCAGCACCTCGTCCTCCTTCTCCGCCGACTGCTCCGGGATCCTGCTCCCGGACTCCGCCGCATCCTCCTCCCGCCCCAGCTCCGCCACCGACGACGACCGCCACCTTAACCCGCCGCCGGGAACCGTCTCATTCGCTGGACTGCCCCCGGCCAAGCGCACCGGCAAGCAGTATCTCTCGTCCTTCGCCACCCGCTTCTCCTCCGTATTCCTCCACCGCGGCGGCGCCCCGGCTGCCAAGAAGCCGTCCAAGTCGCTCGCCAAGGAAGTGATCAAGAAGTACGCCAAGAAGGTGAAGCCACTGTACGAGAAGCTGTCCCAGATCCCCAAGAACCAGAACAACGGCAACGGCGGCGGTAACAACCAGCCCCAGCCACCGGTGCAGCAGCAGCAGCAGCAGGGGTTCAAGAAGCCGTTCAGTTTCTCGATCCGGAAGAAGCGGGGCGACGAAGACCGCGCCGCCGCAGTCGCGGCGGTGGTGGCGGAGGAGGTTGGAGGCAAGTACGCGCACTCCAACTCGTTCTCCGGGAACCTCCGGTTCCCGCGGCAGAAGCGGTGCGCGGCGAGCTGCCCGTCGTCGATGCGGTCGTCGCCGAGCCACTCCGGGCTGCTCTCCTTCGGGGGCGTCGGCTTCCCTGACGTGCCGGCCGCCGCGGCTGCGGCCGTGGCGGGCGGCATTGGCATCGGGCCCGTCTCGCTGTCGACGGCGTCGTCGATGGAGGAGCTCCAGAGCGCCATTGAGGGCGCCATCGCGCACTGCAAGAGCACAATGGGCGGCGCCGTGTCCGTGTGCCCGCGCAAGGCTGCGGCGGCGGACGACGAGATCTGCGCGCTCTGAGCGCGAGTGCACTAGGATTCGTGCGGGGAGCTAAGTAAGGCTGCTTTAATCGGTAGTATCTGTTAATTTTACGCGCTTTGTTTCGTGTCCTCTTGCCAAGACTTCATGATGGTGGTAAATAAGGGTAGTTCGAAGGGCTAAAATGATATTTGGAGCCTTTGGATGTCTTCTTGCCAGTGTTTGAAATTTGCATCGGCGACCTCCAAATATTGCCTCTAATTGCATCAACTCCATCTAACAAGAACATAAGTTGTAAGAAATGTATTAAGATGGTGTGGCTACTAGGTTAATCCATATGAGTCATAGAGAACCTTAAGTTGGATATTTCAGTGCAACTATATTTGTTTTGGAGGGTTCATATGCATGGTAACTTTTGCTTGGATAACAACATTTGGAACAAGAAGCTGGCCTCCATGTCCTTTGATGGATTATTTGGCTGTGACATGCATTTTACAATTTCAAAATTGCCTATTAGAATCAATTAAGTAGCTGGTGTGAGATGTAATGCATTGCTATCTATCCCTACAAGTTTGGGGTATAAATTAAGCTGCCAACTTTATGATGGAGGTGTTGATGCAAATTTCATTCCCTGAAGAAGGGATGTGCAAAGTTCCTTAGTTAATTAGACTGGGAATTTGGACTTTGATGTGGCAGTCTGAGCTAGTGGTGTCAAGTTTTGTTGTGATTTTGTCTCAAGACAAGTGTTTATTCAGCTAATCCTAATATAGTTTGGCTTTTGTACTTCCACTTCACGATTTGGTGTGTGATTATTGCTCCAAAAAAAAAATCTTGTATTCTGCTCTCCCCTCTATGTGCTTATTTTTTTAATAAATAATATAATTGTTTTCCTGATTGTTATGGAGATTTAGTCGTTCGCTAAACATAATTATATCGTTAAACATTTATACCTTTTGCTTATTTTGATGTATGACTTAATTTCTGTTAAATGTGCAACTTAGCTCAATTGTAAAGCTATACAAATTAAGTAGATCATTTTTTTGTCTCTTGGAACATATAACTCTTTGCAAATGTATGTACAAGAGCAATGCTTAGAAGCCACCAATTAGCCACTCATTTATCCTAAAACTTTGCATCTGTTGCTCAGTTACTTACAATGAATACTGCAAATCATACAGAGTCCATTAGTAGGTAGTTTCTCCCTGAGAAAGTAGTTCAACACCCCTGCTTGATAACACGCACAAGAAGTTAAAACTAGTTGGTTGGAACTATTGCCTTCTCTAGATCTGGCTCACGCAAATGTTGTTTTACATGCTTGTCCTTCAGAATGTACATTTGCTAAGCTAGTTAAAGTCAGATCTTAGCTTAGATTAGACATGTTGATTGACTGTTTAAACTTGAGGGATCATTCAAGAGCATGCAGGATGTGCCATAATTTTCCTACGTAAGCTGCCATCCCTCTCATGATTGCATAAACTATATAGAGAGAGAAGCGAAGCGAGGACACAAAGGACAAGGCAACTACTGTTTTGCATAGACCATGTTCAAAGCAATGTGCAATTCAATCCTCCTCTGTGATTAGATACGACTATGAGATGCTGATGCACCTGTAATTTAGCTGGATTGGTCAGTGCCAGTTACGCACTTCAGCCATAATGGTTATGGTTAGGTCTGTTAGTATAGGGATTTGTTGATAAACAAAGCAGACTAACCATGTTGCTGCGAGCAGTGAGCAGAGAGAGATTCCTGCTGCATATGGAGACGCAGTTGCCGAGGCGAGCTGCCACATGCAAGCTGGTGGCCGTGTCCAAGTAGCGTGAATAGTAAAAGGCCTAAATAGTTAATGCTACTGTTTAGATGTATGTTGACGTCCCAATAGTTAATGGGAGAGCAACCTATTGAGAATGACCAGTAAACATTCAATGTATCAGAAGCAACCATTAAAATTTGCAGAGTTGAGTTTCCTAGCACAAGTTAGTAGATTCCAAAACCTTTTGTTGATAAGTAATCTGCTTTTAGTAACTTTGTAATGTAATCGAAAATTTACATTTTTCTAATTTGCTGAAGCTCGATCCTTGGGGTGATAGAATCATGAGGTTTTGTTCTGTTGGCGCCGGTAATTTTTCTGGGTTGTTTTTAACACAACGGAACTGCTAGAAATATGTGGAATGAAATTTTCCGTGAATTCACTCGAATTTCTCACCTTCCAATCCGCTTGAAGATTCATGATCTGACGAGCTTGTCCTCCTCCTCTCTGGCACCTCCGTCTGCTGTCGTCGCGGGGGGTTAGGGCTCGGGGTTCACCGATTAGGGTTTGGAGTTCACCGGGGCCGCGGTGGTATGGTAGGGGTGACTCAACGACGGTAATCACTGAAGACGAGGAAGAAGGAGCGGTGGAAGATGGAGGCCAACGGTAGCATCGACAGAGGCGAAAGGGGGTGGACAGCGGCAGAGACGAGAGAGGAGGAGGCGGGCGGCGGATTGAAAGGCGAGAGGTGAGGCGGCGCTGCGAGATGGGGTCAATCGGGATGGAAGCAGAGCGATGGGATCAGGAAAGGGAAATGGTAGTAGTTGTGGGAGGCAACATGGACCGTTTGGATTGAAAAAACGGCCGATTTTTTGGGGGAAAAACTGTGGAGGGACCAATAGACAGGTCCTTAACACACTAACCAAGGTTGACTTGGCACCGCATGCATGCAGGAATCACTGCATGTGTTGATGCACTTCAATGTATATACCACTCAAATGTTTCAAGTTTAGATATGTACCACTGAAATAGTTAGGTTCACTTTAATACCACTGAAACTTCTCAAATCTCCTCAATATATCTGCTTATATGCAAATGTACCATGCTTCTTTATCATAGGGTTCTCTCTAACATGCATAGTAATGGGCACAATTGTAGCATCAACCATTTCCTCATCATTAGTTACAGTATCATGATCATAATCTGGCACCATATCCACTATAGCCTCCTCCTGTTGCACTCCTTCGTCAGGCTGCACAGCCTCAGCATCCTCCGGATGCACACCTTGGGGCACATAATCTTCTCCAATGAAGTACCTCCATTCTTCATTAGTCCCAACTGGAGCATCCTCGGTCTCTTATCTAGATTATATCAGTTGCTGGATCATCATATTGACACGCCATTCCCTCGATGCTTTATGCCCCAACGTGTGCTGTACTTGTGGTGCAATGTCCAAGTTGCTACCAATTTGGTTCTCGTGTACTATGTGCCTCTCACACGATATCTGGCTCTCAGGCTCTCTCACACTGTCTCGATGGTGGCTCTCATTCTCTCCACTCATCTCTCCATGTGACTCGCATTTGTCCACTGTCATTACAAACCTCACTGCCCTAGTACATCAGTTCCTTGCAAACAACTGAAGTAACTGACCATCGCTTAACAATCTAACCAACTCCTGATCATGGCCATAGTACCAAAAGCAAAAGGTAGCTTCCTGCTCTGTGTCCCAAGAATAGTGCTCGCCCACCTTCTGGACTAAATCAGCGACTGAGAATGTTATTTGCATTCGCCACCCAATCTAGAGTTCTCCCCTTGCGGTACTCTTTTCTACCCTCCTGCACAGCAGGGTTTTTGTTACCGGATTTTTTTTTACCGGGGGTGGCTGGTAAGGTCGGTTTAGCCGAAAATTTAGCCGAAAATTCTAATTTTTTGAATTTATCAGATTTTAAATTTAAAAAATCAAATTCGAATAAAATTCAAGCAAATTTGAATTTTTTTTGAACAAAATTCATCCAAACCGAAATTTTCGGGCCGGTTTGTAGTTCTATCGGGGTTGGCGGGGTATGACCGATTTTCGGCTGAAAAAAAATCCCTGCTCCACAGTGACATATGATCGGACTGTAAGATATACTCTATATTCATCAATAAGCTCGATCCTGTAAAATAGTTCATGGAGTTAATTGTACGCATGGTTTCACAAGTACTACCTGCGCTTCGTTCCTACTTCTTGCCGTTTTATGGTTCGCATTTCTCACACAAGTGCTTCTCTCTTCGCAACTCTGCCCCCTTGCATAATCGGATACCAAAACTGGGAATATGTCAGGTCTTCGAAGCTTACCCTTCACGAATCATTGCAGGGTCCATTCCCACAATTAGCGGATCGATTCACATGATCTGCAACATCACCAAATTTAGGGTTAGGAATCACCCAAACACATAAGAAGAGAATGGAGCAATCAATTCCTCAGAAAAGGAAGCGAACGAGTAGGATGGGGGAGCTCCGGCGCTTGGAGGCGGTGGCGATGGAGAGCAGGGGGCGGCGCTTGGAGGCAGCGGCGATGAGGAGCAGGGGGCGGCACTCGCCTTCGGGACGAATAGATGACGAGGGGGGCTGGACTGGTGCGACGTGAACAGCTAAGAGGAGTCCGTCTCGTGCAATTCGTTTTTTTTTTTTTTCAAATGGAAAGTGAGTCCGTTAACAATCGTGAGGAATAGGTGACGGAGATTTGGGAAGTTTGGGTGTTATTAAAGTGAATCTAATTATTTCGGTGGTATATATCTAAACCGTGGATATTTGAGTGGTATATATCTAATTTTTATATATAATTGCAAATCAGAAACTGAATGCATGCCTGCTTTGAAAAGTGCAGTTGCTTTATTTCCATCGGCCATTCTGTTATTTTGTTTCTTTCTTTTACTTTTTGCAAGGGGGCCATTCTGTTCTTGAAATCAGTTTCTTCGCAAAAGGTGGGTAATACTACTGTTTTCTACTCGAGCTGAAAAGGTGTACTTTACTTTGTCTCGTTAGAGTAACAATCGTGGCATCTACTGTTTAAGAAGATTGCTTTCTCGCTAGTACATTATTTGGTTTTCTAAGCGTGCGTGTGGTTGGTTGAATCGTTTGATCATGAATCATCTGGTACGGAAAATGAGCTCGTTCAGTTGTTTAGTTGGTTGAATAAAACCAAATGATTTGGGATGAGATGGTTAAGAAATAAAAATATTCTATGTTTATACTGTATCATCCCGTTTGGAAAAAATTCCGAACCACGCCGTTCCCTCGAATTCTAAGGCGTGCACGAAAAAAAAGGTATGATTTACGAGTTTCAAATGTTCATATTTCCTAAACCGAGTATCCGATTTGCGATCCAATTGAATCATTGTATTCCTTGTCATTTAATCAACAAAACAATACCACTCTTGGCATATTTTAGTTCAAAAAATATCATACGAGCCCCACGTGTCATAACATCCCAAAGTTTAGTGTGATCCAAATACAACCTCATTCATCAAACCAAACACCATCTTGAACCATCCAGAACCATCCTATCCCACCAACCAAACAAAATCATGTATCATCCTATCCCACCAACCAAACACCATACTTGTATCATCTCATCCAAGACGATCCCATTCTACTTGTACCATCTCATCCCATTCAACCTCATCCCACCAACCAAACGCACCCTAAGTAGCTGTCTATCAAGGATTTTTTTTATTTAATCATTTTGTAATAATATTTTAAAGTTAACCCATCGTTAACTTTATTTTCAATTCTGACCTCTTTGATCACGTCATGACGCACGGCGTGACCAAAACATGTTGTCACACCATTGTCCCCGACGTGGCAAAACCTGTCACGCAAACCTTTGTCCGCGCATTGTGCTAGCGTGGAAGGCTTGCATAGGAACGAACTACGCTCAAAAGTAGTATTAAACATTCCATATATGACTAAAACCAATAGTTTTTTCTGTTGGCAATCCTATGACATTCGTTTGCTGTTGGAGAGTAGTCACAATTTTTCAGTCATTTGGTCAGAACTTGAAGCATAAGTTCAGGAGACTGAGTTAATAACATCTATGGAATATTGAGAGAAAAGAAAAGGATTAATTTGCTCAGTGACATTGCATTGATACACAAATTGAAAAATAACATCCCATGTGAGGATGACAAGTGGGCCATGGACCCACATGTCATCCTCACATCGATGTTATTTTTCAACTTATGATTTTTTAGTAATGTTACTGTGCAACTTCCCCCGAAAAGGAAAATGGGCATTCTTCCCTGTTGCTTTATTAGTCTGATCCCATTTTGTGTGAGGGCTGATGACTTGATCTCACAAGAAATGAACCTCCTAAGTTGATTGATATTTGGTTACTGAAACGAAGAATTGTATACAAATATGACCATTATCATTATCTAGTATCATCAGGTGTGAGCGCATGGTGGCTTCAGTGCAATGTGTTATGCAATGATCAGCTAATAAAGTCAGAAGAAATTGCATCACATGCTGTTGAAATAAGCCCAGATGCATCATTTGGCAAGATTAAAAGATATCCTCAACAATTTAAAATGGCCACTGCTAGCCTCATCATTTGGTAGAAAAATCATTAGCAGGCCAATTGCAAGTTGCATTTTTTTCTGAAAGAACAATGTTGCGCCGATGACTTGCACAAGGAATGGCAATGGATGCATATGAAAGCCACTATAGTACACTAGAGTAAAGTAAACACTACAAGATTACAGAAGAAGTTTATTTCACTCTACACAATCACATTTTCGGTAAAAATCACGAAGCTTGACTGCTAGAGATTTTTGGTGGGTGATGAACAAAGAACCATACCATTGTACTCGACTTGGGAAACAACCAGACAACCAATATTTGAGCAAATATACATCCACATAACTATTGTTTCGCAGTCACAGAACAGTCGAAGCCAAGCCGATAAAATTCTCACACACAAACATCAACCAATATTCAAGCAAATATTGCGGCGCACTGTGTCATTACCCCGGAGGGTAATCATACTTAAGCATACGCAAGGCTATGGTCTTTAATACAATTATTTAAATACAACAGGAAAAGAATTTCCCCTCGCTTGCCTACCCTGCTCCATCGGTCGTCTACTCGTCCCACTCGCCGAATAGGGTGTCCATCTCGCCCAGGTCCTCGTAGTCAGCGCCCCCGCCACCTGCGGTCTCCTCGGCACCTGCGTTTCCTTCATACCACTCGGGATAGTTCCTGGCCGGACTAGGATCTAACAAAGAAGAATAATAGCAAGAATGAGTACTAGTGTACTCAGCAAGCATGTATTAGCAAATATGCACTGTATGACTCATCTCTGTTTATTATCACATTTTCTAGTCATCTCTTTTTCTGGAAAATACTTTTATCAAAGCTTAAGTGGCAAATACAGTAAAAGACTACTTGTTACTTGGTAAAATGATAAACCCCCTAGCGGTCACCGTAGACTCAAATATAGGAGACAGACATAAATTCATTATTTTATTTAGCACTATGCAAGTTTTGTACCACTTTACCCATAGCTACTCTGAGCTCTCTTTACGCTAGGTCTCCCGTATTTACTTTGATGCGATTTCGAGTTCAGAATACGGAACGTTTTCCAAGTTACATGATTAAGTCTCCCATTACTTTCCGTCGGTGTTCTGGGGCGCTCACCCAGTCCTCCACCGAGTTTCCGTAATGTTGGTTGGGTCGGACTCCCCGCACCCAACACTCCACCGCGCGGTACTATATCGCATTGGATCCCCCACTTCCGGACTCTGCCTACAGGTCCTGGGCTCCTCTATAACTCACTCATGCAATATTACTTACCCGATGTGGAGAGTATAGCCACGTAACCAGGTAGCATTTTCTGCTCGTCGAAATGGGAAAATGGTTGGCACTTAAATACGACCCCTTATCTGAATAATAGTTTTGTTGGTCCTTATATTAACCATATGTAAAGGGTTCCACCTCTTCTCTCATCTCTTTTCCTGCAACGGCCCCCTTTACCATCCTAATATTTCTCTTGCAATACCGCTGCTCATCTCAGCTGCACTGCTGTTTTCTCATTCATCATCTCTTTTCTTTTATCTTCTTTCTTTTATCCGATTTGATTTTGAGACATAATTTTCATTCACATATGTATAATGATATAACAATGTAACATTTACATTTAATATAACTAGTTTGATGTTTAAGAGGTAAGCTTGCCTTCGTAGTTGCAGTAAGATTTGCGTCAGAGAATTCCGGATCAGCTACACATGTCTGCGTTGGTTCGCCTTCTACAATTATACGACAGACGCGAATAATAAATAAATAAATAATTTGTGGCTTTTGGTGCTACTATGCGTACATAAATTAGATGATTTCCTTTTGCTAGCAAATTTTAATTTAATAACATTTTTTGGGTCCCCGTTAGGTTAGTACTCCCCAACTGCAGTTGTTCTGTGGTCTATTGGCTCTGGAATCGAGGTTGCCTACTCTAGCGTTTTATCGCACAAAAAACAAAAATGCTACACTTACCCACATGCAACTAGGTCTATTAAATTTTACTTATGCAAATATGCCTAATCGGTTTTACTTAGGTGTTGTTCAATTTAATTAATCTATCTTGATTAAATTACCTCTAACGCATAAGGCTACTTGTCAAATCTAGTGAGTTTTATCGGTGATTAATTTATTTAACAAGTCTCATATTAATATTGCACCTTTTTCTCGCTTTTATTTTCTACTCGCTGGTCTACTGCTATTTTCCTCACGCGATTTATACATTTATTTGATGCAATATTTACACAGTGCTGACACCTATTATTACTGGTGTTTAATTCTACTGCTAAATCTACCACTGCTAATCCCCACTCAAATTTACCTTCCTACCCCTTCCCTAATTTTTCTCTCTTCTCTTATTCTCTCTCTCTCTCTCCCTTATCTCTTGCTCTCTCTCTCTCCTCCCTATCCCCACAGCCGAATGCTCCCTGGCCTTATGTTGCCTCTTGGCTTCCTTTCTTTCTCCCCATTCCTTCATTTCTTCCTCATTCTCCATTTTCTTCCTCCCTTGTTCTTTGGTTCGGCGCCTCCTCTTGCTTCCCGGCTCGGCCCGACGCCACGCCGGCACCGCCCCACCGGCCTCTCGACTCACGCCCTCATCTCCCTAGCGGCTCAGCTGCCTGGCCTGCCCTCGCCCCTGGTGGTTCGGCTACCTGGCCCGATCGCTCACCCACCTGCAGTTGGAAATATGCCCTAGAGGTAATCATAGAGATGATTATATTTCAATATGTTTATAACATTGGATAATATGTTATGTTGTTCCTAGAATAATATCGTTAATATTTATCATCAAGTATGTGATTTGATTGTGAAACTCTGTATTTTTGCGATGATTATTCTTAATCGTTCCCTAGTCAGAAACATATGAGGATACATATGAATAGACTAGCATATGTATTGGTTGATGACTATGTTTTACAGGTCATGGATATGAAGATATTAAACCAATAATATAGACACATGTTAGAGAATATGGTATTGGATAAGACCCACCTTGAGATACTATTGAGATTGTTATGATTCTATGTGTCATTGGTTGGTATCAAACAATGATGATGTATAATCCTTAGACCTGAGATCAGCATGGTTTTCTACATGTGTAATATCACTTTTAGAGGTTGTTAAACGCTGCTCATAACTGGGTAGTTATAAAGATAGCTTTTGGGTATGATATAAAACATGGGGAGAAATGTGACTGGTCAGATATTGGATTTGCCCCTCCTAAAATGACAGGAGAGATGTCTCTGGGCCCCTCGTTGTGGTAGGATAAAGAAAGTGCATGGCTATGCCACTAGTGGTCGAAGTGTCGACCACAAGAAGTTATTCGACACTTGATCGAGAAAGAATTGAATATTCCATGGATGACAAATAATCTCACCTGGAGTTCAACTAGACATTGTGAGGCAAAGGGATAATACACAAACAGGTAGTTTAGTTCGACCAAATGGACAACCGCTTTCTAGGACCTCCTCCGCGGGGAGAGGTCCTGAAATGGTCCTAGAGAGGGCCTGGAGGTCTCCAAGCTGGTCGTAAACTGATCGTATGGAGATACGAGCTGGTCGTAGACTGGTCGAACGTAATCACAGAGTGGTCGAAACCTGGTCGTAAGGAGTTACGAACTGGTCGTGACCGAATACGAACTGGTCGTATAGAGATAGGATCTGACCGTAAGTGATGAGGACCTGGTCGTAGATCATATTGCATTAAGGTTCGTCCGATATATTCTTTGTATGTTCGGGAATCGTTATGTGCTGCTAGGTACCGCTAATGACTCGTGGTCGGAAAAGAGTTTTCAAGCCACAACTGATCACGCATGAACCTATAGGGTCACATACTTAAAGGACAACGATTTTGTCGGACCCCAAATTTGGAACCTAGGACCCACTGTGTATATTTGTGCTACTTTCTGGATCAGTAGATAGCAAATACAGTTATATTGTTGGTGCAAACACATATCGTGAAAATGTAAAACTTTTATATAATACTAAACAAAACATAAATATACCTTATGGCTTTTGGTTTGCAAAATGGCCGAATAGGCCAAATATTTCAAAGAACAACTGCGGAAGAAGAATCAAAGTACAAAGCGTGGAACCCTCACGATATACCCACCGGCAATCGACTGTGGGCTCACGACCTAGTTCTTGGCCTTGTTTATCTTCAGTCTTGATCAACACCAAAACCATCCCAAGGCAAGCCTACGACCATGTCTTGACCGAAGGTTGTAGTCGTGCAGTGCAGGGAACGCCAGTTGGAGTCTTACGACCAGGTGCCACCGTGATGTGCAAAAGGGGACGGTTCGAGTAGTACTCGGTGTGAACAGTCCTCGGGTGAATAGTCCTCATGGTGAACAGCCCTCGATGTGAATAGTACTCGATATGAACGGTCCTCGATGTGAACAGTACTCATTGTGAATAGTTATCATCGTAAACAGTACTCGTAGTCATCCCAGCATTCTTCTTTTGTGCTTATTGACTAAAAGAATGTAAATAGCGAGCATGAGTACACAACCGTACTCGCGAGCCAACACACAATGCATTTATCATAGATGCAAGGCTGATCAAGAGAGTTTCAGAGTTCTTTTATTTGCCCAAAGCCATATTTGAATTAGATTAAGTAGTAAACATCCCGAGACTTAGTATTTTAAACAACGGGTTTTATAAACTAAGTTCTTGTTGAAAGGTACTAGTAGAGGTTCAACCTCCTATACCATTGAGTGGCTCCATCTACTTAATGCTCAGGCTATCCCGTAATTACCATTGGTCCCAGACCAGGCCTTTTGAAATCCCTGGGGTCCCAACCCACCTTTCCATTCCATCCACAAATCGGTTTTTATAAAAAAGAAAGCTATATCAAGTAAGTTCTCAGCACCGCTCTTGACCGTGAGCACGGCTATCTAGATAGTTTTCTTACTCTACAGAGTTTGCACGCTTTACCCACAAGAGATAATCATCTTGATATGTACACACGTTTCCTTGGACATGTGAATCAAGGGGAGATTATCACAAGACCTTTATAATGCTCAACCTCGATGAACCCCACCCGCTAAGGTTTCCACCGCCCGGAGCCAAGTTCTTCCAGGAGGCCCCCTCTTGCGCCATGTAGTTTTTCAGTGGCTTCTTTCTCCTTTACCCATGCCACATTCCTTCGATGGCGAAGCCACGCCGAGGCGAGAAAATTAGTTAGCCAGGTCGTACCTATTATAGACTTATGATCGCACTGTTTTTACATAAGAGGTCATAACCAGATTCGGTCCTTAATTAACTTGGACGATACATCCACATACCGACATCCTCTCGTGCCCCTAGCACCAGCCCCTCTTTCCATCCACCCAAGTCGAAATATGTTTTTTAAGTTTTTATTTGTTTTGAAAATAATCCTCTAGTCCAACATACCAACTAGGCTCCCAGCCTTGGCTGCCCAAATCCAGTTTTCATGTTGAAAGAGTGTTGTCGGGCAATGTAATGCCTAGATGATAATGTATCTAAGTAAGGCTAAGCATGACACTTAGATACAAACTTATTAACTAGTATGTAATCTATTAAGTCTAGAGTGACAAAGGATAGTGTCCAAGTTCAAGGATTGGAAGTTTATATACAATTATTATTAAAGCATTAGCTACGACTAGACCAAATATAGTTGCATAAATCATAGCAATGCAATTTTATAATTTAAAACAACATAATTTGCAAAGAGTAGGTGAAATATGATCAAAGTGTTGACTTGCCTTGCTCAATATTCTGATAAAGCTCTATGTCCTGATATTCGCCCTTCTCAATATCCAAGTAATAATTTTGCTCAACGTGCTGATAATCATCATGTTCAATAGCCTGACCATCTTGATCTTGTTGGGATTGTGGTCCCATCACAGCGTTAGTCTCTAACTATGCAGACTATGATTAAACCCAAGAGCGACTGAAAATAACCAAATAAAATTCAATAAGTCCAAATGCATGCAAATAAACGAAACACTCCAAATGAGTGCAAACATATCTAATGGCAACTCGACAGAACGACCAGGCCACATCCTTCAATATGGTGTGGAAGACTCCCTGATCGACCAAGCCTACACGTCTTTAAGCCTCATCGACTAGGGATTGGTCGTAGAAGGACTTACGACCAAAGTATGGTCGTAGAAAGTCTTACGACCAGGTACTAGTCGTAAAGGAACTTACGACCACAGACTGGTCATAGGAGAACTTATGATCAGGGGATAGTCATACAAATGCTTACGACTAGGAACTGATCGCAGAAGAACTTACGACCAGGGGGTGGTCGTAGAAAGGCTTATGACTAAAAACTGATCGCAGAAGAACTTACAACCAGGTGGTGGTCGTAGAAAGGCTTACAACTAGGAACTAATCGTAGAAGAACTTACGACCAGGTGGTGGCCATAGAAAGTCTTACGACCACAGACTGATCGTAGGGGGGCTTACGATTAGGGGATAGTCGTAGAAACACTACAGTGGTCGTAGAAGCTACAGAAGTCGTAGAAGCTGTAGTGGTAATAGCAGCTGCAGTGGTCGTAGGAGCTACAGTGGTCGTAGCAGCTGCCGTGGTCGTAGGAGCTACAGTGGTCGTAAGCACCTGGTCGAAGACCGTGGTCGTAGCATCCAGTCGAAGGTGCTGTGGTCATAGCATCGAGTGTACTCACAAGAGGAACACCCGAATGAAGCAGTGTCTGAGTCAATAAGTTGGTCGAGTCTTTTGGATCGTGCAGAGGTTCCAGGAGGTCGTGGTATGAGGATAGGTCCTGGTGGAGTTAGTGGGTGCCTGGAGTACAGGTCATGTGACCTTATGTGCGGGAGGCTTATTTAGGCCGAGTATTTTCTGTTAGAGAAAATAAAGCACAATAGAGATTGAGCGCTTTAATCCCAAGGAGTTTCCTCTCTGCGTATGTTTAACCAGAGATATGAGAGAGACCAGTGAATGGTTTCCAAGAGAGAGAAGATTGAGCTATGCAATCCCAACATGGAATACTTCAGATTAAAGCGGATAACTCTAACAGAGAGAGAGATAGATAGAGAATATCCAGAGGAACATTCCTCAATGGTTACCTGGCCACGCATAGTGGAGGAAGTTTTGACTACGTGGTCGTGAAGGATTCGACTACTCAACAGTGATTGAGAGAAAGCAGACTTCGACTACTCAACAGTGGTCGAAAGAAAGAAGAGAGGTTTGACTGCTCGACGTGGTCAAAAGAACCAGAAAAAGAACAAGGTAGCTAGAACGAGGAGAAGCATCTGGGCCACTAGGAACATACCGGTATGACCTAGAGGGGACGAGCTTAGCTGAAGCTGGCCTAGCGTTTGCAGACGCGACAGCGAGAGAAGTTTCACACCACTGCGGTGGCCTGAGGAAGGAGAATAGTTTTCAGCCTTCAAGATATCTCCAGAGAAGTAAGTAGATGGTCCTGGGAGAGCATCTTGGGGAACTCCACGCTGGCGGGGCCAACTTGACTGCTAGGGCTATTTCGTCGAAGAGGAGGAAGAGCGATATCAATGGCAGATCCGATGGGCGCCAATGGCAAAGGCGGCGATGTGGTCGCGCTCAACCGAATCCGAAGATCTCGCTCGTTGTGTGAGAGAGAAGGCGGAGTTAGCAAATGGTGCGGCGAGGAAGGTGACGAAGGGGGCTCAGAGATGCTACGCATAAGCGATTGGGCACAGCCCGACAAGCGCAGAGTGGTGGTGATGTTGACTGGGTTGGTAGCACAGTGCAACGGAGTGATGGGTAGTAATGGCCGAGTGACAGCGAGTAATGGCCAATTGATGGCGCCCATCAGCGCACCAACCTGGTCGTACACGTCACTTGGTTTTTAGTCAAAGGGGGTCTGGCCGCACCGGGTTTGCCCAACGGCTGGTCGGAGGAACCGTAAGCCGGGGAAAGGAATGGGCTAGGGGTCATTAGAGTGGTTTATATAGTATTGGTATTCTCATATCTTAGAATTCTCTGATCTTTGTGCCATTTATGCCGACAAGAAAATATGATGCAGTCCAAATAAGACTTGAAAATGCATTCAAGGAGAACGACATTAGTTATCATATAAAAAGTTTTTAAAATCCCATATTTTTACATTTATGGATTTTTGGGCTATTATAGATTTGATTTGGATGGTGATCCGAATTCTTGTAGGCCTCGAGTTCCTAATGGGCCTCAAGTTGGAGACCCATCATGGATGCTTATATATAGAGGGGCGGTGGCATGGGGTAAGATAAGCTTTTGAAGAAATCCCGAAACCCTTAGCCACGCCTTCCTCAATCATGCCATCGGCGCTAGCACTCTAGCGTGTGGTGTTCCTACCTCGTATGTGTGGATACCTTGGAGGTGTTGTTGCGAAGCATCAGTACTAGGATGATCCGCAACTCGTAACGATCTCAGGAGTAGGAGGAGAAGACGTGCGGCGAGCACGACTACTTCTGCATCAACTCGCTTCATCGAATCTACTTCCGCTATGAGTCGGCGCATCCAGTGGTAATCTCGTGATCTATTACTAGCGGAGGTTCTTGGTTGCGCGGCAAAAATTTTATTTTGTGCTATCGTAGCTTTCCTGCGATCCTTCAGTGGTATCTGAGCCATCCCGTCTAGTTTTAGATTCAGATTAGATTGTTTTTGGCGATGGTCGATATGATCGTCCATGCGTGGTGGTCTTTAGATGGGTTCATGATCGTTATTCTGTGATCGTGTTTTCATGGTCGTATCACGACTTGCCTCTACCGGTCGGTTTTTGCCATCAGGGCAAACAGTGATCGTAAATCCATGGAGCACGCGAAGATCAATTTGGTTGATTGAATCAGAGTTACGATCAAAAAGAGGTTAATATGATTAATCCAATGTGATTTTCAAGGATGGAATAGTAGATTGGATCTATATAGTCAGAAGAGGACCTTGGTATTTGGTATTGCTAGTTCACACTATCCGTTAGATAGAATGCAATTCTATGCCTAACTTGTTTTTTGTAAGATTTTGTGAATAGTATGACTCATGATGTATGAGATGCATGTATGTGTGTAATGTTCATGACCTGCGAGTCATGTTTATTGCAGCCCAAGCTGTCTATTTTTGTATAACGGCCTATGTGTCGACTTGTGATGCTTCTTCGCTCCTTGTAATTTATCACTAGTGCTATTAGGAGTAATAGCTTAGTGGGAGTACTTGGAGGTATTGGCCACTTGGAGGCATGGTGAACAGGAAGCATGGCGATGGAAATCACCATGTGGAAGGGTCATATTATATCACAATGCAACGTGATTTTGTATGTGCATGCCTTTATGTTTGTAATACCCCAAAAATGAAATCGGGAGAGAATAATTAAATCGGGAGAAAATAATTAAAATCGGGGGAATATTTCTTTTAGCAAAGCGATTGAACAGGAGAAAGAGGGGTTTTAATGTAATACTCCAATTTATTCTACTAAAGAAAGCGTTCAAAAGAGAAATTAGACATAAAAAGGGGATTTCTGCAGTTTTCTGGCAACTTGGGCCTTGGGCCTTGGCCTAGGAGGCCCATGAGGGTCGACCACCAATAAAAGGAAGGGGAAAACCCTAGGTGCACTGTAGCTACAGTGCCGCGCACTGTAGCACGGTTCTCGTAGCGCACCTCTCCTCCATGGTGGTGCCCCCTCCATTGGTGCCTCCTTCCTCGCCGTCGGTGCTCCTGCTGCCGATCAAGTGAAGAAAGGAGAGGAGATCAACCGTGGGGAGAGTTCATCATCTTGCTGCGATTCTACAAGGGTAACGCGCGTGTTCTTCGTTGTTTGATGCGTAATAGTTGCGGTTGATGTCGTTCGGTAGATTGATTTGCGTCGGTTTAATAGATCGCGTTCTGTCCAGATTATTGTGCGGTCAGTTTCGTGTGTTTAGAGGCCGAATTAGGAATTTTGGTCTCCTAGAGTTTTGTAGATAATGTTCTTAGCTTTCAGTAGCCGCCAATAACGCCAAAATCCGACTAACGGTTCGAAAGTTATGAATTGTTTAGTGCCGCTGTCTGGTTAATCTGTCAACATCCTGATAGTCTGTAGAAAACTGAGTTAATCTATTATTTAAAGACGAAATCAGAGGATCTCAATATAACGAAAAATGTAGGTAATTTCCACACCTTTTCAGAGAGATAAAGAACGTAAGATTTGGACTTTCGTAGCAAAAGTTATGATGGTTTTAGTGTACTGTCCAGAGAAGCCGACGTGAAAATTATTGTTCTGTAGTTTGGCTTGGTAGGGGCAGTAGATGGCATAATCAAAAGGGCTCCCCAACTAAGTTTATTTGGGTAATGTAATTACCTTTCCAGAAAGTCTGAGAACACCTCATTTGGACTCCTGAGCAGAAAGTTATGTATTTTAGAAGTTGACTGTCCGCAGTGATCACCAAAGCGATCGCTAGAAATTGGAAGATTGGAAAACGCTTGGGAGATTAGCGAGTTCGTTTGTGTTTTTTTATGCTTTTGATCCAGTATGTTGGTCTTAGATTGGGGTTATCTTTATGTTCAGGTGGGAGCGTGATCCCAGGGCAGCGCCTCTTCACGCCCACCGCTCGCACGGTTGAGGCAAGTATTCGGGTTATAGCATATTTATGCTTGTATCTTTGAGAGTGTTTGTGTTTTGCTCGTAATAGCCATGCATGAATGTTAATGTGATGAGTTTCCATTTATCTTGATGAATGCTAGTTATGGTTAAAGTTGATGTTATTGTGATGAGTTCCAATTTTATCCTCGTGAATGCAAGTACTGATTGAGAGAATATGTATGAATGTTTGATAGAAGGTGCTAGTACTTTGATGCGTACTAACCATGCAAGGTTGATAGTGTGATATGTATGATTAAGGATGGTAAATATTTGAGATATGATTAATTATTATTCATGAAGGATTGTTCATGTTTGCTAGTATTATGAATATATGTGCTATTCATGGATACTAGAATGCTAAGAATGTCAATGATGAGGAATGCTAGAAGTATGAATAAGTTTATTCATGCACGTCGTTGTTGTGAATCCATATGCATGATGGTTTAAAGTTTTGTTCATGTGCATCATGCAATCATATTGGAGGATTGGTCACGTGGTGACTATGCATGTTCGAGGTCCCCGTCATGTAGATGACAGAGCTTGAGGTCCCACATTCGTGGAATGTGGGCTATGAGCAAAGAGGTCCCCATCATTAAGATGATGGGCAAAGGTCCCTATACATGTGGTGTATAGGCTCTTGGTCCCTGTGCCAGTGGGCACAGGCAAGGGTATACAGCGACGGTTGTATACCCCGCATTACCGGTAAAATGCGAAAATAGATAAAGTTGAAAAGGTGCATTGCATTGGTTGCATTCACATGAGCATGAAGGCTATACTTTGGTGCATTGTTTATCTTGGATTGTTGATGCTATGAATGATAATTTGCTTAGCCTTGTTGGTACTTGTTGAGTCTTTGGGCTCACTCTTGCTTTGATGTGTTTTAGGTACAACCGCAAGACCCGCATGCATGGGAGGAGTAGATGTTTGGATGCACGCACTACCACTCAATCTTAAGAAATTACTTATGGTGGTTTGAGTTTGATTAAGCTGTAATAATGAGAATAGCAAATTTTGGTTATGTTTATGAGATTATCTGAATGCTTGAATGAACTGATTATGAAGATATTGATAAATGCCATGATTAATTGTTGGAACCTCGGTATAGTGACTATACAAAGGAGGTTTTGAAAATTTGTAATTGGTCTTAGTTTAGTTTAGTTTAATATAATTTTAGTAGCATTCGGGCTCAATGCCGAAATAAAAGTTATTCTGATTGGTATCGAGCGGGCTTTAGGTCCGTGGTTATTAGAAAAATATTAAATTGACACAATCGTGTACGATGGGTGGGGTTGGGAATTACATTGCTTCGCATTATCTCGTTGTTATGTTTCATTTGTTGAGCAATTGTTGAATTGCCTCTATGCTATCTTTCTTGTTGATAATCTATGAAATGATATGTTATGATATTCTATATCTATGAATCTATTCTATGATTGTCATGAGATGATCATGTATAATCATATTTGATTATATTGTTTATGCGTGTCGGTAATGGTTGTTAAGAAGTGGAGGCCGTGGTTGTGGCCTTGGACTTTGTCTGGTTTTACCACCGCTCGTGGTAGACGAATAGAGTAGTTACCCAATACCATAGTTGCGGGAGTTGAGCGTGAGTTGTTTTAGAAAGTTGTTTTCCTTCTTGACCTCAAATCTTGGCAAATTCTTGTTTTGTGGTGGATGATGATTTTCTCTTGGGTTCGTGGTTCATGGTAATGGTTGTGTTTCAATGGTCTCTAATGGTTCTCTCAAACAAGTATTGTTTTTCATTTGTTGAGTCTGTCTTTACTACTTGTGATCGTCCTCAATTGGCATTCTTGATAATTCCATGGTTGTTTCTTCTTTCTCATTGGAAAAGAATGACTCATGCATTCGTTTGAAAGTTTGGATAATGAGAGTTTCATTTGCAAGTTTGTTAACATGAGAAAACTTTGGCTCTATGTATTTCTTTTGGATTATTCCGAGTGATGAAGTTTAATGCATCTCTTTTACGTTGAAATTGCTAAAATCCTTTTCGATGCCTTGTTATGGTTAAATCGAGATTGTAATCAAATAACTTGATATGGTATGGGTATCAAGTTGAGTCATTGGTATAGTGAATAATTAATATTAATTAGTAACCTTGGAAGTGAAATTGATTTGGATGATGTTGTCTTTTCTAGTTCTTGATGAACGGTATATATGAGTAGTGATTGAGAGATATCAAGAAGTATGGAACCTTGATGAACCGATCGGTCATTAAAACTGTTTAGGTTGTTAAACTTGTTGGGTTCTTTGGTTCCCATGGATTAATTTAATTGTGTGGAAAGGAAAATTAGAGGAATACCGATTTACATATTCCCTAGTATGATTAGTTATTAGAATTGTGTACAACCGGTTGAATGGATTGAATATCGGTGTATCTAGAAATTATGGGAGGAGTTCTATGTAGTTCTTCTATGTAGGATGACGCGATGAATTTGGTTGTAGTGTTGTTGAGACTCTTGATCGATAGAAGATTTGATTTTTGAAGTTTTAGTGTATTTTTTTTTGCAAATCCAATGTGAGGAGGAACAGATTGAATATGTGCTTGTTAATATCCATGTGATTTGGGAAGGAAAGTAGGTAGCAACTAGATTTCATAACGGCTTGATTGATAACAACAAGAGTTGTCGTATAAGCATGTGTGTTGAAGTTTGATAATGAGCATCGCTAAAAGTTGAACCGATATGATATAATAGGTGGCTTATGCTCACATGATTGTGAAATAATTCGATGAAATTGTGTCCTTGATGAAAGGGTTTTGGTAGGAGCTTTTCAATTGGGTAGTAGACCCTTCTAAACTTAAGAAGTTGATGTAGTGATGTTGTATGATTTTGGTATACTCTCATTTTGAAGATGGGATGAAAAGGCAGATGGAACAAATTGGTGAAACTTTGGGGTTTTCTAATGGAATAGTTGATAATAAATATTCATGTTCATAGTATATTATTCTTGATGTTAGTAAGATTATCCGCAAGAGATTGTGACTTGTGTGTGGTGACGATTCTTTTAGAAATAAAGAAATTTGATCGTCTTTCAGTAACTTGGATTTTGTAGAAGTGTTTGAGTTTTGGCGAAGGTGATTAATTGGATCGATTGAGTTATGTGGTGATTGAGTTGCTTTGAGCAAAGTGACATATTGAAAGATTTTATTAGTTCTTAAGTTGTTCCTACGATTTGGTCTTAAGAGCTTATCTTGTTTAAGCTGACAAAGTGATGTAGTAATCACGAAAAATAACCTTCCTTGTTAAAGGAATGAGTCAAGTATAAGTAATTGAGCTTTAAGTCTCGTTTTGCATCTTGCATTTATTTGAGAGTGCTTAAACCTTATGCGCTTGTTCCATAAGAGTTTATCAATTTTCAAAGGGCATTACCTTCTTCTCATTTGTGGTTTGGTATTCGCTTCGGTAGGGCTTGAGCCCTCATTGTTGACTTTCCTTATATTTTTCAGTACTTGGCCTAAGTGACATTTTCTTGGTCTTGTGTTCACTGCATGGCACATGTATTCCAAGTTGTTGAAAAATTGATTCCATTCGCTCTTTCTTTTGAGGAAGAATCAACCTATTCGTTTCACTGAGTCTTTTGAGGTTTTTAAAATTGTAATTGTGAAACCGTGGGTTGTAAGTTATTCGATGAGCATTGGAGGACGAAATAATTTTGTAATATAGTTCTTTGAGAGATCTAACTCAATGGAAGTTTGTCTTATGAGGTTAAACTGATTCCATTGTTACACTAGTAGAACCTATAGTGATTGTGATCCAAGATCTTCGGTTCACTTGGGTGGAACATTAAATTCTTGAAAGTATAGAAATATTGATCAATTTTATAGAGTGTCGCAATTTGGTAGTATTGTGAGGCTATGAAAGTTATTCTTGATGATGTGGTTTAATGAGAGTGGAATTACAAAGTAATCGAATCGTCACGTCAATTAATGGGATAATGGAAAATGTTGAGTAATGTCAAGAGTGATTTGGCTTTAAATGAGTAACCTTCGAGAGTTATAATCTTTGTAAAGGTAAACTGGTCAAGAAAATATTTTCATGATGATGTTGATGAGTAAGTATGTGCGGTGTGGATTTTCGTGATTTAATCTAAGGATTTTCCTATCTTTTATATGAGAAGTTAGTTGCAAGAGTCTTGGAGGTTAAATGTGGACTTTGCATTGTTATGCTAGAACTTTGAGTCGCCCAAAGATTATGTGTAGAGGAAGTAGAATAAGGGTGGATTAGAACAGTGGGATGATCGTTGATAACACCCTTCGGTGTAGTCTGAGAAGAGTGTGTGATGTAAAATCGAGATGTTTGTTCTCAAAAGGGTTGAGGTGATATGATCGTGTGCAAGATCTAATTTGGGGATACTTTCTAAGCGCCATCTGTCAAATGAATTACATCGATAAGGAAATCGGTTAGAGAATGTTTTGTGAGATCATCGAGTCCTGTTTCAAAGGTGTAGACAACGTGTTTCGATTTGGGTTTGGCGTTGAGATCACCAAGTTAAAGTAACAGTTAGTGTGTTGTGCGATGAATCGGGATTCCAAAAGTTGAGAGAAATTTTATTTCTAAAGGAGAAATTGAGAAAGATTGTTTCCTCAGTCATCAAACACTCTCTTGATCTTGTATGAGCTATGAGTTTTTGACGGACGTCGTTCGCAATTTGGGTTTGACTTTATGTTGGCTTGTGTGGTTCTTATCTATTCATAAAGAAATGATGGATTTAGTTATTCGAGTGATTTCTCTTTTGGCGATGGTGGTGTTTATTTGCAAATTTTCTAATTTGAAGGTGGAAAGATTTTCGTGATAAATCTTGATTCGAATTTGACTCTTTTTAGTACCGAGTTGGTAACGTTTGGTTGCGATGAGAGTCCTTGATTTTCAGTTGGGATTGTTGTTGTTTTGCTAGTAGATGACAGATAGAATTCGGGGTCGAATTCTGTTTAAGGAGGGTAGAATGTAATACCCCAAAAATGAAATCGGGAGAGAATAATTAAATCGGGAGAAAATAATTAAAATCGGGGGAATATTTCTTTTAGCAAAGCGATTGAACAGGAGAAAGAGGGGTTTTAATGTAATACTCCAATTTATTCTACGAAAGAAAGCGTTCAAAAGAGAAATTAGACATAAAAAAGGGGGATTTCTGCAGTTTTTCGGCAACTTGGGCTTTGGGCCTTGGCCTAGGAGGCCCATGAGGGGTCGGCCACCAATAAAAGGAAGGGGGAAAACCCTAGGTGCACTGTAGCTACAGTGCCGCCGCACTGTAGCACGGTTACTGTAGCGCACCTCTCCTCCATGGTGGTGCCCCCCCTCCATTGGTGCCTCCCTTCCTCGCCGTCGGTGCTCCTGCTGCCGATCAAGTGAAGAAAGGAGAGAGATCAACTTCGTGGGGAGAGTTCATCATCTTGCTGCGATTCTACAAGGGTAACGTCGCGTGTTCTTCGTTGTTTGATGCGTAATAGTTGCGGTTGATGTCGTTTGGTAGATTGATTTGCGTCGGTTTAATAGATCGCGTTCTGTCCAGATTATTGTGCGGTCAGTTTCGTGTGTTTAGAGGCCGAATTAGGAATTTTGGTCTCCTAGAGTTTTGTATATAATGTTCTTAGCTTTCAGTAGCCGCCAAGAACGCCAAAATCCGACTAACGGTTCGAAAGTTATGAATTGTTTAGTGCCGCTGTCTGGTTAATCTGTCAACATCCTGACAGTCTGTAGAAAACTGAGTTAATCTATTATTTAAAGACGAAATCAGAGGATCTCAATATAACGAAAAATGTAGGTAATTTCCACACCTTTTCAGAGAGATAAAGAACGCAAGATTTGGACTTTCGTAGCAAAAATTATGATGGTTTTAGTGTACTGTCCAGAGAAGCCGACGTGAAAATTGTTGTTCTGTAGTTTGGCTTGGTAGGGGCAGTAGATGGCATAATCAAAAGGGCTCCCCAACTAAGTTTATTTGGGTAATGTAATTACCTTTCCAGAAAGTCTGAGAACACCTCATTTGGACTCCTGAGCAGAAAGTTATGTATTTTAGAAGTTGACTGTCCGCAGTGATCACCAAAGCGATCGCTAGAAATTGGAAGATTGGAAAACGCTTGGGAGATTAGCGAGTTCGTTTGTGTTTTTTTTATGCTTTTGATCCAGTATGTTGGTCTTAGATTGGGGTTATCTTTATGTTCAGGTGGGAGCGTGATCCAGGGGCAGCGCCCTCTTCGCGTCCACCGTTCGCACGGTTGAGGCAAGTATTCGGTTATAGCATATTTATGCTTGTATCTGAGAGTGTTTGTGTTTTGCTCGTAATAGCCATGCATGAATGTTAATGTGATGAGTTTCCATTTATCTTGATGAATGCTAGTTATAGTTAAAGTTGATGTTATTGTGATGAGTTCCAATTTTATCACGGTGAATGCAAGTACTCGATTGAGAGAATATGTATGAATGTTTGATAGAAGGTGCTAGTACTTTGATGCGTACTAACCATGCAAGGTTGATAGTGTGATATGTATGATTAAGGATGGTAAATATTTGAGATATGATTAATTATTATTCATGAAGGATTGTTCATGTTTGCTAGTATTATGAATATATGTGCTATTCATGGATACTAGAATGCTAAGAATGTCAATGATGAGGAATGCTAGAAGTATGAATAAGTTTATTCATGCACGTCGTTGTTGTGAATCCATATGCATGATGGTTTAAAGTTTTGTTCATGTGCATCATGCAATCATATTGGAGGATTGGTCACGTGGTGACTATGCATGTTCGAGGTCCCCGTCATGTAGATGACGGTTGAGGTCCCCACATTCGTGGAATGTGGGCTATGAGCAAAGAGGTCCCCATCATTAAGATGATGGGCAAAGGTCCCTATACATGTGGTGTATAGGCTCTTGGTCCCTGCGGTGGGCGCGAGCAAGGTATACAATGACGGTTGTATACCCCGCATTCGGTAAAATGCGAAAATAGATAAAGTTGAAAAGGTGCATTGCATTGGTTGCATTCACATGAGCATGAAGGCTATACTTTGGTGCATTGTTTATCTTGGATTGTTGATGCTATGAATGATAATTTGCTTAGCCTTGTTGGTACTTGCTGAGTCTTTGGGCTCACTCTTGCTTTGATGTGTTTTAGGTACAACGCAAGACCGCATGCATGGGAGGGAGTAGATGTTTGGATGCACGCACTACCACTCAATCTTAAGAAATTACTTATGGTGGTTTGAGTTTCAGATTAACTGTAATAATGAGAATAGCAAATTTTGGTTATGTTTATGAGATTATCCTGAATGCTTGAATGAACCTGATTATGAAGATATTGATAAATGCCATGATTAATTGTTGGAACCTCGGTATAGCTGACTATACAAAGGAGGTTTTGCCGAAAATTTGTAATTGGTCTTAGTTTAGTTTAGTTTAATATAATTTTAGTAGCATTCCAGGCTCAATGCTGAGCTGGGGTGTTACAATGTTCCTGTTTTATTTCTATGCATGTTATTTAATTGCTTTGTATGCTTTTAACATGGTAGAAGTAAAATTCCCTCACATAATATTAAGTTAAATTGATACCCTCCCAATTTGCTGCACCATTCAAAGTCATGTATTTTAATGGTAGGTCTTGCCAAAGCAGAGTGCCATTAACTTTCCTTGACTAGATGGGTTTGTGTCAGGCACTTACACGTATAGCATTGGTTTAACTTGACAAGGTCATCATAACGGTTATGGACCTTGGGGCATAGGGTTAGGTGCCGAAGCATAGAGATGCTGCCCAACAACAAGAGTCATATAGAGATATGATTAGCAAAGGGTTGCTTACTGAATTCACTAATCTTCTAGCAGTGATGCCAAAGCTCACTAGTAGATTAACTGATTGTGAGTCTTGAATCACTGAATGTCATAAGAGGGGTATGGTATTTAGTGGTATTATCTTTATTAAATTGTTTAATAGAAGTTACTTTTCTTGAACATATGTCTTAGTTTTGCATATTTTATGTTGTAGATCATGACATCAACTGCTGTACCTACATCCAGCTTTGCTTTACGTTTGATTCTTGAAAAGGAAAAACTAAATGGAATAAATTTTACGGATTAGTCCCGCAACCTAAGAATTGTTCTAAGGCAAGATAAAAGGGAACATGTTCTAGAGGAACCAATTCCAGATATGCCTACTGAAAATGCTACTGCTGCTCTTAAAAATGCCTATAAAAAGGCATGTGATGAGTTTATTGATGTTAGCTATCTCATGCTTGCTACTATGAACTCAAACCTTCAAAAGCAGTTTGGGAACATAGGGGCCTGCGATATGATGATTGCGCTCAAAGGCATGTTTGAGACACAAACAAGAACTGAGAGATATGAGATCTTAAAGAAATTATTTGGGTGTAAGCAAGCTGAGGGAAGTCTAGTGAGCCCACATGTGATCAAGATGGTTGGTTACACATAGAGCTTGGAAAAACCTTGGTTTTCCACTTAGTCAAGAGTTGGCTACAGATTTGATTCTTGTTTCGCTTCCTACAAGCTATGGGCAGTTCATTCTAAACTTCCATATGAATGGCTTAGATAAGAATCTCACCAAACTACATATGATGCTCAAGACTGCAGAGGACAGTATAAAGAAAAGCAACAGTCATGTGATGATGGTGCAAAAGAGTACAAGCTTCAAGAAGAAGGCTAAGACTTGGATCAAAAGAAAGGGCAAGGCGAAAGTTTCGGATGGGATCCAAACTAACAAGCCTAAATCAAAGACTAAGTCCGGCCCGACTCAAGAGGATGAATGCTTTTACTACAAAGAGCCAGGCCATTGAAAAAGGAATTGCAAGAAATACCTGACTGATCTGAAAAAGAATGGTGGGGCTAAATCTTCCACTTCAGGTATTAATGTTATAGATGTCTTTCTTGCTGATTCTTCTGTTAACTCTTGGGTATTTGATACGGGATCGGTTGCTCATATTTGCAATTCGATGCAGAGTCTAACAAGGACTAGGAGAGTTGCAAGAGGCGAGATGGATCTTCGCACCGGGAGTAAAGCAAAGGTTGCTGCATTAGCCGTCGGGACTTTGCCATTACTTTTGCCCTCAGGATTTATTATGAAATTAAATAATTGTTATTACGTTCCAGCCATTAGTTGAAACATTATCTCTACCTCATGTTTGATGGCAGAGGGTTATAAATTCATTATTGAGAACAATGGTTGTTCTATATTTTAATGAAGTGTTTTATGGCTATGCACCTGTTTTGAATGGGTTATTTATTTTAAATCTTCATGATGCATCCGTCTATAATTTTAATGTGAAGAGGCTTCAGCCTAATAATATGAATTTCACTTTTATTTAGCATTTTCATTTGAGTCACATAAGTGAGAAATGCATGAAGAAACTCCATGATGATGCAATTCTAAACTCATTTGATTTGGAATCATTTGAAACATGCGAATCTTGCTTACTTGGAAAAATGACCAAGGCACCTTTCACTGGTAGGAATGAGAGGTCGTCTGACTTGCTGGCACTCATACATATTGATGTGTATGGACCAATGAGAACGACAGCTAGAGATAGTTTTCAGTACTTCATTACTTTCACCGATGACTATAGTAGATATGGATATATCTATTTAATGAGGCACAAGTTGGAATCATTTGAAAAGTTCAAGGAGTTCCAGAGTAAGGTACAGAATCAATTTGGCAAGACAATCAAATATTTACGATCTGATCGTGGAGGTGAATTTTTGAGCCATGAGTTTGGTGATCATTTGAAACAATATGGAATTGTTCCACAGCTTACACCATCGGGTACTCCATAATGGAATGGGGGTGTCCGAGTAGCGTAATCGGACCTTGTTGGACATGGTTTGATAGATGATGAGCCAATCGGATCTGCCATTATCTTTTTAGGGTTACGCCATAGAAACTGCTGCTTTCACTTTAAATAAGGTACCATTTAAATCAATAGATAAGACACCATATGAGATGTGGACTCGAAAGAATCCTAGTTTGTCTTTTCTAAAGATTTGGGGATGTGATATCTATGTTAAACATTTGACGTCTGATAAACTCACACACAAGTCAGATAAATGCTTCTTTATAGGGTATCCTAGGGAAACCAGAGGATATTACTTCTACAACCGAGAAGAGGGTAAAGTTTGTATTGCCCGAAATGATATCTTTTTGGAGAAAGAGTTTCTTTCAAAAGTAGTCAGTTGGAAAAAGGTGCAACTTGAAGAAATTCATGAAACATCTGAAAGTGTTTCAACTCCTACTGAATCTCTACAGAAAGAACAAAATGTTATTGAATCTGTAGATGAGGCATCAGTCCCACGTAGATCTAAAAGGTCACTTCAATTGCCTATAAGGTATGGGCACGACGTATTATTATTGAATAATGATGAGTCAAAGGCTGAGGAAGCGATGATGGACCCAGATTCTGAGAAATGGCTTGGAGTCATGAAATCCGAGATAGACTCCATGAGAGATAATCAGGTTACAAACCTAGTCGATCCACTTGATGGTGTTAAAACCATTAAGTGTAAATGGATCTATAAGAAAAAGATTGACATGGATGAAAATGTTCACATTCATAAAGCTCGATTAGTCGCAAAAGGGTTTCGACAAGTTCAAGGGGCTGACTACGATGAGACTTTCTCACTGGTAGCGATGATTAAATCTATACGGATCATTCTAGCTATTGCTGTATATTTCGACTATGAGATATGACAAATAGATGTCAAAACAACTTTCCTTAATGGAAACCTAAGTGAGGATTTGTACATGACACAACCTGAAGGTTTTGTCGATCCAAAGAATGCTAGAAAAGTGTGCAAACTTCAAAAGTCCATTTATGGGTTGAAGCAAACATCTCGGAGTTGGAATATGCGTTTTGATGAGGAGATCAAAAGGTTTGGTTTCGTTAAGAACAAAGCAGAACCTTGTGTTTACATGAAGGTTAGTGGGAGCACACTTGTAATTCTAATCTTATATGTGGATGACATATTATTGATTGGAAATGATATTCCTATGTTGGAATCCGTTAAGGCATCACTGAAAAATAGTTTTTCTATGAAGGACCTAGGAGAGACAACATATATCTTAGGGACAAAGATCTATAGAGATAGATCGAGAAGGCTAATTGGATTAAGCCAAAGTACTTATATTAACAAGGTGTTGATTCGGTTCAGCATGCAGGATGCCAAGAAAGGGTTATTGCCTATGTCACATGGCATAAGTCTTAGCAAAAGTCAATGTCCTTCGGCATCTGATGATCAAGACCGTATGAATGGTATTCCATATGCTTCAGCCATTGGATCTATCATATACGCCATGATATGTACTCGACAGATGTATCATATACTCTAAGTGTTACGAGTAGATACGAAACTGATCCCAGTGAAGGTCACTAGACAGCTGTGAAAAACATTCCTAAGTACTTGAGAAGGACTAAGGATGCGATCCTAGTTTATGGCAGTGATGAAGAGCTCGTTGTAAATGGTTACACCGATGCAAGCTTTCAAACTGACAAAGATGATTATCGTTCATAATCTGGTTTTGTATTCATTTTGAATGGAGGAGCAGTGAGCTGGAAAAGTTCCAAGGAAGAGACGGTTGCTGATTCTACGACAGAGGCCGAGTACATTGCGGTTTCTGAAGCTGCGAAGGAAGGTGTTTGGATAAGAAATTTTATTGCTGAGTTGGGTATGGTTCCGAGTGCCTCGAGCCCGATGGATCTCTATTGTGATAATAATGGAGCTATTACGCATGCTAAGGAGCCTAGATCCCATCAGAAGTCCAAGCATATACTCAGGTGTTATCATCTTATTCGCGAATTGGTGGATAGAGATGTTAAGATATACAAAATTCACACGGATTTAAATGTTGCTGGTCCGTTGACAAAGCCTCTCGCACAACCAAAGCATGAGGCGAATACAAGAGCCATCGGTATTAGATACTTAAATGATTGACTCTAGTGCAAGTGGGGGACTGTTGTAAATATGTCCTAGAGGCAATCATAGAGATGATTATATTTCAATATGTTCATAATACTAGATAATATGTTATCTTGTTCCTAGAATAATATCGTTAATATTTATCATCAAGTATGTGACTTGATTGTGAAACTCTGTATTTTTACGATGATTATTCTTAATCGTTCCCTAGTTAGAAACATATGAGGACACATATGAATAGACTAGCATATGTATTGGTTGATGACTATGTTTCACAGGTCATAGATATGGAGATATCAAACCAATAATATGAACACATGTTAGAGAACATGGTGTTGGATAAGACCCACCTTTAGACACTATTGAGATTGTTATGATTCTATGTGTCATTAGTTGGTCTCAAACAATGATGATGTATAATTCTTAGACCTGAGATCAGCATGATTTCCTACATGTGTAATAGCATTCTTAGTGATTGCCAAACGCTGCTCGTAACTGGGTAGTTATAAAGGTAGCTTTCGGGTATGCTATAAAACATGGGGGAGGAATGTGACTGGTCAGATATAGGATTTGCCCCTCCTAACATAACGGGGAGAGATGTCTGTGGGCCCCTCGTTGTGGTCGGATAAAAAAAGTGCATAGCTATGCCACTAGTAGTCGAAGTGTCGACCACATGAAGTTATTCGATACTTGATCGAGAAAGAATTGAACATTCTATGGATGACAAATAATCTTACCTGGAGTTCAACCAGACATCGTGAGGCAAAGGGATAATACACAAACGGGTAGTCTAGTTCGACCAGATGGACAACCGCTTTCTAGGACCTCCTCTGCGGGGAGAGGTCCTAGAGAGGTCCTGAAATGGTCCTAGAGAGGTCATAGAGGTCTCCAAGCTGGTCGTAAACTGGTCGTATGGAGATACGAGCTGGTCGTAGACTGGTCGAACGTAATCACAGAGTGGTCAAAACCTGGTCATAAGGAGTTGAGAACTGGTCGTATAGAGATATGACCTGGTCGTAAGTGATGAGGACTTTGTCCGATATATTCTTTGTGTGTTCAGGAATCGTTATGTGCTGCTAGGTACCGCTAACGACTCGTGGTCGAAAAAGAGTTTTCGAGTCACAACTAATCACACATGAACCTATAGAGTCACACACTTAAAGGGCAAGGATTTGATTTGGATGGTGATCCAAATTCTTATAGGCCTCGAGTTCCTAATAGGCCTCAAGTTGGAGATCCATCATGGATGCCTATATATGGAGGGGTGGTGGCATGGGGTAAGATAAGCTTTTGAAGAAATGCCAAAACCCTAATAGCCACGCCTTCCTCTCACGCCGTTGGCGCTAGCACTCCAGCGCGTGGTGTCCCTGCCCCGTATGTGCGGATACCTTGGAGGTGTTGTTAAGAAACATCAGCACTAGAACGATCCGCAACTCGTGATGATCTCATGAACAAGAGGAGAAGACGTGCGGCGAGCACGACTACTACTCTGCATCAACTCGCTTCATCGACTCTACTTTCGCTACGAGTCGGCGCGTCTAGTGGTAATCTCGTGATCTATTACTAGCGGAGGTCCTTAGTTGCACGGCCAAATTTTTGTTTTGTGCTATCGTAGCTTTCCCTCAATCCTTCACCCGCGCCCCTAGTTGCGCGCCCTCAACTCACCGTGCGCTGGTTCGGCCTTGTGCCTACGCAGTTCTTGGCGCCGCCACCTTGGTTGTCGGCTCGGCCTAGGTCCGATCCCTCCTCACTTGGATTCGGTCCGGCCTCCCCTTTTTTTGGTTATTTTGGTTTTAGTATTTGAATTTTGATTCTTGCTCTAATGTGGTTGGATGGTTGTTCATACATGGTGAGTTGATGGAGGTGGGTGCCGTGGCTTCTCTGAGGTAACTTCCACTCTACTCCCTCTCTACCCCTTGCTGTGTGACGTGGGTGATGCTACGAATGAGCTCTCTATGGGTTTGGTTCATACTGTGGGGTTCGATTTGGGCAAAAATAAATGTGGGGGGAGAGGTGGTGGGTTACCTCTGTTGGCTTGGTCCGTTTGGGGTGGAATGGCAGTGGTGGTTTGGCTGTGGTGGTGATGTTGGTCGTATAGTGATGATGGTCGGGTTGGTGCTGCTGGCCGTGGTGATGGTGCCCTCCTTGCCCTTGTCAGCTTGTGGTCGATGACGGTCGTAGGTCGATGCTACTGCCGTTCTCGTTCCTTCGGTCTTCCCCTTCTCCTTTGTGCTCCTCTCCTCCGGTTGCTCTCTGTGGGTGGTTTGTTTTGGATGATGACAATGGTAGGTTGTGCTTGGCTTAGCTTGCTGGCTTGGATTTGGAGGCTTTCAGTTGGGGAAAGAATGGGATGGGAATGGAGCTGTGTTGGCTTGTTGCTTTGTTTTCTACTCTCTGTTGTGAGGGGGTTTGTGATGCTTGGGTTGTGAACTGAGAGAGGCATTGTGAGGGAGAATGCTTAAGAATGGGAGGCTTTCGGCTGTGCATTCTCCCCTACCCTGTTCATTCCCAATTTGCCCCTCCCTTATCTCTTTGGCTCACATAGATGACTATTTGGCTATAGTCCTCTGGTCCAAAGGGTGCATCTGATACTATGCTCCGGGTTTTCTGCGATGAAGGTAAGTCGGTATAACGTGGGTGTCGGATTCTAACAATCGTCAGGTGATGAGACCCATCAGAAGTGAGATGGTGTCGGCTGACCTAGCTTGGTCTGGGAACCTCGACGATCTTCCTAAAATCTGACGGCAATCCCTTTTTACTCCTAACCTCCTTTTATAGCTTTTGTTTTGCTATTGATCTTTTGGTTATTTGGCGAACGATGAAACTGTGGCAAGTGTTCGGATAGTCCGAGGAAAGGGGTTCGACTGGCTGGCGATACATTGACAAGGATGCGAGGCTTTGGCTATAAGCAAGACTTTAGTTTGTAGTTAAATAAATGTTGTTATTTTTATTTTGTACTACACTCAAGGTTGTAATATTTATTTATTCTTTGATGTAAAGAATTTCTGTAATTAATCTCGAGTTTGTATTAATGCTTTAATTTCGCTTGTAATGCATTCTTATTGTAACTTATCTCAGAGATTGTATTAGTGTTGTAAGTCTGCCTGTAACAAATTTCTTGTACTTGACTCTGAGATTAATTTGATATCGCATCTTTGATTCAATAGTCTTGTTGTAAACTCTTGGGGGATATAATTGTGTATGAGAATGCTTTTTGCGATGTGTTCAATATTAATATGAAATTATGTTTTGTTCTTGATTTAGATGAATTTAATTTTACTGCTAATTATTGCTTATCCTTGATTAGATTAGTTTAACCTATCGGGTTCTCACAAATATACATACACATAGTTATTGCTCTAAGAATATATATCCTGTAAGACTAGAATTGACAAAAAAAGACTTTCTTTATTTTCCTTTTTGTTCTTACTCTTAACTCCACATTGATATAAAAACACACTTTTATCTATAATCACACATTCACAGTCGAGAGAGTAGGGGATAGGTTATTATCTTCACAGTGGAGGGAGTAGGGGGCCGTGGGGAGGAGGCAGGCAGAAGAAGGTGGCGCGGGGAGGAGGGTGGCGTAGGGGGCCGACGGGAGGCGCGGCAGCGAGGACGTATTTAGGGAGGAGAGGATGCTTGGAGGAAGATGCAAATTAGGGAAAAACGAAGAGCTGGGTGGGCGGCGGCACCTAAGTCACCACTGTCACGCCAACCCACGTGGCGTGATAAGACGGACTTATCACGCCAACAGTGTAGGCATGACAACTACCACGCCAGCCCACTATGCTTGCACGACGTGCCCGTAAGGGCTTGTGTGACAGGTTTGGTCGCGTCATAGGTCATGACGTGACCAAAGAGTTAGAATTGAAAATAAAATTAGAGAGAGATTAACTTTTAAATATTATTAAAAAAAAGGACTTAAATAATTAAAAAAATCTACATACCACGAATTTATCGATCGATCATTCCTCGGTCCTCAGTGATCGAGAATTTAGGACGGGAAAAAACGAAATGAAAAGGCCAACCGATCGAGATCCAACAATAATGGAGCTAGCTAGCTACGTGTCGAGCAAATTTTGATGCGGAAATCTTGCCAAGATTTTTGCCGAGGGCCATCGTGCACTGGTGCGCCGGTCTGCTAGCTAGCTAGGGTAACTAACTTTCGTCGCTAGCTAGCGAGCCCATCACTTCGATCATCAGTGCTGGCAGGAGTGGTGCATTGAGGTTAATGCGACTGCCCGCCTTCTGTTTTACTGCTTCCCCTATATATACACACATGGTAAAAAGAAACCATGGACGGTAATACGTTCATAAAATCTAGAAAAAAATAGTATGCAACAGTGTAAAAATATTTTTCGAGACAAATTTACTATCATTATCATTTCCATACAGACAACAATCTAGAAATTAACAAAATATTGTTAGGCAAAGTTGAAATAGTTCAATTGCATACATTATAGGGTGTTTTTTTATTATTATTATCAAATGTACGTGGTGCTATACTATTCTTTTACTGTGGAGGCATCTTACTACTTACGGGATCAAATGTGAACAAATTGTAGTGAATATCTACACAAGTAACCCAAAAATGTAATTGCTGGTTGTCAAACTCTGGTCATCAACCAGAAAATCAAGGTGCCGCACTGGTTGAGCTATGCAGCGATTGTCATGTGTTGTAGCTGGGAAATGCAAGATTAATATATAGTGTCTTTTTAAGAAGTGGAGAATTCATGAACACCCTCATAAGTCACCTACCTTTTCAATTTGCCCCCATATCTAATTATCGTTTATTGTGCCCTCTGTAAGTTAAGTTGGCATGCAAATAAAGCAACAAGTCCAGTTTACTCCCTCCAACTATCAGAAAAGTCTGGTTTACTTCCTGAACTTCAAAACCGGTTATTTAACCCCCCCTGAACATACGAAATTCGGTCGAAAAACACCTCAAGCCAGTTTGGAGGGGTAGTTTTGCACACGTGGAGGGGAAAAAGTCATCTACTAGGTAGGGTCCAACCGTCATTCCCTGTAAACACACGCACGACAGAACCACAGTGTAGAGAAGCAGATGAGGAGGGCAACCGGCGGTTCGTTCGGCGCTCAACGCTGGTGGAGGAGGCGACGGAGGCGGTCATGTGCGGGCAAGATGGCACCGGGAGGCCGAGGCGGCCCTGGGGGTCTTGGCGGCGTAGCTCTAGGCGACTGATGGTGGGCTAGAGGTCGCGTGGCACGGCGGCACGACCATCATGGCAACAGCGCCAGAGGGGACGAGTGGAGTGTAAGATCGAGGAGGCCGACTAGAGGGGGGTGAATAGGCGTTTTAAAACTTCTATGCGTTAAAACCGAATTCTAATGCGGAAGCTAAATAACAATTCGGTTTAGCACAATTAAAGCCTAAAGCAACTAGGTTCAACTAAGTGCACCAACAATACAAGTCTATTGATAATAATAAATCAAGCATGGACTTGTGAGCAATTCAATTTAAGCAATGTAAATGATATTATTGCAATCACACACAATGAATAAGCAATTTAATACAAGGTATATAAATTGCACAATGTAAAGCAAGCATTCATACACAATGAATGTAAATGCAATAGTAAGGCAATAGAGATCACACCACAAAGACACGTCGATGTTTTACCGTGGTGGTCGGAGACATGCCGGTCTCCCCTAATCCACGTTGAGGGAAACCCAAACCAATTGGGTCGGCTCCACAAATTAAGCCTTCCTCCGAGGTATCAACACCTCGCTCCACTAGGGTTGCCCTTACTCCACTCCGGAGATGGCGAGTACCAAGCCACTCACAAACACCGGACCTTCTCACAAGCTTCACTTGAGAAGATCACCGGACCACGACGCCTCCACGCCGTCTAGGTGTCGGCAAATACCAAGAGTAATAAGCCAAGCCCCTTGCTTGACTCTCACCACATGCAACGAATGCACAAGCTCAAGTGGATACAAAATCCACCTCTAGATGCAACACATGCAACTAGAGACCTCTCTCCTTGCTCACAAGGTGCAACACATGCACAATTGAGATAAGAAGCTCACACTAGCTCAAGTAAGTGAAATGGGATGCCAAAGGTTGCCTCTCAACCGGCCAAGAGGGTATTTATAGCCCCCAAACCAAAAACTAGCCGTTTGGAGACGAAACAGCAAAAAACTAGCCGTTACAGCCTTTTGCGGTCGTACCACACTCACAAGGGGCGGTACTACCGTTCTGCAGTACTACTGCTGTTATAAGGGCGGTACTACCGCAGCCCAAATTTCAGCACAGACGACACTCGGTAAAAAGGTCATAACTTTTGACTCCGATGTCGGAATTGAGTGATCTTGGACTCTATTGAAAGCTTATTCAGAGGGATACACAACCCACCTATTTTATTGATCTCAAACACATTTGATCAAATCAAAAAGCACAACTCAAAAGAGTCACTACCATGGTCTAAGTCCAAAGAAATAGCAACAAGCAATCTTAGACCATATCAAGGGAATACACATGAATCTTAACCATTTGCAAAACACATTTGCAAACTTAGATCATGCCACAAGGAGTAGGTACATGGACTTCAATCATTTGTAAAACACATTTGCAAAGTATAGTCACATGCTACAAGGATTATCCATGAGCCTCAGCTATTTGCAAAACACATTCGCAAATATAGGCAACATGTTAGAGTGAGCTAGAGCAAGTGAGATTGAGTTATCAACGCATGATGAGACTCAAGCTACTAGACAAGACCCCTCTTAATAGTACGGCAACCTATACTAGCAATCCGATCTTCCAACCAAACACCAAGACCGGTAAAAGACTAGGAACACATCCTTAGCTCTAGCTAGTCATACCTTTGCCTTGAGTATCTTCTTGAAGCTTGATGACGCACATCCTCGCTTCAACTTCGGGTTCTTGACTTGAAATGTCATCAACACATGATGACTTTCTTTGCTTCGGGATCTCGACTTGATGCCCATCAACACATGATGACATTCTTCATCCCGAGTCTTAATATGCATCAACACATGATGCAGTCTTGACCTCCATCAATACATGATGGATCTTCTCTTGACTTAATGATCAACTCATGACCATATCTTCTTCGAGATCTTGATATGTATCAACACATGATACATCTTCTTGAACCTTGACTCGATGACGATCAACTCATGATGCCATCCAAAGTCTTCATCACCACGAACATAACCTATTCATCCAACTCATGGAAAATGTTAGTCCCACAATGTCATTAACATTAATTACCAAGATATACCGCATAAATGCTTTTGAACAAGCCATTATCAAGGTGCGGTATTACCGCCAACTAGCATCCGTAATACCGCTCTCGGTTGTACTGCTTTCTCGATCTTGGTACTACCGATTTCGAGGCTCGAGAAATCTGTAAAAACACTTTCTCTGGAATTTACATACCGCCAACTAGCAAGCGGAACAACGGGTTGCGGTAGTTCCGCCAACATATTTGCGGTCATACGCTCTGCGTAGTTGCCACATGAACTCTGGTACTACCGCACATCGGTAGTACCGCTTACCAAATGCGGTCATACCGATTTCCACTGAACTTCTTCCAGAAGCTTTTCGAAATGCAGTGCATGACTCCTTTGTCTTGAGTCATGTCGATCTTTTATCACATTTGCATTTCCTTTTTATGTCATCACTCAAACTCCGGGACTAAGCCTTGAAACATCTTAGCACACATGTTAGTCCCACAACTCAATTTCAAATAATTGAATAGAGATAAATATGAGTATATATCAACTACACAGGTTATATATACTAAGAGTATATACGAACTACACAAGTTGTATATACTCATATGAATACATTAACTACACAAGTTGAATATATTCAAGGATATATGTGCATCTATAAACTACACAAGTTTCATATGCTCTCATATACTCATATGAATATATTAACTACACAAGTTAAATATATTCAAGGATATGTTACAAAGTAAAGATCCTTAATATATGTGGAAAGAGAATATGGATCAATACTAATGAAACCATAAAATATAGAATGAACTCCCCCTAAATGTGTACATATACAAATGTGTAATGGAAACATATGCACATATCCAAGTTAACCTTTGTGGTGGAGTTTAACCTATATTTTGGATCCGAGGAATGCAATAGTATATAATAAGAAGTAGAATGCATACCTCTTGTATTTCCATCTTTATATCCAAATGAGACTAAGCAATAGATAATCAATAGAATTGTTAGTCTCACAAATAGATTTGTCATTAATGAATACATACCTGTTTGGATTTTTCCTTTTATATCCAAGCTGAGACTATACTTGATATAACAATAGGAGTGTTAGTCTCACAAGTGCATTTGTCATTAATCACTTAATCACTTGCATGCCTTCATGATTTTCACCTTTATATCCAAATAAGACTACACAATATGTATATCAATAAAAGTGTTAGTCTCCCAATTAGATTTATCATTAATCACCAAAACTCCATTACCACATAATGGCGGGTCTAGATCTTTCATGGAGGAGAAGGGGCGCGCATGAGCACCAGCAAATGGAGGGGAGCACGTTACTCCGGAAACTGAGGAGGTAAAGTGCTTCGGCTGAAACTGCCCTCTTGACGAAGTGCCACGGAAGTTGGAGGGGTTGGAGCGCTGTGGCGGTGCTGGAGTACGAGACGTGGAAGATTGGAACTTCCCACGTTGTTGTGGCTGCTGTGTAGTGATGCGAGGTTTGGGCAGACCTCCGGCGTTGAACCTTTGAGCGGCCATCCTCCTCTTGCGGTTCTCCATTTCTGCGTGTTTGGCCTCCTGCCTGATAGCTTTATCCACCAACTGCTGAAAGTCGGTGAAATTCTGAGAAATGAGTTGGACAGAAATATCATCGTTTAAGCCTTCCAGGAACCTTTCCTGTCTGTCCTCATCTCTGGCTACATCAGCTGGGGCGTAGCGGGCAAGTTGATTGAAGCGGTGAAGATACTCATTCACCGTACGGTTGCCTTGGCGCAGTGCGTGGAACTCCTTCTTCTTCAGTGTCATCATCCCTGCCGGGATGTGTGCATGACGGAAAGCTCGCACGAAGTCGGCCCATGTGATGGACTGAGCATCATTGTGTGCGATGCAGTAATTGTCCCACCATTCTGATGCGGGACGGTCGGTGGTGAGAGCAAAGCGAACCTCTCGCGATCGAGCACCGCGATGTCCAATTTCTTCCCAATAGCCCGAAGCCAGTCGTCGGCGTCCATTGGTTCAGTACTGCTCGAGAATGTCGGCGGGCGCATCCTCATAAACTCAGACATAGTCAGCCTTTGGTTATGCGGAGGTGGAGCGGAATCTGCTGCACGCTCTGATGGCGACTTGAGCATTCTGCACATTTTGCAGAGATTGGGCGAGAAGGTCAATCAGATGGGTCTGATTGGCCATCATCTGACGCCAATCGGGTCCTTCTACCGGCGGTGGTGGTGGCTGCGCAATGTGGTTATTCTGATGATCTGCCTGATCGTTTCCTTGTCCCTCGGCACTGCTGCTGCCGTTGCCGTTTCTGCGGGTAGTCACCATCTGCGGGATCCTCCAAGGATTTAGATAAGGTGGTAGAAACTCTAAGGGGGATAAATCTAAAACAGCCCAAGAACCAATAAACACACAATAAAGAACCAACTTTTCAAAATAGTTCCTTTATTCCTTTATTTTATTAATGGATTATGGCTATCACAAGGGTAATTGATAGCTCATAATTCGCGACTAACGTACGGACTAATGAAGCATCTATGGGGTACTGGGGGTATAGTCTATCTCATTGGAGCTACCCTCGCCAGCCTTGTAGCTAGCCAGTTCTGCTTCCAATGCCTTGATCCTTGCTTCTGCGTACTCCAAGCCGTCTTGGCGATGCGCGAGTCCTCGGTATTCCGTAGACGTAGTCCAGTGCCTTCGTTAAGTCCACCTGGTGCGTCAGCTCGGGAGAATCTTCTTCCTTGGCGGTGCGGAAGAGCTGTCGAGTCTGGTCGGCAGATGCATCGGGTAATAGTGAAACCCGGTGCCGTTGAGGTAGCGGTCGTAGCTATGGCGGAGTCGACGAACTGCTTCTCTTGCTGCATCTTGAATACCATCCGCGAAGGTGTCGCGTCTGATCGGGGCGTGGAAGGTGTGGAAGACCGTGTTCGGTGACAGGTCGGAGTAAATCAGTACTTCCACCCTCCAGAGGTGTCGTTCTCCCACCTTATACCGATAGCCCTGGAACGTTGGCCTCTTCTTGTAGTCCAAGTGCTGTATCACTTCCCAGAGAAGTTCAGCCCAGTATCCGGCAATGACTCCGTGAGAGATAGCAACCGGTACCTCGGCCATCTACAATTTTGAGGAATAGATGAGTCAGTAACCGTTTTGAAGAGAAGGGTTGAGAAATGACTCTGGATAGACTCAAAATAGTTTTAGTTTTTGAAAATAAGTCCTTAGGACATTTGTGGGGCCACGACCTACAGTCGATATGGCTCTGATACCACTTTTGTCGAACCCGGGAACGAAGGATCCCGAATTCTCTATGTTTATACACTAGTCCAGGATTTCCAGTGTACACAGTCATCAAAAGTGATAGCAAAATCATATCACGCTCTTTATTAATATTATCTCAGAGTTTTATTACAACTGGGCCTGAGGCCAAATGAAAAAAAATAACACAGCGGAAAAAGTAGTAGTAGGCCACACGACTTGCCACAGGCAAACGTCTGGGGACGTAGCCTATTCGTCCAGGTCCTCACCATCCTGATAGAGGACTTCTCCTAAATAAAGATTATTCAGCAAGAGTAAGCACAACTACCGTGCTTGCAAGTTACACCCAATATTGAAGATTAATGCATGCATAGGGTAAACAAAGGATAATGGCAGGGTTCTTTTGCATAAACAGCATTTTCAGGTTAAATACCATTAATAGTTTTCTAAGGCCAATTTTAATAACATAATTGAAATCAGTGATTAAGATGACAATGAGTAGTGGATAACCTCCAATAAATGAATAGTGAAGGATACCCTCCTAACACTTGGCTAACCGCCCAATTTTTACCATAGGATTATCCATCCTAAAATCAACTGTGGAAATCATTTTGATAAACCAAAAACAAGTCTAACTTAGAGTGGCTTTGCTAGCATGTCCATGACCATGAGACGCGCTATTCGAATAGTTTCTACTCTGCGAGTTTGTACGACTTTACCCACACGAGATAATATGCTTTTAATGTCGCCAAAGCACGCTTCGAAGGCGTGTGACTAAGCAATTATCATGAGGCCGTTACAAGCAGTATCTTAATGTATTTATGCCCGCTAAGGTTTCGCTACCATTGGACTAACCATCCTCGGAAGTCCTCTTGCGCGGTGGGACTAATGTCTAACCAACACTCACACATACAACATAGCATAAGTATCACTAAGACACCACAGATTATTTAGCCAAATATGTCCCATTCCAGACATGTGGTGGTACGGTAAGGCGTAGCAAAATACGCTCAAAGACCGGTCCTTAACTGACTTGGGCGACTTTCCATTTAAATAAACCCATGGGCGTAATCCTAACAGTTAGGCGGTGCATGAACTCGCACCCACCATACATCCATCACGCCCAAGTCCAAACCCCTTTTATTTTATTTAGAGTGAAAAACTCATAAAAGCCTTTCGTGGTAAAACAATACCACCGAAACAAATTTAAAAACAAATTGTAAAGGATTTGGGTAAACCTTCCCAAATAAATGTGGTCTAAGCATGGCTAAGCATATGACAAATTTTGATAGAACTTTGCCTAAGGGTGTCATGGTATTCATATTCAATAATCAAATTGGCCATACAATGGAGATTGGAGTAACTATATATAAACAGGACATTTAAACAATTATATAAACATATGCATGCAATAGTAATTTAAAACAGGAATTAAATAATTTAAAGTACTGGGAACAATATGATCAATAGTGTAACTTGCCTTCGTTGAAGTCTTGAAATTCTAAATCATCGGAAGGATCTAACTCTCCGGAGTCGTCGAGATCTATACGCGAAAATACGACAAAATCAACTCAAATTCAAATAAATTCAAAAAGACAATTCAAATTAACTTCAAATTGAAATATTTTGCTTTAGTTAGCTAGATTATGACTTTAGACAAATTTTGCAATTTGAACCACCCAATTTGGAGTTCAAATGCAAAAGATATGAATTTTAGAAGTTTAATACAAAATCTGGAATTTAATTGAATTCTCGAATTATTTTCTAAAGGAAATTCTATTTATTATGCAGTGGCGCCAAATGATGGATTTTCCGAAAATTAAAGGAATTAAATTAAATCCTGACATGCGGGCCCCACGTGTCATATACACGGTCTACGTGAACCAAGCCTACGGCTTTTGGTTCGGAGGGATGGGGTGGACCGGTTGATTAGGCCGACACGCGGCGACCACGTAGGCTTCTTTGGTCGAGGTGGCGCCGACCGCCGCGGCGTGGCGAGCCACGCCGGCTCGGTGGCGGCGATGTTAGGGCTCGAGCTCGCGGCGTTCTACGCCGCGCGAGCAAATGGTCGTCGCGCAAAATGAAGCCGTGCGATCGCGGCGCTAGAGCACTACCTTGCGGTGGCGGGCGTGGCGAGTGGCGTGGCGGTGCCGGAGAGCGGCGGCGGTTTGAGGTCGACGGCGACGAACGTGTTCCCGAGGCCCTTTGGCGAGGTGGATGACGGTACTGGCTTTGCGACAACAAGGCGATGACGATGGTGTTGACAATGAGGCGGAGGAGCTTCGGTGGCGGCGAAAAACGGAGCTTGAAGCCTTTGCGGTCGCCGGCGAAGAACTCGAATTCCGGGCGCTTCAAGCAGGGAGGAGGGCTGTGGATGGTGTCTTTGAGGTGCGGTGAAGGAGGCGCTCCCGGCGCACCTATTTATAGGGCGCGGGCGTGGATGGTTCAACGTGGGGCGCACGAAGGTCGTGCGGCACGGCGGCGATGAATCTGGGATTTGGGGCTACGGGGATGGAAAGACACGGCCGTGTCGAGGGCGGAGCAGATCAGGGACTTCAATGCGCGCGAGATTTCAGTGATTCGCCCGGGATTTAGCCGTGTATGGAAGGTTCCCGATTTGTATCCATGGCGGCTTCGCGGCATGAAAGGAAGGTGGAGGAAGATGAAGGAAAGGAGGAAGACGATTGGGGGTACGTCCGATTTTGATCGGACGGTTGAGATTAGATGGGGCGAAACGGTAAGTTGGGTTTGGGCGTAGCCGTTGGATTTAGATCTAACGGTCACCGGTGGTTGGGGATGTTGGAGTCGTCCGAATGCTTCATTGAGTTCTGGCCGTTGGATTTAGATCCAACGGTGGCAATGACCAAGCGCGAGAGTGGGAGAGGAGAGACCGACGGTGGGTCTGGCGGCGATCGAGAGAGAGGAGAGGCGCGGGTGGAGTGGGCCGTGTGCGCGCGGGAAATGGTCTGGGCCGAGTGGGTTTCGGCCCAGACACTGTGTTTGTAATTTCTTTTGATTTCTGATTTAATTAAATACTGATAATTCAATTAGGCTTTAGAATAAAGCAAATTAAGTCCAAAAATTCTGAGAAAATTCACAAAAATTCTCTGGAGCATTTAGGACTTAAATAAAATATTTCCAGCTATTTTGTGGTAATATATTTTGCACATTAATTTGTTTAGCTTTAATTTAATTAAGGAAAAGCTTTTGAAAATCCACAAAAATCCAATAAAATAATTAAATTTTATTTTCAACTGGAATTTAAAATTTGGGTTGTTACAAACCTACCCCCCTTAAAGGGAATCTCGACCCCGAGATTCAGGATTGGTTAGCAAAAAGATCAGGGTAGTTGGCCTTGAGTTCGTCTTCATTCTCCCATGTAGCTTCACTTTCTGGATGATGACTCCATTGCACCTTGTACGATCTGATGATTCTGCTTCTGGTAACACGCTCTGCGACATCCAGAATTTTAATTGGTCGCTCCACGTAGGTGAGATCTTCTTGAAGGTCGAAGCTTTCCAGAAAGGTATGGTCTTCCGGTTCTCGCAGACATTTCTTTAATTGCGATACGTGAAAGACATTATGCACTGCTGACAGGGCTTCTGGCAATTCTAGCTGATAAGCTACCTCTCCACGTTTTGCCAAGATCTTGTATGGCCCGATATACCTGGGTGCGAGTTTACCTTTTGTTTGGAATCCCCTTACACCTCTAAGTGGGGTAACTCTGAGATAGACAACATCTCCTACCTCAAAGCTTAATTCCCTTCGATGGTTATCGGCATAACTCTTTTGTCGGGATTGGGCTACTTTCAGACGCTCCCGAATGGTTTTTACTTTACTCTCAGCTTCTTTGATCAACTCTGGTCCAAGGAGCTGACGCTCTCCTACCTGATCCCAAAGGAGCGGGGTTCGGCACTTCCTGCCATACAGAGCTTCAAAGGGGGCCATCTGCAAACTGGCTTGGTAGCTATTATTGTACGAGAACTCTGCGTATGGCAGATCCTTGTCCCAACCTTTTCCGAAATCTAATGCACAAGCTCGAAGCATATCTTCAAGAACTTGGTTGGTGCGTTCTGTTTGACCATCGGTCTGGGGGTGATACGCCGTGCTGAAATTGAGTCGAGTTCCCAAGGCTTCATGCAGACTTTTCCAAAACCGAGAGGTAAACTGAGAACCTCTATCAGACACAATCTTCTTGGGTACCCCATGCAAGCAGACGATTCTGGCCATGTACAACTTTGCTAGCTTGCTGCTCTAGTAGGTGGTCTTGACAGGAATAAAGTGAGCTACTTTAGTTAACCGGTCAATTACTACCCAGATGGAGTCATATCCCGATTGGGTCTGGGAGTCCGGTGATGAAATCCATACCAACTTCTTCCCACTTCCACTCGGGGTTGGTAATGGTCGCAATGCAGACAATGGGTCTTTGGTGTTGTGCCTTAACCCTTTGTGAACATCACAACGAGCGGCGAAGTCAGCAATCTCACACTTCATGCTGACCCACCAATACTTTTCTTTTAAGTCCTGGTACATTTTGGTGCTCCCAGGATGGATGGAGTAAGGCGACTCATGAGCTTCTTTCAGAATCGACTCCTTTATCTCCTGCTGGTTGGGCACACAGATGCGGTCTCCGAACCACACTGTCCCTTGTTCATCCTCGGAGAAGCCTGGAGCTTTGTCTCTTCTCATATTTTTCTTGATTTCTTGGATGTCTTCATCTTCTATCTGTTTTGTTCTGATCTGATCCTGAAGAGTCGGTTGAACTTCCAAAGCGTTTACGCAACCATGATTGACGATCTCCAAATTTAGGTGCTTCAGCTCTTCATACAACTCTGGCTGATTTTGCTGCACCATGATGGTGTTGCAATATGCCTTTCTGCTCAAGGCATCTGCTACCACGTTGGCTTTGCCCGGATGATAATGGATTTCGAGATCGTAGTCCTTTATCAACTCCAACCATCTCCTCTGTCGGAGATTGAGTTCGGACTGCGTGAATACGTACTTCAGGCTTTTATGGTCCGTGAAAATCTCACAGCGGTTACCAATGAGGTAATGCCGCCAGATTTTCAGAGCATGCACAATTGCTGCTAACTCTAGATCATGAGTCGGGTAATTCCCTTCGTGCGGCCTCAACTGCCGGGATGCATAAGCCACAACTTTGCCTTCCTGCATCAGTACACATCCGAGGCCTTGACGGGAAGCGTCACAGAATATCTCAAAATCCTTGCGGATATCCGGTAATATTAACACGGTCTTTGAGACTAGCCTTTTTAATTCTGGAAACTTTCTTCACGGTAGCGCTTGACCAATCAAACTTCTTCTCTTTCTTGAAGTTGAGTCATGGGTTTGGCGATCTCGAAAACCTTCGATGAACCGGCGATGATAGCTGCCAAATCCAGGAAACTTCTCACCTCGGTGGATCGATCCAGGTTGTTTCGGTCCATTCTTGCCTCAACCTTGGCGGGGTCTCATCGCAATTCCTCCCGCGGATACGATGTGTCCAAGGAATGCAACTTGACTTAGCCAGAATTCACTCTTGCTGAATTTGGCATAAAGTCGTTGCTCCCTGAGCTTATCTAGGATCATTCGGAGATGCTCTTCATGTTCTTTTCGTCATTCGAATAGATGAGGATATCGTCAATAAAGACGACCACGAATTTATCCAGGAATTCCATGAACACCTTGTTCATCATGTTCATGAAGTAGGCGGGGGCATTGGTTAGTCAGAAGGACATTCATCAGAAATTCATACATCCATATCCGGTGGTGAAGGCGGTCTTTGGAATATCTTCCGATCGATCTTGATTGGTGATAACCGGATCTTAGATCAATCTTCGAGAAGACACTTGCTCCCTTCAGCTGATCGAACAGATCATCAATTCTGGGAAACGGGTACTTATTCTTGATTGTTACTTCGTTGAGTGATCTGTAATCAACGCACATTCTCATACTATTGTCTTTCTTCTTGACAAAGAGTACTGGGGCTCTCCATGGTGAGGAACTGGGTCGAATGTACCCTTTTCTCGCAGCTTGATTTGTTTCTTGATTCGCTAACTCATTGGCTGGCATTCTGTAGGGCCTTTTCGAGATTGAGCCGTCCCGGGGACTAGATCAATTAGGAACATGATGTCCCTATCCGGTGGCATGCCGTAGATCATCCGGAAAGACGTCGGGATATTCTCGTGCTACGGTATGTCTTCCGCCACCTCCTTCAAGGTGGTGAGCATGGAACTTCCTCGGTGCGGACCTTGGGATTGAATTCAATGCATGTGTCTTGGTCATTTGTGAGGGTGATGGATATATTGGCACGATCTATTTGACCGTGGTTTTGGCTAGCTTGATCCATTCCAAGTATTACATCCAGCCTTGGGAGTGTAACACTATCGGATCTGCTAGAAAGGATACTCGGATATCTCAAGGGTAAGATTTGGGCGAGAGAATTGGTTCTCATTCTGAGCAGGGAATGGATTATCATGGGGGTGGTTAAGGAGGATCTGGTAACCCACATTTTCCCACAAACTTATTTGACACGAAAGAATGTGGCGCTCGAATCAAATAAGGCAGATCTTTGATACTGAATTAACGAGGAACGCACCAAGAACAACGTCTGCGCCGCTCGAGCTTCCTCGGCGGTGATATGGTTCACCGTCCCTTGGTGAACCGCGCTTTGGTCGATTGGTGCCGCCGGTGGTTGTAACTCCGAGGTTGGCCTTGCTTGGTGCCAAACCTGCTGCGCTTCTTCGGCATTTATTGGCGTAATGCCCCGCTCGTTGCGATGGAAGCACGTTACTCGGAGCCGAGGAGGTAAAGTGCTTCGGCTGAAACTACCCTCCTGACGAAGTGCCACGGAAGTTGGAGGGGTTGGAGCGCTGTGGCGGTGCTGGAGTACGAGAAGTGGAAGATTGGAACTTCCCACATTGTTGTGGCTGCTGTGTAGTAATGCGAGGTTTGGGCAGACCTCCGGCGTTGAACCTTTGAGCGGCCATCCTCCGCTTGCGGTTCTCCATTTCTGCGTGTTTGGCCTCCTGCCTGATAGAGGTCTTCTCCTGAATAAAGATTATTTAGCAAGAGTAAACACAACTACCGTGCTTGCAAGTTACACCCAATATTGAAGATTAATGCATGCATAGGGTAAACAAAGGATAATGGCAGAGTTCTTTTGCATAAACAGCATTTTCAGATTAAATACCATTAATAGTTTTCTAAGGCCAATTTTAATAACATAATTGAAATCAGTGATTAAGATGACAATGAGTAGTAGATAACCTCCAATAAATGAATAGTGAAGGATACCCTCCTAACACTTGGCTAACCGCCCAATTTTTACCATAGGATTATCCATCCTAAAATCAATCAGGAAATCATTTTGATAAACCAAAACAAGTCTAACTTAGAGTGGCTTTGCTAGCATGTCCATGACCATGACGCGCTATTCGAATAGTTTCTACTCTGCGAGTTTGTGCGGCTTTACCCACACGAGATAATATGCTTTTAATGTCGCCAAAGCACGCTTCCGAAGGCGTGTGACTAAGCAATTATCATGAGGCGTTACAAAGCAATATCTTAATGTATTTATGCCCGCTAAGGTTTCGCTACCATTGGACTAACCATCCTCGGAAGTCCCTCTTGCGCGCTGGTGGGACTAATGTCTAACCAACACCCACACATACAACATAGCATAAGTATCACTAAGACACCACAGATTATTTAGCCAAATATGTCCCATTCCAGACATGTGGTGGTACGGTAAGGCGTAGCAAAATACGCTCAAAGACCGGTCCTTAACTGACTTGGGCGACTTTCCATTTAAATAAACCCATGGGCCGTAATCCTAACCAGATTAGGCCCGTGCATGAACCTGCACCCACCATACATCCATCACGCCCAAGTCCAAACCCCTTTTATTTTATTTAGAGTGAAAAACTCATAAAAAGCCTTTCGTGGTAAAACAATACCACCGAAACAAATTTAAAAACAAATTGTAAAGGATTTGGGTAAACCTTCCCAAATAAATGTGGTCTAAGCATGGCTAAGCATATGACAAATTTTGATAGAACTTTGCCTAAGGGTGTCATGGTATTCATATTCAATAATCAAATTGGCCATACAATGGAGATTGGAGTAACTATATATAAACAGGACATTTAAACAATTATATAAACATATGCATGCAATAGTAATTTAAAACAGGAATTAAATAATTTAAAGTACTGGGAACAATATGATCAATAGTGTAACTTGCCTTCGTTGAAGTCTTGAAATTCTAAATCGTCGGAAGGATCTAACTCTCGAGTCGCCGAGATCTATCTGTAAAATACGACAAAATCAACTCAAATTCAAATAAATTCAAAAAGACAATTCAAATTAACTTCAAATTGAAATATTTTGCTTTAGTTAGCTAGATTATGACTTTAGACAAATTTTGCAATTTGAACCACCCAATTTGGAGTTCAAATGCAAAAGATATGAATTTTAGAAGTTTAATACAAAATCTGGAATTTAATTGAATTCTCTGAATTATTTTTCTAAAGGAAATTCTATTTATTGCGCAAGCTGACGCCAGCGATGGATTTTCCGAAAATTAAAGGAATTAAATTAAATCCTGACATGCGGGCCCCACGTGTCATAGACACGGTCTACGTGAACCAAGCCTACGGCTTTTGGTTCGGAGGGACGGGGTGGACCGGTTGATTAGGCCGACACGCGGGCAGCCACGTAGGCTTGGTGGTCGAGGTGGCGCTGAAGCTACTCGCCTCCCAACCAGTACACATCTCGCGTAGTACCTTGGCTTATGAGCAACCTCCTCTGCAACAAAAAGATTAGCATGCAAAGCATGTGAGTACATCAACTTGTACTGCAAGACCGACGTGTGAGATAACGAGAACTATAATGTAGCTATATGCAGTTGCTTAATTGGAGGCCATATGGTTTATTTAAGCATAAAGCAACATTTATTTGCAATAATGTAATACATTTAAAAGCAAGTTTACAATTCATTTTAAAGGTTCAAATAATCGTAGCGACCAAGTATACAATAAGTAAAAGAGCACTAACACTGAAGTGACTCGCCTAAGTCACCACAACGATAGCATGAACTCCCGCTCATACCACCCGTCAAGTTTTAAGTTTTTAAACAAGTTATAACACTAGCTCTTGAAAAGCTTACCCAAGCGCCCCATAACCTAGGGCGAGGCTATTCGAATAGATTTATCCTCGCAGGTGTACCACTTTACCCACACTTGCATCGCCTTTAAGCCACATGATTCACCCCACTACCGTAGGTAGGTAGGCACACACTAAGTCCTACGAGACTTTTCCAATATTGTGTACTAGGCACGACCCGCCGTATGGACCGAAATCCATACGCTACGCTGCCCACTAAAAAAGACAATCGCCACAAAGGCCCAGCCTTTTTGGACAACCGCAACGCTCCCAAACACAAAACCACCGCCACCCGCCCTAGCACACGCCAAAGTACTCACCAAGAGGGGTTCCATATGCCCCTAGTGTGGTTAGTACGCAAATAAATGCTCGAGTAACGGGACTCACAAGATGCTCTGGCCTTAATTGACCCGGCACCAATCCACCACACCCAAGAAAGAATCACACCAACATACCATTGTGCCCGTCGAAACCAGTTTTTTTTCATTTTTAGTTTTAAGTGGCAAAATTAATCAAGGCACCAAACACCAAGTGTTGGACAATAATAGTAATAGTAGTTGTGTGATCCGCACCACCGGCGAGTCGATGATCGCCCAATACTACCGACACTAAGCGTGGCTAAGCAAATTAACACGTGACTACTAAGTGATGGGGCTCCACCATGAACCCTAACCACAGCAAATAACCTAGGCTCATGGTAGTAGAGGAATAAACATTTAGCTACAGTGGATGCAACTAAAGGATTTCTAACCACAATTTAACACAAATTAGCAATGCATACATACAGTTGAAGCAAAGTATTAAACTTTGAAAATAATAGGATTAAGGGGATATGATCAAACCGCTTGCCTCGGCTGTCGTTGCTCAAGAGGTTGCTCGATGTGCTATCTGCTCAACGAACTCTTCGCCACCTATCCGCAATTAAATACAAGGCAAAAGAGCAATAAGGCAATAAACCCTAATCACAAAATTTGAGCAAAAAGCATCCAAAAGACAAAAAAATTATACACAAGGTAAAACCAGCACCTATCTAGACATAGAATCTGGAAAACTCAATTTGGATTAGTGGTGCAAAAGATATTAACTAAATAGTGATTTTCTACTGAATTAGGTACTGTAGCAAAAATATTTTCTAGAAAGATTTTGAAGCTGAAATTTTATGGTAGCTATCTACTGGTATATAGGTAACCCATATAAAATTTCAGGTCATTTGGAGTTATATTGCAAAAGTTATGATTTTTATGGTTTAACAGGTATTAAAACAAAATTTTAGTCCTTATGATTTTGACAACAGTAGAATTTATGAAACTAATTTTACTAGCAATTAGACTATCAGAGGAAACTACTCCAATTGGATTCATACAAAATGAGCTATAGATAAAAGATATGCATTTTACAAGCTCATAAAAGTTCTGAAAAACAGATTAAGTTCACTTGTTTACTATTTTTGAAAATGGTTTTCCAGGTTTGATCATGGTCTAAAATTATTTTTCTATTTAAGTTCAAGTTATATGGAAGCTAACAAAATTGGAATCACCTAAGTTGGAGCTAAGACGACAAAGATATGAAATGAGAAGGCACTAACATTTTTCTGTTTTGAGACTTGGCCAAACCGAAAGTTTTCTAACTCATAACGACGTGGGCGACTCGGGCCCTTGAGATTAGATCGACGCCACCCGAGAGCCACGTCGCGCATGACCCGCACAGTTCGCCCGACAACGAGCCGCGTCGAGGCCGATCGCCGGCGCGTCGCCGGGCGAGAGCTCCAGCGCGCTTAAGGCTAAATGGATACCCACGGCTATTCCAAGATCCGCCGCACCGGTGGCGAGGCAGGGGACGGCTTTGACGCGGCGCGACGGGCGAGGGACGGAGGTGGGCTACACCAAAACGCAACACCACCGAGGCTAATTCCGCGCGAACGAGTGGCGGCTAAAGCTACTACAGGTCATATGATCTCAACGGCACGGTCCGGACTACCGGAAGGCGGAGAGCCGCGCGACCATGGAGCACGGCGCGCGACCGAGAAGGGGCTACGGCTACAGGCGCAAAAGCGAAAGAGGAGGTGCTTAAGCTCACCAGGCCTCGGGAAGACAAAGGACGGGTCGATGATGCCGGAGGAGGCTCGAGATGACCGGCGACGAAGATCGTGGTGGTGCGGGGAGGCGACGGTGCCAAAGAACTGGGAGACATTGAGCCCCAATGAGTGGTGGCACTAGATAGAGGGAGGCACCGAGGATGCTCTCTGAGCAAAAGATCGGGATGAGAAGGCCCTCACCGGACTTGAGAACGAAAGGGCACTGCGCCGAGGGGAAAACTCAACCACGAGGTTCCTTCCTCTGCTACCCGAAATTGGATGAGGAGTAGGCTTCACCAAGGGGTGAGGAAGCAAGCAGACAACAGAGGGGGCACGAGATCCACTGGAGCGCAAGCTTCACCGAGCTCCAAGCTTGGCAATGGCGCCGACCGCGATCGGGCGCTTGAGGCTCTCGTGCTCGGCGGGTGCAAGCGAGGAGCGGAAGGGCGAAAGGAGGTCGAGCAACAGGGGCCAAGGGCTTAAGAAAGCGGCGACCAAGGATCAACGGTGGCCCGCCTGGTGCTGCCGCCACGCTGGTCGCGCGAGCGACGAGAGCAGTGAAAAGTCGGCAACGACGACTTCGAGCGCGCTCATCGCAAGCATTAAATGCTCGGCGACCGCTGGCGAGGAGCGCACGAGGGTGACGCACGAGGGACCCCCTCCATGCTCCAAATTTCGCCCACGCCGCGAGGCGGCAGGAGGCCAAGGAAGGAGACGACGGAGCGCCGCCGATTTTCATCGGACGGCTCACGCACGCCACGCCCGCTGCTGGCTAAACAGAGACCGCACGATGGAGATCTAACGGCTAACACGAGCCACGCCGACGAGTCCATCACCGAGCCGTGATAGCTTAAGTGACTCGACGAGCCAATCGCTCGAGCCCGAGTCGGGTTCTAGCCCGAGGAACAGTGAACTCGGTTTAGGTTTTTGATTTTAGGCTAGATTTTTGAGGATTTAATTGGAGTATCAAACGAACTCCAAATGTGATGAAATTTAATCAAGCTAACTGGTTAGATGATTGAACTCCCTAAAATTTTCAGAAGTTTTTGTGCATCATATTTTATGTTAGAAATTCCAGAAGTGATAAACTGGGTTTGACCAATTTAAAATGGGTTTGACTCGAGCCAAAACTGGCTCAAACAAACTCTAAAATCTGGAAAAATTCAGGGGTGCACAATACCACCCCAAGAATTTATGATAAAAGTTTGAAAGGTTTTGGACCAGAGACAATACTCAAAATGTTTTTGACTCGAGTTAAACTATGAATTTTGAATGTTCAATTTATGAATTTTCTTTACAAGAAATATAAGAATAGTTCTAGGAGGTGAAGCTGTGTGAAAAGTTTCAAAATGTACACATTCTGATACATTTAAAACATGAACCCAGTGTTAGGTTACGTTGAAACACACGCCTTAATTTACTTATTCTGGTCATACAAAATCTCCCTAATGTAAATCTCGTCCCGAGATTTGGCTCACTTTAAAAGAAAGAGGGGTAGTCCGCACGCAGACGATCTTCTCGCTCCCAAGTAGCCTCATCTTCTAATGGTTCGACCATCGAACTTTCAAGAACTTAATGGAACGATTCCTAGTTCTTCGCCGGCCTCGAGGATGCGAACCTGATGCTCGCGATAGGTCAAATCTTCTTGGACGCCGAGGGCTTCCAACGGAGTTTCTCACGAACACGGAGGCATCTCTTGAGCCGATACATGAAATACATCATGTACCCTCGAGACCCGCAGTAAATCCAACTCAGTAGGCGACGCTCCTATCTTCTCGATAATGCGGTAAGGACCCACATATCGAGGAGCTAACTTGCCCTTGACACCAAACGCTGATGACCCTCAAAGGAGAGACCTTGAGGTAAACATAGTCATCGCTCAAAGCTCAAGGGTCGGCGCGCGATCCGCATAGCTCTTTGCCGATTGAGTCGTGCGTAAACGATCACGATAAGCTAGACTCGACTCTCGGCCTCATTGATCGAGTCCGACCAAAGAACGGCTCTCACCGTCTCGCATCAATACAACGGGGTTCTCGCACTTTCTCCCGCATAAGGCCTCGAAAGGTGCCATGCCGAGACCGCTTGAAAGTCATGTTGTAAGAAAACTCGCGAATGGCAAGCACTTTTCCCAATGCTTCCCATAATCGAGAACACAAGCACGGCATATCTTCCAAAACTCGTTGACCCTCTCGGTCCGACCATCGGTTTGGGGATGATATGCGATCAACGAAAGCCGAGTTCCCATAGCCTCTGCGACTCTTCCAAAATCGCGGCGGTGAACAGCGCACCACTGGCCGGAAACAATCGTCTTTGGTACACCATGCGTGCACACGATACGGAGAGGTAGAGGTCCGCTAGAAGGTTCACACTAAGGGTGGTTCAGATCGGCGTAAAATGAGCTACCTTGGTCAACCAATCAATGACGCACCGTATAGCATCATTCTTCCCGGGAGACAGGTAGACCGTAATGAAGTCCATCCCGATCGAATCCCACTTCCATTCCAGATTGGCAAAGGTCGGGCGAGCCGCAGACGCCGATGCTCGCTTTCACGCTGACAAAGATACGCCGTGACTTCGCGACGAATCGCGCAATCTCTCTCTTCATTCGGGTCCACCAAAACCTCTGCCGAGATCTTGATAGATCTTGGTGGCCCTGTGGTGAATAGAAAGGCGAGATTCATGGGCTTCGTGGAGAATCGCATCCCGTAATTCCCGACCTAGGGACTACAAGACGCCGTCCGAACCTCACAATACCAAGGTCATCTACCGAGAATGCCGTGGTTGTTCCGCTCCGACATTCTCCTTAATATGGCCCACTCCAAAGATTCGTCTGGGTGGCCTTGATTTGATCTACCGTGGTTGGTTGCACAACTAAGGCAACAAGAGAACCTCGCCGACCAAACCTAGGTTGAGGCGCCGAAATGCCTCAAAAGGGTGGGTCGATGTTGCCGAGCAACAATGCATTGCAATATGCTTTACGACTAAGCGCATCAAGAACGACATTTGCCTTGCCCGATGGTAGTGAATACCCATGTCATAGTCCTTGATCGCCCAACCACCTCCTCCGCCCGAGGTTCGAGATCCGGCTGGGTGAACAAGTACTTGAGGCTCCGGTGATCGAATAGACCTCGCAACGGCACCGATAAGGTAATGTCGCCGATCTTAAGCGCATGAACCACACCGCAAGCTCTACGTCATGGGTAGGGTAGTTAAGTTCATGGGTTCTCGCTGCCTCGATGCATAGGCCACTACCTTGCCTTCTTGCATAAGGACACAACCGAGACCCCAAGGGAAGCATCGCAGAGATATCGAAGCCGCGATGGATATCGAAGAACGAGAACAGCGCCGTGGTCAAACGCTTGAGTACTCAAAACTTTCCTCACAAGTATCGCATCACGTGAACTTCTTGTCCTTCTTGAGCGCTCCGCCATTGGCTTCGCGATTTTGGAGAAGTTCTCGATAAAGCGCGATAATATCCCGCTAAACCCGAAAAATCCGCACTCGGTCACCGAACGGGCCGACTCGAGAAAGTACATCGCCGACTTTGTTAGGGTCAACGGCCACGCCCGCCGAAAGAATGTGGCCAAGGAATGCCACTTCTTCAACCGTAACTCGCACTTGCCGAACTTCACAGACAAATGGTGCTCACGGCTTGCCTAACACAAGCTTCAGATGCTCGGCGTGTTCTTCATCATCCTTAGAGTATATAAGGATATCATCGATGAAGACCACCACGAACTTATCCAAATACTCCATAAAGACCGAGTTCATAAGGTTCATGAACAAGGTCGAGCATTGGTTAAGCCGAAGACATGACGGTATACTCGCATGCACTGTAACAGTAGAGAACGCCGTCTTCGAATATCCTCCTGGCCGGATACGAACCGGTGATAACCAACTCTTAGATCAATCTTGAGAAGACCTGTGCTCTCGCCAATTGATCAAAAAGATCGTCGATCCGAGGCAAGGGATACTTGTTCTTTATCGCCACTTCATTAAGTGGACGATAATCAACACACATCCGTAGGGTATTATCCTTCTTCTTTACGAAGATGGTCGGGCAACCCCACGAGACGAACTAGGCCGAATGAAACCCTTCGCTTGCAGTGTCTTCAAGTTGCTTCTTCACTCCACTAGTTCATCCGTGTTCATTCGGTAGGGACTTCTCGCACCGGAGCGGTGCTTTCGCACCAACTCGATGACGAACTCTGTGGCTCGAACAGGTGGCATTCCGGCAACTCGTCGGGAAGACATCCACAAAGTCGCAAACAACAGGGACTTCACGAATCTCGAGATGGCTTCGCTTCAAATAGCAAGAGACGAGGTCCTTGTAGCTTCGGTGAGAATCCAACCCGCCACGGACGGACTAGTGAGAAAGACCACCTTCCCAAATAGCAGCCTATCCGCCTAGATGCCGCAACCAATCCATACCAAGGATAACATCTGTTAGCCGAGTTGAGGAGGATAAGATTCGCCAAGAATCTCACTCCTCAATCTCGATGGGGACATCCTACACTCTAATTCACTCTCATTTCCAACCAGAGAGCGAATCGTGCGGATAGACAATGGAGTAAACAAAAGACCACACAATGCAAAGAAAAGATGCAGATATAAAAGAATGTGATGCTCCGTAATCGAATAAAATAGTAGTGGGTAGGAGTTGACAGAAGGGTACCCAACACCACGCCGGGCGCCTCTGGGCCTCTCACGGTGACGAGGTTGACCCGGCCACTACCCACTCCACGGCGTAGGGGCAACCTTCTCGTCCCGGGATGAACCACTCCATGCCCGCCCTCCATTAGGACGCAGGGGCTGCTCTGCTCCCGCCTCCGCCCTCTTGGGACGCTTGTTCGCGTAATGCCCCTAAGGCCACACGGTGCGTGTGACCTCCGCGCCGGGTGCGGAAGCCACCTGGGAGCCGCAGGGCACGTGGGCGATCCACGCCCGCGACGAACGCCCGGAAATGCCACCGACCTCACAAGTGGCGCCCGAGGTCGGGACACCGAGCGGTAGGCGAGGTGGCACTCGGCCGAGTGCCGAGCCTCCCACTTGCGCTATGGGACTCGCCGCCTCCTACTAGAGTGCTCACCAACGATGGCCTTGTCCACCAAGGCCCGGAAGTCCGAAGTCGACGATGGAGAGCTTGTCCCGGCTCCACGACAAGCCAACCTCGAACTTCTCTCGCTTGGCGCATCGGTGGCCACCTCTCCGAGCATAACGAGCCAAATGGTTGAACTCGTATAAATACTCCAAATCGTGCGACGCCGCTGAGGGCCAAAACTCTCTCTTCTTCGCGTCATCACACCCGTGGGGATGTGAGAGCGCGGAAGGCGAGCGGAACTCCTCCTGTGAGACTACATGGCCACCGGTCGCATAGCCGTAAAACTCTCCCACCAAGAGAGAGCCGCCTCCAATCGGGTGGGAGGCGAACAGCGTTTTTCCGCCCCGCATCGCTGCGATGCCGAAGCTCCGCCAACCCGACGCAGCCGATCGCCGCGTCGAGCGGGTCCTCGACTGAGAAAGTGGGGCCGAGTGCGAGGAACTCGATAGTCCCCACGCGGCCGGTGGCCACCCCACCTCCCGATCCTCGGCGCGGCGCGGGCGGTGTTCCGCGCAATTGCCTCCGTGATCCGCGCTCGATCCATGCGGTTGCGCTGACCGGCAACACTCGGCCATGGACGGAGGAGGAGGAAGCTCTCATCCGGTCCACGGACCGGGCTCTAGTAACGCGACGGGAGGCATCCTGCTTTCATTTAAAAAAATTTTAGGTTAGCAACTAATGCCCAAAAGTAAGATTTAACAACAATGTATAACGTAAAGCAAAACCTTTAAAACAACTCTACAACGACGAGAAAGACCAAGGTTAAAAGCCAACTTCTCGATACGACCCACTGTATTGAATGAACGAGTAATCGATCAGAAAACAAAATTCCAACAGAAGACCTAGAGCAAACACTACCATTAAGCAAAATAAATCAACCGAGATAGTGTTAGATACTTAGCCAACTATTATCACTTCTTACCCTTTATTCCCTTCAAGTTTTAGTTGATTTATCCTCTCATTATCTATCCTAATTAGAACCTCCGAGTCTGCTGTCCGAAATTGACGCCGTCCAGATTTTGCATCCAAGCTCCTAGTCGTAACTAAACTATTCCGTAAGCTTCAAAACCTTGAACAGCAAACTCACAATTCAATTTGCCAAACTCGTGGTCCCAAAACCCGCTTAACTGCTAACATTATCTTTGAAAAGAAGAGAGGGAAAACAATTTTTAAAACTCAAATTAGAGTAAGGGAGAGAAGAAAGCTAAGATAGGTAAGGAATAAACGAGAATCAACTTAGGTTTTCACAAAACCCTTTGGTACTTCAAATTAGGTTTTCCAAAGTATCCTAAGAGACGACTAGCTCCTGCATTACTACGGTCGATGGCTCGATACCAAGCTTGTGGGGACCCTGATTTATTTAACTCGTAATACTTTAGCAAGCATTACCAATTAAATAAAACTCGCCTCGAGACATGTATACTTCCTATGCATTATACATACCCCGATACAAACATAAGCATCAATTCCATTCATTACATAGAACCAAAACCTTACTGCATTTAAGAAAAGACGTACATTAATTAAACAGAGTCATTACAAAAGGGGGCTTTCAACCAAATGACAATAAGCACAAAAGTAAATAAGCAATGAAACAAAAGCGCCCTAAGATGGCTGAACTAAAGAGCCAACCGGTGTGCCTTTACCCACAAGGCAACCGACCGGACCGCAAGCTACTCGCTCTCCCAACCAGCACATCTCGCATACCTTGGCTTATGAGCAACCTCCTCTCGCAACAAAAGATTAGCATGCAAAGCATGTGAGTACATCAACTTGTACTGCAAGACCGACGTGAGATAACAGTAACTATAATGTAGCTATATGCAGTCGCTTAATTGAGGCCATATGGTTTATTTAAGCATAAAGCAACATTTATTTGCAATAATGTAATACATTTAAAAGCAAGTTTACAATTCATTTTTAAAGGTTCAAATAATCGCAGCCACCAAGTATACAATAAGTAAAAAGCACCAACACCGGAAGTGACTCACTAAGTCACCACAACGATAGCATGAACTCCCGCTCATACCACCCCAAGTTTTAAGTTTTTAAACAAAGTTATAACACTAGCTCTTGAAAAGCTTACCTGCGCGCCCATAACCTAGGACGAGGCTATTCGAATAGATTTATCCTCGCAGGTGTACCACTTTACCCACACTCGCATCGCCTTAAGCCACATGATTCACCCACTACCGTAGGTAGGCCGGCACAGCTAAGTCCTACGAGACTTTTCCAATATTGTGTACTAGGCACGACCCGCTCAGATGGACCGAAATCCATACGCTACGCTGCTCACCGAAAAGACAATCGCCACAAAGGCCCACCTTTTTCTGACAACCGCAACGCTCCCAAACACAAAACCACCGCCACCCGCCTAGCACACGCCAAAGTACTCACCAAGAGGGGTTCCATATGCCCCTAGTGTGGTTAGTACGCAAATAAATGCTCGAGTAACGGGACTCACAAGATGCTCGGTCCTTAATTGACCCGGGCACCAATCCAGTCACACCCAAGAAAGAATCACACCAACATACCATTGTGCCCGCGTCGAAACCAGTTTTTTTTCATTTTTAGTTTTTAAGTGGCAAAATTAATCAAGGCACCAAACACCAAGTGTTGGACAATAATAGTAATAGTAGTTGTGTGATCCGCATCACCACGCAGAGTCGATGATCGCCCAATACTACCGACACTAAGCGTGGCTAAGCAAATTAACACGTGACTACTAAGTGATGGGGGCTCCACCATGAACCCTAACCACAGCAAATAACCTAGGCTCATGGTAGTAGAGGAATAAACATTTAGCTACAGGGGATGCAACTAAAGGATTTCTAACCACAATTTAACACAAATTAGCAATGCATACATACAGTTGAAGCAAAGTATTAAACTTTGAAAATAATAGGATTAAGGGATATGATCAAACTGCTTGCCCTGGCTGCTGTTGCTCAAGAGGTTGCTCGATGTGCTATCGGCTCAACGAACTCTTCGCCACCTATCCGCGCAATTAAATACAAGGCAAAAGAGCAATAAGGCAATAAACCCTAATCACAAAATTTGAGCAAAAGCATCCAAAAGACAAAAATTTATACACAAGGTAAAACCAGCACCTATCTAGACATAGAATCTGGAAAACTCAATTTGGATTAGTGGTGCAAAAGATATTAACTAAATAGTGATTTTCGGCCAGAATTAGGTACTGTAGCAAAATATTTTCTAGAAAGATTTTGAAGCTGAAATTTTTATGGTAGCTATCTACTGGTATATAGGTAACCCATATAAAATTTCAGGTCATTTGGAGTTATATTGCAAAAGTTATGATTTTTATGGTTTAACAGGTATTAAAACAAAATTTTAGTCCTTATGATTTTGACAACAGTAGAATTTATGAAACTAATTTTCCTAGCAATTAGACTATCAGGGAAACTACTCCAATTGGATTCATACAAAAATGAGCTATAGATAAAAAGATATGCATTTTACAAGCCTGCTAAAAGTTCTGAAAAACAGTATTAAGTTCACTTGTTTACTATTTTTGAAAATGGTTTTCCAGGTTTGATCATGGTCTAAAATTATTTTTCTATTTAAGTTCAAGTTATATGGAAGCTAACAAAATTGGAATCACCTAAGTTGGAGCTAAGACGACAAAGATATGAAAATGAGAAGGCACTAACATTTTTCTGTTTTGAGACTTGGCCAAAACCGAAAGTTTTCTAACTCATAACGACGTGGACGACTCTGGGCCCTTGAGATTAGATCAGACGGCCACCCGAGAGCCACGTCGCGCATGACCCGGCACAGTTCGCCCGACAACAGAGCCGTGCCGAGGCCGAGATCGCCGGGCGCGTCGCCGGCGAGGGAGCTCCAGCGCGCGCCGGCTTAAGGCTAAAATGGATACCCACGGCTATTCCGCATCTGCCGGCACCGGTGGCGAGGCAGGGGACGGCCTGACGCGGCGGCGCGACGGCGAGGGACGGAGGGCGGGCTACGGCCGAAAACGGCAACACCACTGAGGCTAATTCCCGCGCGAACGAGTGACGGCTAAAGCTACTACAGGGTCATATGATCTCAACGGCACGGTCCGGACTACCGGAAGGCCGAGAGCCGCGGCGACCATGGAGCACGCGGCGCGACCGAGAAGGGGGCTACGGCTACAGGCAAAGAAAAGCGAAAAGAGGAGGTGCTTAAGCTCACCAGGGCCTCGGGAAGACAAAGGACGGGTCGATGATGCCGAGGAGGCTCGAGATGACCGGCGACGAAGATCGTGGTGGTGCAGGAGGCCCGACGGTGCAAGAACTGGGAGACATTGAGCCCCAATGAGTGGTGGCACTAGATAGAGGGAGGCACCAGGATGCTCTCGGAGCAAAAGATCGGGATGAGAAGGCCCTCACCGGACTTGAGAACGAAAGGGGCACCGCGTCGTCGAGGGGAAAACTCAAATCCACGAGGTTCCTTCCTCTGCACTGAAATTGATGAGGAGTAGGCTTCACCAAGGGGTGAGGAAGCAAAGCAGGACAACAGAGGGGCACGAGATCCACTGAGCGCAAGCTTCACTCGAGCTCCAAGCTTGGCAATGGCGCCGACCGCGATCGGGCGCTGAGGCTCTCTCGTGCTCGGCGGTGCAAGCGAGTGCGGAAGGGCGAAAGGAGGTCGAGCAACAGGGGCCAAGGGCTTAAGAAAGCGGAAGGACCAAGGATCAACGGTGGCCCGCCGTGCCGCCGCCGCCGCGGTCGCCGCGAGCGACGTGAGCAGTGAAAAGCTGGCAACGACGACTTCGAGCGCGGCTCACTGGCAAGCATTAAATGCTCGGCGACCGTTGGCGAGGAGCGCACGAGGGTGACGCACGGAGGAACCCCCTCCATGCTCCAGCCGCCACGCCGCGAGGCGAGGAGGCCGGGAAGGAGACGACGGAGCGCCGCCGATTTTCATCGACGGCCACGCACGCCACGCCCGCCGCGTTGGCTAAACAGACCGCACGATGGAGATCTAACGGCTAACACCGAGCCACGCCGACGAGTCCATCACCGAGCCAGATAGCTTAAGTGACTCGACGAGCCAACTGCTCGAGCCCGAGTCGGGTTCTAGCCCGAGGAACAAAGTGAACTCGCTTTAGGTTTTTGATTTTAGGCTGGATTTTTGAGGATTTAATTGGAGTATCAAACGAACTCCAAATGTGATGAAATTTTAACTGAAGCTAACTGGTTAGATGATTGAACTCCCTAAAATTTTCAGAAGTTTTTGTGCATCATATTTTATGTTAGAAATTCCAGAAGTGATAAACTGGGTTTGACCAATTTAAAATGGTTTGACTCGAGCCAAAATGGCTCAAACAAACTCTAAAATCTGGGAAAATTCAGGGTTCACAATACCACCCCAAGAATTTATGATAAAAGTTTGAAAGGTTTTGGACCAGAGACAATACTCAAAATGTTTTTGACTCGAGTTAAACTATGAATTTTGAATGTTCAATTTATGAATTTTCTTTACAAGAAATATAAGAATAGTTCTAGGAGGTGAAGTGTGTGAAAAGTTTCAAAATGTACACATTTTGATACATTTGAAACATGAACCCAGTGTTAGGTTACGATTGAAACACACGCCTTAATTTACTTATTCGGGTCATATAATCGCCTAATTTTACCATAGGATTATCCATCCTAAAATCAATCAGGAAATCATTTTGATAAACCAAAACAAGTCTAACTTAGAGTGGCTTTGCTAGCATGTCCATGACCATGACGCGCTATTCGAATAGTTTCTACTCGCAGAGTTTGTACACTTTACCCACACGAGATAATATGCTTTTAATGTCGCCAAAGCACGCTCCGGCGTGTGACTAAGCAATTATCATGAGGCCGTTACAAAGCAGTATCTTAATGTATTTATGCCCGCTAAGGTTTCGCTACCATTGACTAACCATCCTCCTAAGCCCTCTTGCGCCGTGGGACTAATGTCTAACCAACCCCACACATACAACATAGCATAAGTATCACTAAGACACCATAGATTATTTAGCCAAATCGTCCCATTCCGCACATGTGGTGGTACGGTAAGGCGTAGCAAAATACGCTCAAAGACCTGGTCCTTAATCGACTTGGGCGACTTTCCATTTAAATAAACCCATGGGCCGTAATCCTAACTGATTAGGCCGTGCATGAACTCCGCACTCCACCATACATCCATCACGCCCAAGTCCAAACCCCTTTATTTTATTTAGAGTGAAAAACTCATAAAAAGCCTTTCGTGGTAAAACAATACCACCGAAACAAATTTAAAAACAAATTGTAAAGGATTTGGCTAAACCTTCCCAAATAAATGTGGTCTAAGCATGGCTAAGCATATGACAAATTTTGATAGAACTTTGCCTAAGGGTGTCATGGTATTCATATTCAATAATCAAATTGGCCATACAATGGAGATTGGAGTAACTATATATAAACAGGACATTTAAACAATTATATAAACATATGCATGCAATAGTAATTTAAAACAGGAATTAAATAATTTAAAGTACTGGGAACAATATGATCAATAGTGTAACTTGCCTTCGTTGAAGTCTTGAAATTCTAAATCGTCGGAAGGATCTAACTCTCCGGAGTCGTCGAGATCTATACGCGAAAATACGACAAAATCAACTCAAATTCAAATAAATTCAAAAAGACAATTCAAATTAACTTCAAATTGAAATATTTTGCTTTAGTTAGCTAGATTATGATTTTAGACAAATTTTGCAATTTGAACCACCCAATTTGGAGTTCAAATGCAAAAGATATGAATTTTAGAAGTTTAATACAAAATCTGGAATTTAATTGAATTCTCTGAATTATTTTTCTAAAGAAAATTCTATTTATTGCGCAAGCTGACGCCAGCGATGGATTTTCCGGAAATTAAAGGAATTAAATTAATTCCTGACATGCGGGCCCCATGTGTCATAGACACGGTCTACGTGAACCAAGCCTACGGCTTTTGGTTCGGAGGGACGCGGTGGACCGGTTGATTAGGCCGACACGCGGGCAGCCACGTAGGCTTGCTGGTCGAGGTGGCGCTGACCTGGCCGCGACGTGGCCGTGCCACGTCGGCTCGGGTGAGCGGCAGTGTTAGGGCTCGAGCTCGCCGGCGTTCTACGCCGCGGCGAGCCAAATGGTCGTTCGCAAAATGAAGCTTGTGCGATGCTGACACTAGAGCACTACCTTGCGGTGGTGGGGCGTGACGGGGTGGCCGGCGGCGAGCTGGAGAGCGGTAGCGGTTTGAGGTCGACGGCGACGAAGGTGTTCCCGAGGCCCTTTGGCGAGGTGGATGACTGCGATCGCTTTATGCGACAACAAGGCGATGACGATGGTGTTGACAATGAGGCGAGGAGCTTCGTGGCGAAAACGGAGCTCGGCCTTTGCGGTCGCCGCGAAGAACTCGACCCGGCGCCGCGGGAGGAGGGTCGTGGATTGTGTCTTTGAGGTGCGGTGAAGGAGGCGCCCGCGCACCTATTTATAGGGCGCGGCGTGGATGGTTCAACGGGGCGACGAAGGTCGTGGCGCACGGCGGCGATGAATCGGGATTTGGGGCTACGGGGATGGAAAGACACGGCCGTGTCGAGGCGGAGCGCATCGGGGACTTCAATGCGCGAGATTTCGTGATTCGCCCGATTTAGCCGTATGGAAGGTTCCCGATTTGTATCCATGGCGGCCGCGGCAAGAAAGGAAGGTGGAGGAAGAAGAAGGAAAGGAGGAAGACGATTGAGGTACGTCCGATTTTGATCGGACGGTTGAGATTAGATGGGACGAAACGGTAAGTTGGGTTTGGGCGTAGCCGTTGGATTTAGATCTAACGGCCACCGTGGTTGGGGATGTTGAGTCGTCCAATGCTTCATTGAGTTCGCCGCTGGATTTAGATCCAACTACCGACAACGACCGGCGCGCGAGAGGGAGAGAGGAGAGACTAACAGTGGGTCCCGCCGAAGTCGAGAGAGAGAGGCGCGGGTGGAGTGGGCCATGTGCGCGGAATGGTCCGCCGAGTGGGTTTCGGCCGCACAACGTGTTTGTAATTTCTTTTGATTTCTGATTTAATTAAATACTGATAATTCAATTAGGCTTTAGAATAAAGCAAATTAAGTCCAAAAATTTTGAGAAAATTCACAGAAATTCTCTGGAGCATTTAGGACTTAAATAAAATATTTCCAGCTATTTTGTGGTAATATATTTTGCACATAAATTTGTTTAGCTTTAATTTAATTAAGGAAAAGCTTTTGAAAATCCACAAAAATCCAATAAAATAATTAAATTTTATTTTCAACTGGAATTTAAAATTTGGGCTGTTACATGGCGGGTCTAGATCTTTCATGGAGGAGAAGGGGCGCGCATGAGCACCAGCAAATGGAGGGGAGCTCACCGCAGCGGACGAAGGGGGCCGAGGGCGGCTGTGGCGTCCTGGCGGTGCGAGCCCGAGCCAGCGCGGTGGGTCCACCGTGGAGACGTTGCACTGCACAAGGAGAGGAGCGGTTAGTGGCCGGCATGGCATGAGGAAGGGGAGGGGGTGCTCGGGGAGGAAGTAATTGGGGCGGAGATCATCGAGGGAGGAGCGGTGAAGAAAATGGCGGATGTGGTCGGGGTCGGTGAAGAAGACGGCTCCGACGGGCTCTTGTGGATGAATGGAGGAATTGGTTGAGGACAATCACTCCTTGTGCTCTAGGACGCGGGGTGACACGGTCGATCCGGGGAGGAGGTCGCCACAGCAAGGGGAGGTGTGGGCGATGCAGTGGCTGTGAGTGGCACGTGCACGCTCGGGTCTCTCTCTCGGTTGGGCTCAGTGGAGAAGGGGGATAGGGAGGGGATGGTGGAGGAGGGTGATGTACCACCCTAATCCAACATGAGCCTAGAATGCTACTAAAGAAACATTAAACAAATCTAAACTACGATAATTTACTAAATTTCGGTATAACCTCCTTTGTATAGTTAACTATACGAAGGTCCCAACAGATAAAAAGAATATCATAACTAAATATTCCAACATCCGGTATCAACATTAAGCATCCAGAAACTTGCTAATCAACTAAAGCATATTCAAGATATCCAAAAATATGCTACTCATCATTATTATAAATAATCTGATGCATGAAGCATAACCATAATCAATCCTTAAGCAGTTTGCTCATTTATTAATGGATGTTCTAAAGTTTAATCAACTTTAAAGATGCATGGCAATGTGTGATTCCATCTTAAGTCTAATCCCTCCTTTCTCGCAAAGGGTACCTAAAAACACGACAAAAGAAAGAGTGAGCCTAAAGACTCAGCAAATACCAAATAATTGTAACATCTCAAAGTTCTGTTACCAAAATAAAAATAAATAAAGTTATTATTTTCTTGAATTTCCTAGATTTAAAAAGAGTTTTCTTTGTTAAAAGGGGAAAAATATTTATTTAATCTATTGGCTTTTAAAGTCAAAAAGAAAATTTATTGAGTTTTCTGCGTTTTTGTTGGATTTAAAGTGAAAAATAAAATTCTACTTAATTTTGGGAATTTTCTGGCATTTAAAAAGGTTTTCTTTATTTTCCCAAAATTAAAAATAACTTCTGTACAAAAATAAAATCCATATTTAATTTAGAAATAATTTTATTAAGTTCAAAATAATTCAGGGAATTTCCTTGAAATTTTTATAGAATTTTGGAACCCTATTTGGTATTTTCTAAAAGTCCCTTTTTGATTTTTGTAATATCTAGCAATTAAAAATGAATTGTTGTCTGCAAATAAAAAACCAAATTTGTGTTGAAAATACTTTATTTAAGGTTAAAATATCCTATTTAACTACTCTGAAAATACATTGAATTTTTAGACCTATATTACTATTTTTCAAGTTTAAAAACAATTTTTAGCAATATAAAAATAATTACTGTGTAATAATAAAATTATTATTATTATTTTATTTGAGCTCAGAATGTTGTGTTTAATATCTGTAATTTATTTAGGATTTTTCAGAATTAATTTGCTATTTTTCGGAATTAATGGGTGTTTTTTCGAATTTTCAAAAGGAATATTCCTTGGAATATTCTGTCTGCTGCAGTAACTCCGGCGAAGGCGTAATTTCCGGCAATAACTCCGGCGACCAATTCCCGCTAAACCGTTACTCCTTTGCCCCTATAAATTGAATCTTAGTCTCTCCACCCCATTCCCCACATCCGTCTCGCTCAGATTTGCCAAAATCCTCCCGGAGCCCCCTCTGCTAGCCCTTCTTCTCCAACTCCGGCGACAACTCCGGCGAGCCTGATCTCCTCATCCGTAGCTCCGTTGTTCGCCAAATTTTACCGGTAAGATCATCTCGAGATTCTCTACATTTCTATTCAAGCCGAATTTTGATTATCATGTTGGTTCACTGCGGCCACAAAAGTATCGACGGTCTTCTTCTCCAACTCCGGCGATAACTCCGGCGAGCCCGATCTCCTCATCCGTAGATCCGTTGTTCGCCAAAATTTACCGGTGAGTTCCTCTCGAGAGTCTCTACATTTCTATTCAAGCCGAATTTTGATTATCCTGTTGGTTCACTGCGGCCACAAAAGTACCGACGATCTTCTTTTCCAACTCCGGCGACAACTCCGGCGAGCCCGATCTCCTCATCTGTTGCTCCGTTGTGCACCAAATTTGACCGATGAGTTCCTATTGAGATTCTCCACATTTCTATTCAAGTGGAATTTTGATTTACTTAATTTTTCACCACCGACCACATCTTCTTCCCTAAGTCCGATGAGAACTTCGTCGAGCCCGATCTCTTCATCCGTTGGGTAATTGCTCGAACCCTTTTACCTACATGTTCCTTTCAATATTATCTACCTTTCTATACAAACAAAATTTTAAATTTCATAATAATTCGTCACTGCCATGTCACGGCCACCTCACCGTCCAAGCCCACGTGGCAGCCCACGTGTGGCGCTTGCGTGTCTGGCACTATTCCTTGGGCCGGTCCACCGTGGATCAAACCCATTTTCGTAGACCCGGGCCCACATTTTATTGACTCCAACTATTTTTCTTTACAAAATAAATTCGACCAAAAATTCATTTTCCCACATACATACATCATACTAACACAATAAAGAGATTTCATTCAGAAAAATAATTCTTTAAATTCTGAAATTCGGAATTTCACCTTTTCATGTGATAATCAACTTTCCGGATGTTCGCTCTCCTTCATACGAACTCCGATTCCGTTGATTCAACTCCCTAACTTCATATAAAGTCGATACCTTCCTAGTGGTATTTATTTTATATTTTTTGGATTTTATTTGGATTTTATTTGAATATTATTTGAATTCGGATCGTTTACTCGTATAGATTTCGACGACTACGGACGATCGGATTTCGACGCTGTTTAAGAACAACGAGTAATCAAGCAAGGCAAGTTATACCCTTGATCATATCGATCCCATTATTTCAAATTATTTAAATTCTGTTTTAAATTATTACTGCATGCTTATTTATATTCAGTAATTTAAATCCCTGTTTTAAATTTATAGTTATACCTAAAATCCTTTGTATGGCCAATTTTGGTAATTGAAGCGAGCATATTGTCACCCTAGATAAAACCTAGTTGATACAATAGTATGGACTATGATCATTTGGAAAATATTGTGCTTAGCCATGCTTATAGACCAAACATGTTTCATTTGGGGAATTTCAGCCAAAAATCAACTATTGTTTAAAGTGTACCCTTGGCGTTGGTGTGTCATGGGAGTTTTAAAAATGACTTTGGAAAATGAAATAAAATGATGATTTGGACTTGGGTGAAGTGGTTGTTTGGTGGGTGCAAGTTTATGCACGAGCTCAACTGGGTAGGTTGAGGCCCAGGGTTTTGTTGATTGTCGCCCAGGTCATTTAAGGACCGACCTTCGAGTGCATGATGCTACGCCTTACCGTACTACCATATGTCTTGTATGGGCAGGACCTGACCGATTAATTTGCAAAGTTCCATCATGGTCGTCCCTATTGTTGCGGTGGGTAGTCTTTCATGACCTTTGTTAGTCCCACCTGGCGCAAGAAGGGGCCTGAACCGTGCGGACGGTTAGTCCAAAGGGGGTGAAACCTTAGCGAGGGAGGACTGTGGTGGAATTGCGTGTTGTAAAAGCCTTGTGATAATCACTTAGTCGCACACCTACGGAAGTGTGTGAGCGGACAGTATAAGTTGATTATCTCTTGTGGGTAAAGTTGTACAACCTCTGCAGAGCGTAAAACTATTCGAATAGCCGTGTTCACGGTTATGGACATGCTAGCAGAACTGCTCAAAGTTAGTCTTTGGTTTTATTTGAAAAAGACTTCTTCAAACTGGTTTATCCAAACGAGAATTGGGCGGGAAGCCATGTGATAGGAGGGTATCCTTCACCATTCATGTGTGAATGTTATCTGACTATAAAACTGAGAATTTATAAAATGATTTGTAGTTATAGAATATCTGTTTTGTAACTTAGTACAAATATTTAAAGAAAATACTGCTTTATGCAAATCAACCAATGAGCCATCCTTTGTTACATCCATATATGCATGTCATTCTGTTATTTGATGGGTGTAACTTGCGAGCACGGAAGTTGTACTCATCCTTGCTTCATGCAAATAAATTTCAGAGGAGAAGGACTTTGCTATCGGTGTGGATCTCGACGACTAGGCCGCTACCCCAGTCGATTGCCTGTGGCAGATTGCTGGACTCTACTACTTCCTTTCCGTCTTCCGCTGTGTTCTTTATTGTTGGATTGTAAGCCTCTTTTGTAATAAACTCTGTTGATTATTAATAAAGTTGTGATATGAATTTGTTACCATATTTGTTTACTATGTGAACTAGCGACTGATCGTGGGACTAGTTCAGAAATACCCAGAGCCTGTCATCCACATGACGGGGACCTCAAATATACATAGCTGGTCACCACATGACCAAGTCTCAAGTATGCTCTCAATGTGCACATGAACAATGACCCTATCTCTCAATAACATGAATAGCAACAACACCATACATGAATAACAATTAATCATATCTCAAGCATTCACCATCCTTAATCATACATATCACACAATCAACCACGCATAGCTAATATATATCAAAATACTAGCACTCTCTATCAAATATTCATAATTATTATATCAATCAGAGTACTTGCCTTAACCGCGTGAGAACGGAGGATGTGAAGAGGGTACTGCCTTCGGAACTAATCCCCCACCTAAATTCATTTAAAAGCATACTAAAACAAACTATAAGTTTTAACACAAACTCGCAATAATTTTTAACACAATCCCAACTCCAATTCCTAAATGTTGATCTGTCCCCTCTGTGGACAGTCACATTCTAAAATTCATATCTTTTAGTACAGGAGCCTAAATGAGGTGTTCTTGGACTTCCTTGAAAGGTTATCAATTTTTTCAACTAAACCTAGTTGATGAGCCTTCCTGATTCGACCATCTAATACCCCTACCAAGCTAATTAACAGAACATCGATTTCACATCAGGTTCTCTTGACAGTATACTAAAAGTACCGTAACGTTCAGTACCGTTGTCCAAATTTCGCGTTCTTGAGCTTACCTGAAAGCTACAACAATTATCTACAACTTTCGTTATATTGAGCTCCTCTAATTTCTCCTTTAACTAATAGCTTAATTCTGATTACTAACTGCTGTCAGGATACCGACATATTAACAGGACAGACTCGCTATAAAAAAATCATAAATCACAGACCATAATTCGGAATTGGGTGTTCTTGGCGGCTATGGAAAGCTAAGAACACCATCTTCAAAATCCTAATTGGCATGACACCCAAATTTTGCCCTTAACAAAAAAAGTAGCACACGTGTCAAAACTGATGACAGAACCTGACATGCATTCTGGATAGTCAACTTGAAATGTGCATAACTCAGGAGATTATATACCAAAGTCATTATGGGCAAGACTTCTGAATCATCCTCTAACTAGGTCATTTTTTAACAAATACAGTGACTGTTAATTCTCGTCAGAATTTCGGGACAGCAGCAAAGAATTCTCAGAACTTTTAAACTGTAAGTCAGAATTGAGTGATCTTTACGTACAATGAAAGCTAAGAATGAACCCCACATAACTCTAGGAGATGAGATTATCTGATTCGGCCTCTAAGATTGCGAAAACAGCCGCGCACTAAACTGGACAGAACCTGATCTAATCGCAGCAGGGTTTCGATCCAATAAACATAATCAAATTCGCATCTATTACGATTCAAACAGCGAAGTAAACCCTTCATTACCCTTGAAGATTCGCAAGAAGATGAAGAACAACCCCCACGAAGGAGATCTTCTCCCTCTCCTTCTTCCTTTCTTCTTCGTCCCCCTCTTCTTCTCTCTTAGCCGAAAGCACGCAAGAACAAGACGGCAGCGAGGGCTAAGGGCGGAGGTTACTGTAGCAGCACGGAGTACTGTAGTGGCGGCGCGCTAATGTAGCTACAGTAACACATTAGGGTTGCCCCTCCTTTTGTTGGCGGCCAGATCCCCCATGAGTCAAAAGGGCTGATTTTCCCATGTCGCTTGACTTTGGGTTGGAAGCCCATTCCCCTCTAAATTCAGAATTTTTTCTCTTTTCATTCCCTTAATTCCTTCTCTAATCTTATTACACTCACTAATGATAATCGGGATATTACATTCTACCCTCTTTAAAAAGAATTCGACCCCGAATTCTACTATCTCCAATCTACTCGAAAGAACACTAAAACTGAGAAAGAACAACAACAGTTAACACGTCTCCCACATGAACAACTCTCGGCAACGCTCGCGTATGTGAGACTCCAACTCCCAAGTCGCTTCTCGCTCATACTGATGCAACCATGGCACCCCGACGGATACCAACGTATTATGCCTCAATGCTCGTTCCGACCTCTCCAGTATACGTACCAAACGAGACTCGGGCGTGTGGTCTTACTCGCTGTTCAACGGTTCTAACGAAACTTGAACACTTCGGATCTCCTAGGTAATCACTCAGCACCAGAACATACCAGACGTTGCGTACTCCACGTGTGGACCTCAGATGGTCCTAGCGATACGCCAACTCCCTAACCCCTGCAACTGTTAGAATCGAACGAATGTACCTCGGCCAACCTCCCCTTTGGTACGAAAGCACACAATATGATCAAAATCGAACTCTTCATCTAATAAGGACCACCTCCTTTAAACAAGAATGCACAATAGAACTCGTTCTTAAACAGCTATTTTACAAAGGGAATCCAACTGAAAATAAAGAGCTCTCATCGCATCCTCGCAATGCTAACTCTCCACCAAAAGGGTCAAATCCAAAATCAAAAATTCATCACGAAACCTTTCCACCTTCAAATTAGGAAATTTGTAAATGAACACCACATCCGCCAAAGGAGAAATCACTCGAATACCAAAATCAATCATTTCTTTTATTCTTTCTGAACCAGAAAGAAATCGCACATACCAACACAGTGCCAACTCAAATTGCGGAAGACATCGGTCAACAACACAAAGCTCAAATGAGAATCAAGAAAACGCTTCACTACCTGAGGAACAACCTTCTTCTTAGTGTCTCTTTTTGGAATAATTTTTTTTTCTCAAACCTTGGAATTCGAATTCATAGCATGCCACACGAGCTCAAACCACTTAATTTAACATTCTTAAATTATGCTGAAACCAAAATACAGCATCCACACCTTTGTACCGACAGAATTACTTTGACAGATGACTCCTAATACATTTGAAAATATATCTCACATACCATCACATCACCTCAATCCTTTAAGAATAACAACTCGGAAATCACATCACACATTCTCATGTACTACATCAGAAGGGTTCTATCAATGATCATCGCATTATTTGGATTCCACACATATTTTATTTCCTCTACACAATCATTGGATGACCAAAGTCCTAGAATAAAAAATACGAAACCCAAATTTAACCTTCAAGTCTCCTACAATGAACTTCTGGTGTAAAAGATAGAGTAACCCTCATATTAAAATCCGTAAGATTCCCACAATCCAAACATACTCACTTATTAACATCCATATGGAAACATTTCATCGACGAAATTATCTTTATAATGATTCTAATTCCCAGAAGGTTACTCACTGACGCATCATCATATTTCACCTACACAACCATGCAAGTTCCCAGTCGCAACACTCTAACACATTGATCAAGATTTCCATACTTTGATAATTCTAGTGTTCCACCCGAAATGAACAAAAGATCTTGGATCACAAATCTCTATAGGTTCTAATAGTTGCAACAATGCAATCAGTTTCGCCTCAAAGACAAACACTCTGAATAAATAATTTTTTTTCCAAGAATTATACACAAAATCGGTTCATCCTCCAATGCTCTTCAAATAACTTACAACCCCAGGTCTCACAATAACAATTAATAACCCTTTCGGAAGACTCCTGTGACACGAATCGATGGATTCTTTCTCAAAAGAAAAGGAAAATGAAAACGGTTTTCACCACTTAGAAAAGCATTTACCACTCATACTGAACAGAGGTCCAAGGAAAATAATCCATAAGGCAAAGAACTCGAAAAACATAAGGGAAGTCCATAGTTGAGGGCGCAAGTCCCGCACGAAGCGAAAATCAAAACTCACATGAGAAGAAAGTGTTGCCTTTGAAGATCGGAAAACTCTTATGGGGCAAAAGCAGAAAGTTTAGGCATACTTCAAATAAACCATAAGTTACAAAACTCGACTTAAATCTCAAATACTTCTACTACACTTTTTCCTTTAACAAAGAAATAACTTTCCTTGATTGAAACATCACTTTGCCAACCTAAGCTAAGGAGCATTAAAACTCAAATCACAATAATCACATAAGAACCGATAGAACATTCAAATATATCATTTTGCTCCAAAACAAATTCAGCTACCACATCAACATGAGGTCTGAAAGACCACAGACGCAAAACTAGAAATATTTTCACTTAATCCATATTAGGCAAGCGATCCAATCCCTTTATACAAAATATTAAATATTATCATCATAATCCTTTACAGACAATCACACTAACAATGAAAAAAAATACACTCCTAGTAAGAATCATCATAGCCTCTTATCCCATCATAAAACTCTCCAAAAGAAACACAAGCCACCAGGTTAAAAGAAACCTCTTTTAACTAGATCATGCTATCAAGTAATAATTTCGCAAAGCACACTATTAGAGACCACTTATTCATTCATCCACTCAACCATTAGTGTTGCTCAACACCCACTTCAACTATCACTAACAACTAGCAATAGTAACTATCACGTATGCAAATAAGGTCCTACGTCTATTTATAATCACCTAACCATCTATAAACACCGAGTCAACATTCCACTTCATGCTCAGAGTTTTAGAGCAAAATATAATTAAACATTTAATAATATCATCTCTTGTAAAACAGGGTTTCACAAGATACCACCTCAGCATTCATCTATTAAACAAGTTCATCATGTAACTACTCCATGACAACATCAAATCTATCACTTCACTTCCAATGATCTTGGTTAAGATTGATTACGCACCAAACTACAGACCCAACTTGATAACTCATACATTATCAATTTATCTTTTATGCGTAGAACCTCTCACATAACACAACAGAACATTTCAAAATAGTTTTTTTTTTATATTTTCTTTCTCAAAGAGGATGCACTAAATTTTAACATTCCAACTACTCCAAAAGAAGTGCGTAAAGTTGAAACGTACTTCAATGAAGTTGGTAAATGATACCTTCCATCATAAAAACACCAAGCAAATAAATGGGTCAAATTTGCCAACAAGAAGGTAGAACTCTCATGAAGAGGAACAATATTGACAATGACAACGTTTACAAGTAGCAAGAATAGCTCATGAGTCAGAAAAGACAATATTTGCTCTATAAAACAAATACAAACCAATTGAAACTCATCGACTGCATTGCAACCACTATCCAAAAAAAAGTTCATCAAACGCAAGCGGCTCAACAGTTGGAAAAACCATGTTCACTTTAAGGGTAAAATTAAATAAATGGAAACACATCAACAGGAATAAGAACTACTAACCCAAGAGAAACTCATCGAGCCCAACTGAACAAGAGTTAACCAAATTCAAATTCAAGGAAGAGAACAACTTCTCTAAAGATACTCACTATCAACACCTGTACTAAGCTATCCGAGATAACCACTTCTCTATTCTAATACCGCGAACGGTGGTGTAACCTGGTACCGCCTAGGGCCACAACCACGACCTCAGCCTCTCAACACGGGTTATCCCCACACATAATAACCATAGTATTATAATATAGATATATCAGATCATCTCATAACAGGGATCATCAATACAACATAACAGAAGCGTATATGCAATGCAAAAAAACCCAACCCACCGACTGTGCATAGTGTGTCAAAATTAATAATTTCAGTACCACGAACCTACAGCCCGCTCTGATACCAACTGTACCACCCCAGTCCAACATGAGCTTGGAATGCTACTCAAGAAACATTAAACAAATCTAAACTACGATAATTTACTAAATTTCGGCAGAACCTCCTTTGTATAGTTAACTATACGGAGGTCACAACAGATAAAAAGAATATCATAACTAAATATTCCAACATCCAGTATCATCATTAAGCATTCAGAAACTTGCTAATCAACTAAAGCATATTCAAGATATCCAAAAATATGCTACTCATCATTATTACAAATAATCTGATGCATGAAGCATAACCATAATCAATCCTTAAGCAGTTTGCTCATTTATTAATGGATGTTCTAAAGTTTAATCGACTTTAAAGATGCATGGCAATGTGTAATTCCATCTTAAGTCTAATCCCTCATTTCTCGCAAAGGGTACCTAAAAACACAACAAAAGCAAGAGTGAGCCCAAAGACTCAGCAAGTACCAAATAATGAAACATCAAACTCACAATTTTAGCATCAGCATCCAATTCCAATGCTTTACTCCAAAACATATCACAAGTTCATGTAATGCAAATGTGCAATGCATCTTTTTCTCTTTTACTCTTTTCGCATCTTACTGGTAATGCGAGGTATACATATGTCGATGTATACCCTTGCCTGTGCCCTAAAGCACAGGGACCAAGAGCCTATACCCCACTAGCATAGGGACCTCAGCCCATCATCTTCATGATGGGGACCTCTACTCAATGCCCATATTCCACGAATGTGGGGACCACAAGCCTGTCATCCACATGACGGGGACCTCAAATATACATAGCTGGTCACCACATGACCAAGTCTCAAGTATGCTCTCAATGTGCACATGAACAATGACCCTATCTCTCAATAACATGAATAGCAACAAAACCACACATGAATAACAATTAATCATATCTCAAGCATTCACCATCCTTAATCATACATATCACACTATCAACCATGCATAGGTAATATGTATCAAAATACTAGCACTCTCTACCAAACATTCATAATTATTCTATCAATCAGAGTACTTGCCTTAACTGCATGAGAACGGAGGATGTGAAGAGGGTGCTGCCTTCGGGGCCAATCTCCCACCTAAATTCATTTAAAACCATACTAAGACAACAGTAATGGACCAAACAAACTATATAAGCATCCCAACTCCAATTCCTAAATGTTGATCTGTCCCCTCTGTGGACAATCACATTCTAAAATTCATATCTTTTAGTACAGGAGCCCAAATGAGGTGTTCTTGGACTTTGGGTTGGAAGTCCATTCCCCTCTAAATTCTGTATTTTTCCTCTTTTCATTCCCTTAATTCCTTCTCTAATCTTATTGCACTCACTAATGATAATCGGGATATTACAGGTGAAGCCGAGGAAGGGATGGCCAAGCGGCTCAGCGCGCCCTTTATTGATGTGGGCGATGATGGTAATGAGGCCGGCATGGCGGGCGATGCACTCGGCGACATGGGCGTGGCAAGCTAGGGTGCGGGCAAGCCAAGTGGCCAGAGGCGGTGGCGGCAGGGCATGGCGCAGGGCCGACGGCCGAAGGAGCCGGCGAACCGAGTCGGGTGAGGCGCCAAGAACCGAGAGGAGCGGAGAAATGGAGAGAAGAATGGAGAAGAACAGGGAGGAGGGAGAGAAAAGTGGCCACATTGCATGCTGATTTGGACAAAAGTGGCCACGTGTGCAAAACCACCCCTCCAAACCGGCTTGAGGTGTTTTTTGACCGAATTTCGTATGTTTAGGGGGTTAAATAACCAGTTTTGAAGTTCAGAGAGTAAACCAGACTTTTCTGATAGTTGGAGGGAGTAAAGTGGACTTATTCCAAATAAATACCCCCCATGCTGCATGTAGCACTATTTTTAGGGGTTCTAATACTTGTTTCAATGATACTAATATTTATTTCAATTATTTGTGTGATTTTGGCACTTGTAATGCACCATTTCGTTACTGATGTTTCAGTGAGAAAATCGTGTATTAGAAATACCGAAATCACTAAATCATTGTACAAGTATTGATATCATTTGCACAATTACTAAAATTATTGAAACAAGTGACAAATATAATTAAACCACTAAAAATAGTGCGAACATACGACCTAGGTGCATTTGTAAGTCAAATTAATTTATGGGGACAAAGTAAACAAAAATAAGATATGGAGGGCATATTAAAAAAGCATGTGACTTATGTAGATGCATATGGATTTTTCCCTTTTGAGTACAGAAGAGTTGGCTCGCACTTACCTGAGGCATGAGTTGAATATGCATGTTTTGGTTCGACCTATCAAGCTACTTGTCCGTGTTAGGTTATTGGTTAAGATTTAGAGCATCTACAATAGTCCATGTCACTTGTTACTAAAGGATAAACACATCAGCATTTAGGTGATGTGGAGAGGAGATGGTGAGGAGAGAATGTGGGCTTATTGCTAGATAAAGAAATAAACAAATTGTTGATGCCAAGACACAAGAAACAACAAAATACTCTGTTGGAGGCTTACTTGTTACCTAAAAACTCATTTTGTGGGTCCCACTATACAAGCTCAAAAAACAATCTATTAGAAAGTTTGTTTCTTTTTATTAGATTGAGTACTCTCTCCTCTTAGTAACGAACTAATAAACAAACCATTGTAGATGCTCTTATGTCTACTTTTCTTCACTTTGAGCTATTAATACGACCTGTATTCCTCCTCTTCGATCTTTCTTTTCACCACTCCTCTACATGTTTCAAAGTCAATGAACAGTATATGACATCTATAATGATCCCGAGTCCCGACATTTTTCTACTTGCATCTAGATCTGCCAAATCTATAAGGATTAAATACATTGTTTGTTCCTCAACTCTTGCCCTAGTTTAATTTTCATCCCTGAATTGTGATACCGTGTGATGTGAGTGTGGCCCGACCTTCCGAAAGGTATTGATATGTCGGTTGTGGAGAACACGACGTTGATAATCCAAAGGCTCCGACCAGAACGGATCGAACCCCTCGCAATCACTACACCACCGCTCCGTTGGTTATCAACCGTGCCGAACACAGTTGACCTCGCCAAGAAGGCTATCTCCTGCAAGCGAATCGAGAACACAAGCAAGAGAGTAGAAGATGCAATCCGAAATTGTATTGCGAATAATAATGAAGTTCACAGAGTGGGGTTCCTCAAACCAAACAAACGGCGAAACTGCAAAGTGGCAGAAAAATCTAAGAAAAACCCAAATTGGACTAAAGGGCGACAGCTCCTATATGAGGAGGGCGACTAGGAGGTGGAAACCCTAGGCGGGGTACTGTTCATGCGGCCAAGTTACTGTTCACATAAATAGTAATGGGCCCCCGGGGGTAGCTGTTCCACATATGGGCCATACGGGCCAAGTCAGCCCATAGGACTCGGATACAAGGCTTGTAGGCTAAAGAAAATGTGACGTAGCACCAAGTAAAGGGTGGCTGAAGCTCTTTGAGTTGGAGGCCACAAATTCTTCATCTCCTTTGGTCATTGTTATTGCCTTCTCCTTCCTTGATGCATATCATCAACTTCTTGCTGTCCCGTCCTAGATTCCTAAGCACAAGCAAATCATCTCCATTAGGCAGCATCATAGAGTTCTTAAGTGATACACTCAGCCCTAGAAACGAATTTACCTGATAATTTAGTTGACGAGCACGTGCCCGAGTAATTGGACCTTGGACATCATTCATGGTAGTAGCAAGAGGAGTGTTCATATCAGTCGAAGTGATGTCCTCATCACCGTGTAAAACGCGTCCTTGAACTGTCAATACCGCACAAAAGATATCCCTTCGTCTGGTATAGAGCGGTTTTGACCAGTGTTTGACCCACGTGGCTCGCTCGCGGTACTGACACGTAGCACGAAACCACTCTCAAAAGGAATAAATGATGGTTTTTGTACGGTATTGATACTTGGAGGACACGTTTTATCCGGTATTACAATTCAGGGACGAACTTTAAATTAGGACAAGAGTTGAGGGACGAACAATGTACTTAATCCAATCTATAATGTCGATTCGATGTAATTTCGGACTTAGTGCATTTAACATGGTCCTAGATTGAACTATGTCCATCTATCTACGAGTTTTCATGTCTTGAAAGCGTTGAATGATTATTTTATTATCAAGGCTTCTAAATATCTCTCGCTCAGTGTAGCATACCATCAAATCATTGAGCCATTTATCTGATACCTTGTTGCGCAAATTTGTTTTAATAATATTCAATGCTGAAAAGATTCTTTCAATTGATGCCATTGCTACTGGAATGAAAAATTAAATAACAACCACCAATTAAACAAATTGGCTAATCAGCTAATGACTACTGTGCTAATGCTCACTAATCAATTAAACAACAATTTACATTAATTCATCAATCACAAATAAAACAACTCAACAAGTTAACAACCATCAATTAAACAACAATTTGCGTCAATAATCAATTCATCAATCACATATTCACATTCACAGGCAACAAACAAACTCACACAGTCACAGGGGGCCGAACCGCTGAAGTGCCAAACTCACTCACAGGAGCCAACAAGCTGAACTGCCGAAGACCGAAGTGCTGAGACCGAGTGCCGACTGGCGACTGCCATACCCCCCGAGTCGCCACGCCGACCGCCTTCGGCCCCCCTCTTGGTGCTGGTTGCTGCCCTACTTGCACGCATCACTGCCCGGCCAGGCCACCAAGTCGCTACGCCGACCGCCTCCCCCTCTGCGGCTTCGCCCCTACTTCAGTACTCCCTACCCCTAGTCGACGCCGACCGCCTCCCTCTGAGAGTCTGAGTGTCTCACTCTCTCTCGACTCTGCGTCTCTGCGGCCGCCTCCCTATGAGTCGCTGTCTCTCACCTTATCTGAATATCTGTTGTCTAATTGGGCATTTGGACTGGCAGCTGGCTGGGGCGCTGGGCCTTAAGGCTTAAGCCACATGCCTCCATGTCCATGCTCAGGAATCCAAGAAGAGCCCACACGGCATTACGATAAGGCTTTCTAGTTTCTTCAACTTCCAGGCTCCAGGCTTAGGACGCCTGACGCCGCACCAGAACTGTCGGCTGCTCATGCTCTTGCCGGTGCTCAGTGCCTCAATGGTACTAGGGGATAGGGGTCCGGTGGTGGGGGACGGGGTGCTCGAGCATCCACTAGACCCACGGTGGGCTCGCCGGGGAGCTTGAGCTTGGACCAAGAACTGTTGGGGACACCAATTATTGGAACGCCCATGTAGCCCATTGCCGTCGCACGATTGCAGCCGGTTTGAGTCGTGGGATGAGTTGCATGGTTCGGAAGTTGGAAAAGAAATCCTCGTAGTGCATTGTTTGCTTGGGTGTTGTACGAGAAGTGCAATGGTTAATTTGGCTGATTAGTATTTCTATAACGCATGTGGCCGTGTGGAAGTTAGAGTAGTCGTATCGTACTGTGTAGGGGTGAAAACGGTGCGGATAATTTCCGTCTGATCCGATGTCGTATCCGGGGAAAAAATCCGTCGGTGTACCATTTTTAGTCCCGATTTGCACCTGTATCTGGAAAATATCATGAAATATGAGTTAGGATATGGAAAGAGTAATACCCGTATCTGTATTTTTATAGGATATCTAATAAATTAACAAAATAGATATCCAATAAACATCAATATCCTTTATAGTATCTCTAGCTATTTTTATAACCCCTGACATGCAAAAGCAGTTGTATATTTCATAACTTCTGGGCTCTTCTTGGTAAAACAATATCTTGTCCTTATAGATTTCCAATTGTTCACTACGAAGTGTCAGCTGCATGCACATATACGTATACTTGCTGCACAACTACAGGTAGCACAGCAGGTTCTAATCGATTTTTTGGCAGATATAACACGTTTGCAAACTGTATTAGCATAAATGACCACGGCGCGCGCGTATTTGCAAAAATAGCAACGTTTGCACACACTCACCGTGCGCCAACGCGGGAGGAGATGGCACGTGGCCTTGGCGCACTCCCACTGTGCGCCAGCCCGCCTCGGTCTGTCGCGTGTCCCCGCCAGCCCACTCGCCCGCGCCCTCAGCGCCACATCACCCTATTGGCGCATGGTGTGCATGCGCCATGCACACCATGAGCCAGCCAATTAGTGCCTAGCTAATTAGGATAGCTAATTAGGTTAGTTAGTTAGGTTAGTTCGTTAGGTTTGTTTTAGGTTGAAATTTGAAAGAATTTTAAAATTAGCAAATGAGTCCAAAAAATTATAATTTTTTTGTGAAGCCTCCTAACACCGTTTACTTGCTTGTGTAAATTTTTATAATTTTATTCGTTCCGGATCTTTATCGCTATTTCGTATAAGTGTCATGTTCGTACGAATCAATAAATGTAGAAAATAAGCTCAAAACATTATGAATTTTATTTTGAAGGCCCTCACGCAGTGGACTTGATTGTGTAATGTTTTGGCAATTTTATATGTGTTCTGGTATTGTCTCGAAAATTTAGAATTTAGGTCGCGAAAATTTCGATTTTAGGTTTCAGAAATTACGGTTTCATGATTTCATGTGACTCGTACGTGCGGCGGAGGCTCTCGTGGTGCGTCTGTGATGTCACTAGGTCCGGGCGCTCTAGTGGAAGAATGGTGAGTCTTGCGTGCGTCTATGGCGGGTACCACTCCAAGTACACACATACGTCTCAGGATTTGTAACATCCCAAATTCCCTGAGTTTTTTTAAATTTTCAAAATTTAAAAGTAACCATTTGATTTTATTAATTGCTAAATCTTAACTGGAAATTTAGAAATAAAAAAAATTTAATTTGAATTAATCAAACTTTAATTAAACAAAAGTTGGTTTATTTGAGTTTTCTGGTTTTATTTGGATTTTAAGTCTTTTCTTGCTTTTTCTGGAATTTAGAAATGGTTTTTCCTTTTGTCCGAATTTAAAAACTATTTTGTTTGCAAAATTAGAAACTAAAGTATAGTCAAAAGTATTTTTTATTAAACTCTAAATAATTCAACAGATTCTGTGCATTTTTCTAGAGTTTTTAGACTTTATTAGCTATTTTCTAAAAAAGGTTTTCCTTTTCTGGTATTTTCTCAAATCCAAAATCTATTTAAATTCCTCCTCTCGGCTTCGGGCCGAATCTCTTTAGCCCGTTTCCCCTTTTCTCCTGCGCGGCCTGGCCTCATGGCCCAGCTCCGTAGCCCATCCCCGCGAGCCTGTGCCTTCCTCTCTTGTGAACCGCCCAAACAAGATTGGATGGCTGGATCGCATTTGCGCGTTCGGTGGTCCGAACGTTCCGATTGTTGTGGACCGTCCGATCAAAATCGAACGGCTCGATCACGTTTTCAAGTTCGATCGGTCTGAACATCCTAACCGTTGTGGACCGTCCGATCAAAATCGGACGGCCTTCGCCTTCGCCTTCGCCCCGCGCACTACTCCTCTCAGCCTCGCTGATAGGTGGGAACCACCAATCAGGCCCCCCTTCTTCTCCCCCTTGTCTTCTTCCTCGCGCGGCCATGCGCGAGTACGTTGGCTTTGCGCTGTGTTTTTCGCCAGCTTCACCTGCTCCCGTCGCCTCCGCGTCCTACCCTGTCCACGCCGCGTCACCTCCCGCCTCCGCCATGCCCGCTGCCGCCACCACTCTGCCTCCCATGCCCTGTCGCCACCTGCTCCCGTCCTCGCCGTCGCCCATACCTCCCTCTCCTCTCTCAGCCCTCCCTGCGCCTATTTAAGGTGAGCACCAGCGAGCCCGGCTCCTCCTCTCTCTTTTCCCTCTTCTTCCCCACTCTCTCTCGCTCTCCTCCGGCCGCAATTGAAGCTCCTCGTCGCTGGCCACCAAAGGACGCCACCGCCAAGCCTCCTCCGGTGCCCTCGTCCTCGCCACGGCATCGCAAGCTCACCGCCGTCCCCGTGCGCGCTTCCTCGCCTCCGAACTGTCGCCGGAACATCGCCGTCATCTTCAACTGCTGCCGTCGCTCTTCGTCCTCGTCACCAGCCACCCCTTAGCGCTCGGTCCTCAAATCCGTGCGCATCATGATCCCCTCGACTCCCTCTTCGCGCTGATGCCCTCGCCGTCGGCCATCTCCCAGCCAAATGCTTGCGACCTTTGGGCCAAGCACGCCGCCGCTCGGGTGCCTACGTGGCAGTCCCACGTGGTGTCTAGTCAGCGGCCACGTCAGCCCTCCGCTGATGTGGCTGCCCCGTCAGCAGCCACGTGGCGCTTATGTGGTTTTTCTTGGTTTTTCTGTTGAAAAAAAATCAGCCAAAATTGAAAACCCCAGGGCTGACATCAGCTAACGTTATAAACTGGGTTTCCTTTAGAAAAATAAACCCAAAGATTAGGAAAAACCCTTTTCTTGATTTCTTGTGTATTCAAACTTCCGGAGGCCATATCTTCTTCGTTCGAACTCCGATTCGAGTGAATCCAATTTCTAAATTCATCTAAATTCATTGTCTTACTGTTAGTGCTAATTTGGTATTTATTTGAGCTTTATTTGGAGTTGTTTTATTTATTGGGCTCTTTTCGCACGTATAGATTCCGACGTTTCGGAAGAATTCTCGGACCCGACGACCGAAGCTCCTCAACGCTTCAACGAAGGCAAGTTGTAGACCTTTGACCATGTCATACCCACTTTATAAAACTATATTGTTTGATATAAATATGCATTGCTAGTTTTATATTAAATGGTTTTGGGAATAGTTAATTGCCTAATTGTTGTATGCCTCCTTGAAAAATTTCTATCGACATGTACCCTTGAATGACATAATCCTTGAACACCATAGGATGATTTATTTTAGTTGGTCATATTTTAGTGCCAACTTGGCTTGGCCATGGTTTAGCTATCCGTTGGGATTCATGATCACATACTCAAAGAATAATTAAATATGACTTAATGAATTATGGAATTGTGGTATGGCCACAGCTATTAAAATTTATTGTGCTATGGCAAGGGTTTGCCATTTGGCCGGGTTGAACGAAAATGATTTCATACTCAAGCGAATGATCGTGCAGTAAAGGGGGAGAATTTTGGGATGTGGTTGCCTTGCTTGAGTAGTTACTAAGGACTTAACCTTGTAAGCCATTGATCTAGGTCATACCGTACAACCACAAGTCCAGAATGGGGTGGACCTAGCCAACTAATTAACAATGTTTTGATTTAGTTTTGTTTTGGTTGATTATGGCGCAAGAGGGGGCTCAGAATGGCAAATTCTTAGCGAGCAGAACTGGGTTAAAACAAATCTTTCTAAAGGCCTTATCACATGCTCTAGACTGCTTACCCAAGGTAGTGAGTGGTGGTATCAACAGATGCCAAACAAACTCCAGGAGCCTGCCGTCCGGGGGCACGAGTTGGTGCTGACCAAACTGTTGCATTACGGCTCGCTCCAGGAGCCTGCCGTCCGGGGGGGCACGAGCTGGTACCGACCAAACTGTTGCATTATGAGCCGTATACCTGTGAGTCAAACTTCATATCAGTAATGTTTGCAGTCCTTACGTCTTCTTTTCTAACATTAATCCTTCTGGAAATGCAGGCAATCGAGGGCGGGTGGGCATATTCATGACTGTTGAATGCACCAGCAGCAGTGGACTACGACATGGATGAACTGGGCGCACATGGATGTCTGGAATGAGCCTCGTCCGTACGATCCTAAGACATATGTGCGTACTTGGAGTGGTACGTGCCACAGACACGTGCAAGACTCACCATTCCTCCACCGGAGTGCCCGAACCTGGTGACATCATAGATGCACCACGAGAGCCTCCGCCGCACGTACAAGTCACATGAAATCATGAACCGTAATTTCCGAAATCTAAAATCGAAATTTTCGCAACCTAAATTCTAAATTTTTTAGACAGTACCAGAATACATATAAAATTACCAAAATATTACATAATCAAGTCCACTGCGTGAGGAGCCTTCAAAATAAAATTCATAATTTTTGGAGCTTATTTTCTACATTTATTGATTCGTACGAACATGACACTTATACGAAATAGCGATAAAAATCCGGAATGAATAAAATTATAAAAAATTCACACAAGTAAGTACACAGTGTCAGGAGACTCCACAAAAAAAATTATAATTTTTTGGATTCATTTACTATATTTTAAAATTCTTTCAAATTTCAACCTAAAACTAACCTAACTAACTAACCTAATTAGCTAGGCACTAATTGGCTGGCGCATGATGTGCATGCGCCAAACTGCGGGGTGATGTGGCGGTGAGGGCGCGGGCGAGGGGGCTGGCGGGGACACACGGCGGACCGAGGCGGGCTGGCGCACGGTGGGAGTGTGCCAATGCCACGTGCCATCTCCTCCCGCGTTGGCGCACGGTGAGCGCGCGCTAACGTTGCTATTTTTACAAATACACGTGCGCTGTGGTCATTTCTGCTAATACGATTTCCAAACGTATTGTATCTGCCAAAAATTCGGTTCCAATCTCGTCTAAGAAAACAGCATGTTCCAATCTCTCGATATCCAGGGAATACCCTGACCGGCTGACCCGGCTCCTCCCTTGCATGCATGCATGCATACGCTCTTTGCAACTTCAAAAGTCCGCGATGTTATGCTCTTCTGTCTTCTCCGATCTCCGTATGTAAATTACATGTGTGCATGGTCGAGGGATCCAACGCAACGCCGACCACTAGCATTTTTCTGAACCACTCAAGTCTCCTATATGGAGGCTACGATTCTATCGTATCAAACGAAGAGCGAGTTAGCGTACATATCACCCAAAATCTGCCTAGGATCCCATACATGCACGCATCCATCCGCCCAAACCGACTAGGTTCGCCGTTCTCACAAACCGACTAGGTTCGCCGTTCTCCTTGGCCACACGCCGTCTCTCGCGATTTACGACCTGCAACGCGCGCTGCGACCACGTTTTTGCGCATCAAACAGACAAACACCACCAAGATGCTCGCGACCGCATGTGCCGCCCGGCGGGCGAGGCCTCGCACAGGCATGCGTGCGAACTCACTAGCGCACGCGCGCACGCACGCATCGATGGCGTCCGGAAGTCGCTGGTTAGAGCCACGGGGTTGGGGTCGATGGGATGCGGCACCTGCCGATCAATGGCAAAAGGGACAAGGCAACCAGAGATCATGTGCAACCATGTTGGCCTTTCCTGCCGAAGAAAGGTCAGCTTGGACTCGGATTTGGACCGCCGTTGTGCGCCTCTGCTTGTTTGTTTGTTCTGCAGAGACTGGCGGCAACATACACATCTGTCGTCCATCACTCAATCATTCATGCATTTATCCAGGGTGCGTGGTGGAGTCGCGGTCTGGTTGGGGTCTTGCTGTCACGCAGAAAGCTTTGTTTCACATGGATGGAGCAGCTTGCCGATAAATGTTCGAAATCTACACCAATTCCTATTGGGATAAGGATTGTTTCGGTCTCTGAATAGGAGTGTTCAGATCCTAAGTACCTTGAATAATGGGACGAGGGGTCTAAAAAGGCTTCAGGATAATGCATGGGCTGATGTCGCCATCACAAAATTCACGGGAAAGTAGAATAGATTCTTGCACCTTTGACGATAAGACGAAGACGAGCTTAAAAAGGGTGTAGTAGGAGGATATGAAAATGCATCTCTCACGTCACCGTCGCATTCAGGATAATACAAACCACGGGCGCATGACATTGCTTTCTTCTTTCTTTAACGAAAAGACGAATCTGTGACTCTTTGTCCAGAATTTGACATCATATGCTGCGGCTGACCAAGTTCTTCTTTGGGCTCTGTACAAGCCATAATAACCTTCACCGGCCTTTTCCCAGTGGGCAATCATTTCTTTGCACCATTTCCAGTCTCCAAATCATGGAGAATCAATTGCTACCACAATGAAATGCCTCTGTAGTTCAATGCAGCGCCAGTGCCTACCGAAGCAGGCAAAAGCTACAATTCGTTTACATGCATGATAGCACAGTTCTACGTAACGGAATTCTTCCATAACCACAGCCCACTGGCTTAGTCACTCGGAAAATTGTCACCAAATTTATATATGACCGTAGGCCCAATGAGCTTCAGATCGCTAGCAAAATCTCACACGTGCCATAAATAACACTATGGATCCGCAAGATCAGATCCCAAAATGCATGCTACACTTTCTATTCCACAAGACTAAGAACCTAGTAATATAGGTGCGTAGCTACAGCACATGTCAGAAACACGGCTTACAAACTTGAAGTTAACCCATTCCATGTAGCTATGTAGCTTACGAGTCAGTTGGACCAGTAGCAGTGGCAACAGTATTTTCCTTTTCCTTACTCTTTTCCTTCGGGCTAGCTACAGGAAAACCTTCCTCCTGCTGCCGGTGCCATCGAAAATTCGCGGCTTCAATCCAGCGGGGGTGTACCAAAAACTTCTTGTTATCAACAGCCCAGCGAGCCTTCTCTGTTCCAAGATCCACAGCAACGACATGGGTGACTGTGGAATCCACATATGCACAGCAGACGGCACCCAACTGCTCGGCCATCTTCCAGATTATCTGATCCTGTCGGCGAGCATTGTTTGGGAACACCCGACTGAAGACTAATTTGCAGCCTTGCAGTACTTCCTGCCGTACCCTCTTAATCACCTACAGAAGGGGATATGTAAACACAAGAACAGAGAGTGACAACTGAAATCTATAAACCATGACACTATAGAGGATCTAGGCAGCAGCCTGTACTGTAGTTCACGAGTCATAATAAGACTTATCTACAGAACAGAATTTGCTAGTACGTACTTTTTATATAAAAAAGCATTTCCATAACAAGTGAAGAGTAGCGTTGCCCACATCCCACAAAATAGTGATATCAATTAATATAGGGTAAAGAACAATCCTTTAGTTGTCAATACCATGGAATATTTTTTTAAACAACTCTCGGGGCATGACATACAAATAACTTGCAGGGTACTTGTAAGTCAGGTAGCCTACCTGCCTTACATCCCGTGAAGGAAAAGCAGTTTCAACAGCCTACAGAAGAGAGAAGTACAGGAGCAAATGATTACACGTGAAAAAATTTCATGCTTATTAGATTCAGATTCATGCACAGCAGGGAATAGAAAGTAGAAAGCACCAGAAAGATAAATTGGTGCTAAAACTATGTACTTAAGTAACCAACCGAGTCAAAGAAAATTGTGTGTATGCGCTTCAAGACATCCAAAATGGTAGCCAAGGCACCATCACCCTCCCTTTCATCTTGCATCGACTCTGACAAAGATTTGACATCAAAACCATATTGGCGACAGCTCGAAGCAAAGTAATGATATCTCTCCATCAGAATCAGGTTTTCTTTATGCTTCTGCCAGACCTGAAAAAAATAATATCATTTAGGCTAGCCACACTTGTTCATACACATGGATGGTGAATTAATCTAGTAAAAAACTAAAAAAAGGAAACTTAACTCCAACCCAGAGATAAAAAAACAGGCAGGAACCAGCTCCTAGACATTGAAGCAATATCATTATACTAGATTACTGAGGATGCATGTTTCAACTTTCAACTGTGAAGTCTTTGTGTGGAAGCAAATATAGAACAGTCACTGCCCAGGAAAACTTATTGTGACCAAAGTATAATACAGTGAGACCTAGCTCAAGCAATGAACTCATGACCAATAATGAATACTCAAAATAGCATCATATTAAACGTGTATTAATCATGTTCACCGAAGAATAGCGCTTACATACTCGGTGTCATCAAGAATCACCGCAACACTTTCAGCTCCCAGAACCACGTCAAGACCTTTCTGGTGTCGCTGGGTGCAGTCAGAGTTTGAAATCACTTTTGAACTAAAATAGACATTACTAGGGTCGAGAAGCTTCGCTATTTCAATTGCATAAGCCTTGTCACCCATGGTGTATATATACATCTCAAACATATTGCTTGCTTCTTGCAAAAATTGATGGACAAAGGGTCTCAACTTTGTAAGCATCTGCATTGACTCTAATGTGAACAAACTTCTGTTGGGATCGTCTGCATTTAGGACATGTTAGCGGTTCACTACAATTATAGTTATATATTCATAGATAAGCAACAACAGTTTCAGCAAGGATCAAAGTACTGTAACTAAAGGTAATAGGAAAGAAAAATAATCATTTACAACGGAAGTTGCCTGAGCCCGACGTCACCCCGACGTTGCCTGAGCCCGAGCCCGATGCCTCTGCCGCCGAAGCCACCGGTCCAGCCGCCACCCAAATCGGGATGCCGCTCGACCACCGACGCCGTCCCCGCGATTGGTGGGGCCACCGCTTGTGCTCGTCGAATCCACCGCCAGATTCACCGACGCCGCCCGAGCCCGACGCCGCCAGTCCAGCCGCCACCCAAATCGGGATGCCACTCGACCACCGACGCCGTCCTCGCGATTGGTGGGGCCGCCACCTGCGCTCGTCGAATCTGCTGCCGGATTCACCGCCGCTGTCCCCAGCCGCCGCCACCGCTCAACAAGGGAACCCTAAGTCCCCTGTGTGCTACTCTGGCCTAGCTCGTTCGTTCTGATATTTCTGGGCTGTTTGGTTTAGTTTGGGCCGGCCCAGCCTAAGAAAGAAAAAGAAACAAAAAACAGTACGTCGATCTAACCGCCTCGTTACCCAGCGCCATTGTAAGACTTTGTTGTCTTGGTCGCCACGCCGTCCAGCGCCGCTATAAGACTTCGTTGTCTTGGTCGCCGCGCCGTCTAACAATGGCTTCCGTTCCATCAGCAGCGATCCCATTCAATTGCTCCTGTGGCCTCTACGTCTACTTCCACCGCCACTGCTGCCACCACTTCTGGAGTTTTTGAGCAGTGGCATCACCGTTTATGTCACTTGTGTGGGTCCCGTCTTTCTTCATTAGTTCGTCAGGGTGTTCTTGGACGTGTTACTGTTGACACGACCATGTTTTGTCAGGGTTGTAAACTGAGCAAGCAGCTACAACTTCTTTATCATTCTAGCGAGTCCTTGTCTTTTCGTCCTTTTGACTTAGTTCATTCAGATGTATGGGGACCTGCACCTATTATCTCTAAAGGCAGGCATAAATTTATGTGATCTTCATTGATGATTATTCCCATTTTACATAGATTTTCCCTATGTCTAATCGTGGTCAGTTTCTTGCGATATATCGTAGCTTTGCAACGATGGTTGATACTCAGTTTAATTCTTCCATCTGTACTTTTCGCTATGATTCTGCTGGCGAGTACTGTTCTGGCACTTTTAGACAACTTCTTTCTGAGCAGGGTACTCTTTACTAGTCTTCTTGTCCTGGTGCCCATGCTTAGAATGGTGTTGCTGAGTGCAAACATCGTCATCTGATTGAAACTGTCCGCACTCTTCTCCTTGCCTCTCACGTTCCACCACAGTTCTGGGCTGAGGTTGTTTCTACGACTGCATATCTCATCAATGTGCAGCCTTCCACTGCTCTTAAGAGTGTCAGTCCTATAGAGCGTCTCTACTCTCGAGCCCCTAGTACACTCACCTTTGTGTTTTTTGTTGTACTTGTTTTGTTCTGCTGCAGCCTCATGAGCGCACTAAACTCTCGGCCCAGTCAGTTGAGTGTGTGTTTATTGGTTATAGTTCTGAGCATAAGGGTTATCGTGACCTTTCTTCTATCGAGATTCGGCTCCTCCTATTTCCACTGTTGAGTCGATTTCATGGTTGTCTCTTTCTGACTCTTTACTCATTTCTCCACTATCATAGTCTCGCTCTAGTTTATCTCTAGTTGTTTCTTCTGTACCTCCGCCTCCGGTACTGCCTCCTGCAGCACCATCGTTTCGTTTCACTAGTCTTCAATACTCCAGATGTCCTCGTCCTTCACCAGTCTCCTCTCCTGGTATCTTGCCGACACCCACATCTGATCCTCCTGGTGATGCTCCTCGTTATGTCCTTCGTGACCGGACATCCCTTCGACCTCCTGATCGTCTTGGATTTGCTCCGATAGCTCATGCTCTCTCTGTCACTGAGCCAAGTTCTTATCTTGAGGCTGCTCCTCATTCCGAATGGCAGCTCGCTATGGCAGAGGAGCTTGATGCTCTTCGACGTACGGAGACTTGGGATATTGTACCGACACCTCTGCATGCTCGTCCGATCACGTGCAAGTGGGTGTATAAGATTAAGACCCAGTCTGATGGTACTATTGAGAGCTACAAGGCTCGCCTTGTAGCTTGTGGTTTTCAGTAGGAATATGGTCGTGACTATAATGAGACTTTTGCCTATGTTGCACATATGACCACTGTCCGCACTCTTGTTGCGGTTGTTTCTGTTCGCCGGTGGTCTATTTCTCAGTTGGATGTTAAGAATGCTTTTCTTAATGGTGTATTGCATGAAGAGATCTACATACAGCCACCACCTAGGTATGTTGTTCCCGATAGGCACGTCTATCGTCTTCGTCGTGCTCTTTATGGCTTCAAACAGGCTCCTCGTGCCTAATTTGCGCGTTTTACCTCAGTGATTACTGCGGTCGGTTTCACTGTTAGTTCCCACGATCCTGTTCTTTTTGTCCATGTCTCATCTTGAGGTAGGACATTGCTTTTTCTGTATGTTGATGATATGCTCATCACTGGTGATGATTCCTCATTCATCACGTATATGAAGAAGTATCTCATCGAGCAGTTTTTGATGACTGATCTTGGTTCTCTTACGTACTTCCTTGGGGTTGAGGTCTCTTCTATGCCTGAGGGCTACTACCTCTCCCAGCAGATGTATGTCAAGGATCTTCTTGACCGGTTTGGTCTGACTGACACTCGCACTGCTGAGACTCCCATAGAGCTATCCCTTAGGCTTGGTGCCACTGATGGTGATCTTTTTAAGGATCCTACTCGATATCATCATCTTGTTGGGAGTTTGGTGTACCTTGTGAGCACTCATCCTGATATTGCTTATGTTGTTCATATCTTGAGTCAGTTCATGGCTCGTCATACCCATCTTCACTATAATCACCTTCTTCGCGTTCTTCGCTACTTGCGTGAGACTATCTCTCGTCGTTTGTTTTTCCCTAGCTCCACCTCACTATAGCTTCAGACGTACTCTGATGCGACCTAGGCTAGTAATCCTTCTGGTTGTCGTTCTCTTTCTGCTTACTGTGTTTTTCTTGGCTCCTCCTTGATTGCCTGGTCGTCGTTCTCTTTCTGCTTACTGTGTTTTTCTTGGCTCATCCCTGATTGCCTGAAAGACAAAGAAGCAGACTGCAGTTTCCCGTTCGAATGCAGAGGTTGAGTTGAGAGCTATGGCAGCAGTAACAGTAGAGGTTACTTGGCTGAGGTAGTTACTTGCAAATTTTGGAGTGCCTGTGATGGGACCTACGACTCTTTTGTCTGACAGTACAGGTGCTATCAATATTACCCAGGACCCAATGAAGCATGAGCTCACCGAGCACATTGGTATGGATGCTTCATACACTCGCGCTCACAGGTGCAAGAGGGAGTACTTGCTTTACAGTTTGAGCCATCAGAGTTACAGGTTGCTGACTTCTTCATAAAGCCACAGACTAGGGTACAACATTTGTATTTTCTCTCCAAACTCATTGTGTGTGATCCACCATGAGTTTGAGGGAGGGTGTTAGAATAAAAGTCCTTTTGTATTCCTTATCTGTATATGGCGTACCCCCTTTTACTCCCTATATATATTGTCCATTGGGCCCTTTTGAATATACACACAATATTTATAACAGTAACTGATACCAACTGATGCGAACTGCACTAAATCATTAAAAATGTTTCAAATAACAAATGATAGAGGTACCCGAGAGGCCTAACATCCTGGAAAATGACAATATTCTAACTGAAACCATATAAGAACAAACCAAACAAAAACAGAGATAATTGCCATAAATAGTGACATTAACTTTTTCATTTTTAAAGGTGACACCCTATCCGATTACATAACAATGTTGGCTCTAACTTTGACCACTAACTTCAAACCAATGTTCTAAATAACGATAAACGGTTAATGAACGGTCACCTCACCTTTTAGTGTTTATACGGTAAGCGGCCTTGTAAATGGTTTTACTATTTAAAATTCAGAGAAATATGTACATGTGTTTGTATTAACAAAATGTAACAGCCCAAAAATACCTAAATGCCAAAATACGGGATTTTAAAAACTTTTTGGTACGTTATCTATTATTGTACCGTTTGTCTGCATCTTTGAGAGTTGCTTGAGTGCATTGTCTTTTCTGCTCTCATGGTTTTATTTATTTTCGCATAGAAATTCATTAAAGCGAATATCAGAATTTTAGCAAACCTAAAATTATGTTGTTCTGCCTTCTTCCCAAATTCTTTCGAGCCACTTCTTGTTACCTGCTTTCCCTTTGGCTTAGTCCTGGCTATCCTGGTTCTGGTCTAACTCGACCAGCTCCCATGCATTCCTTTTTCCTATTTACTCAGCCAAGCCAGTGCCGTGTCATCGCTCCTTCTCCATTGTTCCTTCCTGTTAACGGATATGACTTTGTGCATGCATGCTAACATGCAGTGCACCCCCTCAGGCTACCCGGTCCTACAGGCACGCACATCTGCTAGCGCTAACACCTCCTGGTTGGCTCGGTCAAATCTCTGCCACTCTCGCTCACCTCTCTCGTTCTATTGTATGCACGCTGTGCTATTGTATGTCTATACATACACTGAACAATATAAGGTTAAGCACCAGTTGTGCTTTTACTCTCCTTCTCTATTTCACACTTCCGACCAGCTCCTGGCCGAACTTGGTTCAACCGGGACAACTCCTTCGGTCATAGGACCAGCGGCAGCTGCATCCCCTTTTTTTCTTTCCCTCTCAGTGTGCTAACCAATTTCAGTCAAGCAGTCATTAATGGCCATCACCCAAGCTGTCATTCAGCTGCCCTATGCTGCCCATACCGTCAACAGCCCCAACCACTCCTCGTCGATTGTGCCAAGGTGCATGTACATAGTTGCTCCAAGAACCTTATTGCTTTCCTTGTCATTTCCAGTGTTAGCCTCATTTTCCTCCTCCTAGTAAGCTTGAGCTCCAGTTTGGCTCAAGCGCTTGCCTCGTCCGAGCGCTGCCGCATCACCACCATCACCATCGACACCCATCGGTGAGGCTACTCCCACATTGTGTGCATTCACACCCACGCTCAAAGTAGCATTTCTTCTCAATTAACTCTACTCCTCAACTCATAGGATACTGCTTTTCTTCCCTCCAACACGGATACTCCAAGACGTCCCAGAGGGACCATCTGCCTGCTCCCACGGAGCAACCTTGAAGATTGAAGACTACTCCCCTTCCTCAAGCCACCACTGCAGCGTGGAGTCCTCTCGCTGTCGAGGTCCACCGTCGACGGCTCAACTCCGGCTAGCCCATTCCCCTGTTCCGTACTGGCAAGCTCTTAGTGGCCAGATACTCTTCCTAGTTTGAGTTGCCCTGTTCTTCCTCTAATGGTTCTTTGGTTCTTCCTTTAGTTTTTGCTCTGGTTCGTTCAATTACAACAAAGCAGTCAAACTTTTGTTCCTTTCAACCACTGTTGTGTAGTCGAATACTTCTCTCATTCGACCACACACGGCTTAACGCTCCCACGACCTCCCTCTGGTCGATGACCTATTTTATAAAGACCACCCTCTTGGTCGTGACCTCCCATTTTGCAAAGACCACCCTTTGGGTCATGATCTCCCATTTTGCAAAGACCACCCTCATGGACAAGACCTCCCATTTTACAAAGACCACCCTCTTGGTCCAAACCTCCCATTTTACAAAGACCACCCTCTTGGTCGTAACACTCTCACAACCTCCTCAGGTCATAGCTCCTCACACAACCTCCTCTAGTCGTAACACTCTCACGACCTCCTTAGGTCATAACTCCCCACACGACCTCCCCCTGGTCGTAACACCTCCACGACCTCCCCAGGCCGTAGCACTCCCACGACCTCCCAAGCGTATCCTCCTACGATCACTGTAGTTGCCACAACCACAGCAGCTCCTACGACCACTGTGTCTCACCCATACAGTTCTGCTACATGTACTCGACCACTAAGTCTCTACCAGTTCGACCACGGAATCCGACCACAATAGGTCTAAGGCTTCTGGTCTAAGACCTTACCGTATGTGTAAAGTTACATACGTGCTCGGTACCAGCAGTAAAGACTGACTACGAAGACCATCATAACCGGAAAGCATATCTAAGAGTATTACCTAACCAAGTGATCCCTCCTACCTAAGTAACCATTGAGGAATGTTCCTACAGACATTCTCTCTCTGTTAGAGTTGTCCGCTTGATCTGAAGTACTCCCTGTTTGGATTGAATCACCCAATCTTTATTTGTGTCTCACTTCCTTTAACAGGAAATACCCACCTTAAGCCACCTACACATAGGGTCGCACGACCTGTACTCCATGCACCCATTAACTTTCCCAGCACCTATTCTCATGCCACGATCTCCTGGAATCTCTCCACGACCACTATAACTTCTACGACCATTATCCTGGTCATAAGTTTCCACTCAACCAGTTCCCAGTCGTGAGCCTTTCTTCCCGTAGTCGTTCTGTTGAATTGCCCTTAGATATGTTGCTCTCATCCGAAGTGTTCTGTTGCTGAATGTATTTGGATTCATTGAATTTTATTTGGTTGTTTCAGTCGTTCTAGAGTGTAACATCCCAATTTTGGGCTTGTGTTTCAAATGTAAGAAAATGAGTAGAAATTAAAACTTTTTCTTACATCTTGTATTTCCTATTTGTACCAAACAAGTATTGTACAAGAAGTTATGGAAATACAAAGTCACAAGCCCTCGATCCGAATCATGAGCTTTCAAAACAATCTTGTCAAACCTCTTGATCATCTCCTAAAATATTTTTCCAGGTTCTTGGGTTGGTTTGTGACCCCTCAAAAATTTCACAATTTTTAGAAATTGTTTGAATATCTTTGGAGGCCACCAAACCTATTCAAATTTGGTCAAATGTGGACCCGCACCTTGTGGAATTTTGGAGGAAAATGTATAGCACAAAAACCTCTGCAAAATTTACACGAGGTCTTAAACTCGATTAGCAAGATTCAGTAAAATTTCATAATTTTTGGAGATAGTTTGTCTTTGCCAAATAATTCTCCTAAGGTCACTCTTGTTGGGACTCAAATTTTGAACCCTAGGTCCGAGTCGACTGGACTCGAGTCGACCAGCCAATTGACTCGCTCGAGTCGAGTCACTAGGCCGCACCGAGCTCGACCACGGTCCCGTGTGTGAGCCGCTTGATTTGAAATCCAACGCTCACGCACCACCCCGACCTCTCTTCTCGTTCTTCTTCCTCTTTCCGCGAGAAGCGGCGTGCGCGCGTGCGCGAGTGGCGAGGCGATGTCGATCGCCGTGGGGCCTCGCAACGGCTCGGGCCCTCTCGATTGACAACTGTGTCAGCTTTGCTCTGACCTTACCTGCCTCCTCGCCTCGTTTTCTCGCGCGGCAGAACCCTTTTGTCCCATCGCCATTAAACCTTCGTCCTCGAGCTCGGTCGACCGCTGCTGGGCACCTCCGAGGTCCTCCTCAAGCTCCTTCACATCCCCTGGCACTCCAGCTTCCTCTCGTGGTTAGTTTGGTGCAAAACCACCGAGTGCCTCTCGCCCCGCCATTTTCGAGCCGGGGCTCTCTCGGTGCGGTGTTCGGTGGACCTCTTGCACTATTCTTACCCTTTGTACACCTTTGGTCGCCGTCAGCGGAGCCCTAACCTTTCTTTTTGGTTGCCTCCCAGAGCACTGGATTTGGGTTTTCGGGTTTTGCGGCGTGAGTGGAGCTGTCTTCTCCAGCCTCGAAGCATCCCCGCCCCATCGTGTGGTTCTCGACCACCTTGTGGTTCGTGCGAACCTATCCTCGACCTCTCCTTCGCCGTTGGTTGATCGAGATCCGTGCGTCGCCATCTCCTCCGCCTCCGGTGAATCGCTCCGCCGGCGCTCTCCGACCTCCTCCGGACCACCCCGTGCCCCGGTGAGTTCATTTTAGTCCCTTAGAGCTTAGGGTCTAGCTAGGATAGCTCGTGGCGCTCCTTTCCGTGTTTCGGTTTTTGCCGAAAGCCGCCCTCCGCTCGGCTCGGCCGGCGTTCAAGCCGTCGCCGCGTGAGTCGAGCACCTCCGTTAGGTTCGCAATGCTATTAGCTTCATTTTGGTGGCTTTGGTTCCCACCGCCGTAGTCCCGTCGCCGGCGACATGCCGGCGAGCTCACCGTCGAGCTCAGCACTGTTGCGTTTTTGCCGAGTCCTTGGACCTCCTCGGGTTCATCGGGACCGCCCACGATCACCCCGATTTAGATCCGAGCCCTTGGCTCCTTCCAAAAGCTTAAGCCTCGTGACCTCCCCTCGTTGAATCTCGAGCCATTAAAGACCACCCCTAGTTGGATCATGCATCGTAGAGGGTTTCCGTGAAATTTCTAAGTCCCAAGACCTCCTTGAGCAATCTCGCCGTTAAAAGACCTCCCGTGATTAGCTCTTAGCCGTTAGATCTGGTCTGCGAAAACTATAACCGCCAGACCTCCCTAGAGTTGATCCTAACCGCCTAGGACCACCCAGCAAATCTCGCCGCTAGGACCACTCCGCAAAAAGATCTCCTCGTGATCTTTTGTTAAGACCACCCCAATAGGCCGAAAGACCTCCTCCGAGGTCCTCTTTGCAAAAGACCTCCTCGTGGTCCCTTGTAAAACCACCCTGGACCTCCCCGAGGTCCTCTTTGCAAAAGACCTCCCTTGGTCATTTTGCAAAGACCACTCAGACCACCTCTGGTCGCCCTTGTAAAGCCACCTGGCCTTTTACAAAGAAAACCCCGCCGCACCTCTTAGGCTCAATCTCGACTGCTCACGACCTCCCTGATTTAGATCGAGCGTTAGATCTCCTTTGAAAAGTCCTTAGCCTTCTGACCTCCTCCGCCTCGACCGGACCGCTCAGACCTCCTAGGCTCGATCTCAACCGCCCGCATCTCCTCCCGTTGAAACCACGCCGCTTAGGACCTCCCGAGTAGATCTTGGCCATCCATGACCTCCTCGGTTAAATCCCAACCGCTCGGGACCTCCCGTGAGATCTTGACCGTTAGGACCTCCTCGCTGATCTTAGCCGCCCAGACCTCCTAAGGGAGATCCGAGCCGTTAAGATCTCGTCTGCTCAATCGTTGACCTCTAGACCTCCCTAGTGATCGGGACCGCCAGATCTTGATCCGACGGTCACGACCTCTGCAAAGCGCGAAGACCTCCTTTGCGTGCGCCACGCATGCACCGGTCGTGACCGTTGGATCCGATCTCAACGGTCCGCACCTCCCCCTTGGGAGGAGGTCTTGTGTGCACTATGCTTCGAGGTCCGTGGTCGCATGCGATGAAAGATCGACGCCCACGACCTCTCCTTTTCATTCAATTCGTTTGGACCTCCCGAGAGCTCAATTGTTCTAAGTCTTTTATGTTTCAAAGTTCAAAAGTGCTTAACTTTGTCATTTTAACTCCTTTTTGAATGATTCCATTCTTTCGTAGCTCTGTTAGAGTATGAACTTTAGTTGAAAATGAATTTAGGCCTTCGCTTTGTAGCGAAAATGATTTAAACTGCATGATCTTGTTTAGTGAAAATAGTTGTTTAGAAATTCATTGGAAATTTGTAAATGCATAACTTTTTCTCAAGATTTCCAAACCGAGCAAACTAAGTTTTGTTAAAACCTACTAGAATGTACTTGTAATTTAGAGTAGGTCTTCATATGATCCTTGCCACCAAATTAATGATCTACTAGTTTTAGAACTTAGAAAAATCATAACTATTTAATTTCAACTCCTATTTGTGCAAACTCGCTTTGCTTAGTTGTTAGATGACCTTATCTACCTACCATAAAAATTTGATTCCGGATCATTATAGAAATTTTCACCATGAACAAGAACCAAAATTAATTTAATTATGATTTTTCAGTGAGAGAACTTAGATTAGTCATAACTTTTTCATGCTTAGTCCAAATGAAGTAATTCTTGTTTCTAAAATTGTCTAAAATCAACCCCTAATTGTATAAATTTCTTGGGATTTGGATGTATTTTTGCTTTGAGTTTTGTTTGGTGTTCTTCGTTCTTATCGATTCTTTTTCGCTCTTTCTGTAGGTTCCACGATTGTGTTATCCTTGAGAGTGATCCTCGGCAACAAATTGAGCATTTGCACCAAAAAGCGCTTGATCATGTTAATCCCATTTATTTTAAGTATTTATTTTGTTTGCAACTTCTATGTATGCATTGCTAGTTTGTGTTAAACTATTGTCGTTAGTTTACCTAGTAGATGCATTTCCTTAAGCAAATGATTATCCTTTACTACCATGAGCCTAGGTTATTGTTTGTGATTTAGAGCTCGTTGGATGAGCTCTTGTCACTTAGTAGTTTGCGAATTAATTGCTTAGCCATGCTTAGTTTCCTAGAAATGGGCTGTTATCGACTTGTCGATAACCTTGATCACATAAAACTTATTATCACTTATGATTTTGGCCTTGTGCCATGTCTTCTATGAAAACTAAAACGAAAACAAAATGATTTAGACTTGGGCACAATGGTATGTTGGTGTGCTTTTGGGTGTATCGAATGGTGCCCGGTCATTAAGGACCGAGTTACTTGCGCCACCGTCATCGAGCATTTTTGCGTGCTAACCACACTAGAGGGTATGGGACCTCTCTTGAATTAGTACTTTGGGAGGCATTAATTAATGAGTCGGGTCGTAGTTTATAGAGAAAAGGATCACAAAGGCGTGACCAGGGTGGTTCCTTTCTAGGTCCTCCACCCGACCGGGTCTTGTAATGTCCTGCTAGTAACTATTGACTCCCGCTTGCTTGACTCCACCACAACGTGTGGTCCTAGTGGCTCATTTCGCGGCCGGGTCACTAAGGGTTAACCCCATACGTGCGACTCTTAATTAACGCATTCCATTGGAAACGTCTCGTAGACTTAGCCGTCTTAGGCATACCAAAGGAAGTGTGCTTAATAGCTTGGCAAAAAGGCGGTCTGAAGTGTGGGTACATTGGTACACCCCTGCAGGGTTTAAAACTATTCGAATAGCCTCGTCCTAGGTTATGGACACGCTCGGATACGCCCCGTGAGAACTAGACTACAACTTTTTAATTAAAACTTGATGGGTGGTACGAATCAGGGATTCGTGCTATGTTGTGGTGACTTTTGGGATAGTCACTTCCAGGTGGTTACTTGTATTTATCTTTATTTCCGCTGTTATTTCAACATTAAAAACTGATTTGCAAACTTGCTTTTAAATGTATTACATTATTGCAAATAAAGTTGGCTTTGTGCAAAAAGAGACATACAACCTCCACTTAAATAAGCTTGCATGTAGTATAATGATAGATCTGCTATTCCACACGTCGGTCTTGCAGTACAAAAACAATTTTTGTACTCGGATGCTATGCTTAATGTTTTGTTGCGAGAGGAAGAAGTGGATCCCCAAGGATCGACTTTGTGAGAATCGTGGTTTGGACGACTAGCTTGGCGGCCTGGCCGGTTGCCTTGTGGGTTATGGCTAACCGGTTGATTTTATTTATAGCCATCTTATGGCACTTTGCTTCCGTTAATGTTACCTTGTTGTTGCCGCCGATCGGCCCTCTTGTGTAATAACTCTATATTGTACGCCTTTTGCTAGACTTGTTATATGGTGATGTATGGAATTGGTGCATAATTTTGTAACGGGTGTGTATCTTGATTTAGGAAGCATACATATCTCGAGGCTTGTTTATTTGATTTGTACCTGTTAGGACCAAGTGGGTGGTTAAACAAGACAAGCCGAATGAATCGGGTCCTCACAAAGTTGGTATCGAGCCATCTTGACCGTAGAAACCCTAGCTTGGTCGTCTTTAGGATACTTTGAAAACTTATTTTTAAGCGCCAAATGGTTTAAGAGAATTTAAGTAGTTCTCAGATTTTACTCCTTGCCTATCTTAGCTTTCTTCTCTCATCTCGCTCTAACTTAAGTTTTAAAAGTTGTTTTCCTCTTCTTCTTTCAAAAGATAGTCATTATCGCTTAAGTTGGGTTTTGGGAACCAATGAGTTTGGCAAATTGAAGTGTTGGCTGCCCTTCTACAAGGTTTTGAAGCTTCCGAATGGTGAATTTCACCAGGGCTTGATGCAAAATCTGGACAGCAAGCGTCAATTTCCTGACAGCAAGCTCAAAGGTTCTAAAGAAGGTAGATAATGAGAGGATAATTCAACTAAAACTTGTGGGAATAAAAGGGTAAGAAGTGATATTAGTTGGCTAAGTATCTAACACTATTATTAGTAGTTCTACCGCCCATTTGGTCCTATTGGAATTTGAGTTGCATGCTGAAATTTATCTTCCTAAACCGATCGCTCGTTCCTCCATACGAGTTGGTCGCATCGAAGTTGACTTTGTGATTGAAGCCTTATGTTGATTTCGTGGTTGTTTTTGAGCTTTTGAGTTCATTTCTTAGTGGTTTATTGTTCTTTGTCTTAAGCTTTCTGGTTTGATCCTTGTCCATCTTAGTATCTATTCCCACCCTAACGCTCAAGAGCCCCCTAATCTTTGATATTTCTTCCGCATCCTGCAGCTTTCTAGTCTTTGGGTTCGCGCTAACCCATCTCTTCGAATAGATGTTCGACGTACTCAAAGAAGAGACTAGGTCGCAAAGTCGGGGATGAAGGTCTCCCCGCCCCAACCGCCCGCATAAGGGTTGCAAGCGCCTCCTCGGGCGACAGATGGATTTTGGTCCCTTTTGCTGTGACCATGGTAAAAGAGCCATGTCGCCAAGGTTGCAACCTGGAAGGTCAAGGTCTGCGGCCTGTGGTGAGGAAGGACACTACTGGCAATGAGTGTACCACGCCTTGCCCAAATTGTGATGAAGACCACCTACCCGAAACTGTCCGATCGCCAAAGTCACTTGTTTTCTCTGCGAGGAAGCACTCACTCTTCCAAAGAGTGTAGCATGAGTCCGTGATCGCCAAAGTCATTAAAGCTTCAATGATCGCTTCTTCTGGTCATCTGCGAGTATCGCAATCGCTAATGCTTCCGCACTGCAGGAGTTCTTGGATGATTTGTCCGTGGAGCTGCAGGACAAATTACCGCCTATACCTTCCCAACTTTCGACACGGCCGAGAATCCCATGGTTGTTGGGGCGAGAAGAAGAAGCTAAAGCATCAACAGATGGCGGATGCCACTTGTTTCTTCAGAACAACAAGGGTCACTATGCGCATAGTTGTCCTAAGAAGAGTGCAACAACCCTCGCCCTCCGCGGTCGTGTTTGGCCTCGCGCACTGCGGTCCAGCAGTTAGGTGGCCTCGCGATCCGCCGTTGTCACGTGCTTCTTTTGTCACAAGAAGGGGCATTACGCCAACAGCTTGCCCGTGAAGCATCGGAGCGGAAGGTCGCTCGTGATCAAGTCAACTCCATCTCCGCCAAGAAGTTCGGGAGGCGCCGACGCCATGTTGGGTACGCTTCTTGTTTACTCTTACCGATGATGCGTATTATTCGATTCGAGGCATCTCGTTCCTTTATATCGCTATCTTTGATCGTGTTGGTGATCTTCATCTTGCTCCATCACCGATGCCTAGCACCATCTCGGTTTCATCAAGCCTTGCTAGCCTACCTGTTTTTCCCAAGAAGAAGGCTACCATCCGGTTGTCATCGGTCTTTTGACTTGAGTGACACCCTTCGTCTCTATACATCCTTGGGCATCACCTACTTGGTATTGCCTCAAATTGCAATGACCTAAATGTCCATAGCCCTTCTAATCAATCGCTACGGAGGATGACTCGCATAGCTAGTTAGCGGTCGAGATTCCGTTGTTGGCGGAATTAACCAGATAAATCGCTCCACCACCAACAACGATCTTGCGCCATCGCCTCAAAAATCGAGGAAGATCTCTCGATCATCAATCCTTGCTATATCCGACTTGATAAGTTCCCGTGTCAACTAAAGTGGCACATTTTCCACCGTGTCGAACTGAATTGTGCCGATCCTTGCTTGAGCTCCTTCTCTCTGGAATCGTGCCATTCATTTCCTTGAAGTTCGGTGGTCGAATTGTTCCAAGGATGAAGCTACTTGGAAACATAAAGACCGCCAAAGATACGACTACCCTCTTTCTTTCTGAGCAAGTCAAATCTCTGGACGAGATTTTTGTAAGTGGAGAGTTGTAACATCCCAATTTTGGGCTTGTGTTTCAAATGTAAGAAAATGAGTAGAAATTAAAACTTTTCTTACATCTTGTATTTCCTATTTGTAATGAACAAGTATTGTACAAGAAGTTATGGAAATACAAAGTCACAAGCCCTCGATCCGAATCATGAGCTTTCAAAACAATCTTGTCAAACCTCTTGATCATCTCCTGAAAATATTTTTCCGGGTTCTTGGGTTGGTTTGTGACCCTCTGAAAAATTTCACAATTTTTAGAAATTGTTTGAATATCTTTGGAGGCAGTCAAACCTATTCAAATTTGGTCAAACTGTGGACCCGCACCTTGTGGAATTTTTGGAGGAAAATGTATAGCACAAAAACCTCTCGCAAAATTTACGAGGTCTTAAACTCGCTTAGCAAGATTCTGTAAAAATTTCATAATTTTTGGAGATAGTTTGTCGCCCAAATAATTCTCCTAAGGTCACTCTTGTTGGGACTCAAATTTTGAACCCTAGGTCCGAGTCCGACTCGGACTCAGTCGACTCACCAATTGACTCGCCGAGTCGAGTCACTAGGCCGCACTCGACTCGACGGTCCAGTGTGTGGCCGTTGATTTGAAATCCAACGCTCACAGACCACCCCGACCTCCTCTTCTCGTCTTCTTCCTCTTTCCGCCGAGCGGCGTGCGGCGTCTTGCAGCGTGAAGCGGGCGATGTCGATCGCCACTGGGGCCTCGCACGGCTCGGAGCCCTCGATTGACAAGCGTGTCGACTTTGCTCGACCTTACCGCCTCCTCGCCTCGCTTTCTGCAGAACCCTTTGTCCCATCGCCATTAAACCTTCGCCCTCGAGCTCGATCGGCCTCGGCTACTTGGGCACCTCCGAGGTCCTCCTCAAGCTCCTTCACATCCCCGGCACTCCGCCTTCCTCGTGGTTAGTTTGGTGCAAACCACCGAGTGCCTCTCGCCCGCCATTTTCGAGCTTGGGCTCTCCTCACGGCAAGTTCCAGTGGACCTCTTGCACTATTCTTACCCCTTTGTACACCTTTGGTCGCCGCTGCTGAGCCCTAACCTTTCTTTTGGTTGCCTCCTGAGAGCACTGGATTTGGGTTTTCGGTTTTATGCGTGGTAGGTGAGCTTCGTCTTCTCCACTCGTGAAGCATCCCCGCCCATCGTGGTTCTGGACCACCTTGTGGTTCGTGCGAACCTATCCTCGACCTCTCCTTTCGCCGTTGGTTGATCGAGATCCGTGCCGCCGCCATCTCCTCCGCCTCCGGTGAATCGCTCCGCCGCACTCCTCCGACCTCCTCCGGACCACCCCGTGCCTCGGTGAGTTCATTTTAGTCCCTTAGAGCTTAGGGTCTAGCTAGGATAGCTCGTAGCGCCCCTTTCGTGTTTTCGGTTTTTTGCCGAGTCCTCCGCCCTCCGCTCGCCGGCCACGGCTGTTCAAGGCCGTCGCCGCCGTCGAGAGCACCTCCGTTAGGTTCGCAATGCTATTAGCTTCATTTTGGTGGCTTTGGTTCCCACCGCCGTAGTCCCGATCGTCGGCGACATGCCGCGAGCTCACCGTCGAGCTCAGACTGGTTGCGTTTTTGCCGAGTCCTTGACCTCCTCGGGTTCATCAGACCGCCCACGATCACCCCGTTTAGATCCGAGCCCTTGGCTCCTTTCCAAAAGCTTAAGCCTCGGGACCTCCTCGTTGAATCCCGAGCCATTAAAGACCACCCTAGTTGGATCTGCATCAGAGAGGGTTTCCGTGAAATTTCTAAGTCCCAAGACCTCCTTGAGCAATCTCGGCGTTAAAAGACCTCCCGGGATTAGCTCTTAGCCGTTAGATCTGGTGCGAAAACTATAACCGCCAGACCTCCCTAGAGTTGATCCTAACCGCCTAGGACCACCCAGGGTTAAATCGCCGCTAGGACCACTCCGCGCAAAAGATCTCTCGTGATCTTTTGTTAAGACCACCCTAATAGGCCGAAGACCTCCTCCGAGGTCCTCTTTGCAAAAGACCTCCTCGTGGTCCCTTGTAAAACCACCTGGACCTCCCTCGAGGTCCTCTTTGCAAAAGACCTCCCTTGGTCATTTTGCAAAGACCACCTCAGACCACCTCGGGTCGCCCCTTGTAAAGCCACCGCCTTTTACAAAGAAAACCCCGCTCGGACCTCTTAGGCTCAATCTCGACTGCTCACGACCTCCCTGATTTAGATCGGCGTTAGATCTCCTTTGAAAAGTCCTTAGCCTTCTGACCTCCTCCGCCTCGATCTGACCGCTCAGACCTCCTAGGCTCGATCCGAACCGCCCGCATCTCCTCCCGTTGAAACCCCGCCGCTTAGGACCTCCCGAGTAGATCTTGGCCATCCATGACCTCCTTAAATCCCAACCGCTCGGGACCTCCCGTGAGATCTTGACCGTTATGACCTCTCGCTGATCTTAGCCGCCCAGACCTCCTAAGGGAGATCCGAGCCGTTAAGATCTCGTCTGCTCAATCGTTGACCTCTAGACCTCCCAGTGATCGGACCGCGGATCTTGATCCGACGGTCCACGACCTCTGATAAGCGCGAAGACCTCCTTTGCGTGCGCGCCGCATGCACCGTCGTGACCGTTGATCCGATCTCAACGGTCCGCACCTCCCAGCCGCGGAGGAGGTCTTGTGTGCACTATGCTTCGAGGTCGTGGCGTCGTGCGATGAAAGATCGACGCCCACGACCTCTCCTTTTCATTCAATTCGTTTGGACCTCCGAGAGCTCAATTGTTCTAAGTCTTTTATGTTTCAAAGTTCAAAAGTGCTTAACTTTGTCATTTTAACTCCTTTTGAATGATTCCATTCTCGTAGCTCTGTTAGAGTATGAACTTTAGTTGAAAATGAATTTAGGCCTTTGTTTTGTAGCGTAAAATGATTTAAACTGCATGATCTTGTTTAGTGAAAATAGTTGTTTAGAAATTCATTGGAAATTTGTAAAATGCATAACTTTTTCTCAGATTTCCAAATCGAGCAAACTAAGTTTTGTTAAAACCTACTAGGAATGTACTTGTAATTTAGAGTAGGTCTTCATATGATCCTTGCCACCTAAATTAATGATCTACTAGTTTTAGAACTTAGAAAAATCATAACTATTTAATTTCAACTCCTATTTGTGCAAACTCGCTTTTCAGTTGTTAGGATGACCTTATCTACCTACCATAAAAATTTCAGATTCAGATCATTATAGAAATTTTCACCATGAACAAGAAACCAAAATTAATTTAATTATGATTTTTCAGTGAGAGAACTTAGATTAGTCATAACTTTTTCATGCTTAGTCCAAATGAAGTAATTCTTGTTTCTAAAATTGTCTAAAATCAACCCCTAATCAGTATAAATTTCTTGGGATTTGGATGTATTTTTGCTTTGAGTTTTGTTTGGTGTTCTTCGTTCTTATCGATTCTTTTTCGCTCTTTCGGTGGGTTCCACGATTGTGTTATCCTTGAGAGTGATCCTCAAGAACAAATTGAGCATTTGCGGCGAAAAGCGCTTTGATCATGTTAATCCCATTTATTTTAAGTATTTATTTTGTTTGCAACTTCTATGTATGCATTGCTAGTTTGTGTTAAACTATTGTCGTTAGTTTACCTAGTAGATGCATTTCCTTAAGCAAATGATTATCCTTTACTACCATGAGCCTAGGTTATTGTTGTGATTTAGAGCTCGTTGGATGAGCTCTTGTCACTTAGTAGTTTGCGAATTAATTGCTTAGCCATGCTTAGTTTCCTAGAATGGGCGGTTATCGACTTGTCGATAACCTTGATCACATAAAACTTATTATCACTTATGATTTTGGCCTTGTGCCATGTCTTCTTATGAAAACTAAACCGAAAACAAAATGATTTAGACTTGGGCACAATGGTATGTTGGTGTGCTTTTGGGTGTGATCGAATGGTGCCCGGGTCATTAAGGACCGAGTTACTTGCGCCACCGATCGAGCATTTTTGCGCGCTAACCACACTAGAGGGTATGGGACCTCTCTTGAATTAGTACTTTGGGAGGCATTAATTAATGAGTCGTGTCGTAGTTTATAGAGAAAAAGGATCACAAAGGCGTGACCGGGTGGTTCCTTTCTAGGTCCTCCACCGACCGGTCTTGTAATGTCCTGGCTAGTAACTATTGACTCCGGCTTTGCTTGACTCCACCACAACGTGTGGTCCTAGTGGCTCATTTCGCGGCCGTCACTAAGGGTTAACCCCATACGTGCGACTTTAATTAACGCATTCCATTGGAAACGCCTCGTAGGACTTAGCCGTCTTGGCATACCAAAGGAAGTGTGCTTAATAGCTTGGCAAAAGGCGGTCGAAGTGTGGGTACATTGGTACACCTGCGGGGGTTTAAAACTATTCGAATAGCCTCGTCCTAGGTTATGGACACGCTGGATACGCCCGTGAGAACTAGACTACAACTTTTAATTAAAACTTGATGGGTGGTACGAATCGTGATTCGTGCTATGTTGTGGTGACTTTTGGGATAGTCACTTCGGTGGTTACTTGTATTTATCTTTATTTCATTTGTTATTTCAACATTAAAACTGATTTGCAAACTTGCTTTTAAATGTATTACATTATTGCAAATAAAGTTGGCTTTGTGCAAAAGAGACATACAACCTCCACTTAAATAAGCTTGCATGTAGTATAATGATAGATCCGCTATTCCACACGTCGGTCTTGCGAGTACAAAAACAATTTTTGTACTCGGATGCTATGCTTAATGTTTTGTTGCAGAGGAAGAAGTGGATCCCAAGGGATCGACTTTTGTGAGAATCGCCGTGGTTTGGACGACTAGCTTGGCGGCCGGTCGGTTGCCTTGTGGGTTATGGCTAACCTGTTGATTTTATTTATAGCCATCTTATGGCACTTTGCTTCCATTGTTAATGTTACCTTGTTGTTGCCGCCACGGCCTCTTGTGTAATAACTCTATATTGTACGTCTTTTGCTAGACTTGTTATATGGTGATGTATGGAATTGGTGCATAATTTTGTAACAGGTGTGTATGTCGCATTTCCGGAAGCATACATATCTCGAGGCTTGGTTTATTTGATTTGTACTGTTAGGACCAAGTGGGTGGTTAAACAGTACAAGCCGAATGAATCGGGGTCCTCACATAGAGTTCAATCGTGTCATGCGTAATTAGCATATGGAGATATGATGGAGCAACAACCCCAACCAGGACGAGATTGCCAGAACATCGAGCAGGATGACCATCAGCATGTTGAGCGAGATTATTACCAAGATTTTGAGAAGGGTGAATACCAGGATATAGATCTTTATCAGAACCTTGACCAAGGCGAGTCAACACTTCGACCATATTGAGCCTACCTTTTGCAAATTATGTTGCTTTGCTATGTTTTATCCAATTATCTTGGTCTAGCTCATAGTTAATGCCTTAACTGTAATTGTGTATAAACTTACAACCCTTGAACTTGGACACTATCCTTTGTCACCTTAGACTTAATGGAATATATACTAGCCGATAAGTCTGTATCTACGTGTCATGCTTAGCCTTGCTTAGATACAATGTCATGTGGGCATTAAGTTGCCCAACCATAATCACTAAAAAACTTAGAAAAATTGATTTGGCGCAGTTGAGGCTGAGAGCCTGGCTGGTATGTTGAGCAAATGGATATTTTCCAAACAAATAAAGCCTGAAAAACTGTTTTGACTTGGGCGGCTCGAAAGAATGGTTGGTGCCGAGGGCACGAGTGGATGTGGGTATGTGGATGTACCGCCTAGGTCAGTTAAGGACCGAATCTGGTGATGACCTCTCATGTAAAAACAGTGCAACCACAAGTCTATAATGGGTACGACCTGGCCAACTAATTTGCTCGCCTCAGTGTAGCTTCGCCATTGGGGGAATGTGGCATGAGTAAAGGGGAAAGAAGCCACTGGAAAACCACACGACGCAAGAGGTGGCCTCCTGGAAGTGCATGGCACCGGGCGGTGGAAACCTTAGCGGGTGGAGTTGCGTCGAGGAATGAGCATTGTAAAGGCCTTGTGGTAATCTCCCCTTGATTCACATATCTAAGGAAGCGTGTGTATATATCAAGGCGATTATCTCTTATGGGTAAAGTGTGCGAACTCTACAGAGTAAGAAAACTATCTAGATAACCGTGCTCACGGTCAAGAGCGGTGCTGAGAACTTGCTGGATATAGCTTTCGTTTTTATAAAACTATTTGTGATAGAAAGAAAGGATGGGGTGGGACCCCAAGGGTTTTGAGAATGCCTGGTCGGGGACTAGTGGTAAATACGGGATAGCCCGAGCATTGAGTGGATGGAGCTACTCAATGTTATAGGAGGTTGGACCTCCACTAGTACTTTACAAATGAAAACTCATTTATGAAACCAGCTTGTAAAAATGGTAAATCTCAGAATTTTCTACTAAATCTAGTTCAAATTTGGCTTTATGCAAATAAAATAACCTCAACCTCCCCTTGACTAGCCCTGCATCTATAAAATTGCATTGTGTGTTGGTTCGCGAGTACGGTTGTGTACTCAGACTCTGCCATTATAATCTTTTCAGACCCAAGTGATCAAGACCTCTACCAGTACTTCACAGAGGCTGAACTGGATGGTGTTGAAGATGATGAAGCTTAGGTTAGGACTCTAGTCGCTTGCCTATGGGCAGAGTGAATGGATCCACCAAGACTTATTCTGCCTCTGCACTTATTTACACTTTGTTTAATATTATGCAATATCTTTACATTTTCGTGGGAGTTCCACGTGTTCGTCTGCACTACGGCTTGCCGCTGCTGACCTCTGAAAGATATTTGGCCTGTTAAGCCATTCTGCAAGTCAAAAGCCGCAAGGTATATTTACATTTTGTTTAATATTATGCAATATCTTTACATTTTCGTGATATGTGTTTAAACCAACAATGTAACTGTGTGTATCAGCTACTGATCCAAGGAATGACACAACTATACACAGTTGGTCCCAAGTTCAAAATTTGGGGTCCGACACAAAATAAGCATCTAATTCATCTTCTTTCATGCATATTTTGTCCACAGCGGTGACATGAAGAAAAAAGATGACATGATGTGAATGTAATTAAAGAATCATAATTGAATGAATGAACAACTCAAGTGGCAATGAAAAGTAAAGCTAGCATTCATCTCATGTATGGCGTAATGTTCGATGTCATATGGCAATCTTGTAACTTTACCCAATAAACGGGCCTGTTAAACGTTAACGTCCGTTAAACCGAATAAACGGCCTGATAAAACGAACAAACCTTGAATCCATAAACGTAACGGGCAGGGGACCTTTACCATTTTAACGACCATTTACAAGGCCTTAACGGCTGTTATTTAGAACACTGCTTCAAACATAATACATTAGTAAATTTTACAAAATTACACTGTGGTGAAGGTATTTGAGAAAGGGTATACTATGTCATTTTCCAATGGAATTTTAATACATTCAAATATTAGTGGTCAAAATTGAAAAGACTTGACTCCACACATACCATAGTCACATCTATTTTGGATGGACTCCGGAATTAGTACCTCTATGTTCATGGTCATAAAATATCACCATTTCGCATAGAAATAGCTAAAAGCTCTCAAAACTTAAATACAAAGAGATACACATTACCTTTTGAAGCAGCAGTTTGAATTCCTAAGTCATTTTCAGCAGCAGAAATATCATGGAGTTTGGTTGAGTTAATCAGTGTATGATCCAAGTCTAAAATAAGTACTAGTTTTCTTTCATGCAGCAAATTCTTCAAATCAGCTCCACGTAGTCTATCAATTTCTGAAGTACCTAGCCTCAAACCCTGCATTTAAATAATTCTCCTAAATTCAGCAAAATCCTATGGAAATGAGGCACTGTGCAATACCAATCGGAAATGAAAGTATAATTCGGAAAAACTGAGAATGTGTTAGCAGTACAATGCTAACATTAGTCCCATAAAATGTGTGATATGACCAAGGTAAATGCAGTAAGGAAAGTAGGAAACATTACCACACCTCTCATGTTTATAGACAGAAGATCAGATATCTATGTTAAAAGAGCCCTAAACATTATTTGATGTTTTCAATTTGAGATTACCTTGTGGATGTAATCAAAAGCAATTCCTGAAACATCTTCTTTGTCTTGTCTTTTCCCACATCTAACACAAAGGCCACCAATAAATCCAGGATGGGGGCATATCTCAATTTGAACATCTTTAGATGAACCTGCTACAACATATATTCAATAATTCAATATATCATCTGACTACTATATACTCATAGACATAAGGATAAGTCTCACCAGAAGACAACTGAAACCAAATGTGAACAGTAACATGGCTCTCTAAACTCTGAAGTCCACACCCCCACAGAACTCAAGAACTAAATGATCAAAATCAAAACATATACCTCTTATGAGAATGGAGTTTGGAAACTTGTAATTGCGTCAATATAAAATATTGAAACTACAGTTGAAAAATAAATTCTGAAACATTGCCATTTAAGTACACAATCATGTCCCCTTAAGCTGCTAAAAGTTGATGGTTTGCAAAATGAGACTAACAAGCATACCAGTGGCATCTTCATCAGGCCTCATTGCTGTTCCTCGATCTTGGTGTTGTTCCTCCACTCTACGCCTTTTGGTACTGCATTTTGCATGCAGATGATAGCAGTCAGATTCATAATACAAAGTCTACAAAACAAATCATAATTAGTTCTTTCTCAACACTACTTCATCCAGGGGCGGACCCAGGCCTGGTGCTGGGGGGCTGAAGCACCAGTCCAGCCCATTATCCCCATAGAGTACCCATGCAGTAGTATCCCTCCAATTGGCCCAATAGTTCGTACTTCTCAGGCTGCTTCAGCCCAATAGCCACGATCCCACGACACAACGCCCTCTACCTCCCGACGCAGCGACATATCACACATCGATGATCGTTCGTTCGTCTCCTCTGACCTCTGCGCCTCTGCCTACTCCCCAGTTCGTCTCCTCTGACCTCTGTGCCTCTGCCTCCTCCCCAGTTCGTCTCCTCTGACCTCTGCATCTTCCTTAATTGGTATTTATTTGGCTAGAATACATTTTTTCATGCCGTTTGTCTATTTCACTTTTATATCAGTTGTTGTGCTGGTGGTTACGTACTTTTGCTATGATATAGTTTAATTACAATTTAGTGGGACTTCTATTCTGCCATAAGTTAGCACCTCTCTTGCTCCGTTTCAGGGTCCGCCACTGACTTCATCCAATATTCCTCCCTTCCCTTCCTTTTCCCTCAATATTAGGATGCTCTCCCCATCATTATCCTTCAAAGACAACTACACATTCTTGCTACCTAACAAAAGGACACCCCTACAGTAGGGCGAGAGGGGGGAGAGCGAGAGCGAGGCGATGGGAGCGAGAGAGGATAAGGGGAAGGGCAGCGCACAGCGGACTGCTTCGGTCGAGTCACTCGGCCAATGTTGGGCCGCTAGACTCGATTGGGCCGGATGGGCCATGTTTGTCTTTTCATTTTTTTCTCTCTTTTCATTTTTCTCTCTTTTCTTCTTCCCTACCACTGTCTTCTTCCCTACCACTGCTCTGCACAGACCGCCGCCGACTGCTGCAGTCCGCCGCCTAGGCGGGCTAGGGGCTAGGCGGCCACCGTCCGCCCGCCTTCCGCCTAGCGCATAGGATAACCTTGCCCCTACTGCATCTGATACAAGTTGTATTGCATCTAAACCATCTGATGCAGCATTCCTCCAGAAGTCTAGATGCATGATTTTTTATACCACTACCTACCCCCGTGTTCTTGTACCTGCCCACTTACAATCCTATAGATATCACATTTGCCTTCAACAACACAATATTCATGTGAATCAATGATCTAACCCATTCTGGGTAGATATTAAACAACAAAAGACCAACTGCTACCCTAACTCCAAGGATTCTACCCGGGCCTGTTTGGATGAGTGGAGCTAACTCGACCTTGTTTCCACCAAACAGTACAAAATCCACTAGACAAATGGAGTGCCTGTTCAGCCAATCTGAAGCTTCTCGAATAAACTAAATTATGGGAGATTTAGTTCACAAACCAAAAAAAAAAAATTTCCAACTGGCTTGTGCTTATTTGGAGGTTTCTAGTGGATGAATAGCTTCAGCTTATGATAAGCTGCAACACATTCTAACAAGTCTTGTCCTAGATTCAGCTTATAAGCCCATAAGCTGAAGATGAAACTAGGCCGAACAGGCCCTTAACTAATACGACAAACTTGCATACCACAGCAGAATGGGTGGTTTTCCACTTTCCATGTGAGTTATAAGACACAGCAATCTTATTGAACCTGTCGTTTGGATGTGTTGTAATTTACAAGTTCACATTCTCGAAGAGGCGGATTACTAGTACATATGATCAGGTGAAGTGCACGGTACACGAACAGTGCTAACACCAATAAACCCTAGAAAAAAAAATATCCTACTTCATCAAATTTGTCACCATCGGCATTCACCTCATCGAATTCACCACTCACCACAATGCAAGTAGAACAGAAACAAACACCATCAAGCATCTAGCTGACCCAACCAACCACGACAACCCCACTACGCTCTAGTTGGATCAAATCCGCTGATTCCTACATCGAAGCCGACCATCCGACACTAGAAACGCGTGGAACACAAGCTCCTGATCGCACAGCCGAAGCGGCCGAGCCCAACGGTCTGGGACGAAGTGTGTGTGTGTGTGGGGGTTTGCAAATGCGCGCACCTTCTCTGCTCTACTACTTCGACCACCACCGCCCCCTCCTCTCCGTCGCCGTCGTCATCGTAGTCGCTGGAGGCGGAGGCGGAGGGATCGCCGGGGGAGGTGGAGTCGGCGGCGGAGGCGAGCTCGAGCTCCGTGTCGAGGAGTGCGGCGAAGTCGTCGCTGCCGCTCGACGACGACGGGGACGGCGACTCGGCGGCGAGGCTCATGGGCGAGGGCGAGGGGTTGGGGACTGGGGAGCTCGGTGGGTGGGTGGGGGGGAGAGAAGGAAGGAAGGAACTCGTAGAGCCGGCAACTTTGTGGGGTGCGATTGAGCCTAGGTCCGGCCCAAGCCTGGTCCAGTTGGCTATACTAGTACAATCACAAATTGGCCTAGCTTACTAGCTAATGTCAAATCTAAATTAAGACTAGTCCAAAATAAAACGGCCGGACCGGGCCAGCCCAGTATGCGGCCGACGCCGGGGTCAAAACGCAGGCGCGGACGCCCAATCCGCCACTATGTCTCGCGCCGCCTACGACACTTCTCCGTACATCGCATTTCGCGCGGTCACTTCCAGGCCTCGGCACTAAGCAGAGGAGCAGCTGCCGCGCGCGAGCGATTGGACGGGAGGAGAACCACGACTCGACAATACTCGCAGCGCTGCGCCGTGCTTCGCCTGCGCAACTGCTCGGCACCCCACCAGCTCCGGACCGCGCGGACAACCTCCTCGCCGCGCCGCGCCGCACCGCGCCGAGCACGCCCCCCGACACGAGATCGTCGACGCGATCACGCCCCACCAGAGGAGAGACAAATATACGTGCAGAGAGTGGAGGAGTTGGTAGACATGGAGGACAGAGAGGAGATATAACGGATCACGCGGCTCTGAGAGAATGTCAACGACGTGACGTGCAGCACGCCTGGCCGGGGAATGGTGGCGGACACCGGTAGCACGGCCCGACACGAAGTTCCTCTCCTCCCAGGAAACAACAAGGTTGCGGAGCTGACCCCGGAACCAAGCACGCGCTAGGATTTTATTTGTTTTTGCTGCTTCTTTCCTTTGTTCTGCTTTTCAGCTTGACATGAGTCGTTTACCGCACATGCGTAATACTCCCTCTGGTTAAAATAATAATAATTTTGAAATATGTGTAGTCAAAATTTGGAAACTTTGGCTATCGATATCTTTTTAAATATTTAGATTAGATATTTAAAAATCGTGAGTGTAGATTTGTCTCGAAATGTACTTTTATAATATTTATAATTTTGCTGGATTTTAAAAATAATTACAATATTAATTAGTGATCAAAGTTGTATTTTTGGACCGATATCTAAAACGAATTATTTTTATGAACCGGAGCAGTACATAGGAGGCATTATATTGCATCGCGCCTTGCCACTTGCTTGTTCGTCGTCGGCGTCTCTCTTGTTGTTCGTTTTGGTGGTGCTTAATTCTGCAGAGTCGATCAGAAGGTCTTTTCTGCAGCAAGGAAAGAAGACGCAAGGGACAGACGCTTAGATATCCCGGTTGAATTAGAGCTGGGACTTGGGCCGTGCTTTTTCGGGCCGGCCTAAAGCACACGCGACGCGACGGTCCTAAGCACGACACGGCGCGCACGTGGTGGGCGGTGGCACGCACGCATAAACTACTGGCGGTGGGCTCGAGAATACGACGTTAGGCGGCGCGACAGCCACGATCGGTTGGGCCATGTTTGGGCGACACGGCACGAAATAGGCCCAACCTTCCGTTCTAGCCCAATCCTCCTCTCTCGGCTGGCTCAATCACTCCCCATCTCGGCCCAGTGCAACCAATAACCTCCTCTGCCATTCCGCCTGGCCCAACCAATAACCCCTCTCCCACCCGGCCTAGCCTAACATCCTCTTGAGCTCCCCAACCCCATCCCCAACCCCTTCTCCGGGCCTCGGCCCAAAATTCACAATCTCTAATCACATTCTCTGATTCCTCCTCTAGCTCCAACCACCTCCATCTCCATACGCCGATCGATCGCCGTCCTCCTCCTCCGTGCCGTCGGCCACCCCTCCTCCATTCCTCCAACCACCTCCTCTCTCTCCTCTCTTCCCACGCTTTGCTCTATAGTTAGTTAGGTCTTGGGCTTGGTTGGCACACGCACCCAGACACGACGGGTTTTGGGCCGTGCCTGGGCCTAGCCGGAGGTGAGGTGGACCGGCACGGCACGGCACGGCGGGGTGACTGGACCGAACTGGCACGGCACGACGCGATCCGAAGCACGGCGGGCTTGGGCCGGGCCGGCACGGCACGGCCAATGCCCAGCTCTAGGTTGAATAGGGAGTGACTATATATACGCACTATTCCTCTGCAGGCATATTACTGTTTCCATTGACTAAAGCGTGCGAAACACAGTGCAGTGTAGAGCTAACGGGGAGTATTGGCCATGGAGAAAGGATAGGGATGCTAAGTACCATCTTTTCCCTCTTTATTTTGGCATGGTATGGTAACACATTAGGCATCACGTACACAAGCATCACACTTTGTAACTCTAAAATTGCTCTAGCTAGCAATTCACTTGACTTCTCGCTTCGTCTTAAAATGGTTAAGCTAGAGTTGGTTAAGCTAGAGTTGCTGGCTCCTCGACTCCATCAGCGTAAACCTAGTATACGGGACTCGTCTAATTAAACTTTGTATGTGGGACTGAACTATAGTTATCAGTTCCATTCTGACGGTCATTTCGGTTTGACTCTCGGTATGGTTATTTCGGTTTGACTCTTTGGTATGGAATACGCTGATATCGGTTTATTCCGGGAAGAATGGATTTTAATATAATAATAATATATATTTATTCATAAATATATATATATATAATTATATGCACATATCATTTTACTTAAATTTCACTTCAAATACATAACCATAGATAATAAGTAAATACACATGAGGCGTTCGTGTCAACCTCAAGTTGTAAAAAAAAGATGTTAACCTTAAGATTGGACCAAGGTGTTTAACCTCGACGCTTGAGTGGTCAGGTTCCGAGAGCCTCCTGCTTCATTATTTTGTCCACACGTGTGTGTTGGACAACAGATTAGCAACTTACAAGTTTGCCATGTTAGCAGCCCTCAAAGGCCCCCAGTGACTGACAGTTAGCACCGAGACCACATTCGTGGCCACAATGAAAGATTCTCGTTTGGTTCCGGCAACGTCACTGTACTGCATCTCTCTTGTCCCCTGGATAAATTCTAGCCACTTCAAATAAAACGGGTGCAAATTTTAAAGCAAGTTGACACGGCCGGGGAAAGTTTTGCTTTTGTTCAGAATAGCACGGATGATTCCACATTTCCTAGTTCTTGGTGCAGAACCAAAAATTCAATAAAGACCACATTGTTGAAGTATAAGTGAATTGTTCGTTTTTTCTTACTAGTTTAAGCTTTTGAGTAAACTGGTTAGTGCATACAACTCAATATGGTATTAAAGCCAAGAGGTCTTGGGTTCAAGACTCGGTTGACACAATTTAAAAATAATAATTGCAGTCTATTTCTATTCCGCGTTTTAATCTTGAGAGAGTCTACACATAGGAAAAATATTGAAGTATAAGTGAATTATTCGTCTTTTCTCGTCAACTTAAGCTTTTAGGTAAACTGATTGGTGCATGCACCTCAATACACAGCTTAAGCATTAGTTTACTTAAGAATAAACAAGGACGTGCTCTTTCACGACGAAGATCGCACAAGCCACAAGTTTATACGTACGTATCCATGTTCCATATATGCAAGCCAAGTAGCCGACCAAGTATTGCTGCCACCTCAATCACTAGCAATTACAACGTTCTTTATCGGTCAAGAAGCTAGGCAAGAACCAAGAGATCGAAAGGTAACAGCAAGAAATCAAAGGCCAAAAGTATTGGATCGATCACAACTACCATCTCCCAGGTGGAGATGGATGAAGAGAGCTAAATTCAGCCAAGAAATCCCATTAATCAGTAGTTGATGGATACGTTTTGATTCAGGTGGTGGCCACCCAGAATGCGGCGGCCTGCTCCGGTTCCCACTTCTTCTTGCCGCGCCTCGCCGCCGTCGCGCCACCTTCCGCCTCCACGCATCGCCCGCCGCGCACGTACTTGGCGACGCCGTATTCCTCCTCCCCCTCCTGATCAGCTTCTTCTGTCTCCTCTTCCTCTGCTTCTTGATATTCTTGGCGGTTGCACTCGGCGGCATTGCCGCCGCCGCCGCCGCCGGAGGGGCGGAGGCGGAGGCGGAGGCGCCCGCCGCTCCGCTCGGCTTCCATCCCGGGCGTCCGCACCTCGTACACCGCCAGCCGCCCGTCGCGCCGCTCGTGGACCATCCGCACGCGCCCCGCGCCCCGCGCCAGTGTCGTCAGCGGCGGGGGCAGCACGCCGCCGCGGCGCCCCACCCGGCGCACCCGCCCCTCCGTCGCCTCCACCTCCGGAACCTCCTCCCTTACGCGCCTCTTCCTCTCTGAGCCGTCGTCTACCTCCTCAGTGGCGGCGGCGTCGACGCCGCCGGTCTCGCACCCGAGCGCCTCGGTGCACATCTCCAGGTTCTTCTTCCTGCCACCATACGCCGGCTTCTTGGCAGCAGCGGCCGGTGCCACAAGCACATGGCGCGGCGGTTTCACGGGCTCCTGGACCATGTACAGCGAGCTCCAGGCGCCGGCGGCCGGGAGCTGCGGCGGCGAGTCGAGCAGCGAAGGCATGGTGAAATGAAAAGCAGAGGCCGTTGGGGGTGGTGGAGGAGAAGGTTGGTGTATATAAAGGTTTGGAGGGATCGAGCTAGGCGAGGGGATGCGATCGGAGACCGGGAGGATGTGGAGCTGACGGCGACGGGAGAGGGACGCTTCCGCCACAAGAACGGAGGTAGCAGTAGAGTTTGCAGTAGGACGCGACGCGGGCCGTGTGCCGTGTGGGGAAGAGCAGAGCCAGAGCCGCTAGTTTATATAGGGCCAGAAGGCGGCAGAGGAGCAGGGGCAAGATGGTAATTCTTACTAATTAATGCTTACGAATTAATGTTTGGCGCTGATGGTAATGGCTCTCCGACTCCGATTCCAACAGAATGGAAGAAAAACAAAGGAGGTAAGAGCATTGGGAGGGATGAACTAGCGGTGTAAAGCTAGCTCGTCCGTGTAATTAGACTCGCCGATTGTATGGGTACCCTGTTTGGTAATGCTTTTTTTCTTCTTTTTGCGCATTTGGGGGCTGATTAAGACTTAAGAGTGGGTGTAAGTGTACAATGATCTCGTCAATGGTCTGGCCATTTGCTCTTAACGAACTTCTAGCTATTCATTCGCTATCTTTGTTGGGCAAGGCCCAGCTAATTGGTTTACGGTGGTCGTAGTGACTTTTGTTGTTGTCATCTATACCCACGGCGAAATTAGAGAGAGTACTCTAAGGTTAAAGCTAAACTTATCAAACGTACATCAAACAGTCTTATGCAATCCATATTAAATATAACATCTATTGTGGATTATAGTTATTAGTAGTCAAAAATATATAACTAGACTACAATTTCTAAGGTTGTCTTTCTGTTCATATTTGATAGTTTGATCAGTTTACACCATAAATTTTGTCAAGTGGTAGCCTATTAACAATGTATCATCTCTATATTTCTAGAGTCTAGACCCTTTTTTTACAAAACATTTGTAAATCCCTTATTGTGAAATTTTCCACTACTTCATATCAATCTCTCAGTGGTAATTTTTCACTGCTTTATATCTATCCCCCAACATACTATTATGAGATTATATCATCTTAGTCTACAGATTTATTGTAGCTAACGAAATTTTTGGATATGCCAGAAAATCTGATGTTGTTGGGCCAGAATAAAACGTGGTGATGGATGACCTGTGAGAGGAGCAGAGATTGTGGATAGAAGGGCAGGAGATAGAGCTGTCCGGGGTTTCCTCGGTGGATATCAGTCAGATGACACAACACCAATCTTAACATGTTTTGTTTGCCTCATCCATGTCAACCCCCAACTCACCCCAAAAATTGGGAGCAATGACATCACATCACTCGCATCTGGCCATTTGCATATGTGAAGAAAAATTGATTTTTTTCTTTAATCATTTTTAATAATATTTTAAAGCTAATTCATCGCTAACTTTATTTTCAATTATGACCCCTTTGGTCACGCCAAAACTCGCAGTCATGGCCAAATAATTTTGTCACACCACTTACCTCGGTGTGGCCAAACCTGCCACATGAGCCGTCGTGCACACGGCGTGCCAGCGTGGAGGGCTTACGTGGCCTGGTCCTTGTCCTTGTCACGCCAATGCGTGTGGCGTGACAGAGCTCACTTAGGTGCCACCGGCTCACCTAGTTCTTTATTTCCCCCCAATCTTCCTCTCTTCCTCCCGCGCGTCCGCTCTCCTCCCCGCCCCCAACCTCCCAAAATCCGGCGATTTGGAGCCGATTCGAAGTCTATAAACTCGTGGAGATCATCTCCTAAGGTAATCTCACCCATCCCCTCTATTTATTTTGGATAAATTTGGTTATATTGGTGGATATAGGGTTTTGGCTGAATTGCATGTTTGAGCGGAATTGGTTTGAATTGTTGCACTTCAGAGTGAATTGGATAGCATTAGTATGCAATGGTACTTGAATGTGTGCATATTTTGTAGTGTTCATGCGATTTTTAGCGATTTGTGGATGAAATTGGATGTTGCGGGTAGGGTTTGTTTGGGTAATCGAAATAGGATATGCCATTGTAGTTTCATCCAGTTGTAATGGAAATGTGGTTATTAATCGTAGTTTTGTTATTTTTGTGAAGAAATAATTTTTTTGTTGCCACGCCTCAGATGGTGGCTTGGCCAAAAGGGCTTATTGGAAAATATAGTTGGTAGGAGTTAGTAATAAAATTTGGCTTCAACAAAGGCCTATTTAGTTCAATTCCCAACTTGTCAGACCTTTTGGCATAGTAGTCGAAAAATTTTGTGTTCGTTGTATACCGATCAACATTAGTCATATATGGAATGGTTAGTACTTAGTACTACTTTGAAGCGTAGTTGTTTGTTAGTAGTATGTGTGATAGTTGGTACCTATGACATAGCAATATTTTGTTCGGATTGTTGGATGTAGATGGATAAAGTTGTATGTGTTTTTACTGGTGGGCTGGTTGGCCAAACGGGTAGTGGTGTCGAGTTTGTTGGCATCGAAGTTATTGTACTTGTCTTTCGAGAATCACCAGCCTTTCGAACTCTTGTGACGAGGATTAATTCGACCACATATAAGATAAAAAAAAACCGAGTTTGCTCTCACTAACCTTCTTGTAAACATAAGGTTGTTCTTCATTCTTGATGAAGTCAAACCCTTTGACCAATTCATCAAAACGAATGTTCTAACTCCGAGATACTTGCTATAATCCATAGATGGATTTATGAAGCTTGCATACCTTTCTAGCTTCCTATGAATAGACAAAACCCTCATGTTATGTCATGTACAAATCCTTACTTAGGTTTTCATTTAGAAAAGCCGTTTTGACGTCCATTTGCCATATTTCGTAATCGAAATATGCAACAATAGCTAGAATGATCCGGATAGACTTAAGTATAGCGACAAGCGAGAAGATTTCATCATAATCAACACCTTGAATTTGTTTGAAACCCTTTGCTACCAGTTGTGCTTTATGAATTTGAACATTTTCATCTATATGTATCTTTTTCTTAAACATCAGTTGGTGGCTTTGTCATATATGCATGTTTCTGTGTCGCACCATATTAGTGATCCCATGATTGATTTCAATGGGGTTGTACTCAACAATGAGCTTCACGAGGAGGTGTTCCGAGATGGAATAGTTCGTGACATTGAGTCCGACGATGGTTGGAGCTCGACCAAAAACGAAGCACCTACTCCGCTTTTCTTCTCTGAGGAAGGCCGTGTTCTTCAAAGTGTAATGGTTGAGATCCCATCGTCGTATGCATTCGAGGATGTCAGAATGGTTGGTAACGCTGTCCGTGCAAATGGGTTGAAGTGCAGGGATGGCATTACGGGCCCGGATAATGACATCATACGCAAGGACATGTTGTTTTCAAGTATAGAGGATATGAAGATTTGGCTACAAGAATACTTCGTGAGGCATCATCGTCCATTTGTAGTACAACACTCTGATGTGAACAAGAGGTATACCGTGAGGGGGTGCGGATGGAAGGTATGGGGCCGGAAAACTAGGGATAAACAATGGAAAATAACAAATGTGAAGCAGCCTCACTCTTATGGGACTGCACGAGTGTCCGGGGAGCACCTTCAGGCGACCGCTAATTTCATTGCTAGGCGCATAACTGGGGTTGTGGCTGTCGACCCTGATGTGACTGTCGCCACCCTTATTGAGGCTATATTTGAAGGTATATGGGTAGGCTACACTAGCTAGTAATTTAAAAATTCTACCACGTAAACTCGGAAGCTATGCAAGGAAGAGATCATAGATCATTACTACTAGACACATAACGTAGCGAAAGAAGAGTTGGAGCAGCCTGATCCAACATTGAGCGCATCGATGTAGTGGTCATAGTCGATCGTCCAACGTCCTCGATGCCGATCGTCTCCTCCAGCAACCAATCGCCTTCCTTGTTGAAGATCATGGATCGTCCTTGAGTGCAACAGCAACTGTAGCAGCATCTCTATGATATCCACACGTCCAGGATGGAACACTATACGCCAGTGTGCTAGCACCAACTTGCATGGTAGGATCTTCGAGAGGATGGCAGATAGGGTTTCGGTGGAGCAACTCACATTGTTTATCTCTCTATCCCAATAGCCTTAAGCATCCCCTTATAAAGAGTCCATGACAGATCCTATCCGAACTTGTTTATTCTAACCCATTAAGTGTGTGACCTGTAGATTCATGTATAATCGATTGTGACTCGAAAACACCTTTCCGACCACTAGTCGTTAGCGGTTCCTAACAGGACATAACGATTCCCAAATACACATAAATTATATCGGATGAACCTTAATGCAATATGATCTACAACCATATCCTTATCACTTACGACCAGCCCGTATATCTATGCGACCAATTCATATTTAGTCATGACCAGTTCGTAATTCCTTACGACCAGTTATGATTATGTTCGACCAATCTACGACCAGCTCGTATCTCTATACGACTAGTCCTTGTCTAGTCGAACTAAACGACCTACTTGTGTATTCTCCCTTTGCCTCACGATATCTGGTTGAACTCTAGCTGAGATAATTTATCATCCATAGACTGTTCAATATTTTCTCGATCAAATGACGGATAACTTCATGTGGTCGACTCTTCGACCACTAGCGGCATGACCATGCACTTTCTTTATCTGACCACATCGAGTGGCCCTAAGATATCTCTTCTATTATGTTAAGAGGGGCAAATCCCATATCCGGCCAGTCACATCCCTCCGTATATTTTATAGCATACCCAAAAGCTACCTTTATAACTACCTAGTTACGGAGTAGCGTTTGGCAACCCCTAAGTGTACTATTACACATGTAGAAAACCATGCTAATCTCAGGTCTAAGGATTATACATCATCATTGCTTGAGACCAATTGATAACACAAAATCATAATAATCTCAATAGTATCTCAAGGTGGGTCAATCCAACATCATATTCTCTAATATGTGTTCATATTATTGATTCGATATCCCTATATCCATGACCGGTGAAATATGGTTATCAATCAATACATGTGTTGGTCGATAAGTCACTACTATTCCAACCAGTGACGTCCGACCAGGGATACATTTTAGAATGACATCATGTAAGTTAAAGAGTTTCACCAACAAGTCACATACTTGTCAATATTTATAACTGATAAATCATTCAAGGAACATTATAACATTTATAACTGATAAATCATTCTATAAATCATAAACATAGACGTGATACAATCATCTTTATGATTGCCTCTAGGGCATATCACCAACAGTCTCCCACTTGCACTAGAGTCAATCATACAGGTGCCGAATACCCACAGCTCTTGTGTGCACCTCATGCTTAGGTTACGGGAGATGTTTTATCAACGGATCAGCAATATTTAAATCTGTGTGCACTTTGCATATCTTCACATCACTTCTTTCAATAATCTCACGAATAATGTGATATCGTCGAAGTATGTGTTTGATTTTTTTATGCGATCTAGGTTCCTTAGCTTGTGCAATGGCTCTACTATTATCACAATAGAGATCCATTAGACTAGAATCACTAGAAACAACACCCAGTTCATTAATAAACTTCCTAATCCATACGACTTCTTTTGCAGCTTTGGAAGCCGCAATGTACTCAGCCTCTGTTGTAGAATTAGCAATTGTTCTTTGCTTGGAACTTTTTCAGCTTACTACTCCTCCATTAAGACAAAACACAAACCTAGACTGCGATCTGAAATCATCCTCGGTTTGGAAGCTAGCATCGATGTAACTATTTATGACCAGCTCTTCCTCACGACCAAAAACAAGGAATGCATCATTAGTCCTTCTCAAATACTTTAGGATATTCTTGACTGCTATCTAGTGACCTTCACCTAGATCTAACTGATATCTGCTTGTAACACTTAGAGCATATGACATATCTGGTCGTGTATAAAATATGGCATACATGATAGATCCAATAGCTAAAGCATATGAAATTCTACTCATTTTGTCTCATTCTTTAGGTGTCGAAGGACACTAACTCTTACTAAGACTAATTCCATGTGACATGGGCAAAAATCCTTTCTTGAAATCTTTCATGTTGAACCGCTTCAACACCTTGTCAATGTACATATCTTGGCTTAATGCAATTAGTCTTTTAGATCTATCCTTATAGATCATTATGCCTAAGATATATGCTAGATCTCCTAAATCTTTTATCGAGAAACTATTTCTTAATGAAGTTTTAACATATTCAAGTATAGGAATGTCGTTTCCGACCAGTAATTTTCATCCACATATAAGATCAAAAAAATGAGTTCGCTCCCACTAACCTTATTCTAAACACAAGGTTCTTCTTCATTCTTGATGAATTCAAACCCTTTGACCATTTCATCAAAGCAAATATTTCAACTCTGAGATGCTTGTTTTAATCCATAGATGGATTTCTAAAGCTTTCATACCTTTCTAGCTTTTTGTGGATCGACAAAACCCTCAGGTTGTGTCATGTACACATCCTCACTTAGGTTTTCATTTAGAAAAGCCGTTTTGACATCTATTTCTTAATTGAAATATGCAACAATAGCTAAAATGATCCGGATAGACTTAAGCATAGCGACAGGCAAGAAGGTTTTATCATAATCAACACCTTGAATTTGTTTGAAGCCATTCATTACCAGTCGTGCCTTATGAATTTGAATATTTTCATCCATATCTATCTTTTTCTTAAACACCCGTTGGTGGATTTGTCATATATACATGTTTCTACATCGCACCATCTTAGTGATCCTGTGATTGATTTCAGTGGGGCTGTACTCAGCAACGCGCTTCACGAGGAGGTGTTATGAGATGAAATAGTTCGTGATGTTGAGTCCGACAATGGTTGGAGCTCGACCGAAAATGAAGCACCCACTCCACTTTTCTCCTCTAAGGAAGGTCGTGTTCTTCAAAGTGTAATGGTTGAGATTCCATCGGTGCATGCATTCGAGGATGTCAGAATGGTTGGTAATGCTATTTGTGCAAATGGGTTGAAGTGCAGGGATGGCATTGTGGACCGAGATAATGACATCATACGCAAGGATATGTTGTTTTCAAGTATAGAGGATATGAAGGTTTGGCTACAAGAATACTCCATGGGGCACCATCATCCATTTGTAGTACAACACTCTGATGTGAACAAGAGATATACCGTGAGGTGCGAAACGAGGTGCGGATGGAAGGTATGGGGGCAGAAAACTAGGATGAACAATGAAAAATAACGAATGTGAACCAGCCTAACTCTTGTGGGACTACACAAAAGTGTCCAGGGAGCACCTTCAAGCGACCGCTAATTTCATTGTTAGGCTCATAACTAGGGTTGTGGCTGTCAACCCTGATGTGACTTCTTTGCTAGGTTCATTAAGCACCTCGTGAAGTATGGGAAAGCATGGAGGGCAAAGTAGAGAGCGATGCAGTTACTGTAGGGTGATTGGAAGGAGGCTTATGGGATGCTACCTTGGATCCTAAGCACTATGTAGACCAAGAACCCAGGTATGGAGTTTTATCCTTGGCACATGGAACGAACGGAACCCGATGAAGGAGCATTGAAACATGTTCCCAGGTGGGTGTATTGGTCTTTTGGGCAATTGTTGATGATCAAGTTGTCGATCTTACAAAATAAATAAAAAAATTGACTAAGAGTTCCTAGAAGGAAATGGGGTTACTCTTTATTGCAATAAACTAGCTATTACAAAGATGTCATAGTCAAGGTGACAGACTAGCCCTAATTACACTTAGTATATTGCTTGCTAAGCTTTGGTTTGCTTCAATTGTCTTCAGATATAATCCAATTGTCTTCTTATCCTCCCTTTGTTGTTCGTCATCCACCTTAAATAATTGGCACCTTTTGGAAGTGATGCGTTTGGTCAGGGAGACAGTTATAGTCAGTGAAATGCTAACTAATCGCCAGTTGGTTTTAGCAGGAGGTGAAATAACTATGATACAGTTATTGCCAGTGACTTAGGGCTGTAAACATCATGTGGTTTGGGGTTGATAAGACACATGTCCCATTCTTCACATGGAAGGAATGTATTTACAATCGGGTCCAAGTATCAGTTCCAAGACTCTTCGAGCAGTCGTCTAGTTGAGCAATGGATATAGGGCCCCTCCAACCAGGTTACTCACAGAGCAACATCTGGAATTCTAATGACCACAGGGGTCATTAGCCATGAGGTTTATGACCACATAGGCCGTGTGTCTTTTAATTAAATGTAAAACCAATATTTAGTAATTTAATCCTCGTCAGCAATGCAAAGAGGCCTTCTAGCATTGCAAGCCTATCTCATCAGTTGACGCCACATTCCTAACTAGGAAGTACTATGGTGCCTTGATGGTCGCTGTGGGTATTGATGCAGAGGACCAGCTGCTTCCACTAGCATTCGCACTTACCGAGGGTGAGAACAATGTCAGCTGGCAATGATTCATAGATAGAGTTCATCTTCACCTTGTTGGGTCTGGACGGAAGGTTTGCATCATCTCGGATAGGAACCACGACATTATGAATGTTGTGAAGAGCAAACTTGATGGATGCTGAGATGTGCTGCATAGGTGGTGCATGCGTCACTTAGCGAATTTTTTTTTAAGCAATGCAATAGGGAAGATCTCACAAAAAAGTTCAAGTTGTTGTACAGATATTTAGAGAAGAGGGACTTCAAGGGCAAGCTGAACCAATGAGAAAATAAGTGGTTGGACGAGGTCTTACAGCATAAGAGAAAATGGGCACAGGCATATGATGAAGCTGGATGTAGGTATGGTATGATGACCACGAACATCTTGGAGGTGTTCAACAATGTTCTAAAGGGCATCCATGCAATACTAGTATCATCCATCGTGGAGTACTCATTTAGGAAGAACAACTCATACTTTGTGGATCGGTGGACCCATGCAAGAGATGCATACAATGTTGATGAGCGTTGGGGTGCGGCTGTTACCAAACACCTTGCTCTGGCGGAGGACGAGTCATGCAACTAGGAGGTAGACGAATACGAGTCATGCAACTATGAGGCAGACGAATACGATCCGACTTTGCATATCTACGCCGTTAGGGCAGCTGGGGGCACATCGATATGGGGTAAGCGTTATGGAGGCCGAAACCTTAGAGTGAACCTGACTGCGGGAGATTGCACTTGCATGGTCCCGGCTTTGCTACATATGCCATGCCCGCACATCATCACCGCATGCCGCATGCGTGGTGTGAGCTGCCTTTCAAACACCTTCATTGGCGAGGAATTCTCAAAGCTAGCCACGATGAGGATTTGAGAGAAGAGGTATCCCATTTAAACATAAAACAAATAAGTGATTAGTACTAAAATTAAATAGAATTAGAAAGAAAAATTCAGAATTTTAGGAGAGGAATGGACCGCCAACCCATTTTCAAATGGGGAAACCGGTCATAGTGGCCCGAGGCCCATGGCTTCCCACTAGAAGGCAAGGGGGGAACAACCAAACCCTAGCCACCCTTGCTACTGTGTCGCCGCCCTACTACATTAGCCGCCACCCCCTTACTGCTCCTCCTCTCCCAAGCGCCATCCTCCCTACTGCTTTGTGCTATTGCCGACCAGCATCAAAGAGGAAGGGAGAAGAGAGGAGAAGGAAAGAGAGGAAGATCTTGTGGGTAACTATCTTGAACCTTTAGAAGTGCCCTTGGATAACGCCTTTTCATTTTTTAGATCATTTTGTCTTTGGAAATGTAGACGAACTTTCTGTCCAAATTTGTCCAGATTAGGGCAGAGCGTTGCGAGGGTGATTTGGGATAGTTAGGCTGAGAATTAGAATTCAATCTAGTTAGATAAAAGATAGTATTTTTCGTTAGCTTTCTTTAGAGTAGTGGGTCCCGAATTTGGTTGGGTAGAATGTAAGTCATGATTTCTGTAAGCTAACTGTCTATTTAGTTTGTCGAGTTCATGGCAGAGTGCATAAACCTATAGATTAAGAATAGAAGATGGGTTGTTTTGGAGTTTCGATCTGCATGAAAAAGGTAGATAACGTCTTAAGGATTCCAAATAGTATAAGATCATGATTTTTTGAGTTGTAGATTATAAGTTATGATTTTTGAAATTCAGCTATTTTGTTTTGGACAGAACAGAGTTCAGGGAGTAAAACATGAATGTTTTGGGTTGTGATTAGGAGATGTGTTATTTATTTCTTTTGTAATGTTGTACTGCCCTTGGATTTTTATTTTAGGGTGTTTTATGATTGCTCAGGTGGTGGTGTGAATCAGGGGGCAGGGCCCTTTATTCATCATCCTTCGTCACACAGTTGAGGCAAGTGCTTGGTATAATGGTGGACAATAAGTCACTTTCGTTGTCTTGTTGATTAATTACCATGAGATTTAATAATGTTTTGGTAAGTTATTCATGTGTCATGGTATTATTGATGAAAAAGTAAGATTGTGTTGATGATGCAACTACCATGGAGATGACATGGTGAAATTATTATTGCTTAATTGTGATTAACTACCATGGGGATGGCATGGTAATGTTGTTAAAGATAGATTAATTATTGCATCATTCATTTGCATCATTTCATTGATCCTTGAGACTTGGGCTACGTGGTAGCCAAGTAATAATAATTTTGAGGTCTCTATCATGTTTTAGATGGGCATAAGATCCCCACACTTGAAGAGTGTGGGCTTGAGGTTCCTGTGCAAAAGGCATAGGCTTGGGTATGTATCAACGGATGCATACCCCGCATTACTGGTAATTGCAAGAAGAGAAGAGATGTGCATTCGTGGCATTTGCATCGCATGAAAATAAAAGATGAGAATTTATGAAACCAATGTGAATGACTATATGTAAGCCATATTTGTGTTAAAGAACCTGTTCATAAGGTTTTGTTTATCGTATTGGCGGTACTTTATTTTAGTGTAGTTCACGTTGATTTACACCATGATTAACAAATTGGCGATACTAGTTTTAACAAGAGAACCCTTATAGTGAATTGGTGTTACAGTTGTGTTGACCCTTCGAGGTGAACTTGTTTTCCTTGTAATTGCGATAGTCAGTTCCTCCACGTGAGTTTTATTGTTATGTTTTAATTTTCTCATTACGGTTATCATGCTCATATAGTTGTTAATTGTTTTTATCACATCTCCAAATTAATAAAGAGGATTATTATACATCTCATCAGCATGCATCATGTTTTGAAACATTTACACAAATTATTGCACTTGGAAAATCTCAAACAAACATTAAAACATACAACTTTAGTTTGAACTTCCAAAAGAAATCAATAACAAAAACTTATGATCATCTTCTGGAACTAATTTATTCAAATATTATATTAATTATCATGAATTAATATATATTTTCCAGATTTATGGGACTAGATACAACCCTCAAAAAATTCAAACACAATTAAATGATCTATCCTAAGTTTGAATATAAAATATATGAAATGTATTATGAAAAGTAAGGTTTAATAATTTTATGGACACTAGACCTTCCCAGGAACCTCTCTGAATTATTTCAGATTTTTAGGAAATTTATTTCTATTTTTAGTAGCTTGGTCAAAGTAGAATTAGTTTGATTCAAAATCAGTCAAACCCTACATTGTTCCTCGGACTCGAATCTAACCTCGACCCGAACCACTTGACTCGGCTGAGTCAACTAGCTACACCGCGCAGAACCCAACACGCAAACCGTCCAATTTGAAATCAACCGTTAGGATTGAGCGGGAACGTTCAGACCGCCGAACAACCCTCGTGATCTGGACCGTTAAAATTCAATCGGACCGACCAAAACGATTGGGAACGTTCGGACCGTCCGAACGCCCCTCTTGATCTGAGTCGTCCAATCAAGATCGAATGGTCTAGACAAAATCGACTCAAGCAACTTGACTGAGCTCAATCTCTTAGCTGTACTGACCGAGCCGCATCGCACCGCACCACGCCGCTCTCGCTCTCACTGACCGCTGGACCCTACCTATCGGAATCATCTCCAACCTCTCGCTGCAGCCCTCAGGCATCCTGTGCTACGCGGCCGTGATGCCCTGAGTTGCTCTATGATAGACAATGTCAATCCACAGCCTCGATCCACCACTCATGGGGCTTCCTCACTTCACGCCACCTCCACTATGTCATCTTCCTCGGGTTAAAACACCCTCTTTCACCTCGTTTCAACTCATTCTTTCTCTCGATGTCTGAGGAAGAAGAGGCTCTCATCCGCTCTCTACTCTGGTGAGCTTCAACCACGTGGTTCCTCTCGGCTCTATCTTCAATGCCGGTTCCATTTTTGCTAAGCTCAGCTCCTACTTTGCCTTGTAGCTTCTGGACCATTTTGGTGTCATTCGACCACTCCAGAGCTTGTTCCGACGGACATCCTCGACCCATCTTCATCTCCGGTGAGGTTCTTGACTTTTATTTCACGTCATATCGTGCCATCTAGCATGACATTGAAAACACCTAAACCTATTGGGACAATGCATGGCAGGATTTTGCGAATTTGAAGGATTGTATGGCCGAAGAACAGTCCTTTCATCTCCCACTTTGATTCGGTAAGCCATTGTCTCATTCATTGTTTCCTTAGCATCCTCATAGGATCTTTGAGCTATTCCGAGCATTCACTTGTCTTAGTTTTGCTCAAATCATCCTCTCCTCATAAAGCAGTGCCGCCGCCGTCATCTTCTTCGACACCGACGCAGCTCCAGTCGTCCACAAGTTCCCCGAGCACCCTTCTTTGCTCAAGTAGCTCTCTCATAGTCCCTAGATGCCTTGTCACTCACTGAATGGATGCTGCGGAGCTTTACTTCTAGCATGCATGTTTCGTCATATGAGCGCCGCTGCTCATCTCCGGCTAGCTGTCGTTCTGGTCCACCTTAGTGCCGAGACCACTCCCTTTAGGTGCGCAGCACTATTGCGCACCTATCCCAGTCCTTGGCCGGTTCCACCATGGCGTGTAGCACCGGTGAGCCGCCGGGCAAGTGTATTGGACGGAAGTCCCATTGTCGTACGCGGGCCAGCACTGTAGCAACATGATTAGGCATAATAGCAATGATTAGCATTTAAGTCCTTTCTTAACAAAAGCTAATGTATCGCTTACATGTGGGACCACGCATAGAAAACATTTGGAATAAGTGAAACCGTAGAGTGGCTAACCTGTGGGCCTAGTCACTTTAGCGCCGCACCCTGTGCATGTGCACCGATGGACCCAGTTCTTGGAACTGAGCCTATGACAGGCGGGCACCGCATGTTAGGGCGAATTTAAATTCAGAGTTAAAAAGGAAAAAGCACGTTGTTCACTAGCCCCACTGGTCAGTGACTGCAGCTAGGTTAGCTGTCGGTAAGAAAAAGTAGAAATGCGTTATAAAATCTGAACATCAGTTTATTTACACACTAAAAATTTGTATTAACTTCTAAAGTGCATAACTAAATCATGTTAACTCCAAAAACAGTGAAACCACTTTTTATAATTTTAATTTTAAGTAAACTTATTTCTAAAATGGTTTCAATCTTACCTTTGTCACAGAAGATATAGTTTGGGCAAAGTGATCCCAAAACTAATTATTTTTACACTATAAATGCTGATAACTTTAGAAATTCATAACTAAATCTTGAAAACTCTAAATGAGGTAAACTCAACTATTTTGGTCTTATATTATTATTTTCTGTTTACCTATATAATCATTTGTCCCACTACTGCTCTACAAATTTTGCCCAAATTATTAAATTAAATGAACAGTAACCGATTGTATTTAAATTGGATTTTTCCGGCGACTGAATTTCAAACTACTATAAATTCTACATACTAAATCCAAATGGAATAATTATTTCACCTAAATTTATCTAAAATCATGACTTAGCCACTGTAGAAAAATCATGCCTTTTTGAGTATTTTGATTTTTATGGTATTTCTTGGTGTTTATTTGTATCTTTATTCTATAGATCCCAAAGCAATTGATATTGACTCATACACCACTGAGAGCGAGCAATTAGACTACCAGCAAGGCAAGCATCATTTGAACTTTCTTTTGCATCATATTTGATCCCGGTTTTGTTAAGTTAGTGCAATGATAATTGCTTGCATGCATATTTTGTTATGTCGCTATTTTTGTGATGTGTAGATTAGTTATCTCCTATTCATTGAGGTTGACGAGGATCTAATAATCCTCATCTTACTATTTATCTATAATTGAGTATTAGGAGTAAATATGACATCACACGGTTATCGAGTATACCCTCTTACAATAGTAAGGGAGAAATCAATCAGGTGGTCGTAAGCTTTTCTACGACCACCCCCATAGTCGTAGGTTCTCCTATGACTACCACGTAATCGTAAGTCCTCCTGCGATTACCTCCGGTCGTAAGTCTTTCTACGACCAGTACCTAGTCGTAAGCTTTTCTACGACTACCCCCTAGTCGTAAGTCCTTCTACGACCAGTCCTGCCACCACTTCTCCACAGATGGCTAGGTCCACTCGCTAGTAGGCCTTATTAATTGTGAGATCTGAGCAGTCAAGATACATAGTTATTCTCTAGAATAACTGCAGGTAACTCACCATTATCTCCGATTGATAACTGTCAGGCAGCGTGGGGAGGTTACTACTCCGGTGATTACTCACATTATTACGGAATAATGAGGCGCCCCCTGACCTGGAATGACTACCTCTCCACATACTATAAATAGACATCTTTCAGAGAGAATGAGGAGGGACTTTTGAGAGGCAATCAGTTGTAGTATTAGCGCAAATCTTTCTCACTGATTGTAACCAGGATACCCAATACAATACACACAGGAGTAGGGTTGTTATTCTCTCTAGAAAAGGCCCGAACCTGTATAAAAATCCCGTGTCTCTTGTGTCTACGCGATCAATTGTGGAGACCCCCCCGAATCAAATAATCTTTATGTAAGATCGGTTCTAAAACACCGACAGATGTTATCCTTGAATTATTCCAATATCAACATGCTTAAGATAGGATGTGTGAATTATATGGTATGGGATTGCTTAGCCATGCAAGTCTAGACGCGATAGAATGATTGTCGGGAATAACCCGACAATTATGGGGTACACAAATTTTACTATCTTCTTTCTATTCCAGATCTTTGTATCAGTTTCTTAAGTTAATTTTTTTTGTCATTTTAAAAGAGTTTTGAGGTCTAGACAAGTGGTTGCTAGTGAGGGTGCCTTCGTGCACGAGATTGGGTAAGCGGTGGACTTGTCTGGACCAACAAGGACCGAACTTTGGTAACGTTGTTGATTCAAGTAAAACTCGTGCTACCACACGCAGGATATGGGTACCATTTGGTCAAGTAGGGGGAAGGTTTTATTGGTTTAGACCGCAGGTGGTGTGAGGACGTAGAGACCGTGAAATCCTATGTTCCTTAGGAACCCAGTGTAGTATATACTGTGCGGGTGAGCACGATTACTTATGTTGGTTTCGCCCAACATACTAACTACCTTACACTAGCCCCTCCGACACAACATGTGTGCCCGCTTAGCATTTGCTATATGCTTATGTACTAAGTTAGGATTCATCTCGCGATCTTCTTGCTGAAAAATACCGAATCTCGATTTCCCCGGCCGACACACCATAGGAAGTGTGTTAGTTTTCGTGGTTTATGGGCTAGTCGAGTCATATGGGTAAAATAGTACACCTCTATAGAGATAAATTTATTCGAATAGCCGTGTCCGCGGTTATGGACAATCGCTTGAGTTCGGGAGTTACTATTGTTAGACTTTGAACTTAAATTGTGGTTAAACTTGGTATCCGCCATGAATGGGATGTTCATGCATTTTGTTTTATCAAAGTGGGCTGCCACTTTGTTGTTTGTTTGATTCATTTGTTATTCAATTTATTACTTTAACACATACTTTACTTCTACTTCAAATCTGATTTTAAAATGGCAAATGAAAAACTAGTATGTGTAGGTTATAAATTGTTGCGTCTTTTTGCAAAACTAAGCCACTATGAGCCATCCTTTGAATGACCTTATGCATAATTAATTTTACCTTTGTGTAAGACTTGCGAGTACCTTTGTACTCAACCAGTTTGTCTACTGGTTTTCAGGTGAGGAAGACTTTGAGCCCGTTGAGCTCGTTAGCACCGATTTAGGCGACGCTAACGAGTAGTGCTATTATTTAACTCCTAGTCGGTTGCCGATGGGTTATGGGCATACAATGCTAGAATTTTGGTTTATTTACTTTGCTTCCACTACCACTTTAAGTGTTTTATTGAATTTGGACGATCGGCCCTTTTGTAATAGTTGTAGACTTAAACTATTAAGATATATGTCTTTTGAACTATCAATGTATGAATGTTGTATGGATGTGATCAATGCTGAATGTGAGTATGAGGCATGTTGGTTGCTGATCTTGGGAGCCAACATGATCTCATGCTCACTGTTCGTGGCTTCCATTTTAACTCACTAAGTGTGGTGCTCGGACTGTTGGAGAATCAACTATCATGTAGTGCTCACAAAGGAAGAGCACGCATGATCATCGGGGCACTAGTTTTTGGTTCAGCCTTTCGCTTAGATGGAGTTAAGTTGGAATCCATTCACGGAGACCTAAAGTTATCTCCATAAGACCGAGAATACCTTGGTCTTACAGATATAACCTGGGGGTCCCCACAGTTTTGAACTCCTTAAATATCATTGTTTTAAAGGAAATGCTAACAAATTTTAGAAAAAAATTATAGTTTAGTGAGAAACCTTTACTTCATTATGATGGAATAACTTTTAGGTTTTATGGATATTGTTTAATCCTAGATGATTGATTAGGCCTTGTTTGTTCATTACATAGAGTTTATTCATTTGGATAATGCATAATTTGTGGATTTTTATCCTGTTATGCTTCTAGTTTAATTATTTAGGTTTTTCCAATCTTTATTCATATTTTATTATGAACCATGGACGGTTTTGTTAATGGGTTGTTTGCTATAGTTTTATTGAAAGTTGGTGTAAATTAAACTATTATGGTTGTTTAGTGGTATTCCAGGCTCAGTATTGGGCTAGGGTGTTACAGTTCGAGCCTTACCATGATCCCTTGCATTGGCCACCCTATGTTGAGGAGGAATACATTCCCGACAAAGAAATGGTGAACAAGCGACGCGGTAGGAGGAAGAGGAAAAGACTTCGTAACGATATGGACCGGTCACAGTAAGCTGGTAAGGACATGTATAGCCTAGGGGACTTCGACGACGCCACCATAACCAACCAGATCTCGAGTGTCATCAACACGGCCACACCAAGGCAAAGCACATGCATAAGGATTGCCAATAGCGTAGGTCTGGCGACGTTGTTCCTGTATCCAACAGGACGTATCTTGCACCCCTAAGGTAACTACCATTGTCATGATGCAAAGAGCTTTGTTGTGCCTTTATTGTGTTCACTCTATTGCATTTTCTCCATTGTTTTATACTTCATGTGTACTAACAAAAAAAATCTTCTATTGCATGACGCCTCAACACCAGCAGTACGCATTGCTCATCTCAGAGTACTACAATGACCAACGTGCACACCTTATAGCCGACAAGGGTGTGGTGAGATTTCTTGTTCCGTTGTTCAATCATGTGTTTAACTTTTTGACCATGTGGTGCACTTCACTTATGTCTATGCAAATTTTTTTGGTAGGTACTCCAGCCACTTCGCCCTCGGACCCACACCCCTCTGGACTGGGATGAGCAGTACATGTCGTATGCCCACGATGCCGGTTTCCTTCCCTTAGCACAGATTGTCACCAACGGGCTTCCCCCCATGGACGATGTTGCACTTACAGCACTGGTGGACCAATGGTGCCTGGAGATGCACACATTCCACCTCCCATCAGGCGAGATGACCATCAGACTACAGGATGTTGCTATGGTTCTTGGCCTTCCCATAGAAGGGCTTCCTGTGACTAGATATATCAATAGCGCGGTTGGCATGATCAGATTGGCGAGTGGCTTTGTGTGCGGCGGACGATCCGGCTAAGGACGCCAGGGACAATCAGTCGTCCACCATGCTTACATCATGGTTTAGCAGTCGTATTAGTAGAGAAAGTTTGATGACAAGCGAAGATCTTCTAGAAGAGGTAGTTTTTAACTATGTAATAGGTGTTACGGATGGTGTAATTAATTGTAATTAATTTAGACGTAATTAATTTATTTGTAATTAATTAATTTATAATTAGTTAGTCATAATTAATTTAGTCGTAAATAATTAGCCATAAATAATTAGTTGAAATTAAGTAGTCATAATTAATCAATCATAGCTAATGAGTTGTAGTTAATCAGTCATAATTAATTAGTCATAATTAATTTAGTCGTAAATAGTTAGTCGAATTAATTTAGTCATATTTAGTTAGTCGTAATTAATTAGTCATAATTAATTAGTCATAGTTAGTTAGTCGTACTTAATTTAGTCAAAATTAACTGGCCTGAGGAATTGCGGATATGCAAGACCCTTGGCCACTCCACGAAGGATTGCCCCAACAGACTGAGCTCGTGTAGGCGTTCGTAGTCCATAGTCATGGAGGACTTCACCTCTGTGCATATTTGTATCATTTTAGTTCCACCGTTTGCATGTTGTAATACTAAAATTTGCACTCAGGATAATGCTATCATGTTTATGGTAACGGGTAGTGTTGTAATATTTGTGCCTTGAATGGCCATTGGTTGTAATATTGTGCACGTTCGTTATGTACTTTATTTTATTTTAATGCTTTATTTCCATGTATTTTGGCATTCTATTTGTTCTGAACTAACTAGACATTTAATCTCTTTCAGGCCATGGTGGGAGGGACCGAGGTCGAGCCTCCTCTACCGGAGCTACTCGAACCATTTTACTATGAACATCACCCTAACAAGTATAACAAGCTACATACGGGAGGATGCTCCAGCGAGTTGCCCACATATGAGTACAACTCCATCCGAGTAACATTTACAGTTGCCTCTTACATCTGATCTTATCACATATATCCTCCTCGAATGCAAGCAATCGAGGAAGGGCTGACATGCTGAGGACTGGGCGGCAGTATAGCAACAATGGACTATGGTGTGGGCGGAGATGGCGCACATCGAGGTTCTACACGAGCAGCGGTCGTACGACATTCGGACTTACCGTGAGTACATAGAGTGGTACGTACCACGGGTGTGCACTAGACTCATTTGTCCTCCGCCAAAGTGTTCAAGCATGTTACGCAACAAGAAAGGCCTGAGCACTCCTTCGATCGATGTGGAGCTTCGCGGCGTGTAGACACTGTAAAACACTCATAACTTATGCTCGCTTCAAACATGATATTTTTACTATTTGTTACTCAACAACTCTTTTGTGTCACTTCAATTTGACTGGGCCTAGTGGATGACACACGCATCCCAATCTGCCATTCGCGGGAGCGGCCATACCATTGGGGGGCTTCTCGGGGTGCTGAAACCCGTCTATGACGATGCCAAGCATATCGTCAAAAACTTGAGCTACGGTCAGACGAGAGACGACGTGCTTCTAAATGCTCACTGAATAGACCGACCTAGTTCCCCGCCTAGGTCAGCACGGCCTAGTGAGACCAGGGGCTGTCCTAGTGCTCCTGTTGGTTATCCACACCGTGGATCGAAGAGGTAAGTTATGTTCAATTTACGCCCTGATTATTTATTTTGCCTTAGGTTGTGCTAACATCATGCCATCGTCTAGTCTCACATCCATCGGGATGCATCACTGGTTTGATCAACGTTCATACGACCGCCCGCAGATGGAGGAGACATTGCATGACCTAGTGATACTAGCAGCCATCCTAGCGCTCCTTGTCGGTCATCTGCATTGCAGATTTTGCCTTATGTTGTGCTAACATCATTTCATCTTGCAGCCTTAAGTTGGGCATGGGGGTAATGACGAATCAACTAATGAAGATGTGGTCTTCCCAGCTACTACCATGTAGGGCTACACCATACCTAGATTTGGACCGTACCACCCAGGGTGCCCCTAGCCTACGGTGAGTAGTATCATGACCAGTTTAGAGGCATGTACCACGGCGACACATCGTAGCACCATGGCGAGCATGCAACTACAGGGTACTGACACGTAGAGCCCTGCCACACCCGAGGCTGTTGGTACATCATACAACCACTGCCAGAACTCCGTCGCACCCTCGGTCATTCGTACATCGTACCTAGGAGGCCCTAGCTCTAGGGGCGGATTCATGGAGTTGTTCATTACTGATATGATTGTAGGTGGTAGCGAGTTTGGCATGACTTAGCTTGACGACGCAGAACTTAGATAGACTCAGCTTGGCCAGAGTCAGCTTGCTGAAGCACCTCAGCCAACTCAACGATCTCCCTACGTTCTCTGCACAAAGACACGCTCTTTGGACCGTTGACATACCCCACAGGACATGCCCAATGCAAGACCAGGACGTGGACACAAACACAACAAGCATGGAGTGGCTCAGATGAGTGAACCATATTGTAGCCTATAGTGTACCATTGTACTTCTTTGCATTGCACATGTACATGTTTCGTATCAGTCCTTATGTAATCACATTTTATACATTATGTGTGTATGTATCCAGGATGTTGTACGCTTATGTTGTACCAAATTTGTATGAATTGTAGGATGTCTATAGCCTATAGCATCTTTTCAAATCGAATTGACCACACCCTGTTATGCCACCTTTCTCATAAAGAATTGATCACACCCTACCATGACACCTTTTCATACCGAAACGACAACCCAGACCAACTTTTCGCAGTGAGTTGGCACCACTCACCAGTCATCCCACCTTTTCAAAATGAATAGACCACACCCTGTCATGCCACCACTTCAAACCGAATTGACCGCACACTAACACGGCACCTTTTCAGACCGAATTGACACCCCAGATCAGCTTTTCTTAGTGAGTGGACAACACTCACCGGCCATCCCACCTTTTCAAACCGAATTGATCGCAAGCTGCTAGGACACCTTCTCAAACCAAATCGACAACCTGGACCAGCTTTTCGTAGTGAGTGGACACCACTCACCAGCCATCCCACCTTTTCAAAATGAATTGACCACACGCTGCCACTACACTTTTTCAGACCGAAATGACAATACATACCAACCTTTTGTAGTTGGTAGACACCACTCACCAGCCATTCCACCTTTTCAGAACAAATTGACCACACCCTGCCACTACATCTTTTCAGACCAAAATAACAACACGGACCAACCTTTTGCAGTGATTAGACACCACTCATAAGTGATTACACCCTATCATTCGTCATAATTTCCACCATCAGCACTACACATGTCGATGTTTTAGTATCGAACTTATGAAATGAATGCTGGGGGGCTCCTTAATCGGGACTACACAAGATGAGATACATGGATTTTAGACAAGTTCGGGCCTTCTCCTAGGAGAATAATAACCCTACTCCTATATTCTTGTATTGATCGTGTTTACAACAAGAAAGAAATCACCGAAGACTAGATCTAATGACTCATGTCTATTCTGTTGCTTCTGTCACCCTTCTTCTCTATCCACCGGTGTTATCCCTTACAAAGTGTCCGAAGGGGTGGCAGTTGTCCGTGCCAAGAGACGCCTCAACAGTTGATGAAATGTGCACGTTGAAGGCAGTTATTGTTAGAGAGACATCCCCACATCTGCCTTGCAGTTATGCCAGAGATAGAGAGTTATGTACAGTTATATCAGAGGATAATGACACATATTTATCTACTACGTATAAATAAACACAGCGCATAAGGTCCCTAGTCGATTGGGTCCATATGGTGGATTTTATCGACCATAGGGTGGTCGTGACTGACCTGGTCATAGTAAAGCTTACAACCATAAGGTGATCATAGCAGGACTTACGATCAGGAGGCGGTCGTAGAAGATCTTACAACTAGATGATGGTAGTAGAATGACTTATGCTCAGATGATGTTAGTAGTATAGGGTGGTTATAGAATGACTTACGACCACTAAGTAATTGTAATCTTCATTATCATTAATGATGAGGGGATACCTCTAAAGGTTGTGTATAGACACCATTATCTATAATAGTAAGTATAGATAAATAATTTAATTAATTTAGGATTATTAAATCCTCGTCAACACCCTATTCGCTTATAAAAAGAGGGAGAAGAGAGCTAGAGGAGAACACTACAACACCACAACCAACACTTCACTCCAACTTGTTTCTCACAACAAAGAGAAAGGAGGAGAACATTAGGTAGGCCTTGGAGATATCGAGCTATGCGGAGATGCTACGGAAGTGCAAGTGGCTTGTCGGGAAGACAAAAACCTACCTGAATTATTCAATGAAGGATGCACCTGTACTATCGGAGTTTCCACGCGCCGCAGTACGACTACGAAAACCCAGCTTGGATCAATCAATCCATACACCCAGCGACCGCCACCTAGGCGTATTACACATGCGAGGGTATCCGCGTAAGAGAATATCATATATACACATTAATTTTTCATATTTTACGTTGCAATCCACATATAGCTAACTTTGTCCGTGCATAATGGTAGCCGAGGAGCGTTGCTTCTTCTTCCAATGGATTGACGGCCCGAATATGTATGATAGAGCATTCATCGAGTAAAAGTACATGTTTAACCACGCGGTGCCACCCAAGGTCTTCAAACGCTGGAAACCTTATGTACCTGAGAGCGGGGAAGATAAGGGAAATGCAGCGATGGAGCCCAAGAGCGCCAAACAGCACGCGGAGGACGGTCAGGACAAGTGCGTCGTAGACAATGGGAAGGCTCCTGCTAGTGAGACTCGTGACCGTCCTAGCGCTCCCTGTAGCCTGGGCGCACTACGGATCGAAGAGGTAAATTATGTTCAATTTACATCATGATTATTGATTTGGCCTTAAGTTCTGCTAACATCATTCCATCTTCCAACCCGTCTTGCAGTACAGGACTACCTTTGGGACTTCCTGCGCCCATGCGTTTGCAGAAGACAAGGGGAAGGCACCGATTGTCCCATCGGGGGCTGGCCGACCTCCCGATTCTCCTGCTAAGCGGGTGCTTAGTATCGAAGAGAACTTCAAAGCCCAGTTGTGGGTTACCTTTGTGACCGCCACACCCACGGATCTGCAGGAGACAAGGGGTAGGCACCGATGGGCTGCCAATATTAACTTTGTGCCAATCCACCTTTAATTTTTTTCGATTCCAAAAAGGCGCACATGTATTCTAGGTGTTTTTGGTTTGTTGATTTGTGCATGTTGTCGTTTCTAATTCACGTAACCAAACTATGTGCGTCATGTTATTCACAACTACATTACGAAGTCTTTCAAATTTAATTATCAAATATTTCATCTATTTCAAATTTTATTCTCTTTTCCAAAAGGAATCGGTTCTACAAACACTACAACTATGATAACAGCGCGCATGTCAACCTTAAGCCCAAATATTTTTGTCATTTTGCTCCAGAGGGGGCTATTTTTGCTATTGTGGCACCAAACATTGCCAAATAAGCCAAAAACTCACATTCCAAATAGGGGGCATGAAATCATACGCATTCCTTGTGTGTCTGACTTTCTATGTATTATCACATGTACGAAAAATGGTCCAATCCGCACAATATTTGTTGTGTATTTCCTTGTATAGCTTGTATACACTCTAGTCCATTTATATGCACAAATCAATAAAGAGCGCAGGAAATCATGCGCTTTCCTCTTATACCCAACTTTCTATGTATTATCACATGTACAAAAATGGTCCAATCCGCACCATATTTGTTGTGTATTTTCTTGTATAGTTTGTACACATTGTACTCCACTTATATGCACAAATAAATAAACAATCGGTTGAGAATCCAGGGGACAGGAGGAATCTGGGCACCTGGCGTGTGACAGAGGGAGTCCGGGCACCGAGCGCACGACAGGGGGGGCGTTCGGGCGCCCACGACGTGGCAAGGGGGGTTTGGGTGCCCGACACGCAGCAGGGGGAATCCGGGAGCCCGTGGCGTGGTAGACGACACATGTCATCTACCGACACGTCTGCGGTGTTATTTTTGGCTTTTCACTCCAAAGAGAGCTATATTTGCTATTTTGACGACAAATAGTATCATTTAAACCAAAAACTAAAGTTTGTTATGCGGTGCAAAGAATCCAAATCCATTATTGTGGATGCTCTTACTCTCAATCTATCCTTCACCAATCGCACTCCAGAATTGGTGGTTCAGAATTTATTACACGAGAAACAAATTTTTAGCAGGAGTACATAATTCTCGAGCAATTTACATGGGAAAGTCTTTTCCTAGCTTGTTGATGGCGATATATATGCACTGGTTGGTGCTTTTTTGCCTCTTTCTGAAAGAAAATTTTCGTATGCCGGTCAATTTATGCTGATTTGTGCTTTGCCTTTTGGTCCCGGATAAGAATAAAATCAAGTGTGAAACGTGCCTCACATCTGTTACTACTTAAGCTTGTGGGCACAATGCATTGTACTGTTACGGTATGATAAAAATATTTTCTGCGATCGATTTTATTCAGCAAATGTTGATTTATTTTTTAGAGTATTTATGTGCAGTGTCTTCGCGCGGGATCACTCAAAACAAAACTTCAAAAATGTTAGATAGTTACAGCTCCATACCACGGAGGGTTGCTACTGGTAGTCATTCACTGCACGCACAATTTTAGAACATGGATTTGGGACATATCATGAATGAGAAAATGACTTGTAAATGTCGGTTCCGATATATGCATGCAACTTATCTATATTTTTTTGGAGAGAGAACCCGAACTTCTCAAGATTTTCATCAAATCAGTTTTTTTTTTGTCAAGACACCAAATCAGTTTTAATTTGTCGAAGCATAGGGGCAGTCCTAGCTATCGGGCGAGACTGGGCGGTCGCCGAGGTAGCCGGCGCCGACGGACCCCCCCTCCCTCCCGAGCGCCGACGGTCCCTTGCCCTTTCCCACTTCTCGGCTTCCTTCATCAGTTCAACGAACTCTACTGCCCTCTCCAGTCTCCAGAGGCCACACTCCACAACGGCACAACCCAAAGCGGCAAAGCCAAAGGTCAAGCCCACACCAGTACACCACAATACCACATCTCACCACTACACCTCACTTCGTCAGTTCGTCTTCATCATTTTCACTTCCCCCAATTTCTAAATGCCAACCCTAGGCGGTGCGGCGGTAGGCCGGCAGGATGAAGGCGGCGCGCGGTCGGCCGACACAGTGGCGTGGGCGGCCGTCGGCTGAGAGCCTAAGAGGGGTGAGCGCCGCACGCGCCACATCGCTAGCCACCTAGCCGCGAGCCAACGCCAACGCGCAAGCGCAGAGCGGCACGACGCGTCTGCGAGGCCAAACCGCCAGAGGGGGGCACGGGGGGCAGGGGGACAACGGTGTCGCCACATTGGTGAGGGCGTGTCGGCAGTCGGCGTGAAGCGGCCAGAAGCCCAGCTGCCCAGGGGGGGCGCCACGCACGAGTGGCCAGAAGCCTAGAAAGCTGAGAAAGGTGGAAATCAAGAATTCAAGATGGCTCCTGGTAATGCAAAGGCAAAGTCGAAAGGGAAAGGTATGAATTATTGAGCACTCAAGAGTCAAAATGCATCTTGTAATTCTTGAAAATTTGATGATGTGTGATACTGACATGCTGTGTTGTATAATTGATTGTGAATCACTGAATTGGATTGTGAATGGTGAATACTGTGATCCTCCCGTGATGTGTGATACTCATTGACTCACTGTGATGTATAATTGATGATGTGTGAATTTGATAGTGTCATGGTGAATTACTGAATTGGTGACACTGTGATGTATAATTGATGGTGAATTAGATTGTGATTGGTTGATTACTTTATTTGCTAGACGTAATTAGTACATTAGTAGTATGTCTTTCTGTTTGTCATGTTCAATAATTTATTATGAATTATGATGAATTAATTTGAATACTAACTATCCATCTACTTTTGACAAGTTGTTACTAGTAATTCAATAATTTGGTATTTTGTTAGCAAATTGTTATGTAAACTTCATTGATGAGGTACATTTTATATATTTGACATGTCTTTGTATATTCACATGATGCGGATTGTAGTTTTAGATCCATTTAGTGTTATATACTCAATTGAAAATGATTACAATGTGTATTATGTATGCCTTGCTTTATTATCGGATAATACTATTGGTTCGTTCTATCCAACCTAAATTTCAATATTGGGTCTGCCACTGTCCAAGCATATGCTCTCTCCATTTTTTTAGGAAAAAGTCTATTTTATAACCTTGAACTTTTCGAAAAGTCCGAAAATCAACCCTAAACTACAAAATCGGACATTCTACACCATCAACTATCAAAACTGTTTATTTTAACCCCCCCTCAACACAAATTGGGTGGTTTTGGATGACGTGGTGCTGACGTGGCCCAATATAAAATGGTTTGACTGACGTGGATGCCACATGTCATTGAGCTATAGTGTTTCTTCTCCCCCAAATCCCCAAATCGATCCAAGAACAGCGGGCGGCCGTGCCACCCGATTGTGAGGTACCCCTCGGCCTCCTCGACGCAGTGCCCCTCGCCGGAGAACAACCAGACCAGCATCCTCTCCTGCCAGAGTGCGCTCCACCCGAGCGGCACAGTGCTCAACCCAGCGTGCCCCAGCCTGTCCCACTGGCGCTCACGGTGTCGAGGGAGACGAACACCGCGGAGTAGTAGAAGAGCGCCTCGGTGAACTGGTCAAGGAAGATCTTAGGCTGCATGGAGGCAAAACATTCAAGAACAGCGTCGATAGGCGCCTGATCGGCCAGGTCAGTGAGGAGGCGATGGAGCTGGAGCACGGAGTTGACCACGATAGCCTCGTCGGGCTCGATCTGGAGCATCCACGGGCGAACCTCGATGCTCCATGGGCATACTCGTCGAGGCTATTCGTGGTAACCCCACGGAAGGAGAAGCGGACTCGGACGGAGCTCGTGACCTCCCCGCCTTCCCCATCTAGCTTTGCTCCGGCGCCCCCATGTTCCGGTGCCCCTAGCAACTGCAGCCGCTCCGCCACATGGAGCTGGATGCTGCCATCAAGGTCGCGGGCAAGGCCATCGTGTTCCTCTGGTCGCACTTCTTCTCCGTCTCCTCCTCCGAGGCCGCACCCACGCCAGCGATGGACCCTTCTCCATCTCCCCTGTCATCCCCACGGCCTCCTCCATAGGCTTGGCGCTGGCCTCGATGACCTCCTCTGCAGGCTCGATGCCGGGCTCGACTCGGTGACATGGAGGATCTTGACGAAGGCACCAGCAGAGGAACACGACGGCAGGAGGAAGACTTCACATCGACAGTGGTCGGGTATCGGAGGTGGTGGAGGTGGAGGGCGGGCAGGAGGAATACGTTGGAGCAGTAGGAGAGGCCACACGAGGCGTCCGGGTGGGCCTTGGCGGTGGCGTGGAGGTCTCCGAGGGAGAGGAGGAGGAGCAGTCGAGGGAGGCCGGGGCCGGCAGAGTTGGGGGCGGCTGGCCGGTTGGGGGCTGCGAGGGGCGCTGGGTCGGGGGGAGGATTGTGAGGAAGTGTGGATTGAGAGAGAGAGAAAGGGGAGGAAAAAATAGGATGAAGAAAAATGTGATGTGTACTTGACGTGGATGTCCACGTGGCGCCACGTCACCCAAAACTACCTCTGTTTGGGTTGAGAGGGGTAAAATAAATGGTTTTAATAGTTAAGGGTGTAGGATGTCTGGTTTTATAGTTTAAGGTTGATTTCCGTACTTTATAAAAAGTTCAGGTTTATAAAATAGATTTTTTTTCCTATTTTTTATAAGGCGCATACACATTTCAATATTAGAACTTCGTAACTTTTGATCAACAATTTGGCAACCGATATATAGGTTCAGTCGGTCCTAATAGATTCGTATTCGAAAATACTTTGATCATGATTCTATAATTATTAGCAATACATCGTAGAAGAAATTACAGTCAAAATTCAATTTTGGAGACCATGCCAAATCAAAATGCACGTGCCTTATAAAAATCAACGGAAGGAGTATTTCCCTGAAGAAGTTTATGCCAGTAATACATAATACATATATAAATCATTCTGATCATCATTGTAATTTGAATGGCTGAGGTTGTTGCAAGCCTAATTTGCATCACATAGGCCTATAGCCCTAGATGACCTATATGTTCAAACTTTTCGCACATGTTAAAGAGTATCTAGTGTTGGTTATGTGGTACCAACCTAAATGTCTGTCTCTACATTAGTGCCTGCCTTTTTCCTCAAGTGAAATCATGTTCTATATATATATATATATATATATATATATACACACACTAGTACCTGCCTTTTGCCTTCTTAAGTGAAAGCATGTTCTATATACATGTCTGCCTCTACATTAGTAGTTGCCTTTTGCCCTCTTTAGTAGAAAGCGTATATGTTCTTAAGCTCGATCTTTGGGGTTGAAGAAATGGCTGGACAATGTTGCTCCAGGAGAGATGACATCGATGTTTTTGCTTTGAGCACTACAATCCCCTTTTGCTATTCAGATTCTTTCATGCCCTCACCGTCAAATGAATCCCGTATTCCCATGTATGACAGTACATTGACTGAAATGTGATAATACATTGGTCTAACTACATTTGGAACTGGCATGCTATACCTCACATTTGGCGTTGCGATATATGTTCTTCATGATCTCCCTTTTGGCGCCTGAAATCCTGAATCTTTTGTTCTAGATACAATGGTGGATTTCGGAGAAGTTGGCCGGCAAACGGTCGTGAAGTTGCAGATACAATGTTGGGTTTTGGTCAGTGGTGAATCAGCAAAAGTGATTGCAATCACTTCGAGCATAGATTATGCTGTCACCTTCAGATTTGCAAGATCAATCACTCATCCAGAGATGCATGCAGCTCACTGGTTTGGAGCTCAAACCAGAACCCGGAAACAAGTCGACAAACCTAGCTATGGACGGCTACGCCATGGTCTGGCACGAGCAGGCCACCTTAATTTTGTGATGGCGTTGTTAGCTTCTCACAAATTGCGACATTCCAAGAGTATTTCACTATCACTTTGTTTGGTCCCCCAAAACAAAGTGGAGCCTAGTCACCTACCCTTAAACACCGCAAGTTCAGCCTCCGACGAAAATGGTGTAACATCGGTGACAAGTGAGCCCACGCTACTTCGCGCAATTTGGAGGGGTCAGTGACTGTTCGTAACGACAAGTTAAGAATCCAATTTACACGAAATCTCAATCAGTTTAACATACCCGCGTGAATGATGTCAACTTAAGCGCCTTTTTGTTGAGAAACCGTCACTAGCGAGTCTAGTCCGAGCGATTACCTCGTAGACAAACTCAGAATCGTAAGAACAATGTAATAACACAAAAACAGAATAGTAGATTGAACACAGAGATAGAACATAGAGATATAAGAAAACTTCAGACTTCTCTTTATTACTCTTCTCAAAACTATATTACAATGGTTAGAACCCCTCTTTTATATAGGTTACTAAATAAATGAAGCTCATCTCGGACCAGACTCCTAGCTTGACCCGGTTTCTCAACTCTTTTAACGCGAGGCAAACAATCGCCCTAACCTTTTGCGCCTGTGCTTTGCATGTGTCCAACGAGCGTTGAGCCGAATCCAGCACCGCGAAGGCAAGGATCCTACCGTGCACTCGCAGCTTCTCATAGAGACATAGACTGTACACTTAGAAAAGGCCAAAAAAAAGAGTATGCTGCTGATGCACGAAGGACAAGCAAAAGTGACTTGAAGACATGCTTTAGCCAAATATACATAAACAAGGACAAGCAAATGGAATAGTAGGCAATTAGGCACCCCCACTGGGTACTAGTTTTGGTACCATGAAAATTCAACTGCTTGTTAATTAATTTGTGCTAGAAAAATCTTGGATCGCTGGCACATTGCTCACCGGAATGTTTGAGCTTTATGGCAGCCTTTTTCCAATCCTAGAGAGAGAATAAGTTCAGTTTGGCATCTGTTTGCAATAAGTTGGTTCATCCACCATGCTTTCACAGGTATCTATAAATCTCCACCTGAGACTTGGTAGTGAAAGGAAGGATAAAGAGAGCGTCAAAAGGCACCGTCGATTGTTGCCGAGCCTTCCAAGGTTTGCGAGCATTTGCAAGCCTTTGACTTGCTATCTGCTTGTGCCCAGTAGCAATGCACTAACCGAAAGGCTAGATGCTCGGATGCACGGAACCGCAGTCTTGAAGCAGAAGCAGTAATCGTCCTTTGTGTCTTAAACTAGACAATGGAGAAGTTTTCGCGTACGAAATGGATGATGCGAAATACCAACTGGGCTTGAAAGAATACATTTGGAGGATATACAGCCGGAAGAGTACTAGCTTCTTTCGATAGAAATTTTATAGTACATTCTACCGATAGAATATGGTGATAATATAAATTAAATCTGATCATTAATTTATTAAGGATGTATCTTTGTATTTATAATTTTTTTCATGAGGCAATTATGGACTTTTTCCACTAGGATTAAAAATATTGCTCTTATGCTATGTGATCTCTACACGGGCAATTACAGTTCTACCCCCGTGTAATTCTACAACTCATACTATCAGATGTAGTATAACTAAATTGAAACTAATCTGAACCATTACATCAAAAATAATAGACAACGCGTATTAAATCGAGTGTGTCGTGAAAGAACTTTCTTCCAAAGCACTCCTGTGTACGAAAGAATGTGCTTATTAGTGAATGCAAACTATCGTACAAAGGGTAGCCAAAAAATTATCTAAAGCAATCATGAGTTGCTTTTGAGTAGAAAGAATTGTTTACATACTATGCATAATTAGAGGTGGCCACATGGGCCGTGCCGGCTCGAGGCACGATATTATTGGTCCGTCTCAGGTATGGCACGATCCGTACTATTCACAGAACATGCCGGCATGACACGATAGCTCGGGCCGTACTTGAGTCCCCCCTCCCCCCGGCACGATGGCCAACCCGGCCTAGCACACGGGGCGGGGGCCGAAGTGGAGGGAAGAGGGTGTTGGGACCTAGAACTGCAATTCTGGACTCTTTGCGTATACTGCACTAGTTTAGAATCATGTTAGTACACACAGTGTTAACATAGATGAATATCAATCCACACAAGACGAAAAATAGAATAAACGACTAATTTGGATAACAAATAATGGTTTTGATCTTCTGGTCGAGTTTGCACTTATTAAGCCTCACAGGGCTAACAGTAAATAAAGCAGCAGTGAAACAAATTAAACTTTAGCGAAAATGCATTGACTCGCCACAGGCAACCGACTAGGATCAAGATCAAGACCCTACGATCAGCACCTTCGTAGAACTCCTCGAAAGCGGGCGATGACTCCTCCACTTATGTTGAATGATTGTAGCAAGTATGAGTACACAACCGTACTCGCAAGTTATACCACATAATGCAATTTATAGATAATGGTTTATTCCAAAAGAAATGGCTTCTGTGGCTCTTTTGCATAAAAGCAACTTTTGCAATTGAATACAAATAATAGATTGAAAACTTAATTCAAAACAAATAAATAATAATAATTTAACAATTATTTTCACAAAGGACACAAAGCCTAATCAAATTCTTTCACACAACTTTATGAAAAATTCACACAACTATCCCTTCCCAACCATTTTTATGAAAATCTATCCCTCGTGTAAAATCCCCGAGCATGTCTATGACCGTGGACGTGACTCATAGCCACTCACTACCACAATCCAATTCTTCGAACCTTGCTTATTCCATCCATGAAAAACAAAACCACATGGAGTGCTGCATCATCGATAAGCTGGTCTGGTATCATCATTTTCTATTTATTAAGAGCCTTGAGGTTTCAGAAATCGATGAATAGATTATTTAACACTCTACAGAGGTTGTACACTTTACCCACATGATATAACCAGTGTAGCTAGCACTAATCATAACAAACTTTTCTGAAACTTCATCTCAATAATTGACACTCTTGATGTGTTTTACCAACAACACCAACGCCCACACAGAAAATTAGTCCATCGCACACCATTGGACCTGGAAGCGGCGAACCGTCCATCGATGTGAATCGCCACAAAGACTGAAACACACCTCCATCCTAGCACATAGCTTAACCTATCTTCCTGAGTAATCAATATCAAGACTCTGTAACTTACTAAGTTAGACCCGTCCAATACCAGGCATGTGATTGACCAAAGTAAGACTTCCAATTTCTAACTATACCACGAAGATTATCATTTCCAGTCACAAGGCTCCACCATGTCACACAGTTTTCACCACTTTCCTCAATCTAAATCTTTTACCACCCAGTTGGTTAAGTGCAACGCATGCCATCAACAAGTAATAGCACACAACACACAGTTTTACATAGAGTTCTATATTCACTTAGTCAGATTTATATATGCAACTCACATAAAATGATGACTCCTAGCATGGCTAAGCAAACTACTTGTATCTAACCAACCCACATTGGTACTACGATAATACCAACTAAATAATCAACCAATCTAGGATGACAAAAGATCATGAATATCAATATACAAGGTGGATATAAAACAATTTGGATGAATAACTAATCCCAAAGCATTTAAATAATTACTAATCAAAGTAATTTTAGAAAACTGGGTACAACATGATCAAAGATACAACTTACCTTGGAATAGATCTTGGTACTGGTCTTGGTATTGGTGAACTCTTTCTTTATCGAAATCTCCCGAAGTAGCAACGTCTACTCGCAAACGAAGCAAATAAATAAAATAAATAAAAATAGAGAAAAAATAAACTCTAAAAATTAAATAAAAATCTCAATAAAATAAAGCTCGAATTTAGATAAATTTAGAAATTTGAATGAGCTCAATCGGAGTTCGAATGAACAAGATATAGCTTTTGGAAGATCTAATCTCAAGAAAAAGGCAAAATTGGAATTTCTAGAATATTTCGAATTATTTTTCTACTCGAAAATCGAATTATGACATCAGCCCTGGGGTTTCAACCAAAAAGAAAAGAAAATCTCATGACATGTGGGACCCACACGTCAGAGACACGGTGCACATGGACTAAGTCCACCGGGGTTTTGGATTGGGGCTAGGGTAGAGATGGCAGGTGCATGCGCATGTGGCGCTGACTAAGCGACATGTGAACAACATGTCGACGACGATGTTGAGCTGGACGCTGATGAGGATGGCCACGTCAACTGATGACATCAACAACGACGAGTGTTTTGGTCATCGGCGACAACAGCGAACCAGGGCATGGTGGCGACGGTGAGTGCGCACGTTGGATAGCCCTCGCTATTGTGCACCTAGTGGTACCTGACTTGGCATGGGAGGATCACGACGATGGTCGGAATTGGCGACAAAGCGGTGGAGTAAGCTCGACTCTCGACGAGGATGAAAGACAGTGGCGCCTCGGGGTCGTGGAGAGGTCCTTGAGGTAGCTCCCGTGACGGGGAAGTCAGTGATGCAGTCCACACGGGCAATGCGGCGCTGGCGGCAGTGTAATTCGAGCTTTAGGGTTTCGGCTTCGAAACCTTAATCTTGCGATCACGGCCGCTCTAGGATTCCTGGAGCGCAATCGAGGGGGGTTTTGGGATGAGCGATCAATCGCACACCCGAGGCGCTATTTATACCCTTAGGTCGGGCACGGATCAGGAAATCCTCAATTCGGGTAATTTTTAGCCTCCAAGATTTTAGGAGATAGAATCTGTTTCGGGACGTTTGGATGCAAATAAGGTTGCGGGAAGATAAGAGAGATAGATTTTAACGCGGCTTCCCAGTGGTTTCTATATGGAAAATCCCCATTGCTGTTTAGGGTTCGAGTTCTCAACCATGGCGACCACTGTAGCGAGCGTGCGCGACGAAGGCGATGGGGCCCACGCGTCAGCGACGGGACATGCGCGCGAATGGCTGGGCTGCGGAGAGAATTTGGGCTGGACCAAGGAATAGGAGTGGGCTACGGGCGGAGATTCGGTCCGATAGCTTTTCTGAGAATTTTAATAGTTTTGTATTTTAGAAAATACAGTAAATGCGAATAGCAAATGAACTCAGAAAAATTCTAGAAAAACCTAGAAAATATATCCAAGCACATAGAACCCAAATAACATAGTTTTGATAATTGTTGATGTTGACATTAATCATATTAAATAGTTTTCGATACTGAAAGTTCAAGTTAAGCTTTTAATTAAATTCAAAAAAAATCTTGGTGATTTTTCCAGGGACTAAACTACTTCAAAGATTTTTAAATCTCGAAAAATTGGGATGTTACAGAGAGAGCGGAGCGGAGGGTCGCGGGGCGACGGTCGGTGCGGACAAAGGAGGCGACAGCACTATGGCAGGCGGTAGGGGCACGACAAATGAAGGTGAGGGGCGCACAGGGAAGGAGAAAACAGGAGGGGGCAAGTGGGCTAGAAAAGCACGGTGGGATGGCCATTTGGCTCATTTATCAAGTAACGTTTGGGTTTTCAAAAAATCCAATGTTTTTTTATCGTTTGGGGCTTTATCATAGCAAAAAAAAATCAGAAAATCCCAAAACTTTTTCTATAAATAGCCACCATACCCCCCTCATTCAGCACCCATCCATTCCTCGATCTCTCTTTCAAATTCTGTTGTGAAAATTTCAATTCCTTGTAAGATAATTTGGCAAAATTCAAAAAATTTGTGCCAAATTTTGGAAAAAACAAATTTCGACAGCAAGTCAGCAAAAGAGGTACAATACTATATTTTGCATATTTTTGTTGTTATTATTTGTTATGCTAAAATAAAAATAATAATAGTGTTAGTTTTGATTTGGCAGTTTTCGTTATGGAAAATTACGGTAGCTTTGCTATTGGTGATTACGGACTTTCACCGGAGGAAGTTGCATCCATGGAGGCTGCGGCTACGTCAAATCAACCAGAATTGTTACCAGAAGAGCAACGCGGAGTTCTGCCATCAGGCTCCATGACAACATCTTTGTCGGCGACCACTAGAGCAAAGAGGTCGAGGCCATGTACATCGGGAGTCTGTGAGAATTTCAACAGGACAACCAAGCCAGACGCACAAGAAAATCAGGTACCATATGCTATTTGCAAAATTTGTCGTCATGAATTGTCTGCAAAGTCTTTTGGTGGAACGAAGCACTTGCTTAGACATGCTACAAGATGTAAAGCCAAGCAAGGATTGGTGATGAGACAGATACAGCTGCAGTACAACCTCAGCGGTATGGTATGCAGCTAGGACTACGATCCTGAGGTAGCCAGTCAATCTCTCTATCGTTTAATTGCTTCTGAGGATTTATCGTTAGGCTTTGGGAAGTCTACTGCATTCCAAACTTATATTAGAACTGCGCATAATCCTAGATTTTCTATCGTTTCTAGACAGCCAATAACTAAGAATTATATGTTTTAAATTAATTGATGTAGCACACACGGGTGAGAATATTGCGAACTATATTATCAATGTTATGGAAAACTTTGGTCTTACAAACAAAATATTCTCAATTACTTTATACAATGCCGCTTTGAACTCTAGAGCCTTGGATATTCTTACTCCAGTGTTGAGTACATACGACGATTCCTTCTTGCTACATCAGCAATATCATATTATTAACCTTATAGTCAAATACGGTTTGAAGAGGTTGACTTCGTATACTAAAGTTTTTCGCAATGCGATATCTTACTTGAATAATTCTAACGTAAGAATAGCAATATATAAGAACTTCTCTAGGGCAATGGGTGTATGCCCAAGAAAGTTTGATTTGGACATGCTGGTAAGATAGAACTCTAGTTACTTGATGCTTAAGAGTCTTTTACCATACAGGAGCATGTTTTCTGTTCTTATTCAAATGCATTATCATAGCACTGAAGGTAGTGTACTATTAACTGAGCAACATTTGTTCGTTGCTGAGAATATACTTCGGTTTTTAGAAATTTTTATGAGGCCACTGTTGCTTTGTCCACTGTCTATTATCCCACATCTCCTATTATTATGCTAAGTATTTTACAGATTGCTAGTCAATTGAAAAACTATGAAAATGATATGGTTTTATGAGAGGTTATTGTTGCTATGAAAAGTAAATACCTTAAATATTGGAGAGAAATCCCTTTCTTATATGCATTTGCATTTATTTTAGATCCTAGAGCTAAAATTGAAGGATTTGCAAATGTTCTTGATCTTCTTAGTGATGTTACCAGGCTAGACTATTCTAACTATTTTGCAGATGTTCGTTCTCGATTACATGAGGTTTTCCAAAGGCATAAAATAAGTTCTGGGGAGTCCGCTTGCAACGACCTCCACTAGCACCCACCTTAAGTAACAAAACAAATCTGTGGAGCAAGATTTGGGGTGCATGCTCTTGCTCCAAGTCCAGATCTTCTTCTTCCACAAAGCACCTTCTCAACTAAGTTCAGGACCAAACTCTCATCAAAAGAGTGGAGAACTATCCGCCTATCTGGACAGTGATACGATGGATTTCAACTCATAAGGCTTTGAAATTTTGCAATGGTGGTATAGTCATAAGTTAACTTATCCCGTGCTATCCATCCTTACATGTGATGTGTTAACTGTTCTGGCCTCGACGGTTTCCTCCGAGTCTGCTTTCAGTTTTTCTGGAAGGATATTGGAGGAGAGAAGAACACATCTCACGAGTGAGATGGTGGAGATACTTCTAACTGTGAATGACTGGGAATAAGCTGATTCACGAACACAACACTCTGTGGAAATTCCAGAGTCATCGAAGGTGTTCAAAAATATATACCTATGTAAGATCGAGGAGGCCGACTAGAGGGGGTGAATAGGCGTTTTAAAACTTCTATGCTCTAAAACCGAATTCTAATGCGGAAGCTAAATATCAATTCGGTTTAGCACAATTAACGCCTAAAACAACTAGGTGCACCAACAATACAAGTCCATAATAAATAGAGCAATTTAGCAACGACTTGTAAGCTATCAACTAATGATATGATCAATCAAGCACATACAAGATAGCAATCATAAAAATGAATAAGCAATTATACAATAAATGTAAATTGCACAATGTAAAGCATATGAAAGCTAATCACAAGAAGCACACGTGACACAACGATGTTTTACCGTGGTGGTCGGAGACTTGCCGGTCGCCCATAATCCACGTTGAGGTAAGTTCAACCTTTTGGATCGGCTCCAAAATGCGAGGCAACACCTCCGAGGTAAGTCCAAACCACTTGGACCGGTTCCAACCGAACCAACACCTCTAAGTGAGTTCAACCGCTTGAACCGACTCCAACTTGAACTTATCACCCCAATCCACTAGGGTTGCTCTTACTCCGCTCCGGAGATGGCGAGCACCAAGCCACTCACAAATCGCCCGGTCTTCTCACAAGCTTCACTTGAGAAGATCACCGACGCACAACGCCTCCACGCCGTCTAGGTGTCGGCAAACACCAAGAGTAACAAGACTCAACTTTCACTTGAACCAATCAAGTGCCAAAGCTCTATGGATAAGCAATCCACAACCTAATGCAACACATGCACTTAGGGTTTGCTCTCAATCACTCACTAAGTGCAACACATGCACACAAGAGTATGAGAGGCTTGCTCTTAGCTCAAAGAAAACCAATGGGGCACCAGCAACTCAGCAACTTCTTCCTCATACAGCCAAGGTGGGTATTTATAGACCACACACAAAAACTAGCTGTTGGGGAAAGATTCCAGAGAATCTGGACAAAAACGGTCAGACCGCCAACTAATGGCCGGTCGGACCGCCCAAGCGCCAACGACTATAAAACTAGCCGTTGGGCTCACAATCGGTCTGACCGCCAACCAATGGCCGGTCAGACCGCTCGCACCGGTCAGACCGCCAGAGGGGCCGGTCAGACCGCTCAACTGAGCACAGAGCAAAACCAGAAAAACACTCTTTTGGAAAACACGTACCGTCAAACAAAGTTCGGTACTACCGCACTCCGGTAGTACCGCTTCAAACTCCCAGTACTACCGCACCCCGGTAGTACCGTTTCTTACGGCCGGTACACACGAAAATCGGTCAGACCGCCCAACCCATGGCGGTCAGACCGCTACCAGAGGCGGTCGATCGCGATGATCAAGAAGATCGAAATGACTTTGTACATTTGCCTCAACTCAATTTGCAAAACATATTTGCCAATTGATGCAACATGTACACAAAAGCTGAAAGCTAGATTCTCAACAAATTGCAAAACACATTTGCCAACTTTTAGAATCATCGCCACAAGGAATAAGGTACATGGACTTAAACCGTTTGCAAAACACATTCGCAAACTAAAGTCACATGCTACAAGGAATAACCATGAGCCACAACTATTTGCAAAACGCATTTGCAAACATAGGCAACATGTTAAGTTGAGCTAGAGCAACCACAATGAGCTATCAACACATGACCAACTCAAGTTACTAATTAAGACCCCTCTTAATAGTACGGCAACCTATACTAGCAATCCGGTCTCCAACCAAACACCGAGACCGGTAAAAGACTAGGAACAAATCCTTAGCCCTAGCTAGTCATACCTTTTCCTTGCGCAACCACTTGAAGCTTGATGACGCATATCCTTGCTTCAAGTCTTGACATACATCAACTCATGATGCACTCTTCACTTGACTCGATGATCAACCAATAACCATCTCATCTTCTTGAACTTGACACGCATCAACTCATGATGCATCCTTTACTTCAAGCTCTTTACTTTAATATCATCAACGCATGATGATCATCCTTTTCTTGAACATCATCAACACATGATGACTTCTTCTTCTTCAAGAATCACGACTTGATGACAATCAACTCATGATGTCATTCAAAGTCTTCAACCACCTAGAACATAACCTATTCATCCAACTCAAGGAGAAACGTTAGTTCCACAATGTGATTATCATTAATTACCACAACATACCATTAACTCATAATGGTTGGGACAAGATACCAAAATCTTTCCCTCTTTGGTAATTGATGATAACCAACATAATTACAGATAATTGAATGTAATTGGTATGAGTATATATAAACTACATAAGTTATATATATACTCAAGAGTTATGTTTCAAAGTAGATCACAAAGATCAATACTAATGAAACAACAAGGTCATGAGTATATATGAACTACACAAGTTATATGTACCAAAATGAGTGTATACAAACTACACAAGTTGTATATACTCATATGAATATATTAACTACGCAAGTTAAATATATTCAAGGATATATGAACATCTATGAACTACACAAGTTTCATATGTTCTCATATACTCATATGAATATATTAACTACACAAGTTAAATATATTCAAAGATATGTTTCAAAGTAAAGATCCTTAATATATGTGGACAAGGAATTATGGATCAATACTAATGAAACCGCAAGATATAGATTGAACTCCCCCTAAATGTGTGCATACACGAATGTGTAAATGAAACATATGCACATATACAAGTTAACCTTTTTGGTGGAGTTTAACCTATATTTTGGATCCGATGAATGCAACAAGATATAATAATAAGAAGTAGAATGCATACCTCTTGTATTTTCATCTTTATATCCAAACGAGACTAATCAATAGATAATCAATAGAATTGTTAGTCTCACAAATAGATTTGTCATTAATGAATACATACATGTTTGGATTTTTGCTTTTATATCCAAGCTGAGACTAAACTTGATATAACAATAGGAGTGTTAGTCTCACAAGTGCATTTGTCATTAATAACTTAATCACTTTGCATGCCTTCATGATTTTCACCTTTATATCCAAATAAGACTACACAATATGTATATCAATAAAAGTGTTAGTCTCCCAATTAGATTTATCATTAATCACCAAAACACCATTACCACATAATGGCGGGTCTAGATCTTTCAACCTAGACAACGACACTTATAACAAAGATATATGTAGAGCTATAAGTTGTACTCTTTTTTCTTTGCTAAGTTTTTCTCATGTTGAGTTTTTACTTGGCAAAGGTTTTAACAAGGTAGCTATTTGAACATTGATAAAGCTCTTTATTACATTTTCAATATACTTGTCTCATTTTTTACAATTTTTATATGTATTTTTGAACATATTTTTTTGATTTTTTTTGGTTTTCTATTTTTTTACGATTTTTTTTGAATTTTCGGGCCTAACAGGCTAAGTGGGCTGGATTTGGTTTGTCGGGCCAAACGGGCTCGAGCCGCACGGCACGGCACAAAAGGCCGTCGGGCCGTGCCTAGGCTGCCTCACAGACATGTGGGCTAGCACAGCACGACCCGTTTAATTCGCGGGCCAGAATGGGCCGCGTCGGCATGGGGCACAGGCGAGGCCATGTCGTACCGTGCTAGGCAGTGCATCTGGCCATCACTATGCATAATACAAAATCGATCCAAAATCAACCAATTAGGGCCTTAGTTGGCCTATAATGGTATACTGCTATGGAGATATGGGATGTTATCTAGCAGCCACCAGTTTCTGAAGCAATGCGAGAATAAGAAAACAACAATTGATATGAACCAGATGATTTCTGTATACAAACTAACATCTAACACCCCCATCGATTTTTTTTAAAATAATCTATTTTTTATTCCAAATTACAGTAATATACCTCTGTTTTTTATTTTACAGTAATAACCCTTTGTTGCTCCACCGTTGAGCGATTTGGGCTAGTTGCCCAACGGTTGCGCGCCAGTGTACCAGTCGCTCAACGATCTAGTCGCTCAACGGTGGAGCGACACATCGACAAGTCGCACACTGGTTGGGCGACTTAAAATAATAATATTATTATTTTATTAATCCGATGGAAATAATTATGGGGGAATAAATGGCAATTTTTGTAGGTAATACATTTAACAAATCTTGTTTGTAGGTTATTATTTTTTTGGAAATAAAAGGGCAGACAAGGTTGGTTGGTCTGTTTGTGATTTTTGTAGATTCTCAAGGGTACGAAATCTATTAGACTCACAATAACATTTTGTGATCGTCGTATGTTGTTGTAGTGCAATAAATTTCTAAAGAATTTTGTGAGGATGATTGAGGTAGCAATGATTCATAAGTAGGAAGGTAAGTGATATTACGATGCGCTAGGGAATTCATACACGGTGGAGAACTTTGGATAAATGTCGCAATGATAATATCACGACAGTTGATCCGACAAGTGGTTACATGGCACGCAAGCTAACGAACCAAGGACGGTACACACATGCTTTTAGAGAATAAGAAATACATAGGTCATATTGACAAACAGGGTCGAACTACTACGTGGAATGTGGCCATTTGCCCTTGCGGCCCAGCTCGGCATTGTACTCCTCGCCTTGCGTCTTAGCTTTCGCCACGATAGCCCTCTTTCGCGCCCTCTCGGCCTCGCGTCGCCTAGCATGCTCGCACTCCTACTCCTCGTGCAGCCTCTCCCGCCTCTTGTTCTCCTCCATCTCAGCCTGCAGTTCTTCAAGGCGCCTTTCATGGCCCTCGCAGTCCTCCCTGGCCCACCTCTTTTGTGACAGCAGCATCCACATGTCGTAGGGGTGGATCTTCTCGTCGATCCACTGGTTGAAGTTACATAGGCACAGCAGAGACTACGGTGGGAAGAGAGACGTGGTTACAGCGTAACGGGAAGCAAAATAGTGGTGTGCATTGAAATATGATTTTATTACCAGCTGCCTATGGCTTGGTATGTCAAACCTAAGGTCGGGGTAGTCCGCATAGAAGTTTGGGCAGCACTAATAGCACTGCCTAATGGTCCACTCGTCGGTTGATTTGACGTACTTGCAAGCATCCCGACACTAACAAAGGGGTGGCGCCACCCTTGTTGGGGGCTCTTCTAGAGGGCATTCAGCGGGCATTGGAGGGGGCACAACTTGACCCAGAATTGTTGGGTGTACTACGAGGCAAGCTTCTTAGATTAATGGGCTCCAGAGGTGGCTGTTGAGGAGGTGGGTGGTGTATGTAAGGCAATCTGACTAAACACCTTTCATTCCTTCTCCTTGCCATGTTATCTAGGTAGTGTAGTGTCTTGGAGTAGCCTCCCAATCCTTCAAGAGCTCACATATGTGCTTTCATTCCTTCTCCTTGTCCATGTTATCTAGGTAGTGCTGTTAGTGTGGAGTTCTTGGTGTCTTACTTCTATGTATTTGTACATAACTTATAGATTTTTCCCTCAAATTTATTAAAACCATATGAATATATATATATACGTTGTATTTGTGTGTCGAGACGTTCAGTAAGTTGCCAAACAAGAGACCGCATACTAACTTTTTCCCATAAAATGAACAAACAAAGGTCGGGCGAGAAACAACGGAGATCCATACAGAGCAATATATAATGGTTATAACCCAAACCTACCATACTAGCTTTCACAACGAATAAAGGCTCATAGTTTGGCAGTGTTACAAGCAAACGCTTTTGAAGACAATGAAAATCAGCAAGATTTTCTTGCATCCGTGTCCAATGTAAATAAAACATCCACGAGTTACAATTCAAAATTCGACTAAGATAACTACAATAACACCCTGCCAGTATGAAACTTTTGATCCATTCGCTTCTTCTCCATGGTATCGCATCAAATTCCAACCCTTAACGTCCAGAGGATCTTAAGAAAAGAAAACTACAGGTCCAGTTCAATAGGATGTGGGCAGATAAGCAAAAGCCCAAGGAAATAAGTTTCTATTATCCAGAAAAGAACTACTACAAGTAGCACAACGGCACCATCTCTCATTTTGCACCGCAGCCACAAGATCGTGGGTCTCGCTCAACCGACGACAATGTAGTATGCCTTTTCCAAATAATGCTGCACTTCACCAATGATACCTTCTATAAGATGAATCGAGTCAAAAGAAAAACATTAGTGTTTCAAATGCTCACAATTGTATGGCGGCAGATAAGCTAATAAAACAAAATTAAAAATGCAATACTGTGCTCCACCGATGCTTAGCAACTAGAGATAAAACATCGCAAGGCTCTTCTGTAAGAACAAGTCGATAATGTTGATATATCGATACTCTAATTTGGTCGCTTAGTCATCCTCGATGTATACCAAAGAAATGTGGATAATTCAAAACTCGTTTTTCTTTTCACAAAACTTTCGCTTGGGCCAACTCAAATGAGTTAGAACAATGCCAATTCATGATTACATGGATGACTGACTGAAAATTATGTGGATAATTAATTGGTACTTTTGTGGTCTATTAAAGTTAAATTTGATGCCCTTGCCTTTGTTGGAAAAAATGCAATACACCCTTTAGAAGAGATAACTACACCACTGTCAGTGGACACAAGAACATTTTGAATTTCTGAGTAGGACTTGATGACCTCCACTTGAGGAAACAACATAATAATAGAACCACCAAAACACAGAAGCCTAGTTGTATCCTAAATTTGTCGTTGTTTGGGAATTCATCCATGCAGTTGGACACTGCCTACCATTGGAGCATCTTGTTTACAAATATACTGGAAAGTAGCACTGATGTCCATTGAGACAGAGAACAAGCACAGCTGCATCGTCGAAACTAGATGAGACTTCCTCACCAAAACACAAACTTGAGGTGATTTTGATGCATCAGGACAGGAAGTATGTGGATTGGCAACGCTGAAAACCCACCGAGGCCGCTACTCCAAGTCGATGTATCAATTGGCCCCTGCCGCTATGTTGCAAGGGACGACACTCAAAGACCATCGCTACCAGCACTCACATGCTAAAATCGTGCTTCCTAGGAGAGACGTGGTAGGGAACAATGCATGCAACAAAGATTCACACCTCATTTAATCAATGATAATAGTAACTAAAATGGTTTCAACAACGATAAAGTAGACCCAAAGGATTACACACTTTACAAAGATGAAGATGCTTCAAAGATGCAAGCAATTGGCATCACTAAGCATAGCATCCTTCAATCACAAATTCAAAGACAATTATAAGCGAAGTAGCGACGCACACCGATGATGGCCTCTAGTGGCTCCATTGCAATGAGGCACGGATGTGTTTGCAGCTCGCGTCGAGGACGCGCGTCGCCCTCAAGGCGAGGAGGAAGCTTGCGAGCACGGAGGAAGAGAGGCAAGTGCTCTCTTCATGCTTTACAGAGCGAGGTCACGCCCTACTTTGCGACTCCTCGTGAGAATGGTCACATCCGTGGTGTTTGGTACGCTGCGATTGAGAAGAAGTCGTTCTACTTTATAGAGGCAGTGGTCACGCCCCGCTTCGCGAGCGAGGTCACATCTTTACGCTACTTTGCGAGATAGGTAACTTTATAGAGAGTGGTCACGCCCGCTTGCGAATTGACATTGTAAATGAAGTAAAAGTTTGCAATTACGATACAATTAGTTCCACACTGCGTACAATAGCAAAGTACTAACTCAAGTATAAGTTACAACAAGCATTAATCTTAGTACCACTACACACACAACAAGAAGTGGTGCTGCACTTCACACCAGTGTTCCTACTCGTCGGCAGGCGCCTTGCAACTTCTCGCAATGTGGCCTTCCTGGCCACAACGGCTGCAACGTCTACCCGTCGCTCCAACTTCCCCTTCGTCCATATCGTTACTAATGCGACGACTCTGCCGACGGCCCTTCCCACCCTTCAACAAGTCAAGATCCAGAATCCAAGTCCTCTGTGCAATATCCAACATAGCAAAGTTGCCCACAACCCTAAAGCCTCTTAGCTCGCCGCACCACACCTTCAGCACCCTCTCCTTCATGAAGTACTTTGACATGAAGTTCGATGGGTCAATGTTGGTAGTCCCACATGCGGCGAGGATATGAGAGCATGGCTTATGAAGGAGCTTTGGCTTGTTGCATGTGCAGCTAGGTTCATTCACATGATCTCCAAGGCGCACCTCGTGGAGCATCCCAAACCTAGTTCTGTCCCGAAGGAGCATGTCGAAATGATGCTCTGTATTGCCCATCACAAAGCCGTGTGCGACTGACCCTTCTCGATCTTCGCCTGCATGTACGCTATAATCTTCGAGCAGTATAGTGTATGTGGGTTGGCTGCATGAAGTACCACATTTGCGTGTCTTTCCCTGAAATATCCTATTTTACCATGCAGAACGCCTTCCATGAGGGGCTGAGGACGGAGGTCCCTAAGAACCCAATTGTACACCTCTGTAAGGTTAGTGATCATTATACCGTACCTTGCATCATCCGTGTCATGCAGCAAGGACCACTTCTCCAATGACTCAGCCTCAATCCAATGGGAGAAGCACTTGATATTCCTCGAGGTCCTCCGCATCACACGGGGAGGGTCAAGCTCCGGTAATGGTGTGAGGCGTTCAGGTTGCGCCACCCCAGGAATAGGCAAACACTTGTTCCTCTCGACGACGTACTTCTTGGTGTGCTCCTCTAACATCTCCCACAACATCGAATTTACGCTTCTAGTTCTGCATATCCAGCCTCTTGAACAGCTTCATCAATGGTTGCTACGGGAACTACTTGAAGAAGTTGGCCTCTAGATGGCGAATGCACCATCTATTCCTCATGTCTGGCCAAGGGAATGGCTCCTCAGGGTCTTGCTGAAGTTTTCTTATGTCCTTTATCATCCTGGAGTGGCGATCATGGATTATATAGATATCAGGATGTGCCCCAACTACTCCCTCCTTCAAATGTCGAAGGAACCACAACTAGCTATCGAAATTCTCACTTTCGACGAATGCGATGGCCAAGGGCAAAATCTGTTTGTTGCCATCAACGCTAATTGCTGTCAGGATCTAGCCCTTGTATTGCCTAGTTAGAAACGTCCCGTCAACTGAGATCACAGACAACATATGCCTGAAAGCGTCAATGCAGGCACTGAATGCTAAGAAAGCCCTTTGTAATACCATGAAACCTAGCGGTCTTCTGGATGGCTTGTCCTTCACAACAATGTATATGCCTGGGTTCCTGTCCTGCAGCACCTAGAGCAAACGAGGAAGGTTCTCGTAAGCCACCTCGAAAGAACCAAACCTCCTTCACAAAGCCTTCTGCTTCGCACGCCATACCTTCGCGTAGCTTATCTTGTACTTGAATTTCTGCTCGATGGCCACCATGATGTGCTTGGCCTCCAAGTCCTTCTTCACTATCTCTCTGTACATGAAATTGGCTATAAAGGTGGACATTAGGTTGCGATGCTTTGGCAAAACACTACTGAGCACGCAAGAGTGCGCCTCTACCTTGGAGACAATCCAGTGAGTCTCGTACTTGGGTCTACGTACGTGCACACACCAAGGACAACCAACCTGCTCGCAGACCACAGTGTACTACTCCTAGCTAGATTTTAGGACTCGAAACGTCCGCTGCATGGACAAGGCCTATAGCTTAATGGCATCCTGCAGTGATCCCTTGTTAGAAAATATTGCATAAAGCCGAACCTCCGTACCATGGTACTCCCATGGTGATTCGTGCTCATTGTGCACAGCAAAACCCTCAACGTCCACCCTATTCCATCCCTGCAGGATGGGACCTTCTTCCTCATCGGAAGAGTCATCGCCATCCTCTTCTAAAGCTTCCTCCTCGGCCCAGGCCGTTAGGTCATCGATCTCCATCTGACGCACTATATTATCGACATACTCCCCTGCATCCTCCTGTCCAGTGGGCTCAGTATGACGTGTGCGATGTTCCTGTTCTGCCTCCGCAACATCTGCATCCGCCTGTCCAGTGGGCTCAGCGTGCGGTGTGCGATATTCCTGTTTTGCCTCCGTAACATCGGTCACCGTGTCCTCTTCATGAACCACACACTGTGCGCCCAAGCTGCTCCCACCAACCGGACGATAGCCATCGATAGGGCCTCGTGCGACTCCCTTCGGACATGCTTGCACGAGTAGCACGCACTCGTATCCACAGCATTGGTAGCCTTCCACATAGCCCTTCCATGCAACTGTGCACATCAGCCTGCTCAACTCCCACCGAATGTGCATGGCAGACCGACTCCAAAGCCCATGTAGGACGACACTGCACACCTTGGGGTCCAAAGAGAAGCTGCAGGTAAGCCAGCGCAGGACATCTCCGATTAGAATATTCTCCGTGTCTGGGTGTACCATACTAACTTGCAGGAAACCACTCAGGTCAACACCGTATGGACCTTCACGAATCGTACCAACACCGTAATGCACTTTTAATCTTGTGGACTCTGACATGACTAATTTCTCTCTACAAATATTTCAAACATTGCAACTAGCCATTTGTCAAAATACATTCACCAAATGCGTGCTAAAACAATAAGTAGCGACACATTGCCTACATTCGGATGAGACTATTACCTTCATACGAAGACCTTCTCTCCTTATCGACGAGCTTCCTTCATCTTTCTCTCTTACCCCTGAGCTCCTCTCCTCTCCTTCTCTCCCGAGCTCCTCTGCTCCTCCCCCCCATCATTCTCTCTTCTCCTCTCCTTCTTCCCCTCTCGCAACCTTCTCCCCCTCTTCACTTCCCCCTCTCCTTCTCTCCCTCTTCTTTTCTCCTCTACCGAGCTCCTCTCGTTCTCTCCCGAGAGAAATGGTGAAAGAGACCATGAGGGGGCCGGGTGTGCCTTTCTATACAACCCTTCCGTCGCTCAACTGTTGGATGACTTGGTAGCAAGTAGTGGCCCAACGGTTGAGTGACACGTCGATTAGTCGCTGAACTGTTGGACCACTACGTGCTGCCAAGTCATCCAACGGTTGAGCGATGGAGGTAGGAACAATTGGTAAGTAGTAAGGTAAGTTATATTACAATGCACGAAGGAATTCATACACAACCATGTCATAGTAACTATGAATTAAAATATGTATACAACGAATACAAGTACACAAAGCACAACGAAGACCCCCTACTCGCCGCCCGCTACACCACCCGCAACACATCCTCCATCGTCGCCACATCCCACCCCCGGTCGGTGCCCGCCCGTACGGCCCCGCTTGGCCTTCCTCAGCGCGGGGTGTCGGCACCCTGACACGGTGAGGCGGTAAGGAGCTCTGCTGACCCGTACTCCCAAGGCCTCGGGGGTCGACCCCACCTGTTCCTATGTGGCTACTAGGGCACCACTGAGCTGCAACCTAGAAAGAATGTCGACGGGTGCAGGCTAAGGTGCTCCCCTGACCTCCCCCGGGTCGTCCGCGAAGAAGTCATCCACGTCCTCCGGGGGCTCCTTGTGCGGGGATAGCTCAACTCCCAGCGGGGGCCCGAAACCTGCATGACAAATATTATTTATTCGTACAACATATCGACGTGAACAAACCTGAAGAGACGAAATGTACCTTCGATGTGGGCCATGGTGCGCGTCCAAGTGTCATACCCGCCATACCCCTCTACCCGAACAGGTCGGGGAAGAACAGATACTGCCCTGACGCTGGCGGGTAGGGGTCCAGGAACGACGACGGTGGCGGTGGCAGTGGTGGTGGGTAGCCCTGTGCTCACCCTGACCCTCCAGCCTGGCCTAGCGGTAGTGGGGGGGTAGCCACGTGCACACCCTGACCATCCAGGCTAGTCAGGCGCTAGCGGGGCACGTGCACATGGCCCTCTAGAGCCTCCTGGCTGGGCTACAGGACGTGTCGGCCTCAGCGTACGCGTCAACGTGGCCACCTCCGGGACCGTCCTGCACGACGTCAAGGTCACGACACGCCTCGTCCCATTGTAGACCCGACGGAGAGCCTACAGCAGCTCATCGCGTGTCACCTCCGCACCATGGGCGACCCTACCTAGGATCGACCCGGCGTGCCTCACAATCCCAGTGGCGATGTCCGTCTGCAAGGAGTACATGAAAGCATCAAACTTGTAATTGTGGTAACCATACTCAGACATTTCGAAACATGAGAGTACCTACGACGAGGTGCACGTTCCGCGCAAAGTGTATAGGGTACGCGTCGGTCCGTGCTGGTATGTGGGCGGGGGCGGGTCGATGACATGCAGCAGCCTGGTGCGTGTCAACGAAGTGTACCAGCGTAGGTACTCGTTGTACGTGTTGGGGTCGTATAGGGCGCCCTCCTACATGTAGTCCTCGAGGGTGTCTGCCCACTCCGCCAGCCACGGCGCCATCTTCCCCGCCTAGCCTGTCCTACTTCCACCCCTCCTACTCTGCTTGCAAAATGTACCATTGCAATTAGAAGCCATCGTAACAGAACTGGAAAAAAATAGGGACATGTGGTGTGTGTAACTCACGCGTGGACCGAGCCGAGCACCTGACGCCCGACGAGGACTAGAACAACCTAGCGGAGGTCGAACTAGCGCATCACCCTGTGCACCACTAATCCTCGACGAACACATCGAAGACGAGCTTATTCCGCATCACCCAGTACGCCTGGTCACGCCAGCGCAATGAGGACAGCCCGTCGAGAGCGTAGTCCTCTATCTCCTGAGCAGAGTACGACTCCCAATGCAGATCATTAGTGGTGAGGCGGTCGAGCTGCTCGACGAAGTGCTCGTACACACGTGTGACCTGCACGTGTGCAAACTGTGCCTGTGAGCCAGAACAGCGGTTATAAAGGATGACCCGTAATACAACTAAAGTAAAGATACAGGAGAGTGTGTACCCGTCTATGGCACCAAAGGGGCCCTATAGTCGGCCGGTCCACTGCGCCCCCCATGGTACATGTCCGCGCGGTACGGACTAGTGTCGAGCAGCATCGGCCGTCCGAGGGAGAAGCGCTCGAACGACCACAGCTACAACAGGACAGGACAGCCTGTGAGGACAGAGGACGACCTCGTCTTGCTGCACGCCTCACACATGCCGCAATACATCGCGGCAAGTACGACTGATCCCGAGCTGATCTGCACCTCCTCCCCGTCGGCGATGGCTCTCGCGTACCCCACGAGACGGATGTCGACGGAGTCACCGTGGCTACTGGTAAACAGTATCCAGCCAAATAGCCACGGCAAGTACGTCTCGAGGTGCCACGACACCTGGTAATCACCGATCAGCGGGCCCATCCGCTCGACCTGTACACAAATGAATAGTTAGTAAGCACGTCATATGACAAGGATAGTGCATCGCTAAACAGGGAAAATGGATAGCATACGTACCCGGAACTGCAAAAGGCACCATAGGGGCGGGCCATGCCTATGTCATGTCGGGAAGACGAGTATGCCGCCGCGCCTCGACCGAAGAATCTCAAACCGCCCAAGTCGTCGTGCCGCCAAGAAAGGCGCGTCGGCGGGAGGCGAGTGGCTCCCGCACAGGCAAGTCGAGCAAGATCCGCGACGCCCTACAGAGCGGGGCCATCTCCCCGAATGGGAGGTGGAAGGTGTGCGCTCTCGAGCCACCGGTCCATCAGAGTCGCGGCAGCGACGGCCGAACGGAACCGCCGTGGACCGGTCCGGCCGACTCGACCTCCCTATCGTCCTCGACCGGAGCACCGTCCTCGTCGATGGCCTCCACCATCCGCGCGAGAGGTAAAAGGCCAGCATCTCTTAGCCTACAAAACACAAATAAGTAAGTACATAGCGGGCATATGATAAAAAAAAAAAGTGGCACAGTTTGCAGACAAATCTGTCTCTCCAACTTGTGTCTAGTCTCCAAGCCCTTCGGGGTGTCCGCGTACGGACCACCCCCAACTTAGTCGCCTTGTCCCTGCCCTCAGGATACGGGACACGACGACTGGCGCAGTGCTGCGCGTCGACACACTGATCAAGCAGGCCAAAAGGTCAGTCCAAACCACCAAGGTCGCGAGCCATACCTGCAAATCAATTTCAAGTTAGCAATTATGACGTAATTAGTAGTTTAATTATTTATAGCGTAGCTCCAAACTTTTTGAAAATTTAGTTGCATTCTTGCATAAACCGCATATTCCTCAACATATATAGCCATAACCGCTTTTCAGTATTAGGGTTTTAGAGTTCAGGGTTTCAGGATTTAGGGGTTAGGATTAAGGGTTAAGATATGGGGTTAAGATGTTAGGGTTAGGGTAGACAAAGAAGTGTAAGGGACACACTATCGTCGATGCGCGAACCCTCTCCTCCTCTCCTTCCCTCCCCCTCCCTCTCCTTTCTTTCTCTCCCCCTCTTCTCCTCTCTCTCCCCCTCTTTCCCTTCCTCTCTTCTCCTCACAGTTGCTCTGCTCTGCTCGTGAAATGGCGATACTCCGAGCGAAATAGCGAGGTTCGACGCGCACACGAGTTATAAGCCCCTAGTTGCCCAACGGTTGAGCGACTAGAGGCTATTGCCCAACGGTTGAACGACTAGGGCTAAGTCGCTCAACCGTTTGAGCGATTGGTAGCCGAAAGGACTAGTCGCTAAACCGCTTGGCGATTGGTACACTTGGCGCGCAACCATTGGGTGACTAGCCCAAGTCGCTCAACAATGGAGCGACAGATGATTATTACTATAAAAAAAACAGAGGTATATTACTGTATTTTAGAATAAAAAATATATTATTTTAAAAAATTCACAGACTCATAATGGATCAACAACACTGAGTTTAGAGAGGTAGAAACTATCTTAGTGAAAGACCAACTAATTAAAGCTCCAAAGTGAATGACCAACTAATTAAAGCTCCAAAAGCACATACTGAAGAGCAATAGCACATACTGAAGAGTAATAACCTGATTCTGATACTAAGACCAAGTTATTGCTCTCCTAGATGTGCCTTCGGAGCTTGGATGTTTCAAGTTTCAACACATCCGTGAGGACCATTGAAAAGCTTTTGCAATGGTCCTGATCAAGGATCAAAGAACTGTTACCGGGCAAAATCCCATTCGGAGTCCGGTAACGGTTCTCGACCGGTTACCGACCAATAATCGGAAATACTGGTGAAAAATCGAATGAAATTCGTAAACCAAAATTTGAATTAAATTTTCTAAAGACTGGTAACCGGACCGGTAACTGGAAAAATCGGTCAAAAAACCAGACCAAAACTGAAAAACCCTAATGAATGATTATATTAGAAAGAAGTAGGTAGTATCTACTGGCATGATCATCAATGATTTGATTAGATTACTTTGAGTGCAAAAAAGGTAACCGAGTAATTGGTTATAAGCTAAGATATCTATTTGAAACATAGGTAGTGCAACAAAACAAAACCAATCAAGAACATATTTGATCATATGTGTCTGTTAATCTAAACTATTTTGTTAAGCATAATACTAAATCTAAGGGAAACAAAATATATATAGTACTTATGTCATACATACAAATTTATAAAAGGCTAGAGATTTTTGTTTTAGAAACAAACATCAATCTATTGAGATTTAAGAGGTCATAAATAATAGAGATTTAATTAAACGAATCATGTTAGACTCTCTAGATTAGGTTATTTCATATAGTTAGTTGAAAAAAACTGTCCGAGACTTGCTCATACAATAATTCAAACATATTTAGCTCATACAATACGTAATCTAGCACAAAAAAAATGCCTAAACCAACCTAAGAAGTGCATTATACAGTCAAAAATTCAAATTCAAATTTAAAATTTTTCAACAGGTACTGTTTATCCCGAACCCCACCGGTAACCAGTTACCGGCCGGTTATTTTTACCCCTGGTCCTGACTCCTGACTCCTGAGGGCAACTACTTGGAACGGAAGGCCACTCGAGCAGTGGTCAATAGAACTTTTGGCGATGCCTCCTTCAATTATTTGACCAGTCTATCATTTCTTTTGAAGATACAGCATATATTACAGATATATCACACAGCAAATGCACTACATCAACATTCATCGACATCACAATAAAACACCAAGCAACAAAAATTGATGAGCGTGCAAGAGCACTCATTCAAAGAATAAGTGCAAATAAATGAAGAGAACGCCAACAAAAGCGAAATCTCGTTATTCATGAAGATTTTGGATTTCGACTTTTAAAGTTTGAAGCTTACGCTCAACAGCGGACAACTCACCCTGAACACCCTGCAACCAATCTATTTTTCGCTGGCATGCGTCCTGGTATGGTTTGCTGATAACTTCAACAAATTGGACTAGTTTATTAGCACTCTGCGAGAGATCCTTCTGGATAGCTTCGTCAACTTTGCGAGATAGTTTATCAGCAGCATTGCTGACCTTCTCTAGTGCAAGCTTCCGTCGACGAGGGAAATTAGATATTGCAAAAAACCTGACAAAGGACAGTTGTCCATTGGATCAATATGCATATAGTTACAGATCAGCTCATTCCTTGTCATTGCAAAAACTAACAGCTATAGAGGAGTTTCTAGCTATCAATCAAGAATTACCCGCCAGCTGAGCAAAGGGCAAGAGCAAGAAGATCTTCAAGTGTAGTTGACAAAACAGATGTCAAAAGAGAAGCTGACAATCCAGCAACGCCAAGCCCTCCAAAAGTTCCCAAAGCCTTCATAATACAATAGCAAAGCTCAGAACGAAAGACAGCCAAGCAAAAGTAAGTATACAGAAATCAGAGACTACCTCTAATGTCTAAACTAGATTAGACACTCCCACAGTTTGAAATTTGAGGTCTTTGCAGACACTCCTATGTGGTTCAAAACTTTTGAGTATTCACTATTCAGTTAAGCCTAGCATAGTAGCATACTTAAAAACCTTGATATTGGTTGTACTCCCTCGGTTACAACTTATAAATAATTTTTCAGATCTGTTGCTAAAAAAAATGGTGCAAAAGTACAATAAATGATGTTTTTTTTTTATCTTGCCCTCATTTTTTTTCTCTTGACATTTATTTGTTGCTCACTCAAAGCACTCTCTTCTCCTTTCCAAGGCAGATTTAGTAGGGATAGTTTACTCATGTCCCCTTATTGATTCCTCAAGTTTATAATCTCCTTAATCCGTGCAAATAGTCAAAACATGACTTACAATTTGGAAGGGTAGAGTACTTGACAGTATTTGGTCATCAAATTAGATAGAATCGTTCAGTCATGTTTTAGCGAAAGGAAGGTGCATTATGCATTTATGCCCTGACTATTATTTTGGAGGTTTAATTAATCTCGTAACACATCTGATGATTCTCTCCTTTTTCCCTTTGCAGATAATCTGCTGAGGTATGTTGGCACTCAAACGTTCCACTAGATGACTAGACAACAGAAGTTGGGTCATTCACTGGATTCTCAAAAGGCCAGTCCACTTGCTGCAGACTGAAAATAGTTCATTGTCCATAAAGATACCAGCATGAAGCTTGTACTTAGGAAAATTCACGTAACAAGTTTTTCTTTCCATACATGTTACAAGAATCAGAAGATTGCACAACCAATAATCCTAGTCTGTACAGTAAAGCCAGCATTCATTTTTTTTTCTCAAACAATAAACAAACTAATACTTCAGTAGGCCTTTTCAGTAGTTTTAGCTCTTATCCTAGCATACAATATCTGTGCTCAAACTTCAGGGAGTAAGAATCACATGATTTTTTTTCTTGTAGTATTTTTTTTTCATTTTTTGTAACCAGCAGCAAAGCATATATTTAAAACATTTTATTTGGATAAACCTATTGTATAGTTTAAGGATTAAGAACAAACTATATGAGGAAAAATGAAAAATCTAGAGCTTTAATAGACATACCACTTCGCGAATTTCTTCTTCAAAAACCTTAGCAGCAGCACTAGCACTGAAGCTGTCCAGTGCCTTTATGCTGAGTTTCTCTCCTTCATTAACAAGTTCATTTGGATCTGATGGAACCCTTTCTTCCTGAGCAACCAACAATCCCCATCTTTCATGGAAACACTCCACATATAAATTTGCTTCACGGATATTGCTAGAGCTCAACCATGTTGAATATTCACTCAGTAAATTCTAAAGAAAAGAAAGAAAGATTTTTGTTGATACCATGAAAAATAAGCATGGTGAAGCAAATAAGCAATATATGATAAAGTACATGGAACAAAAAAGTAGCATCATTACAAGGATTATTACATTTAACAACACTGCAAAATGGTAACGCTAAATGAAATGAATTCAGTTGAGAAGTTCCAATAGAAAAAATATTAGCATAATTTGCACTGTTTTTCTGTACAAATTAGGTTTTGATGTATGGTGGTCATGCACAGGGGAAAAAACCCAGCCGGTAACCACTTACCGGCGGGGGTCCGGGATTTTGGATCCCGACCGGTTTTTCCGGGTTTTGCAAGTTCAAATTCTAATTTTTAAATTTTGAATGATTTTTAATCAAATTCAAGCGATTTTCATCCGGTTTTTTTCCGGGAAATCCGATAACCAGCCGATTTTTTTTCCTGGCCGGCGACCGGGATTTACCCCGGAAACGGGTTTTTGATCCCTGGACTCATGCATGCGTCTACATGTCATTGCTTACTCCATACACCCGTAAAATCTGATTGTACAAGGGACATCAAGAAGATTAAGATGGGTAGCCTGAAGTCTGACTGAGCAATGACTCATAGCACGGATGTTGCTGCTGGCAGTAACCAGTCAAAAACTTCAATGGTCAAACCACATTGTTTTGCACAAATTCCAAGTTTTGACAAGGTTTCCATGTATGGTTGGTTTGCTCGCAGGTGTGCGAGTAGCTGGTCCTGGCTTCAAGCCCAGGAGCCTCACCAATTCAATGGTCACAACGCGTGCCTGAGCTTCGTGAGGCCTGCACGATCTCCGCTCTAGATGTGTGTGTTAAGGACGTATGTGTGCGTGTGAGTCCGGCGTGTACTCTAAAAAAAAAAGCCAGTTTTGGCCTGTTCAGCTCAGCCAAATTTTATGGTTAGTTCCGAGTCCAAGTTCCAGTTGTCCAAGTATATTCCTCCAATTTGAAATGTTCACCCAACCTGTTACCACTATTATAAATATTGTGTGTATATTCATAAGGCCCAATGGGCAATATATATAGGGAGTACAAGGGAGATATGCCATATACAGATAAGAAAATACAAAAGATAGATAAAGAAATACAAAAGGATTCCTATTCTAACACCCCCTCAAACTCATGGTAGATCACACACACTGAGTTTAGAGAGAAAATACAAATGTTGTACCCTAGTCTGTGACTTCATGAAGAAGTCAACAATCTGTAACTCTGAGGGCACAAACTATAAAGCAAGTACTCCCTCCTGCACCTATGAGCGAGTGTATGAAGCATCCACACCAATGTGCTTGCTGAGCTTATGCTTCACTGGCTCACGGGCAATACTGATAGCACATGTACTGTCAGACAAAAGAGTCGTAGATCCCATCACAAGCACTCCAAAATCTGCAAGTAGCCACCTCAACCAAGTAACATCTGCTGTCACTGCTACCATAGCTCTCAACTCAACCTCTGCACTCGAACGGGAAACTGTAGTCTGCTTCTTTGTCTTCCAAGCAATCAGGGAGGAGCCAAGAAAAACAGAGTGAGTAAAAAGAGAATGACGATCAAAAGGATCACTAACCCAGGTCACATCGGAGTACGCCTGAAGCTGTAGTGAGGTGGAGCTAGAAAAAAACAAACGACGAGAGATAGTCCCATGTAAGTAGCGAAGAACACGAAGAAGGTGACTGTAGTGAAGATAAGTAAGATGAGCCATGAACTGACTCAAGATATGAACAGCATAAGCAATATCAGGACGAGTGCTCACAAGATACACCAAACTCCCAACAAGATGGCGATATCGAGTAGCATCCTCAAGAAGATCACCATCAGCGGCACAAAGCTGTAGAGATAGCTCTATGGGAATCTCAGCTGTGCAAGTGTCAGTCAGACCAGACCAATCAAGAAGATCCTGGACATACTTCTGCTAGGAGAGGTAGTAACCCTCAGGCATGGAAGAGACCTCAATCCCAAGGAAGTACGTAAGAGAACCAAGATCAGTCATCAAAAACTGCTCACTGAGATGCTTCTTCATATACGTGATGAATGAGGAATCATCACCAGTGATGAGCATATCATCAACGTACAGAAGAAGCAATGCGCTACCCCGAGGTGAGATATGGACAAAAAGAGCAGGATCGTGGGAACTGGCAGTGAAATCGACAACAGTAATCACTGGGGTAAAATGCGCAAACCAGGCACGAGGAGCCTGTTTGAGGCCATAAAGAGCACGACGAAGACAACAAACATGCCCATCGGGAACAGAATACCCAGTTGGTGGCTGCATGTAGACCTCCTCATGCAAAACACCATTAAGAAAGGCATTCTTAACATCCAACTGAGAGATAGACCACCGTCGAATAGAAGCAACCGCAAGAAGACTGCGAACAATGGTCATATGGGCAACAGGGGCAAAAGTCTCATCGTAGTCACAACCGAACTCCTGCTGAAAGCCACGAGCCACAAAACGAGCCTTGTAGCGCTCGATAGTACCATTAGACTGGGTCTTAATCTTGTACACCCACTTGCACGTGATAAGACGAGCATGCACAGGTGTCGGTACAATATCCCACGTCTCCGTACGTCGAAGAGCATCAAGCTCCTCTGCCATAGCGAGCTGCCACTCAAAATGAGTAGCCTCACGATAAGAACTAGGCCCAGTGATAGAGAGAGCATGAGCTATCGGAGCAAATCCAAGACGATCAGGAGGTCAAAGGGATGTCCGGTCACGAAGGGCATAACAAGAAGCATCATGAGGATCAAATGTGGGTGTCGACAAGATACCAGGAGAGGAGACTGGTGAAGGATGAGGACGCATGGAGTAGTGAATACCAGATAAACGAGACGGTGGTGCTGCAGGAACAAGAGGTAGTGCTGCAGGAAGCACCACCGAAGGCGAACCACTAGAGACAGGCCAGGGGAAGACTGTGATAGTGGAGAAATGGGTGAAGAGTCCGAAAGAGACAACTATGAAATCGACTCAATGATGGAAACAAGAGGAGCTGAATCTCAATAGAAAAAAGGTCGAGATTTGTCAAAGACAACATCTCATGAAATCCTGATCCATCGAGCAGAATGATCATAGCAGTGATAACCCTTATGCTCAGAACTATAACCAAGAAACACACTCAACTGACTGAGCCGATAATTTGGTGCGCTCACGAGACTGCAGTATAACAAAACAAGTACTGCCAAAAACACGAAGGTGAGTGTACTGGGGGGCTCGAGAGTAGAGACACTCTATAGGACTGACACACTTAAGAGCAGTAGAAGGCTGCATATTGATAAGATATGCAGCTGTAAAAACAGCCTCAACCCAGAACTGTGGTGGAACGTGAGAGGCAAGGAGAAGATTGTGGGCAGTCTCGATCAGATGACGATGTTTGCGCTCAGTAACCCTATTCTAAGTATGGGCACCAGGACAAGAAGACTGGTAAAAAGTGCCCTGCTCAGAAAGAAACTGTCTAAAAGTGCGAGAACAGTATTCGCCAGCAGAATCACATTGAAAAGTACGGATGGAAAAATCAAACTAAGTACGGACCATCGTTGTAAAGCTACGATAAATCGCAAGAAACTGATCACGATTAGACATAGGTAAAATCCATGTAAAACGGGAATAATCATCAAGGTTGTCATGGCGACCTTGGCGACCACGGTGCCTAAGGGGCGCCAGGACGCCTAATCGTCCAAGCGAGCGCCTAGTCGTCCTCTAGGCGAGGCAAGGCGAGCTAAGTAGCAACTACAATTCTAGAACTAGTAAGTACCAACACTAGTCAATACATTAGGAGCAGAAGATCCCAGCTGCCCTTGTTGCCCGGTGCCCGGCTGCCCGCTGCCCTCGCTTGCCCGCAGAAGAGCAGCTTAATGCTCCCCATCTCCCTCCCAAGCCAGGCTCGTGCTCCCCCTCTCCCTCCTGGCTCGTGCTCCTCCCCTCCCGGCGGTGCTCTCCTCTCCTCCCCAACCCCTTCCGGCAGGCAACCCGCCTCTCTCGCTGCGCAGCCCGGAGGTGGCGCGACTGTCCAGCCGGATCCGGCGACGAGGACGCCTGCCGACGTCGGGGACGGCGAGGAGCCCGGGCCGGATCCGGCGAGACGAGCGTGAGGCCCGGCGGGCGCGGAGGAGGAACGAGAAGGAGATGGAGTACTGGGGCCGCGGCGGCAAGGTGATGCGCTCGAGATGGCCAAGGCGAGGCGAAGCGATCATGGCGTCGCTCCAGACCGCCGACGCCAAGGCGACGCCGTGACATCCATGATAATAATCAATAAAGATCACATAAAATTTATGTCCGCCTTTAGAGATAATAGGCACAGGCCCCCAGTACATCTAAATGAATTAAGTCAATAGGACGAGAAGACAAGGACTCACTAGAATGATAAGAAAGTTGTAGCTGCTTGCTCAACTTACAACCCTGACAAAACATGGTTGTGTCAATAGTAACACGTTCAAGAACACCCTGACGAACTAATGAAGAAAGACAAAACCCACACAAGTGACCTAGACAATGATGCCACTGCGCAAAAACTCCAGAGGTGATGGCAATGGCGGTGGCGGTAGACGTAGAGGTGACAGAAGCAACTGAAGTGGACAGAAGGTGGAGACGATCAAGTATGTAGAGACCCTGACGATCCCTACGGCGTCGGCCAGTCCCTGCCTGTCGATCCTAGATGAAACAGGAGTGAGAGTCAAAACCAACCCTACAACCAAGATCGGTAAGCTGACCCACTGAGAGAAGCTGCATAGTAAGCTGGAGAACATGGTAAACAACTGGAACGGAAAAAATAAGTGGACAAAAGAGTGCCAACTGTCTAAACAAAGATAGGAAAAACAGGAGATCCTACTGAAGTGAGAGATATGGAGTCCAGTGTCATGTGGAAAGAGGCACCAGAATCTATAACCCAAGAAGTATCTGGAGGAGACGTTTGAGCTAGACTAGCAGAACCTGCTGAGCTGTGAGAGAGCTGTTGAAGTAAAGCCTGGTAGAACTACTGAACAGAATCACCTCGCTGAGAAGGTCCTGATGTGCTGGTCTGTCTTCCCGTCGAGGAAGGGCCTCCCTGGATCGTCCACTCCCACGCGCCTTGTTCCGTTTTTTTCACAGCGCACAACTCTGGTAGTCGTGCCCAAAGTTCTTGCAATAATTGCACTAAAACCCAGTTGGTGCAAAAACAGGAGCGAAAACAGACACCTGAGGAGGAACTGTAGTCGAAACAGAAACCGTCGGTGTAGTCGAAGGGGTAGCAAGCACGATCGAACAAATCAGGCCGATAACCCGCGCGAAGCTCCTCAAAGACGGCGTCGAAGAGCCTCGGTGGATCGCCGATCGTGGTGAGCGACTCAGCAGTTGAGCCCTGACAGGCTCAAACTCTAGGCGAAGACGGCAGACGAAGTCATAAAGGCAAAAGCGGTCACGATCCGCCTTCTGCACTTTATGACACTCCTGGCAGAGCGGAGAAGTCAGCTCGTCCAGCTGGCGCCAAAGACTGGCCAGGGCGCGGAAGAAGTCGTCGACGGAGGAGTCCTCCTAGCGAAGCGTCTCCAACTCACGCTGAAGCGAAAAGAACTAAGCATCGCTGCTCTGCTGGTATCGCTTGCGCAAGTATTCCCAGATCTGACAAGTGAAACGCAGACCAACAATGTCTGGCTAGATGGAGTCATCGACGCTGACCACCAGGATGGCTCGAACACGAGGCTCATCAGCACACCAACGCCCAAAAGCGTATATGGCATATTGAAAGGCCTCATCAGTAGCGTCAGTAGCAGCGGCATCGACCTCTGCCTCCTTGGCGGTCTTATCTTCTACAGAAGGTGTAGAAGTAGGCTGTCTGGGAAGAGGCTGAACCGGCGACAGCGGATAAGGTCGGGCACTAGTAACATGTCCCCAAAGGCGAAGACCACCGAGCGTGACCTATAGTTCGTCTCATGAAGCTTTGTTCCCGAGAATAGGATCCCAACTGATGGAACGGAAGCCATCGGTAGACGGCGCTGGACGGTGCGGCGACCAAGTCAACGCAGTCTAACAAGTAGCGTTGGACAGCACGGCGGTTAGATCGACGTTTTGTTCTTCTTTTTTCTTTTTTTCGCTAGATATTTCTACGGTTGTTTCTTTTAGAAACCAATACGGTTTCTTTTGTAGAAACCGTATCTACTGTCGACGGGAGGCAGCCAGGAGGCGGCCAGCGGTGGTGGAGGCGGCGATGGAGGCGGTGGCTAGTACAGGTGGCTAGACGGCGACGTGAGCCGGATCAGCGCGTGGAGGCGGCGCGGAGGCAGCGAGAGCGACGGCGGAGGCAGCAAGAGCGGTGGCTCGGTGGTCTCGGGAGCTCGAGCGGCGGCTCGGGGCACCGGGGAATGCCACGGAGACGGCGAGAGCGGCGGAGAGCGCCAAATCGGCGAGCGGAAGCGTCGTCGTCGTCGGGCGACAGCACCGTGATGGGATGGCCGGCGGAAAGAGCTAGGTTAGTGTCCTAGCTCTGATACTATGATATGAATATTGTATGTATATTTATGAGTCGTAATAGGCAATATATATAGAGAGTACAAAGGGGATATATCATATACATATAAGGAAATACAAAAGGCAAATAAGGAAATAAAAAAGGATTCCTATTCTAACAACCACCAGTAACTAGCTGGGAAGCATTAGGTCGATAATGGGTGCTAGACCAATTCCAGTTTTCCAAACTCTAGTGTAGACTGAAAACATGTTTTTATATGAGCAAGATTTGTTGCCTACCTTATATTAAAAGCTCAGTCTACAGTACAGGGGAAGGATGGGGGGGGGCAAGAAAACAGAAATCCCCTAATGATGCATAAACCCCTAACAGGGCATCATAACAACTGCTCTGGTTGGTACACACAATCCAGGATGCACACACAAGAAAATTAAACAATGCCTTTCTCTTCAGCAGGGAGACAGCTAGACTAGAAAGCAATACATTATCTTGGCATGCTCCAGCCTCCAGGAAGAAGCACGTTGCTTTCAGCTTGTGCAAGCTAAATTTGTTAAGTATGGTCGTAGTAGAGTAAAATACAATAGTCTAGAGTATGGAAAAAAAATCTTTCCAGGAGTAAATTATGCCTGCCACTCAATGATATTTATGAGTCTTGAGTGGTTTGCAGCAAAGTTGGGCAAATTCAGGCATGAAAGCAAACTTGGAAAACATACTAAAATGTAAGAAATAAAACTCAAATGTTTGTATATGATAAATGTAAGTTAAATATTAAACGTACTACTGCGTCATCAAGGGAGGGACTAAGAATATCATTTTGAACAAATGATGTGGCTTTGGCAGAAGTGCCTTTTTCTCCTGTAAGCGTGTATGTAAAAATAAGGTCAATGTTTGACAACTGAAGTGTAGATTCCATGAGTGTTATTGCTCGACTTTTAGCTCTCTCAAGCTGCAAGAAGAAAAGAAAGCATGTTCTCAATGATCAAGAACAAAAAATAGATTAAGCATGCTAAATATTGCTCTCATCAAATATGAATGCTAGGTAAGCAATAGAAATATCAATGCAATGTTAGGGTGTATAACAACCATGCACATAGACTAAGGATGTCTCAATGGAAGGGAATGGCATGTGAAAATGACTAAACTACCCTTCATAATTGCCTTGGAAAGGAGAGAGAATACCAAATGTGTGTTCGTATAAATGTTGTAGAGGGGGAAAAATAAATAGCACCAAGCAGGAGAAAGATCATTAATTGTGTGTGTGCGCCATTGTTTTGCAGCAAAACTAGAAAAACCAGATGCCATATTTTTTGCAAAAAGGGAGTATATCACAGCAGAACTGAAAACAAAAAAGGGTACAACAGAATTAGTTATCTTTGAAACACCTACAAGAGATGAAATCTGCCTCTGCCAAGAATTGCTGTCAGCCTCAATCTTCACAGCATAATCGTTTGCACCAGAAACAAGATCCCTGATGGATGTTAAATCATCAATAGCTTTTTCATATTCTAGTTTCACAAGTCTTTGACATGATGTTAGCAAACGATCTGCAATTCCAATTGGTGTTTCAAGTTTCAGCCGGACCCTTTCCTTCCCATTATTTGTTGATCCATCTAAGAAGCTCAATAGGTAATGCTCAAGATCATAAAACTTGCTGCTTCTCCATCTAGGATCACTAAACAAAGCTTCCCCGTAATGCTCTTCTCCATTATTTTTTGAATATGAAAGTTTGACTTCCAGAGCAGAACGTGAGGATACAGGAAATAGTATTACATCCTCTGTGTTAAGCAACTTCCTTGCATTTTCCTTGACAAATGCAGTAGCTTCTTCAAGCTACAACCATTGGATTGAGAAGAAAAACAAGAAAATCAGCAAAATGGCAAATAGGAAAGACAATCTTGCTGGGATTTTGAACACTAAAGATAAGTATCAAACCTCATTACTGTTCCGATAGAGGTCCAATTTGTTTAGAACAAATACAACTTTCTTCTTCCACTGCTGGACATACTGGAGAAATCCAACCTAGAAGTTCCGAAGAATTTTCTTTGGCTCTATTAGAAAGTTAAAAGAATACGATACATCCTTCAAAGATAAATCAGGATTCTAGAACTTAACATGAAATATGTCATTCAGTAAGGAATCCACACAAAGACACATCCAACACAATCTGTATTCTATAAGCTGGAAAAGGGTCATGTAAAATGTGGATGAACTCATAAATCACTAGATTAATTGTATTACCAAAATGTCACAATTAGGAACTACCGAACTAGAACATTTTGAAAGACAGATACAATAAACAGTAAAAAGACAGTGATACGTTAATATCTGAAATATTAATAGCACCTGATACGATGACAAATAGACTAAGGATGTGTTTGCTTGGTGGGATGGGGTTGAATGGGATGGGATGGTCTTATATCATGTGCTTCCATTGTTTTTTGTGAATGAGATGGTTCAGCATCTAGAGAGAATATTTTACAAATTTGTATCCTACCATCTAGGATGGAATGGTTCCTTTCAAGCAACCAAACACATGGATGACTTTTTTTAACCAACCCATACATGTATCACTTGGTTCAGCATCTAGAGAGAATATTTTACAAATTTGTATCCTACCATCTAGGATGAAATGGTTCCATTCAAGCAACCAAACACATATATGACTTTTTTTAACCAACCCATACATGTATCACTTGGTGCAAGCAACCAAGCACACCATAAACCAACCAATAATGGTGAACTAAACTAAACTACCCAACTTGGACCGCTGGCAAACTGATGTTAGAATCTGAGTCAGCTAAAATTAAATATTCATCCTACTTAAAAAGAAGCTGGAAGTGAAAAATTAAGCGTTTGATCAGCTGCCAACCTGCAACACTTAAGTGTAGGCAAAGTATGGCTTGCAAGTTGCAACACTTTTCGTGGTGGCCAAATCAGCTGCCAAAAGTGTACCAAAGTAATTAAAAAAACTGAGTCTATGACATGAGGGTCATGGAGCTAAGAAAGAGCGGTGCACCACAATTGTGGCAACGAACCAAACACTTGCCTAAGAAAGTGTGGCACGCCCAAGGCTAGGTGTGGCAAAATTAGGCATTGAACCAAACACTCCTAAGAGACTATTTTTTACCCCATCGAACCCAGGAACTTAGCCCACTAGTCCAGCCAGGCAACCCTTTCTCTTTCTAATTTATTTCATAAATAATTTGACCGAAACCCACTTCCAGGCCAGCCTCCAGACTGCCACAGACTAGCAAGCTGAATTGTGGAATGTTCCAGGGTAGCAATCTCACATTGATACTTCAACCCAATAACCCCATGCATATCACCATGTAAATAGTTTCAGAGATAGTCAAACTGCTGAATCCACTATTGGATTTTATTCAATTACATTTATTGTATCATGTTATCTTTCCTGCACATATCACTATTAAATGTGTAAACAATTGGCATAAGAAAACAATCATAAGCATTACCTCACTATCAGTCAATGGTCTATCTGATGATAGGACAAACAGTATTAAGTCAGCTCGCGGCACATATTCTTCAGTGAGTCGTTGCTGCCTCTGGAGAATAACATTTGTTCCAGGTGTATCAACTAGGTTCATCTGTTCAATAGTACACAATGAACATCTCATGAACAAGGACATGAAGTCAAGAAACAAGGAAAATGCACTGCTAAGTTGGCCTTACAACTAGGGCAGACATGCAACCTAGAAACATTAAGAGAAAATAAAGTGGAACAAGACTGCCATTGCTTTCTTGGCATCTTCTTTAAGATGTAATAAATGCCGACCTACATCAAGTCAGATACAGTTAACAGACAGGTTGTGTATGGTGACAACTACAGCATGTTGTAGGAGACAGAGCTGTGTTCCTGATAAATCATCCCTATTCCTTTTGGCTCACAAAATGCTTCCTCGGAACTAATATATCTTTTAGTTTCATTCAGAAAGCAGCCTTCCAATGGGTGAAAAGAGAACATGTGATGAATAGCGCTTGTATTGATATGAGGCCAATGGGCCAGTATATATACACAAGGTACAGGTGGTCAATATGCAAAGAACCCCTCATAACAATGGGGAATAACAACTATACATATATCTCTAACACCCCCCCTCAAACTCATGGTGGATCAACAACACTGAGTTTGGAGAGGTAGAAGTCTGTCTGTCTTGCGCGAAGTCCGAGCCTTCGTGAAGAAATCCGCTATCCAAGCTCAAGGCACATACTGAAGAGTAATCACCTGATCATGCACACAAGTCCTCGTGAAAGAAGCATCAACACCAATATGCTTGGTGAGCTCATGCTTCACAGGATCACGAGCAATCACCGATAGCACTGTCTCACGACAAGAGAGGGTTGGTGTAGTGACGTAAACACCAAAATCCTCAAGTAACCACCGTAGCCAAGTAATCTCCACGTCAAGAGAGCCATAGCTCGCAACTCACCTCTGCACTCGAACGGACATCTGCGATCTGCTTTCTTCGTCTTCCGTGCAATAAGAGAACCACCAAGAAAAACACGAAGAAGAGAGATAGACCGCGATCGGAGGATCGGCCCAAGTAGCATCCGAATAAGCTGAAGTCAGAACGGTGGAACGTGGAAAGAAGAGACGGCGAGAGATAGTCCCGCCAAGGTATCGCAGAACTCAAGAAGGTGGTGTAGTGGACCTGAGCGGAGCTGAAACAAAGCCGACTCGGAATATGAACCGGATAAGTAATATCCGGACGAGTAATGACAAGGTAGACAAGACTCCCAACAAGATGACGATGGCGAGCCTGGATCGTAAAGAGGCTCGCCATCGAGAGTCGGAGGTGAACATTGAGCTCCATGGGAGTCTCAAAGATCTGATCGATGAGAGAGGCGCGATCAAGAAGATCTCGAATATATTTCTCTTGGGACATAAAGAAACCATCACGAAGTGGAAGTAACTTCAATCCCAAGGAAATACCAAGAGGACCAAGATCCGACATAAGGAATCGCCACTAAGACGAGCCTTAACAAAGGCAATGTACTTCAGAATCATCTCCGTAATGATCATATCATCAACATACAGAGAAGAAGAGTCCGACCACGAGGCGGTGTGGACAAAAGCGCAGATCATGATCACTAGCCGAAAAACCAAAGAAGAAGTGACCACAGAGAGAAGCGCTCAAACCAAGCACGAGGGCTTGCTTAAGGCCATAGAGAGAGGCGAAGGCGCATGACCATGCCCTCGTGAATGAATACCGGTGGCGGATGCATGTAGACCTCACTCACGCAATTCGCCATTAAGAAAGGCATTCTTGACATCAAGTCGAGAATGCACTCCGTTGGCGAACGACGCCACCAGAAAGAAGAGCGCGAACGGTGGTCATGTGGGCCACAGAGCAAAAGTCTCATCGTAGTCAACACCATGCTCTGCTTTGAAGCCACGAGCAACAAGGCGCGCTTTATAGCGCTCAAGAGAGCCATCGAGCGAGTCTTAATCTTATAGACCCACTTACGGTGATGGGGCGAGTGAGATGGAAAAGGAACAAGATCCCAAGTACCAAGACGCTCGAGGCGCAATCTCCTCGGCCATAGCATGTCGCCACTCGGGATGAGTAACAAGATCCCGATAGGAGACAGCTCAAGAGTAGTCGCACTAAAAACCAAAGCGAGCGAGGCCGAATCGATCGGCGATTGCGAGAGCGTGGCGAGGAGAAGATAACCCATCGGGAAGATGGATCATCATGAGAAGATAGAACATCGGAGAAGATGGCTCATCGGGAACATCCTCAAAACGAGGTCGACGAGTGTAGACGAGTGTAGCGGGAGGAGCCCGAGGAGCCGCAGGAGACGAATCGGTGGCGACAACGGCGGAGAGGCCACGGGAGGAATATGTGGAGACTCGAGGGGCGGGTGGATGAGGGTAGATGATATAGGTGTATCCGAAAGGTCAAAAGGACAGAGACTCCACAGAGGAAACCGGGAGAGGTAGGGCGTGGATAGAAGGGACGAGACTCGTCGAAAGTCACATCCCGAGAAATCCGCATCCGTCGACCAACAGATCCCAAAGACCGATATCCCTTGTGCTCAGATCGTATCCCGAAAGACACACTCAACAGATGGCGATTAGTTTGGTACGTTCTCGAGGCGAGAGAACATAGCAACGCAAACAAACAGCGAAGGCGCGAGTAGTCGAAGAAGACCACAAAGACGCTCAACAGAATCGCACTCAAGAGCGAGAAGAGGTCGGATGTTAACGAGATAGGTGGCGATGGAAACGACCTCGGCCCAAAAGTGAGGTGGAATAGAGGCGCAATCATCGATTGCGAGCCGTCTCAAGGAGATGACGATGCTTGCGCCGACACCATTCGAGCATGAGCACCAGACAAGAGAATCGAGCGAGTACCTTGCTCGAAGGAAGGCTGCAGTAACGAGAGAGATACTCGCCAATGAGTCATGAAAGACACGAATAGGGTGGAGAACGTGTATGGACCATAGTGGCAAATTGTTTATAGATAGATAAGACTTCACTACGAGAAGACATAAAATATATCCAAGTGTGACGAGAAAAATCATCTATAAAAATGATATAATATCGATGACCCTTTCAAACGAAGAGCCGGACTCAAACATCCGAATGAACAAGATCAAAAGGACGCCGAGACATCGACTCACTATGAGGATACTGAAGTCGAATCATTTACCTAACTTACACCGACAATCTAAAGATACATCTCCCGAGACAGACCCCGAGAAGACCACGACGAACCAAAGATGACAGACGAGATCCACACAAATGACCAAGACGGTGATGCCAACTGGAAAGAGCCAGTAGGCGAAGTGGTAGAAAGCCGAGAGGCGCAACAGTAGAGCAATGGAAGGAAGGTGAAGCAGTCAAGCTCCCTGAGAGGCATTTGTGAGTCAAGGCGCCGAGGCCGAACCAACCAGCTCCGTGTGGCGGTCCCAACACAACAAGAGTCGAGTCGAGAATGACCCGACAACCAAGATCGATGTCGCCACAGAAGAAGTCAGCATGGTAAGGCGAGGAACATAAGCAATGTAAGGAACATGAAAAGAGGAGTTGCTAAGAGGTCCTCACTGCAGACGAAAAGAGATGTACCATCGCCAGTAAGAACACCGACGGGAGAATCAAGGGTGTAAGGAAAGACAGAGTGGAAGAATCAGGAGTCATGTGAAAAGATGCTCCAGAATCAAGAATCCACGGGGAGGTACCTGACTGTGTAGGAGGTGGTCTCTCGGTGCAGAAGAGTCGATGCGAGCTGCAGAACTCGCCGAGAAGAACTCGGCGCAGCAGCGGCGCCGAAGTCCGCTATCTCTGCTCGATGAAAGAAATCTGGCCAAGAGGTCGATGCAGGCGTCGATGGAGAAGCACCAGTGCCAGTGCTAGTAGAAGAACGGCGAGAAAGATGCCGCTGCTTCTTATAGCACTGGGACTCAATGTGGCCGATCTTATTGCAGTAGGAGCAGTGAGGACGACCACCGCCGGATGGAGGGCGGCCACCACCACCTGTGGCAGCTGCTGGAGGAGGCAGTGTGCTGACGCGTGGAGCCATCGGTGTAGCAGGTGGGCGGGCGGCGAGCACGGAGGAGTGGTAGCGCACAAAGGCACCACTCAGCGAGTCTCTCCGCACGTATCTCGCAAGAGCCTCCAGAGAGTGACGCGAGGCGGCGTGCAAGGAGCCGCACGTCGTTGCTCGAACTCGGGGCGAAGGCGAGTAAGGAACTCGTAGATCCAATGAAACTCGGTGGCCACGACGGCGACCAGCAACAGGACAGGAGCGACATCCAAAGGTGCGAAGGAGTCCACCGACGCCAAACAGCAGAGCTCGAGCGTAAAAAGCGCCAATCGTAGCATCACCTGTTGAAGAGAGTGCTCTGGCGAACCACGGGCAGTGCAGGGCATCACGGAGGGCTCGTAGCGCCGACGAAGATGAGTCCACATCCGAAAGCCGTAGGAGTCCCACAACCTCGTAAGAAAATCGAGGTTGGATATCGGGCGATGAAGACAAGGCGGCCGAGCATCATCATCGCACCACCGGAGTGTAGGCGGTCGAGTGATCCTTGTAGGAATCTAGAGCCTCTGGTAGGCGCAGCGACCTCATCATCGAAGGCGAAGCGGTCGCAGCGGCCTTGTTTTGCCGGGGGAGCGCAACAGCGAGGCTCGTCGAGAGTGTAGGGCAAAGCGGGCGATGATATCGCCGCAGAGGCGCCCTGAGACGAAGACCACGCATGTGTATGCGCATGTGAGACACGGTCGGTGTAGTTAACACCATCAAAAATCACCGCAACGCGAGGAGAAACGGTGCCCATTGGTAGCGCGGGCGACGGGCCACGGCGACCAAGACAACGAGGTCTAACAGCGCGCCGACACGCGGCCGTAACAACGTTTTTTTTTTTTTGAGCGGAACGGCCACTCCAAACGCACACGCACACGCACGGGGCGAGGGACTAGGTTCCCCTAGGTGGCGCGACCGGCTGGCGGCGCGCGACCGGCCGGCGTGAGCGGCGGGCCTCAGCGGCGAGCAACCTCCACGAAGCGGCAGCGCAAGACGGCTCCGAAGCGCGGCGTCCGGTGAGTCACGGCGCGATCGCCGATCTGGCGGCGGCGGCGGCGGCGGCGGCGCGCGTCGGTGCGGGGCGGCGAGCAGAGGCGAACGACGCACGGACCGAAGCGGCGGGTGAGCGCGGCGACGACGGCACGACCGAGCGGGCGGGTGAAGCGGTCCTCGGCGACGGCGGCGTCGAGAGCGACGACAACGCTCGAAGCGCACCCTGCGCGCCGTGGAGGACGAAGGCAGCGGCGGCGACTCAAGCCAAGGAGACGACGGCGACTCAAGCCAAGAAGACGACCGCGATCGTCGAGCAGTCGCGGCGACTGCGGAAGAAGCAGCGGCAGAGGGAGAAGAGCCACTGGGAGACGATGCGGTGGCGACAAGCGAAGCGACGGAACCCTAGGTTGGCTCTGATACCATGTGATGAATAGCGCTTGTATTGATATGAGGCCAATGGGCCAGTATATATACACAAGGTACAGGTGGTCAATATGCAAAGAACCCCTCATAACAATGGGGAATAACAACTATACATATATCTCTAACAGAACACATCTTGATATCCATCATCCGGATGTAGTTAGCTTATCCAGCCCAATGCAGTGACAGGCAAAAGGCTAGCAGCTAGCTTGTTTAACTCAGTGCGTTGGAGGTGAAAAAAAAGCAGATTTGTAGAATAAAATTGTGCAGTATACTCCTCTGAGGTAAGTAAGCGATATCAACATGACTGTCACTATAATTATGCACTTACTTCCTTTAATATTGGAGCCGATAAATAGCACATGAATTGACCATCTGGGTGCATCTCACATCGTTCTGGGCTTTCAGAATCAACCTCGGAATACGACAGCAGTGTGATCTCATTTGTCGTGGGTACAACTCCTTCCTGAAGATACTGCCTTCCGAGTAGAGCATTTATAAAAGTTGATTTTCCTGAGTTAAATTCACCCTGAGATAAATTGCAGATGGATCCAGTCCGAATGAGTGGTTAAAAAGAATAATTAAGAAGCCAATAAGTCAGAAAAGGTCAATGACTTGAAGACAGTGTATAACATTATGGAGAACAAGAAGTCAAGTTATTTTGTAGTGAATAAGAAGATACACTAGCTTTTCAATTAAAACCAGATTGTTTTGCATGAGGAAAATAAGACCAACACATCAGTTTATGCAACTGTAGAACAGGACACATTTTTGTACTTCTCTGGTTAGATTATAATCTGGTTATGCTAGCTGCATTAGAAAACTAATGAGCTTTATGTTGGTTTACGCAAAAGCAGAACCATCAAGGATGTGGATACATATGCTTCCATTTATCTAAATGAGGATGTGAATGAGCAGATGTTTCTAAAAAAATAAAGACTGGATATCAGCATGATAAGAACGAGTATAGTGGAAACAATACTTCTCCTCTTCTGCAAAGGATAAGTAATTAAGTAGGAAAAGAAGACTCAAATAAGTTTTTAACCATATTTCATGATGCAAAATAAACCACAAAGCAGCACTAAATGCTACACGTTAATTGGGGAATAACAGGAGTTTATGAAAGGTAAGACAGCCATCTAATTGCTATCTATTGCGGGGTTATCAAGTCGTCGACTAGTCGACAAGTCGCCGGAGAACGAACGACTGGAGCTACCGACTCGACTTGCGCCGGCTGGGACGTGGGACCCGTCTATCAGAGGCAGTGGCAGAGAAGCAAGAGGGAGTGAGGGCAGTCGAGGGCTCACCCTCACGCGTGACTGCATCGTCGCGCCTTCTCTGGCAGTCGGAGCTTCCCCCGGATCTGCGTCGCCGGAGCCCCTCCGCCTCGTCAATCGTCGCGCCTCCTCCGGATCTGCGCCGCCGGAGCACCTCTGCATCGTCGTTGCGCCTCTCCTCCAGATCTGCGCTGAGCGCCTCTGCTTCGTCGCGCCTCCTCTGGATCTACACCGCCGGCAGCCTCGTCTTCATCCCGGGTCCAGCAACGCCCGAGCATCCTCCTTGATGGCTTGAACCTTTGCCTCGTCATTACGCCTCCCCTCCAGATCTGTGCTGAGTGCCTTTGCCTCTCCCCATCGCCATCGCCCTCCTCTGCTCCCTCTCCCCATCGCCCTCCTTTGCTCCCGCGTGGTGTGTGTGGATGTGGTGTGTGTGGTGGCTGCGTGGTGTGTGGATGTGGTGGGGGGTGGCTGTGGCGTGGGGTGTGTTTGTGGCGTGGGGTGTGTGTGGCTGTGGTATGGGGTGTGCCGGCTGTGTGTTGTGTATGGTACCTGTCGACTAGTCGGCCGACTAGTTGACTAGTCGGCAAGTCGGTCACTAGGAGGGTAGTGTCGACTTGCCGACTTAATAACCATGATCTATTGATTCAACATGGTCATAAAACCTCATCAATCTAAAAGGACATGTACAAATCAACAAAATATTAGTGTTCCTTGGTGAAAAAAACAAAGATAAAGATCATTGATTGCTTTGAGAGAAATGCATGGCATGACTGTCATAGAGAAAGAGCATTTTCATTAACCACAGCACATTATTCCATGATTTAGGTAAACAACAGGTGACTCATGTCTAACGCATCGGTTGTCACATCATTAGAAAGCAATTATCTATATATGAGGTAATGAATGATGCCATAATCAATATTTAATGTAAACCCAAAATTACCACAATAACCAACAAAAATGGCTCACTCAGGCGAGAAGCAGCATCAACTAGAAGCTCAACCTCCTCCATCTGTAACCACATATCAGAAAATTATATTCAAGTCAAGCATATGCTAGATATGATGATGTGGAATACAATTGAATTCATTCCAGGGCATCTTCAACTACCAAATATGTAACATTAGATGATCACCATAGGTGCTGCCTTGCGGATAACAGCAACAGCTTCACTTAGAATAGGCTTTTCCATCGCTATCAGCTGCATCACTTTTTCATCCATTTTTGTAAATCCAGCAACTTTTGTCTTCTCACGAGTTAGAACCATTACATTATTTGCTTCTTCCAACGAACTAGCAGAAGAGTAACGAACTTGTGGGACATTGTCATCGACATCCACTTTTGGAAAATTCCTTTCTATAATATCATCAGTGAGAAGTTGAATACTAGCCAAGGACATAACAATTCCAGATGCACCAGACTGAAGCAACCTGGATGTGATATCAGAATAGGCCCCTTCACTTTCCGATTCATTTAAGGTGAATAAAATTGGGATCTTCACATGTGGAGCACCAGCACCACCATTCATAACACTAAAAAAATCATCACTGCCAATATTGGCGATAAGAAAATCAGCCCCCTCAGAACTAGAAGCAGTTCTTGCAGAGTCAAGAGAACGTATAGCTCTAGCAACAAGAGGGAGATATATGGAGTCAGAGTTGGATTTCATCATCATACTCCTTGCAACAATAGCAGGAATACCTGTATCAAAATAGAGAAGGGAACTTCATTAAAAAAAAGAGTTAATGTTGCAATGCAGTACGGTATAATAACTTCCTCGCAGGCTAGAAAATGAAGCATAGCATTACGAAATAGAACAATATCTAACAATTTGTTCAAAGTTATTAACATACAAAAGACTAACGGTGGGGAAAACGAGCAAGGAGACAATAAAGCAGGTTGGTGCAAAATGTAAGCTCGAGGACACCATACGCCACATTAGCTTAGGAGAATTCAATCACCAACCATCGTCGGTGAGCACGACGCCGCTCGCCCCGACCGCCGAGGCGACGTCAACGCGCTCCGCGATCAGCAGGTACGCGCGGTCCCCGACCGCTGCCTTGAGCGCGCGCGCGGCCTCGTACGCGCGTCCGCCGCCCTCCTCCCCTGCCTCGATCACGACGATCCCCACGCCCCGCGCCACGGCGGCGGCCACCGCGTCGCCGGAGCCGAGCGCCTCGTCGGCGCCGACGCGGAGGACGAGCGCCGGGACCTGGATCTCAGGCCGCTTGAACCCGCCGGGGAACAGCGTCCTAGGTGGCTCCTTGGCAGCGCCGCCGCCGCCGCCTCCTCCAGCGGCGGCGGCGGCTTCGGCGCCGACGGCGCGGCGGGGGCGGGGGCGTGAGAGGAGGGAGTAGAAGTGGAGGCCCCGGCAGGGGGGCGCCGGGAGCGGCAGGAGGAGGCGGGTGGTGGAAGCGGCGAACATGGAGAGCGACAGGAGTGGGAGTGCGCGCGCGTGCGGACAGTGGAGAGTTGAGTGGAGCAGAGCGAGGCGAGGTCAGGTGGGAAGTGGAGCCGCGGAGGGGGTGGACTGGAGTTTGTCGCGGATTTGGTTGGATAGTGTGGGGGGACGGAGGGGAGCACGGCCGCACGGGGATTTGCGGGGGCTTTCTTCCCGGACACAGCCACACAGGTCGTTTGATGAGAAGCAACGTTTCAGATTGAAAGCATTTTTCAGTTGAATTAATTTTTAAAAATAAACAAGCAAGGTGGCCTGCGTAAATACTACGGACATCATTCTTAAATATTTGTGATTGTGCAGAGGCAGAGGGAAGGAGGACAGAAGAAGATGCGATGGAGAGGGTCTCACGATAAAACCCTCCCCGAGCAAATTTCCTTCTAAGGAGGATCAGCATGAGCCTTGTCTCCCTCAACATACGACTATTGACTATTGTATGGCCACCTCCAAACCCTAGCAAGCAGCATATGTCATTTTGCCGTATGTCTAAATGTAGACGGCATATCCTGTGCACATGCATACATTTGTGGACATATGTACATGACAGATCCTCACCATCCATCCTCCTGCACCTCCCCGCGCCGCTAGGGTTTGGGCGCCTCCGCCCCCGTGCCTCCCCCTGCGTTTCTGCCCCTACGCCTCCCCATGCGCCTTCGCCCCGAGTCCCCCTGCGCCTCCCCTTGCGCCACCGCCTCCTGCGCCTTCGCCCCTGCACCTCCCGCCTACACCCAGCCGACGCGCCGCCCCTCTACACCCTGGACCCTCCTGCATCAAGTGCATCGTGGATTTGGTGGACGATGTGAGCAGCGCCGTCGAGCCCCTATGCCGCCTCCGCCCCCGCACCGAGCCCTGCGCCTCCGCCCGCATACGCCGAGCCGAGCCGCAATTGCCCTTTAAAGAAACAAGCAAAATAATCATGCCTATATTGAATTCTGGTATGACTTGTTTACACTTTGATGATCTATGATCCAACCAAATTTTTTGTTTTTTCATGTGCATGTTTCGAAGTCCTGATTAACAACAAGTTCAATACAATATCATGTTACCAATTGACATTGATGTTTTCATATTTGCTTTGTAGGACCTCCAAGGTAGCTAAGCAGGAGGTCTAAGGTGGTCCAATTGACATATTTTTCATATTTACTCTGTTTCAGAAATGTTGAGCTTCAGATTTTGTTATGGATTCATGGACATGTAATACTGTTAATTCCAAACATGTATGAACTAAGATTTTGTTGTATGGATGTGAATAGAAGCAATGGCCTCAATATGTTTATCTCTCCATTGTTCTGGATTGGCAGTGTGTTGAACTAAGATTTCAGAAATCATGGCATTGTTTTGAGTTGTTGAATGCTGCTTTGTTATGAACTCATGGACATGTAATATTTGCTTTGTTGTATGGATGAAGTGCTGGTGAATGTTGGGGTGGCAAAGAACTCCCAATCAGAGTATGAAAATCTAGGGTTGAGTATGAAAGGTAATTGGTTTCGAAAACCAATTCTGAATGTTTGGTCAATTGTTAGTTCTCCTTCTCTAGAATATCTTGATGTATGCAATCAGAAATGCTACAGTATAAGGAATTTGCAAAATTCAGTTCACTCAGTTTCAAGTTTTGTTTCTTGTTTTGGTTCACTCAATATGTTCAAGTCCATGCAACATTCAAGTTCATACATTTCAAATTCAGCTTACACATTCAAGTCCATGCAACATTCAACATTCAAATTCAGCTTACACATTCAAGTTCAGACATTTCAAATATTAGGAAAAAGCTTACACAATGCACCAAATCAATTGACATTCTTCGCAATAAAAATTCCTAGAAAGAACATTAAACATGCAGGAGGGGACTCAGCGCAGGCAAGCGGCGTAGGGCCTAGCTCGGCGTACGTGGGCGGTGCAGGGGCTCAGTGCGGGGGCGGAGGCGCAGGAGGCGGTGTAGGGGCTCGGTGGCACTACTCACATCGTCCACCAAATCACGGCGCACTTAATGCAGGAGGGTCCAGGGCGCAGAGGGGCGGAGCGTCGGCTGGGCGTAAGCGGGAGGCGCGGGGGGGGCTCAGGGCGGAGGCGGCGACGTAGGAGGAGGCACGTGGGGACTCAGGGCGGAGGCACAGGGGGCACAAGAGGTGGCGGCGCAGGGGGCGTGGGGGCGGAGGCGCCCGAACCCTAGCGGCGTGGGGAGGTGCAGGAGGATGAGGGCGAATGAAAGGGGATGGAAATGAGATGAAAGATTTTCGGGCGGGGGTTCACAAACGTGCAGCAAGTGGGAGGTGGGTGCGAGGAGGGCCGCGGATCACTGGATGGATGGTGAGGATCTGTCATATGCATATGTCCACAGATGTATGCATATGCACAGGATATGCCGCCCTCAATGTATGCATATTCCTTCACATTAGATCCCACTAACCTTTTGGCAAGAGAGAGACTACTGACTTTGGGTATCTCATTTGGCAACCACCAGAACATCTCTCTCCCTCTTCTCCTCTTCCAAGCCAAAGCTCCATTTCTCTCCCCCCCCCCCCCTCTTTCCCATCTTTAGCGTATAGCAAGAAGCCAAGAACAGGTACGAGGATGATTAGATGAAAGATCCTTTGACTTGATATCTTAAATTGCACAGTTAATTATAATATTTGTCTCATTGCTTTTCAGATCTGGTCCTTTCCATCAGATGATTCCATTTGTTTGGCATGTTCATTCCCCCAAATAGGACATTGTCTAAAACTTTTAATTAAGGTAACTACTACTACTACCGATCTAGCATTATTTAGTATTGAGTAAATTTAAGAAAACTCCAGGTTTTTGGCGTATTACTAACACAAAACCCCACGTTTTATAATTCTTTTCAAGAAACTCCAGGTTTTGGAGCAAAATGTTCAAGAAACCCCGTGGGTTTGGGCTAAAGTAACACAAAACCCCAGGTTTTAGATTTTTTTTTAAGAAACCCTAGGTTTTGGAGCTATATATATATATATATATATATATATATATATATATATATATATATATATATATATATATATATATATATATAAACTCAGTTTTGGAGCAAAATGTTCAAGAAACCCAGTGGGTTTGGGCTAAAGTAACACAAAACCCTGTGTTTTAGATTTTTTAAGAAACCATAGGTTTTGGAGCTATATATATATATATATATATATATCACAACGTAGGAAGTATTTTATGCAACTGAGAGTATGTATGTGTAGTATACGAGTATGTAAGACCACATAGGTAGTATTTACACCTTTTCAGGAGTGGTATGTATAATTTTTTAGACATACTCCTTTTTATGTGTGAATATGAAGGTATTTACAAAATATGCTATAAACTATGGACTCTCTTGCAAATTTTTCATGTGGTTCACATTAGAGTATCTTATAATTAGTATATGAGTATACACAAAGTGATAATGGAGTATGTCAAGTTCTTTTAGATGGTATATCAGAGGTGGGAGTAACTACACCCGGGAGTAGAAAGTAATTCTCCTATATATATATATATATATATATATATATATATATATATATATATATATATATATATATATATATATATATATATATATATATATATATATATACCATATATATATATATATATATATATATAACACCATGAGCCATCAAATGCATGGTATTTTCGAGTATATACACATATTGATGGCCCCACAGTATGCCCGTTCGCACAGCTGTGTAACTGGTCGCCGCCTCCTCGGTCACCACATTGATGAGAGAAGAGAAAAAATACCATATTTTTTATTACGTACCAGTATCTTACACAAATCTTGGAGAAAATTAGACTGTCAGGTGATGTACCTGGTTTTATTTTTAGTGAGGCCTGCTGGCGGCGACACAGCTACCGAGGAGGCGGAGGCACGACGATCGGTTACACAGCGGCACAGCCGGACGTACTGTGAGACCATCAATGTGTATATATACTCGAAAATACCATGTATTTGATGGCTCAGGTGGTGTATATGATGCTTTTATACATTTTGCCCTAAAACATGGGATTTCTTAAAAAAAATTCTAAAACCTAGGTTTTTGTGTTACCTTTGCCTCAAAACCTGGAGTTTTTTGAAAAAAAAAAACTAAAACATGGGGTTTTGTGTTACTAATACCCCAAAACCTGGAGTTTTCTGAAATTTACTCTTTAGTATTTGAGAAAATAAATTACTGAATCCGATACTACTACTAAATCTGTTTAGTTTCTTGGTGTATTAAACTTTCAAGGATAAGAATGGCTAAAACTAAAAGGAAGACAATTGATTCTTTTTTTCAAGAAGAAAGATAGAGTTGATGGTGTATCAGGACAAATCGATTTGACCCCTCCTTGCCCTCAATTGGAAGAAATTGTTGAACAAGAAGAAGAAATTCAAGACCACCGGATCCACCACCATCTAAAGTTCAAAAGGTTAATGATGGCACTAATGTTTTAGTAGTAGAGAGATGGCACTAATGTTTTGGTAGTAGAGAGAGATCCAGGCATACGTTGCCAAATTTGGGATCATCCTCCTGATGATCGACACCAAGCTCGCAAAACATACATGAAGCACAAACCATATCAATTTCTCTAGGATGTGTACCCTCCTGGTCCAAAGAGCCACCAACGCAGGTTTCAGTCTCATTGGTTCAAGGCTTTCCCTTGGTTAGAATATTCACCTACAAAAGATGCAGTCTTCTGCTTTCTATGTTTTCTATTTGCTAAGAAATCAACCGGAAAAGTTGGATCGGATATGTTTACAGTGAAAGATTTCAGGAATTGGAGAAAGGTTCATAATGGAAAGCAATGTGCCTTTTTTAACTCACATATGAAAGGGTAGTAATTCAGCTCATAACTATTCTGTCAGATGTTGTGATAATCTGAAAATAAGTCATGCCATATTGAACATTCGATGCAGACACAAACAGAGGAACAAATCAAGCAGAATAGGCTACGACTTAAGGCAACAATTGATGCCATGCGATGGTTAGCATTCCAAGCCTGCCCATTCGGAGGACATGACGAAAGTCCTGTGTTGGACCGAAAAGGCGACTAGAGGGGGGGTGAATAGGAGCACGATCTCTTTTTCACAAAAAATTGTTTCAACGAGATGTTTACTCCAATAGCTATGAAAGCTATGAAGATCACTCAACAAGCACAGCGAAAGACTTGTGTTGAACCCAAATCAAAACCCCAAACAAGAGACCAAAACTAGAGATCAAAAGACTCTAAACTAGAGGGCCGGACTGACCTCAGGCAAAAGTGCGGACTGACCTTAGGCAAAGGTGCGGACTGACCCGGGGCCGGACTAACCTCAGGCAAAAATGCGAACTAACCTCAGGCACGATGAACAGGAAAATCAGCTCGGGTTCCAAAATGAAAATTGGTCTAACTTTTGATCCGTAATGCCAAACTCCACGAAATTTGAACCACACCTTCTCAAAGATATTAGGAACCTATTCCAATCAAAGATTGCAGAGATCCATGCCAAAGTTCCTATCTTTTTCAGTTTGAACGAAGAAGGGTTCAAAACCAAGCAAAAATCAAAATATGATCTAGAGACTTGCTCGTGAGTGATTGATGATCAAGATGATCTAGATGGGTTCCCACATGTTGCAGCAAGTTAGATCACGGCAAGAAACCAACCAAAAACTCGCGGATCAAAGAAAGACTCAAAATCATCAAATAGAGAGAAAGAAAGCAAATAGACTCATCTTTGAGAGAACTTTCTTTAGATTGATTTGATATGGTATGGGTTTACAGCCACTCCATCAATGGAGGACAAAGACTCAATACATGAGCACAAAATCAAATCCAACTCTCTAGAACCCTAACCTCCACTAATTCTCTCCCTAAGCAAACTAGGGTTTCAAACACAATGAAAGGGTTGAGGGGGTGCAGCCACCTCCCTCCTCTATTTATAGTGGAGGCCTAGAGCTTCTAGAAGAGTAAGCCTAATGGGCTCCCGTTAAGGCCCAGAGTCACACACGCACGTATTTTAAAGCGATGTCTTCATCTCCTCTTGACCTAATCCGCTTCTCCACGCACCGTCTTGCGCCGCGGGTTAGCAAAAGGTCACCAATGCGGTATTTGGTAAAATTACCAAAATACCCCTTCTCGGCCCTTCTTCAACGACTGAGTCCAATATTCACGAAGCAGTCGCATGCTTCGCCACGTGTAGGTTGATCCAACGGCTCTCATCATGTCGACAAGTCTCTCCCATCCGGCTCCCACCGAAACCACCATGGCACTTGCACCGACCCCCACGCCGCTTGGTCCAACCTGTCGCACCGAATGGCCGTTCGGTCACCTTTGTCCATCATGCACCATGCTTGAGTCCATTGACCTCACCCGGCATCGTCGATCGTTCTGAACCTCAGCTCTCCAAGCCTAGTCCCGATCATCCTCGCCGTTGACCGTCGTTGACCTCCAAGCAACCTGCACAACAATAGACAAACAAATCGATTCCGAGAACAAGTTCTTCACAACTTGACCCATGTTAGTCAAAACATGCATCATGCAACACTTATGCACTGAAACCAATGAACTTCACCTAACCCAAACCAGATTTTGACGAAAATGCGTGTTTCGACAAACCGTTAACGACATTGCCAATTGTAACATCATCCAAAGATCACAAGCATATCCCCATGATATCCACAATCTCCCCTTGATGAACACATTGGCAATTCCCAACAAATGCAAATATTGAGGTTTGAAAAGTAAAAACTCGACGTTTTCGCACAAAGGCTCAACTTGGTCCATATGCAAGAGAAAGCAATGGAAATGACCAAGTTGGCTTCAGAATAACATAGACAAGTGAGATAAGACAAAAGAAAGCGAGAAAGCTTTATTTTCCATAAAAGAGTCAAAATCTTACTTAAGGTCCATATGAAAGAACAATTGTTCGATATGACCTTTAATCATCGTGAGGATCAAGAATTGCAATTCAAGTTCAGAAAGGGCAATACGATCAAACAAATGCAAATATGAAACTCCCCCTCACTATGATCCTCAAAATTTAGAAAATTTCAAATTCTCCTTTTTTTTAACACTTTTAAATCTTCTCCCCTTTATACATCTCGAAATATCTTCTCCCCCTTTGACAATGGAGTCATCAAGGAATCACGTCTTCCTCTCATCCAGAGATAACAAATGCAGAATGAGGAAAAAGCATAAGAAGGAGCATGCATGAAATGCAATGGAGTGGCTTCATATTTTTGTACTTTTCAATTTTTGATTACAAGAAGCTTTGGAGATTACCCAAAAAGAGCAAGCTAGCATTTCTAATCTTACTCAAAACATATCAAGCCTATCAGCGCTAGCAAGATCATGTTAAGACATATATATCAAAGCTAAGCAAGAAGGCTCAAAGTAAAGCGATGAATTGTAGCAGTTTAACCAAGGCTTCAAAATTAACAAGTTCATCAACAGGGATCCAAGGTGATAATGGCCTTGTCAGAATGTCAATGAGAGATCCAGAAGCTAATAAAGATCACCTAAGAGACAAAAAAAATCCAGAATTGAATCATTTTGCTCAAATTGTCTCAATCGCCCAATTTTTTATAACATATTTCATTTGCAATGAATATTGAAATTGCTAAGAGGCCTATCTTAGTGAAGAAGATCCTGGACTAGGAGCCATCCACAATCTCTTCCTAAGCTTCAACCAATTTTGATAAATTATTTTTTGAGCCATGTGCTAGATCTCAAGCCTTGCCGCGACCATCTCAAGCACAAAAGGCTTAAAAGAATGGTCTAAGTCATCCAAAACTCCCCCTGAGTTCATGCCTTGTGCAATGGCAAGCCGTCTCATGAGAAAGAATTGGTGAGATCAGTTTTTTCGCACAAAATGAGATCATTTTTCATTATTCACGAGAGCAATTTTAGATTCTTAAAAGAACAAAAAGCTCAACAGATGCGCAATCTTAGATTCAAGAGCTAACAAAACAATTTTGACAGGGCCAATGTCACAAAAGGATCACTAATTGTGCAACTAGCTAAAAGATCCACAAATTGCAGTTTTTAGTTCAAATTGTCTTAAAGTTCTAGCTCATTCAGCAAAGACTTAGCTACACATGTGAAAGCATGATAATTCTAGCAAGTCAAAGAACTAGACATGACATTGAGCAGAATTGAAATACTAAAACTCAAGAGGGTAATAAGCAAAGCTTCATCAATTTTAAAAGACAAGTAGAAGAACTTATATGTGAGGACCCGAAATATTTAACTAGTAACACTTAACCTCCAAATGGTTCTAGCGTTACTAATTAAACATTCTAAGCCTCGATGGACATATGCTTCCCAGAATTGCAGCATATGCACATCATCACAAAATTACACATCATTTCCATACAACATACATCACTAAGCTCAACAACGACATACTTAAAGTAAAGTTATTACAAAAGAGCCGACCGGCCAAATAGAACAATATACAAGAAAGGCAGCGAAAGCAAAAGGTGCCATAAGATGGCTAGAACAAAAGTCGACCGGTTAGCCACACAACCCACAAGGCAACCGATCGGCCGCCAAGCTAGTCGCCCATAGCTACCACAACACACTCACAAAAGTGAGGCCCCTCAAGCTCACCTTCTTCCTCTGCAACAAATACATTTAAGCAAGACAACTGAGTACACACAGTACTCACAAGACTGACGTGTGGAATAGCAGACCTATTCATAAACTACATGCAAGCTTATTTAGGTGGAGGTTGTATGTCTCATTTTGCACAAAGCCAACTTTATTTGCAATAATGTAATACATTTAAAAGCAATTTTGCAAAATCTATTTTGTTGTCAAAATAACAGCAAGTAAAGATACATACAAGTAACCACCGAAGTGACTATCCCAATAGCCACCACAACGTAGCACCTAATCCCGATTCGTACCACCCATCAAGTTTTAATTAAAAGGTTGTAGTCTAACTCTTGAAAGACCTTGCAAGCGTGTCCATAACCTAGACGAGGCTATTCGAATAGTTTTAACCCTGCAGGTGTACCAATGTACCCACACTTCGCATCGCCTTTAAGCCACAAAGCACACTACCAAAGGTATGCAAGCACGCTAAGTCCTACGAGACATTTCCAATCTTGTGCATTGACTACGAGCCGCTCGTATGGATAGAAACCCATACGCTTACATTGCAAGTCGAAAGGCAACAAATCCCATCACGGTGAAGTCTTTCGGACACTACAATACTCCCAACACCATCCCTCCTGCGACTCCCTGTGACCCGAAGCCAATACCCGCCAAAGTACTAAGTCAAGAGAGGTCCCATACCCTCTATTGTGGTTAGCACGCTAAAATGCTTGGTTTAGTGTAACAAGATGTTCGGTCCTTGTTGACTCTGCACCATTCCAAATACACCCAAAAGCACACCAATCATACCATTGTGCCCAAGTCTAAATCATTTTTGTTTTCAGTTTTAGTTTTCATAAGTAGACATGGCACAAGGCTGAAATCATAAATGATAATAAGTTTTATGTGATCAAGGTTATCGACAAGTCGATAACCGCCTATTTCTACCGGAAGCTAAGCATGGCTAAGCAATCAATTCGCAAACTACTAAGTGACAAGAGCTCATCCACGAACTCTAAATCACAGCAATAACCTAGGCTCATGGTAGTAGAGGATAATCATTTGCCTAAGGGAATGCATCTACTAGGTAAACTAACGACAATAGTTTAACACAAAGTAGCAATGCATACATAGAATTTGTAAGCAACATAAATACTTAAAATACTGGGATTAACATGATCAAACTGCTTGCCTTGCTGGGATTGGTCTTGCTGCAGAGGGGAGTGCTCAGGTTCAATAAATTCTTCGGAACCTAACGCGAAAAGGCGATAAAAACCGATAAGAACGAAGAACACCAAAAGGAACTCAACAGCAAAGAACATCCAAATCCCATGAAATTTATACAGCAGCTAGAGGTTGATTTTATACAATTTTAGGAACAAGAATCATGCAATTTGGATTTAGGATGCAAAAGTTATGGCTAAACTAAGTTCTCTCAGCCTGAAAAATCCTAATTAAATTAATTACGGTTACTGTTCATGGAAACAATTTCTAGAATGATCTAAGGTCCAAAATTTTTATAGCAGGTATATTATGACATCCTAATAACAGCAAAGTTGAGCTTACAAAATTTGGAGTTATAATGATTTACTTATGATTTTTCTAAGTTGTAAGCCTAGCACATTACATTTTCCAGAATCATAAACATGCTCAAAAATTATTTCATATTAAGGTACACTAACAGAGGAATTTAACAAAATTGATTTTGCACATTATGGAGTTGTACAGAAAAAGATATGCATTTTACAAGTTTAATTCTTTTTTTGGGATATTCAAAATTGGCAGAAAACAAGCTATTTGAGTTACACAATTTTCTGTGACAGGAACATGCTCAATTACATTTTTATATTAAACTACAGAGGCATAAAAATTTATTACAGCTGGAAACATCTAAAAAGGAGTTAAAATGATTTAGTTATGAATTTCTAAAGTTCTGATACAATTTTTAGTTGATAAATAAATACTTTCAGAAATGAAATCCAACCCAAATGGAAATAAGCGACGTAGACGCTCGTGGGCTATTGATGCAAAATCCAACGAGCCACACGCACGGAAACAGCGCACGCGCGCGATCCCTAAAAGAGCCCACCGTTGGATCAAGATCCAACGGCTCACGAGGAAGGATGCAACCGGACGGTGCGGTTGCCTCGACTATCCAAGACCGCAGATCTAAAGATGAACGGCTCTGAGCACATATCTAATCGGAGAGTCCGATTGCACACACGATCTCAGCCGTAGATCGTGAGATGGACGGTCCAGAGTGAAGAGGGGAACCGGATGGTCCGAACGCATACCAGATCTGGGCCGCAGATCGCAAAATGGACGGCGGTCCAAGATCGGCGTGCAACTCGAGCGCCGACACGTGGGGCATGTCGCTGATCGTGAGTCACACACGCAAGCTTTAACACACGTGCACAGTGCACGGGGTCCACATGGCAGCGAGACACAAGGAGGTTTTAGGACAGGCAGTTAATTACTAATGACCAATGATTAGCGATGATTAGCAATTAATGTGTCCTAAAGGTTTTGTGCAGAGGTGATTTAAGGACTGAGGGCCCACACGCCAGTGACCCAAAAGGCAATTTCGGACACATTTATTACTAACAATGATTAGCAATAAATAAACCCAAAATTAGCTCTAATGACTTCTGGTTCTTGGTTTTAGGCTTACGGGCCCACATGTCAGTGAGACATCTGGCCAGATTAAGACACCATTAATACTACTAATGATTGGGTATTAACTGTGTCCTAATTAGATGACGAAAACGGGAGTTTACGCCCGGCAAAACCCCGAGCGAGAACAGTGGCTTGTCGCCGGCGACTCCGGCCGCGGCAGCGCCAACCAAATACCAAAATGGGTTCGCAATAGCGATGCGGACCCAATGGTGATGACCTCGCCGGCGGTGGGGGTCTAGAACGCCGGCGAGCCGGAAAACACAGAAGGAAGCCATTTCGGCAAAACATGAAAACAGCCAAAATGTTCCGCTGCGGTCCAGGAAAGCGAGTGCCATCACTTCTAGGGACTAAATAGAAGCTACCTTAACCGAGAGGAGCTTCAAATATGGCCGGGGAAGCTTGGACACGATGGAGTTCACCGGAGCCGAGGAAGATGAAGAAGAAAATGGCAACCTGAGCAACATGAACACCAATGGGTGATCAAAATAGCTTCATAAAGGTTCCCATAAGCTCCACAAGTAAGTAATTGCAAAAAAGAACCACTTACCGGAGTTGGAGAAGAAAGGAGGTGAAATCGGCCGAAAATCTCCGAACTTAAAATTGAGCGATTCCTATGAATACAACCCAAAATTAAGTTAGGGGAAACATAAAGGAAGTTGAGGAGCTCAAAAGGGTTCAAGAAAGATTGAAGGTGAACCACTAGACACCAAGATCGTCATTGGAGCTCTTGGGTCAACAATAGTGGATTGAAGGTTTGAAGTGGTTTTGAGCTCAAACACAGAGGGGAGCTAGGTGTGGTGTAAAGGAACACCAGGAGGACCTAGAGGGGGTTTATAAAGAGGAAGGATTAGGGTTTCGAGCAAGAACATGAGTCCATGGTGGGCTCGGTTCATGCTACGGCCATGGACCAAGAAATGATGGGAGCAAGTGAGACTCGAGATGGAGGAGAAAGCTCGATGCGCATTTAATGCTCCAGATTTGGCGATGCAAGCGCCCTTTCTCTCTCTCTTTTCGCCATTGCTTGCATGCGCGCATGCGAGCCGAGGAGGAAGAAGAATGTAAGAGAATACGACGACCGTTGGATTAAAAATGGACGGTCACGATTAAAAGGATCCGCCGGACAGTCCGATTGCTCTCGGAAATCTGGACGGTTGGATTGAAATCCAACGGTCCAAATTGAATAGTACAACCGCACGGTCCGAATGCTCACGCGAACGTGGGCCGAGCGATTAAGATCCAATGGCTGAGATTGGATGCGCTCTTTAAAACGAGGCTCGGTGCAGTTAGTGGGTTCGACCGAGCCATGTGGCTCGAGCCCGAGTCCGACTCGAACCCAAGGAATAGTGAACCAGGTTTTAGGTTTTAAAAAGACAGAGGCTTTTGAGGATTTATTAGAGGTAGCAAAATAACTCCAAAAATTCTGAAATTTTTACAGGAGCTTGCTGACAGAGTGATTGACCTTGAGGAAAATTTTCAGGGGTTTTTGTGCTATACTTTTTCCTCCAAAAATTCCACAAGGTGCTGGTCCACAGTTTGACCAGAAATTAATTGGGTTTGACTGACCTCCACAAATATTCAAACAATTTCTAAAAATTGCGAAATTTTTCAGAGGGGTCATATACCATCCCAAGAACTCAGGAAAAATATTTCCAGGAAATGATCAAGAGGCTTGACAAGATTGTTTTTGAAAGATCAAGATTTGGGTCAAAAGACTTGTGACTATGCATTTCCATAACTCTTGAACAATAATTGTTTAGTACATACAGGAAATCCATGATGTAAGAAAAAGTTTTAATTTCTACTCATTTTCTTACATTTGAAACACAAGCCTGAAAATTGGGATGTTACAACTCTCCCCCCTTACAAGAATCTCGACCCGAGATTCCGTTTACTCGGAGAAGAAAGAAGGAAAATCTGCACGAAGGCGATCTTCTCGCTCCCAAGTTGCGTCATCCTCTGAATGATTTGACCACTGAACTTTAAGGAACTTGATGACACGGTTCCTTGTTCTCCGCTCAGATTCTCGAGAATACGAACAGATGCTCGCAGAGGTCAAATTCTCTTGCACATCGAGAACCTCCAACGGAGTTTTCTCGGTCGGGACACGGAGGCACTTCTTCGTGTGACACATGGAACACATCATGCACACCTCAAGTGCACCGGTAGCTCCAATCAGACGCCACAGCCCCAACTCTCTCGACGATGCGATACGGCCCAACATAGCGAGGAGCCAACTTGCCCTTGACGCCAAAACGCTGATGTCCCTTCAAGGGTGAGACTTTGAGATACACAAAGTCATTGGGCTCAAAGCTCAACTCGCGGCGACGACGATCTGCATAGCTCTTCGGCCTGGACTGAGCCACGCGCAAATGCTTGCGAATCAACTGAACCTGACTTTCGGCCTCATTGATCGAATCTGGGCCGAAGAACTGCCTCTCACCAGTCTCTGACCAGTTCAATGGGGTTCTGCATCTTCTCCCATACAAGGCCTCAAATGGTGTCATGCCAAGACTGGCCTGATAGCTGTTGTTGTAGGAGAACTCAGCAAATGGTAGGCACTTCTCCCACTTCTTCCCATAGGAAAGAACACAAGCACAGAGCATATCTTCCAACACTTGGTTGACTCGCCCGTCGACCATCACCTGGGATAAAAGTCAGATTGAAATGAAGGCGGTCCCCATAGCCTCTTGCGACTATGCCAAAACCGCGAGGTAAACAACGCACCACGATCGGAAATAATCGCCTTGGTACCGTGAAGAATCACAATCCTCGAGACATAAAGTTCGGCCAAATGCCCCACACGGTCGAAGTCTTGACGGAAGGAAATGTGCCACTTTAGTCAACTTTGTCAATCACGACCCAAATAGCATCATTCCCATGGACGAGCGAGGCAAACGGTGATGAAGTCCATGCCAACGAATCTCATTTCCATTCGCGCACGTGCAAGGGTGAAGAAGACTCTGGCGCCGATGCTCGGCCTTCACACGACAGACACGCCGCACTCAAGAACGAACTTGGCTATCTCACGCTTCATACGGGTCCACCAGAATCTCTGACGAAGGTCCTGATACATCTTGGTAGCCCCGAGATGGATAGACAAGGTGAGTCATGGGCTTCGCGGAGAATCAAATCCCGCAATTCCACGACCTTAGGAACCACAAGACGCTGCCCAAACCACACAACGCCATGCTCATCCTCTGAAAAGCACTTGGTTATCCCATCCTTGATGTTCTGCTTGATTTGACTCACACCAACATCTGCCTGCTGAGCAGCCTTGATTTGATCCACTAGGGTCGGCTGCACAACCAAGGTGGCAAGAGAACCGTGCTCGATCAAACCCAAATTGAGGCGCTGAAATTCTGAAATAAGGGTAGGCTGCTGCTCTTGGAGCATTAACATGTTGCAATACACCTTCCGACTGAGTGCATCCGCAACGACATTGGCCTTGCCCGGATGATACTGAATGCCCATGTCATAGTCCTTGATCAATTCCAACCACCTTCTTTGCCTGAGGTTCAGATCTGGCTGGGTGAACAAGTACTTCAAGCTCTTGTGGTCATAATACACCTCACAACGGTTACCAATCAGATAATGCCGCCAAATCTTGAGTGCATGAACCACTGCAGCTAACTCCAAGTCATGAGTAGGATAGTTGAGTTCATAAGGACTCAACTGCCGCGATGCATAGGCCACAACCTTACCTTCCTGCATAAGAACACAACCAATACCCTGACGAGAAGCATCACAATAGATATCAAAGCTCTTGTGAATATCAGGGAGAACAAGCACTGGGGCTGAGGTCAACCGCTTCTTGAGCTCCTGAAAGCTCACATCACAAACAGTGGACCACTCAAACTTCTTGTCCTTCTTGAGCAATTCAGCCATCGGCTTCGCAATCTTGGAGAAATTCTCGATAAAACGGCGATAGTAGCCAGCCAAACCAAGAAAACTTCGCACATCGGTGACCGACTTGGGCTGACCCAAGATAGCACATCACTGACCTTGCTAGGACCCACAGCCACACCTCCTGCTGAAAGAACATGGCCCAAGAATGCCACTTCCTTCAACCAGAACTCACACTTGCTGAATTTGGCATACGAGATGGTGCTCGTGCAGCCTTGCCCAACACAAGCTTAAGATGCTCGGCATGCTCTTCTTCTCTCTTGGAGTAGATAAGAATATCATCAATGAATACCACCACGAACCTATCCAGATACTCCATGAATACCGAGTTCATAAGGTTCATGAATAAAGCAGGAGCATTAGTTAGACCAAAAGACATGACGGTGTACTCGTAAAGACCATAATGAGTAGCAAAGGCCGTCTTCGGAATGTCCTCGGCCCTGATCCTGACTTGATGATAGACCAATCTCAATTTAATCTTGGAGAACACCTGTGCTCCAGTTAACTGATCAAACAGATCATCAATACGGGGCAAATGATACTTGTTCTTCACCGTCACCTAATTAAGCGGACGGTAATCAACACACATGCGCAAGGTCTTGTCCTTCTTCTTCGCAAAAATAACTGGACAACCCCAAGGAGATGAACTAGGATGGATAAAACCCTTCTCTTGCAGCTCACCTAGTTGCTTCTTCAGCTCCTCCAACTCATTAGGAGGCATGCGATACGACCTCTTTGAAATAAGGGCGATGCACGGCAAAGAACTCTATCACGAACTCTGTGTCTCGAACAGAGGCATCCTGAAGCAAGTCTTCGGAAAGACATCCGCGAAGTCACACAAGTGGAAACATCGCGAATCTCCAATCGCCGCTTTGCTTCAAGGGCATAAAGATGGGGTTCTCGCAATCGCGGTGAAAACCCAACTGCTCACCAAGGATCGGTGAGGTAGACAACCTTCCTGGCACAATCGATTTGCCCCAAGTGTTGGGACAACCAATCCATGCCAAGAATCACATCCAGACGTGCCGAGTCGAGTAGGATAAGATTCGCCAAGAATCCCACTCCTTCGATGTGGATAGGAACGTCCCGACATACTTGGTCAGCTCTCATTTCTGAACCCGGAGAGCGAATAAGCAGTGGAACCCCCAAAGGAACACAGTGGAGACCACTATCAACAGCAAACGACCTCGAAATAAAAGAATACGAAGCTCCAGAGTCAAATAAAACTGTAGCAGGACGTAAATTGACAAGAAGCGTACCCAACACTACGTCGGGCGCCTCCTGTGACTCCTCAGCCGAGATGTGGATGTTTGGAATTCTCAAAGCCTGGGGGTTGTCTAACATACACTTCCTCCTCTGTAAAACCATTCAAAAAAGCACTCTTGACATCCATCTGATATAGTATAAAGCCCTTAGAAGCAGCAAATGCAAGCAGAATGCGAATGGCTTCTAGTCTAGCAACAGGAGCAAAGGTCTCATCAAAATCTAACCCCTCAACTAGGCTAAAGCCATGAGCTACCAACCTACCCTTGTTTCTAACCACAGAACCATCCTCATTTTGTTTATTTTTGAACACCCAACGGGTTTCTATCACATTATGACCACTAGGAGGCTCTACTAGGTTCCAGACCTTGTTCCTCTCAAAATTCTCTAACTCCTCATGCATGGCATTAACCCAGCTAGAATCAGATAATGCATGTGATATATCGCGGGGTTCGAAAGAAGCAACAAACGCAGAATGGGAGTAGAGACTCGGATCGTGATACCTGGAGCGAGTGACTCGCTCATGAAGATTACCAATCATCTGATCCGGAGGATGACGCCTCTGAATGTGAAGTGGAGCGCTCGAGGGAGACAACATCTCTTCGACCTCCGTAGGTACTGCTGATGATGAAGATGCAACAAGAGCCTCAACTGAAGGTGAAGTAGTCGTAGTAGGTTCTAGAGCTTGGACAGGAATATCAGCAACAAGTGAGGGAGCAGTGTCAAGTTCATCCTCATCTTCTTCAACAAAAATGCTCTCTGTCACTGTAAGTCACCCAAACATCGGATCTAGCTTCAGGGCTAGTCTCATCAAAAGTGACATTGCATGTCTCTGGACAATGTTAGTTTCAACATTAAAACCCGAAACCCCTCGAATGTGCAGGATAACCCAGAAATAAACCATCAAAAGTCATTGATTCAAATTTATCTAGGTTTCCTGTCTTGAGAATGAAATACTTAGCTCCAAAAACTCGAAAATGAGAAACAGGGGGTTTTCTACCAAATCGAACCTCATAAGGAGTCTTGCCCAAAGATGGTCTCAAAAAGACACGGTTTGAAATATGGCAAGCTGTAGCAATAACTTCGGCCCAAAACCTCCTCGGAGTGCTATACTCATCTAGCATCGTCCTAGCCATCTCGACTAAGGTTCTGTTCTTCCTTTCCACAATACCATTTTGTTGAGGGACGTGTGGAGAAGAGAACTGATGCTCAATTCCGCGCTCAGCACAAAAAGAGGCAAACGATGCATTCTTGAACTCCGTGCCATTGTCACTGCGGATCGCTCTCAAGACACTCGGAAGTTCAGAAGCCAAACGAAGAACAAGATCATGATAATGACCAAAGGCTTCATCCTTCGAAGCAAGAAAGAACACCCAAGTGTATCTCGAAAAATCATCGACGATGACAAGAATGTACCATTTTTCACCGATTGATCGAACCCTACCAGGATCAACAGTATCCATATGAAGCAACTGTCCTGGTTCGTCAGTCATGACCATAGTCACTGAAGGTTGTGAGGCGGCAACTTGCTTGCCATACCTACAGGGCGCACATACAGCATCCTTGACAACTTTGAGTTTGGGCAAACCTCTCATGAGATCAAGGTTGCTAACTCGCGTCAGATGATCAAAACCAATGTGCCCCAAACGTCAATGCCAAAGCCAGAAATCAGAAGAAGGTGTAACCAAGCATTTAAGAGAACCAACAAGGGATTCAGAAAAATCAGCTCCAAAGATTGTAACATCCCAATTTTCAGAGCTTAAAAATCTTTTAAATAGTTAGTAGGGAAAAATTCACCATTTGAATTTTATTTGAATTTAATTTCAAAAGCTTAATATTGGACTTACAATCAAAAACATTTAATGTGAATAATCCCAACATGAACAATAGCCAAAACTATTTTATTTGGGTTCTATGTGCTCGATATATTTTCTAGATTTTTCTAGAATTTTTCGAAGTTCATTTGTTATTTTCTATTGCCCATTTGAATTTCTCGGTATTTTCTAAAATGAAAACCTATTTAAAATCTCGAAAATCCATTCGCCGAATTCTTAACTCGCCCATTCCTTCGCCACGTCACTACCATCTCCACCACCGCCGCAAGGCCGCCGCCATCGACGCGTGGGCCCCACACGCCGCCTTCCCCCGCCGGCCGTCTCGCGCACGCCGCGCGCGCCGCCATGTTTCAAGCTCGAGCCGTCCAAGAAACACGCTTCCTTTTAAAACCTTTCTAGAAAACGTACAAATCTTATCCCCATCTCAACCGCACTCTATTGCCTGTGAAATCATATCCCGAATCGTTTAAAATCGGAATCGAACTCGTGTTCGCCTCTGACTCCTTTTAGGTTTTTGCCGCCGCCTCTCGCACCCTCCCGACTTCTATAAAAGGACCCCGAGGATCGCTCTCTCCCGCATCGAAACCCCAAACCCCGTAACCCGAGCCCTTGCGCCGCCGTCCCCGCCGATTCTAGGTTTTCACCGCAGAACTCCGGTGAGCTCTTCCGCCGCCGCCATCGCCGCCCGTAGCTCGCCGATCGCACCACCAAGATCGCACGAGCATAAGCAATCTTCCGTGCCATCCACTTTGCGGAACTCGCGAGCCGCCGTCCGACAACAACCGGCACTTCGCTTGAACCTCGCCACGCCACCTCCGCTGCCCCCGACCACCCACTCTACTTCATTAGGTTCGCACAGCAAGGGCTACACGCTGGTACCACTCACCGCCGGCGAGCCGCTGCTCGCCGCTGCCATCGGCCCCGAAGCCGCCGTCGTCGGTCCGACGGCACGCCACTCGCCGCCACCTCGGGCCGTCGGCCACGTGCCCTCGTGTCGTCGCGTGGAGCCCCGTCGCATCCACGCGCGCGCCACGCAGCATGGTCCACCGGTCCCGGCCAGGCTCTGTGAGACCTGGGCCACCGGAGCCGAGTCACCGACAGCGGGACCCACTGCAAAGCCGATTTTCATCCCGTCCGAACGTCCTCGATGACGCCAAGATTGCGCAATAATCCGATTTTTCAATAGAAAAGTAATTCGGAAATTCCAAAATCGAATTAGGTTTCTTTTAGATTTCCAATCTTCCAAAGCCCATAACTTTTGCATCCTAACTTCGATTGAGCCCATTCAAATTTCTAAATTTGTCTAAATTCAAGATCTATTTATCTGAGATTTTTATTTAATTTTTGGAGTTTGTTTTGCCTCTGTTATTTATTTGTTTTGTTTGTTTGTGTCTCTGTTTGTAGTAGACGCCGATTCGTCGAGAATTTTGTGGAAGAAGGAGCACCCCAAGATCAAGACCAAGACATAGACCTTTTCCAAGGCAAGTCATACCTTTGATCATCTTGAACCCAATTTTCCAATTACTTGTTTCAAAGTATCGTGATTCTATTTTAATTATTTATTTCAATGCTTTGGGTATAGTTATTATCCCAATTGTTATCACACCTTGGCCTTGTATGTCATAATTCCTTGTCACCCTAGATTGGTTTAGTTGGTAATATTGTAGCACCAACGTGGGTTGGTTAGAGGCGAGTACAATTGCTTAGCCATGCTACGAATCATCATCTCATGTGAGTCGCAAATATTAAATATGACTAAGTGTCTATGGAACTTTGTGTAAAACTGGTGCTATGTGTTATTACTTCGTGATGGCATGTGTTGCACTAAAATCAATCGGGTGGTAAAGGATTTAGACCGAGGCAAGTGGTGGAGACCGTGTGACATGGTGGACTATGTGATGGGTTTGATAACTGTGTGGCTTAGTTAGAACATGGAAGTCTTGCCTTGGTCAATTAAGGACTTAACTTTGTGCGCCATTGAACCGAGCCTCATCAGCACGCACCACATGCCCGTATGGGACGGCCTAACTTAGTAAGTTATGGATTCTCGCATTGATGTCCGTGTGGTAGGTTAGGCTATGTGATAGGGTGGAGGTGTGACTACTTGGTGGTTGCATCACGGAGGATTCGCCGTCCCCGCCCAACTGTGTGTGTTATGCATGGGCTATGTGATATGTATAACGGTTTGTAAGCACACCGGGAATGTCAATGTTGGAGATGAAGTTTCAACTGCTTTGTTATGATTGGTGCCAGCTACACCGTTATATCGTGTGGGTAAAGTGTACAACCTCTCGCAGAGTGTTAAATAAACTATTCGAATAGCGCGTCATGTCATGGACATGCTCTGCTTTCACACGAGGGGTAGTTTTCATAAAATGTGGGAATGGGAGCTGTGTGATCTCAATCATATGGCTATGTGAAATAACCTGCTTAGCTGTGTGTCTTTGTGGAAACAATCATAAATTAATATTGTCTATTTGTTTGAATTATGCTTTCAATCTATTATTCGTATTCAATTGCAAATGTTGCTTTTATGCAAAAGAACCACGTAAGCCTTTTCTTTGGAATAAGCTCGCATCTATACATTGCATTCTGTGGTATGATTTGCGAGTACGGTTGTGTACTCACGCTTGTTGTAAAACTTGCGCCCAAACCTACTGTATGGAGGAGTCTACGCCGCTTCGAGGAGGAGTTCGTTGAAGGCTCGATCGCTCGTTAAGGTCCGATCCCGCTTGGTTGCCCGTGGTGAATTGGTGGATCTACGCCGAGTTTTCCGCTCCGCGCCGCTTTATTTCCTCGTTAGCCTCGTGGCTTAATAAGTGTAAACTCGACCATAAGGTCAAAACCCTTATTTGTTATTCAAACTAATCATTTACTTTATCTATCGCCAGTGGATCGATATTTACCTCGTGTTAACCCCGTGTGCACTAGCGTGATCCTCGACTAGTGCAAGATACACGAGGGTTCCGTAATCGCACTGGGTCCCGGCAGAGGTGGTATCGAGCCATACCGATCGTAGGTCTTGACCTTAGTAGATTGGCCGCCCTTAGAGTGTCCAAACTATTTTCTAAAAGGAAAATTAACTTGCAAAGTTAATTGATTGCTTAACTCTTCTCATATCTCTCTCGCCAACTTTTGCTATGATCTCTTCTCTCCCCGCTGCTTTAAAGTTGCTTTTACCCTGCTCGCTCTATCTTGACAGATGCCTCGCCTTCGTGAGCTATGGTGAGCGACCGGAGGGTATGCCGAACTTTGGAAGTTGCTCCGTGTTCTTGGAGGTTTTGATCGTCCGCCGACGCGTCGGCAACAACCGGACAAAGGAATGGTCGAAACCGTGGAGTGATTTGTCGCCGACGATCTACGCCAGAGGAACGATAAGGCGAGCCAACCTTCGCACGCCTCGCTGAGGAAGATCACTTGGCCGGAAGGTATCCAAGAGTCGCCGCGCTGGCCATGCTACGATTCGCAACATCTACGCACGGAGCTTCAAGACACCGCCTTCCGCTACCACCCCAGTAGCCGCAGACGTGGACTTGCCAAAGACGCTACCCGCCCACGTATGAGAGAGCAACGCTACCGTCAGACACCTCGCCCGCCGTGGTCGCCAGAGGAAGCTTTGGAGAGAACCATCACGAGTTGGATCATGTCTATGAAGCCTTGCAGAGTCAAGAGAAGGTCGCCACTGCAAGAGATCCTCTACGATCAAGTTCCCAAGAGGAGGAAGACCCGAGGATGATCCTCAAGAAGATCCGAGGAAGGCCCACTGAGCCCAAGAAGATGCAGAGCCGAGGAGCGCAGAGCCGCTTGCACCGAACGCTCGTTTGCCGCACCAGCCTGTGGCATCGTGATCGCTAACACATGAATCACAAGTTTTAGTATTAAGCCTCTTCTTATAAAGAGCAATTTCAAGCTTAAGAGCTTCACATGAAGCACAAGTAATGCACTAATACTGCCCTAAGCTTGGCATATTTAGCTCTAGCCGCTTCTACAACATCATGTACTTCACGCTCACGCTCTAAGCGCATGAGCAAAAGCTAGATTCAACCATATCGTAAACAACCAACTTGCTAGACTCTAAGCATTTCTCGCAAGGAGCATTTAACTTCAACTAGCTCACCCTAGCATTTTCAAGTTGTTGCAAAGCAATATCATAAGCAGATTGCGCTTTAGCTAGTTCGAAATGTAAAGCATGACAGATGAACATTCATCGATTCAAGACTTTTAGCATTCACCAGTTTTAATGTGAGTTTATATACTCGTGACTCTAACTTCTCATTCCTAATCATAATGAATTTTAAGGCTTTATCCCGACCTAGCATTTGCTCATGACGCCGTGATCTAGCAAAGAGAACATCATAGGAAGGTGATACCTCATTGTTGTCATCAATGTCGTCAGAGTCAGCCATAAAGCACATGCCTGTGAAGTCCTTGGCCTTTCCCTTCTTGTCTTGAGAGAGCTCCTCCTCCTTGTCCTCCTCGCTCCCGGAGTCCACATCGCTCAAGGATCGATCTCCAAGAGCGGCAAGAACCCGGTGAGCAGCCTTCCTGAGCTTGGCATCATCAAACTTGGACTTGCGTCCCTGAGGCTTCTTCCAAGCTGGCTTTTCATCTTTGTGGTTGCTTTTTCCTTTCAGCTTAGGGCAATTTGCCCGGATGTGATTAAGCTCTCCACACTCATAACAAGTCACCGCACCGCCTCTCTTTTTGTTTCTCATATTGTTGTAGGCCCGTGTGAATTTCTTAATCAAAAGTGCTATCTCGGGCTCAGGAATACTTTCAAGATCCTCTTCTTCGATTGCAGATAAAGAAGCAAGAGAAATCCAGAAGAAAGCTCAAACGACCCATCAGAGGCTCTCTTGAGCGGTCCGCTACAAAGCCATGTTATCCTTCTTAGAATGGTCACCGATCTCATGAGTCTTGAGCTTGCTATAGAGCAGCTCCAAAGTCCGATCAGAGAAGTTGACATTTTCCTGAATAGCGGTAGCCTTTATCTCTCACTCCCTGGTGTTGATTGCAGCCAGGAGATGGGTGGCATTTTTAGACTAGGTAAATTCAATACCAACAGCTTTCATCTGATTTATCATTGTGTTAAAGCGACTGAAAATATCATCAATGCTCTCACCACGACGTATCTCGAATTTGTTATATTCTCTTTTATAGACCGTCTAACACACTTGCTTGATTTGGGAAGAACCCTCATGATAGGTTTCGATGGTCTTCCAAATCTCATGTGCGGTCTCGAGATTGCAAATCCTATCATACTCCTGTCTACCAAGCCCACCATACAGAAAATTCTTTGCCTTATGGTCGTTAGCCAAGAGGGCTTGAGCCGCACGAATAACCTCGTGCAAGATGAGCGGATCTTGAACAACCTCCCATACACCTCGCCCTTCGCTCAAGAAAGACACGATGCGTTCTTCCAAAAGGCATAGTCGTGCCCATCGAAGATATGCGGTTTCGAGGAATACTTATCCATCGCCAGTTCAAAGGACCTGCTAAGATCAAGATTGAACTAACCGCTCGATACCACTTGTTGGACCGAAAGGCGACTAGAGGGGTGAATAGGAGCATGATCTCTTTTTCACGAAAATTTGATTCAACGAGATGTTTACTCAAATAGCTATGAAAGTTATGAAGATCACTCAACAAGCACGATGAAAGACTTGTGCCAACCCAAATCAAAACCCCAAACAAGAGACCAAAACTAGAGATCAAAAGACTCTAAACCAGAGGGCCTGACCGACTCAGCAAAAGTGCGGACTGACTCGTGCAAAGGTGCGATCGACCTGGGCCTGACTAACCTCAGCAAAAGTGCGGACTAACCTTAGGCACGATGAACAGAAAATCACTCGGGTTCCAAAACAAAATCGCCTAACTTTTGATCCGTAAGGCCAAACTCCACGAAATTTGAACCACACCTTCTCAAAGATATTAGGAACCTATTCCAATCAAAGATTGTAGAGATCCATGCCAAAGTTCCTATCTTTTTCTGTTTGAACGAAGAAGGGTTCAAAACCAAGCAAAAATCGAAATATGATCTAGAGACTTGCTCGTGAGTGATTGATGATCAAGATGATCTAGATGGGTTCCCACATGTTGCAACAAGTTAGATCACGGCAAGAAACCAACCAAAAACTCGCAGATCAAAAAAGACTCAAAATCATCAAATAGAGAGAAAGAAAGCAAATAGACTCATCTTTGAGAGAACTTTCTTTGGATTGATTTGATATGGTATTGGTTTACAGCCACTCCATCAATGGAGGACAAAGACTCAAAACATGAGCACGAAATCAAATCCAACTCTCTAGAACCCTAATCTCCACTAATCCTCTCCCTAAGCAAACTAGGGTTTCAAACAGAATGAAAGGGTTGATGGGGTGCAGCCACCTCCCTCCTCTATTTATAGTGGAGGCCTAGAGCTTCTAGAAGAGTAAGCCTAATGGGCTCCCGTTAAGGCCCAACACAAACGGGTCACACACGCACGCATTTTAAAGCGCTGTCTTCATCTCCTCTTGACCTAATCCGCTTCTCCACGCACCGTCTTGCGGCGCGGGTTAGCAAAAGGTCACCAATGCGGTATTTGGTAAAATTACCAAAATACCCCTTCTCGGCCCTTCTTCAACGACCGAGTCCAATATTCGCGAAGCAGTCGCACGCTTGGCCACGTGTAGGTTGATCCAACGACTCTCATCATGTCGGCAAGTCTCTCCCATCCGGCTCCCACCGAAACCACCATGGCACTTGCACCGACCCCCACGCCGCTTGGTCCAACCCGTCACACCGAACTGCCCGTTCGGTCACCTTTGTCCATCTTGCACCATGCTTGAGTCCATTGACCTCACCCGACATCGTCGATCGTTTTGAACCTCAGCTCTCCAAGCCTAGTCCCGATCATCCTCGTCGTTGACCTCCAAGCAACCTGCACAACAATAGACAAGCAAATCGGTTCCGAGAACAATTTCTTCACAACTTGACCCACGTTAGTCAAAACATGCATCATGCAACACTTATGCACTGAAACCTATGAACTTGACCTAACCCAAACCAGACTTTGACGAAAACGCGTGTTTCGACAAACCGTTAATGACATTGCCAATTGTAACATCATCCAAAGATCACAAGCATATCCCCATGATATCCACATCCTGATTCAAACAACCAAGGTAGTTAGCGACGCAGCACTGTTCACCGTCACCTGGTTTCGGGGGGAGGCGAACACTACTATAGAGTTCTACCGGTCAAGATAGTTAGCGAGTCCTAGCCATTTCAGTGCGGTTTGGTCTCCTTGTAATCACTTGGATCGGCTTGGCATTTTGACTTAATAAAAAGTTGTGCAAAGCTTTGCACTTCCTTAAAAAAAACAACCAAGGTAATTTTCTTGAAATGGTAAAACTGTTAGCTTCGTATGATGAGGAGGTCAGTGCAGTTGTACTAGGTAATGCTCCACTGAATGCTAAATATACCTCACCAACAATTCAAAAAGAAATTATGCATGTCATGGCATCTAATGTGCTAAGTGCAATTCATAATGAAATTGGTGATGCGAAGTTTTGTTTGATTGTTGATGAATCAAGAGAGGAATCTAGAAGAGAGCAAATGGCACTTGTTGTTTGCTTTTGTGATAAAGATGGTTTCATTTGAGAATGCTTTCTTGATCTTGTTCGTGTTCATGATACAACTTCTACAACTCTAAAACAAGAATTGTGTTCTGTTTAATCTTATCATAAATTGGATGCTCAAAATATTCGTGGACAAGGATATGATGGTACTAGTAACATGCGTTGAGAGTGGAATGGACTACAAGCAAAGTTCATGGAAGAGTGTCCTTATGCATACTATGTTCACTGCTTTATTCTCTGCTCAAAGATTCGCTAATACTAGAGGATCGTACTTCACTTGTGGATGAGCAAAGGTCGGTTCTATTAAATTGATGATGTATTTTGACTTTGTATTTATTATGCATGTTATGAAAGAACTTATGGGAATCACAGACATGCTATGCAAAAAGTAACAAATGTAAATCACATGATATTGTGAATGCTATGGATGATGTTACCACTACAAAAAAAGTTGATTCGAAGCTAAGAGATCATGGTTGGAGTAGCCTTATTAGTAATGTGATGTCATTTAGTAGGAACCATGGAATTACAGCTCCAGATATGAATGGCTTCTATGTAGACTTCATTCAATCGCGTGCAGAGGATGAGACCACAGTTGAGCATCATTACCGATATGACATTTTCACGATTGCAAGTGATCAACAATCGCAAGAGTTTAATTGCAGATTCAGTAAAGAAGCAACAGAGCTTCTCCTTCTATGTACTTCTTTGGATCCCAAGGATTCATTCAGTTATTCAAAATTGATGATGCTTGTTCTCTAGCTTCAAAGTTCTATCCTACTGATTTTTAAGAACAAGAAAGAATTAACTTGAGATATCAGTTACAACATTATGGGTTTGATGTACCTACAAATCTAAAGCTTTAGATTCTGTCAACTATAGCTGATATTTGTAATCGGCTTGCGGAAACTGGCAAATCAGATGATTATTATTTGATTGACAGGTTATATAACATTTTTCACTCTTTTCTTAGCTAATTTGATCATTACAGCAAGTATTAACCACTTTTTTCCTTGTTAGGTTGATTCGACTTGTGCTCACTCTTACCAGTTTCAACTGCAACGACTGAACATGCATTTTCTGCAATGAAACTTGTTAAGACAAGGCTACGAAATAAAATGGAAGATGGATTTCTAACAGATTGCTTGATAACCTATATTGAAAAGGCGATTGCAATAAAATTATCAACTGATACAATTATGCCGCCTCGAGGGACCCTCGGCGCGCTCCATCGTTGGCTTCGCCACACCCGGAGTCCCCTTCAGGCTCCGGAAGGGGTGGTGGCCAAGGGGGGCCTGAGGCGATGTAGATCCCGAGGCGGTGGCCGGTGGGGCCTCGCTCCCGAAGGGGCCGCTCCGGTTGGTGGTGGGATGTGTTTGGCTGAAGGCGTGCTTCGGCCGGAGGTGCTGTGTGGGCTTTGGCCAAAATCATGCTTCGGCCTGAGGTAGTCTTTGGCTCCTTTTCTGTGTAGCTTCTTGTTCGATCCGCACGGACGGCACCAACCGTCGAAGCAAAGATTAGACAAGGGTACCGGGTACCCTTTAGTCTTGGGAATGGACCGGAGGAGAGGAGCCAAAAGCATAAGTGTGTGAATGTATTGCTCATGTGTGAATGAGGGAGCCCCCCCTTCGTACATGCCCTTGGGGTTTTATTTATAGGAGGGTAAGAAGGACATTTACTTTCTTGCCCTCACCATGTATAGAGAGAGAATGGGCATTTAAGTACATTTGCCTAAAATACACTATACAAAGCTAAGTCTACACATGTATAATATCCCTAACGGCACACCGGTACTCCTCTTTAGAAAGACAGGGTTGTTGAGCATTTACAACTAAATGTTGTTTGTACTCAAGCCATCCTTGGTATTTTTTGTTTTAAAAAGGGCATCCTTGTTAAATATCAATTTGCCAAATATGTATGACTTTTTATAAACTTTTAATATTCAATCACGATCATATTCATATGCTTTCATTCAAATAATGTGCACTTTTCTTAAGATGGGCACTTGAAAGACTAAATATCCACATAATACATACCACTTTGGCTATGTTCACAAGTGGTACTACAATTTTGGTTGGATCGAGCTAAGTGTTGCGAGTTGGTTGTACCTATCCGCCCAATCGTGGCTTCCTCGCAAAAAAACCCAGAGTGCCTAGATGACTTAAAGGATACGTAGGCTACGCTACCGACAATTCAAAATCTACCACGTAAACCGTGAAGCTAAGCAAGCAAGAGATCATAGATTGTTACCACTAGACGCCAGCAGCAATGGAAGAAGAGTTGGAGCACCGATCCAACGAGAGCGATCGATGTAGTGGTCGAGTCGATCGCCCAAATGCCCTAGTCGCGATCATCTCCTCCAAAGAACCGGGCCGCGTTCCTTGCGAAGTAGTGGATCGTCCTCGAGTGCAACAAAGAACCACAACAAATACTTCACGATATTCACACATCTAGGAAGGAACACCGCGACGCGGTGTGCTAGCACCAACTCGCACGATAAAGCTCTTGGGAAAATGGCGCTAGGGTTTTAGTGGAGCAACTTACGCCAACTCGTATCTCTCCCAAATTTCAAGCATCCTCTTATATAGAGCCCATGACGAATCCTATCCGAACACATTTGTTCCAACCTGTTAAGTGTGCGACCAGAGGTTCATGCGTAATTGCTTGTGACTGGAAACCCTTTTCGATCACGAGTTGTTAGCGGTCCTAGCAGACATAACGATTTTCAATACACATAAATTATATCGGATGAACCTTAATACAATATGATCTACAATCGGTCCTTATCACTAACAACCAACTCGATCTCTATACGACTAGTTCATATATGGTATTGACCAGTTCAGAACCCTTTACGAGTAGGTTTTGACCACTTAGTGATTATGTTCGACCGCCTATACGACTAGTCCAGATCCGATCGAATCGAATGACCTTCTCATGTATTCTCCGCTTACCTCACGATATCCGTTGAACTCGTGTGAGATATCATATCATTTCTTGGACTGTTCAATACTTTCTCGATCGAGTGTCGGGTAACTTCATGTGGTCGAACTCTTCGACCATTAGTGGCATGGTTATGCACTTTTCTTTATCTGACCACATCGAGGGGCCCAGAGATATCTCTCTTGTTATGTTAGGAGGGGCAAATCCCATATCCGACCAATCACATTCCTCTCGCATGTTTTATAGCATACTGAAAGTCGCTTTATAACTACCTGCATTTAGTAGCGTTTGGCAACACCTAAGTGTACTATTACACATGTAGGAAACCATGCCGATCTCGTGTCTAAGGATTATACATCATCATTGCTTGAGACCAATCGATGACACATAGAATCATAACAATCTCAACAATGTCTCAAGGTGGATCAATCTAACACCATGTTTTCTAACATGTGTTCACATTATTGATTCGATATCCCTATATCCATGACCAGTGAAACATGGTCATCAATCAATACATGTGTTGGTCGATAAGTCACTAGTGTTTTGACCAGGGATACATTTAGAACGACATCATATAAGTTAAAAGCTTTACCAACAAGTCACATACTTGTTAATCTTTATAATTGATGATTCCTTCAAGGAACATAATAACATTTATTTAATAACTCATAAATATAGACGTGATACAATCATCTCTATGATTGCCTCTAGAGCATATCACTAACATGACATATCCACCACACCATTCAATTGCTTTTTGTTTGGGGGTTTGGTGGCATGGATGCGCCTCCAGCGTCGAGACTATTTGTTTCTACTTTTTCCCTCTCGCTTGTTCTGCACTGCAAAAGAGGGGTTTTGGATCCGTGATTGGTATGGAAGTGGCGAGAGGCGTAGCTTGTGTTGTTCATCTTCATCTATTCCACCTTTTTTAGCAATAAGGTAAGAGCTCTGCCAATTCATTATGGAGAAGAAACAGATTCAATAGGAGAAGCTAGACCGAGGCACAAGAGCAAACAACAAAAGAAAAAATCGAGGAAAAGCGATAGAAAACCGCACAGGAACGGCAAGAAAGGAGAAAGCTAAACTAGAAAAGCTTGCTCCCACTGTGGATGTCCAATGAGGTTAAATCCACATTTTAGAATATCCTCCTATTTCTTTCCTTCCAAATGTTCCAGACTATGTAGATGATTGTACCGTTGAAGATTTTCCTATCTTCTTTGAGGGTCTGATGGCTAGCTTGTTACCACCATGCCATTAAGCTGCTGAAATTCTGAGGAGGTACACGGCTCAAAATGTTGTAGTTTGTGAGGCTGAAAACCTTAGTCCATGCCTCAAGAGTGTAGGGGCACAACAGACATAGATGCCGCTCAGAACAGTTGTTTATCCATTTTGTTGCACGGCGGCTCTATTCCGGCCCAGGGTTTAGAGTTATTCTTCCATTCATACCACAGTCATCTTAATCTTAGAGCACGACCAAAAATTTCAAGGTCAAAGATTCCTAAGCCACCAAACTTCTTTGGTCGATAGACCCTCTCCCATTTGACTAAGGAATGCCCTCCATTTGCGTGTTCAAAGCCCTTCCAAAGGAACGACCATCTAATTCTATCTAACCTCTTCCTTGTCCACTTATCTAATGAGAAAATGGTGAGATGGTAGGTTGGAAGTGAAGATAGCACCGAGTTGACAAGGGTTAGTTTACCCGCTTTAGATAGAAGCTTTCCCTTTCATTTCGATAGCCTTGAGGCTATCTTGTCTATGGCAGGCATGACGTGAATTTTCCTTAGCTTGTGTGTGTGAAGTGGCAAGCCTAGATATTTGCATGGGAATTCGTTGCACTCTCCCGGGAATGGTTGAAGAATTTCTTGGAGGTCAAGCTCCCCACATCTAATAGGGTAGATCGCGCTCTTCTGAAGATTTGTTACTAGGCCCGTTGCTTCCCCAAAAACATACAGGATTTGTTGAAAGGCTTGGATTTTGGTCTTTATTGGGTTCATGAAAATGGCGGCGTCATCTGCATACAACGAGGTTCTCATCCGAATTGTCCTTGAGTGAATCGGGGAAAGGATGTCCTCTTGGATTGCACGGTCGATGATTTTGGCCAAAGGGTTGATTGCTATGATGAAGAGCATCAGTGCAAGGTGGTCCCCTTGGCGGACCCCTCTGCGATGGTGGAAGTTTTTTCCCGGTTTGCCATTAATAAGGACCTTGGATGACGAGGTAGCAAACATGATCAATATCCACGCCCTTCATCTAGGGCCGAAACCAAACTGTTCCAGCACTTCTAAAAGATACACCCAATGGATGGAGTCAAAGGCTTTTGCAATGTCCAACTTGAAGTACAAGGAAGGCGTGTTGGTTTTGTGCAGGTTTCGTATCACATTTTGGGAATAAAGGAAGTTGTCCTGAATGCATCTTTTCTTGATGAAGGCGCTTTGACAAGGAGAAATGTTTGAGTCCAAGTGAGGGGCCAGGCAGTTTGCCAAAAGCTTGCAGAAGATTTTCCTGGCGCTATGGATCAGGCTAATTGGCCGAAAATCTGTAATTCAAGATGAATCTTGCTTTTTTAGGAAAGAGAACAATGTTTGCCGAATTTGTGAGTTCGAAGTGTTGTGCATGCAGGTCATACAACTGTTGGAAGGATGCCACCATGTCATTCTTGAGTATGTCCCAACATACTCTAAAGAAAAGGCATATGAAGCCATCGGAGCCCGGAGCTTTGTCCGATGGCATGGAAAAGATAGTTTCTTTGACCTCATCTACACCGAACGGGGTTTCTAATTGATGAAGGTCCTGTTGTTGGTAACTTAGGTGGTCCAATCCAGGATCTTGTCCTTGATACTGACGTACCAAGGTGTGAGTCAAATACATGAATGCTTCATTCTCCTTGTCTTGCCGAGCGGTGATAGGCCCACTATTGGTTTGCAACATCGAATGTGATTCTTTCTTCTTCTATTGTTTGCTTGAATTTGGAAAAATTGGTATTGGCGCCCCCGCTTGATCCAGTTAGATGGGACCTTTGCTTTATTCTTGCTTTTCTATGGTCGCTAGACCTAGGCACCTTGCTTTAAGACTACGACGCAAGACGAGTTCTTGCTATGAGAGGGTTCGACGCCTTGGGCCTTGCTGCTGGAAAATCACTTGTTTGGTAATAGCTAGCTTGATCTTGGTCTTGCCAACTTTGAGTTTTGCCCAATGCTTGAGGGCTTTTGTCATACGGATAGTTTAATATGGAGCCTTTGATGACGCTGGGACGAAATCGGCGTGCTCCATGCTTCTTGGACAACCTCAAGGAAACCATTCAATCTAGTCCAATGGTTTTCAAAGCGAATCCTTTGAAATGTTGTTGTTCCGCTTCGCCATGGAGAAGCAAATGGGCATGGTCCAAAACAAGAGTTGGCGGGGCTTGAAGGAAAGCCGAGGAAGAGGAGGTCCTAGCTGGTAGTACAAAACATGCGATCAATTCTTGTATGTGTGGGTTAGATCTCTCATTGCACCAAGTGAATCTTCTACCGATAAGTTGATTTCTTTTAGGTCAAGATGGTTTAGCACCGATCCAAGGACCCCATGAGCCCGATTTAGGTTTTGGTTACTTTTGTCCGATGCTTGGTAGATGAGGTTCAAATTGCCGAGGATTAGCCATTCTTGACGAGAAAAGGTCGCGAAAGTGATCAAGCTCTTGGAGAAAGTTAATCTTGTCATCATCCTCTTATGGTCCATAGACCCTGTTATTGACCAAGTCTTGCCATCATCTTTCGTAGTCACACGAGCGCTAACAAAATTTGTTGCAAGGTCTGGCTGAGAGGTCGTAGTGGTCATCTGAGCAGCCAGAAGGATGGCGCCCCGAACACCAATAACTGGTAGATAACAGAAGGAGTCTGCAAATTTGGGACCCAAGGTTTCAAATAACTAATTGCCTATCAATTGATGCTAACTTAGTTTCTTGAAGGCACACAATGGTGCTTCTTGTGCTCTGGACTAGCTCGTGCACAACATTTCGCCTAGCAGGATTATTGAGGCCTCTCACATTCTAGTTCAGAATTATACAGTTTGAACGTGACATGGGGATAGCAAATCGGCTAGGGAGCAGACAGTAACACAAGAACAAAACGACGTAGACCTTTCCATTAGCCCGAAGTCCCACCAGACAGTACACGCAGCAGGGCCAAATAGACGGGAGGTAGTCTGTCCCGCATTGCGATTCTTGGAGCGTAGGCAGGTCGGACGGCACCAGATACAAAAGTTGCTACCTCAGAGAGGTCTACTCGTACCAGGCCGAAGCAGCGACATGGGACAGTACAGGACCCAATCATGACGACAACACACAGCGACACAGCCACGGGGAATGAAAACAGTAGGAGACTTGGAGACATATCCTCAGCGACGACAAGGGAGGACAAAAGCAACTAGGTGACAGAGGAAAGGGGAGGAGCGCTTCATGCGGGTGGGGACGGCTTGCCAAGCCGCAGCTGCCTAGGTGCGCTCATGAGAGGCAACATCGTCCACCTGCGGGCCCGTCGTAGTGATGGGGAGGCGGTATTCCTCTACGCCCAGACCCACCAACGCGTAGATAGCTCTGATCGCGGGCTCCGTGAGCGGCCCTTCGAACAACTGTAGGTACTCATGGGTGTTGTCGATGAGCACACCCAGCCTTCTCTTGAGCAGATCCTGAGCCTTTTCTTCCATGGTAAGCCTACTTGTAGCTTTACAAGCTAGGTGTGCACTATGGCACAGACTCATCCCCTTCTTCTTGGCTCCCATCGCCGTAATTGGTCTCCTCTTGTAGAAGTGCAGTAGTGGGGGAGCGAGCCCTTTGGTGACCTCTGAAATGAACTGAGCCAGCTTGGGGTTTGTGTAACTCTGGTCGGCTGGCCCCAGGAGGAGGCTGGGTGATGCTGCTATCAATGGGCTATGCCTCCACAACTTGGATGGGGGCGGTTTCAGTTGGTGGCAAATCAGCATTGGCTTCTGCAGGGGCCAAGGGCTGCAAAGGAACCAGCTCCAAGATGACAACATCATGTTGGACAGGGACATCAGCATGCGCAGGTGGAAGTAGTGACATATGGTGAAGGCCCGAGGCAGGGAGCTCCGGGACCTGGAGCTGCGGGCACTCGGCGAGGTGGTCAGGCCGTTCATTTGAGGCTGCTCTCACTTCTGCTGGGTTTGGCTTGTCCTGGAGCCAATCGGCCGCTTGAAGAGTACATAAGGCCAGCGCCTTGGAAGAGACCACCTCTTGGATCTGAGGCAAAGCTGCCTGAGGAGAGCCACCAGGGAATAACGGAATATCCAAGGAGGAGCTGAGCGCTTGGCCAGGGGCGTCCTTCAGAGAGGATAGGGCGATGAGGTGGCCCGCTGCTTCCAGAAAAGTGGACCAGGATGGCGAAGGCGCCAAGGCTGCCACGGTCCCCGGAGGTAGGCCTAGAACTTTAGCAGCGGCTGACGTGGCCGTGATGAAGTCCTCAGCTTTGTGCAGCCAGTTGGTTCGCGCATCCTGGAAGGATGAGGTGGCTTGTTTGCTGCAGAAGTAATGCACTGATGCATGTGTTAATTCTATCAGAGGCTAGTATTATCTTTGCAATAAGCTAGTAGTATATTGCCTTTGCTACCACTCTCTGAATTTAGTTCGATTTAGCTAAAATGTAGTCTGAATACATTGTCTTAATTTTTATCTAGCTATGTTTCAGTCTGAACTTCTGTTGTCAAATCGTTTTTCAATGCATATGTGATCCTTTGTTTCTAATTTTTCGTTGCTGCAACAATTAAAGGGAATGCTCTCATCTCACTCATTAGATTGTGTGTGCTGTTGTGTATGCATGTGTTACAGTTTGCAAAGGAAGGAGGGGTGAAGTGGAATTCCATGACTAAAGAAGTCAATAGCACTGTTTCTTCCCTTTCCCGTTCAATTTTTGATGTGTCCGAATGCATAGTTGCTCATGGCTACATAACGTGTGTTGTTGATCTGGATCAGGAGAAGCCTTACTTTGACAAGGCTGCAGAGTTGAAGGCTGAGCATGAAAATGGCGACAGTGATGTAAGTTCTTAATCACTCTACAACTATGCATTGCTAATGGAGCACTACTTAATAATAAGAATGTGTCGCATTGCATCCATATTGTTGTCCTGATGTGTCTCAATTGCCCTTGCATGTGTGTGTGATTTAGGATAACAATGTGGCTTGTGTTACTGTTTTATTGCCCCTTTTGTAATCGGTAATTTGCATGTGTCAATATTCTCTAGTTTTATGGGGGGGGGGGGGGGTAAGTAGCAGTAGCAGTAGTGATGGATGGGATTGGGATCCTCTGCATTGAAGGATCAAAGACTGATATCAATAGCTACAATACTTGCTACAGTATTTTCGCTACGGTATATATTTCGTTGTTGCTGCATTGTTTGCTATAGTGCCTCTGTAGAGTACTGTTTGTGCAGTGAACCTCTGCAGTAATGCAGAGGATCTGGATCTGTGATGGATGTGCTATGCTAGTATATAGCAAGTAAGACTTGACGGTTGTTAGATAGGGTGCAATCAGTCATTGGAAAGAAGGAAGTGTAGTGCTAGTGTGGTGGTACATCAATGAATCGAGGCTCATGGTCTGGTATTTACTATGGCTATATGTTTTACGTAGGTTCATGAGAAATACACCGAGCTATTGTGATCTTGTTGGACTGAAACGGCGACTAGAGGGGGGGTGAATAGGAGCACGATCTCTTTTTCACCTTGATAGGATTCAACACGTTTTTCACCTTGTCGAACTGCCAGCACTCCAAAAGCTAATCCACCCGAGGCAAGGCCGGTCTGAACGCCACCAAGGCCAGTCTGACCGCCTGAGACCTGACAGAACTGAAACTCTGCCGAAAACGCTTGTTTTCGTAAACCTTCAACGCCATTGCCAATTGTCACATCATCGTAAGATCATGAGCATATCCCCAAGATATCCATAATCTCTCCCTTGATGAACACATTGGTAATTTTTAGAAAATGTAAGCTTGAGGTTTGAAAACGAGTTTACTCGTAGTTTTCGCGCAAAGACACAACTTGGTCCATAAGCAAGAGAAAGCAATGAAAATGACCAAGTTGGCTTCAGATTAGCATAGGCAAGTGAGATAAACAAAACAAAGCAATAAAGCTTCAATTTCCAGAGAAGAGTCAAAAATCTCACTTAAGGTCCATATGAAAGAACAATTGTTCAAATTGACCTTCAATCATTGTGAGGTTCCAAGAATTGCAATTCAAGTTCATAAAAGGCAATAAGATCACAAGAATGCAGATTAGATGCTCCTCCTCACTATGATCAACATTTTTCAGAAAAATTCATTTTTTTTCCTTTTTGTTTTCAAATAGCTCTCCCTTTTAACATTTTTATTATATCTTCTCCCCTTTTGACAATGGAGTCATGAAGGAATCGTGTCTTCCTCTTATCTAGAGATGATAAGTGCAGAAATAAGGAAGAAGCATAAGAAAGAGCATGCATGAAATGCAATAGAGTGGCAAAATTTTTATTTTTTTAAAAAAAAATTAGTACAAGAAGCTTTGCAGATTACCCAAAAGAACAAGCTAGCATTTGTACTCTTACTCAATACAAATCAAGCCTGACAGCGCTAGCAAGATCATGTTAAGACATATATAACAAAGCTAAGCTAGAAGGCTCAAAATAATGCGATGAAGTGTAACAATTTAAGCAAAGCTTTAAAATTAGCAAGTTCAACAACACGGATCCTAAAGTGATAATGACCATGTCAGAATGTTAATGTGAGATCAAGAAGCAAACACAGACCACCCTAGAGACACAAAGTCCCAAATTGAATCATTTTGCTCATAAAACCTCAATCACCCGATTTTTACAACAGATTTCATTTGCAATGAATATTGATGTTGATTAAAAGTCTATCTTAGTGAAGACGATCTTGGACTAGGAGCCATCCACAACCTCTTCCTAAGCTTCAACCTGGGCGACAAATCTTGAGGTTCATGTCAATTTTGACAAGCAGTCCCCATGAGATCGTCTGGATCATCAAACTATCTCCAAGTTCATGTCTTTGACATGCAGTCTCGTGAGAGTAGTTTGGCATATTTTAACCACGTGAGAATCTTGAAATTTGATTTTTCATTTTTCACAAGAGCAGATTTAGATTCTTTAAAGGAACAGAAAGCTCCAGAGATGTTCAATCCTATATCCAAGAGCTAATAAAGCAATTTTGACAAGGTCAATGTCACAAAAGGATCACTAATTGTGCAATTAGCTAAAAGATCCACAAATTGCAGTTTTTAGTTCAAGTTGTCTTAAAGTTCTAGCTCATTTAGCAAAGACTTAGCTACACATGTGAAACCATAATAATTCTACCAAGTCAAAGAACTAGGCACGATATTGAGCAAGAATGGAAATACTAAAGCTCAAGAGGGTAATAAGCAAAGCTTCATCAAACTTAAAAGACAAGCAGTAAAGCGTATATTACAATGCATCTTTTTGGATTTTCATATGAATGCAATACGATACAATAAGCTGCAAGAAGAACTGAAAAAGATAAAAAGATAAAAAAGGATCAACAGGTTCAGAAAAGATCAAGAAAAGATCAGAAAAACAAGGAAAGTTCAGAAAAGAACCAACTCCTCCTCAAACCAACCCATAGGGGTAAATTACCCCTAACTCACTCCTCAAGGTGGCAAACCTAGTTGAATTTAAAGGTTTGGTGAGGATATCAGCCAACTGAGCCTCAGACTCCACGAAGTGTAGCACAATATCACCCTTCTCGACATGGTCTCTAAGAAACTGATAACGAATGTCTATGTGCTTGCTCCTAGAATGTTGCATAGGGTTTTTAGCAATATTAACGGCAGAAGTGTTATCACAGAAAAAAGGAACACTAGCAAAAGTTAACCCATAGTCCTTAAGGGTGGACACCATCCACAGAATCTAACTACAGCAACTAGCGGCAGCTACATATTCAGCTTCTGCAGTGGATTGTGCAACAGATGACTGCTTCCTAGAAGACCAACAGACAAGAGAAGTGCCTAAAAAGTGACAAGTGCCTGAGGTACTCTTCCTATTCAGCCGACAGCCAGCAAAATCAGAATAAGAAAACCCCCGAATAGACAAAGAAGAAGAGCAGAAATACCAACTGCCATACTGGAGAGTAGAGTGAAGGTACATGAAAATGCGCTTGACGGCTTGGCGATGGGAAGTCCTCAGAGACGCCTGAAACCTCGCACAGAGGCAGACCGCGAAGTGGATGTCCGATCTTGAGGCCGTCAGGTACAGAAGGGAGCCGATCATGCTACGGTACTCACGTTGATCTACAGCTTCTCCTTCCTCATCTGGATCCAAAACAGTCGAAGTCGTCATAGGAGTGGTGATCGGCTTGCAGTCACCCATCTCGAAACGCTTCAGCAGATCCTTGGTGAACTTCGTCTGATGAATGAAGTTCCCTTCCTTGCATTGCTTGATTTGAAGCCCCAGAAAGTAGTTGAGCTCTCCCATCATACTCATCTCAAATTCCCTGGATATGGTCTTAGAAAAACTGGAAACAAGAGCATTAGAAGAACCACCGAAGATAATATCATCTATATAAATCTGAGCAAGCAGGAAGTCACTGCCATGCCTAAGAATGAAAAGGATCTTGTCTACCTTACCCATCTCAAAGTTATTCTTTAGCAAGAAGGTCTTAAACCTCTCATACCAGGCTTTAGGGGTTTGCTTAAGACCATACAAGGCTTTGGAAAGCTTAAAAACATGATGTGGATGCTTGGGATTCTCAAAGCCTGGGGGTTGTCTAACATACACGTCATCTTCTATAAAACCATTTAGGAAAGCACTCTTGACATCCATCTGATACAACCTAAATCCCTTAGATGCAGCAAATGTAAGCAGAATGCGAATGACCTCCAATCTAGCAACAGGAGTAAATATCTCATCAAAGTCTAACCCCTCAACTTGGCTAAAACCCTGAGCTACCAGTCTAGCCTTGTTTCTAATCACAGAACCATCCTCACTTTGCTTATTTTTGAACACCCAATGGGTTCCTATAACATTATGATCACTAAGAGGTTCTACTAGGTTTCAGACCTTATTTCTCTCAAAGTTCTCTAACTCCTCATGCATGGCATTAACCCAGCTCGAATCAGATAATGCTTGTCATATATCGCGGGGTTCGAAAGAAGCAACAAATGCAGAATGGGAGTAGAGACTAGGATCATGATACCTGAAGCGAATGACTCGCTCATGAAGATCACCAATAATCTGATCCGGAGGATGACGCCTCTGAATATGAAGTGGAGCGCCTAGGGGAGATAGCGTCTCTTCGACCTCCGCAGGTACTGCTGATGATGAAGATGCAGTAGGAGCCTCAACTGAAGGTGAAGTAGTCACAACAGGTTCTTGAGTTAGAGTAGGAACATCAGCAGCAGCAGGAGGAAGACAAACATCAGCTTCATCCTCATCTTCCTCTACAAAAATGCTCTCTGTCACCTGTGTATCACCTGAAACATCTGATCTAGCTCCAGGGCTAGTCTCATCAAAAGTGATATTGCATGTCTCCTGAACAAGGTTAGTTTCAACATTAAAAACCCGAAAACCCTTGGAATGTGTAGGATAACCCAGAAATAAACCATCAAAAGTTTTTGATTCAAATTTATCTAGATTTCCTATCTTAAGAATTAAACACTTAGATCCAAAAACTCAAAAATGAGAAACAAATTGTTTTCTACCAAACCGAAGCTCATAAGATGTCTTGCCCAAAGAAGGTCTCAAGAAGACACGATTTGAGATATGGCAAGCTGTAGCAATAGCTTCGATCCAAAATCTCCTCGGAGTGCTATACTCATCTAGCATTGTCCTAGCCATCTCGACTAAGGTTCTATTCTTCCTTTCCACAATGCCATTTTGTTGAGGGACGTGTGGAGAAGAGAACTAATGCTCAATACCACGCTCAACACAAAAAGAAGCAAAAGAAACATTTTTGAACTCCGTGCCATTGTCACTGCGAATTTCTCTAAATGCACCGGGAAGTTCAGAAGCCAAGCGAAGAACAAAATCATAAAAATGATCAAAAGCTTCATCATTCGAAGCAAGAAAGAATACCCAAGAGTATTTCAAAAAATCATCAACTATGACAAGAATGTACCATTTACCACCGACTGACCGAACCCTAGTAGGACCAACAGTATCCATGTGAAGCAACTGTCCCGGTCCGTCAGTCATGACCATAGTCAATGAAGGGTGTGAGGCGGCAACTTGCTTGTCATGCCTATAGTGCATCCATACAACATCCTTGACGAATTTGAGTTTGGGCAAACCTTTCATGAGCTCAAGGTTGCTAACTCGCGTCAGATGATCAAAACCAATGTGCCCCAAACGTCGATGCCAAAGCCAGAACTCAGAAGAAGAAGTGATCAAGCATTTCAAAGATCCAGCAAGAGAATCAGAAAAATCAGCTCCAAAGATATTAGCAACTCTATAAATCCCAAACACAAGATCATCAGCTGAATCAAGCACCCGACAAGCATTTTTCTTAAATATAGTCTCATAGCCATCATCAAGAAGCTGTGAGACAGAAAGCAAGTTGAACCTGAGCTTGTCCACAAGGGCGACGTCCTTGAGGATAAAGTTGTCGTTCACTCTGATCGATCTCGTTCCTTCAATCCGCCCTTGTGTATTATCTCTAAAGGTGATGAAGTTATCACTCGTCGACTGCATGAAGGAGGTGAACCATCTTGAGTCTCCGGTCATGTGGCGTGAGCAGCTGGAGTCGACAAACTACGTGTTTTTCCTTCCGCGGTGGTCCTAAAAATTAAGGCACAGAAGATCGATGTGTCTCAATACTGAGGTTAGTTAAACATGACTTAGGAACCCAGTACTGACACACACGTCTGCGAGTAGTATACAAAGCAGAAATGCTATCCTTGATCCTACTTGATGTTCTATCATGAGCAATAGTTACATGAATATGAGAAGCATTCTATCTAGGAACATGATGACGAGCATGTGAACCAAAACCTAGTCTAGGTTTCTTCTTCTCTAGATGACCATGTCTCATAAAGGCTCTAGGTTGATGAGATGACATTCTAGCAAGATTTTTCTTAGCATTTTTCAACCTACGCCAACAGAACTCAACCAAATGCCCATCCTTCTTACAATAGGTACAATGGTACTTGGTACCACTGGGAGAAGCACCTTTTGACTCAACAGATGGTTGGGCAAAACCTGCAGATTTGAAAATAGTTTTTGCAGGTTGGGTTTTGAACTCAACTAACCCATTCTCCAAGACTTGAATGACATTTGACTTGGATTTGTCCTGGGCATAGTTGTATCCTAACCCTTGCTTCTTATAAGGAGTTTTGGACTTGTCAAGAATCATGTTTAACTGTTTCTTACTTTTAGAGAATTTTTCTAATGTGTCCTTAAGGTAAGCATTTTCTTTTCCAAGATTAACATATGATTCACAAGTTTTAGCTTTAATGGCTTTAGCATGCCTCTCCTTATAAACAACAACTTCAAGCTTAAGAGCTTCACATGAAGCACAAGTAGAAGAATCAATTTTGTCCTTAAGCTTGGCATATTTAGCTCTAACTGCTTCTATTATGTCTTTCACTTCATATTCACGTTCTAAGCAAAAAGAGCAAAATCTTGATTCGACAGCACCATAAGCATCCAACTTGCTAGACTCTAAATATTTTTCACAAGAAGCAGATTTAACTTCAATTAGTTCAGTCCTAGCATTTTCAAGTTGGTGCAACGCAACATCATGAGCAGATTGTAATTTAACAAATTCAGAGTGTAAAACATGGCAGGAAGAACATTCATCAGCATCGAGACTCTTAGCATTCACAAGTTCTAATGTTAGATTTTCGACTTGTGACTCTAAGTCCTTATTCCTAGCCATGGTAACCTCTAAAGCCTGATCCTGACTAAGTAGTTGCTCAAAGATGGTGTCGCATCTAGCAGAGAGAACATCATAGGATGGAGGTACCTCATCGTTGTCATTATCATCGATGGAGTCGACCATGAAGCACACGCCGGTGAAGTCCTTAGCCTTTCCTTTCTTGTCTTGAGGGAGCTCCTCCTCCTTGTCCTCCTCGCTCCCGGAGTCCACATCGCTCAAAAATTGTTCTCCAAGAGCGACAAGAACCCAGTGGGCGGCCTTCTTCAGCTTGGCAGCATCAAACTTGGGCTTGCTCCCTTGAGGCTTCTTCCAAGCTGGGTTTTCCTCCTTGTGGTTGCTCTTACCCTTTAGCTTGGGGCAATTCGCCCGGATGTGATAAAGCTCTCCGCACTCATAGCAACTTACAGGGCCATCTCTATTTTTGTTTCTCACATTGTTATATGCTCGTGTGAACTTCTTAATCAAGAGGGCTAACTCGGACTCCGGAAAACTCTCAAGTTCTTCTTTAAGAATTAAAGATAAATAAGCAAAAGAGAATCCAAAAGAAGACTCAGAAGACCCATCAGAGGCTCTCTTGAGAGGATCAGCGACCAATGCCATATTCTCCTTCTTGGGAGGATCAATCCTCTTGATATCATGAGTCTTGAGCTTGCTATAGAGCAGCTCCAAAGTAAGATTAGAGAGATTGACATCTTCCTCAATGGCAAGGCATTTATCTCCCACTCCTTGGTGTTGATTGCACCAAGAGGTGGGTGGCATTCTCGCACGAGAGTACTCAATGTCAACTACTCTCAATTGATTAAGCACCTTGTTAAAGCGAGTAAAACATCATCGATGCTCTCCAAGACGCATCTTGAATTTGTCGTACTCTCGCTGAAGACCGTCTAGCATACTTGCTTGATTTGGGACGAACCTCATGGTAGGTTTTGAGGGTGTGCCAAATCTTGTGTCGGTCTCAAGATGACAAATCCGACCATACTCTGTCTACCAAGTTGTCGGGACCAAAATACATCTCAGAACCCTCGTGTATTCTCAACTAGTCCCGCATCGTGAGCTAGCTCACACAGAAAACAAAGTGATGAAATACCATCCATTTATTCAATTTAACTAAAAAGATCTCAAAGTAACAAATACTTATAATAGCTGGACCTTATGGTTAACGTTTACTTAACTTGCCACGCAGGGCTAAAGAAACAAATAAACTCTTGCAACGGAACGAAACTCTTCAAATGGCCAATCAACATGCCCACAGGCAATCGAGTGGAGAAACGCATCCTAATCCGCAAAACCTTCATGGTCCTCCCGGCGAAGAACTCTTGAGCGACTTGATATTCTTCAACCGAGCAATACAGTAAAAGCCATGAGTACTTTGAATGTACTCAACAAGCCGTGGGGAAATGTATGCGAATAGTATTCATGCAGGGCTTGAACAAAGATTAGCTGTATGGCTCTTTTGCATAAAACAACATTTACAATAAATACAACAAATAGATTGAAATGCGTAATTGAAAACAATAATAAATAATTAAACACTTTCTTTGAAACAACTAGTGAACTTCCCATTCACTCCCAACCAAACCAAAGATAAGTGAATTCCCCATTCACCAATCGACACAACCCACCAAGTGAACGACCTATTCACCAAACGAACATTATATTCATCAAGTGAACTTCCCATTCACACTCCGACACATTTTTGAAGAAACTCTATCTCCCGTATGAAATCCCCAGGCACGCCCATAACCGCGACACGGCTATTCGAATAGTTTTACACTCTGCAGAGGTTGTGCAGGCTTGACCCACAAGAGATAGATCAACTTATAATGTTAGGCATTTCACGCTCAGAGGCGTGTGACTAAGTGATCATCACAAGGCTTTACAAAGCTCCTTCTTAACCCGCTTCGCCTGCTAAGGTTTCAACACCGAATGTCTTTCCGACTGCACGGGGTCCCCTCTTGCGCCACCATGAGAATACGTTTCCGTAACCATGCTTCACACGACAGTAACCGAAATTAAGACATTGCTAATTAATCACCAGTCCGTCCCATACTGCATATGTGGTTGTACTGGTTAAGGCCAGTTCAATGGTGCACAAGATTAAGTCCTTGACAAGTTACTCAAAGTAGACTACCACAAACCCACAACATGTTCAATCCACATCCCCACTATCCACCAACCACTCGCCCGAGCGAAAACTGTTTTGTTTAACCAACACCAATGACATACCCTGTCATGGTACCCAAATTTTAACAAGAGTGGCTCACCACCACGATTCCATATTTCATTAAGTCAAAATTAATTATCAAGACACATGTGATGACAAACCCATCGTAACTAAGCAAGACTAAGCATATGTACGATACCCATGTTGGCAATATAAATATGTCCAACTAAAATTACCCATGCTAAGGTGACAAAGGATTCATGGCATTCAAATATTCAATAGAGGCATAATGACAATAGGTAATATCTAATCCCCGAACAATTTATATAAAGATAGCATGCAATTATATAAAAGAATATACTTTTGAAATCATGGGTTCAATATGATCAAAGGTCCACGACTTGCCTTGGAATAAATCCGATGATTGATCTTGATCTTGGTATGCTACTCCTGCTCAAGCTTCCGAAGTATCGACGTCATTCGCAAAACAAGCAAATAACACAAATAAATAAATAACAGAGAGAAAACTAACTCCAAAAATTAAATAAAAACTCAGATAAATAGATCTCGAATTTAGATAAATTTAGGAATTTGAATGGACTCAATCGAGTTCTGGATGCAAAAGATATGAGCTCGAAGATTGAAATCTCATAAAATCATCAAAATCGAATTTATAGATTTATCGAATTATTTTTCAAGAAAAGATGATTATGACGTCACCGACGCCGCAGTGAAGGTTCTGACGGGATGACGTTAACTCGACAGTGGGTCCCACTCGTCAATGACTTGGTGCACCACGGACCGTTCTTGGGCTTTGGTCTCGGGTGGGATTTCTGGTGGTGCCACATGGCCGACAACTGGGCGCTGACTGGATGCCACCTAGGCTAAGGAGCTGAGGTGGAGATGATGTGGAGGGGAAGTGGCACGCCACGTCAGCAAAGGGAGAAAGAGCATCCGAGAAGAACAGAAGATGGCCGGCGATGAAGCTGATGGCGTCGACGGCGAACCACGCGAGGAGCCCGCTGGCACCAAACGGGCTCTCCTTAGCGAGGCGAAGCTCAGGGAGGTGACAACGCAGCAAAGGCGGCAAGGGCTCGCCGGCGGCGGCGACTTGAGCGGCGGTGAGCTCCACTGGGATGACGGAAATGGCAAGGGAGTGGCGCCCGATGAAAACTAAGAGGAGCATGGGGTTGGCGACGACACCAGGAATACAAGGAGAGGCTCGGGAGGTCCGGAGGTGAACCATGCCGACGGCAATCCAAGGATGACCGGAGACAAGGAAGATCAGCGGCGACAGCCACGTCGGTGGTCCAGAGAGAGAGACAAGAGAGGATTTCGGATGAGAAAAACATCGCGCACAAGATGACGTACTCAAAAAGGCACGATGCTCACCAGCGGTGTAGATCGAAGAAGAGAGGCGGCGGCCGGTTTGTCGGACGAAGATGAAAACGGTGAACGAGGCTTCTCCAAGCAGAGTGAGTGCAAGCACGGTGAAGCCTTCGCTATTGCGAACCCAACGGAGGAAGAATCACGGCCGGAGATGGACCAACGACGGAGAAATCCGGTGGAGACGGCTTCAACAGCGGCGCGCGGCGAAATCCAAAGAACACGAAGAACGAATCGGCGCGCGCTTTAGGGTTTTGGAAGAGGATGGCAATGCGAGGTCTTGACACGGTTGGGAGGCCTTAAATAGTGCCGGGAGGAGTTCGAGCGAGGTTTGCGCGCGTCTCGTGAAGAACACTGACACGAACTCGGTGTCTGTGTTGAAGACGACGCTAAGCCGGCAAGGGCGGGTCCCACAGCGCGCGGCGCGCTCTGAGCGGCAAGGTGGGTGGTGGCGCAGCCACCGACAAAGGGGCCACGCGGAGGAGAGGGGAAAGGAACGGGCCGCGCGGAGATGGGCCGGAAGTGGGGAGAGTTGGGCCGAGGCGGGAGATTCGGCCCGAAGGATAATCCGAGATTTTTAATAACTTTTCTTTTTAGAAAATAGCAGAAAATCCAAATGGCAATTTAGAAAATAGCAAATGCACTCGGAAAAATTCTAGAAAAATCTAGAAAATATATCCAAGCACATAGAACCCAGATAACATAATTTTGATAATAGTTGATGTTGGCATTATTCATGTTAAATTATTTTTGAACTCTGAAAATTCATATTAAGCTTTTAACTTTAGCAGATGGTTCTTTTTCTTTTAAAACTTCAAAACAGACCAAATTTTTGGGATGTTACACAAGCCTAGCATATAAGAGGTTCTTAGCCTTATGGTTGTTAGCCAAGAGGGCTGTTGAAGCCGGCATAGCAACCTCGGGCAGAACGAGCGGAGCTCTAACAACCTCCCATATAGCTTGTCCTTTGTTCCGAAGGAAGACACGCATACGATTCTTTCAATAGGCATAGTCAAGCCCATCGAAGATATGCGACTTGGTGGAGTGACCAGTTAAGATCAAGATTGAACTAACCGGGCTCTGAAACCACTTGCAAGACCAAAACAGTGACTTGAGGGGGTGAATAGGAGCACGATCTCTTTTTCACCTTGATAGGATTCAACATATTTTTCACTCCAATAGCTATGAGAGCTATGAAGATCAATGTACAAACACAGCGGAAGACTTGTATCGAATCCAATCGAAACCCCAAAGCAAAACAACCAAAAACACCAAAAACTCAATTCACAATGAGTTAGGCGGTCAGATCTCTCAGTCTAGCGGTCTGACCTCTCCATAGTGCGGTCTGACCTCCAGCCCGATGAACAGTAAAATCAGTCCGATCTCAAAATCACAAATTGGTCTAACTTTTTATGCACGGCTCGAAACTTTATGAAACTTGAAACAAACCTTCTCTAGGATGTCAGGAACCTATTCCACTCAACGATCGTGAAGATCATTGCCAAAGTTCTGACCTTTTTTCATTTGAGTAAGGGTTGCTTCAAAACCGAGTCAAAACCAAAATATGATCTAGAAACTTGCTCGTTGGTGATTGATGATCAAGATGACCTTAGATGTATTCTCACATGTCACAAAGAAGCTAAATCTAGGCCAGAAACCAAAAGAAAACTCATGGATCAAAGAAAGCCTCAAAATCACAAAATAGAGAGCAAGAACACAAGGAGACTCATCTTGTGAAATCTTTCCTTGGATTGATTTGATAGGATGTTGGTTTACAGCCACTCCATCCAGGAGGACAAAGACTCAACACATGAGCATGAAATCAAATCCAACTCTCTAGAACCCTAACCTCTCCACTTTTCTCTCTAAACCCTAAAACACAAACTAGGTTTCTTGAATACAGAGTTGGGAGGTGCCGCCAAAGACCTTCCCATATTTATAGTGCAGCTAGCTTCTAGAAGCGAAAACCTAATGGGCACCCAAGCCCACATACAAACGGTTCACTTATGCACGCATTTTAAAGCATCGTCTTCTTCTCCTCTTGACCTAATCCGCTTCTCCTTACGCCGTCTTGAGCCGTGGGTTAGCAAAAGGTCACTAAGATGGTATTTAGGTGAAATTATCAAACTACCCCTTCTCGATCTTTTTCCAAAGACCGAGTCCAATCTTTGTGAAGCACGTACATGCTTCGCCACGTGTAGTTTGATCAATGGCTCTCTTCATGTCAGCAAGCCTCTCCCATCCGGCTCCTGCCAAAACCACCATGGCACTTGCACCGACCCCCGCGTCGCTTGATGCAACCCGTCGCACCGAACTGCCTGTTTGGTCATCCTTGTTCATTTTGCACCATGCTTAAGTCCACCGACCTCAGCTGGCATCCTCAATCGTCCTAGACCTCAGCTCTCCAAGCCTAGTCCCGATCATCCTCGCTGTTGACCGTCGTTGACCTCCAAGCTTTCTGCACAACAATAGACAAAGAAATTGATTCCGGAAACAAGTTCTTCGCAACTTGACCCACATCAGTCAAAACATGCATCATGCAACACATATGCACTGAAACCCATGAACTTGACCTAACAAGTAAATATCACCGCCAAGCTGGCCGGCAAACAAGTCAAAACCAGTCAGACCGCCACCTCATGGCCAGTTTGACCGCCTCCTGGCCGGCACGCACACGTTCTCGGGGCCAAGGGTGGGAACAGATGGTTCGAGGGCTCGAGTATGGCGGTCAGAATTCACTGCTTCTGAATCGTCCAAATTTTCACAACCGCTCAGAATATGCAGCTGTGAAGTAAAAAATAACATCATAAGTAAGCTTTCGATTACAATAAAAGCCAAACTTTTATTACACAAGGTTAAGACTTAACAACCAGTTTTAACACTAACAATAGCATCTAAGCCTAAAGTTAATATATTAAAGACAAAAAAAAAAACCTTCAAACCACAAGCATGCTTGAGCACGATCGAGACCTACTACCAATAGTCGTTGTCATCCAGAGGTCCACCAAAATCTTCCTCATTAAGATCCTTAGAGTTTTCTTGGGTTTCTTCTGTAGTTGATTTAGCAAGTATGAGTAGACAATCGTACTCAGCAAGCCACATGGAAAAGCTAATTAACTACATGCTAGGAGTTCAATGAATTGTTTAGGTTTTACCATATCAGGTATATGTGAATGTATCAATTGAGTCAAGTACAAAAAACTGAAATTTGGAATGAAAAATAAAATAAAATAAGCAATTTAATTTCTATACAAATCCCAATGTAAAATACCTAAATAACTATAGTTTAGAATAAAAATTAAAGAAAAATTAGCAATTGGATTTGTATACGAATTCCAAAAAAATAGGTGAAATTCAAAATAAAAATAGAAGAAAATTTGCAATTTGATTTCCCTACAAATTCCAAAGTAAAATCTCTAAATAACTACAAGTCGGAATAAATTAAATAAAATTAGCAATTTGATTCATATACGAATTCTAATAAAAAATAATTGAAATTTTGAATAAGCCCAATGGCGGAAGGAGGGGGAGGCAGGCAGGGGCCATGGCTCCCCTATGGCTGGTGTACCCCATTGTTACACAAGAATTCACAATGCAATGTAGTGAAGATTTTTCATTTGGCCCCTTAATGATTCATCTCTTGCTATTAAGCTCCCCTAGTGGAAATTTTCTGGCTCTGCCACTGCCCGCGACGAACTCTCTTTCCCTTGCTTTGATCGAGCTTAAGCACAACTCAAGGACAAGCTCTAGTTGGCCTCTCGACGTTGCTCCTACTGCTGCATGCACGGCCCCCACATACTCAGCACTTCGGGCGCATGACACTGATTAGCTTTGTCGATGAAGGCCATGTTGTGAAGCGATGGGATCCGGCGAGGCAGCCTCGACGAGTATATGGGATCCAGAGGCGACGAGTGCGTCATCCATGAAGGGTTTCGGGCTTACGACGAGGCGACCTCAACGACTATCTAATTTAATTTGGTGCTAATCATGTGATTTCTTTCCTATTAATTGTAAACTTTGCTCTAATCCATTGTGTTGTGACTACTTCCTCCCTCCAACGAGGCATTTGATTTTGAGCGCCTCGCACGTGGAACGCTATGTTGGGACAAGGACACATGAGGGGCAAGGGTGTGTTTGAAATCTTCGAGGATCGACCGACTGATGACACACTGTGGTTGCTCCGGGTCGATATTTTGTTCGTCCTAAAACGTAACCGGAGGAAAAATAAATCATGTAGATCCATCACCCTCAATGGAAAAGAAAACTGCAAGCAAGAGAGGCAATTGAGAGAAGAAGCCTGCATGACCACATCTGAGGAAAGTCGTGCAAACTAGGGCAAGAAGCATGCCAATGGAAGAGGCAGATTGTTGTCCAGCTAACCAGAGTTAACAGAGGCTAAGAAGCCATGGAAGCAGTCAAATAACAAGAACAGAGGAGTACACATGTAGGATCTCATCTGCTCAGATAAAGGTTGAGTGCACTTTTGCAGATGTGATTACATGTGAAAGATAGCTGAGAGAATGACATGAAGACATAGTTTGGTTGACTGAACATTCATCATCAAGCAAGCATGAGAACTAACAAATGTTCTTTATGTTGTGTATGAAGCAAGACAAGAAAGAGGTGACATACATAAGAATGGAAGAGGCAGCAGGAATATTTTGTGGTAATTAGGAATATTCACAAATCAGTTTTAGTCCATGCTCTTCCATTCCTTCAAAAGTCAACATATTTGAGTGTTCTTACTCTTTCCTTTATATATACAGACACTAATTGAATTGACAGTTTTACAATAGTAATATAGAAGTACCAAACAATTATATAGTAGTGCTATTGGACCATCTCCTTTCCTTGTTTCCAAAATTTAATACAAATTGTGTCTTCTAGAGATAAATGTTTCCTAGAACGAAGTTTGTTAGATAGATTTGATCTTAACTGTATTTGTTAGCATTTTTAACAAAAAACTACTATGAAGGCTAGCCATGCAATTGCGTAGCTCTCAAGGGCTAGAATTTCCCACGTTAATTAGTGAAAACAAGAGAAAGATCGACATCGCCAATTGTTATGGGCCCAGATTATAACGGTCAACATTAAAAGAAGGAGTTAACGTCAAATACAATCAAGAAATAACTGAAATTTGGAATAAAAATAAAATTAGAAATTCGATTTCCATACGAATTTCCAAGTAAAATCCCTAAATAAATATAATATGGAATAAAAATTGAACAAAAAATAGCAACTAGATCTGTATAAAAATTCCAAAATAAATAAATAAAATATCGAATAAAAAATAAATAAATTAGCAATTTAATTTTGATACAAATTCCAAAGTAAATTAATAAATAACTATAATTTGGAATAAAACTTAAAGAGCAACTAGATGTACACGAAATCAAACAAAAAATTAATTGAAATTTGATATATTTTTTTGGCAATTTGATTTCCATACGAATTTCGAAGTAAAGTCCATGAGTAACTAAATTTTAAAATAAATTAAATAAAATTAGCAATTTGATTTGCTTACGAACTCAAATAAAACATAACTAAAATTTTGTTTTAAAAAATAAAAGTTATAACGATGATATCACGAATGGTGTTGGAGGAAACCACAAAAGAGTAATTGAAAGAAAACATTGATCCACGGGGAAACGAAAAGACACGTGGCGATAACAGAGATGAGGACAACGTCATGCTACTTGCAAGAGCTTTTGAAGAGAAAGGCTAGTGTTGGAGGAGCCAAAGGTCACGACGACAAGTGACGAGCGTCAATATTGTTGAAGAAGTAAGTGGTCAAAAAAGCTCGATGATGGGGATGTCCTAGCATAAATGAGATTAAGCTTTGCATTGAAGATTAGCTATGGACAATATGGGGTCATTGGATAGCTAGAAGTGTGCCAATCGTTGGTGAGGGACACAACGTCACTGATGATGATGAAAAGATTCTCCGTATCATTAGACAATGATTAAACACAGACATGCCAATATCAATAAAGATGAGAGGTCACGGAGGTTAATGAGGAAACCACAACGTTGAGTTGTCCAACGTTAAAAAAGAGGAGCGACCGACACGGGAGAAGCATGTATCCGTACAAATAGAAGTATAGACGTACATAAGCAGAGCAGCAAAGAGCTCAGAGTAGAGATGGTGCATCCGTAAGGAATATCCTTGAGGCCACCTGAGGATGAGTGTCCCTGATAAGGATCGGCGACCATTGCATATGTATAGGTATTGATGTCGCAACGACTAGCATTAAGCAATAATTGAAGAGAAGTAGAATATACCTATGTGGTAGAGCATTATATTGGAAGGGGTGATAGCTGAATAGGAACGATCAAAATTGGGTTTGCTATTAGAGTTTGAAACAGAAAAGCTATGACAACAAGAAAAGATAGAAGAAATGGTTCAGTTGGTGTAGTCAACGTGTGAGAGAAGATAAATTCAAAATAGATCGTCCATGGTGCAATAGTGTATGCGTGAGCAAAGTAATCTAATCAACATATTTTTTAAAATTAAATAGAGGTATATGAACATACATACATTTCAGAAAAGAATAACTATATTATTTGATACTATAAACTTTCAAACAAATCTAGTCGCATAAGTGTACAAGCCACTCTGCTAGTTTACTCTTAAACTAAAGTATACAAGCAACGTCCATGCATCATTTGATGGAACAATTAGAGGTGTTTTGCAATATTGGAACAAATTGTATGGTACGGAGCAAATTTACTCTCAAACTAAAGTACGCGAGCAACGTCCATGCATCATTTGATGGAAAAATTCAAGATGACATGGCGTTGCTAAGATGGTACCGTACTATTGCCAGTTCCCATATTGCTGCTGGTTGCGAGAACCACCTTGTTGGGGAAAAGACGGGCCATATGGACCGGCTTGTGGATAGTTTGGCCCGCCTACTCCATAGCCACCGCCACTTCCACCCCTTGGACCACCCATCCCACCACCAGGGTACGGAGGCGGCCCTCGACCTTGTTGAGGATAAGGGCCGCTACCGTGGCCACCACCGCCTTGCCCTCCACGGTTGGGATATCCTCCACCTTGGTTCCCACCCTGTGGGTACCTGCTCGGCCCTCCTGGTCCTCGGGGCTTTGCATAGTGATGGCTTGGCCCAGTTGCCATTGGTGGATGGGGGTTGTTCATAGGCTGGCCTGGCCTGATTTGAGGATGTGGCTGGCCTGTTTGCTGGATTGGAGGCAACCGGCCATGTGGTTGAGGATGCGACACCTTTTGCCGCTTTGCAGCTTCTTCTGCTTGCCGCTGCTGTTGACGTTTTTTCTTGGTCTGGAACTCATGCGATGACTCATACTTTGGCAAGCTGCATTAGCAAATACGAAATGGACATGTTTAATTCAAGATAAAGTCAAATCGCGATATAATTAACTTCAAAGAACTTAAGATGGCAAGCTGTAAGGGTATGAAAAGAATAGCAGCGAGCATCACCTTTTAGGATCACATGGTAGGGGATCGGTCCAGAAATACTCTGCATCGAGTGCATCTTTTGCTGATATTCTCTTAACAGTGCAAAATCATGTCATTATGATTGAATAATGGAAATCAATTAGAGTTGAGAAAATATGAAGAAGGATTATGGTCATTTTACATGTCAAAACGGATGGATGTAAGCAAGCAGCAAAAAGAAGCAAAGGTACCTGTGATGGATCCAGCGTTAACATCTTCTCAAGCAGATCCAGAGCATGCCGGTCGAAACTGGAGACACACAAAGAGGTAAGCAACTACAATTATGCCAGGCAAGCTTCAAGCAACATGGTGAAAACAGAAGTATAATATACTTACTGCTTAAAAAACTCCTTAACACGTCTCTTCAATGGGCGGGGAGGCTTCAAATTATTATACCATGGCATTTTTGTGACACCCGCCAAATCAACTCATCAGGTGTGCCACAAAGCTCAAATATTTTGCTCAGCTGCTCCGGCTGCATAAAAAAGGAGAGCAACAAAGGTTCATACTTGTAAGCATGAGCATCCAAATGAAACTCACCAACGCGAGCAAAATTAACTAAGTCAATTTACAAATTCAAGTTTGGAATGTGTGCCGGTAATAAAAAATGATTCCAGAAATTAATTGAAAGTGTGTCTAAGGTGAGGAGCTGCTAGGCTAAACATCTACTTTGACCAACAAGAGGCAGAATCATAAATTTCCTAGGATGACTTTAGCACAATATGAAATTACCATTAACTCTATCAGAAAAGATAATTACCTATCCACAACCTTCAAATAGATAATGTTCCAGAAGTCCAAACATTTTAATCAGAAATCAGAATACCTCCAGGCCGACTCAGATTATGACAGACTAGAAACAACCTTATCACAGGCATTGTTAAGCTAGCTAAGTTGGTAGCTGAATTGCTGAAAGCTTGGAAGCTACCATACCTCATTCTTTCCTGGCAGTATTGGCTTTCCATTGAGAAGCTCTGCAAAAATACAACCCACGGACCACATGTCAACTGCTGGCCCATATTTTGTGCTTCCCAGAAGCAACTCTGGGGGCCTGCAAATTATCAAGCCAACAAAACAGTCAGCAAGATCCAAGTACAGTTAAATAATATATACATTTTTGCATAAGAAACCATAACCCTGCAAAATTGCAAATAGAAGCTCTACCTGTACCACAGGGTGATCACACGGTTAGTGAGGTTTCCATTGTGATCGCTTGAAAATGATCTTGCCAGACCAAAATCAGCCAGTTTCAAATTACCCTCATTGTCTATCAAGAGGTTAGATCCTGCCAGAGTTGATGCAGCATTAGCCAAAAACAAACGAGTAATATAAAGCCCAAAAATGCAAATAAATTGTTTGTCAAATACCTTTAATATCACGATGAAGAACTTGATTGACATGGCAATAGTGAAGGCCCGTAAGGAGTTGCCTCATGTAGCACTGGTACATAACATACCAGGCATGTTGTGATCATTAGATCAAGAACAACACCTTCTAGCAACCAAGAACCATCATATATACATGGATGGTTTTACCTTAATCTGTGGCACGGTGAACCGCATCCCAGGCCTATCCGATAACCCAGTCAGGTCATGGTCCATGTACTCGAAGACCATGTAAATGCTCCCCTTGTATTTGTTACCATCGACTATCCAACAACATCACAACAGATCAAACGTCAATACTAACGCAACAAAAAAGAATATTAATATCTTCTTAAAAGAAATCATACTTGGCTTCCTCTGCTCGTCTCTCTCTGGCCCTGCAAATTAATCCAATCCGTTAATCTTCTGGATATAGACAGTTAGCAGTCGATAGTATTTTATAATTCGTGGTATTATTTGTCAAACCTGGTGAGGTGACGATCTCCTTGAGGTGGATGACGTTCTGGTGGTGCAGCTTCTTGAGGATTTTGATCTCGCGGATGGCCGTGATAGGGAACTGCGCCGAATTCAAAACCGCTCAAAACGAACGCGTCACGAAAAGAAGAAAGGCACGTCACCGAAACAACACCAGGATACTTACGCCCTCGCGCTCGTTGTCCATGCGGATCTTCTTGAGCGCGACGATCTCCTGCGTCTCCGTCTCCTTCGCCATGTACACTTGCCTAGAAACAACAAACAAAGCGGCGGAATTGGACCGACGCACAGGCGTTTCGCCGGATTGAGAAATGGGATGGGGGTTCCGGTAGATGCGTACCCGTATGTGCCCTCGCCGATCTGCTCGAGCTTCTCGAAGCAATCGACACTGCGGGAGCCCCATGACGGAGACTCGTCGACATTGAGCTGCCCCGGCGCCGCCACCGCCATGGCTTCCGGCGCTTTGCCCCTGCTACGCGTTAGGGTTTGGAGAGGACGTTAGGATTGGGTCTGCGGGTGGAAAAGAATTAAAGAAGGGAACGAAGCGGAGTGCTCTGAAGTCGAGTCGGAATATTTGTCGTCCCTTTTATTGGGTCCGTTGGATTCGGGGCTGCCGTGCGATGAGATTCGTGTATGTGGCCATGTGCAGTTGTGCGTGTTTGTATTCCAGTAAAATTCGTGATAAAGTTGTTTTGATCGGTTAGGTTCAAAATTTAAAACGGAATATTCTGCAGCAGAATTCCAATTTTATTCTGCAGCTGAACTGTCGAGATGTTAAAATTCAAATTATGCGAGCAACTAGTCATTAATCATTGTCAACACTTATCTGGTACAAGGAGGATGCATGCTAGAAAACTACGGCATGCTGGTTATAGCATCGAACTACACATCAGCTATGAAAAGTCAAACGTGACTAAAAGTGTGACAAAAAGTGGCTACAAATCAAACAAACGCTAACACTTCTATTTGTATTATTGGATTAGATCCTAACCAGATCCAAATTCTAGATAATGTCACGGTGAACAGTATCATGACATCGTTTTTGTAACCGTCGGATCGGAAAACAACAGTCGAGATCTGGATCTGACATTGTAGCATAATACTATGGCATCATTTGTAGCAAACACTGTAGCATTGTTGTTCCCGTATGTTGTTTTCCGATCCACCGACTCAGATTTTAAGAATGCTGTGGCACTATTCTGTTGCTTTTCAATCCACCGACTCAGATTTTAATAATGTCGTGGCACTATTCACCCGTGACATTCCAGTCAAAGAATGAAAACCCAACCCTAATCAGTCTTTCACATTCTAACGCCTTGCTCCACCTCATCTCCCCACAACCACAATTGCCTTATCAATTTCATATACAACGGACTTATATCAACTGTCTATAGTCTCTGTCACGTAGAATTTAAGCTGGTGTGATAAAAAAGAATAAAGAGATAAATATATACTGTCTACAATCCTGTAGTCAATTATATCACCGGAATCAAGGAGACTATCCAACCATATTTCTTAGATCTATAAAAACATTAAAAAAATTGTATGATCTATCAAGATAACTCATTGTAGAGCTGACTTCAATACTGTTTACAGATGATATAAAAATTTACTATAGACAGCAGTTGTCTGTACTATTATACATGCCCCTGACAAGTTGACAACACAGTTTGACAGTTGTCTTGCGGCGCAGCATCTAAAAAGATAGTCACCGACTCCCTAAGTTCAGACATTACATTGAAAGAAAACGTATGCCGAAATCCCAATATCAACAAACTTCCCCAACCATACAAGAATCTCAAATTCACGTAGCAGTTCATCGATTTCATAATGGGATGACCGCGATGCAAATTTGCCACGACATACAGGAGCATCCTGAGTTGTTCTGACCACAAGAGAGAAAAGAATGTGAAAATTACACATGAAACACACGTTTCGCAGGTTCTATCGGGATTGGATCAGAGAACAACGTCAGAAGCTCCATTTTCCTCGCAAGAAGCTGGATCCTTAAGAAATAAAGAATCAGCTCACTTTTCTAATGCTCGACGCATCAGATCTGCAGACATCGCCACGACAAAGTGGACAAACCCTAGAAAGACAGGACATTCGTATTAGCAGAAAGATAAATAGTGGTAGCGTATACTATGAAATACTAACCGATATCTACATTATGATATTAATAGATGTAAATATTTAGAAACTCGGGAAGAACAAAATTATTACAAGAAACTTGCACCAGTTAAGTATATGTTCAGTAACCAAGATGTTTCCAGTAAAGATACCAAAATCTGAATATTTAAGCTATGTCCCTTAAAATTGAGGTCCATTGGAGATCAGGAATAATTTCAAAGACATGTCTTACTGCAAGGAAAAAATATTTAAAAGATAAATATTCAATTAATTAATAAGCTCAACCGAAAATTTAAACAGCTCAAATATAAGCATTTGAGGTCCCAGGCATCTTATTTATTTATTTCTGAAAAATGAAAATACCATCTTATTTAAGTTCACCAGTTGCTAGTGGTTGAAACATTTTGAAGCGGGCCTTCAATCACACAACATTCAGGTGAAAACACGTTTAACAAAAAAATCAAAAAAAAGAAAGATTCATGGCTTGTGAGTGGTGACTATACCACACAATGCCTATCCCAGTAAGTCCAGTCTGGAGACAGCACAAGGATGGCATTTAGCACTATTGCATCTCTGCTATCTATTCATACTGGCAAGGAATTTCAAATGTACCCATCCAAGAACAGTACAGCTTGGTTTATGATTGAACCTTGTAGTTTGTACCAAAAGTTGGTAAGTTACGAAGCATGTAGTTTTTTCATTAGATAATGTCAAATTGTCATTTTATGTTAGACAGCATGTCAAGGAACAGCTATAGAACCCTCATGTTAAGGACATAACCATAGCATTTTGAATTTGAAGTTCCGTTCTTTTTCTTGATGTGAATTAGAAAGTTTCATTAGGCATACCTGTGAATCTCTTTCAGCCATTTATCTACACATGTTAGATGAAATTCATGATTGCATGGAAGTATACGAACACAGTCACCCTCTTCATATTCAACAAGGCAAATATAGCATCTGCATAGCGGGGGGCAAAATGAGATTTTTCAAAATAATACATGGTGTTTAGATTTATTCATGAAATATCTACCAACAATAAAACAAAACAAGAAGGTTTATGGACAAGTACCCAGACAGATAACGTTAAGCATCCCACTGTTGTAAAATGCACAGGAGCAAGACAGCTGGAAATGAACCAGCAGCTTAAATGGCAACTGCACATACCACATGCACAATTGAGGGAATAGCAGCTGTGCTATCTTGCAAGGACCGGTGTCCATGGCACACTTTCTATACATTCTGCTTAGTATTTGGATCATCTGCCTTTCAATTACAAAGGCACAGACATGCCTTTCCACTCCTAAAAACTATTTTGACGGGGGCTTGAATGGTAGATTGGTGTGTATGAGAAAATTAGTGTGTCTTGTGAGAAATTATAAACACAGAAAATCCCCCATGCCTTCATCCAAGCACTTGATTTGTGATCATGGCTCAGCTAAGCGTGTTCATTTGCAGTTCAAAGGCAGTGGATCTAAATCCTTCTGGATACTAGCCTCTGCTCCACTTGTCCTTATGATTGAGTTTTAGACACTGAATTTTTGGGCAAATTATAATGGCTATAAAGAACAGAACATGGGTATTGATATTTCAGGTATTAACTTCTCATCATTTGCATGGATGCTATGTTGTTAGTAGGCTCAAAAATGCATGAATGAACACTATCTGCAGAACAGTAACACGTATAACATAAGAAGCTTAAAGTCAAAATAATTAAGAAACAATATGTAAAAGAATTTCTAAATAAGCTTAATGGCTTACTGCACAGCCTCCTCAGATGGGTGTTTTGATGGCTTCCTGTACACTTTTACAGGAAGACATTCGACGATCTCCTTTGGAGCAGGAACGGATCCAATTGAAGAAAATGATGGTCTTGAGGATAAAGCAGCAGACTGTTGGTGGATTTCATCCAGAACCTATGAGAGGCATAACCATGTGGATGCAAGTTGGTATCTTTCTCCAGTCAAGGAAAACAGCAATGACTAGAAATACTGCACCACATACCTCAAATAGTGCTTCTGCTAGCATAACAATTCTCGATATGCTAGCCCTTGTGCTGGTTTCTTCATCAGAATTACCTGGTCGACTGCTTGTTCTGCAGTTGCAATTTCCTGTTCTATGCTGACCAGACAATATGCATGATCTCTCATGACCTGATAAATTTTCAAACCTGCTGCCCAATCTTTGGAGAGCACGGACCTGTTCAGAAAGCAAAAGGTATAAATATGTGCAGGTAAATAAGCAAGGCTCAAAATAATTGAACTGCAGACCACCTGAGATCGTATCCTCCTCCTCCTCTCAAGAAAAGCTGATCTGCGCTCCAGTAGATCCCGATTACTGGCCTCTCTTAGAATTGCAGAGCCAGAATTGTACATGCTGTTAGTTGAAGGATCTGACTGCAGTTCTGAACTCCTGTCTGAGTTAGTCCTTTGCATCATTGCTGAATCTTGCCTAGCACTAACGTTTCCTGATGGCCACACTGTCCTATCATAAAGAAGTGACGGGGTGAATAAACCATCTGAGAATGGAGTCCTCCTGAGAACTCTGTCACGAAGCCGTCCAACACTTCGCGTTCGGCTGAAACGAACACTTCCTTCAGAAGGTTCCTGGGATCCCATCCTTCTGTAGGAATACCTCAAATTAGCATCTTCGGATTCTAGCAAATTTCTCCTAGCCTGATAAGTCGCTCTAGCTTGCGTCGTGACGCTATCTCTAAGCATATCAAGAGTTGAATCAATCCCGGCAGTTGCCACACCACCTGGTTGGGAGATATCTGCATCAGAACAAGTGTTCATATTTCCATCGCCTCCAACAGGATTAGATGAAGTGGAGAGGCCAGATGACAGAATGGAGCAGGCTACTGATGATCCCAAGCTGACAGCTCTACCCAACCCAAAGTTGACACCAAAAGGTGGCCGCGACCTGTCAGATCGATTTGGCGATGGGTTGGCCTCGGCTGTGGTGCTGGTGGCAGTGGCATTCAGCGAATCATCATCTTGTTCTCTGTCGCTATCTGATAAAAGCGCCGTTGACCCTTCGCCTTGATGAGATTTAGGAATCACGGGAGCATCTTCATCTGATTTGTCAGTGTGAGCTAGTGAAGGCACGCTTGCAGTCTCCCCACCCTTGCTAGACTGCAAACAATCAAATGTACCATTCGATTACAAAGAGAGGATCCAACTCTTGAAACTACATATCTCTCACATTTAACACAGCTACAAAATAATCATTCACCGAATCATATACTGGTTTGAATCAGAAACTCCCACCTCTCAGTCTGCAGAAATCCCTGCCGGAAAATGGGAGAATTCCAAACTCCCGAAGCAAGACTCGGCAAGATTAAAAAAACAATCGATCAACAAACACGAGATCTGCCACTGCCCGTTTATGGAAACCCCATTCCCTCACCCGATTCAACTACTCATCACATCACATTCAAAGAAACGAACGGAAACGAAGCGGCAGTTTGGTTACCTCAACCTGCGGCGGCGGCGGCGGCGGCAGCGGCGGCGCAGAGGAAGCGTCGCACGGCGGCGTGAAGCCCCGGAAGCAGGAGAAGCTCGGCAGCGGCTGCAGGGTCCTCCCCCTCCGCCCCTTCCCCTTCCCATTCCCCTTCTTCGCCTTGCCGCCGCCCGACGACGACGCCGAGGCCCCCTTGCTGCTCCCAGATCCCATCTCGCACCAACCCCCGCACCGCACGCACTTACAGATCCACGGATCGGTCCAAGCTCAGCACCATCTCGACCGCCATTGTTTGGATTTCACGCCTCGCTCCCGCGTGGACGGATAGATAGACGTGTAAGGGAGCTAGCTCCTGCTGCCGCTGCTAGCCTAGCAAGGCTAGGTAGAGAGTGAGAGAAACGGTTCGGTAAAATTAACTAATGCCTCTCCTCTCTTTAACTGCTTCGCTACTTGGCTCCTCGATTTGATTTGATTGGAGAAAGGGTAGTTACTCCTACTGAGTAGGGATTAATAGTAGCGTCCTCTACTGCCTTCCGTGTGGAGCTGAGCCTACGATGAGAGTGCAATAATGCACTCCCCTCGGTCTCCGCGACCACTCTTCCTTTCTCTCCTTTAAAGAAAATCCAATTATTTTTAAATGCAAATGGTGTACTTGGTGCAGCTAGTGGAGTACTACTTTCTACTGTATCTGGAGGGAGTGCTTGAAATGCACAAATTTCACGTGAATTCTAGAGGAGATATTATTGTCAAACGTAATCAACGATTTTGATTTAAAAAGAATCGCTCTATCTCTTATTGGTGATGATATTGATGACGATACTAAGTTTGTAGCATGCGGTAAAAAAAGAGCACTGTAGGTGATGTGAGTCGAGGAGAGGCTGCGCTGCATACAGGGGGAAGCCGGATGGGCCACCGGCGACACATAAAATCCAGCGGAGCAGTCAGCCGCAGAGGGGGCAGCGACTGTAGCAGCGTGCCGCTCAAAGTGCCGCAACTTGTCCGCATGCGGAGGCAGAGACCGCGACGAGGCCGAGGACCGCACGGACAGCGCGGCCATCCATTTGCCACATTCCCGCCCCCCTCCGCCCACCACCGCCACGGGCAGCCGGCCGCGCTCCGTGGCGTGGCCTGATTCGAGCGGCCCCTGTCCGCTCCCCCTCGGCGGATGGCTGAATCCGATCCGCGACGCGAGCACCGGTTTTGATTTCGAATTCTAGTGCGTCCGCTTCGTTAGGCGCTGTAGCGCGCTGTACGAACTGTGGCTGGTGCGGTGTTTTGACCTGATCGTGCCGTGCCGTCTGACAGCAGAACGGCTAGTTCGTTTGATAAACTGTCAGGTTTTTTATGGTGACTGTCAGGTTTTCAAATAGCTTAATCGAACGAGTGGCTGTGAGTATTGGATTAATAATCACGAGGTCATAGAGGTAAGGTCACCGGAGGATAAGGCTAGTATTAACATCAATTGTGAGGTTGGTCTTTATTTCAAGGGTCAAACTGCATAGGAACACCAGAACAGTATCGAAAGTTGAAAAATAACATCCCATAGATGTTATTTTTCAGTTTGTGTATGAATGCAATGTCACTGAGCAAATTAATCCTTATTTCAAAACTTAGAGGACTGAAACAAGGGGATCATCTTCCATCTCTTCTTTTTAACTTAGCTACTGATGTTTTAGTAGAGATCATTAACATAGCGCAGAATAAAGGTCCGATGAAGGGGGTTGTTTCTTATTTGGTTCCTAGTGGGGTGTTCATTCTACAATATGCAGATGACACTGTGTTAATGATCGAACGTGAGAATGATTGTTTTTTGCACCTAAAGTTTGTGCTTTATTGTTTTGAATGGATGTCGGGTTTGAAAATTAATTATTATAAAAGTGAAGTTTATATTCTGGGGGTGGATCTTGAGGAGGCTAATAAAGTTGCAAACATTTTTTACTGTAAATTGGCTCGATTACCTATGATTTATCTGGGCATTATGGTGGGGGACAAACATATTGGTATGAAAGTTGTTGATAATGTGATTAACAAGTTGAACAAAAGATTAGACAATTGGAGAAACAACTTGCTTTCCTCTAGGGGTAGACTAGTGTTGGTCAATAGTAGTTTGAGTAGTCTTCCTGTTTACACTATAGGTTTTTATAAATTTAATGAGGGGGTGCATAAAAAGATGGATACTATCAAATCAAGATTTTTCTAGAGGGAAGCTAGTGACAAGTTCAAGTATCATATGGTGAATTAGGGAGTTGTCTGTAGACCTAAAGACTTTGGAGGTTTATGGATTGTTAACACAAGGATAATGAATGACTGCCTTTTAGCCAAGTGGATCTATAAAATTCATTCTGCTAATAATGAACTTTGGTTTAGAATCATTAAAGCTAAATATTTCCCTAGGGGTGTTTTCAAAGAAGCTAAAGTGTTACATGGTTCCCAGTTTTGGAAAAATATTTAGAAGGTCAAAATTTGTTTAATAAGGGTGCAAGACATCAGATTGGGGATGGTTGCAGTGTTTCTTTTTTTAGGGGGTGTTTGGTTGGGAGATTGTCCCTTGAAGATCAAGTATAAAAAGCTTTTAAATATTTGTCAGACTCCTAATATGAGTGTTGCCAATGGACTGGTGAAAGATGTGTGGAATATTACTTTTAATATAAGCTTTGGTAAGGATGAGGCGTCCCAGTGGGAGGGTCTGAAAACCTATATTATGGATGTTGAACTTAATGATGATATGGATAAAGTGATGTGGTGTTTTGAGAAATCTGGTGTTTTTTCTGTTAAGTCTTTATACAGACATTTGGTTTTTGGGGGGCGTGATCTGCAGGAAAATACAAAAATTATGGAAAAGCAATCTGCCTTTGAAAGTCAAAATCTTTTTGTGGTTGTGCTATCATGACAGAGTCCATACTCTTGATCAACTTTAAAAAAGGGGGTGGAAATGAGAGAGTAATTGTATTCTGTGTGGTTCTGAAGAAACTATTAACCATGTTTTGTTTTCTTGCTTTTTGGCAAAAACAATTATGGTTATGTATAAAGGAGATGTTAAGTTGGGAGAGGATTCCAAGTTCTTTAGATGATTTTCAAATAAACTGGTCGGAGAAGAAGGGAGCTAATGATTATAATCTTGTTCTGTTTAGTTTTGCAGCTTCGACTTGGAATCTTTGAAAATATAGGAACATAATGTTTTTTGACAAGCATTTTCCTAAGAAACCAATGGAAATGATCTTCAATTTTCTATCTTGTTTGTAGCAATGGAGTGTCCTCATCAAAGAAAAGTGATAAAGATAATATGATCTGCTTTCTATCAATAGGTGAAGAATGGGCTAAGAGCTTTTGTAATCTGGACAGTTATGTTATCATTCTTGTAATAGCCTAGCTTTAGATGTGTTTGAATCCTAGTTCCTGAACTTTGTTTGGTATTTGTAAGCTAGTGTTCCCAGCTGGTTGCTTTTATTTTTTCTGTATGAACCTTTTATTGCTTTATATCAAAAACTGAGTTTCCCCCTTGTCAAAAAAATTGGAGGATAAGGGTGTGTTTGGATAGGTGGACGAAGTTGGATGGAATGAGATGGTACACGATGGATGGGATGATATAAGTAGGGTGTTTGGTTGGCTGGATATGATGATGCAAGATTTTGGTTGGTTGGTTGGTTGGATATTGTCGACATCCCTATTTTAATAAATAGAATTATTATGCATCTCAAGAGCATGCATATTGTTTTTGAAGCATTAGTATTAATTATTGCACTTGGAATTTCTTATTCAAAGTTTAAACATACAACTCAAAAGAAACTCCCAAAAGAAAACAGAGTTGAAAACTTGTGATCATCCTTGTAAAATAATTTATTTAAATACTAAAATGTTTATCATGAATAAATATAAAATTTCCCAAATTTTTGAAACTTATCCTAACCCACAGAGAATTCAAACTCATTTCAATAACCTATTCTAGGTTTGAATTTAAACTAAGCAAATAATATATGAACAGTGGAGTTTAAGAATTTATCTAAGTACTAAGACATCGTGGAACCTTCCTGGATTATTTCAGGATTTTAGGATATTTTTTTTGCTATTTTATAGAGCCCGATCAAAGTAGGAATGTTTGATTTTAAAACAATCAAACAATTTAGTCTGATCGGACCAGTCTGATCGGACCCAACCACATGTTCGGATCATTCGAACCAACTCTGACCGCACCAGGCTTGAGTTCGACCCAAGCCACTCGTTTTGATCGAGTCAACTAAATGTACCCAGTCGTACCAGGCTTCGACCCAGCCACTCCTAAGCCGCTGACCACCAGGTCCCACTTGTCGGACCTATCTTCCTCCTCGCGCAGGGCGCGCGTAGAGCTCCCTCGCCACGTCTCCGCGACACTCTCAGCCGCGCCAGTGACTCCATCAATCCCCCAACCTCATCCACCTATCCAGTACTTTGCCGTTTCATGCCGTTACCATCTCCGTCTTCATCCCGAGTTAAAAACTCCCTCCATGCATCTCAATTCGTCACTTCTCCTCTCGGCCATTGAGAAGAAGGACGCTTGTTTGAGCTCTTCTCACGGGTAAGCTCGAAGCTATGGTGACCCTCATTTTCACCATGCCATACTATTTCCATTTTGGCTAATGCCAGCTCCTACATTGCCTTGTAGCTCTCGGAACACCACCATGCTTTCGGCGGCTCCAAAGTGCGTCCTCGACCACTCCACCATGCCATTGGCGTCCCCGGTAGGTTTTATCATCCCTAATATGCATCACCATGTGCCTTCAAGTATAAGAATCGTTTCCCCTCAACTCTTTTGTCAGATTATTCACAAGAGCTCGAAAATTTGGACCTTACCCCTTTTGTCGGCCGAAAAGACTATTCATAGCCCCTTGTCGATTTGGTGAGACATTTCTCGATTGCTTGCGTTTTCACCATATTACTACCCCCTGGACCTATCCCAACCTTTCTTTGTTGGTCTCATGACATAGGGTGGCTTCCTCTCGTGAACCAGTGCACCGCCGAGGCCATTGCCGACGTTGAGCCGCTACCGAGCTTCCCCGGCCATTCCTTCCTTTTGGTAAGCTTCACTGAGCCATAGTATAGCTTGTCCATGCATTCTTTAGCTCGAAAATGAACCGGGTTGCGACATGCACTTAGGGCCGTAGGTCACTACCGCTCGCCGCCGGTTAGCCGTCGGTATAGGGCATCTCAATCGTCGCCACCAGTACCATTAGAAACACACATCTATTAGGAATTCAGTCATGCCCTTGGCTCACGCCGGTGTGGACCATATCACTGGCAGTGAGCCCGGAAATGAACTCGGGATTTTGTCGTGTTCCGATCGGCACTGTAGCAACGCAGTTACGGCAACACCCGACGTTTAACTACTGATGATTGTTTACGGAAACTAATGGCTGTCTGAAATACTTAATGTTTCGCTTACACATGGGTCCCGCAAACAGAAATCGTGGAAGATAAATGAAACGCGGTAGAGTATGAAGCCACTTAAGTGCCCTATGCACTGTGTTGTGCACCGGTGGACTGAGTTCATCAGTTTGAGTCTATGACCTACGGGCCCCACTTGTCAGTTCGTTTAATTTGGAATTTAATTGAAAGAGACACTAAGCAGTGGACCCCACATGTAAGCGACTGAGGCTAGGGTAGACTTCAGTAGAAAAAGTATAAAATGCTTAAGAAAATCCAGGAATCAATTATTTGTACACTAAAAAATGTATTTGACTTCAAAAATTCATAACTAATTCAAATTGACTCTAAATCAAGTGAAACAAATTTTGTTAGCTTGAATTTTTAATGTAATTAACCATGGTATAATTATTGAACATGTCATCACCTCAGAAAATTTCAGGTTTGAAATCCAATTCGGTAAGACATTATTTTTACACTAGAAATTGATTTAACTTCAAAAATTCTTAGAAAATTCATTTGAACTCCAAATAAGATGATTCAAGTTCTACTGAACATAACTTTTTATTATATTTCTAACCATGTAATCCTTATATCCACCACTATCCTACAAATTTTCACTAAATAATTAAAATCGGATGAACAGTAACAGAAGTGAATTTTTCAGCATTTTTCAGAAATCTGATTTTCAAACTACTATAACTCTCTCATATGAACTCCAATTGGAATAATTTTTGCACCTAAATTCATATAAAATCATGATCTTACTAATGTATAAATTTCATGCATTTTTGAGCAATTTGAGTTTTTGGCTATTTCTCGGTGTTTATTCGATGTCGTTATTTCTTTAGAGTCCGAATTGCCGCAAGTTTACGATTACGCCACTGAGAGTGAACAAATTGAATTTTAGCAAGGCAAGCATCATTTGAACTTTGTTTTTGCATCATATTTCTCCTGGTTTTGTTAAGTTAGTGTTTAAAAATGCAATGATATTGCTTGCATGCTAATTTGATACTTCGATATGTTATGAGTTAGTTAGTTATGCCCTATACTTGCTGGTTATCATTGATAATTCCATCATATATATATATATATATATATATACGCCGCTTCAGACTCCCAAGAGTATGTACTCCATTTCAATATACCACTTAAACGCACATATTATACTTCTTTATCATTTTCAAGATACTTAAATACCAATTATAAGATACTCCAATGCGATTTGATTGAAAAAATTTCATTGGAGCCTTTGTTTTTTTTTTACTATATACTCTTTTTATACATAAAAGAAGTATATACACAAATTTTTCTATAAAAGTGGAATTTAATGAAATTTTTCATGGAACTCAGTTTGAGGTATCTTATAATCATTATTGGAGTATGCTCAAATAGATAAAGAGGTATCATCATACGATTTAAGTGGTATATATGAAGTGGGAGTACGTACTCCCAGGAGTACCATACCATTTTCTATATATATATATATATATATATATATATATATATATATTGTGTGTGTTGAGTGCTTAGCCATTGCAAGTCTAGTCGACGCAGTAGATCAATTGACGGGATTAGCTCGTCAATGATGGGAACACATAACATTTTCTTATCTACCTTTTTGTCCATATCTTCGTATCTAGTTTTTGAGTCAAACTTTGGTTATTTCAAATGGTTTTTTGGTGGACAAGTGATTGATAGTGTGGGTGCTGTTATGCACGAGACTCTGGTATTGCAGTTGTCTTGTCTGGACCATTAAGGACCGAGCCATGGGCTGTCATTCCAAGTAACTATCGTGCTATCACACGCAGGATATGGGTACCGTTGGGTTAAGTAAGCAGAGAGTTTTATTGCGTTAAGTCCTAGGTGTTGTGAAGACACTTGTCTTCGATTATTTGTTCGTAAGACCCGATGCAATTTTCTATAATGTACATGCCGCAACAAAATGGTGTTGCTGAGCAGAGAAATAGAACACTTATGGATATGGTTAGGTCTATGATGGCTTATTCAGATCTCCATTTATCTTTTTGGGGTAAAGCTTTACATCTTGCTGTTTATTTATTAAATCATTCGCCATCTAAAGTCATATGATCCTCCATATAAGTTGTAGACTGAAAGAAAACCATCACTTTGCCACTTAGTTGTTTGGGGTTGTAATGCACAATTAGAGTGTCAAACCAAAACTGTACAAAATTGTAGCCTAAAAAAATGCCAGGAATTTTTATTAGTTATTCTTTGGAATCAAAAGGGTACATGTTTTATGATTAGGAAAAGGATAAACTGGTGGAAAGTAGGGATGCAATATTTTTAGATCAAAACACACCTCGTCGTGCTAAGCGGGCGATGGTGGAATTATTGGCAACTCCACTAGAAACACAGATGGATATATCTGATATTGATTCTCACACTGAAGGAGGTTCAGCTCTTGAAGAAAATGCAAACTAAACTCCTAACACTAACATGCTTAGGAGAAGTGGGAGGAATTTTAGTATACCCCAATATCTAGATGATTATTATTTGTTCTTAGGGAAGTTCACTCTAAAATTTTAGATTTAGAGAAAGAACCAAAGACTAATAAAGAAACAATAAACTGCTCTCAATCAAAACTATGGGTGGAAGCAATGCGGGAATAATTAAACTCGATGAAAAGGAATAAAGTTTGGAAACTTGTTGATCTACCAAACGACTGTAAACCCATAGGTAGTAAATAGATTTTTAAAAGGAATATGAATGCAGCAGGTTTAGTGAAAAAAAATATAAGGTTAGACTTGTTGCTAAAGGCTTTTCACAAAGAAAAGGTATTGACTTTGTGGAAACTTTTTCTCCTGTTGCAAAGTTTACTCTAATTCGTATTATTTGTGTTTTGACGGATTATTATGATTTTGAAATCCACCAAATGGATGTTAAAACTGCATTTCTTAATGATTTTTTGGAGGATGAAATATATATGAAACAATCGAAAGGTTATGGAGAAAAAGGGAAAAAAAAGGTTTACAAGTTGAATAGATCAATTTATGGTCTTAAAGAAGATTCACGTCAATGGTATATTTTTTTTGATAATGCTATCATGTCATATGATTTTTCAATGACGGAAAGTGATCATTGCATATATACAAAAGTTATAGATAATTGTTTTATCTTATTGCCTTTATATGTTGATAATATTCTCATTGCTTATAATGATAAAAATATATTGATGAAAGTGAAAGCTTGGTTGCCTTCTAAATTTGATATGAAAGATATAGGAGAAACTTCATATGTTATAGGAGTTGAAATTCATAGAGATCGAATAAAATGATTCTTATGTTGTCTCAAAGGCATACCTTGAAGTGTTTTAAAGCGATTTTCTATGGAAAACAACAAATCATTAACGTACCTATTGTGAAGGGAACTAAACTCGATGAGGAATTATATCCAAAACTATTGAGGAAAAGTTAGAATGAATGGTATTGCTTATTCTTCAACTTTGGAACATCTTATGTATGCTATGTTATTTACATGACCTGACCTCAACCATACCATTGGAATTCTTAGTAGATATCAAAAGAATCACACGGAAGAGCACTGAAAATAAATCAAATATGTATTGCATTATGTTAAAGGAACTATGGATTATTTATTATATTTTAATGGTCATAATCTTCAGCTGCAGGGTTATACTGATGCCGATCGGCAAGGAGACCCGGATGACCGAAAATCAACTTCTGGTTATCTATTTACTTTGGCAGGAGGTGCTATTTCATGGTGTAGCGGGAAACAAGATTCATTTGCTCTTTCCTCCATGAAAGCTGAATACATTGCTGCATCTGAAGCAGCGAAGGAAGGCGTATGGCTAAAGGAACTTCTTGCATCACTTACGGTTGTGGAAAGTGCATCACAACTTGTCACTATTTTATGTGATAATTAGGTAGTGATCAAGTCTCAAAGGATCCTAAATTCCATAGTAAAAGTAAACACATTGAAGGAATGTATCACTATATTCGTGATATAATAAATAGACTCAAGTCTATTCGTTTGGTTTATTTGCCTAGCATTGATATAGTTGTAGATCCAATTGACTAAGCGGTTAGTCGGAATTATTTTAAGCATGTTTAAGACATGTGACTTGAGTTTATTGATTGAAAAATCGACTAAGTAAAGATTTTCAAGTCTAAATCCTTTGAACACTAAAGAGTTATCATTTTCACTTAAAATTGAAACACCTCCATTAGAGAATGAGCAAATTAAACCAAGATCATATATTTAAGCAACGGATAACAAATTAAAATTAAGTGACTCAACTAAAGATATGTTAGAAATGAAAAGGTCATTTGAGATAGCGATTTTACCCAATCCAATTACCTTTCCTTTGCTATTGTCACTGAATGTGATCTTGCCACTTCCTTTTCCATTCTGGAATGTGGTGAACATTTTTCTATCGTCGGTCATATGTTGAGTGCACCCGCTATCAAGCACTCAATGTTTTTCATCGATCTTGTAGTTCACCTACAAAACACGAATCAAGTTCTTTTAGGTACCTAAATTTGTTTGGGTCCTTGGAGGTTAATGACCAAGGTTTTAGACACTCAAATAGCATTCTTTTTAGTACCTAAAATCATACACTCCTAAGGATGGAGTTTTACCACTAGGACAAGCTTGCTGCAAGTGTCCTATTTCACGACACTTATATCAATATTTACCATTTTGCTTAACAAATCTCATTCATTAAATCGCAAGTAATTTCAACTTGTGAATGAGATTTATCAATATCTTTTAGGAGAAGAGAATCATGAGATTCTTTTAGCTCCTCATAAGAATCTTTTAGAGAGACGTACTCCTTTTTTAAGACCTTAAATTTTGATTTCTCTTTTCCAAGATACTCATTTAAATCTTCAAGCATATCCATTAATTTATCATATAAAGATTCATTATTATCAATAGATTTTACCTTATCTCCTTTTGTCATGAGGCAAGTAGGAGTGGAGAAGAGTGATAAAGCCTCCTTGATGGCAATGCTGATAAGTCCTCTTTTCTTAGAGGGTTCTTCATCATTTGAATCGGAGTCGGAATCCGAATACTATTCATCGGAATCTCATTCTCCAATATGAGCTTCATTTTTACCATCCTTATGAAGCTTCTTGAAGAGTTTTTTCTTGCCATTGCCCTTATCATCCTTCTTGTTAGGGCAAATTGAGGTAATGTGCCCTTCTCATCGCAACCATAGCAACGAATATTGCTATAGTGCTTGTTGTCATTTGAGGACTATCCTTTCTTACTCCTGTTGAAGTTGAAGCTTCTATGTGGGTGTCTTCTTATGAATTTCTTCATTCTCCTCATAAGGAGAGCAAACTCTTTTTCGGAGTCCTCTTCTTCATCCTCATCATCACTTGATTCTGTTTTTGCCTTGAAAGTGGTAATCTTCTTCTTGGAAGATGATTGCTCCAAAAGCTCCTCCTTGTCTTTCTTGTACAACTCATTAGTGATGAGATTGCCTAAAATACTGGTTGGCGTCATTCTTGGCAACTCAAGAGAGTTGAGAAATAGCGTCACCAATGTCTCATATTTGTCCAGTAGGGCTCTAAACATCTTGCGCATAATATCAACATCAAGAAGATTAGTGCAAAAGCCTTTGAGTTCATTAACAATGTTGTTGAGTTTTAAATACATTTCGATGATGTTTTTCATAAGGCAACATTGTGAATGTCTCATATTTAATCCGAAGCCTATGCAATTAGGCTTTTTTGACCTTGGATGTTCCCTCATGGATTTCCAAGAGGGTAGTCTAAATATTATGAGCGGTTTTTAAATTGCTCACTCTATTGAACTCATACGCGTTCAAAGCATCAAAAGGAGCACTCATCGCTTGAGCATCTAAATGAGTATTACGTCCCTCAAGTTCCGTGGGATGTAGTTGATCAAGAGGCATAATGTAACCATTATTTACGATTTTTCATATGTTCGGACTCATGACCTTTAAATAAATAAACATTCTAATTTTTAACAAGCATAATTTGAGCCATCAAATAAAGGAGCTTTGCCTTTAAACATTCCCTCATTAGCCATCCTTTCTCTCCTAGATAGTTAAGTCTATCAATAGAGAGACCAAGCTCTGATACCACTTGTAGGATCAAGGATAACCGACTAGAGGGGGTGAATAAGAGGTTTCTAAAATTAATCGACCAAATAAACTTTTAGCAAGATAGTTCTAACAAAATTGTCTAGCAATAAGAAGATAAAACTATTTAAGTTACTCAAGACAATAAAGAACTAATGTCAATACTAGATACAATTTTAGCTAAGCAAAACAAGCACAATAGAGTTGATAGAATTGTAAATGCGAAAAGTAAAGACAAGAAATAATCACAGTGAAGACAATAAAGTTTTTCCCGTGGTATCAAAAACCAAAGTCTTCACTACTCCACGTTGAGGAAACTTGAACCAATCAAACCGACTCCACAAATTAAGCCTTCCCTCAATTTCACTAGTGGTTATTCTTTCTCCACTCCAGAGATGGTGAACAATTCGGCACCGGGTGTAACATCCCAATTTTGGACTTGTGTTTCAAATGTAAGAAAATGAGTAGAAATTAAAACTTTTTCTTACATCATGTATTTCCTGTATGTTCTAAACAATTCCTGTAAAAGAATTATGGAAATACAAAGTCACAAGTCTTTTGGTCCAAAACCTTGTCTTCCAAAAACATTCATCTCAAATCTTGTGATCATCCTTTGAAAATATTTTTCTTAAGTTCCTGGATGGTATGTGGCCTCTCTGAAAAATTTTACAATTTTTAGAAATTGTTTGAATATTTTTAGAAGGCAGTCAAACCTCTTTGACTTTCAGTCAAACTTTAAACCAGAGTCTTGCATAATTTTTGGAGAATAATGCGCTGCATACAAACCTCTAGAAATTTTACACAAGGTTAATACCTGAGTTAGCAAGCTCCAGTTAAAATTTCATAATTTTTGGGGTTGTTTTGCTATCTCAAATAAATCCCCAAAGTCTCAGCTCAAATTAAAACCTAAAACATGTTTTCACTGTGCGTTGGGTTTGAGTCAGACTCGGGCTCAAGCCACTTGACTTGGTCCAGTCAACTAACTGCACCCGGTCAGGCTTAAAAGCGCGCTTTCAATCTCAACCGTTGGATTAAAATCGGACCGTCCGCGTAGCCAGAAACGTTCAGGCCTCCGATTGTTTTGGTCGGTCTGAGCCGTTCGATTAAAATCCAACGCTCACAATCTCCTCTGTTGTGTTTAAACCTCAGAAGCGTGGCGCGATATCAGCCGCTCGATAAAAATCCAAGGGTCCAAAATTGCCCGAGCTTTTTCTCTGGTCATCTTCAACCTCCAGCCGTGCGTGAACAGAGAGAGGCATGGCCTTGTCAACTCGTGCTCCCCCGACAGCCACTCCTAGTTGACATTTAGGGATTGTAGGGTGCTTTCGGCCCCGATCTCAACCTACTCCTACATCCCTATCACTTCTTCTTTTCGGCTCACCTTTTGTGCCCTAAGCCATTGTCACCCGAGAGGCTCCTTTTGCCAAACCCTAATTTTTCAAACTTTATAAAGGCCCCAAAACTCCTTCCGGTGTTCTTTTACACCATCCAAAGCTCATTCTTCATTGTTGGAGCTTAACACACTAAAAACACCAAATCACCATTGTTGACCCGTGGAGCTCCATTGTGGATCATGAAGCTCCAGTGGTTCTTCTTCGAAAATTCTTATACCCTTTTCAACTCCTTAATACCCTAATCATTTCCCCTCACTCAATTTTAGGTTTTATTCACAGGATTTGACAAATTTGGGGTTTGTTCAAATTCGGCCGAAACCATCCCCTTTCTTCCTCGGCTCCGGTGAGTGCTCCATTTCTCAATTTCTTGCTCATGAAGCTTCTATGGGCTATATTGTAGCTATTTTGACCACCAGTGGTGTTCATTTTGGGTGAGGTCTCTAATTTCATATCTTCTTCCTCAGGTCCGGCAAGCTCCATCGTGGTCAGACCTTCTCCAGCCATCTTTGAAGCTCATCTCGGTCAATGTAGCTTCTTATTAGTCCTTAGATGCTTGGCACACGCTTCTCTGGACTGCTGCGGAGCTTTTCTTGCATTTTCGCTTTTAACCGAGTTGGTCACCGTCGTTATTTTCTGGCTAGCCGGCGTTCTAGACCTTCGCCGCCGGCGAGGTTACCACCTTCGGGATCGCAAGGCTATTGCGAATCCATTTTAGTCTTTTGGTTGCGCCGCCGTGGCCGGAGCCGCTGGCGGCAAGCCATTCTTTTCGCTCGGGTTTTTGCCGGACGAAACTCCCTCTGTGTCGTTGTCGTTGAGACACAATTAATGATCTAATTATTGTTAATCATTAGAGATGATTAGTGTGTCTTAATCTGGTTCATTGTCTCTCTGACATGTGGACCCTCTCATTAAACTCCTCCCGGCGCTTTTAAACCCACGTGCGTGAGTGCGTTGCGCTTTGTTGATCGTGGGTCGTCGATCTTGTGATCAATGACCCAGATCTAGAGGACGTTCGGACCGTCCGGTTTTCTAATCGTTTTGGATCGTCCATCTTGAGATCTGCGACTGCGATCGAGAGTGCATTCGGACTCCCCGAAGGGAGATGCGCTCCGAGCCGTTCATCTAGAGATCTGCGGCTGTGGGTGGTCGAGGCATTCGCTCGGTCCGTATATTTCCCTCCACATGAGCCGTTGGATCTTAATCCAACGGTGGACTTCTTTTGGGAATCGCGCGCGTGCGCTGTTCTCTGTGCGTGTGGCTCGTTGGATTTCGCATCAACGACCCACGAGCGTCCACGTCGTTTATCTCTGTTAGGTTTGGTTGTATTTCAGTAAGCATTTTCTTATCAACTGAAAATTGTATTAAAACTTTAGAAACTCACAACTAATTCATTTTAAATCATTTTTAGATGTTTACAACTGCATTAAATTCTTGTTTCACTATAGTTTGATTTAAAAATAGATTTAGACTCGTTTTTAAGCAAAAAATGTTATAAGCTTTATCAATTCATTTCTGCCATTATTTAATGTTCTTGTAATTCTAGGAAAACCTAGAAAGTGCCTAACCAAATTGTTATAATTCCTTTTTAGTTGTTTCCAGTTGGGATAAGTTCATGTTTAACTAAAGTTTAATCTAAAAATGCATTTAGATAAGTTTCGGTAACAGAAAGTTTTACAAACACTAATAACTTGATTTTTGCCAATTTTAAGAATATTCCCGAAAATGAATTTAGACTTTGAAAAATGCATATCTTTTTCTGTATAAATCCAATTTGTGCAAAATCAATTTTGTTAAATTCCTTTGTTAGTATACTTTAATATCAAATAGGTTTTGAGCATGGTTATATCAAGTTATCGTCCATGGCCAGTGGACACGGCTATTCGAGCGATTTATACCTGCGGGGTGTACATCTTTACCCACATGACTTAGCTAGCCCGTTGCCTTCGGATGCCTCCGAATGATGACATACTTCCTTTGGTATGCCGGCCAGGAAACTAAGATTTGGTATTTTCAACGAGCTAACACTATTGAGTTGGACCCCATGTGTGGCCAGTCCGCTTAAACAACGGTATAGCATACGCTTAAGCACACATGTTGCGTCGATAATGTCTGCGTCAAACAATTTAATGCGAATTGGGTTCCCTACCCATAGTAGAATGCTATCGGCACCATTAAGGTATCGTTATGTCGGCAGAGGCACATATCGCCTCGCCTCCTAAGAACATCGTCTCTTGACATACAAGCTCACATGGCGCAAAAGCAGTCCTCGGACGAGAGCATCTATGCCATACAAGGTCAATACACATATCCTTACTCTCTTGTTTCCAACTCAATAGTCTCAACATTTTACTTAACCAAGCAGGCGCCTCTGCGCATGTGGAAATGCGTGGGGACTTGGCCGAATAGTCGAGTTCGGTCCTTAATTAACCGGACAAGTCCACCACAAACCCAATCTCGTGCACAAAAGCACCATCACTAGCTTCCTCTTGTCGAGATCAATTTGAATTTCAAATACAAGGCGATTTAAAGAAGCTGGACAAAGAGTTTAAAATAACCATAGTTCGATGGTGATTCCCAAGTTTGACAAGATATGCTTGTCAAACTCTAAAATCTCTAGGCTACATGTCTAAGCTAAAGCTGAAAATATAGCTTATGATATACGGTAATATGCTAGGGTTAAGTGTATGGTGACAATTGAGGTAGTCCATCATATTTGGTCATAGCTAACTACTAGAGATCACATTTTGTACTTTCGAAAAATAGCATGCATAGATGTCCTTTGGATTTGTAAAGCTATTGTACAAAATTTGGGATCAATATGGTGCAAAGAGGATGCTTGCCTTGGTAGTAATACATACATTGCGGGGTTCGAGGTTGCTCGGGCGATTCAAAAACTTCAAATGAACGATTCTATAGAAAGCAAATAAATCCAATAAATACCAATCGTGATGTAAAGCTCAAAATGAAGGAAAAGGCATGATCAATTTGGAAATGCATGATTACGGTATGCTTAAGCCATAACTACCCATAATAATGATAATAACCCATAATATAGCTTCACATTTTCAAAAAGCGAAACTAGAGTTTAGTGTAAGTCAGTTTGATTTGAAAAATTTGAAAATAGAATGATTGCAAGTTTCGGAAAAAGGAATATAGAACATGCAAAAGTTCATAAATGAAACTTAGCATGATCTTTTAGGGTAATTAATATCCCAAACCAACCTTAGTCTAACCCTAACTAGTTAGATTACATCAATTAAGAAGAAATTCATTTTTGTCGGTTAAGCAGAGTAAAAGAATCATGACAGAATCTCAACTAGAAGTCAAAATAGATGATGACAAGAATGGAAAGATTAACTTGTCATCTGCTGAGGTTTAGTCAAAACCTAAATAAGATGGTAAGTTGTGGGAAGAACCCTAGGTCTTGAAAATGACATGGAAAACCGAAAAGTTATAATATCAACTTTTAGTTTAAAGCAAGTTGAAACTCTCGATGCTTAAAAGAATGATTCATAAGAGCTTCTAAAGTCCTTAAGATGCTCAAGATATCATAACTAGGGTTTTTGGCTTACGATTATAGGAAAGATACCAAGATTACGAAAATTCGAAGTTGATGTGAGAGAGGTAAATTCGATTTAACACGCAAAGATGCCGAATCTTTAATGCAAGGTAAAACCAGTTTAAGGATGGATAAGCAAAGGATAGGAGCAAAATCCTTTGGCGACAAGGAAGAAAGTGAGCTTGGTGGTCAACAATGGGCTATGACTCAAAAAGCTAGGGTTTATATATAAGGGAGTTGAGCTACAGGACAATTGGGAAAAGTCTAGAGCTTGATGAGGTGTCCATTTAGGGCTAATTATCCCAAAATTAGTTGCAAAAACTTTGGGATAAACCTCTCCTTGATTTCAGAGAGCTGCGCATAGAGAGAGCGAGGAAGATGATAAGAATCACGACATGTAGGTCCATTGGCGATCCTGTGCGTTAGCGCCTCACAAGGCTCGCAGATGTCGGTAGTCCGATTGGAAATGGCTGTTGTGATAAATAGAGAGATTAAATGATTTGAATCGGTACCGATTAATATGGACCGCCGATCTAGATCGGTTGATTGAGATCTAATCGAAATCCCGAAGGTGTGAGGCTCGCTTTCAAAGAGGCGTTGGATTAAAATCCAGCGATCGATTAGAATGATACCGTCACCCTTTTTAGATGCGATGGCACAACACGTTGGATTTGATTTCTCACGGTCGGGATGGGAAATTGAGCGGGATGGTCCGATTGCATACACTCATGTGGACCTTACGATTGAAATCCAATGATCCACCGATTTTGGGCTTTAAAGGCCGGTAAAAAAAGAGGCTGTGGGATTGAAATCAAGGCCCGCATCGCCAGCGCCTCGATTTCAAATTGGAATAAGCGGCGCAGTTAGATCAGAATGAATGGCTGCGATCGTGAGGGATCGGAGTCGTCGAATGCATACACTAATATGGACCACGATGAAGATCCAGCGGCCCGGAGAAGTGCGGGCTTTATAACCGCGGTAAAAAGGAAAAGCGTGAGATTTGAATCTAATGGCTCGAGATAAAGCGCCTTCGTTTAAAGCGAAAAGAGGTGCATTGGATCGAGAATGAGCGGTGGAGATTGAAAGGGATCGGAGTTGTCGATTGCACACACTAATCTCGCTCGTTAGATCAAGATCCAACGGCGGAGATTAAAATACACCGTGGGCGGCTCGCGGGGTGTTATAAGCCGCTGATTCGATTGAAGATCAACGGTTCATATCGCGAGGGGAGTTACGGGCTCGCGCGAGCGTGTAGAGCGAACCAAGTCGATTGGGTTGGACCAAGATTTCTGTAAAGTAACTTGTGCTAGGTTTACAACTTAGAAAAATCATAAGTAAATCATTATAACTCCAAATTTAGTAAACTCAACTTTGGTGTCATTAGGATGTCATAACCTACCTGTCATAAAAATTTCAGACCTTAAATCATCCTAGAAATTTTCACCTTGAACAGTACTAGTAATTAATTTAGTTGATTTTATAGGCTGAGAGAGTGTATTTTGGCTATACTTTTGCATGCTAAATCCAAATTGCATGATTCTTATTCCTAAAATTGTCTAAAATCATCCCCTAGTTGCTGTATAAATTTCATTAGATTTGGATGTCTTTTGCTATTGGAGTTATTTGGTGTTCTTCGTTCTTATTGGTTTATCGCCTTTTCGCGTTAGGTTCCGAAGATAATATCAATATTGAATCTGAGCCACAGCCATCAGATCCTGCACTCCAGCAAGGCAAGCAGATGTAGCATCATTTGATCATGTTGCTCCTCCTACTTTCAAATTCTAATATGTTGTTTGTAAATTCTATGTATGCATTGCTATGCTGTTTTAACTATTGTCGATAGTTAACTCAGTAGATGCATTATCAGTAGGCAAATATTTATCCTCTACTACTGAGCCTAGGTTTATCTTGTTGTGATTTTGGGTTCGTTGGATGAATCCTTGTCACTTAGTAGTTTACGAGTTTGTCGCTTAGCCATACTTAGCCATCGGTAGAAATGGGCGGTTCAAATTGCAAAACTAAAACTGAAAATAAAAAATAATTTGGATTTGGGCACAATGGTAAGATGGTGTGATCTTTTGGGTGTGATTGCAATGGTGCCCGAGTCAACAAGGACCGAACATCTTGTTACACCAAACTAAGCATTCTTGCGTGCTAATCACACTAGAGGGTATGTGACCTCTATTGACTTAGTACTTTGGCGTGTGTTGGCTACGAGTCGCAGGAGGGTGTGTGTGTGTTGTGTTGTGGTAAAATGAGGTGATTTATATATGGGAGCATTGTAGTTGTCCAAAGAGCTTTACCCCGAGGGGTAGTTGTCTTTTTGGCTTTACAATGTAAGCGTATGGATTTCTATTCATACGAGCGGCTCGTAGTTGATTCATAATATTGGAAATGTCTCGTAGGACTTAGCCGTGCCGGCATACCTTTGGAAGTGTGCTAATCTTGTGGCTTAAAGACGGTCTGAAGTGTGGGTACATTGGTACACCCCTGCAGGGTTATAAAACTATTCGAATAGCCTCGTCCTAGGTTATGGACACGCTTGGGGAAGTCTTTCAAGAGTTAGACTACAACATTTTTAATTAAAACTTGATGGGTGGTATGAATCAGGGATTCATGCTATGTGTGGCGGCTATTGGGTTAGTCACTTCTAGGTGGTTACTTAATAATTATTGTTACTCGTTGCTATTTCAATGCTTAAAAACTGAATTGTTAAATTGATTTCAATCTATTACATTATTGCAAATAAAACTTGCTTTATGCGTCCAAATAACCATATAACCAACCTTCCTTTGATACAACTTTTATGTAGTTATGTATAGGCTTGTTACTCGTAAGTCTTGCGAGTACATTATTGTACTCATTTGCATTGCTTATTGTGTGCAGAGAAAGAAGGTGAGCCCGAAGGGCCTCACTTTTATGAGTTGTGTTGTGGCAGTGTGCGGAGCGATTAGCTGGGCGGCCCGGTCGGTTGGCCTGTGGTGTTATGTGGCTAACCGGTCGTCTTTTGGTTTAAGCCATCTTATGACAACTCTTGCTTCCGCTGTTACTTCTTAATACTTATGTCATTTGGCCGGTCGGCTGTTCTGTAATAACTTATATTATGTATGTCTTTTGGTAGACTTGTTATATTATGTTGTATGGAATTGATGCATGCTTTTTATATGATGTATGTGTGCTGCTTTTTCTGGGAAACGCATGTCCATCGAGGCACGGGTTATTCTGTTTGTGATACTAGAGCCAGTGGAATGTTAAGTATTACGAGCTTAATAAATCGGGGTCTCACACCGGGTCTCTTCACAATCTTCTTGAAGAGATCACCGTGCAAGCTCTCACCAAGCCGTCTAGGTGTTAGCAACATCAACAGTAATAGATCACAATTTTCGTTTGACAGTAATCAAGTGCAATGGATCAAACTAGAATGAATGCACTTGAATTCTAGCTCAACAACCACACAATGGATGCAATAGAGAATATGAGGTGTGGAGTGAATGCTCTTGGCTCAAGAATGTAAATGTGTAAGCTCTATCTCTGTCCAAGAGCAGGTGAAGGGGTATTTATAGCTCCCCACAAACAAATTCGACCGTTGGAACCAAATCCATGAACTTTTCAGCATAAACGGTAGTTCCGCCAACTAATGGCTGGTACTACTACATCTACTGAAAATAGACATTAATAGTTAGCGCAGACGCATTAAATGCTCTGAAAGAGCCGTTGAAAAATTGGCACGGTACTACCTCCATCTAACATGCGATAGTTCCTTTTGTCGGTAGTTTCGATTATAAGAACCGGTACTTCCGTTAACTTTGAGATCCAAAAACACACCTTTTGGAAAATAACGTACCGCTACTTATTTTTGGAAGAACCGGACAACGGTAGTTCCGTGAGTTACACTCCGATACTACTGCACACGAAAGATCAAACAAACTCCAAAAAACACACGTTCTGTAAAAAATGTACCGCGCTTAGTTCCGCAGTAACAATGCCGTTACTATCGTTAGCATAAGAATAACCAAAGTAGCTAAAGCAAAACGATCAGATGGACACATGGACAACTCAGATTGCTTTGAACAATCGGGTTTCTTGTAAAGACCACACGATCAGAACAAACAATCGGACGTCCAAACGTTTCACGATAGTTCCGCCAAGGGAACTCCGGAACTTCCGCAACACAAAAGCGGCCGACCTAGCTCACACGATTGGACTGCCGCGTGGATCGCTCAGATTGATTTGAACTTTCGGACCACGTTTCTTGACCATACGATCGGCTGATATGTTCGGACGGTCCGAACGTTCACGGGTAGTTCTGCAAAGGAACTCCGTTATTTCCGCAGTGCGGTAGTTCCGCGCAATACACGCCGGTACTACCGTAAACACTTAGAGAAACAGATATTGGTAAAAAACACAAACCCTAAAAGAATGCATGATCCCAAATTGATCCAATATGCACAAGAACATGCTATCAAGCTACTAATTGTGATCCCTCTTAATAGTACGACATTTAACCTATAATCTGATTTTTTAACCAATTTTTCTAAGACCGGTAAACCGAAAAAGGATCCTAAACTAGTTGTACTTTGTCTTTGAGTCATATTGATCTTCATGTTGCCTTTAAGCATGCATTTTCATGTTGTTGTATCCGTCACCAGGACTAAATAATGTTAATCTCATATAATATATTATCATTAATTACTAAAATATCTTTTAAAGGTCTAGATGTTTTTACCTATCTTCTAGCCTTATAATATAATTGTAAACGGCACCACACAAAAGAGAAAGACTAGAGGTTAAACGTCTCTACGAAATCACTGCGTGGTTTGCTCAAATCATAACACGGACAACCTGGGTAGCTTCTCTCCCCCTCTTCCTCCGCCGCCGCCCCACCCCCCCAAATCCAAAACCAACCCCTCGCCTGTCCTCAGCCGTCGGCTTCCCTTCGTCCCGTAAGAGCACGCCAATCCCCAATTCCTCATCTTCTCTTCTTTTCTCAAGTTCTAACGATCCATGGTTTCGACGAGTCAGAAATTGCAAGCGGAGGATGAGCACGCAGGCGCAGCCTAAGTTCGCCCCCCTCCACACGGCGCAATCCGAATCCGATGCTGGTAAAAATCTGTCGATCTTTAGCTCTTGAACGAAGTTATTTACTGCTACTTCTGCTTGCAATCGTGCAATTCCGATGTAATTCATATTCACCGTTTTGAGTCTGGCTTCCAGGGGCAGCAGGGTACCAGTTCCGGCTGGTTTCCTACAACATCTTGGCCCAGGTATGGTGTTCAGTGCCTCAGTGGTATGCTGCGTTTTGTTTCTGTTAATTTGCTTAGGATTCAGGCATATGGATGGTGATAGATTACATAAATGAAAACGGAAAGGAACCTAGCCACGCCTAACGATTTGCTCTGCGTTGCAGGCTTATGTGAAGAGCGCATCTTTTCCATATTCTCCATCTGCGTGTCTCAAGTAAGCGTTCTTTTGATACAATCGTTTCAGCCCCGGTACTTATGATTTTGCCATTATGCCGTAGAGTCTGGGTGCCTGGCAAATGAAGTAAATGAGTGCAATTTTTTAGTATAACTATTTCAGGTGCGATTCAACTTACTGGAGCTAGGATTGATAAGCGGAACAGATTGATTATTGAAATATGTAAATTGGGTGCCTAAAGGGTACAACTCAGACCTTGAACACATTGGATGAAACGTTTGCTAAGCAATGTAGCATTACTTTCTTTTCTAATTTTAATGGAAAGACATGAAAAAGCTTAAAGAGATAGTCATAAACATGCTGGCTCACATGTCAGTGATTATAATTTCAAATAAAATTACACGAGAGGTATGTATGTATGTCAAACCACCAGTACTCTAGTGTTCTATTGACATTTTACATTATAACTGAAGTCAGAGGAGTTTGCAAATAGAGAACATGTGGTGGTGCAAAAGCACCAAAATAAGTTGTATTTTTATTTCAAACTCAAAGTGACAAGTGACAACCGGACGTGTCTATGCAATTCGCCTACATATTTACTAACAAAATACAATATTTGTACCAATTTTTGTGTTGAGGTACTATTTTCTTCCGAAATTTATAGACATTTCTTTAAAATATAACAGTATTACTAAAATCAAGGACTCCTTTTTAGATTTATAAGGGCTTCTACATATCTTTTGGAAAGTTGGGGGTAAGCTTGAGAATCACTCCCACCATTGCTTTAGTATGCTTGCATTTAGCAATAGCAGAGTATGTCTTTCGCCGTTAAACTACCAAATGGTTGCTACGTTTGTGTGCTGGCTTCATTTTAGGATTAAAAACTTTTGTTTCTTTTTCCTTTTGTTCTTGGCCCAGTTCTATCATTCATTAGTGGAATTCATGTTTCCTTCCATGTTTGGGAAAATAGGTGGAAAGCTCGATCCAAAGCTGTTCTAACGGAACTCCAGAGCTTTGACGCCGACCTCGTGTGCTTACAGGTTGGCTCTCATTTATGATGTTCTAACAACACCCATTTCTGTTCTGTTGTCGTATCCAATACTCTTATTTGGTTTTATATAGTCTTTATGTAACATCCTCGAATTTTATCAATGAATGAATGAAAAAATAATTATTTTGTGCTAATTGGGCCAAGTGTGGGGGAAATGGCTTCAAGTCAGACTCTAGTCGGGAGAAAATTGGTGCGCAGTTTGTGAGAGTAAAAGAAAACCGTAGGAAACCAAGAAACCTTAATAGCCACTCCCTACCTCACATCGCATTACAAACCCCACGTGGGGCCTCGTTGCGTGTGTAGGCACGATCATTTGCCATTGCATGCATGCGACCTTGGTGCCATGTGTAACATCCCAAATTTTGGTCTTTTTTTTTAAAAAAAAATATTTCAAATTAATTAATTCAAAGTGTTGGTTTTCTTTTGGAGTTTTTGCATTTATTTAAATCCAAATCCAAAATTCAAATCTTCTATCGTCTCAATTCGAATCTTGTCTCCAAAATCTAAATTCAAATGTTGTAATTTGATTTTTTCCCACGAATTCTCTCCTGGGTCAAAGCCCATTTCTTTCCTGGGTCAAAGCCCATTTCTTTTTCTTTCTTTCTTTCTTTTCTTTTTCCTTGCTCATGCTCTGTTCTTACCGAGCCACCACTCGCGCCGGCCGCGCTGGCTGCGCTGCGTCTGCAGCAGCGCCACGTCACACCTCTGCCTCGCGCTCGCGTCCGATCGCGCCATGCCGCGCCCATGCATGCCCGAGCTGCGCCCCGCTTGCGTTGCCCGCGCCATGCGTGCGTTTCGCCCTCGCCGTGCGTGTCGTGCCCCCGCATCGCTCGCTTCATCACGCCCCGCCATTACCGCTCACCATTAACACCATTCTTTGTTCGTGTTTCCAAATTAAAGACAATAACGTGCGTGTGCTTTGGCTCGTCAAGGTGGAGAGAAGCGTGCGGCGGTCTTGCCGTCGAGATGGTTCGATGCTCGCTGAGCAATGAAACAGGCGGTGCTCCTCGCCTCACTTGTGTCTGCGTGGGCACGCGTGTCGTGGCTATCGGCAATCGCCCGCTGATGACCGGACTTACGCGATTGTAGCAAGAGTGCGTCGTCGTCTGGCTCTTGCTTGCGGCAGCGGCGCGTACTGGCGCCTCGCGATCATCGCCTCGCACGTCTCCTCGTCCATACACGGCGTCTTTGCGCGGCTTGCCGCGCTTATCGCGCTCGCGACTGACCGCTGTCGTGGAAGAGAACTCACTTCTTCTGTGTCTGTAATGGCAACCGCTCCTCCGTGAGAGGAGCTTCCGCCAATGGTGGCGGGTCCGAGAGAGCGTGGCTCATCAGCTTTGTTGCGACCTTGGGCGACCTATCGCCTCCTCGATCGACATTGTCGTGGAAGGTCAGCCGAGGCCCAGATACGACTAAGCCATGCGCTTGTGCTTCTCGGGGGCGCGGCGAAGAGCTTCTCGGCGACTCTCCGCCGCGTGAATGTGTCGTCGGCCGGCTGTGCCAACCTGCGGCGAGTGTCGAGGCGGAGAGCAAAGTCATCAACGTCCTCGCACGGCGAAGGCGGTGCTCATTTCCGTCTGCGAAGTGCTGCGGTGTGGACTTGCGGCGCTGATGGCTGCCGTCGTCTTGTGGCGATGGCGTCCCAAGCCTCCTTGGTGATCTGCTTGTTGGAGGCGAGAGCGCATCTCGGCGGGGCTGCGGCGATGAGGGCATTGGCGCCGTCGATCGATCGAGTGCGTGGTCGGCGTCGCCGTCTCCGATGCCTCGCGCGTGTCGTGCACAGGCCTCGCGCCCATCACGCGGCCCGCTCGGCGTGGTTGGCCTTGGTGAGGTAAACCAGCCCGCCCCGGGGCGTCGTCGACAACGAGCACAGAACGCGTGGTAACCACGATGCCGGTCGGGAAAACCACGCGCTGTGAAAGGCGCGCTCTCTGTCGACCGTCTGCGCGCCGTTGTCGTCGCGCCTCTTCCGAGGCGCCCGCGCCGTGCGCCTCCGGGAGCGCGCGCCGTCCCGTCTATGCCCTCGGGAGGCGCATGCATCAGTGCAGCCGCGCTGTCTGGTACGCCCGGCTTCGTGGCGTCTTGTTTGCCAGCCCTGCGCCCTTCGCCTCATGCCGCCTCCTCTCAGCGCTCAAAGTCGCGTCGTCGGCTATCCATCAGCGAGAGATGGGCTGCTGCTGCTGCGCATGAGACCTTGACTCTGCTGCTGACGGCGCCTGGCTGCATCTGCCGCCCGTGGCCTTCGCGCCTCGCCTGGCTGCACCCGGCTTCGCCCGTACCGGCCTCGCGCGCCGCTGCGCTTCGTGCGGCCGTCTGCGCTGCGCTCGCCAGCTGCTACCTTGTGGCTTCGGCCGTCGTAACGCCAGCGTGCTGGCGGCGGCCGTAGTGAGAGCGCCACTGCGGACATGGCCTCTGTCAATTTCGCTCGCGGCCGCGCCCGTTCAAACTCCGGGCCAAGCCTATAAATTGAAGCTTCTACACCCGTTCTACACCCTTCGCACCCCCATAGCTTTCGGAGCTCCGCCGTTGTCGAATTCATTGTCGCGCGGGTAGCAGCGACCACCTCGCCTTGTGCTCTTGTCGCTTTGGGTGAGATTTTGGAATCCCCAACCACGTCACATCGTGTTCCCGAGTACCTCAAACATTTCCCCTGCATCAATTTTCACATTTCGTCGCTTTCTTCCTCCCGGCTGAAGAATGCAATGAAATCCGCCGACGAACTGTGACGAAAAGTAAAATTGATTTGAGGGGAAATGTTCAAGGTACCGAGGAATAGGGGTGCAATCGCAGCGGATACGGTCGGGTATTGCCCATCCTGTATAGGGGTGAAAACGGATCGAATATGGACGGATAATGGCTCTGCCATATTTGTTTTCATATTTTTTTTCCCGGATTCGAATACGAATACCCCGGATACAAATAATATCAAATACGAATACGGAGCGAATACGAATCGAAACGAATACGGTCGCAGATATTTTTCGGAACATGAAAACCCCTTAAATTGTATGCCAGAAATTAACAAAAACATATAACTAGTTTATTTGATGCAAACATTCATGAATTGTTCATATTTCCAGCAACCAAACATAAGATTGGCACTAGCAAGCTGCATTAATTAGTTCATCACAAAAATAACACTTAGTTTACCATATTTAGCTCACAAGTTATAACTCACAAAGTCATAAGTCATCACGCATTCACACTTAGTTCATCACATACATAAAACTTAATTCACACTAACATCGATCAGGCTGGATGGTTAATCTATACGCAAATGACTGTAACATCCCAAAGTATGTTACAAAAAATAAAATTAATAAAGTTATTATTTTATTGGATTTTCTGAGATTTAAAAGAGTTTTATTGGTTAAAAAGAAAATAATAATAAAATAAATTCAATTATTTAATTTCCTAGTTTTTAATGTCAAAAATAATATTTATTGAGTTTTCTGTAATTTTATTGGATTTAAAGTGAAGAAAATTAATTAATTTCTTGAATTTTTCTGGATTTTAAAGAGGTTTTTACTATTTTTCAGGAATTAAAAATAATTTATGTGCAAAAATAAAAACCAACTTTAAGTTGAAATTAATTTTATTAAGTTCAAAATAATTCAAGGAATTTCTATGATTTTTTTCTAGATTTTTTGAGCTCTATTTGCTATTTTCTAAAAGGCTATTTGATTTGTTGCATTTTCAAATTGAAATCAATTAAAATCTTCTTTTATCTTTTGGGCCGAAATCCGCATATCCGGATAATCCGTATTCGACGGATAGTATGGCTACCGTATTCATTTCCGTTTTCGACAAAAAAAATCCGATTTTGTTTCCGATCCGAGACAATCCGAATCCGTTTTCTTCCAGATCGGTCGGAAATTATCCGACCTGTTTTCACCCTAATCCTGTATCCTATTCTGTATTTTTTCTCGGAGTCAGAGTCGGATACGGATAGTGTCGGATACTCATTTATCCATCCCGTATTCACTCCGCGAGACTTTGGTTGGTTGGTCAGACGGATATTATTCGTTTCTTTTGCACCTCTACACAGGACATTAGACAGTAGGGGTGCAATCAGAGCTAACATGGAGAGACTAATCGCTGAGATGTCAAAGGAAAAACACTCGTATCCTCTGTCTACTTAGATGCAACAATCCACCTATATGATATCATGTTCCTAAGTGAAGTCACAAGTAGCTTTTCTCATACCACCTGATATACGACTACATATTCCATATTTTTTTCTCGGAGCTGGAGTTGAACACGGATAGTGCCGGTAACCATTTATCTCTTCCGTATTCATTCCGCAAGCTTTCGGTCGATTGGTCGGTAATTGTCCACTCCATTTGCACACCTACTGAGGAACACAATGTGACGCTGTTGGGGATTCCAAAATCTCACCGGAAGCGACGAGCACAAGGCGAGGTGGCGGTGCGAAGGGTGTAGAAGGGGTGCTAAAGCTTCAATTTATAGGCTTGGCCGGAGTTTTGAACAGACGCGGCCGCGAGCGAAATTGACGGAGACGTTATTGTCTTGAATTTGGAAACGGCAGGAACGGCAATGGGCTCACGTGGCAAGTGGGTGGGATGTACAAACGTGAGCCCTACCACCACCCCTCCATCCTGGCTGCTTAATCATCTTCCTCCGTTTGCTGATGTGTCTCCTATCCTCCCTAGTTTCACTGCAGGTGGGCCATTCATGTGAGCCCTACCACCACTCCTCCATCCTGGTTGCTTAGTCATTTTCCTCCGTTTGCTGATTTGTCTCCTATCCTCCCCAGTTTCATTGCAGATGGACCATTCATGTGAGAGATAACGGGCAGGTAATGGATATGTGGTAAGTGAAATAATTGGGCACAATATCTGGGGTTTGTGAGAATACTGGCTAAACTTGTAGTTCTGTACACCAAACTCCCAACAAGATGACAATATCGAGTAGGATCCTCAGAGGATCGCCATCGGTGATCGTGGTGGAGGATAGCTCATTAGGAGTCTCGTGATGCAGTGTCGGTGGGACCGGACCGGTCAAGAAGATCACGAACATAATTCTGTGGGAGAGGTAGTAGCCCTCGGGCATGGAAGAGACCTCAATCCCAAGGAAATATGTAAGAGAACCAAGATCGATCATCAAAAATACTGCTCTTGAGTGCTTCTTCACATATGGGATGAAGGAAGAATCATCACCGATAATGAGCATATCATCAACATCTGAGAAGAAGCGATGTCAGAGCCGAGATGAGGTATGGACAAAAGAAGCGAGATCGTGAGGCCCGGCGGTGAAGCAAACGGTAATCGCGAGGTAAGCAGCAGCGCAAACCGGTACGAGAACTGTTTGAGGCCATAAAACCGCAGCGAAGGCGGCGGACATGCTCATCGAGGAGCGAGAATACCTAGGTGGTGGTGCATGTAGACCTCCTCATGCAAAACACCATTAAGAAGGCATTCTTAACATCAAAGTGAGAGATAGACCACGTGACGAGCAACAGCAACAGAGTCTGAGCGGTGGTCATATAGACGCGGGAGGCAAAAGTCTCGTCGTAGTCACGGCCAGGTACTCCTGCTTGAAAACCGCGAGCCACGAGCGAGCCTTGTAGCGCTTCGATAGTACCATCGAGGCTGGTCTTAATCTTGTACACCCACTTGCGTGATCGGACGATAATGCCGCAGTGTCGGTACAATATCCCAAGTCTCCGTATGTCGAAGAGCATCAAGCTCCTCGCGCCATGGCGGTGCCGCTCGAGAATGAGGCGACCTCGACGATAAGAACTAGGCTCGATGGCGAGAGAGGCATGAGCTATCGGAGCAAATCAAGGCGATTAGGAGGTCGAAGGGATGTCGGTCACGAAGGGCGTAACGAGGAGCATCATCGGGAGGATCGAGATGTGGGTGTCGGCAATATACCGGGAGAGGCGGTAGTAAGGACAGGGCGTGCAGGTAGTGAATACCCGAGCTTGGCGTGGTGGTGTAGGAACAGAGGCGGTCTTTGCGAGCGAGCCAACGGGCGGGAATGCGAAGGAACCGCGAGGGCAGTTAGGGAAGGCTGTGATAGTGGAGAAATGGGTGAAAAGTCGAGAAAGAGACAACCACGAAATCGACTCAGCGGTGGAAGCGGAGGAGGCGAATCTCGATAGAAAAGAAAGGTCGAGATTGCGTCGAACAGCGTCTCGTGAAACCACGATTACGTCGGCGAGAGGATCAGCGTGATAACCCTATGCTCCGGAACTATAACCGAAACACACTCTCAGCCAGTGAGTGAGCGGGTTTAGTGCTCTCACGGCTACCAGAGAACAAAACAAGTACAACCAAAAACACGAAGATGAGTGTCTTGGGGGCTCGAGTAGTAGCTCTATGGGGTGACACCCTTAAAAGCGGTGGAAAGGCGCATATTGATGAGATATCGCGTGGTAAAGCGAACCTCGGCCAGAGCGTGGTGGGCGTGAGAGGCAAGGAAAGAGTGCGGGCGGTCTCAATCGGATAGCGATGTTTGCGCTCGGCAACCCGATTCGAGCATGGGCACGAGACAAGGCGGTAAAGTGCCACCTTTCGAAAGAAAGCGTCTAAGCGCCCGAGCGGTTGCTCGCCGCGAGAATCGCGCGGTGAAAATGCGGATGGGAGAATCAAGCTGAGTGCGAACCATCGTTTGCAAGCTACGATAGATCGCAATGCGACCACACGATTAGACGCCAGGAAAATCCATATAAAGCGGGAATAATCATCAATGAAGATCACATAAAGTTTATGCGCCTTTAGAGATAATAGCGCGAGTCCCCATACATACGAATGAACTAAGTCAAAGGGCGAGAAGACAAGGACTCGCTAGAATGATAAGGAAGCTGCATGCTTGCCCGGCTTACCACTGATAAAACATGGTCGTGTCCGTGCTATGCGTCCAGAACACCCTTACGAACTAATGAAGAAGGCGGGACCCACACAAGTAGCCCTAAGCGGTGATGCCGCTGCAAAAACTCCGGAGGTGGTGGCGCGTGGTGGTGGAAAATAGTCGTAGAGGTGAGAGAGAACAGCGAAGTGGACGGAAGGTGGAGCGATCAAGGATGTAGAGACCACGACGATCCCTCTGGCCAGTCGGTCCCAAATCACGAGTCACATGCGTCGGTCTGAACAAAGCAGGAGTGAGTCAAAACCAACTCTATAGCGAGATCGGTGGTGACCAGCAGAAGCTACATGGTAGGCGGGGAACATGAGAAGCAGTGGAGCGAAGAAAGTCGATGAACAAAGGAGTGCTTTTGCGGTGGCGAGACAAAGAATGCCGTCGGTATGCGAGCAGAATAGGAAAAACGGGAGGTCAAGCGGCGTGAGAGATGTGGAGTCGGTGTCATGTGGAAAGAGGCACGAGTCGAGAACCAAGAAGTACACGGAGGCGTCGAGCTAGGTGTGCCGAACTCTGAAATTTTGTGAGGCTGGCGAGTAGAGCAATGAGGCTGGAGCTGAGCAGTCACCTCGGCGAGAAGATCGGCGTCTTTGGTCGTCCTCCGTCGAGAAGGGCCTCACTGCCCCGCTTTGATGATCCGCGCGCCTTGTTACGCTTTCGCCGCACTGGCGTAGTCGTGCCAGAAGTTCTTGCAATATTTGCTGAACCCGATTGGTGCGAGCGGGAGCGGCGGACAGCGAGAAGATCACGTAGTCGAAGCGGCACGGCGGTGTAGTCGAAGAAGAAGGGTATGCACTGTCGAACAAAACATCTTTGCTAACGTGGTAATGGCTCTCCGCCGACCTGGCGTCGAAGAGCCTCGTAGCGTCGGTCGTGGTGGCGGCTCAGGCTTGTGTACTGGCAGAGCTCAAACTTCGAGCGCGACGGCGAGGCGAAGTCATAAAAACGAAAGCGTCCCACGATCGCGCCTCTGCGCTATAACTTACTCGTGAGCGGGAAGCGGCTCGTCGGTGGCGCCGGTAGCTGGGAGCTCCGGAAGAAGTCGTCAGCGAGTCGTCTGGCGAAGTGTCTCCAACTCACGATGGAGTGAGAGAAGAGCGATCATTTGCTCTGCTTTGGCGGTATCGCTCGCGCCAGTACTCCCGGTCGGCGAGTGGCACGCCGGACCAGCGATGCAGGTGGATGGAGTCGTCGACACTAACCACGGGGATGGCTCTGAACACGGGCCACGTCGGCACGCGTGCTCAAAAGCGTCTATAGCTGCGCCTTGAAAGGCCTCATGGCCCGACATCGGCGCGGCGCGACCTCGCCTCCTTGGCGGCCTCATCATACAGTAGAAGGTGCAAAAGTAAATTTGTCTGGAGAAAATTTGAACCCCGATGGCGGACAAGGTCAGTACCCGATAACATGTCCCGGAGCGGAGAACCATCGGCGTGATCTCCATGAGTGAAGACCACAACGCATGTTCGTTCCATGAAGCTTGGTTCAGAATGGGATCGCGGTGATGGAGCGGAAACCATCGGTAGTATTTGGGCCAGTGGCGTGACAAAACAGCGAAAGGCTAACGGTATTGTTGGATGGCGGCGGTTAGATCAACGTCTTTGTTTTTGATTTTTTCGATCACTGCTAAACAAAAAATGGGCGTCGCGCCTGGGCCAAGAGCGGCGAGAACTAGGTTCCCCGCAAGCGGCGTGGCGGCGGCGGCAAACCACGCATGATGGCGTCGGCTCGAGCGGTGGCAGCGCAGGCGAAGCGAAGCCGGCGGCCGAAGAAGCGGCGGCGGCCGGCTCAGCCAACGTGGCGCGTCGGCTCAGGCGGTGGTGTGCGACGACGACGAAGGCCGGCGGCGGCGCCGTCTGCAGCCGGACTCAGCGGCAGCGGCGTCGGCGCTGCGTCGGCTCAGCCGGCGGCGTTGTCCTCGTCGACTTCAAGCCGCGGCGTCGTCCGCGGTGGTGGTGCGGCTTCAGCGGCAGCGGCAGCCGGAAGAAGCGACCGTCACGGCGGCAGCTGTGATGCAACATAAGTCACAATACTTATAGTTTTGTGCAATTTCCTCAAAAATAAAGTCTGTTCAAGATTGAATCATAGAAATATAGAATTATAAAGTTCTAGAGAATCCGACTACCTTGCCATCAAGCTAAAGTGCACTTGTGATTCGTGAATTTTACAAACTCAAATATGAACTCAATATTTCACGAATATGCATTTGGGAAATCATGTATGGATGACAAAATCCACTTCACAATCTCAAATATAGAAAAACAACTAAAGCATAATAAACCAGAATGTTTTATACACTGCAACGTGACTTACCATTTTAACAAGACTCCTGGCACAACGGGGATGCCAACCTCAATGCAAAAAACGCCTCCTTTCCCAAAACTGGGTTGCAACACTGCTCTGTTTTCTCCCTAGCAGTGTGGCTTGCGAAAATCATAATAACTCAAAGTTGCAAGTATGAGTACAATATGGATATATGCATTTTACACAAAAATTTACATCTGTCTCTAGTAATTTCTATGACCAGGTTCAATCATATTCCCATTTTAGTCTACTAAATACCGTGACACCGCTCGATTGTGACTATATGTAGGACACTGAACGTCCAGAGGCCACCTAACTACATCGAGTGTTTTGTTAGCTTGATGGAATGCTAGGCAAATTCTCTACTACTTTTCAGTTTTGGTATTTCTATGATTCTGCCTCTAACAGCCTTTATTTTTTTGTTTAATCTACAATTTACCAATCGTGAATTCAGCAACCCTAGCTTTTGCGATTGGCAAGGCTTCCTAGGAAGATTAAACACGAGTTGAAACAGCACAATTCCTTCTGTTCCTTGTCACCAGGGGATTCAACAGCACAATTCGTGTCCTTTCCTTGTTGTGTGGCATCGAGGCAGGGATGTGGCGGCAACGGCAGCCGTTCTTGCACGGCAGTTTATTTCCTTTTCTTTTTTCTAGATGGCACGCAGCCACGCAGGATTTCTCAGTTTTGTTACAGTTTACCTTTTCTCTCACAAACTTGACTCCGGTTTTGTCCCATCTAGAGTCCGATTTGAACCCATTTCCCCCACACTTGGTCCATTAGGCCCAATTTGCACAAAGCAATTAATTTTTTATTTATTTTTTAAAAAAATTGAGGATGTTACAGTTCATGTGTGATATTGTTGCAATCTTTTGGCATGACCTCTTTTTATGTATATTTTAGATCATTCTCTTTTTTTGAACACTTTTATTGGTTCATGCTTGTAAGCAATATATGTCTCTCACAGGAGTTGGATGAGTATGATACCTTCTATAGGAAAAACATGGAAAATTCTGGATATTCAAGTATTTACATTCAGCGATCCGGGGACAAACAGGATGGATGTGGTATATTCTATAAACAAAAAAGGTAGACATATTCTCTTAACTGATACGCTATAATAGGTACTAATTTCAGGACAATTTCCTTATTGAACTTCCCCCCTCCAAATATATGTGTTTTTTTGCCCTCAATTTATTTTGCCGCCATTTTCATATGAACGTCAAATCATCTTAGTTGTGTATATTCAATTTGAAAACTCATTTCTTTTAAATAAGTAGCTAACAATTGAGAAAGCGGAACATAAAAAACATAGTATCTTGTAATATTCTGCATAATCCCTTTTTTTTTCTTGGCTATTTGTTACTTTTGCAGTGTGGAACTGGTCCAGAAGGAAGGAATACATTACAATGATTTAGTGGGAAAATATGTTCCTAGTGATCATGTAAATAGTGTTCCTTCAAATAATTCCTCGTCAACAGAAGGTAAAGAAACCATCGCTCAGCCTGATAATCTCCTGTGCATCACATAGTGGGCATTCCTTCCATGGAATGTGGACATTTGAAGTTGTGAACTGGGCTAAACATGCTACTTACAAGTACTTCCTAAAAAAACTTCAACAAACCACCAAAACTCAATGGCGTAAGTAGAACACTCACCAAGGGTTGATTTTCCTTATGGTCTTGTCTTAACTACTCTGTTTATTGGAGCTGCATTATTTATCATTTTTAGGTAGGACATAGGCTTTTCCTATTGCATGTTCTTGCTGTTTTTTTTCTGTACTTCGGTTGGATATGTTTCCTGGTTTGATGTTGTACTTATGTTTATTCTATATGATGCCTTTTCAGAATCTAGTGCGGAGGCAGATAATAAAAAGCATGGAGATCCAAATGATCCACGTGTGAGATTGAAGCGCGATTGTGTTGGTTTACTCGCTGCTTTCAAGCTTAACGATCCTTGTGATCATATTCTAATTGTGGCGAACACACATATTTATTGGCAAGTAAAATAACCCAAGTTCTCTACTCTTTCCCTTGTTTGAAGATGTTTTCGTAGTTGACCCGCGTCACCCGCATCTCCCTTTTTTTTTATCTATCTATATTCGTTGGAGGGTAGTTTTCAGCACATGTTTGGATTCCTTGTTCATGTCATCCTGATTTTGTAGGGACCCAGAATGGATTGATGTAAAATTGGCTCAAGCAAAGTATCTTCTTTTGAGAGTTTCTCAATTTGAGAAACTTATCTCAAATAAATATAACTGTAAGCCTTCTGTGGTCATTGCTGGTGACTTCAACTCTACCCCCGGTGACAAGGTATGGCTTGCATTCCTGCATTGTTTTCTGAAGCTTACAGACTTTCGGAAGTGTCACGTGGTGCTCTCGCTATTATTTTTATGATTATTGTTATTCAGTGTAATACAGAGTCTAGTTAGACATAGATTAATGTCAAATACTTTGTAGCCTTGACAACAGTGCATGTTGAGACTGTCTTACTCGTCAATCTAATCTGGGCAATGTGACTTATGAACAAATGACTCGAAGCAAATGTTTGAAACAAACGGTCATTCTTCTAGGTCCATGCTTTACTGAAAGATATTAGAAACTTTATGCATGTGCTAACATTTATTCCAGTCTTGTGTGTAACAAATTGTTCTCATGATGAACATATTCTGGTAGAGTAGAAATTTGTGGTCCAATAGCTGCTTTATTCTTTTAAGCCCACCATGAATTTTTATACAAAAAAAAGAATGCATTATGTTCCTCACCTCATGCGCTTTAGTTAGGAAAATATGACTCAATTTTATTTCTTATGCCACCTCTCCTCAAATATGTTGTTTGTTCCACCCCAGCTAATTTGTCACTACCATTTCCAGGTATACAACTACCTTGTATCAGCCAACTCGGAATCTATGGACGAAGCTCCTTGGATCAAATTGCGCAGCCTTTATGCTGCGAATGGAGGAGAGCCGGAGTTCACGAACTGCACTCCAGGTTTTACTGGAACACTGGACTACATATTCTTGTCGGGCGGCAGTTCAATAAAACCTACTAGCCTACTTTGCCTCCCACGAGGGGATTCTGCCGATGTGGAAGGAGGGCTGCCCAACTTTCACCATCCTAGTGACCATCTACCAATCGGAGCCGATTTTCAGGTTCTTAGCAGCTAGTACGAATATGAAGGCTGATTGCATTTTCAACTGCAGCAGCAAAGGACCCTTGAATTGTTCGCCATGATTTGTGCAGTTCAGAGTTAACCATACAGGCTATTATGCATGTACTATCACAAAAAACGTATTCCTTTTCTTTCTTTCTTTTTGACGAGGTCCTTATTCATTTTTCTTGTAGAACGAATGTTATTAATAGCAACCACCAGAATTTTGTTCTCTTGTCGTTTTCGTCCGTTACGTAAGGTAGTCTTTTTTTGTATGATAGTATGGATGGAGTGATTGGTACCATAGACAGTATCTGTAGGACTGTGATGAACCTTAGTTCATCAGGGTGAGTACTGTACTGAGGAGGGTGGGGATGGCACAGCTGAAGACTGGGATGATATAACTTTTGGGAGAGAATAGACTAATCATTGTTCTCCTTGCTTAATGCAAAGATTACTATAGGTCTTCTTATATAGATGACTCTCCTAATAAATATAGATTAGATAACAGATGAGATACCAACTAATATAAGATGACAACTAATGCAACATAACTTGGTATTCTAATAGTAACTTGCCTATAAGATACCAACTAATGAGAAAAGATGGCAACTAATGCATAACTTGGTAACCAAAGGACTGTATTAAAGTCCTGGTTGAGCATTAGGAGAGCGCAGCTTCAGCTGCTGCTCCAACTTGGAGATTCACATAATGCTGACTGAAATTCAGGAAGACCTCCTCCCTTCGAATTATGAGTGAAAGATTTTTCAGCTGGAAGCCATTGGCATTATTTCTAGTACTCAATCAGGATTCACAACTTAGGCTTGAGCATCTTTATTATTATTATTATTATTATTATTATTATTATTATTATTATTATTATTATTATTATTATTATTATTATTCCTTATTATTATTATGACAAATAGAAGGCAGCACGCATTGCATTTTGAAATGCCTACATCACCCTTCAGCCAGGAATGTATTTTCTCCAGCATCACCTCGTGTTCTGAAACTCTTATCAGTTCATGCAAAGAAAAGTAGAAAAAAATGATTGAATCCAAATTACATATTAAAAGCCACAAAAAGAACATCTGTTCCTGATCACTCATCAATATCATTTCACCACCAAAAATTCACAACCATATCAGCATATCTCACATAGCATTAGTTTACAACAGCTGCAGCAGAACACAACTAATCTTCTTCTTTTTCAAACGCTAAGCATAGCAAGTCTAGAAGGCCATTCTAGACTGCTCAGGCCTTTAGTTCCTTCTAGCAGCGAAGAACTCAACACGCCACCAACAAAGGGCTCTTGCACCTACACGATGGTAGCTTCTTCTGGCTACATACATAGACATCCAATAAATCGAGACTCATCGTTAAGTAATATGCCCATCTAAATTAGGCATTCGGAAATAAAGGTACAAGTACTTTAACACACACACAAAGCACACTGAGTTGCCCACAAAAAATGATGAAATGTAACTAGCAAACCAAAGCACATAAAATGGTAAAAAGAATGCATGATGCGCAATATTTCAACTAGTTACATAAAAATAATACTTGATCTAAGGAAGAATGGTAGCACACATGTACGTGTCTGCTCTAAGTGCTATTTGCTTTGAAGATAACTCTTGGGAAGCCTTAGAGCACTGAATATTACTCTCCTATTTTGTTCCCACCAGCTATGATCACATTACGAGACTGAATAATAGGCAACTCCATATGGCACCAAAAAGATGATGGTTTCTAATACAAAAACTCCAGATCCTATAGATGTATTCTACTCTTCTTTCTTCTCTTTTTGTTTCCTCTCTTTAATCAATGATGAGCAACAGAGCGGCAGCATTGTGCATGCAGCCTCAATCAACAGGCAAACCGGCAGTGCTGAGAAATCATCTCCAGATACTCCCATGAATTCAGCAAGCGCAACCCCAAGATAACCGCTGATAATAGTAGCAAGGGCAAGTGCAGACATGACAAAGGCCATAACCGACCCCTCGCACCCAGCAGGGCAAAGTTTTGCAACAAGAACACTGAAGGGCAGCACCTTGAACAACATAAGACCCTCCAACAGCCCTGAAAACACAATTGTGTATATGGAGTCTGCTATTCCGACCTTCCTGTATACTCCCTGAACAAATAACACATCTGACAACATTATGAGCGCTGTGATGAACTGCAGAGCTGATAGGACCTTACGTGCTGGCATTGTTTTGAAGTACTTGTTATATGCCATGCTCCAAGCCAAGAGAGCCACTTGCCCAAAAACCTTGGATAAGCCGATAACGGATGAGTCAAGTCTTAACACTTCAGTCTGATAGAAGAACATGGTCCCAAGTAGAAATGGTATGACAGCGTAAGACACTGAAAACCATATGATTGACCAAAATATTTCGGGCATACATAGCGCGTATGAGAGCTCTTTGATTTGCTTACGGATGCTGGAGAGTGCTGATATATTAGTAGCTGCCTTCGGGAGTTTGAGGGAGCTCTCAGGTATAGCCACAGTAGTGCAGAACTGGAGCACGAGAAGGATTGCAAAAAACAGAAACATGATTTTGGGAGAGAAGTAACTGAGAGCAATGCCACCAAGGAGGTTTCCTAAAGCACCAGCAGAAGAGCCAAACATCCAAGCAAAGGATTGAAGCTGACCTGACCCTGAGGAAGAGGTCGCTTGCTTCCCGGCCTCTGCTACAATGGCATCATTGGCAACCTCACATATGGACGCACCAAAGTTGCCCAAGAGGAGAAAAGTGGTAAGAACTGGAAGAGAAATAGACGGCCAGAGGGCAATTGCTAACCATGAAATTGCCTGCAAGAGAGCTGCAACCACAGCAATAACAATGTAGGTTAGTATCGTAGTGTAATATATAAGGCAGAAACAGTAGCAGTGTAGCACACAGTAAGCATTTCTGAAAACATTAGTTATGGTGTTTCATACAGTGGTTATCATGAGCAAAATACACTAAATTTCCTTAGACATATGATTGTGTCAATTATGTCCGTAAACTTCCAACTTTTGGCCTGTCAAGTCCCTAAAATCACTTGGTTAGGCAGTTATGCCCATTTGTTCATCAAGTGATTGAAAAAGGCACGATAGCATAGTTCCTAAAATCGCTAAGTATGCCACTTAGGTCCTTGAATTTGCTTAATTGTGCCTCTTGGGTACCTCTCATGCTATATATTTCTGTTACTTAACCCACGGGATTGACGAATGGAGCTAATCTGTAAACGATGCAAACGTAAACTGAAAATTAAATAACAAAGTGATGTTAGTCAATTAAATTTTGATAGTATTTGAGAAGTTTGCAGCTAAAACGTAGAATCTGTGCATCTACAGTATTAAGTTATGCGATGTTGGAATGCGACGGTTCACCATCCGTCCATCCTTGAAGAAGTTCATCATGACACTCAGTTGTGCAGGGCAGCTTTAAAGTGCACGGCAAGGGCCACATCAAAAGTTGACAAAATATTCATGCGTGACCTGGTTGAGATGGGACTTGCTTGGTGCTTAGTGATGAATGTGTAACACTAACGGGAGAGCACATTTGGTGGAGCACCGGACAAAAGTTGTTGCTGTGAAAGACTAATCCGGGTAAAGAAGATGGAGACTAATGGTAATCAGAAAAAAGAAAAGTGAAAGAAAACAAAAGGCATCAGTAAGAATCGAGAGGACAACTGGGAAAGTGTTTGAGCATATTCTTTGCGGCGATGTCATTCGCCATACGACAGACATGTATAAACAACACGCAAGAAAAGAATGTGAAAGATCTAGTGTGTTTATTATTTTAATGCCAAAGAAAGCGAAAAGAAGAAATAGATGCTACTGCATATTCTTACTCTGTTCTGAGATACTAGGATTTGTACACCTCCCCTAATCAGCGCAGCGAAAAAAAGAAATTGCGCATGCAAGCTAGCGTGCCTTCATGGATTGACCAGGAAAGATGAACAATTCTGAGACAAATTACGATTCCGTATCACAAGGGGTGTTAATGTGTTGTAGAGCGTCTAGCACATACAATATCGCGACACGGAATCCGAACATGCTGTGTTATTAGCTGTTAAAGTAAGATATGAAACGAAGAAGATCGCGATCTTGATTACAGTAGATGGTGTTTCTGGATCTGGACATGGAAATGCAAGAACAGGGGAAGACGGGAAGAGAAAAACAGGGGTGGGGGGACGTACCGCCGATGGCGACGTATGGCAGGCGCCGGTAGCCGCGGATGGGGACGGCGTCGGAGAGGAGGCCGAGGCGGCTTGGCGACCATGGGCAGGTTGGCGGAGGCCTGGAGGATCTGCAGCGAGGAGGCGGCGACGCCCATGCCGTCCTTGAGGAAGAAGTTGACGCCCAGCCACGGGAACAGCCGGAACCCCTGCACCCAGAACCCCGCCCCGATCACCCACCGCCGCGTCGCCGCCGCCGCCCTCTCCCCCTCCTCCTTCTGGTCCTTCTCCATGCCCTCTCCCCCGGTCCAATTCCGAATCTCGATCACCTCAACCTCTGCTCTGCCCTCGATACAGTAGTAGAAGTGAATGAGCTGGTGCTTCTTGTTCTACCTTCGGGGGAGGGTGACACGTAGGGAGGGTAGGTATTATCAATCGAATTGATTATCGATGCAGGTGAATCGCTGGCACGCGACGGGAGAGCACGCGGCGGGAGCAAGCCTGTAGGACGAGATGCGCACGGGACGGGGCGTGGAGGCTGGATGGATGGATGTGCTTGGTGTTGCGACGGATATACGGGCGTCCAGCCATGTGGGCTGTGTTTTTCATGGCCCCACCGCCCATGGCCACCACCAATCATCCATGGGTGCTGGGGGTAGACTCGTAAGTTGGGTCGTGCCTTTCAGGGTTAGTCCGAGGCTTAGCCGGCATGGTACGAATGGTTGTACCGTGTTAAAGGATCGGGTCCGTTGGACGGCACAACGCTTCATCGGCCTAGCATGACCCAAAAAGGCCGACACGCCACGCAAGCACGATGGCGGCATGAGGCACCGTGCTGCTGTCGAGGGGAGCGGAAGAAAAGGTAAACCGAAGAGGACACAGGACCACACCTCGTTGTGGTTGTCGGCGGCTCGCAGAAGCCACCCAAAAACCCCTGCCCGCGCTCCACTCAGATCCGGCCATCCAGGCCCGAGACGTCGTCAGCGGGAGAGGGAGAGGGGAAGGGAACGAAGGGTGAAGGCCGGTCATCGTCGTCGCCTTCGTCGGCTCACGGACGCCGCCGTCCCCCTCACGGCCTCGCAGATCCAGCCATCTTCCAGGCCAAATTGACACCGTGACACGGCGCCCTTGCAGATCTAGCTACCGCGAGGGAGAAGAAGTGAGGGCGGAGAGGGGAGGTGAAGAGGCTGAGCAGTGGGGAGGCTGTGGGGCAGTGGGGAGGCAGAGAGGTGGAGGCGGGGTGCCAAGTGGGAGCGTGAGCGGGGCGCGAGCGCCGGGGGCGGTGGGGAGGCAGAGAGGTGGAGCGCGGGAGAATGGGGAAAGTGCAGAGGGGAGTAGCCAAGGTCAGAGGATTCACATCCTCTGACATTATGTTGCAACTATCTGGATGGAACTGAACAACAAAGAGATTAATAAGTAATTTGTTTTAAACATTACCACAGAAGAATCAAATCCAATGGCAAACATCGACTCCAAATCGGGATGGCAAGGATTGTGTATCATGCGCGTGCTTCCATGTTCCAAAACGAAACAAAAACATTGCGCCTAAATTTTATTTACATTGGAAGCATGCCTACTACAAATCTCTGTGCACCTTTTAGTCAAATTACAATAAAAATTTGAGACCGAAGAAGATTTGAAAGCTGCATGTGAGGCTGCCACGGAGAATTGCTATTTGGCCTCCATGATAAGCGGAATGCAAAATTAGGTAATGAACTTTGGGAAAAGCTACAAGTAGTAGTTGTGATAATCCAAACGAAGAGCATTCACCTTTGTGACTTTACATGTCTAATTAACGCCAATGACCTTCACATCAAAACCCTATGGTGTATAATGACCAAATCTCGAGTGGTGGAGCAGAATTTAGCAATAGGGTGCACACTTCAAAGATAAAAAAATTATACGATACATATGTAATTTCACAAGTCCACAAAAGAGTTCGAAATTAGTTAATAATGCAATACAAATAATTCAAATAAAATCTTACATGAATAAAAGAGTCCTAAATAGCTAATGGAAATCATAATACCACACGACGCGATCTCATTTCTTGAAAATACTTGATTATATCATCATCATTAATCTTCGAGAAGATATCTCGCTCTATAAAGGTGACTAAACAATCATTCAATACTTGATCGTCTATAATATTTCTCAACTTGTTCTTCACAAAATTCATCATCGAAAATACTCTTTCAACACTCGCCGCTGCCACCGGTAGGAGCAATACTAATTTGAGAAGCAAGCACACCAACATGTAAATATCATGCTTTCTTGTTTCAACAAGCTTAGTAGAAAACTCACCGAGATTCTTTAGGCCCTTAAATCTATCATCGCTTCGTATATCATCAATGAAGTTATCAAGTTGAAAAAAAAAACCTTATTAAATCCGTGCTTGAAAAATCATTGGGATAAAAATTGGCAAGGCTAAGCATTTGTCTCTATCATAAGAAGCAAATTAATTCAGAGGATTTAAAGCGAACATGCAAACAAGCAACTTCATATTAACCTTGTCAAACCAATTGTCAAACTCTTGGGGAACATTATCAATGATGCTAAGATACACTTTCCTTCTAAAATGATCATCATTTGTTTGTTTTGGGTAAAAACGTGATGATCTTCCATAAGACACATATCTACCATCCAGCTTAGGAACTTTGATATTGTATTTAGTGCAAAATGATGTTATCTTTTCTTGAAGGAATTTTCCCACCCATCACACCTCATTCGTTGCATTCTATCATTAGCTAAATTAACAAGTGCCATATCATTAATAATATCTTGGTCTCTCTTTTGCAAAGATTGAGACAACTTATCTGTGTATCCAAGTATGACAAGCATACAGTGTGTATTGAAAACAAAGTCAAATTTGACTCAAAGTCTCCCGCCATAGCATGTATTTTTGGCCAATCATTCTTTTGTGAGGGGTCTTTTTCAAACTGTATGAATACTTTGCGGATTGTTGAATACATACCAATAATATGCTAAATAGTTTTATAATGAGAACCCCAACGAGTATCACCGGGCCTAGCTAACCCCATCTCTTGATTTAATCTACGCCCACTTTCTATCTATACTAATTCTAGTGCTTCTAAAACTTCTAGCTAAGGCCAAGTGCCAATTGCTCCTACGTATACATAGTAAAAAAAAATTGCACTTTTTTCTAGGGTGCCTGTACGCACCACGGGCACCCCCCTACCGCCGCACCTTCCAAATCTATTAGTATACACAATACCGATAAGTAGAGATAGCAATATAGTAGGCACCATGAAGTTACTACGTGAAGTGAAGAACATCAATGAAAGGCACGCCCAGCCATAAGATGGCTGCTAGGCCAATTCAATCAACTTCAGAGAGGAGAGGGGAGCTGTGGCGTAACAATGTATCTATAAAATAATAATAAAATTTCACTTTTCCCCCAATATTTACTTGTTCATAATTTTACATAATTACTTAAATTCAGCACATTTCCCTCTTCTCTCTCTATAGAGTTTAGATGGAAGCTAAACAAATCATTTCCTCACTCAAGTCTTCACCTTCCTCTTCTTTTCCCCTCCTCTGCTCAGATCCACTCATCCACAACACTACGGCAGCATCGCTCCCCGTTGCCTCGCCTTCTCTTCCTCCTCCGGCTCCTCGCCTCCTCCTCATCCTCATCCGGCTCTCCTCCCCACGGCTATGCATTGCTCCTTGGCTCCTCGCCACCCTCCACCGCCCTGTCTGCTCCCACACACTGCCTCGCATCTTCCACGTGCCCGTTGGCCTCCGCCTCTGCTCTCTCACCTTGTGCGCATCGCGACCCAGTCGGTGCGCCTCTTGTGGCAGCCGCAGCAGAGAGGAGGTCACTCGTGGTGAGGACGGGGAGCTGTTCTGAGGTTAGCGACACTACTCGTTCGCGTGGGAGGGGCTGGACCAGATGGAGGAGAGGAGGTGGCCGGATGGTGTGGGAGCAGCCCTTGTAGGACATGGAGGCGGAGCGTCGGCGGCGGGAGGTGGCGACGGCGGCCGTGAGTCCCGGTTCGGCTTCTCGCGGCAGCTGCTCTTTCCCTACCACCTCGGTGTCGTGCGGTGCCTCCTCGACGGCTACATCACGGATTCATGGTACACTTCAATTTTCTTTTCCTCTTTTTCCTCTTCCCATCGCCCTCTGTTGGAGTTAATCCGAGACTTAATCAATTAACGTGTTGAATGTTGGAGACATGGAGTTAATCCGAACTTCATCACACTACTACAGAAAACCTCATCACGCACGGTTCGAACCGTCATCACGCATTTTTCCAACCGTGCGTAAAAGTACGTCTGTGATAACGGCGGTTATCACTGAGCGGTTTTGAGCCGCTGCGTGATAAAAGCTATCACGACGGTTCGAAACAAGAGCCGTCAGTAAAATAGTATCACGACGGTTCGAACAAGAACCGCTCGTGATAATCAATTATCACGATGGTTCTTGTTCAACCGCAGCGATACTGCTTTCCTGAGCGGCTCTTGTTCCAAACCGTCTGTGATAGCTTTTTTTATTGCAAAAAAAAAAAAATTGCCATTTTTCATGGATACACTCATACACATACACTGCCATTTCCGAAGCCTCCCAAACATGGATTCATTGATACACATACATAGATTCCCAACTCCTAAGCCATGGATTCATGGATACACACATACACTCGATCATACACAAGTACCAACAGAAGTAGAATCTGGAGGAAAATCTAACAGAAATCTGGATATGAATCTAACACAAGTACCACAAGCTCATACATACAAATCTGGATCTGAATCTAATAGAACCTCATATACAAAAGTACCAACAGACATCGACGTCGGAGGAGGACTGGAGGAGCTCGCGTCGTCGTCGCGAGAGGACTAGAGGAGGTCAGCGTTGGTGTCGGCGTCGACTCTCAACTGTTGGGGAGGAAGACCATGTCGAAGGTTGGGGACTGCGGGAGCAAGGGAGGACCGGAGCCTGGAGGTGTAGCAGGGGCCAGGGAGCTGCGGGAGGACCGGAGGAGCAGCTACCAGCCGGAGCTCGGAGGAGGACTGCCGGAGCAAGGGAGGGCCGAGCCGGAGGAGGACCGGATCGCGGGAGTGCGAGATCGAAGCGCCCGAGAGGAGGTCGGCCATAATATATAAGGACATATTTTGCCTCCCGCGCACGCGTTCAAAATTTTCAAATTCCCGCGGCTGCGAATCACGACCGGTTTCATACAAAAACCGTCGGTGATGACAAATCACGACGGTTAGTATCACGAACCGTCAGGATAGTAACTTCATCACGACGGTTCTTAATACGAACCGTGCGTGATAAATACCTCATCACGCGGTTGGTATTAAGAAGAGCCGCGTGATTTGGATTTACTATGGCTTGGAATTTTTCTTACTCTCATTTTACCATGACTTAAATTTTCCTTACTCTGATTTTACCATGACTTGAATTTTCCTTACTCTCGATTTTACCATGACTTGAAATTTTCCTTACTCTCTGATTTTACCATGATTTTCCTTACTCTAAGCCATGGTATACCATGACTTGGAATTTTCCTTACTCTAAGCCATGGTATCTCTGATTTTACCATGAATTGGAATTTTCCTTACTCTAAGCCATGGTATACCATGACTTGGAATTTTCCTTACTCTAAGCTATGGTATCTCTGATTTTACCATGACTTGGAATTTTCCTTACTCTAAGCCATGGTAAAATCATAGAGTAAGGAAAATTCCAAGCCATAGTAAAATCAGAGAGTAAGAAAAATTCTAAGTCATGGTAAAATCAGAGAGTAAGGAAAATTTAAGTCATGGTAAAATCAGAGAGTAAAGAAAATTTAAGTCATGGTAAAATCAGAGAGTAAGGAAAATTCCAAGCTATAGTAAAATCAAAATCACAGACGGTTGTTAATCCCAACCGTCTGTGATGAGGTAGTTATCACTGACGGTTGGTATCACGAACCGTCTGTGAAGTATCATAGACGGTTCGTTATACTAACCGTGCAGCGATGAGTGTCCTCATCACGACGGCTCCTTCTACCAACCGTGCGCGAACACGGCGGTTGGTAGAAGGAGCGTGCTCATGATGAGGACACCTTCGCTGCGGTTCTTATTATGAACCGTCTGTGAAGTATCACAGACGGTTGGTAATAAGAACCGTCTGTGATGAGGCACTATCACAGACGGTTCTAAAGGGAACCGTCTGTATAAGTTCAATACAGACGGCTTCTTTGAAACCGTCTGTGATGAGGCGTCCAGTATGACCTGTTTTGTAGTAGTGATCAACGTCTTGTCCGAGTCTTCTGAGTAGCGGCGTAGTGCGTGCGTTGTGCTAGTGGCAGATGTAGCTGCATGCGTGCGTGCGTTAGTGGCTGATGTGTACTAGTACGTTTTAAAAGAATAAAAGAGACCCCCACAACAGAAGACTATAAAGGGGGAATTTTTTTGTTAAAAAAAAATCGGTCTCAACTAACCGAACTGAGAATCACTCCATGGCCAACTAACTAACAAACCAACTGTACATTATCTCTACTAACACATGCAAAGTTAACCACGTGCATTGACTCAACTAAGTCATGCATCACGTCCAACAGTTGGCGTGTACTACTAAATGCAAACACAAATACTTGTACCAAATGCATGCACATCTCAACTCTAACTTGCATGACTCCACTAATGCACAAGACTGACAACTAGATACGTGGTCAAGATTATTTCCAACACCCTCCCCTGAGATCCCCTCCCCTACCTCCTCTCCAACCTCCTCGACCCTGCCTCCATCACTACCGTCGCCGAGCCACTTTGTCTCGCCTCCTGCTCCTTCCCCGTATGCGTGTACAGAAACAGGCGTGTGTGCCGCGTGCGGCATGGATGGGTGACGGCGGCACGCGAACCAACGTGCCATGCCGTGCCTCGCCGGCGGTGTATGTGTCGGCACGGCATAGCCTGGGGAGCTCACCATGCCGTGTGGTGCCGCCGTGGCCTACAGCCTGACTCCCACCTCTAGCTTGGTGCATGGTGCGATGTGTCATCATGTTTCTCCGTCTTGATGTGCCTCTTGGCCGGGCTCTAGCTCCAGGTATTAGAATGTATAGCATGTGTAGGGGTGTAATCGGAGCAGATACGGACGGATATGGCTCGTCCTATATCCTATTATGTATTTTTTTTTCTCAGAGTCGGAGTCGGACACAGATAGTCTCATATACACATTTCTTCATCCCGTATTCGCTCCGTGAGCATTCGGTCGGTCAACCGGACAGAAATTATCCGTTTCTTTTGCACCCCGACACAGGACATTAGACAGTATGAGTGCAAATCAGAGCGAACGCATATAGACTAATCGCTGAGATATCGAACGAAAAACACTCAATATTCCCTGCCTACTTAGATACATCGTCCCACCTATCTGTTATCTTGTTCCTAAGTGAAGTCACAACAGACTTTCCTCATACCACCTGATATACGGATACATACATACGGATATTGTTTATCTTGTATTCTATTCCATATTTTTTCCTCGGAGTCGGAGTCGCACACTAATAGTATCGGATACCCATTGTTCCATCCTGTATTCACTATGTGAGCATTCGGTCGGTCAGGAATTATCTGCTCCGTTTGCGCTCCTAAGCATATTTACCCTGCATGATGTATATCTTGATTTGATATTGTTTGATAGCGTTTTGTTCCTCTAGTCTTGTATAATTGGAACCTATCTGTACATATGATACACTATACCTTGTATATATTGAATCAATGGAATGCCATCCATTCCCAAACTCACACAAGGCTTATATGGAGAAGCCCGAGCTGCATGGCACAAACAGGTAAGTCCAAGTCCAGAGCCCAGCTCCTGAAGAGCCTCGAAAAATTTGGAGCCTGGGTTACGTTGAATGATCGACCAACTTCGTTGGATTCGGAAGATCATGAGAGCAGAGATCCCATTCTTACACTCGTCGTCGTTCAACGCGCCACTGTTGAATTTGTCCTGCCGCTAGCCTGTGCCGCGCCACCTGACCGATCCGTTGCGCAAACGCCATATTCACTGCACTGCCGGCTTGATCAGTTGTGCAGCTAGGCTGATCCACCGCATCTAATATGTCGTACCATCGTCCGATTGGGCGCCCATTACTGGTCCAATCCGCGCCACCACCGACTATAGTTGCCGCGGTCATCGAATAGAGAGAGTATCTGGGGATTGTGATCGGTGAATGACCGGCTGTCTATGCGCTTGTGACGGAATTTCAAATAAACTAAATTGACGTTTTCTATGTAGTCGCAGTACTAAAAGTAATAAATATGTTACAACTAACCCAAATGATATTAAGCAAATTTATGTTGAAAACATACCAAGATTTATTTTCTGATAGTAGGGTGCCCATGCAATAAGAAGGAATCCCAACTAAACCAAATTGGTTTTTTCTATGTAGCCATAGTACTAAAAGTAACAAATGTGTTACAACTAACCCAAATGATGTTGTGCAAATTTATGTTGAGTATATATCGAGCATTTCTTTTCTGAAAAGTGGGACACCCCGTTCCATTGAACATAAAACTGAACTGGAAAAAAGAGAGTAGAAATTGAGTTTGCAAAAACTGAAAGAAGATAACCAAGAATGGAAAGCTCCTAACTAACCCTGCACACGCCAGAGCATTCATGTGGACGTCATTGTGGCTTCAAAAATGAAACAACGTTACTCACTGATGCCCGTGCTTTCATGTGCTGCCGCGCAGCTGCTTGAAATTTCATTGCTCCTGCTCAGCCCTTTCTGAAGCACATCTCTACTGTGGTTGGCACCCCTCTACAATTCATCTTCTCTCTCCACAAGTCTAGTCGAACTTGTCTCACCGGCTGTCGCGTGCCACTGGCCGTCTGCAACCAACGTTGTGGCCAACACGCCGCATCCTGTCTGCCATGCACATCACCATGGTTGGCTCGTCAAGAACCTTGTTCACATAACGGTTGGTGACATTGAAAGCTAGCTGCAGATAAAAATAGAACTCAAATCTATCAAGAATCTATGGAAGGTAAGCATGGAATGGCAAGTGGTAATTAGTGGTATGCTATTTTTTCCGCAGTGCTCACCATCCACGAACCTTCGGAAGAGAAGTAGGGTCTTGAGGATAAGAAGGTGAGGTCTGGGATGACGTCTCCGACGGCAACTGGACGCCGCCGCCGCCGCACTAATCACAGCGCCCGAGTCCACCATCACCGTGCCCGCCCAAGGTTGCCGCATGTGCTCGTCTCCTGGGCCACGCTGCCGCTGTCCTTGTCGCTTCGGTCATGTGCTTGCAATGGCATGGACAGAATGTTACCAACCTTCTTGCAAATACTTTGCTTCACAGGTTCAACAGCAAAATCTCATACAAGTTTGATGAAGTATAAAGAGGACAGACAAGAAGGAGGTGAGATATTCAGAGAAAGGGGCAGGGTACAAGAGGTTCAGAAGTTACATCATCCATGATTCTCTCAGATACGGTTTACCGTGCTTTATACCCCCAGCTATCTGGTCTGCATGGTGGGGCTTCCTATCCATATTGTCTACGTCGGTGCCCAATCATCTGGTCCACTCTTCTGCCGGAAACCATTTGCTGCGTTCTCTGGATCGTTTACTCACCCGGCCCGTCTTCCCGTCCGCAAAATGGTCCTGTAGCCCATCTGGCAATGTAACATTCCCTCCCCCTTCAAAACCGGCTTGTCCCCAAGCCGGCGCTAAAGGGAAACGATTCTTCAACTCGTCGGTGTCCTCCCAAGAAGCTTCCGCCAAAGGCGCTCCAGACCATTTGATGAGAGCTTGTGTTCCCGACACTGCGCCTGTTCGGTGCAACCGACTTTGCAAAATTTTCTCCGGTACTCGGTTGTCTTCAGCACCTGGTAAATCCTTCTGTGCTATCTCGTCAGGTGCCAGAGCTTGTTTGAGTTGTGAAACATGAATGACCGGGTGGATGCCACAAGTCGTTGGAAGCTTTAATTTATACGCCACAGCGCCCACTGCTTGCTCCACTTGAAATGGCCCAAAGAATCTGAAAGAAAGCTTGTGATTAGATCGGTTAGCCACTGAGGTTTGAACATACGGCTGAAGTTTAAGGTACACCCAATCTCCCACTGAAAACTGCCGTTCAGATCGCTTTTTATCAGCTTGAGACTTCATGCGCTGCTGAGCACGATTCAAGTGTTGGCGCAATAACTGTGTCATGAGGTCTCGATCTTTCAACCAGGTTGCTAACTCTGGAGATGTACAGGCTGAAGTATCTACAATTCCAAAATGTCTGGGACTATGCCCGTAAAGCACCTCAAACGGCGACTTGCCGAGTAGTATGATATGAGGTATTATGCAAAATTCAGCAAATGCAATCCATTCCGACCACTTGTACGGGCAAGCATGAACATAACATCTCAAATACGCCTCCAGGCACTGATTCACGCGCTCTGTCTGCCCGTCGGTTTGCGGATGATAAGAAGAACTCATCCGCAATTGAGTGTTCAACAATCTGAATAATTCTCTCCAAAGTGTACTCGTGAATATACGATCTCTATCCGAAATCAATGACTGAGGGAGACCATGAAGCTTAAACACATTACTGATGTATGCTTGCGCGACTTGAAACGCCGTGAAAGGATGCGACAGGGGAATAAAATGGGCATAGCGCGAAAACTTATCCACCACCACCATAATGCTATTGAAACGTGCAGACCGAGGTAAGCCTTCAATAAAGTCCAAAGAAACCATTTGCCACGCTTGCTCTGGTACAGGTAAAGGTTGAAGAAGACCGGGGTATTTGACATGTTCGACTTCTGTGTTGCATACCGAAGCGAAGCAACAAACAATTGAATACCCGTTTTCATTCCTGGCCATGCAAAAAGCTTACGCACTCGATTATATGTAACTTGGGCGCGAATGTCCACCGATTGCACTATCATGCATAGTCGGATGATTTTCTTGCATTGGAGTATTGTTCCCGACCCACACACGCCCTTTGTACCGAGAATGCCATCGATCGGGAGATAGTTCGGATGGGTAGATCCTCCACACCGAGTTCGTAATCAAACGTCTGGATCGACATCCGTTGCATATCCTTCAGCTACCTCGGCTAACCAAGTCGGAACACATTGTGAGACCGCTAATGACTCGCTTTGATTCAATGGACGGTCGGCGAGACAATGCATCCGCCGCTTGATTTTCTACCCCTTTCTTGTAAATCAATCGGTACTGCAGACCCAAGAGTTTGGTTAAAGCCTTCTGTTGCCAAGGTGTCGTCAAACGCTGATCATCGAGGTGCACCAAACTCCGTTGATCCGTTCGAATCACGAATTCCCCATGCTGCAAATATTGTCGCCAGTGGTCCACAGCCAAAAGAATAGCCAAACTTTCTTTCTCATAAGTGGAAAGTTTCTGATTACGTGGTCCAAGAGACTTACTAAGGTATGCCAAGGATGGCCACCTTGCATCAACACGGCACCAATGCCTTTGTCCGAAGCATCCGTCTCAATTTCAAATTTCTTTGTGAAATCGGGAGTGCCAACACAGGAGCGTGATCAAAGCCTTTGAGTGCTTGAAAAGCGATTCCTTGTCCGTGTCCACAAAAGACTTCATGTTTCTTGAGCGGTCAGTCAAGGGCACGCTAATCAATCCAAAATGGCGCACAAACTTACGATAATATCCTCGCTAACCTAAAATCCCGAACCTCTTTAGTGCTAGTCGGTGAGGACCAGTGCAAGACCGCTTCAATGTTTCTTGAATCGGTTGCTACTCGACTTTCTTGATAATATGCCTAAATAAGAAAGTTGTTCTTTGGCGAATGAACATTTGGAGCGCTTGATCTTTAGCGATGCTTCTCTAGAATTTCCAGACACCTTTAAGGTAATCACATGAGCTTGCGGTGTGGGATTGTAAATTAATATGTCATCAATAAAGACTAAGACTCCTTTGCGCAACAGAGGAGCTAAAATAGTGTTCATAAGCCCTTGGAAGGTGGCGGGAGCACTTGTAAGACCATAAGGCATAACTCGGAACTCAAAATGTCCATGGTGAGTCTTAAAAGCTGTTTTGTACTCATCCTCCGGCTTCATACGGATTTGGTGATACCGAGCCCGTAGATCAAGACTAGTAAACCATTCGAACACGCTAATTCATCGAAGCGGTTCATCAATTATCGGCAATGGATATCTATTCTTGATAGTGGCGACATTCAAATGGCGATAATCAACACAAAAACGCCACGTGGTCTTTCTTTTGGACTAGCAATGCGGGAGAAGAAAATGGGTCGCAATGGTGAATCACCCCTTGAGATAACATCTCACACTGTTTCTCAATTTCATCTTTAAAGTGGACTATAGCGATATGGCACGAGATTAACCGGTTTAACTCCGGATAATAGTGGTATTGTATGGTCAAACAACCGCTTGGTGGGAGCCCTGTGGTTCAGCAAATAAGTGATCAAACTCGATCGGCAAGGATTGTATGGGTGGTGGTATAGCCAACTTCACTGTCTCCGCCCGACAGACAGACAAAGTTGCGCTGACACTCTGAATATTGCTAAACTCTTCCGTTGGTGAACGAAGCGCACAACATTGTGGTGGGGAGACTTGATGCCATGTAGACACACTTGCTTGTTTGACACTTGAAATGAGAGAGTCTTCTTGAACCAATTTACTGTCATAGGACTATACTGCTCAAGCCAGTCCATGCCCAAAATAATATCATAGCACTCCAAAGGTATTATGCGAAAATTAGTGTGGAAAGTATGGCCCTGAACACTCCAGTGACAGTGAGGTAATTCAGTGACACAATGCAAAATCCTGCCATTGGCGTTACGCACTCGAATTGAAATGAGTCGTTTGAACACCTGACAATAGGTGAGCAAATTTGTCGCTGACAAAACAATGAGAGCTGCCTGAATCAACCAACATGGTAACAACATGACCTTGAACTTCACCTTGTAGTTTGATAGTTCCAGAAGTGTCCTCACTGAGCATGGCGTCTTTAGAGATAGTCATCAAATCTGCATCTACCGTCGACTTTGTATCTTCCTCATGAGAAGGATTCGAATCATTGTTGTGCAGCAATTCCCATAATTCTTCCACAACATGGAGTTGAACCGTCGGTCCACATTTGTGCTCCCGAGACCATCGTTCACCACATGTATAGCACAACCCCTTGGCTCGTCGATAGGCACGAAGAGCAACCAATTTTTCATCTGTAGGAGTTGATCTTATCCCATCACTACTCCTCCGATCATCAGCCTTCACAGGATGTTGTGTTTTGCCTGGTGGTAAAGGAAGAGGTAATGCTGTGCGTAGGACAGAAGGAGCTCCTGACCCTAAATCTCCACGCCGAGGTTCTTTTCTTAAGGATGTCAGAACTTCTTCTTGCAAAGTAGCCAAAGCAATTGCAGTGTCCAAATCGGATGGTCGGTGCAAAATAAGCGCTGATCGAATATCCACTGCAAACCATCAACAAATTGGGTAATAAAAATATAGGATTCGGGATGCATGATGTGCTAGCAAACTATGCATGAGTTCATTGAATTTGTCCGCATACTCGCTCATCGAGGCCGTTTGACGCAGCGATTGAAGTGTCGAACTAGATGTTGCGGTTCTTCACGACCAAATCTATTGCACTGCGCCTCGTGAAAAGTTCCCAAGCGCTCAATTGCAAATGTACCTTGGAAGTCCGCAACCAAAGTAAGGCTCCTCCCGGAAAATACATGGTTGCAAGGTTCACCATATACTCTGGATGCCTGGAACAAATCACAAAGTAATTTTCACATTTGAGTTGCAGATTTTTGGATTTTCACCAGTCAAATTGAGGGAAATCTACTTTCGGTGGTGATGGATGATGATGATATTGTCCACGATGTCGGCGGATCAAGCAAACCCATTAGGCATATCACGAAAACAAATCAGCACCATTAGACATACCGTTGTTCACGGTGATCGCGCCAGAAACATTGTCTCTGGGAGCTTTTTCCGATGCACTAGCTCATCGCGGCGATTGATCACCCCATCTCCTTGGTCTCCGTTGAAACCTGGTGATTCCCTTTTCCATAAGGGTAGTGGATCATCCACCCTTGTCGAATCATGTTTGATATCCGGTGATGGAAGAATTGGTGGCATATTCCCCAATCGTACCGCCGGACCCGAGTTGCGAGAAATCTGAATCATCTGTGATCGAAGTTCGACCACCTCTGCCCGCAACCCATCGACGGATTGCTCCATCTCCGGTTTCCACCTCTGTAGTTCCAGCACTGCAGGCTTCGTCTCTTCCACCGTAGCTTGGATGGCTTCGCTCCGAACCTCCAACTTTTTGAGGGCTTCACTCTGCGCCATGATCGCTTTGGTCAGTTCCGCTAACTGAAGATCCATCTCTTGCGATCGAATCTGTGCGCGGGTTCGATAGCGTGGAGGATCCAGGATTTGAGAGGGCTCTGATACCAATTGTTACCAACCTTCTTGCAAATACTTTGCTTCACAGGTTCAACAGCAAAATCTCATACAAGTTTGATGAAGTATAAAGAGGACAGACAAGAAGGAGGTGAGATATTCAGAGAAAGGGGCAGGGTACAAGAGGTTCAGAAGTTACATCATCCATGATTCTCTCGAATCGGTTTACCGTGCTTTATACCCCCAGCCTATCTGTGCGCATGGTGGGGCTTCCTATCCATATTGTCTACGTCGGTGCCCAATCATCTGGTCCACTCTTCTGCCGGAAACCATTTGCTGCGTTCTCTGGATCGTTTACTCACCCGGCCCGTCTTCCCGTCCGCAAAATGGTCCTGTAGCCCATCTGGCAATGTAACACAGAAGTTCGTGCGGACAGTAGCTGCAACTGCGATGGCGGCCTCGTCGCCCATCCCTGTCCGCCATTGGCTGTAATCTACGTGACGTCGTCGCGCCAGACTCGGATCCTTGACACCGCTAGCAATGTCCCCATGTTGCTGCTTGCCTTCGGTCACTGACGAGGGCCAATGCCGCAGCGTCCGCATGCAGGGCCGCATCCATCGTCGGCTACGCCGGCCATGCATCCATATGCTTCCTCCACCTCCCGCACCGCCACCCGCGAACACCAATCCTCCATCGCCAGACATCCGATCTTGTGCCGTGGCGTCGTCCACAGTAGATTGGAAAACATAATTTACAAAACGATGGGAGGAGGCCTGAGACGGCGTGGATCGTGGCGTGAGGGGAGGGGAGAGGGGATCAAGAGGAAAATGCTCGAGGAGGGATGGATGATGGGGGACGTGGGCACGGAGGCATGTTGCCGATAACGAGAATGGCGGCGAGACGGTTTTCACTCAAAGGGGAGAGGAACCCACGTATCGGTGTGGACGGTGGACCATAAAAAAATCGCCAACAACTGGGTAGGTTTTATTTTAGTGGAAGAATCGAGAGGGGTACACGACTTTGGGTGGGAAGATCGTCCCATACGGGGTAAACTTCGTTTTTTATTAGTTGAGATAAGCATTAGTAAATAATAGCATCATTAAAAAATTATTCAGTACAAAGTTATAGGGCAATTCATTAAGAGTGAAACCCAATAATAGAAGTAATGCATGTTACACTGTTAGCTATATGAACTGGAAAATGGGACAGCAGATGTTATCTTGGTGGCAATTCCTCTCTGAATGTATCAGTGATGGCAGTTGTACATGCATATGTTCCCGATTATACTCATCCTACTACTACAAACTGCCTGCATTCTGCAGGAGCAAAACCATTAGTAAGTAATGGCTTGGTTCAGAAGACAATTAGCAGGCATAAAACTAAATTAATCAAGAAGGTGTACTGACAAAAGGGGCTACACTGACAATCCAAAATGAAGTATATTTCCCTACATCAGGCCATGTCAGCATCGAATTAGAGCTTCTGGACAAAGCTACAATTCGTGGATTAGCTTCATCTGATTTTTTGTGCCCTTCGTAACCTAGGTAAAACTCCTGCATATTTAGTCATAAGCCCAATTAACAAGTACCACACGAGATCACCTCACATACCCAATTTTGCATTGCCTCATCCGATCATTAACACCCAATGGACCACAATGAAACCAAGAAGCTGCATGAATATAAGTGGTGTAAGAAGGAATGCAACAAATTTGGCATAATATTGTGTTGGCTAATACAATAATGATCACCTCGTCTACCACAAAAGGCAAGAATACTGTGGATACAAGGTCTGGCCGGAGCGGGATCTAGACACTGATGCCGTTGAGAGAAGCTGAGAGATACTCCTGTTGGAATTCTAACAGGAGAAGCAATGAAGGAAGAGGAAAGAATAGTATATTCTTACAGAAGCTTTATTGATCTTGTCAAGTTATTACAAGCTTAGCTTATATGAAATCGATGGGCTGTATACATATTTATAGAGGTGTACAACCGACTCAAATCAACTACCGACTAAGTGTACAGCTCAATTCAATCACTAGCTAACTCATGTTTCAGCTCATGATACAACTCATCCATGTTAATAGTAAAAGTAGACACAACTCTTTACCGTCATTGATTGCGTTACAACTCATGGTGATGAAGCTTCCAGTTTGACAGTGCACCAATAAAACTCTAGTTTGCTTTCTCTATATTAATTACTTCTTGGCTTATATAGCAGCATTAGCTAGAAGGCTCAAAAACCATTGCCGACATGCATACAAATTCAATTTGACTTTTCCAAACTCAAGAGAATAAATTAACATCTAACAATCTCCCCCCTTAATTTATTTTCTTGAGACACAAATTAGTTCTCTGTTACGAATAAATTTTTCTCTAGACAAAACTTTAGTAAAAATATCCGCCATTTGTTGATCTGTACGATAAAATTCTAGTTTAACTTATTGGTGCTCAACTGCTTCTCGAATGTAGTGATATTTAATTGCAATATGCTTGGTTCTATCATGACTGACCGGATTCTTACTTATTGCAATGGCTGATTTGCTATCACAATAAATTGTAATTGGCTCATGTTGTTTTTCGCCGATATCTTCAATTATTCTCCTCAACCAAACTGCTTGTGAGATAGCTCGGGCTGCTGCCATATACTCTGCTTCGGCTGAAGACAAAGCTACTATATTCTGCTTTTTTGTTGACCAAGACTATATACCTGAACCAAGCGAAAAAGCATATCCTAACATACTTTTCATGTCGTCAAGACATCCTGCCCAATCACTATCTGTGTATCCGATTAGTTTTGAATCTTCTATTGGCTTGTACTAAATGTCATAATCTGATGTTCCTTTGACATATCATAAAACTCTTTTTGTAGCGAAAAAATTTAATTGACTTGGGCTACTCATGTACCTTGATAACAACTTGGTGGCAAACATAATATTTGGTCGTATCATAGTCAAGTATAACAAGCTTCCGACTAAACTTCTGTAAACTGTCGAATCTGCTTTATTTGCTCCATCTTTTACCTTCTGTTTCTCGTTCGGCATCAATGGGGTTGCAACTGATTTGCAGTCATGCATTTTGGATTTCTTCAAAATGCTTTCTGTGTACTTTTTCTGAGATATGAAAATGCTAGTATCATTTTGGCATATTTTTATACCTAGAAAATAATATAGCAAACCGAGATCACTCATTTCATAAGTCTCCATCATATCCTTTTTTAATTCTTGCATCATCTTTTCACAATTACCTGTATATATCAAGTCATCGACATATAATGAGATAACTAGTATATCCGTATATACCTCTTTTCTTGATATATAAGGTAGGTTCACTCTCGTTTTTCTCAAATTCTTTCTGCATGAAGAACTTGTCGATTTGACTGTACCATTCTCTTGGTGCCTGCTTGAGGCCATATAATACTTTCTTAAGCTTGAACACCTTGTTTTTCCCCCTTCAACTAAAAATCCTTCTAACTGCTCGACATAAATCTATTCTTCGAGATAGTCATTTAAAAATGCCGATTTAACATCAAATTAATATAACTTCCACTTCTTTTGAGCTGCTAGAGAAACAACTATTCGTATTGTCTCTAGACTTGCAATAGGAGCATATGTCTCATAATAGTCAACACCAGGTTTTTGCTTAAAGCCTATCACCACAAGTCTTGCTTTATATTTTTGAATTGAGCCATCTGGGTTTAACTTTGACTTATAAACCCATTTGACTCCAATAACTTCTCGATCCTTGAGTCGATTAACTATGTAGATTAATTATCTCCCAAGTGTTATTCTTCTCAATCATATGAATCTCATCTTCCATGGGATTTACCCAATTATGGTGCTTTTCTGCTTCTTCGAAGCTTTGTGGTTCAATAACAGAGAAACCACATGACTCACATATTTCTGCTAGACTCCTTACTCGTCGTGGAGCTGATTCCGACGTACTCAACTGCTCACCAACACTCGGGCTTGAGCTAGTACTCAAGTTTGAACTCGAACTTGAGTCATCTTGACTTGGAGCACCACCTTGCTCTTGTTGCTCAACTGAAACTTGCGGTTGGCCTAGTGAGATAACCATTGTCGGTATCAACTGATTCTTTTGAACCTTAGCAGCTTCCTAATCCCAGGAAGCCTTCTCATCAAAGATCACATTTCTACTAATTATGTTCTTCTTCTTTTCCAAGTGATAAAGCCTATATCCTTTAGTGCCATCAGCATAGCCGACAAATATACAACAAACACTCTTATCATCAAATTTAACTTGCCTTTGAGCTAGTACTTGGGCATAACAAACAGAACCAAATACCTTCATATGACTAACTACTAGCTTCTGACCACACCATGCTTCAAATGGTTTGCGATTTAGAACTGCCTTTGTTGGGCTTCTATTCAAAATATAAATTGTTGTATTTACAGCTTCTGCCCAAAATGATTTAGGCACACCTTTATCATCAATTGTTCGATTTTTTCTTTCAGCAACACCATTTTGCTGAGGACTGTAGGTTACTGTCAATTGCCTTCAAATACCAGTATTATCACAATATTTCTCGAATTCTTTTGAGATATACTCGCCACCTTGATCACTGCGAAGTACTTGAATTTTTCAATTGCTTTGGTTTTCTACCATAGCCTTGAATTTCTTAAACACTTCTAGTGCTTCTAACCATTTTCTTAGAAAATAAACCCATGTCATCCTTGTATAATCATCAATAAAAGTGATAAAATACCAATTCTTGCCTTCTGACATAGTTGGTATTTTTCCAACATATCATTGTGCACTAACTCCAAAGGTGTACGTGCTCGCCAAGCTCCTACATGCGGAAAAGATGCCCGGATTTGTTTGCCGAAAATACAACCTTCACATGGATCAAATATCAAATTAATGAATGGTAAACCTTGTACCATACCTTTGGTTCTAAGCAGCTTCAAGGCTTTGTAGTTGAGATAGCCAAATCTCTTATGCCATAATTCAGAATTATCACCAACCTCACTATGTAAAGCCAATTGAGTAGGATAACTCATTTTCAGAGAAAAATTCCTATTTTTCTCTATATCCGCCTTTGCTATAAGATGGTTCCCATTCTTACAATCCAGTATATTGTAAGAAAAATATTCAAAATGAACAGCATACCCATGTTCTAGCAGTTGCCCAACACTAAGCAAATTCTGCTTCAAATCGGGTACCAATAAAACTTCTCAAATAATTTTTTGACCAACTTCCATTTGGACAGCTATACTACCCTTACCTTCTGATTAGGCTAAAGAACCATTTCCCATGTGAATCTCGCCTGGTATGATGAGTCAACATCTTGAAATGTATCCCGATTGGAAGACATATGGTTTGTACAACCACCGTCCACAATCCAAGTATCCTCTTTTTCATCTTGGACAATTTGGCAAGAATAAACTGCCCCTTCTGAATTTTCTTCTTCTTCTGAAAAATTTGCCCGATTGTTATCTCAGGTTCTACAATATTTGGCAATGTGTCCTTGCCTTTTGCATTTATTGCAAGTCATCTTCTTCCAGCACCTATCTGTAGTATGATTAGACTTTTTGCAAATATCACACCAAAATTTAGAACTAGTCGTATCTATTTCTCTTTTATCTTCGACTGGCTTCTTCTGAATATTTTTCTTTGGATCACCTTTTCTTTGATAATTTCCATCATTTTTTGAATTGTATAGGATTTGAAACTCAGCTTTGACTGGAAGGCGCTTTCAACTTAACTCCTTGCTCGCTGTAGCTTCCTTTCTTCATGAGATTCTAATGAACTCATTAGTTGTTGCACAATAAGGGTTGCCAAATCCTTCGACTCCTCCATTGCAGAAACAATATACTTAAACTTTTCTGGTAAACTGATCAAAATTTTCTCAACAATCTTTTGATCAGTAATCTCTTCACCGTAAGTGCGCATCTGGTTCACCACCTCGATGACCCTCGAGAAGTAATCCTTTATCTTCTCGGACTCCCTCATCTGCAGATTTTGAAACTGCCTTCGCAAAGTTTGTAGCTTTACGACTAAAACTTTTTGCGGAACCTTGAAACTCCTCCTTTAACTTATCCCAAGCTTCCTTTGACTTCTTGGCGCTGATAATCCGTGGAAACAAGCTTTCTGCAACACCTTGTTGAATCAGAAACAAGGCCTTGGTGTCCGTCATCTGGTTCTCAACCAGAGTTTTCTTCTGCTTTGGTGTAAGAACATCTCCAGCAGCATACTCTTTGTAGCCATTCTCCACAATATCCCACAATCCTTGCGATAGTAACAACGTCCGCATCTTGATGTTCCACATATTGTAATTCTCTCCTGAGAATAAGGGAATCATCGACTGCACCATTCCGACGCCTGAACTCGAAGCCATTGTTGGAACTCTAACAGGAGAAGCAATGGAGAAAGGAGAAAGAGTAGTGGTATTCTTACAGAAGCTTTATTGACCTTGTCAAGTTATTACAAGCTTAGCTTATATGAGATGGGCTGCATACATATTTGTAGAGGTGTACAACCAACTCAAATCATCTACCGACTAAGTGTACAACTCAATTCAATCACTAGCTAACTCATGTTACAGCTCATGATATAACTCATCCATAATAATAGTAAAAGTTGACACAACTCTTTTACCGTCATTGATTGCCTTACAACTAATGGTGATGAAACTTCCAATTTGACAGTGCACCAATTAAACTCTGGTTTGCTTTCTCTGTATTAATTACTTCTTAGCTTATACGGCAGCATTAGCTAGAAGGCTCCAAAAACCATTACCGACATGCATACAAATTCAATTTGACTTTTCTAAACTCAAGAGAATAAATTAACATATAACAACTCCCAGCAAGCAGGAGGTGCAGATCTATGTGGGTGCCGCCGTTCACCTAACATGTGTCACTCGGGCACTCGACGCCGCTGTCGCGGGGAGGAAACTTATCGGCAGTTCTTTGTACGGCGAGGATATGATATGAGCATAGGAGGACTCCTCTGTTAGGACCGTATTTTGCAAGGAGGGTGAGATCGTCGTCTATTTTGCTTGAGTCGACGCCGCTCTGGTGTCGCCGCGGGATATGGAGCATGCTCCTCGTCGGACAATAGGATTCACCGCCTAACACACGAAGCGCCTTTTCTCTGCAGAAAAGACCTAATCAGCACTGAAACCAAATTTGGGAATTAATCCTTCCACAAACATACATTCGAGTGAAGTGTCTTCGCAAAAAAATAGGATTGGATATCCCATGCTGGCAAAAGATTCAAGGGACCCATCGAGCGGAAAATACAAATGGGTACATAGAGCAATGATATGGATCTTGCTGTGAACCTGAATAGAAATTGTTCACCTTGTGATTCCATTCGTCCTGCAGCGATCCCATCTCAAGATCTCATCGATCAGACGTCGTCATGATCGAATCAGTTGGCGGCGGCGGCGGCGAGTCTACCATGGACCTACTGATCGATTGTTGCCTGCGTTAAAAAAATTGGGATGCTTGTAGGTGACGTGTGAAAGAACATTTATATCAAGAGGTGGTTATGCGGATTGGATTGGGTTCAATTATGAGAAGAAAAGACCCAGTAATGTGGCCTTCTGCTCACTCACGAAATAGCACGCATCTCCATCCGACTTCGTTGGTTTTTTACGTATATTGGGGATGTAACGATTTCTCGATGCGCAGGATAAACCCCCCTTTTTTTGTTAGTTACAAGATATAAGATATTAGGGGAGGATTGAACGAGAAAGTGTAAAGAATCTTCAGGGGTGAAATTGTCAAAAATGTTTTTTTTGGGCTATTTTGGAGCCGAAATTTGAACCAAACACCCCCACAACTTTTAAGGCTTTAGCTTCCTCAGCTCTAAATGGGCCGACATGGTGCAGGAGAGAAAGCGGTGCTTTTGATGTGCACCGTTGATTGCCCGATCAGACGGCCGAAAATACATACAAGCTTACACCCCCGCTGGAATCTGGATCACTGGATGGCTTGATCCGCTTTCTACTTTTGAGTCGAGTCGGCTAGGGCGCAGAAGCAAAAGCCCCAATCCCCAACCCCAGCGCCTCCGCCTCCGTTCTTCGTCGTCCGCCTCCGCCTCCGCCGACGTTCTTCGTCGTCCGCCTCCGCCTCCGCCGCGCTCTGCTCTTCTCTCCGGTCACCGAACCACCGGAGGCTGCCTCCATGTCTCAGAACAACCCCTCCCAGCTCCTTCCCTCAGGTGCGCAAAAGAATCTCGCTTTATCTCGCACACTTGTTGCGATTTCCTAGTTCCGTTGATCTAGTTTCTTGGGTTTGAGTTTTTGACTCAACTGTTTGAATCTGTTCATGTGTGACCGCGCGCGCGCGCCTGTGCAAACTGGTCGGATGAGCAGAGCTGATTGACCGGTGCATCGGGTCCAAGATTTGGGTGATCATGAAGGGGGACAAGGAGCTCGTCGGCACCCTCTGCGGGTTCGATGTCTACGTGAACATGGTCCTCGAGGACGTCACTGAGTAGTACGTCCAAATCAACCAAACCCTGAATCCTAGTTTTTTTAGATCGTTCCACCGTTTTTTTTGTTATTTCACAATTTTGGGGAAATTCTGGTTTCTTTCGATTGAATTCTCAGATTAGTTTAGATCAGTGTCTCACATGGCTATGGCAAAAGTTTTTGGGTACAAAGCAGCAGCAGTGTCAAACCTGTGCTCAGAATGAAAATTATGTCGAAAATTTAGGGAAAAAAAGTAGGAGTTCCCCTGAATTAACAAACAGTAATACTATCCATCTTATGTCTGATTGCTCTAAACTTGTGCGATGCGTCATCTGATCTCTCGTATATATAGCACGAGCTACTCTCATCAGTATATTTGATATAACACGAGCTACTCTCATCAGTATATTTGATATAACACGAGCTATGGTTTGACATTGTAGTAGATATAACATGGGCTATGATGCAGCTGGTGTCACGGTGTAGCTCACATGGACACTTGCTTCCGAAGATGTTGCAGCAGTGCATGTGGTGTGAGGCACCGTTTGCACTTGCTGGAGTACTGGCATGCTCGTCATTGTAGTTGATATTAACTTCTTGGGGGATTTTGTTGATAGCAAATTGCATTAGGGTATGATTTTTTTTTCATGATTTGTTGATAGAACATGACACAGGATAGAATGAAGATAGACAAGACTAGGAAGAAGGCTGGAAGGGAGTTGGTCATGTACAAAAGGAAACTATTTTTTTGTTGCATATTGTCTCGACTCTCGAAAATGTTGTAGTTGTTCTTTACAGATATCGGCAGTAGTTTCGCACGAATGCTGCACTAGTTTTTCATTGATGTTGCATTTGTTTGTAGGAATGTTGCACTTGTTCTTGACAGACAGTGCAATAGTTTTTCATGGTTGTCGCACTTGAACATGTTGCAGTAGTTTTTCACAAATTATCGCACTAGTTCTTTACAGATGCTGCAGTGGTTCTTCACGAATGCTGCACTAGTTCTTCAAAGATGTTGCAGTGTAGAATTTTCAATAGAAAAATGCATAAACTAGTGTGGGGACCAGGATTTGCATCCAGAACCCTCTATGTATTCTGAGATACTCCGATGATCAATAGCCAGCTCATATAGTACAGCTATCGGTGAATATCACATCCACACAAGCACATACATAAACAAGAATATCACATCCACACAAACACATACATAAACGAGTACTTAATTATTACAGAACATGGTAAATAGGCCTTAGGGCCAAATGTTTACATGACAGACCGACAGGCCAACAAGTTCATAGTAACAAAGTAACGGTGTAAAGTAGTAGCAGCGGAAAGAACATCAAAAGAGCGGGGCCTCTATGCATTGCCACAGGCAACCGACTGGGGCTAGGACCTAGTTATCGCTGTCTTCATTATCCCTATAGCCGGATCCATAGAAGTATCCATGCACCGGGTCTTCTGCCTCATAGTCTGAATCCATATATTTGAGCAACTATGAGTACGAAGGTACTCAACAAGCCCTCACCACAAATGCAAGTATATAGATACAAGGCTTCCAAAAGAGGGGTTGTATGTTTATTTTAGCACAAAGCTAGTTTGTTCAAATACTATAATTATTTTTCCAAACCCATGACTTAGCATGTTGAACTTCAAAACTAAAGATTTTTTTTGTATAAGCGTTTATTATCTTGACCATGCTTAAGTAGCATAACCTGATTCCCGGCGACCATGCTTAACCAGCATGTCGTAGTTCCCGACGGCCATGCTTAACCAGCATGCCGCAATCCCAGAGACCATGTCCCAGCGACCGTGCTTAACCAACATGTCGTAGACTCGGCGACCATGCTTAACCAGCATGTCGCCATTCCCAGAGACCATGCAACCAACATGACTCAAACCCGGCAACCATGCTTAACCAACATGACTCAAACCCGGCAACCATGCTTAACCAACATGTCGCCGTTCCCTATGACCATGCTTAACTAGCATGTTGCACACCACAACCACCATGTTTTACTTCACAATTTTAATTTAGTAAAACTAACTAGTGAGACTTTTCGCACAATGCCCATAACCGGGGGTGTGGCTATTCGAATAGATTTAACACCATGCAGAGGTTGTATAACTTTACCCACAAGATAGGATCAACTCATAATGCCAGCCTTGACACACTTCTTTGGGCATGCGGCGGAGATGATCGTAATAAGGCTTCTCCAAATCCCAATTCCGATACTAGACCCGCTCTGGCGGGTAAACCCTTCAACACTGGGACAGTGACCGTTACAGGGCACCCCTAGAATGCCCTTAACCAGGAACATTTTCAACGAGGGGCCCTCCGTTGTTAGGGAGTCACGGCCCTTCTCGAATGCATAAGTAACCAGGGCGCGAGTTTTCATACTGAAAACTAAGTAAAGTAATTGGTCAGGTCTATCCCATACTAGACTTGTGGTTGCATGACTTAGTAGTTTAGAATGTAGCACATGATTCGGTCCTTAGTCGACTCAAGCGAGACAATCCACAAACCCTCATGTGCACACTGCACAGATCTCATACCAACCACTCGCTCAAGTCTCCACCATTTATAAATACATTTTTCTGTTTCCAGTGGTAACCCATGTTACCACACTATGATTCAATTATATTCAAATTCTTGTTATGGTGATGTTTGTGTCCTATTTATGTTCAATTACTAAGTAATGTCTAAGCACAACCAATAGTCATTTTTGTTTAACCAATGATAGTTTTACTCATGTAATAATCATCCTTAAGGTGACAAGGTATAAGGGTTATCAACAATCAAGGAGGGGAATAATAATAATCAACCTTTGGCATAGCTAGGTATTAACCTTCAACATAGCATTTCATAAATAATAATAAACATACAAGGAATACTTTGAATTGAAATATTGTGCATTTGAATTGTAGGTTCAACATGATCAATAGTAAGGATTTGCCTTGCTCAAATGTGGATTGATCTGGTCTTGGCTTGAAGCGATTGGCGAAGTCTTCGGCGGTGTTTGAATCTATTTAACGCAAAAACGACGACTTTGAATAAACACTTATAACACAAATAAATTCAAATGAACTCCAAAAATTATGATTTTGGTACTGTTAGAAAGATCTTGAATTTAGATGAATTTAGAAACAAAAAAAATCATTTGGATTTAAAATGAGGGAAAATGAGCTCTCCAAAGTTTGATCCGAGAGGAAATCCCAGAAAATCTTGATAGGTGGGTACCACTGGAATTTCTTTTTAAATTATTTTATTAAGGAAAATCTATTGTCATTGACAAGTGGGGTCCACCGGGGTTTTAATTTCTTTTCTAATTTTTTTATTCGGGAAAATCCTGAGAGTGACAGGTGGGGTTGCGGACTTATGGTCCATATGGACTCGGTCCATGCGGTTGCGCACGGGGCTTGGGGCCCACTCGACAATGGCTAGGGCATATAGACTAGATCTATGCACTGGTTACTAAACCCTACAGATTAATTAATTTCCTAGTGGCATCGGGCCCACATGTTATACTCATTAACTCACTAACATTAACTAATCGCCGGTTTTAACTAACCACGGTCACGTGGCGGCGCCACGTCATCATCCTCAGAACAGAGGAGTGATGCAAGGGAGCCTGCAAGGGAGCTAGGGCGCTCGGGTTTGAGCTCGTCGTCGGCGAGGTGGGGCACGTCGACCTCTTGGGACTGGCAAAATGGGATGCGGCGGCACGGGTGACGCTATTGGTTGTGGCGGCGTGTCGGGAGGTGGGCCGAGGCGGCGGTGCGAAGGCAAGGTTGGTCTGCGAGCTATCATGCGCGTTGGAAACTACGCAACAAAGCCAAAAGCTAGCAACTAAGGCTCAAGTGAGCAACTATGTGCTACTGGGGTGCTATACACGGTGGCGACGTAACTAGAAGGTGCTTGGGACGGCTAAGTCTATGGTGGCCGGTGGTGAGGAAGAAGGAGCTCGCGATGACGGGTTACAGAGGCTAAGGAACTACACCATCTAGCCTAATAAGTTTACGGAAGCTAGGGACATGATATGACATGAAGAAGAGAGGAGAAGGCTTACCAGAGGCGGAGCAGAGGAGTTGGAGCGTGGCGGTGGCACTGTACCGACGCCGAGGAAGAAGAGGGCTCCGGCGGCTCTGGTGCACAAAATGGATGAAGAAAGTGGGCACCAGCAAGAGAAAATCGAGGCGAACTCAAAGGACATGACCTTGAAAGTCGAAGCTCACCGGGACGGGCGGAAATTGGTGGTGATGGTGAGGAAGGCGACAGATCTGATGCGCGGTAGTTGGCGCGTTTCGGGTGCTTGAGCGGGAGAGAAGGATGGAGACTGGAGGGGAAATGCAGAGGAGAGTGAGGTGGTCACGGTGAAATGCAGTGGAAATGTTTGAGCAGGAGAGAAGGATGGTGGCGCTCACGGTGCGGCTTTTAAAGGAGAGGAGAGGGTAGGAGAAGGCGACAATGAGGTGGCCGTCCCGACGATTTCTCGCGAATGCGTGGGCTTTAATGGCCGGCGAGCTGGCGTGGAGGCTGTGTGCTCGAGGCCTGCTGTGGCAGAGGAAGAGAGAGAGAGAGAGAGACCGACCGGGCAGGGAAGACGATGAATAGGGTGCGTTGACAGGTGGGGTTGGGGCCGAGGCCATTGGCAGCGAGAGCGGGCGAACGGGTGAGTTGGCACAGAGCTGGGCTAGCATAGCTAGCTGGCTGGGCCGCGCGCGAGGGAAGAAAATAGAGGGGGCGGACGCTGGCGCACTGTGTCGAGGCGGTGTGAGCAAGCCGGGGAAGAGAGGGGTTGGGCCGGTGAGGTGGGTTGTGGCTCGAGGGGAGAGGGGGTGGGGAGAGAAAAAATAGATTTGAATTTTGTTTGAGATTCAGAGGGGTTTTAGCACTGCAATTTACTTGTAGATTTTTATTAGATTAATTTGGGACAAGGATTTTTTATTTAACTTTTGAAATGCAACCAAGTTTTTGGAATTTCACAAAACACAATATTTTTTTTGAAAATCCATAAAATTCATGAAATTTTCAAATGCTTTAAAAAATGAGCTGTTACAACTAGCACCCCTGTTGATCGTACGAGGTGATTGAAGGTTCTGTAAAGCCCTTGTTAAATGGAGGTGTTGCATAGCGTTCTAAAAATGTTGCATAACATTGTCTAAGATTTTTGTTGCAAATTCATGTTGTAGCTGCAAAAGTTTAAAAATGTTATGAGTATGTAATGTGCTGTTGAGGGAAATCGTACAAGGACCTGGCTCCACACGTACCCGTTGGTTGGGAAATAGGACGATTGGCATTTAGTTGGGTCCTTTTCTTTAGCTGAAACTTGGATTACAATACTTTATGGCAAGTCACTTTGTAAACTCATACTGATGTTTACTAGTTTCTTCATCCACACTTCTAGTATACATATCTTCTGAAATTGTAGTCTATATTATTTCCAGTTTCATGATCCTCGATTGTTTTGCAGTGAGTATACTGCCGAGGGCCGTCGCATAACAAAACTTGACCAGATCCTCCTTAATGGCAACAACATAGCCATTGTAAGAATCTTTATTAGAATATCAGATACTGCTTGTGATAAATTGGTTAGGCTAATGTCTAATGCTAATTTCCATGTCTAACATCATTACTATCTTTTTTCCTCACGCAGTTAGTTCCTGGTGGTTCACCGCCAGATGTGGCATGAGCTAGCACTTCTGCTGGGATTTCTGTTTGGGACTGAAGGAGACACACTGAACTCTGAACCTTGTATTGCTAAATCGCAGATGTTTATGTGATTTTATGCGAAATGTGCTTCTTCCATTGATGGTTGTATCGAAGTTTATTAGCTACTGCCAAAACATTGAAGCCTTCTTCTGTATGGAACTTGCTAACCTGGCGGAGCGTACTTGCAATAGCTGCGCTTATATGATTCGTCAATGCTAATTATGAGATACCTCTCGTAGCTGTTTATCATCATTGTTCTGCAATGTGATTTTAATAATGGACTAGATTGTTGATAATCTGTTGCCGTCTCAGCAATGGCGATTTGATAATCTTTTGCTGTATGCTGTCATCTTTTCTCTGAAAATTTTGTTGTTGGTGCGTTCTCCTCTCCTTGGCACGATTGTAAATCTGGGGTTAAATATTTGAGTAATGGAAACGACTCCTCTGACAATGCAAAGCAAGCTTTGCAGCCGGCAGACGAGGAAACAGGGCTGAGATTGCGCTGGCACTGCAGCAAAAGATAGCTGAGGTGCTGTTCTAAACGCATGATACTATAGCAGTTGGTCTATGACGTTCTTTCTGGATTGGACGACTCAGATCGTCGTAATGTTATGATACTGTGCTAAGATGCGAACCCTTTAGTAATGCGCCCAGTATCTTGACCGGAAATTTTTCTACGGAAGGATCGGATGTCATAGTTACGAGTTACATTATGGGTAGATAACCGCACATAATACTAGGCCCTAGATCTGTAAGCAAATAGATTAATCACGTCTTGTTATAAATTCGTTGTTAGTTTTGTTACTTTTGTAGCAGTCATGACATACAGCCACTGGACTGTTTGCCAAGTCAATTTTTGGCAGCACAAATACCATAGCATCATTGTATGCCTACGTATATGGGCTTGTTTGGTTGGTGTCCTAGATTTTATGCATAGTAAAAAGTGGTATTTTGAGGTAATCTGGAAAGTAGATAATTTTTGCTTGACCAGACAAATTTGAAGATAAGTTATTTGGTTGAAAGTCTGTGCCTGAAATTGGTGAATAAAAAATAAAACGTTAGATCGAATCTATTAACGATGGATCGAGCAGCCTGAGAGGCGTGGCTCCCAGGCGGCTCATTTTCCACGCCTGAGCAAAGTGACTTGCTTGGCTCCCAAGCAAACACCGAACAGGCACAGACCCAATGCTGTCCCGGCTAGACAGAAAGCCACCAGACTCAAAAGCAAACAAGCCCTATGTCCCCGTGGCTATAAAAGGCCATAGGAAGCCATCCCCAATTCCGTCCGAGTCACCAACTGTGCGAGGCTCCCAGTTGCATCCTAGCGCAGATCAAGCTCGCAGGAACACACACTGACCCTGTCGAATTTGTCGGTCATGGCTGTTACGTTGTCCTTGATAAATCAGGAATCACAAATCAGGAATCACAGACTAATGCATGGGCGATATGGACCCGAGGTAGAGTCTTGTGCCTACCGGATGCTTCAGTGTAGAGGCACAGGCGTAGCAATTCTCCGGCCCTGATCGTGGCGCCATCTATGTTTGGTTGATTGTATTAAGTGATACATGTAGTTGTGAAGCCATGAAGAAAATAGAGGCTATGCTCATGTGTCAAACCTAATCTGAGATAAGTATATTAAGGATACATCCAGTGACACACTTACAAATTACAATTGACCAAAAAAATAGAAATTGCCTTACCTAACTGCCTGACAAGTGCGGAGTGCCGATTGTCGTGCCACCGCACCCTCACGACCTCACCAAGTCATCGCGCCCTCGCTGAGTCACCACCAACGATAAGTATGCTTCTACGTCTAGGGTTCGCACTATGCAGTAGTGAGCAGCCAACAAAGTAGGAGACATTTTTCTACTGATTGGGCCTCCAACAAGCAACAAAACAGTGACCCACCAAGATATTACACGGTCAGTAAAGAGCCCACTGCCCACACTTCTCCTTCTTCCTCTAGACGCTGAGCTGCTCGATTTCTACCAGTCTTGTGCGGCCTACACTTCCAAAATTCAAGTGCCTGTGCTTGGGGTACCCAAGGTCTAGCTGCCGGAGGTGGGGCTGGAGCTCCAAGTAGACCCAACACTGCATCTGCCTCTAGGTACATGTATGTGATGGTTCTAAATGAAAGACCGTCCATGTGTTTGGTTGTCTGAACTGAATCATCCTATCCTGGATGGTGATCCCATCCTAAATGGTGATATACAAATTTGAAGAATATTCTCTTTAAATGTTGAACCATCCCGATCGCCAAACATGACTGAACTATATATATGTTGAAGAATATTCTCTTTAGATGTTGAACCATCCCGGCCGCCAAACATGACTGAACTATATATATGGAACTTGGATTACTTAAACTGATCATGTGTCCGTATGGAACTGGGATCACCTAAAACTTCTGTGTTCGATCGTGTTGGTATAACTTGCTGCTTACGATATCATCGACGGCAGAAGCTGCCGTGGTCGAGTCCCGTTCCAACTCCAACGTATCTAATACTCTTAAGTTGCAACATAAATCTGACTCGTATATATTCCTTGTGTCTCTTAAGCCAAGCGCCCAAAAAGGTTATTACAACAAGAAATCGTCCATGACAACCTACGGAGTTCCCAAGGCAGCTTCAACGACGACGTCGAGCTCTGGCGGCGACCGTGCCTACACCGTGCTCGCTCGTGCGACCACGAACGCTTCGGCCGACCCGAACGAGCCGGGACCATCTCATCGCGGCGATCGCAGCGCGTTGCGCGAGGTGAAGAGGGCGATCGCGCAGCGCGGCTTCTGAAGCATCTTCGAGCCGATCACGCCACACAACAAGAGGCGGAATCACTATGCCCACGCCGGCGCTGGCACCAGCTCGAGCGCTCCTGCCCCAGCGTTCCATACATCGGAAGCAACCGTGCCACGGCCGCTTCGACCGATCCTAATAAAGAACCACCTGCATCGCACCGAAGCGAAGACCGCGGCGCGCTGTCCGTGCCTCCGTGGTCGACGCGCTGCGTAGGGCGGCCAAGGGGAAGATGGTAGCCACAGAGTCGGGTTCCGACGCCGTCTCGCCTCGAGCGCCGGAGAACATGCCCGCGGTCACGATTGTAATAAAGGATGCCACGCAGCTACGTGAACCCCTACCCTACGGTCCTTTGATACTACTTGTGTTGTACGTACAATATATCCTGGGAGTGTCCGTATCACTTTCGACTGATTTTTTTTTAGCAAACCAATCAGATTTTGGACCGTAGGATGAAAACCAAGTTAACTTGGATTGCTTTCACGTTGCCAAACAAAATTAAATATGACACCTATTTATTGAGCCCATAAAACATAACGGGTCAGGAATTCTTAATGAGCTACGATTATTGAGCCTTTAATTCATTTTTATTTTTGTTATTAACAAAGCCCAATAGCCTTTCTGCCAGCCCAAAAGAGGAAAAAAAGAGACCAAAGAAAACTCCAATCGGAGTACTATCTTTCTGCTAACCCAATAGGGAAAAAAAGAGACAGAAAACTCCGATCGGAGTACCAGAACTTGGCCGTCAAGAACATATGGAAACCTCGGATGATCAATCGATCGACGAAAACCAAAAAAAGAAGATCTGGAAGACAATGGGAGAAGGGAACAAAAAAAGAAGTGAGTAACAAACAGATGGAAACCTCCGATCAATCAATCAGAGAAAACAAAAAAAATGCATCAGGAAGAGCACGACAGAAGAAAACAAAAAAGAAGAGAGGTATGGCAGCAAAAACATGGAAGATAGCAAAGGTATGGTTTAAAAACCTGGAAGTCGCTCTAATTTCTTCTTTCACGACAATGCAACAGCTGGTTGTGAATTCTCTTGCGCTGGAATTTGTTGTCTTCCTACAAAATCATCTTTGCTGCTCCAACAAAATAACTTTTTCTGTGGTTCTTGGTTCTTGAAGATTTTAGTACTGGAACAATTAGTCTCTTCCTTCCAACAAGAGCATGTACTAAATTACTCCAATCTCAGAATAGATAATCCATATTTGAGTTGCTAGGATACACGAGATTGTACTTAGAATATCTTATGCCTTTGTATACATGAGTCTGATCTCGAACATGAATATGACATTACAAAAATAAGAATTACAAACAATACATTCCACATCATATTTTTGTTCTGTAGCACATCATAAGAGACAGGCCGGCAAAGTCCTTGACATCCTGTGTCGAAATGGTGATACTTTGTTAGATATACCTAGGTCATAAAAATAGCAAGTCTATTTGTATGTTGAGTAGTAATTATGTATTTTTGGACAAAGAAGCTACATAGATTCTAAAACAAGAGTAGTTACTAACTAACATGAATCAGAATCTACACTAAAACAAAAAGATCTACTCCAAATATATTCTCCAAAAGAAAGGAATCTACAAATAAATATTATGTTGTTTTCTTTACTGAGATTCAGAAACATTTCTAGTTAAACAAACTGAGCAATAAAAGAACATCTTATGGCTCTGTATACATGAGTTTGTACTCAGAACATGTACTTAATTACTCCAACCTCACGATAGATAACAATCTAGATTAGAGTTGTTACGATACATTAGTTTGTACTCAAGATCTTATGACTCTGTATACATGTGTATGTACTCAGAACATGAATGACATTACAAAAATAAGAATTACAAAAATTACATGGCCACTGATGGGTGCTTTTCTTATCTCAAAAGTCCTTGACATCTTGTGTCATAAAAGGTGATACTTTGCTAGATATAGCTAGTTCATAAAAATAGATGTATATGTATGCTGAGTATTAGTTATGTTTGAACAAAGAAGCTGCAGAGATTCTAGAACAACAGTAGTTACTAACTAACATCAATCAGAATCTACTGACAAAATGAAAAGGATCTACCCTAAATAAGTTCTCCTAATGAGATGAGTCTACTATATATCTTGTGTGGTGTTCTTTTCCGAGATTCAAAAGCATTCCTAGTTTGCCAAACTGAGCAATAAAGAACATCTTAAGGCTATGTATACATGAGTTTGTACTCAAAACATGATTATGACATTAAAAATAAATAAAAATTACATTCTCAATAATTATAAATTACAAAAAAATAATTATGTAAAAACATATAAATTTACATGTAAATACATAATCATAATGATTGACCCAAACCAACTCTAATGCGATGTTTGCCATACATTACAAAAAGAAATAAAAACGGCAACCATGATCATATACTAATACTACCAATGCTCAGGATGCAAAACAATCACATTTGATGACTTCACAATGATCATGTATATATAAGAGTTTGTACTTAGAACATGAATATGACATTATATAAGAATTACAAAAATGAACATGACATGAAGCAAAAAAAATGCACAAGTTGGTAACAGTGAATGTGGTATGATCAGAAGGTGTGTACAAACTCACATATACTTGTGAATATGACATTACATAAGTAAGAATTACAAAAATTACATTCTTAATAATTATAAATTACAAAAATAATAATTGTGTAAAAACATGTAAATCTACATGTAAACTGAGTCTACACAAAAAATGAATGATACCAACAATACCAATCTGGAAATAACATGTATCAGATATATCCAAAATAGGCCTCTTTGCATAAGAATGACTACTGATTTGATCAAGTTCTGAATATTTTTTAATCATACCACCTTTCAAATGATTTATTCAAGGAATAGAATAATTAACTTGTAGAGGGCCAAAATTGACAAAATCCAGATAATAGACCTACAAATAAAAGACATGCAGACTCAGCTATCCTACACCCTTGAACAAATGAATGTGGTATGATCAGTGAAGAGCACAAGACAAAATAGAATGATTATGAACTGCACAAACACGGATAATGCGGGTATTGGATCGTAAAAAGGATGAATTGCAACCTATTTAGCTAATAGATCTATAGGAAGACCTCCCTAGGACCTCCCCCAGGACCTCCTCCAGGACCTCATCCAGAACCTCCCTCAGGACCTCCTCTAGGACCTCCCCTAGGACCTCCTTAGGACCTCTTCCAGGACCTCCTTAGAACCTCAAGACCTCTTCCAGGACCTCCTCAGGACTTCTTCCAGGACCTCCTTGACCGCCCCCAGGACCTCCTTAGGACCTCCTCAGGACCTCTTACAGGACCTCCTCTAGGACCTCTTCCGGGTCCTCCTCCAGGACCTCTCTCTAGGACCAGGTGTGGTCGTAATTCGATTGGATCAGTACTCGTTGAGCAGTACTCGAAAGCAAAGTAATCAAAATTGTAACCTAAGTTTGAGCTTATCCTCTCTGCCAACTTAGGAAACATTTTTTACAAATATGTTGACTTCTTTGTGAACCCATATAATACAATTAAAAGCAGGAAACAAATTACACATCTATAAAATGAAGAAGAAAAAATTGTGAAGTAATCAAAATGATACTATTATATAAGTGAACCCTACAATAAAAATAAAGAATAAAAGCACACTAGAACCTCTCTATCTCCTCAGGCTATGTACACACACACACAATAGGTACCAGATGCACAAAATTTAGCTATATGACTGCCAAAATGGAAGGAGGGAGGAACTAAACTACAGATGGAGAAAATGAGATTATACCGATCTGCTGCCCAAGGACGACATGCTGGACAAGAGGGTGTTCTTGGTTTTCTTGAACAGGTGCATTGCCTGCCTCGTCTAGCTCTCATCGAGCACTAACTTGCTTTATTCACTAAGAAGAAATATGGCAGTTGGCGTATGTGTGTGGACTACCGGGCTCTTAATCAGGCTACTGTGAAGAATAAATATCCTTTGCTCCGCATTGAGGACCTCTTTGATCAACTGAAGGGAGCTAAAATATTCTCCAAGATTGACCTTCAGTCAGGTTATAACCAAATTCGAGTTCAAGAGCAAGATATCAAGAAGACGGCTTTCTCTACGAGGTATGGCCATTTTGAGTATAAAGTTATGTCTTTTGGACTAACAAATGCTCCTGCAGTTTTCATGGAAGCCATGAACAGTATGCTGCACCAATACCTTGATGATTTCGTTGTGGTATTCATTGATGATATCCTGATTTATTCCAAGACGAAAGAGGATCATGTCCAACATCTGAGGTTGGTTCTTGAGACTCTAAGAAAGAACCAATTTTATGCCAAGCTGAAGAAGTGAATTCTGGATTTCTGAGGTTGGATTTCTGGGCCATGTAATTAATCAAGAGGGCATTTCAGTTGATTCTAGCAAGATCTCAATAGTGGTGGAATGGAGAAGGCCAACCAATGTTAAGGAAGTGAGGAGTTTCCTGGGTTTAGCTGGCTATTACCGGCGCTTCGTGGAGGGTTTTTCAACCATTCCTAGACCGATGTCTCAATTGACACAGAAAGGTGTCAAATTTCAGTGGTCCGATGCGTGTGAGCACAGTTTCTGTACTTTGAAACATAGGTTGGTGACCGCTCCAATTCTCGCTCTTCCTGAGCCTGGGAAGCGTTTCACAATTTATTCAGATGCGTCGAGAGTTGGACTTGGTTGTGTGCTCATGCAGGATGGTAAGGTGATTGCCTATGCATCGAGACAGTTGAAGAAATCTGGCGAATTACACTACTCATGATTTAGAGCTTGCCGCAGTGGTTCTTGCTTTAAAGATCTGACGCCATTATTTGTACGACGAATCTTGTGATGTATTCACTGACCACAAGAGTCTGAAATACATCTTTACCAATAAAGATTTGAACCTGAGACAGAGAAGATGATTAGAGTCGACAAATGACTATTATCTCACCATTCGATATCACCCTGCAGAAGCGAATGTTATAGCGATGCTCGAGTCACAAGCGACACCTCCTACTCTCAGTTGTCTTATTGCTGATTTTGAGCGTATGGATATCTCCTTTTGCTATGTGGGTACCGCCCAGACTGAGACTCAGTTACTTCTTGAGTCAGCCATTCCAGATCGAGTGCGGGAAGCACAACAGCATGATCAGATGCTCCAGCGAGTGAAGAAGCATTTTGTTGAGGGCAAATAAGGTCATTTCAGTGTAGATGATTCTGATGCATTGTGTTTAAAAGGCCACCTCTGTGTGCCACAGGAGGCTCAAGTTAAAGAAGAAATCTTAAGGGAAGCACATCGTACTCCGTATACCGTACATCCTGATGAGACCAAGATGTACAAGGACTTGAAGAAAAGTTTCTGGTGGAAAAGGATGATGGTCGATATCGCTCAGTATGTAGCATCTTGCGGAATTTGCCAGCGGGTCAAGGCTGAACATAAGCGACCAGCAGGTTTGTTGCAACCTTTGGAGCTTCCAGTTTGGCCATGGGATGATATATCCATGGATTTCGTAGTTGGATTACCTCGCATGCAGCGAGGAAAGGATGCTATTTGGGTCTTAGTAGATCGGTTTAGTAAGTCTGCATATTTCATTCCTATTCGTATGACTAACTCAGCGAGTGATTTGGCCCCTCTCTATGTGCGAGAGATAGTGCGGTTGCACGGGGTACCCAAGACTATTGTTTCTGATCGAGATGCCAAATTTGTCTCCAAGTTTTGGGAGAGTTTGCAAAGTGCTTTGGGCACACAGCTTCGTCTTAGCACCGCGTTCCATCCCCAAACAGATGGTCAGTCTGAACGCACCATTCAGACATTGGAGGATATGCTCAGATGCTGTGTTATATCTTGGAAGGGAGGTTGGGAAGATCACCTAGCTTTGGCAGAATTCGCCTATAACAACAGTTACCACGCTAGCATTCGAGCCGCTCCGTTGGAGGTTCTTTATGGGCAGAAGTGCAGATCCCCGTTGTGCTGGGATGCAGTTGGAGAGCAGGTAGTTTTGGGTCCCGATTGGGTTCAACAAACCGTGGCCAGAGTAGCAGAGATTAGGAAAAATCTGTTAGCTACTCAGAGCCGACAGAAGAGCTATGCCGATGTGAGACGGTGAGATTTGGAATTCGTAGTGGTTTACCAAGTTCTTTTGAGGGTATCGCCTACCAAAGGCGTAGTGTGGTTTGGTACCAAAGGGAAGCTTAGCCCGAGGTATGTTGGACCATTTCCAATCGTGGCATGAATTGGGAAGTTGGTTTACCGCTTGGATCTTCCTGAGTCCATGCACGAAGTTCATAATGTGTTTCATGTATCAATGTTGAGGAAGTTCTTAAGAGACCCAGAGCATGCTATTCCATTGGAGCCGTTGAGCATTGAGCAGGATCTTACTTTTGAGTCCTGACCAGTGAAAATTCTAGAAGAGTCAGAGCGGGTTCTGAGGAACAATACTTTGAAGTACATCAAGGTTCTTTGGTCTCATCAGTCTGAGTGAGAGGCCACTTGGGAGCTAGAGTCTCGCATGCGCGAGCATTATCCGGACTTGTTCACTTCAGGTGCGTGTTCTATGTTATCAACTTCTAGTCGCGGTTTCCTTTTGTGTAGACCGGCTTTGAGATTCGAGGTCGAATCCTGTTAAGGGGGGTGGAATGTAATACCCTGATTTTGTTTAGAGATAGAAACATGTTCGAATTTGAATTCAAAAGAAGAACATGTTTTTCATTGTTCTTCCAAGTCTTGGGACTGGGCCTTTGGCCAGTAGGCCCAAGAAGGGAGCCGGCCATCTGGCCCTAGGGGGCAGCCGAAGGCCCTTGGGGGGGGCAGCCGAATGGGCCCAAAGGGGGTCAGCCTTTTGGCAAAAGGGGAGGGGCGGATCTAACCCTAGCCCCTCCCACTCCCTGCGCCTCCTCCCTCCTGGCTACTGCCCCTCCCTCTCCCACTCCCTGTGCCTCCATTATTTATTGGGCAGCCACCTCCCTCCCTTCTTCATTGGTGCCGCTGACCAAATCTTGGGAGGAAGGGTCGGGTTGCCATCATCCTTTGGAGATCCGCGCAAGGTTCAACACTTCACTGATCTTCGAGGGTAAAATCGTTTCCCTGCTTTTTGTTGATGTTTAGATGTGAAATTAGATTAGTTGGATCGGATTGAATGGCTGTGTTAGGATTTCAGATCTGTCCAAATTGTTGCGTGGCCAATTTCAGTTTCTTAAATGCCGAATTTGAGATGTCCATCACCTAGAGTTATATAGGTATTGTTCTTAGCTTTCGGTAGCCGCCAAGAAAATTAAATTCCGATGTACGGATCAAATTTACGATAGTTTTCATCCTTGCTGCCCAGAATCCTAACGAGAATGATGTAACATCCCTAATTTGCAAGTTTTTGAGATTTTCAAAAAGTTTTAAAAGTAACCATTTGGTTTAAGTTGGAAAAGCTTAAATTTGAAATTTAGAAATAAAAAACCCTTTAAATTGAAATAATCCAACTTCAATTAAAATAAAAAGTTAGTTTATTGGAGTTTCCAGGGTTTTATTTGGATTTTGAGCTTTTATTGCATTTTCTGGAATTTAATTTGGATTTTCCCTTTTTGTGTGAAGCCAAAATCTATTTTGTTTACAAAATTAAAAACTAAAGTATAGCTAAAAGTATTTTTATTAAGTTCCATATAATTCAAGGATCTTTTGTGAATTTCTCTAGAATTTTTGCACTGCTGTAGCTATTTTCTAAAAAGTCTTTTTGCTTTTCGGGATTTCTTTAATCGGAAATCTTTTGAAAATTCTTTTTCGGCTCGTGGGCCGAATTCCGCTCTCGGCCCACTCCGCACGCGCCGTGCCCCTCCCCTCTGCGCACCGTCCGATCGGAATCGGACGGCTGCTAAGACTCCACGCCTGCGCCCGCGCCTCCTCCACCTCCCCGCACCGTCCGATCGAAATCGGACGGCATCCCCGCAGCCACGCCTCCTCCACCTCCCACCGTCCGATCGAAATTGGACGACCCTCGCTCGTCGTCCTCCTCCGGAGCCCCCTTTCTTCCTCACGCACTGCGCGGCGCGATTTGCGCCGGCGCCTCGCCTCTCGCCGTCACCCCCTTTGCGCGTGGTGCCGATCAGCGCCACGTGGCTTTTCGTTTGATTTCCCGTTGAAAAATAATTCGGCCGAAAAATTAAAACCCCTCGCTGACGTCAGCTGGGACAATACTCGATTTTCCTTTAGAAAAATAATTCCAGAAAATCAGAAAAATCCCCAATCCTTTATTTTATGTGTTTTCCAAACTTCGGAAGGCCATAACTTCTTCGTTCGAACTCCGATTCGAGTGATTTAAAATTTTAAATTCATCTAAAATCCCCCTCTTGCTGTTATTTCTAGTTTGGTAATTATTTGGAATTTATTTGGAGTTGTTTTATTTATTTTACTCTTTCCGCACGTGTAGAAACCGTCTTTTCAGAAGATTTCTCGGATTCGACGACCGAAGTACCGCAACTCTTCATCGAAGGTAAGTCATAGACCTTTGATCATATTGAACCCATCTTTATAAAACTATATTGTTTTATTTATACATGCATTGCTATTTTAAATATTAAATTGTTTCAGAAGTAGATAAATGCCTAATTGCTGTATACCTCCTTGATAAATTGCAAACAACATGTAACCTTGAATGACATGAACCCTTGGACACCTTAGGAGGGTTTAAACTAGTTGGAATTTGATAAATTACCAACACGGGTACCGTATTATGCTTAGCCATGCTGTAGTTGTACGTTGGGACTCATGATCACATGCTCGTATGATTAAACATGACTAAAGGAATTATGGAATCGTGGCGCGGCCACCTTTGTTAAAAGATATTGTGCCAAGACTAGGGTGGTATTTGGCCGGTTTGAACCGAAAATGTTTTATGCTCGGGCGAGTGGATGGTGGTAAGTGTGGGTGCCGTAACACACATTGAGACATGGATTAGTCTCGCCTGAGCAACCAACTAAGGACTTAGCCTTGAACCATTGATCTAGGTCTTACCGTGCAACCACATGTCCAGGATGGGGTGGACCTGGCCAACTAATTAGCAATGCTTTGAGCCGGTTCTGTTTTGGTTGAGAACGACGCAGAGGCGCATGAATCGCGGGGATAGACCGTTAGAAGCGAATCTCAGCGAAGCGTAACCCAGTCAAAACAGAACTTTGTAAAGGCCTTGTCACGTGCTCTAGACTGCTTACCTAAGGTAGTGAGCGGTGGTATCGACGGATGACAAACAAACTATAGAAGCCGTGTCTTGTGGGTAAAGCTGTACAACCTCCGCAGAGTGTATAAAAACTATTCGAATAGCCGTGTCCCCGGTTATGGACATGCCCGGAGATTTCACGCAAGGGGTAGATGTTTTCTTTAAAATAGTGGAATTGATGGTTTGGATGGAAAGGTTGGGTTGATCCCTAGTGGTTGAAAAGAACTGAACTACTTATGTATTAATCTATTAAATCATGCTTTCAATCTACTTATTGTATTTACTGTCAATATTGCTTTCTGCAAAATAGCCATACAGCTACCCTTGTATAGCCTCGCATGAATAATAATCGCATACATTTCCTATGATTTGTGAGTACATTCAAAGTACTCACGGCTTTGCCTGTGTGTTAAATCACCACAGAAGAACTAGGAAATTCAGAGTATTATGAAAAGGAGTATCCTGAAGACTTTGCGAACTAGGTCGCGTCCTCCACTCGATTGCCTGTGGGCATGTCGAATGGCCTCCACGAGATATTTGGTTTCACGCAAGTTGTATTTTGTTGCTAAGCCCATGTGGCGCACTCGTAAGACTTGACCATAAGGTCCCTTTTGCTACCTATTATTATTAATTTGTCCGCTTCATCGTTATTTTGTTGTATGGTTGTGATTACACCGATGTTGTAACTGTGCGAGCTAGCTACTGATCTGGGACTAGTTCGGAATGCACAGAGGGTCCTGGGGTTGTATACCCGAGGTCCCGACAGAGGTGGCATCAGTGCCATATCGACTGTAGGACGTAACCATAGTTAGCAAGGTCGCCTTAGTCAAAAGATTCAAAAATTTATTTTCTAAATCAAACCAACCTGATTAACTTGAATAGTTATTCTTTTCTTACCTAATCCTATTCTTTTCTCATCTTATTCTTAGGTTCCTACATCTTATTTATTCTGAAAAATGGTTTTTAAATTTAAATTGACCTCTCTTACCTCCGTAATCTTTAAAGGATCGAGCCTTGTTTTGGTCGACCTTCCCAAATAGGTTAAATTAGAAGTGTTTTGATAGGGCCACCCTTCTAGCCAGTAGTAGCTCGAGTTTCGTTGCTTTTTGGTAGCTTTTGGCTATTTGTTCTTGAGGTTTAACCGACATCCCCAATTAGGTTGTTCCATCTGCTCCCTTGTTTCTCCTCGTCTTTGTGCTTTTCCTCTTATCTATCGTGTTTTCTCCCTCTCGTCTATTAAACCTGGAAAGTTTTGTGCAGATGGTTCAGACCCGCAACTCTGCAAGCCAAGTTGACCCTGTGGATCTCAACACCCCGCCACCACCACCTTCTCCAGCAACCATGGCAGATCAAGGTTTGGGTCAGTTTATGGCAGCCCAGGCACAGCTGATGAACTCAATGATGCAGAATATGAACCAAATGATGACCCGCCAGAGCGGATCACGATGCCCTTCTCTCAATGATGAACCGTAATAGCCAAACGGCGCGCGACACCGCCACCATCACCAGCTTTCCCTCAGTCCAGGCTAGCTGAGTTCATGAGGACTCATCCACCTACTTTTTCTAGCTCCTCCGAGCCATTGGATGCAGATGACTGGCTGCGCTCAACTGAAAAGAAGCTTGCCATTACCCGTGTGATGACCGTGAGAAAGTTCTCAGTATGTTTTGCACCAACTTGAAGGCACCACCGCGGGAATTGTGGGAGAACTATTGTGCCGCCATGGGAACCACGGAACATTGGTCAGCTGAGTTTTACGAAAGTTCGCCATTCCCACATCCGATGGAAAGGTGGAAATGAAGAAGAATGAGTTTCGCGAGTCAAGCAAGGGAACATGTTCGTAAGTGAATACCTCAATAAATTCACTCAACTCTCGCGATATGCTCAAGAGGACGTCGCCACAGATGATGCACGTCAAAAGCGTTTCAAGCGTGGACTCAACCCTAACTTGAAAGTTCAAGTCATTGGCAATGACTATGCAGATTTTCAGCATCTGGTGAACAAGGCTATGCTCATAGAAGAGTCTCGCCGTGAGCTGGCAGAGTCTCATAAGAGGAATATGATGCAGCATAGTGCTCATCAAGGCCATTCACACAGAGCCAGAACAAATGTGCAGCACCCTACCCGTTTTGCTCCTCCTGTCATGTTCAAGACTCCAGCAGCAACACCTCGCCCGACAGCACCGGGATTTCGCAGCCCCAACAACAACCTCAACAATCAGCCTCCAAGAAACCCCAATCCTGCCACCGGAGTCACTTGTTTCAACTGCCAGCAACTGGGGCACTACGCCAATAACTGCCCGCAGAGGCAAGGTCCTTCGCCCGTCAGATTCAACATGGGAGCTACTCCAACCAGAACCCCCATGCCCGGATCCGGACGTGGAGCACCTCAGACTCCAGCTGTGCCAGCTAAGACCCCTCAGTCTTATGGAAAAGGCCGTGTGAACCACATCACAGTGGAGGAAGCCCAGACAGCCCCGGACGTTGTGCTGGGTAAGTTCCTAGTAAATTCAGTACCTGCTACTATTCTGTTTGATTCTGGAGCTTCGCATTTGTTTATTTCGCGGATTTTTGCTGCAAAGCATCAGTTGAAGGTTTCAAACCTTAAGACTACCTTGTTGTTTCAATCCCCCGGTTCGAAGTTAAGCGCGAACCAGGGTTGCTCACAAGTTAAGATGATCATAGAAGGGGTAGACTTCCTAGCCAACCTGATAATCATTGACACCAAATCCCTAGATGTGATTTTGGGTATGGATTGGCTTGCTAAGCACCAAGCAGTTTTGGATTGTGGTGGTAGAAGTATCACCTTGGTCAGTCCAGTTAGGACTAAAGTAAAATTTGAAGCCCCCATGAAGAAGCATGATGGAGCTTTAGTCTGTAGTGTCAAGACTCTATCCTTGGAAGATGTACCATGAGTCGAGAATTTCCAGATATCTTTCCCCGATGAATTACCCGAATGCCACGGATAGGGACCTAGAGTTTGTCATCAATCTAGTTCCAGGACCGCACTAATTTCAAGAGACCCTACCGCCTACACGCTGATGATTTGGTCGAGTCAAGAAGCAAATCGAAGAGATGCAAGAAAAGGGTTTGTCCGACCAAGTTCCTCACCTTGGGAGCCCATCATCTTTGTTGCAGAAAGATGGTACCCAAAGGATGTGTGTGGATTACCGCTCACTCAACGAAGTCACCATCAAGAATAAGTACCCCCTACCCGTGATTGATGATTTGTTTGATCATTGAAGGGAGCCGAGTGTTCTCTAAGATAGATTTAAGATCGAGATATCATCGCTTGAAGATCCGCAAGATGATATACCCAAGACGCTTTCTCAACCCGGTATGGACTGTATGAGTTCACGGTCATGTCTTTTGAATTGACTAATGCCCCTGCTTACTTTATGAACTTGATGAATAAAGTATTCATGGAGTATCTGGATAAGTTCGTCATTGTCTTCATTGATGACATTCTAGTATATTCCAAGAGTGAAGAAGAGCATGAAGAGCACCTTCGCTGATTCGACTAGGCTTAGAGATCATCAACTCTATGCCAAATTCAAGCAAGTGTGAATTTTGGATGAAGGAGGTTACTTTTCCGGGACATGTCATGTCTCAGGAGGAGTCGCCGTTAACCCATAGAAGTCGAGGATGTGCTCAATTGGGAGTCACCTAAGTCGATACTCGGATCGAAGTTTCCTTGGTATGACAGATATTACCGCCGGTTTATAGAAGGTTTCTCCAAGATAGCAAGACCACTCACTCTGGGCTGTTGAAGAAGGAAAAGAAGTTCGCTGGACGCGAATGTGAGCGAGTTTTCAAGAATTGAAGAAGCGCTTAACCACCGCTCGGTGTTGGTTTTGCGATGTCCAAAGAATTTTGAGATTTTCGTGATGCATCGCGCAAGGTCTCTTGTGTTCTAATGCAAGAAAGGAAGGTAGTAGCTTATGCTTCACGCCGATTGAGGCCCCATGAAGTAAATTACCCCACCCATGACCTTGAATTGGCCGCAGAGTGCATGCTTTGAAGATATGGTGTCATTACCTCATTGGTAATCGCTGCAAGTCTACACGGATCATAAGAGCTTGAAGTACATTTTCACCCAAGCCGATCTCAATATGAGGCGAGAAGATGGTTAGAATTAATCAAGGATTACAATGTTGGAATCCATTACCACCCCAGCAAAGCTAATGTGGTAGCAGATGCGTTAAGTAGAAAGGTCTATTGCAATACCCTGATGATCAAGGAAAGTCAGCCAGCATTATATGAAGAATTTCAGAAGCTCAAGCTTGAATTGGTTGAGGAAGGTTATTTGGCTACATTGGAAGTGCAACCAACTCTACAGAGTCAGATCAGGGAAGCCCAGATCGAAGATACAGATAGCAAAGAGATCAAAAGTAACATGAAGAAGGGTAAATCCCTAAGATTTTCAGAAGATGAAAGAGGAACTATTTGGTTCGATAAGTGTATCTCAGATCTGGGACCAAAAAGAGCTCAAGCAGTTGATACTCAAGGAAGCTCATGAAACCTTGTATTCCATTCACCACGAAGTGCTAAATGTATCAAGATCTTAAGGAAATGTATTGGTGGCCTAGTATGAAGCGAGAAATCGCTGAAGACATAGCTCAGTGCGATGTTTGCCAGCGAGTTAAAGCTGAGCACCAGAGACCAACTGGACTCCTACAACCCTTGCGGATCCCTGAATGGAAATGGGAAGAAATTGGCATGGACTTTATCACCGGCCTGCCAAGAACAAGAGCTGGATATGATTCTATCTGGGTAATTGTAGATCGCCTGACAAAAGTTGCCCATTTTCTCCCAGTCAAGACTACCTACTCAGGAGACAGACTTGCAGAATTGTACATGGCAAAGATAGTATGCCAGCATGGAGTGTAATATCCCGAAAGTGAGTTAAGGTTTGAATCGAGGAAGATTAATTTTATTTCGGGAGAGATCGATGGTTCGGGGAAGAATCAAACGGAACGACAGGAGGGACTAATTGGATTGTTATCGGTCTGTAATTTTAGAGGGGGAAAGAGCAAATGGGCGGCAACTTGGGCTGGGCCATGGCCCATGAGGGTGGCCGCCAGGGGCTCCTCCCCAAAACCCTAGCCCCTTCCCTCCCTCCCCTTTCCCCCACACCCATTCGGCCGCCACCCCCACCTCCCCACCTCTCCACCTCCCCTCCACCTCTCTTGCGCCCCTCCCCATCCCCACACCACCCCCCATTGTTGCTGGCCAAGGAGGAGAAGGATCTCCCTTGCAGCCGGCCAAGGAAGAAGAAGAAGAAGAAGGAGAAGGAGAAAAGAAGAGAAAGAAGGGGAAGAAGAGAAGGGAAGAAGAGGGAGAAGAAGGGATCCGCAGCGGAAGCATGGTGGTCATCATCCCCGCTGCGTGCTCTTTTCGTTTCGGCAAGGGTAACCCGCGATTTGTTGTTTTGGGGTCGTTTTCTAGTTGTCTAATTTTCGGATGCCAGTTCGTCGTTATTCTGCAGCAGGGAAGTTTGTCGGTTTTGATTAAGTTAGAGGCAGATTTGGGTCTGGGTGTCTCCTAGAAAGTTGTATCTATCGTAGTTACCTTTCATTGCCGACAAGAATCAAGTCATTTGGACTTCGGTAGCCAAAGTTATGAATTTATTAGTACTTCTGTGTTTCTGGAGAGAAGCAGATTTGCTAGTATTAGTTAACCTGATAGAAGCGCGTATTTAGAGGGGAATCAAAGGGTCTCACCATAACGAAAAATGAGGATAATCCTCTTAGCTTTCAGGAAAACTAAAGATCACTGAATTTGGACGAACGTAGAGAAAGTTATGATAGTTTCTTTGTCGCTGTCCAGAAACCCGACGTGAAATATTTGCTCTGATTAAATAGATTGGTAGGTCTGGTAGATGGCCGAATCAGAGGGTCTCCCCAACTAAGTTTATTTAGACATTTCAATTAACTTTTCAGATTGTCCAAGATCATCCTATTTGGACTCCTGAGCAGAAAGTTATGAATTTTTGAAGTCTGCTGTCCGCAGTGACCGATCGCTAGAAATTAGAAAAGCTAGGCGTGATAAGAAGATTAGCGATTTCGATTGTAATGTGATGTATGATTTTGGTCCAGTATGTTATTCTTAGTTTGGGGTTATCTTCTTGTCCAGTGGCAGCGAGATCCCAAGGGCAGCACCCACTTCGCGTCCGCCGCTGCACGGTTGAGGCAAGTATTCGGTTATAAGCGTATTTTGGTCGTATGATATGATTGTGGTGATTGCTTGTTGTAGCCTTGCACGAATGTTAGCGTAATGAGTTTTCCTTTTATCTTGATGAATGCAAGCTATGGTTAATGTTTCCTTGAGCGTTGCTAAATCATACATGTTGTTATGTACATGTTAAATTCGTGTATATGAAAGACGGGCATGGAGCAATTGCATGTTCCAATCGTGTTGGAGACTTGGTCATACATGCATGTTTTTGATATATGATAGCGAAGTAAGGTTGCTGGCATGATGTTTATATTGAGATTGGTGAATGCTCTAAGTATGATTATGCTCTATTTATGTCCGTTGTTATTGTACTTGGTATATTGATGATGAATAGATGTTGTGCATGTGCATATTGAGATCATGTTTGAAGCTTGGTCACGTGGTGACCAAGTATGCATTTCGTTGAGGTCCCCGTCATGTATTGGAGGGCTTGAGGTCCCCACATTGGTGCAATGTGGGCTATGAGCAAAGAGGTCCCCATCATTCGGATGATGGGCAAAGGTCCCTATACATGTGGTGTATAGGCTTTGGTCCCTGTGCTGAGGGCACAAGCAAGGGTACACACGACGGTTGTATACCCCGCATTCTGGTAAAATGCGAAAGAGATAAAGTTAAAAAGGTGCATTGCATTGGTTGCATACATGAGCATGAAGGCTTTACTCGTGCATTGTTTTCTTGGATTATTGATGCTATGAATGTTAACTTGCTTAGCCTTGTTGGTACTTGCTTGAGTCTTTGGGCTCACTCTTGCTTTGATGTGTTTTAGGTACAACTGCAAGACTGCATGCATGGGAGGAGTAGATGAATTGGAAAGCACGCACTACCTCACAACATTAAAGCAATTGTCATTTAGCTTCATATAAGAATAAATAGATCTGATGAGAAATACCCATGGTTGTTTTATGATTCGATTATGGTTGTGAGAATAGTGTTAATTTGATTACACTCCTATGATTATCTCTTATGCATGAGTGAATTGGATTATGAAATTATTGTTAAATGTTATGTTTACTGTTAGAAGCTATGGATAGTTTGAGATTCAAAGTTAATCGTAATAATGAGAATAGAAAGTTTTGGTTATGTTTATGATATTATTCTACACGCTTGAATGAACCTGATTATGATTATATTGATAAATGCCTTGATCAATTGTTGGAACCTCGGTATAGGCGACTATACAAAGGAGGTTTTGTCGAGATTTTGTAATTGGTCTTAGTTTAGCTTAGTTTAATTTAATTTTAGTAGCATTCCAGGCTCAATGTTGAGCTGGGGTGTTACAGTTGGTATCAGAGCGGGCTGTAGGTCCGTGGTGACTAGATATAAAAAAATTGCTAATGTTAATCAACTTAAAAGTTTGACACACTGAGCACAGTAGGATGGGGATGGGTCAATCTTTGCATTTACGTTCGTTATATCGCTTTGATTATTCTTGATATGAATTGAGTTTGGCTGCTTATTAATTAATTATTATGATTATTATGAGTGGGATTAGTCGTTGTGAGAGGTTAAGGTCGTGGTTGTGACCAGGGCTTTACGGAGTTACACCACCGTTAGTGGAGTGGGTATAGAGAGTGCTACCCGGATATCTTAAATACAGTGTCGATGGCGAGAATCTTTAGAAGAGTTGCTCTCTTCCCTGAATTTGAATTTGGTCAACTCTTAACCGGTTGCGATTGATGGGTTTCTTTGAAATGTTTGGTGTGTTTCCTTTGGCTTAATTTGCCCCGTAAATCAATTATTGTTTTTCCACCCGTTGAGTTATTCTCGCGATTGGTGAATTTTGCTAATTGTCAATATTGACTTTTGCGAGGAGTTTTGTTTTTCTTATTGGAAAGCTTGACCTATTTTATTCGCTTGATGTTTTTGGTTAATGAAAGTTTCTTTTGTGAGTCCTTTAGTTCATGAAGGCTTTGACTCAACGTATCTCTTTGGGTATTTTGAGCGTTGAATATTAATGGTTGTGTTATGAGTTTCAAGTTAAGTTCGCGCTTGTGCATGATCGATCTTAACTAAGGTCCTTATCAAAGAAAGTTGAATAAGTGGAGGTTGTCCTTTAGTGGTTCTTGATGAGTTATGACTATGAGTATGACAATATTTAGTTGGAATCAATGGAGTTGTTAAGAGGTGTGGTATTTTGATGAATTGGTCCGATTGTTAGGATTGTGGAATCAGTAGATTTATTGGATAGCATGGAGTAATGTATCTCTATGGATTAGCTTACCCATTAGTGATGGTTATGTTAAGAATGTGTTTGAACGATGCTTTAGAGGATATCAGTTGGAAATTTTCGTAAACTAGTTACTTGATGATCATACAAAATTGCTAGATTAAAAACATGTATATTAGATTAGACGAGCGTTGAGGTAGCATGTTGTGAAACCTCTGTTATATGCAAAGATGAGATTATTAAATGTTGAATTTGTGTTTACAGATGGTTACGACTACAAACGTAAGTAGGACCCTATTTGTATACATGATTCATACAATTGACAATTGTTAATGACAGATTGGAGCGGGTGTGAGTAACACTAATGGTTGAGTGGGTGATTGAGTAAGTGGCCTCTAATAGTGTGCTTTATAAAGTATCATTTGATAGTATGAACTAGTTAAAAATAGGTTTGTTTCAACCTTGTGGCTTGTGTTTCCTTTGGAGAAATTTATGATGGGATAAGAGGCTATGATGAGTCTCGCTAAGAGTGTATTGTTACATTATTAGTGTGATTGTCGATGGGATTATGATGATAATATTGAATGTTTTGTATAAAGGGACTCGATCGCTCGCTAGATGTTAATTAATTGAATATGTTTCTAGTTCGCATTTGTGATCTTTCAGACTTCATGTTGATGTGATAGCTGAATTTGTTTAGAGCAAAGTGACGTGTTGAGAGGTTTTATTAGTTCCTAAGTGGAATAGGTGTTGTGATCTTCAATTACTCTTTGTCGGAAATGCCATGGTGATGCTATAACCAACGAAAATCGAGTAAAGTGGAAGTATTTGAGATTTAAGTAAAGTTTCATAACTGCGAATATTGAAGTTTGTCTAAAAATTTTGTTCTTGCCCATAAGAGTTTTCCAATTCTAAAAGCGATGTTTTATTCTCGTCGAGGTTTGATATTCTCTGATTGTGGGGCGTGCGCCTCAACTTTGATCATATCTTTGGTTTTCGAAACAGCTTTATCGATTGTTTCTCTTGATCTTGTAACTCTGTAAGTGGTAACGTTTTCTTTTGAGTGAAACTTATTTCTATTTGCCTCTTCTTCTAAGAAAGGGTTAACCGATCTGTATTGTAAAGTCTAGTAGATGGTTTGATGAACCCTAAGGTGTCAAGTCGTGCGAGAGGCTTGGAGTAATAAATCGATTTATTGGAATAATCCTTGAGAGGAATTGAGTTGAAAAGAATATTTGTCTTTGGAGCTATGATTTCGTTGTCGCAACTAGTAGGACCTATAACAAGTTGTAGTCCAAGATTTGGTGTTCTTTTGACCGAGCATTGGAATTAGCAAGTATGGAAATCGGATCAATTTATTAGAGTATCGCAATTTGGTAGTATTGCGAGGCTATGAAAGTTATTCTTGATGATGTGGTTTAATGAGAGTGGGGTTACAAAGTAATCAAATCGCCATGTTAATTAATGGGATAATGGAAAATATTGAGTAACGTCAAGAGTGATTTGGCTTTAAATGAGTAACCTTACGAGGGTTATAATCTTTGTAAAGGTAAACTGGTCAAGAAAATATTTTCATGATGATGTTAATGAGAGAGTATGTTGGAATTATGGGATTTCACGTTTAATCTGAGGATTTCCCTATCTTTTATATGAGAAGTTCGTTGTAGGAATCTTGGAGTTTAATTTGGGCTTTGCAATTTTATGCTAGGACTTGGGGCACCCAATGATTATGTGTAGAGGAGGTAGATTAAGGGTGGGTTTGAGCAGTGAGATAATCATTGATAGAGACCTTTTAGAGAAAGTATATGATTGTGAGAGTGTGAATTCCAAGTTGTTTATTTCTAAAACATTGAGGAGATGTAATTGCGTGTGTAATCTATTTTGAGATGCATTGGAAGTCATCTGTCAAATTAATCATGTAGATAGAGGAGTTGTTGAGATAAAGTTTGGCGGCGTCGATAGAGCCTTTATACTGAATTGTGGATGATGTATTTCAACTTGAGTGTAACATTGAGAATGTAAAGTTAAGAAAGATGATTTAGTGTGTTTTGTGATGAACTGAAACTCCAAAGTTGAGAGAGATTTTATTCTTAAAGAGATCGAGAATTTGATACTTCCTCAAAGGAGTGAATTGTTTCCTCGATTCTCGTTTGAGTTTTGTGTTGTTGACCAATATCTTTCGTAAGTTGAGTTTGATTCGATTTTGGTATATATGATTCTTATCGGTTCGAAAAGAATAAAAGAAATGATGGATTTGGTTAATTGAGTGGTTTCTCTTTTAGCGATCGTGGTGTTTATTTGCAAATTTTCTAATTGAAGGTGGAAAGATTTTCGTGTTAAATCATCGATTTTGAATTTGACTCCTTTTAGTACCGAGTTGGTAACGTTTGGTTGCATTGAGAGTTCTTCATTTTCGTTGAGCTTTCTTTGGTAAAAGAGTGTGTTTAGGAAGAGTATTGTTGTTGTGTGTTTCGGTTAAAGGAGGTGATTTTTGCTTTAGTGAGGAGTATAATTGAGCGGTGGAACACGAGTTACGTGTTCTATGTGCATGTCGTGTGGTTCGGTATCTTTGGGAGGTTTAACCCAAGATACATTGGGTTGTTTTAAGCTAGTTGGCGTATCGCGAGGATCTGTCTCGAGTCCATGCGCGAGTGCGTAACGTCTTGTAACCCGGAGATCCGAGTTTGAGGTTTCGATTGCGCCTTAACCATCGAGTGAGGTCTTACCTCGAGTCTTGTCCGGTGAGTGTACCGGAATGTCGAGTGGGCGTTAGTACGACGCGATTTACGCCCCGGTGTTGTGGTCTCTTCATTTGAGAGAGAGGTCACTTGAGAGTTGAAGTCTCACGTGAGCGAGTTTAGTAAGAGTTGATCGCATTGGTATCATTGTTAAGTTCTAGTCGTGGTTTTATTTCGGGAAGATTGGCGTTTAGATTCGGGTCGAATCTCGTTAAGGGGTAGAATGTAATATCCGAAAGTGAGTGAAGGTTTGAATCGAGGAAGATTAATTTTATTTCGGGAGAGATCGATGGTTCGGGAAGAATCAAACGGAACGCGGGAGGGACTAATTGGATTGTTATCGGTGCTGTAATTTTAGAGGGGGAAAGAGCAAATGGGCGGCAACTTGGGCTGGGCCATGGCCCATGAGGGTGGCCGCCAGGGGCTCCTCCCCAAAACCCTAGCCCCTTCCCCTCCTCCTTTCCCCTCCCACACCCATTCGGCCGCCACCCCACCTCCCCACCTCTCCACCTCCCTCCACCCTCTCTTGCGCCCCTCCCCATCCCCACACCACCCCATTGTTGCTGGCCAAGGAGGAGAAGGATCTCCTTGCACCGGCCAAGGAAGAAGAAGAAGAAGAAGGAGAAGGAGAAAAGAAGAGAAAGAAGGGAAGAAGAGAAGGGAAGAAGAGGAGAAGAAGGGATCCATGGCGGAAGCATGGTGGTCATCATCCCGCTGCGTGCTCTTTCGTTTCGGCAAGGGTAACCAGCGATTTGTTGTTTTGGGGTCGTTTTCTAGTTGTCTAATTTTCGGATGCCAGTTCGTCGTTATTCTGCAGCAGGAAGTTTGTCGGTTTTGATTAAGTTAGAGGCAGATTTGGGTCTGGGTGTCTCCTAGAAAGTTGTAGCTATCGTAGTTACCTTTCATTGACGACAAGAATCAAGTCATTTGGACTTCGGTAGCCAAAGTTATGAATTTATTAGTACTTCTGTGTTTCTAGAGAGAAGCAGATTTGCTAGTGTTAGTTAACCTGATAGAAACGCGTATTTAGAGGGGAATCAGAGGGTCTCACCATAACGAAAAATGAGGATAATCCTCTTAGCTTTCAGGAAAACTAAAGATCACTGAATTTGGACGAACGTAGAGAAAGTTATGATAGTTTCTTTGTCGCTGTCCAGAAACCCGACGTGAAATATTTGCTCTGATTAAATAGATTGGTAGGTCTGGTAGATGGCCGAATCAGAGGGTCTCCCCAACTAAGTTTATTTAGACATTTCAATTACCTTTTCAGATTGTCCAAGATCATCCTATTTGGACTCCTGAGCAGAAAGTTATGAATTTTTGAAGTCTGCTGTCCAGTGACCGATCGCTAGAAATTAGAAAAGCTAGACGTGATAAGAAGATTAGCGATTTCGATTGTAATGTGATGTATGATTTTGGTCCAGTATGTTATTCTTAGTTTGGGGTTATCTTCTTGTCCAGGTGGCAGTGAGATCCCAAGGCAGCACCCACTTCGCGTCGCTGCTGCACGGTTGAGGCAAGTATTCGGTTATAGCGTATTTTCGGTCGTATGATATGATTGTGGTGATTGCTTGTTGTAGCCTTGCACGAATGTTAGCGTAATGAGTTTTCCTTTTATCTTGATGAATGCAAGCTATGGTTAATGTTTCCTTGAGCGTTGCTAAATCATACATGTTGTTATGTACATGTTAAATTCGTGTATATGAAAGACGTGGGCATGGAGCAATTGCATGTTCCAATCGTGTTGGAGACTTGGTCATACATGCATGTTTTGATATATGATAGCGAAGTAAGGTTGCTGGCATGATGTTTATATTGAGATTGGTGAATGCTCTAAGTATGATTATGCTCTATTTATGTCCGTTGTTATTGTACTTGGTATATTGATGATGAATAGATGTTGTGCATGTGCATATTGAGATCATGTTGCTTGGTCACGTGGTGACCAAGTATGCATTCGTTGAGGTCCCGTCATGTATTGACGGGCTTGAGGTCCCCACATTGGTGCAATGTGGGCTATGAGCAAAGAGGTCCCCATCATTCAGATGATGGGCAAAGGTCCCTATACATGTGGTGTATAGGCTTTTGGTCCCTGTGCGAGAGGGCACAAGCAAGGGTACACAGCGACGGTTGTATACCCCGCATTACCGGTAAAATGCGAAAAGAGATAAAGTTAAAAAGGTGCATTGCATTGGTTGCATACACATGAGCATGAAGGCTTTACTCTGGTGCATTGTTTTTCTTGGATTATTGATGCTATGAATGTTAACTTGCTTAGCCTTGTTGGTACTTGTGAGTCTTTGGGCTCACTCTTGCTTTGATGTGTTTTAGGTACAACTGGCAAGATTGGCATGCATGGGAGGGAGTAGATGAATTGGAAAGCACGCACTACCTCACAACATTAAAGCAATTGTCATTTAGCTTCATATAAGAATAAATAGACTTGAGAAATACCCATGGTTGTTTTATGATTACGATTATGGTTGTGAGAATAGTGTTAATTTGATTACACTCCTATGATTATCTCTTATGCATGAGTGAATTGGATTATGAAATTATTGTTAAATGTTATGTTTACTCGTTAGAAGCTATCGATAGTTTGAGATTCAGTTAATCTGTAATAATGAGAATAGAAAGTTTTGGTTATGTTTATGATATTATTCTACACGCTTGAATGAACTCGATTATGATTATATTGATAAATGCCTTGATCAATTGTTGGAACCTCGGTATAGCGACTATACAAAGGAGGTTTTGTCGAGATTTTGTAATTGGTCTTAGTTTAGCTTAGTTTAATTTAATTTTAGTAGCATTCCAGGCTCAATGTTGAGCTGGGGTGTTACATGGAGTGCCAAAGAAGATTGTGTCGGATCGAGGATCCCAGTTCATATCAAGATTCTGGCAGAAGCTACATAGTATTTTGGGCACCAATTTGAATTTCAGTACAGCCTACCATCCTCAGACAGATGGACAAACAGAAAGGGTTAATCAAATTCTTGAAGATATGTTAAGAGCCTGCGCTCTCAAGAACCAAACCAGTTGGGATCAAATGCTGCCTTATGCAGAGTTTTCGTACAACAACAGTCATCAATCAAGTTTGCAAATGTCCCCATTTGAAGCCCTTTATGGGAGAAAATGCAGAACACCCTTGTATTGGACTGAATTAGAAGGACAAGTACTTGGACCTGATATCCTGAAGGAAGCCGAAGATCAAGTTTGGGCAATCAGAGAGAAGCTGAGAACAGCTCAAACTAGGCAAAAGAGCTATGCGGATAACCGTCGCCGGGATTTAGCATTCGCCCCTGGAAATCATGTGTACCTGAAGGTTTCACCTCTCAAAGGAATGCGTCGTTTTAGAGTAAGTGGGAAGCTTGCACCAAGATACATTGGACCTTTCCCAATCCTAGCTAGAAGAGGAGAAGTTGCTTACCAGTTGGAGCTCCCATCTCAGCTGTCAGATGTGCATAGCGTCTTCCATGTGTCTCAGTTGAAGAAGTGTCTGCGTGTGCCAGAAGAGCAGATACCGCTAGAAGCAGTTGATTTGCAAGAAGATCTCATCTACAAGGAGCAACCCGTCAAGATTCTAGAAGTGTCCGAGCGTGTGTCAAGAAGTAAGATCCTTCGTTTCTGCAAAGTCCAGTGGAGTAACCACACTGAAGAAGAAGCCACCTGGGAGCGTGAAGAGGACCTGAAGGCCGAGTTTCCGCACCTATTCTCTAGTCAGCCTGAATCTCGGGGTTGAGATTCCCTTTAAGGGGTGTAGGTTTGTAACATCCCTAATTTGCAAGCTTTTGAGATTTTCAAAAAGTTTTAAAAGTAACCATTTGGTTTAAGTTGGAAAAGCTTAAATTTGAAATTTAGAAATCAAAAACCCTTTAAATTGAAATAATCCAACTTCAATTAAAATAAAAAGTTAGTTTATTGGAGTTTCCAGGGTTTTATTTGGATTTTGAGCTTTTATTGCATTTTCTGGAATTTAATTTGGATTTTCCCTTTTTGTGTGAAGCCAAAATCTATTTTGTTTACAAAATTAAAAACTAAAGTATAGCTAAAAGTATTTTTATTAAGTTCCATATAATTCAAGGATCTTCTGTGAATTTCCCTAGAATTTTTGGACTGCTGTAGCTATTTTCTAAAAAGTCTTTTTGCTTTTCGGGATTTCTTTAATCGGAAATCTTTTGAAAATTCTTTTTCGGCTCGTGGGCCGAATTCCGCTATCGGCCCACTCCGCCCGCGCGCGCCGCGTCCCTCCCCTCTGCGCACCGTTCGATCGGAATCGGACGGCTGCTAAGACTCCACGCCTGCGCCCGCGCCTCCTCCACCTCCCCGCACCGTCCGATCGAAATCGGACGGCATCCCCGCAGCCACGCCTCCACCCCCCACCGTCCGATCGAAATCGGACGGCCCTCGTCGCGTCCTCCTCCGCCCCTTTCTTCCTCGCAGCTGCCGTGCGCGCGTGCCGCCGATTTGCGCCGCCTCCCGTCCTCTCGCCTGTCACCTCTGCTCGCGTGGTTGCCCGATCAGCGCCACGTGGCTTTTCCTTGATTTCCGTTGAAAAATATTTGGCGGAAAAATTAAAACCTCTCGACGTCACCGGCACAATACTCGATTTTCCTTTAGAAAATAATTCGTAAAATCGAAAAATCCCCAATCCTTCATTTTATGTGTTTTCCAAACTTCGGAAGGCCATAACTTCTTCGTTCGAACTCCGATTCGAGTGATTTAAATTTCTAAATTCATCTAAATCCCCCTCTTTCTGTTAGTACTAGTTTGGTAATTATTTGGAATTTATTTGGAGTTGATTTATTTATTTTACTCTTTCCGCACGTGTAGAAACCGGCTTTTCGGAAGATTTCTCGGATTCGACGACCGAAGCACTGCAACTCTTCATCGAAGGCAAGTCATAGACCTTTGATCATATTGAACCCATATTTATAAAACTATATTGTTTTATTTATACATGCATTGCTATTTTAAATATTAAATTGTTTCGGAAGTAGATAAATGCCTAATTGCTGTATACCTCCTTGATAAATTGCAAACAACATGTACCCTTGAATGACATGAACCCTTGGACACCTTAGGAGGGTTTAAACTAGTTGGAATTTGATAAATTACCAACACGGGTACCGTATTATGCTTAGCCATGCTGTAGTTGTACGTTGGGACTCATGATCACATGCTCATATGATTAAACATGACTAAAGGAATTATGGAATCGTGGCGCGGCCACCTTTGTTAAAAGATATTGTGCCAAGACTAGGGTGGTCTTTGGCCGGTTTGAATCGAAAATATTTTATGCTCGGGCGAGTGGATGGTGGTGTGGGTGCCGTAACGCACATTGGGACGTGGATTAGTCTCGCCTGAGCAACCAACTAAGGACTTAACCTTGAAGCATTGATCTGGGTCTTACCGTGCAACCACATGTCCAGGATGGGGTGGACCTGACCAACTAATTAGCAATGCTTTGAGCCGGTTTTGTTTTGGTTGAGAACGGCGCAAGAGGGGGCATGAATCTGGCGGGGGATAGACCCGTTAGAAGCGAATCCTTAGTGAGCAGAACCGAGTCAAAACAGAACTTTGTAAAGGCCTTGTCACGTGCTCTAGACTGCTTACCTAAGGTAGTGAGCGGTGGTATCGACGGATGCCAAACAAACTAGAGAAGCCGTGTCTTGTGGGTAAAGCTGTACAACCTCTGCAGAGTGTATAAAAACTATTCGAATAGCCGTGTCCCCGGTTATGGACATGCCCGGAGATTTCACGCAAGGGGTAGATGTTTTCTTTAAAATGGTGGAATTGATGGTTTGGATGGAAAGGTTGGGTTGATCCCTAGTGGTTGCAAAGAACTGAACTACTTATGTATTAATATATTAAATCGGGCCTTCAATCTACTTATTGTATTTACTGTCAATATTGCTTTCTGCAAAATAGCCATAGAGCTACCCTTGTATAGCCTCGCATGAATAATAACTGCATACATTTCCCTATGATTTGCTGAGTACATTCAAAGTACTCACGGCTTGCGCCTTGTGTGTTAAATCCCCACAGAAGAACCAGAAAATTTAGAGTATTATGAAGAGGAGTATCCTGAAGACTTTGCGAACTAGGTCGCGTCCTCCACTCGATTGCCTGTGGGCATGTCGAATGGCCTCCACGAGATATTTGGTTTCACCGCAAGTTGTATTTGTTGCTAAGCCTGTGTGGCACACTCAGTAAGACTTGACCATAAGGTCCCTTTGCTACCTATTATTAATTAATTTGTCCGCTTCATCGTTATTTTGTTGTATACTTGTGATTACACCGATGTTGTAACCCATGCGAGCTAGCTACTAATCTGGGACTAGTTCGAATGCACGAGGGTCCTGAGTTGTATACCTGTGGTCCCAAATGAACCGCAAGTCGCTCTTTTGAAATATGATTATGTTAATGGAAGATTCAGGGTTTTCACCCAACTAGGTTATTGTATCAATTTTTATAACCTTTCTAGATTGATAAAGAACGCTAAGTTTGGTTTAGCCAATTAGAAGTTATGGCTATTATCGTGCTGCTACCCAAATTTGTCGGGTAGTTCTGACAGAAGGTGTTCATCGGTCTTTTGGAGTTAGATACATACAGAATTCGGGATTTCCCCCAACTATGTTGTTGTAGATAATTTTGTTACCTTTCCAACAAGCCTGAGTTTATATTTTTACAAATTTCATAGCAAAAGTTATGTCACTTTTATTACTGCTGTCCATTACGGCTTCCTGCTAGAATGTAGTTCAATTTGAGTAAAGTATATAATTAAACGTTGGGTTTTGGAGTATGGGTTAGGAGCGTTGCGAGAAGTGTCTTGATGTCGTGGTTCTTATTGAGTAATTTAATGGTGTAGGAGGTGAGGCTTCGTGGTTAGCGGCATCGTCTTTGCCTCCTAATGCATCACAACGCGAAAGGCAAGTACATTGATATTCGTATGATTTGTGAATACCGGATGCTTGATGTTCGTATTGTGTTTTTATTTGATATGTGAGAAGCTTCAATGTTTATGTTCCTTTCATATGTGAAATTCACATGTTTGGAGTTGATGTTAGTCAATATTCATAAGTTCATTACATGCATCCATTTTCCTGTTCCGTCCACGGGAATGGAGTTTAAAGATCCATCAATTCCAGTATGGGCATGTGAGACCCACCATTCCAATGTGGGCAGATTTGGACACCCGTATGAAACGTTCTTCATACGGGATTTGGATCCCCGTATTTTATTCAATACGGGCTTAAGTGAACACCGACGGGTGTGGCACTAGCTATACCGATATAAGCAGGAGTGCAGTCCTTTCATTTCATTAAATCCATTCATTCCATTCATTCATATACACATTCGGAGTTATGTTCATATCCTTTAAGGTTATTGTCTTGTTCATATTTGAGGTATGTCCAATTATTCACTGTACTTGCTGAGTCTCGGACTCACTCTTGTTTTATTTGTTTATTTTAGGTGATAGTTGATGATGGCTCTATTGGGAGGGAGTAGACACGCACTATTTATTCACTCCACCATATTCCAGTTTGAATAATTAGACTTGGTTCTATCTTTCATTTGTTTAGTGATGAACTGTAATAAATAAAGTTAAATATGGTTAATGACTTCCTCTATGTTATGGTTGATTATTTCTGCTTGTGATATTTGGTCATCCCTTTTGATAAGCTTGTTTGGTTTCAGACTACATTCCTGCCATTGTTTTATTAAATTTGGAACTCTTTATGTCCTTAGATGAGTTATGGTTTAAATCCTTCCGCTTGATGGTTGTATGTTAGATTATTTAGGTGACATCTTGGCTTCCAAATAGCCAGGGTGTTACACAAACACGAGGGAGCGCGAGCTCCGTTTTTTGGTCAACATGCGGCCACAACACCGTCGGTGCTCCAGTGAACCCCTCTTCCCACCTCTGGCATCATCATGTGTTCTGAGGTCCTATGAGTGTTTCCCCCATGTTAATTGTATCTTTTAAGCACAGGTGCTGGCCGCCACCTGGTTCTTCCCCATCTCCGGCCATTTTCGCCGCCACTATCGCCCTTTGTGCCTCACTATGTTTCCAACTAATTGACTGTGCTAGGAGCACCCCTAGGACGTCTTGAAGCTTCCCCAAGGTGCCCGAGCTCCACCATCGTCTCCTGCTAGCTCCCCGTCGCTGCCTTAGTTCACAGTTGCCAAGCCATCTCCGACCACCTCTATCCTCCCTCTCAGACCCGGTGAGCTCCTATTGTCATGTAGATACTCATGCGCATGATCTTTAGTTGGAAGCATTCACGATTGTAAAGTTGGCTCGGTCGTAAGCCACACCGCTCATCTCCGGCGCGTCGGCACATCGGGCCACCTCAGCCCTCGCCGCTGGCACCATTAGGTGCACATGGGAGTAGGGAACCCATTTTGGGCTTTCCCCGGCAGCGCCGTGAGCCACCGTGTCGATGACAAGCACAGCAAGCAAGCACCCTAGCGCTGCTCTGTGTGTCCGAAACGGACAAGCATTGTAGCAGTGTAATTAAAACCAAATCCCGACCGGGTTAAGGCAAAGCAGCAATTAGCGTTGTTTAAATGATTGCTAAGTCTTGCCCATAACAACTTTTGTACGTGCTCTCACTAGCTTTCAGGATTGATAAAGAACACCCCATTCGGAGTTGTAGAATAAAAGTTATGATCTTTTTAGTGCTGCTGTCTTTTCCATCTAGGCAGTTTCTATTCTGTAATTTTATCTAACAATTAGCAAATTAAATTGACCGAATTGGGTTACCTTGTCAACTAGAGTTTTGTAGATATGCCAGTTAAACATCCTTAGAAACTGGTCTCACCTCATTCCAAGTTCCAGATCAATAGATATGATTTTTACCGTGCTGCTGTTCAGTTTCGGTTTACGCCTGAGTAGTCAGTTTTCAGATTGGAGTTTCTAGTTGAATCTTGTGTCACCGGGAAGCGTTGTAGAACTGTGTCGAGAAGTGTCGTGTGCGATGTGTTCTTATTTCGATTACTTAATTATTTAGGTAGCAAGGCTATGGGTTTGGGAGCATCATCGTTGCCTGCTAAACACGTCGCATCGCGGAAGGCAAGTACTTTGTTGATTTTAAGTGCTGTGATTGTGAATGTTTACATGAATATGATGTGACATCTTGTGTTACTAGAATTGCTGAACTGGTTATGTTCTTTCAATATGTTGAGTATATCTTTGAGAGAGGATATTATCACTTGTTCATGTTCATATCATGCATCCTTTTATTCATGTTATGTCCACGGGAGTGGATTGTTAGTCCCACCATTCCAAAGTGGGCGATTTGGACATTGTCATGTCCCGTCACGGAGTGGAATGAAAGACCCATCAATTCCGGTATGGGCACGTAAGACCCATCAATTCCAGTATGGGCAGCTTTGGACACCTATATGAAACGCTCTTCATATAGGACTTGGATCCCGCACTTTTGATAAGGTGTGGGCTTAAGTGAACACCGACGGGTGTGTCACTCGCTATCTGCGTATAAGCATGTGTGCATCCATCCTTTGATTACATTCATTCATTTCATGCATTTCTAAGTACTCGTGGTATGACCGAAAATTGCGAAGAGGTTGTCTTGCCCATATTGGTTGTATGTTAATTCATTCTATGTATTTGCTGAGTTTTGGACTCACTCTTGCTTTGTTTATTTGTTTTTAGGTGACCGTTGATGAAGTTTCTCTTGGGAGGGAGTAGACACGCACTACTCAAATATATTTCACTCTACACTAGATTCAACACAAGAATTGTTATTGTCTTTCACTCAGTAATTGTTGGATTGTAATAAATAAACTAGACATAGATGGTAACTTCCTTTCGAGGAGTTTGTTTAAATAGAGGTTTATGTTCATTGATCATTCGTTGACAGGTTTATCTTAGTGGATCCATTATTACATTCATATCTATGTTCCAACTAATTGACTGCGCTAGGAGCACCCCTAGGACGTCTTGAAGCTTCCCCAGGGTGCCCGAGCTCCACCATCGTCTCCTGCTAGCTCCCCGTCGCTGCCTTAGTTCACCGTTGCCAAGCCATCTCCGACCACCTCTATCCTCCCTCTCAGACCCGGTGAGCTCCTATTGTCATGTAGATACTCATGCGCATGATCTTTAGTTGGAAGCATTCACGATTGTAAAGTTGGCTCAAGTCGTAGCCATATCGCAGCTCATCTCCGTGCGTCGGCACATCGGGCCACCTCACCCTCCACGGGCACCATTAGGAGCACATGGGAGTAGGGAACCCATTTTGGGCTTTCCCAGCAGCGTGAGCCACCGTGTCGATGACAAGCACAACAAGCAAGCACCTAAGCGCTGCTGCGTGTGTCCAAACGGACAAGCATTGTGCAGATGTAATTAAAACCAAATCCCGACCGGGTTAAGGCAAGCGACAATTAGCGTTGTTTAAATGATTGCTAAGTCTTACTGACGAGTGGGCCCCGAAAAATAGTAAACGAAGTTCATTAAAACCTATATTCCTTTAAAATAGCTGACACGCAGGTCCCACTGCATTTAAATGCACAGTAAAACATCTGGTGGAACGCGCACTGTGCGCATGGACCGTCAGTCTACGCACTGTTGTATGGACCTAGTCACTGACTAGTGGACCCCACTTGTTAGTAAAATGATTTCCTTTAGAAAAATAAAAGAAAAGAAAATACCAGGGTCCACATTTCATGCACTAGTATTCTCTCTCCCTTTTCTTTTTCAAGGATTTTTCAAACCAAACCAATTTGAAACTTTAATAACTTTTGCATAAAAACTCCAAATTGAATGATTTTTGTCTATAAATTCATATAAAATCATGCTATACCTGAATATGCAAAAATATTTGGATTTGGTTACTGTTGAATTTATTTGGCATTATTTAATTCATTTTTAGCTCTTTTTTTAAATAGACGTTGATTGTTTGAGCGATATTTTTGATGACCAACCATCGTCATGTTCAGAACAATAGGAGCAAGGCAAGCACCTCATTTTATTATGTTGATCCCATTATTTTACTTACCTTACTTTGTTTTATAAAATCTATTATGGATGCGTGTACGTTTGATACGAAAATGCTATGTTCGGGAAGTCGGCAGTTGTAAATCATATTCAGCGCATATATCTCCTTGAAATATTGATTTTCTTACTATTGCAGCTAATAGGTTATGGGTTAGACAATATATAATGTCATTTGGGAGTTTTCTGAGTGCGATTTTCGCACAACTGCTTACTAGAGTGATAGATTTTCCATAAAAGGTATAAAAGGATAACATGATAAAATTGAGTTTGGGAGATTTAGGAAAAATATCCAGAGGGGTGTACCTCTGTTAATTTGTATAAAAATAAAAATGCAAAACCTAGTTTTAGACGCGGCAAGTTATATTATATTCTTAGAAGAGTGAGGGTGTACCTCACTAGTAGATAGGGGGAATTGTGAGACCCCGATTTATTCAATTTGTAATGCTTAGCCTTCCATTGACCCTAGCATCACAAATCAAATAAAACAAGCCTCGAGATATGTATACTTCTTAGAAATGCAGTATACACACCCCGTTACAAAATCATGCATCAACTCCATACATCATATTATAACAAGTCTACCAAAAGACATACATAATATAAAGTTATTACAAGACAGCCGACCGGCCAAATAACATTAAGTATCAAATAACAGCGGAAGCAAAAGATGTCATAAGATGGCTTTAACCAAAAGACGACCGGTTAGCCACATAACCACAGGGCAACCGACCGGGCCGCCAAGCTAGTCGCCCCACACACTGCCACAACACAACTCACAAAAGTGAGGCCCTTCAGGCTCACCTTCTTCCTCTGCACACAACAAGCAATGCAGATAAGTACAATAATGTACTCGCAAGACTTACGAGTAACAAACCTACACATAGCTACATGAAAGCTGTATCAAAGGAATTGGTTATATGGTTAATTGGACGCATAAAGCATTTTTCATTTGCAATACAATAATAGATTGAAGTCTGTTTGTAGCATTGAAATAACAGCGAGTAACAACAACTACAAGTAACCACCTAGAGGTGACTAACCCAATAGCCACCACAACATAGCACGAATCCCTGATTCGTACCACCCATCAAGTTTTAGTTTAAAATGTTGTAGTCTAACTCTTGAAAGACTTTCCCAAGCGTGTCCATAACGTAAGACGAGGCTATTCGAATAGTTTTAACCCTGCAGGGGTGTACCAATGTACCCACATTTCAGTCCGCCTTTTTGCAACTAGATGAAGCACACTTCCAAAGGTATGCCGACACGGCTAAGTCCTACGAGATATTTCCAATATTGTGTATCAACCACGAGCCGCTCGTATGGACCGAAGCCCATACGCTTACATTGTAAAGCCGAAAGTCAACTACCCTATAGGGGTAAAGCTTCCGGACATCTACAATGCTCCCACACATAAACCACCTTATTTTACCACAACACACACACGCCCACCTGCGACTCGTAGCTAACACACGCCAAAGTACTAAGTCAAGAGAGGTCCCATACCCTCTAATGTGGTTAGCACGCAAAACTGCTTGGTTTAGTGTAACAAGATGTTCGGTCCTTGTTGACTCGGGCACCAACCATTCACACCCAAAAGCACACCATCTTACCATTGTGCCCAAGTCCAAATCATTTTACTTTCAGTTTTTAGTTTTCACAATTAATCATAGCACAAAGGCTAAAACATAGAGTTATAATTAGTTTGTGTGATCAAGGTTATCGACAAGTCGATAACCGCCCATTTCTACCGATAGCTAAGCATGGCTAAGCACATCAACTCGTAAACTACTAAGTGACAAGGGTTCATCCATCGAACCCAAAATCACAGCAAAATATACCTAGGCTCAGTATGTAATACCCCGTCCTTGTTTAGGAAGAATTCTATTCGAATTCGAATTCTAAAAGAAAAATTCGATGTTTCATCAGTTCTTTCGGTTTTGGGCCTGGGCCTTGGCCAGCAGGCCTAAATGGGGGCCTTGAAGCCCAAGGGGGGGCATCCATGAAGCCCAAGGGAGGGGGCAACCGTGGGGCCCATGGCCCATTAGTGGCCGGCCAAAGGGGGGGCAACCCTAGCACCCCACTTCCCCCACAACCCCCTCTCCTTCCACCTTGTGGCCGCCGCCCCCAACCTCTCCCCTCTCCTCCCCACCTTGCGCCTCCCCCTGCTGGTGGCAGCCCCTTCTCCACCTCCCTTGTTGCCGTCCCAAGTCCCTGGTGCAGCACCTCCATCTCCTGGAGTTTCCCCTCGGTGCCTTTCTCCCCGTTGCCGGTCTCCCGCGAAGGTTTGATTGGGGCGTCTCAAGGCTGCTGATCAAGATGGTGGGGGACGTCTCCATGGTTCAATCTTCGTGTTCCTGGGTGTTCCAAGGGTAACAAACATCGATTGTTGTTTTACGTTTAATCAAAGAAGCAAAACCGATTAGAATCGTTTGGATCAAAGTCAGTCTGCAGTAGATTCAATTCTGTCCAGTAGCTTGCGCGGCTGTTTTTGCAATCTTAGAGGCCGAATCAGAGGATCCCATCTCTTAGAGTTATGTGGGGTTCGTTCTTAGCTTTCAATGGGCGTAAAGATCGCTTAATTCGGAGTTGTATAATAAAAGTTATGATCATTTTAGTTTCTGCTGTCCAGAATTCTGACGAGAATTAGCAGTCGCTGTAATTGTTAAATTATGACTTATATAGAAGATGATTCAGAAGTCTTGCCCATAACAACTTTTGTACGTGCTCTCACTAGCTTTCAGGATTGATAAAGAACACCCCATTCGGAGTTGTAGAATAAAAAGTTATGATCTTTTTAGTGCTGCTGTCTTTTCCATCTAGGCAGTTTCTATTCTGTAATTTTATCTAACAATTAGCAAATTAAATTGACCGAATTGGGTTACCTTGTCAACTAGAGTTTTGTAGATATGCCAGTTAAACATCCTTAGAAACTGGTCTCACCTCATTCCAAGTTCCAGATCAATAGATATGATTTTTACCGTGCTGCTGTTCAGTTTCGGTTTACGCCTGAGTAGTCAGTTTTCAGATTGGAGTTTCTAGTTGAATCTTGTGTCACCGGGAAGCGTTGTAGAACGGTGTCGAGAAGTGTCGTGTGCGATGTGTTCTTATTTCGATTAATTAATTGTTTAGGTAGCAAGGCTATGGTTTTGGGAGCATCATCGTTGCCTGCTAAACACGTCGCATCGCGGAAGGCAAGTACTTTGTTGATTTTAAGTGCTGTGATTGTGAATGTTTACATGAATATGATGTGACATCTTGTGTTACTAGAATTGCTGAACTGGTTATGTTCTTTCAATATGTTGAGTATATGCTGAGAGAGGATATTGTCACTGTTCATGTTCATATCATGCATCCTTTTATTCATGTTATGTCCACGGGAGTGGATTGTTAGTCCCACCATTCCAAAGTGGGCAGATTTGGACATTGTCATGTCCCGTCCACGGGAGTGGAATGAAAGACCCATCAATTCCAGTATGGGCACGTAAGACCCATCAATTCCAGTATGGGCAGCTTTGGACACCTATATGAAACGCTCTTCATATAGGACTTGGATCCCCGCACTTTTGATAAGGTGTGGGCTTAAGTGAACACCGACGGGTGTGTCACTCGCTATACCGGTATAAGCATGTGTGCAGTCCATCCTTTGATTACATTCATTCATTTCATGCATTTCTAAGTACTCGTGGTATGACCAGAAATTGCGAAGAGGTTGTCTTGCCCATATTGGTTGTATGTTAATTCATTCTATGTACTTGCTGAGTCTTGGACTCACTCTTGCTTTGTTTATTTGTTTTTAGGTGACCGTTGATGAAGTTTCTCTTGGGAGGGAGTAGACACGCACTACTCAAATATATTTCACTCTACACTAGATTCAACACAAGAATTGTTATTGTCTTTCACTCAGTAATTGTTGGATTGTAATAAATAAACTAGACATAGATGGTAACTTCCTTTCGAGGAGTTTGTTTAAATAGAGGTTTATGTTCATTGATCATTCGTTGACAGGTTTATCTTAGTGGATCCATTATTACATTCATATCTATGTTCCAACTGATATTGATCTGTTTAGCTTAGTTGATGAATTATTATCGATGTTATTCCACTGTATGATATTATGTTAGGTCTTTAGGTAGCATTTTTGGCTTCCGAATAGCTGTGTGTTACGATTGGTATCAGAGCGGGCTTTAGGTCCGTGGTAATTGAATATTAAATTGACACACTCTGCACAGTAGGTGGGGTTGGGAAATCCATTGTTTCCGCATTTCTATTGTTATGTTTCATTCGTTGAACAATTGTTGAATTGCTTCAGATTATCTTTCTTGTTGTTAATCTATGATATGTTATAATATTTCATATATATGAATCTATTCTATGATTGTCATGAGATGATCATGTATAATCATAATTGAGTGTATTGTTTAAACGTGTCGATGATGGAGGTTAAGAAGTGGAGGCCGTGGTTGTGGCCCGGTCTTTGTCGATTGCACCGTATTCGTGGTAGCCGAATAGAGTAGTTACCCGAATACCATAGTTGTAGGGGTTGAGCGTGAGCCGCTTTAGAAAGAGGTTTTCTTTCTTGATCTCGATCTTGACAAATTCTTGTTCTGTGGTGGATGATGAATTTCTCTTGGGTTCATAGTTCTTGGTAGTTCTTTGAGTTTCAATGGGTATCTAATGGTTCTCTCAAACAATTATTGTTTTTCATTGTTGAGTTGCTTTTACTACTTGTGATCTTTGTCAATTAGCAATATTGATAATTCCATGGTTGTTCCTTCTTTCTCATTAGAAAAGAATGACTCATTTATTCGTTTGATAGTTTGAGTAATGAGAGTTCGATTGTGTGTTTACGTAATAGTTGCGATTGATGAAGTTTTCTTGAGTTAGTGTTTTACATTCCTTCCGATGAGTTTTCATTGGACTTTCTTGGTTCCATAAATCGACTACTTGTTCTCCGACTCTCGGTCTAATGTTGTTTCTGAACGTTGGTTATCGGCAAGATTTATCTTTCTTGGGAGTTCTACTCTTCTTATTGGAAATGTGATTCAATTATTCGCTTGGTATTGTGGATCTTGAAAGTTTTCATTGCAAGTTCTTTATCATGTGAAAGCTTTGGCTTTGTGTATTTCTTTTGGATTATTTCGAGTGTTGAAATTTAATACCTCTTCTTCTGAAGGATTGTGTTAAAATCCCTAATTGATGTCTTGTCATGCTTAAGTAAGAGGTGTTAATTAAATGAATTAATCGTCATGGTATGATTTATCATATTTGGGTTATTAGCTTTGTGCAAGCAGTTTATTCTTAACTAGTATCCATGGAGGTGAATTTCTTATATGTCAAATGTCGTTATATTTGGTACATGATGAATTTTAGATAAGAGTTTGTTCGTTTTGTTCAAGTACCTATTGTTATTAAGAAGTGTGAAAATGTTGATGAATCGGTTTGATCTTTACGATCAAGTAACCTATTAAATTTATTAGACGGATTGGAATCTAGGCCCTTTTTCGGTTATTCTAACCGCTAGTGATGGTTAAGTTAAGGATATGTTCGAATGTTGCCTTGATAAATATTCTTCTTGAATCTGTCTTCTATTTGGATATTGATGATCTTATACGTATGATAGCTTTACCTAATTCTTGCCATGGTAAAAAAAAAATATTGAAACTTGTTTAAATGACTAGATGAGCGATGATGTATCGCCTTGTGAAACCTTGTCTTATGCATCCTATAATATTGAAGTTTCAGACATTTCAATCTAATTGCTGAGCATAAGTTAGAACGTTGATTATGTCCTCTTAACTATTGTTGAGTTTGCAAACAGAGGTAGGATCATGATTGTGTCATGTGTGGCTAGAGAGCATTTAGTGTGTTCTATCTTGGCGTCAAGTGTCAGTAAGAGTTAAATGGATGAAAGCTAATAAGAGATTTCTGTTGGTGTTCATTGGTGAGATTGTCATATTCTATTATCATCTTGTTGAAAAACTTGTTTCAATTATGAGGTTTTTACACTAGGTTTTCCCTAGATCAAGTAGATGCAATCTTATTTAAATAATAGAGACATGATGAAGTAATTTATTGTGTCTCTTTTGAAAAGTTTTTGTAGTGATAAGAGGTTATGATGATGCTTGCTAAGAGAGTATCATTTCGTTGAAAGTAAAGAATTTGATCACTTGCGTGATATTGATTTATTGAAAGTGTTTGAGTTTTGCGTTTGCAATCATTTGGACCTCATGAGCTATGGGAAATTGAGTCTGTTTGAGCAAAGTGACGTGTTGAAAGATTTTGTTGGTTCTTAAGTGGTTCCTGTGATTTGATCTTAAGAGCTTATCCTGTTTAAGCTAGCGAAGTGATGCAGTAGTCACAGAAAATAACTTTCCTGGTTAAAGAAGGGGTGAAGCAAAAGTAATTGAGATTTAAGTCGCGGTTCGCAACTTGCAGTTATTTGAGTGTGCTTAGACCTTATGCATTTGTTCCATAAGAGTTTACCAATTTTCAAAGGGCAATACTTTCTTCTCATTGGTGGTTTGGTATTCGCTTATAACAGGATGTGAGCCCTCAGCTGTTGACTTTCTCTATGTTTTCCGAGTTCCTTGCCTAAGTGACTTTTTTCCCTTGGTCCTATGTTTACTTCGAGCAGTAAATGTCTTCATTTGTTTTTTTTTCTTTTGAGGAAGGATCCATCGGTTCGTTTCACCGTGGTTTTTTTCGAAGTGTCTATTCAATGTGGTTGTGAGACCTTGGATTGAAAGTTAATCGAGGAGCATTGAAGGATGAACTAATTTCGTGTATAATTCTTAGAGAGAATTTTATTTATACAGAATGTTTGCCTTTGAGGCTAAACTGATTGCATTGTTGCAACCATTAGAACCTAAGGAGATTTGTGATCCAAGATCCTTTGTCCAATTCAGGTGGAACATTAGAATTTTTGAAAGGATGAGAATCTTGATCAACGTATTAGAGTATCACGATTGAGTACCTTACATGGTTGTGTAGATGAAATATGATGGCGTTGTAATGAGAGTAATATTAGTGAAGTAATCTGATCGATAAAGCGATTAATGAGATAGCTGAGATTGTTGGATTATTGTCAGAAATGACTTGGACGTAGTAAGTAACTCTCTAAGAGCTTGAATCTTTATAAAGATAATTGGGTCGAGGAAATGTTTTCGTGTTGATGTTAATGCGCAAGTATGTTTGGATTGTGATAATTTTAGACATTTAAACTAAGCTTTTCCCTATCTTCTATATGAGAAGTTTGTTGTAGGGGTCTTAGAGGTTAAATTCTGGGCTTTGCATTTTTATGCTAGAACTTTGGTCGTCCAATGATTTGTGTATAGTGGAAGTAGAATAAGGGTGGATTCCGAATAGTAGGATGTTCATTGATAGAACCCTTGATGAACTATATGATTATGTGTCTTTGAGGATTCGAGTTGTTTATTAATAAAAGATTGAGGTGATGTGATTGCATATGAGATCTATTTTGAGATGCATTGGAAGTCATGTCAAATTAATTATATCAGTAGAGGAGTTGTTGAGAGAATGTTTCGGTGGAGTCGATAAAGCCTCTATACAGAAGTGTGGATGATGTATTCCGACTTGAGCATCGTGTTGAGAATGCCAAGTTATAAGAAATGAGTTAGTGTGTTATGCAATGAAATGGAATTCCAAAGTTTGAGAGAAATTTTATTCCTAAAAGAGAAATTGAGAAAATTGAAGCTTCCTCAAGTAGTGACACGTTTCTTTGATTTTTGTTTGAGCTTTGTGTTTTGGCGAATGTTTTTCGCAAGTTGAGATCGACATTTATATTGGCATGTGTGGTTCTTATTAGTTCAGAAAGGATGAAATAAATTTATGTTCTGGGCATTCGAATGACTTCTCTTTTGGCAGACGTGGTGTTTATTTGCAAACTTTCTAATTTGAAGGTGGAAAGGTTTTGTGATGAATTTTCGATTCTGGATTTGACTATTTTGGCACCAAGTTGGCAAGGTGTGGTTGCGACAAGAGTCCTTACTTTCCGTTGACTCTGTTTGTAACAAGGATTGTTTAGAGCGAGCTCTGTCGTGTGACCCTCGTAAAAGGGGGGGTGACCTTGGTTACGGTGAAGAATTCGATTCAGAGGTGGAGACGGAGTTCCGTGTGCTTTGCGCTTGTTGTGTTTTGGTACAAAAGGGGAGATTAATCCAAAGTACCTTGGTTTGTTCTCGACGATTTTGGGGATTACGAAGTTGGCGTATCGCTAGAACCGTCTCGGGTCCATATGTGGAGTACGCGACTTCTGGGTTGTTCAGTGCCGGTGAGTAATCGAGTCATTCAAAGTTTGAGATTTTGTTGAAGATGTTGACCATCCAGAAGGTCTTACCTTCGATCCTCTTCTGATGAGTATTCTGGGAAAGTTCGGGTTGAGTGTTAGGACAAACGTCTTTGTGTTGTGGTCTCCTCAGTTCGGGAGAGACCACTTGGGAGCTAGAGTCTCGCATGTGTGATTAATACCCAGACTTGTTCGCATCAGGTGTGTATTCTTTGTTTTAGTTTTTTTTTCTAGTCTTAGTTTTCTCTCGTGTGGACCGACGTTTAGATTCGGGGTCGAATCCTGTTAAGGGGGGTAGAATGTAATACCCCTTCCTTGTTTAGGAAGAATTCTATTCGAATTCGAATTCTAAAAGAAAAATCCGATGTTTCATCTGTTCTTTCGGTTTTGGGCACAGGCCTTTGGCCAGAGCCTAAATGGGGCCTTGAAGCCCAGGGGCATCCATGAAGCCCAAGGGGGCAGCCGTGGGGCCCATGGCCCATTAGTGGCCGGCCAAAGGGGGCAACCTAGCACCCCACTTCCCACAACCCCTCTCCTTCCACCTTGTGGCCGCCCCAACCTCTCCCCTCTCCTCCCACCTTGCGCCTCCCCTGCTGGTGGCAGCCCCTTCTCCACCTCCCTTGTTGCCGTCCCAAGTCCACAGTGCAGCACCTCCATCTCCGGAGTTTCCCTCGGTGCCTTTCTCCCCGTTCTTTGGTCTCCATGAAGGTTTGATTGGGCGTCTCAAGGCTGCGATCAAGATGGTGGGGACATCTCCATGGTTCAATCTTCGTGTTCCTGGGTGTTCCAAGGGTAACAAACATCTATTGTTGTTTTATGTTTAATCAAAGAAGCGAAACCGATTAGAATCGTTTGGATCAAAGTCAGTCTGCAGTAGATTCAATTCTGTTCAGTAGCTTGCGCGGCTTTTTTCGTGATCTTAGAGGCCGAATCAGAGTATCCCATCTCTTAGAGTTATGTGGGGTTCGTTCTTAGCTTTCAATGGGCGTAAAGATCGCTTAATTCGGAGTTGTAGAATAAAAGTTATGATCGTTTTAGTTTCTGCTGTCCAGAATTCTGACGAGAATTAGCAGTCGCTGTAATTGTTAAATTATGACTTATATAGAAGATGATTCAGAAGTCTTGCCCATAACAACTTTTGTACGTGCTCTCACTAGATTTTAGGATTGATAAAGAACACCCCATTCGGAGTTGTAGAATAAAAGTTATGATCTTTTTAGTGCTGCTGTCTTTTCCATCTAGGCAGTTTCTGTTCTGTAATTTTATCTAACAATTAGCAAATTAAATTGACCGAATTGGGTTACCTTGTCAACTAGAGTTTTGTAGATATGCCAGTTAAGCATCCTTAGAAACTAGTCTCACCTCATTCCAAGTCCCAGATCAATAGATATGATTTTTGACGTGCTGTTGTTCAGTTTCGGTTTGCGCCTGAGTAGTCAGTTTTCAGATTAGAGTTTCTAGTTGAATCTTGTGTCACCGGGAAGCGTTGTAGAACGGTGTCGAGAAGTGTCGTGTGCGATGTGTTCTTATTTCGATTACTTAATTGTTTAGGTAGCAAGGCTATGGGTTTGGGAGCATCATCGTTGCCTGCTAAACGCGTCGCATCGCGGAAGGCAAGTACTTTGTTGATTTTAAGTCTTGTGATTGTGAATGTTTACATGAATATGATGTGACATCTTGTGTTACTAGAATTGCTGAACTGGTTATGTTCTTTCAATATGTTGAGTATATCTTGAGAGGATATTATCACTGCTCATGTTCATATCATGCATCCTTTTATTCATGTTATGTCCACAGGAGTGGATTGTTAGTCCCACCATTCCAAAGTGGGCAGATTTGGACATTATCATGTCCCGTCCACGGGAGTGGAATGAAAGACCCATCAATTCCAGTATGGGCACGTAAGACCCATCAATTCGGTATGGGCTTTGGACACCTATATGAAACGCTCTTCATATAGGACTTGGATCCCCGCACTTTGATAAGGTGTGGGCTTAAGTGAACACCGACGAGTGTGTCACTCGCTATACCATATAAGCATGTGTGCAGTCCATCCTTTGATTACATTCATTCATTTCATGCATTTCTAAGTACTCGTGGTATGACCGAAATTGCGAAGAGGTTGTCTTGCCCATATTGGTTGTATGTTAATTCATTCTATGTACTTGTTGAGTCTTGGACTCACTCTTGCTTTGTTTATTTGTTTTTAGGTGACCGTTGATGAAGTTTCTCTTGGGAGGAGTAGACACACACTACTCAAATATATTTCACTCTACACTAGATTCAACACAAGAATTGTTATTGTCTTTCACTCAAGAATTGTTGGATTGTAATAAATAAACTAGACATAGATGGTAACTTCCTTCGAGGAGTTTGTTTAAATAGAGGTTTATGTTCATTGATCATTCGTTGTGAGTTTATCTTAGTGGATCCATTATTACATTCCTATCTATGTTCCAACTGATATTGATCTGTTTAGCTTAGTTGATGAATTATTATCGATGTTATTCCACTATATGATATTATGTTAGGTCTTTAGGTAGCATTTTTGGCTTCCGAATAGCCAGGGTGTTACACAGTAGTAGAGGATAAACATTTTCCTACAGATTATGCATCTATTAGGCCAACTAATCGACAATAGTTTAAAACAAGATAGCAATGCATACATAGAATTTGCAATCAACATATTAGAATTTGAAAATAATAGGAACAACATGATAAAATGATGCTACATCTGCTTGCCTTCTTGGAGGCGAGTCCGTCTTTGTGGATCAGATTCAAGATCAATATTATCTTCGGAACCTAACGTGAAAAGGCGATAAAACCAATAAGAACGAAGAACACCAAATAAAATCCAACAGCAAAAGTTACCCAAAACTTATTAAATTTATACAACAGTAAGGGTATGATTTTAGATAATTTTAGGAACAAGAATCAAGTCATTTGGATTAAGTATGAAAAAGTTATAGCTAAAACCATTTCTCTCAGCCTGTTAATTCAACTAAATTAATTACTGGTATTGTTCATTGCATAAATTTCTGGAATGATCTAAAGTCTGAAATTTTTATGGTAGGTAGGTTATGACATCCTAAGGTCAGCAAAGTTGAGTTTACCAAATTTGGAGTTATAATGATTTACTTATGATTTTTCTAAGTTGTAAACCTAGCACATGTTACTTTACAGAAATGAAATCATGATCAAAACCTATTTCATATTAAAGTTTGCTAACAGAGGAATTTAACAAGATTGAGTTTGCACATTTTGGAGTTATACAGAAAAAGATATGCATTTTACAAAGTTTACTTCAATTTTTGGAATATTCTAAAATGGCTGAAATCAAGTTAATATTGTTCATAAAACTTTCTGTTACAGAAACATGTCTAAAAGCATTTTTAGATTAAACTCTATTTAAACATGAATTTATCACAACTGGAATCAACTAAAAAGGGTTTAAAATGAATTAGTTATGAGTTTTCAAAGCTTAATATAATTTTTAGTTGATAAATAAAGGCTTACCGAATTATAATCAACCTTAACAAAAATAAATCGACGTGGACGAACGTGAGATTTTGATTCGGGATCCAACGGCCCACGCGCTGGAGGAATAGTGCACGCACGCGATCCACAAAGGAGCTCACCGTTGGATCTAGATCCAACGGTCTACGAGGATTGGGCCCTTCGGACGACGCGGACGCCCCGATCAACCTTAACCCCAGATCTTGAGATGGACGGCTCAGAACGCGGCGCACTTCGGTGACCCGAACGGCACATCGATCTCAGCCGCTCATCGCGAGATGGGCGATCCAGAGCCGTGGGGAGTTCGGGTGGTCCGAACGGCCACGCGATCTGAGCCGCAGATCTATAGATGGACGACCCGCGCGATTTGGGATGTTCGGGAACCCGAAAGTCCCCGAAGATCTGGGCCGTAGATCTTGAAATCGACGGTCCAAGATTAGCGCAAATAACACATGTGGATTTTAAGTGCGCGGAGAGGTTTAAATGCATGGGCCCACATGGCAGTGACTTATAGCCAGTTTAAGAAAACCATTAATTGCTAAACAATGATTAGCAATGATTAACACTAATGATGTCCGAACGGCGTTGGCACAGGGCCAACGGGGGCTTTAAGTGGTTGGACCCACCTGTTAGTGGCATAGTGGGCCGGTTTAGGACACATTAATTACTAATCAATGATTAATTTGATGATTAACATTTATGATGTCCTAATGACAACAAAACTGTGCGCTCGCGCCCGGGGGTGATTTAAAAGGCATAGGCCCACCCGTCAGTGACACGAAACGGTGGCTTAAGACAGCATTAAATACTAAACCACTGATTAGCAATGATTAAATCATGATCAACATTAATGATGTCTTATCGACAACTCCCAGCGATGACTTCGTCCGGCAAAAACCCGAGAGCAAAAGAAGGCTTGCCGTCGGCGGCTCCGGCCATGGCGGCGCGACCTAGAGGCTAAAATGGGTTCGCAATAACCTTGCGGACCCGATGGTGATGACCTCGCCGGCGGCAACGGCCTAGAACGCCAGCTAGCCGGAAAAAGGGCACGATGACTCTAAGGTCGAAACGAAAATAGCTCAAAAGCTCGCAGCGGTCAAAGAACCGGTGCCACAAAGATCTAAGGACTAATAAGAAGCTACCTTAAGCAAGATGAGCTTCAAAGATGGCCAGAGGAGCTTGGACAGCAGAGAAGATGAAGTGAAAATAGAAACCTGAGCCAAATTGAACACCACTAGTGGTCAAAATAGCTTCATTATAGCTCATAGAAGCTTCATGAGCAAATAATTGAGAAATGAAGCACTCACCGGAGCTGGAGAAGAAAAGGGATGATTTCGGCCGAATTTGAACAACCCCAAATTTGACAAATCCTGTGAATGAAACCCAAAATTGAGTGAGGGGAAATGATTAGGGTATTAAGGAGTTCAAAAGGGCACAAGAAGAATTGAAGATGAACCACTAGAGCACCATGGCCACCAACAGAGCTCCACGGGTCAACAATGGCGATTTGGGAATTATAGTGGTTTTTTAGCTCAACACACACGAAGTGAGCTGGGGAGTGGGAGAGGTTCAAAGGAGGAGCTCAGAGGCTTTTTGAAGCTAACGAACACGGCACAAGGAAAAAGGGGGCCCTCGCGGTGAGCTACAATGAGCTCAGCTCAAGGTACAACCATGGACCGACAGGAATGATGGGCAGGTATGGAGCACGATCGTGGGCGGAGCACTGAGAGTCAATAATTGCCCCGGCCGGAGAGGCGAGGCGAGCGTTGGGAAAGACTAGGTCATCGCTCGCGCCGAGCGCCGCGCGAGGAAGAAGAAGACCAGAAAACAATAGGGTGATCGTGACCGTTGGATCTACAATGGGCGGCCACGATTGAAGGTGACAACCGGGTGACCCGAACGGCCCAATGCATTTGGAGTTTGCGTGATCACGAGGTCCGAACGTTCTCGCGAACGTGGGCCGTGCGATTTAAATCCAACGGCTGAGATTGAATGCGTGTCTTAAGTGAGCCCGGGTGCAGTTAGTTGGCTGAGCCAAGTCAAGTGGCTCGAGCCCGAGACCAGTCCGCACTTGAGGAACGATGAAATCTGGTTTTGGGTTTTTAATTTGAGCTGAGACTTTGAGGAATTTTTAGGGATAGCAAAATAACTCCAAAAATTCTGAAATTTTTACAGGAGCTTTCTAACTTAGACATTAACCTTGTATAAAATTTTCAGAGGTTTTTATGCAGTAAATTTTTCTCCAAAAATTCTGCAAGGTTCCGAGTTAGGGTTTGACCAACAGTCAAACAGGTTTGACTGCCCTCTAAAAAAATTCAAACAATTTCTGAAAATTGTGAAATTTTTCAGAGGGGTCACATACCATCCCTAGAACGTAGGAAAAATATTTCCAGGAGATGATCGAAAGATTTGACAGGATTGTTTTTGGAAGGCAAGGTTTTGGATCAAAAGACTTATGACCTTGTACTTCCATAATCCTTGTACAGGAATTATTTAGAACATACAGGAAATACATGATGTAAGAAAAAGTTTTAATTTCTACTCATTTTCTTACATTTGAAACATAAGTCCAAAATTGGGATGTTACAGGGATATTCTCGTCCGAGTCAATTAAGGACCGGATGCCAGCAACTCCAATCTAAGCCTAACTTACAACCATATGTTCTGGTATGGGATGGCCTTAGCTAATTAAGTCATTGAAAACTAGCCTTGCACGAAGGTAAGCCGTAGAGTGCAGACATGACCAGGTAGGTATGTTCGAAGGGGCTCCCTTCACCATGATGTTAGGCACAAAGCTTCCCGACACAACTGTGAATGCCTCACTGAGATGGTGGTGTCCCGGGTGAAGTGAGGATAAAGATTTGTTGGGCTAGTGCAAGGGTAGGACTACATGATGTAAAGGTTTCGACGTGTACTCTAGACTGCTTACCTACGGTAGTGAGCGGTGACATCGATGGATGCCGAATAAACTAGAGAATTCGTATACTATGGGTAAAGTTGTACACATCTGAAGAGTGTAAATCTATTTAAATAGCTATGCTCGCGGTCATTAGCGTGCTTAGTACAGTCGGTCATGGGTTTAGTTTTGATTTTTTTTAAAAACCATTTTGATGAAGGCATGGGCAATGACTTGTGGGTTTTTATTTGAGTTAACTGCCATGTTATGGCTGAAAATGAAATGTTGCTCGCAGTCGAAGAGGGTTGCGAGTTGTTGTCATTATTCTTTTGAGCTCATAACCGAGGAGGGTTACGAGTTGTTGTTATTATTTATTCCATTCTTTACTTATTGTCCTATATCTATTTAACTGCTTTTAAACTTGCGTTGCAAATTACTACGTATTGATATTGCAAATAAAAATGGCTTTAAGCAAAATAACTGGTACAATAGAGCCTCATTCTTTGATAGCCTTGCATTTATATAAACTTTGTCATACACTACAAGCCTTGCTGAGTATGCATTGTACTCAATCTTGCTTATATTGTTGTTCAGAGTTCGAAGATGAGCCAACGCCCGACGATACGTTCTTCGCACCCAAAACCAGAGGGTTCGGTGGCTGGTCTATCTAGGCCTTGTTTCTTGTCGGTTGCCTGAGGGTTGGATGGGCATGCCGCTGAAATTTCTTTACTTTCATTACTTCTTTCGCTTCTACTTTTACTTTGTTGATACCTGCTTTTATTTGGCTAGTTGGCTGTTGATGTAATAACTCTAGACGCTTAAGTTAAGTACCCTTTTGCTTCACTTTGTATATGTGAATGCCAAATATTGTGAATATGTGTACTAGCCACTGATCATGGGACTAGTGCTGTACACACATAGGGTTTTCGAGTATTTCACATCCGGGGGGGGGTCCGACATACGTTTCTAGAAAGAAAGAAAGATTCACAAAAGTTCAATTCCCCTTGCATTCATATACAGAAGGACAATATGTCGCACTCTGTTGTGAACAATACGACGAGCCACGATAGTAACCGATGATGATGCAACATAAACGTCTGTAGTAACAAATTGTGCTGAACTCATGTAGCATTTATTAGCTTTAGTAATCGGTATTTTGTGTTTAGAGCATGTACAATGGTATAGATAACTACTATCTATAGTACCCTTCCATGTCATCTATAGGCAATGCTAAAGACAGTTCCTACAATGAGATATCTTTTTACACGTCTCTCTAGACAACTCCTCCATGTACAATGTGTCTTGTTTCTTGTACTACGATCGACTACTGCATGAGAGATAACTCAATTCTCTATACCCCATCTCTTATCCACATCATCTGTGCCCTACATGGCAAGATTTATAGACAGCTGATGTCACTCTATTATATTGTTGAAGAACGTAGTAATCGCAAAAATTCAATCAACCAATCACCAGATAATAAATGAACAATCACATAGAGACGAACAATGTAGAAACAATATGGGGAGTCTCTTTATTGATAGATTGATCTTTTACAGTACAATGAGGTCCTATTTAAAGACTAAACCCACCGGGATAGTTTTGGTATTACGTCCATCAACCCCAAAATCAAGGTTTCTTAACATTCCCCTTTGGGTGAATACCACGTTATGCATATGTCTCATTAAAAACTCATCCCAAAAACCCAGTGGAAAAAAGGATGAGAGAAAAGAGTACATAGCATCCATAGTCATTGCATCGTTGCCTTGTTAAAAATCTTTATGTGAGAAATCTTGGGAAAAACTTACTAAGGGAAAAAGAGTGCAACCTCTGTACCTTCAGGTTAATATTTAGGATTAAGGTAAAACTTCACGACCTTGAGTAGATTATGATTCAAGGGATTCTCGCCTTGATCCCTGCAACTCTCCAAGCCGCTTTATTCTAATACCACGAACGCGTAGTTGGAAACTGGACGCAGACAAAGACTTAGTGAATAAGTCCGTCAGATTTTCACAAGATCTAGTTTACATGATCTTCACCTCATCGTTCTTCTGGAGTTCATGTGGATAGAAGAATTTATGAGCAATATGCTTCGTGATATTGCTTTTAATATAACCCATTTGTATTTGTGCAACATAAGCAGCATTATCTTTATAGATAATTGTGGAGGTATTGACAGTGTTAATACCACATGACTTCTGGATATGACAAATCACACCGACGGGTGTGTCACTAGCTTAAATGACCACCAAGAGATGGGTGTACCACCACATAGAAATACAAACCCAGTCTGAGATTTGGAATTATGTGGATTGGACAGATAGCCAACATCCGTATATCCCACCATAGTCAAGTCTTCGTTCTTCTGAAAAAACAAGCCAAGATTTTGTGTACCTTGGAGTTATCTGAGAACAGTCTTAACGCCACCCAATGCCTTTTAGTTGGGCTGCACTTCTAGTCAATAAATTGACTATGAATACAATATTAGGCCCAGTGCAATTTGCAAGGTACATCGGTGCTACCATGGCGCTTAAGTCTGAACTTTTGTTCCTAAAACTTCCTCGTTTTGTATCCTCGATGCGAAAGGGTTTTATCCACATCTAGGGATCTTACTACCATGGGGGTATTTAAAGTATGAGATTTACCCATGTTAAATTTCTCCAATACCTTCTTGGTATATGTAGACTGTGTATTAAGATTCCTTCAGGAAGTGCCCTAGCTGTAGGCCTAAGCAATACTTGGTTTTACCCAAGTCTTTTACATCAAACTCCGTCACAAGGTAAGAACTTGCTTCATTTATGTCCTCTGCAGTTCCGATGATATTCAGATCATCGACATAAACTGAGATAACACAAAATCAGTGCAGGACTTCTTTATAAATACACATGTACAATGATTATTATTTGAGTAACCCTTCTTCAGGAGAAAGTCACTTAGTCGGTTGTACCACATTCTTCCTATCTCTTTCAATCTGTACAACGATCTCTATAGTTTGACACTATATATGTTGCAATAGTATTATTAGGATCCAGAGTTTTAATTCCTTCAAAGACTCTCGTATAGAAATCTATATCCAATAACCCGTATAAATATGTGGTCACTGCATCCATTAACTGCATTGTTAAATTCATGTAAGTTGTCATTGATATTAAGTATCGAAACATGGCTCCACTCATCACAGGTGAGTAGGTTTCATCGTAATTGATGTTGGGTCTCTGCACGAACCCTTGTGTTGTACAAGCCACGCTTTATATCTTACCACCTAATTGTTCTCATTTCTCTTCCAGATGAAAACCCATTTGAATCCTATGGGGAACACTTTAGGAGGTGTTCGGGCAATAGGGCCGAATACTTTCATTTTATTCGGCGAGTGCAATTCACCCTCAATTGCTTCTTTCTATTTGACCCAATCTGAGCGTTTCTTGCACTCTGCCATGGACTTTTGTTCTGGATCCAGTTCAAGAGTTTTAGTAAGTTTAGAGGCAAAGTATATATCGACAACTATAGTCTTTCTTTTATATGACTCTCCTGAGTCCACATAGTTTGCGAAAATTTCTTCATTTATTTCTTCCAGCTCTTCGTGATTTCCCACGACGATGGAGTCTGGGTGTTCGATCTCCCAGCGTTAGATTGTGCGTGCAAATTTTCGTTGGGGTTACCATTCTCAGGATGGATCACTTCAGGGATTTTCTCAACATCAGGTTGAGGTTCTTCAACTGTCTTATGAAGTGATTTGTTTGGTTCGGTCCTTTGTTTCTGCGGACGTCTTCGCGGAATTAAGTCCCGTGCGCCCAAAGGTTTCCCCCTCTTCTTTGCATGAGGGCATGAGTGGGTTGATATCCTTCAGGGTACTTCCACTCTCTCCTATGCATTCTTGTAGATATTTGAGATTTTGTCATTCCCTTAAGATTAGTGAAGGCATCGACAAACTATTAACTATTTGTTGCAAATCAATTATTTTACGAACTTCAGTTTTGAGTCTTTTTGTGCGTGAATCTAAGGACTAAATGCGGTGACATTCCAATCTATTTCTCGACATTCTTTAGAGTGGTACTTATCTCCCCCTAATACTGGGAAATTGTCCTTATCAAAAATATAATCAGCGTATTGAGCCGTGTGCAGATCCCCTATCATCGGCTCTAGGTATTTAATAATTGATGAAGATTCAAAACCTACATAGGTCCCTAACTTCCGGTGAGGTCCCATGGTTGTACGCTGCGGTGGTGAAATCTGCACATATACAACACAACCGAATTTTTGCGGATGGGAAATACTTGATTTTTCCACGCACTAATTGCAAGGGAAATTGGATGATATGCGGTTGGTGCGAGTTGGATTAATGCGGCGATGCGGCACTACATGACCTCAATACCTAGTGGGCGACCTACAATTATGTAAAAGTGGCATAACAATAAGTTTTATTCTTTTAATTAATGACTATGTGAGGCCATTTTGAATGTGGACATGTGGTACTGAATGCTCTACTTTAATACCGACAGCTATACAATAATCATTAAATGCCTTTGAGGTAAACTCACCAGCATTGTCCATCTGAATGGATTAATATGTTCATCTGGAAAATTGGCTCTTAATATGATTATTTGGGCAATTAATTTTGCAAAAGCATGGTTCCATGTAGATAACAAGCAAACATGGGACCATCAGGTAGAGGTATCTAATAGGACCATAAAATATCTAAAAAGGCCTGACATGGGTTGGATAGGTCCACAGATATCACCTTGAAATCTCTCCAAGAAACTAGGTGATTCATCTCTTAATTTCATATAAGAGGGTGTAGTAATTAATTTTTCTTTGGCATAAGCAGGGCACAAGAAATCTTCAGGTCTAGGAAATTCTGTAGTTTTTATGTTATGGCCAACATAATTATTAATAACTTTTCACATCATACCTAAACCAAGATGACCGAGATGATCATGCTAGATCTTAAAAATTTCTGGGTGTTTAACAATTGTTTTCATCACAACATAAACTTTAGGTTTTATATAAGTGCAGTACAATCCTGATGAGAAAGATAGGAGTTTTTCGACCACTTGCTTCTGGCATCCATTAGACTTAGTCATGATTAGGTATTCTGTACCATTTTCATTATCGGTTTCTATATGAAATCCGTTCAGACGAATGTCTTTAAAACTGAGGACGGTACGTTTAGATTCGGAATACAAAAGAGCATCCTTGACTGTTATACATGTACCCATCATGAGAACTATGATGGCTCATCCAATGCCGACTATGAGAGCATTGCTTTCGAAGATGGTCATGATATTCCTAGCTTTCTTAGTTAATGTCTGAAAATATTTAGTTTCCCTAAAAATTGAATTAGTGGTGCAACTATCTATAAGATAGATTTTCTCTTATGCCATTTTATCGTATCAGGTTGTTCTATATTTAAAACATGATTTATAATCAAACAATTACTCAACAGAAAAAATAGTTCGAAATTTAATAGCACAAGCATAGACCAATAAGATAGTGAATCGAATTAATCTAGAAAAATAACAATGCTAAGAGTTCAACCTAAGCAAATAATGAAAGATAAATGCTCAACATGAGCATGAATAAACCAATGTTCATTTGGAATTGAAACTAAACTAATATGCAATAAATCATCTAAGGAGACTACTTCATGTCTCTAAATGGATCATGACTGTCCTTATGAAGGTACAACAGCTCCAACCCAAGAAGATCATCGTGATCCATGGAGGTGCCTTCTCCCTGAGCCACATCATGAAGAATCATGTAATCATTCTTCTCGATGTCTTGGCTAGGAGACGATCCAGTCAGAGTGGGCTAAGCGATGAAGTGAGCCCCAACTTTGTCCCCTGGGTCTTCTTGACTCTTCCTGTGGACTACATGTAGAGGTTGACCAAATGGCAAGTGCACGACTAATGGCATGTGCAACCGCATCTAAAACACGTCTGGGGAGGATTAGTAGTCTTGCTGCCTAATTCTTGCTTCTAGGGCCTCCCTTTACATGCTCCTCTACCATGGGGTTTACCCCTGCTTCTCTGCACCCCAACCTTCTTCCATTTGTCCTCATTCTGTTTTGGACCTTTTCCGTGGTCTTGGCTTTTGCTAGCCCGCTGAGCATTTGTGTGTGCTTCAGGTATAGCCATCGTCCTAGTGGGATGTATCTGATGGTTTTCCATCAGAAGTTCTGCATGTTTCTTTGCTTCCAGCAAAGTGTACATCACCTTAGAGTACTTCAAGTACTTTGCATTGCGGTCCTGTTGTTGCAATATCCGCATATTGGGGTGGAGGGTGCACAAGGTTTTCTCTATCATATCGACTTCTGTAATAACCTGGTTAAAGAACCTCAATTTGAAGATAAGTTTGTGCACGACAGAGTTATATGCTACCACGGTCTTGAAATCCTGAAAGCGCAGGTTAGTCCATTCTCTTTGTGCTTCTAGGAGAAGGACAGATCTCTCCTGGTTGTAGTGTTCCTTCAGGGAATTCCACAACACCAGTGGATCCTCCTTCATTAAATATTTAGACTTCAGATCTTCATGGAGGTGGTGCCTCAGGAAGTGTAGAGCCGCATACCTAGCGGCCTTAGGGATGGCGAGGCGTCGGTGTTGGCTCGGTGATGGCATCTCAAGAGATCGAGACTTGATGATCTTTGTGTCCATCGACCAGGTGAGGTAGTTGTTGCCACTCAAGGCAAGCTTAGCAAATTCTTTCTTTACAATGTTTGACATCTCCTACATTAGGTGTATGCAATTATTCAGTTTTACTATAGGTAAAATAGAATCTAAAGCATGAATATTGCAAAATCAGCAAAGATTGGTTTAACATCTATTCAGTAAGTACTATTTTGAATTTTCCAGAATTTTTCTAGCAATTATTATGAATTTATGCTAATTAATGACATCGATGGATAATTTTCAGAATTATCAATATGATAGAAAAACAATTCAGCCAAAAAAACTAGGGAAGTAAAAACCCATGGTATGAAACATCCAGTGTGTGCTAAGTCTAAGGTTCCAAAAAAAATGTGGCAATTTATATGCATAAAAACCATGTTTCTAGGCTTATTTAAGGTTATTGCACAAAAATAAATAATATTAAAGCAAATAACCATAAACCGAGGGTCTAAAATACCCAATAACCTATTGCAAAAAAAAAAATTCCTGAGGGGTTATTCTACAATAATATAAAGAAATCCAAAATCTGCAATAAATTTCCCAAACTACTGAGGGCTTTTATAAAATTTCCTTATCAGTGAAAAGTTCCTCGTAATTTTTAGAAAACCGAGGTTTATTTGCAATTATTTGGGATTTTTCTTTTTCTTTCTTTTCCCATTTTTCCTTTTTCTCCTCTTTTTTTCTTTTGGGTTTTGGGTTGCCTCTTGACCGCTTTAGCTTATAACGCCCGTTTTTAGAGCTTTTAAAAAATCAAATTAAAAATAACCATTTGGTTTTGTTGAACTTCTAAAGTTTAACTTGAGATTTTAGAAATTAAAAATAATTTAAATGACTAAATCTAACTTCAACTAATTCAAAATTTTGGTTTGGAGTTTGCTGGAGTTCTGCGGTGTTTAAAATCCCCCTTCTTTGTTAGTTCCGTTCTCCCCTTGACCTCCTTAGGACCTCCCTTGAGGACCTCCTACGACCAACCTTCAGTCACGACCACTCTTGTGGTTCGACCACCTCTTTGGTTACGACTACCTCTTTGGTTCCGACCACCCTCTCGTGTCGACCAGCCCTTCGGTTTCGATCAGCCCTTCGGTTTCGATCAGTCTGTTAGTTTCGATCAGTCTGTTGGTGTCGGCCGTCTCTTAGTTTTGACCAGCCTTTCAGTTTGACCGGCCCCACCTGTCAGCCCCTGCTCACCTTCTCTTTCCTCCCTCTGTTTCCGCAGCGACATGTGCATTAAATGCAGTCGCCTCTATCGCGCCTGGCCCTATCCTGTCCCTCTGACGTGCGCACTAAATGCAATTGTCTTCGCCCTACCGTATTTTTCTTTCCCTTTTCACACTGCTTCATCTTCTTTGTTGTCTCGCTCACCGCATTTTTCTTTCTCTTTTCACACCGCTCCATTTTGTTGTCCGATTCTCCTTTCTTCCTCTATAAATAGAGCACCAGGGAGCCTTTGCCCTCTTGTTTTTCCCCTCAGCTTTCAACTTTCCCTCTCTCTCGCCCCGTTTTGCCTCGCTTCGAGTTTCACCGCTGCCGACTGAAGCTCGCGCCACTGCTTCTAAGGCCGCCGTCAAGGTTCTCCTGCCGACGGCCGAACCACCTTCCTCCTCGTCAAACCATGTGCCGCCTTCGCCTATTTAGGTAAGCACCGCGTGCACCCAACTCTCCCTCCCTTGCTCTTGTTGATGTGGTTTGCCCGAAGCACCGTGCTCCAAGTTTAAGCCCCGCATCAATTCTGGTCCCAGAGCTCCGTGAAGCAATCTTCTCTCTATTTTAGTTTTGTTTCACAGGAGCCGCCGCGTTTCCTCTTCCCCGTCATTCCCGGCTGACCCCTTCGCCACCGTCCTCCTTCGCCTTCGGCTACAAGTTTCCCCATCACCGTTCGCAGTCTACCAGCCTCCTCTAGTCTCTCTCTCTGTTCTAGTGAGTTCTCCGTACCCTGCTTTCTCTTATTATTTTGGCCAACTTTCCATGCCCTGTTCTACTGTTTTGTTCTTTCGACCACGTCGAGCCGTCGAGTCTTTTTGTTCTTTCGGCCGCTGCTGAGTAGTCGAATTCTCCTTCTCTTTCGACCACTATTGAGTAGTCGTATCCTTCCCGTATTCTTCCTATGACCACGTTGAGTAGTCGTATTAACCTTCTGACCAGTCGAAACTTCCTTTCGGCCAGGTAGTCCAAGCGTTCCAACCAGTTAATTGAACCCTCTTCTGACCACCTGTAGTCGAACCTCCCTCCGACCAGTCGAACCTTCTTTCGATCATGTAATTCTCAAACTTTCGAGAGCCCGTTCTCCTCCGTTCGAACTCCAATTCGAGCAATTCAAATTTCTAAATCCATCTAACTTCTAGATCTAGCTATCTACGCTAAAATTATTTAATTTGGAGTTCTTTTGATTTTATTTGTATTTATTTGAAGCTGGCTCGTTTTCGCGTGTAGATTTCGATGACTCCAGAGAACCCGAACACTTCAAAGAAATAGATCCTTAAGCATTCGAACAAGGCAAGTCATACATTTGATCATATTGAATCCCAGTATTTCAAAGTATTTAATTCTGTTTCAAACTATTATTGCATGCGTATTTAAATTCAAGTAATTTAAATCCCTGTTTAAACTTTATAGTTATTCCTAATTCCTTTGTACATCCACAATTGAATGTTGTTTGAATCACCCTTAATGCCTTAGTTAAAAGCTAGTTGGTACATTAGTATGAACTAGAACATGTTGTAAAAACTCTGTGCTTAGTTGAAGCTCAGCTCAAAAATATTTACTTTTGGGAATTTAGCCACAAATTCAACTATGGTTTAAAATGATACTATAGTATCGTTTTTACCATAGAGATTTATAAAATGGTTTGACTTATTAAACAAAATAAAAATTGGTTTAGACTTGGGTGAAATGGATGCTTAGATGGTGCATGTCTATGCACGGGATCGACTCATTTATATGGTCGAGGCTCAGGGTTTTGTGAAAGTCGCCTAAGTCAGTTAAGGACCGGTCTTCGAGCGTATTTTGCTACATCTTATCGTACTACCACATGTCTTGAATGGGCGGGACCTAGCTAACTAATTTGCAATGTTTCACCGTGGTCGTTCCATCCGGTTGCGTGGGTGTCGTTTACGACCTAATTTTATGTATTCCCACCTGGTGCAAGAGGGGGCCTGAACCCTGCGGGTATCTATCCAAAAGGGGTGAAACCTTAGTGAGGGGGGAATCCGGTGGAATGGCGATTTGTAAAGGTCTTGTCGCGTGCTCTAGACCGCTTACCTAAGGTAGTGAGCGGTGGTATCGATGGATGCCATACAAACTAGAGAAGTCGTGTCGTGTGGGTAGAGTTGTACACCTCTGCAGATTGTAAAACTATTCGAATAGTCGTGTCCACGGTCATGGACATGCTGGAAAAGCCACTCCAAGTTAGATTTTTGTTTTTATTTTCAAAAGACTTCATCAAATGGTTTTGGATTTCTATCCAATTGGGTTTTGGGCGGTTAGCCTTGTGACGAGGAGGGTAATCTTTACCACTTGTTAATGAATGTTATCGACTATAAAACTTGAGTTTTAGAAAATGAATTTTAGTATAGAATAACTGATGTGGAACTTAGTATAAGTATTTGGAAAGAAACATGGCTTTATGCAAATCAACTCTATAAACCTTCCGTTGAGATATCCTTGCATGCATTATAATCTGTTACTTGACGGTGTGACTTGCGAGCACAGTTGTTGTGCTCACTCTTACTTAATTTAGTTATTGAGCCAGAGAGGAATGCTACGAGGAGTCAGAGACCTTGGACGACTAGGCTATGCCCTCCAGACGATTGCCTGTGGTGAATCGTGTGGTCTACCTTACTGTTTTTGCTTCCGCTATAATCTGCTTGTTGGCTTTATGCCCCTTTTGTATCAACTCTAATTATTTCAATGAAAGACGTTGTATGGTTATGTTATCATTTCTTATTTGACTATGTACACCAGCTACTGATTTGGACTACTGTGGAATACACGGAAGACCCGAGATCCTTCGCTCCTGGCCCGACACCGCTAGGGTTAAAAACTTTAACCACCAGGCTCCTTGCACAACACAAAAATGGTGGCGACAATGTGTCTCATGTGAGGTGCGAGTGCGGCGGCGTGGAGGCCTGTGGCCAGTGAAGCCGGTAGCACATCGGACGCGAACGCATGGCGTGAAGGCGTCATGGTGGCGCGGTGGGCGTGACAAGCGGCGACAGAAGGCGGCGGTGGTGCAACGATCCGCGACGGGCGAGAATGTCATTTCAGTGCGGAAGCGCTCTTTGGTGCGGCATGGGGTGGTCGATGTGGGTGTGGAGGCGCGGCGGCCAACCGACGGCGTGATAGGCACTCGCTCGAGCGGCGGCGGTGGCGCGGCCGTCGAGGCCGGCTATGCAGTGCAGCGGGCTGGCTTCGGGTGGCACACTTTTATGTGGCGTCATGCGGCGCACGGTCGGCTTCGGCGCGCGTGGAGTGCCGTGATAGCGGCGACTTGGTGGGTAGCGGCGACAGCAGTCGGCTTTCGGACGGGCGAATTTTCTCTCTCTATGCGATAAATAGTAACAGATCAAATCCAACTTAGGACTGATCTCTATCTAGAACGCTAATTAATTATGATGCTAATTAGTAGTTTAACGGATCTAAACAGAGACATGCAAATTAATCGATTAGATTAATTCATAGCAAAAACTAGAGTTTGAATGATGAAATTCTGGCGACATACCGATTCGGCTATGCAGAGTGATTCGTGCTGATAACGTGTTGAAGAACATGGTAATCGCAGGAATTCAATCAACCAATCACCACACAGTAGATGAATAATCACAGAGAGACGAACGATGTAGACACAATATGAGAAACTCTTTTATTGATAGATTGATCTTTTCTGAGTACAATGATGTCCTATTTAAAGACTAAACCCACCAAAAGCAGTTTTGGTATTACGTCCATCAACACCATAAATCAGGGTTTCTTATCGTGTACATGCTTAGTTATTGTTCTCCAATGCCTCTCCAACTTGGATGAACAATCATTTACACATCTTTATAAAAACTATTGAAACGTCTCTTCGGACGATGCACAACAAAACACTGGAGTAGTTTCATCCAAGGGTCGAACGATATAAAGCGATAACTTGATTTTAGAGAATACAAACTAAAAAAGTTTACGAACAAGTTCATAAAACATGTATGTGCATGCATCAGTAACACGTGAAGGCAATGGTGACGACGTGTACACCGGATATCATCGCTAGGTCAAATTGAGTATAAATAAATCTCTTTTTATTTTCTTTGATCGAACAACACTGCTACGCGTACGTACGTCATACATATTGTATGTCATATACATATGGAAGAAGTCCACTTTTCCCGGTCTGAACTTATGGCCTGAGTCCGAAAAACAGTATCAATTACAAAACTATTCACTTTCCATCCCAACTGGTAAAACAAGTGTAAATCATCCTTTTCACCCAAAAACCACCCCTGGTTTTGATGCAGCTCCCCTCATGGTATCTCCAATAGTATATTTATTGTCGTCTCTTAGCTATGCTATATCAACAAAATCTTACGTGGAGGAGAGAGGGAGAGGAAAGAGAGCATATGTCGTTTCTTCCTGAAGAGACTGTCGTGCACGCGAAATAAGACATGATATATTAATCTACTCTAGTTGATATGTAGATCCGTTTTAAAGAATAAATATAAAATATAAATGTTGGAGAGTGTGCTAGAAACTATCTATTGAAGTCGTTGTCTTTAAAGATGATGTAGCATATATTAGAGACAAGGTTATCTCTAACTATTGGAGATGCCCTCACCCCCCATCGCCGCTGCAGTTGTGGGTGCTTGCACGGCCATAGCTCCCATGGGGATACCGTCACCGCTCCAAGCTGAAGAAGAGGCCCCATCGGATCTACTCTACCTCGCTGCTCCACTGCCGTGAGCTAAATTCAAAGCCACCGCCAGCCTCCGTGGCCCAAGAGCTCAGGGAGCATCCTAATGTGGTCCATGGCGGCATATTTGGTGGTGGACGGTGGTGTTGGTGACCACCACCATCGCCGTTGTTGGGGATGGTGAAGGGTCCCGAGTGTCGCCACCATTACCTCCTTCATCTCTGTCTCCCTCTCCTCGTCCACCTCTCTCCCCCCTTCGTAGGCATAGAGTTACCTTGCTCCTCGGCGGCAAGTGGTAGCGTAGCCGAGCTGGTCCCGGGGGCACAGACACGATGATGGTGAATGGATAGAAGGCTTCTTTGCAAGGGTTGCTGGCCGGGGTAGGCGCGAATGACATGGGCTAGAGTGGAGGTGTTGTGCTTCATGGTCCCTTTGCTCCTGCAATGTTTAGATGGCGGTGATAGCACAGAGGAGGGGAGGAGAGAGGAGAGAGAGAGGAGATGTATGAGGCTGATAGGTGGGTCAGTTGACTTTTTTTAACTTTTATTTGCTTGCCACGTCAACACGAAATCAAGCCACGTGGCAAAAATTATTGGGGTAATTTACACTGGTTTTCCTAGTTGGGTGGAAAGTAGATGGTTTTGTAGTCGATGATGTATTTCAGACTCAGACCATAAGTTTAAAGAGTAAAATGGACTTTCCTATATATGTTAATGGTGATCATCGACCGTCTACTTTCTGCGGTCGTCATTGTGGGCAAGATCCATCTCTCTCTCCAAGCAAGTCCGATCCTCCTTATAGGCCGGAGTGTGTGCATAGCCGTACGTAGCAGCATCCAAACAAGCAATGAGCTAGAGACCACACACGGGCTAGCGTCACGATGACTTTGTGCGGCTACTCGCTCCACGGGAAAAACTGGTTTCTTAACGTCATATTAATGCATATACATCTTATTAGCATGTCCGCAAACATGTTTAGGAGGAGATAGAGTGACGATTAGTGGGCAGGCCGGATGGGATTTGGGGCATACGAGAACAGACCAATCGCAATGAATACGCCAGCGTGCGCAGGGGCAGAGCTAGCGCTGGGCCACGCCTTCGGCTGGTCCAACTAGTTTTGGTCTAGAGTCAGATCGACATTGACATTTTGACACTGGCATTTTGACTTTCACCTGACATTTGACGTTGGGCCTCGGGCTACCCCCGAGCGTGCGTGCATCTTTGGTTTAGGACTTTATGTCCACTCGAAGTTAGTATAGATTATAAAACGCTAATAATAGTGGTAGGCTAGTAGCATACTGGTATCTTAGTAGAATCTAAATATCTAATGGTTCATAGTTACTCGGTTATTCCTACACTGATTTGAACATTTCAAATTAAGAGTTTGAATTATCTTAGTTTTCAAGATATATAACTCGGGGTGTTTCGGAACTGTTGCGACCATCAAGAAAGAGGCAAGAGCATGGATCATAAGTGGGACAAAGAATTTGACGGCCTACTTACCAACGTGAGTTGTTTAGCTTTTCGTAGCATTTAGGGTTTTGTTAATCTAATTTGGTTGGCCATTTCTAGGCCTTTTCCCTTCTCTAATCGTTCCCCTTGTCTCTTTTCTCTTCTTCTTCTTTCTTTTCTTTTCTGTTTGGACTGTGTACCCTCTTTTTTTACTCCTCTTTAATGCAAGATGGCAACGCTCTTGCCATTCCTAAAAAAAAAACTCGGGGCGTTTCACGACAGCAGTTTGGTCCAATGTGCGCTCCTCGAGGCGGCAGCTGCTGAGCTTGTGTGGCAGAGAGGTGCGGCGTGGGAGCTGGGCTCCGCCGACCGAGTGATTTGTGTGGCAGAGAGGTGTGGCGTGGGAGCAGGGCTCCACCGACCGAGTGAATCGTGTGGCTGAGAGGTGCGGCGTGGGAGCAGGGCTCCGCCGGCCAAGTTGTGAGGAAGTCAGTTGTTTGGTTGGTTTGCGCGCGAGTTAAGCTGGGTTGGTCTTGACTGTTGTCTGGTTGTGTTTTTTGGTGTGGGCGTTGTTCTGTTCGAGTTGAAGCTTTATTGTCGTCTCAGGGTTGGCTACCGGTTTTTCTCTCTAAAATCGTGCATTTGTTAAGGTTATCAGACCTGGTTTCCCTTATAAACTGGGTCAATTCTCTTCTTCTTTATATACTTGCTCGGCTGATGCCCTAGCCCGCCATGCTCTTTAAAAAAAAAAGCTATATAACTCGACATATTCCCGGTTGACCCTCGTATCGTATGAGACAACTACGGAATACTGATGATTTATCGAACATTATTCGACGAAATAATTCAATAGCCTTAAAAAGATGTTGCGATGGTTGTTCATCCACGTCGGAGAGGGATTAATTTACAAAAAAAAAAAAAAAAACAATCGCTAGTAAAGCTAAAAGTCATCGCATATATAATCTGTTACAAACGTTTTCTGAAACGGAAATCTGTTACAAACGTTTATGCTGCATCAGTTACTCTAATGTGTAGCCTTCGGTTACTTTCGGATAGTGTTTCATTATCTGGTTCATCGTCATGCTGTCATCGTCGAGCAGTTCGTCCCCGAAGACGTCGTCGTTGAGGTCCAAGAACAGTATGATCATGCCGAGGCCCCCGTCCGGGTGGTCGTCGAAGCGCATGCCCTTGGACCGCAGCGCCGGCGTCCGGAACGCGAACATCTCCATCAAGATCTCCTTGCCCAACTCCTCGACGTCGCGCACAACGTTGTTGTCCGCCATGAAGCGCTCGTGCTCCGAGCCGCCGACGAGCCGGTAGAACTCGGTGTCCTCCGCGTACACGCGCGCACTTGAAGTCGTACAGCCGCCCTTCGCGGTCGAAGACGGGCACCCCCAACCCGCCGTACGAGTCGTCTATCAAGCGGTCCAGCTCGCCGTCCGTGAATGCCTCCGTGAGCCGCGGCGGCCTGGGCCGACGGACAAGCGCCCGTCGTGCGTGAGGTTGTCAAGCTACACCTAGGAGACCAGCTTGCAGTACATGCACGACGGGGTCGACGCGTCGCTCGCACGGGAGTCCTCCAACTTGAGGTCGCGATAGTTGGCCGGCTGGCAGCCCTTGCCGGCCGTCCTCAGCACGTCTCTCCACGCCCGTAAGGCCTTGGCCCTCTTCTCCTCCGGCGACTCTCCCGGTGGGTAGTAGGCCTGTACTCGCGAGTGCTGAAGACCCTTGACCCATTGCTACAGCAGAGAGATCGTCGACGACGACGACGAGTTTTCTTTCTTCTCTGCGCTTCTTTCTTGCAGTAACCTGTATGGCAATTGGCGCTTGTGTTGCTGTGCAATCTATGCCTGACCACCCACGGGGACTCCTCGACTAGGAGGATCAGTTCGCAACTGACTCGCACTCGGATTTCCACTGCGACGCTGACTGCGCAACTTGTGTGGTAATAGTGGACTAGTGTTGGTAGCGGAAACAGCCGAGGCATCCGAGTCCGCTACTGTCGCGGGAACTTTTGGTGTCGCGGCGGCTCTGGATACATTAAGGGAAAACTACGTGGGTGGGAAAATTTTATGGGACCATCGATAAAACTGGTAATCGCTGGTTACTGGATATTTTAATGAAATTTCGGATGAAAATTTTGAATTGAAATTTGAAATTATCTTTATCTAAATTTTGAGTTAAATTTCGAATTTGGATGGAAATTAGATAATTCCCCAAAAAAATTATCGTATAAAATTTTATCGGACCCACCGATAACACTGGTAACCGACGAAATTTGACGTAAGGGTTTTACGTGGATACAATTGAATCTCGCGCCCACGAGGACACGACCGAACTGCCACCGCTGGGCCTTAGCAACGTGTAGAAGAAAACCCGCAGTTACACTTAACTACTTTACTTTGTCAGTATGCCGCATTAAGTTGCGCAATGACATAAAAATATTAAGCTTCGCCAATCGAAATATCAAGGTGTGCACAGAAATGCAGAACACTTAAAGTTGAAATAGTGTGTGTTTGGTGTCCTCAGGCAAGGATGTTTAATTGCAGAGCAGAATACTTGTTCAATATCTCGGTCCTTGGTAATGGACTTCAGACAAAACAACTAGGCAAATTAGCACACAACGCTGAGCATCAAGGCCAAACACAGAGCAGAAGCCCTTGTAATTTTGTTTTTTTAGATGAAGCCTTTTTTAAAGTCCGAAGCCAAAGACTTGGGAGCCGTGGGCGTCATGAAAACTCACCCAAAGACTAGCATTGGGGAAGAAAATCTTACGGGACGTCAGACCTCGTTACCTTTAGATCCATATTATAATCTTTCAATCTCATAATATGGTAGAATAAATCAACCACCTTTTTTGCATATGAGGAGGTCTCATATGATTTATTTCCTAGCACAGGCGTAATGAAAACTCATAGCATGACTACGCCACGTTGCTGCTTCCAAGGTGATGCTTCAACTTCTATTTTGGACCTAGAGTTGGTAGGCTATGGCTCCTTATCAGTGAGAGAAGCTGGTGCTGTTTGGCCGAGGGCAGGAGCTGGGGTTATAGGGAGAAGCTCGAGAAACCCTGACCAAAAGTTCGAGCTCCGGAGCTCGGCTTCACAGGAGTCCAGCTCTAGAAGAGCTCAATTTGCACTAGGGAAGAGAAACAAGGGAAAGCCACATTGTTTTGGGAGGAGAAATACCAACCTTGTCCTCGTGGAAGAGGAGGAAGATAAGGTTGGGGCAATATAGTACAGCAAAGAAATTTAGAAGGTGGAGCCAACATTTGTGACAAACACCCCTGTTTTTCGGCTCTAGAGCTAGCTTCTATTGAAACCGGACTCTTGACTTCTTGAGCCCAATAGCCGAAGCTCGGCCAAATGGGGCCATAGAGCCAAGGCCGAGGCAACTTTTTGAAGATTACGATGGACTAACTTGTGCAATAGGTTCTCTTGGTTCGAACCCCAGTTTTAGTGCAACTTTTTGCAAGTTTAAACAACAATTGTTGCGGTAAAAAGTACGATACAAAACGTGTATTTTTCAGTACAAATATACATAATTTTGATTTAATTTGAGAAAATTCTTGTAGCTGAATGATTGGGCCCTCCTTTGAGGAATTTCCGGTTCCGCCTCCGACAAGGCATAAAGAAAATATAAAATGCAACAATACTGTTTGTTTAATTAAAGCAGCCATACTGTTTGTTTAACTCAAAGAACGAGCAATGGAAATATTTGCAAAAAATAAATAATTTAGCATTAAAAAAAGTCGCATTCTTCTGTTTGTTCTCTTCCTCAAATCTGTAGAACCTAGCTTGAACAAGAACCGCAATATGTACAGACAGCTCTACAAGTACAACTAAATATCATTTGCTGGGAACTAGCGACTGTATATTACATAAACTATGCTTGTACTTCTCTTACTTTCTATTCATGTCCTATGAAGTATGGATACAAAGAGTGCTGCTGCTCACGAATCACCATATCAAAAGATCGGCGGAAGGAAACTTACAGAAGTGCAGGATGTTGTCATCGACCTGTCATTAATAGAAATGGGCAAAGCTTTCAGTCAATAAAGAGCAATGTAATATAGAAGAAACTAAAGGCTTAGTTTGTGCTCTCCTTTTGCTTTTCAAAATGAGATCCCTCAACGTGTCTTTTTTTATGATGTCTATTGTACTACTATTAATACAAGCATATCCAAAGTGGGAACTACCTGGGTGACTCCAGTCGATATATCAACCATCCCACAGCCAGATAGATGCTATTTAAATAAAGACACGCAGGGCAATCCCACTGGGGGTCCATGTTGTCATCATTCCAGTTTCCACGAGTTACACACACATAAACAGTGTTCGTCTGTCATGGCCACAATACTCCATGCACCAATTATGCAAAAATCATCCCATGTGTTGATCCTTGATGAAATGCATCTTAGGCAAACGTAAATACACAATAAAGCATTTCATGGTGAAGCAATTAATATTTAAACGGCTGTAGCTCATTTTCATTGTGTTCATTTTATGGAATGTCTTGTTGTCAGGTATAGAACTTTTTTTATTATTTAATCCTTTTTTAAAATTAATTTTAAAGTTAGCCCCTCGCAAACTTTATTTCCAATTCTGACCCCTTTGGTCACGCCACCACCCGTGGACAACTCGTGGCGTGACCAAACAATCTTTATCACGCCACGGATAAGTCCCCAAATGCGCACTTTTGTCACGCCACTGGTGGTGGCGTGACTAAATCTTCGTCACGCCACCACGGTGGCGTGACAAGACTTTGACTAGAAATGGTGGCGTGGTGGTGTTGTTTGGTCACGCCACGGGTGGTGGCGTGACCAAAGTCAAATTAGAAATAAAGTTTGCGAAGGGTTAACTTTAAAATTAAATTAAAAAAAGGATTAAATAAAAAAAAAATCTCAGGTATATGCTTTTCCTAAAAAAACTGGCACCTGTTTTTGTAAAGAAAAATAACGTAATTCTTAGATACTTGTGAATTAGGAGAAGGAAATATTTATCAAAATGCTTGTATGTTCTCCTCAAAAAGAATTCCTAAAGTTTTCTGTGCAGAAGTTATAGCCATTTAGGTGATACACAAAAAAATTAAATGACATTTCAAATTTACTGACAAAGAATGGAACAAGAACAAACAATACTGGTTCTAGTCTTTACTTACCAAGCTAAAATATCCTGCATGCTTTGGTAAACTCATACGGTCACTCCTGGCTCTGGAATGGATCACTTGAACTCACCTCATTCTTTGCAAACTGCCACAAATCAATTGTCAGAGTCAGCACCATCAGAAAAAAAAAACAGAAAATAAATTTCAAGAGTTCATTCAAATTATAAGGAAGAGAAACGAACTGTTGTTGTTGTTGTTATTGTCGCCATAGTGACGGGTTGACTCGATGGCAGGATGAAGTTGCTCCAAAAAAGAGGGTCCGTAGAAGGATCGGCAGGGTTCCAGGTACTTTTCATTGGTGTAGGCATAACAGGGGCCAATGTGTAAGGAGCCCTTTGCACTAGCAACTCATTCACGTTAATGTTAACTGCCGATGTATCATGTCCAGTAGCAGGTACTGAGGCAACCACCTTTCCTTCATCCATTTCTTTGCTGAAAGTACATTCTTCAGATAATTTTGTAGATTTCTCCAAGAAGGTTTTGAAGGCATCAGACTGAGATAAGATACTACACGCAGATAGGCCCAGTGAAGAGGGCTTTGAATGAGAACGGAGGCCAAGAGAAGGCAACTTATAGGGCTCAGTCCGTTGCGTTGAACTTTCAATAGCTCGGATTTCATCAGCAACCTCTTCTGCTTTAGATGTATCTGACTGCCGTGTCTTTTTGGGTAGCCACCACCTAATGTAATTTGTTAGATCAATTTTCCTCTCTAGGCCAAAGCTTCCGGCAAATTTCCCATCCAGTGCGATATCCTTGCCTGTAATTTAAATAGGAAAAAAACTAGTTACAAAATCACATAGCAATTTTTATTACTTCTGTAGTTTGTTAACTGGAAAGAGCAGCGTAGATGTATTTTTAGACACACCACAACTAAGGTTCATGTAGTCATTGCCCAGTAATTGTCCCAAAGAAGCATCCCATCTGGAATTATGGAGCTGCCTGCATGACAATGCACACTAGTATAAAGCTTAAACAATACACATAATAGCTTTTCAGTATACAGAATTATGTCATGAAATTTCAAATAGAAAATTGGACTGTGTTCTGTTACAACATTTGTGATTACAAACTTTTTTTTTGTGCAAATGTTGTGATTATAAACTTCATATTGACATTGCGCACACGTTACAAAACTTCCATCGTATGTGTCCAGCAGTACCAGTTTTAGTAGCCCCACTAAAAAGATTAGCCTTTAATGGTGGCATTTGGTGAATAGTTAATACTAATGGAACTAAATAAAGCTGCTGTTGTATCACTTGTGTCTAAGTAATATCAGTTTTCCTAAATTAAATGTCTACTGTTGCATGGATTGGCTCAGAATTGCCATTGGATCAGCCCGACTCATGATACAACCTATTTTATAAATAGCTATTCAAGATCCTATAACAAACCTTTCTTATCCTATCAGGTAGAGTGAGTTTCCCATATATATTTTACATGTAATCTATTTCCTCCGATAGAATATTTTTGTAGAGAATATTATGTTTTGGTTGTTTCTACAACATGGTGATGTTTTCCAATGATAAGAGTATATATGTGACTGTACAAAGAATGAAGGTACAGCATACAAAATTTTCATTAAATACAGTAACCAACGAGGAGAAATAATTTTTCAACGATGCATATTTATCACCATATTGTATGATAGAGGGATTGTGGTTGTGCAATTGAATGATTATTGGAAGGAATTTATGTTTAGTACACGTTACAGTTATGTTTGCAGTCTTGGCTAAACTACAATATTTGTTTTCCAATCTGAGCCCAATTTTGCTTAAATTTAATCATTTTTCAAAGTGAACAAGACTAACTGAAGAGCTCGATTGGCATCTAAGTTATCTTCCTCAAAGACTAATAAGCTATCATGGATGCAAAACCACACATTGGATAAAGAAGCTAACCGAAATTTTATTTTATTTACCAAACAGGTTACAAACTTTCACTTAGTGTTTTACACAGTTGTTCTGCCGTAAAGATTTCTGGCAGAAAAGCTCAAAGCAGCACATAAGGTTACTAATTAATATACCACACAGGCCACCAAATTCCACAAAGCTTCACGTAGTTGGTTTCCCAGAAATATTTCTAGCAACAAAGCACAACAGTACCATACTAAGCAGAGCATACACAATTTGAGCAAGGTGAAGATAAAAAATTTGGACGCGGAACCCCTTTTACTGGGATTCATCACAAAAGTATAGGTGAGTAAACCAACTGAAGACAGGTAATTTCCAGTAGGCTCCACTAACACGTACCTAGGAAGCCCACGATATTTTGGTAATCCCTAGAAAAGGCACTGCTCTTTCTGCAATGCATGCATCTTCCAGTCAGTGCTTAAGAAAATAAATAATGTACATGCATTATAAGTGCACAAATACCTCCTAAGAGACACAAGATAGTCCTCCTTGGAGATCATCTGCATCTCTTCAAGATCTCTTGCATAATCAGAGACCTAAATAAGCAAAGACATATGAACATAAGTCTGCAAAAAATACCACAACTTCAATTAACTATTGTGACAATTAACATTTAAATAGAAAATAGTATAATAGTCAACACTGAAATCCATCGTCATCCAGGTGTATAGGTACCAAATGAAGCAATGCTATGAGTGTTTGACTGTTTATTTTGTCAATGCTGTACAGAAGACATGGTTTTTCAATTACATATATCAGTTCAGCAATTAAATCTCCTCAAAAGAAGACATTTTACACAAGTACAACAATAAACATCCATTTCCAAATCATCACTTTACATCAAATTGCAAAATTTATTAATTAGATTTGAAGCATAGACTGGTGGCTGTAAGTTCTAGTCTCTCGTGTCAATTTAACATATAAAAATCAGAACGTACTACTGCAAGCATGATACAGCATCATCACTATTTGACGGAATTTAAAATAACAAAAAAGAAGGCAACCATTAGAGTTCAGAATCCATGGAACTTGTATTTTGTGCTTCTTCTGCAGATATATTGTTAGTACTATATTGTATTAATAAAAATATGAGGAATTGGAGGCACTAAGCTTTTCTTTGAGGACTAGAAATTCTAATAGGAGAAAAATAAAAACATGTATAACACTTATTTCGTTGATCCAGACTATATTGGTGCAGATTAATCAGGCAAATTTTTCCAATGTTAATAAGTCCAAAACATACACAACTCTAGTCTTTAGATACTGTTGTGGACGCATTTGTCGGGATGACATATCAGAGACGCCGGTGCAAGGAAGACAAGGCAAGCTGGGCCGAGAGTTCTACTGCCGTGTCGGACGGGAGTACTATTACAGCTATGGCAGCCGATCAGTATAATTGTTAGTCACGTTGCTAGTTTCCTTTCTTATTCTATTAGTGTCCGAGTTAGTCTTAGTCTATTAGTGTCCGAGTTGGTTCCTTCTGTTACTTTTCGAATCGGCTGATGTTAGCTAATCCGATTTGATTGCTGGTAGCTGATGCCTTGACTATAAAGGGCTGTCGTATGTAATCTCAAAGACAGTCAAGAAATAAACTAGTTTTCCCTCCATCTAGTTTCGGCAGATCAGAGCCTCTCGCACGCCGACAACAGTGCCGCCGTGTCTGAGGGTGATCCTCGCCTCCGCCAGTTATCGTTCCGTTAGATCTTTTCTCTCGTTCATCCACGCCATATCAATTTGGTATCAGAGCCATCACCACCACCCTTCGCCATGGAAAACAAAACTCTAGATGACGTGTTCCAGCAGCTCGCAATCATGATGACGGAGATCAGCGGCATCAAGGCGCAGCAGCACATGATCAAGTGATCGCCGGGTGGAAGATAAGTGGCGTGGCAGCACTGCCCACGGCATCCAGCCGGAGCAGCGGCGGCTTCCACGGCCTAGGCAGACCACCTAAGCTCGGGTTTCGCGACAAGGAAGATAGGCGCACGGACCCTCTTCCTTGGCTCAACCGATGTAAGCAATTTTTTCGGGGGCAACGAACCATGGATGAAGAAAGGGTTTGGTTGGCATCCTACCACTTGACCGGCGCCGACCAACAGTGGTACTACCAACTCGAACGCGATGAAAGTGTTAGAGATAGAATAGGGAGTCTTTTATATTTCCTTATCTGTACCCTTGTACACCCTATATATATTGCCCATTGGGCCTCTTCAATATACACACAATATTCATAACATGGTATCAGAGCAAAGGTTAGGGTTAGGGCTAGGGTTTACTGTAGCCGCCGCCGCCTAGCCTCCGCTCGTCCTCCATTGCTGTTGCCCGGGAGGAGCTTTCTCCATTTCAGGCGGCTCTCGTCGCGTCGTTCTCGGAGGATCTCTAGGTCTCGGGCGGGAGAGTGGAACTCCTCGCCTCCGTCTTCTGCCCGCCGGCTGCGCCGTGGGTTCGATCTCCTTCCCATGGCGCCGCCGCTCGGATCGGGACTCCTCTCGAGCTCGTCCTCAGCGTCCCAACGCCACCGCCGCCACCCCGCCGGCTCTCTCGCCGCGGATCCATCTTCGCCGTCCGCTCCGAGCCTCCCGGCCGTCCACCGCGACCGCCATCCGCTCCGTGGTCGGGTTCACCGTCGCGGCGCTTGCCGCCCCAGGATCAAGCGGGTCGGTGGAGCGCTCGTAGGCGTCACCGCCCGTGCATCTGGGCGTTCTTGGATTGCTCGCCGGATCTAGCGAGAAGAAGCGGAGAGGCGATTTTGCCTTCGGCTTAACCTCCGGTTGCCGCATCTTCTTGGCTCGGCTTCCCTTGCTTTGCCTCCGCTCCAATCCGGTTGGGTTTGTTGTGTTGCGGCGGTGTATGGGTTTGGTTTGATCGCTTTTCTGCTTGGGAAGGAGCGTAGAGGAGATCGTTGGAGTTTTGATGCTTGATTCGATTGGGTCTTGAGGCCTCAGGTGTTTGGTGTCGGTGGACAAAAGCTGCTTTATGGAGTGCTTGTTGATGGTCTTGCTTAAAGCTAAGGAGCTGTGTTGGTGCATTGCTTTGCTGCTGCTCGTTAGTATGGTAGTTGTTGTAGCTGTGTGCTCATTAGTCTTTTCTTGTCATTAGTTATGCTAGTTGCTGCTGCTCATTAGTATTGCTAGTTGCTGCTAGCTATTCTTGCTACTATTGCTAGCTATTATTTATGTCGTTTTCTTCCGTTGCGTCCATCCAAATCCGTATCACTCAATTTTTGAGTTCGTCTGAGCCATGCGAGTCCACAAATTTACTGTCAGTCATAGAAGCATAGGAATTCTTTTTTGCATAGCAGCAGCCCGCTGTTCTTTTCTTCGAACCGTTGCAGATCCGTCGCCCTACTTTTAAGGCCGCTGCGCTTCTTCCGCACTGCGTCTCCGGTGTACTTTTAAGGCACTATGTTATGGGTTCGCTTCTCGGAGTTCATCAACATGCAGTTTGGGCCTCCCATTCCGCAACGCCCCCTTGGCGAATTGGCTCAACTCCGATGAATGACGACGGTTGACGCATACCAAAAGAAGTTTTTGGCGCTCTTATACCGTGTCGAACCGCTCTCGCCGCTACAAGTACAACTTTTCACCGCCGAGTTGGGCAAGCCATTGCAAACCGACGTCGAGCTTCAACATCCAACACATCTTCAAACGACCATGAGCTTGGCTAGGGCATACAAGCAGCGTCTCAAGGAGATGTCCGGGGATCCGAAACCTCCACTAAAAAACCCCGCCGGGCCACGCTTCACGTCCGGGACATTGGAGCCAAGGTCCAGCATGCCGACCTCAACAAGTGTGGCGGTGGCCACACCAGCACCCTCTGTACCTTCAACGACCACCGGCACCACGGCAAACCCCGCCTCCCGATTCTGACGTCTCTCCGTGGAGATGTCCGATCGACGCGCCAAGGGACTTTGCTACAATTGCCCCGAGAAATTCTCTCGGAACCATCGTTGTTCCATGAAGGGAATTGTTCTCCTCGAGCTTGACGACGACGACGATGACCATGTTGAGATTTCGCTTCACACTCTCACCGGCAACCGTGCGGGCCGTACAATGCAGTTGAAGATAGCAATTCAAGGACAGGAACTGCTCGCACTCGTGGTGGACTCTAGCTCCACCCATACTTTTATGGTTGAAGCCGTCGCGTAGCGCCTAGGCTTATCTCCACTACCACGGCCGGGCATGCGGTCACGGTGGCAAACGATGACCGGGTGACCAGCGCAGGTGTTTGTGCTAATACTCGTGTCACGATTGCTCACGGAGACTTCTTTGTCAACTGCTATGTTATTCCCCTCAACGGGTCTAACGTGGTCCTTGGGATGCAGTGGCTCTGCACTTTGGGGCCTATTCTTAGGGGCTTCACGAAGCTCACAATTTCATTCTGGCGGGATGACCATCGAGTGACTTGGACCGGGCTGGATGTTACATCGGTCGGCGGACAGGTTTGCGCCATCATTGGCCGAGCATTGATGACCGACCTTTTGGCCGAATTCGTTGTTCTCTTTGAGGAACCACATGGGCTGCCACCACCTCGACGGCACCATCACCATATTCACTTATTGCCGGGCACCGTTCCAGTGGTCGTTCGGCCATATCGTTATCCGCAGCTATTGAAGGACGAAATTGAGAAGCAATGCGATGAGATGTTGGCACAAGGTATTATCCGCGAAAGTACTTCAGTTTTTTCATCACCTGTTTTGCTTGTCAAAAAGCAAGACGCATCTTGGCGTTTCTGCATGGATTATCGTGCCCTCAACGACAAGACCATAAAGGACAAATTTCCTATACCCGTCGTCGACGAGCTTTTGGATGAACTCAATGGTGCTCGTTTCTTCACCAAGCTCGATTTGCGTAGCGGCTACCATCAGGTTTAGATGCACGGTTCCGATATCGAGAAAACATTTCGTATGCATCGTGGTCACTTCGAGTTCTTGGTCATGTCGTTCGGTCTAACGAACGCTCCAACGACATTCCAAGCACTTATGAATGACATCCTCAAGCCTTTTATTCGCCGCTTTGTCCTTGTTTTCTTTGATGATATTCTGGTTTACAGTTCATCTTGGGCAGAACATCTTCAACAAGTGTGCACTGTGCTCCAGCTCATGTGCCATCACCAACTATTTCTCAAGAAGTTCAAGTGACTATTTGGTGAGGAATCGGTGGCATATCTCGGCTACATCATTTCTGGTCAGGTCGTGGCGATGGATTCTGACAAAGTAGAAGTTGTTCGAGCATGGCCGAAACTGCGTACCCTCCGTGCACTTTGTGGTTTCCTCGATCTTACAAGGTATTATCACAAGTTCATCAAGAATATGGCTCGGTGGTAGCTCCCCTCACCAAATTGATTCCGCATTTGCGGCCTTAAAGGCAGCACTGGTGACGGCTCCCTACTTCATCTTCCTGATTTCGACAAACGCTTTATGGTGGATTGTGATGCGTCAGGTGCAGGGTTTGGTGCGGTATTGCATCAAGATTGTGGACCTATTGCATTTTTCAGTCGGGCGGTCACTCCTCACCACACCAAGTTGGCCGCTTATGAGCGCGAATTGATCGAATTAGTCAAAGTCGTCCGTCACTAGCAGTTGTACCTTTGGGGGTGTGTTTTTCTTGTTCGGACGGATCATTATAGCTTAAAATTTTTGCTTGGTCAGCATCTCTACTATTCCGCAACATACATGGGTGAGAAAGCTATTTGGTTACGATTTTTCGGTGGAATTTCATCCTAGCCATCAGAATGCAGTCGCTGATGCTTTGTCTCGGCGCGACGAGGAGACTATGGCAGTTCGGGCCTTGTCCAGTCCCAACTTCGCCATATTTGATGCCCTTCGGCAGGGGGTTTCCTTGATTCACGAGTTTGTAGTGCTACGGGATAAGGTGTTGGCCGGCATAGCCGATTCCGGTTGGACCTTTGTGGATGGGTTACTCTTATACAAGGGGCGTATTGTTGTGGTTGATTCATCGCTCCTTTGGGCTGATTTACTTGCAGATGCTCACGGTACTAGTCATGAAGGCGTCCAGAAAACTTTACATCGTTTTCGGGTGATTTTCTTTAACTCCGGTGCTCACAAAAAGGTACGGGATTATGTCAAAAGTTGTGTGATCTGTCAGAAAAATAAAACGGAACATTTGCATCCAGCGTTGCTTCTACAACCTTTGACCATACCATCGGCTATTTGGGAAGATATATCTATGGACTTTATTGAAGGCTTTTCGAAGGTGGGAGGTAAAACGGTTATTCTCACAGTTGTCGATCGTTTTTCTAAATACAGTCATTTTATTCAGCTCGGCCATCCATACACTACGAACTCTGTCGCTCGCGCGTTCTTTGATGACATTGTTCGCCTACATGGGATTCCATGTTCTGTTGTTAGCGATCGTGATCCCATCTTCACCAGCAATTTTTGGACCGAACTCTTTCGTCTTGCCGTTGTCAAGCTTCACATGAGTTCCACCTTTCATCCGAAATCTAATGGTCAATCAAAAGTGGTCAACCGCACCATTGCTATGTATCTGCGGTGTTTGTCTGGCGATCGTCTTCCTTCCAAAGCTCACATCCATAATATCTTCCATGTTACTTTACTCAAGAAGTACGAAGGACTGATATCTCCTATTTGGGGCCAACTACCGGACATTATTCATGGTCGTGTGGTGCTTCGCCTTTATCTATTGTCCGGTCTCGCCTAAACCGCGGTAATTGGGAACTAGTGCAATGGATAGGTTGTACTCCAGCCGATGCTACATGGGAGCAATTGGATGATTTTTGGCAGCGTTATCCTCTATTTTAGTTCGAGGACATGCTGTTTCGTGGAGAGGGAGGTAATGTTGTGGACGCATTTGTCGATCAGATGTATTAAAGACGCCAGCGCAAGGAAGACAAAGTAGGTTCGGTCAAGAGTTCTACTGCCGTGTCGGACGGGAGTCCTATTACAGATATGGCAGCCGATTAGTATAATTGTTAGTCATGTTGCTAGTTTCCTTTCTTAGTCTATTAGTGTCCAAGTTAGTTTCTTAGTCTATTAGTGTTCGAGTTGGTTCCTTCTATTACTTTCCGAATCGGCTGATGTTAGCTGATCCGATTTGGTTGCTAGTAGCTGTTGCCTTTACTATAAAGGGTTGTTGTATGTAATCTTGAAGACACTCAAGAAATAAACTAGTTTTTGCCTCCATCTAGTTTCGGCATATCAAAGCCTCTCGCACGCCGACAACAGTGTCGCCATGTGTGAGGGCGATCCTCGCCTCCGCCAATTATCGTTCCATTAGATCTTTTCTCTCGTTCATCCATGCCATATCAGATACAAAGAACATATAATAATTGTCACATAGATTATTAATAGATCACACCACACAATTGTGTAGGATTTTAGGCTAGTTTTATCCAAAATTTGGTGGCACCATGACACCACCTCTAAGATATGTTTCTGTTTTAACAGCTACACCTGTTAAATTGTAACCAACAAAACCAGATAAGAGAGTCATAGGCTTTACAGTTGAGCTAAGGCATCATATATCCTTTTTTTTTTGTATACCGTATACATAATGCATAGTAGACAGTAGGCACTTCTGAAATCTAGTGATCAAGTCTGGTAGATATTCACACAAAAATCATAGTTTGGCCCAAGGATCAAAATCGATGCATCGATAAAATACCGCCTGTGCCATTTCTGTTACGATCGATGTGAAATCCGGAAAAAACCCGGCCAAAGTTTGAAAACTTAAATTTGAATTTGCTTAAAAACCGGCCGAAATTCGAAAACTAAAATTTGAATTTGCTAAACCGGAAAAAAAATGGCGGTTTTCTAAATCCCAGTACCCATCGGTAAAACCAGCAACCGGCCGGTAACCGCCGTGATTTCTATCCATGGTTTGACCATTGGACAATTCCTGAATTAAATTATTACTTTCAAATGAACTTGGTCTTATTAAAAAAAAGGCACCATATATTTAATAATTTAAAGTGGAAGAACTTAACAAATAATAAAAAATAAGGGCCAATCGGCAATCATCATCAGCAAATAAGTATAACAACTCACAGGAAAATTTATTTGTGTTCCAGCACCCCAGTATTTCAACGCAGCAAGGTCATAGGCTCTTGCTGCAGCCTCTTCATCATCATATGCACCTATGTATTTGCACATAGATTGGAAGTGGGAAGGGATTAAGAAAAACCATAACAACTGTGCATTTTAAAGTTAACAGAAACGATGCTCCTTACCTAAATACACTGCAAGTTCGGTTTGCGTGATGTAGTTTCCCATGCAAAGAAAGAATGCCATCGAATCAGATTAATGACAAATACAGGAAAGTAAATATTAAAATCTCAAAAGCAAATCATGTAGCAGTTAACTGTAATACTGCATACATTAGGGCATCTCCTGAATATACAATAGAAAAACTGAAAGCTGCAGAAGGTGCAACTCTTTTCCTCAAGCCAATGCATGCAGTGGTTATGGCATAATGCAAGTAATCGTTAATTTGTAAAAATGCCAACTCATTCAAGAAATGGTGGGAAAACATGTTTGTGTAAAGTGTAGAGGTTGAAGAATTTGTTAACTATGCAAAATAATCAAGATATTATGGTTAAGTTTCCTTAGCTGCCAATGTCACTATGTTCATATTTTCAAAACATATATGGTAGCTGCTACTCTGCATTGGGCATACTTAGTACATACCTTGTTTCCCCTTTTTGTTCTGATTCTGATTCCACGTGCTTTTATCCCAAAGGTGAGCCTCATATCGACCTGTCCATCTATGCCTGTTGATGAGACATCGAAGTCAGTAATAAATCAAATGCACACATACATAATATGTAACAGAAAAAAGAGAAAAAGTTTGATTTATAACAGAGTTAAGAAAGAAGTACTGGTAGAGGCAGCAAACTAGTAAAATTGCGGATAGTAACACAAAACATTACTCTTGGATTTGATTCACAAATAAAAAAGAGAAAATTCACAATATGTCACTGAATAACTATATGATTTACAATATGTCACTTATTGTGAAGTTGCCATGTCGGATCCGGACCCACATGTCAGTGAGATATCAGTGGCGCATAATGAACATATGAAGTTATTCAGTGTTATATAATGAATTGTCCCAATAAAAAATTGAAGTGTGGAAGATATATTAAAATATTCAATTCAATATGCTTAAGAACAGCAAAACAATGTCAGCCGCTAACTCTTACAACGAAATTGCCTCAGAAGACTTCAATTAGGTCCCCACTAAATAGCACCAACAAACCATTTCATAAGACACATCACACATCAACCATAAAATTCATTGGAACACTACAAGCACCGCACCTAGCTTCCAATTTGTTAAGTGAGACCCCCGATCAACATGAACACTAAATAGCATCCAGTGATCCAGTCATTAACATGAAGAAATTGAAAGCCCCGAACACGTTGTGCTGAAGATTGCCAAGGGTAAGGATTGTCAATAGGGGCGAAGGCCAGGTGTGGACCAAAAAAACATCGAAAATTGCTACCTACTCGGATCAGAGCTAAACCCTGTCAACCAAACTTGCACACAAATCAATTTGAGCTCGATATACTAACAAAGCTAAGCTCCTTGAGAATTTGAGATGCCCTCATTTCCGGCCACAGCCAACAACTCCATGACAGATAAACCTCCGCGCGCAACCCGTCGAACCACCCCAAAGTCACAAACAATTCCTAGATCCCGAATCGCCGGCAGCACACGACAAGCCCAGAGAAACGGATTTAGCACCGGAGATCAAGCCAAGCATGCACTCCAAATGCATACGGAAGCTTAACAGCGATCTAAACTTCCAACCGTGTTCGTCCACCCCGCAAATCGATAACAGGTAGCATGCCAAGTATCAGGGACACGGAGAGGAGCGACCGGGCTAGGGGCCGTACGTACCGAGTGACGCCGCGGTAGATGGAGCTGCGCTTCCCCGCGGCGCAGGGCGGCATGCGGCTGATCCTCTCCTTGGCCGTGCACACCCGCTCCTTCCGCGCCGCCGCGGGCCTCCTGGGCGCCTGCTCCGCCCCGCCCCCGCCCCCGCCGCGCCGAAGGACGGCCCCTCTCCCCCGACCCCGACCCCGCCACCGCCACCGCCACCGCCACGGCCTCCGGCTTCTGCAGCCCTGCGTCGGCCGCGGCGGGGTTGGAGGAGGCCATGGCGCCTCCGCAGCCGGATCGATCGATCGGTCGGTCGGAGCCGAGCCGACGCGAGGAGGATGATGATGGAGGAGTGCGTGTGTAACGGGTGACCGTTTGGGGCGGCGTGGTGGTGGGATTTGAAATGGATGGGGTGGTGGGGTGGGGAGAACGGGGGAGAGGGATGGATGGGGACGCGTGGAGCCCAGTAGGCCGGCACGTGGGGACAGCGGCAGACGGCTGAGACGGGGTACCAGGGGAATCCGAGGATATGGTGCGAGCGATATGATGGGAGAGCTGAGTTGGGTCGGAAAGGGACCAGCAGCAGCAGCGCCACGGCGGACGCGGATCACCCCGCCCGTCGTCGTTTCCTGGAACGGCAACGGTGCGGTTCTCGAGAAAAGGATCAGTCTGACGGATCGAGGGATCCGGGTCCAGTACCGCAGGGAATCACCGCAGCTACAGCACGTCGAGCCTTATACGGTAAAAACAGTGATGGGTTTATTGTCTGTACGAACCATTGTAGCTCTTTTACTATTTATTATGGTATCGCAGGGCTGGGCTGTACACTCTTGATTCAGACTGATCGTTGTCAATCGGATAGCTCAGATGAGTCCTAATGATATGTACTGTGTATCCGCACCGGCAAAGAGCTCAATTCCGCGCGTTGGTTTCTGCCGAGATTAAAAAATTCATGCTCAAAACGGGATCTACACTTATACTAATTGCATGTTTTAACCTAAGCTATACTCATATGATTTTTATGTATCTAATATAAATATTTAAAAAGATGTTGATGGCCAATGTTTTTTTTCTAAAGTTTGATTGTACATATTCCAAAACAATTTGTTTTTATGAACCGGAGGGAGTAAGCAATTCTGATTGTTGCTTAATTTAACCGGTATGATGTCTAGTTTTCTAGTCTGTTGAGTTTATTCCATTGACTTACATATTGAATAGGTTATATGTCTAACTTTGGCCAAAGACTCCCTCGAGCTATGCACGCGGCTAATTTATAAAGATGCCAGCATCCGTGGCCTATTTTTCGTTCCGGATACTAGGTGACTTGTCTAAATTAATCCTTAAGGGTTGGACACAACTAACATCTAGATGTACGATGGGCTCTTGACTCCTTTCACGCAACATATTCGACAACATATGCAACAAAAAAATTCAACATATGTAATAAAGTACTTGGATCTCAAAAAAATGGATAGAGGATCCAGATTCTTGTCAAAATTCACTAAAAAGATTAAAGATCTTATTGGTATACATAGATATACTTGAAAAATTAGCACAAAAGTTTGAAAAACACTCATTGATGATATAACTTTTGCAGCATTTTGAAAACACATATGCAACAATTTGGGGGATACTTGCAACAAATTATTAAAACCCCTGCAACAATTCATCTCACGTGAGCAAAAACATCGCAAAAAATAGAGGACAACATCACAACAATATCTCTTACAGCAACAATTTTGAGTAGAGATAATGCATCAAAATAAAACATTTTCAGCAACAATCGAGGAAATGTGACGCAACATTCAAAAATATGAATTGCAACTCTTCCTCGAGCTCGCTTGTGGGGCGTTTGGGCGTGGCCGGTGGCAATGACACAAGCTCTAGGAGGTAGTGGTGGCCGATCCCGGTGTCTCAAGGATATGTGGAAGGGACAGATCTAGCGGGGAATTACTTGCAACAAATTTACAATGAGGTGCAACATTGACCAGGTGAATATACAACAAAATTCCACTCGGTTGCAACAACCAATCACAACAAAAATGGTGCCACAAACACCAACCACAACAACAAAAAAAAAGTTCTTGTGCAATAAATCCATAACCCAATTGCAACAAAATTCCTCGGGCTACAACATTTGAGTAGACACATTGTAACAAAATGAAACACCCAACGAAACAAATTATAAAGTTGCCACAACATATTGAGCAAATGCATGAGACAAACCAAATTTGACCTCCTCCCCTGCCAAATCTGGCGCAATCTTGCAGCGACGGTCGATCTTGTGCCTCGTCATCGGTAGGCACAGATGGTCGACGACCCTCTTCTATTATAGTCTTCCCTGCCATTCCGGCAACGACGGCCTCCTCTCATGCGAGATCCGGCATCATGGGGCGTCGTGGGAGAGGGAGAAGCGAGGAGCGTGATGGAGACAGTTGTGGCTTGGCGTTGAGAGAACAGTGAGGGGAACAGAGTGGATAGGGAGTAGTGCGGCGCTTGGATGGCCAACCACTGAAGCTCATTGGAGAAGTGGACGGCGGGAGCATCTCTAGATGCAAGCGGGTGATGGAGAGAGAGAGAAGAAGAGTGGCGATGCTTTCATTACAGTGGAGCATTTGTTTCTCGTAGCTTCTTTTTGATGCATCCGTGGAATAGGTTGTCCGAGAGAAAACGCTCACGTCGCACGCCCGCCCTAGATCATTGTCGTTACGAGTTTGGATTCTGATGAAACTATATTCCTTCTAATCAGATTAGAAAAGTTTAACCTCGTACGTTTCCGAAACAACTCTTGGAAACCAAACAGATGGATCAGACGATTTTTTTTTTATGGAGATGAATCTATGGTAGCTACATATATGGACAAACAGGATCAAGGATGAACTGAGTATGAATCACACTTCTGGAGAGTTAACCACTCCACCGGTGGATCCAACGGGTGACCCAATTGGTGTCCAACATTTATCCATCGAGGTGGCTTGGAATTGAAGCCTTTTAACGTATACTGGATCGATACCAACGTCATAAAAAACACTGTTTCCATACTCGAGTTCGTTCATGAAACCAGACATCTACTCCGTACAAGATTGAAGGCACGTAGCAGTACATGTTTACCTCTGTCAATATATTAATTGTTGATTTCAACCCACAACATTTTAATACATCCTTAATCCACATTGCTTTTATTACACGTGGATGAGGACGAGCCACACCACCATATTTTTAAACTTTGCAGAGAAACGAACCTCTCGAACGTGGATTTTTATTAAAAGAATAATAATAATAAATTTTTAAATAAAATTATAGAAATAAATATATGTTTAATAAAATTACAATAATAGACTTATGTCGTCAATTCATTCGGCGACAGAGCTCATTAGCGACAAGAGCCTATCGCCCAAAATTCATTTGTTGGCCAAATGAATCAACAACAAAATTGTTTGGCAAACAATACTCGACGGAGAAGTTTCTGTCACCAACTCATTGACGATATGGTCCTGTCGTCAAATGAATTGGCGACAGAATTTGCCATATCAGTCTGTCGTCAAATGAATTGGCAACATAAGTCTGTTTTTGTAACTTTATTAAACGGGAATTCATTTTTATAATTTTATTCTAAAAATGTATTACTTTTTTAAAAAAAATCCTCGAACTTGTACCTTCTTTTCCGTTTTTCCCCTTTTTTTTTTGAACGGCACTACGTGTACGGTGTACATCCTTATTTGATGATACGTAACACTTGTACATATGTCCTTTCCTGGCAGCCATTAATTTGGCCTGTCATATGGCTGCTCCCTTGCACATATGCCACATAATTAGTTTAACAACCATTATTTCACACCAGATATATGCAGTAGATCAGTCAATTAATGAGGTGGATTGAGGTGGTTCACGAGAGAACATAGTACTGTGCTACATTGAAGGCAGGTGTACGGCATATTCTCTTGCTAGCTCTATCAATTAATGTTGCAAATTCTCATCACGGTAAGCCGTTGAGGTGCATATCCCTCGATCCACATTGCTGGGAGTCTGGCTCTCAAAAAGAGAGGAAAAAACACCCTCACTGAAAAAGCTAGCGAAGAACGCCTGTGTGTATACATATACAGAGGATTAATACTTTCTACTCTTGAGAGGAGTTACTCTCATCTCTAATATACCACTTAAAAGTATTTAATATACTTTTTATCACTTTAGGTATACTCATATATTAATTATAAGATACTCCAATGCAAAATCACATAAAAAAATTTATAAGAGAGTATATAGTTTTTAGCATATTTTGTAAATACCTTCATATTCGCATATAAAAAGAATTATGTCTAAAAAATTGTACATACCACTTCAAAAAAGTATAAATACCACCTAGGTGATCTTATATACTCGTATACTATACATATATACTCTTGGTTGCATACGATACTCCCTACATCGTGAGATATGAAATAGAGAGTAACTACTCCCGGGAGTAGAAAGAAGGTTTTCATATATATGACACCCGTTTTGTACTCCTGGGAGTACATACTCCTACTTCGAATATACCACTTAAACGTACGTATTATACTTATTTATCATTTTTAATATATCTAAATATCAATTATAAGATATTCCAATGCGACTTAATTGAATTTTTTTTCATTTGAGTCCATTATTTTTGCTATATACCATTTTCACACATAAAAGAAGTATGTACATAAATTTTGCTATAAAAAGTAGATTGTAACGAATTTTTTCATAGAACTCACTTTAAAGTATCTTATAATCATTATTGGAGTATATTCAAATAGATAAAGAGGTATCATCATACGATTTAAGTGGTATATGAGAAGTGGGAGTACATACTCACAGGAGTACCATACCATTTTCCTATATATATATATATACACCACTTAAATCGTACGATGATACATCTTTATCTATTTGAGAATACTCCAATAATGATTATAAGATACTCCAAAGTAAGTTCTATGAAAAATTTCATGAAAGTCCACTTTTTATAGCAAAATTTGTGTATTTTTATATATGAAAAAGGGTATATAGCAAAAAAAAAAAAACAAAGGCTCCAATGAAATTTTTTCAATCAAATCGTATTAGAGTATCTTATAATTGGTATGTAAGTATACAAAAAATGTACGTTTAAGTGGTATATTGGAAGTAAGAGTACATACTCATGTGAGTACGAACAAGCGTCATATATATATATATATATATATATATATATATATATATATATATATATATATATATATATATATATATATATATATATATCGGAAAATGGTATGGTACTCACAGATCGTACTCTACTTCTTATATACCACTTAAATCGTACGTGGATACATCTTTATTTATTTGAGTATACTCTAATAATAATTATAAGATACCTCAAAGTGAGTTCTATAAAAAAATTTTACCAAAGTCTATTTTTTATAGAAAATTTTGTTTATATACTTCTTTTATATATGAAAATGAGTATATAGCAAAAAACAAAGGGCTCCAATGAAAAATTTCCAATCAAGTCGTATTGGAGTATCTTATAATTAGTATTTAAGTATACTGAAAGTGATAAAGAAGTATAATATGTGCATTTAAGTGATATATTAGAAGTGAAAGTACATACTCTTAGGGGTATATATAGGAAAATATATACCAAAAACAATTGTTTACTGTACATATCCAATCCCACCGACATACGTGTGCACATCGTGAGCCCCTTTAACCCGAAAACAACAGAATCAACGGCTTATGGATCGGGCCTCACGTGATGCTCTCTTGCAGCAAATTTGTTTCGCCTTGGTCCTATTGCCTTAACCCTAGACAAGATAGTCATGACAAAAGGAACTTAAAAACAACATGTCGGCTAAATCATGGCGCGGATACAAGATGCATGTGCACGAGTGCATCCAACAGGACGGAACTCAAAAGGAAACGAGGGAAACTCCAAATCAACGCACGTCGAGCCGACATAGGCGTACAGAAGATGCACGTGTGCATGCCACCTGCTGATGCGTGCATACCAACGGTTACCATACGGTCGTGTATAATCACTAGTAGTACAGTACTAGTTTTTTTTATTAACTAGGTCAAACTAAAGCGTTAAACGCGCGCATACGCATGCATGCAACCAGTTGTGCAATGTATCGCAATGAGGATTAGCATTCATACCAGCAGTCGCCGCAGCACGCATGTGCGACGTGCGTAGGCATCAAGGTTCAAGACGACTGCGTCGGCATCGGCGTCGGCGGCCGAGGCGGCGAGGCCTTCGTCTGCTGCTTGAGACGTTCCTCCGCCGATGCCTTCTGCTGCCTGAGGCGTTCCTTGCGGTCTTCGGCGATGCGAGCAGCTGGCGGAGGCTCTCCGGCGTCTCCCTGTCCGACTCCGCTATGAGCCACGCAGAGGCGCCGACCCAAACAAGGCTGAGTAGGGCTCAGATCCACTCAAATTTTAGTTTAGAGTAGTCTAATGTCTGACCACTTGTGTTTAGGAGTAGATCTCAGATCTCTAGGATAATAATCCAAGGCCCATGATCAAAAACCATGGCCGAGATTAGACTATCCATGTGAGTCAATTTACAAGTTCAAAAAAAAGGTAACTCAATGTACTGGAGGCTTCATCTTTAAAAAAAATGGAGACTTCGTCTTCTTGTACTAGTCCCTCCGATCACAAATACATTTCGTTTTGTGATACATATAGTTAAACTTTCAAAACTTTAGCTATCGATATCTTTTTAAATATTTAGATTGGATATATGAAAATTATATATGTAGATTTGTCTTGAAAAGTGTTTTTTATAATATTATAATTTTATTGGGTGTTATAACTCTATTACATTAGAAGTTAGTTATCAAGGTTGTATTTTGGAGACCGAATATGTATTTATGACTAGAGGGAGTAGTTTTTAGTACAACCTATCGGGTGGAGGATGAGGGGCAACCTCTCGGGGGGTGGAGAAGATGCATGGTGGACGCAACCATGCCACGCTAGATCACAACGCAGCTCAAGGAGTACTTCTCCAAGGGCGGGGACGAGGCGCGGCTAGGAGCACACGCTGCTCAAGGGCTGATCCAGGTTAAAAATGAGCGGGGACATAAGCATTGGCGGAGCTGATCATAGGCCAAATCTCAGGCTGATCCAGCTGTTTTTTGTCTTAAAGTCGTATTTTACTAGTTTTTCAAAGATTTTGATCTATACCTTGGACCATTGAGCTTATCCGAGACCTGCTCCAGAGTGCTCCTCCTCTACCTCCTAACTCTGTTTCTTCCATATCCGCTAGTCTCACGCTCGCATGGCCCATTGCACTCTGCCCTGTCACCCCAAATCATATCGCTGCTAGTCAGCCAGCCACTGGTAATCTCCACAACCCCAGTGCTTTAGAAGTAGAACTAGAAATCAGTCACAGATGCAACAAACCAGCAGCACAGGAGACTGGAGTAACAGAGCAATACCTATCACGATTCACGATCTTACTTTTCACCTGTATCCAGATGTGCGTGTCGTGCAAGCTTAGACTAGTTAGCAAGAATATGTTGCGGCTTATCCAGATGGCGATGCCCAGGTTTGGTCTCCTGTGCTTATGTACTACAAAATTTGGAAGTAAAACAAAACAAGAAACCAAAGCACAGGAACGTGGGCACGAGAAACAATTGCAAAATTATTGTCTGAAACGTATCCAATTCAACAAAACAAAACACACAAGCCACCAAAAAGAATTCAATCACTTGTTTGTGGGAATTCGACAAATTACCCTTTTGCTTTGGGCTTCTTCAGAAAAATTCGAAATCTGTCCTAAGTGTCTCCTGTGAAGGCAGACGAGTCGTGTTCCAAAGGTAGGAAGCATGGTAATATCAAGTGGTGACGAACCGTCATTGCTAATGATTTGTGCAATTTTAGCCTATTGTATGCCTATCCACTTGGCATAGTCAACCCACCTGCAAAGGCAGAAGTTTAGCCAGTAAGTGACCTCATCAGAATGGACATTAGAGTTTCCTGAGGGCTACAGATTACTCACAGTAGAGAACCCAAGAATGTGTTTCCTGTCCGAACCGCAAAGCACAGTGCACCCAACACTAGTTTGTGGCGGTGTAGTAATGGCTCGAGCATCCGCTGTTCAATCACTCCAGCCAGAACCTGGTATCTGTTGAAAAAAAAGTTCGTCACTTGAACGCAGGTTTAGTTAACGACCGTTTTTGTCCTCACAGATTTGCAGGTGTGCATATCCTAGCATGCCCTACTCCTATATCCACGATTTTCTTGACGATTTTTGAACCTTCCTAATGTCCCAACCGGTATGGGAGCGGTCACTTTAAGAGCGAAATTAAACATAACATAATCATAAGAAAAGTTCATCTCAGGAAATAATTAATCATTTGATGCAAATTAAACATATCATATAGGGGAATGATTTGAAATATTGCTTGTTACCTGAGGTTACTAGAAACTGCCATGTATATACCATAAGCAACACTAGTTGAAACAATTGGAATATCCTCGACTTCACCAGCAAAATCCTTGCTAACAGCCTTTCTTGCTTTTATCAGTGCATTGGTCACACCAGTGCCGATCTGAAAAAGGAATTGATCATACATTTTAAGCTTTCCATATGATCTTAGAGAGTATGGATTGAATGATGTGGAACCAAAAACAAATTATTATCATCAATTCATCGTAAACTATAGTTTTTGAAATGTCACCTTGACCTAATAGGCTAATACAGGATCAATGACGCTCTGGAAAGCATATTTCTCCTTTCTTTTACAATTATCTGACATATCTGATTGAAGCTTCAAGGTCATAGTATACATTTATAGTGCTAACTTAACCAATAAATTTTTCGAGTTTGTATGCTCCAGGACTCAAGGTTTTCCAGTAAACAACTGGGCAGTGCAAGACCTAATGAATGCTTACATGAAAAGAACAAGCTGATCCAAACCCTCTCCTAAATATTACTTCCTTGCGTTATTTTTCGTAATAGACAGTTACCTACTACTACGCAGCACAAACAAGTTGAGAAAGGAAAACAATTGTTCTCTTGATGCCATTTAAGATTAATTCAAAACAGACTGCTAGTGGTGTTTGTCAAAAGCATCACAAGAACAGCATGGCAAGCTTACCAGAGATGCACTAGTTCCCACTGCAAAAAGCTTTGCCCCGTTCCTCTGAAAGAAGTCAAATTGTTAATTTGTAGAAACAGGCTGTTAAATTTACTCAATGTCAACTGTGTGTGTCACAATAGAGCCCAGAAAGTTCAACTTTACCACAATAGCTCCAACTCTCTGCAAAAGTGAGTATGATGTTCCAGCCAAAGCAACCTGCAGCATAAGTTACACAAGTTTCCTTTCAAGATTCAAGGAAAGGAAAATGTTCTTCCCTTTCAGAAAAGGGAAATTTTAATCTATACAACTAGAAAAAGGGAAAATACGCTGAAAAAAAATGTCCAATTCAATAAAAAGTCAAGATCATGTTACCTGGAATGCATTATCTGGGCAGTTATGGAAGAATTTAGCAAGAGACCCAGCATTCACTGCTAGTGGTGGCTGCAGAGAGACAGTTGGAGCAGGAAGCCAAACAAGCATGAAGTCTGCAACTATTGCCATGATCTGGAAAGTATTGGGAACTACAGATTAAAACTCTCACAACAAAGGAATCAACAAAACTGATAAAAAAATGTGTCATTTAACATCAGAGAGATTTGATTGTGTTTTGAATTAGCAGAGATGAAAGGACGGAATGTTTCTTGCATTTTCCATTAGAATAAGTTCTAAACACCAATCTTCAGCTGAGATGGCAGAACTTAAAAAGTGTTGATGCACTGTTTAGGCAAGGGGTAAATCAATTGGACAACAGGAAAGGGGTTAGCATGTTAGTAATGGGTATGTTCTGCATAAAGGACATTTCCTTTCATTGAGACAACTACTGCACAAACTTTTGTAAATTAGACAATAAACAATCACATTTTAGTTGCTTTTGGCATATTAGATTTAATTCGGAGGGTGGAGATGGAAAGAACGGCGAGGGTGAGTTACTGAGTTGGGACTGGCTCCATAATCTAAAGATATGTTATAGGATATTTTGACAATCAATCTGGAAAAAAGGATATTTTGACAATCATAAACACATGAAAGAACCTCCAATAAACCTTTGGCAGAGCCAACCCACCACCACAAGAGCATATTAATTATTTGTTATAGTTTTCTACTTTTCTGAAGGAACAATGATGCCACAACTCTCCAAAACAAACATATTCCTAGTATTACGGAATCAAAGGCAAAGTCTCGCTGATTATAAAGGCAATATCCAAAAGATGAATAGAAGTATACCACATCTGCAATCGCATTATTTGTCATAATTTCTGAAGGAACAATGATGCCACAACTCTCCAAAACAAACTAATTCCTAGTATTACAGAACTGTCATAGTAGGGCACCAAGGGGTGCTCCACCCCTAGGAAAAACTATGTGTGTATGGACTAGGTCTATGTGTTGTATTCATGAAAATATACCTAAATACCCCTCTCTCTCACACAATGTAAAGCAAGGGCAAGAAGGGAAATGTCCCTTCTTGCCCCCTATATATATATGGCCCCATGGGCTTGTAAGGAGGGGAAACTCCTCATTCACACATGAGCAATACACCTATACATCTTGTGGTCTTTGGCTCCTCTCCTTCAGTCCACTCCCAAGATAAAAGGGTACTCTGTACCCACTATCTAGTTTTTTTGCTACGACAGTTGGCGCCGTCTGTGGGGACCGAAACAAAAAGTTGTGTATAGAAGAGGAGCTGAAAGTACCCAAGGTGAAGACTTCGGGCCGAAGGCCCATTGCACCTTTGGCTCACCTTCGCTCAGCACCTGAAGGCTCCTTCGTGCGGAGCGATGGGTGCACGGGCCACCTCGCTCTAGAGGACCCCTCGCGCAGGCCACCTCACACGCAAACCACCTTGCTTCGGAGCACCAAACCACCTCACTCCGGAGGACCCATCGTGCGCTTGCCATCGCGCTCGGAGGCCTGCCGCGCCGCTCTGAATGAGCCCTTGCACCGCGCGGCCCACCCCGCTCCGGAGGACCCCTCGCGCGGGCCAACTCGCCCCAAACCGTACTCCAAAGGCCTGCCCACCTGGCGTAGGTCCACCTCGCTTCGGAGCCCCAAGCCACCTAGCTTCGGAGGCTTGCTCACATCGCGCGGCCTCGGCCGACGGATCTGCTCTGGCGGCCCCTCGAGCGGCGAGGCCCACCGTGCACGCAGGATTATGCGCCGGAGGCTCGCCACGGTCGGCCGCCGCCAGTGGCGGTGGTGCCAAATTCCCAAAAATATTTGCCTAGCGGATAACTCAAACCGGAGACCTCCTACTCCGTGGGAGGCGAAGGTTCCGCCGGCTAGCAAGGAGGACGCCTCAGTTAGACGTGTTAGTCAAGAGTATTTAATATTTACGTGTATTACCTATTTCAGCATCAGGTGAATATCCCCCGTCTAGCGTGGAACATTTGCGCCCAATATTTGTTGATTGAGAGCCAGCGAGTTAGGTTATGCAATAAACCAACACAAGCATGCATTGGTTGTTGACAGTAGGCCAAAGAGTATTACTAGTAGTATTTTAATAATGAAAGTATGTAATAGCTAGACCATGTACGTCTCGTATAAATAAGACGCCGCGCATGGCGCCAAGCCCCGGTGCACAAAAACTCACTCTCGCGAGAGTGAAGTGTAAAAATAAGACGCCGCGCATGGCCCCGAGCCCCGGTACACACTAACTCACTCTCGAGTATGAAGTGTATAAATAAGGCGTCGCACAAACTGTAGTCATTCCGAAGGCCGTGCCCCGGCGACTAGGGAGTCTCTCGCCTCGGAGGCCTCGCCTTAGCGTAGAGACATCGCATATCGCGCTTCATCGTACAAACCCCAGTCGTTCTGAAGGCCATGCCTCGGCGACTAGAGAGTCCTACCTCGGAGGCCTCGCCTCGACGGAGAGACATCGCATACCGCGCTTCATTGCGCAAACCCTAGTCGTTCCGAAGGCCGTGCCTCGGTGACTAGGGAGTCTTCCGCCTCAAGGCCTCGCCTCGGCGGAGAGACCTCACACATCGCGCAAACCCTAGTCGTTCCGAAGGCCGTGCCTCGACGACTAAGAAGTCTCCCGCCTCGAGGCCTCACCTCGACGGAGAGACCCGCACATCGCGCAAACCCTAGTCGTTCCGAAGGTCGTGCCTCGGCGACTAGGATGTCTCCCGTCTCCCGCCTCAAGGCCTCGCCTCGGCGGAGAAACCCCGCACATCGCGTTTAGTCGTTCCGAAGGCCAGGCCTGACGACAAGGAAGTCTCCCGCCTCGAGGCCTTGCCTCGGTGGAGAGACTCTGCACATCGCGCAAACCCTAGTCGTTTCGAAGGCCGTGCCACGGCGACTAGGGAGTCTCCCACCTCGGTGGAGAGACCCCGCACATCGCGCGAACCCTAGTCGTTCCGAAGGCCGTGCCTCGGCGACTAGGGAGTCTCCCACCTTGAGGCCTCGCCTCGGCGAGAGACACGCATCGCGCTTCCTCGCGCAAACCCTAGTCGTTCCAAAGGCCATGCCTCGACGAGTAGGGAGTCTCCCGCCTCAAGCCTCGTCGAGGCGGAGAGACCTCACATATCGCGCTTCATCACGCAAACCCTAGTCGTTCCGAAGGCCGTGCCTCGGCGACTGGAGAGTCTCCCACCTCGAGGCCTCGCCTCGGCGGAGAGATCTCTCATATCGCGCTTCATCGCGCAAACCCTAGTCGTTCCAAAGGCCGTGCTTCGGCGACTAGAGTCTCCCGCCTCGAGGCCTCACCTCGGCGGAGAGACCACGCATATCGCGCTTCATCGCGCAAACACTAGTCGTTTCGAGGGCCGTGCCTTGGCGACTAGGGAGTCTCGCCTCGAGGCCTCGCCTCGGCGAAGTTCATCGTGCAAACCTAAGTCATTCCGAAGGCCGTGCCTCGGCGACTGGGGAGTCTCTCGCCTAGAGGTCTCGCTGCGGCGGAGTTCATTGCACAAACCCTAGTCGTTCCGAAGGCCGTGCCTCGGCGACTAGGGAGTCTCTCGCCTCGAGGCCTAGCCTCGGCGGAGAGACCTCGCATATCGCGCAAACCCTAGTCGTTCCAAAGGTTGTGCCGCGGTGACTAGGAAGTCTCCCGCCTCTAGGCCTCACCTTGGCGGAGAGACCCCGCACATCGCGCTTCATCACGCAAACCCTAGTCGTTCCGAAGGCCGTGCCTCGGTGACTAGGAACTCTCCCGCCTCGAGGCCTCGCCTTGGTGGAAAGACCCCGCACATCGCGCTTCATCGTGCAAACCCAAGTCGTTCCGAAGGCTGTGCCTTGGCAAATAGGGAGTCTCCCGCCTTAATGGCCTCGCATCGGCGCAAACCCTAGTTGTTCCGAGGGCCGTGTCTCGGCAACTAGGGAGTCTCCCGCTTTAATGGCCTCGCATCGGCGGAGAGACATCGCATATCGCAAGCTGTGGGCACCCAAGCGAGCCCAATAAAAAAAAAGTGTGTGGGACGGCGTTCGGCTTCACCTCCCCCTCGCTAGCTGTGGGCTCCCGAGCGAGCCCAATCAAAAGAAGTATGGCGAACGGCGTTCGATTTCACTTCCCCCTCACTAGCTGTGGGTTCCCAAGTGAGCCCAAACAACAAAAGTATGGGGGACGGCGTTCGGCTTTGCCTCCCCCTCGCTAGTTATTCGCCCAAGCGAGCCCAATAAAAAAAGCGGGGGGCAACGTTCGATTTCGCTTCCCCCTCGCTAGCTGTGGGTTCCCAAGCAAGCCCAATCAAACAAAGTGTGGGGGACGGCGTACGGTTTCGCCTCCCCCTCGCTAGCGATGAGCTCCCAAGCGAGCCCAATCGAAAAAAAAAAAGTGTGGGGCCAGCGTTCGTCTTCGCCTCCCCCTCACTAACTGTGGGCTCCCAAGCGAGCTCAATCAAAAAAAGTGTGGGGGACGATGTTCGGCTTCGCCTCCCCCTCGCTAGTTGTGGGCTCCCAAGTGAGTCCAATAAAAAAAGTGTGGGAGATGGCGTTCGGTTTCGCCTCCCCCTCGCTAGCTATGGGCCCCCAAGCGAGCCCAATCAAAAGAAGTATGGGGGACGGCGTTCGGTTTCACTTCCCTCTCTCTAGCTGTGGGCTCCCAAGCGAGCCCAATCAAAAGAAGTGTGGGGGACGGCATTCGGTTTCGCCTCCTCCTCGCTAGATGTGGGTTCCCAAGCGAGTCCAACAAAAAAGTGGGGGCGGCGTTGGCTTACTCCCTCGCTAAATGTGCGTTCCCAAGCGAGTCCAACAAAAAAAGTGTGGGGGACGGCGTTCGGCTTCGCCTCCCCCTCGCTAGCTGTGGGCCCCCAAGCGAGCCCAATCAAAATAAGTATGCGGGGCAGCGTTTGGTTTCGCTTCCCCCTCTAGCTGTGGGCTCCCAAGCGAGCCCAATCAAAAGAAGTGTGGGGGACGGTATTCGGTTTCGCCTCCCCCACGCTAGCTGTGGGTTCCCAAGCGAGCCCAATCAAAAAAAGTGTGGGGGACAGCGTTCGGCTTCGCCTCCCCCTCGCTAGCTGTGGGCTCCCGAGCGAGCCCAATCAAAAGAAGTATGGCGAACGGCGTTCGATTTCACTTCCCCCTCACTAGCTGTGGGTTCCCAAGTGAGCCCAATCAAAACAAGTGTGGGGGACGGCATTCGGCTTCGCCTTTCCCTCGCTAGCTGTGGGCTCCCAAGCGAGCCCAATCAAAAAAATGTGTGGAGGACAGCGTTCGGCTTCGCCTCCCCCTCGCTAGCTGTGGGCTCTCAAGCGAGCCTAATCAAGAAAAGTGTGGGGGACAGCATTCGGATTCGTCACCCCTTTTCGCCCCTGTCCCCCCCCCCCCCGCGCTGTTGTGGGCTCCCAAATAAGCCCAATAATAACAATGATAAACAACCGCCTCCTCAGGCAGACAACATCAACCCTTCACGCCACGCCAAGTGGCGCAACCCACTAGGAGCGGCCGAAGGGGGACGGTACCTAGCCCCCAACAGGACCAACGCAAACGGTCACACCGAAAAACTAATCAAACACAACAAGGTGTAGTGACGCTTCACCACACCCGCGCGGGCTCCGCTTCTACTCGTCGTCCGCCTCGAGGCCACAGCCTCGGCAGGGCGGCCCCGACGCGCCGCCTGCCTCGAGGGCCATGCCTCAGCATGACGGCTCCGCATCGACTTTTCCCGGAGTATCCCGACTCCCGAAGGGCCAGGGACGAAAGGATTGTGTCCGCTCGCCTCTCAGGACCGCGGAACCTATCCTCACGACCTTAGCCCCCGCAGACGAGGGAGTTGTCGTAGTAGGGCACTAAGGGGTGCCCCGCTCCCTAGGGTCGTCGGCCATACTCAGGAGGCCCTAGGGGAAACCATGTGTGTTTGGACTAGGTCTATGTGTTGTATTCATGAAAATGTACCTAAATACCCCTCTGTCTCTCTCTCAATGTAAAGCAAGGGCAAGAAGGGAAATGTCCCTTCTTGCCCCCTATATATATGGCCCCATGGGCTTGGAGGGGAACTCCTCATTCACACATGAGTAATACACCTATATATCCTGTGGTCTTTGGCTCCTCTTCCTTCGGTCTACTCCCAAGATAAAAGGGTACTCTATATCCACTGTCTAGTCTTTTTGCTACGACAAGAATCAAAGGCAAAGCCTCACTAATAATAAAGGCAATATCCAAAAGATGAATAGAAGTATACCACATCTGCAATCACAAAGTCAAGCTCTTTGACAAAGTTCTCCCTCCTTCGCTCATACTCTGCTGCAGTCTAGCAAAATTAAAGGAAACATGTCAAATTAGCTGTAAGAAACTTATATATCCATTGGAAACTGCACAGAATAATCTAATTGCATTCATGTAAACAAAAATGGGGATATAAAATAACATGTTTCATGCTTACTCCTACAGAGAGAGAAAGGTGCAGCACAGTTAATTCCAAGCAAAATATCTTGATGTTTCTAACAACAATGTACTTTCTCTGCGCCAAACAGATAGGCAAATGTTCTTCATACCAATTATTAACTACATATTTCTGTGTCCTCTGTGTCCCAGAGTTTCCATTCAGTTGCAATTGGTTTTGGATTTGCAGGATAGGCCCACACAAAGCCAACAGAAGGCGACTACTGCATATTGGCCAGTGGTCCATATAACACTGAAGTGACTGAATAACGCTATTCGGATCACTTGCAGAAATGATTATATTTCCAGCAAAAGGGTACTTTAGAATGTACAAAGGCTTCTTTTATTCCCTTTTTTTATCTAATAAGTAACAAACCAACACTTGCTTTCATTTGTTGAAAAAAAAAACCGCACTTAGATTAGATTCTCCAATTAGACTATTTCAATGCTTCCGATTAAGTGAACAGACGGCATCTGGTCACAGCAGAAATATTCCCGCCCCATTTATCACCGAAGCGCCCATCCAAACACAGCCAATTGTGCTGAAACACCCCCCCCCCCCCCCAACAACCCGGAAGCGACGACAACAATGCCAAATTGGGCATGCATCACTATCAAACCATAAACCCGACTCCTAAAACAATCTAAGCCAGGAAATCTGACGGCATCTGAACTCTAGACCACAAAAATCTTGACACCAAAGTCAGTCAAACCACAGCAAACCAAACCACGTCTGATGATCTGAATCACAAACCACAGAAAAAAATAAAGAAAAAAAACTAAAAAAAAATGTTGGGTGTTCTCGCGGACCTTAGTGAAGATGCCGACGCCGCACTCCATGGCGACCTTGGCGAGGAAGAGGTCATCGGCGAGGAGGCGCTCCTTGAAGCCGCCGAACTGGAGCAGCCACCGGAACACGGCCGACTTCTCGAGGTCGGCGAAGCGCTGCACGATCTCTCCGGGGACGCGGCCGCCATCCACGGCCGCAGCCAGGTCCGCCGGCAGGCTCTCGAGCTTCCGCCCCAGCTGCGCCAGCACGAACAGTGCCTCCCTCCTGTTGACCGACGTGTCGTCGCCGCCCGCGTCGTCACCGTCACTGCCCTCATCCTCGCCTTCGCCCCCGCCGCCGCCCGAGGGGAGGTCGTCATCGCCACCGCCGCCGCCGCCGCCGCCGATGTTGATGGCGCCGCCAGAGGAGGCGAGGGGGAGGGGAGGGAGGAGGGGGCGGGTGAGGCGGAGAGCGGGGAGGTGGAGCGGGAGGGAGCGGAGGAAGGGGAGGGTGGGGATGTGGGGAGGGTTGGGGCAGGAAGCGGGGATGGAGGGGAAGGAGGGGTGGGAAGCGGAGAGAGAGGAGGAGAGGGAGTTGGGGGAGGGGAAGGCCATGGCTGGGGAGGCGGTCGCGGGGTAGAGTGGTGGGGAGGGCGGCGGGCGATGGGCGATGGGTTTTGGGAGGGGGCGGCGGTGGTGGCCGTGAACCGGAGGGTGGTTGGTGATGAACCGCGCGAGACCGCGGCCGCCAGATTATAGTGGTCGAGTAGCCCGCTTGTCAAACAGGCTGTCAGTTATTACTTATTCCGGTACCGTTGCTATGACCTGTATGTAATATCTCGTCACCTAAATTGGTACAGAGCAGTTTTATATTTCGTACTGGTCTCAATATCAGTCATACCGGTTTGATATCAGTCAATATTGGTCATACCGATTTCGATACCGATTAATACCGACGAAATTGATAATCCATTTTTGTACTCATTGAACTACAAGTTATATTTGATCCTACTATTATGTATTTGTAATAATATTATAAGTAAAATTTGGTGTGCATATAATTACACACACACATATATATACTTATAAATATATATTATTATATTAAACCCAGGAATGGTACGTCGGTATGGACCGATACCGGAATGTTTCATTCCAATGACCAAAACGGTATAACCTCTGAAATGGTATTGACAAGTATGGTTTGGGCACTACGGCGTCGAGGGCGACAGGTGGGCCACGACGCTTCCGTCGTACGACGTGTCTATCGGGAGTGGAGGACTCGTAGGTGAAAAGTTATGAGAATTTTAGGCCCGTACGACATGTACACTAGTACAGACGACAGTGGTGTATAATACTTTTTATGTTATTTATAGAAAAGCTAAAGACGGTCCATACAGACAATGGGTTATCTCTATGTTATTTATATAGGACCCCTTAATTTATACAGACGATATAGATACACAGCAAAAAAAAAACAATCTATAAGGGTCTTATAGATCGTCTGTTGTATACCAGACGACTTTTTTTCTCTCTCCTTATTCTCTCACATCCACATCATGAGAAATCTTACGTGGCAAGAATTTTAGACAACTGATGTTACCTCATTATACATGACCTTAGACTTCTTTTTGAAGAAAAAAAGTTGTATAAGCCACTGCTCAGAATGTAGGATTATTGGAGGAATTATGGAAGATTTGAACTATTCTCTTTAAACGATTTCCTATGTTTCAAATGAGGTCCATTATTTTATGAACTGTTTACTACGTCAGGTTCATCTATGAATGGAAGTGCAAAATGACAACAATTTATAAATATTACCATGGATTTTCTCTCATATTCACAAAAAAAATCGGCTTTTGCTATACACTAAATATTCACTTCCTACCTAAATAGTGAAAGCTTGCCAGAAATTGATAAACGACAAATTCATAATTCAGACAAGAAAACAACAACAAAAGAGCAACTGACCTTGTGTCTTCTCTATCGATGGGGTTAGGGTTAGGGTTAGGGTTCACACCAATTAGGATGGAGTTCACCAACCCCCTCCCCCTACTATAGATCCCAGTGCCACGTAGGACCAACAGTGGGCGGCGGGGCGGCGAGGGTGCCGCTGACCATGGGTTTGCCTACGAGCGGTAGGCGGGGTTGGAGGCGGCAGCGACAAGCGTGACAATCAGTTAGGTTGGATGGGGTGGGGTGGCAGGGACGAGGACAGGAAAGTGGTGATGGCGCGGTGAGGCAGCGAGGGTGCCGCTGGTCGCTGGTGGTGGAAGAGGGGGTGAGGACGGAGGCAGAGGTGGAGGTTGAGGTGGAGGCGCACGGAGATCGTCGGAGAGGAAAAAGGTGGAGATGGAGGAGGAGGAGCACTAGAGAGGAAGAAGAAGCAGGGATAAGATAGGGGTAGGGATCGTCGGAGAGAAAGCGGTTGAGGTGGCGGTGTTATCAGAGGCAGAGACGAAGCCGAGGTGTGGCCGAGTGGTTGGAACGATTTAGCATAAAGCATGGAAGGATAAGGTTTTAATGAGTTGCAGTGTTAACCCGTTTATTAACAAGTGAACATGTACACCTTATATGTTGGAATTGGGCCCATGAAAACATTTAGGCCCCTAAATGATTGTTTTGTAATTAATGACGAAATATAGGACTAACGTGTTTATTGAGTGTTTAAAAAGGTTTAGTCCCGATGACGAATGCAACAACTTGGAGATGCATGCTAAAGATCAACTTGAAGGTGAAGAAGGTTCAAAGACAAGGTACAAGTAGTCTAGGATCTTTTTTGGTTTACCGGTCTTAGGAGAAAAAAAGGTTGGAAGACCGGATTTTAGGTTAAATGTTGTACTATTAAGAGGGATCATAACTAATAGTTTGATAGCATGTTCTTGTGCTATTTGGATCAATCTAGAATCATACATACTCTCCGAGCTTGTTTTTAAAAGCCAACCTTGCATTTCTGAAGAAAAGCGGTAGTACCGGAGTTTACTGGTCGGAACTACCGCAAAGCAGTAATACCGGGATAGTGGTGCGCTACTACCACAACCCGGGTTGGACCTGTTCAAGAACAGTGATCGAAGACCTTTGTGGTCGTAGACACTAGTCGTAGAACAGTGGTCGTAGATCTGTTCAAGAACAGTGGTCGTAGACCTTCGTGGTCGTAGACACTGGTCGTAGAATAGTGGTCATAGACCTGTTCGAGAACAGTGGTCGTAGACACTGATCGTAGAACAGTGGTCGTAGACCTGTTCGAGAATAGTGGTCGTAGACCTTCATGGTCATAGATACTGGTCGTAGAACAATGGTCGTAGACCTGTTCCAGAATAGTGGTCGTAGACACTAGTCGCAGAACAGTGATCGTAGACCTGTTCGTGAACAGTGGTCGTAGACACTGGTCGTAGAATAGTTGTCGTAGACCTGTTCGAGAACAGTGGTCTTAGATCTGTGTGGTCGTAAACTTACGTGGTCGTGGACACTGGTCGTGAACAGTGGTCGAAGACTTTGGTTGTAGACGGTGGTCGAGGACCAATCGGTATGACAGCATGTGTTCAGCGGTATTACCGCATGACGGTAGTACCGTTCTATCTGGCGGTATGTGATGAGGATATCACTGACACACATACACTTCCAGCGGCATACACACCTCTAGTTGACACACCTCTAGTTGAGTCTACTAAAATTCGAGAGTCGACTAGTATACAAGGTCCAATAACACGAGCGCGTGCACGTCGCCTTGGACAACAGGTGAATGCGTTTCTTGGGCAAATTAATTATTTAATTACGGAACAAATGATATTGCCTAATGATTTTTGTTTACTTGTTTCTACATGTGAAGGAATTATTGGAGAAGTCGCAGATAGAGAATATGCGCATGAAAGGAAAATTGAATAAGGAGCTTGTTGCTGTATGTGGATGAGAAGCAAACAAGGAGAGAGAAAAATACTACCCATCCAATATTGCTGGCGTGAGGAGGAGTCAAGGAAGAAAAAGGGAATTGCATGTCCATGCCAAGAAACAAGGAGAGAAAATCAGCCTTTCCTATTTTTGTGTCACCAAAAGAAAGGAAACCTTGTGCATGCATGCATCTGATTTGCTGCTGCCAAACCATCCTTGATATCCTTGCTATTTTTGTGGTGCTAACAAAGGAAACATGTGTATGCATGCATGCAGGAAAGGAGGCTGCCGCACAACACAAGAAAGTAACTAGTATTTGTGGACCTGTGTGTCCCTAGGGAGAGTCAGACTTGATTTTATTTTTGTTTGCATGTTGCTATTAGCTACTGTAAAACAATTGGATCTCATCAATATTTCATCTTCGAGTGAAATTCTTTCACTGCTGCTCTTGCGTTTTCTCTTGGATTTGCTCGAGCCATTCTTCACGAACAGGCCAATTGTGTTTGACACGGTTGGTAATCAATCGAGGAGCGGTGTAGCGATTGCGAGGTTGCTAGTCACGATCGTGTCTCTAAAATTTATTTAAGCATACTATTTGTAGGAATTTTCTAATATAGAAGATGAGATCCAAATATTATGAATTTTTTTAACGTTCCTTACATAGTGTACTTGATTGTGTAATTTTTTCAGAATTTTTACAAAATTATTTAATGCAATTTTATAATATCCACTGTAAGGAGTCTAATATAGAAAATGAGGTCCAAACATTATGAAATTGCATTAATTAATTTTTTTAAAAAAAATAGAAAAATTACACAATCAAGCCTACTGTGTAAGGAGCGTTAAAAATTTTCATAATGTTTGGACCTCATTTTCTATATAATAAAATTCCTACAAATAGTATACTTAAATAAATTTTAGAGACAAAATCAGAATGTATAATATTTTGAAAAACATACACAAGCAATTGAACTGTGTCGGGAGGCTCCACAAAAAAATTGATAATTTTTTTAGCTCAGTTTCTATATTCAAAAAATTATGCAAACCGAAGTAAGAGATGGCGATGTTATTCAACATAATTTTTGGTGTTCGCGATGTTATTTTCTGGTGCATCACGAATGAAGTGTCGTTCCCCCGATTACATCTTAACACGATGTCAGTGAGCTAATTTCCCCTAATATAAAAGGTGGAGTCTTTGCCACCACTTAAAACATATGACACATGGCATAGGACAGCGTGAGAAGCACTATGGCTAAATACACATGCACACGTGTATCTTCGTGTGAAAATCGAGTGACTTGTGATGGCTTGCACCCGTGCCGTGTCGTAGCGGTGTTCCTAGCACATAAAATCCAACTTTTATTTTGCTTAACCATGCAATTAACCCTCTTAAATTTGGTTGAATGTGATTTCAAATGCCTCGAATAACTCAGTTTAATTTGTGTTAATAGCGACTGTTACTGGAGCCATTAATTGCATTCGTCCTTAAAAGGACCCGGAGATGTCCAGGTTCAGCACATAATTCCTCCATTCCTCTCTATTTTGTCTTCTTCCTCGGGTTGGATTGTGCTGAGTGTTGAGCGGCTGAACCTCGCTGGGAGGAGGGAGAGCGGCTATCTCTGAGCTGTTGTCGCAGAGAGTACCTGCACAGGGCAGCAATAAGGTTCCTGGGCAGCGCATTTGTACAACCGCTTGCTTCGCTGCTTCGTCTACATTCTACACTGCATCGAGCCCGCACTGCTTCCTATTCTTCATCAAACCCGATTGTAAGTTGTTTGTGTGACCAAACAACTTTGTTATAATCCTATTCTTGCATATATTTTGAAGTACATCGTGTTGTCTACTGTTAATATTGCTTTATGCATATCTTGTTGGAAATATGGATAGTATTTTAATTTCAAATTTTAGTATGAGGCAAAGATCACAAATAACTAGAGATGCATAAAACGATATCAACATTAGACAACTCATTGCACTTCTAAATATATATAAAATAGGACTATAACAGAATAGAGTGGTCTTACAACCAACTTATAGTGGGGTTCGATATGAAGAAACGTGAAGTCACGCATCTTGAAGCGGTCACGAATAGTAGATGATGCGGCATGAACGAGCTTCTTGTGAGATCGCCGCCTAGAAACCTTATTGTCGTCTCGTGCATGTCGGGCCTAGGAGCGAAGGATCCCGGGTCCTCTTAGTATTCCACACTAGTCCTAGATCAGTAGCGAGTCTACACAGTCAAACAAGAAATGATAACATAACCATACTACGTCTTTCATTGGAATAATTAGAATTGATACAAAAAGGGCATAAAGCCAACAAGCAGGTTACAGCGGAAGCAAAAATAGCAAGGTAGTGTAAGATCGAGGAGATCGACTAGAGGGGGGTGAATAGGCGTTTTCAAACTTCTATGCGCTAAAACTGATTTCTAATGCAGAAGCTTATAATAATACAGTTTTGCATAATTAAAGCCTAAATCAAGTAGGTTCAACTAAGTGCACCAACAGTACAAGTCTATTGATAATAATCAATCAAGCATGGACTTATAAGCAATTCAATTTAAGCAATGAATATGTCACATAGCATGGCAAGCATTCATACACAATGAATAAGCAATTTAACACAAGGTATATAAATTACGATAAGTAAAGCTCAAGAATGCAAACCACAAAAGACACGGCGATGTTTTACAGTGGTGATCGGAGACTTGCCGGTCTCCCCTAATCCACGTTGAGGCAAGCCCAAACCAATTGGACCGGCTCCACGAATTGAGCACCCGCCTCCGAGGTAAGTCCAAACAATTTGACCGGTTCCAAACCGAACCAACACCTCGGTCCACTAAGGTTGCTCTTACTCCACTCCGGAGATGGCGAGCACCAAGCTACTCACAAACAGCCTGGATCTTCTCACAACCTCTGTTGAGAAGATCACCGACGCACGACGCCTCCACGCCGTCTAGGTGTCGGCAAACACCAAGAGTAATAAGCCAAGCCCCTTGCTTGACTCTCACCACGTGCAATGAATGCACAGCTCAAATGGATACAAAATCCAACACTAGATGCAACACATGCAACTAGAGACCTCTCTCCTTGCTCACAAAGTGCAACACATGCCCAATTGAGAGGAGAGGCTCACACTAGCTCAAGAGAGTGAAATAAAGTGACAAAGGTTATATCTCAACCGGTCAAGGGAGTATTTATAGCCCTCACAACAAAAACTAGCCGTTTGGAGCCGTTACAGCCCAAAAAACTAGCCGTTATAGCATTGGTGCGGTCCTACCGTAGTTATATGGGCGGTACTACCTTTCTGCGGTACTACCACTGTTATAAGGGCGGTACTACCGTAGCCCATTTTTCAGCACAAACGATACTCGGTAAAAAGGTCATAACTTTTGACTCCAATGTTGAAATTGAGTGATCTTGGACTCTATTGAAAGCTTATTCAGAGGGCTACACAACCCACATATTTGATTTGATCTCAAACACATTTTATCAAATCAAAAAGCACAACTCCAAAGAGCCATTGCCATGGCCTAAGTCCAAAGTATTAGCAACAAGCAATCTTAGACCATGCCAAAGGAAAATATATGAATCCCAACAATTTGTAAAACACATTTGCAAACTTAGATCATGCTACAAGGAGTAGGTACATGGACTTCAACCATTTGCAAAACATATTTGTAAAGTATAGTCACATGCTACAAGGATTAGATGCATGAACCTCAACTATTTGTGAAACACATTCGCAAATAATAGCATCATGCCATGGTGAGCTAGAGCAAGTGAGATTGAGCTATCAACACATGATAAGACTCAAGCTACTAGACAAGACCCCTCTTAATAGTATAACAACCTATACTAGCAATCTGGTCTTCCAACCAAGCACCAAGACCGGTAAAAGACTAAGAACACATCCTTAGCCCTAGCTAGTCATACCTTTGCCTTGAGCATCTTCTTAAAGCTTGATGATGCACATCCTCACTTCAAGTCCGGGTTCTTGAATTGATAATCATCAACACATGATGTTTTCCTTTGCTTCGGGATCTTGACATAATGCTCATCAACACATGATGAGATTCTCCATCTCGAGTCTTGGTATGTACCGACACATGATGCATTATTTGCTTGATCTCTATCAACACATGATATATCCTTCTTTTGACTTGATGATCAACTCATGATCATCTCCTTCTTTGATGTCTTGATATGTATCAACACATGATACATCATCTTCTTAAACCTTGACTTCATGACGATTAACTCATGATGCCATCCAAAATCTTCATCACCCTAGAACATAACCTATTTATCCAACTCGTGGAAAATGTTAGTCCCACAATGTCATTAATATTAATTACCAAGATATACCTACATAAATGCTTCTAAACAAGCCATTACATTCAGGTGCGGTACTACCACCAACTAATACGCGATAGTTTCGATAATTGGTAGTTCCGCACAACACATTGCGGTACTACCGTGTAACATCCCAAAGTGCTGTTACCAAAATAAAAATTAATAAAGTTATTCTTTTATGGATTTTTCTGAGTTTTTAAAAGCTTTTTCCTAAATATTTCAAGGCCAAAATAATTTATTTGCAAAAAACTATTACCAATTATAAGTTAGAACTATTTTATTTAAATCCAAAATAACTCTAGGAATTTCTGTGAATTTTTCTAGAATTTTTGGATTTTAGTTGCTATTTTCTAAAAGGACGAATACGACTACTCAGCGTGGTCATAGAAAGAATACAAGAAGGAGAAGGATACGACTACTCAACGTGGTCGTAGGAAGGATACGACTACACAATGTGGTCGTGGGAAGGATACGACTACTCAAAGTGGTCGTAGGAAGAATACGACAAGGAAGGACTCAGCTGCTTGACACAGTCGAAAGAACAAAACAGCAGAACAGGGCATGGGAAGTTGGCCAAAAGAATAAGAGAAAACAGGGTACGGGGAACTCACCAGAACAGAGAGAGAGACTGGAAGAGGCTGGTGGAGGGCGGTGAACGGCGCGGGCGCTCCAGCAAACTCTTCGGTGGCAAGGAGGTGACGGCGCGGGTGCTCCAGCGAACGCTTCGGCGACAAGGACAAGGGGAGCCTCGGGTAGCACGTGGTCTTGTGAAGACAGAGGTGAAGACAACGCTGACGGAGGGGCTTTGACAGCGGCGCTAGAGGCAGTGGTGAACTTGGAGCTCAGCGAAACGAGGGCGAGAGAGAGAGGGAGAGAGAAACAACAAGGGAGGTAAAAGGGCTCCCTGGTGTTCTATTTATAGAGGAATGCAGAGGACCGAGCGACAAGATAGAGCGGTGTGAAAAGGAAAGGAAGAAATATGGCGTGGCGGAGGCAACAGCAAGATGGAGCGGTGTGACAAGGGAAAGAAAAATACGGCGGGGCGGAGACAACAGCATTTAATGCGCACGTCAGAGGAACGGGATGGGGGTAGGCGCGACAGAGGCGACAACATTTAATGCACACGTTGCTGAGGAAATAGAGGGAGGAAAGAGAAAGTGTGTAGGGGCTGATAGGCGGGGCCGGTCAAACCAAAAGGCTGGTCAAAACTAAGAGGCAGTCGAAACCAATAGACTGGTCAAAATGGAAGGGCTGGTCGAAACCGAAAGCTGGTCGACACGAGAGAGTGGTCGAAACCAGAGAGGTGGTCGAAAAGGAAAGGTGGTAGAAACCAAAGAGGTGGTCTAAACCGAAGGGTAGTCAACATTGAGATGGAGGTCGAAACCGAAGGGTGATCGTAACGGAAGGGTGGTCGTAGGAGGTCCTGAGGAGGTCGAGGGGAGAACAGAGCGAACAAAGAAAAGGGATTTTAAACACTATAGAACTCCAGCAAGCTCCAAACCAAAATTTTGAATTAGTTGAAGTTAGATTTAGTCATTTAAATTATTTTTAATTTCCAAAATCTTAAGTTAAGCTTTAGAACTTCAAGAAAACCAAATGGTTATTTTTATTTTGAAAATTTTCAAAATCTTAGAAAAACGGGGCATTACAGTGTAGGTGAACTCTGCGGCAATGGTTTGGAGATATCCGCTCACCCTCCTTCGCAGTACACGCTGAGGAAAAGGGACGGCTTGGTTCGATAGCTCAATCCCTCAGCACAGTTGATCAGAGAGAAGATGGAAAAATGGAATGTATTGTTCTCTTGTCTGGACGTCTCCAGATCTTATTTATGGTCGAGACAATTACTCTCTGGTAACTGTCATAATAAACTACTGATAATCGCTAATTCAAAGCCAATTAATGGTCATTAAGCAGTGTTTATTGATCCTGATTGTACCTTGGTCTATAGCTTTGACCATTGGTCTACAGTTTCGACTAGTGTATTACGACCACACTGGTCTAAGGATCCGACCAGATGATTTCGATCATACTGGTCTATGCCTTCGACCACAATGGTCTATGACTTCGACCAAATTATTTCGACCATACTGGTCTAGGCCTTCAACCACACTAGTCTATGGCTTCGACTATGGAGTTTCGACCACTGAGTATCGACCACACTGGTCTTATGGTTTCGACCACTCAGCTTCGACCACTGTATCAAAAACTTCTTGTCTAAGAGTTTGCATGCTTTAAAATTATAGGAATGAATAGGCCTTAACACATATGTGCTCAATTCCAACATATCTAGTTATCTATGATATCCACCTTAAAATAAAATCCAACAGTATAGCTTCCCAACAATTCACACTAGAAAACTTCAGTCCAGACACCCACTCTTACCATGAATGCTAGAGCTTCTAACCAAATTTTTTTAAAAGAAACTTTTGGATTTTCTGTAATTTTTTTTTTTGTCTAAACTAGAGAAAGCTTCCTCTCTTGCTATTGAACTGTGTGTAACCTTGTGTCTACCAACAAAATGGTTGTCTACCAACAAAAAGCTACGTATGATCAAACGTAGCAGCACTGTTTCGGCGTCATTTAATTTCCTTTTTAAATAGAAGAGCACGTGTTCCTTTATCAAGCAAGTAGAGGTATCTATCTATTTATTAAAGCCCGTTGAATTGACATGGGTCCCGCAGTGCAGGATTACGTGGGGCTCTCCGTGCCGTAGTGCAAAATGGCAAAATCCGCGAAAAATGATCTTTGATTCTGGGATCGGGCTTTGGAATTGAAGAATCTACAAGTAAAAAAAAAATCGAACGACACTTTTACTTGTACTCCTTGAACATAAAATATGTTTTTATGGCTAACACCACAAGTGATTTTCTTCAAGCAATGGAAAACTAATACAATTTTTCAGAAAAAAATTGTTAGGGTATGTGATCATCGTGATTCTTGATGTGTTTCTTGGTTGTTTAGGCTTTGTTTGAGATTTTGTTGTTTTTGTGTTGATTTATTGGGGGGATAATTGCAATACTAAGAATTTAACTATCAGGACTCTTATAAAAACTTGATTGTTATTCTGTCAAATGGTGTGTTTGGTATTGGAAGGACTTTTCAAAATCACTCATTAATTTTTTAGTTATAATGTACTTGATTTTTTGGAACTATAGAAACATAATCTTATTGAATTTGCTACAAAATTCTATAACTAACTAGATTACTCAGCACGGTGCAGTAACTCCAAACAACTAACCCTTTTATTTAGAGGAACTAGCCCTAAACCCATGTTAAAGGTGCTTTTAAAAAGACATTGCGCCATCAACAAGAGCCTTAATTAGCGTGAATTCCATTTTCAGTATATCATCACTTTTGCTTTCGATTTTAATATTAATCAATTCCGTTATCAACATATGAGATGCTTGATTTTACAAAAAATGAGATGCTTCAACATAATTTTTCACATTTTGTACACGTGATCGTCAAATAAGGTGGTTCTTTTCTATCCGTATGCTATCGGTTGACTTTCTTTCTTGTTTTTTTTTTGTATTTTTCTTCCTCTAAGCATCACTTCAACTTTTTAATTAGCTCATTTGTCACATTAGACCACAATCTGAACTACTGCTCTACCATTATACAGTTGTAAATGTAAGTATTGACAAATGGTAGGCTAGCTAGCTTACAAGTTATACATTAGATAATTGACACATGAAACAATTTTTTTAGGCGGCACTTAAAAAACGATTCTACACAGTGAAAACATGCATTATCATTGGCTTTTTACCAAAGTTTCTGTTAAGGGTATTTATGATATTCTACTCTAGTCTAGGAATTACTCTTGTGTGTGTCTTTGTACTATATATTGTCTCTTGGGTTATTGCAATACAACCAACTCTTCACAATTGCACTCCCTCTCTCCATCTAACATGATATCAGAGCTAAGGTTTAAACCCTAGCCTCATACTCTTCCGTTGCCGCTGCCCCCCCGGGAGGAGCAATCTTCACTCCCGGGAACGGCCACATTTTAGTTGCAGCCTTCATCTAACACAGTCAAGCAGCAGCAGCTCTGCCACCGCTTGTCTCTTCTTCTCTTGGCTCGGAATCGAGTCGATCTCCCCACCAACTCGAGCATCCGATTTCTCGAAGCCAGAGAGGACCGAAGCGAACCCAGGCACTATCGGATTGGTTTCCCTTGACCTCGACCTTACACCATCGGCCTTTGAGTTGGCCTTGGCCGCCACCTTGGTGTCGCCACCATCCTTCCCGGATCTGGTCGGGAGGCGGCCGCACTGTCCCCACGCTAGAGCACCCGAGCTCCCCTGCTCACGCCGCCCGAGCCCCCCACCCCGCACGCCGAGCTCTGCTCTGCGCGCTACTTGTGCTCTACCGCCAGACAATGCCTCCCGGTCGCTGGATCCGCGTTGCCCGAGCCTCCCGAGCTCCTAGCTGCACCACCTCGGCTCCCCCTGCTCCTGGCCGTCGTTGCGCCTCCTCTGCCATTGGATCCACGCTGCTTGAGACTCTCGAGCTCCTTTGCTCCAGCTCCCGGTCACGCCACTGTCATGGGGCCGCCAGCGATTGGCTGTGGAACGACCGCCTATCTCTCCCCCAAACCTGAGCACCTCGCCGGGGCCATTTTGCCAGCGGTTGCTTGGAGTGAGCGGGGAGACAAGGAGGAGGGTAGTGGGGGTGGCCTTGTGAACGGGCCCGTGAGGCTGCCAAGGCCATTGAGAAGCATGCCACTCAGCTTTGTGTGCTTATTGAGGACTACGACCAGCCAGATTATGTCAAGCCGGTTAAGGCACTCTACGTCGAGGACAATGGTCACCTGGTTACTATGCCTAGTGCTAAAACTCTTAGCGAGTGGGCAGGGCTTTGCAAGATTGACTCTACAGGCAAGGCAAGAAAGGTGGTTGGATGTTACCGTTGGGCATCCGACTACATGTTTTTGCTGCTGCTGCTAGTTATCCTTGAGTCTTTTCTTTCTTAGTGTCATTTCTTCCGTCACGTCTATCTAAGTCCGTAACACTCTATCTTTGAGTTCGTTTAAGCTGTGCGAGTCCACAAAGTTCTTGTTAGCCAGCCGAATGCTTTCTGGCCCACTCCTTCCCTTTCGCATGACAGCAGTTGCCGCTCTTCTCTCTGAGCCGCTACAAATCGTAGAAGTCGTTATGATGCCGCCACTTCTCTCTAAGTCGCCGCCCCGAGCTTCTAAGGCCACCACGCTTCTTTTGCACTGCGCTGCCGCCGTCTCAGGCTTTAATTTGTGATGTCATGCTTCTATCTATTCCTCTTTAGCTTGATTTGACGACTCTCTCTATTCCTATCGGTTTTATCATCTTCATCGTTGTGTTACCTGTTGGTGATATGTCCTAGAGGTTATCATAGAGATGATTGTATCACGTCTATATTTATGAGTTATTGAATAAATGATATTCTGTTCCTTGAATAAATCATTGGTTATAAAGATTAACAAGTATGTGACTTGTTGATGAAGCTCTTTAACTTATATAATGTCGTTCTAAATGGTATCCCTAGTCGGATGTCACAGGTCGGAACACCAGTGACTCTACGACCAACACATGTATTGATTGATGACCATGTTTCACCGGTCATCGATATAGGGATATCGAATCAATAAAATGAACACATGTTAGAGAACATGGGGTTGGATAGACCCACCTTGAGACACTATTGAGATTGTTATGATTCTATGTGTCATTAGTTGGTCTAAAGCAATGATGATGTATAATCCTTAGACCTGAGATCAGTATGGTTTCCTATATGTGTAATAGCACTCTTAGGGGTTGCCAAACGCTACTCGTAACTGGGTAGTTATAAAGATAGCTTTCGGGTATGTTATGAAACATGCGGAAGGATATGACTGGTGGGTATGGGATTTGCCCCTCCTAATATAACGGGAGATATATCTCTGGGCCCTTGAAGTGGTCAGATAAAGAAAGTGCATGGTCATGCCACTCATGGTCAAAGATTTCAACCACATAAGGTTATCCGATACTCAATCGAGGAAGTATTGAACAGTCCATGAATGACATATATCTCACTTGGAGTTCAAACCAGATATCGTGAGGCAAAAGGTGAATACACGAATAGGTCGCTTAGTTCGATCGATTCAAAGGTGAATACATAGGTCGGTCATATGGATATGGAGATCGGTCGTAGACTGGTCGAACGTAATCACAGAGTGGTCGAAACCTGATCGTAAGGAGTTATGAATTGGTCGAGACTAAATATGAACTGGTCGTACACAGTTTCAGACTGGTCGTACTTAAATACTAACTGGTCGTACTTAAATACGGACTGGTCGTAAGTGATGAGAACCTGGTCGTAGATCATATTGCATTAAGCTTCGCCTGATATAATTTGTGTGTATTCGGGAATCGTTATATTATATCCTGCTAGGGACCGCTACGACTCGTGGTTGGAAAAGGGTTTCCGAGTCATAACCCACTACGCATAAACCTAACAGGTCACACACTTAACGGGTTGGAACAAAATGTGTTCAGATAGGATCCGTCATGTGCACTATATAAGGAGATGCTTGAGGCTATTTGGATCATACGAGCGACGTGAGTTACTCCACCGAAACCCTAGCCGCCATCTTCCCGAGAGAGCACCGCCGTGCGACTTGGTGCTAGCACACCGGCGTTCGGTTGTTCCTTCCCTGGACGTGTGGATACCATAGAGGCGCTGTTGCGCCTGAGGACGATCCACAATCATCACAAGGAACTTCAGAGTTTCCTGGAGGAGACGATCGACTCGCAGTTGCGCTGGACGATCGACTACGACCACTACATCGACGTGCTCTTCGTTGCACCAGGCTACTCTGACTCTCCTTCTGCTGCACTGTGCATCTGGTGGTAACGATCTGTGATCATCTGCTTGCTTGGCATCCTGATTTACGTGGTAGAATTTTTTTTGAATTGTTGCTATCGTAGCCTACCCGTATCCCTTCAGTGGTATCAGAGTCATCCTACATAGTTTTTGATCTGGATCGGTCGCATATGCTTGATATGTGACAGTGGTAGATTGGATCTATAACTGGATTGATCTGATAACCTAGATTGGTTCATATGGATGGAACAACCTAGGCACTGGTCGATAGGATCGATTAGTGTTCGGTAATAGTAGATGGGTTTTTTGAGGAGGTACAAGTTAAGAGCACCAGATGATTTACTCGACTTGTTTTCGACTACCTTGCATAATACTCCTACCGGTCGAAAATCCGCCATTGGAGTGTACCGTAGTGCGTGGTTGTATCAAAACAGTGATCATATTGGTTCAGAATAGGGTTAATATGATTAATCCGATGATTTCCAAGGCTCGGTTACATGAATAAGATTCATGTTTCGGAAAAATTTTCGGAGAGCGCTGCCCTCGATCGGCAAAGGGCGCTGCCCCTTCGAACCCCGCCTGCTAACCGGCTAGCGGGACCGCCGTAGTCGTAGCAGCGTTGTATAGTAGTATGTGTTCATGTCGCCTGATAGAATTGGATTCTATGCATAACTTGTTTTTACAAGGTTTGATATGAATAGTATAGCCCATTATGTATGTGATGCATGAATGGATTTTTATGCCTTGCGTGTCATGCTGTGAGATAGCCATCGAGCTACATATTATTGTATAACGGTCTGCGTACTGACATGAGATGCTTGATAGTATCCTATATATTTTATTACTAGCTTTCATGAGTAAATGCTTAGTAGATGAATGCAGTCGGAGATGTCAAGCATGGTGGTCGGAGAACAGGAAGCATGCTGATGGAGATCGACATCTGTGAATGTTTGTGTTTATTCTTATTATGCTATTTGATCATATTTTATCATTAGATATTTTGACATGATAGAGTAGTATCCATCAGAAAAAATTAAGTAAAATTGATGCATTTCCAATTGTTACGCCTATCACGATTTTGATCGTTAATTGGCAGGTCTACCAAAGTAGGGTGTCGTTAACTATCTTAATAAGATGGGGTGGATGTTGAACATCCACATGTATAGTGTTGGTCTTCTTAATAAGGCTATCAAAACAGTTTTAGGCCTTGAGGCATAGTGTTGGTCGGAAGTGCATAGAGATGTCACTGATCAAATAAGAGTCATATGCGATATGATTAGCAAGAGGTTGCTTACCTAAAATCACTAAGTTTCTAACAGTGATGCCAAAGCTCACTAGGACTTAATGGTTTATGGATCTTGAACTCACTATATATTGTTTGAGGGAAACATGGTTTATAGTGGGAGTACCTTTTATTAAATTATTTAATAGAATATCTTACATAAACATAGTGCTGAATTTTTGCATATTCTGTTGTAGATCATGGCACCTACTACTTCTTCTGCACCTACCTTTAATTTGCGATCTATTCTTAAAAAGGAAAAGTTGAATAGTTTAAACTTCATTGACTGGTTTCAAAATCTGATAATTGTTCTCAAACAAGAAAAAAGGAATATATTCTAGAGGATCCCTATCCCGAGGAACTGAGTGCCGATGCACCTCATGCTGAAAAGAATGCTTATGAGAAGCATTGCAATGACGCAGTCGATGTGCACTACCTAATGCTTGCTACCATGAACTCTGAGCTTCAGAAGCAATATGAGACCACAGATGCTTACAATATGATTGTGAGTTTGAAGGGTATATTTCAGGATCAAGTAAGGGCAGAGAGATTTAATACCTCTAAGGCATTATTTTCTTGTAGGCTATCAGAAGGTAACCCGTTAAGTCCTCATGTGATCAAAATGATTGGTCCCATTGAGAGCTTGGAAAAGCCTGGTTTTCCTCTTAGCCAAGAGTTGGCTACTGATGTGATTCTCCAATCGCTCCCTGCGAGCTTTGAGCCTGCCATACTGAATTTTCATATGAACGGTATGGAGAAATCAATGACCGAGTTACATGACATGTTTAAGGGTGCTGAGGAAAGCATCAAAAAATTCTAATCATATGATGATGGTTCAAAAGACTACAACCTTCAAGAAGAAGGGTAAGTTGGGAGAAGGTAAAAGCAAAGGAAAGATTCAAGATGGGATCAAGAGTCTCAAAGCTAAGCTTAAGAAGCTTAAGCTGGGTCCTAAACCTGACACAAAATGTTACCATTGTCATGAGACTGAGCATTGGAAGAGAAATTACAAGAAGTTCTTGGCAAAGATGAAAAAGAACAAAGGAAGTAAGACTTCCAGTTCAGGTATAAATGTTATACAAATTAATCTTGCCACTTCTCCGACCAGCTCTTGGGTATTTGATACCAGATCGGTTGCTCATATTTGCAATTCGATGCAGGGACTGAAAAGGAGTATAAGTTTGGCAAGAGAAGATGTTGATCTTCGCGTGGGCAATGGAGTAAGAGTTGTCGCATTAGCTATTGACACTTTACCCTCAGGATTAGTTATGGAACTAAATAATTGTTATTATGTTCTAGCCTTAAGCAAAAAATATTATTTTTGCTTCATGTTTAGGAGCAGAAGGTTATGAGTTCATAATAAAAAATATTATTGTTCAATTTATTTTGAAGATATGCTTTATGACTATGCTCCATTGATGAATGGATTGTATGTTTTGAATCTTGATGATGAGCCCATCTATAACATTAATAGTAAGAGACTTCGACCTGATAATATGAATCCCACTTATATTTGGCATTATCGACTAAGTCATATAAATAAGAAGTGCATGATGAAGTTCCATAAAGATGGTCTTCTAAACTCATTTGATTTCGAATCATTTGAAACATGTGAATCTTGTTTACTTCACAAGATGACAAAAGCATATTTCACGACCAGAGGTGAGAGGGCGAGTGACTTATTGGCCCTTGTACATACAGATTTATGTGGACCAATGAGCAGTTCAGCCAAATGTGGTTTTTAGTACTTCATAACTTTTACTGATAACTTTAGTAAATATGGCTATATCTACTTAATGAGACATAAGTTTGAATCATTTGAAAAGTTCAAAGAATTTCAGAATAAGGTACAAAATCAACTTGGCAAGACAATCAAATATCTACGATTTGATCGTGGAGGAGAGTATTTGAGCCATGAGTTTGGTAATCATCTAAAGAAATGTGGAATTATTCCACAACTTACTCCGCCGAGAACGCCTCAATGGAATGGGGTGTCGGAACGACGGAACCGAACATTATTGGACATGGTTCGGTCAATGATGAGCCAATTTGATCTTCCATTGCAATTCTGAAGATATGCTCTAGAAACAACTGCTTTCACTTTGAATAGGGTTCCATCAAAAACTGTGGAAATGACACCATATGAGATATGGACCGGGAAGAATTCTGGATTATCTTTTCTCAGGATATGGGTTTGTGAGGCGTATGTTAAACGTTTGACGTCTGACAAACTCACTCCCAAGTCTGATAAGTGTTTCTTTGTGGGGTATCCTAAGGAAATTAAAAGATATTACTTTTATAATCGGGATGATAACAAAGTGTTTGTTGTCCATAATGGTATCTTCTTAGAGAAAAAGTTTCTTTCCAAAGGAGTCAGTGTAGCAAGGTGCAACTCGAAGAAATTCAGAAACCATATGAAAATGTTTCAACTCCTATTGAACCTCTACAGGATAAATAAAATGTTGTTGAACCTGTAGATGAAGCATTAACCCCACGTAGATCGAAAAGACCACGTCAAATGCCTATAAGGTATGGGCATGACGTATTATTGTTAAATAATGATGAGCCTAAAACTTATTCGGAAGCGATGGTGGACCTAGACTCTGAGTCATGGCTTAAAGCTATGAGATCCGAAATAAAGTCCATGCATGACAATCAAGTTTGAACTTGGTTGATGCACCTGATGGCGTTACGACCATTGAGTGCAAGTGGATTTTTTTAAAAAATATAGATATGGATGGAAATGTTCACATTCATAAGGCACGACTGGTTGGCAAGGGTTTCAGACAAATTTAAGATGTTGATTATGATGAAACCTTCTCACCCGTCGCTATGTTCAAGTCTATCCGGGTCATTTTAGTTATTGCTGCATGTTTCGACTATGAGATATGCATGTCAAAACGGTTTTTCTAAATGGAAACATAAGTGAGGGTGTGTACATGACACATCCTGAGGGTTTTATCAATCCAATAGAAGCTGGAAAGGTATGCAAGCTTAATAAGTCCATCTATAGATTAAAGAAACATCTCGGAGTTGGAACATTCGTTTTGATGAAGTGGTCAAAGGGTTTGACTTCATCAAGAACGAAGAAGAACCTTGTGTTTACAAGAAGGTTAGTGAGAGCAAACTTGTGTTTATGATATTGTATGTAGATGACATACTATTGGTCGGAAACGACATTCCTATGCTTGAATCTGTTAAAGTTTCATTGAGAAATAGTTTTTCTATGAAAGATTTAGGAGATACATACAATATATATTTTTGGTATAAGGATCTATAAAGATAGATCTAAGAGGCTAATTAGATTAAGCCAGGATGTATACATTGACAATGTGTTGAAACGGTTCAACTTGCAAGATTCTAAGAAAGGTTTCTTGCCCATGTCACATGGTATTACTTTTAGCAAGACTAAGTGTCCTACGACCACTGATGAGCGAGACAAAATGAGTAGAATCTCATATACTTCGGCTATAGGATCTATCATGTATCTCATGCTGTGTACACGACCAGATGTGTCGTATACTCTAAGTGCTATGAGCAGATATCAGTCGGACCCAGGTGAAAGTCACTGGATAGCAGTCAAGAATATTCTTAAGTACTTAAGAAGAACTAATGATGCATTCCTTGTATTTGGTGGTGAGGAAGAGCTAGTCGTAAATGGTTACACCGATGTTAGCTTCCAAACCAACAGGGATGATTTTAGATCGTAGTCTGGATTTGTGTTTTGTTTGAATGGAGGAGCAGTGAGCTGAAAAAGTTCCAAGCATGGAACGGTTGCTGATTCTATAACAGAGGCTGAGTACATTGCTACTTCGGAAGCTGCAAAAGAGGTCATATGGATAAGAAAGTTCATTATTGAACTAGGTTTGGTTACGAGTGTTTTCGGTCCAGTGAATCTCTATTGTGATAATAGTGGAGCCATTGCACAAGGTAAGGAGCCTAGATCGCATTAAAAATCCAAACACATACTTTGACGATATCACATTATTCATGAGATCGTAGAAAAAAGTGATGTGAAGATATGCAAAGTGCACACGGATTTAAATATTGCTGATTCGTTGACAAAGCCTCTCCCACAACCTAAGCATGAGACGCACACAAGAGCTATGGGTATTTGATACATATATGATTGACTTTAGTGCAAGTAGGAGACTGTTGGTGATATGCCATACAAGCAATCATAGAGATGATTGTATCACGTCTATATTTATGAGTTATTGAATAAATGTTATTTTGTTTCTTGAATGAATCATCGGTTATAAAGATTAACAAGTATATGACTTATTGGTAAAGCTCTTTAACTTATGATGTCGTTCTAAATGGTATCCTTGGTCAGATGTCACTGGTCGGAACACCAGTGACTCTACGACCAGCACAAGTATTGATTGATGATCATATTTCACGGTCATGGATATAGGGATATCGAATCAATAATGTGAATACATGTTAGAGAACATGGGGTTGGATATACCCACCTTGAGACACTACTGAGATTGTTATGATTCTATGTGTCATTAGTTGGTCTCAAACAATGATGATGTATAGTCCTTAGACCTGAGATCAACATGGTTCCCTATATGTGTAATGACACTCTTAGGGGTTGCCAAACGCTACTCGTAACTGGGTAGTTATAAAGATAGCTTTCGGGTATGCTATGAAACATGCGGAGGATGTGACTGGTCGGATATGAGATTTGCCCCTCCTAACATAACGGGAAAGATATCTCTAGGCCCCTTGAAGTGGTCAGATAAAAAAAGTGCATGGTCATGCCACTTGTGGTTGAAGAGTTCGACCACATATGGTTATTCGATACTCGATCGAGAAAGTATTGAACAGTCCATGGATGACATATATCTCACCTGGAGTTCAAATCAGATATCGTGAGGCAAAGGGAGAATACACGAGTAGGTCGCTTAGTTCGATCAGTTACAGACTGGTCGTATGGAGAAACGAACTGGTCGTAAACTGGTCGAACGTAATCACAGAGTGGTAAAAACACGGTCGTAAGGAGTTATGAACTGGTCGAGATTAAATATGAACTGGTCGTACACAGTTTCAGACTGGTCGTACTTAAATACTAACTGGTCGTAAGGAGTTACGAAGTGGTCGTACTTACATACGGACTGGTCGTGATGAGATACGAATTGGTCGTAAGTGATGAGGACCTGGTCGTAGATCATATTGCATTAAGGTTCGTCCGATATAATTTATGTGTACTCAGGAATCATTATGTCCTACTAGGGACCGCTATGACTCGTGATCAAAAAAAGGTTTTCGAGTCACAACCCACTACGCATAAACCTAACGGGTCATACACTTGACGGGTTGGAACAAAACGTGTTCAGATAGGATTCGTCATGGGCACTATATAAGGAGATGCTTGAGGCTATTGGGATCATGCGAGCGACGTGAGTTACTCTACCGAAACCCTAACCGCCATCTTCCCGAGAGAGCCCCGCCGTGCGACTTGGTACTAGCACACCGACGTCCGGTTGTTCCTTCCTTGGACGTGTGGATACCGTAGACGCGCTGCTGCGGTTGCTGTTGCGCTTGATTACGATCCACAATTATCACAAGGAATTTCAGAGGTTGTTGGAGGAGACGATTGACTCGTGGGGGCGCTGGACGATCGACTACGACCACTACATTGATGTGCTCTTTGTTGCACCAAGTTGCTCCGACTCTCCTTCTGCCGCACTACACGTCTGGTGGTAACGATTTATGACCATCTACTTGCTTGACATCCTAATTTACGTGGTAGAATTTTTTGAATTGTCGCTATCGTAGCCTACCCATATTCCTTCATTACCACAGCTGACTTTGCTCCCGCTTGTATCTACTTTCTCAGCCCTTGCATCTTGTGCTTTATAAGGTGTCACACGACCTCAGATGGGAGATCTTTTGATACTCGATATATTTTCCAAGAACCGCACGCTACGACGATATTATCAAGACTTGTCAACCCTTTCAAATACAATAGTATTGCATATGCCTTGCATTTGAAGAGAGGGGGAGGGTGTGTTAAGGGTATTTGTGATACTCCACTCTAGTCTAATGTTTACTCTTATGTGTACCCTTGTACTATATATTACCCCTTAGGATATTGGGATACAACCAACTCTTCACATTTGCACTCCCCTCTCCATCTTTAACAGTTTCCACCATAGGTTTCGGTCCAATACGCCCTAGGCAGGAGGGAAATCGTAACGGAGTTCACCATAGGCCGCAGAAAAAGGATTTGAGTGATACGCAAGTTTGCTTCCAATTTTTTTTCATACAGCACGGACTACTTATTTTACTGTTCTTATGCTCAAGCTGAACCCCTACGATCATTCAAGAATAGTATGATTTAGGAACCGTAAGTACTTGCGAGAATGGCAGGTGTGAATAAATACTACCTTAAGCTCAAGGATGACTATTGACAAAATATTGAACATTACGAGAAAGACTTCTATAAGTGCATGCATAATTTGCTCATAAATACATACGACCAACAAGATCGCCTCTTTGTCCATCTGGGCGTTGTTTAACTGCTGATGTCGGATGCCCGTGAAACTGAAAAACTGTACCTAAGCACCTCCCAGTCTTCCCCCACAATCATGTTTCTCGGTTCATTTATCGCAAGGGATGGATCGTTAAATTTGTGAAGTTGGTAGCAAATGCCAGATGACTAAATTTGGTGCTTGTGTTGCCATCTAGTCAGATGATTCTGTGCCATAGTCAAGCATTTCTTTTATGTTTAGCTTGATTGAAGGTCCCATTGATGAGCATACGTATGCCGTTTTCCAGTATATCCCCTTTGCACCAGAGGGCTTGTTCCTTTCGACAGAGCGCTGGAAAGAGATGGTAAAAGGTGAGTCAACATAAATTCTGGTAACATCAACAGAAATGTTTATAGGCGCAGATATCTTACAACAACAGCCATGAAGTTTGCAATAAGGTCTTCTTCAGGGAAGTCAACCTTGCCAAAAGGGATGTGAACAATCCCTGTCTTATCAACTCTGTATTCGACTTTACCTTTCTTGAACTCTTCAATAGCCTGGAACCATTTGCACAGTTAGCATGACCTACCTCATCAATCTCCATTGACAGTTTATTGCTACAAGCATGGGGTTGAAATGGTTCAATTCTATACAAAGACAGCATTTACAATTAAATAATACTCCTCCCGATTGAAAACATAGGGCGTTTTTTACACCAACAGTCTTCAAGGTACCTCTTCGACCATTAATTCTATCATAATATGTGTGTGGGTTACTATGTCCAGTTTTTTAGTTTATGGGACTACCGGACTACTTACTACCACATGACAGAACAACGGCAGACGGATTTGGCAACATCACAAAAAAGGGACTTTATGATGACAAGGTTCCTTGTTCAATTGTGAATAGCTCACTATGAGCATTTATTAGCATCACGATTAGTATCAAGGTTGCAGACTTGTACTTTATCGATTGGTGGTTTAGGTAGTCTTCTTGCAAGGATGAATGTAGATTAACATTAAGTACTCAATAAAAAAATCAATCCATTTTCTAAACGAATAACATGTAAAAATGCAATCCTATGTGTTTTGGGTACTTAAAACCTTGCTTCTAAATAAACTAAAAGAATGTACATTGGGCTAGATTTCCAGTCATGGTCAATCCCTTAAGTTAAATGTTGCTATCAATCTTACAGACAACTGTCCCACTCTGCCTTCAGCTGATTATTGCTGTTACTGTGCTTTGCATTACCCTTACCAAGGAAATCAGTGGACTGAGGAGTTAACTAACATTATCAACAGATCACTACAACAAATTGATAGCCCTCCAAATCCTGCCTCCACCTCATCAAGTTTCCTCCCTCCATTTCAGTCAGTAAAAGCAACTTTTCCTACTTTCTAAACAATCCGTAGGCACAATCAAACTACAAATTCAACTTGTGCCTATCACCATGCCTGAGCCTTCAACTATTTAAATACAAGCAATTAAAGGGAACTAACCAAGGCAGTAAGATATCAATATATCAATATCTGAATCCTAGAAAAGCAGCTAAATACTGAAGTTTGGTGGATGGCATTTTTTTCGCTCAGTGTCACTGTCACACAATGCCTGACCCAAGCAACATAGACATGATTGATGATTGGCAAGCAATATTGCTGGACAATCTGAAAAAAAATCTGTAGGACTTCCACAGTACCTGAGTAATGTTCGGAGAAACAGTACCAGCTTTGGGGTTAGGCATCAGTCCTCTTGGTCCTAGAATCTTACCCAAGCTAGCAACCTGAAAAGTAAATGGCTAAATGTATTACTCCTAGTAACACTCAAAACCTACAATTTTGTTTTGGTGTGAGGCGCATGATGAAATGTTGATCACATGCTTAGCTAAAGAAGCCCAACAACCTTGCATGTGGATAGGCACCTTCACCAAGCAAGGAAATATTTCAAACATGACTCACACAGCTAGTTCCACTTTCATACCTTAGGCATCATATCAGGTGATGCAATCAATTTGTCAAACTCCATAAATCCTCCTTTTATTTGTTCAATCAAGTCATCTCCACCAACAATATCAGCTCCTGCAGCTCTCGCTTCATCTATCTTCTCACCTACAAGGACATCAGACAATCACTAATGTATAAGGGTCATGATTATTTTAACTATATAAGGGCAACCAACTTTATGAACATAAGGTAAGAATAACGAAGTAATGCAAAGGAGTGTGAAAGATAAAGTTCAAATCATTCAACAAGCTCATGCACTGACCAGCCCAAACAATAACACCAAAGCCATATGCCCAACTGAGATCTATGCGTATGAACAGAATTAGAAACATCATGAACATAATAGATTGATTGAAAGCTGCTTACAAGTTCCCTAAGACAACAAATTTCCTCCAACCCAATATGAATTGCACAGCTCCCAATGTTTTCAATGATGATTTTAAAATTTCAAAGAAGAGTAGGATAATTCCGCACATCAACAATCCTAAGTGGAATGCAAGTTCATGGGTTACAATTCCTTGAAACTAGCAGGGTTTGGTACACTCTCAATTCTACATAGTGTTCATTGCGATAATCACACTAAGTGATGATTTATGTGGAAATACCATACTGACCAATCAAGTTGGTGCAAACTGATAGACCTAGTCCTTAATGCCTTAACGCCACAAAAGCTAGCTCAAGAGTGTTCATTGCGATAAACACACTAAGTGATGATTTATGTGGAAATACCATACTGACCAATCAAGTTGGTGCAAACTGATGGACCTAGTCCTTAATGCCTTAACGCCACAAATGCTAGCTCGAGCAAGACAGTACTAAATAACCAATAGCCTCCAAATATATCAATATGCGAAAATACAAATCAGTGTGCTTCTAATTCAATCAACCGTCACCCTCACCCTGGTGAACAAGATATGGTCAAACAGAACAACCACGCAGACCATCACTAGCACAGTGATCCAATCAACCCATGCATCATAGACTGCAATCGACATGAATTCCGCAACAACTATCCCCAAACAACATGGAATCGCCACCCACCTTGCGTGAGAACTGCAATCTTCATCGTCTGGCCCGTCCCCTTGGGCAAATTCACCTGCGAAAGCCAACAACAACACCAACACCAACACAAATCCAAATTAACCAAAGAAAGTGAAAACAAACAACAAAGAAAGAAAGAACAACAACAACACAAACGAATAAATGGTACCGTGGCGCGGAGCTGCTGGTCATTGTACTTGGGGTCGAGGTTCATGCGGAAGTGCGCCTCGGCCGACTCGACGAAGCGGGCGCTGGACATCTGCTTCATCAGCGAGATGGAGGTGGGCACGCCGTACTCCTTCTTGCTCTCCCTCAGCTTCTGTATCTCAAGGAATCTCTTCGACTTCGTCTGCACAACCTCAAAACCACCACAAAATCACTATCCATCCAATTCCAGAATTACACAAATGAAAAATAGGGAGTAGCGGTTTCACGGCATACGCGGTCGCGCTTGAGCGGGAGGGCGGCCTTGCCGGTGCGCGGCCGGGTGGGGGGCGTGAACGCGGGGCCGCGGCCGCCCTCGTACCCGTCGTCGTCATCGTACTGGACCTGCTGCTGCTGCTCCTCCTCCTCCTCAAGCACGACCCCCTGCGGGTCCGCGACGGCCGCCGCGGCGGGGCGGCGGAACGAGACGAGGAGCCGCGGGTACGCGCGCAGCGACGGCAGGGAGGTGGGGAACAGTGCGCCGGACGAGGCCGGTGCCGTGCTGGCGGAGGCGGCCGGCGCGACGAGGAGGAGGCGGAGGCGGAGGCGGAGGCCGGGGTGGCGCAGAGCGTAGTAGCTGTGGCCATGGTGGCGAACTGGCGATGGGGAAGGAGATAAGAGGGGGGCGTGGAGGGATAGAGAAGCCGAAGTGGGAGCGTGCGTGGTGTGTTATTAACCGATGGGGTTTCGTTTCGCGTCCTGGGTGGCTGGGTGGTGGGGTTGGGGCGCTGGGCGCGCACCGGTAGGGATAGGGCTCGCTCGGACCGGATGGACGTTTCGGCGGGTTCGACTTCGACCCCGTCCGGCGCGGGGCAAACTCCCGATTTGGCTCGGCCGAGCCGCGTGCCGGTGGCAGGTAGGAGAGGGTGCCGACTGCGGACGCGCGCGCGCGGCCGGTTGTTTCGGTGGGTTTTCACTTTTCAGTCGAGTCCGCCCGGGCCGGGGAAAACTCGTGATTTGGCTCGTCCGCACGGCCCGAGCCCCGTGCCGGTGGGCGGGCGCGCGCGCGGCCGGTTATTCGGGCTGGCTGGCTGGAGTCCGCGCGGAGTGGGGAGTTCTCCTGATTTGGATCGGCCGCGCCCCGTGCCGAGGGGCGCGGGGCAGCCGGACAGGTGTGCGGCCGCGGCGGGGCTTGTGTGGTGGCGACACGGGGTGCGCGGCTGCGGCCTGCAATAGCCACAGACCATGCTGTGGTGGGCTGCGACGGGCAGGTCATGACGTTCCTTGTGGAGTTCTGGGCTTCTGGTACGAATGGCTTGCAAGTCAGTCTGGTTTGTTTCAGCGTCCGGGTGTGAGAGTGCGACTGTCTGACAGGTAGATCTTTCTATTCCAGGGGGTGAACTCGTGGTTTGGATCGACTGATTTGAGAGGCTCGAGCTTATCCGTGATCGGTTTTTTGTTTGGAGTTGTGCGCAGTTCGTCTCGTCCATCATTTCGTGTGATGCTAAGCGTTTGCGACTAACTTGGTACTTGGTAGTAGCTTTCAAGAGAACGACTCTACGGATGATAATCGATAAGAAGATTTAGCGTAGTGCATACTACACGGTGTGATACTCGCGAAAGCTTTGTTCACTAGCGGCGTGCGGCGGATGCTGCGACAGCACAGGCGGCCGATCAGGCGAGGAACAGACTCGTTGACAGCTGCCTGAGGCGCAATACTGTCAGCGTGCTCTCGAGGGGAACGCCGAATGCTGTGTTTCAGATGGTAGTCTGCATGCCTGGCATACTCACTCCATGACGCATCTATTTAGGCTTGGGCACTCAAGTGCACTTTTGACATTTGCTTTCAGAGTATCAGTACTCGAGTGCAATTGCGAGACGACAGGAGTGTCACCACATTAGTCAGGTTGCATCAACAAGAATACAAGTATCCCTCGCCCAAAACAAAAACAAAAACAAGAAGTCAAGAATACAACACAAGTATCCATACGATCTTAATCTAGCGAAGGAGATATGTCCCTAATGTAGGGTATTGTAGCTCCTCTGTATTTTAGCCTTTAATGCAGTAGATCCCTTTCCGGTGATCATATATTTGGACTCTGCACAAGCCTACACCTATAATATATTAATACAACCTTGTGTGTATAGGGAATAGTAAAGGAGACGATCTATTTGTTGTATTTTTAAGGGTTATTTGGTAATTTTCTCAATTAGAGAAAAGAAGATATGGAAAAGCAAAAAGAAATCAGAAGGTGGGGCCTACCTGTCGGTGAGAAAGAAGAGGAGATAAGGTTGGAGACACTTAGTATCCAACCCTATCTCGAGGCGTACTGTGTGGGGCTCTTCCTCGCGAGTGGCGGCGGCACATGAGGCGCTGGTGGCCCGAGCGCTTTGGGCGCCAGCCGTTGGCAGCGGCTGCACAGCCTCCTCTCCTCCTCCTCTTCTTAAAGCGGCTGCACATTTAGGATATTCTTGCTCGTATTTGTCTCACTGATCAGCGTATCGTGGGTACTCCTATGGAGCTTGGTGTTCACCTTCAGTTCACCCTACTGATGGTGAGTCTCTTGAGGACCCCACTCGCTACCGCCATCTTTTCAAAAGCCTCATCCACCTTGGGATCACTCGGCCTAATATTTCTCACCTAGTTCACATCCTGAGTCAGTTTGTCTCTGCTCCCACTCAGTTCCACTATAGTTACCTTCTTCGTGTTCTACGATATTTTCGCGGGATCATCACTCGTCGTATTTTCTTTCCTCGTTACAGTTTTTTACAGCTTCAGGCGTACTCTGATGCGACCTAGGCTAGCGATCATTATGATCATTGGTTTCTTCTGCCTATTGTGTTTTTCTTGGTTCCTCTCTGATTGCTTAGAAGACCAAGAAGCAGACTGTTGTTTCCTATTCGAGTGTTAAGGTTGAGTTGATAGCCATGCCGTCATTGGTAACTGAGATCATCTGGCTTCAGTGGCTACTTGAGGATTTTGGTGTTTTAGTTTCTGCATCGACTCATCTCTTATCAGACAGTACTGGTGCAATCAGTATTGCTCAAGATCCATTGAAGCATGAGCTCACCAAGCACATTAGAGTAGATGCTTTGTACATAAGATTACGGTACAAGACCAAGTTATTGCTCTTGAGTATGTGCGTTCGGAGCTTTAGTTAGCAGGTTTCTTCACCAAAGCACACACTAGAGTCCAACACAGTTTCTACCTTTCCAAACTCAGTGTTGTTGATCCACCATGAGTTTGAGGGGGTGTTAGATATGTATATAGCTTATGGTGCTATTTGCATATTAACCTACCATGTATATGATATATTGGCCTTTTAGTCCATTGGAATAGATCAAGATTTATTCCAACAAGCATGATCCTCACTAGGGCATATTAGATGAGTCTTGAACATAAGAATTGCATTACATGTCATTGTCTTTTGATATTAGTGGTGCAAGTCCGCAACTGCTGTTCAATTCAATAAAATAAGGAATAAAGATAACAGACTAGAAAGACATACGGAGAGAAATATTTTACATCAAAACAAATATCAGCAAATGGGTAGAATATGACCAGAATTTATTTGAGTTATTACATATTTTTCTCTATTATTTTTATTGGCTTTCTTTCATTATTCCAGGCAACTACAAGTATTTAGAGGTAGTCCAGCAGCATTAGATGAGGACCAACTGGATATGGGTTGATTTTATCAGCAAACCACGTTACACAAACAAAAAAATATATACATTAGCAAGGTCATATATATCAACAGCTGCAAACAAATGTATAAGAGGATTTGCTTGCCCAAAAGATACCTTTCTTCCAACAATCTTGTCATCTAATTTTCGGTTAGGTTCAGGACATTCGTCCTGGAGAATTTGATGTGAACAGATCCTATGGTTTCTGTAACATCCCAATTTTCTGAGCTTTAAAATCTTTTAAATAGTTAGTAGGGAGAAAAGTCACTATTTGATTTTATTTGAATTTAATTCAAAAGCTTAAACTTGGACTTTAGTAACAAAAGCATTTAATATGAATAATCCCAACTTGAACAATAGTCAAAACTATTTTATTTGGGTTCTATGTGCTCAGATATATTTTCTAGATTTTTCTAGAATTTTTCTTAGTTCATTTGCTATTTTCTATTGCTTATTTGAATTTCTGCTATTTTCTAAAATAGAAAAGCTATTAAAATTCTCAGATTCACTTCGGGCCGAATCCCCTTTTCCTCGGCCCACTTCTGTTCCTAGCCCAGCCCAAGCCGCCGGCCCAACTCCCAGCGGCCCGCCTCTCCTCCCCGCACGCACAGCCGCTCCCGACCCCACCTGTCAGCCTCGCCGTGTCGTTGGCGACACGGACTCGCGCGAGCCCTCGTCACTGACGAGTGGGCCCCACCGAATCCTGTTCTTCGTCTCCCCAACGACACAGACTCGCGCGAACCCTCGTCGCTGACGAGTGGGCCCCACCGAATCATGTTCTTCGTCTCCGAATCCGTTACGATTTGGCGCCGCCGCCGCGTGATCCCGATTTGGGCGTTCATGCCCTGGACTCTCCTGAGCCTCCGGGTATAAAAGGAAAGCGAGCCCTCGGCATCTGCACCACAACCCTAGCCACCTCTTCGCTCGCGCCGAACCCTAACTGCCCCAGGAGCTCGAGAAGCAATCTGCGCCGTCGCCAACTCCGACGAGCCCTTGCTCCGCCGTCAGTGCCGTTCGAGCTCCCTCATCACCGCCGTTGGCATCGCACGGAGTTGTGCTACCTCGTGGTGGCCTCCACTTTGCCGGAGCATCGCCGTAACCCAGATCTCGTCGAGCCCGAAGCCTCTACACCGCTTCAACCTCGCTGCCAGCCATCCTCGTCACCCTTGAGCACCCGTGAGCACACCCCCGAGTTTGCCTGAGCTCCCTCTTCACACCGGTACCACCCACCGCCATGTAGAGTCGTTGTCGCGGAACCCCGGTTCCGAGACTCGCCACCGTTAAGCGCGCGTCGCCACCACACAGCGCCAAAGACGCTCGTCGCCTACGTGTCGCATGCGTGGCGCCGTGTCAACAGACACATGTGCGCCCGCGTGGCACGGTCCACCGGTCTCCAAATCCCGAGGCTCGGTAGACCTAGTCTACCATGAGCCGTATGGCTGACGTGTGGGTCCCACACGTCAGAATTTTCTTTTTTTTATTTATCTTATTCCCGAAATTCCTTGCTGACGTCATGCTTGTGCAATAATCCGATTTTTCTGTTAAGAAATAATTCAAAAATTCCAGTAAATCTAAAATTAGGGTTTTCTTTTAGATTGAAACTTCCAAAGCCCATATCTTTTGCATCCGAACTCCGATTGAGCCCATTCAAATTCCTAAATTCATCTAAATTCGAGATCTATTTATCTGAGATTTTTAATTAATTTTTGGAGTTTGTTTTGCCTCTGTTATTTATTTGTTTTGTTTATTTGTTTCGTTTGCGAGTAGACGTCGATACGTCAGGGAATTTTGGAGAAGAAGGAGCACCTCAAGATCAAGCCCAGTACCTAGACCTTTTCAAGGCAAGTCATACCTTTGATCATATTGAATCCCAGTTTTTCTAAAGAGTACTTTGCTTCAAATTATTGCATTTACTTTAAAGTATGTATTTAAATGCTTTTGGGTATAGTTATTATCCAATCTGTTACAACCACTTTGGCTTTGTATGTCATAATCTCTTGTCACCCTAGATTGGTTTATTTAGTTGGTATTATCATAGCACCAACGTGGGTTGGTTAGATGCGAGTATAATTGCTTAGCCATGCTACGAGTCTCATATCTCAATTGAGTTGCAAATATTAATTTGACTAAGTGACTATGAAATTTTGTGTAAAACTGTGTGCTATGTGTTATTACTTCGTGATAGCATGTGTGGCACTAAAACCAACTAGGTGATAAAAGATTTGGACTGAGGCAAGTGGTGGATACTAAGTGATATGGTGGACTTTGTGAATGAGAATGATAATCTTTGTGAAATAGTTAGAAAATAGAAGTCTTGCCTTGGTCAATTAAGGACTTAACTTTGTGCGCCATTGAACTGAGCCTTACTGTACGACCACATGCCTGATGGGACGGGCCTAACATTGTAGGTTATGGAGTCTCGACATTGATGTTCAGGTGGATAGGTTAGGCTTCGTGACAGGATGGAGGTGTGACTACCTGGTAGTTGCATTGCGGGACAGTTCGCCGCATCCCTGTCCAGCGATGTGTGTCGGACTAGCTTTCTTCGTGGGTTGGTCTGGCGGTAAAGCACATTGGGAATGTCAATGTTTGAGACAAAGTTTCTGAACTGTTTTTTTACGATTAGTGTTAGCTACACTAGTTGTATCGTGTGGGTAAAGTGTACAAACTCTGCAGAGTGTTAAATCAATCTATTCGAATAGCCGCGTCCGCGGTCATGGACATGCTCGGGGATTTCACACGAGGGGTAGTTTTCATAAAATGTGTGGGATGGGAGCTATGTGATTTAAGTCATATGGCTATGTGAAATAATCTGTTTAGCTTTGTGTCTTTGTGAAAACAAATGTTAAATTAATATTGTCTATTTGTTTGAACTATGCTTTGAATCTATTATTGTATTCCATTGCAAATATTGCTTTAATGCAAAAGAACCACAGAAGCATTTTCTTTTGGAATAAGCCTGCATCTATAAATTGCATTCTATGGTATGATTTGCGAGTACAGTTGTGTACTCACGCTTGTTGTAAAACTTGCGCCCAAACCTACAGAAGAAGAGGAGTCCTTTGCTTTGAGGAGGAGTTCATCGAAGGTTGCTTGATCGTTAAGGTTTGGATCCCAGTTGGTTGCCTGTGGTGAATTGATGGGATCTATGCTGAAGTTATTTCTGTTCTGCTGCTATTTTATTCTCTGTTAGCCCTCAATAAGTGTAAACTCGACCATAAGGTCAAAACCAGTATTTATTATTCAAATTAATCGTTTACTTTATTTATCGCTTGTGTGGATCGATATTCACCTGTGTTGACACTGTGTGCACTAGCGTGATCTTGGACTAGTGCATTATACACAGAGGGTCCAGAATCATGATTTTGGGTCCCAAAAGTTTCCGCAACAACCTGTTTGATCTGCCGCGAGGCGGTCTCCAATGTTAGTTTACTAGCCAAATGCTCTATCTTGTCCTTGTCACAGTTACTACAGCCTGCACATGTTACAATTTTAGTTCAAGGAATTATTTTTCTTGTCAGAATTGACGTCAATGGTAAGAGAAAGAGATCAGTTTGTTAACTTGTTGACTAAGATTCCTAATGTAGCTTCAATAATGTGTTTGGTGTAGTTTGGAGCGTTGATGTGCATGGGTCATTGAACTATGTTTACTACTAGGCATTTTTTTGGTGAGAAGTTAATTAAACATTCTGTGCCCGATGGCGCCACTCTTGCCACGACCCACCGCCTGACAACCGCGCGCCACTCACCACAGCCGCTGTCGCCGCTCCCAGTGCCAACGCTGCCCTCTGGTCTGCCATCACGCTGCTCCTTCATGCCGCAGCTACACAGCGTCGCCCACCGCCTACTCAACCCGTGCCGTCCACAACACTACTATAGCAAATTTCAGATTTGATTTCCCTCTGCACCGAGATGGATGAGTCTGTCCCTAGTGCGGAGGATGAGAGGATGGGTTTGCCCTCGGCGGCTTCATCGGTGGTGGATCCTTCGAGAAGCGGGTCTGGAGGCTCCATCCTCTGTCCTTTGGGTAGGGTTGGAGACATGGAGAGTCGAGGGCCTTGCGATCTCTCTAGCGCAGAGGTTTCGTGCAATGGTGGAGGGATTCATGGAAGGAACAGGGATGGGCCGGCCCATCGTTTTGGTACGTCGCTACCGGATTTATTCACTCATTCCTGGCGTTGCATCCCGACCTCCTCGTGGATTTGGGTACCCAAGCGTGCGTACTATTTAGGGGAGCTAGGGTTCCTGGCTTGTGATTGTGAGATTCGCCGTTTGGGGAGGCAAGCTAGGGTGGTCAGGCGGATTAGTGCTCCACCGCCGCTCAAGCGCTCTTTTGTTGAGGTGGTGCGGGGCGAGAACATGGATCGAGGAAGAGGGCGGTTTTCGCGTCGTTTTGGGGGTGGAAGTCGCAACATCGGGGGGAAGCGATCCGCTCCAGAGGAGTAGATGGAGGATGATGACTTGCTGGTGGAAGAGGATTTAAGAGCGCAACTTCGTGGACATCATGAGCAGAAGAGAAAAACTCAAGAGCATCAACTCGGGGTTTCCAATAAAGCAAGTATGCAATTTGGCTCTCAGGAAGTTGATAGAGATCGTTTTGAGTCTCAGAATTTTGGGGGATCTGGTAGGAGAAACTTTCTTCATGGAAGGGGTTGGCAGGAGGAATCTCGTATAGAGATTCAGGGCAAAGAGGGAGGTCTGCGTAGGGAGGATAATTCCAGAGGTAATTTTCGGGGGAGGGGATTTGCAGGTAGAGGGGGAAACCCTAGATTGGTTCGGTTCAGAGACGAGGCTCACTGGGAATTTGCGGGAGGATCTTCAAAAAGGGAGTATTCGAAAAAAAATTGGGGTGAGATTGGACCTAACACTGGTGTGCTTAGAACTGAGGACCATGGGACTTGTTTCAAATGTTTGCAAATTGGTCATCATCAAGCTCATTATTCTAATCCTCCGGTGTGTTATAAGTGTAAAAAAACAGGTCACATGACCTCTGGATGTCCCGAGGAGAAGAAGAACCATGGCTTGAAACTTTGTGGATTTGGGATTCCAGAACAGGGGTTTTATAGTCTGCAAATTCCTGGATTGCAGTTAAATGAACAATTATACACTCTGAGGGTTTTGAGTATTAAGGAAGAGTGCATACATTCACAAGATTGAGGCGAATCAAACATCGATTAAAGTGTGGGGTGGAGAGTTCGCAAGCTTGCAGAGACTGAATATGGGGTGGTTTTTCCTTCGAAGGATATGTTAGAATCTTGGTCTAGAGCAAGGGGTGTTGAGCTGGCCTTACATTCTATTAAGGCTAGGATAGATAAGTCAAATCACGATCCTGAAGCTTCTTCTATCCTCACTGTTGCTTGGATTGAAGTCTCTAGGATTCCCATTCCTGCCAAGACAGTGGAGGTTGTGAAAGGAATAGCTAGCACAGTGGGGGATCCTATAGAGGTTGTTGAGATAAGTTTGATGAGGGCGGATCCTGTCAGGGTCAAAGTTCTTAGCAAGGATCCGTTTAATATCAATTGCTTTGTGGAAATTTTTCTTAACTCCATGGGATATGGAATTAAATTTGAAGCCGAGGAGGGTGTAGCTGGCAAGAAGAAACGTCCAATTTATGACCATTCTCACAAAATTCATGGGTGCAAAAAAGATGAAGATGATGAGGAGGAAGAAGAGTCAAACGACAGTAACCACAAAACTGAATGGGAAAAGATGGCAGAGAAGTATGGGGGTGATACTCACCAATCCCCTGAACAAAAAAGTGGGGGTGGCACTAACAATCCTAAAGGCAAACAACCAAAAGATTCTGACTCTGAGGGAGAGATAGCATGCACTGACATGATGGCTCTTATTTCTAATGGTCAAGAGATGGATGATTTGCCAGGGGGTTCACTTAAGGACAATATCCTTGAGGTCGAAGAGAATCTGGTAGTCAATACGGAGGTTGATTACCAGAAGATGTTAGCTACTATTGATGATGATGAAGAAGTTCACAGTGAGCAACATAATCATCATGATTCACAGTCTGGGTCTGTTAATCTAACTCAATGCACTAGCTCTGTTCCTTTGGATTATACTGAGGAAGTTTTACAGATTGTTCCTTTAGCTTTTAGTTTTCCTTTTGTTCAAAGGAGAGAGACTGATTCTAATCCTTTGGGGAAGAGTGGAGTTGATTCAGAGATGCAGAATCCTATTAGTTCTACTGAAGTCAGGGACCAAGTGGGACCTCAAACAGCCTCAGTATTCCTTGAACACAACAAAAGTGATTTAGTTGTTCACACTGAGAGAGGCCCTGCCTTTTTGCTTGCATCTCTGTGGCCTTGCCTTCATACTCCGATGAAGGGCAGGAGGAGCTCAATTTGTCAGACTGCAACAGAAGCTGTGGAGATTGGTTCAGACCAAATTAAAGTGCCTCATTACCCTAAGAAGTGTGTTGATTCAGAAGAGTGGTGTGATTCAGGCAAAGAGTTATCTGCTTTCGAGGAGGTGGCTGAAGTTTTCTGGGGGGATGTTAATGAGAAGGAATCATTGGTTGTGGCTGATTCTGAGGGGGTGACATATCTTTGGGTTTCTGCAAAAAAACAAAAGGGGCAAGAAGAATAAAATTCAAGAACCAATTCTAGCGACTAGAAAGAGCTCTAGAATTCAGGATTAGAGCATTTCCATGGAGAAAAAGGCTGCAAAGTTGAAGTCTATCCAGAATTTAGAAGACAAAGGTAAATATGTTAATTCTTTTAATGTGTTGAATAGTGTTTCTATTAATTACTTAGAGAATGTTGCTACTACTTGTGGTATTACTATAGGAAATAAGTCTCAGAATGCTGCTGAGATTATTTCAGCCATGCAAGCTCAAGAGCTGGCCAGAGCTACTCTGGCTAGAGCTGAAAAAGAAAAACTAGCAAAAGAGGTTTCTGAAACTCAGGAGGCTAGGAATGAGCAACCGGGAGGGGATGGCATTTTGAATAAAATTGACAATGACAAGAGGGGTGTTGTTTGTTTAAAATCAAACAGGAAAAAGGGGAGTATGGCTGTTAAGAGGGGTGGAGGTGATAATTGTTCTACAGCATGAGAATTTTGTTTTGGAATATAAGAGGTTTAGGGAGGAGTGCAAGGAGGAGGCAACTCAAGGAGTTTGTCTTTTCAGAAAAGTTGGATGCTATTGGGGTTTAGAAAACTTTTAGGGAGACTTTTTCTGATAGAGATCTTAAGGATTTGGTTAGGGATTTACCTTTTAAATGGCATTGGATTCCAGTAGTGGGACACTCTGGTGGTATTTTGTTGGGGGTAAAGGAAGATCTTCTGGAAATAGAAGCTTTTGATTCTGGTAATTTTTTTAGCATGGGGGTTAGGAATAGATTTTCTAATTTCAGGTGGGAGCTGGTGGTAGTTTATGGGCATGCCCATCATGATCTTTCTCAAGTGTTTGACAATGAACGACTCGAAGGGGTTTGGTGGAACTATTTATTGCGAGTGGAAGATGGAGCGGTGAAGGATCCGTCACGAATAGTCTCCATGTTTGCTTGGTCAAACATGAGCGTAAGTATTCATTGATACTCGTTTGGGGTTTTATCTCTTTATCTTATCGTTTTCTCTTCTTGAGAGATTTGCGAATATAATCTTGAGTGGGTCGAGTCGGAGATTTGATTAGTAATTTTTTTAGCATGGGGTTAGGAATAGATTTTCTAATTTGGTGGGAGTGGTGGTAGTTTATGGGCATGCCCATCATGATCTTTCTCAAGTGTTTGACAATGAGCGACTCGAAGGGGTTTGGTGAAGCGAGTCGAGAGATGGGCGGTGAAGGATCCTTTGTCACGAATAGTCTCCATGTTTGCTTGGTCAAACATGAGCGTAAGTATTCATTGATACTCGTTTGGGGTTTTATCTCTTTCAAGCCGACAAGAAAAGGCAACACTCTGCGAGCAAGCAGAGAGGTGGTGAGTGGCTGATTGTCATAATCGTTCCGATTACTTACTCAGTACTCGCAACCAGGTTGTCGTAGAAAACTTACGACTTATACTAGTCGTAGAAGGACTTACGACTAGGGGGTGGTCATAGAATAACTTACGACTACCCATCGGTCATAGAAATACTTACAACCGTTTAGTTGATTGTGTTCATGTGCGCTCTTTATTCTTTCGGGTTTAAGAGCGAAAAAGACATGGTGACTCACTCGACTTTGAAAAAGCGAGTCGAAGAAACTAAGGATAACGTCAACGACCTCTGAAGAAGCTTGGGAGGCTAACTCTGCAACTAAGCGATTGCGGGAAGAAATAAGCGATGCGTGTAATTACGACTGCTTCTGGTCTTGGTTTTTGCTTCCCGTTTTAACCTCTCGTTCTTTTGCAGAAAAAGAAGTCGAGAATAAAGCCCTTCAGGCCGATGCGGGGGCTCTCCGGGTCGAGGTTCATGAGAAAACCTCCGTTGTCCGTGAAATCTCCCGTATTGCGAAGGAGAAAGACCGAGAAATTGAGAACTTGGGTTCTCAATTAGCTGGTAAGTAGAACTTTTACCTGCTATTTGTTTATTTTATTTTATCTTCTCATAGAATCGTTTCACTTATTCAATCTTTGCTCTTTCCAGATCGATTGATTGAAATAAAACGACTCCACGAGGCTTCGACTTATTCCCAGGAGGAGACAAAATCAATGAAGATCAATCTTCAAGATAATATCTCACTTCTGAACAATGTACTCGATGGGCTTCGTGCCGGGAGGGTTGCTCCTCGTGACGATACGATGGCCGCTCATACGAGTGCCATTGGAGAACAAGTCGGTACTTTGAACGAGTTGGTATCTATTATGAAGACCAATCAGAATGATTCGATAAGGGAAGCGGTCAAAGGAGCTGTGAGTTTTGTTTTAGCAAAACTCAAGGCGTGATCTAACCTTAATCTTCATTCGTTGAAGCCGATTTGATTGCTCGGCCGAAGCAGAGAAGCTAATCGAAGAGATGCAGTCGGTTGGCGAGAAGGTCGCAGAGGAGATGCAAATAGAATCTCCCTTGACAGAATAGTCTTGTAAAAACAAATCTTTTTTGGTGGTGATGAATAAATATATGGCCTTTTCCTGCAAATTATCTCCTAGAGTAGTTAGTAACTCGTAAGATAAAAAGGAAAGAAAATAATTTAGACCAGATATGAGCGATTCCTCCTTTCTCCTTCATTTTCCCTGCGCGTTATCTCATAAAGTAGTTAGTACTTCGTAAGATGATAACTCGAGAGAAAAAATTAGACTAAGAAATGAAGTCATGTTTATAACTTTATCCTAGCCCCCGACTGCTTACTTAGTTTATTAGGAATAAACTAAGGAAGTAGTAAAGAAAGGGTTCTGAAAACAGTGAAGTTTGTTCAGACTTGTAGTTTGTCGAGTATCGATTTGTTTGGACTAGTCGAAAGAGTGGACACAGATCGACGCTAGGAAGTTTTCGCTAGTGGGCAGGACCACGTGCAGAGAAAATAGGCTTCGACTAGGTGATGTGACCATCTCCGACCAGAGTACTCAACTCGATAATGACAACTAGAGTGAAACAACCTTCTAGAGCACCTTAAGGATTCATTCGACTACATTCATTGTTCCTGACAAAGTCGTCCTGGTAGCAAAAGTAGGAAACAGAACGACGCTAGGAAGTTCCTTCTAGTGGGCAAGACCACGTGCAGAGAGGAGAGGCTTCGACTAGGTGTGTTTCTTCCTTCGACCAGTAGAACCTAATTAGGTCGCTTGAAAAGTAGTTGGATGCATCTCGAAAAGTTCACTCTTCTTAGTTTATTTTTCGAAATAAGCTAAGGTGATATGAATTCACTTAACAATTTTCGACCATTTTCCTGAGCCCAATGAGCATTGTACAGGTTGTTTAAGAACAAAGTAACATTAGGAAACTCCTTCTAGCGGGCAGGACCACATGCAGAGGGGAGAGATTTCGACTAAATGTGTTGTCCTTGTGCTAACCATCGTACAGGAATGAGGAGCATAAAGAAAATGGTCAAAAATAAAAGCGAGATTCAAAATTAGACAAAAAAGGATAGTGATAACCTGACACTTTATTGTCGTTGAAGCTTGTTACACATAAAATTTGCGCAACAGGTCAATGTTCCAAGAGTTTGAGAAACGCGACCATCTTCCATTGCAAGTCGTCTGCGATCTGGGCGCGTTACGCCGACCACGGTGTAAGGACCCTCCCACTTGGGGAGAGTTTGTTCCGATTAGGCGGGATTGGATAAGCCTCAATACCAAGTCACCTTGACAAAGGTGCGAGGTTGGACCTTCGATCATAGTATCTGCGTAGGGCTTGTTGGTAGACCGCGAGCGGAATAAAGCTGGTTTCTCTTTTCTTGACGGTAAATGTCGCGTGCGCTCGAAGGTTTTCTTGAGTTGAGTCGTTATACTTATCGACTCTTGTGACTGATCTTTAGCTCGGCGGAAGCATGGCCGACACCAAAAACTAGAAAGAAAGGTGTTTCTCCTGTGGCTCGGCTGGTTGTCGTGCGAATGTCCCATATCTGAAGGTAATTCTGTACCCAAGCCCCAGGCGCTTGACAAGTGATCGAAGACTCGGGTTTTGATTCCCTTCATGATCGGCCATTCGCTCTCTCAAGCGCCGTTGCTTTGGGGTGGGCTCTGAAGCGTAACACAAGCGAGTTCCCAACTCGTCGCAAAATTCTGAAATTTTGCGCTTGTAAATGTTTCTGGTTATGCGTGATAATTCGACTTGGTATTCCAAATCGAGTGATCACGCATCTCATCATGAACCGTTTCTTTGCTTAGTTGTTATCGATCCACGGGTTAGGCTTCTATCCACTTTGTGAGCGTGTCAATGGCCACGAAAAGGAATTGAAACCTCCGGAGCTCGGTAGCGGTCCTAGGATATCAAGACCCGAGGTTGCAAAGGCCACGACAAAGGGATTATGCGCAGCGCTTGAGTGGTTGGTGTATTTGCAGGCTATGGCGGCATTGTACACGATTTTAACCATCTCTTTGGCATCGTAGAAATTTGTTGGCCAATAAAACCTTGTCGAAAAGCTTTGCAGGCCAGCGTTACAGAGGAAGCATGAGTTCCACAGATTCCTCCATGTATGTCGTGAAGGAGTTTTAGTCCTTCGCTCTGCGGAATACATCGCATGAGCACCCCTTGGGTTCCTCTTTTATAAAGGATACCTTCGACCAAAGTATACATTTTGGCCTTTCGGGATAATCGATCTGATTCTAGATCGTCATCGGGTAAAGAACCCGTCTGAAGATACTCGTAGATGGGTGTCATCCATGTATCTTCGTACTCTAGAGAGGCTGTTTCTATAGAAGGTGGCTACAGTTCGTCGACTATGGACGGTTTCTGAAGCTGTTCCAAAAACACCCCTTTCGGTACAAAAGATCGGGAGGAAGCTAGACGAGCCAGTTGGTCTGCGAGAAAATTATCCTTTCGAGGGATAAATTGCGCCTCAAAGCCCAAAAAGTGCTTTTCTAACTTTCTTACTTCCGATAAATACCGGGACATGGTTGGATTGGAGCACTGGTACTCCTTTCCGACTTGATTCACGACTAGTTGAGAGTCTCCTCTCACGAGTAGTCGTCGAATCGAGTGCGCTCTCGCAGCTCGTATACCAGCTAGCAAACCTTCGTATTCTGCCACGTTGTTAGTGGCCTGAAAGTTTAATTGTATGACATACTTTAAGATTTCTCCGGTAGGAGATTCGGACCACCCGACCCCGAGCCACTTATAAATGGCGACCCATGAAAGTACATCGTCCACTGGTCGTGGGAATCGTACTGGGGATCCTGAACAGGTTCAGGATTTGTCCATTCGGCGACAAAGTCTGCCAAGATCTGGGATTTAACGGCCGTTCGGGTCACGAAATGGATGTCGAGCGCCCCAAGTTCGATGACCACTTTGCCATGCGTCCATTGTTTCCCTATTACGGAGGATCGCTCCCAAGGGAAACTCGGGCAACACGACTAGTTTGTGCGTCTGAAAATAATACCATGATTTCCTCGAAGACATGAGGAGGACATATAGAAGTTTTGAACACGAGTGTAACTCCTTAGGTCCGTGCAAAACCTCACTTACGTAGTATCTTGGTCGTTGTATGTTTCCACGTTCTCGACGAGAGCTGCGCTTGCACGTGGCGTGGCGGCTAGGTAAACTAAGAGCGTCTCTCCTAGCTTCGGGGAAACTAGAACAGGAGCACTCATGAGATACCTCTTGACTTCCTCAAAGGCTAGGTTAGCCTCTTCTGACCACTTGAAACCTTCATGTTTACGTAGAAGTTTGAAGAAAGCGATCCTTTTTCTCCCGATCGTGCTATGAAACGACTTACGCCGCATCATGCATCTGTGAGTTTACGGACTTCTTTTTTCGTGGTCGGGGGGCGCATCTGAGTGATGGCTTTGATCTTTTCAGGATTTGCTTCAATTCCTCGTTCAGAAACCAGGAATCCAAGTAATTTTCCTAAAGAGACCCCGAACACACACTTCTCGGGATTCAATTTCAATTGGTGTTTTCTGAGGTTGTCAAAAGTCTCTTGCAAGTCCATGATATGGTTGAGTCATTTGGTGCTTTTTACGACTAGATCGTCAACATAGGCTTCCAAGTTTCGGCCTAGTTGAGGAGCGAAAGTCGTTTGCATCAAACGCTGAAAAGAAGCCCCGGCATTTTTTTAGACCAAATGGCATTTTGACATAGCAAAATATCCTAAATGGTGTAATAAATGCGGTCTTTTCTTCATCTTCTTGGTGCATACTAATCGATGATAACGAGTATGCATCTAGAAAACTCGGCATTTCCGTCTGCGATAGAGTCAACGGTGATCGATCACGAGGTAAAGAAATCATCTTTTGGACAAGCTTTATTGAGATCGATAAAGTCTACGCTTTATCGCCATTTGCCATTAGACTTTCTAACCATTCGAGGTTGGCCAACCACTGCAGGTGGTTGACTTCTCTTATAAAGCACCTTTAAGCAACTTGTCCAATTCGACCTAATAGCATCTCGTCGATCGGGGCAAATCTCGTAACTTTTGTTTTATGGGTAGCTTATCGGGCCGTGAGCTAGCACGTGCTCGATCACATTCTGGGGACTCGGGCATGTCGGATGCTTGCCACGCGAAGACATCGGCGTTGCTTGGAGGAAGGTGATGAGGCGTCTTCCTATTTGGGGTTGGAAGAATCCCGATCACGAGCAGATCTTGAGGGCTCCTGCGTCTAGAGGAACCTCTTTGACTTGGTCGTTCGGCTTAGGTGCAGCTTTGAAGCCGACTTGCTAGTCGAAGGTGATTTTATCTCGAGTTGGTAGTTGTCCAACCATCTCAAGGGAACGGCGGTCGCGAGTCGCCATCTTCTTGTCACAATATATCGTGATCACCCCTTTGGGACTGGCATCTTAAGACATTGGTACCCATAGTGAGTAGCTATTAAAATTTTGCCAAAGTAGGTCGTCCGAGTATGGCGTTATATCTTGTGTCGAAATCGACCACATCAAAGGAGACCTTCTACGTCACGAAATTGCTTGGTGATCCAAGCGTTAAAGGAAGAGAAACTTGGCCAATGGGTTTGGCGAAGACCGATGCGATACCATGAAATGAATATCGTGCCGGGCCTTACTTTGTCACCGGTACCGCATCTCGTCCGAGTGCTCGTAAACAATATGTTTAGCGACTTCCACCATCAACTAAAACTCGATTGACTCGACAATTGTTGATGGTGGGTTCGACCACTATCGAAAATCGACTGGTCTGGTCGAAGGGATCGGACAATCACTTGTTCTCAAAAGCAAGGGTGACTTGACCACTTGGTAATTTATTGACAAGGGGGAGTCGATTGTATTTACCTCACGCTCAAGCGCTTTGTTGTCTCAGTGATTCGTATCTGAAGATCCCCATAGATGTGATCAATGGTGTGTTGTGGGTCTGAGCGACATCTCCTCACCATCCGACTCCTTTTGTCCTTGGTTTGACCTACTGTTCAAGAGTAGGAAGTGGCCCTTTGCCAAAATAATAGTCCTCGAGTTTCCATAAGAAAACTTCGGCGATTCTGAATCATGCCCTTCTTTTTATGAAAAGGACACCACCTTGTTTTGTCGTTTCTCCGATCTGGCGTTTACCTTTACCTGATCGGGATTTTGCTTGGGGTTGCGTGGCTCCTAATAAACTACGGTTAGGACCTCCTTAGGCAAACAGCGGAGATTTTGCCTTTTGCCTTGTTCTTAGATTTCTTAGCCTTTCTTTCTTTCTTCTTGCCACTTTACTTTGCTTCCTTAGGGATGTCATCTGTGAGATCGATAGTATTGTTCCATTCGACCGCTTACGGCGATCGCATATCTACGACCATCTCAAAGAGCTCAAAGCGATGGCGGGTGGATGTAAGGTGATGTCCTCTGTTATTCTTACGCTCGGACTCCTGGAAAGCTCGATCACGGATGAGTCGAAACTTCGAATAAATTTGAACTGGTTGGCGCTGATGAATCGGCGTGGCGTTTCATAGTTGTTTTGCCTTATCGGTGCGGTCATCTTCTTTTCTGGGCAATTGTAAGTTGTCGGGACCCGAATTACGATTGGAACCCTGCGTATGCCGCACTAGTCGGGATCACGCTAGTGCACACAGGTTAACACGGTAAATATCGATCCACACAAGCGATAGATAAAGTAAGCGATTAGTTTGAATAACAAATAATGGTTTTGACCTTATGGTCGAGTTTACACTTATTAAGCCACGCGAGCTAACGGAAATAAGCGGCGTGAGCGGAAAACTCCAGCGTAGATCCACCAATTCACCACGGGCAACCAAGCGGGATCTAGACCTTAACGCACGATCGGCCTTGAACTCCTCCTCAAAAGCGTAGACTCCTCCTCTTACAGTAGGTTTGGGCGCAAGTTTTACAACAAGCGTGAGTACACAACCGTACTATAAATCATACCACGAGAATGCAATGTATAGATGCGGCTTATTCCAAAGAAAAGGCTTACGTGGTTCTTTTGCATAAAAGCAACATTTGCAATTGAATACGAATAATAGATTGAAAGCATAATTCAAAACAAATAGACAATATTAATTTAACAGATGTTTTCACAAAGACACCTGACTAAGCAGTTATTTCACATAGCCATATGATTGAGATCACACGGCTCCCATTCCCACATTTTATGAAAATCTACCCCTCGTGTGAAATCACCGAGCATGTCCATGACATGGACGCGGCTATTCGAATAGATTGTTTAACACTCTGCAGAGGTTGTACTCTTTACCCACGATATAACGGTGTAGCTAGCACTATCATAACAAAGCAGTTCGGAAACTTCATCTCCAACATTGACATTCCCGGTGTGCTTACAAACCGTTATACATATCACATAGCCCATGCATAACACACACCGTTGGGCGGGGACGACGAATCCTCCGTGATGCAACCACCAAGTAGTCACACCTCCACCTATCACAAAGCAACCTACCACGAACATCAATGCCGAGAATCCATAACTTACTAAGTTAGGCCCGTCCCATACGGGCATGTGGTCGTGCGATGAAGCTCGATTCAATGGCGCACAAAGTTAAGTCCTTAATTGACCAAGGCAAGACTTCCATGTTCTAACTAAGCCACCTGATTATCATACCCATCACATAGTCCACCATGTCACACAGTCTCCACCACTTGCCCGGTCCAAATCCTTTACCACCCGTTGGTTTTAGTGCAACACATGCCATCACGAAGTAATAACACATAGCACACAGTCTTACACAAAGTTCCATAGACACTTAGTCATATTTAATATTTGCGACTCACATGAGATGATGATTCGTAGCATGGCTAAGCAATTATACTCGCATCTAACCAAACCACGTTGGTGCTACAATATTACCAACTCATAACCAATCTAGGGTGACAAGGATATATGACATACAAGGCCAAGGTGTGATAACAATTTGGATAATAACTATGCCCAAAGCATTTAAATAAATAATTAAACTATAATGCAATAATTTAACACAAAGTAATTTGAAAACTGGGTTCAAGATGATCAAAGGTATGACTTGCCTTGGAAAAGGTCTATGTACTGATCTTGGTCTTGGGATGCTCCTTCTTCCACAAAATTCCCAAAGCGAAGCAGCGTCTACTCATAAGCGAGACACAAACAAACAAAACAAATAAATAACAGAGGCAAAATAAACTCCAAAAATTAAATAAAAATCTCAGATAAATAGATCTTGAATTTAGACAAATTTAGAAATTTGAATGGGCTCAATCGGAGTTAGGATGCAAAAGTTATGAGCTTTGGAAGATTGGAAATCTAAAAGAAACCTAATTTGGATTTTAGATTTTTGAATTACTTTTCTATTGAAAAATCGGATTATTGTGCAATCTTGGCGTCGGCCTCGGATTTCGGAAAAGATAAAATAAAGAAAAACGACATGTGGGACCCGCATGTCGGTGGCACGCTCACGATGGCTGGGTCTCTGAGCCTCGAAAGCGAATCCGGTGGGCGCGGCGTGTGCGTCTTGACACGGCGCCACGCGAGATGACACGCGAGCAAGCGGTGAGGTGGGCGCCGACACGGGCTGCCACGTCGGGCCGACGGCGACAACGACTTCGGGAACCAACGGCGAGCGAGCGGCGATTCACGGCGGTGAGTGGTACCGGCATGTAGGCGTTATGCGAACCTCTTGGTGCAACACCGGATGCTCGGGGTGGGCGGTGGCGGTGGCGGCGAGCAAAGCGGCGGAGGGCCGGGCTTGCGGCAGCGGCGCTCGGTGGCCTTCCGGCGAGACAAAGGCTACCAGGAGGTAGGGAGCTCCGTGCGATGTCAGCGGTGCGAATGAAGAAGCGCGGGCGCACCGACGGCGGAGAACGAGCTCGTCGGAGTTGCGGCGCGCAGATCACTTCTCGAGCTTTGCGGTGGCTAGGGTTAGGGTTACGGCGGCTCTGCGCGGGTTGGAGTCGCGAGACCGAGGGCTACCTCCTTTTATACCGGAGGCTGGGAGAGTCAAAGGCACGAGCGGCGAAAAGCGGCGCGGCGGAGTCGATCGTCCCGGCTTCGGAGGCGATGGTGGCGTGGCGGGGTGGGACCCACGCGTCGAGACACGGCTCGCGTGGTCGCGTGTGAAGCGGCGGTACAAAAAACAGAACTCGAATCGGCCGTTGGATCTTGATCGAGCGACCCAAAATCAAGGAATATTCGGACAACTCCGGTTGCCTTGCGCGCATCTAGCCGTTCATCCTTGATCGGACGGTGGAGGATGATCGGGCGCTCGGAGAGAGAGAGAGAGGCGGCATGCGGGGCCGCATGTCAGTGGAGCGGCGCTGCGAGCGGCTGGGCGCGCAGGCTGAGGTGTGGCGGAGAGAATGGGCGGAGGTTTGGATTTGACCCAAAGGATTAATCGAGATTTTAAATAGGTTTTCCAATTTAGAAAATACGAGAAATTCAAATAAGCGATAGAAAATAGCAAATGAACTCGAGAAAAATTCTAGAAAAATCTAGAAAATATATCGAGCACATAGAACCCAAATAAAATAGTTTTGACTAATGTTCATGTTGGGATTATTCATTAAATATTTTTGATTATAAAGTCCAATATTAAGCTTTTGAAATTAAATTCAAATAAAATCAAATGGTGAATTTTTTCCTACTAACTATTCAAAGGATTTTAAGTGTGAAAATTGGGATGTTACAAACCTCCCCCTTAAAGGAATCTCGACCAGAGATTCGGGCTAGCTAGAAAAAGGCTAGGAACTCGGCTTTTAGCTCTTCTTCACGTTCCCACGTTGCTTCTCATACAGTGGTTGCTCCACTGGACCTTGCAAGCGAGCGGTCTTGCTTACGGTGAGCGCTCTGCGACATCAAAATCATTGTTGCTCCTTGTAGGTAAGATCCTCCTTGACTCAATTGATTCCAGCGGGCTTGCTCTTCGGCACGAAGACACTTCTTCAAGCTGCGAGACATGAAAGACATCATGCACTCACCGCTAACATTGCGGTAGCTCAAGCGTAACAACTTCTCCACGGCGTTCCAAAATCTTGAATGGACCAACATACCTAGGGCAAGCTTCCTTTGGCATGAAACCTTTTGACACCTCTGGCGAGTCACTCGAAGATAACGAAATCCTCGGGTTCAAGCGAGATCTCGGCGGCGATTATCGGCGCAGCTCTTACGCTGGGTGAGCTATCTTCAATCTTTCTCTTATCATGGCCACTTGCTCTTACGCTTCATGAATAATGTACGGACCAGCGATCGTTAATTGTTTGACCAATTCAACGGGGTTCTCTGAGCGCGACTATCTGATGCTTCAAATGGTGACATTTGCGGACTAGCTTGATAACTATTGTTATGCGAAAATTACGCATCGGTAAACTTTTATCCCATCGGCGGCGTTAGCTAGAGCACAAGCTCTCAACATATCCTCCAATATCGATTAACTCTTTCGATCTGTCCATCAGTGCATGGATGATGCGCGATCTTGAAATTGGATGGTACCCAATGCTTCATGCAAACTTTGCCAAAAGAGAGGTGGCGAGATCCTCGATCGACACTATCTTCTTGGGCACACCGTGTAAAGCGACAATTCGGCCATGTACAACTCCGCAAGGCGATCTCGGAGTATGTGGTTTTGGCCCGGCAAGAAATGGCGACCTTAGTTAGGCGATCGACTATTACGGATCGAATCGTAACGATTGGGTCTTAGGTAAACCGGTGATGAAATCCATCCGATTTCTTCCCACTTCCACTCTGGAATCTTGGCGGTTGTAGTAATCCTGCTGGCCTCGGTGTTCGCCTTCACTTTACGGCGGTGTCGCACAAGGCAGCGAACTCTGCGACTTCTTGTTTCAAATTTGGCCACCAAAATTTAGCCTAACATCTGGTACATCTTGGTACTTCGAGGTGGATTGAGTACTTTGAGTCATGGGCTTCCTTTAAGATTAAGCGTCTCGGACCATCGATATCGGTACAGAATCGCCCATTAATCAGTATGTCTTGATCATCTTTGGTGAAATCCTTGAATTTCCCTTACATCATTTTGACCTTGATGTCGACAACACAGGATCCTTTGGTTGTGCTTCATGAATTTGCTTCTCTAGGGTGATTTGTACCTCCAAATTGGCTACAAATCCTTGGACACAACTTCTAGTTTTAGCTTAAAATTCTTCATCTGATTACAGGCAACTTTCCTTTACTTCAAAGCATTACAGTAACTCTTGCGACTCAAGGCATACGCAACTACATTGGCTTTTAGGGATGGTAATGGATCCCAAGATTATAATCCTTGATCAATTCCAACCATCTTTTCTGTCTCATGTTCAAATCATTGGGTGAAGATGTACTTGGACTCTTATGATCCAGTATAGACTTCACGGCGATTCTGGATAAGGTAATGGCGCTTAAATCTTTAGAGCATGCACTACGGCGGCTAATTCGGATCATGAGTAGGGTAATTCTCTTCGTGAGGTCTCAATTGCCTTGATGCATAGCGGCGACTCTTCCTTCTTGCATCGGGGCGCATCCTAAACCTTGGCGAAGCATCACAATGATATCGAAATCCTTGCGAATATCAGCGAGAATCAACAGCTGGGGTGAGGTCAATCGTTCTTCAACTCTTGAAAACTTCCCTCACAGGTGAGTCGGTGAACTTTTTCTCCTTTTTCAACAATTGCGTAAGAAGCAGCAATTGATGAGAATCCTTCGATGAAAGCGGCGGTAATAACGCCATTCCCAAAAACTACGAATCGAGTTCTGATTCTGGCTGCTCCCAATGTAGCCTTGCTTTAACTTTAGGGTCATTGCTACTCCTCATTTGTCATCACATGACCAAAAATCGACTTCCTTCTTCCGAAATCACACTTCGAACGAACTTGGCATACAAGCGATGCTCTCGAGTTTTCAATATTATTCTTAAATGTTAGTGTGTTCTTCCTTGACTTGGAGTACACGAGAATATCATCAATGAACACAACTACGAACTTATCCAAATATTCCATGAATACTTTATTCATCATGTTCATGAAATAGCGGGGCATTAGTCGGACCAAAGACATGACTAAGAACTCATAATGTCAGTGCAGCGTTGAGAAGGCGGTCTTGGTATATCCTTAGGACAAATCTTTAGTTGGTGGTAACGATCGCGAGTCGATCTTCGAGAATAATCCGGCTCCTTTCATCGATCAAGCGGGTCATCTATCCGGGGTAGTGGGTACTTGTTCTTGATGGTAACCGTTGAGAGAGCGGTAGTCAATACACATCCTCATACTTCCATCTTTCTTCTTGACAAACAACAGGCGGCTCCCCATGGCGATGAACTAGGTCTCACAAAACCTTTCTCAAGAAGTTCTTCTATACGCTTCTTCATCTCTACCAATTCATCGGTGGCATCAGATAAGGTCTCTTTGAAATTGGTGCTGTCCACGGCACTAGGTCGATGACAAACTCAATGTCACGATCCGGTGGCATTCTGTAATTCTTACAGAAACACATCCGGATATTCAGCGACCATGGTACTTCTTCTAAGGCAAGGGTCTTGGTATTTACTAGCAAATGTCCATCCACGAGCCGAGGTGGCTAGAAACTCTACCTTGTTTCCTTTGGCGTCCTCTCATTATTACGGCTCTTGGCCACAATCTATGACTTTATGCTTGGATAACCAATCCATGCCAAGAATGACATCTAGGGTTTGGGTATCTAGGACTATTAGGTTGGCTAGAAACTCAACTCGACTATGAGTAACTTAGCTCCTAAACATCCCACTCTAGTACTTAGCTCTGCTCGGTAGCGGCTGGACTAACGAGTATGCTTAAGTTGCATAACTTCAATTTATTCTTGGTTGCAAACATTCCGAAACAAGCGAATCGAAGCTCGAATCAAACAAAGCCGTCACGGTCTTGAGTTAACGAAACTTACGATCGACGTCGGTGATTCTGGGCTCCTTCGGTGGCGTGGTTGACCACGACCTCGATCCGGTATGGGGCTCCTCGGCTTGGCCGGCAACTTGTGGCGCTCCTTGATTGATGCACGCGCGGTGTCTTGGATGGTGTAGCTCCAAGGTTGAAGCGTCTTGGGTGATTCTTCCCCTTTGCGGACCTTGGTTGGCAAAATGTCGGTGGCGGCGGCGTAACGGACCTTTGATGCGTTCTGTGGTTGCTTCACAGGTTGGGGTTGGCCGGTGCGGGGTTGCGGAAGTTACAGGCGGTGAGCAGGGTGTTGAAGTTGGTGTAGGTGCTCTGAGCGAAGTTTGGGGTGGAAACACATTGGCTGTCTTGGCACTATTCTTGCCCTTTCTTTGTGTTTGATGATTCCCTTCTTGAGCCATCGGCGTTTGCGGCTATCTTCGGCTCCTTGCGTTTGTCCTCTAGAACAAAGGCTTTGTTGACCAATTCTTGAAATCGGGAAAGTATGGGCGATCAAAGCGACTTGCGATCGAGTGTTTAGTCCCTTCAAGCGACTCTGGCGAGCCTTGTCGTGGCTACATCTTCTGGCATAGCGAGCTAGGTGAAAAACTTGTTGGTAGTCGGACAACGACATAGCTCCTTGCTTGAGCGCGGAACTCATCCTTCTTGGATCAATAATGCCTTACAGTGCGTGATCTTTGGAGGAATCGCGAAAATTCCTCCCGTGATATCTGTGGCGTCTCATGGGTGTACGAAGTTCTCCACCATTCGGCGGTGCCTTCCATCGGTGAGTGGCATACTGAAACTTTTCACGATCGTTGCCTTTGGGTGATCGGCTTCCTTCGATAACCACAGGCCAATCATGCGCTTCCCTTTGGAGAGCGTGTCAAAAAATGTGGGTGGGCGAGTCCTCATGAATCTAAGTTTGGATGGTCCATGGTGACCATGACGGTAGGGGCTCCATCTTTGGTGATTGTTGTTATTATTGTTCGGTTGTGCATGGCTTGCATCCCGAATCATCATCGTATTCATCAGTGAGTTTGTCTTTGCCATAAAGCTCAAAGTTTGCAAGTCAATTGGGGGTGCTGGCGGAGCTGCTCTGCGATTGGTTGCTCACTGCCTCACAGTGTTGAGTGCAGGAACCACTAGCGTGATCGGCAGTTTGAACCATCTGCGAGCTCCATAGGTTAGATAAGGTAGCAAGCACGAGATGAGTTAAGAACTAGCGGGGTAGGTTAAACCCAACAAAACACAGCTCAAGAACCTCAAATGAAATACCTTTATTAATAGGGTTTTAGCATGGGTGCAACAAATGCCTAAGGGCCTTTGCAGCTCATACTACTTTACAAAGAAACAACGACCTAAGCACACAAAACTACAGCCTAAAGGGCGACTCACTAAAGCCCAGGCGGCTAAGCTGGCGGAATTAAGACCAACTACTCGAAAGCCTCCACAACAGCGGCGCGCTCTGGCGGTGTGAGCTCGGAAGTGGCGGCATCTTGGCAAGCGATCTGATGCCACAGGCGGTGCAGCGAGAGCAGCGTTCCCGTCAAGCGGCCCAGCCCAGCTCCTCGGCTCTGCATCCTCTTACAGCTCGGCCCAGGCCTTCCTGGATCTTCTTGAAATCCTCCTCGGGGTATTCCTCTTCTTGGGGACTTGGTCGTAGAGAATCTCTTGCAGTGGCGACCTTCTCTTGACTCTGCAAGGCTTCATAGACATGATCCGGCTCGTGATGGTTCTCTCAAAGCTTCCTCTGGCGGCCACAAGCTGTGCGAGTGCAGCGTAGCGTTGCTCTCTCCTACGTGGGCGGGTAGCGTCTTTGGCAAGTCCACAGTGCGGCTCGGGGTGGTAGCGGAAGGCGGTGTCTTGAAGCTCCGTGCGTAGATGTTGCGAATCGTAGCATGGCCAGCGCGGCGACTCACGGATACCTTCCGGCCAAGTGATCTTCCTCACGAGGCGTGCGAAGGTTGGCTCGCCTTGTCGTTCCTCTGGCGTAGATCGTCGGCGACAAATCACTCCCGGTTACGTCCATTCAACGTCCGTTGTTGCGGCGTCTGGCGGACGATCAAAACCTCAAGAACACGGAGCAACTTCCAAGCTCGGCATACCCTCGGTCGCTCACCATAGCTCGAAGGCGAGGCATCTGTCAAGGCAGACGAGCAGGTAAGAGCAACTTTAAAGCAGCGGGAGAGAAGAGATTATAGCAAAAGTTGAGGCGAGAGAGATGAGAAAAGTTAAGCAATCAATTAACCTTGCAAGTTAATTTTCCTTTAGAAAATAGTTTGGACACTCTAAAGGCGGCCAATCTAACTAAGGTCAAGACCTACGATCGGTATGGCTCGATACCACCTCTGCCGGGACCCGAATTACGATTACGGAACCCTGCTGTATGTTGCACTAGTCGAGGATCACGCTAGTGCACGGGGTTAACACGGTAAATATCGATCCACACAGCGATAGATAAAGTAAGCGATTAGTTTGAATAACAAATAATGGTTTTGACCTTATGGTGAGTTTACACTTATTAAGCCACGCGAGGTTGAGGAAATAAAGCGGCGGAGCGGAAAACTCCAGCGTAGATCCCACCAATTCACCACGGGCAACCAAGCTGGGATCTAGACCTTAACGCACGATCGACCTTGTGAACTCCTCCTCAAAAGCGGCGTAGACTCCTCCTCTTACGTAGGTTTGGGCGCAAGTTTTACAACAAGCGTGAGTACACAGCCGTGCTCGCAAATCATACCACAGAATGCAATGTATAGATGCGGGCTTATTCCAAAGAAAACACGTGGTTCTTTTGCATAAAAGCAACATTTGCAATTGAATCGAATAATAGATTGAAAGCATAATTCAAAACAAATAGACAATATTAATTTAACAGATGTTTTCACAAAGACACACACTAAGCAGTTATTTCACATAGCCATATGATTGAGATCACAGCTCCCATTCCACATTTTATGAAAATCTACCCCTCGTGTGAAATCACGAGAGCATGTCCATGACCGCGGGCCGCGCTATTCGAATAGATTGTTTAACACTCTGCGAGAGGTTGTACTCTTTACCCACGATATAACGGTGTAGCTAGCACGATCATAACAAAGCAGTTCGGAAACTTCATCTCCAACATTGACATTCCCGGTGTGCTTACAAACCGTTATACATATCACATAGCCCATGCATAACACACACCGTTGGGCGGGGACGACGAATCCTCCGTGATGCAACCACCAAGTAGTCACACCTCCACCCTATCACAAAGCAACCTACCACGAACATCAATGCGAGAATCCATAACACTAAGTTAGGCCGTCCCATACCGGGCATGTGGTGCGTGCTGATGAGCTCGATTCAATGGCGCACAAAGTTAAGTCCTTAATTGACCAAGGCAAGACTTCCATGTTCTAACTAAGCCACCTGATTATCATACCCATCACATAGTCCACCATGTCACCTGATCTCCACCACTTGCCCGGTCCAAATCCTTTACCACCCGTTGGTTTTAGTGCAACACATGCCATCACGAAGTAATAACACATAACACCGATCTTACACAAAGTTCCATAGACACTTAGTCATATTTAATATTTGCGACTCACATGAGATGATGATTAGTAGCATGGCTAAGCAATTATACTCGCATCTAACCAAACCACGTTGGTGCTACAATATTACCAACTCATAACCAATCTAGGGTGACAAGGATATATGACATACAAGGCCAAGGTGTGATAACAATTTGGATAATAACTATGCCCAAAGCATTTAAATAAATAATTAAACTATAATGCAATAATTTAACACAAAGTAATTTGGCTGGGTTCAAGATGATCAAAGGTATGACTTGCCTTGGAAAAGGTCTATGTACTGATCTTGGTCTTGGGATGCTCCTTCTTCCACAAAATTCCCAAGCGAAGCAGCGTCTACTCATAAGCAGAGACACAAACAAACAAAACAAATAAATAACAGAGGCAAAATAAACTCCAAAAATTAAATAAAAATCTCAGATAAATAGATCTTGAATTTAGACAAATTTAGAAATTTGAATGGGCTCAATCGGAGTTAGGATGCAAAAGTTATGAGCTTTGGAAGATTGGAAATCTAAAAGAAACCTAATTTGGATTTTACGGATTTTCGAATTACTTTTCTATTGAAAAATCGGATTATTGTGCAATCTTTGGCGTCAGCCTCGGGTTTCGGAAAAGATAAAATAAAGAAAAACGACATGTGGGACCCACATGTCGGTGCACGACTCCGCGGTGGCGGGTCTCTGAGCCTCGAAAGCAGATCCGGTGGTGCTGCGTGTGCGTCGCGACACGGCGCCACCTGAGATGACACGCGAGCAAGCGGTGAGGTGGGCGCCGGACACGGGCGCCACGTCGGGCCGGCGGCGACAACGACTTCGGGAACCAGCGGCGGCGAGCGGCGATTCACCGGCGGTGAGTGGTACCGGCATGTAGAAGCGTTATTGCGAACCTCTTGGTGCAACACGGATCTTTCGGGTGGGCGGTGGCGGTCGGCGGCGAGCAAGAAGCGGCGGAGGGCTTGGGCTTGGCGGCAGCGCGCTCGGTGGCGCTCCGGCGAGACAAAGGCTACGGGAGGTAGGGAGCTCCGTGCGATGTCAGCGGTGCGAGATGAAGAGCGCGGCGGCACCGGCGGGAAGCGAGCTCGTCGGGTGCGGCGGCGCGAGATCACTTCTCAGAGCTTTGCGGCGGCTAGGGTTAGGGTTACGGCGGCGGTGCGCGGGTTGGAGTCACGGAGGCAGAGGCTACCTCCTTTTATACCGGAGGCACAGGAGAGTCAAGGCACGAGCGGCGAAAGCGCGGCGGCGGCGAGTCGGTCGTCCCGGCTTCGGAGCGATGGTGGCGTGGCGAGGTGGGACCCACGCGTCGAGACACGGCTCGCGTGGTCGCGTGTGAAGCAGCGCGGTGCAAAAGCAGAACTTCGAATCGGCCGTTGGATCTTGATCGAGCGGCCCAAAATCAAGAACATTCGGACAACTCCGGTTGCCTTGCGCGTCTAGCCGTTCATCCTTGATCGGACGGTGGAGGATGATCGGGCGCTCGGAGAGAGAGAGAGTGAGGGCGGCATGCGGGGCCCGCATGTCGAGTGGAAGCGGCAGCGAGGCGGTGGGCATGCGAAGGTGGTGGTGGCGGAGAATGGGCGGAGGTTTGGATTTCGGCCCAAAGGATTAGCGAGATTTTAAATAGGTTTTCCAATTTAGAAAATACGAAATTCAAATAAGCAATAGAAAATAGCAAATGAACTCGAAAAATTCTAGAAAAATCTAGAAAATATATCGAGCACATAGAACCAAATAAAATAGTTTTGACTAATGTTCATGTTGGGATTATTCACATTAAATGTTTTTATTGTAAAGTCAATATTAAGCTTTTGAAATTAAATTCAAATAAAATCAAATGGTGAATTTTTCCTACTAACTATTCAAAGGATTTTTAATTTGTGAAAATTGGGATGTTACATAAGTGCCTGAAATTCGCATGTGATAGATCAGGAGGTGTTGCCACGAGTAGATCGATTCGAATGGTGGTTTAAAAGCCACGATCGCGTAGATCCTTGATGCGATCGGAAGGTATTTTGCCATGACATGGTCTCCTCCTCCTGCGACTCGATAGTTTGTAGTATAGATTTGGAGGAACTTCGATGGGGTTTTGAGTTCCATCGAATTTCTCCATATTCGTTGGTGAAATCGAGGCGACCAGCGAGCATTTCGAAGTCGGGTGAGAAGCAGACATCCCGAGATAACCTCTTGTCTTCTTCTTTGTAAAAGCGAGGGTTGATGTCGCGGTGATCGAACTCGTCGATACCCGACCATGGGGACTAGGCTGCGATAGGTCTCGGTCTCATGAAATACTCCTCGTACCCACTTGCGCGTGTTTCTTGTCGCTAAAGTGGTGAAAGATCACCTCTCCATGGGCTTGAGGCATTTTCCTCATGTCGAAAAAGGCGTGAGGAGAGTCATCCGCCTTCTATCGACAAGTCTTACGAGCAGTGGCGGAAAAGTAGCCGTACTATTACGATTTCTTGGTTGTGGTCGTGCGATCCTCAAGTTTGGCCATCGTGTTCTGAAGCCTTTGCGTGATCTCCTCTGCAAAGAGATCATAACCTGGTGCTCGAGCAAGTTCTTGGGTCGGGTTTTCCAGCAAATCATTGATGTGCTGGAGCTCTTGAGCTTCCTCCGACTGGAAATGAGCGCGCTCAGGAAGGTTCTTCTGAGCTACTATTCTTTTCCGTCGGGCTACCTCGGATTGGTCTGTCCCATACCCCTGAGCTTGCTTCAATGGAGTGCGAGAACATTGAGGATGTCCCGCACGTTCATTAAAGTGTTTGTTTCGCTCGCCAGCTGTGGTGTCCTTGCCGTTACGATGAGGCGGTGTAGAGTATGCTCGGCGGGAAGCATATTCAATCCCTCTTACGGGAGAAGCGATCCTTGCTCGGAGGAAGGGCGAAGACCTCCGTGGATGACCTCCACTTGCGCTCGAGACATCCTCACTTGAGGAGGCGATCGGCGACACCATCTGGCGACTTGGGTAAACCCCTCCGGTGGGAACTCCGGGTTATAACTGTGAGAGACCCGGTTATTGGAAATGTTACTAATTAAATTTATCTTGTAGCACAATTGTTAATGAAGAAGCGATCGCCTTTATTAAAAACCATGCTAAAGATATAAATTTAACAAGTAACAAGAATCCGATGTGAGATTCGGATATATATGATTCTCAATGGTTCCCGGGATCAATGACCATTGCATATATATCCTTCATCAACATTGCATCAAACACATACAAGTCATACATTGATATAATTAAACATAAGGTTACATCATTACGTTGATACTACAATATTAAGTGACTTGGTCACTTTAACGATATCTGTGGAAGCAAAATAAGCGGAAAATGTCCACCAATGGCCCCATTCACCCGCGAGCAATTGCGTGGAGGAAAGAAATAGCGTTACTCGTTAGCGTCACCACGATCGGCGCTAACGGTGCTTCATCTGAAAACCGTCCTCACTGCAACAATAGGTGGTAGCACCTTGAGTACGGAAGGTACTCGGCAAGTCTTACACAAACTAATAAAAGAAAGTGGTTATTAGAGCCTAATCAAAGGAGTAGAGTTTTTACATGCATAAGGTTACAACGAGGAAGGCATAAAGGTTCAAATTTGCATAAGCGATATATCTTAACCTACAAAGGTTAAACTTTGATAAAGCAATTTAATAAATCAAAGTTTGCTTAAAGCAGAAAATAAATGACATAAGCGTAAGCGATACATTGCATGATTCCCTCATGCCAACGAAAATAAACCAAAACCAGATTTTTGAAAATCAAAACTTCTATCTGAGATGACACCAATTCAAGTTGTCGTCCATGGCCGTGGACACGGCTATTGAACGATTTATACCTGCGAGGGTGTACATCTTTACCCACATGACTTAGTTAGCCCGTTGCCTTGGATGCCTCGAATGATGACACACTTCCTTTGGTATGCCGCCAGGAAACTAAGATTTGGTATTTTCAACAAGTTAACACTATTGAGTTGGACCCCATGTGTGAACCGATCCCGCAAACAACGGCGATAGCATCTGCTCAGCGGGGCACACATGTTGCGTCGATGTGCCGATCAAACAATTTAAAGCGGTTGGGTTCCCTACCCATAGTAGAATGCTATCGGCACCATTAAGGTATCGTATATGCGACGAAACACATATCGCCCTCACCCTCCTAAGAACATCGATCTTGACATACAAAGCTCACATGGCATACGACACGGTCCTCGGACCTAAGCATCTATGCCATGCAAGGTCAATACACATATTCTTACTCTCCTGTTTCCAACTCAATAGTCTCAACATTTTACTTAACCAAGCAGCGCCCATACACTGCATGTGGAAATGCGTGGGGACTTGAATTGAATAGTCGAGTTCGGTCCTTATTTAACCGGACAAGTCCACCACAAAACCCAATCTCGTGCACGAAAGCACCATCACTAGCTTCCTCTTGTCGGATCAATTTGAATTTCAAATACAAGACTGATTTAAAGCTGGACAAAGAGTTTGGAAATGACAATAGTTCGATTGTGATTCCCATGTTTGACAAGATATGCTTGCCAAACTATAAAATCTCTAGGCTGCATGTCTAAGCCAAATCTGAAAATAGACCATATAGTATCTGATACTACACTAGAGTGGAGTGTATGGTTATCATTAAGGTAATCCATCATGTCGGTCATAGCTAGCTACTACAAGTCACATTTTGTATTTTGGAAAAATAGCATGCCTGATTATCACTGGATTTGTAAAGACTATTGTACAAAATCTGGGTTCAATATGGTGCAAAGAGGATGCTTGCCTTGGTAATAGTAAACTTACATTGCGAGCTCAGTTGTTCGAAGTGTATTCAAAAGCTTGATGAGAACCGGGTTCTAAAAGAAGCAATAAAATCAATAAATACCAAAGCGACAATAAGTCCAACATAGAAGAAATATGCATGATCAATCTAGAAATGCATGATTACTGACATCGTAAGTCATAACTACCCATAATAATGATAATAACCCATTATATAGCTCACTTTGTTTTCAAAAAGCGAAATTAGATTTTAGTGCAAAGTTCGGTTTTGATTTGAAAAGAGTGAAAGCAGGACAGATTGCAATTTTGGAAATAGAAGTATAGATCATGCAAAAGTTCATAAGCGAATCTTAGCATGATCTTTTAGGATAATTAACATCCCAAACCAACCTTAGTCTAACCTAACTAGTCGATTACAAAAGCTAAAGCAAAGACCTATTTTGTCGGTTGGTAGACAAGAGAACAGAGAGATTTCGACTAGAAGTTAAAATAGATGATGACAAGAATGGAAAGATCAACTTGTCATCTTTGCTAGGGTTTAGTCGAAACCTAAATAAGATGACAGTTGTGAGGAAGACACCTAGGTCTTGAAAATGGCAGGAACAACCGAAAGGCATAACATCAACTTTTCAGTTTGAAGCATGATCAAGCTACTGATGCTTAAAAGAATGATTCACAGCAGCTCCTAAGGTTCCTAGAATGCTTAAGATATCGAAACTAGGGCTTTTGGCTTACCAGTATGGAAAAACACCAAGAACCCCGAAAATTTGAGGTTGCTTGACAGAGAGATCAAATCTGATTTAACCTGCAAAAGACATCAAATCTTTAATGCAAGGTAAAACCAGGGCTTAAGGATGGATAAGCAAGGATAGGAGTAAGAACTCCACTGTCAGCAAGGAAGAAAATGAGCTTCAGTGGTCAACAATGGCTGCCACTCAAAAAGGCTAGGGTTTATATATGGATGTTGAGCTACAGGGCAATTGGGAAAAGTCTAGAGCTTGATGAGGTGTCCATTTAGGGCTAATTATCCCAAAAAATTAGTTGCAAAAACTTTGGGATAATCCTCTCCTTGATTTCCAGAGAAATCTGCTGGCGAGAGAGAGGAAGAAGATAAGAGCCAAGCGACATGTGGGCCCCATTGTCATCCTCGGTGCGCACCTCGAAAAGGCTCAAACAAATGTCGGTAGTCCGATTGGAAATGGCGGCTACGATAAATAGAGAGATTAAATGATTTGAATCGGTATCATTTAATATGGACCGCACGATCTAGATCGGAGGATCGAGATCTAATTGAAATCCGAAGGATGCGGAACTCCACTTTCAAAGATGAGCGTTGGATCAAAATCCAACGATCAATTAAAGGATATACCGTCACCCTTTTAGATGCGATGGTTTAACACCGTTGGATTTGATTTCTGATCGGGATGTAAAGGAACGGATGGTCGATTGCATACACCCATGTGGTCCATACGATTGAAATCAACGATCCACCTATTTTGGGCTTTAAAGGTCCACGATCTAATTGGAGTGCGTGTAGATTGAAATCAAAGGCCCACATTAATGCGCCTCGGTTTCAAAAGAAATAAGCGATCTGCATTGGATCAAGGATGGGCGGCCACGATTGTGCGGGGATCGGAGTCGTCGAATGCATACACAAATCTAGTCCATACGATGAGGATCCAACGGTCGGAGGAGTGCGGCTTTATAACACGCGGGAAAAAGGGAAAAGCGTAGGATTTGAATCTAACGGCCGAGATAAAAGCGCACCTTTAAGTTTAAAGCGAAAAGGCGTCGCGGTTGGATTAAAGCGAGCGGTGGAGATTGATTAAGGATCGGAGTTGTCGGTTGCATACACGATCTCGCGCGTTAGATCAATATCCAACGGTGGAGATTAAAGTGTACGCGTGGGCGGCTCGCGTGACACGTGAGCTCGCGGTTCGATTGAAAATCGGCGGCCGCATCACGCGTGAGCTTTGGGCTCGCGTTGGGGCGTGACCGAGCGGACCAAATGATTCGATTGGACCAAGTCCACATGAGGCCGGTCGCTCTGATGATTAGACTTGGGTTTGGACCGGTTTGGTTGACCAAACCTTATTCATATATTTAAAAGGTTTGGTAGGACTTTAAAAATAGCAAATAAATTTATAAAATCATGAAATTTTCTTGTAAGCTCTTTGGGATGATATATTTCCCGGATAAATTTCATAAACCACATTTTCACTTTATAAAATACATAAATATCTATTTAGGCCAAAATATTTATTTAAAGACAATAAATTTTCTTTAAGCCCAAATAATTTCTAAAATGCAACGAAAATATTTTTAGCCAAGATAATTTATCTAGGCTTTAATAAAAATACTTCAGTCATAATACAAGGGTTACCTTGTATTCCTTTAAATATTCTAAGTAGGTTTTTGGACTTTGGCAAAAGGAAGGTTTTATTTAGTAACAACTCCCAAGCGAGATTAAGACGATAATGATATGAGCAGTAGTCTATTACTGTTCATAATCTGATTATTCTTGTTGATAAAATTGGGGCTGTTACAAACCTACCCCCTTAAGAAAAATCTAGTCCCAGAGATTTGGAACAAGTTGGAGATCAAGAAGAAATGAAATGGAAATGAATTATGAGGAAACTCAACATCATTGTTTTGGTTTCCTTCAAGGATAACAAAGAAGATTCTTACATAACAACATAGTGTTATTATTACATCTTTGTTTACATAGCTTTGTTTAAACTTTCCTTTCTTGATTCAAAGAAAAGTTCTAAACAACAAAAGATGGGGTGCTCAATGCATCGGATCTTGGCGCTCCCAAGTGGCTTCATCCTCGGAATGATTAGCCCATTGAATTTTCGAGAACTTGCGATCGATTTCTTGTCTGCGTTCCATTGTGTCGAGGATACGTCTTGGTTGCTCTTGATATGAAAGATCGGGTTGGAGATCAAGATGCTCATAGCGATTGTCTCAATAGGAACACGAAGGCATTTCTTTAATTGAGACACATGAAAAGTATCATGTCTTCTTGAGAGTGATTGAGTAATTCAATTGGTAAGCTCTGACTCCTCGCTTGCAATGATTCGGAAGGTCCGATATAGCGAGTGCGAGCTTTCCTTTTACAAAGCGATGAGTACCCTTCATGGGTGACACTTTAAGATAGACATGGTCATCCACCTCAAAGCTCAACTCCGGCGGCGATGATCGGCATAGCTCTTACGGCGAGGCTATGCGGTTTTCAAACAATCTCGAATCGATCGAACTTGCTCTTACGCTTCCTTTACCAAATCTGGACCAAAGTATGATCTTTCACGGACTCGGACCAATTCAATGGAGTCCTACAAGCTCTCCCATACAAGGCTTCAAAGGTGACATTTGAATACTTGCTTGGTAGCTATTATTGTAGGAAAATTCCACATATGGCAAAGATTTCTCGAGTCTTTGCTATAAGATAGCACATAGGCTCGAAGAAGATCTTCCATTACTTGGTTCACTCTTTCGGTTTGACCACTGGTTTGAGGATGGTAGCGATCTTGAAAGAGTTCGATCCCCATAGCTTTGATGAAGGCTATTCCAAAAATGGGAAGTGGCGAGGACCACGGTCGAAACAATGACTTTAGGAACACCATGAAGACAAACAATTCTAGCAATATAAAGCTCGCTAATTGCTTGCCATTGAAATCGGTCTGGCCAGGAATAAAATGAGCCACTTTAGTTAAGCGATCGATGATCACCCAAATGGCATCGGATCCTTGGAAGTCTTGGGAAGACCGATAACAAAATCCATACCGATCTCTTCCCACTTCCAGCATGGAATAGGCAAAGGTGAAGGGTACCGGTGGCTTGGATGTTCGACTTTAACCCTTTGGCAAATATCACATTCGACAACATCTTGAGCAATTTGCCTCTTCATTTGGCTCCACCAAAATATTTTCTTCAAATCTGGTACATCTTGGTACTCCCGGGATGCAAAAAAACTTGGAATTATGAGCTTCTCGAGAATTAGACTCTTCAATTCAGAATCGCGAGTACTACCAAGCGATTGCGATATCGAATCATCGCGATCATCTTGAGAAAATTCGTTGGCTTTACACCTTTCATATTCTCCTTGATTTCGGCTACCTCGGCATCAGTTTTCTGGGCTCCCAGAATCTGAGATTCTAAGGTAGGCTCCACATGTAATGCCGCGAGGAATCCTTTTCCCACCAATTCAAGACTTAAGCGCCGAAAATCAGCACACAAGTCTTTTTCGGCAGGCAGAAAAGATATGCAGTTGCATTGTGACTTTCTGCTTAAAGCATCTGCCACAACATTGGCTTTACCAGGATGATAATGAATACCCATGTCGTAGTCCTTGATCAGTTCAAGCCATCTTCTTTGCCTCATATTCAAATCAGTTGAGTGAATATGTATTTGAACTTTATGATCGGTGTAGATCTCACATCGATTACCTAGAAGGTAATGTCGCCAAATCTTTAATGCATGGACCACGGCGACCAATTCCAAATCATGAGTAGGATAATTAACTTCATGAGGCGCAGCTGCAGGGATGCATATGCCACAACTCGGCCTTCTTGCATAAGCACACAACCAAGTCCATGGCGAGATGCATCGCAATAAATATCGAAGCTCTTAAGAACATCAGGAAGAGTAGGCTGGAGCTTGGGTCAAGAGAGTTCTCAAAGTCGAAAACTCTCTTCACACTTAGTGACCATTCAAATTTCTTCCCTTTACGCAGAGAAGTGAGTCAAAGGTCTAGCAATCTTGGAGAAATTTTCAATGAACCTACGGTAATAACCCGCAAGTCCAAGAAAACTTGAATCTACGGAACACTCTTGGGAGGCTTCAATTTAGCACATCTTGTACCTTGCTTGGATCGACAATGATACCTCCTTGGATAACACATGCCCGGAAAGGCAACTTCTACGAGCGAAAGCACACTTGCTAAACTTGGCATACAATTGATCTTGACGAAGTGTTTCGGCTGAAATCGCAAATGTTGTTCATGATCCTTATCGGACTTGGAATAAATAAGGATGTCGTCAATAAACACGACAACGAACTTATCCAAGAATTCCATGAACACTGAATTCATAAGGTTCATGAAATATCTTTGGAGCATTGGTGGACCAAAGGACATAACGGTATACTCGTATAAACCATAACGAGTAGAAAGCTGTCTTAGGAATGTCCTCGGCTCTAACCTTGATTTGATGATAGCCCGATCGCAAATCAATCTTTGAAAAGACACGGGCACCAACCAAGCGATCAAAAGATCATCAATTCGAGGTAGAGGATATTTATTCTTGATAGTGACCTCATTTAACGGACGGTAATCCACACACATCCGTAAAGTATTGTCTTTCTTCTTGACAAAGATTGCGGGCATCCCCAAGGTGAGGAACTCGGTCGAATGAAACCCTTGTCAAGCAATTCTCAGAGTTGCTTCTTCAATTCAACCAGCTCGTTGTGGGCATTCGATAAGGACTCACGGATATCGGGCGAGTTCGAGAGCGAGTTCAATAACAAACTCCACTTCCGATCGGTGGTAAGCGGGAAGGTCTTGGAAAAAACATCGGCATACTCACGGACAATTGATGCGACTCCAAGAAGGAGTGGTATCAACTTGGTGAGCACAAAGATGAGCCAATTGCTTTGGAATGATAAACAACTTTGAATGCCGTCGGCATTGGTCATAGAAATAGACCGTTGGGAACAATTGATTTGACCACGGTTCTTGGACAGCCAATCCATACCCAAAATGACGTCCAACCCTTTAGAGTCAATCACAATTAGATTCGCTAAAAACTTCACCCCAAGGATTGTTATGTTGACCCACAACAAATCGATCGGTTTGAAAACCGACCGGTGATTGAATAATAAAAGGTGGGTGGAGTGTATGCATGTCTAGCGGTGTTGAGCAGCAAAATGATTGCTAATAAAGAATGAGATGCTCGAGTCAAATAAAGCGATGGTGGACTGAAATTAACTAGGAGCATACCCATAACAACCAGTGTATCGGCGCCTCTTGGCGGTGATCGATTCACATGCCCGGGTGGGCGGATCGGCTTTAATAGGAGGTCTTTGCGAAGGGCTGGCGCGCTGACGACACTGGATATGGTCGAGCAGAGGCAATCCTTGCTGCTTTGCCACACACTTGTTGGCATAATGCCGGGCGACCACAATGATAACAAATAACCCACAGGTTAACATTGTTAACGGGCGGGGCTGACTTCCACTTGACCACGGCGGCGGTGGGAGAGATGGGCGAGGGCAAACACGGCGGCCTTGGTGATAATGGGTGGTGCTCGTGGTGGTCTAGACAACCACATGCGAGGCCTTGGTGAGCTGCCACGAGCACAGCGAGAAGTCGGCGTAAACTGCGTGACTCCTCCAATGCCTTGCTCTTGCTTTCGGCCACAATAGCTTTGTTGACCAAATGAGAAAAGTTCCGGAAGTCATGCAAAGCTACAGCCATCTGCAGTTCTTGAGATAGCCCATTCAAGAACGGTTTTGACGGCGAAGGTCGGTCGAAACATCATCGAGCATATCGGCAAGGAAGTTGAACTCATGCGAATACTCGGTCCACGACTTTCGCCCTTGCTTGAGGCGAGGAACTCTTCTTTGCTTGATCATCATAACTCCCTCAGGAATATGAGCTTCGCGAAAAGCTTCCACGAACTCATCCCAAGTAGGGACATGTCCAGCAGGTTGAATAGCAAGAAGATTATCCCACCATATCTTTGGTGGTCCATCAAGGCGATAAGCGGCAAAGAGGACTTTTTCCTTTGGAGCATTGAGCAATCGAAGCTTCTTCTCAATGGTCAAAGCCAATCCTCGACTTCCATGGGATCTGAGCCCGGAGAACACCGGCGGGTTAGTCGTTGAAAATCGTGAGCGCCTGCACATGGTGACCTCTGCTCTAACGGTGATGCAGCGGAGAGGAGGTATTGCGCGCAATCTGCTCCGGGATCGCGTCTGTCCATCTGTTGCGCTCAATTTGCATGAGCACATCGGCCATCGAAGGTGGTGGAGAAGCTCCTCTTCACGAGGACCACCTTGCGGGCCACGAGCTGGAAGGTTGATGGGACCTCCACGAGAAAAGATCTGAAGTCGACATGACCCTCCCTTGTTGCGCTTGCGCGCAGTAATAGAATCTGTCATCTGTTACCACAACATGGTTAACAACACAACAAGGACATACTCGGCAAACACAAACAAGGTTACTATTAGAAAAGAAGCACATACTGTACATATAATGCATCATGTTATGTTATGCATTCAAGTTAACACCAATCCAAAAGCTTCATATATACACAACAAAATTTCGGTTCCAGCCTTACATCATAGTCGGCCATAATATCAGATTACAAACCGAAAGTTAGGCTTACATACTTTGTACAAAATACTACTGCCCTATTACATACAATTTATTTAAGGGCAACTAGTAGACTAATAGGCACTCAACCACGAGTTCATCGTCGAGGTGCTAGCGTAAAGATCCGATTAAAGTTCACGGAAACTCATTTAGAAGATGAGCTCGGGGAACTGTGTCAACCGGATCAAAGGGCTAATGAGGCGCCTCGGAGAACCCAACAATGGTGATGACCTCCGGAGTGCGATCCGCGAGTGCGAGAAAGCTGCGATCATCGGGCTTGGCGCGCTTGTCCATAAACAGTGCGCACGGCCACCGGAAGTCGGTAAAGAGGTGGTGCGGCGGCGGCGAGAGATCTCGTTGTCACCATAAAGCGCGTTGCGAGGAGCGGTTCATGTTGACTCAAGAAGCGGTACTCTGGGCCTCATTAAGGCGATGCCTAGTTTCCCATAGCTCCCTCACAAGGCAGCGATGGACTTGGTCCATGATGCGGACCATCCTCGCTAAGCTATCGCACACGGGGTCTTCACCAAAGCGTATCTCGTGAGCGTGCTCACTTGGAGTAGGACCTTGATTGGGAAGTGGTCATAGGGTGGTTGAGACAATTCCGTCAAATCATGGCGAAGAAGGCTCATCATCCTACTCGCGACTTCTGACGCCATGGCCTCGGAGGTGGCAAGTGCTTGAACCTGATGAGAATCTTGCCCGACTACATGCTGGCGATGACATTGATGAAGGCTCGGTACTCCTCCATCCACGGTCCTCGATCTCGTCGATAAATGGCATACTCGGTGATAGGTGAAGTTGGGCGCCACATCATGTCCGTGCAAGTGAAACCCATCAACATCCTCGGCTCGAGTCTCCTTGACCAAATACCAACCACTCATCTATAGACAAAAGACAAGATAAGGAACAATTCACTTTTAAATGAACCAACAGAAAGTTGGGTAAGAAGTGACGATGGGAAGATAAGAAATAAAAGATGTCATGTCTCATATTTGAAAATACCTTCTTGTTTGAAAATAATTTTATCGAAAGACTCTCTAATACTTGACCATGCTACTTCTAACCTACAGAACAGCGTATGCTCTGATACCAGCGCTTGTGAGGACCCGGTTATTGGAAATGTTACTAATTAAATTTATCTTGTAGCACAATTGTTAATGAAGGAGCAGATCGCCCCTTTATTAAAAACCATGCTAAAGATATAAATTTAACAAGTAACGAATCGATGCAACAGATTCGGATATATATGATTCTCAATGGTTCCCGGGATCAATGACCATTGCATATATATCCTTCATCAACATTGCATCAAACACATACAAGTCATACATTGATATAATTAAACATAAGGTTACATCATTACGTTGATACTACAATATTAAGTGACTTGGTCACTTTAACGATATCTGTGGAAGCAAAATAAGCGGAAAATGTCCACCAATGGCCCCATTCACCGCGAGCAATTGCGTGGAGGAAAGAAGTAGCGTTACTCGTTAGCGTCACCACGATCGGCGCTAACGGTGCTTCATCTGAAAACCGTCCTCACTGCAACAATAGGTGGTAGCACCTTGAGTACGGAAGGTACTCGACAAGTCTTACACAAACTAATAAAAGAAAGTGGTTATTAGAGCCTAATCAAAGGAGTAGAGTTTTTACATGCATAAGGTTACAACGAGGAAGGCATAAAGGTTCAAATTTGCATAAGCGATATATCTTAACCTACAAAGGTTAAACTTTGATAAAGCAATTTAATAAATCAAAGTTTGCTTAAAGCAGAAAATAAATGACATAAGCGTAAGCGATTACATTGCATGATTCCCTCATGCCAACGAAAATAAACCAAAACCAGATTTTTGAAAATCAAAACTTCTATCTGAGATGACACCAATTCAAGTTGTCGTCCATGACCGTGAACACGGCTATTGAACGATTTATACCTGCGGGTGTACATCTTACCCACATGACTTAGTTAGCCCGTTGCCTTCGGATGCCTCGAATGATGACACACTTCCTTTGGTATGCCGGCCGGAAACTAAGATTTGGTATTTTCAACAAGTTAACACTATTGAGTTGGACCCCATGTGTGAACCGATCCGCTTAAACAACGATGATAGCATCTGCTCAGCAGGGCACACATGTTGCGTCGAATGCCGATCCAAACAATTTAAAGCGGGTTGGGTTCCCTACCCATAGTAGAATGCTATCGGCACCATTAAGGTATCGTATATGCGGCGAAACACATATCGCCCTCACCCTCCTAAGAACATCGATCTTGACATACAAAGCTCACATGGCATACGACACGGTCCTCGGACCTAAGCATCTATGCCATGCAAGGTCAATACACATATTCTTACTCTCTGTTTCCAACTCAATAGTCTCAACATTTTACTTAACCAAGCAGCGCCCATACATTTGCATGTGGAAATGCGTGGGGACTTGAATTGAATAGTCGAGTTCGGTCCTTATTTAACGGACAAGTCCACCACAAAACCCAATCTCGTGCAGAAAGCACCATCACTAGCTTCCTCTTGTCGGATCAATTTGAATTTCAAATACAAGACTGATTTAAAGAAACTGGACAAAGAGTTTGGAAATGACAATAGTTGATTGTGATTCCCATGTTTGACAAGATATGCTTGCCAAACTATAAAATCTCTAGATTGCATGTCTAAGCCAAATCGAAAATAGACCATATAGTATACTGATACTACACTAGAGTGGAGTGTATGGTTATCATTAAGGTAATCCATCATGTCGGTCATAGCTAGCTACTACAAGTCACATTTTGTATTTTGGAAAAATAGCATGCCTGATTATCACTGGATTTGTAAAGACTATTGTACAAAATCTGGGTTCAATATGGTGCAAAGAGGATGCTTGCCTTGGTAATAGTAAACTTACATTGCGAGCTCAGTTGTTGAAGTGTATTCAAAAGCTTGATGAGAACGGGTTCTAAAAGAAGCAATAAAATCAATAAATACCAAAGCGACAATAAGTCCAACATAGAAGAAATATGCATGATCAATCTAGAAATGCATGATTACGACATCGTAAGTCATAACTACCCATAATAATGATAATAACCCATTATATAGCTCACTTTGTTTTCAAAAGACAGAAATTAGATTTTAGTGCAAAGTTCAGTTTTGATTTGAAAAGAGTAAAGCAGACAGATTGCAATTTTGGAAATAGAAGTATAGATCATGCAAAAGTTCATAAGCGAATCTTAGCATGATCTTTTAGGAATAATTAACATCCCAAACCAACCTTAGTCTAACCCTAACTAGTCAGATTACAAAAGCTAAAGCAAAGACCTATTTTGTCGGTTGGTAGACAAGAGAACAGAGAGAGATTTCGACTAGAAGTTAAAATAGATGATGACAAGAATGGAAAGATCAACTTGTCATCTTTGCTAGGGTTTAGTCGAAACCTAAATAAGATGACAGTTGTGAGAAGACACCTAGGTCTTGAAAATGGCAGGAACAACCGAAAAGGCATAACATCAACTTTTGGTTTGAAGCATGATCAAGCTCTGATGCTTAAAAGAATGATTCACAGCAGCTCCTAAGGTTCCTAGAATGCTTAAGATATCGAAACTAGGGCTTTTGGCTTACGGTATGGAAAAACACCAAGAACCCCAAAATTTGAGGTTGCTTGTGAGAGAGATCAAATCGATTTAACACGCAAAAGACATCAAATCTTTAATGCAAGGTAAAACCAGGGCTTAAGGATGGATAAGCAAGGATAGGAGTAAGAACTCCCTTTGTCGACAAGGAAGAAAATGAGCTTCAGTGGTCAACAATGGCTGCCACTCAAAAAGGCTAGGGTTTATATATGGATGTTGAGCTACAGGGCAATTGGGAAAAGTCTAGAGCTTGATGAGGTGTCCATTTAGGGCTAATTATCCCAAAAAATTAGTTGCAAAAACTTTGGGATAATCCTCTCCTTGATTTCCAGAGAAATCTGCTTGTGAGAGAGAGGAAAGAAGATAAGAGCCAAGCGACATGTGGGCCCCATTGTCATCCTCGACGCGCGCACCTCGAAAAGGCTCAAACAAATGTCGGTGTCCGATTGGAAATGGCGGCTACGATAAATAGAGAGATTAAATGATTTGAATCGGTATCATTTAATATGGACCGCACGATCTAGATCGGAGGATCGAGATCTAATTGAAATCCCGAAGAATGCGAACTCCACTTTCAAAGATAGGCGTTGGATCAAAATCCAGCGATCAATTAAAGGATATACCGTCACCCTTTTAGATGCGATGGTTTAACACCGTTGGATTTGATTTCTCGGTCGGGATGTAAAGGAACCGGATGGTCGATTGCATACACCCATGTGGTCCGCACGATTGAAATCCAACGATCCACCTATTTTGGGCTTTAAAGGTCCACGATCTAATTGGAGTCTTGTAAGATTGAAATCAAAGGCCCACATTAATCGCGCCTCGGTTTCAAAAGAAATAAGCGTCTGCATTGGATCAAGGATGGGCGGCCACGATTGTGCGGGGATCGGAGTCGTCGAATGCATACACAAATCTAGTCCATCGATGAGGATCCAACGGTCGGAGGAGTGCGGCTTTATAACACGCGGGAAAAAGGGAAAAGCGGTAGGATTTGAATCTAACGGCCGAGATAAAAGCGCACCTTTAAGTTTAAAGCGAAAAGGCGTCGCGGTTGGATTAGAAGCGAGCGGTGGAGATTGATTAAGGATCGGAGTTGTCGGTTGCATACACCGATCTCGCGCGTTAGATCAATATCCAACGGTGGAGATTAAAGTGTACACGTGGACGGCTCGCGTGACACGTGAGCTCGCGGTTCGATTGAAAATCGGCGGCCCGCATCACGCGTGAGCTTTGGGCTCGCGTTGGGGCGTGACCGAGCGGACCAAATGATTCGATTGGACCAAGTCCACATGAGGCTGGTCGCTACGATGATTAGACTTGGGTTTGGACCGGTTTGGTTGACCAAACCTTATTCATATATTTAAAAGGTTTGGTGGGACTTTAAAAATAGCAAATAAATTTATAAAATCATGAAATTTTCTTTGTAAGCTCTTTGGGATGATATATTTCCCGGATAAATTTCATAAACCACATTTTCACTTTATAAAATACATAAATATCTATTTCAGGCCAAAATATTTATTTAAAGACAATAAATTTTCTTTAAGCCCAAATAATTTCTAAAATGCAACGAAAATATTTTTAGCCAAGATAATTTATCTAGGCTTTAATAAAAATACTTCAGTCATAATACAAGGGTTACCTTGTATTCCTTTAAATATTCTAAGTAGGTTTTGGACTTTGGCAAAAGGAAGGTTTTATTTAGTAACACAACTCCCAAGCGAGATTAAGAACGAGTAATGATATGAGCAGTAGTCTATTCTTTGTTCATAATCTGATTATTCTTGTTGATAAAATTGGGGCTGTTACAGGGTGGGTCGATGAAATCGTGATGGATGCATGTGAGCTAGTCGTAGAAAGATTTACGACCAGACGTAGTCGTAACGATTATACCATAGTCGTAGGAGCACTGACGACTAGGGGGTAGTCGTAACGATTATACCATAGTCGTAGAAGAGCTTACGACTAGGGTAGTCGTAGGATAACCTATAATATTCAAGGGGTATGCTTTGTGATGTCATATTTCCTGATTAATAAATGAGGATTATTTAGATCCTCGTCATCTAGCCCCCTAGCTTTAAGTGAAAATAACTTACTTGACTGAAGGGTCGTGGATGGTCCCCTGATCATTAAGGGGTTGTGAGGAGAACATTGAAGGAAAGACTCTTCAACATTCGTTTCTCTCGACCAGGAAAACGCTTGATCGAGGTAAGTTGTTAAGACCACCACGATTGCAAGATGTCGTAGAATTTCTTACGACTTCGAAGCAGTCGTGGCCTTACGATCGGAAGCAAAAACCTTTCCGATTGGCCTTTCATTAGACCCGGGGGTCAAGATGGTAATTTCACTTGAGGTGTGAAAAAGGTGTCTTGGGACTTTCCAGCGGCGGGTTAAAAGTGCATGCATTGAAGCAATTCCGGCGGTGGCGACTGTTGGGATTTCGCGACGTTTCATCTCAATCGTGCGGTTATAAAACGGGCCACGAGGGAAGAACTTAGGGTTCTTACCTTTTTATCCAACAGTCGGTTGCTTTCTCGTCTCCTCCGCCGCCGACGATTCCGTACATTGTCTTGGAATTTTCCCAACCTCAAATCCTCTTACTTCCGAGAAGAAATGGCCAGGACTGTCTCTGAGTGGGCTGAGTCGGAGATGGACGATGCGAAGATGACTGCTTTGGTCGCGCCGAGAAGATCCCCGAGGGTCTTCTCGTGAAGTGGATTGCGTGAGCAGGCGTATTGGCCGTCGGAGAGGCGGACCAAATTCCGTCTTCGGGGCTTCTCGTGAGTGTGGCCTTCGATTGCCTGCTCACCCCTTCCTCACACTTGTGCTTGAGCACTTCGGGGTGGAATTAGTGAACCTTGGTCCTAATTCCATCACAATGCTAAGCGTGTTTGTGTACTTGTGTGAGGCTTACCTGGGTATTCCGGCGGACTTCGAGCTTTTCCAGTATTATTATAGAATGGCTCGCCAAGCCGGGATCGCCGTGGCGTGATGCAAGCTCCACGACGGTAAGTCGAGGAGTACATTCAGATGTTTACCCGGTCGTCATGGCCGGGTTGGAAGAAGAAGTGGTTCTACTGGGAGGTTACCAAGGAAGATAGCCTCTCGTTCGTCGGAAAGGCCGCCGAGCGGTCTTCTTCCTGGGACTTGACTCCTAGTAGTCTCGACCGGATAGCCCCCTATATTCAAGCTGTCAAGGACTTGAAGTCGGAGGGGCTCACCGGATGGCACGTGGTGAAGGATTTCATTACGCGCCGGATCAGTCCTTTGAAGATAAGGGTCCCTCCCATGTGGAGGTACTCAGGAAAGGACGACCCAACCAGGGACTACAAGGATGGTGAGTAGGAAAACTTACAAGGACTCCTAGTAGGAAAACTTACTCTAATTCCTAAACTCAAAGAGGCCAATAGCATTAAACAATACAAATGTTAGCTTTAAGATTTTAACTAAGCTTTTAGCTAATAGATTGGGGGTGATTGCTGATAAGGTTGTTAATGTCAGCCAATCTGCTTTTATCAAAGGAAAAAATATTTTGGATGGGGTAGTAGCTCTGCATGAAATTGTTCATGAGATGAGATTTTCTAAAAGGAAAGGGGTAATCCTGAAACTTGATTTCGAGAAAGCTTATGATAAGATTCATTGGAGTTTCTTGGAAGAAGTGATGTTGAGAAAAGGTTTTTCTGAAAGTTGGGTCAAGTTGGTTATGAGTTCTGTGAGGGGGTGGAAGAGTTAGTATTAACATCAATAGTGAGGTTGGTCCTTACTTCAAAACTTACAGAGGATTGAGACAAGGGGACCCTCTCTCACCTCTTCTTTTGAACTTAGTTGTTGATGCTTTGACATAAATTATTAACATAGCTCAGGACAAAGGCCTTGTGAAGGGGGTTATTTCTCATTTGGTTCCAGGAGGGGTGCCCATTTTTTAATATGCTGATGATACTATGATAATGGTAGATTGTGAGGATGATTATCTCTTACACATAAAGTTTTTGCTTTATTGTTTTGAGTGGATGTCGGGTTTAAAGATTAATTATCACAAAAGTGAGGTTTATGTGTTAGGGTGGATCAGGAGGAAGCTAATAAAGTGGCAAACATTCTTAACTGCAAATTGGCTCAGCTTCCTATGACTTATCTGGGCATTATGGTAGGAGACAGACATATTGGGATGAAAGCTGCTGAAAATGTGATTACCAAGCTGAACAAGAGACTTGACAATTGAAGAAACAAGCTTCTTTCCTCTGGGGTAGACTGGTGTTGGTTAATAGCAGCTTAAGCAGTCTGCTTATGTACATTATGGGTTTCTACAAATTTAATGAGGAGGTGCATAAGAAAATGAATACTATTAGAGCGAGATTTTTTTGGAGAGGTGCTAGTGATAAGTTCAAGTATCACATGATGAGTTAGGGGACGGTTTGCAGACCCAAGGATTTTTGGAGGTTTAGGTGTTATTAACACAAGGTTGATGAATGTTGTCTTTTAGCTAAATGGATCTGGAAAATTCATTTTGCTAACAATGAACTTTGGTTTAGAATTATTAAAGCTAAATACTTTCCTATGGATGTTTTTAGAGATGCTAAAGGGCTTAATGGCTCACAGTTTTGGAAAGGTATTCAGAAGGTTAATAGCTTGCTTTATCAAGGTGCAGCTTTTCAGACTAGGGAAGGTTATAATGTGTCTTTTTGGGGAGATGTTTGGTTGGGTGATTGTCCTTTGAAGATCAAGTACGATAAGCTTTTTTTCTATCTATCAGGCTCCTGATATGAGTGTTGATAAAGGCTGGTGGAAGGGGTTTGGAATATTAATTTTAAGAGAAGCTTTGGCATTGAGGAAACTTTATAGTGGGAGGACCTAAAATTTTATCTTCTGCATGTGAAGCTTAATAATGATAGGGACAAAATGATTTGGTGTTTGGAGAAATCTGATATTTTTACTGTAAAGTCTTTATACAGATATTTGGCCTTTGGGATGTGATATGTAGAAAATTACAAAAGTTATAGAAAAGTAAGCTACCTTTGAAAGTTAAAGTTTTCCGTGGTTATGTTTCCATGATAGAGTTCAGACTCTTTATAATCTTAAAAAAAGGGGGTGGAAAGGGGATAATAATTGTGTGCTTTGTGGTTCCAAGGAAACCCTTAATCATATCCTGTTTTCTTGTTTTCTAGCTAATTTATTCTGGTTCTGCATGAAGGAGATGTTAAGTTGGGAGAGGATACCAAATTCTTTAGATGATTTCCAAATGAACTGGTTAGAGAATAGGAGAGCTAATGATTACAATCTTGTTTTGTTTAGTTTTGCAGTTTTGGTTTGGAATTTTTGGAAATGTAGGAACAAAATGGCTTTTGACAAATATTTCCCTAAGCAACCAATGGAAGTGATTTTCAATTTTCTATCTTGTTTACAACATTGGAGTGTCCTCCTAAAAAACAGTGATAGAGACCAGATGAACTGCTTTATGATGATGACCGAAAATTGGTCAAAGGTCTTTTGTAATCGAAGCTAGCTTGCTTTCAAATATGTAATTGGATAGTTTCGGTGGTGTTTGGGTTTTATGACTGTTAGTGGTTTGTCTTTGCTTGCTGGTGTTCCCAACAGTTTACTTTTCTGTTGGTCTGTATAAGACTCTGTTATTTGGCTTTCTATCAAAAGCTGGGATTATCTCCCTTAAAAAAACATTATGTGCCCAGAAGGTATAATTTCAGTACAGACAACTGGATTCTTCTATTGTGAGTTTGAAATACTAATTTGAGCATACAAGATTAGAAGGATTAAAACTCAAGTGATCAGGTTATAAAAAACAATGTGACACTGCAAGGACATATATCTACAGGTGAACTTTTTTATTATTATTTAATCCTTTTTTAAACTTTATTTTAAAGTTAACCCCTCGCAAATTTTATTTCTAATTCTGACCCATTTGGTCACGCCACCACCCGTGGCGTGACAAAACAACACTGTCACGCCACAGGATAAGTCCCCAAAATCGCATTTTTTGTCACGCCACTGGTGGTGGCGTGACCAAACAATACTGTCACGCCACCACCAGTGACGTGACAAGACTTTGACCAGAAATGGGCTGGCGTGATAGTGTTGTTTTGTCACGCCACGGGTGGTGGCGTGACCAAAGGGGTCAGAATTAGAAATAAAGTTCGCGATGGGTTAACTTTAAAATAAAATTAAAAAAAGATTAAATAATAATAAAAATTCTCTACAGGTCTACACCTTGTTGAGACTGGAGAGTGACAAATAATAATCGACGGTTGGCTCTTTCCATGATCTGTTTATCACATGATGCAAAATGAATGTTGGGTGGTCCATACCTTCCGTTGATTGCTATGTGAAGGTCAGTTCTAGATGCAGTATTAGGTTCCAATACGAATTACAGTGCTAATGCATGGCAATAACAGCAATAACAAGAACAAGATGCAGTTTTTCACATTTTATCCTCTTGTTCTTAGAATTCCAGGAATGACTTTCATGTGAGCTTTTGGAGCATTTAGCACATAAGATTCATGGTAAGAGAACAGGATGAAAATGATGCTTCAAGTTTCGAACATTGAACAGTATTACATCACCATGTCTTTCATCTCTTGAAACTCTGATAAAGACTAGATGTGAGGGGAGCATTGAAGAGCATAAGTTTAACATGCCACTGTTTCTCTAATATCTTAACCTTGTAAAGTGCACCGAGATCATGTAAAAAGGTTTCCACAGTAGTTTCTTTATATCTTCCCATGTAATTGTGTTTCCTTCGAGCTCAAATGCATCTTACAGGCTGGGGATGAACAATTTCAATCTTAAAGAAACATGAAAGGGGGCATTCAGCGACTGATTGACTGGGCAGCAATTGCTCGATTGTTTGGGAAAATCGCTTCTAAAGTACGAAGAGACGAAGTAACGCATCGACTGTTTTTCTTTGATTGCATGTTTTGCATTGTTTAAAAAGAGTCAAAGGAGGTTGATAGAATGATAACATATGAATATGTGATAAGAAAATAAGAAGATGTTTTAGAGTAATATTTGATAACTACTGCGAAGAAATAGTAAAACACAAGCTCCAACTGTGTAAACCAGACCTTTGATTACACTGTGATGTTTGTGTGCCTTGACTGACTTCTCTAATTCATTCTTACGCTTCCACTAAGCTGCCTCTGCTTGAGCAGCAGCTTTCCCTTCTGCAACTTGTCGCAATGTTTTTGCAACAGCTTCCATTTGCAAATTATAAGTCGTATTAAGCACATGAGTATAGTAACATACATATATAAGTATTAGGCAGTATAGTAACAGACTTCAAATGATGCCTCTAAGTATTTGTATTATTACTTCTCATAGCCTCTGAGAACTCAACAAAGTGTGAATCAGTTGACTTGGTAGGAGTCTGAGGAACAAATGCATAAGCTGCCTTCTCTGATTCCATAGAACACTAAGGTTTATTGTCTCATCACAAACCTGCAATAGAATAAACATCATTAAGAAAACATGAAATCTGACAAGGATGACATACTTAACAAGAACAGACCATTAAATGGTTAGGCATTCAAAATCAACATACCATTAAAAAATAATAGAATAATACAGGCCCAATGTTACTGTTAGGCATTCTAAACTATATAGTATGGCTTTTAAATGATGGTCATGTACTGACAACACGGATATCCTAACCAAAAAAAGACACTTTGTTTCAATGACTAAGTCTTAGTTTGCAAATATACGACCATATGGTAATATTTGTGAAAACTCTACTGTAATTAGACATATTATAGAAAAAAACAGAAGATTTTGGGAAAACTTTGAGGGCATTTTATCTGTACCAACTGTCACTAGTAATAGTTGTGCAAGTTGGTAAGGTACCCAATTGAGTTCCCTCTACGCAACAGAAAACATCCATGGTTTTTAATGCAAACTTGCCTGTTTTAGACTCAAAATCCTTGCGCTAGTGCATCAGTCACTATGTCACAAACAAGTCAATGCCCAATACGACTGCACCACATATTCTTCTCCTAAATGTCAAAGATGGGTATTTGAGGTGTTTCTGTCAACCCACAGAAAAAGAAGACAGAACTTCAGTGTATAATATCTGAGTATTACACAGGTAGAGCACTAGGCAAAACAAGTGCAAGTTAATCAACTGCAACTGAGCCACAATATATACCTCAAAGGGATGGTCAATAGAAGTTAAGAAAAGATATTGCAAGAAGTTATATCATTTATATACTGATTCAGTCGATGTTTTCAGACATGGTGCACTTCGAATTGGTATTGGGATTGTGCTATGCTAATTCTTAGAAACTGGGAATTAGATTGGATGAACTGAGCTGAGTTGGGCAATTGATGTTTCTGGTAGACAATAATGCATTAATGAACATTGTTTAACATAATCCAACTTAAAAAACCTGTTCAAATTCTATAAATTTCCATCTAAGTGTGAACTATGTCATGCTGCTCTGCTTTAAACATGTTTAATCGTTGACATGAGGAAAGTATTCTCTAGGAGCAGCAACACGGCGTGGCACTAAGGGGCTGTTTGTTTCATGGTCACAATTTTCCAAACTAAAATTTCTGCATTACCCAAACCAAAGAGAAATTCCAGCTAAAATCCACAGCGCAATGGCTCCTTCCACCATAACCCAAAACGGTGAAGCACCACCACAATTCCGACCACCAGTCGCATCACGAGAGCACGAATCGACCACATTAACCAGACCGATTCGGATCAGCCGAACCCGCAGGCCAAATTCGCCCCCAAAAAGCGCCTAAAATTTGGCGTGATCCAGTTGCACAAATCTACCAATAAATAAATAAATCAAATTCAGGAAATCTCGCGGGGGCGTGTGTACCTTCTGCACGGCCTCGTTCGCGGACATGGCTGCGCGACCCAGCTGCTGCTTCGCCTTCGCCGCGCCGTCATCGTCTTCCTCTTCTCGCGCTCTCTCCTTCCTCCGCGGTAGTGTTTCGTTTGTAGAACTGTAGTTGTGTTCGGTTGGGGAGACCAGAGTACCACCACCTCGCCCTGTTCGGTTATTTATGGCTCGTGGTCGTGGGCGCCGTCGTCATTAATTTAGTGTTAGTTATTCGTAGTTAATTTAATCATACTTAATTATGCATAATTAATGTAGTCATTACTATTTAGTACTTAATTTAATCATAATTAATTTAGTGGTGTTTAACAACTAATAATTTGTTTAATTATAATTAATTTAATCGTACTTAATTAGTCGTAATTAATTTATCTCAATTAATTAAGTCTTAATTAATTAGTCATACTTAATTAGTTGTAATTAATTTAGTTGTATTTAATTAGTCGTAAATTATTAATTTATAGTAATTCATCGTCATTATTAATTTATTCACTAATAATATGTATCTTTCATCTCTTTCTAGCCATGGCTTTGTCGGCACTACTCGAACCCTTCTACGGCGAGCATCATCGGTGCAAGTTGTGGATCACCGGGGACGCGGATGACCCTCCACCCTTTGTGCTTCGGTCGGAGAGGCATTACTGGCAGCTCGACGTTCGCTACATCCCAATCCTTCGGGACACGGGTTTGTTGCCTTTTGCAAGGCTACTCTCGGTTGGACGCTACTTCACCCTGGATGGTAGTCTAATGTCGGCACTTATCGATAGGTGGAGACTCGAGACACACATCTTTCATTTTTGGTGGGGAGAGATGACAGTCACTCTGTAGGATGTATCATTCTTGATCAGTCTCCCGATCAAGAGTGAGCCACTTGTTCCAGATCGTCTGCCGATGGACTAGAAGGTTCGGTTGGGGCATTGGTTTGGCATACTTATCCCAGACAGCGACCGTGGTGTCCCTCGTACATGGCTGAGAAATTTTAGTTAATGCCCGACGGATGCACCTAGACATGGTTGTTAGGACGCACATCGTTACTTACCTTCTTCATATATTGGGTTCGGCCCTGTTTTCCACCACACAGGGCGATTGGGTGTAACCCAACTTCGTCCACATCGTTGAGTCTTTAGTCGCGCGAGGCGAGTGATGCCCGATCTGATTGGGGATCGGTATCTGTCACGCGTCACATATAGGGGTCGTGTGGCGCCACGACGACGACATCATGTGAATCGGTCCTTACAAATGCACTCGTGCTCCTGCAGCTGTAGAGTTAGGAGCACTCCCCTGTTGGGCGGCCCTCATTCGGGATAGCAATGCACCTGTGTCGAACCCGGGAACGAAGGATCCCGAATTCTCTGTGTTTATACACTAGTCCAGGATTTTCAGTGTACACAGTCAACAAAAGTGATAGCAAACTCATATCACGCTCTTTATTAATAATATCTCAGAGTTTTATTACAACTGGGCCTGATGCCAAATGAAAAAGAAATAACACAGCGGAAAAGTAGTAGTAGGCCACACGACTTGCCACAGACAATCGTCTGGGGACGTAGCCTATTCGTCAAGATCCTCACCGTCCTGATAGAGGTCTTCTCACGAATAAAGATTATTCAGCAAGAGTAAGCACAACTTCCGTGCTTGCAAGTTACACCCAATATGGAAAGTTAATGCATGCATAAGGTAAACAAAGGATAATGGCAGGGTTGTTTTGCATAAACAACATTTTCAGGTTAAATACCATTAATAATTTTCTAAGGCCATTTTTAATACTATAACTGAAATCAGCGATTAAGATGACAATGAATAGTGGATAACCTCCATTAAATGAATAGTGAAGGATACCCTCCTAACACTTGGCTAACCGCCCCATTTTACCATAGGATTATCCATCCTAAAATCATCGGTGGGAATCATTTTATAAACCAAAAATAAGTCTAACTTAGAGTGGCTTTGCTAGCATGTCCATGACCGCGGACGCGGCTATTCGAATAGTTTCTACTCTGCAGAGTTTGTACAACTTTACCCACACGAGATAATATGCTTTTAATGTCGGCCAAAGCACGCTTCCGAAGGCTTGTGACTAAGCAATTATCATGAGGCCGTTACAAAGCAGTATCTTAATGTATTTATGCCCGCTAAGGTTTCGCTACCATTGGACTAACCATCCTCCGGAAGCCCCCTCTTGCGCCCGGTGAGACTAATGTCTAACCAACACCCACACATACAACATAGCATAAATAACACTAAGACACCACATTATTTAGCCAAATCATCCCATTCGGACATGTGGTGGTACGGTTAGGCGTAGCAAAATACGCTCAAAGACCGGTCCTTAACTGACTTGGGCGACTTTCCATTTAAATAAACCCATGAGCCTTAATCCTGACCAGATTAGGCCCGTGCATGAACCTACACCCACCATACATCCATCTCGCCCAAGTCCAAACCCATTTTATTTTATTTGGAGTAAAAACCTCTTTATCAACCTTTCGTGGTAAAACAATACCACCGAATCAATTTAAAATCAAATTGTAAAGGATTTGGCTAAACCTTCCCGAATAAATGTGATCTAAGCATGGCTAAGCATATAACAAGTTTTAGTAGTATTTTGCCTAAGGGTGACATAGTATTCATATTCAATAATCAAATTGGTCGTACAATGGAGATTGGAATAACTATATACAAACAGGACATTTAAACAATATATAAATATATGCATGCAATAGTAATTTAAAGACAGAAATTAAATAATTTAAAATACTGGGAACAACATGATCAATAGTGTAACTTGCCTTCGTTGAAGTCTTGAAATTCTAAATCGTCGGAAGGATCTAACTCTCCGGAGTCGTCGAGGTCTATACGTGAAAATACGACAAATTCAAATTCAAATACAAATAAATTCAAAAACTCAGCTCAAACTAACTCCAAATTGAAATATTTTGCTTTAGTTAGCTAGATTATGATTTTAGACAAATTTTGCAACTTGAACCACCCAATTTGGAGTTCAGATGCAAAAGATATGAATTTTAGAAGTTTTACATAAAATCTGGAATTTAATTGAATTCTCTGAATTATTTTTCTAAAGGAAATTCTATTTATTGCGCAATGCTGACGCCAGGGATGAATTTCTGGAAATTAAAGGAATTAAATTAATTCCTGACATGCAGGCCCCACGTGTCATAGACACGGCTCATGGTGGACTGATTCCACCGAGCCATGTGCGTGCCGGTGCGGTGGACCCGCCACGCAGGCGCTGACACGGCGCGACACGCAGGCGCCACATAAGCGTTATCGGTGAGGTGGCGCCAGGTGGCAATGATGTGGCATGGCCACGTCTGCCCGACGGAGAGGGTGCTCCGGTGACCACCCTCGCCGGTGCTACGAGCCACGGCGAGGCTTGTGGATGTGCGCAAAAGGAAGAGGGGAGCAGTGCGAACTCGGGGGTTACCAAAATGACAGCGGGCGGGCGGGAAGGTCATCGGCGACGGTGTTTGGCGGCGGCGGCGTGCGGTCGTCGACGAAGAAGATGATCCCGAGGTCCTCCGGCGAAGTGAATGGTGGCGGCGGCCGCGCAGGTGAGTGATGGCAGCGGTGCCGACGGCGGGGACGGAGGAGTGCTGGTGGCGCCGAAAACGGAGAAAAACTGAGAGGTTTCGCCGGCGGGGATCTTCGGAATTAGGGCGCTACGAGCGGAACAGCGGAATGTGGGTGACGGCGTTGTGTTGCGGTGATGGAGACGCTCCCGACGCTCCTATTTATAGAAGCGCGGCGTGGCGAGAAGGCGTGGAAACACGAAGTCCGTGCGGGACTTGGCGAAGATTCGGGATTTAGGTGCGGAATGGAAGGCGAAGGCGTGTGTCGGGCGAGTGAATCAAGGGTTTAAATGCGCGCGATGATTAGGGATATGCAGCCGGATTCGGGCGTTTATGGAAGGTCTTGTTTTGGTATCAATGGCGGAGTCGAGGGGAAACGAAGAAGGAAAGGGGAGGAAGAAGAAGGAAAGGAGGACGACGATGCCGGGCCGTCCGATTTTGATCCTACGGTCGAGACTAGATCGGGCGAAACGGTAGGTGATGGTGGAGCGTAGCCGTTGGATTTTAATCGGGTGGTCACGATAGAACGAGGGGAGGTGCGAGTGAATACATAAGTGATGGTGTTACGAGGGCTATTGGATGTAGATCTGACGGTCCCGGTTGAGTGGAACGTCCAGACCTTCTGAATGCATCGCGGGGTTCTGGCCGTTGGATTTTAATCTAACGGTTGGGATGCGTTGGTGCGAGCGTGAGAGAGAGGAGGGGACTGACGGGTGGACCCCGCTGTCAGCGAGAGAGGGAGGAAAGGCGCGAGTGGGGTAGGCCGCGTGGGCTGCATGTGCGCCGGAATTGGTCTAGGCCGAGTGGGTTTCGGCCCATTGACTGTTTAGGGTTTTCCTCTGATTTCCGATTTTAAATAATTGCTGATAATTCAATTAGGCTTTAGAATATAGCAAATTAAGTCCAAAAATTATGAGAAAATTCACATAAATTCTCTGAAGTATGTAGGACTTAAATAAAATATTCCCAGCTATTATCTGGTAATAGATTTTGCACATAAATTTGTTTAGCTTTAATTTGGTTAAGGAAAAGCTTTTGAAATTCCACAAAAATCCAATAAAATAATTAAACTTTATTTTCAACTGGAATTTGAATTTTGGGCTGTTACAACCTGTACCCGGAGTTGCACGACCCAATAGACGGGCCCACTACGGGCTACCGGTGGATTTTTGCCCAATTACACTAGGCCAAGGACAAACTGACAAGGTGCTACTTGTTGTTCCACAACGAGTTTGAGTCGTTTTACGACAAAGACATCATATGGTCTCCATGGAGCCCAGATTTCATGAACACAGTAACGCCACACGAACTGTTCGTGCAATGCACGTAGGACACCAGATTATAGGAAACGACCTGCCACCTGGTGTTTACCCACATGGTGGAGCCTTAAATGCCACAGCGTATAATGCGACAGTTCAATCTATACCAGCTTGTGCCCCCTCCCGACGACAAGATCTTGTAGCATGCCGTCCACTTGTTAGTCTAACTCCATCCGAGTAATATTTACATTTCATACCTACATCCGCTGTTCTAACATAAATCCTTCTCGAATGCAAGCAATCATGGGTGGGCCGACTTGTCGAGGACTGACAAACGATCCAGCATGAGTGGGTTAAGGCTTGGACGGAGACGACACACATCGAGATCCTACAGGAGCAGCGATCGTACGATGTACAGACATATCATTAGTACATTGAGTGGTACGTACCATGGTAGCGCACCAGACTCACTCGTCCTTCACCAAAGCGTCTGGAGCAGATCACACACCAGAAGAGATTCCGTCACTCATTCGATCGACACATCACTTCGCGGCGTGACGACACTGTAAAACACTGAGAACCTTTGCTCATTTCATTGATGATATTTGTACTGTTTGTTACTGAGCAAGTGGTGTTTGTCACTTAAGTTCGAGCGGCTGCAGCAGATCGCAAGCGCATCCGAGACCGCCATCCGCAACCCAGAGCACATCGTCTCGGGCTTCTGAGCACTATGAAGTACATCTTCGCGGAGTTGAAGAATATAATAAAGAACATGAGCCGTGGTCAGTCGAGAGACGATGTCCTACACGCTGTGCACCAAGTGGACCAACCGTGCTTACCTGCTAGGTAAGCATGGCCTAGTTAGACCAGCGGGCATCGTAGCGCTCACCGTCGGTCATCCGCGCTGCAGATCGGCGGGGAGGTAAGTTATGTACAAATTTATGTCATATTTTTTATTACGCCTTAGGTTGTGCTAACATCTTGTCATCTTCTAGTCGCACGTCTATCGAGATGCATCACTTTTGTCATCTGCACCCTATACTCAGACTGGCGCTACCCCTCAATCATCCGTACTGCATATCCAGGAGGTATGAGATGTTTAGTTTAGATCTTGAATATTTATTTCGCCTAACATCATTCCATCTTGCAGGCTTCAGTTGAGCGTGGGGGTGAAGGCCATCCGTCTACTGATGAGGATACGACCATCCCAGCTGTTGGAAATATGCCCTAGAGGCAATCATAGAGATGATTGTATTTCATTATGTTCATAACATATGATAATATGTTATCTTGTTCCTTGAATGAATCATCAATTATATAGATCAATGAGTATGTGACTTGTTGGTGAAACTCTTTATCTTATATGATATCGTTCTAAAAGTATCCCTAGTCGAATATCACTGATCGGAACACCAGTGACTCTACGACCAGTACATGTATTGATTGATGACCATGTTTCACCAGTCATGGATATAGAGATATCGAATCAATAATGTGGACACATGTTAGAGAACATAGTGTTGGATAAGACCCACCTTGAGACACTATTGAGATTGTTATGATTCTATGTGTCGTTAGTTGGTCTCAAGCAATGATGATGTATAATCCTTAGACTGAGATCGGCATGGTTTCCTACATGTGTAATAGCACTCTTAGGGGTTGCCAAACGCTACTCATGAATCGGTAGTTATAAAGGTAGCTTTGGGTATGCTATGAAACATGCGGTGGAATGTGACTGTCGGATATGGGATTTGCCCCTCCTAACATAACGGAGAGATATCTACGGGCCTCGTTGTGGTCGAATAAAGTAAGTGCATGGCCATGCCACTAGTGGTCGAAGTGTCGACCACATGAAGTTATTCGACACTTGATCGAAAGTATTGAGCAGTCCATGGATGACATATTATCTCACCGAGTTCAACCGGATGTCGTGAGGCAAAGGAGAATACACAAGCGGTCGTTCGGTTGCCAAAGGTCGTAGGCTGGTCGGTCGTATGGAGATACGACCTAGTCGAAGACTACTCGAACATTATCACCAATCGGTCGTAGAAGTTGCAAACAGTCGTAGTTAGATACTAATCGGGCGTGGGAGTTACGTCTTGGTTGTAATCGATTATGAGCTGATCGTGACTAAATGCGAGCTGGTCGTAAGTGATAAGGACACAGTCGTAGATCATATTGCATTAAGGTTCGTCAGATATATTCGTGTGTGTTGGAAATCGTGTCTTAGGTACCGTCGTGATCGGAAAGAGTTTCCAAGTCACAACCGATTACTCACGAACCTATAGGGTCACACACTTAAAGGGCTAGGATTTGACTTGGATTGTGATCCGAATTCTTATAGGCCACGAGTTCCTAATGGGCCTCCTGGTCGGGACCCATTATGGATGCCTATATATAGAGGGGCGGTGGCATGGGGGTGACGAGAGGATCAATCCTTTTGGAAGAAATCCCGAAACCCTAATAGCCACGCTCTCCTCAACCACGCCGCCGGCGCTAGCACTCCTGCGCGTGGTGTCCCCGCCCACGCGTGTGGATACCTTGGAGGTGCCGCGAAGCATCAACACTAGGACGATCGACGACTCACGACGACCTCAGGAGCTGGAGGAGAACTTGCGACGTTCGTCGGAGTAGGAGGAGAAGACGCGCAGCAAGTACGACTACGACTGCATCAACTCGCTACATCGACTCTACTTCCGCTACGAGTCGGCGCGTCTAGTGGTAATCTCGTGATCTATTACTTGCGGAGGTTCCTTGGTTGCGCGGTAAATTTTTTGTTTGTGCTATCGTAGCCTTGCCGCGATCAACACCGCCTCTGACCAGAAGCGAGACACGGCCGTGGTTTGGACCATGGCACCTAGGGCGCCCACCCCTGTCGTACGTTGAGCAGTACAGAGTACCGTACCAAGGGCAGAGCTCCTCCAGGGTCACTGGTACATCGCATGGTCAAGGCCAGAACTCCTCCGCACTAAGGGACTTGTAGACATCGTACCTGAGGGGCAGACGATCAGGGCGTGGATTTCTTGATTCCTTCATTAGTGACATGATTGTAGGTGGTAACCCGTTTGGTATGACGTTGGACAGACTCAGTTGGACCAGAGTTAGCTTGTTGATGCACCTCTGCCCACTCAACGGTCTCCATACCCCCTCCGAACCGATTCGCGCTCTCCAGACCGGTTAACGAATCCCACGAGACATGCTCAACACAAAACCAGGACGCGTACGTAGACGTAGACGTAGCAAGCAGAGAGTGGCTTAGACGAGTGAGCCATATTGTATCACGTATGTAATTGCAATGGATGGATGTTATGTGCTTTTGTCGCACTATATTTTATATGCATATTTTATATGTTATGTGTGTATTGTCGGAGTAGACTGGTTCCGGATTAACATAAAATCAGAAAACACTAAGGTTCACATGAAATCATGAAACCCCATATGGGTAGGAGAAATGTTGAAGAATCTAGACTCGCGCTATTATATGTTAATGGAGTTTTGGTTATTAATGACAAATCTAGTTATGAGACTAACACTCTTTTTGCTATATCTACTATTTAGTCTCAAATGGATAAAGAGGTAAAAATCAAATGAGGTATGCTTTCCTAATAACAAATCTTTATGAGACTAACATTTCTATTGTTATACAAATTGTTTAGTCTCAGCTTAGAGATAAAAAGAAAAAATCCAAACAGGTATGTTCATAATTGATAAATCTATTTGAGAGACTAACTCCTCTATATTGTCATATCTCATGTTTTAAGTCTCAGTTGGATTTAAAGATCAAAGAGGTATGCATTCGACATCATTTTATTATATCTTGTTGCATTCCTCGGACTCAAAATATAGGTTGAACTTCACCAAAAGGTTAACTTGAATATGTGCATATGTCTTTATTACACATTCGTGTATGCACACATTTAGGGGGAGTTCACTCTATATTTTGTGGTTTCATTAGTATTGATCCATGTTCTTTTGTCCACATATATTTAGGATCTTTACTTTGAAACATATCCTTGAATATATTTAACTTGTGTAGTTAATATATTCATGAGTATATGTAACTTGTGTAGTTTATATATATTCATATGAGCATATGAGACTTGCGTAGCTCATATATTCTTTAAGTATATATAACTTACGTGGTTTATATATACTCATACCAATTACATTCAATTATCTCAGAATTGTGTTTGGTTGTCATCAATTACCAAAGAGGGAAAGATTGTGGTATCTTGTCCCACCATTATTGGTTAATGGCATGTTGTGGTAATTAATGACAATCACCTTGTGGAACTAACATTTTTCTATGAGTTGGTGAAATAGGCTATGTTCCATGTGATTGAAGACTTCGGATGACGTCATGAGTTGATTGCCATCAAGTCAAGGATCGGGGAAATGGAAATCATCATATGTTGATGATGCTCGAGTCAAGATCTCGAAGTGAAGAGCTTGGAGCAAAGGATGCATCATGAGTAAATGCATATCAAGTTAAAGAAGAGATGATGATCATGAGTTGGTCGTCAAGTCAAGAAGAATCCATCATGTGTTGATGGAGGTCAAGTGAAGAGTGCATCATGAGTTGATGCATGTCAAGACTTGGGATGAAGGACGTCATCATATGTTGATGAGCATTAAGTCAATAACCCGGACTTGAAGAAAGGATGTGCGTCATCAAGCTTCAAGTGGTTGCGCAAGGCTAAGGTATGACTAGCTAGGGCTAAGGATTTGTTCCTAGTCTTTTACCGGTCTCGGTGTTTGGTTGAGAGACCGGATTGCTAGTATAGGTTGCCGTACTATTAAGAGGGGTCTTAATTAGTAACTTGAGTTAGTCATGTGTTGATAGCTCATTGTGTTTGCTCTAGCTCAACTTAACATGTTGCCTATATTTACGAATGCGTTTTGCAAATAGTTGTGGCTCATGGTTATTCCTTGTAGCATGTGACTTTAGTTTGCGAATGTGTTTTGCAAACGGTTTAAGTCCATGTACCTTATACCTTGTGGCGTTGATTATAAAAGTTGGCAAATGTGTTTTGCAACTTGTTAAGAATCTAGCTTTCATCTCTTGTGTACATGTTACATCAATTAGAAAATATGTTTTGCAAATTGAGTTGAAGCAAATGTGCAAAGTCTGTTCTCGATCTTGGTATTTGTTGGTGATCGACCGCCCTTGTCGTGATCGATCGGTGCTTATGATGCGACCGGTAGCATGTGTGCGGTCTGACCGGCCTCACGGTTAAACGTCGCGGTCAGCTTTTTCCAGAGAGCGACTTTCTTGGTTATCGACCGAGCGATCTGACCGATGTGTTACGGGCGGTCTGACCGACCTGCGGTAGTACCGGCCCTTAGAAAAGGTACTACCGGGGTGCGGTAGTACGGCGCGCAAACGGTACTACGGGTGCGGTAGTACCGAAATTTGTATGGCGATGCGTGTTTTGAAGAGATATTTTCTCGGTTTGATCGGTTGCTCGATCGAGCGATCGGCCGCCCCTCAGTGATCGATCGGTTTGGCGATCGACCGCCATTGGTTGGCGGTCGACCGATTGTGAGTCCAACGGCTAGTTTTATAGCCGTTGGCGCTTAGCGATCCGACCGCCATTAGTTAGCGATCGGACCGGTTTGTCGATTCTCTGAATCTTCTCTCAACGGCTAGTTTTTGTGTGTGGGTTATAAATACCCACCTTGGCTGTGTGAGAAGAGGATGCTGGTGCCCCATTGAGTTCCTTTGAGCTAAGAGCAAGCCCTCTACTCCCATTTGTGCATGTGTTGCACTTAGTGAGGTTTGAGAGGCAAATCCTTTTGCATGTGTTGCATTAGGTGGTGGATTTAGTATCCACGAGAGCTTTGACACTTGATTGGTTCAAGTGAAAGTTGGAGACTTGTTACTCTTGGTGTTTGCTGACACCTAGACGGCGTGGAGGTGTCGTGCGTCGGTGATCTTCTCAAGTGAAGCTTGTGAGAAGACCCGGGTGTTTGTGAGTGGCTTGGTGCTCGCCATCTCCGGAGTGGAGTAAGAGCAACCCTAGTGGAGCGAGGTGGTTGATACCTCGGAGGAAGGCTCAATTCGTGGAGCTGGCCCAATTGGTTTGGGTTTCCCTCAATGTGGATTAGGGGAGACCAGCAAGTCTCCGAGCACCACGGTAAAACATCGCCATATCATTTTGTGGTTTGCATTCTTGAGCTTTATCATATTGCAATTTATATTCATATAATTAAGTTGCTTATTTATTGTGTATGAATGCTTGCCATGCTATGTGCTATCTACATTGCTTAAATTGAATTGCGTACAAGTCTATGCTTGATTGATTATTATCAATAGACTTGTATTGTTGGTGCACTTAGTTGAGACTAGTGATTTTAGGTGTTAATTGTGCAAAACCGTATTTGTATTAACTTTCGCATTAGAAATCGGTTTTAGCGCATAGAAGTTATTAAAACGCCTATTCACCCCCCTCTAGTCGGCCTCCTCGATCTTACAAGTGGTATCAGAGCTTGGTCTCTCTTTTATTAGACTTAACCGTCTAGAGAGTAAAGGATGACGACTAGAGATTTTGTACACCTAGGTGAAGCACCTAAATTTGATGGCACAAATTATGCATATTGGAAAATCCGCATGTCATGTCATTTTAAGGCCATGGGCCTAAATATATGGTGGATTGTAGATGTTGGCTTTTCTCCTCCATTGAATAGCTTTGATCCAACAATTGAGGAAGAGAAATGCTTACATCTCGACGCTCAAGCAATTAACGCTTTATTTAGTGCTTTGAGTGTAGATGTGTTCAATGAAGTATGCGATCTCAAGAATGTACATGAGATGTGGACACAATTATATTGCCATTATGAAATGTCCACTTCCACAAGTGATGATTGCATATAAGAATGGATATCGGGAGAAGAATGCTCAACCTCTAGCTCCGACGATGATGAGACATCAACTCCATCCACTTCGCCTCATTGCTTTATGGCTAAAGGTAAAAATGAGGTAAATGACGATAATCCTACGTATGATGAGTTGATGGAAATGCTTGAAGAACTTAATGAGTACTTCGGAAAGGAGAAATCTAAATTCAAAGTTTTGAAGAAAGAGTTTGTCTCACTTCAAAATGATTATGATGTTCTAAAAGAGGAACATGAAATTCTCCTCCTAAATGAGCTCACTAAGTCTAAAGTGGATATAGGCATAACATGTGATTTATTAAATAATATGCCATGTGTAGTTGCTAACCCTTGCATTACATCTAAGGTTAGCATATCCACATCTTGTGATGATTTAATTGATATGCCTTGTAGCACTTGTGAAAATGCTTCTATTTCCTCTGTGCTTATTGAAACTAATCTTGTAGAGGAAAACAAAAGGCTCAAGGCCCAAGTCGCAAATTTGAAAAATGACTTGGATAGAAGTCACAAAGGGAATGCCACTCTTGATGATATCTTGAGCAAGCAACAAAGCTCAAATGACAAGAGTGGAATCGGCTTCACTCCCAAGAAAAGGGAAAATAGCAAGATGAGACACAATCAAAGACACAACAAGAACATCAAGTGCTTTGATTGTCATCAAAAGGGTCACCTCTCCTCCAAATGCCCTAATAAGGAAGATTATCAAAGAGGACTTGGTTTCATCGCTAAGAAGAAGGTGAAGAGCATCCCAAAGCAAAAAAGAAAGAAATACTCGAATATCAAATGCTTTGGATGTTTTGAGAAGGGTCACATCGCCTCCGTGTGCCCTAACAAAAATGGTCACATTGCCTCCGTGTGTCCAATCGAGCTAAATGACAAGCAGTTGTCATTAAAGAAGAGGCAAGCCGGAAATGAGCAAGATAAGAAGACATCAAAGGGAAGCAAATGCCCTACTTGCTACAATTGCCGGGAAAAAGGATATTTTAGTAAGGAATGTCTTAAAGGTATCACTCCTAAGCCAACTATCTATAATGATCATTATATGGTTAGGAAGGATATAAATGGCAATGTGTTTGCTAGGAATATTAGTTTACATAAAACTAATGCTAGGGCCATTTGGGTGCCCAAAAGTATTGTGACTAACATTTATGGACCCAACCATGTATTGGGTACCAAATGCGCTTAAATGTTTAATAGGTACTTGGAGATGCATTGGAGGTTTGGCTCACACATGAAGAGGTGGAATTCACCATATGCAAAATTGGAGTCAAACTTGAGGATAATGATATCATATCATAAGCCAATGCTAATTCGGTAACAAGTACTTACATTGAAGTATCTAGACATTTACCTTGTGTAGGTTGCATTTCATGAAAATCTTAAAAGGGTTGTTCTTGCTCTCATGCTTAATCTTGTTTATTAAAATCTTGAGCAAGTTGGTTGTGGCACATTAAGGGGAAGTGCTAAATCATTTACATGTATATCACGTCCCAAAGTGTGCCCAAATTAATTAAGTACTAGTAATGTTTTTCAAAATGGGCCATTTAGTCAAAAGTCAAAAATTTGAAATTATTAATATATCTTTTGAAAAACTAATTGCAAAATGTATATGAATACATTTCAAATGTTTACAAATGGTCTTGTTTGAAGAAAAACCTATTTTAAGTGAAAATGAGTTCCTATCCAAAATTGTAGATCATAGAATCTTGTTTTTGACCTAAACTAGATTTTTGTGTAAAATCTATTCTAAAAGGAATTTGACCATCGTCTCAAAAAGAAAATCCTAGAGTTGGCTATTCTAAACATTTTTGGTATTCATATGATCTCCAAAAGACCAACTCATCAAAAGTTATTTGATTTAGAAACCCGTCCAAAATACCGGCTTGACCTAAGTGGTCACCTTCTAGCACTTAAGTGAGTTTAGCCATTTGAGCCTAAATTTTTCATATGAATAGGTCCATGATGGTATTTATGACTCATACATGCAATTGGATGCTATAGATTTCATCAAATGCTCAATTTGGCTCTTTTTGTGGAAGTTCTCGAAAATACGATTTCATTTGCGAAAACTAAAACTTAATTTATAAAAATTATTTGAGGATTGGATTTTAAAGGGCTATATAAGTTGGAAATGCTCCAAATATATTTGTTTGATTGATTGTGTGAAAATTTGGAGCAAATTACAACAAATTCAATCTTTTCTCAAATCGATCTCGAACGTTTGTCGGTTTGATCGTGGACGTCGGCCAGGCCCTCCAGCGTGATCATTGCTGGTATCGATCGAACGCGTGCCATGGTGATCGACCGATTTTGCGTGAAGTGCCATTTATTTCCTTCCGAACTGTTGTCTTCTCACTTCACTCAAAACCAAAAATCCTTCTTCTCTGTTGCTCCCGGCCGCCTCTCACCTCTCTAGCCCGGATCTTCCTCTCCGGCCGATGCTTTTGTGGATGGAGGTAACTCAAATCTTGTCCTTCATCTCCTCTCTCCATTCCACAGTTTAATTTGAGTTTTAAGTCACTTAATCTCAAATGCCATTAAACCCTAGGTGGAGGTGTTCTGTTGAAATCCGGCTATTTGTTTCCAAATAGCTTCAAGAAACTTTACCCCTTGATTCTCCTCTCCATCCATAGCCGGTAAATCTCTTTCTCTACTTGCAAATTGATTCACATTGTGATTTGCCTCACTATCTAGGGTTTGACTTGAATGTTCCCAATTTCATTCAATGTGATGGCAAATTTTTGACCTGCAAGTAGATGAGGTTTAGGTTAACTAATACTCACTATGCCATTGAACAAGAATCGCAAATTTTGGGTTCCCCAAAATCGATCAGTCATTTGTCACCGCGGTCTAGCTAAGACGGTATATTAACGATCGGCCGTTATCTTGGCGGTTCAACCGGTAATACCAGCGGTCCGACCGCCTGTGACAGAGGAAAATGGAAATGACATTCTGAAATATTAGTTAATTTACTCCTTAAATCCCTTTGATATTCATTGCTATCTTTTCTCAGCAACAATGCTGCTCAAGAGGACTGCGGCTCGCTCTGCACCTCCTTCCTCCTCAAAAGAGTTAAGTGAAGATGAAAACATGGAAGATGTATAGGAAGAAGTAGGAGAAGAGGAAGAAAATGCAAGTGATGACAGCAACAGCGACAATAACAGCAACAGTGACAATGATTATGAGGATGAGGATGATGATGAGAATGAAGACATTGCTCCTGATCAAAGTCAATTTATTGGACTTGATGTGTCAACTATCAAAAGTGAACAATATACAATTCTGAGGCACATTAATCAGTTTAGATTTCCTAGAGATGCCACCTTGGGTATGTTCCACACCCTATTTCAACAGCATGTCTATCAAATCATCTATGCCAAGAAGAAATTTGCAAATCATCGCTTTGTGAAGTGGAGCTACATTGGCAAGAATCCAGTTTATAATGGTTTGCTTAGATTGTTTAGAGCTGTGAGATTGGAATCTTTGGTTTCTTTAAAGTGCAACTTTCATGCAAAGGCCATCAGACAGTTTTATGCTACAGTCTATGTTTTCCTGATCATGACTACCTTGAATGGATGACTGGAAATCAAAGATTAGAAGCTACCAAAGATGATTTCATAAGTGCCCTGAGTTTAGGAGATTCGAGTGGTTTAAAGGTACATCTTCAGGAATCTCTTGACCTCACTCAGGTAGATGAATTTTATGATCAAGTAAATCAGTTTGTGCGTGGAAGAGTAACTGGACTTCTTCCCTTGCCTAGTGTGATTAACAGAATCATGAGAGCATCATTCTTTCCTAGGAGTGGGAATAATGATGAGATACATGGGCGTGCCTGGAATGTGATCAAACATATTATGGATGGCACAAGGTTTGATGTGATGGATTTGATCATCAGAGAGATTGCCACTTCCAAGGGAGATAAGACAAAAAGCATTTATTTTGCTCCCTATATTATGAAGCTCATTCAGGGCAAGATTGATTTTGACCAGGACTGTGACATGGAGCATAAGGAGTATAAGCCTAGAGATGCTCCCCCTCCTCAGGTGCCTCCTCCATCTCCTCTTCAGCATCAAGGACAGGGATCGTCTTCTCAGGGACATCCAGGACAGCAGGGTCCTCAGGAGCAGGATGCAGTTCTGGCAGCTCTCTTGCGCCTTCAGACGAGCATGGATGCTAGGTTTGATCGCATGGATGCAAGAAATGATCAGATGCATGTAGAGACTAGAGCTAGGTTGGATACTTTAGACTTGAGGGTCAGTCGTATGGATGAGAGACTCACTGAGTATCAGCAGCAGCGAGTACCAGTTGTTTATCAGTGGTTTGGGAGTCGTCGACATACCCCTTCAGGTGTTCAGCAGGGCGATCTTCCATCCACATCAGTTGCTGCCCCTCCATCTTCGACAGATGCTCCTCCTTCCTAGCTTTTATCTTTTCATATGTAGGTTGATAGCCTTGTATTGTGGGATAAGCTTTTTATTATTATCTTTTGTTATCTTGTGTGAGCTTATTGAACTCTGTGGTGATCTTAATTGCAGTCAGACTCGTTGGTTGTGTGAATGATAATGTTATGGATTTTGTTTATTATCCCTGTCTGAGTTATGTTATTGATTGAACCTTTATTGTTGTTGCATGAGTATTCATTTCTTGATTATCAATTGTCATGCTTCATTGGATTCTTTGTTTAGAGAAAACTCCGTCAAAATTTCGTAAAATCTTTTTGTGCATGTATTCCTTTCAGATCTTAAATGCACATGTTTAGGGGGAGTTTTATCTCTGTTGGTTCTTGGCTGTAGAAAATTTCAAAAGTCTCTAAAGAACCCTATCCTGTCTTTAAAAAGGGAAAATGTTTAATTGATCTAAATAAAATGATTTCTCTTGCCAAGCTCTTTGTTATGCAAAATCTTTTATTAGGCTTAAGGTTGACTTGAGTTTTTGGTGATTAATGCCAAAAGGGGGAGAAAATTGGATCAATATCTTTCCACATTTGGTTGTGTATCAAATATTATACATGTCTACTTCATATGCTTAATGAATACATTATATGCATGGTTTACATTTCAATAGCTTAAATACTCAATATATGTTGATAATATCCAAATGTTGCTATTGATAAAGGATTTATCATCAATTACCAAAAAGGGGGAGATTGAAGAATCTAGACTCGCGCCATTATATGTTAATGGAGTTTTAGTTATTAATGACAAATCTAGTTATGAGACTAACACTCTTTTTGCTATATCTACTATTTAGTCTCAAATGGATAAAGAGGTAAAAATCAAATGAGGTATGCTTTCCTAATAACAAATCTTTATGAGACTAACATTTCTATTGTTATACAAATTGTTTAGTCTCAGCTTAGAGATAAAAAGAAAAAATCCAAACAGGTATGTTCATAATTGATAAATCTATTTGAGAGACTAAGTCCTCTATATTGTCATATCTCATGTTTTAAGTCTCAGTTGGATTTAAAGATCAAAGAGGTATGCATTCGACATCATTTTATTATATCTTGTTGCATTCCTCGGACTCAAAATATAGGTTGAACTTCACCAAAAGGTTAACTTGAATATGTACATATGTCTTTATTACACATTCGTGTATGCACACATTTAGGGGGAGTTCACTCTATATTTTGTGGTTTCATTAGTATTGATCCATGTTCTTTTGTCCACATATATTTAGGATCTTTACTTTGAAACATATCCTTGAATATATTTAACTTGTGTAGTTAATATATTCATGAGTATATGTAACTTGTGTAGTTTATATATATTCATATGAGCATATGAGACTTGCGTAGCTCATATATTCTTTAAGTATATATAACTTACGTGGTTTATATATACTCATACCAATTACATTCAATTATCTGTAATTGTGTTTGGTTGTCATCAATTACCAAAGAGGGAAAGATTGTGGTATCTTGTCCCACCATTATTGGTTAATGGCATGTTGTGGTAATTAATGACAATCACCTTGTGGAACTAACATTTTTCTATGAGTTGGTGAAATAGGCTATGTTCCATGTGATTGAAGACTTCGGATGACGTCATGAGTTGATTGCCATCAAGTCAAGGATCGGGGAAATGGAAATCATCATATGTTGATGATGCTCGAGTCAAGATCTCGAAGTGAAGAGCTTGGAGCAAAGGATGTATCATGAGTAAATGCATATCAAGTTAAAGAAGAGATGATGATCATGAGTTGGTCGTCAAGTCAAGAAGAATCCATCATGTGTTGATGGAGGTCAAGTGAAGAGTGCATCATGAGTTGGGATGAAGGACGTCATCATATGTTGATGAGCATTAAGTCAATAACCCGGACTTGAAGAAAGGATGTGCGTCATCAAGCTTCAAGTGGTTGCGCAAGGCTAAGGTATGACTAGCTAGGGCTAAGGATTTGTTCCTAGTCTTTTACCGGTCTCGGTGTTTGGTTGAGAGACCGGATTGCTAGTATAGGTTGCTGTACTATTAAGAGGGGTCTTAATTAGTAACTTGAGTTAGTCATGTGTTGATAGCTCATTGTGTTTGCTCTAGCTCAACTTAACATGTTGCCTATATTTACGAATGCGTTTTGCAAATAGTTGTGGCTCATGGTTATTCCTTGTAGCATGTGACTTTAGTTTGCGAATGTGTTTTGTAAACGGTTTAAGTCCATGTACCTTATACCTTGTGGCGTTGATTCTAAAAGTTGGCAAATGTGTTTTGCAACTTGTTAAGAATCTAGCTTTCATCTCTTGTGTACATGTTGCATCAATTGGCAAATATATTTTGCGAGTTGAAGAAAATGTGCGAATCTGTTTCTCGATCTTGGTATTTGTTGGCCGACCGCCTTGTCGTGATCGATCGGTGCTATGGTCGGCCGGCAACATGTGTCTTGATCGGCCGGCCTCGCGGTTAAACGTCGCGGTCAGCTTTTTCCAGAGAGCGACTTTCTTGGTTATGGACTGAGCGGTCTGATCGACGTGTTACGGGTGGTCTGACCGACCTGTGGTAGTACCGGCCCTTAGAAAAGGTACTACCGGAGTGCGGTAGTACCGGGCGCTTGAAACGGTACTACCGGAGTGCGGTAGTACCGAAATTTGTATGGCGGTACGTGTTTTCAGAAGAGATGTTTTCTGGTTTGATCGGTTGCTCAGTCGAGCGGTCTGACCGGCCCCCTCTGGTGGTCTGACCGGTTTGAGCGGTCTGACCGGCCGTTGGTTGGCGGTCTGACCGATTGTGAGTCCAACGGCTAGTTTTATAGCCGTTGGCGCTTGGGCGGTCCGACCAGCCATTAGTTGGCGGTCAGACCGGTTTTGTCCAGATTCTCTGGAATCTTCTCACAACGGCTAGTTTTTGTGTGTGGGCTATAAATACCCACCTTGGCTGTGTGAGGAGAGGATGCTGGTGCCCCATTGAGTTCCTTTGAGCTAAGAGCAAGCCCTCTACTCCCATTTGTGCATGTGTTGCACTTAGTGAGGTTTGAGAGGCAAATCCTTTTGCATGTGTTGCATTAGGTGGTGGATTTAGTATCCACGAGAGCTTTGACACTTGATTTGTTCAAGTGAAAGTTGGAGACTTGTTACTCTTGGTGTTTGCCGACACCTAGACGGCGTGGAGGCGTCGTGCGTCGGTGATCATCTCAAGTGAAGCTTGTGAGAAGACCCGGGTGTTTGTGAGTGGCTTGGTGCTCGCCATCTCCGGAGTGGAGTAAGAGCAACCCTAGTGGAGCGAGGTGGTTGATACCTCGGAGGAAGGCTCAATTTGTGGAGCTGGCCCAATTGGTTTGGGTTTCCCTCAACGTGGATTAGGGGAGACCGGCAAATCTCCGAGCACCACGGTAAAACATCGCCGTATCATCTTGTGGTTTGCATTCTTGAGCTTTACCATATTGCAATTTACATTCATATAATTAAGATGCTTATTTATTGTGTATGAATGCTTGCCATGCTATGTGCTATCTACATTGCTTAAATTGAATTGCGTACAAGTCTATGCTTGATTGATTATTATCAATAGACTTGTATTGTTGGTGCACTTAGTTGAGACTGGTGATTTTAGGTGTTAATTGTGCAAAACTGTATTTGTATTAACTTTCGCATTAGAAATTGGTTTTAGCGCATAGAAGTTATTAAAACACCTATTCACCCCCCCTCTAGTCGGCCTTCTCGATCTTACAAATGTCAGTTTCGAAATTTCATGTGAAGTTACAATCTAAAATTTGAAAAATAAATTTGACAAAATTTCGGAATACACATTGTAATTTGCGAATTAAATGTTGCGCGTGGTTTGGTTACATGCATTACAAATGACAGCAAGCAGGACTAAACAAACCGGAAAACACGTAAGATACACGTGCGGCTTTTTTGGATTCGAAAAAATAAGGATCGAAATTAGTCTTCGCAATGCATCGCCCCTTCCCTTGTCTTGAGACTGCCTACGTTAGCGGCGAGTGTCAAAGTCATCCATGTTCTGCGAGACGGGCTGGACGATTGTATGATGTTAGTAGAACGGAAGGCCAAATACATAATCAGGATGCACATTGTATGTAACTCACCTCTTCGATTTGGAGTGCGCTTAGGCGACTGGAAACTCTACAATGACCACCGGTCTCAGTAGCAGGAGCCTTCCTCTTGTCTCCGGACTTCTCACATCGGCGGCGAGTGTAGAAGTTATCCATGTTTTGCGAGATAGGCTGGACAATTGTATGATGTTAGCAGAACGAAAGGCTAAATACATAATCATGGATGCAAATTGTACATAACTCACATATTCAATTTGGAGTGTGCACGAGCGATTGGAAATGCTACGACGGCTGCCGGTCTCAGTAGTAGGAGCCTTACCCTTGTCCGTCACGTGATGTGCCCGGTCGTACTCAGCTTCCTGTCTGGGGGTCCTCCACCACCAACCAGCTGTCCTGGGCTCCTCTGGTGCCTTTTCAATAGGGTCCGGTATGTATGATTTCCATTGCTAGAAGGTTCCGGCTCGCATCTTGTAGTTCAACATATACTTCTGCTAGATAAACGCCCTATCATACATCTCCGAGTTGTCGGTCCATTGGAAGAAGTTGCAACGTATCTCGGGCTGCTATTATGCGTGGATGAAGTTAGGATTTTGTGGAATGCAACGTAAGGTGTGAAAAATCGATGTAAGCGTAAGATTCTCTTACGAGGACGTTCTCGCACGTGTAGTTTGCCCAGGCGGTGGTGGCTGGGTGTGTGGACTGAATGATCTTCGCTGGTTTGTTGCACACATATTGAGGGGGTGGAAACTCTGGTGGTACGACACATCCTTCATAGAAAAACTAGGTAGGGTTTAGCCCGATTGGCAAGCTACTTGCGCTTCGCAGTACCTTCGCATAAAAGTTCGACGATGAGTCCGACATATTCAAGGCTGACCTAATGTTTTGCTGTTGCGCATAGAACAAGGATGAGTCAGTTCAGAACAAATATAATGTCGAGATATGTATGCGTTCAGAAAGAATGGCGTACAGAAATGCACAAATGTCAGCAGACTACCCGTTTAAATGAAATGATGGCCCCCGTACAGGCAAATAGTACAATAAATTACAACACAGAATGACGATTAGACGAGCTCAGTCTGTTGGGGGCAATCTTTCATGGAGTGCCCAAGGGTCTTGCATATCCTGCACTTCGTCGCGTGGCTCAGTCCCCCACACTGGTTGTTATCCATGTCGTTCTGGAAGCACCGCGTCTGTCGTTGTCCCTTCCCAGATGACTTCAAGGTCTTGTTTGGGCCTCATTTCACCCTGTCCAGCCAAAGATCCCTATAGTTCATGTCCACACCATACGAGTGAAACTCTGCACTCTATGTACCAAAAAGATGTTGCATGTCATAGTACTTAGAGATATATATGGTATAGACATTTTCCTGAGTTGCGCACACATCTTGTACACTTGCGAACATTTGTGCAGGAGCTTCGGCTTGTCGCAGGTGCATGGAGCCACATTATCCAGGGTGCATGCAAGTTTCCTCCCCCATGGGCATGACTGTTGACATATTTTTTGCCTCGCCTGATCTCGTACTTCCTCCTAAGGCCATCGATCACCCAGATATCGTGCATGCAGGCCTTCTGTATCTTCTTGTCTATATACCTCTGTATGTTCTCAGACTACTGCTTCTCTTCTTCCAACTATCGCCTCGTTGCGGTGGCTCTATTCATGAAGTAACCGACCGTGTGAGTCCAGGTCTCCTCAACGATCGTGGTAATAGGGAGGCACCACACACCTTTCAACACGCTGTTGTACACATTGAACATGTTGGTCGTCATAATTCCGTACCTCGTACCATCTATGTCATAGAGCAGGGACTATTTCTCCAACTCAGGAGCATGGAGATTAATCCACTGCGTGAAACTTATGGTGCTCCTGGATTGCCCGCTCACGCCCTGCTGTCCCTCCTATGCCTCTGGAGGGGACTCCCTTGTATGCCTCGTAGTCCGATGTTCGAGGTCTGTCTAGATCGAGTCAAACTTTCGCTTTTGGTTTTGCATGCACAACGCCTTGAATGTCTTAATTAGTTCCTTACTACGGAGCCGCGTGAAGAAGTTCGATTTAAGATGTCTCATGCACCACCGGGTTTTCACGTTGTTCGACTGGTAAGGGGGTTCCATCTCATTCTCCATGGTGTTCAGAACCGACAACAACCCAGCCTTGTAGTCTGTGATAAGGCATACATTGAGTTAGTTTCCCACAACCGTCCGCTTCACGTTCACTAAGAACCACAACCAACTGGATGTGTTCTCATTTCTATGATGGCAAAAGGATCCGGGAGAAGCTGGTCATTCATGTCGGCCGCTACCGTAGTGAGAATGGTGCCCTTGTACCTCCCCGTGAGGAAAGTGTCATCCATCATGAGCACTGGACGACGGAACTTGAAGCCCTCTATGCCCTGGGCGAAAACCCAGAACACCTGGTCCAATATGAAGCGGTTAGGGCCTCCATCAGGATATTCACTATCAACTTTGTTTCTGTACGTGTTGGGGTTTCCTTTGGTAATCTAGTGAAGCATTCTCGACACAAGGATGTACACGTCTTCGTATATCCCGTACATGGACTCGATAACCTTCTGCTTGGCTCGTCAGACCTTGCTATAGCTAACTGGATAACCAACCAGATTGACGACTTTTGATAGCAACATCATGGGGGAAACGAACACATCCTCCGCAACTAGGTGGCCGATGAGGCTTGCCACATATGCGAAAGTCATATTCCGATGTTGCCGCAGCGGCTCGCAAGTGTGGTCGGTCACTACCTTGACCGTGAAGACCTAGCCGAAGAACTTTGCTCGGTGAGCGTTGACCTTGCTAGGGCAGTCTTCCACTAGGCACTTCACTACGTAATGTCCTGGGCTAGATCGGTACACATGGCTGATGGACAAGGCGTACCATACTATAGCTTGTTGCACGACTACCTTGCTAGGAAAATACTTCACAACTAAGAGGGTGTTAGCATCAAACCCCCACTGGGACCCTTCTTCTTGCGGTAGTATGAGAGACCGCACTACGATATCCTCAAGTCTGGATGCCACATAAGGCACCTTCGATGACACAATTCCGCCGGTTGGACCACCACCCTGTGGTGTGTCCTCCTAGCTACCATCTGAGCCTGGGTCGGCGTCCTCGTTGGATTCCAACCCGAGAGGCTGGTATGATAAATACTCATGGCAGTCAATGCGGGCCAACCACCATAGTCCAGCTGTAACATCCCATTTTTCTGAGTTTAAAAAGCTTTTAATAGTTAGTAGGGAGAAAATTCACCAGTTGGATTTATTTGAATTTAAATTCAAAAGCTTAATATTGGACTTTACAAACAAAAACCTTTAATGTGAATAATCCCAACATGAACAATAGTCAAAACTATTTTATTTGGGTTCTATGTGCTCAGATATATTTTCTAGATTTTTCTAGAATTTTTCCGAGTTCATTTGCTATTTTCTATTGCTTATTTGAATTTCTAGTATTTTCTAAAATAGAAAAGCTATTTAAAATCTCAGTTAATCCTTCGGGCCAAATTCCAAAACCCCGTCCGCTTCTCCTCATGCCAAATTTCCAAATCCCGCGAGGCCCAGCTCCCACGCGCGCGCCGCCTCCAACTGACATGCGGGCCCCGCATGTCAGTCTCTCTGCCTCTTCTCTTTCCTTCCGAGCGCCCTGCTTGTTCTCCACCGTTCGATCAAGGATGGACGGTTGGATGTGCACGATCGATTCGGCCGCCCAACATCCCATCGATGTGAGCCGTTCGATCTCGGACGGACGGCCGATCTCTGCGTCGCTTTCGTGGCGTGTCGTTTCACACGCGCCCGCGCCGAGCCACCGTCGCCGACAGGTGGGCCCCGACCGCCACATCATCGTCGTCTCCAACGCGGACTCTACCTTTCGCGTGATTTCTCCGCCGTCGCGCCGTGTCCTTCGTGGACTCGCCTCCCGGGGCTATTTAAGGCCCCGAGGACCCTCGTATCCCGCACCCCGAGCCTCGCCGCCTCTGAAAACCCTAGCCGCCACGAGTTCAACGCCGCCAGAAACCCTAGGCGCCGCCTTCGTCTTCATCTCCGGCTGAGGAACCCTGCCGCCACCGCCGCTGTTCCAGCCTTCCTCGTCGCCACCGGACCCCACCTTCGGGATCGCCGTGTCGCCCGCACCTCGGCACCGCCCTCATCTTCGCCGGAGGACCCCTCCAACGTCGTTGCCGTCGAGCCCGAGCCTCAACCTCCGCTTCGAGCTCGCCGCCGACCACCTCCATCGCCCCCGACCACCCGGAGTTGCACCCAGAGGTTTGCAATAGCGAGAGCTACACGCCGGTACCACTCACCGCCGGTGGATCGCCGCCGTTCGCCGTTGTCATCGGTTTCCGAGAGCCGCCGCTCCTGTTGTCGTCCACATCGCTGCCACCTCGCCGCCATGTCAGCATCACCGCCTACGTGTCGCGTGCGTGGCGCCCAGTCGTCGTCCACGTGCACGCGTGCGTGGCCAGTCCATCCGTTCCAGATCAACAGGCTCGGTAGACCTAGTCTACCGTGAGCCTTGAGACTGACATGTGGGTCCCACATGTCAGTGAATTCTTTTATTTATCTTTTTTCCAAAATTCTGAGGGCTGACGTCAGCATTGCGCAATAATCCGTTTTTTCTGTTAGAAATAATTCAGAAATTCCAGAAAATCCAAATTAGGGTTTCTTTTGGATTTAAAACTTCCAGAGGCCATAACTTTTGCATCCTAACTCCGATTGAGCCCATTCAAATTTCTAAATTAATCTAAATTCGAGCTGTATTTATCTGAGATTTTTATTTAATTTTTGGAGTTTGTTTGCCTTTGTTATTTATTTGTTTTGTTTGTTTGTGTCTCGTTTGCGAGTAGACGTCGATTCGTTGGGGAATTTTGTGGAAGAAGGAGCACCCCAAGATCAAGACCAGTACATAGACTTTTTCCAAGGCAAGTCATACCTTTGATCATCTTGAACCCAGTTTTCAAATTACTTTGTGTTAAAGTATTGCATTCTATCTTTAATTATTTATTTAAATGCTTTGGGCATAGTTATTATCCAAATTTGTTATCACACCTTGGCCTTGTATGTCATATTTCCTTGTCACCCTAGATTGGTTTATTAGTTGGTAATATTATAGCACCAACGTGGGTTGGTTAGATGCGAGTACAATTGCTTAGCCATGCTACGAGTCTCACATCTCATGAAAGTTGCAAATATTAACTATGACTAAGTGACTATGGAACTTCGTGTAAAACTGTGTGCTATGTGTTATTACTTCGTGATGGCATGTGTTGCACTAAAACCAACTGGGTGGTAAAGGATTTAGACTAAGACAAGTGGTGGAAACTGTGTGATATGGTGGACTATGTGATGGGAATGATAATCTTTGTGATCTAGTTAGAAAATGAAAGTCTTGCCTTGGTCAATTAAGGACTTAACTTTGTGCGCCATTGAACTGAGCCTTACTATACGACCACATGCCTGGTATGGGACGGACTTAACTTAGTAGGTTATGGATTCTTGGCATTGATTACTCAGGCTGTAGGTTAGGCTATGGGTGGAGGTGTGTACTACAAGATAGTCGCCTCACGGGGCGGTTCGCCGTGTCCCTGTCCAACGATGTGTGTTATGCCAAAACGCTTCGTTTGGGTTGACATAGCGGTTTGTAAGCACATCGGGAGTGTCAATGTTGAGATAAAGTTTCTGAACCGTTTTGTTATGATTAGTGCTTGCTACACTAGTTGTATCTTGTGGGTAAAGTGTACAACCTCTGCAGAGTGTTAAATCAATCTATTCGAATAGCCGCGTCCGCGGTCATGGACATGCTCGGGGATTTCACACGAGGGGTAGTTTTCATAAAATGTTTGGGATGGGAGCTGTGTGACCTCAATCATATGGCTATGTGAAACAACCTGTTTAGCTGTGTGTCTTTGTGAAAACAACTGTTAAATTAATATTGCCTATTTGTTTTGAATTACGCTTGCAATCTATTATTCGTATTCAATTGCAAATATTGCTTTTATGCAAAAGAACCACAAAAGCCTTTTCTTTGGAATAAGTCTGCATCTATACATTGCATTTCTGTGGTATGATTTGCGAGTACGGTTGTGTACTCACGCTTGTTGTAAAACTTGCGCCCAAACCTACAGAAGAGGAGGAGTCTACGCCTACTTTCGAGGAGGAGTTCGCCGAAGGTTGTTGATCGTTAAGGTCTGGATCCTAGTCGGTTGCCTGTGGTGAATTGGTGGGATCTACGTTGGAGTTATTTCCGTTCCGCTGTTGTCTTATTCTCTGTTAGCCCTGCGTGGCTTAATAAGTGTAAACTCGACCACAAGGTCAAAACCCTTATTTGTTATTCAAACTAATCATTTACTTTATTTATCGCTTGTGTGGATCGATATTTACCTATGTTAACCCTGTGTGCACTAGCGTGATCCTGGACTAGTGCAAGATACAGAGGGTTCCGAAATCGTACTGCGGGTCCCGACAGAGGTGGTATCAGAGCCATACTGACTGTAGGTCTTGACCTTAGTTAGATTGGCCGTCTTTAGAGTGTCCAAACTATTTTCTAAAAAGAAAAATTAACTTGCAAGGTTAATTAATTGCTTAACTCTCCTCATATCTCTCTCGCCTCAACTTTTGCTATAATCATTTCTCTCCCCGCTGTTTTAAAGTTGCTCTTACCCTGTTCGTCTGTCTTGACAGATGCCTCGTCTTCAGAGCTATGGTGAGCGCACTGGAGGGTATGCCGCCGAGCTTTGGAAGTTGCTTCAGGTTCTTGGAGGTTTCGATCGTCCACTGTATGTCGGCAACAACTGGACAGTGAATGGACAAAACCGTGGAGTGATATGCCGCCTGACGATCTACGCCAGGAGGAACGACAAGGCGAGCCAACCATCGCACGTCTCTGTGAGGAAGATCACTTGGCTGGAAGGTATCCAGGAGTTGTCGTGCTTGGCCATGCTGCGTATCTGCAACATCTACGCACGGAGCTTCAAGACACCGTCTTCTGTTACCACCCCAGAGCTGCAGCCGTGAACTTGCCAGCACGCTACCCGTCCACAGAAGGAGAGAGCAACGCTACAGTGGTGCACCTCGCCCAGTTTGTGGTCGCCCAGGAGGAAACCTTGGAGAGGACTATCACGGAGTTGGATCATGTCTATGAGGCTTTGCAGAGAGCTGAAGAGAAGGTCGCCACTCTGCAAGAGATTCTCTACGACCAAGTTCCCAAAGAAGAGGAAGACCCCGAAGAGGATCCTGAAGAAGATCCAGAGGAAGGCCCGGTGGAGCCAGAAGAAGATGCAGAGCCAGAGGAGCCACCAACGATTGCGCCGGAGCGCATGTTCTGCCGCACCGATTCGGCATCGGATCGGTTGCCAAGATGCCGGCTCACTTCCGAGTCTCATACCGCGAGACCACCGCGGTTGTGGAGGCTTTCTCGAGTAGTTGGTCTTAGTTTCGCTTTTGAGCTTAGCGATTTGAGCTTAGTAAGTCGCCCTTTAGACGGCGGTTTGTGTGCTTAGGTCGTTGTTTCTTTTGTGTGCAGTATGAGTGCAAAGGCCCTTAGGCATTTGTCACACCATGCTAAGACCCTAAGTAATAAAGGTATTTCATTCGAGTTTCTTGAGTCTGTGTTTTGTTGGGTTTAACTCGCCTCGCTAGTTCTCAACTTATCTTGTGCTTGCTACCTTATCTAACCCATGGAGCTTAGCGGATGGTTCAAACTCGTCAGACTGCCGCAAGTGGTTCCGGCACCCCAGCACCAAGAAGCAATGAGCAACCAGCCGCAGGAGCAGTTCCGCCACAAGCACCCCCGACTGACTTGCAAAAGTTTGGAGCTTTCATGGCAGCACAAACTCAGCTGATGAATATCATGATGAATCAGATGCAAGCTATGAACAACCAGGTCAACAACAACAACAATCAACAGCATGGAGCCCCAACTGCTCATGGTCACCATGGACCATCTAAACTTGCGGAGTTTATGAGAACCCGTCCACCAACATTCTCTGGACACGTATCCCCAGTAGAAGCAGATGATTGGCTCAGGGTTATTGAGAGAAGGTCGCGATCACCCAAAGGCAATGACCGTGAAAAGGTTCTGTATGCCACTCACGAGATGGAGGGCATAGCCGCTGAATGGTGGGAGAACTTCTGTGCCGCTCATGAGACGCCACAGATATCACATGGGAGGAATTTTCGCGAAGATTTCGCGATATCATGTACCGTAAGGCATTATCGATCTGAAGAAGGATGAGTTCCGCGCCCTCAAGCAAGGAGCTATGTCAGTGTCAGACTATCTCAACAAGTTTTCTCAGCTAGCTCGCTATGCAGCAAAAGATGTAGCCACGGACAAGGCTCATCAGAGTTGTTTTCTGAAGGGGCTAAACACTGGACTGCAAGTCAGTCTAATTGCCCATACTTTTCCTGATTTTCAAGAGCTGGTCAACAAAGCCTTTGTTCTAGAGGACAAACGGAAGGAACTGGAAGATAACCGCAAACGCCAGATGGCCCAGCAAGGAAACCATCAATCACAGCAAAGGGCTAGAACAGTTTCATTGCAGTTCAACCGGTTTCCACCCCAGACTTCGTTCAGAGCACCTGCACTAACTTCAACACCCCGTCCAGCTGCCCAGAACTTCCGCAACCCTGCACCTGTCAACCCCAATCCAGGGAGCAACCAGCAGAACGTACCACGGGTATGTTACACCTGTCATCAGCCAGGACATTTCTCTAACCAATGTCCGCAGAAGGGTACAATCACTCCAGTACGCTTCAACCTTGGAACTACGCCATCCAAGACGCCAGCACCAGGCATCAACCAAGGAGCTTCACAAGTTGCCGTTCAAGCCGGAGGAGCACCGCAGTCCGTGATCAGAGGTCGTGTCAACCACGTCACTCTGGAAGGAGCCCAGGAATCACCGGACGTCGTACTGGGTAAGTTTCTGGTTAACTTAGTACCTGCATCAGTTTTGTTTGATTCTGGAGCTTTGCATTCGTTTGTTTCTGGGATGTTTGCAACCAAGAATAATTTGGAAGTTATGCGTCTTAAGCATACCTTGCTAGTCCAGTCGCCTGGAGCGAAGCTAAGCACTAGGGTGGGATGTTTAGGAGCTAAGTTACTCATAGCTGGAGTTGAGTTTCTAGCCAACCTAATCGTACTAGACACCCAAACCTTAGATGTCATTCTTGGCATGGATTGGTTGTCCAAGCACAAGACCGTGCTAGATTGTGGCCGAAGAGTCGTGACAGTCGAGGACACCAAAGGAAACAAGGTAGAGTTTCTAGCTACCTTAGTTCGTGACGGACATCTGTTAGTAAACAGCTTGAAGACCCTTTCCTTGGAAGAAGTACCAGTGGTCAGTGAATATCCGGATGTGTTTCCAGAGGAGTTACCAGGGATGCCACCGGATCGTGACATCGAGTTTGTCATCGACCTAGTGCCAGGGACAGCACCAATTTCAAAGAGACCTTATCGGATGCCAGCCGATGAATTGGTAGAGATGAAGAAGCAGATAGAAGAACTTCTTGAGAAAGGTTTCGTGAGACCTAGTTCGTCGCCATGGGGAGCGCCAGTGTTGTTTGTCAAGAAGAAAGATAGAAGCATGAGGATGTGTATCGATTACCGTTCCCTCAACGAGGTTACCATCAAGAACAAGTACCCACTACCCCGGATAGATGATCTGTTTGATCAGATGAAGGGAGCCGGAGTGTTCTCAAAGATCGACCTGCGATCAGGTTACCATCAGCTAAAGATTTGTCCTAAGGATATACCAAAGACCGCTTTCTCAACGCGGCATGGACATTATGAGTTCTTAGTCATGTCTTTTGGTCTGACTAATGCCCCTGCATACTTTATGAACATGATGAATAAAGTGTTCATGGAATATCTGGACAAGTTCGTAGTTGTGTTCATTGATGATATTCTAGTGTACTCCAAGTAGGAGGAAGAACACGCCGAACATCTAAGGATAATATTGGAAAAACTCAGAGAGCATCGGTTGTATGCCAAGTTTAGTAAGTGTGATTTTTGGAAGAAAGAAGTTGATTTCCTTGGTCATGTTATGACAGCCGAAGGAGTAGCAGTTGACCCCAGTAAAGTCAAAGCAGTGTTACATTGGGAGCGACCCAAAGCGAACTCATTCGCGAGCTTGGGAATGGCAGGTTATTACCGCCGTTTTATCGAAGGATTCTCATCGATTGCTAAGCCTCTTACGCAATTGTTGAAAAAGGAGAAGAAGTTCACTTGGACCCCAGCCTGTGAAGAAAGTTTTCAAGATTTGAAGAAGCGCTTAACTTCAGCCCCAGTCCTGATTTTGCCAGATATTCGCAAAGATTTCGATATCTATTGTGATGCTTCGCGTCAAGGATTAGGATGCGTCCTGATGCAAGAAGGAAGAGCTGTTGCTTATGCGTCAAGGCAATTGAGACCTCACGAGGAGAATTACCCTACCCATGATCTGGAATTAGCTGTCGTAGTGCATGCTTTAAAGATCTGGCGTCACTACCTTATCGGTAATCGTTGTGAAGTCTACATAGATCATAAAAGTCTGAAGTACATCTTCACCCAGTCAGATTTGAACATGAGACAGAGAAGATGGTTGGAATTGATCAAGGATTATAATCTTGGAATCCACTACCATCCCGGAAAGGCCAACGTAGTTGCAGATGCTCTAAGTCGTAAGAGTTACTGTATTGCTTTGGAAGTAAAGGAAAGTTTCCTAGAACTTTATGAAGAATTTCAGAAGCTAAGGCTAGAAGTTGTGTCTGAAGGATTTGTAGCCAATTTGGAGGTACAGTCTACCCTGGAGAAGCAGATTCGTGAAGCGCAACCAAAGGATCCTGTGTTGTCAGACATCAAGGTCAAAATGGCAGAAGGGAAATTCAAAGATTTTACCAAGGATGATCAAGGCATACTCTGGATTAATGGTCGTATCTGTGTACCTGATATCGATGGTCTAAGAAAGTTAATCTTAAAAGAAGCCTATGACTCAAAGTATTCGATTCACCCTGGAAGTACCAAGATGTACCAGGATATTAAGACTAAATTTTGGTGGCCAAATTTGAAGCGAGAAGTCGCAGAGTTCGTTGCCTTGTGCGACATCTATCAGAAGGTAAAGGCGGAACACCAGAGACCAGCAGGATTGTTGCAACCGCTGAAGATTCCAGAATGGAAGTGGGAAGAAATCGGAATGGATTTTATCACCGGGTTACCCAAGACCCAATCGGGTTACGATTTGATCTGGGTAATAGTCGATCGTTTGACCAAAGTCGCCCATTTCCTACCAGTCAAAACCACGTACTCAGGAGATCGCCTTACAGAGTTATACATGGCAAGAATTGTCAGTTTGCACGGTGTGCCCAAGAAGATAGTATCAGATCGAGGATCTCAGTTCACCTCTCGTTTTTGGCAAAGTTTGCATGAAGCATTGGGTACCCATCCAATTTCGCATCGCGTATCATCCACGCATGATGGACAGATCGAAAGAGTTAATCGATATTGGAGGATATGCCGAGAGCTTGTGCTCTAGCTAATGCTACCCGATGGGATAAGAGTTTACCATATGCGGAATTCTCGTACAACAACAGTTATCAAGCTAGTCTGCAAACGTCACCATTTGAAGCTTTGTATGGCCGTGCCTGCCGAACCCCGTTGAATTGGTCAAAACAACAACATTCAGATTCGGTCCGCATAATCCAAGAAGCGAGAGAGCAAGTGGCCATGATCGAGAAAGATCAAGATAGCTCACCGAGCGTAAGAGCTATGCCGATAATCGCCGCCGTGATCTCGCTTTGAATCCGAGGATTTCGTCTATCTTCGAGTTACCCGCCGAGGTGTAAAAGGTTTCATGCCAAAGGAAGCTTGCCCTAGGTATGTTGGTCCGCTCAAGATTTTGGAATGCCGTGGAGAAGTTGCTTATCGCTTGAGCTACCGCATGCGTTAGCGAGAGTGCATGATGTCTTTCATGTCTCACAATTGAAGAAGTGTCTTCGTGTGCCAGAAGAGCAAGCCCCGCTAGAATCGATTGACTTGAAGGAGCATATTACCTACAAGGAGCAGCCAGTCAAGATTTTGGATATCGCAGAGCGCCTCACAAGAAGCAAGACTGTTCGTTTTTGCAAGGTCCAGTGGAGCAACCACTCAGAAGGAGAAGCAACGTGGGAACGTGAAGAAGAGCTGAAAGCCGAGTTTCCTAGCCTTTTCTCTAGCTAACCTGAATCTCGGGGTCGAGATTCCTTTAAGGGGGGAGGTTTGTAACATCCCAATTTTCTGAGTTTAAAAATCTTTTAATAGTTAGTAGGGAGAAAATTCACGAGTTGGATTTATTTGAATTTAAATTCAAAAGCTTAATATTGGATTTTACAAACAAAAACCTTTAATGTGAATAATCCCAACATGAATAATAGTCAAAACTATTTTATTTGGGTTCTATGTGCTCAGATATATTTTCTAGATTTTTCTAGAATTTTTCTGAGTTCATTTGCTATTTTCTATTGCTCATTTGAATTTCTGGTATTTTCTAAAATAGAAAAGCTATTTAAAATCTCAGTTAATCCTTCGGGCCGAATTCCAAAACCCCGGCCCGTTTCTCCGCCATGACCCAAATCCCGCGAGGCCCGGCTCCGCGCTGCGCCGCCTCAACCGACATGCGGGCCCGCATGTCGATCTCTCCGCTCTTCTCTTTCCTTCCGAGCGCCTCTACTTGTTCTCTACCGCTCGATCAAGGATGGGCGGTTGGATGTGCACGATCGATTCGGCCGCCGAACGCCCCACCGACAGAGCCGTTCGATCTCGGACGGACGGTCAAATCCTTGCGTCTGTTTCGTAGCCGTGTCGTTTCACACGCACCCGCGCCGAGCCATCGTCGCCGATAGGTGGGCCCCGACCGCCACGTCATCGTCGTCTCCGACGCGGACTCTACCTTCCGCCCGATTTCTCCGCCGCCGCGCCGTGTCCTTCGTGGACTCGCCTCCCGGGGCTATTTAAGGCCCCGAGGACTCTCGTATCCCGCACCCCGAGCCTCGCCGCCTTTGAAAACCCTAGCCGCCACGAGTTCAGCGCCGCCAGAAACCCTAGGCGCCGCGTTCATCTTCATCTCCGGCCGAAGAACCCTAGGTGCCACCCGTGAGCGGGGAGGTGTGTCCGTGCCATCCGTGAGTGGAGGAGGCGAGTCCAGGCTAGGGGAGCGCGGCGGAGGCGCGCCACCAGCGCACGGACAAGCCACGTGGTGGCACCAGCGCATGTCCGACCCCCCAAGGAACGATGGAGATGGAGTCAGGGATCGGAGGTATGGACGTGGATATGTGTATCGGCCGCCGACAAGTCCGTTGTGTCATTTTTGATAATACGGCACCACAATGGCTATTTTTGTAAAACACAACGTCAAAGGTGTCATTTAGGCCAAAATTTTTCCTCGTTGTACCCTGCTCCTTGTCCATGGCCTTGACTCACCGGGCCTCAAAGAGTCAAAACTCAGAAGTCCACAGCCGAGCAGGCTTCCCATCACGTCGGAAAGTACCGAACGAGCCGGAGCACTACTAGGCCGTCCCGGACCAATACGGCCACAGTGGGCTAGTACTTCGAAGCCCAAAACAACAAGCCCATCCTGGCCTTAATTAAACTCTGGTAGGTTGGCTTCCAACTTGCCTTTGTTGGGCTCGCCGTCGCCGTCGAGGACTACCCGCCTCTCCATGGCCGACGACCGAGCAGCCACTAGCGCCAGCCTCTCTCCTCCCCCTCCCCGTCCTCATTCCGCAGCGCCGAGCAATCCGCGTTCCGATGCGTCCTCCTTCACCCACACTCCGTTCTACTGGTAACCAATCTCTTTGCCCATTCTTGATCCGTAGTTGCTTAGATTGGATACAGTCACGGCTCCCACCATGAATTCTTGCCCTAGTTCTGGAACTCACGTATAAACTATACTAGTCACAAGATATTTGGTGTAGGAGGTGAAAAGTTTTTTGTGAGAACGGGCAGTCATCCCTATCCACTTAACCTATGGGATTTACTGAATAGTGGTGAAGCTACTTGAGAGTTTAGAATGTGTCCATGCTGTGCTAATGGGAATGGGAAGTTGGGGAATAGCTAGAATGCAATCCCTATACATCGTACGTCCAGGCCTAAAACCCTAGGAACTGAGCCTAACTGGTGGGAAGGTGTGGATATACACCCCACCATCCAGGTTCAAATCCTCTTTGAGGCGAATTTGGGTGCCTATTATGGTTGTGTGCATCTTTAGTTAGTGCAAAGACCGAGAGTTATACTTCTATTTCTAAAAAAATATATTTGTGTTTTCATGTGGTAAGAAGTCGTAGTCTTTGTAATAGTAACTAAGTATACCTAAACTTACATAAACTTTGAAGAAACATACTTGCACAAGAAACATACTTGCACTATCTCATCTAGTGCTCCTTGATGGGCATTGTTTGCAAACCCTGGCAAAGAGACGAGGTTAGGATAAGATTGTCTCCAGTTACTAAATGGTGATGGAGATGCCGAAGCATCACAGCCTTGTTGCCAGCTTGTCATCCATGATTGTTTCTTGTTTTTTTGGGAATGTGCAAAAGAATTGCATGTCTTTCCATTAAGAAAAGTTTAAACAAACAATTACAAAACAACACCAGAGGGGAGCAAAGGAGAATCCGGTTAGAGGGGAAGCAAGAGAGAGAAAAAAAGAGAGAACTACCCTGAGGAAACACAAGTACCACGGGACTACTCTGCGATAGTTAGTGCCTCCAAACACTGAGCACCTGCCCTGCTGCAAGAGTCTAGGCTTCTGCAGCGGGTCCTCATGACCGATTAGCGAGCGGACAACCAGTAGGTCTCTAAGGAACTTTGATCTGCTGGTGTACAGCGGCGCAGACCAGTGAGCGGGAGGAAGCACACCCATATTTAGGCAGAGATCGCGCAGCCAACTAGAAGATGATCGATGGTTTCCTCGCGCTGCGACAGAAGACGCATACTAGTTGTTTGAGAGGTTGCGACGCTCCAGACGATCTTCCGTCTAGCACCGGCATCGGACTGCTAGCCACAAGGAGCATTTACACTTCAACGGCGCCCAAGCTTTCCAAATTGCTGGAGCACACACGAATTGTTTCTTGTTTGAAGGATAGTACAACAACAACAACAAAGTCCTTGATCTCAAACAAGTTGTGGTAGACTAGGAATGAAACCTCCTTAAAGTCAAAGAGACGAGAGCCTTGCAAATAAAAATAAAAAAAATAATAATAATAATAACCTACAAGGCTAAAACCCTAAACTGTACATCCTGCCATCCGATTCGAGTGCCTAAAACACAGCCCCTAAATCTTCTTATGGTTCCGGTACGTGGATCGCTAACTTCTATGCACTCCTATCCAAAGCTAATTCTTTAGCTACATCCAATCCCTCAAATCTCTTTTAACTACTTCCTCCCACGTTAGTCTTGGCCGACCTCTGCCTCTTCTTACGTTTTCAGTACGTCTTAAAATTCCACTACGTACCGGTGCCTCAGAAGGCCTCCGTTGGAGATGTTCAAACCATCTCAAGCGATGTTGGACAAGCTTCTTTTCAATTGGTGCTGCCCCCACCCTATCACGTATATCCTCATTGCGGATTCGATCTCGCTTTGTGTGACCACATATCCACCGCAGCATCCTCATCTCCGCTGCATTCATCTTCTGTATATGTTGTCTTTTAGTCGCCCAACATTCTGCACTATATAGCATCGCAGGTCTTTTTGCCGTCCTATAGAACTTTCTTTAACTTTTGAGGAACTTTTTTGTCACACAGGACACCCAATGCTTGGCGCCATTTCACCCACCCCGCTTTAATCTTGTGGCTCACGTCTTCATCAATCTCTCTGTCTCGCTATAGCATCGATCTCAAATCTCCAGATTCCTATCGACACCTATCCTACTCTCATCAACTAACACTACATCATCAACGAAAAGTATACACCAAGGGATATCTTCTTATATGTCCCGCGTGACCTCATCCATCACTAGGGCAAAAATGTATGGGCTCAACACTGACCCTTGGTGTAGTCCTATATTAATAGGGAAATCACTTGAAGGATAGTCATCCCTGCAAATAAGATTCTAATCTCATTTGCAAAGTATTTAGCAGTGGTGGTTAAATAATCAGTTGGTAATGATACAAGCAAGTTAGCCAACATAGGTCTACTTGTAATTGCTGACTGACTGTCAGATGGTTTTTGAATGGGGTTTGGTCAGTAATAGAGGGTGAAGTAACCGATATTTTCCACTATATTTGTTTTTTTGTCACAAGAAATGGAAAATTTTAAGGTCAGGAATGTTTGGTAACTAGATGTAACATACATACAATGTGTTAGAATAATGCCATACAGGTACTGTTGCAACTTTTCTTGATACTGTTTGCAGTATCGCTCTATGTTAGCCATGTGCATAGAAATATTTGAGACAGGTAGTATGATGGCTTCCCACAGGCCACAACCCTACTATAGAAGGAAATTTTTGTTGGTGCCGCTGGAAAGGTGTGCAATATCGGTTCTGTCATTGCAAATTGGACCATGTCATTTTTGCCACTAAAATTTTGCGTCTATTTCGTTTTTGCCACTACTGTCAGTAACTGTTAGTTTAACTATTACAATAGATTGTTTGATCGCTATTTCCTTGTCAGGTCTTTCCAAAAAGATGTCCAATACCCTGTGGGCCCTACCGTTAGTCCCTCATTTCTCTCTTTGCCTCTCGCTATCTATTTCTTTGCCCACTGTCAGCACCGGAGAAGGGAGGGAGCAGAGATGCATGCATGTCGGTGGAGGTGCTCGCTGGCGGAGAGTTAAGGAGGGAGGGCGGCCATGGTGCGTTGACCATGGTGCGGAGGGAGGGTGGCCATGGTCCGGTGACCATGGTGCAGTTGCGGCCCGCCGCGGCTGAACCGTCGGATGAAGGTCTTCCACCAAGGCCTGGCCACCATCTTTGACCACTCTCGCACCTTGAGGACCGCGTCCACCGCGCGCTACCACCAGCTCACCTCCGTCGCCGTCGCCGCGCCGAGTTGACGCGCTGATGGGAGTTAGAGGACGAGTACGAGGGCCAGGGGAAGCAGCGGCCGCGGCGTGTGAATAAGGCCACCTTTGTGTTGGGGGTGTCGGCGTCCTCGGGGCGGCGAGAGGCGCGGGGGGTGGCGGCGTGGGAGGTGGGGTGGCGGTGGGGCCTGTGGCTCGGTGCGAGGCCGGCAAGGCGGCACCGAGAGGAAGGCGGCTCGGGCGGCGACGTCGAGGGGAGGTGGAAGCCAAGGGCAACGCGGCAGCGGCTGGAGCAGCGCGTGGTGACGGTGCTGAGGCAGCACGGCGGCGCGAACAGAGGCGAGGCAGAGGCGGTGCGGCCAAGGCGAAGGTGAGGCCTGCGGCTTAGCGGCGCGGGAGGCGGCGCTGCAGCGGCGGAGGCGGCCGGATTCGGCGGCCCCTAGCTGGATCCGGGTCGGCACGGTTAGGGAAGAGCAGAGGAGGAGGGAGGACCTCTGGTGGAGAAGAAGAGAGAAGGAGGAAGGAAGAGGAAAAAGGGGGAAGTGGGAGAAAGAAAGAAGGAAGGGTAAATAAGTCTTTTCGCATAAAATTTGACAGTCATGGTGCTTTGACTAACGGTAGTGGCGAAAACGAAATGGATGCAAAATTTGAGTGGTAAAAACAACATGATCCAATTTTCGGTGGTAGAACCGATATTGCACACCTTCCCAGTGGCACCAACAAAATTTTCCCACTATAGAAATCCCCAATGACTTGTTGTAAAATCAATCCTGAATTCCTGATGCTCTATCCATTGTTGTGCACATACTTATGTGTAAGCAGGTAACCATGTTGTTGAGCAGCAGATAAGATGGAATATTGTCCTTACACAATAAATTGACTATTGAGTACAAAAAATCTCCTATTTTTCCCCTATAAGTAGTCTGACAATTCTAGTGCAACCCAACTCCCAAGCATGTGTGGCTGGCTCTTGAGACTAGAAATTGTAACTGTAAACTAGCAACTCCCAAGCATGTGTGGCTGGCTCTTGAGACTAGAAATTGTAACTGTAAACTAGTTACTAGTACATACAACATAGCAATCTTCAGTGGATTATCATCGAGCTAGCAGTATTTCTACATAGGAAAACTTGTTGATTTAAAAGTTAATTCAACGGACTTGCTCTTCTCCTCTTATAATTTGGTTTACCTTTGGCAAATCCGTCTAAGTTATTTAGTGGACATTTTAATTTTAGTTGATTGTTACATACTGATGCAAGAATGTTTCAAAAGTTGAGCTTTTCTAACACCATATGCTTTGGAAGAAGCTTGTACACATTTGGGAGGGTTTATTTAACTGCAATTATTATCTTACATTCCAGAGCACACCTACTAATCCATCATGTATAAAGTGTAATGCATATATTTCTGTTTATTTTGTTCATGTGTGTTCAATTCTTGCTGTTCCTCCCCTCATTTCAGTCTCTCTTAAATTATATCTCATGTGGTTATAAATAATGCGGTCAAAATTCAAAGTATTTTTGCTGTTTGCATTCATTGAATAACAGCTGGATTTCATTTACACCATGTAGTGAAGAAAATGTTTACTTGCTATGTAAGGAACTGATTAGAAGTGGAATTGCTGATCCTGCGGGCACTGACCTCTACGTTGTTTTCATATCGAATGAGGAAAAGAAGGTGATTTTATCGTATCTTCTGTATTTTCCTATTCTTTTGGTGTGTGCATTATTCTTTTATTGTTTTAGATCTCTTTTTTTACAGTTAGGGTTGCATTTATCCCCATGTTTGTATAGCTATTTCGTGGGTGTGTGATATATTTTCCTTGCATTACCAGGTTCCTCTCTGGTATCAGAAAGCAAGTCATGCTGATGATGGATTTGTCTTGTGGGATTATCATGTGATCTGTATCCAGGTAGAAGCTAAATTAGATTAGTGTGCCATTTTTCTTTAGCTTAGTATGTAATTATGTATTGCCAATATAAAAGCAGTGCATTTTGTATCAAGTAGCATTTCATGGTACCTACTTCTTGATGTGCGTATGGAAGTCTGGGCGAAACAAAGGAGAAGTTCTTGATCTTGTTTGGGATTTGGACTCCAATCTTCCTTTCCCTTGTCCATTCCTCCAGTATGTTTCTGGTGCCATTCAACCACTATCATTTGGTGATTCCATCTATAGAAGGTAAATGCTCTGTTGCTTTTGGTGCTGCTGGTGTAATTCTTTTGCAAAACCAGTTTATGATGCACTTATATAAAGGAAGTACATGGAAGCCTTCTGTAAAGTATCTAAAATATACCATGTAGATGTTACAAAGTTTACAGTATGCTTGTGTTTTTACAGTATGTAGGAATTAGCATGCATCTTTTAAGAGACCCTCAAAGATATATAGATGTATCCATATTTAGAATCATAACATCAGTGCTAGCAAATCGTGATTATCTCGTGCAAAATTATAACTGCATGCTCCACCTTCATATAGCGGAAGCTGACTATCAATCTTTCGCTCCCAGGTCAGGTCAGACCAAAGCTGTTCCATTTCATATCTGTGTATATCTAAGTAGGGGTGCATATCTGCATACGAAAATATACGTGGGCATGCACACTAGCTTTCTTGTGGAAGAGCTTACAAATAATCTGCCATCTATTGTTTGCAGACTTTTCCGTGTGATCCACGCTCCTGTATTTCTTCGATCATTTGCATCAGATAGAAGCCACATGAAAGATCCCACAGGGAATTGGATCGAGTTGCCACCAAAATATGAACCAATTGTTGCTGAAGGTATCAGATTATATGTCCTAACCATCTTCCTGTGATAATTCATTGCACTACCTTGGTCTCCTAGTTATCAAGCGCTGCCAAAAATATAAGTTGACAACATGTAATCACACATAGAAATTTACATAACTGGACAGGTAGCAGTTAGTAACAGGTTTAGTGGAAACTCAACATTATCTCTGGTGCTCTGTTGGATTTATATCAAATCTTTGTAGTCCACGGTGAAGTGAGCTCAAGGTTTTCTGTTGTCTTACTCACTGTAGCACGCAGCTCATTCTTTTATACCTGTTTCCTACCTGTTTCAGATGGAGCCACCAATAACCTGAATGAGTACATCAAAATGTCTATGGACGATGTGGGGGACCTAGAAAGTATGGTTAAAGAGGTCTACTCCAACAAACACGGTGTAGTGATAAATGAAACCATGCTGCCTGAGTTCTTCTCTCGATTGCCTGGATGACATCCTTAACAAGAGCTCTTTTGAGTTTTCATGATTCTCGAAGCGGTGTGAGAATTTCCTTTTGTGGTGTATTATTGTTTTCCTTCCGACAATTGACTCTCTTCGTTATTTAGTGAGATCTTATGAACCAACTGTAGGGCACACCAGCAGGAGTTAAACGATGGTATTGTGCTTGCCTTAGTTAACACATTGTTTTTGCAGTTACTTTTTGGTTGTTGAGTTACTCCAACCTGCAATGCTGAAACTATTGGGGCAGCATTGTTTTAATTATTGAACACCAAGGAGTTGTATCTGCCAAGTTTCATCAGTTGGTGAAAAAAATTGCTTCTTTTTGGGATAGTGAGAGACTAGCTGGCTCACAAGTAGGGTTCGACTTTCTGAATTGATAGTAGCATTCCGGCAGTTGTTAGTTTTCCCCCTTAAGATGGTAACAAACACTTCCATCCCATCAGAAGATGAAAGCGGACTATTTTTATCAACTGTTCTACTCCAGTTGGTTAGATCAAGTAGAATCTTGGACATGTGCACAATGACAGATTTACCGTCTTAAGGTATCTCTAATAGTGTTATGTTAGTCGTCGGTTAGCTCTTCTATGTCAGCAAAATCTTAGATGGAAGAGAGGAAAGCATGAGAGAGAAGGGAAGTTGTCTCTTTTTCAAATAACCATCTCTACATACGAATCAAGACAAAACAATCAATGCATGTGAGAGAGAGGTGAAGGAGTGAGAATATTATAAGTTTAGTATGAATGTTAGAAACAATTTACTAGAGATAGTTTATTGAAGGTGTTGTCTTTAAATCTGTTTTTAGTGATATGAAGTTGATATAGCAAAATTAGAGACGATATTGTTGGAGATGCCGATGCCGTGAGTACTGGCTGAAGCTCTCATCCGGCCTACCAAATGCTAATCAAATAGTAGATGGCACGCGAAATCCATGATCCATCATGGCGCCTACCGACCGATGCTCTCGTCCAGCCTACCCTTCAATGTACTGGTGATCTTACTGCTCTGAAGGCGAGATGTTTGCAAGCCAAGGAACATGTAACATCCGTATCTTTATTAATCTCTAACAGACACCCATTCGGATCAGTCGCTTGGATGAAATGCATGATCTTAGGCATGTCATGCATACCATCAGAATTGAACCATGTCCTACTAGGCTACTACTGCATGGCTCATTTTCCTTTGCCCTTGGCAACTTCGGTTAGGCATTACCGCATTAGTAACACTGCAATTGGCACATTCATTTCGGCCGGATATCCTACCACTGCCTGGCTCATTTATGTTGGAACGGATCTTGTCTATTCCAATAGGTCTAAAGGCCAACATATTTGGACGCTTTTGGCTCCCTATGTATCAAATTTTCCGAAACTAGCATCCCCATCCTCTAAATTCCAAAAGTGGCTCGCCGACCGCATCCTGCGATACGCACCGCAGCGAAAAAAAGCTGCCGTTCGGGCAAGCAAGACGTTGGTGTCAAGTCCCATGCCGCAGGAGGCACATGCTGCGTCTCCCGCCCGCAGCTCCTACGCTCCTGCCAGGATTTTTAAATCTATTCGTGTTCCAATGATTTTATTGAATTTTAAAAAAATTACACAAGCAAGTACTCTATGCCAGGAGGCTCGGGAAAAAAATTCATAATTTTTGATGTCATTTTCTATATTTAAAAATTCCTCCAAAAAATATTCTTAAATGGATTTTCAATAAAAACCTGCTACACAAAGATCTATTCGTGTTTCACAGGAGGCCGGAGATTAAAGATCTATTCGTGTTTCACAGGAACGCGATCGTACGCGACGGACTTGGACCGTTCAGGGTGGTCACATCGCTACCTGGAGTGGATCTCAGTGCCTATATTTCTCCCTGATCGCTAAAACCCTACTTAGTGAAATTTAAATTTAAAATTGTAAACCATTCCTCGATTCAAGCCCAAATTTAATTAAACCATGAGCTCGATTCATAATTTTTACCTCCATTCAAGCCCAAATCTCTTTTCAGTTTTCCCATTTTTACCTCCATTCAAGCCCAAATCATTTTAGCTTTAAAAAAAAATAAACCATTTGTTTTTTGTTGGATTAATTAAAGCTTATTTGGAAATTTTAGAAAAAATTGTTTTAAATGAATAAAATAAAATTCAATATTATTTTATTAAATCTATTCATGTTCCAAGGATTTTTATGAAATTTACTTTTTTCAAAAAAACGGATTTCTTATCTTTTTTTTCATCTCACCACTTTTCTCTCTCCTGGCTGCTGCGCATGGCACTGTAGCAAACTTCTTGCTGCGTTTGGAGGAGCGTCCTCTGTCACGCGTTTTGGCAAGCATTGCTAGTCGTTTGTCACCGCAAAGACGTGAATTGCTGCACTGCCTAGCCGCAGCATGTGGGATCAAGGGGCCAAAAACGGAATTTTTAATCTAAAGAGACTAGATTTGGAATTACTATCCATTAGAGGGCCAATATTGTCCTGGCTTCCAACATATACGAGTTACAAGTGAACAAAAATATGTAAAGAACACCTTATACAAGTCATATCTAATACTTCCGTCAAACTCATTGTGGATCAATAACACTAAGTTTGGAGAGATAGAAACTATGTTGAGCTCTAGTCTGTGCCTTGGTGGAGAAATTTGCTAACTAAAGCTCCGAAGGCATATACTGAAGAGCAATAAGTTGGTCCTGCACATGCGATCTTCAGATCTTGTAACATCCCAAATTTTGGGTATAGTTTAAATATGTAAAAATGTGAAAATTTTAAAAATTTGATGCATTCTACTGTTATCCATTTTTCTTGGATTTTTCATTCAAGGTTTTGTATGATTATAAGACTTAAGCATCAATTCTGAAATACAAACCTAATGGATAATTAAAACAAATTGAAGTGAAAGATGATAATTAAAAATCCAAGATTAGCATATTTGCATTGAATATGAAATGGGGAAATGATTAAAGTATACTTTGAGATTTCCCTCAAGTCAAATAATAAAAACAGAAACTTAAAAGAATTTTAGAGAAAAGTATAGAACAAACAAAACCCTAGAAAATTATAGAAGGATCTACACAGTGTCATAAACCTTCCCAAAAATTTTCATAATTTTTTGAGCTCGTCATCTATGTTTAAAAATTCACTAAAGGCCTTAGCTTTTCCAGAAAAATCATAAAAACCTAACTCACCTTTTCCTCTCGCTGACAGCCCGGCCCCACCCGCAGGGATCGTCCTCCACGCGCACGACGCAGCGCCAGTGCCATGGCCAGCCACTCACTCCGCCCACCGGATTTGACCAGCACCTGGTTTCTCCCCTCGCCCACATCGCCCGCGCCCACGCCCATGCCCTGCACCTCGGCGTCGCCCATGCCCATACGTCACCAGCGCGTCACCGGGATTCGCTCGGGCCTCCTTGTGATTTCTCCGCCCATTGCCTATTTAAGGCCACCCAGAGCCTCACTGGACCTCCCTTCCTTGTCATTTGCTAGTCCAGGCACTCCTCTACCTCCTCCTCTCCTCCATTGAGCACAAGCTTGAGAGAAGAGCAAGCTCCGGTTTTGAACCGCCGCACCATCACATCGCCTCCGGTGCTCCAGTGAACTCCTCTCCTCGCCACCCCTGTCATGACGTGTTCCAAAGCACTAGGAAGTTTTCCCCTTAACTAATTCTGCGTTTCATTCACAGGAACCGCCAAATTTGTGTCTCTTCCCCAACTCTGACAGACAACGCCCTTTTCTTCCCCAACTCCAGTCCAGTAAGCCATTCCCCAATTCACTCCTCACAGAGCATCTCCTTAACCCCCTCGAGCTTCCCCAAGGGTTGATTGCCTTCCTTTCCTCTCAGGTCATCACCTCCATGTTGCCTACGCCGCCGCCGCCACCTCGGTTCAACGTCGCCAGCCTCTCCTCGTCCATCTCTGGCGACCCTCTTCATTCTGGTGAGTTCATCGCGACCTCTAGTTGCTTGGGCACTCACTAGTTAGCCAAGAGCGTCAACGTTTCGTAGTTGGCATGGTAGCCCGAACACCACCACTGCTCATCTCCAGCGCCCCACCGCTACAAGCCGCCGTGGGCCTCACTACCAGCATCGGCAGGTGCACAAGCGTGCGGGGGGGGTCCATTTTGGGTATTCCTGGCCACTGTCGTGGCTCACCTCGCCAGCGATGAGCGCGACCGTGAGCACCCCCGAGCTTCTCTGCTTTGTCCGAATGGGACCAACACTGTAGCTCTGTCATTTATTAATCGAATCAATGTCTTAAGGTTAATCATTGAGTAAATCCGGGTTTAATTGCCGCTTAGTTCAATGACATGCGGGTCCCACCGAATAAATGCATAGTGGAATCTGGTCCATGCGCCATTCCCGTGGATTGAGCGCATGGACGCTAGTCCATACGCAATTCCTGTGGACCTAGTCTATGACAGTGGATTCTACATGTCAGTAAAGGATTTTCTTTAGAAATTAAAATGAAAAAGAAAATAAATCACATGGACCCACCTGTCATTCACTAAGAATTTTTGGTTAGAAAATAAATCAAATATAAAAAGAAAAGGCAACGGGTCCCACCTATTAGAGAGAGAGTTTCTCTCTCCCTTTTCTTTGTCTGGAATTTCCAAACCTAGCCAAACTAAAACCTTAATAACTTTTGCATAAAGACTCCAAATTGAATTATTCTTCTTTCTAAATTCATATAAAATCATGATCTACTTGAATATGCAAAAATATTTGGATTTTGTTACTGTTAAATTTTTTGCATTATTTAATTGGTTTCTGGCTCTTTTTGAAATAGACGTTGATTTCTCGAACGACAATTTCGACGACCAACCATCCTCCTACTCAGAACAACCAGAGCAAGGCAAACACATCCTTTGATCATGTTGATCCCATTATTTTACTTACTATACTTTGTTTTGCAAATTCTATTATGCGTGTATGTTTTGTTTTGCAAATTCTATTATGCGTGTATGTTTTGTATGAAAATGCTATGTTTGGGAAGTCAGTAGTTGTAAATCCTATTCGATACATATATCTCTTTGAAAAATTAATGTCTTACTGTTGTAGCCATTAGATTATAAGTTAGACAATATATAATGTCATTTGGTAGTTTTAAGTGCGTTTTATCGCACAACTGCTTATTAGAGCGATAGATTTTCCTGAAAAGTTATTAAATGACAATATGGTAAACATGAATTTGGGAGATTTATGAAAAAAGTTCAGAGGAGTGTACCTCTGTTATTTTGTATAAAAATAAAAATGCAAAACCTAGTTTTGGATGCGGGCGAGTTATATATATTCTGAGAAGAGTAGGGGGGTGTACCTCACTAGTAGATAGGGTAGATTCTCGCCTGGGCCAATTAAGGACCGGACACCAGCAACTCCAATCTAAGCCAAATGTACAACCATATGTGTCGATATGGGATAGCCTTAGCTAATTAAGTCATTGAAAACTAACCTTGTACGTAAGTAGGTCGTAGAGTGCGGGCAGGGCCGAATGTACTGGCATGTCCGAAGGGGCTCCCTTCACCAAGGTGTTGGGAACAAAGCTTGCTGATACAACTACGAATGCCTCACTTAGACAGGGGCGTAAACCTGGGTGAAGTGAGGGTATCCATTCGCTGGGCTAGTGTTGGGGCTCACTAGCTTGGGGCGGCGTAGTCCACCCAGCCGACCAGTGTTCGAGCTGGGGCTCGGGTAGTGGTATCTCACCTGGGATTATTTGAGGATTGTGGGTGGAGGACTGTGCAGTGGCATAGGGGAGCTTTAGGCTTCTAGCCCGCCACGGTTAGAGCGCTACTCCCGTGGGCGCCTCGCGAGTAGGGTGCTTCTTCTTCTTTAATGTGGGCTGGATGGGGTAAAATCCCAGACATAAAAAAGGCTTCGACACGTGCTCTAGACCGTTTACATACGGTAGTGAGCGGTGGTACTGATGGATGCCGAACAAACTAGAGAATTCGTGTACTATGGGTAAAGTTGTACACCTCTACAAAGTGTAAATCTATTTAAATAGTCGTGCTCGCGGTCATGAGCGTGCTTAGTACAGACGGTCATGGGTTTAGTGTTGATTTTTAAAAACTGTTTTATTGGAAAAATATGGGCAATGACTTGTGGGTTTGTATTTGAGTTAACTGTCATGTTATGGCTGAAAATGAAATGTGGCTCGTAACCGAGGAGGGTTGCGAGTTGTTGTTAAAATGAAATGTTGCTTGCAGCCGAGGAGGGTTGCGAGTTGTTGTTATTACTCATTTGATTACTTACTTGTTGTCTGTGTCTATTTAACTGCTCTTTCAAATTCCGTTGCAAGGTACTACTTATGAATATTGAAAATAAAATCTACTTAATGCAAATTAACTTGTAGCATAGAGCCTCCTCTCTGTTAGCCTTGCATTTATATACAATTTGCAATACACTACAAGTCTTGCTGAGTACGCATTGTACTCAGTCTTGCTTATATTGTTGTTCAGAGTATGAGGAAGAGCCAATGCTAGACGACGCTTTCTTCGCACCCAAAACCGGAGGGTTCGATGACGGGTCTATCTATGATTTGTTTCTTGTCGGTTGCCTTTGGGTTTTAGATGGGCATGCCACTGGAAATTATCTACTTCTATTCTTCCACTGCTATTTTGATACTTGTTTTATTTGGCCGGTCAACCGTTTGATGTAATAACTTTAATCGCTTAAGTCAAGTATCATTTTGCTTTACTTTGTATATGTGAATGTATGGATGTGAATACCAATTGTTGTGAATGTGTGTACTAGTCACTGATCATGGGACTAGCACGGTACACACATAAGGTCTTCGGGTATTCCACGCTTGGGGGTCTGACAGCGCTCATGAACGAAGTATCTACTCTAATATGCTTGGTGAGCTCATGCTTCACTGGATCTCGAGCAATGCTGTTCGCACCAGTATTGTATGATAAGAGAGGAGTTGGTGCAGAAGATGAAACACCGAAAATCCTCAAGTAGTCACCTAAGTAAGTGATCTCAGTTGTCAACACCGCCATGGCTCGCCACTCTGCCTGAACACTTGAACGGGAAACAACAGTCTGCTTCTTGGTCTTCCAGGCAATCAGAGAGGAGCTAAGGAAAACACAATAGGCAATAATTAAGAGATCGACGATCAGAAGGATCGCTAGACCATGTCGCATTAGAGTACGCCTGAAGCTACAAAGGGCTGGAACGAGAAAACAAAAGGCGACGACTGATGGTTCCATGAAGATATCGCAGAATACGAAAAAGGTGACTATAGTGGAGCTGAGTAGGAGCAGAAATGAACTGACTCAGAATGTGAACAGAGTGAGAAATATCAGGTCGAGTGATCCCAAGGTAGACAAGGCTTCCGACAAGATGGCGGTAGCGAGTGAGATCCTCAATAGGCTCCTCATTAGTGGGCCAAAGGTGAACACTGAGCTCTATAGGAGTGTCCACCGTGCGCTGATCAGTGAGACAAGTGCGAGCAAGGCTATTCTGAATGTACTTCTCCTAGGAGAGGTAGTAGCCCTCAAGCGTGGAAGTGACCTCAATCCCAAGAAAGTAACGAAGAGGACCAAAATCAGATATCAAGAACTACTCACCGAGACGCTCCTACATAAAGGCAATGTATTGAGAGTCATCTTCAATAATGATCATATACACAAAGAGAAGGAGGAGCGTCTGACCCCGAGGAGAGGTAGTACAAAAAGGGCAGGGTCGTGATCATTGACGGAGAAGCCGGCAGCAGTGACAACAGAGGAGAATCGGTCAAACCAAGTACGAGAGGCTTGCTTAAGCCCATAGAGAGAATGACGACGACAACAAACCATATTAGTAGGGACAGAATACCCAAGGGTGGCTGCATGTAGACCCCACGTAGCTCGCCATTGAGAAAGACACTCTTGACGTACAACTAAGAGATGAGACACTATTGAATAGAGGACACAACAAAGAAAGTGCGAACAGTTGTCATGTCAGCGATAGGAGCAAAAGTCTCCTCGTAGTCACGACATGTTCCCGCTGAAAACCACGCACCACAAGATGAGCCTTTTAGCGCTCAAGGGAATCATTTGAGTGGGTCTTGTAGGGACCCAGGATTAACACCACAAATCCTCTGTGCATTTCTGAATTGGTTCCATGATCAGTGGTTAGCTCACACAGTAAACAAATATGGTACCACATCCATAAACGCAACACTTTATTAACAAACAACAAAGTTGATTACAAGATAGGCTTACGAGCCAACAGAACACAGTGGAAGACGAAACAAGAAGCAGTAGAGCCCAACTAATCTACCACAGGCAATCGACTGGGGTAGCGGCCTAGTCGTCGAGATCTTCAGCAGCTGCAAATTCCTTCTTCTCTGAACAATATTTTATGAAGCAAGAGTGAGCACAACAACCGTGCCCCACAAGTTACACTTAGTAATAGAATTATAATGCATGCAGGGTTATAACAAAGGAAGGGTTATAGAGTTGATTTTGCATAAAGCAATGTTTCTTTCCAAATACTTGATACTAAGTTCCAAAGCAGTTATTCTATAACTAAAATTCATTTTCTAAATTCTCAAGTTTTATAGTCAGTTAACATTCATCAACGTGTGGTGAAGGATACCCTCCTATCACAAGGCTACCTGCCCAATTTCCCATTTGGATAGAGATCCAAAACTATTGGATAAAGTCCTTTGAAAACAAAACCAAAATCTAACTTGGAGTGGCTTTACTAGCATGTCCATGACCATAGACACGGCTATTTAAATAGTTTTACACTATGCAGAGGTTGTACAGCTTTACCCACATGATATAATTTCTCTAGTTTGTCTAGCATCCATCGATACCACCGCTTACTACCTTAGGTAAGCAGTCTAGAGCACGTTACAAGGCCTTTACAATGGGTCATCCCACTGTAGTCCCGCCTCGCTAAGGTTTCACCCCCTTTGGATAGAAACCCACAGGGTTCAGGCCCCCTCTTGCGCCAGGTAGGAATACATGAAAGTAAGTCATAAAAAACACCCACGCAACCGGATGGCACGACCACAGTGAAACGTTGCAAATTAGTTAGCCAGATCCTCCCCACTCCGGACATGTGGTAGTACGATGGGGCATAGCAAGATGCAGCTCGAAGACCGGTCCTTAATTGACTTAGGCGACTTTCAAAAGAACCCTGGGCCTCGATCATAGAAATGAGTCGATCTCATGCATGAACATGCACCCATCCAAACATCCAATTCGCCCAAGTCCAAACCACTTTTCATTTTATTTCTGGTTTTCAAAGCATTTGCAAACTCCCCAATTCGCCCAAGTCCAAACCACTTTTCATTTTATTTCTGGTTTTCAAAGCATTTGCAAACTCCCATGACAACCCAATGTCATGGTTAAAATCTTTAGACAACAATTGATATTTTGGCTGTAAATTCCCCAAACCAAGAATTTTTGGTCTAAACTTTGACTAAGCATAGTTTTTCAACATGTTCTAGTCATACTAATGTATTAACCAGAGTTTTATCTAGGGTGATAAGGTATAAGGGATTCAATGTCTACGAATTGTCAAGTACGAGATCAGTATTTCAACTATCCAACAATCCAAAAGTCACGACCAGATCTATGACTAGATCTACGACCATGTCTCACGACTACGATCAGACCACGACTGGATCTACGACCAGGTCTCACGACTACGACCAGATCCCACGACTGGATATACGACCAGGTCTCACGACTACGACCAGATCCCACGACTGGATCTACAACCAGGTCTCACGACTACGACCAGATCCCACAATTGGATCTACAACCAGGTCTCACGACTACGACCAGATCCCACGACTGGATCTACGATTAGGTCTCACGACTATGACCAGATCCCACGACTGGGTTTCTATCATCCAGTCTTCAACAATTGTTTTTTCTAATAATCCAACAATGGTATATTTCTATAATCTAACAATGTTATAGCCAACATCAGTCTCTTTACAGAACCCAACACCAACACTCCAAAATTCAACAATAGCTTATTCCTATGATTCGACCTCCAACAATCATTCAATCCCCTAATCCAACAATCAACAATTGTATAATTCTAAAATCAATATCCAAGATTCATGTATTCCTACAATCCAATCTTTCATCAATCGTGCACTGTTATAATCTAACAATAAGGTATTCTTATAATCAAACGTCCAACAAGAATGCATTCTTACAATCCAATCATCTCAATTTCTAACCCCTAAATTACGACACATTCGAAAAGATTCTTTATATTGTCTATCTTGATAATAAATGCCCATACAATGAAATTGGGAATAGCTATAAAGCTTAAAACATGACATTAAATTACTTGAGTTGAAATAAGTATGTAATAATAATTTAAAACATAATTTAAATAATTTAAAATACTAGGATTCAAATATGATCAAAGGTGTAACTTGCCTTGCTTAATTAGTTGTTATTCTTAAGCGTCGTCGAAAAAGTAGGGACGCGTCGAATTTCGGCTTCCGAGGTCGTTGAACACTACACGTAAAAACGAACCAAATTCAGATAAAATCCAAATAAAGTTTAAATGAACTCCGAATTAAATAATTTTGGTTCTGAGAGAGATATTGAGCTTAGGTGAATTAGAAATTTGAATCACTTGAATCAGAGCTCGAACGAAAGAGAACGGGCTCTCGAAGCTTTGAAATCACAAGGTCGGAAGGAGGTTCGACTGCAGGTGGTCGGAAGGACTTCCCGGTTAGGAGGAGTTTGACCATAGGTGTTCGGAAGAGGTCAAAGAAGGCTTCGACTACAAGGTCCAAAGAAGGATACGACTACTCAACGTGGTCGAAAGAAAGAAAGGATTTGACTACTCGACGTGGTTGAAAGAATAGAAAGATTCGACTACTCGACGTGGTCGATAGAGAGAAAGGATTCGACTACTCGACGTGGTTGAAAGAGAGAAAGAATTCGACTACTTGACGTGGTCGAAAGAGAGAAAGACAGGGCACGGGAAACTCACTAAGAGAGAGAGGCCGAAGGAGGTCGGCGGACGGCGAACGGCAACGGGGAAGCTCGCGGTCGAAGGCGAAGGAGGACGGCGAATGGCGGCGGGGAAGCTCGCGATCGAAGCGGCGAGCGCTCCAGCGAACTCTTCGGCAAAGACAAGGGGAGCCTCGGGTGGCACGCGGTCTTGCGAAGCTGGAGGTGAAGACAACGCCGATGGGGAGGCTCTGACGGTGGCGCTAGAGGCGGTTGCATGAGCTCCAGCCGGCGACGGCAAAACTCAAAGCACGGCGAAACGAGGCGAGAGAGAGAGAGAGAGAGGGAGAGAGTTGAGGGAAAAACCAGAGGAAGGCAAGAGGCTCTGAGGCTTCCATTTATAGCAGCCAAGGAAGAGGAGGGAGGGAGCTAGACGACATGGGTGCCTGGGCGAGGACAAGACGGGAGTAGGTGGGGAGGAGAAAGAACAGAGGGGGTTGGTGTTGCGAAAGACGAGCAATTAAATGCGCCTGCTGCTGAGGAAGACGAGGGAGGGAATCGCACCGGAGGCGACGACATTGCAGCAGAGGTGACAGCATTTAATACACGAGAACTTTTGCGACGGCTGTGATGGTGACTAGGCGAGGAGGAGGCTGATAGGCGGGGCTGGTCGAAACCAAGCGGCTGGTCGGAGCCAAGGGACTGGTTGAATAGATGAGCAGTACTCGAAGATGAGTAGGTTGATTTTCCCACAAGAAGCGCGGGTTGGTCTGGTTAGGTGGCTGGGTCGGTCCTGGCCGATGGGGACCGAGGGAAAAACGGAACGGACAGAGAAAGGAGATTTTAAACACTAGAGACTCCAGCAAACTCAAAATAAACTAAATTTTGAACTAGTTGAAGTTTGATTTAGTCATTTAAATTGTTTTTATTTTCCAAAATTTTAAGTTAAGCTTTAAAAATTCAACAAAACCAAATGGTTATTTTTATTTTGGAAAATTTTCAAAAAGACTTGAAAATCGAGATGTTACAGGTCTTGATCTTGTACACCCACTTACATATGATAGGAGTGACACGCGCAGGTAAGGGCACAAGATCCCAACTGCCAGTACGCTCGAAAGCAGCAATATGCTCAGACATCGCGAGCTGTTAGTCAGGGTGGGAAGCAGCCTCACGGTAGTTCGTAGGCTTAGAAAGAGCAGCTACGGAGCCGTAGTGTGAGGACCCGGAATATTTAACTAGTAACACTTAACCTCCAAATGGTTCTAGCATTACTAATTAAACATTCTAAGCCTCGATGGACATATGTTTCCCAGAATTGCAGCATATGCACATCATCACAAAATTACACATCATTTCCATACACCATACATCACTAAGTTCAACAATGACATACATAAAGTAAAGTTATTACAAAAGAGCCGACCAAATAGAACAATATACAAGAAAGACAGTAAAGCAAAAGGTGCCATAAGATGGCTAGAACAAAAGTCGACCGGTTAGCCAACATAACCCACAAGGCAACCGACCAGGCATCAAGCTAGTCGCCCATAGCTACCACAACAAAGCTCACAAAAGTGTGGCCCTCGAGCTCACCTTCTTCCTCTGCAACAAATACATTTAAGCAAGATAACCGAGTACACAAAGGTACTCGTAAGATCGACGTGTGGAATAGCGACCTATTCATAAACTACATGCAAGCTTATTTAGGTGGAGGTTGTATGTCTCATTTTGCATAAAGCCAACTTTATTTGCAATAATGTAATACATTTAAAAGCAAGTTTGCAAATCTGTTTGTTGTCAAAATAACAGCGAAATAAAGATACATACAAGTAACCACCTGGAAGTGACTATCCCAATAGTCACCACAACATAGCACGAATCCCCGATTCGTACCACCCATCAAGTTTTAATTAAAACGTTGTAGTCTAGTTCTCACGGGGCGTATCCGAGCGTGTCCATAACCTAGGACGAGGCTATTTGAATAGTTTTAACCTGCGCAGGTGTACCAATGTACCCACACTTGGATCGCCTTTAAGCCACAAAGCACACTTCCGAAGGTATGCCGGCACAGCTAAGTCCTACGAGACGTTTTCCAACATTGTGTATTAACCACGAGCCGCTCGTATGGATATAAATCCATACGCTTACATTGCCAGCCGAAAGACAACCACCCGTTACGGGGGGGAAGCCTTTCGGACTCTACAATGCTCCCAACACCATCCCTCCTGCGACTCCCTGCGACCCGACGCCAATACACGCCAAAGTACTAAGTCAAGAGAGGTCCCATACCCTCTAGTGTGGTTAGCACGCAAAAATGCTCAGTACGGTGGCGCAAGTAACTCGGTCCTTAATGACCCGAGCACCATTCCAGTCACACCCAGAAGCACACCAATCATACCATTGTGCCCAAGTCTAAATCATTTTTGTTTTTAGGTTTTAGTTTTCATAAATAGACATGGCACAAGGTGGAAAATCATAATCATAATAAGTTTTATGTGATCAAGGTTATCGACAAGTCGATAACCGCCATTTCTACCGGCTAAGCATGGCTAAGCAATTAATCATAAACTACTAAGTGACAAGAGCTCATCCACGAACTCTAAATCACAGCAATGCCTAGGCTCATGGTAGTAGAGGACAATCATTTGCTAAGGAAATGCATCTACTAGGCCAACTAACGATAATAGTTTAACACAAAGTAGCAATGCATACATAGAAGTTGTAATCAACATAAATACTTAAAATACTGGGATTAACATGATCAAACTGCTTGCCTTGTGGGGATTGGTCTTGCTGCAGAGGGGAGTGCTCAGGTTCAACAAATTCTTCGGAACTTAACGCGAAAAGGCGATAAAAACCGATAAGAACGAAGAACACCAAAAGGAACTCAACAGCAAAGAACATCCAAATCCAATGAAATTTCTACAGCAGCTAGAGGTTGATTTTAGACAATTTTAGAAACAAGAATCACTTCATTTGGACTTAGCATGAAAAATTTATGCCCTAAGCAATTTCTCTCAGCCTGAAAAATCCTAATTAAATTAATTTTGGTTACTGTTCATGGCAAAAATTTCTAGAATGATCTGGAATCTGAAATTTTTATAGCAGGTATATTATGACATCCTAATAACAGCAAAGTTGAGCTTACAAAATTTGGAGTTGAAATGAATTAGTTATTATTTTTCTAAGTTCTAAAACTAGTGAATCATTAATTTCAGTGGCAAGGATCATATGAAGACCTATTCTATATTACAGTACATTCTTAGTGGGTTTTAACAAAACTTAGTTTGCTCAGTTTGGGATTACAGAGAATAAATTATGCATTTTACAAATTTTCAATGAATTTCTAAGCCACTATTTTCACTAAACAAGATCATGCGCTTTCTATCATTTTCTACTACATAACGATTGCCTAAATCCATTTTGATTAAAGTTCTTACTCTAACAGAGCTACACAAATGGAATCATTCAAAAGGAGCTAAAATGACAAAGATAAACACTTTTGAAATTTGAAACATTAAAAGACTTAGAAAATTTGAGCTCTCGGAGGTCCACATGAACCAAGGAAAAAGGAGAGGTCGTGGGCCGTTGATCTTGCATCGCAGGCCACGAACCTCGAAGCACAATAAGACGGAAGACCTCCTCCCGCGCTTGGGAGGTCCGACCGTCGAGATTGGATCCAACGATCACGACCGGTGCATGCACAACCGCGCAATGGAGGTCCTAGCGCCTAGCGGAGGTCGTGGCCGTCGGATCAAGATCTGCGGTCCCGAGCACTAAGGGAGGTCTAAGGGTAAACCTACGGAGGAGGTGCGGACGGCTAAGATCTCACGGAGGAGGTCTTCAACGGTCTAGATCTCCGAGGAGGTCTTTAACGGACACGATCAAGTGAGGAGGTCCCGGCGATCAAGATCAAGCGAGGAGGTCCCGATCGGTGAGATTCAACCGAGGAGGTCTTGGATGGCCAAGATCTACTCGGGGAGGTCCTAAGTGACAGGGTTTTAACGGGAGGAGATCTGGACGGCTCAGATAAGGCCTAAGGAGGCCCTGAACGGTCCAGATCGCCACGGAGGGAGGTCCTGAGACTAAGGATTTTGCAAAGGAGATCTAACGCTCAGATCTAACTCCGGGGAGGTCGTGAACGGCTAGGATTGAGCCTAAGAGGTCCTGAGCGAGGTTGTCTTTGTAAAAGACCAGGGGTGGCTTTTTACAAAGACGACCCCGAGGGTGGTCTAAGGGGTGGTATTTGCGAAACGACCAAGGAGAGGTCTTTTTGCAAAGAGGACCTCGGTGGAGGTCCAGAGGCGCTCTTTAACAAAGAGGACCTCAAGGAGGTCTTTTGCAAAGAGAACCCCAAGGCGGAGGGTGATCCTAACGGTGGGATTTACCTCGGTGGTCTTTAACGGCCGTGGTTTGTGGGGAGGTCCCGACACTTAGAAAATACACTAAAACCCTCTGACGTGCAGATCTACTTGGAGGTGATCTCAGACGGCTGAGATTAAACTAGGGGGAGGTCCAGAGGCTTAAGTTTTTCGGAAAGGAACCAAAGGCTCGGATCTAAACCTGAGGTGGTCTTAGACGGCCAAGAACAACCCGAGGAGGTCTAAGGATTTGTCGGAAATCCGACAAAGTCCAGAGCACAGCGATTTTCTTGCCGGCACGTCGCCGACGACCAAAGTTCTAAATACTGTTGCGAACAGGATGAGACTATTCTCGACGGCGGAGCTGGCCTGTACCACCGGCGAGCCGAGAGGCGGGAGTGCTTCCAGAAAACCGAAACGGAGAAAAGCTCGCTCAGAGCTAAACTAACGAGTCCTTAAGCACTTCGGGGATAATGCGAACTCACCGACAACGAAGAGGTGCAAGAGAGGTCGAGGCGGTAGTCAAGGCGCGCATAGCAACCGAGATGAAGAAGACGACAAATGACAAGATGCCCTGAGCCAACAGAGGACAAAAGAATGAGAAGGACGAGGTTGCGATGACCTGAGGTGGTCCAAACCAAAAGGTTGGGCGAGAACACTCACCGGAGTTGGAAACGACGAGTCTCCTTCGACCAAATGCCCAACTTAAAATCGAATGGTTCTGTGAAATGAACCCCAAAATTAAGTTAGGGGAAAAGATTCGCACAATAAGGAGTTCGTGGTGGCACAAGAAGAATCGAATAAGAACCACTGGAGCGCTGAAAACACGAGCAGAGCTCCACGGCCGAAAATGGTGGTTTGGTGTTTTGGGGTTTCGAGCTCCTAGCGAGGTGGTGGGGTAGGAGGTTGTGAGAGCGAAGGAGACTCGAGGAAGGCTAAGAGGTGCTCAAGTACTCGAAGGTCCCCGGAGCACGAGGACGGAGCTCTAATGACGAAGTGACCTAAAGCGACTGCCGCGCGAGAAAACGAGGGAAGAGCAGGTAAGGTCAGCGCTGCTCCTGACATGGGCAAAAGCGAGGCTCGAGCCGTTGCCGGACCCACGACACGACGGAGGCTCCTGTGCTCGCCACCGCCACCTTCGGCGCCACGAGCATAGTACGGAGGACCAAGAGGAAGAAGAGGAACAGAGGGAGAAGACGGGGTGGTCGTGAGCCCTACGATTCGAATCGGACGGCCCAGAGCACCCAAGAGCTCCCGCGGTTTCAAAAGAACGGGGAGGCCGTGAGCGTTGGATTGGAATCCAACAGCTCAGACGTGAGGCGGTTGGGTTGGGCTCGAATCAGGTCGGACTCGAGCACGAGTCCGACTCATTAAACTAGGGTTTTAAAAAAGCGAGTTCCAACAAGAGCCGATCTTTGGAGAATTGTTAGAGGCAGCAAACTAACTCCAAAAATTATGAAATTTTACAGGAGCTTGCTAGCTGAGTTAATGACCTTGTATAAATTTTGCAGAGGTTTTTGTGCTATACTTTTTCCTCCAAAAATTCCACAAGGTGCTGGTCCCCAGTTTGACCAGAATTTGAGTAGGTTTGACTGACCTCCAAAAGGATGCAAACAATTTCTAAAAATCATGAAATTGTTCAGAGGGGTCACATACCAACCCAAGAATTTAGGAAAAAATATTTCCAGGAGATTATCACAAGATGGAACAAGAATGTTTTTGAAGGATCAAGATTTGGATCAAAGACTTGTGACTATGTACTTCCATAACTCTTGTACAATAATTGTTTAGTACATACAGAAATACATGATGTAAGAAAAGTTTTAATTTCTACTCGCTTACATTTGAAACACAAGCCCAAAATTGGGATGTTACAACTCTCCCCTTACAAGAATCTCGGCCGAGATTAGTTTACTCGGAGAAGAAGGATGTGTAATCTGCACGAGGCGATCTTCCCGCTCCCAAGTTGCCTCATCTTCGAGAATGGTTTGACCATTGAACCTTAAGGAACTTGATGACACGGTTCCTTGTTCTCAGTTCGATTCCTCAAGAATGCGAACATGATGCTCGTGGTAGGTCAAATTCTCCCGCACATCGAGAACCTCCAGCTGAGCTTCCTCGATCGGGACACGGAGGCACTTCTTCGGTGTGACACATGGAACACATCATGCACACCCTCAAGTGCGGTGGCAGCTCAACTCGTATGCCACGGCCCCAACTCTCTCGGCGATGCGTACGGCCCAACATAGCGAGGATCCAACCTGCCCTTGATGCCAAAACGCTGATGGCCCTTCAAGGGTGAGACTTTGAGATACACAAAGTCATTGGGCTCAAAGCTCAACTCACGGCGACGGCGATGCGCATAGCTCTTACTGCTCGGTCGGGCGTGCGCGGATGCTCGCGAATCAATCGACGGCTTCGGCCTCATTAATCGACTCGGGCGAAAATCGCGCTCACGATCTCGACCAGTTCAACGAGGTTACGCACCTTCTCCCATACAAGGCCTCAAGCGGTGCCATGCCAAGATCGGCACGATAGTCGTTGTTGTAGGAGAACTCAGCAAATGATAGGCATTTCTCCCACTTCTTCCCATAGGAAAGAACACAGGCACGGCGCATATCTTCCAACACATGGTTGACTCACTCCGTCTGGCCATCAGTCTGAGGATGGTACGCTGAACTGAAAGAAAGACGTGTGCCCATAGCCTCTTGCAATTTATGCCAGAAACGAGAGGTGAAAAGCGAACCACGATCTGACACAATCGTTCGTGGCACACTATGCAGGCACACAATGCGGGATATATACAAGTCTGCCAACTGACTCACATCAATCTTTGCCCGCACTGGAAGAAAATGGGCCACCTTCGTCAACCGATCAATGATGACCCACAAGGCATCCTTCCCAGAAGAAATGCGGGCAACCGGTGATGAAGTCCATGCCAACGGAATCCCACTTCCACTCGCACCGCAAAGGTGAAGAAGGCTCGCTGACGCCGATGCTCGGCCTTTACACGACAAAGACACGCCGCACTCGACAACGAACTTGGCAATCTCGCGCTTCATACGGGTCCACGCAATCTCGGCGAAGGTCCTGATACATCTTGGTAGCCCATGGATAGACAAAGGAGAGTCATGGGCTTCGCGGAGAATCAAATCCCGCAATTCCACGACCTTAGGAACCACAAGACGCCGCCCAAACCACACAACGCCATGCTCATCCTCTCGAAAAGCACTTGGCTATCCATCCTTGATGTTACGCGATTTGACTCACACCAACATCTATCTCACATGCCGTCTTGATTTGGTCCACCAAGGTTGGTTTGCACGACCAAGGTAGCAAGAGAACCGTGCTCGATCAAACCCAAATTGAGGCGCCAAACTACGAAATAAGGGTAGGCTGCTGCTCTTGGAGCATCAACACGTTGCAATACACCTTCCGACTGAGTGCATCCGCAACAACATTGGCTTTACCCGGATGATACTGAATGCCCATGTCATAGTCCTTGATCAGTTTCAACCATCTTCTTTGCCTAAGGTTCAGATCTGGCTGGGTGAACAAGTACTTCAAGCTCTTGTGGTCAGAATACACCTCACAGCGGTTACCAATCAGATAATGCCGCCAAATCTTGAGCGCATGAACCACTGCAGCTAACTCCAAGTCGTGAGTAGGATAGTTGAGTTCATGGGGCCTCAACTGCCGCGATGCATAGGCCACAACCTTGCCTTCCTGCATAAGAACACAACCAAGACCCTGACGAGAAGCATCACAATAGATATCAAAGCTCTTGTGAATATCAGGGAGAACAAGCACCGGGCTGAAGTCAACCGCCTCTTGAGTTCTGAAAACTCACATCACAAGCGATGACCACTCAAACTTCTTGTCTTTCTTGAGCAATTCGGTCATAGGCTTCAATCTTGGAGAAATTCTCGATAAAGCGGCGATAATAGCCACCAAACCAAGAAAACTCCGCACATCGGTGACCGACTTGGTGACCCCAAGATAGCACATCACCGACCTTGCTAGGATCTACACCACACCTCCTCCTGAAAGAACATGGCCCAAGAATGGCACTTCCTTCAACCAGAACTCGCACTTGCTGAACTTTGCATACAGCTGGTGCTCGCGCAGCTTGACCAACACAAGCTTAAGATGCTCGGCATGCTCTTCTTCACTCTTTGAGTAGATAAGGATATCATCGATGAATACCACCACAAAACTATCCAAATACTCCATGAATACCGAGTTCATAAGGTTCATGAATAAAGCAGGAGCATTAGTTAAGCCGAAAGACATGACGGTGTACTCGTAAAGACCATAACGAGTAGCAAAGGCCGTCTTAGGAATATCCTCGGTCCTGATCCTGACTTGATGATAGCCCAATCTCAAGTCAATCTTGGAGAAGACACGCGCTCCGGTCAACTGATCGAAAAGATCATCAATACGGGGCAAAGGATACTTGTTCTTCACCGTCACTTCATTAAGCGGACGGTAATCAACACACATGCGCAAGGTCTTGTCCTTCTTCTTCACAAAAATAATCGACAACCCCAAGGAGATGAGCTAGGACAGAATGAAACCCTTCTCTTGTAGCTCACCTAGTTGCTTCTTGACTCCTCCAACTCATTAGGAGGCATACGATCGGCCTCTTTGAAATAGGGGCGGTACCGGGCAGCAACTCTATCACGAACTCCAGGTCTCGAACGGGAGGCATCCCAGGAAAATCTTCAGGAAAGACATCTGCGAAGTCACATACAGTGGGGACATCACGAATCTCCAATCGGCTTTGCTTCAAGGGCATAAAGGTGGGGTTCTCGCAACTGCGGTGAAAACCCAACCTGTTCACCTGAAGGGCTAGTGAGGTAGACAACCTTCCTGGCACAATCGATTTGCCCCAAATGTTGGGACAACCAATCCATGCCAAGAATCACATCCAAGCGCGCGAACCGAGTAGGATAAGACTCGCCAAGAATCCCACCTTCGATGTGGATAGGAACGTCGGCACACTTGGTCGCTCTCATTTCCAACCGGAGAGCGAATAAGTAGTGGAACCCCAAAGGAACACAAGTGGAGACCACTATCAACGACAAGCGACATCGAAATAAAAGAATGCGAAGCTCCGAGTCAAATAAAGCGTAGCGGGCGTAAATTAACAAGAAGCGTACCCAACACCACGTCCGGGCGCCTCCGTGCCTCCTCGGCCGAGATATGGTTGACTCGGCGCTCCCAAGCCCGGGTCTTACGTCGGTGGGTGACCACTCCTTGCCCGCATCCTCCATTAGGACGAGGCGCTCAGTCTTCTTAGGACAACTACTCACGTGGTAACCCTTGTTGTGGCGATGAAGCGGTGGCGTCGGCCGCGGGGTTGCGGTGAGTAACTCTTCTTTGGATCGCAGCGCCGCGTGATCGAAGTCACGGCTGCGGAGGACGTGGAGCCGTGCCAAGGCCTCGGCGGTGGTGAAGCCAAAGAACGGGCCACCGGTGCAGGCCCAACTCGGGGACGAACGAGGCCGGCCTGTGCAGACCGCTGGGCCTCCCACTTGCGCTTGCGGGACTCGCCCAGCGCTCTCGCCTTGTGCTCGGCGACGATGGCCTTGTCCACCAAGATCTGCAAGTCGGGGAAGTCCACAATAGAGAGCTTGTTCTGCAGCTCCTCAGACAAGCCCTCCATGAACTTCTCCTGCTTGGCCTCATCAGTGGCCACCTCAGCAGGAGCGTACCTCGCGAGATGGTTGAACTCGTGGAGGTACTCAGTCACAGATTTGCGCCCCTGTTTGAGCGCAAGGAACTCCTTCTTTTCAGCTTCATCAGGCCGGCGGGAACATGGGCCCGACGGAAAGCCGACCTGAACTCCTCCCACGAGACCACGTGTCCCGCAGGCTGCATGGCGAGGAAGTTCTCCCACCATGAGAGTGCCGCACCCTCCAGCTGATGGGATGCGAAAAGTGCCCGCTCCTGCTCCTGGCACTGAGCAACGTTGAGCTTCCGCTCAACTAGACGCAGCCAGTCGTCTGCGTCCAAGGGATCCTCGGACCGGGAGAAGGTGGGAGGCTGCGTGCGAAGGAACTCCGCAAGTCCCCCACGAGACTGGTGACCACCTCCAGATCCAGAGGCACCAGAGGGAGTGGAGGTGTTCCTCGCGATAACCTCCAACACCCTACGGTCCTCCGAACGATTGCGTTCGATCTGCATGAGGACTTCCGCCATGGTCGGAGGACGGGGAAGCTCCTCATCGGGACTACCCGGCTGGTTCCGACCACTACGTGTCCCTCCTGCCATCCTGTTTCACTAAGACAAGTTAGCTACCAGCCCGAGATCAAAAGGCAAAGAAATCCAAACTAAATTAAAAAGGGCTCAAGAATAACCACCAAGGAGCACAAGACCATAAGTCACCAAATCAACTCCCCGAAACGACTAACCCGTATGGAAGAACGAGTAATCGTTTGAGAAGACCCAAAATTTCAAAACTAAATTCTAGCTCAAAACAGCCCAAAATCAAGGTGTAACCATCTAATAGAGTATAGGCATTTAGCTAATTTCATATCACTTCTTACCCTTTTATTCCCACAAGTTTTAATTGAATTAACCTCTCATTTCCTACCTCCTATACTAATTACTAGCTAGCTGTCCAAATTTCCTTTCTCCAAGCTCTCATGGTTCTCCCAAAACCAACTTAACCGATAAATAGCTAGCTTTTGAAAGGAAGAGAGGAACAACTTTTCCAAAACTTGATCAAGAGTAAGGTGAGATAAGCAAACTAAGACAGGTAAGGAGTAAAATCAGAGAATATACTTAAGTTTTGTAAGCCTTTTGAAAGTAAGTTTTCAAAATATCCTAGAGGCGACCAAGCTAGGGGTTTCTACGGTCAGTATGGCTCTGATACCAACTTTGTGAGGACCCGGAATATTTAACTAGTAACACTTAACCTCCAAATGGTTCTAGCATTACTAATTAAACATTCTAAGCCTCGATGGACATATGCTTCCCGGAATTGCAGCATATGCACATCATCACAAAATTACACATCATTTCCATACACCATACATCACTAAGTTCAACAATGACATACATAAAGTAAAGTTATTACAAAAGAGCCGACCGGCCAAATAGAACAATATACAAGAAAGACAAATGGAAGCAAAAGGTGCCACAAGATGGCTAGAACAAAGTCGACCGGTTAGCCAACATAACCCACAGGCAACCGACCGGGCCGCCAAGCTAGTCGCCCATAAGCTACCACAACAAAGCTCACAAAAGTGAGGCCCTCGAGCTCACCTTCTTCCACCGCAACAAATACATTTAAGCAAGATAACCGAGTACACAAAGGTACTCGCAAGGCGACGTGTGGAATAGCAGACCTATTCATAAACTACATGCAAGCTTATTTAGGCGGAGGTTGTATGTCTCATTTGCATAAAGCCAACTTTATTTGCAATAATGTAATACATTTAAAAGCAAGTTTGCAAATCTGTTTTGTTGTCAAAATAACAAATGAAATAAAGATACATACAAGTAACCACACAAGTGACTATCCCAATAGTCACCACAACATAGCATGAATCCCGATTCGTACCACCCATCAAGTTTTAATTAAAAGGTTGTAGTCTAGTTCTCACGGGCGTATCCGAGCGTGTCCATAACCTAGGGCGAGGCTATTCGAATAGTTTTAACCTGCAGGTGTACCAATGTACCCACACTTGATCGCCTTTAAGCCACAAAGCACACTTCCGAAGGTATGCGCACGGCTAAGTCCTACGAGACGTTTTCCAATATTGTGTATTAACCACGAGCCGCTCGTATGGATATAAATCCATACGCTTACATTGCCACCGAAGACAACCACCCGTTACGGGGAAGCCTTCGGACTCTGTGCTCCCAACACCATCCCTCCTGCGACTCCTGCGACCAAGCCAATACACGCCAAAGTACTAAGTCAAGAGAGGTCCCATACCCTCTAGTGTGGTTAGCACGCAAAAATGCTCGATGCGATGGCGCAAGTAACTCGGTCCTTAATGACCCGGGCACCATTCGATCACACCTAAGCACACCAATCATACCATTGTGCCCAAGTCTAAATCATTTTTGTTTTTAGGTTTTAGTTTTCATAAATAGACATGACACAAGGTGGAAAATCATAATCATAATAAGTTTTATGTGATCAAGGTTATCGACAAGTCGATAACCGCCCATTTCTACCGAAGCTAAGCATGGCTAAGCAATTAATTCGCAAACTACTAAGTGACAAGAACTCATCCACGAACTCTAAATCACAGCAATGCCTAGGCTCATGGTAGTAGAGGATAATCATTTGCTAAGGAAATGCATCTACTAGGCCAACTAACGACAATAGTTTAACACAAAGTAGCAATGCATACATAGAAGTTGTAATCAACATAAATACTTAAAATACTGGGATTAACATGATCAAACTGCTTGCCTTGTGGGGATTGGTCTTGCTGCAGAGGGGAGTGCTCAGGTTCAACAAATCTTCGGAACTTAACGCGAAAAGGCGATAAAAACCGATAAGAACGAAGAACACCAAAAGGAACTCAACAGCAAAGAACATCCAAATCCAATGAAATTTCTACAGCAGCTAGAGGTTGATTTTAGACAATTTTAGAAACAAGAATCACTTCATTTGGACTTAGCATGAAAAATTTATGCCCTAAGCAATTTCTCTCAGCCTGAAAAATCCTAATTAAATTAATTTTGGTTACTGTTCATGGCAAAAATTTCTAGAATGATCTGGAATCTGAAATTTTTATAGCAGGTATATTATGACATCCTAATAACAGCAAAGTTGAGCTTACAAAATTTTGAGTTGAAATGAATTAGTTATTATTTTTCTAAGTTCTAAAACTAGTGAATCATTAATTTCAGTGGCAAGGATCATATGAAGACCTATTCTATATTACAAGACATTCTTAGTGGGTTTTAACAAAACTTAGTTTGCTCAGTTTGGGATTACAGAGAATAAATTATGCATTTTACAAATTTTCAATGAATTTCTAAGCCACTATTTTCACTAAACAAGATCATGCAGTTTCTATCATTTTCTACTACATAACAAAGGTTTAAATCCATTTTCAGATTAAAGTTCTTACTCTATGAGCTAGAGCAATCTGAATCATTCAAAAAGGAGCTAAAATGACAAAGATAAACACTTTTGAAATTTGAAACATTAAAAGACTTAGAAAATTTGAGCTCACGGGAGGTCGGATGAGGCAAGGAAAAAGGAGAGGTCGTGGGCGTTGATCTTGCATCGCAGGCCACGAACCTCGAAGCACAGGCCTGCAGGAAGACCTCCTCCCGCGCTTGGGAGGTCGGACCGTCGAGATTGGATCCAACGATCACGACCGGTGCATGCACAGCGCACACAAAGGAGGTCCTCGCGCTATCGGAGTCGTGGCCGTCGGATCAAGATCCGGCGGTCCCGAGCACTAAGGGAGGTCCTAAGGGTAAACCTACGGAGGAGGTGCGGGCGGCTAAGATCTCACGGAGGAGGTCTTCAACGGTCTAGATCTCTAGAGGAGGTCTTTAACGGACACGATCAAGATCAAGCGAGGAGGTCCCGGGCGATCAAGATCAAACGAGGAGGTCCCGATCGTGGGATTCAACCGAGGAGGTCTTGGGCGACCAAGATCTACTCGGGAGGTCCTAAGTGACGAGGTTTTAACGAGAGGAGATGCGGGCGGCTCGAGATAAGGCCTAGGAGGTCTGAGCGGTCCAGGATCGCCACGGAGGAGGTCCCGAGACTAAGGATTTTGCAAAGGAGATCTAACGCTCAGATCTAACTCCGGGGAGGTCGTGAACGGCTAGGATTGAGCCTAAGAGGTCCTGAGCGAGGTTGTCTTTCTAAAAGACCAGGGGTGGCTTTTTACAAAGACGACCCCGAGGGTGGTCTAAGAGGTGGTATTTGCAAAACGACCAAGGAGAGGTCTTTTTGCAAAGAGGACCTCGGTGGAGGTCTTTTGCAAAGAGGACCCCAAGGCGGAGGGTGATCCTAACGGCTGGGATTTACCTACGGTGGTCTTTAACGGCCAGGGTTTCAGCGGGGAGGTCCTGGCACTTAGAAAATACACGGAAAACCCTCTACGGTACAGATCTACTTGGAGGTGATCTCAGACGGCTGAGATCAAACTAGGGGAGGTCCAGAGGCTTAAGTTTTTCGGAAAGGAGCCAAAGGCTCGGATCTAAACCTGGGGTGGTCTTAGACGGCCAAGAACAACCCGAGGAGGTCTAAGGATTTGTCGGAAATCCGACAAAGTCCAGAGCACCGCGATTTGCTTGCCGGCACGTCGTCGACGACCAAAGCCACGGCCGCGCTATCTTCCTAACCAGAAATGTTCTAAATACTGTTGCGAACAGGATGAGACTATTCTCGACGGCGGGTGGCTGTGCCTGCCGCGGCCGAGAGAGGCGGGGAGTGCTTCCAGAAACCAAAGCAGAGAAAGCTCCGCTCCGAGCTAAACTAACAGGTCCTTAAGCACTTCAGGGATAACGCGAACTCACCTGGACAACGAAGAGGTCCAAGAGAGGTCAGAGGCGAGCTGGCGGCGGCGACCGCAACCGGAGATGAAGAAGACGACAGCGACAAGATGCCCTGAGCCAACAGAGGACAAAAGAATGAGAAGGACGAGGTTGCGATGACCCAGAGGTGGTCCAAACCAAAAGGTTGGGCGGAGAACACTCACCGGAGTTGGAAACGACGGAGTCTCCTTTTCAACCGAAATGCCCAACTTAAAATCGAATGGTTCCTATGAAATGAACCCCAAAATTAAGTTAGGGGAAAAGATTCGCACAATAAGGAGTTCGGAGTGGCACAAGAAGAATCGAATAAGAACCACTGGAGCGCCGAAAACACCAACAGAGCTCCACGGCCGAAAATGGTGGTTTGGTGTTTTCGGGGGTTTCGAGCTCCACAAGCAGAGGTGAGCTGGGGTAGGAGGTTGTGAGAGCGAAGGAGACTCGAGGAAGGCTAAGAGGTGCTCAAGTACTCGAAGGTCCCCGGAGCACGAGGACGGAGCTCTAATGACGAAGTGACCTAAAGCGACTGCCGCGCGAGAAAACGAGGGAAGAGCAGGTAAGGTCAGCGCTGCTCCTGACATGGGCAAAAGCGAGGCTCAGAGCCGTTGCCGGGACCCACGACACGACGGAAGCCTGCACTGCTCACCTGCCACCTTCGGTGCACGAGCACAGTACGGAGGACCAGAGGAAGAAGAGGAACAGAGGGAGAAGACGGGGTGGTCGTGAGCCCTACGATTCGAATCGGACGGCCCGAGCACCCAAGAGCTCCGCGGTTTCAAAAGAACGGAGAGGTCGTGGCGTTGGATTGGAATCCAACACTCGGGCGTGAGCGGTTGGGTTGGGCTCGAACCAGTCGACTCGAGCTGAGTCGACTCACCCAAACTAGGGTTTTAAAAAAAGCGAGTTTCAACAAGAGCTAATCTTTGGAGAATTGTTAGAGGCGACAAACTAACTCCAAAAATTATGAAATTTTACAGGAGCTTGCTAGCTGAGTTAATGACCTTGTATAAATTTTGCAGAGGTTTTTGTGCTATACTTTTCCTCCAAAATTCCACAAGGTCTTTGGTCCCAGTTTGACTGAATTTGAGTAGGTTTGACTGACCTCCAAAGGATGCAAACAATTTCTAAAAATCGTGAAATTGTTCAGAGGGATCACATACCAACCCAAGAATTTAGGAAAAAATATTTCCAGGAGATTATCACAAGATGGAACAAGAATGTTTTTGAAGGATCAAGATTTGGATCAAAGACTTGTGACTATGTACTTCCATAACTCTTGTACAATAATTGTTTAGTACATACAGGAAATACATGATGTAAGAAAAAGTTTTAATTTCTACTCATTTTCTTACATTTGAAACACAAACCCAAAATTGGGATGTTACACGTAGCGCTCAGGGGCTGGCATTGCGACGATCACGAAGATCATATTTGAGAGGAGAAGGTAGAGGAGGACCTAGCAAGGACGAAGAAGGAGAGCTGGGAACAGGGCACAACAAAGATGGAGGCTCAACTGGAGAAGGAGTAGGCCGAGGACGGCGAGAGTAGTGCAAGGGAAAAAGTGGAATCTAAACAAAAGAGCTAGAAGGAGACTACAGCAGAGGGGGAATAGGTGGAGCCGGAGGAGAGGGAAGCAAAGACAGTGGAGGCGAAAGCGAAACATAAATGGAAAGTTGAGTGTTAGGAAAAGTCACAAAGGAGATCGAGCCAACAAGGAAATTTGAGCTTACAGTAGAGGGACAAGGGTAGTAAGGCCGAGACTCATTGAAGGTGATGTCCTGAGAGATCCTCATCCGGCGAGCAACAAGGTCGTAACCGCGATAACCCTTATGCTCAAGACTACAGCCAAGAAAAACACACCCAACTGACTGAGAAGCCACCTTGGTGCACTCACGAGGTGGAAAAAGGATGAAGCAGACACAACCAAAATAACGAAGGTGACTGTACTCGGGAGCTCGACCGTAGAAACTCTCGACAGGAGTAAAACCCTGAAGAGAAGTGGAAGACTGCATGTTGATGAGGACAGCAGTAGTGGAGACAACCTCAGCCCAAAAGTGAGGTGGAACAAAGAGACAAGCATGAGAGCACGAGCTGTCTCAAGCAAGTGATGATGCTTACGCTCAGAGACACCATTCTGAGCATGAGCACCAGGACAAGAGTAACCTGCTCAATGAGAAAGTGATGCAAAGCAGCAGATAGGTACTCGCCAGCAGAATTAGTACGAAAAACACGAATGGCCGAATCAAACTAAGCACGAATCTGTTGGAGATATGCCCTAGAGGCAATCATATTGATGATGATATTTCATTGTATCCATGATTTAATAAATGTTCCTTGAATATTGCCTTTGTGTTGATTAACAAGTATGTGACTTGTTTGTGAAACTCTTTACTTGTATGGTTATTCTAAAGTTTTCCCTAGTCGGATTTCATGTGAGGACACACGTGAATGATGGATTAGCACATGTATCGGTTGATGACCATGTTTCACAGGTCATAGACATGGAGATGTCAAACCAATAATGTGGACACATGTTTAGAACATGGGGTTGGACCGACCCAACATGAGACATAGTAATTATTCTTATGGTTCTCTCTACACAATGTGTACGCCTTGTCCTTAGACACGAGATTGTCGTATGTACTTGAGATGTGAATCGACCTACTTAGGGGCTATCAAACGCTACTCCGTGGCGGGTAGTTATAAAGGTAGCTTTGGGTTTGTCATGAAGCATGCTGCGAGGCATGGTCGGTCGAGATGGGATTTGCCCTCTCTACGAGAGAGATATCTCTGGGCCTCGAGTGATCGGATCCGAAATGCATGGCCATGCTACTTAAGGTTAAGAGTTAACCTAGTAAGGGATTCGGATCACGGGATCGAAAAGAGTGGTCGACTTGGAGCTCATTGAATATCGTGAGGCAAAGGGATTGGCATGTACATAACGTTGTGATGGTTCGTCCGATATGATCTTTACGTATGTTTAGGAGTTGTACGTCTTGCTAGAGGTCGCTACCAACTATTGACCAAGTATGTGTACTGCGTCATGTCTAAACATATGTGAACCATAGGTCACACACTTAAGAGTGAAGCCTAATTCGGATTGGATCTAAATTAGATGGGCATTGAGTCCTAATGGGCCTCTATTCGTAGAAGCCTATTATAAGGACGTCTATAAAAGGAGGGCGGGGCGCTGGTTGAGGGTTGAGTTTTTGTGACATCCTCAAACCTGGCGCCACCCTCCCACGCCCTAGTCGCTCGCGACGGATCTAGTAGTCCGGCGCGTCGCTTCCTCCGTGCGTGTGGATACCTTTGGGCGCCGCATCCGTGGCGTTGGGACGAACCGCAAGAAAGGAGTTGTGCGTGGGGCGCCGCGACGAGGGCGAGGAAGTAGTACGACTACTCGCCCGACGCATTGCATCAATCGAGTGCGACTACACCGCCCGACGTCTTTGCATCAACTTCGCACTGCGCGTCTAGTGGTAAGACCGTGATCTATAAGCTGCAGTGATCTTGGTTTACGGGTAGAATTTTTAATTTGCGCTAGTGTAGCCTACTGTTTCCCTACTGATGGTATCGAGCGGTTCTTTGTCATGTTATAGGTTCGGTGATTTGCATATGGCGATATGTAAATCGGTATGATCGATGTGATCGATTGTATAGTTACGTAATGGATTGGTGCGGTTTAGTGATCATGCCGCTAAGGTCGTGAAACAACATACCCCTACCGTCGGATTCGCCATCGGGGTGAAAGGTGACACGTAAAACCGGTTGCGGCATGCGAAGATCAATATGATTGATCGAATCGGAACCTAGATTAATAATCGATGTACCGTGATCATCTTTGCTAAGGTCGTGAAACAACATACCCCTACCGGTCGGATTCGCCATCGGGGTGACAGCGGTGACACGTAAAACCGGTTGCGGCATGCGAAGATCGAGACAAATTGGTCGAATCGGAGCGATGAGTTGATTTGTGGTAAATATGATTTGCCGATCAAAATCCTATGTAAAAATTGCATAGATTGGATCTCTGTTTTCAATTTCGGACGCCGGAGATACTGCGGCGCGCCCTTCGAACCCATGGGGAAACCCCTCGACCCCTATCCGTGGATTGCGATTCTATGCATAAACTTATTTTTGCGGGATGTATGTGACCAGTATGGCCTAATGTGTATGTGATGCATGTTTGTAATATTTGCATGACTGCGTGTCGTGGTGCGGCAACACGGCTGGAGCCATTGTGTTGCCAAAGTATTGTATTAACGGCCTGCGTGCCGACTTGTGATGATTCCTAGTATCCATGTATTTTATTACTAGCTGTTATGAGTAATAGCTTATAGTAGTACTCGGAGGACACATCACTTGGAGGGATGGCACACATGAACCATGGAGATGGAGATCACCATGAGAAAATGGGCCATACTGAGTCACAACTGTGTGAATGTTATTCCTATTGTTTTACTCCTATGCATGTTTGAATGGTAGAAGTATAGCGATCCCTCACAAAATGTTAAGTTAAACATATGCCCTCCCAATTAAACTTTGCACCATCCCATGTCTTGTAAATTGATGGTGGGTCTATAAAATTAGGGCACCATCAACTTTCCTTGACTAGATGGGTTTTGTATCGGATACTTACATGCATAAGGATTGGTGAACTTAACAAGGTTATCATAAAGGTTATGGGCCTTGGGGCATAAAGGTTGGCGCGGGGCATAGAGATGTCACCCAACAACAAGAGTCATATAGAGATATGATTAGCAAGGTGTTGCTTACAAGTACCTTGTCTCCTAGCGGTGATGCAAAAGCTCACTAGTAGACTCGTTAATTGCGGATCTTGAATCGCTAAGAATCAACAGAGGATGTTGATTTTAGTGGGAGTACATTCTATTAAATTTGTTTAATACAGATTTACTCTATCATGGTTTTATTTGTCTTAGTATTTTGCATTTCCTATTGTAGATCAATGGCATCTAGCAACCACGCACACCCTTTTGCTTTGCGATCGATTCTTGAGAAAGAGAAATTAAATGGAACAAACTATTCGGATGGTCCGTAACTCGAGAATTGTTCTCGGGCGGATAAAAAGGAAAACGTTCGACACCCCAATCCCGTAAGAACACGCAAATAATGCGTCTGCTGTGTTAAAAATGCCTACAAGAAAGCATGTGATGACTCTCTTGAGATTAGTTGTCTTATGCTTGCATGCATGGAACCCGACCTTCAAAAGCGGTTTGAGGATCGGAAGCGTATGATATGATCATAGCGCTTAGGACATGTTCGCACACGTGCCAGGGCCGAGCGGTTCAATGTCTCTAAGGCTTTTACGGAATGCAAGTTAATGAAGGTGCACCGTAGGCCCACATGTGATCAAAATGGTTGGTTCTGATCGGACTTTGGATAAACTTGGTTTTCCAATTGGCCAAGAGTTGGCAATCGATTTCATTTAGCGTCTCTTCCACCTAGCTATGGGCATTTCATTTGAACTACCATATGCATGGGCGGATAAGGGCCTTAATGAGCTTTGTGGGATGCTCAAAACAATGAGAGAATGACATTAAGAAGTGTGCGGGGCCTAGCCATGTGATGGTGTGCGAGAACAAGTCTAGCTTCAAGAAAAAGGGTAAGAAGCCATGGCCAAAGAATAAGGGTAAGATTAAAGATATGATCTCAAGCCAACGCCTAAGCCTAATCTTTGGACACAGAGCGAGACAGTATGCTTCTATTGTAAAGAAAGCGGCGCCACCGGAAGAGAAACGCAAGAAGTACATGGATTCGATGAATGCAAGAAGAAGGTGGAAGTAAGACTTCCACCCATGGTACACTTGTCATAAATGTTTTAGACATTTTCTCAGATTCTCCTATTAACTCTTGGGTATTTGATACGGATCGCTTGCTCACATTTGCAACTCGATCACGAGGGCTAATAAGAAGTAGAGGAGTCGCAAGAGGTGAAGTTGATTTTCGCGTCGGAATAAAGCAAGGGTTGCTGCGTTGACCGTCGGCACCATGCAACTTCAGCTTCCTTCAAGATTTATTATGGAATTGAATAATTGTTATTATGTTCCTAGTATGAGTCGAAACATTTTATCCCCCTCATGTTTGATGAGAGATGGTTATTCATTTGCAAGTAAAGACAATGGTTGTTTGATCTCTAAAAATGGAATGTTTATGGCTTTTGCCCATTGTGAATGGGTTATTTATTTTAAATCTTGATGATGCGCCTATCTTTAACATAAATGCTAAAAGACTTCGACCTAATGATTTGAATCCCACCTATGTTTGGCATTGTCGTTTGGGTCACATAAGTGAAAAGCGCATGAAGAAGCTCCATCTCGATGGTCTTCTAACCGTTTGATTTTGAATCATACGAGACATGTGAAGCTTGTTTGCTTGGTAAGATGACCAAATCACCTTTCAAAGGTTCTTTTGAGAGGCGTCGGACTTGTTGGAAATCATACATCTTGATGTATGTGGACCAATGAGCACGATCGCTAAAGGTGGATTTCATTACTTCATAACTTTCATCGATGATTTTAGTAGATATGGCTATGTCTACTTAATGAAGCATAAGTCGAAACTTTTGAAAAGTTCAAAGAGTTCGAATGAGGTTGAAAATCAACGTGCCAAGAAAATTAAGGCTCGCGATCCGATCGTGGTGGCGAGTATTTGAGTCATGAATTTAGCAATCATCGAAGAGTTGCGGAATTGTTCCACGACTAACACCGCCGAACGCCTCAAAGAAACGGGTATCCGAGCGCGTGTCGGACCTTGTTGGACATGGTTCGATCGATGATGAGCCGCCAGTTACCATTATCCTTTTGGGGTTACGCTCTAGAAACGGCACTTTCACACTTAATAGGTACCGTCTAAATCCGTAGTTAAGACACCATATGAGATATGGAGGAAAGAGTCACGCTTGTCTTTTCTAAAGATTTGGGGATGTGAGGCGTTTGTCAGCGACTACGATCGGACAAGCTCACACCCAAGTCGGATAAATGCATTTTCGTGGGATATCCAAGGAAACCTTTGGATATTACTTCTACAACCGACTAGAGGGCAAAGTGTTTGTCGTCAAGTGGTGTTTTCCTAGAGAAAGAGTTTCTCAATAGGGAGACAAGTGGAAGAACGTGCAGCTTGAAGAGGTTCAAGATGAACCAATCGGGAAGACTCGACGAATGATGCCCATGTGGCGAGAACAAGTTGAGGAACCCATGGCAAAGGAAGCACCACCACCACGAAGGTCGGAAGGCTCCGCAATGCGCGAGATATATTATTGTTAGACAATGATGAGCCTACGACCTATCACGGAAGCAATGATGGACCAGGACTACGAGAAATGGCATAGTGCCATGAGATCCGAGATAGCATCCATGGGAGACAATCAAGTTTGGAATTTGGTTGACCACTTTGATGGTGTTAAAACCATAGAGTGCAAATGGATCTATAAAAGGAAGATTGATATGGATGGAAATGTTCATATCCATAAAGCTCGACTTGTCGCAAAAGGTTTTCGACAAGTTCAAGGAGTTGACTACGATGAGACTTTCTCACCTGTAGCGATGCTTAAATCAATACGGATCATTCTAGCTATTGCTGCATATTTCGACTATGAGATATGGCAGATGGATGTCAAAACGGCTTTCCTTAATGGAAATTTAACCGAGGGCGTGTATATGATACAGACCGAGGGTTTTGTCGATCAAACAATGCTAGAAAAGTATGCAAACTTCAAAAATCCATTTATGGATTGAAGCAAGCATCTCGGAGTTGGAACATTCGTTTTGATGAAGTGGTCAAAGGGTTTGACTTCATCAAAAACGAAGAAGAATCTTGTGTTTACAAGAAGACAAGTGGGAGCTCACTCGTATTTCTAATCTTATATGTAGATGACATATTCTGATTGGAAATGATATTCCTATGCTCGAGTCCTTAAGACCTCACCGAAAAATAGTTTCTCAATGAAGGACTTAGGGGAAGCGGCATATATTTTGGGTATTAAGATCTATAGAGATAGATCAAAAAGGCTAATAGGATTAAGCCAGAGTACTTACATTGACAAAGTGTTGAAACGGTTCAACATGGAGGAGGCAAAGAAAGGGTTCTTGCCCATGTCTCATGGCATAAATCTTGGCAAGACTCGGTGTCCTTCGACAACCGATGAGCGAGATCGCATGAGTAAGATTCCATATGCTTCGCCATTGGATCTATCATGTATGCTATGATATGTACTCGCCAGATGTTTCCTATGCTCTAAGTGTTACGAGCAGATACCAGTGATCGGTGAGAGTCATCGACAATGTTAAAAACATCCTCAAGTATTTGAGAAGAACTAAGGATGTGTTCCTAGTCTACGGAGGTGAGGAAGAGCTCGTTGTAAATGGTTACACCGATGCAAGCTTCCAAACCGACAAAGATGATTACAAATCGCAATCGGGTTTTGTGTTCCTTTTGAGCGGTGGTGCGGTAAGTTGGAAGAGTTCCAAGCGAGATCGTGTTTGACTCTACAACGGAGGCCGAGTACATTGCGGCTTCAAGCGGCGGCAAAGAAGGTGTTTGGATAAGGAAGTTCATAAGCCGAACTAGGTGTGGTTCCTAGTGCGTGCAGTCCTCTGGATCTTTACTGTGATAACAGTGGGGCCATTGCGCAAGCCAAGGAGCCGAGGAATCACCAAAAGAACAAACACATACTGCGGCGGTTTCATCTCATTCGAGAGATCCTTAATCGAGGAGATTTAAAGATATGCAAAATACACACGGATTTGAATGTTTCAGATCCTTTGATGAAGCCTCTCCCACAGCCTAAGCATGAGGCGCACACAAGAGCTATGGGTATTAGATATCTTCTAGATTGACTCTAGTGCAAGTGGGAGACTGTTGGAGATATGCCCTAGAGGCAATCATATTGATGATGATATTTCATTGTATCCATGATTTAATAAATGTTCCTTGAATATTGCCTTTGTGTTGATTAACAAGTATGTGACTTGTTTGTGAAACTCTTTACTTGTATGGTTATTCTAAAGTTTTCCCTAGTCGGATTTCATGTGAGGACACACGTGAATGATGGATTAGCACATGTATCGGTTGATGACCATGTTTCACAGGTCATAGACATGGAGATGTCAAACCAATAATGTGGACACATGTTTAGAACATGGGGTTGGACCGACCCAACATGAGACATAGTAATTATTCTTATGGTTCTCTCTACACAATGTATGCGCCTTGTCCTTAGACACGAGATTGTCGTATGTACTTGAGATGTGAATCGACCTACTTAGGGGCTATCAAACGCTACTCGTGAATCGGTAGTTATAAAGGTAGCTTCGGGTTTGTCATGAAGCATGTTTGCGAGGCATGGTCGGTCGAGATGGGATTTGCCTCTCTACACGAGAGATATCTCGGGCCCTCGAGTGATCGGATCCGAAATGCATGGCCATGCTACTTAAGGTTAAGAGTTAACCTAGTAAGGGATTCCGGATCACAGATCGAAAAGAGTGGTCACTTGGAGCTCGATTGAATATCGTGAGGCAAAGGGATTGGCATGTACATAACGTTGTGATGGTTCGTCCGATATGATCTTTACGTATGTTTAGGAGTTGGCACGTCTTGCTAGAGGCGCTACCAACTATTGACCAAGTATGTGTACTCGCGTCATGTCTAAACATATGTGAACCATAGGGTCACACACTTAAGGGTGAAGCCTAATTCGGATTGGATCTAAATTAGATGGGCATTGAGTCCTAATGGGCCTCTATTCGTAGAAGCCTATTATAAGGACGTCTATAAAAGGAGGGCAGCGGCGCGGTTGAGGTTGAGTTTTTGTGACATCCTCAAACCACGCCGCCACCCTCCCACGCCTAGTCGCCGCGACGGATCTAGTAGTCCGGCGTGCGTCGCTTCCTCCGTCGTGTGGATACCTTTGGAGGCGCCGCATCGTGGCGTTGGGACGAACCGCAAGAAAGGAGCCGACGTGGGGCCGCGACGAGGACGAGGAAGTAGTACGACTACTACGCCTGACGTCATCGCATCAATCGAATGCGACTACACCGCCCGACGCGTCTTGCATCAACTTCCGCACTGCGCGTCTAGTGGTAAGACCGTGATCTATAACTGCAGTGATCTTGGTTTACGGGTAGAATTTTTTAATTTGCGCTAGTGTAGCCTACCTGTTTCCCTACAGAATCATGGTGGCCAACCTCTATTAAATAGAGAGAACCTGACTGCGAGAGGACATGAAGTATACCCAAGTATGACGAGAATAATCATCAATAAATATCACATAATATCGATGACCCCCTTTCAAAACGAAGGGAGCCGTACCCCAAACGTCGGAGTGAACAAGATCAAAAGGACGAGCCAAGACAGAATCATGAGATGGATAGGGGAGCTGTAGCTGCTTGCCAAGCTTGCAGCCCATACTAGATAAAGAGGTGTCACCAGAGACAGACCTAAGAAGACCACAACCTATTAAAGACGATAGTCGCGATCCACAAAGATGACCCAAACGATGGTGCCACTGAGCAAAGGAAGCAGCAGAGGACGCAACAAAAATAGAGGCAGGTGTAGTGACTGGCTAGCTGGTGGAGACAATAGAAGAAAGGTACAGCCAATCGAGCTCCCAAAGATGCTATGAATCACGACGACGAAGGCCATTGCCAAGTAGAGTTCTCGTGTGATGGTCCTGGACACAATAAGAGTTAGACTCAAGAATAACACGATAGACGTGATGAGTGATCTGACCGGCTTACATGAGCTGCATAGTAAGCTTGAAAACATGAGAGATTATAGAAACATGAAAAGAAGAAGTGGAAAGGATGCATCGGCCAGCAACAGGAAGAGAGGTAACATCTACAGTCTAAATAGTGGAAGGAAGAGCTGTGGAACTCACATAAGTGAGGTGAGTAGAATCTGGTGTCATGTGTAAAGAAGCATTAGAATCCAAGATCCACGGAGACAAGATACCAAATGAGGGAGGTGGCGGATGCAAGGATGAGTGCTGAGAAGCAAGAGCCAAAATAACAGAGCCCGAGGCAGGAGTGACGAAGGTCGGCGTCGCTTGGGCGCGTAGCCACTAGAAGCGCGGAGAGGAGCTCGTTGCGCTCAAGCCGCTCGATGTGGCCTGTAGCACGGTGGTCTCTGCCTCCACCTCGACGAAACGTGCACGAAGAGAGTCATCCTCGTCGCTGACGGCCGCAGCGCGCGCGAGGTGGCGGCACTCGACCTCCAACCTAGAGACGACGGTGGCGGGGCGGCCTGGTCGTCGACGGTGGCGAGCTAGCCGAAGCGATCAAAGTTAAATCGGGTGGCGGCGACCGGCGATTGAGTGGCGGCGATGGCCGGAGCCTCCTTAGATCCGAGAGGCTCGGGAAGCGCGGACGCAGCAGCCGGGCACGGCGCGAGGCGCGGTGGGCTAGATAGGCGCGAGCCGGGCGCGCAGTGAGGTGAGGGCTCCGAGCGGCACGCACAAGGGGCGACACGCTCGAGAGGCGCAGCGTCGGGCGTGAAGTAGCGGAGGTAGCCGGCGTTGGGAAGCAGCGCCGAGCGACAGGACGGCCTGGATCTGGTGGCGAGGGGCGCGGATCCGACAGCTAGCGGCGGGGGCCAGATCGGCAACGGGAGCTGCGGATAGGAGGGAGAAGCAGAGCAAGGGCGCATCGAGAAAAAGAGTTCGACGCAGGGACGACGGCCTCGGCGGTGGTCAAGTGTGGAACCCTAACCCTGACTTTGATACCATGTTGGAATGAACCTTGTCTATCCTAATAGGCCTAAAGGCCAACATATACAAGTTACAAAGAACACCCTATACAAGTCATATATTACAATTTCATCCATTCATTTCTGCCGGATATCCAACTTCATTCAGGGAAAGCATTTTAAACAGCACTCACTAACGGTCAAGCTCAAGTTCCTCCAAGATATTTACAAAACAACCTAAACACAATGAGTGGTGAATCAAAATGTCCAAAGAGAAACATATTTGTTCTTCGAAACCCTTCATTTTACTATTTCAAAAGAAATTCCATATTTTCTATGTTTATTTTAGCAACAATATTGAAGCCAAAACTAGGAGATGATTCACTATAGTAACATGGTGGGAGTTATGTCACTTTTGTAGTGGTACTGAACAAAAAATTCTTGTTTTGAAGTGTATATTTATACATCCTCATTTTTGTAACATGTAATATTTTCTGTAAGCTTTTTTAGATGGAATTTTCCCTTGGCTCTCAAGTCAATGCCCAAGTGAAACATACGTATAAGTCTAGGCACCAACCATGCGCAGGGATGCAGTAGACATGCAACAAATAATGATACTGGCACATGACAAAGGATCAAGAAAAGAGACAAGGCAATGCACAAATATTGTGATTGTGAGCTTCTAGCCTGTGTAGAATATCTAGTGTAACCAAATTAGTTCATAAACAAGCACGAATTTTTAGTTGCTCCTTACAACACTAATATTACACAAGTATTTGATAGAAAATTGCTTCTCTGTAGTGATTTTGGTCACTACCTGAAGACAAACTAGCCAAGCCTCAATGAGGTAATGGACAGAGAAACAACAATCAAAATGGGAGTACTCCATTCAGCCAAAAACAAATAGCAAAGCCTCAAAAGACAGGAGCAAACACAGGAGAGAAAAGAGGCAGCTAATACTGTCAAAATCCTGTTAGCCCAAGAGCTATAACTTAAGGATAACCTTGTAGAAGGCATAAGTAGTGACTAGTAGACACGAGCAGTAAGTCACCAAAACAAGACAATACAATTCCTCCATACACTGATACACATCTACAATTTCAAACTTGGAGTATGAGCAATCAGATCACTAGTGGTTCTATTGCTGAGACTAAGAATTGAGAAAATCTGTACCATGGACAGTAGCTAATGAGCATGAGCTGACTGCAGTGTTACCATCTGAATAGCTATTAACCTGAGGGATACACATATCTCAAGATGTCAAAGTTGGACTTGGGAGTTGGGAAGGCACTTCCCCAGCACAAGCTGCAGCATAAGCATCTGCGAACCCAGGAACGCTGTCCTTGTGACTGTCAATGAACCTTGATTTGAATTTCTCCTCGCCAAGAGAAGCAAATGAGTAAAAATCAATCTTGTTTTTCAGCAATCCCTTTGCCTGCAGGACCTTCATGACATAGTGCCGGGGAACTAGCCGCTTCTCCAGGCTGTACAGGAATAGCGTGGGCCTTTGCATAATGTACTGCGGCTCCAAACCGATCTCGTTGATCAGGAACTCAGTCTTGCGGCGAAAAGACTCCTTGGAGATTTTCAGAAGGTTTGGCTGCTTGCACACCGCGATACCAAGCTCAGTCTTGGAGCAACCAAGAGTCCTCTTGAAAAACTCGATCTTAGAGGCGACCTTCTCTTGGCTGACACAGGCGACGGCTGCCACCGCATGCCTGAACATCCTGGAGCTGCGGGGCACGCCGAGCTCCTCGGCGCGCAGCACAAACGCCTTCACGCACTTTGGGTTGAACCCAAGCACCCACGCGGCAGTTGAAGACAGCCTGACAATATCGCAAACGCTTAGCCCGCACTGACGAAGCAGCGCGATGTTAGGCTTGATCACCTTCTCAAGGTCCACGGTTAGGATCCTGTTGTTCATCTTCATGATCGCGAGGAGCTGGTCAAATGAGCCATAGAAGGATATCAGGAACTCGAGTTTGTCAGCGATGTCGCGGGAGCGGAGGATGCGGGAGCCGAACAGGAGGAAGCGGGCGATCTGGGGAGCGGAGAAGCCGAGGCGGTCGCAGAGGGCGGCGAGGCGAGGGGCGACGCTCTCCACACTGGCGCCGAGGAGCAGCGGGTCGGCGGCAACAACGGTGGCGATGTCCTGGCGGCAGAGGCCGACGCCGGACAGGAGGGCGAGGACGGCGTCGGGATTGGAGGCGGAATCGAGGCGGGGGCAGGGGATTTCCCCTTCCTTGGATGATTTCTTGTACACTCTGGATGCTTCATTGAGCGCTTTCTTGGATGCTTTGAGTGCTTGGGCCGGGGCGAGACCGCAGGTGGTGACGAGGTAGTCCTCGAAGGAGAAGGGGGCGGGGGAGGTGGAAGCTGAGAAGAGGAGGAGGCGGCGGGGGAGAGGGGAGGAGGGTCGGGAGGCGGCGCGGAGGAGAGGGAGAAGGTGGCTTCGGAGGTGCAGCATGGCGGCTGAGGCGGCGGAGGCGGAGGTTCGCCCCCGTCCTCGTCCTGTGATGAGGGGGCTGGTGCCTGGGCCGGGCCGCCAGGGTAAGCTCAGCTCATTTTACTTTGTTCACTCCTCAAGAGACTCGAAACGGCGGCCCCGGTTCGCAGTTGCCACGACCGATGTTTGGTTTGACCGTTTGAGGTCCAAAATTGCACGCGGAGGCCCAGCCAAAATATTAGCGTTACTAAAACCGGGATGTGCTTAAAAAATAATCTAGAGTGTCAACTGAATATAATATTATCAAAATTTTGTTGTCAAATCAAACGGAGGCTAAATCTAGTCAATGTTATCAAACTTCGGCTCGGCAAACTTTGGCTCCTATAGGCACAAACCAAACATGCCCTTGGCTTTTGCCAGACTCAGAGGGGCTCTTCCTAGGAAAGGAATCTATGAGGAAAAATTGAAAGAATTCTCCATCCAAAGGAATGTTTTCTGTAAGTTTAAATTGTAGGAACACTTTAAAGACTTTCATAGAAATATATAATTTCTATAGATTTGGGAGGAATTCTAACAAATTTCTTTCAGAGTTTCAATGCATTTTCTCCGTCTTATGGCACCTCAAACACGTTGTTTCTAAAGTCATTCACATCATCTAGCAACAAAATTAGATAAAACCACTCCAACCCTCTATATACTGATATTAAATGTATACAACCAACATATATATATTTTCTCTAGCCAGGCCCACCAGTCATCCTATAATCCCTCGTGTTTTCTCTATCCCTCATTCCTTAATCCAAGCGTGAAAGATACGACCTACTCTCCCATGCACTTATTTGCCTTGTTTTATGAGAACATGTTGAATCACATACAAGATACAACTTTATCTCTCTCCGCCGAGACTAAAACCTGACATGGATAGGATTTAGATATAACTTCCTGGAGCATCGGAGATTAGGGGTGAAAACGGATCGGATAGTTTCCGACCGATCCGAACAAAAATGGATTCAGAAATGTCTCGGATCGGATTTTTCTCGGATAATTTTTGGATCGGAAACGAATTCGGAATTTTTTGCCGAAAACGGAAACGAATACGAATTATCCGGATAAGACGGAGTCGGATTTCGGTCCAAAAGAGGATTTCAGCCCAAAAGAGAAAAGGGGATTTTAATTGATTTCTGAATTTCAGAAAATACAACAAATCAAATAATTTTTTTTGAAAATAGCAAATAGAGTTAAAAAATCCTAGAAAAAATCACAGAAATTCGTTGAATTATTTTTAAATTAATAAAATTAATTTCAACTTAAAGTTGGTTTTTATTTGTATATAAATTATTTTAAATTCTAAAAATAGGAAAAACCTTTTTAAAATACAAAAAATTCAATAAATTAATTAAAAATTCCTTTTTCACTTTAAATCCAATAAAATCCCAGAAAACTCAATAAATTTTATTTTTTACATTAAAAACTAGGAAATTAAATAATTGACTTTATTTTGTTATTTTTTTCCTTTTTAACCAGGAAAACTCTTTTAAATATCAGAAAATCCAATAAAATAATAACTTTATTAATTTTATTTTTGGTAACATACTTTAGGATGTTACAGTCATTTGCGTATAGATTAACCATCCAGTCTAATCGATGTTAGTGTGAACTAAATTTTATGTATATGATGAACTAAGTGTGAATACGTGATGATTTTGTGAGTTATAACTTATGATCTAAATATGGTAAACTAAGTGTTATATTTGTGATGAACTAGTTAATGTAATCTGCTAGTGCCAATGTTATGTGTGGTTGCTGAAAATATGAACAATTCATGAATGTTTACATCAAATAAATTAGTTATATGTTTTCGTTAATTTCTGGCATACAATTTAAGAGGTTTTCATATTCCGAAAAATATCTGTGATCGTATTCGTTTCGATTCATATTCGCTCCGTATTCGTATCCGGGAAAAAATATGAAAAAAATATGGCAAAGCCATTATCCGTCCGTTTCCGATCCGTTTTCACCTCTATTGGAGATATCCTTACTAATAAACATCTACATCAAAAATCTATTTTTTTCATGTAAAGTATTCAAACACACCCTCTTGTGAGCAATTCCCGCGTCTTCGTTTCCTGTAAGATGTCATTGTACATGACATTGAATTCTTGTGTTTTTTGTACTCCTATTTTTCTCTGTGTTCCACATGAATTTCACATAAAATAGTGCACTTCCTGCAGGAAAAAAAAATCTTGCGGTCCAAACAACATAAGACATAAGTAATTCTGCACACTAGTAAGATTCGGTAGAGAGAAGTGTGTGGAGAAGAAATTTTGGAAGCAGTCAAAATAGTTGTACCTTGCTAGATATAGCAAAAAAAAAAAGCTACCTCAATTTTGTTTTTGATGAGCCACCTTGGCATAAGCTCGTGTCGTCGCCAACCAGTGGCTAGTCTAATTGGTATAGCACACATGTCTTACAGTTGCACTAAATGCGTATTAGGTGCCATGTAGGTTTATTTGTGGACTGGAGAGGGCGAAGATGTGAGCGTAGAGAAGAAACTTTGAAAGTTGCCAAGATAGACCTTGCCGGATATAGCAAGAAAAGCCACATCGGATTTGTTTCTGATGAGTCACCTATCTTTCCCTTTCACGTGGTTCTCTGTTTTTTTAGGAACACTCGGTACAACCTATAGACACCCACACACACACATCATCACACGCACGCACTCACACACACGACGTCTACGGAAGACTGAATGAGCGGAGCTTGACGAATAAATAACGAAGTCACCACCGGTGTCTCGCTTACAACACATTTGCTGTAGCACGCATCTCACTCTTTTAGGGTTTGTTTGGTTGGTGTCATGGATTCCATGCCTGAAAAAAGTGGTGTCTGAAGGTAGTCTAGAAAGTAAATGATTTTTACCTGATCAGGCAAACATGAAGATGAGTTGTTTAGTTGAAAGTATGTGTCTGAAATTGATAAATAAAAAAAAGACCGTTGAATTGAAGCAATGAACACTGGATTGTATGTCTGACTCCTACCGCTGATTTTGCTCGCATGGGCCTGGTTGCGCCGCAGGCTGCATGCAAACATGCTCCGGGCAGACTCCCGCGCCTCTCCCGGCCAGGTCCAAAGCAAACAGGCCTCTATACTCGCTTCCTACCTGTTTCAGATGGAACCACGAATAACCTGAATGAGCACAACGTGATGTCTATGGATGATATGATGTGGGGGACCTGGAGAGTATGGTTAATGATGTCTGCTCCAACAAACATGGTGTGGTGAACTGGTGATAAACGAAATGATGCTGCCCGAATTCCTCTCTCGATTGTCTTGATGACAAGATCGTTAACAATGGACTCCTTGAGTTATCATGATCCTCGAAGTAGTGTCAGAATTTTCTTTTGTGGTGGACTATTGCCATAGTAAAAAACTGTTAGGATTTTCAGCAAACCCTAGATCGATTTTGTAGAGGTTTTCTGGTCTACCCTCTATTCCTTCGCCTTTTCCGTGGTGCTGCTCACAATTGTATTATAAGGCTAGAGGGTAAGGACCTATTTATAGACTCTACTTCCAGGTGTTATAAATTAACCCACCTATTTCTGGTACACTGTGAGACTCCTGAACTATGTCACCAACCACGATCAGACATGCTAGTTTAATGAGTCTAAAATATATTAGTCCCTAGCACACATGTGTGAGTCATGCGTCATGATCAAATTGTTTACGAGATCAATTCCAATCTGATCATATGGGTCAATAGTCCGTGGAGCCGATCTTGCAAAACAAACCAAGTTATTCCTCCCTATGCTATATCTGGATTAATCATACGCATGCATATTAAATTCCAGTAGTCTCGATCTCAATAAATATGTCTACAATTTTCCAGCACAGCCGTCCTCAACACCTCCTCAGCACCTCGAGTATTAATTCCTCGAGTTAAATTCCGCATCAAAGTATTCTCCGTCACATACATCAATAATATGAACAATTCCACATTGAGTTAAATAGACAATAACCACAATAAATATTGAAAGCCACATAAAAATCCAACAAAAAACAACATTTTTGCAGTTATATTTTGGTTGTTGGAGTTGCTCCAAACTGCCATGCTGAAACTATTGTGGCAGCATTGTTTCAATTATTGCACACCAAGGAGTTGTATCTACCAAGTTTCTCTTGGAATGGACACTTGATTCTATTCCATGGGCCAAGTGGTTAAGAAATGGTTGTGTAAAAATAAGCGAAAAAAATCCTATACAAAGATCGAATATATACAAGTTACATATACTTTTAACAACCCCACTCAAAGTAGGTCAATAACACTGAGTTTGGAGGGGTAAAAGCTATGTTGTACCCTAACCTGCGCCTTGGTGAAGAAGTCAGCTAGCTGAAGCTCGGAAGGCACATACTAAAGTGTAACAACCTCCTGTTGCACCTGCGATTGCATGTAAGAAGCATCAATGCCAATATGCTTAGTGAGCTCATGCGTTACCAGATCTTGAGCAATGTTGATCGTACCAATACTATCAGACAGTAATCGAGTAGGTGCAGGCACTGAAACGCGAAGGTCCTCAAGAAGCCACCGTAGTCAGGTGACCTCAGCTATCGCAGATGCAAGAGCCATCAGCTTAGTCTCAGCACTTGAATGGAAAACGATAGTCTGCTTCTTAGTCTTCCAGGCAATAAATGAAGAACCAAGGAAGACACAGAAGGCAGAAACAGACCGACGATCAAAAGGATCACTAGTCCATGTCATATCAGAATACGCCTGAAGCTACAAGGAGCTGGAGTGAGGGAAGAAGAGGCGTCGAGTGATGGTTCTATGAAGATATCGCAGAACTCGAAGGAGATGACCGTAGTGGATCTGAGTGGGAGCATAAATGAACTAGCTCAAAATGTAAACAACATGAGAGATGCCAGGTCAAGTATTGGCAAGATAAACCAAACTCCCAACAAGATAACTATATCGAGTGGAATCCTCAAGAAGTGTACCGTTAGTGGGCCGAAGCTAAAGGTGGAGCTCCATAGGAGTGTCCACCGTGCGCTAGTCAATGAGACAAGCACGATCAAGGACATCCTGGATGTACTTATGCTAGGACAGGTAGTAGCCATCAGGAGTGCAGGTGACCTCAATCCCAACGGACCTAGATCAGACATCTGGAACTGCTCACTGAGACGCCTCTTCACAAAGTCAATATACTGATGATCATCTCCAGTGATAGCATGTCATCCATATAGAGAAGAAGAAGCGTTTGACCATGAGAGGAAGTGTGAATAAAGAGAGTAGGTTCATGTTCACTAGCGAAGGACAGCAATGGCAACAGAAGTGAAACGCTCAAACCAAGCACAAGAGGCTTGCTTGAGCCCATAGAGTGAACGATGGAGGGGACAAACATGACCGTCAAGAACAAAATACCCAGGAGGCGGTTTCATATAGACTTTCTCACGTAACTCGCCATTAAGACATTCATTCTTAATATATAGTCCACTGACGAACAGAGGCAATGATGATAAGAGTGCGAACAGTGCTTATATGAGCAACAAGAGCAAAAGTCTCATCATAGTCACGACCATACTCTTGGTGGAAGCCACGTGCAACAAGACGTGCCTTATAGCGCTCGATGATACCTTCAGAACGGGCCTTGATTTTATAGACCCACTTGCACGTGATAGGAGTATCTCGAGTAGGAAAGGGAACAACATCCCAAGTACGAAAGTACCAGTCCGCAGAGGAGCATCAAGCTCCTCTGCCATGGCAAGCTACCACTCTGGACAAGAGGAAACCTCACGATACAAGACAGGCTCAATTGCAACAAGAGCCTGAGCAGGAAGATCAGCTCGAACAGAGGAGGAGGCTGTCTAACTTGATAAGGAGGAGGAAAACCAAGGTGAGAGGCGGGTGACTGTGGAAGAAGCACGGTCATGAAGGTTGTATCATGGAGTAGGAGGGAAAGAGAAGATTAGGAGTAGGAGCTAACAAGGAGGGAGAAGGCACTGGAGCAGGACCCAACAAGAACAGAAAAGTAGCAGTTAGTGAAAGGATAAGAACAACGATGGAAAGTGTAATGAAATGGAAAGGGGAAACCTCAACAAAAGAGCTGGAAGGATCCTCCAGTGGGGAAGGAACCAAAGGTGAAACCAGTGGAGCTGGTGGAGGAGGTGGAAGCAAAACAATAGGAGTGGAAAGCTGAGGATCAGGGAAAGTCATAAAAGAGATCGACTCAGCAAAAGAGTCCGGACTATAAGTGGTGTCACGAGGATAGTACGACCAGTACTCATCGAAAGTGGCATCGTGCAAAATGCGCACCCGACGAGCAACAAGGTTATATCAGTGATAACCCATATGTTCATTACTATAGCCAAGGAAAACACACTCAATTGAATGAGCTGTCAGCTTCGTGCGCTCACGGGGTGGAAGAACATAACAGATGCAACCAAAAGTGTGAAGGTGACGTACTGAGGAGATCTACATTAGAGACACTCAACAGGTGTGGAGCCCTAAAGAACAATTATTACATCCCAAATTTGTAGTGTTTTTGAAGCCTTTTAAAAATAACCATTTGGATTTTGTTGGTTTAAATCAAAGCTTAATTTGAATTTTCATAAATCAAAACCATTTAACGTGAATAATATAAACTTCAATTAAATTCAAAATCATTTTATTTGGGTTCCTTGGGATCCAGAGTATTTTCCGAATTTTTCTGGAATTTTGGAGTTTTATTTGCTATTTCTTTGAGCTCAGTTTTATTTAATCTAATTTCTGAAATTCAAAAATTCCTTTTTCTGGTTTTTTCCCTTTTGGGCCGAATTTCTTTTCTTCCCAGGCTTTTCTCTTTTTCCTCGGACCGTTTTCTTTCTTCTCTTCCCAAGCGGCAAGCCAAGCCAGCCCGCTCCCATTTTCCCTCCGCGCTAGCCTGATCCAACCGCGCTAGCTCTTTCCTTCTCTCTCCATAACCCATGGGCCCACCTTGTTAGCGCCAACGCCTCCTCCTTCCTCCTTTCCTCCTTACGCATGGTGTTGCACCCGTGTCTGAGCCGGTTACGCCGTCGTCGCCATCTTCGTTGCGGATACTCCCGTCCGGTGCCTTTATAAGCTTGCCACCCACGTCCAAATCTTCGCCCTGTCCTCCTCGTCCAAAGCCCTAAGCTGCCACCTAAATCAGCCGCCGTGTTCACCGGATTTTTGCCAAGAACCCGTTGGCCACCGAAGCTCTCCGTTGCCCATTCCGTTGTCATCGAAGTTCCCCCTTCTGCACCTCGCCGCCGTTGGATTCGCCTTCTCGTGTTTTTCGTCATGCTCACCTCACCATCCCTGGGAGTTCGCCAATTGCTGCCGCCTCTTTCTTCCCCGAAGCTGGCCGCCACCTCCACCTTCGATCTAGCCGCCAATGACTCTCATCGCTGTTCTGTGTGCATCATGTCGCGTTCCCGTTCTTCGTCTTTCGATCGCCTAGCTCACGGCCTCGGGACCCAAAAATATAATTCTGGACCCTTTGTGTATACTGCACTAGTCTAGGATCACGCTAGTGCATACAATGGCAACATCGATGAAATATCATTCCATATGCAAAGATGACTAATAAATAGGTAAATAACAATAATTATCAGAGTAATGACCTTAATGTCAAAGCTTACAATTAACGTCTCGGAAGGTGAATAGCTGAATTAAGCTGCAGCGGAAGGTAACGAAATAACTTCAGTGAAGCCCATCCATATACCCACAAGCAATCGGTTGGGGTAGCGCGACCTAGTTCTCCACGATCCTTGAAGTAAACTTTGTTGACCGACGATGATCTGATGTAGCTTTCTCAACTAAACAACATTTGCATATAGCAAGAATGAGTACATAAAAATTACTTAACAAGTTACACCACAGAATACAATTATAGATAATAGCTTATTGCAAAAGAAATGGCTTATGTGGTTATTTTGCAATAAAGCTGCATTTGCAATTGAATACAAATAATAGATTAAAAGCATAATTCAAATCAAATAAAAAATAATAGTTTAACAATTATTTTCACAAATGACACAAAGCCTAATCAATTTCTTTCAGATAGCCATATGAGTTTAATCACACAGCTGTCTCCTTCCAATTGTTTTTATGAAATTCTACCCCTCGTGTGAAATCCCCAAGCATGTCTATGCGGCTATTCGAATAGATTGTTTAATACTCTACAGAGGTTGTACACTTTACCCACATGATGCAATCAACTAGATCAGAGATGATCACAACAAAATCTTTTCGAAACTTCATCTCAACAATTGACACTCCCAATGTGTTTTACTGTCGACCCCAACCTTACTCGCTGGTCCGATGCACACCGCTGGACAGGGAAGCGGCGAACTGTCCCGCGATGTGACTTTCAGAATAGTCCACACCTCCACCCTGGCACAAAGCTTAACCTACTACCTGAGTAGTCAATGTTGAGATTCTGTAATTTATTAAGTTAGACCCGTCCTATACCAGACATGTGGTTGTACAGTAAGGCTCAGTTCAATGGCTCACAAAGTTTAGTCCTTAACGGACCAAGGCAAGACTTTCAATTTTTAACTATGCCATGAAGATTATCATTCCCAAGCACAATGCTCAATCAAATCACACAATTTCCAACATTTTCCTCATTTTAAATCCTTTACCACCCAATTGGTTAAGTGCAACACATGCCATCAACGAGTAACAACACACAATACACAGTTTTATCACAAAGTTCCATATTCATTTAGTCAAATTTATATTTACGACTCACATGATATGTGTGACTCGTAGCATGGCTTAGCAATACTATTCATCTAACCAACCTACGTTGGTGCTATGACAATACCAACTAATAATTAACCAAACCAGGGTGACAAAAGATCATGATGCTACAATAAGCAAGGTGGATATAATCAATTTGGATTAATAACTAAACCCAAAGAATTTAATTAAATACTTAAAGTAGAATGCAATAATTGAATCAAAGTATTTTTGGAAACTGGGTTCAACATGACCAAAGGTACAACAAACCTTGCTATAGCAATGATGATCTTATTTTATCTTCAATCTTCTACTTTCTTGACCTTCAACTCATTCGGACGATTTCAGGACTTCAACGTCTTATGAAAGAAAAAACGTAAAACAAACAAAATTCAAAAAGACAAATCAAATAAACTCCAAATTCGAATTGAATGGTACTGGAAGGTAGATAATGAATTTAGAAACTTGAATGAGTTCAATCGGAGTTAGGACGGTGAAGAACAAACTCTTGGAAGATTGAAATTCACATGAAATGATGAAAAAAGAAAAGGAATAGAGAAACTGACATGTGGGTCTACATAATATTCTCAGAATATTCTATTCCAAAAATATTAGAAAATGGATGAGTGTATGACATGTGGGACCGATTGGTAGTTATGAATTTCTAGAATTGAAATAATTCTAGAAAAAGGTAGAGAGAGTGACATGTGGGACCAATGAGATAAAAAGATTTTTTAAGAATTAAATAAATTCCCGAAAATAGGATTAGAGGTTGACATGTGGGCCACTGGTCTATGGACCAGGTCCACAGAGGGATGCTAGTCCACGGTGAACCAAACTCATAAACTAGGGTTTGACTAAGGGTTGACTGACATGGAGGGCTCGTACGTAAGAGAGAGAAATAATTAGGGTTTTTAATTAGGAGGATGACATATGGGGTCCACACGTAAGTGAGAGAAGGAATTGTTTCCTTGCATGACACATGGGCTCCATGGTCATAGATGGAAAGAAATAACAGAGAACAAATTAGAGAGCACGAAGCAACAAAAGACAAAATCATAGAGAAGAAACGAAGTAACAGTCATGAACAGTGAATAGGGCAGTAGCCAACTCTTGCGCATAGGGTGGTCGGCGAACGAAGGCGAAGAACTAGCGGCGGCGAAGGGGCAAAACAGAAAGGCAACGATGATGTGGAGATGATGACGTAGCCCAGACGTTGAGAATCGGCACCGTGCGACGACAGCGAGGGCAAGAACGGCGACGACGGTGGCCTCACGGGCGCGTAACACTTTCGGTAATGATCTGCAAAAAGGGAGGTGAGCACGGCGTAGAACGCGGCGACGCGAACCCAACGGCGATGGAGTTGAAGGCAGGGGATCAACAGTTGCGAAGTAATTGGCTGGAGAAGGGAGACAATCAAGAGGAGAGAGAACACCCGATTCTCGACGCACAATGGATGAAACTCGAAACTAAAATAGGAGAAAATAGGTCTCGATGAGGGCTACAATATGACGCGATCGGATTTTGGAAAAACTCACCGAGGAGGCGTGGCGCTCGACGTACGTGTTTTAATGACATGGCCGACGGTGAACCGGTGGTCTTCGGGCGAAGGGGATGGAAGCATGACGTAGAACGTGGCGACGCAAACTCAACGCCGTAGACGGTTCAGAGGGGGCGTCGAATGGAGGTGCAACTCACTGGAGAAGATATTTGGTTGGAGCTCGGTTTCTTGCAGATAACGAACAAACGAGGGCAATTCAGAGGAAAGCAAATTAGGGGATTGAAAGAGGAGATCAAGGGCTTCGATATGACGCGGTCGGTTTCTTTTTATATGCCCCGGAGAGGAAGATCAAAATTTGGAAAGATTTGGATGGAAACGTCAGGCTCGAGTCTCTCTACCATTCGGTTGGGATGATGGTGAATAGTAACCACGTACGAGACTGTAGCAACCGCCTGGCGAGGAGAGAGAAAAGATATTTTCAAAATTAAAGAAAAGGCTAAAAATCAAGGAGACAAAAAAATAGCAAACAAACTCGAAAAATCCCAGAAAATACCATAAAATTCCTTGGAACAAAAGGAAGCTAAATAACACTGGTTTTTATTTAATTGATGTTTATATTAATTAGTCAAATTAAATATTTTGAATTTAGAAAATTTCCAATTAAGCTTTATTAAATCACATAAAATTTGGTGAAATTTTTCAGGACCTAAACTACTCAAAAGATTTTTGAAAAGCCAAATTTTGGGATGTTAGACTCGTTGCCTCTCCGTCATCATATCGTGCCGCCATCGTCGCATCTTCATCTCTGTCACTAACCATTGTCGCACTGCCACTCCCGTCGTCCTCTGCCACCCCGAGATGCTCGTTAAGTTCCCCGTGCCGCGTCGTCATCATGCTCTTCTCTGTTCCCGTTGGGCGCCCTTGTTTCTCTATTTTCGTTGTGAGCCCGTGCCTTCTTCTCCGCCGTTGTTGCCGCCTTGTCGTCGTTCTCGCCGCGTTGCCGTCGCTCAGGTCTTCGCCGTGGTCCCAGCGTTCCGTTTTTGCCCTACACCATTGTTCCTTCGTCGTCATTCGTCGTCGCTTGCCCAGAGCCACCGCCACTTCCGTTGTTTCTCCCTTTGCTCTCTCTCCTCCCTTTCTCTTCATGTGGGTCCCACATGTCAGCCTCCTCTCTCTGTTTCTTTTTTGTCTCTCCGTCATCCCAGTCTTACCTATCATTCTCTCTTTCTCTGTCTTTCACTTACGAGTGGGCCCACTTGTTAGTTTCAATTTCAATTTCTTTTTCTTTTCAGCCGAATGAATATTCCTGAGAATATTCTTTTCTCTCTCTCTTTTTCCTTCTCCGGTAAATCTCCCGAGAGTCCGTTCTCCTTTGCCCAAACTCCGATTCAGTCTGTTCAAGTTCATAAATTCCTCTAAAATCGAGCTATTTCTTTTGGAGTTGGTTTTGTTATTTTTGGATTTTATTTGTTTTTCTTTTGGATTTATTTGTGCTTCGGCTTTTATTTTCTCTCTCGTTTAGACGATCTGTTTCAAGGAGCAGGAGTAGAAGCAAGTTTTGAAGATCCAAGTATAGTAACTAAGCAAAGCCAAGGCAAGTCGTAATCCATTGATTATATTGAACCTATGTTTTCAAAGTATCTTGTTTTATATTAAAGTGTATGCTATCTTTTATATCAACTGTTTTGGAAATAGTTAATCACCTATTGATCATTATACCACAAATGATTACTTGAATGCCATGAATCATTTGTCACCATAGGAGGGTCATTATTAATTGGAAATATTTGTATCACTAACATGGGTATCATAGAGATGCTTAGTCATGCTTAGTTATACGATGGGCTCATGTTACATATTCACTAATGTTAATTTGACTTAATGAGATGGAATTGGGACGTGTAGCCACTGATGTTAAAATTTATATGCGTTGGCAAGGTATGTCATTGATCTTGGTTGACCAAATGATTTATGCTCAAGTGAACGATGGTGCAGTAAAGGGGGTGCTGTTAGCATACTGTGCATTGTGGTAGACTCGCTTGAGTAATTATCAAGGACTTAATCTTGTGTGTCGTTGAACTGGGCCATATCGTACAACTACTTATCCAATATGGGATGGATTTAACTAACTAATTAGCAATGTTCTAATTCAGTTCTATCTTGAAAGCTTGAGTTATGGGATGGACGTATACTCACAATGGTGCAAGAAGGGAGCTATGTCTGGTCGGAAAGACATTCAATGTTGAAACCTTAGTGTGCATAATTGAGTTAAGAAGGGGCTTTGTAAAGGCATTGTGATCATCACTTAGTCGCACACCTTTAGAAGTGTGGTTAGATATTCTAAGTTGATTTATCTCTTGTGGGTAAAGTTGTACAACCTTTGTAGAGTTAAAACTGTTTAAATAGTCATGTCCCCGGTTATGGACAATACTCGAGGATTTCACACGAAAGGTAGAGTTTTTATAAAAATATGTCGGAAGGTGAATGGGGAGTTCACTTGGTGAATATGATGTTCGCTCGATGGATAAGATGTTCACTTGGTGGTTTGGTTGGTAAGTGAATGGGAAGTTCACTAGTTGTTTCAAAGAAATTGTTTACTCTATTTATTTATAGTCTTTTAAATTATGTTTTGCGATCTATTTACTATATTTACTGTCAATATCTGCTTTCTGCAAAAGAACCATGCAGCTATTCCTTTGTTAGTGCCTTATATGAATATTAATTGCATATTGTTCCATACGACTTGCTGAGTATTTTATGTGCTCACAGCTTAAAATTTTGCTACTCAGTTGAAGAAAGTCAAGCTACTCAAGAGTTCTACGAAGAGTTCTTTGAAGGTCTTGCGAATTAGGATGTGTTCTCCACTCGATTGCCTGTAAACATGTTGATTAGTCTTTCCAAGTTTTTGTTCCACTGCAAGAGTTTTATTTGTTTCTTTAGCCCTACGTAGCAAGTTAAGTAAATATTGATCACAAGGTCCAGTTATTATTACTATTTATTATTTTGAGATCTTTTTAGTTAAATCGTTGAATGGATGGTATTTCATCGCTGTTTCACCATGTGAACTAGCTACTAATCTGGGTCTAGAACAGAATACACAAAGGGTTTTCGGATGTGTAAATATGGGTCCCAACAACAATAGAGGGTTGTAGGTTGACAAGATATGCAACAGTAGAAACGACCTCAGCCAAGAAGTGAGGTGGAACAAAAGAGGCAAGCATCAAAGCACAAGCAGTCTCAAGAAGATGATGATGCTTGCACTCATAATCTGAACGTGAGCACTAGGATAGGAGTATTGAGAAAGAGTACCCTACGTGGAAAGAAACTGACGAAATGCAGTAGACAGGTATTGACCAGCAGAATCAACACGAAAAATATGAATGACCGAATCAACCTAAGTACGAACCATGGTAGCAAAATACTAATAAGTAGAAAGGACCTAGCTACAAGAAGACATGAAGTAAATCCAAATATGACGAGAGTAGTTATCAATGAAGATCACATAGTAACGATGACTCCATTTGGAAATGAAGGGAGCCAAACCCCATACATCACAGTGAATCAAATCAAAAGGACGAGTAGAAACAGAATCACTAGAACCATAAGGGAGCTGCAACTGCTTTCCAAGCTTGCAACTCATACAAGATAAAGAAGTATCACCAGGAACAGACCCAAGAACACCACTACCAACTAACGAAGAAAGACGCAACCCACACAGATGACCTAGGCAATGGTGCTACTGAGCAAAATAGATGGAAGTAGTGGCATCGGAGGCTGATGGAAGCAGCGGAAGTGGAAGGAAGATGAAGCCAGTTGGGCTCCCAAAGACGGTGAGAATCAAGGTAGCGCAGGACAGTACCAACTAGAGTCCCTATGCGGTGGTCCTAAACACAACACGAGTCAGGCTTGAGAATGATACGGCAATCATGATCAGTAATCTGACCAGCAGACATAAGTTGCATAGTAAGCTTGGGAACTTAGAGATTGCAGGAAACATAGAAGCTAGGAGTGGAAAGAGTGCATCAACTGGTAATAGGAAGAGAGTGCACGTGCGCAGCTCAGGGCGGTGCGGCCGGAGCTGAGGAAAATAGAGGCAGCGCAAATCGAGTTTGGAGGCGGTGTGAGACCCCGGTTTATTAAACTTGTAATACTTAACCGTCCACTGGTTCTAGTATCACAAATAGAATAATCCGCGTCTCGATGAACATGTGCCTCCCAGAACAAGCAGCACACATACATCAATTCCAAGCATGCATCATTTTCATACAACAGAATAAAATAAGTCTACCAAAAGACATACATAATATAAGTTATTACAACACAGCCGACCGGCCAAAAGACATAAGTAGCAAATAAGTAACAGCGGAAGCAGAAGATGCCATAAGATGGCTTAACCCAAAAGACGACCGGTTAGCCACATAACACCACAGGGCAACCGACCAGGGCCGCCAAGCTAATCGCCGTGATCGCACAAAGACAACTCACAAAAGTGAGGTCCATCGTAATACCTCAAAAATTAAATCGGAGAGAACAATTAAATCGGAGAGAATAATTAAATCGGAGAATATTTCTTTTAGCAAAGCGATTGAACAGGAGAACGAGGGGTTTTAATGTAATACTCCGATTTATTCTCTGAAAAGCGTTCAAAGAGAAATTAGACATAAAAAGGGGTTTCTGCAGTTTTTGGCAACTTGGGCCTCGGGGCTGGCCCAGAGGCCCATGAGGGTTGGCCACCAATAAAAGGAAGGGGAAAACCCTAGAGCACTGTAGCTACAGTGCCGCCATCACTGTAGCACACCCTCTCCTCCATGGTGGCGCTCCTCCATTGGTGCCTCCTCCTGCGCGTTGGTGCTCCCTACGCCGATCAAGTGAAGAAAGGAGAGAGATCAACTTCGGGGAGAGTTCATCATCTTGCTGCGATTCTACAAGGGTAACGTCGCATGTTCTTCGTTGGTTGATGCGTAGTAGTTGCGGTTGATGTCGTTTGGTAGATTGATTTGCGTCGGTTTAATAGATCGTGTTCTATCCAGAATGTTGCACGGCCAGTTTCATGTGTTTAGAAGCCGAATTAGGAGTTTTGATCTCCTAGAGTTATGTAGACAATGTTCTTAGCTTTCAGTGGCCACCAACATCACCCAAATCCGATTAACGGTTAGAAAGTTATGAATTTTTTAGTATCGCTGTCCTGCTGATCTGTCAGTATTGGGACAGTCTGTAGAAATCTGAATTAATCTATTAGTTAAAGACGAAATCAGAGGATCTCAATATAACGAAAAATGTGGGTAATTTCTATACCTTTTCAAAGAGATAAAGAACGCAAGATTCGAACTTTCGTAGCAAAAGTTATGGTGGTTTTAGTGCACTGTCCAGAGAACCCGACGTGAATTCTGATGTTCTGTAGATTGGCTTGGTAGGGGAAGTAAATGGAAGAATCAAAAGGGCTCCCCAACTAGGTTTATTTAGGTAATTTAATTACCTTTTCATAAAGTCTAAGATCATCTTATTTGGATTCCTGAGCAGAAAGTTATGTATTTTAGAAGTTGACTGTCTACAGTGTGCGCCAAATCGATCGCTAGAAATTGGAAGTTGGGAAACACTTGGGCGGTTTAGCAAGTTCATGTGTGTTGTTCTTATGCTCTTGGTTCAGTATGTTGGTCTTAGATTGGGTTATCTTAAAAATTCAGGTGGGAGCGTGGTCCCAGGGGCAGCACCCTCGTCGCGTCCACCGTTCTCGCACGGTTGAGGCAAGTATTCGGGCTATAATATATGTATGCTTGCATGATATGATTGTGGTGTATCTTGATCGTATAGCCATGCATGCCTGTTTATGAGATGAGTTCTTGTTTATTTTGATGATCGCTAGTTATGGTTAAAGGTTCTTCCGCATGTTATTATTGCTTAGTGCAATGAGAATATGTTGTATTCCCGCATATGAAAATGTTATCATGGTGCATATGCATGTTGAGAGCATACAGTGCCTTGGTCACGTGGTGACCAAGCACATACTGATTGAGTCCCCGTCATGTAGATGACGGGCTTGAGGTCCCACATTCGTGGAATGTGGGCTAATGAACAAAGAGGTCCCCATCATTAAGATGATGGGCAAAGGTCCCTATACATGTGGTGTATAGGCTTATTGGTCCCCGTGCGGAGGGCACGAGCAAGCGTATCTGGCGACGGTTGTATACCCGCATTACGGTAAAATGCGAAAAGAGATAAAGTTCAAAGGAGCATTGCATTGGTTGCATATCATGAGCTAAATGGCTACGTTTAGTGTGATGTTAATTGAGGATCATCGATGCTATGTTTGTGTTCTTGTTTATTGCCTTGTTGATACTTGCTGAGTCTTTAGGCTCACCCTTGCTTTAATGTGTTTTAGGTACCAGAAGCGAGAACGACATGCATGGGAGGAATAGAAGTTGTTGCACTCACTACCTCACACTCTTAAGGCGTTTGCCACTTAGCACCAATTTAGAAATAAATAATCGTTTGGTTATCACCATATATGGTTTTGGTTTGAGTATCGATTATTTGTAATAATGAGGTTGCAGTCTTGGTATGTTCGATTGATTATCATGCATGAATGAGTAGACTTGATTATGAGAAATATTGTTAAAGGCCATGTTTTATTGTTGAACTCTCAGTATAGCTGTTTAAACAAAGAAGATTCTGCCAAAAACTAGTAGTTTGTACTAGAATAGTATAATTCCAGTAGCATTCCAGGCTCTTTGAGAGTTGGGGTGTTACAGTTGGTATCAGAGCGGGCTTTAGGTCCGTGGTTAATAGAAAAATATTAAATTGACACACTGTGCACAGTAGGTGGGGTTGGGAATTACGTTGCTTCCGCATTATCTATTGTTATGTTTCATTGGATTGAGCAATTGTTGAATTGCTCTGTCTTATCTTTCTTGTTGTTAATCTATGATATGTTATGATATTCCATATCTATGAATCTATTCTATGATTGTCATGAGATGATCATGTATAATCATATTTGATTATATTGTTTATGCGTGTCGATAATGGTTGTTAGGAAGTGGAGGCCGTGGTTGTGGCCTTGGACTTTGTCAGGTTATACCACCGTTCGTGGTAGACGAATAGAGTAGTTACCCCGAATACCCTAGTTGCAGGAGTTGAGCGTGAGCTGCTTTAGAAAGTTGTTTCTTTCTTGACCTCAAATCTTGGCAAATTTTTGTTCTGTGGTGGATGATGAATTCCTCTTAGGTTCGTGGTTCATGGTAGTTGTTGTGTTTCAATGGTCTCTAATGGTTCTTTGAAACAATTATTGTTTTCCATTGTTGAGTTGCTTTTGCTACTTGTGATCCTCACAATTGGCAATATGGATAATTCCATGGTTGTTCCTTCTTTCTCTTTGGCAAAGAATGACTCATTTATTCGTTTGATAGTTTGGGTAATGAGAGTTTCATTTGCAAGTTTGTTAGCATGAGAAAGCTTTGGCTCTATGTGTTCCTTTTGGATTATTTAGTGTTGAAGTTTAAGGCATCTCTTTCGTTGGAAATTGCTAAAATTCTTTTCGATGCCTTGTTATGGTTAAGTCGAGTTTGTAATCTAATAACTTGATATGGTATGGGTATCAAGTGGAGTCATTGGTGTGGTGCATAATTAATATTAATTAGTAACCTTGAAAGTGAAATTGATTAAGTTGATGTTGTCTTCTACCGTTCTTGATGAATGTATATGAGTAGTGACTCGAGTATGTCCACACCTATGTGGAGTCAAAAGAGATATCAATAAGTATGGAACATTGATGAATTAGTCCGGTCATTAAAAATCGTTAGGTTGCTAAACTCGTTGGGTTCTTTGGTTCCCATGGATTAATTTAAATGTGTGGAAAGGAAACTAGAGGAAATGCTAGATTTACATATTCACTAGTATGATTAGTTATTGGAATTGTGTACAACCGGTTGAATGGATTGAATATCGGTGGATCTAGAATTTATGGGAGGAGTTCTATGTGGTTCTTCTATATAGGATGACACGATGAATTGGGTTATAGTGTTGTTGAGACTTTTGATCGATAGAAGATTTCGATTTGTGAAGTTTTAGTGTATTTTGCCAAAATTCAAATATGAGGAGGAAAGATTGAATATGTGTTTGTTAATATCCATGTGATTTGGGAAGGAAAGTAGGTAGCAATTAGATTTCATAATGAAGCCAGTTGATAACAACAATAGTTGTAGTATAACTGTTGTGTGTTGAAGTTTGATGTTGAGCATCGCTAAAAGTTGAATTGATATGATATAATAGGTGGCTTATGCCCACATGATTGTGAAAATATCGGATGATAATGTGTCCTTGATGAAAGATTTTTGGGTAGGACTTTTTCAATTGGGTGGTAGACCCCTTCCAAACTTAAGAAGTTGATGTAGTGGGGTAGTATGGATTTGGTATACACTCGTTTTGAAGATGGGATGAAAAGGAAGTATGAAACAATGTGGTGAAACTTTGGAGGCTTTCTAATGAAATAGTTGATGACAAAGATTCGTGTTCAGAGTGTATTATTCTTGATGTTAGTAAGATTATCTGCGAGAGATGGTGACTTGTGTGTGTGGTGATGATTCTTTTAGAAGTAAAGTAAATTGATCGTCTTTCGTAATTTGGATTTAGTAAAAGTGTTCCGAGTTTTACGGTTGTGATTATTTGGACCTCTTGAGTATTGTGGTGATTGAGTTTGATTCGAGCAAGTGACATGTCGAAAGCATTTTATTGGTTCTTAAGTAGTTCCTGGGATTTGGTTTTTAAGAGCCTATCATGTTTAAGCTAGCAAAGTGATGTAGTAATCACAGAGAATAGCTTTCCTTGTTAAAGGAAGGAGTGAAGTATAAGTGTTTGAGATTTAAATCGTTTCGCATTTTGCAGTTTGTTTGAGTGTGCTTGAACCTTATGCAATTGTTCCATAAGGGTTTATCAATTTTGAAAGGGCATTACGTTTTCTCTTTTGTGGTTTGGTATTCGCTTTCGGTAGGGCTTGAGCCCTCGATCGTTGACTTTCTCTTATGTTTTTGAGTTCTTTGCCTAGGTGACTATTTCCTGGTTCGTGTTTACTTCAAGCGATAAATGTCTTCGTTGCTTTTTCTTTTGAGGAAGGATCCACCGATTCGTTTCACGATGGTTTTCAAGTGTTTATTTATTGTGGTTGTGAGATTTTGGATTGTAAGTTAATCAAGGAGCGATGAAGGATGAACTAATTTAGTGTGTAATTCTTGGAGGAATTTTATTTGTACAAAATGTTTGCCTTTGAGGCTAAACCGATTGCATTATTGCAACTATTAGAACCTATGAAGATTTGTGAACCAAGATCCATTGTTCAATTCGGGTGGAACATTAGAATTTTTGAAAGGGTGGGAATCTTGATCAATGTATTAGAGTGTCACGATTGAGTACCTTGCATGGTTGTGCAGATGAATTATGATGGTGTTGTAATGAGAGTAATATTAGCGAAGCAATCTGATCGTTAAAGTGACTAATGAGGTAGACGGGATGGTTGGATTATTACCAGGAAAGACTTGGACTTAGTAAGTAACTCTTTAAGAGTTAGAAACTTTATAAAGATAATTGGGTCAAGAAGATGTTTCCATGTTGATGTTAGTGCGCGAGTATGTACGGACTGTGAGAATTTTAGGGATTTTAATCAGAGGTTTTCCTATCTTCTTTATGAGAAGTTCGTTGCAAGAGTCTTGGAGGTTAAATTTGGGCTTTGCATTGTTATGCTAGAACTTTGATCGCCCAATGATAATGTGAAGAAGAAGTATAAGGGTGGATTTTGAATAGTGGGATGATCATTGATAGAAAACTTTTGATGTAGTACATGAGAGTGTGTGATGTGAATTCGAGTAGTTTGTTCTTAAAAGGGTTGAGGTGATATGATTGTGCGAGAGATCTAATTTGGGGATACTTTACGAGTGTCTTTCATCAAATGAATTATGTCGATAAGGAAATCGGTTAGAGAATATTTTGTGAGATCATTAGAGTCCCTATTCAAAGGTGTAGACAAGGTGTTTGATTTGGGTTTGGCGTTGAGATCGCCAAGTTAAGAGTAACAAGTTAGTGTGTTGTGCGATGATTGGGGATTCCATAGTTTGAGGGAAATTTTGGTCTTAAAGAGAAATTGATAATTTGATGCTTCCTCGAAGTGAATCATTTTCACGATTCTCATTTGAGTTCTGTCTTTGTTGACCATTGTCTTTCGTAAGTTGAGCTCGGCATTTACGTTGGCGTGTGTGATTGTTTCGATTCGGATGGAATAAAAGAAGTATTTGATTTGGGCATTGAGTGATTTCTCATTTGGATTTCGTGGCGTTTATTCGCAAACGCCATTGGAAAATGGAAATGGTTTTCGTGATGAAATTCCTATTTCTGGATTTGACTCTTGATCGAAATGGTAGCATAGTTGCGATGTGAGTCTTTCATCTTCGAGATGGGTTTTGTCGGTAAAGAGTGTGTTTAAAGCGAGTTACATTGTGTGTCCTCGTTAAAGGAGGTGATCTTTTTGGGTGAAAAGTTCGATTGAGGTGGAACAAGAGTTCGGTGTTCTATGCACATGTTGCGTGGTTTGGTACCACTAGGGGTTGCCCTAAGGTACATTGGGTTGTTTTCGCTAGTTGGCGAAACGTTAGGACCGTAGTGAGTCCATGCGCGAAGTACACATCGTCTTGTTTGTCCCAGTGCTGAGTGAGTACCAGAGAGGTCTGAAGTTTGAAGTTTCGCGGGAGCTGCTGACCTTTGAGTAGCATCCTATGCGTTGTTAGAAAGGTCGAGCGAGTCTTTGAGGCACAAGTCGTTGGTTTGTGTCAAGGTGCCTTTGTCCCATTAGCCCGAGAGGGAGGCGACTTGGGAATTACAGGTCGCATGTGCGAGCTTTATCCAAAGTTTTTCACATGAGGTACATAGTAATGTTAGTAAATCTTTTAGCGGTGGTTTTTTTTGGGTGTTGAGGTTGAATAGAATTGGGTCGAGTGCATTTAAGGAGGGTAGAATGTAATACCTCAAAAATTAAATCGGGAGAGAACAATTAAATCGGGAGAGAATAATTAAATCGGGAGAATATTTCTTTTAGCAAAGCGATTGAACAGGAGAACGAGGGGTTTTAATGTAATACTCCGATTTATTCTACGAAAGAAAGCGTTCAAAAGAGAAATTAGACATAAAAAAGGGGGGTTTCTGCAGTTTTTTGGCAACTTGGGCCTCGGGCCTTGGCCCAGGAGGCCCATGAGGGGTTGGCCACCAATAAAAGGAAGGGGGAAAACCCTAGGAGCACTGTAGCTACAGTGTCGCCGCCATCACTGTAGCACACCCTCTCCTCCATGGTGGCGCTCCCCTCCATTGGTGCCTCCCTCCTCGCCGTTGGTGCTCCCTACTGCCGATCAAGTGAAGAAAGGAGAGGAGATCAACTTCGCGGGGAGAGTTCATCATCTTGCTGCGATTCTACAAGGGTAACGTCGCATGTTCTTCGTTGGTTGATGCGTAGTAGTTGCGGTTGATGTCGTTTGGTAGATTGATTTGCGTCGGTTTAATAGATCGTGTTCTGTCCAGAATGTTGCACGGCCAGTTTCATGTGTTTAGAAGCCGAATTAGGAGTTTTGATCTGCTAGAGTTATGTAGACAATGTTCTTAGCTTTCAGTGGCCACCAACATCACCCAAATCCGATTAACGGTTAGAAAGTTATGAATTTTTTAGTATCGCTGTCCTGCTGATCTGTCAGTATTGGGACAGTCTGTAGAAATCTGAATTAATCTATTAGTTAAAGACGAAATCAGAGGATCTCAATATAACGAAAAATGTGGGTAATTTCTATACCTTTTCAAAGAGATAAAGAACGCAAGATTCGGACTTTCGTAGCAAAAGTTATGGTGGTTTTAGTGCACTGTCCAGAGAACCCGACGTGAATTCTGATGTTCTGTAGATTGGCTTGGTAGGGGAAGTAAATAGAAGAATCAAAAGGGCTCCCCAACTAGGTTTATTTAGGTAATTTAATTACCTTTTCATAAAGTCTAAGATCATCTTATTTGGATTCCTGAGCAGAAAGTTATGTATTTTAGAAGTTGACTGTCTACAGTGTGCGCCAAATCGATCGCTAGAAATTGGAAGTTGGGAAACACTTGGGCGGTTTAGCAAGTTCATGTGTGTTGTTCTTATGCTCTTGGTTCAGTATGTTGGTCTTATATTGGGTTATCTTAAAAAATTCAGGTGGGAGCGTGGTCCCAGGGGCAGCACCCTCGTCGCGTCCACCGTTCTCGCACGGTTGAGGCAAGTATTCGGGCTATAATATATGTATGCTTGCATGATATGATTGTGGTGTATCTTGATCGTATAGCCATGCATGCTGTTTATGAGATGAGTTCTTGTTTATTTTGATGACTGCTAGTTATGGTTAAAGGTTCTTCCGCATGTTATTATTGCTTCCGTGCAATGAGAATATGTTGTATTCTGCATATGAAAATGTTATCATGGTGCATATGCATGTTGAGAGCATCAGAGTGCCTTGGTCACATGGTGACCAAGCACATACTGATTGAGTCCCGTCATGTAGATGACGGGCTTGAGGTCCCCACATTCGTGGAATGTGGGCTAATGAACAAAGAGGTCCCCATCATTAAGATGATGGGCAAAGGTCCCTATACATGTGGTGTATAGGCTATTGGTCCCTGTGCCAGAGGGCACAGGCAAGCGTATACAGCGACGGTTGTATACCCCGCATTACCGGTAAAATGCGAAAAGAGATAAAGTTCAAAGGAGCATTGCATTGGTTGCATATCATGAGCTAAATGGCTACGTTTAGTGTGATGTTAATTGAGGATCATCGATGCTATGTTTGTGTTCTTGTTTATTGCCTTGTTGATACTTGCTGAGTCTTTAGGCTCACCCTTGCTTTAATGTGTTTTAGGTACGAGCAGGAGCGCCATGCATGGGAGGGAATAGAAGTTGTTGCACTCACTACCTCACACTCTTAAGGCGTTTGCCACTTAGCACCAATTTAGAAATAAATAACTGTTTGGTTATCACCATATATGGTTTTGGTTTGAGTATCGATTATTTGTAATAATGAGGTTGCGATCTTAGTATGTTCGATTGATTATCATGCATGAATGAGTAGACTTGATTATGAGAAATATTGTTAAAGGCCATGTTTTATTGTTGAACTCTCAAGATAGTTGTTTAAACAAAGAAGATTCGCCAAAAGCGGTAGTTTGTGCTAGAATAGTATAATTCGGTAGCATTCCGGGCTCTTTGAGAGTTGGGGTGTTACACCATCGGACTCACTATCATCCTCTCTGCACAACACAAGCAATGCAGGTGAGTACAAAATGTACTCGCAAGACTTACAGTAGCAAGCCTATACATAGCTACATGAAAGTTGTATTCAAAGGAATGTGGTTATATGGTTCTTTGGACGCATAAACAAGTTTCATTTGCAATATTGTAATAGATTGAGCAATGGTTTGTAAAATCTGTTTTTAAGCATTTAAATAACAGTGAGTAAACATAAGTAACAAGTATCCACCTAGAAGTGACTTTCCCCAAAGCCACCACAACATAGCATGAATCACGATTCATACCACCATCAAGTTTTAATTTTAAAAATGTTGCGTCTAACTCTTGAAAAGCTTATCCAAGCGTGTCCATAACCTAGGGCGAGGCTATTCGAATAGTTTTAATCCTGCGGGTGTACCAATGTACCCACACTTGGACGCCTTTTGCCAAGCTATTAAGCACACTTCCTTTGGTATGCAGGCACGCTAAGTCCTCTGAACCCTTTCCAATGGAACATGCTAATCAAGAGACGCATACGTATGGGGTTAATCCTTAGTGATCTGCCGAAGCGAAATATGGATCACAAGGACCCATCGTGGAGCAAGATACACCGCCTCGGCGGGTGTTCTCCTCCTACAAGCGTGTCCATGTTGCATATAATCAAATATGCAACCCACCACGCGACTCATTAATTAACACACCCAAAGTACTCGGCTAAGAGGTCCCATATCCCTCTAGTGTGGTTATGCGCACCGAATGCTCGGATAACAGATACTCACAAGTAGTTCGGTCCTTAATTGACCGGGCACCATTCAATCACACCCAAGAGATCACACCATCTTACCATTGTGCCCAAGTCTAAATTGTTTTCATTTTCAGTTTTAGTTTTGCAATTTAGACAAAGCACAAGGCTGAAACATACACATAGTAATAGTTTGTGTGATCGAAGTTATCGACGAGTCGATAACTGCCCATTTCTACCGATAACTAAGCATGGCTAAGCATAATGACACGTAAACTACTAAGTGACAAGGGTCCATCCAGCGAACCCAAAATCACAACAAGTAACCTAGGCTTGATGGTAGAGGAATGAACATTTCCCTACGATAATGCATCTAGTAGGCCAACTATCGACAATAGTTTAAAACAACATAGCAATGCATACATAGAATTTGCAAACAATATATTAGCATTTGAAAATAGTAGGAACAATATGATCAAATGAATGCTACATCCTTGCTTGGTGAAGTGCGAGATCGATGGTCGCTTGTGGCTCAATATCAAGAGTAATAATATTGTCTTCGGAACCTAACTAAAAAGCGATAGCGAATAAGAACGAAGAACACCAAATAAAACTCCAACAGCAAAACACATCCAGAACTAATAAAATTTACACTACAGCTAGGGAATGATCTAAGACAATGACAGGAACAAGAATCATGCCATTAGGACTAAGCATACAGCAGATATGAGCAAAATGCTCTTTCTCAGCCTTATAACAAACTAATTAATAATTAATCACTGTTCATGACGAAATTTTCTAGAGTGATCTAAGGTCAAAATTTTTATAGCAGGTAGATTATGACATCCTAATAACACAAATTTGGATTTACTAATTTTGGAGTTATACACATTTACTTATGATTTTTCTAAGTTGTAAATCTAATACAAATCATTTCACAGAGTTATGAACATGCTCAAACCCTATTTTATATGAAAGTATACTAACAGACGAATTTAACAAAATTGGTTTTGCACAATTTAGTTTATACGAAAAAGATATGCAATTTTCAAGATTAAAACTATTTCGGAATATTCAAAATGCAAAATCGAGTTATTCCTAGTTATACAATTTTACTCTTTGAAACATACTTAAATCCATTTTTATAATGAACTAAAGTGATACCCGATTTATTACGATTGGAAACATCTAAAAGATTAAAATGAATTAGCTAGAAGTTTCTAAAGTTTTTATATCATTTTGATTGTTAAACAAATACTTAGAAATACGAACAACCCAAATAAAAGCAGCGTGGGCGCTCGGCAACCCTTGATCTAAAATCCTCGACTCACGCAAAAAACAGCGCCGCGCGCAAACCTAATCGGGCCAGCGTTGGATCAAGATCAGCGGCGCACTGAGTGTAAGCATTCGGACGATGCGGTTGCAAACACAATCTCGGGCGTTGATCGCAAGATCGGCGGTCGAGAATGATCAAGACAACCGGAGGGTCGAATGCACTCACGATCAAGGCGCAGATCTAAAAATGAGCGGTGGATAATGATCGCGGTTCAAGGAAAATGCTGACACGTGGGACCGCATGCCAGTGACTTAGAGTCATGACCGCAATGCTTTAACCCGCGTGCACAATGCACTGGGCCCACTTGTCAGCGACTGAGAGTGGCGGTTAGGACAGAATTTAATGATTCCAATGATTATCATTAATTAGGTACTAATGACTCACGAAATTTGATTTTAATCCCTTGGGCCCACAAGACAAATGACCGAGGGAGATTAGAGGCGATTTAACCGCCGACACATTAATTAACCAATGATTAACATTAATGATGTCGGAACAGTGCGGGATTGAACCAGAGAGCGATTTAAGGATATTGGGCCCACTGGTCAGTGGCTCAACGACAATGATTAAGACATAATTAATTAACTCATGATTGGCAATTAATGTGTCCTAATCAAATGACGAAAACGGGAGCTGCTGTGCCGGCAAAACCCGAGTGAGTTCAACGGCAAATCGCCGGCGACACTGGCCGCGGCGGCGCCGAACAAGACCCAAAATGGATTCGCAATAACGATGCGAACCTAATGGTAGCATTCGCCGTGGCGAGGACTAGAACGCGACTAGCGGAAAACGAAAATGGGAGCTTCGGCTAAACACGAAAACGCGATGAGCTCCACTGCAAGCCTAGGATGCGGTGCTAAAGCTTCTAAGGACTAATAAGAAGCTACCTTAGTGACAAGAAGCTTCAAAGATGGCGGAGTTGCTTGATCACGGTGGCTTCGCGGACTTGGAGAAAACCGAGATAGATACCAGGCCAAATGAGTGATTCCAAAGCATCGTATAGCTTCATAATGATTCACGAAGCTACATGAGCAAGTAATTAGAAAATGGAGCACTCACTGAGGTGAGGAAGAAGATGACCAAATTAGGCGAATTTGAACAAACCCCAAATTGGACAATTCACGATAATCAAATCCAAAATTAAGTGAGGGAAATGTTCAAGGAAGTAAATAGATAAGGTTAGGGCAAAGAAACATGAAGGAGGACCACTGGAACACCAAGAACACCCAAGGAGCTCCACGGGTCAACAATGGCGGTTTGCCATTTTTGAGGTGTTAAGCTTCAATATTGTGAATGGGGCTTGATGGTGGTCCAAAGACATACCAGAGGCATTGAGAGTGCTTATAAGGCCAAGAAAGTGTTAGGGTTTCCACCACTCATGTTTGAGCGGCAAAGCACAAAGCACAAGTGCGGCCGAGCATGGAAAAGATTATAGGCGGTGCACTAGGGCATGGCATGGCGAAAGTGTCTCCACGACCCTCACTGTTGACTAGGGCGGTTTGTAGGGAGCATGAAATGACATCTCCATGTCTTGCCTTGTTTTACGCAGGCGGAGGTTGAAGATGACCAGCGCAAAAAGCTCGGGCGATTCACGGCCGTTGGATGGGACACGGACGGTTGAGATAGAGCCACGCCTCCCGGTTTTAAATCACAACGGGAGCTGCGAGCCCTCGATTAGAAATGAGCAGCCACGATTGCTCCACGTCGCAAACGCGGTTTACAACGAAGGGACACGCGGCGTTGGATCTTAATCCAGCGGCTCGATTCAAGAATGCAACCGGAGGGTCCGAATGTTTGGAAATCTCAGCGGTTGGATGGAGATCTAACGATGCGACAATCGGACTTGCAGCGGAAGGTCAGAAGTCTTACAGCGCGGACCGTGCGATTTAGATTCAGCGGTCGAGATTCAACACGCGTTTCAAAGGGTGGCTCGGTGCGGTTAGTTGGTGGACCAAGTCGATTGGCTCGAGCCAGTCGACTCGAACCCGAGTAACGATAAAACCAAGTTTGACTTTGAAATAAACGAGAGACTTTGAAGGATTTATTTGAGGTAGCAAATTAACTCCAAAAATTATGAAATTTTACAGGAGCTTGCTAACTCAGATATCAACCTTGCGTAAAATTTTCAGAGGTTTTATCCTGCGAATAAATCTCCAAAAATTCTGCAAGGCTCTGTTTTATTGTTTGTTGAGAGTCAAACAGGTTTGATCGCCTCTAAAAATATTCAAACAATTTCTAAAAATTGTGAAATTTTTCAGAGGGGTCACATGCCATCACAGAGACTTAGGAAAAATATTTCCAGAGGATGGTCATAAGATTTGACAAGATTGTTTTTGGAATAACAAGATTTGGATCAACAAGACTTGTGACAATGTAATTCCATAATTCCTTGAACAAGAATTGATTGGTACAACAGGAAATACATGATGTAAGAAAAAGTTTTAATTTCTACTGATTTTCTTACATTTGAAACACAAGCATAAAGTTGGGATGTTACAGGCGGCAAGATCCGACGAACTTGAGCTCGGAGGTGGCGGTGGCTCGAGGCGGCGTGGCCAAAGCTGAGGAAGACCGAGGTGACACAGATCGAGCTCGGAGGCGGTAGTGACCCAAGAAACAGAGTAGGCTCGAGCTCGGGATGGCATAGTAGGGGCGACAGCCATAGCAAATCTGGCAGCGGCGGTCCTCCAGGCGAGCTACGATAGCGGTCTAGAGAGAGGGGGGAGAAGAGGAAGGCAGCGGTGGCGGCTTGAGGACGGCAATGCTGAACAGTGCCTAAGGTTTGGGTTCGGGGGGAGAGAGGCATGTTCTCTGATAACATGTTAGAATGAACACTTGATTCTATTCCATGGGCCAAGTGGCCAAGATATGGTCATGTACAAGCCACGTCAAATAAGCAGAAAACACCATATACAGATATCGAATATAAACAGGTACCTATACTCAGTTTCACCAGCTGGTCAAAAAGATTTGCTTCTTGTTGGGACAGTGAAAAAGACTTGCTGGCTCACAAGTAGGATTCAACTTTCTGAATTGATAGCAACATTTTTAGTAGTTGTCACCCGTAAGATGGTAACACTTCCATCCCATCAGAAGTTGAAAGCGAGCTGTTTTAGGAACTTTTCTACACCAGTTGGTTGGATCAAGTAGAATCTTGGATATGTTCACAACGACAGGTTTACAGTCTTACCTAATTTCAAAATCTTCGTTGGAAAGTTTCATCACTAGGTACCAGTAGATTAAGCTTTCTTATCTGACTTTAGCTTGAATGCTCTTTCAAAACAAAACAAAAAACTTGAAATAGGACGTGACATGCAAAACTTAGCCACTTCTGCTATGAATATAGTTGTGAGAAACATACGTCTCAATTATGCCAACGGTTCTGAGAGCTAACGGTGCAAACTACCAGAATAATACACGAACGCAAATACATAGCTGAAATGGAAGAAAAATCATTGACCTCCAACCGGATAATCTATCTATATCTTGTCAGGTTGGCATATCAGCACCTACTTTCCGAGTGACGAAAAATGACAAAAAGAAGATAGAACTCATGAATCATCATGATACAATTCCATTAAGCATATAATTGCTGAGGCAATCACTGTACCAAAACGATCAATCATTGATGTTGCTTAGTCACTGACACCATTCAGCATACGGCCAGGTCCATGCCTCCATAGCTTCCAAAATGCTGCTTTCTCCAATGCACTGGCCACTCACGGCCGCGTATAGTTCCGACTGCAACAATACAAAGTTCTGACCTTGCAAGGAAATAAAAGGATTCCACCGGATACAAATTTTCTGGAAGCTATCGGTTTCTCAAGTTATAGACAGCTGAAAATCACCAACCACATTCTTGGAGGAATTTCGGGGAAAATTCATCATTCATCAATTTATCACACAATAAAGAGCAGCAGCTGTCGAGTACTACTCTTATTGAAGTTTGCTCGTAACAGATGGAGTGAACTGGTAGAAGAGTCAAGTGTATAATCGAATTTCCCATTTTTTTTTTCTTTCTTTTTTCTTTGTGGTCAAAGGAAGATATGTAATAAAAGGGGTTAGGGGGATTTGATGATTTACCATAACAAAAGACATGCACTTGATGATTTGTCACTGCATATCTTACTAACATGTGGCCCCGGGACCCACATGTCAGTGAGAAATGTAGTGACAAATAATCAATAATCCCCTTTTAAAATGGTAGTTACACATTCATTTTCAACACAACTGTGGAAGAATAGATTCTATTCTTATTACGAACTCTGTCGGGCCAGTGTTTTTATTATCTGTTAGATGGCATAATTGTGAGTTTGTGACAGCCGACAATTGTTGGAATGAACCTGATCAATTCCTATTGGGCTAAAGGCAAACATATACAAGTTACATGGGTATGAAAAGTGTCATGGGCTAGGGTACTGTTCACACATGTGAACAGTACCACGGGTACTGTAGCACAGGAATAGGAAGGGTCCCAGATAAGAATATTTATTTCCTTAAATAGTTGATTAGTTTCCTTGTATAGGGATTAGGTAATTAGAAATGTTATCTATTAGTTAGGAAGGTTATCTATTAGTTAGAAAAGTTATCTTTTAGATTGATCCTATCCATAATTGTTAGAAGAACCTTCTATATAAGAAGACATATTGTAATCGTTGGCATTAAGCAATAAGAATACAAGTCTAAATCCCAATCCCCTTCGTCTCCCCAATCTATAGTCTTCCCTCTCCCCTAACAGCCGACGCCACCCGACTATCCTTCCGGTGATGTTTACCCTTATGATCTAAGGATCATAACAACTTGGTATCAGAGCCAACACCATGGTTTCTGCTGCCGAGAATTTCAAGGCCATGAGGGTCACCCTCAACGAGATGAGTGCTGGCGTAGATAACATGAAAGCCATCTTGGCAGACATGGCGATTATGGTGGCCAAGTTGATTGAAAAGGAGAAGAAGAAGGAGGAGGCACGGGCAGCAGTTGCTGCGCGATCTGCGCTGCCGGAGGCATCTTTGATTTCGCCCGTGACTTCTGCATCGTCGACCTCCCTGCCTGTGGTTGCCCAAATAGTGCCCTCACCGAGGAAGAAGGCCACTGCCCAACGACTGTCTTCTCCACGCGACCGGCCAATATCTATTGGAGCGTTGCAGATCATCTTCCATGCAATGTTCCGCCGGCGCCACGACCTCTCGTCAACATGGGGTCTCCTAGGGCTTCAACCATGGTCGCCACCACAGCTCGAGGACGAGCTGTCGCGAAAGGAGGGGAGTAGTGTCATGGGCTAGCGTACTGTTCACACGTGTGAACAGTGCCACGGGTACTGTAGCACAAGAATAGGAAGGGTCCCAGATAAGAATATCTATTTCCTTAAATAGTTGATTAGTTTCCTTGTATAGGGATTAGGTAATTGGAAATGTTATCTATTAGTTAGGAAGGTTATCTATTAGTTAGAAAAGTTATCTTTTAGATTGATCATATCCATAATTGTTAAAAGAACCCTCTATATAAGAAGGCATATTGTAATCGTTGGCATTAAACAATGAGAATACAATAGTATAAATCCCAATCCCCTTCGTCTCCCCAATCTATAGTCTTCCTTCTCCCCTAACAGCCGACGCCACCCGGCTATCCTTCCGGTGATGTTTACCCTTATGATCTAAGGATCATAACATGACAATTGTTGGAATGAACCTGATCAATTCCAATTGGGCTAAAGGCAAACATATACAAGTTACATGTGTATGAAAATATGCAAAAAAAAAACCTTATACAAGTCATATCTAACACCCTCCTCAAACTCATGGTGGATCAGCAATACTGAGTTTGGAGAGGTAGAATCTACGCTGAGCTCTAGTCTGTGTCTTTGTGAAGAAATCTGCTAACTAAAACTCCGAAGGCACATACTGAAAACCAATAACTTGGTTCTACATATGCAATCTCATGAACGAAGCATCTACTACAATATGCTTTGTGAGCTCATACTTCACTGGATCTCAAGCAATGCTGATCGCACTAGTACTGTTTGATAAGAGAGGAGTCAGTGCAGAAGTTCAAACACCGAAATCCTCGAGTAGCTACCGAAGCCAAGTGATCTCAGCTGTCAACATCTCTATAGCTCGCAACTCAGCCTCAGCACTTGAACGGGAAACAACGGTCTGCTTCTTGGTCTTCCAGGCAATCAGAGAGGAGCCAAGGAAAAGACAATAGGCAAAAAGAGACCAACGATCAGAAGGATCGCTAGCCTAGGTCGTATCAGAGTACGGCTGTACCTGCAAAGGGATGGAACAAGGAAAGAAAAAGTGACGACTGATGGTCCCACGAAGATATAGCAGAACACGAAGAAGATGAGTGGAGCTGAGTGGGAGCAAAAAGGAACTGACTCAGAATGTGGACAGGCTGAGAAATGTCAGGTCGATTGATCCCAAGGTAGACAAGGCTCTCAAAAAGGTGGCGATAGTGAGTGGGATCCTCAAGAGGCTCTCCATCAATGGGCCGAAGGTGAACACTAAGCTCCATAGAAGTGTCCATCGTGCGCTGATCAGTAAGACATGTGCGAGTAAGGATATCCTAAATGTACTTCTCTTGAGAGGGGTAATAGCCCTCACGTGTGGAAGTGACTTCAATTCCAAGGAAGTAAAGAAGAGAACCCAAATCAGACATCAAGAACTACTCACTGAGACGTTCCTTCACAAAATCAATGTACTGATAGTCGTCCCCAGTAATGATCATATCATCCACATAGAGAATGAGGAGCGTCCACCCCGAGGAGAGGTGTGTACAAAGAGTGTAGGGTCATGGTCACTGGCGAAGAAGCCAGCAGGAGTGACAACATAGGAGAAGCGGTCAAACCAAGTACAAGGGGCTTGCTTGAGCCCGCAGAGAACATTAAAGGCGACAAACCATACCAGCAGGGACAGAATACCCAGTGGGAGGCTGCTTGTAGACCTCACGTAGCTCGCCATTGAGAAACACATTCTTGACGTCCAGCTGAGAGATGGCCATTGTCGAACAGAGGCCACAGTAAAGAGAGTGCGAACAGTGGTCACATAGGCCACAGGAGCGAAGGTCTCATCGTAGTTACGATTATGCACCTGCTAAAAACCACGCGCTACAAGACGAGCCTTGTAGCGCTCAATAGAACCATCCGAGCAGGTCTTGATCTTGTACACCCACTTGCACCTAATGGGAGTAACACGCGCAGGTAAGGGCACAAGATCCTAACTACCAATATGCTCCAAAGCAGCAATCTCATCAGATATCATGAGTTGCCACTTAGGGTGAGAAACAACCTCACGGTAGGTTGCAGGCTCAGAAAGAGCAGCGGCCGCGAAGCCGTAGCGTTCAGGAGGCCTGATAGTGTGATGATCACAAAGATCGTATCTATGAGGAGAAGGCGGAGCAAAACCCAACAAGGAGAACTTCTTGTTATCTACCAAGATGACCTCTTATCTAACCCAGACACCCTTTCAGCTGGTGGTTAACATTCATATCATGGTGGAGTTTGATCACACCTTGATAGGGGGTTATCCCTAGTATATATATCCATGTACTCCAACAATTAGAGAACTTTTGATCAATTAGTCAGAAATATGATATTGCAGCAAGACTGCTAGTGTTCTTACCACCATCGCTCTTGTGAGTTCTCTTGGATTCGCAAGAAGGAGCCCCTGGGTTCCCCCTAATTCGTGCTCTACGGTTTCTGGCCGTTTTATGTGGATTAGTACTAGTTTGTGGTTCTGCGATTGTTTGGACAGCGAGTCGGAGTTCTTGAAGCTTCGGATCATTTTCCCCCAACGTACGGGTCACATCCAACCTTGGCAGGTTAAAGTTAGTTATCCATGTTGCTTACAGCTACTTATCCTCAACACCAATCCTACATCGTGAAGATCGGGTCACCCTTCGTGGAGAACTGATATCTGTTGGCGCAACGGTGATCCACATCCCCATCACACGGGCTAGTAGGGATGGAGTCCACCGAGTCACGCTGGACGACAAGGTGGGTACGGCGGCCGAGCGGGCAGCGTGCACCGGTGGGGGGGGAGAAGGTTTTGCCGACGCTGGTCCCATGGGGAAAGAGGGGCCATGAGGTGAGCTAGAGGTGGAACTGGTTGGGATCAAGGCGGTGGTCAAGATGGGGGTGACAAGACCTTTGCCGGAGCGGCGGTGCATGGCAAACATGACGGGGCAGCTAGAGCAGGGAAGCGTCTCCAAGAGCTCGACTCCATCCTCTGGAGCATGGAGGAAAAAGGGAGTAGAGAGAGGAAGGAGGAAGCGGCGGGGCGAGGGCGGATTCATCTACGGCCTTAAGGAGGAAGGCGGAGTGCTCAGTCGAGGACGGTGGTGACACGAATGGATGCGTGGCTCCAGTGGCAGCAAGGCGACTGAGGCATGGCTACAGGGGTGGCGGCGGCTATGGTTGATGACGGTAGCGGCTCTATGTAACATCCAAATTCCCTAAGTTTTTGAAAAATTTCAAAATTAAAAAATAACCATTTGATTTTGTTAAGTTGCAAAAGCTTAACCTGAAATTTAGAAATCAAAAACCATTTAATTTGAATTAAGTAAACTTCAATTAAATTAAAATTGTTTATTTGAGTTTTCCTGGATTTAAAAGTCAAAATTATTATTTTAAGGCTTTTATTGCATTTTCTTGAATTTAAAAATGGTTTTTCCTTTTGTCCGAAATTGAAATATATTTTGTTTGAAAAATTAAAAGCTAAAATATAGTAAAAAGTATTTTTATTAAGTTCCAAATACTTCTAAGAATTTATGTGCATTTTCTTGGAATTTTTGGACCCTATCTCCTATTTTCTAAAAATCTTTTGCTTTTCTGGTATTTCTAATATCGAAAAGGAATTTAAAATCCCTCCTTTGGCTTTGGGCTAAAATCCTCCCTTTGGCCCATCTCTTCCTCCCTTCGCGCGGCCCAGCTCCGCAGCCCACCCCCTTGCGCCCGCACCTCCCTCGCCTGCGAGCCGTCCGATTGAAAACGAACGGTCCGATCGCGTTGTAACGTCCTGACGTCCGAAAATCAAAATCGTTGTGGCCCGTTCGATCGAGATCGCACGAACCCGATCACGTTATCCCATTCGGCGGTCCAAATGCCCAAATCGTGTTGAGCTCCGATTGAAATCGAACAGCCCAGCCTCTTGCGCTCAGCCCGCCCCGCGCGCTCCTCTCAGCCTCGCTAACAGGTGGGACCCACCTGTTAGCTTCGTCTTCTTCCCTTGTCTTCTTCCTCGCGCGCAACCGTGCGTGGGCACGTTCGTGATGTTTGCGCCGCGTTTCTCGCCGGCTCGCTTGCTCCTGCCCCGCACGTCGCCGTCGCTGTCGTGCGCATTCAATGCCCTGCCTCCGCCGCGCCCGCTACCGCCACCACTCCCCGTCCCTTCGCCTCTTTTTCCCATGCTGCGCCAGTACTCGTCGCCGTGAAAACCGCCGCACCCGTCCTCCTCGTGCGGGCCTCCCCGAGCCTATTTAAGGTGAGCCTTGGGTGCGCCTTGAGCTCCACCGTTCCCCTCTACTCACCCTCACCCTCTCGCTCTTCTCCGCCCCTGATTTAAGTTCTTCGCCGCCAGCCACCGAAGATCGCCGCCTCCGAGCCTCCTCCAGCGCCGTCGACCCCGCCTCCGATACCGCAAGCTCACCGCCTACCTCGCGCGCACCTCCCCTTCGCCGGAAGCCTCCCGGAGCGCCACCACTGCTTTCAACCGCCGCAGCCGCTGCTCTTCGTCTTCGCCGCCGGCCTTCCCGTGCCATCGTGTCCTCAAGACCTAGCGCACTGTGTTCGCCGTAAGGCCCTCTTCCTCTGGGTGCCCTCGGCAGTCACCGGAGCGCCGCCAGTCGCCAGCGACCATCGGGCCATGAGCGCCGCAACTCGAATGCTCACGTGGCTGCCCAGGTGGCGCCACCTCAGCACCACGTGGCGCCACATCACCTCTTTTGCTCGCGTGGCTGCCCTATCAGCGCCAATGTGGCTTTTGCCGGATTTTCCTTTGGAAAATAATTCTAGTGATTCGAGTTATTCAAATTTGGTATTTATTTAGAGTTGTTTTATTTATTTGGCTCTTTTCGCGCGTATAGATTTCGGCATTTGGACGACTTCTTGGACCCGACAACCGAAGCTCCTCAACACTTCAACGAAGGCAAGTCGTAGACTTTTGACCATGGCGTACCCACTTTATTAAACTATTTTTTTTATATAAACATGCATTGCTAGATTTATATTAAATGGTTTCGGTAGTAGTTAATTGCCTAATTGTTGTATGCTCCTTGAATAATTGCTATCGACATGTTTCCTTGAACGACATAAATCCAAGGACACCATAGGATGGGCTATTTTAGTTGGACATTGATAAACTACCAATATGGGTATCGTATTATGCTTAGCCATGCTATAGTTGTACGTTGGAATTCATGATCACCTACTCAAAGAATGATTGAATATGACTTAATGAATTATGGAATTGTGGCGTGGCCACAACTATTAAATTTTTTTGTGCCATGGCACGGGTTTGCCATTTGGCCGGGTTGAACCGAAAATGATTTATACTCGGGCGAGTGATCGTGCAGTAAAGGAGATGATTTTGGGATGTGGTTGCCTCGCCTGAGTAGCAATTAAGGACTTAACTTTGTGTGCCATTGATCTGGGCCATACCGTGCAACTACAAGTTCATTTATGAGGTGAACTGGGCCAATTAATTAATAATATTTTGATTTGATTCTATTTGGGTTGATAAGCGGCGCAAGATGGGTCAGATCAAGGCGAATCCTTAACGAGCAAAACCGAGTCAAGACAGAGCTTTGTAAAAGTCTTGTGATAATCACTTAGTCACATGCATTTGGAAGCATGCAATGTCTGACAGTATAAGATGATTATCTCTTGTGGGTCAAGCTGTACAACCTCTACAGAGTGTAAAACTATTCGAATAGTCGTGTCCCCGGTTATGGACAACGCCTGGTGATTTCACACGAGTTGTAGATTTTTATCAAAAATGGTGGGAATGATGGTTTGGATGGAATGGTTGGGGAAGTTCACTAGTTGTTTCAAAGGAACTTGATTACCTATGTATTAATCCTTTTAAATGATGCTTTTCAATCTACTTATTGTATTTACTGTCAATACTGCTTTCTACAAAATAGCCATAAAGCTATCCTTGTCAAGCCTTGCATGAATAATAATTGCATACATTTCTCTATGGCTTGCTGAGTACATTCAAAATACTCACGGCTTTATGCCTTCTGGTTGATCAGTCGCTGAAGAAGACCTAGAGAGCTCGGAGTTCTATGAAGAGGAGTACTTCAAGAACTATACGAACTAGATCACATCCTCCACTCGATTGCCTGTGAGCATGTCGGCTGGCCATCATGAGATATTTTGGGTTCCGCTGCAAGTTATCTTTTGTTGTTAAGTCCCGCATGACAACTCTATAAGACTTGACCATAAGGCTCTTTTGCTACTAAGTAATATTGATTTGTCTGCTTTATCGTTATTTGGTTGTATGGTTATGATTACATCTATGTTGTAACTATGCGAGCTAGCTACTGATCTGGAACTAGTTCAGAATGCACAAAGGGTCCCAGGGTTGCATACTCGGGGTCCCGACACTCTAGTGGTGGCGAAGGATGGGGGCAGGTGGGAGGCGACGAGAGCAGGTGGCTCGGTGTGGCACCAGTGTGCTGTCATGTGGAGGAAGCAGAGAGAGCTGGGAGGAAGGGGAAAGGGTGGAGGGAGGCTGGCGTGTGGGTTGGGAGGGAAAAAGAAGGAGCCAGGGGTGTTACTGGCCAGTAGGTCAAAGAGAAAAATAAAGGAAGGGAGAAGAAAAAGAAAGAATAGAAAAGGAAAGGAAAGGAAAGGGAGAAGAAAAAGAAAGAAAAGAAAAGAAAAGAAAAGGAAAGGAAAGGAAAGGAAAAAGGAGAAGGAGAAGTCGGGCTGGGCCGGATGGTTTTCGGCCCGGACTGACTTTGAAATTTAATTGCTCGACAACTATCTTCAAAATAAAATTCAAAACTCAAATATCAACAAGATGTTTCCAAAAGTTCTTTTTTATTAAAAAAAAATCCATATTTTTAACCAATTTCCAATGCGCGAAATTTTTGGGCTGTTATAGACGGGCGAGCTTCGGGTGCGAGCAAAAACAGAGGGTCGCGCTCGGGCGCGGGAACAGCGATGGCAGTCGGGGAGAAATTTGGGCTAAGGTTAGGTTTCCATAATTCTGATACCATGTTTGAATGAACCCTAATCAATTCTAATGGGCCTAAAGGCCGACATATATGAGTTATATGTTTATGAAAATATGCAAAAAAAAAACATCCTATGCAAGTCATATCATCTGACAAGAATATCACCAAATAGATTGTCAGTATTTTTTTCGGCCAAATAGTTGAGTTTGCTGCAATAAATCCTTGTGAACTAGGTGGCATGGTCCAGCTAAGGGTAATAATGTCTTCTCAAAGAAAATGTCCTTTATTTGGTCATCGATGTTCGTTTTTCTCGGTTCCTTCTGCTCTTATTAAGCATAATTATCGTTGATGCTGGTGAGCCTGAGTAATAAGCAGCATCAGTAGTGTGTTTTGTCATGTGTCTCCTATTTATCATACAAGGCCTCATATTGCAAATGTCGATTAGTGGGCCAGTTCATGCATGATCTCCATACAACGTGATATGGAGGCAATCAATCTGGACTCTTCGATCATATTTGAGCCTATGAGAATTGTGCCAGAAAATGCTTGCTTAATCGGCCAGCTCATCTAGACGTTTCTTGCCGATGCTGACTTGGCTGGCATCCAGCTCTATATCAGCTAACCAGGGTCAGGTTACTACAGTTTTAACTCTTGGACTCTTGGTGGCAACGTTGCAACCTGGCAAAGTGGCAATGTCATGGTTGCAGGGCCTACAACCGAGTAGAATTGTTTTCCATGACACACTGTATGTACTTTTAATGTATAATGCATACAAGGTTATGGGACACGAGCATCGAGTTTTTGGCTGATATAGCAATGTTTATGGCGGCAATTGCAATTTTAGCCCTCTCCGACATCAATGCAAAAAATAGTACCACAGAGCTGCCGGCAGTCGATACGTAGCCAAGTCTGGTCCTTAAGGAGCCGAACTCAACCTCCACCGTGCCCTAGGGGGCGGACTGCCCCACCCTGTACACACACACCACATGTGAAATCCGTGCCTCTAAGGCACAGATCAGGCTAGTCTAGCCCCCAGGGGCACGGCAAAGGGCAATGTCGTGCCCTGGAGGAACGACAAGGGCAATGTCGTGCCCTGCAGGCATGGCAGACGGCCCGGTGGGTTAAAAAAGGGGGTTAACTTGATTTTTTTTACACTATTTGAAATAATATTTAACACTTTAAAAAATATTTTTCTTTGAATTTTTCTTCTTGTTTTTTTACCTCGCACTTGCAGCTTCAAATGTATTATCATAAGTACCAGAAAAAATTCCACATTCGCACACGAGTCGAAGGGTATGGTTACGTTTTTATATGATCTGAATACCAAATATTTCCCTCAATTGGTTAATAGAAATGCTTATCTAGCCAGTGGTACAGTATAGTATTAAAAAATATCATCCACGTTAGACCGATAAATTAATAAAGAATGTACCAAATCCAACACGCGCTTTTCTTTTATGCCTGATTTTCTATGTATTACCATATGTACCAAATCCAACACCAAGCATAGGAAGGGATGCCCGCGCAGTCGCATCAAGCATGAGTGCACATGCACCCCCACTGCCGCGGTTGGTGACGGTATACTATTACCCGTCGCCGCGACTACTGACGGTGTACTACTGCCCGTCGCCGTCACCTCATCAAATAGTATTTCACATGCACCGTACATCGACTCACCCAGCCACTGAGGGCAGCGAAGGGTGGTGATGGCAATAGTTGACATCAAAGTTTGAAGCTGCATGTGCTATGATGCGCTGTGATTTTATGTGAAAAATTTATAGATTTTTTTATACATATCATAATACATTTGAATCTACAAGTGCGAGGCAAAAAAAAAAACAAGAAGAAAAAATTCAAAGAAAAAAGTGATCTCGATTGAATTTTTTAATGTATTAAATAGTGTTAAATAGTATCAAGCATGGTGCACATGCACCCCCGCTCCGGCGGCCGGTGACGGTGTACTACTGCTCGTCACCGCCACTTCGTGCGACGAATCGTTGCTGCCTTGGAGATTGTGTTATGCTGCACTTCATGCGACGGTGTACTACTGCTCGTCACCGCCACTTCATGCGACAAATCGTTGCTACCGTGATTTCATGTGAAAAAATTTGTGATTTTTTTTTCACATATATGTGATAATACATTTGAAGCTGCGAGCACAAGCTAAAAAAACAAGTAAGAAAAAATTCAAAGAATTTTTTTAAAAAAGTGTTAAATAGCATCAAATAATATTTTAAATAGTGTAAAAATCATTTTTACCTTTTTTAACCCACCCAACCCTCTCTCGTGCCTCCAGGACATAGCATTGCCCTTGCCGTTCCTCCAGTGCGGATTGCCCTATGTAGTGTCTCGGGGGGGGGCTCGGCCTGGACCGTACTCGTAGGGGCCGGACTAGCCTGGTCTGTGCTATAGGGCCCAGATTTGAGTCCGGTCCCATGGAGGCTGGACTGGGCTATGTGTCGGCGGCCGGCAGCTCCGTGGTGTCATTTTTGACATTGATGTCGGGAGGAGGCCAAAGCTACTATTATCGCCGTTAACAGTGCCATATCAACCAAAAACTCCAAGAGCATCATGCATCCTGTTCCTATTTTCCATTTACCTACCACTAGACCACTCCAAAACTTAATTCCTACATGTACTTCTTCCCAAAGAAATACATTGCAGATCTGACAACAATGTGATGTAGATTTGAATCAACCTAATAGACTATGATGTTCACAGTTTGGAACTCTCAAATAGATGATCATGCCAGTATTCCCTCTTTTGCTGGCCGGCAAAAAAAACATACCAAGAAATGCATTTTCACTCCTACCCTTCTATGAACAAACGAAGAAACCTGAAACATTTTGGGCTTTTCCAGCATATTCTCTCGGAATTAAAATCATAGAGATGCCCCATATCATATTAAAGAATGACCATGCTGGAATTGTGTTTCCCAATATGATGAGAAGTTCTGGTAAACCATTCATTTAAACTGTGTGATTTAAGGACTGCAAAACGAACTAGACCGACAGCTCGTAGGCTAGTAGCTTAAACCAAAGTAAAAAACTGGCAGATGCACATTTTTGGTAGAGGCTTTGTTCAACGCAGGCAATAAAATGAAGCAGTACCAAATTACCAATAGCAGGACTAGCGTATGTACCTTCTCAAGATGGAAATGCCAAAATACCATTTTTTCCTTAACATCCACTTCAGCTACCGTCCTGCCTACATACAAATCACTAGAACACTTGGTGATTCTTGTACGCAGACAGGAAAAAGAATCAAGGAAGCTCTGCAAACTACAACAATCTATTTCAACTAAGGCATGCCTTCAACTAATGGTCATTTTGAAGCTCCACATAATTTGATTTGAAGCAGCAAAATGAATACCAGTTGCTTACATGGAATATGAATTGCATTAACAAGTCCCGGGTGATGTTTCATCTGATGACTGTTGTTCAGACTTCAGAGTTCGGACATCACGAGTAAGTTGTTGCATTCGCTATCACCTGAGATTCAGTAGTATGTGGCCTTGATGACATTGCCAGCACACCTGATGATTCAAATGAAGGATCGCATTGCCAGGATTTGAATTCGAAGGCCTTATTGGTAAATCATCGCTACCAGGCCCGCCATTCTATTTGGATAGAACATAAATTACCATCGCAACAACAGAGGAATAAGATCCGTCTCTCACAAGCTTTGTCCTTGAGATCGATTGCCAAGCAATAATTGATTAAGCTGGCCTCAAGAACAGTTGCATAACTCTAACTTTCTCCCATCTTGCATTGGATTTTCTCTGCTTTGTCTTGGACAATCCCCCACATGTTCTTGGATTTTCCTTTCGTTTTCTTGGACTTTCTCAGCTTTGTCAAGGTTTTGCCCTGTCTTTTCTTGGATTTTCTCTGCTTTGTCTAGGATTTCCCCTGCCTTTTCTTGGATTTCCCCTGCCTTCTTTTGGATCTTCTCTTCCTTCTCTTGGATTTCATCCACCTTGTCTTCAATTTTCTGTGCCCTGTCTTGCTCTTTCCCCGCTTTGTGATTGATTTTTGCATCCAAACGTGAAAGCTTCTCAGCTTTAGAAAGTGCCTCCGAGCCAACGACTCTTACAGTTTGGTTCATCCTCAGATGCAACGCTGCATCCTTTTCAATATGATCACTAGTAGCACGCTCTGTTCTTGCCCGACTAATGCCAAATCTTTGGCCGGCAACGCCATCAATCCGAGTCATCAGCTCCAAGAGATTTCTCCTCTCCCGAGCCCCGGCCTCAGAGAACACCTTTCCATTCTTCAATGGCCGGGGTGGTTTCTTGGCACTCACAAATGGCACCTGATCCTCCAAGGCACCTGTGTCTGCCTCCTTTTCATCGTCGTCAAATGCCAATGCTGAAGTCCACTCCCGGTTCGATGCAGCACTGTCGCTGGCAGCAGCTCGCTTCGAGACGGTCTTCTGAACATCAACAACTGCGCAGGGGTTCCCGATCACCGCAAGCCCGTTCCACACTTTGGCGGACACCGCCTTGCTGAGGACCATGAGGCGCTCAACGATGTCAGCCATCGACGGCCGCCGATCCCTGCAAGACCGCACGCAACTCGCCGCCAGCGCAGCCAGGTCTCTCCGAGTGACCGGATCGCGGGGCGGCGCCACCCGTGGGTCGAACAGCGCGGACACCTTCCCCTTCCGCAGCAGGGGCACCGCCCACTCCACCACCGAGGGCGGCGAGTGCTGGACGTCGATGGCCTTGCGGCCGCTCATGATCTCCAGCAGCAGGATCCCGAAGCTGAACACGTCGGTCTTGGTGCTGAGGCTCTCCGGCGTGACGTAGGCCGGGTCGAGGTACCCTAGCGTCCCCGCCGGCGGCGGTGTGGCGGCATTGCCGGCGCCGCCGTCCCTCTTGGGCACGCAGAGGGCGAGGCCGAAGTCGCCGAGCCGCGCGTCGAGGTTGGCGTCGAGCAGGACGTTGGCGGACTTGACGTCGCGGTGGATGACGGGAGGCTCGGCGTCGTGGAGCGCGCGGAGCGCTCTCGCCGTCTGGAGCGCGAGGCGGATGCGGCGAGGCCACCCGGGGGACCGCGGGTTGGAGTGGAGCAGGTCGTAGAGCGTGCCATTGGGCATGTACTCAACGACGAGCAGGCGCGGGCGGTGGTGCGCGTCGGCGGGGCCGGAGTCGGAGAAGCCGAGGAGGTTGACGAGGCGCGGGCCGCGGACGGAGGAGAGGATGCGGATCTCGTTGTCCACCTCGGGGCGGCGCGGGGAGGGGCGCTTGACGGCGACGGCGCGGCCCGAGGGGAGCACGGCCTTGTAGACGGCCCCGTGGCTGCCCCTCCCGAGCAGCGCGGCGTCCGCGAAGTGGGAGGTGGCCGCCTCCAGGTCGGCGTACGCGAACCGCTCGATCTCCGGGGCGAGGGGCAGCGCGGGCTTGGGCCCCGACCTGCGCGAGATGGGGAGCGGCGAGATGGCCGAGATGGAACGGCACGTGGCCACGGACGAGTCCGCGCGGCAGGAAAGGTACCCCATTTGGACCGGGCAGAGTCGTCGCGTCGCGCGCCGAGGGCCAGCCGCGAGAGGCGAGGCGGAGCAGGAGGACGAGGAAAAGGGGATCCGAGAGGGGGTGGGGGTTGTGGAATCTGAACGGCGGCGCGGAGGGCTGCTCGTTTCGGCTGCGTAGCGTGTTTTTCGTGGTTTTGGGCGTTTGGTGGGGGAAATGGGGTCTCGGCACGGCACGGCAGGGCGGGGCGGCGCGGCGCGGGCGGTGGTAATTTTGGGTTTTGAAGCGGAGCGGCGATGGATTGCTTAACGACGTGGGATAATTCATGATCTTTGTTTTTTAGAGAGAGAAAGCTGATAATTCATGATCGTGTCGTGGGAAATTGGTGTCGTTGACACGGCCGTACGAAGATGGTGACTGGGTAATTGTGGCTCCACGCTTTTTGCTTGAGGTGCCGACGCCGAGTCAATCGTGTTGCTAAAGATGGATTATTATGAAATAATATTATTTTAAAATAAATTTATAAAATTAAATAGTTGAATTTTTTTTTAACAAAACTATAATATTGTCGCCATTTTACTGGCAAAATTGCTCTGTCGCCATTCTAAATGACGACAATAGCCTATAATAGTGTACAGAGGTCCCTACCGCCAGTTGAAATGGTGACAGTGCCCTATCGCTACTTCAACTGGTGACAGGGATCCCCTTGTTAAAATTTTTTAATATTAAAATTTAGAACAATCGTCATTTCAAATGGCGATAGGGATCCTGCAAGTCGCTAATTTTTTTAATATTAAAATTTAGGAAAATCGCCGATTCAAATAGCGATAGGGATCCTGCAAGTACCTAAATTTTTAATATTAAAATTTAGAAAAATCATTATTTAAAATGGCAACAGAGATCCCGCAAGTCCTCGTCGTCATTCTAAAATCTACCATATAAAAAAAACCCAAAATTATAGCGTAACTCACTTTTATTCAGAAAAAAGAGAGAGGGGACGGAAGGGAGAGGAGTAGAGGGGAGGAGAGAAGCTAGCAAAGTGTTGTCTGTCCGATCGTCCACATTTCAGGTAATTTTTTTAACCGAATGGATTACATAGTTTTAGATTTACGTTTACGTAGTGTAGTATGTTGTACATAATTCTTTTCAGTGAGGTAGTTTAGTTTTAGATGTGAGGTTAATCATGAAAATCTTGTTTACGGTGAAGTACGTCAAATATGTCGGATGCTACCAATTTCAAAATTTACTATGGTTAGAGGATTATTCTTAAGGGTCCCGAGTGGATTGATTTACGTTATTTTCAATCGGCGACTATGACCCTAACAAGAACATAGCAGCGTACATGGGACGATGTGATGCGGTGGTTGTTCCACACATTCAATTTGGACCATGTTGTGTATGATCTGAGATTGAATTACCTTGCTAACCGAGCACCACAGGGCACATATTGGGAGTTAGTGCAGTTTAAGAGAACAAGGTCATGGCAATCATATGTACGTAAGGTGAGAGAGGAACAGTGAGATTTGGTCCTTCTGGCCCAAGCATATGCCAAGTCCACTCCTGCATCGACAGCTGAACAAGAAGGGGGTGGTGATGTTGAAGAAGAAGTCAGGGACTTCAACCACAGCGTAACGCACACAATGGTCGAAGATCCGGGAGTTGTTGATGCTGTCGATGAAGACTGTGTAGAAGGAGCTCCTTCAGTCAAGCAAGCTAGTGGGCTAGCTGACGATAGTGAGGAGCTGAAAGCCTTAGTCCAAAGGATGAATCTCAAAGACTAGGACTACATTGCATTATCAGAAGATGAAGGATCCGACGATGAGGATGCTGTGGAACAGCATGCGGTTCCATCCGAGTAGAACATATACCAGTTCGATAACCTTGTCGTTAATAAAGGCTCCCGTGTGCTATGAGAGTATGACTAGAGCAAGGTTAGGCAAGGGGCTATGTACAAATACAAGGAGGTCGTGCAAGAGGCGGTCAAATTCTAGGCCTCGTCGGTGCGGCGTGCATTAACTGTCGTCAAGTCTAACCCAAGATGCTCTTAGCAAGTGCACGCATTTCAGGTTAAGTGGGACACCTACTGGAAATACTCTATAGTAGTCCCTCACACATGTGTCGTCGCTGAGTCAGTGTAGTCCTAGAACAACTTGTCATCAGGCTTCGTCGCGAACATCATGTACGGTGAGATCGTAGGTAATATAGATTTTGAGCCATGATCCATCATTCGGGAGATTGAGACAAGGTTCCAGTACACAATCAGCTATTTCAAGGCGTAGCGGGCAAAATAGAAAGCATTGGAATCAAGGTTCAATACGTTCGATTACTCCTACCATGATATGCTCGGCCAACTCCGGGTCATACAGGATAGGAATCCTGGTACTCATGTCGTCATTGAAGATTCCACGCATCCGAAGTGGGGCAATAAGAGTGTATTGAAGCGAGCATTATTCGCCTTTGGTCCATGGATCAACGCATTCCGGCACTGCCATCCAATCTTGTGCGTGGATGGTACATTCCTGACTGGAAAGTATAAGGGGTAGATACTGACTGCAATAGCGACGGACGGGAACAATCAAGTTCTTCCCGTGGCATTCGCTTTCGTTGAAAGCGAGAACACGAACAGTTGATTGTGGTTCCTAAGGAATTTGAAGATTTCTGTTGTACATGGCCGTCCTAACGTATGCGTCATACAAGATCGGCATACGGGGCTACTGAGTGCAATAACTCAGCTACAACAAGGAGAGAACGAACCACTATGATGGACGGATCTGCAGAGTAGGTGGTGTATGAGGCACTTGGGTGCAAACTTTTATAAGCAGTTCCGCAACAAGAACTTGATGAACCTTTTCAAGTGGTTTGAACCCAGAACTAGCAGCGAAAGTTTAATGAGCTTTGGAAGATTCTAGATGAGCGGACCTAAACGCACAGAAGGAAGGCGATGAAAAAGCCGCTACAAGCGCTGATCAGGTCCCCGAAGCATTGACACAGCTACCCACAGATGGCCCTAGTGTGGCGAGAAAGAGCGGGCGCAGGTGAAATGCTTCTCGGACTGAATTGACCACGAGCCTAAGGAGAAGTTGTCGCTGCTACATGATAGGGGTGGTGCTCGATATGGTGTCATGACAACCAAGCTAGCTGAGATGTACAATTTGGTTATGCGCGGCGCCAGATACCTCCCTTTAGTTGGTATTGTAGAGGTAATTCTTCACGGTACTACAAATTACTTTATTGATAAAAGCATCAACGCGTCACTCGCCAGGGAAAATGATAGAGTATTATACCCCGCCATGATCACCAAGTACATGAAGGAGAAGAACAAGAAGAGTGAGATGCACCGGGCATGCAAGATAGGCACAAGGGAGCTTCGCTTCGAGATACTATACAGGGATAAAGGACGTCGCGGGATGAGCCACGAGAGGATCACCCACGAGTGCACGCTACGACGCGCTAGTTGTGTATGCACTTGCAATAAGCCTTTTCTTCTGCATAGGTCTTACTCACATGTCATGATCGCATGTTTGACCACGACGCAGCATCCCGGCTAGTAAAAAAACAAGCAGAGGTCCCTGTCGCCATTTCAACTTGGATAGATAGCATCAATACGTAGCAAGACCGTGGAATTTTTTGCTAATATAGCACCTTTTCATCACGTATTTGCACAATTGACCACCAACCAACGGTATTTACAAATATGGCACCGTTGGCGCACAACCATGGTGCACCAACGCGAGAGCTGTTGCCACATACCGTTGGCGCACGACCACCATGCGCCAACGCCGAGCCACCGCCGCGTGCCTCGGCCTCCCTGCCAGCCCGCCACATCGATCGTTGGCGCACGATGAGCGTGCACCAACCGTTGGCACATGGTAACCATGCTCCAACTGTCCTCAGCCCGCCACATGTCCTAGGTTGGTTAGGGTTAGGGTTAGTTAGGGTTAGGCTGAAATTGGTAAGAATTTTAAAATATAGCAAATGAGTTCAAAAAATTATGAATTTTTTTGTGGAGCCTTCCGACACCGTATACTTGCTTTTGTAAATTTTTCATAATTTTATTCATTCAGAATTTTTATCGCTACTTTGTATAAGTGTCTTGTTGATACGAATTTGTAAATATAGAAAATGAGCTCCAAAAATTATGAATTTTATTTTGAAGGCTTCTCACGCAGTGGACTTGATTATGTAATGTGTCGGTAATTTTATAGGTGTTTTGGTATTGTCTAAAAAATTTAGGATTTAGGTCGCGAAAATTTCGATTTTAGGTTCTGAAAATTAGGGTTTCATGATTTCATATGACTTGGAATGTATAGAAAAAAGTTGCATTGCAACTCGGTTAAGGTTAGGCTAAAAAAGCTCCTTCACGACACTGTTGCAATGGAGTTGCAATGCATCTTTTTTTTTATACATTCCAAGTCACATGAAATCATGAAACCTAATTTTGAAACTTAAAATCAAAATTTTTGCGACCTAAATCCTAAATTTTCGAGACAATAGCAGAACACATATAAAATTGCCGAAATATTACACAATGAAGTCCACTGCGTGAGGAGCTTTCGAAATAAAATTCATAATTTTGGAGCTCATTTTCTATATTTACAAATTCGTACAAACTGGACACTTATACGAAATAGTGATAAAAGTTCTGAACGAATAAAATTATAGCAAATTTACACAAGTAAGTACACGGTGTCAGGAGGTTTCACAAAAAATTTGATAATTTTTTGAACTCATTTGCTATATTTTAAAATTCATACCAATTTCAACCTAACCTAACCTAACTAACCCTAACCTAACCTAACCTAGGACACGTGGCGGGCCAAGGGCCGTTGGCGCACGCTCACCATGCGCCAACGGCCGACGTGGCGGGCTGGCAGGGAGGCCAAAGGCACGTGGCGGCGGCTCCGGCGTTGGCGCACGGTGGTCGTGCGCCAACGGTATATGGCAACAGCTCCGGTGTTGGCGCACCATGGCTGTGCGTCAACGGTGTCATATTTGTAAATACCATTGGCTTATGATCAATTGTGCAAATACGTGTTAAAAAGGTGTTGTATTAGCAAAAAAAATTGAGACCGCAAGCGACGAGAGTAGCATATTAGCATAGCATGCGATCTTTGCTCTTTCTCCCTTGACTCGTTTCAGATGCTTGCTTGTATTGCGAGACCACGAGAGACGAGAGTAGCATTAGCATAGCATGCGATCTTTGCTCTTTCTCCCTTGACTCGTTTCAGATGCTGCTTTCTTTCCACTTTGTATCCATCTTTATTGTTTATCTGCACCAACTGAAGCTACGAACTCCGTTTTTTTCCCCTCCTGGAAGACCAAATGGAATGACAGATATCAATGTGCACATACAAATTATAGGGAGCTTAGGACACGGAGTCACTGTAAGTGTTAGTAACAAACCGGTGCTCTTTCGTGATCAGCAGAATGTGGCTGTACCGTTGCATTTTTAGGAACTGAAGCCGAACGGATCAATGCAGCAGTAGCACCGGTATTCTTTTATTGATGGGCAATAATAAATTCGATCATCATAACCCAAGTGCCTACACGATGGCTCATGTGACAGCAACCGAAGTAATTTATACTTTGGAGGCAGGAGCAGAACAGAAGAAAGTTAAAAGGATTCAATTTGTTTTAAGGGCAAGTACGTCGCGGTGCTCCGACCGGATGCTCTGTATAACCACCTAGGCTCGAACACTACCATAGAGGTTAGCCGGGTGCCTCGCAACCGGGTGCTCCGTATGGCCACCTAGGCTCGAACGCCACCATAAAGGTTAGCCGGGTGCCTCGCAGGTGGCAGTGTATCTTGCACCTGGGAGATGCCTCGTCACCTTATGGCGAGGCGCCATAGGCCGAGGAGTGGGCACGTGGTAGGTCGGTTCCGTGTATTTTAAGCTCGGTACGAGTGCTAATTTTGTCAATTCGTTCGTCGGAGCTATTTTCGTTATTTTGGTCGTGAAATAGTGTCATGTTCTTTCGGGGGCATATTCTAAGCACGTGGAGCTTCTCTTGTGAAATGCAAAGCTACCATTCTCTGAATTTACCATGTTGGCTTCAAACTTGTCAGAAAAAGAAAAACAAGGAAAGAAACAAAAACTACTCCTCAGCGAGGGCCGGTCAAATTGCTGCTTATTTCACGAGTCCCATGGACGACGGTTCAATGGAACCCTCCCTCGGCGCAGTCCTGGTGAGCAGTGCTCCCGTGCCATGACCGTGAGGCGTGAAGACGTGTGTTGTTGAAGGCGCCCATCATGACGCAGACCCGACCCCTGCAAGCTATGGCGCAACCGTCGTGCATGTGTGTTTTCCACGAGAAGGTCTCGGTCTGATTGAAGGCTGGGGCACGGTTTTGTCGATGGATTTATTGGTTGTTGAGCTGAACCATGCACGCCTAAGTGGATGCGTACCTGAAATGACACGACACCACGGGCAACCAAGGGAAATAGATACTCTGTATGGAAGGTTCCGATGCAAAGGATCTACAGTTTATTGTCTCATAAAAAACAAATATTCTTATTAATAACTGCAGTGTTTCGCTGCAGTAAAATTGTACATTATTATTTTGGTTTGCTATGGTGCCACTGTCGATTACTATTCACATACTTCCAAACAATATTCGTACAATAATCCTCTGTATTACAGTAGAGTAGAGCGTAGGATCTGGATCCACGAGCAATGCAAAAAAGAAAACACACGGAGAGGGAGTTGCTAGCAATGGCATCGTAATTGTGAAGATAAAAAAACTTGTTTTTTATTATGTTTTTTCCCTTTGCTCTTGATCTGGATGCCGAAGAGTATCCGTGATTGACCAAGTATTGTTTCGATAATGCTATACTTCTGTCGGATGGAAAATCAGTTGAATTTCTCACATTTTAGTTTCGTGAGCGGCGGCAATGTGTTACGCAAGGAGGTGTCGGGGTGGGGGAGAAATAGTATTGTGGGTGTGGGTGGTTGTGTGGGGAGCATGGATCTTGAACTCAGAAAAAAAACATTTTTAAAGGAAAATTTGTTGAATGTGAGAGAGACCAGGGGTAAAAAAAAGTTTTTAGTTGATTTTGCTATTATAAATTCAAGATAACCCAAAGAAAATTGAGAGAATTTTGAGTTTCAATAGCAATTCCGAGCGGTAACTGCCGGGAAACCAATCAAACCGGGCTGTAACCGTTTCGAAATCGACCAGATTCAATTTTTTAGTTTAAAAATTGATATTTGGAACGGTATTATTTCCGTAACGGGTTCTTCAATACTTGAGAAAGCCTTATTGCTTTTCTATCGAAAGATAACCACCGGAAAGCAAAACAATTGAGAATGGACTCGTATGAGTTTTTTTTCTCAATTTTTTGATCATCCAAAACATATGTCGGGCCACTAGTTTTTATTTAAACCATTTGTGAATCCTAATAAAATTATAATATTAAAAAGTATTTTTCGGTAAAAATCTACTTATATCATTTTTCAATAAATAATCTAAAGGGAAAAAGTCAACTTTCTAACCTGAACTCTGGTCCGTTCGTTTTTCAACCCCCAACTGTTTTTCAACCCCCAACTTTAAAACTGTCCTAATCGAAATCTTAAACCAACGAAACCATCCGCTTTATCCATTGAACCATAACCATGGTGGTTTTGTCCGACGTGGCACCTGCATGTCAATGGTTTTGACAAGTAAGCTCGTTTTCGATGACATGACAGTCACTCAGCAAATAAAAAAATTATGGAATCCATGCATCAATCGCTCCCCCATCTTCTTGTTCCACTCTCCCTCCCTATCTTCTTCCTCTTTCTTCCCCTCTGATGCCTCTAGGGGTGCAAATGGTACGGGTAATTCCCGACCGATCTAGTACCGAATCCGATTAGTATCGAATTTGGAAAGGGAATTCAGTATCCGGCCAGATTCGGTATCGGTATCGGATAGTTAGTCTCAGATTCGGTAGCGAAATCGAGGGAGCTAATATCCGACCGAATAGCATTGATAAGCGGATAGCCGGATATCCGGAATCATACCTATGCTTCCTACCGCCAGGCCCATCGCTGGCGACACACTGCTAGGAGAATCACCGCCTTCGCCCATCCCGCAACTCACCGCCTCTGCTCATTGCTGCGGCTCCCTGTCGGGAGGCGCAACCTCCACTAGTCAACGGCTTGCTGCTGTCGTCGGGAGCCGTGGCCTCCACCTGTCGCCATGGCTCACCGCAGGATCCGCCGCCTTCGACCGTTGCCATGGCTCGCAGCCGGAAGCCGCAACCTCCGCCCATTGTAGTGGCTCCATGGCAACCTCAAGATGATGGATCCGACAGCGGTGACCTCAGGGATGGTGGATTCGGCCGTCGTGAACTCAGGGACGATGGATCTAGCAGTGGTGGGTTCGATGACGCCGGATCCAGCAACTCTGGTGTCGGGGACGGTTGGATGCGACAACGCCGACGATAGGGAAGACGCCCCGCTGTGCCGCCTCTTCACCGCCATGGTACGGCGCCACCACCTCCTTCCTCGCTAGCCGGTGCGCTAGCGCCTGGCGCCTTCGTCCTAGCAGGCCATTGTGCCACCACCACGAGATCGGGGAGGAGAGAGTGGGGGGATGAGGCCGACGTGGACAGAGATTGGGAGGTGGGAAGAGATAGATGGGAAGTGACGCATCCCATAGTACTGTATATGCTGACAGACTGTACCTCCTCTCTCGTTACCATATTCGATTTGATCCTTTGCGGCTGATATTATGTTATGTGATAGTGATAATTATGTACGTACTCAAGCTGAATAGTTAAAGTGATGATAGTAATGGTTTAACATATATTTTCGTTAAATATATGTGTAATATCCGCCTATATTATCTGTCCTGATGGTATCGTATTTCAAACTCCGAATACTCCAAATTCTTATTCGTATCTGGCCTGACTGTAGCCGGCTCCAAATAAGGGGAAAATTATGAGTTAGGATACAATATGAGTAATATCCGTCCGAATCCGATCCGTTTGCACCCCTGCTATGCCGCCTCGGGCCCGTTGTCGTGGCTCCATGGCAAACTCAAGATGGCGGATCCGGTAGCGGTGACCTCGGGGATGGTGGATCCGGCCGTCGTGAACTTAGGGACGTTGGATCTGGCGGTGGTGGGCTCGGTGACGCCAGATCCAGCAACTCCAGTGTCGAGGATGGTCAGATGCGACAACATCCACGATAGGGAAGAAGCCCTGTTGTGCCGCCTCTTCACCGCCATGGTACGGTGCCACTGTTAGAAATTGGCCCATATGAGTGAGGCCCATTTTCTATAATTCCAAAGCATTTATGGGTTAGTACCATATTGCTAAGGCAAAGTGGAAGTGACCAACATATAAGGTGGAGTCCTTGCCACTCCTTGAAACATGTAACACATGGATGGATGAGGATGGCATGAGGAGGGCTCTGGCTAAACACACACACGCACGCGCGCGCTGCTGTCACGATTTTCAGCGTGAAAATCGCGTGACTTGTGACTTGCGACGCTTGCGATCGTGCGTGACGTGGCACGCCATTTGGCGCACCAAGTCCACCTTATTTTCTTGAACCATGCATCTCTCTCTCTGTTTGAATGAGATTCAAATGTTTAAATTTCAGAGCTTTATTGAGTGATGATGACAGTGCTACGGTGGGTAAATGATCGTTAAGTGTAACGATTACGATGGGTAAAAGGTCGTTATGTGTAGCGATTACCGATGGGTAAATGGTGGTTAAGTGTGTCAGTTACCAGTGGGTAAATGGCTGTTTAATCTGTCAGTTACCAGTCTGCATCTATATATGTCTGGAGACGTCCATTGCATAGTGAGTACAAGAATAGCCTCCATTTCTTCTTCCTTCTAATGCGTCTTCAGATCGCGCCGTCAACCTCGCCGACTCTTCTTCTCGGCGTGCACCGTGAAGAAGGGAAGGTATCTCGAACCGTTCTTCGCCGTGGAGACTTGCACGAGGCGGCAATAAGGTTTCGGCAGCGCGATCTCGCGACCGCTTGTTGCGATCGCGACATCTACGCTTCGCATCGCATCAACTCTGCTACGCTTCTCGCTTCTTCATCGCACCCATTTGTAAGTCTCTTCGTGTGATTGATAGACTTGTTTACATCCCGGTTTTCATATATTGTGAAGTACAATGAGTTGTGCGCTAGCGATCTTGTTTTATGCATCATTAGTCTTTTGCAATATTTGCCTTCTAATAAAATTTGGAATTAAAATATTGCCTCATTTTTAACATTCCGAAACCTTATTGTAAACTTTGTTGCAACACAACTATGGTTTGGAGCTTCGATGCTATGAAACCCGAGAGGTTTTCTCGTCGAATTTCAGTAGATGGCGCACTAGAGCCAAGTTCGCTCATGTCTTTGGGCTGTGGTGGGTAATCCACCCACAGATCCGTTCTGATTGACCAAGATATGCGCTTCGATAATCACGAACAACATCGCTCTTGGTCGCCTTCTCACCATTCAGCGGATCACTCTATGATGTGTACATGGACTATAAGTCCGCCACGAGTTGTGGGATGCACTAGAGCACAAATATGCAGAGGCGTCGTTGGCTCTATATGTGAGCAATTCTTCGACTTTACCATGGATGAGGCTAAGTCCATAGTTGGACAAGCTCATGATCTCCAACTATTGGTTGGTGAGATTGCGATCCGGGGTGTGTGTTGCCTCCTAAGTTTGTGGTGCGGCATTGTCGCCAAACTTCTGTTTCTTGGCGGGATTTTCCACTAGCTTGAAACACAAGAGGAAGAGATTTCTGAAGATCTCATTGCCGCCCTCGATGTGGAAGAAAAGGCAAGAGCAAAAGATGCACCAGATTTCCAGTCGAACAATGCAAATTTTATAGAGAAAAGATCACAGCAAAGAAGTACAAATCCAACAAAACGAACAAGACAACTAGCTTTAAGAAGAAAATCGAAAAAGGATATGAAGAACATCACCGCTTTGTGTGTGGGAAAACGGTCATATGGCGAAAAGACTGTCATTTCCGCAAAGCGAGAGATGGTGAACGACCAAAGAAGAAGGTCATCAGCGTGATCATAGGCGAGGCCTCGACTTGGGAGGGTATAGTAATTCTCCCGTTGTTTTTTCAGCATGTCAATCCACCGATTGGTGGGTTGATACTCGTGCTAATGTTCACGTATGTTCGATATTTCCTTGTTTTCTTCTTACCAGCAAAGAGGCTTCCTCCGTCATAATGGGAAGCGGATCGCATGCTTCGCTCTTGGTGTTGGTACGCAGTAGAAGCGAAGCTTACTTCAGGAAGACCGCCCACTTGAAGAACGTGCGGCAGATGCTCCTACAATAAACAAGAACCTCGTTAGTGGTTCTGTTCTATGTAGGGACGGTTATAAGCTAGTCTTTGAGTCAAATAAAATTGTAATGTCTAAGTTCGGGAATTTTGTTGGTAAAGGCTATGAGAGCGGAGGCTTGTTCCGCCTAAGTACTTTAGAGTCTTGTTATAATCTGAATGTTGCAACTGGTTTAAATAAATGTGAGGCAAATATTTGGCATTCTCGTTTATGTCATATTGGTTTTGATAGTATTGCTAGAATGTCCAGTTAGATTTAATTCCAAAATGTGAAATTGTCAAAGGATCAAAGTGCACCATGTGTGCAAGCAAAGCAGCCTCGCAAACCCTTTAAGGGATTAGAGGACGAAAAGAACTTGGCACCATTAGATCTTGTTCATTCAGATTTGTGTGAAATGAATGGATTGTTGACAAAAGGAGGCAAAAGATATTTTTTAACTTTTATTGATGATGCAACACGCTACTGCTATGTGTATTTGCTAAAAACTAAGGATGAAGCTTTATACTACTTTAAGACTTATAAGGCCGAGGTTGAGAACCAACTAGAGAAGAAAATAAAAAGACTAAGGTCTGATCGTGGAGGAGAGTACATCTCTCATGAATTTTCTCAATTCTGTTCTGAGCATGGAATAGTCCATGAATTTACACCACCATATTCACCCCAATCAAATGGGGTAGCTGAGAGGAAAAACCGCACACTAACGGACTTGGTTAATGCCATGTTAGAGAGTGCTGGTATGCCTAAGACATGGTGGGGGGAAGCTATATTGACAGCAACTTTCGTCCTAAACAGAGTAATCACTAAAAAGAGTGATATTACTCCATATGAGGGATGGAAGGGGAGAAAACCCAATGTCAATTTTCTGCGAACTTGGGGGTGTTTGGCCAAGGTCAATATACCATTGCGTAAAAGAGAAAGCTTGGACCTAAAACAATCGATTGTATTTTTCTAGGATATGCTCATAATAGCACGCCTATAGATTTTTAGTAGTTAAATCGAAATTCACGAGATTATTGCTAACACAATAATGGAGTCTAGAGATGCTTCATTCTTTGAGGATTATTTTCCTATGAGAATAGCAGCAAGACTTCACAAACCGAGAATGTTCAAATTGAAAATAATCAAACTTAGAACTTCCCACCATCTACGAACCAATATGTGATATCCCCGAGGAGGATAACAATCTAGTCACGAAGCTCTTCGTAGGAGCAAGAGACAAAGGGTTGAGAAAACCTTTGGTAATGACTTTATTGTATACCTCGTGGATGATGTGCCAAAGACCCTTTCAGAGGCTTATGCATCTTCTCGATCTTGAGTATTGGAAAGAAGCGATCCGTGAGAGATGGACTCTATCATGGCTAATGGGACTTGGGAGATCACCGATCGTCTATCGGTGCAAACTCAGTAGGATGTAAGTGGATCTTTAAAAAGAAACTAAGACTGATGGTACTATTGAGAAGTACAAGGCAAGACTTGTGGCCAAGGGTTACACCTGAAAGAGGAGAAGATTTCTTTGATACCTATTCTCCTGTCGCTGAGACTAACCACCATCGAGTGCTCCTTGCGTTAGCATCCTCTTATGGTCTACATGTCCATCAAATGGATGTAAAGACACTTTTCTTAATGGAGAGTTGGAGGAAGAAATCTATATGGATCAACTTTGATGGTTTTGTGATTTACAGACAGAAAATAAGGTATGTAGATTATTGAAATCCTTATATGGTCTAAAGCAAGCACCTAAACAATGGCACGAGAATTTGATAAAACTTTAACATCTGCTGGCTTTGTTGTGAATGAAGTCGATAAATGTGTATACTATCGTTATGGTGGGGGTCAAGGAGTGATCTTGTGCCTATATGTAGATGACATACTTATATTTGGAACAAACAACTGCCAGTAATTGACGAGGTCAAATCTTTTTTATCTCGATGCTTTGATATGAAAGACTTAGGAGAGGCAGATGTTATTCTGAATATTAAATTAATCAAGAACGAGGATGGGATCACTTTGAGTCAATCCCATTATGCTGAGAAAATCTTAAGCCGTTTTGGCTATGAGAATTGTAAAATTTCTCCAACTCCCTATGATGCAAGCATTAAGCTTCGAAAGAATCAAGGGTTAGGAAAAGATCAATTAAGATTTTCACAAATTATTGGATCACTTATGTATCTATCTGGTGCCACAAGACCTGACATATCATTTGCTATGAGCAAATTAAGTCGGTTTACTTCTAACCCAGAGATGATCAACTGGGAGGCACTTGAGAGAGTGTTGCGCTATTTGAGAGGCACAACCTCATACGGAATTCACTATCTTGGGCATCCTTCGTATTAGAAGGATATAGTGATTCAAATTGGATCTCGATGCGAGATGAGATCAAAGCTACAAGTGGTTATGTCTTTACACTAGCAGAGCTGCGGTTTCATGGAGGTCGTAAACAGCACTATATTGACGAGGTCAACTATGGAAGCGAACTTGTAGCACTAGACACGACTCATCGTTGAGGTGAATGGCTTAGAGAGCTTCGTTGGACTTGCCACCGGTTGCGAAACCAATACCAGCAATCCTAATGTCTTGTGATAATCAAGCGGTGTTGATTAAGGTTACAAGTACTAAGGATAACATGAAGTCCTCGGACATGTGAAGCGTGAGGCTTAAATCACGGAAAATTGAGGAACTCCGAGTGATTCTCGTGAATTATATACGTCTTGAGAAAATCGCGCACCCTTTCACAAAGGGGCTAGCACGGAAGGCGATTTCCGTTGCGTCTATGGACATGGAATGAGGCCCATTGGGTTACAACTCAACATAACCCATACCTTTTTGATCGGAGATCCCGTGACTTAGGCAATGGGAAAAACAAGTTCATGTTGTAACAAGAGAGTATATATTCTTTGAATCCATGTCCTAATAGACAAATTACTCTCGACTGTATGGAAGGATGGCATAAAGTCTTAATATATTCTTGTCCAAATGAGGAAAAGGTATTAGCTGCAGGATACCTAGAAAGAATATACCTACTTGAGCCCAATCTGTGAGGTCGCAGTTCACGAGAATAGGGCATTCTCTAGAAAGCTCATGAGCAGATAAGGGAGCATGACCAAATAACGCTCCGTTTAGGCGCGGTTCTTTGACGGCCTAGTATCAGTTGAGATTTCAAGTGAAATCTAATCACAAAAATTGTGAATTCAAGGCATGGTCCATTCATCACCGTGAGAAGATGAATCTTGTCATTCTAGGTGCAAGTTCAACCTGCAGGACTTACACTAAAAGACTGGTATATTAATGAAGATTGACACAATATCTTTGATATCCTTTTTGCTTCTTGCTTTGGAATTGGTGGGGGATTGTTAGAAATTGGCCCATATGAGTGAGGCCCATTTTCTATAATTCCAAAGCATTTATGGGTTAGTACCATATTGCTAAGGCAAAGTGGAAGTGACCAACATATAAGGTGGAGTCCTTGCCACTCCTTGAAACATGTAACACATGGATGGATGAGGATGGCATGAGGAGGCTCGGCTAAACACACACACGCACGCGCTTGCGCGCGCTGTCACGTATTTTCGCGTGAAAAATCGCGTGACTTGTGACTTGCGACAGCGGCCGTGCCGTGACGTGGCACGCCATTTGCGAACCAAGTCCACCTTATTTTTGCTGAACCATGCATCTCTCTCTCTCTGTTTGAATGAGATTCAAATGTTTAAATTTCAGGCTTTATTGAGTGATGATGACAGACAGTTACCAGTGGGTAAATGACTGGTTAAGTGTGACAGTTACCAGTGGGTAAAAGGCTGGTTAAGTGTGACGATTACGATGGGTAAATGGCTGGTTAAGTGTGTCGATTACGATGGGTAAATGGTCATTTAATCTGTTAGTTACCGATGCATCTATATATGTGCGAGACGTCCGATGCATAGTGAGTACAAGAATAGCCTCCATTTCTTCTTCCTTCTAATGCGTAACGCATGCATCGCGCCGTCTGAACCACTGTCGACTCTTCTTCTCGCGTGCACCGTGAAGAAGGGAAGCGGTATCTCCGAACCGTTGCTGCTGTGGAGACTTGCACGAGGGCGGCAATAAGGTTTCGGCAGCGATCTGCGCGACCGCTTGTCGCCTTCGCGACATCTACGTTTACGCCTTCGCATCAACTCTGCGCGCTTCTGCTCTTCATCGGACCCATCCGTAAGTCTACTGTGTGATTGATAGACTTGTTTACATCCTGGTTTTCATATATTGTGAAGTACAATGAGTTGTCTGCTAGCAGTACTGTTTTATGCATCATTAGTCTTTTGCAATATTTGCCTTCTAATAAAATTTGGAATTAAAATATTGCCCTCATTTTTAACAGCCACCACCTCCTTCCTCGCTGGCCGGTGCGCTATGCTTGGCTCCTCCTTCCTAGTCGGCCATGGTGCCACCGCCGCAAGATTGGTGTGAGGAGAGACTGGGGGGATGAGGCCGGCGTGGAGAAATATTGGGAGGTGGGAAGAGATAGAGGGGAAGCGACGTGCCCCACGGTATTGTATATGCTGATAGACTGTACCTTTCTCTCTCTCTCTCTCTCTCTCTCTCTCTCTCTCTCTCTCTCTCTCTCGTTACCATATTCGATTCGATCTTTCGTGCCGATATTATGTTATGTGATAGTGATAATTATGTACGTACTCAAGTTGAATAGTTAAAGCGATGATAATAATAGTTTAACATATATTTTCATTATGTATGTGCATAATATCCGCCTATATTATCCATTTTTGACTCAAATTCGTCATCCTGATGATATCGTATTTCAAACTTTGAATACTCCGAATTCTTATTCGTATCTGGCCTGACTGTATCGGCTTCGAATTTGGGAAAAATTATGAGTTAGGATACAATACAAGGAATATCCGACCGAATCCGATCCGTTTGCACCCCTGCAACGCCTCCGACCATACGCCACCCCTTTACCTCCGTGCCCATCCCCCCTCATCCTCTTTCCTTGTAGCCCTCCGGACCCGTAGTTACCTCTACACACTCGCTGCTACTCGTCCTCTAAGTCGAGTATTCGCGCATGAGAAGTAATCGGACTATGATTTACCAGTGGAGATTAACGGCACTGGGGAAGATGGCCGGTGGAGGAGTAGAAAAAAGGTCAATTTGGTGAGCTATGAGCACGAAATTGAATTAACTTGGTGAATAGCTTGAGAAACAGGTGGAACACAAAATGACACGGAAGGATTTGTGAAAACATCACCAGTGCGACCGGAACATGACGACGGGTCTCGACCGGAGTTCGGGCGTCGAGGCACAACGCCTGGAGCAACGTGGCGTACACCGGGTACAGGCGTGTGCACACAGAGCAGAGCCATCATGGGGTCAGATTAGATGAAGTCGGCTGTGACGGGAGTGAGGTGGTGCAGCAGCCAGTTGAGTTCGTGGCCTTGACGACGACCAGCGGAGCATGTGGCTGCAATTTGTGAGAACCTAACAACTTAAGTTAATCTAAACAATGATAAACAGTAATGAGAATCGGTAATACATAGCAAATACAAATTAATACCGAACACGTTGCCAATCAATTTCAGATAAGATTGCATTATCAAGGGTTCATCAATAAGAAATTACAATATGAATTATTACAGCAAAAGTAAAGCGTTATTACTGACGAGGATTAAAACCTCTATGTATTATCTTTAATACATAAAAAGACCATACGTCTTCATGGTCGTAACTCACGAGTGCACGACCTCCGGTCGTAGGAATTCGGAGGTTACGCAATGGATACCTCGCCCGCGGAGGCTAGTGCCAAGCCTCCGACCGGAGAGCCGTTACGCAAAGAGTATGAACGATATCCGGAACTAACTCCGGGAATATTCCCTACCATGTGAAGAATGGAACACGTCGTAATCCATACCACACGACGTTATACGGATAAACAACTACCTTGCGGTTGTTTATCTCACAGACACTTAACCGCCGAACGGTTGATCATTCAAGCAACTATCATATGACTCAGACCATGACAACGCTTCATATTAGACGTCTTCTCGAGTAATCGCCACCTCTTCAAAGGTTATTTAAAGAAGGAAGATGGAGCATTTGGAGGGTCGGAGGAGGAGATCATCGGAAGATAGAAAGAAAGAAGCATTGTCTTGTACTCTAAAAAGCGATCCGTCATTCGTCGGATACACCCTTGTAAAATCTCGGTTCATACTAATAAAGAGCGGTCCCATTGCAATCCCAAGATTTCCCGTCATTCTCTCTTTTTCCATTTATTGTAAGATCGGCGACTTGATCGTCGACGGTGCGCCGTCCGTGGGGAACGCGGCGTGGAATCTTGGAAGACTGGTGTTGCTCACCGATTCTTTGTCCATTTCCCACTCGTAATCGCTCATGCGGTTATGTCGGGAAGTTGGGGCGAAGAGAATTGGTTCGACCGGCGGACTACACCAACCTTGACATGGGCGCATGCATGCGCCATGGAGGAAAATGGAGCCTCTTCATCATCCTCCTCTTCATCATCCTCCTCTTCCATCGGGTCGCCTGTTGCAGAAACAAGCGAAATCGACCAGGATGGATGAGGATACCTGCGATCGGTGGTGTTTCGAGAGAGACGCTCGGCCGGTTGAAAGCCCGAAGGCTTCAAAAGCCGGACTCGCGGCCGGCAAGAAAGGTGAAGAAAACCCAACTCATCAACTCGAAGTCCAATATATTTTTGATGCGATCATGGTTGATAGATACTCACCGACGGCTTCTAGCAATTCCAGGAGCCAACCGACACTTGGTGACAGTGTCGATGAAACCCCCGCTGGTGATAAACCAGATGGGGATAATAAGGCTCAGCATACGATCGGCAGTTCGCCGCATCAGGCTGAGACCATTACAAGGACCTCAGGAGGTACTGATCACCGATTATTCTCCATCGTGGAAACTCTTGGTGAAAATTCTGAAAGGCTCTCCATTGATTACGATGGAAGCTCATCAGAGGATAACTGTTGGAAACACGAGGCCAATGCGATCGGAGATTCAAATCAAGATGTCGTATACGGTCCTCCACATTGCCTCGCCACCACATAATGATGGAGATGATACGAGCGGTCAGGCACCAAATGCCAGAGGTCACAGAATTGGTGGACGTCCATCAGTTAATTAGCCTGATCTTGCCCTAGCCAATGCAGGAGATCAGGCAAGACCGACTGGGAGAACAGAGAATTGAGCCATCAAACACCTCTTTACGTAGAAACCTCGTAAGACCTTGGTAACAATACGAACTGCAGCGAGTTAGAAATATGTTAAATACTTACGACCTGTTTTGGCGAAACTCTAGGTTTTGCGACTTGTAGGTCAAGTATCGGAGATTATCCAATGACCATGCAGCGCGCGGAAGCATATCGGGAGCGAAGGCAACCACGAGTCGGACCATGACTTCATCTCGGCATTCTTCCCTGGCGAAGCGGCGTGGTCGTGTTGAGGGTCAACTAACACAAGGACCACTTCGGCGCTTTCGACCAAAGGTCATGAGGAAGAAGATTGTTTGAGAATCTTCACCTTCACCTCGCCAACAAGAGCAAGCGCTTGGACTGATGATCTTGGTATCATCTTAACGAACAAGCGGTCAAAGGCGTTCTCGAAAGCATACCACGACCGGATCGGGATACGAGAAAATCAGCGATCGGTCGAGAATCGATCCCCCGACCGATTATAATCCAAAGACCCTTTCAAAGAAGGCGTCGTGAGGCGATCACAGTGTCGAGCTTTCTCTGCGGGGCTCCAAGGCATGCGTTGGCCAAACAGTTCCGACACGCCAACTGGATAAATTCAATGGGACCCAAATCCTTTAGAATTTCTTGATTTATACCATCGCTATCGAGGCGGCGGCGGCACGAAAATGTAATGGCTAATTATCTTCCCACGGTACTAGAAGGATCGGCCGATCATGGTTGCTAAATTTACCTATCGGATCTGTGTATACTTGGGAGCGACTGCGATCTTCTAATTGCAAACTTTAGGGTATGTCGATCGCCTGAAAGGAGGATGATCTCCACGGATACGGAAAAACCTAATGAAACTCTTCGACAATACATCAAGAGATTTAGCCAAGTTCGCAACTCGATTCCGGAGGTTGCGAGTCTTCTGTTATCCGGGCTTTTAAGCGAGATTAAGAAATCGAAGGTTTATGGAGGATCTAGCAATTCATCCCCACGAACAACCATCGAACTCTTCGACATGGTGACAAGTGCGCAACGGCTAGCGAAGCGATCGAGTGGAAACGGCCGTTGATCGAAAAGACAAGATCCCCACACAGTGCGGATAAGTCGGAAAAGAAGCGTAAGAAAGCTCTCAAAAGAAGAAACACGCGGAACTAACAATAAGGAGGTTACGGCCGTTCTGAAAATTTCCTAAAGGAAGAAAAGATTACTCGGTCATAGCAAAGCAAAAGCTCAGACCAATGAGTATAAGAAAAACAAAAAATGGTGTCCTCTCCATAAACAAGCGGGGACACGATTTACATAGCTATCGCGCTTAGCGGAAGAAATTGAATGATTATTATGCGGTAAAGGTCCACTTCCTTCAATTCAAGAAATTGAAACAAGCTCCGAGAAGGACAAGGATGGTGGCGAGGAGATGGAGTATCAAGAACCTCGACATCTTCGATGTAATTTCGGGGATCTTCTTCATACGAATCCGACGTCACTGAAGGCCATGGGCGAAAGTCAACCTTGCTTTGAACTCGATCATCACCAAACCTTCAAGGTGGTCGGAGACAATAATCTCCTTTAGCAAAGAAGATTGCCCAATTCCTTCAACTCGACGGTAGGTTTCCAATTGTCGTTGAGCCTACTATTAATAATCGCAAGGTTAATCGGGTTTTGATAGATGGGGTAGTTCTTTAAATATTCTCTTTGCAAGCGCATTGGAAGATATCACGATTCCAAATTCTAAGGTAAAGCTGTGAAATATGCCTTCCATGGTATAGTTCGGATCTACCGCCAAGCTAATAGGGCAATTATCCTATTGGTTACGTTCGGAAAACCCGACAATTTCGAGCAGAAAAAGTTTCTTCGATGTAGTGAATTTTGAAACAGCATATAATGCAATCCTTGGTCGTCCGACCTTAGAAAAATTCTGGTAGCTACGCATTCACGGTTACGAGTTTGAAAATGCGGGACCAAAGGGTGTCATCACGGTCAGAGGTGATCGTAAAATCGCCTCGCATGTGATCGGAAATGTTTAGAAGCGGTCGATGAGCTTCCGACCGAGGAACTAACACCGCTACCATGCGGGTCAAACACTCAAGACCAAAGATAGCACCAAAGCCTTCCGACCGGATGAAAGAGGTACCACTCGTAAAGCGCTTGAGAGTGCCAAGATTACAGTCGAGAAAGGACTCAACCCCAAATAGGAAGAGTCGCTCGTCTCCTTCCTCCGAGCAAACCAGGATGTATTCGCTTTGGCGGTATCAAACATGCCCGAGTCCCGGGAGGTGATCGAGCATAGGCTAGCATTGCGGCGATAAAAGACCGATCAGCGAAGCTAAGGCGTTTTGCACTGATCGTAAAATAGCAATCGATCGGAGATTGACAAGCTACTCAAAGTTGGATTCATCCGTGAGTCGACCACCCCGATGGCTCGCCAATCCTGTAATGGTTAAAAAGGCCAATGGAAAATGGCGTATGTGTATCGACTTCTGATTTAAATAAAGCTTGTCAAAGGATGATTTTCCCTTCCTCGCATTGATCAACTTGTAGACTCTACCTCGGGTGTGAGTTATTAAGTTTTTAGATGCATATTCGGATACCACAGTTAATATGAGTAAAGAAGATGAAGAAAACTTCCTTCATCACTCCATTTGGTACCTCTTGTTATGTAAAGATGTCATTTGGTCTTAAAAATCTTTGTGCGGCGTTCCAAAGGTTGATCTGAAAACCTTTAGTACACGAGATAGGTCGAATCTTGAAGCCTATGTTGATGACTTGGTCGTAAAAGTATCAACATTGGTGACCACATTCGGAACCTACAAGAGACTTTCAATAATTTAAGGCGTCATAACCTTAAATTAAACCCTAAAAGTGTGCGTTCGGAGTTTCATCGGAAAAGCTGCTCGGGTTTCTAGTTTTACGCTAGAGGCATTGAAGCAAATCCGATGAAAATAACGCTATCGATCGATCGTTCCCGACCACGAAAAAGGAAGTCGAAGCTAACGGTGTATGGCGGCGTTAAGTCGTTTCATAGCGCGGTTAGGTGAAAAGGACTCCCATTCTTCAAGCTTCTCGGAAACATGGAAGTTTGAATGGACTAAAGAGGCAAGCGGCGCTTTTGAGGAGCTTAAGCGGTATCTTACGAATCCTCGGTCTTAGTCTCTCAAGATTGGAATAGACATTGTTAATTTACGTCATTGCAGCGCCACGGGCGATTAGCGGTGTATTGGTCGTAGAACGTGATCGTATCCAACGACCAATATATTACGTGCGAAGTCTTGCATGGACCAAAAGAACGATATCCACGAGATCTGAAATTGCTCTATGGTCTCCTTATGACTTCAAGGAAACTTAGATATTATTTTGAGGCCCATAAAGTGGTCGTACCTACGGATATCCGCTTGGTCAAGTCCTAGGTAACAGGAGTCATCGGGGCGAATAGCGAAATGGGCGGTTGAGCTTGGGCGTTTGACCTCCATTTGTCCCTAGAACGGCGATTAAGTCTCGGGCAATAGCGAGAATTCATTGCGAATGGACAAACCACTGGACCCTCCCAAGAACCCGTGCGAGTTTCACGACCGGTGGACAATGTACTTTGATGGTTCCTTGATGCTTCAAGGTTCGAAATGGGGTCGTTTGATTTCCCCTCTTGGCGAACAACTTAAATCGTCATTCGGTTAAACTTTCTGCTACAAATAATGCGTGAATCTGAAGGTTTGCTTGGCGGGACTTGACGACTCGTTAACTCGGGATTCGCAGATTGCTAGTGAAAGGTGATTCTCAACTAGTAGCGAATCAAGTAGGGAAAGAGTATCAATGCTCTAGTACCAAGATGTCATCATATCTGGCGGAATGCGGAAACTTGAAAAGCATTTCTTGGTTTTGGATCCAACACATTCCTAGAAAGGAAAACTTTCGCGGACCAGATTGGCGGATGGCTTCCACACGGACATCAGTCCCGCCGGAGTTTTCTCGAGAAACTGATTCACCCTCGGTAGTCGAGCCTTGGGAGGACATAGATGTTAGCAAGGAGGTTGCACACCTTGATTACGCAAACATGGATGCTCCATGGTCGATGATGGTTGGCGCCATCACGATCACGGTAGAGATTGGATGACATCGATCTACAATTATCTTCAGCATGACATAATTCTAGAAGTTGATGTAGAGGCTGATCGTATTGCACGAAAAGCCAAATCATACACTCTCATTGAACGTACCTTATATAAGCGAGGATCTCACAGAGTGTTGATGAGATGCATATCTCAATCGGATGACATTAAATTGCTAACCGAAATTCATGAAGGAGTTTGTGGAGCTCATCATTCCTACAGAACGCTGGTCGGTAAAGCCTTTAGGCAAGGATACTACTGGCCAACTGCCCTTCATGATGCAAAAGAGCTCGTGGCGAAGTGCGTACAATGTCGATTTCATAGCCGACAAGTACATCACCGTCTCAAGCTTTGCAAACAATCCTCTTTCTTGGCCTTTTGCAGCACTGGGACTAGACATTCAGGACCTTTCCCAAAGGCACCGGGGCTTTGAGTTCTGTTTGTCATGATTGACACGTTCACTAAGTGGATCGGCCGAGCGGTTGTAAAACTACAAGCTGAAGCGCTAAGAGGTTCCTAACAAAAAGCGTGATTACGGTTTGGTGTACCCAATCGTATAATCGCGATAACGGTGCCCGATTCTCAGCGGTAATTTTCGAAGTGCGCGAAGAACTAGGTGTCAAGATACATTTAACCATTGCTCATCCACGAGCAATGGAGCGATTGAGCGACCAATGGTATCATAATGCAAGGGATCAAGCGGCGAGTGTTCGACCGATTACTTCAGCGGTCGAGCTTGGGTTCGAGAACTTCCCTCGTATTATGGGCTGTTCGTACCACAACTAGTCGTGCGGCCAGGGAAACACCATTCTTTTTAGTTTACGAGTGAGGCTATGCTTCCTCGAACTAAAAATTGGTTACTGCCGAGTGATTACTTTTCGAAAGTGATCGATCGAGCGACGACTTGCGACATCAATTTCCTTGAAGAAAGACGAAATCAAGCCTTGATACGATCGAGCAATCTACCAACAAGCCATGCGTCGGTATCACGATCGTAAGGTACAACCTCGCTGACCTAAATCATAGGTGATCCGTTCTCGAAAAATCGAGAACCAAGCAAATCGCAATAAACTTTCACCTAAATGGGAAGGTCCATATCTTGTGGTCGAAGTAACCCGACCGAGGATCGATCTGATTAGCTATGTCGGATGGCGAGGTTTTATCTAATTCTTGGAATATTGATCAATTACGTAAGTTCTATGTTTAATTTCATGTATTTCATTTTTATTCATTTTTCTTCAATAAAGATGCTTTTCCTTAAAAATGATAAGTATGGTTGTTTATACTTATTATTTGTTGCATCAGTCGTATGCCATTCCGTTCTTGGTTGGTGGAGAAGACTCTCATTCTCTCAGATATTCCTTCTTTGGGATCTACAATACTCATGGTTGTTGACTTAAATGTCACCAATCACATTGGTTTTAGCCGTGATCATTGCTTCAATGATACACATTCACGACAGACATTCTTTTCTTAAAGAGTCATACAGTATAAGGAGTACCAACTCGACGATTTACTTGGCTTTCGTTTCTTGAAATTGAAGATTGTTATTTTATTTCAACATTACATTTCTAATCAAGTTTGGCTCTTGGTGGGACACGAAAGCCTCTGGTGAAGTCTCTCCTCTCGCACGTGGTCACCTTGCTGGAAGGAGCTTCTAGTGACGGTCCTTTTCCTCGATCCTCATTGCGATCGATTTGAGAATGAGCACGTTTGCGAAATATTTTACAAATCTTGATTCTTAAGATTCGATCGACCAGATCCGAATATTTCCTAAACAACGGTACTTATCTCTTCATTTCATTTCTTGCATACATTCTTAATGCATATCTTCTTATTAGCAAGATCTAGTCTTTGTTATGTCTTCTGACTACAAGTGGTATTCCATAGTACTTCGATAATGGGCAAAATCTAGACTAGCAGAAGTCGCCAGTTGGTTCCGACCACATGATTTCCTAGTATTTCCTAGATCATTGTCATACACATTATCAACACTCTTACCATGGTCATCGTTATTACTCAATTACAGTCTCTTCGCTTTTTTAGTAACGTTCATCTACTAACATAAGCAGTCGGGGGCTAGGAGATATATGAGTATTTAACAACATTAATAAGACAAAGCAGGATCTTCTTTGATAAAAGGTAAGTTTTCATTTTACATAGTCTAAAGTTACATTCATTTACATGTTGAGACCACGGTGGTCGCTATGTGATGGAGATCCGACTTCCATTTCTTTGCAACTTTCTCTCAGAGGTCTTACTTCCTCGAGAAGTTTTGTTGCTTCACTTTGAGCAATCGGCGTCCTCTTCCACTGACTTTAAGACTAACGGAGGGTGGAAGCCTTTAATTTTGCTAAAGCAACACTAACTCCGATTACAATAGCTTCTGCATTGTGCAGGTATGGTTTTCCTTCATAGTTTTGGCGGGCCTTTCGGATCTTCGGAGTTGACCAAAGTAGATCATCTTTTCCGTTGGATCTCCTAATGAAGGCAAGCTTGATCCTGATCCCATATCAAAGATCATTTTGTTAAGGGCCGTGATCTTCTCATCAAGGCCAAATACAAGAAGTGCCTTTTGGCCACGCTCAAAATCGAGGATCTTCTCCGCTCGTTCAAGTGCTTGAGTTTTTACTGCGAGTAGATAAAGAAGAAAGAGGTTAATATACTCTTTTAGAATAAGAGAGTACTGGTTAAGTCTACGACCAGAAACCTTTGATTTTCTGCTCAAAGGAGTCGAAAACTTCTTTTGGCCTGGTCATTGCATGCTCAATTGACCGGTCTTTATTTTGGTTCTCTTCTTTAAGTTTTATTATCATGGCTTCCTTAGCCGCAACCTCTTCTTTAATTTTTCTAAATCTGTCAAAGATGATAGAAAGAATTAAGTTAAGGAGAAGGATGGATAGATAAAACACGGAAGATAAACAAAAGAAAAGTTGTTACTTTTCAATTCGGAGTGCTTTTGCTCCAAATTACGTATTATTTGGGTCATCCTCAGACCACGACATAATTCTCGACAGTGCTACAAAACACATACTTTGTAAGTTTCAAAGGAACTTCAAAAGATTAACACGATGAGTGGAGTACTAACCTTGATTACCACATCGTTATAATCGGCAAAATCAAATTTGGATCCATCGAATTTGGCGATCCGATATCTTCCCGAGCTTCGTCAAGTTCCTTATCCTCGATAAATCGGGGACAAAAGGGAACTTGTTAGCACGAGAACATTCTCGATGGGAGGTGGAACTTGTTGGGCATCTCGGGGATGACTACCTCAGGAGATGGCGTCGAGAATCACTAAAGGATCTGAGCAGTTTCTGCAGTGGAGCTGCTCAAGGGCTTTGTAGTCATATTGTCCATCTGACCTCTTTCGGAGGGACATTCCGTTCAGCCTCTCCTACTACCACCTCTTCCATAGGAACTTTTTCTGAGGGTGCTCAGTCGGACACGGCCGGAACACGAAAGATCTAAAGCGAGAAGAGAGAAGGTAAGGAAGATCCAAGGTATGTATAAATCGACCTCTTCATTTTATATATATACCTTGTTGTTTTTCCGATTTACCCTTATAGCGCATCGAACTAAAGTTCGTTGCGCTAGCCTTCCTCTTCCTATCAAGCGATCTCACGGTTTTAAACCGGTAGGGTTGACTAGGTCTTGCACATCCACCGATCGGAAATCGAGCGATATCGCAACCATTTGGTGAGGTCACGATTGCCGGTCGGTAGATGTAGATCGTCGACCTCCACAACAATGGCCTCATTAGTCACCTGGAGGTTCTCGGTGACCTTCTTTGGAAGATGCGACGACCGCCTAAATTCATCATCAAAGAAAGTTAGGCGATAAACATAATTTATTCAAAATATTATTTGTGTTCGATTACCTACCTCGGAAGGCTTACATCTGTGTGGTGAAGGGGAGATCGGATCATCAATTGGCTCACATCTCTCAGTGACCTTGTTGATTCTCAACCCAACCGACTACACATCAAAGAGGATTTATGGTATACCGATAAAAAATAATATGTACGATAACAAGACGGCAGATTGATGTTTTTACCTTAAGTCTTTCAATCCTCTCTTGTGAAACGCACCGCTAAGATCAGAAAACTAGCCTTATCGCCGGGATCTCGACAGATCATCTTGATCCGGCTTCTAATCTCATCGATAGATAGAGTTAAAAGGTAAAATGAAAGAGTTAAGAAATAATCAACTAAAATAGGTAAACCGGTGGAATCCTCAAAATGGCTTACCATCTTTAGAGTCTCTGGTCGTATTATCACGACCAATGTACGAGCATCTTATGTGCTCGGGCCTTCAAAGAGCTAACCCGTGCGTGAAAAAATCCTTCACCACATGCCAAGATGTTAGACCTTTGACACTAAAAACTTGATTGCTTGACCCATTTCCCTACATTTCCCTCTTTCTCTGTAGAGGAGCGCCATCTCGGATTCTCGACCGCCTTCTTACCAGAATAATAAAGGCTGTCTTTCTTCGTGATCTTCATATAGAACCAACTCTTCTTCCACGACGACCACGAAGATTTTGAGTACATAAAAATGTACTCATCAGCTTTTCCATCATGGAGACGCAAGGTGCACTCTCCAGGCGTCCCAATCGCCTTTCCGGACTTTGTCATCCTGTAGTAGTACCTGAATAGATCCAGATCTGCTGGAATCCCAAATCGATTCGCAGAGATAGATAAAAATCTCGAGATTGGCGATGGCATTGGGAGCGATTCACCAATTCAACTCTATAATACTCCAAAACTTGAGGAAGGAAGAAGTGAATTGGTAGCCGAAATCCGCATTCGATATATGCGAGAAAAAACAGGAATTTCTCCATCTTCACCGCTCGGGAATGTTCTCATTGCGGATCTCAAGAAATCACATCCTTCTGAGGAGCATCCCGATCTTCTCAGATTCTCCAACTTCTTCTCACTCGGTCGGAAACCGACCAGTTGGTGATTTGGTCCGACATGGTTAGTTTCTTTTTGGGTGTGGAAAGCAAAGGAGGTCGGAAGAAGTTTTCACTCGAAGATGAAGAAGGAAAGGAGGAAGTGAAAAAACCCAAAGTCTCCAAAGGGGTTTTATAAGCTTCAGAATTTCTAACCACAGCCAGGAGTTACAAAAAAAAAGGTCCAATGGACATATAAACTCTTCGATTCCCAAGGCAAGTTCTGAACTTTAAAATGAATATAAACCGCTCCAAGAATTATTACATTTAAAAAAGTGTCAAACCCGATACGACTTCATCGGAAGAATTGTGTTCACATGACCTATTCATTTAAAGTTCGGGGGCTAGCTGATGAGGATTAAAACCTCTATGTATTATCTTTAATACATAAAAGACCATACGTCTTCATGGTCGTAACTCTGAGGTGCACGACCTCACGGTCGTAGGAATTCGGAGGTTACGCAATGGATACTGGTCGGGCGGAGGCTAGTGCCAAGCCTCCGACCGGAGAGCTGATCGCAAAGAGTATGAAGCGATATCGGAACTAACTCGGGAATATTCCCTACGTGTGAAGAATGGAACACGTGCGTAATCCATACCACACGGCGTTATACGGATAAACAACTACCTTGCGGTTGTTTATCTCACAGGAACTTAACCGCCGAGCGGTTGATCATTCGACAACTATCATATGACTCAGGACCGGTGACAGCGCTTCATATTAGACGTCTTCTCCGAAGTAATCGCCACCTCTTCAAAGGTTATTTAAAGAAGGAAGATGGAGCATTGGAGGGTCGAGGAGGAGATCATCGAAAGATAGAAAGAAAGAAGCATTGTCTTGTACTCTAAAAAGCGATCCGTCATTACGTAGGATACACCTTGTAAAATCTCAGTTCATACTAATAAAGAGCAGTCCCATTGCAATCCCAAGATTTTCCACGTTATTCTCTCTTTTTTTCATTTATTGTAAGATCGGCGACTTGATCGTCGACAATTACAATCTCTGAAATAATTACAAGAATTCATTTCAAGCGGAAGTAAAACACTATTACAATCACTGAATTAATTGCATCAGGGCAAAATAACAATTACAACATTTATTTAAACTACAAAATAAAATCTTCCATATCACCGAAGCCTTTGCATCCTTGTTCGTGTACCACTAGCCAGTCGAACCCTTCCTCGGCCAACCCAAAGTCCTGCCACCTTGCCATTTCCATTGTCCACAAAAACCAAAAGACCAGCAACAAACCAAAAAGTAAGAATTGAAGTTAGAAGTAAAGAAGGACTGCCGTAAGATCGCATGAAGCTCACTGAGGTTCCTAGACCAACCTAGGTCAGTCGGCATCCTCTCACTTCAGTTGGTTTCATCACCCGATAGTTATAAAAATCCAACACACACGATATACTGACTTACCTAAACCGTAGAAAAATTCGTCAGATAGTGCCTTATGGACCAATAGTTCATTCCTTTTACCTAGCCCGACGCCCACTTTTCTTGTTACTGACTTACCTTCCACGGTAGAAAAAGCCAAAGGAACAGTGCATAGAGCCCTCCATGGACCTAAGGACCATAGCATAATAGTTAGCTGTGAGTGCCAAGGAGATAAGGGAGGGGCAAAACCAGCAGGCACAGTGCAAGGGAGAGAGGGCATGGCTGACAGCTCTCATTCTTAACCCTCCCTGTCTCACAAGCCCCCTTCATCTGTGCAACTGAGAGCAAGCCAACACAACCTCGATAACTCCATCCCACCCCCATTTTCTTCCCCCAACCAAAGGCATTCAAAGCCAAAGCAGCAAGCAAGTGCCTTGTTCAGCCAAGAACAAAGAGCAAGCTAAGCATCACACATCTAACCCAACCACAGTAGTAAAAGGAGGAGAGGAGCATCAAAGGACAAGGGGAAGACCGACAGAGCAAGGACCATGGGAGCTAAAAAATGCAAGCTCATACAATAGCCATATCTTCAACCAAGTTCATCACAGAGCAAGGGAGGATCAGGGTAGAGAGGTAGAGGGAGTAGAGAAGGAGCAAAGGAGAGGTTACCTCGGCACCACCGTCTTAGCTACGCGCGCCCGATGGCCTCACACTCCCTAGCATGCGGGAGGCCTCGAGTCCCGTCGTAGCTAGCCATGGCAGCCACCTCCATCACCTTCCTCATGCATGAGCAACAATCAACCCACATCAGAAAATGAATCAAGCTCAAACCCTAAAAACCGAAACAACAAAAGGGGAAAAGGAGGAAAATCAAATTCGGGTAAGAAGAAGCCAAATCACGGCGGCCACCAACCACAGATTCGGGTCTAGCAACTAGAACCGAGTTGGAGGCACGGGCGCAGGTCGAGCCGCAGGGCATGGGCACGGGCGCGAACCGAGTAGACCGAGCAGGCGGGCCAGACAGCCAGGGCACATGGCCAACCGGGAGCGGCTGGAGCGGCACCAGAGAGAGCAATTTGAGGGAGAGGGAGAGTTTCCTCAGGAGAAACCCATGCGGGCGAAGCAAACGCCAGAGAAGAGGAATGGGGAAAAGAGAGGAGGCAAGGGGTTGACCTGAGGGCTTGATCGAAAGAAATGAGAAGGAGAGAGTAAGGAGAAAGGGGTTAGGTAAGGGGTAGAGAGGTAAATTCTAGTGAGGTGTGGTAGTGGTAGATTTAGCAGTAGAAATGAGCACCAGTAATAATAAGTGTCGGAGTTGCGTAGATTTTGTAACATCTCAAAGTTCTGTTTTCAAAATATAAATAAATAAAGTTATTATTTTATTGGATTTTCTGAGTTGTGACAGAATTTTCTTGACTTTCTGAAATTTAAAAGAGTTTTATTGTTTTTCTTGAATTTCCTAAAATATAAAAATCAAGAATAAAATTTATTTAGTTTTCTGGGATTTTCTTGGATTTAAAGTGAAAAAGGAATATTTTAATTAATTTCTTGAATTTTTTGGATTTTCAAAAGGTTTTTCGTATTTATCAGAAATTAAAAATAATTTATGTGCAAAAATAAAAGCCAACTTTAAGTTGGAAATAATTTTATTAAGTTCAAAATAATTCTAGGAATTTATGAGAATTTGTTTTTGAATTTTTGGACTTTATTTTCTATTTTCTAAAAGTTATTTCGATTTGTTTTTTTTTGAAATTTAGAAATGAATAAAAATTCCCTTTTTCATTTTGGGCTGAAACCCATTCTTCGACCTATTTCCCTTTCTTCTCCGCTTGCCCAGCCCACCTCGCCACCCTCGCTCACCCTCTCTCACTGCCACCCTCGCTCTCCCCACCTCTCTCTCTTCCTTTCTTCTTGACCAATTGCCATGGCTACTCCTTGGAGCTTCGCAATCATCACCGTTTTCCTCCTCCTTTTCTCACGCCCTTCTGTGCATCCTCATCCTCTTATCCCGCCGCCCCCGTTCCCTCCCTTATCCCCTTTTCTTCACGCTCGGTTGCATCAGAACGCCGCCAAATCCTCAAGAGTCGTCGCTTTCCTCGCGCGTCCGATCCCCTCTCCCCGTCCCCCTCCGCCCCTATAAAAGGACACCCTGGGTGTGCCTTCACCACCTCATTCCATCCCTACAACTCACCTAGCCTCTCTCTGCCTCTAGTCGCCGAATTTCGTTGTTGAAGCTCGCCGGCCGCATAAGCTCTCGCCGCCAATTTCCTTGTCACCGACTACACCCTTCCGCCTCTGACCATGCCGTCGGTAATGCCACCTCGCGTTCTACACGAGGCTCTCCTCTGCGCTGTTGAAACCCTACCGGAGCTCCACTGCTACTTCAACCGCACGCCACCACAACCTTTCCTCCCTCTATTGGCCATCGCATCACACTCCACCGACATTTAGGTGTGCATTAAGTCCCCTGTGACCTCTCCTACCTTTTGCGCACTTGCAATCACCTCGCCGTGGCTTGTAGCACCGGCGAACTTAACGTCCGAGCACCGCTGCTCACCAGCATGATGTGGCATGCCTACGTCAGTGCCACGCCAGCGCCACCTCGCCTCGCTTGCCCGCGTCAGTGCCACGTGGCCGTCCGCGTCAGCATCTGCGCCAGCGCGTGCAACCCCTTTCACTGTTTCACGAGCCAAGTCCACGGTGGACCTTTGATCGCCCGTGGACCAGGTCCATTGGCCAAGGGGTCCACCTGTTAGTAGGTTTTCCTGTAGAAAATTAAATCATCCAAAAAAAGAAATTCAGGCGATGACGTCAAGTTGCATCATAATTTGATTTTTCTTTAAAAAGATAATTTCAAAAATTTTAATTTCATCATTTCATGTGATTTTCAATCTTCTGAGAGCCCGCTCTCCTTCGTTCGAGCTAAATTCAATATCTACCTCCCAAAACTTAAATTATTTAATTTGGAGTTTTTTTTTGAATTTGGCTCGTTTTCACGTATAGATTTCGACAACTTCAGAGAACGAGATTTCGACCCCGTTTGAGAACAACAACTAATTGAGCAAGGTAAGTTACATCCTTTGATCATATTTGAATCCCATTATTTCAAATTATTTAAATTATGTTTTAAATTATTACTACATGTGTATTTATATTCAGGTAATTTAAATTTCTGTTTTAAGCTTTATAGTTATTCCCAATTTCATTGCATAGCCAATCTTGTTATTGAATTAGCCATTCTTTGATACCTTAGTAAAATCTAGTTGGTGCAATAGTATGACTAGAATATTTTGAAAAATTAAGCTTAGTTATGCTTAAACCCAAAATTATTCAATTTGGGAATTTTCAGCCAACAATCAAATGTTGTTTAAATCGTATCCATAGCATTGGTGTTCCATGAAAGTTTATAAATGACTTTGAAAAAATAAAATAAAATTGGTTTGGACTTAGGTGAAATGGATAGATGGTGGGTGTAGGTTTATGCACGGGCTCAATGCAGTGAATGTTTGAGGCTCAGGGATTTTTTTGGAAGTCGTCCAGTCATTTAAGGACTGGTCTGCGAGCTGCTGATTGTAAAGCCCTTCCGTACTACCACTAGTCTGGAGTGGGACAGACTTGGCTAAATAATTTGGAACATTCCATCATTATGCCCTCAAGTTGTTTTTATGTTTGTGCAGACGATGGTAAATAAATGTCCATGTCTGTTGGGGCTTGCTCTAGGTGATGGTAAATGAACATCCATGTCCAGGCAGGTTTCCCCCACAATGGTGAGCTCGGGTCAATGGTAAATGTCGTCCATAACTTGGGGTTAAACTCATCAGACGGGTTGATGTTCGAGCGTGGCATTGTAAAGGTCTTGTGACAATTACTTAGTCGCATACCTACGGAAGTGTGTGAAGCGAACATTATAAGTCGATTATCTCTTGTGGGTAAAGTTGTACAATCTCTGTAGAGTGTTAAATCTATTCATATAGCCTTGTCCATGGTCATGGACATACTGAGCAAAGCCTTTTGTAGATTAGACTATGTTTTTGTTTTAAAAGTATTTTGACAAAAATAATTTCATGGATGTTTATTCCATGTGGGAAATTTGGACAGAAAGCCTGGTGTAAGGGGGTTAGTCATTCACCATTTGTGTATGGAGGTTTATCCTACACTCAAGAATTGATGATTAAAAGTTAAATTTGATTTTAGTTATAGTATAACAACTTTTGGAACTTAGTATTATACTGCTTTTACACAAATAATCCTATAAGCCTTCATTTGATAATATTCATACATGCATTAACCCTGTTATGGGTACAACTTGTGGAGTACATCTTTGTACTCACCCTTGCTTAATAAAATATTGTTCAGAGGAGAAGAACTTCACTACCAGTGTGGATCTCGATGACTAGGCCGCTACCCAGTCAATTATCTGTGGTAGATCAGCTGGACTCTACTACTTTTTGTCTTCCAGTGTTCTTTATTATTGACTTGTAAGCCTTTCTTGTAATAAACTCTAATATTTATTAATAAAATTGTGCGATCTATGGATGTTACCATATTTATTTATTGTGTACATTTAGCTACTGTTCCAAGGACTAGTGTTGAATACATAGAGGATTTGGGAGTGTGACTCCCCGGTCTGAAAATGTTGGACCAAGCAAATTTCTCCTACAGTCGTAGAGATGGCAGTGGAGGGCAACACAGAATCGACTCCTATCCCTGTGGTGACAATGAAGGAGGTCATTGCCATTGAGGCAGCCACGATCACTAAGGTGGTTGTAGAGGAGGCAAAGACAGCGGAAGATACGGATGCTATGGCGATCGAGTCGATTATTGAAAAACTCAATAATCAGACAAGGGACATAGTCCTACGATCTCCAGTAGCAACCGATCAAGCTGGAGCAAGGAGCTCCGACTGAATAGCTAGAAAGGAGGTCGTGGAGGATGTTCCTCTGGGTCCTCAAAGAGGAACCACTTCCCCCTGCAACAACGACGAAGAAGAAGAAGACTTCTTCGACCCTTCCCCGAGTTTTTTGGACCTCCAATCATCAGATCTTCTTCATTCAAATCTCGTGACCGAGTCCCACACCGTAAAGACATTCCAAATAGGGGATATATCCTTGATGACGAGCGTCTTCAAAGAATATGGTGGGACCAAGTTGACGTGCTTTATGAATTACCAGATTCCGAGTTGGTGTACGCCAAATTTGTTCGGTCGACTATTAGCGTAAGTACTCGATGCCAAATAATTTCATATTTGGATTTTTATTTCTTCTTTTTCTCACTGTTTTCTTTGTTTAGAGAGCTCTTGAACAAGTTACTACTGTTGGTGAATATCATAGGCAACTAATATTGTTGAAGAAGCAGCAGTCTGAACTCTGCAAACTAGCAGTGCGATCGTAAGTAGTTGTTATGAGAAGTCTTATTTTGTTTTGACCACTTATTCAATACTCATGTCTACTTTAACTTTTACAGGCCTAAAGGTGACGAAAGAAACTTAATATCTGCACTCAACTATGGAAAAGCCGAGGCGCAAAGGTTAAGGGATGAAAAAGAAGATCTGCTAAAGAATCTTCAGGAGGCAAACTCTACAGCTTTCGAGTTGCAGAATGAAATAAACAATAAGTTTTTCACTTAAGACTGTTTATTTCAATGGCTTTCTTTTCTTTCTCCAACTCTTTTTATTTTTAGAAAAAGAGGTCGATACGGGCAAGCTCAAAACTAAGGTTGATTCAAAGACCTTGGTTATTAACGAACTCACTCGTATCGCCAAAGAAAAAGAAAAAAGTATTAAGAATTGGGAGGAGCGGTGCATAAAAGATGTTGCCTCTCATGATGACGAGATGAAGAAGCTTGATTCTCTTTTAGTAGGTAAGAATTTCTTTACCTACGACCATCTTTATTTACTAATCTTTCAGAAGCATTTTCCTTACTAGTCGTACTCTATTTTTAGAGCAAGCAGTCGAAATAAAATGACTTTAGGAAAGTTTGACTTGCAATTAGGAGGAAATGAAGGCTACAAAGACCAACCTTCAAGACAATATTTCGCTCCATAACAATGTGCTCGGTGGACTTGGTGCTAAGGAGGTCACTCCTCTTGAAGACACCGTGGTCGCTCATTCGAGTACCATTGGATAGCAAGTCGGAACTCTCCAGGCGTTAATAACAACACTGAAGACCAACCAAGCTGATTCGATAAGGGAGGTAGTCGAAAGTGCAGTAAGTTATGCCTTGGCAAAACTTAAGGCTCATAAACATAACCTTAGCTAGCCTTCAACCAGTCAAAGCTAACTTTGACAGCCTTAAAGTAGTGGCAGCACAGCTGATTGAAGAAGTGCAGTTGGTCGGCAAGAAGGTCGCGGAGGAGGTGTAAATCAGATCTCCATCATCAGAGTAGTTTGTAATAGGGAATGTAATTGTAAAAACAATTTGTTGTCTATGAATATAAACCTTTATTTTCCTGCAAATTGTCTCTTCGAGCAGCCAGTAACTCATAAGACAATAAATCAAAAAGAGAATTGAATTTAAGACTAAGAATTGAAGTTATATGTATAACTGTATCCTAGCTCCCGACTATTTGCTTAGTTTAATTATATAAATTAAGTAAATTGTGAAAAAATGGTTTTCTTAAATAAGTCATTCGTCCTTTATTATCAATCTCTATTGTCATGTACTAGTAGCAAGAGTTAGGAACATATCGACACTAGGAAGTTCCTTCTAGTGGGCAGAACCACATGCAAAAAAGAAAGGCTTCAACTAGGTGATGTTACTTTCTCCGACCAGGTTAACCAAATCAAAGAGATCAACAAATCAAACTCAGTTGTCATGTACTGGAAGTAAGAGTTAGAGATAGCGCGATGCTAGGAAGTTCCTTCCAGTGGGCAGGACCATGTGTAGAAAGGAAAGATTTCAACTAGGTGGTGTACTTCCTCTGACCAGGTTAATCAAATCGAGCATATTTAGTGTAGTGGAACAAACTATGATTAAAAAAAGCTTGTTGTAAACTATTTCAAGCACATTCCGTTGAACCTAGTTTCTTTGTGTTGGCAGCAAAAGTTAGGAATAGATCGACACTAGGAAGTTCCTTCTGGTGGGTAGGACTACGTGCAAAGAGGAAAGACTTCGACTAGGTGATGTTACCCTCCTTCGACAAGTGTAAAGAAAACCAAGTGTTTAAAAAGTGATCGAAAATCGAAGCGTTGTTCAATGAAAATTTTAAGACAATAAAGATTGTAGAAAGCATAAACTTTATTGAGAATATAAAGAGTTACACATATAATTTGCATAGCTGGTCAATATTCCATGAGTTAGAAAGGATTCTATCGTCCTCCATTGCTAGTCGTCTCAACCTGGCCGTGTAACTTTGACCGCGGTGTATGGACCATCCCACTTGAGGAAAAGTTTATTCGATTGGACTGGGATTAAATCTTTTTCAATACCAAGTCATCTACAGCAAGGCTACGAGGTTAGACCTTATTATCGTAGTATTTGTATAGGGTTTGTTGGTAGACTGTCTAACGGATTAAGACTTGATTCCTCTTCTCTTTGAGGAGGTTGATGCCATTTGCTCGAAGTCACGGCGCGGCACAACACATAGCTTCAAACTTGGGTGTCAACCATCACCACCCTTCGCTGCCCTTGGTGAATCGATGGACGGTGGTGGTTTGGTATCCCTCGCACATTCGCACATGAGTCGAAGGCTATGGTTACGGAATTATATGATATGCATGCCAAGTATTTCCCTTAGTTGGTTCATAGACAAGCTTATGTAACATATGGTACAATATAACATTAAAGAATGTCATCCACATTAAACCAATAAATTAAAAATGAGTATCATCCCTGGTAGTGTCTACATGATAAGATCATAGAATAGGTCACATTTCAAATAGGGTGGATGAAATCACGTGCTTTCCTTTTATGCCTGATTTTATATGTATTATCACATGTACCAAAAATGTATTATCACATCTACAAAAAAATTATTGTCACATGAAATTAATTAAACAATTTTTTCACATGAAATCACAAAAATTCATTCCAAAAATGTATTATCACATATCCTCACGCAACCCCTCCATTCTCCTCAAAACAAAGAGTGAAAAAAGTAGAGCAATGTACGCCTTCTCTATCTAGAACCTTAACCCCGCAGCGCCACCCTTCAAACTAGTGGCCCTCATCCCTGTGCACTACATCAGCCATCGTCCCCTCGGCTGATTTCCTTCCGTCGTAGTCCTTGTACCCTCCATCGCTAGTGTGGTGTCGGTGCGGCGCAGGGTTATCCTCCAAGTGCTGCACTTGTGCGCAGTTCGTGAGATATGGGGTGCCCGCACTCCCGCACCAAGCATGGGTGCACATGCACCCCTCGCCGCCGCAACCGGTGATGGTGTACTTTGAGTACTCGATGTACTACTGCCCGCTGCTATGGCCGGTGACGGTGTACTCTGCTCACCACAGCCACCTCGTTTGACAAATCGTTGCTGTCTCAAGGAGATTGTGTTGTGTTGTGCCGTAATTTCATGTGAAAAAAATTATAATTTTTTGGTACATGTAATAATATATTTCAAGCTGCGAGTGCGAGGTAAAAAAATCAAAGGAAAAAGTGCTCTCTCCTGAATTTTTAGTGTTACATAGTGTCAAAACACATTTTTAACGAATTTAACCGACCCACTAATCCTTGTCCACGCCCTAGGTGCACGGACGAGGCAATGTCGTGCACTATGGGCTTGGACAAGGCAGTGTCACAGCCCAGGGGCACTTACAAGGCTCGTCCAACCCCCAGGGGAATGGAAAAACCACGTGTTGTATACCCGCTTGTTCGCGGTGTTATTTTTGCAATTGATTCAGATAGAGGGATTACTTTTGCTAATTCGTGCGCAACCGTGCCAAATGCGCCAAAAACTCCCACTTGTTGCCCCGCACCAAAAACTTAGTTGCGAGTTGTGTCTCGAATGATTTTGGAGTTGAAGACTGAAAATCGAACCAAACCGTTGAAAAATGGACTTTTTCCTAATCTAAATATTTATAAATGTATTGTTGGATTGTTGGTTAAATTAATTTAATTTAATTAACTCCACACGTACTAGAATGGTAATTTTTTACTATAGAGGTACAAGTTAAATGGCATTATAGGTAAGTTAAATTCTACAAATTTTTGGCATTCATGGCCCCCTAATCAATTTTATTTTCAAAACTAGCCCCCTTTTGCCATAATTAGCACATTTGGCCCCCGCACAGTGCACGTACCGCTCCTCCCGAGCACTGCAGGTGACCTGGCCCTAGCCCCGGGAGTGGCAGGCACTTGCCCCCAGCCCCAGGCATGGCAGGCATATGCCCCCGGTGGCGGGCGCGACAGGTGGTCTGCCCTCGACGCCAAGCGCGGTAGGCTACCTGGCCCTGGCCCCGTGCAAAAAAGAAAAAGAAAAATACCAAACAATTGAAATTTTAAACAAATTACATAAAATATTTTTGAATTTAATTCAAGTTTATTTTATTCATTAAAAATGTTTTTTTGGAATTTTGCAATTAAGCTTTAATTAATCCAATAAAATAGAATTTTTTTGTTCCTACCCCCGGGCAACAGTGGTAAACCGAAAGCTATTTTGGCTCGTTGTGGCTTTTGTTTTCTCTGCCCCCGGGCTATAGTGGTGCGTCGAAAGCTATTTTGGCTTGTTGTGGTTTTTGTTTTCTCCTTTTATGTCGTGTCGTTGTCACGTCACGTCGCGTCGTCGTCACGTCACGTCTCATCGAGTCATTCGCTGTCTACGTTTCGTGCATATTTAAGGGAATGCGCGGCTGACATTTTTTCGTAAGCCGAAGCTCTCGTTCCGATTAGACAAATTTGCCAAAGCTCTTGTTCCAATTGGCTAAACAAAATTTGATCGATCGTTCATTCAATCACCCATGATATTTTGATCATTCGTTCACTCCTCTACTGTCAATCTTTCATGTAATGCGTTTGCAGCAATGGCATGTAATCTAGTAATCTACGACCTAAATGAATTTTCTAATTATGAGTTATTCTCTATTTGCTGCAATGGCACGTAATCTACCACCCCTACTTGAGGAGGCATGGGACGTCCAGCATCACTGTCACGCTTGGATCGGTGGTGATGGGCCGCCAACCTTGGTGACACGGGGACTGAGGGAGACCTGGCCGTTGGACGACCGGTATGTTGAGAGGCTTCGTCAGTCTAGGCTGACCGCGTTCGCCCGCATGATGAACATAGGGCAGAACCTCCTGATTGACACCCCCTTCTTTCTGCCCTGGTTGATCGTTGGCGGCTGGAGACCCACATGTTCCACTTCCGGTGGGGGGAGATGACCGTAACACTACAGGACATCAGCTTCTTGACCAGCCTGCTGTTGGGAGGCCTTGTAGTTGTTCGCCCTCTGAGGTCGCCGGACTGGAAGGCGCATCTCGGCCATTGCTTCGGGTAGCCTATCCCCGAGAGGTGTAAGGGCGTTCCACATGCCTGGCTACGACAATTCATGTATTGCCCAAACGACGCAATGGAGGAGGTGGTTCGATGCCACCTAATTGCATATTTGTTGTTTCTATTCGGGTGGGTCATGTTCCCTAGCACGCAGGAGGGACTCGGTGTACCCTAGTTACATTCACCTTGTGGAGTACATCGTGGATGCCGACGATGAGGACGTGTCGCAGTACAGTTGGGGTTCAGATGTACTGTGCGGCATGTACCGCGGACTGTGCAATGCTTTGCAGCATTGCGCGGGAATAGAGCCCATGCTCTCGGGTTGCCACACGCTCTTATAGCTGTGGTCATGGGAGCACTTCGCGGTCAGACAGCCGTACTTCCACTCTGCAATCCACCCTTACCCACGTACAAAGCATTTCTACGGTGGGGTGGACGGCGAGGATCCCGTGGAAGGCCTGACCATGGGATCCCGATGGACGGTGGCAGTACTGGGGTGGGCTAGGGAGAGAGTGCATCGTGTATACCCTGAGTTCTGCAACAAATTCGAGGACCTGCATGAGGACAACATAATATGGGCTCCTTGGATGGATGCCTTCGTGCAGGACACAACGCCGAACAGCTTGAGCTTGCAATGCCACCAGGATGCATCGTACTGGAGGACAACATGCTATCTTGTGTTCTCCCACATGGTTGAGTCCTACAACCCGCAGCAGGAGATGAGGTAGTCCCAGCTACACCAGGAGATCCCCCCCAGCTCCAGGTCGACCACTTGCGAGGCGTAGCCACTTGTAAGTACGTTACATTGCTTAATATTGTAGGTCTGTTACTCATATGTTATTTCAGTACCATAATTTATTTATTTTGTTACTCCATCAGGCAGACGAAGAAAGGCCACAAGAGTGATGAGTGGCTTTCGATGCAGCAGCGGTGGATAGATGCATGGCAATTTGCCATTGATTGCATTTTCCACAAGGCACGGCCTTACGATGCAGGGACGTACGACACGTACTTGGAGTGGTACGTACGGCATATGCGGGCGAGATTGACAGGTGCCTCCCCGGCCTGACATACAGATCCTAGCCACACGGAATGCTTGGGCTTGGGTCTGGACTTGCACCGTGCAGCACGTCGTGATGATTCGGTACATTGAGCATGTACCAGATGAAACACCCTCCCAAATAGGGTTAACTAACAAAATTTTATTTGTTCGGTAACCATGCAGCTTGACCGTTTGTAGACTGTTGTGTAGCGCGGCCACCAAGAAATCGAGCGGGGTACGAACAACACAGTTGAACGCCTTCATATGGTCGTGAAGACTCTTGTTGACGATGTTAAGCATGTCGTTCGCAGCATGAGCTGTGGTAGGTTCACCGATGTCGACTTAAGGCATCGAGCAAAGCATTGTGTACCCTCAGCCCCTCCATTTACCCGTCCAAGCGAGTCGACCCAGCGGCGCAGTGTCGGTGGCCAATCGTCCATGCAGTTGCAATGCAGGGATTATATGATGATGCCATCGTCGTCATGGAGGCAGAAAGACGTCGTACCAGAGAGCACAGATGTGCAACCCGGAACCACTGAGGTTGTCCTAGATTCTCCCACCGAGCACGACACTCTCGGACAATTTCTAGTAGCCGATACGGTCCCATGGTATCAGTTTGGCTACACGCCGTACCTCGAGTAGTTCACCCCACAAGCTCAGTCGAGTTCGTGCCCCTCCACGGATCCTACTGTGTAGCCAGAGGATTGGATCACCGACATGTTCTCAATGCCAGTGATCCCCCCAGTATGACGACACAGCGAGTGAGGAGCCCCGCTATGACCTGCAATAGAACCCATAATCACCCGAGAGGCTGACGTTCCCGTAGGAACAGATTTGTCGGAGACCTATGGCAAGACCACAGCATGGAAGGCCACTATAGGGTCCTATGGCCGGGAGCAGTGAACACCAGCGTGAGCAGTAGTAACACCAACGTAGTCTTAGTAAGATTATGTATGCTAGCATGTTGTAACATGTACTTTAGTTAGTAATTTGTAATCCGAACAGAGTGTGGTAATGGTATTGTAATTGGACACTTCTACTTTGTTACCTATCTCAGTAGAACAATTTTATTCTCATTCATGAAGGACTGCATAGGTAAAGAGTGGACATTACAATCTCGTTACAACTGAAGTTCTATTTGGCAAGAACAACATACAATAGAAGTAAGACAATAAAACTAACTATCTTAACTAATTTCTGAAGCATCTTCTCAACTCTTTCCATCCTTTCATCCAGTTTTTTAAGTATGTTCTCTTCATTTTGTATTGCTTGATAGGACGGTTGAGCCCATGGACGAATTGCATCGACCCTATGGGAGTCTTCTTGCAAGGTAGCAATTTGCATTGCAATATCTCGAACCGCTGGGACAGCCTCATCAGCCCACTACCAGAACCGACATGTTATATTCTACAAAAGAATTACAACTTTAAATGAAAAATAAGAAAACATGGTATTTGCAATGGAATTCTTTCGGGGTGATTTTCCACAAGTTACCGTAAGATTTGAAAACATCATGAACACTCGGGATGGATTCGTTGGCGTATGCGAGGTGAACACATTCGTCGGGTCCCTACAACGAGGGCAAGCCAGGTGCTGGCGTAGTGATTCTAATTGTCTGCTCACTCAAAAGTTAGATGATGCCGAAGACATCCTATTTTACACTAGAAGAAAGAAGAAGAGGAAGAGAAGAGTGAGGTGAATGGCTACCAAAACATCCATATATAGCCTTGGCAGCACGAAGGGACCATTGTGTGCAAAGGAGGACGTGACCACTATCTACAAAGCATAACGTGAGCATTGTATGGAAAGCAGGACGTGACTACTCTCTAGAAAGCAGGACATGACCACTCTCTGGAAAGCAGAACGTGACAACTCTTTGCAAAGCAAGGCATGACTACTTTCTGGAAAGCAGGACGTGACAACTCTCTACAAAGCAGGACGTGAATACTTTCCGTAAAGAAGGACGTGACCCAAACGAGGTAGTATATGTACTTATAAATCGGTAATAACAACTTGAAGCGGTAATAACAACTTGTAACATCGTACAAAGTAGTGCAGGTTACAACGCAAAGCTACAACAAGGAAACATGTCGGTGAGTGAGTACCTCAATAAGTTCACTCAACTCTCGCGATATGCCCAAGAGGACGTTGCCACAGATGATGCACGTCAGAAGCATTTTAAGCAAGGACTTAACCCTAGCTTGAAGGTTCAAGTCATTGGCAATGACTATGCAGATTTTCAGCACCCGGTAAACAAGGCCATGCTCATAGAGGAATCTCATCGTGAGCTTGAAGAATCTCGTAAACGGAAGATGATGCAGCATGGTACTCATCAAAGTCATCCGCAAAGGCCCAGGATTAATGTGCAGCACCCTACCCGTTTTGCTCCTCCTGTTGCATTTCGGACCCCTGCGCCGGCACCTCACCTAGCTATCCAGGATTTCGCAGCTTCGGCAACAACAACACCAACAACTAGTCGCCAAGAACCAACAATCATTCTGCAAGAATTACCTGTTTCAACTGTCAGTAATTGGGACACTACGCCAGTAGATGCCAGCAGAAGCAAGGTCCATCCTCTCTCAGCTTCAACTTGGGAGCTACTATGACTAGAACCCCCATGTCAGGAGCTGAACGTGGAGCATCACATACTCCAGCTGCACCAGCCAAGACCCCTTAGCCTTTCGGGAGAGGTCGTGTGAACCATGTCATGGTGGAGGAAGCCCAGACAGCCTCGGATATTGTGTTGTGTAAGTTTCTATTAAATTCGGCACCTGTTATTGTTTTGTTTGACTCTGGAGCTTCGCATTCATTTGTTCCTCGGATTTTTGCTGCGAAGCATTAGTTAAAGGTTTTGACTCTTAAAACTACTTTATTGGTCCAATCTCCCGGTTCGGAGTTGAGTACAAACCTGGGTTGCCCACAAGTTAAAGTGGTCATAGAAGGGGTAGAATTTCTATCCAACCACATTATCATCGACACCAAGTCTTTAGATGTGATTTTGGGCTTGGATTGGTTTGCTAATCACCAAGCAATCTTGGATTGCGGTGGTAGAAGTATCACCTTGATCAGTCCAGTTGGGACTAAAGTAAAATTTGAAGCCTCCACGAAAAAGCATGATGGAGCTCTGGTCTATAGTGTCAAGGTCGTATCTTTGGAAGATGTGCTAGTGGTTAGAGATTTTTCGGATATCTTTCCTGATGAATTACCTAGGATGCCACCAGACAGGGACCTAGAGTTCATCATCAACCTAGTTCCTAGAACTACACCCATTTGCAGGAGACCTTATCATCTGCCTGTTGATGATTTAGTCAAGCTGAAAAAGTAGATCGAGGAGATGCAAGCTAAAGATTTTGTTCGACCAAGTTCTTCACCTTGGGGAGCCCCAGTGATCTTTGTTGCAAAGAAGAATGGTACCCAGAAAATGTGTGTGGATTGTCGCTCACTAAACAAAGTCACCATCAAGAACAAGTACCCTCTGCTTAGGATTGACAATTTGTTTGACCAGTTGACGGGAGCCGGAGTGTTCTCAAAGAAGATTTGAGATTAGGATATCATCAGTTGAAGATTTGTCAAGAGGATATTCCCAAGACAACTTTCTCAACCCGGTATAGATTGTATGAGTTCATAGTCATGTCTTTTGGATTGACCAATGCCCCTGCTTACTTTATGAACTTGATGAATAAAGTATTCATGAAGTATTTTTGATAAGTTCGTCCTTGTCTTTATTGATGACATTCTGGTATACTCCAAGAGCGAAGAAGAACATCTTTGCTTGATCTTCAATAAGCTTAGAGATCATCAATTCTATGCTAAGTTCAGCAAATATGAGTTTTGGATGAAGGAAGATACTTTCTTGGGACACGCCATGTCTGTAGAAGAAGTCGCCGTCAACACCAGCAAAGTTAAGGATGTACTCCACTGGGAGTCGCCCAAGACAGTGCCTCATATCAGAAGTTTCCTTGGTATGGTAGGATACTACTGGTGGTTTATCAAAAGATTCTCTAGAATAGCAAGAGACCTCACTTAGTTGCTGAAGAAGGAAAAGAAATTTGCTTGGACGCTAGAATGTCAACAGAGTTTTCAAGAGTTAAAGAAGCATTTGACCACCGCACTTGTGTTGATTCTGCCTGATGTTTGGAAGGATTTTGAGATTTTCTATTATGCATCACGGCAAGGTCCCAGATGTGTCTTGATGCAAGAAAGGAAGGTAGTAGCCTATGTTTCACATCAGTTGAGGCCTCATGAAGCAAATTACCCCACTCATGACTTAGAGTTGGCTGCCATGGTGTATGCTTTGAAGATATGACATCATTACCTCATTGGTAATCGCTGTAAAATCTACACTGACCATAAGAGTTTGAAGTACATTTTCACTTAAGCTGATCTTAATATGAGGCAAAGAAGATGGTTAAAGTTTATCAAAGATTACAATATTGAAATCCACTATCATCTAGGCAAAGCTAATGTTGTAGCGGATGCTTTAAGTAGAAAGGTCTACTGCAATATTCTGATAATCAAGGAAAGTCAACCAGCACTACATAAAGAATTTCAGAAGCTCAAGCTTGAATTGGTTGAAGAAGGTTACTTAGCTGCTTTGGAAGTGCAACCCACTTTGTAGAATCAGATCAAGAAATCTCAGGTTGAAGATGAAGATATCAAGGAGATCAAGAGTAATATGAAGAAGGGTAAATCCCTAAGATTTTCAGAAGATAAGCAAGAAACCATTTGGTTCGATAAACGTATTTGTGTACCAAACCAAAAAGAACTTAAGCAGTTGATACTCAAGGAAGCACATGAAAGCTTATATTCCATTCACCCCGAAAGCGCTAAGATGTATCAAGATCTCAAGAGTTATATTGGTGGCCTAGTATGAAGCGCGAGATTGCTAAATGCATAGCTCAGTGTGATGTTTGCCAACGAGTTAAAGCCGAGCATCAGAGGCCTGCTAGACTCTTGCAACCTTTAAACATACCTGAATGGAAATGGGAAGAAATTAGCATGGACTTTATCACTGGCCTACCAAAAAGAAGAGCTGGTTATGATTCTATCTAGGTAATTATAGATCGCCTAACAAAAGTTGCTCACTTCATCACAGTCAAGGCTACCTACTCTGGAGACAGACTTGCAGAATTGTACATGGCCAAGATAGTATGTCAGCATGGGGTACCAAATAAGATTGTGTCGGATCGAGGATCTCAGTTCACCTCAAGATTCTAGCAGAAGCTGCACAACGTTTTGGGCATTAACTTGAATTTTAGTACAGCCTAGCATCCACAGACAGATGGCCAAACACAAAGAATAAATTAAATCCTAAGGATATGTTGAGAGCCTGCGCTCTAGAGAACAAGACCAGTTGGGATCAAATGATGCCTTATGTAGAGTTTTCATACAACAACAGTTATCAATCAAGTCTGTAGATGTCCCCGTTCGAAGCTCTTTACAGAAAAAAAAAATGCAAAACACCTTTGTATTGGACTGAATTAGGCGAAGGACAAGTGCTTGGGCCAGATATTCTAAAGGAGGCCAAAGATCAAGTTAGGTAAATCAGAGAAAAGTTGAGGACTGCACAGACTCGACAGAAGAGTTATGCGGATAACTGTCGCCGAGATCTAGATTTTGCACCTGGAGATCACGTGTACCTAATGGTTTCTCCTTCAAAAGGAATGCGTCACTTTAGATTAAGCGGGAAGCTTGCACCAATATACATTGGACCTTTTTCAGTCCTAGTCAGAAGGGGAGAAGTTGCCTACAAATTGGAGCTCTCGCCTCAGCTGTCAGAAGTGCATGATGTCTTCCATGTGTCTCAATTGAAGAAGTGTCTGCATGTGCTAGAAGAGCAGATGCCGTTAGAAGCAGTGGATCTGTAGGAAGATCTCACCTACAAGGAGCAACCCATCAAGATTTTGGAAGTAGCAGAGCGAGTGACGAGGAGCATGATCATTTATTTCTACAAGGTTCAGTGGAGCAATCACACTAAAGAGGAAGCCACCTGAGAGCGTGAAGAAGAACTGAAGGTCGAGTTTCTACACCTATTCTCTAGTCAGCCCGAATCTCAGGGTCGAGATTACCTTTAAGGGGGTAGGTTTGTAACATCCTAATTTTCAAGGTTTTTTGAAAAAAAAATAAAAATAAAAATAACCATTTGATTTTATTAAGTTGCTAAAGCTAAACTTGAAATTGTTTTAAGTAATTGTTTAAACTGAATAAATCAAACTTCAATTAATTCAAAAGTTGGTTTATTTAGGTTTTCTAGATTTTAATTGGATTTAAAAGTCAAAAAGATTGTTTTAAGTAATTTCTTGGATTTTCTAGATTTTAAAAATGGCTTTTCTTTTTGTCTTAAAATTAAAAAGAACTTATTTGCAAAATTAAAAGCTAAAGTTAAGTTGAAAATATTTTCATTAAGTTCTAATTAATTCTAGGGACTTCTGTGCATTTTTTTGGAATTTTTGGACTATATTTGCTATTTTCTAAAAACCTTTTTGCTTTTTTGGTATTTCTTTAAATTAAAAACCTATCCAAAATCTGAAAAAAGTTTTGGGTCGAATCCTCCTCTCGGCTCGTTTCCTTTCCTCTCCCTCGGCCTAGCTCCCCAGCCCATTCTCCCTGCGCCAGCCCGCTCCACCGCCTCCCCTTTCGCTCCCGCTGACAGATAGGGCCCACTTGTTAGCCGCTTCTCTCTCCCTGGTCGTCTTCTTCCTCTCACGCCCATGTCGCGTGGTGTCAACACCATGCGCGGCTTTTGTGTCGCGTTTCTTGCTAGCTCGCCCATCTCTTCACCCCCTTTTCTCGCTGCCCGCGCTGTCCCATCGCCTTGCCCCGTCGCGCCTACCCGTGCTGTCCCTTCCCCCCTTTTCCCCGTTGTCGCCCATACCCGGAGCTCCGCCGCAAAAACTGCCGCACCCATACCCCTCCTCGGCCTTCCTCATGCCTTTTTAGGGTGAGCACCAGGAGCCCCGTGGCCACCTCTTTCTTTTCCCCTACTCCCCTCTCTCTCTCCTAGCTCGGCCGCATTTCGAGTTCTTCGCCGCTGACCACCGCATGATGCCGCCGCCTCTAGCGTTGCCGTTGAAGCCCCTCGACTACCTTCGTCTCCACCTTCAGCATTGCAAGCTTGCCGCCTACCCCGTGCGCACCTCCCTGCCGCCGAAAGCCCGTTGGAACCCTAGCGTTGCCACTAGCCGGTCCTCGCCACCGATCTTCCCTTCACGCTCGGTCACCAAAACCGCGAGCCATAGGTTCACGTCGACTCCCTCTAGCCATCGGTGCCCTCACCGTCGGCTGGGACGCCGCTGTTTGCCGATGAGCCATTGGGCCCCGAGCGCCACCGGCTCGGTGCTAACGTGGCCACCACCTCTCTGCCACCTCCTCGCCACCTGGGCGCCACGTCGCTCCCTTTGCTGATGTGGTCGCCCAATCAAGCCCACGTGGCTTTCCCTTTCTTTTCCTTTTGAAATTTAAATCGGTCAAAAATCAAGACCCTTGGGCTGACGTCAGCTGACGTAGTAAACCCTTTTCCTTTAGAAAAATAAATCCAAAAATCTGGAAAATCCTGATTTTCATCATTTCATGAGTTTTTAAACTTTCAAGAGCCTGTTCTCCTCCATTCGAGCTCCGATTTGAGTGATTCAAAATTTTAAATTCATTATGTTTCTGTTGGAGCTTATTTGGTAATTTTTGGATTTTATTTTGAATTGTTTAATTTATTTGGCTTGTTTCGCATGTATAGATTCCGGCGTTTCGAAAGAATTATTGGAGCCGACGACCAAAGCATCTCAACTCTTCAGCGAAGGCAAGTCATAGACCTTTGATCATATCGTACCCATTTTACAAAATTATATTGTTTAATATAAACATGCATTTCTAGTTGTATAAAAATGGTTTCGGAATAGTTAATTGCCTAATTGCCATTATGCCTCATTAGAAAATTTGAGTGACATGTACCCTTGAACACCATAGGATGAGTTAATTTTAGTTGGACATATGTTAGTACCAATTTGGGTATCATATATGCTTAGCCATGCTTTAGCTATCCGATGGGATTCATGTTCACCTGCTCATATGTATAAAATTTGACTTGATGGATTATGGAATTGTGGCGCAGCCACTGTTGTTAAAAGTTTGTTGTGCCATGGCAAGGGTTGCCATTTGGCTAGGTTGAACCCAAAAATGATTTATACTTGGGTGAGTCATCGTGCAATAAAGGGGATGATTTGGGTTGTGGTTGCCTCGCCTGAGTAGTGACTAAGGACTTAACTTTGTGCGCTATTGATCTGGGCCGTACCGTGCAACCACAAGTCCATTTATGGGGTGAACATGACCAAATAATTAGTAATATTTTGATTCAGTTTTGTTTAGGTTGATAAGTGGCACAAAAGGGGGCCAGGGTGGTGAATCCTTAGCGAGCATATCGGATCAAGACAGAGCTTTGTAAAAGTCTTATGATAATCACTTAGTCACACGCCTTCGGAAGCGTGCAATGTATGATATTATAAGATGATTATCTCTTGTGTGTCAAGCTGTGCAACCTCTACAAAGTGTAAAACTATTCGAATAGCTGTGTCTCCGGTTATGGACAATGCCTGGTGATTTCACACGAGGGGTAGTTTTTCATAAAAATTGTTGGAATTGTGTTCACTAGTTGTTGCAAAAACGTGATTACTTATATATTAATATTTTAAATTGTGCTTTTCAATCTACTTACTGTAATTACTATCAATACTGTTTTTTGCAAAATAGCCATAAAACTACCTTTGTCAAGTCTTACATGAATATTATTTGCATACATTTCCCTACGATTTGTTGAGTACTTTAAAGTACTCAGGCTTTACGCCTATTTGTTGATCAATCGCCGAAGAAGAGCTAGGGAACACCGAGTTCTACGAGGAAGACTACTTCGAAGACTATGCGAACTAGGTCGTGTCCTCCACTCGATTGACTGTGGGCATATCGGTTGGCCACCACAAGATATTTTGGTTTTGCTACAAGTTACTTTTTGTTGTTGAACCATGCGTGGCAAACTTTGTAAGACTTGACCATAAGGTCATTTTGCTACTAATTAATATTAATTTGTCTATTTCATCGTGTTTTGTTGTATGTATATGTTTATCATTGGTGATGTTACTATATGAGTTAGCTACTAATCTGAGACTAGTTCAGAATACATAGAGAGCTTGAATTCAGTGATCCAAGGTCCCGGCACATACTCATGCTCATTTGTCCGTCAAACATTCTATTTCTCCGATAAACGTATCACGGACGGTAAGGGAAGAAGAGAACCACCTTTATTACGGTTTTTACCCACGGATTCGTGATCCTGCAAGATTGGCATCCTTCTCTTGTGCTGGCTGTCTGCCTCTGCTGCTGTTGAGATACATCGTCTCAAAAGGCACGCGACAAGGTGCTACTAGCAAAGCAAAGCCGCTTTGTAGGCTGAAAAGCGCCCGATCGGGACTGAAGTGAAGCGAGGGTTTCAAAACCGGAGCAAGCACAGGTCTTTTCTAGCATTTGTGTCCAAAAGAGCATGGAATGTGGATTGATTGCGAGGTGTAGTGATACAGGAGGAGGAGCATTGATTGTCAGGGTTTTGTCAAATCTGTCCGATCAAAGTTTTTGACTTTTGCCGATGACAGTAAGCAAAAGGACGCATCTGCGTTGTTGCCTCGCTAATTTCCTCGCCGACGATCCGACTGCTAGACAACAAGACGAGCAGATTTGGACACATTTGGTACTCTAGATGAGGAGGATTCAGTGGGGCTTTATGCCACTAAGGAGTACTGATCCGGGCTTCTTGTTAATATTGGGTTACTGCGCATGGTACTACTCAAAACTAGCCAGTACGCCGCAGTACGCTAAGGCTCAACCGTACGAGCAGCCAGTGATGGGTTGTGAGTACACGCTCTTCACTTTAAATGATGTGTTGCACACGGTGAGGATGTGTATATTTGATCTTGTGCGTGATTAGGGAGGAAGACGTGCTGACTCGTGATCCATAGTCGTTCTATGTGGCCTCTTTTCAAAAGAGAAGTAAAAGTAGTCCGGACTAGTCACAGCTACATACTTTAAACCTAGCTTTGGTTTAGAGCCAGGTTAGGGGTTTAACCTGCCCAAACACCTCTAGGTTGCTAGAGTTAGTTTAAGCAGATAAAAGCACTATTTTAAGTTTGAATTTTTTTTTCAAATAATCTAATTTTTTTTTTATATAAATTACAAATTTATTCTATCGTTTTTTTATTACATGAATATACTCGTGTTGCCTAATGGTTGGGCGATTGTCTCCAGTCGTCCAACCGTTGGACGATAGGATGCAGTCGCCCAACCGTTGGGCGCCCCATAAATGCGGTCGCCCAACCGTTGGGCAATGAATGCAGTCGCCCAACGGTTGAGCGATAGGTGCCTCCAGTCGCCCAACGGTTGAGCGATAGGTGCCTCCAGTCGCCCAACGGTTCGGCGACTGGATGGCTTTATAAGGCCCGCGCGCGGTCCCCCCGGCGCCCGAGCCTGCGGTTGCGAAGAAGGAAAGAAGAAAGAAGGAAGAAAGAAGAGAGAAAGAGAGAGGGAGGGAGAAGAAAGGGAGAGGGAGGGAGAAGAAAGGAGGAGGAGAGAGGGAGGGAGAAGAAGATTTTCTTTGTGAGGTAAGTATTTTGATTTTGTATTATATATTTTTTAGTAAGTAATTAGTTTCTATAGTTTAAATAGTAGTATGTGTAAGAGATTTTAGGTTGAGAAAAAATATTAGGATTTTAGGTAGTGGAAAAAATTAGAAAATGAAAACGTAGTTAATTTGTATGTAAATAGTAGCGGTAGAAAAATAGTTGATGTAGTTAAAAATAGAAGTATAAGTAACACCTGTAGGAAATTAAAGTTAGAGGGAAAAATTAGAAAATTGAAATGTTATTCATTTGTATGTAAGTAGCGATATAGAAAACGTAGTTAGAGACAAAAACTAGCCCGTAGGAGAGTATAATTGATGTTTATGAGAAATATTAGCAGAGGTTAATTAGCTCTGTAGAAACTGAACGCCACTTGTAGCATTTCGGATTGCAAGTTAGCGTCGAATTAGATGATGACTTCTATGGAATAGCTCGGTTTTAGGTTGAATCGAATATTGTAATGCATGTTCATTGTGGCCTCTGCCTTAGGGAATGAACGGGGTCTTGATCATGATGTAGTGCAGTTGTCGACGATAGGCGAAGAGGCTTACAAATGTAAAATACAATGTAGCAGTGCTTGCATGTCGTGCGTTGCGATCGACTTGTTGCAATATCAAAAATATTTGCGGACATATCTGATGAAGTCATGCCTATACCCACTACATTGAAAGTGCATTACGGTGTTGGCACCATTCGTGAAGGTCCGTGCGGTGTTGACTTGAGTAGTTTTTCTCAAACCACTCTGGTACACCCGGCGGCGAGAATACAAAAATCGCGAGATGTGATGTCTTGCTCACCGTAGCTTCTCCTTGGACCACGAGGTGTGCGGCGTCGTCATACAAGGGCTTTGGGCCGGTCTCCCACGGACATCGGATGGGAGTTGAGAACAACGATGCGCACGGCTGTGTGGAAGGGCTTTATAAAAGGCTGTAGGCGCCGTGGATATGAGTGTGTAGTGTTTGTACAACCATGCCCAAAAGAAGCTGTGCAGGGACCCGTCGTCGGATATCGTCACGGTGGTGGGAGCAGCTCGGGTGCTCGACATGTTGGTGAAGAAAAGGAGGTGGAGCGGCGTTAGGAAGGGTTGGAGGATGTTGCTTGTGATGAGCCCGACGAGGTAGATCTGAAGAGGAAGATCGGTCACCGCATAGTGAGTCTACAGGACGGTGATGAAGGAGAGCACATGGAGTACATATTGCGTCAAATGGATTGCGATGACCGGATGGCCTTGGTGAAGAGGAAGCTCTACGAGGGCGGCGAGGATAGTTCCGATGAGGCGGAGCTCCCATCCCCGTGAATGGAATAGATTTGGCGTTGAGGTGTAACTACGCATGACGAGCACGAATCGCCGTGGGAGTACCATGCTCTTGAGGTTCGGTTGCACTCAATGTTTGTTGATAAGACATCCTTGCGGGATGTCATTAAGTTGTGGGCTATGTCCATGCAATGGGGCGTTTTGGGTCATCAAATCTAGCCGGAGCGATACATTTGTGAAGTGCGAGCAAGCCGATTGTCCTTGGCGAGTGCACGCACATAGACCAAAGTATGAGACACCTTTGGATTGTCTCGAAGGTATAGGCGCACTCGCATGCTCAAAAGCTGCTTTGTCTGACATCGTAACCTAACGTCGACCTTCGTAGCCAATTTGATGTATGGAGAGATAGTAGAGAAGAAGGATGTGGAGGCCAAACACATTATGGTGGCTATCGATAAGAAATTCAAGTACAAGATCAGCTACGCAAAGGCGTGGCGTGCGAAGCAAAAGGCTTTGGAAAGACGGTTTGGATCTTTTGAGGCGCGCGTCGACAACCTTCCTCGTATCTTTGGGGTGCTTTGCAGAGAGAAACCCGAACGTACATCTGCTTTGTAAGGACATGCCATCTAAAAACCGCGAGGTTTTTAATATTACAAAGGGACTTCTTAGCCTTGGTCCTGCATCGAGGCTTTTAGGCATATCTTTGTGATCTCGATTAGCGGACCTTTTGACCGAAAATACAAGGGCAAATCCTACTGACCATAGGCGTTGGCGGAATAATCAAATTCGCCATTGGCCATCGCATTCGTTGAAGGTGAAATTACGACGGTGGTTATGGTTCCTTCGACATCTAAGGGTGGGAGTTGTTGGAGGTCGTCCTGGTGTGTGCGTGATCCATGATCGCCACGTCGGGATGCTGAAGGTCATAAGAAAACTTCAAGAAGACCCCGAGGAGTCGTTCCCTTGGTCGGATATGAGGAGTAGATGGTGCATTCGGCACTTAGGGGCGAACTTCTTTAAGAAGTTCCCGGCAACCGCTGGTGAAGCTATTCAAGAGGTGGCTATGCGAACCAAGCGAAAAATTTGATGCCTTATGCGAGAACCGGGGATCTTTGGGAGTGCGGTTGGCGGGCCTAGTAGGCGATTGACGGGGCTAGTAGGGGAGGATCTTTGAGGTACATTTGTTCGTTATGTCATACTTAAATTTTCCACTTCATATGTGATGCATGTAATACTTTTGCGTATGTGATGCATGTAATACTTTGCGTATGTGATGCATGTAATACTTTTGCGTTGTTGTGTTACCCAACGAGCGGCTTTTACGGGCGATGTGACCCAACAAGCGGCTTTTAGGGCGATGTAACCCGACGACCCATCTTTTACGAGGACATGACCGAGCGAGGTAGCTTTTGAGCCGATGTAACGGCGACCCGGCTTTTACGAGGACATTACGAGGCGAGTAGCTTTTCCGACGATGTAACCCGAGGACGCGCTTTTTCTCGAGACATGACGAGGCGAGATAGCTTTTGAGGCGATGTGACGAGCGACCCAGCTTTTACGAGGACATGACCGACGAGATAGCTTTTCAGGGGCGATGTGACGAGCGACCCAAATTTTACGAGGACGTGACGAGGCGAGATAGCTTTTCAGGGCGATGTGACCCAATGAGCGGCTTTTTCAGACGATGTAACCCGACGACCAGCTTTTCTAAGGACATTACCACCAAGGTAGCTTTCGGGCCGGCTACCACTCTGTCGCTCTAGCTATAAATACAGCGCAACTCATCCAACAAGTCCACAGCAGCACCACCGAGTAGAAAACATGGACAAGGAGAAGGAATGGGAGAAAATCCGTAAACTTTTGAAGGACTGGGTGTCTCCCCATGAAATCGCCGCTCGCCATCATGCCGCTAGTCAGCAGCCTTTCACACACCAAACTTTTCCTGAGCTAGTGGATGTGTGAGGACCCCGGTTTATTCGGCTTGTACTGCTTAACCATCCACTTGGTCCTAGCAGTACAAATCAAATGAACCAAGCCTCGAGATATGTATACTTCCCAGAAATGCAGTATACACACCTCGCTACAAAATCGTGCATCAATTCCATTCATTCACATATAACCAAAGCACAACAATAAATCAAAGACAGATATAATATAAAGAGTTATTACAAAAGAGAGGCCGACCGGCCAAAAGACATATAAATAAATAAGTAAGCAATGAGCGAAAGCCACAAGATGGCGATAAATAAAAGAGCCAATTAGTGTGCCTTTACCCACAAGGCAACCAACCGGACCGCCAAGCTAGTCGTCAAACCCGCAGCACATCTCACAAAAAGGGAAGCCCTTGGGGCTCACCTTCTTCCTCTGCAACAAAACAATTAAGCATAGCATCTGAGTACAAAAATTATTTTTGTACTCGCAAGACTGACGTGTAAGATAACAGAACTATAATTAACTACATGCAAGCTTTATTTAGTGGAGGAGGCTCTGGACTTATTTTCAGCATAAAACAAGTTTTCATTTGCAATAATGTAATAGATTCAAAGCGATTTAACAAATTGTTTGTAATTGTGGAAATAACAGCGATACAATAATAATAACAACAATAAAGACAACCTGGAAGTGACTAACCCAATAGTCACCATAACAATAGTATGAACATCCATCCATACCAACCCATCAAGTTTTAATTAAATGTTGTAGTCTAGTTCTTGCGGGAAATAACCAAGCGTGTCCATAACCTAGGACGAGGCTATTCGAATAGTTTTAACCCTGCAGGGGTGTACCAATGTACCCACACGATAGTCCGCCTTTCCACCAGCCACGGTTAGCACACTTCCTTCGGTATGCAGGCATGGCTAAGTCTAACAAGACGCTTTCCAATGGACGATGCTAATCAAGAGCTGCAACCCACGGGAGAAGGACACATTAGACAGCCTAACCGGTCTGCTAATGCTCCCCTCACAACACCATAGTTTAAAAACACCCACCAACCAGCTCATAATTAACACCTCCCAAAGTACTTAGTCAAGAGAGGTCCCATATCCCCCTCGTGTGGTTAGCACGCAACAATTGCTTGGATCAATGGCACAAGTAACTCGGTCCTTAGGGACTTAGGCACCATTCCACTCACACCCAACAGATCACACCAACATACCATTGTGCCCAAGTCTAAATCATTTTGTTTTTAGTTTTGGTTTTGCAAATAAACAAAGCACAAGGTATAGATTAAAAGTAATAGCAAGTTTTTTTTTGTGTGATCAAGGTCATCGACTAGGTCGATAACCGCCCAATGCTACCGTAACTAAGCATTGCTAAGCATCATATCGTAAAGACAAATGAAAGACCCTAAATCATTCACCGGGCTCTAATTCACCGGTGAGGATAATATTCCTAAGGTAGTGGCAGGGGTGAACAATTTAAGGGAAACAATGCAATAGGATTAGCTACCTCTATTCGGCAAATTAATCATTGACACAAAAGCATGCATACATACAAGTAAAACAAAGTATTAGATTTTAAAAGTAATGGGATTGAGTGGATATGATCAAACTGCTTGCCTTTGCCTTGCTAGAGATATTCGACTTGCTGTAGAGGATCACTCTCGTAATCAGCGTCATCTAAAGATAAAAACTGCCAAAGCGAGAAACAGCGAATAAACACCAGAATGCCAAAAGTCTCCAACAATTAATAACTCAGAAGATAGATTACGAATTTAGGAACAAAAATTAGTTGATTCAGAGTTGAATGGAAATGATTATGAATTACTGAAATTGAGATTATAGCATGAGGTCTATTGCTACTTAATTAACCAAAAACTCAATTCTTGGCTTAGAAACAAAAACTCCACTGTTTGTTAAGGAGGAACATATTAATGCTTGATTATTAGATTGATGTGCCTTTGTCAGTTTTAGGGTCCAAAACTTACTGGACAACACCTTCTAAGCACAACAATTTAGTACAGCCATTACTCCACTGACAATCGCAAGATTTCAACTTGAGCCTTTCTGTCCAGTTACCCTATTAGCGGAAATTACTGAGCAAGAGAGTTGGATAGCTAAATCTTCTTACTAATTCGCATACTTATTTGTTAGGCAAAGTTTTAGGTGATCTAACAGTTAAACATAACACCTAGCATCTATCTTCCCTTTTCTACTCAACACTACACCAAACTGAGTTTATTGCTCTCTGATAGTTTTTTGGAAAATTCACATCCAAAATGGTTCTCCAAGTTGGATTGCCACTGGTAAATTAATGCCCAAAAGACTGGTTGAATTAAGACAGGCTTTAGCTATTGCCTTGACAGAGTCATAAGCCAAGATCAAATTGATTATTTTCAGATCACTGTTCACAACCTTATAACAGCAAGTCCTTAAACTACCTTCTCTGCTCAAAACCTCACCAATTCACCTATTCATTTTTGTTTTCAGATTAGTTGCTGTTGACAGATAATTGTTCACTAATTAAACTTAAGAGAAACTCTAACTACTTGTATTGAAATACCACTAACCTATTGTCAGATTTAACATCTCCCCTCCTCAGCTAGTTTCTGGATATTCATACCAACAAGAGTGTGAAACCCAGAGATATCCATTTAACAATTCATTTGCTAAGCACAGCTTCTTAAGTAATCTACCAGGCCTTAACAAAACCTATTAGCAATTGCATTAAGGCTTCTACGATTCTCGGCGAGAAAAGACACAGAGAGGAACATTACAGAGACGATGAACAGGGGGGCTCGGGCCAGTTTGGGAGCAGCAACTCGCCGGCCACTAGAGCGGCGTGGAGGATAGGGCGATGGTCAAAATGGGTTGCTAGGGTGCTACTGAAGCTAGGGGTGGCGTTGGCGCGGCCGGAGAGGCACTGTGGCGGCGCGGCGAGGTCATGCGGCGGCCGGCCATGGAGGAGAAACAAGGCGACGGCGCTCGGGTGATTTTGGGGGCCAAAAAGAGGGAGCATGAGGACCGGTGGTATACCTGGAACACGTTGCGGTGGTCGGCGAAGACGGGGAGGCACCGAGGTGAGTGGCGACGCGAACCGCGATGGCAGCGGGGTAGCTCGATGGCGGCGACACAGGATGGAGTAAGGCACAAGTGAGTGATCGGGAAGATAGAGGGGTCTAATACATGCTCAAGGAGGAAGGAATCGGAAGGAGGCATCGGAGAAGGAGTAGCGCGAGGCGGTGGTGGCGGCCGAGCGGAGAAGAACCCGTGCACGGCTCCACGGTGGCGCCACTAAAATTGATGGAGGTTTGACTGCTGGAGGTGTATGGCGCGCGTGACGGGTCGGCGGTGGCGAGATCGCCGGAACTACCGAGTGCGGGAGGTGGCGCGCCATGGCGGAAGCGGAGGCTGCGGCTCGGCTTGCTCACGGGAAGGAATAGAAGGGGCCGCGGTTGCGAAAGGGGGAGGCAAGGGGAGCTCCAAGGCTTCATATAGGCAGCCAAGGGGAGGAGCCGTTGGGGGTGTGCTCCAAAGTCGCGGAGTGGGTGGCGGTGGCAGAGAGCCAGAGGCGAACGGGAGGGAGCTTCGAGGCGGCTTGACCGGGAAGAAGATCGGGCGGGGCCACGATCCGGCCGTTCATTTTAAAATGGGCGGTGGAGATGCATGCGGTGCGGCGAGCGAGTTCAGCTAAGCGGCTCGATCGAGTCAAGGCGGGATTGGGTCGGTCGGTGGAGCGATGAATGAGGTTTGGTGGTTTTAATCCAAAGCTTCCAACTTTGACCGAGCTTCAAATATAGAAATAAAATTCATAAAAATCTGACGTTTCTCCTAGAGGTTCCTGGGGTGACCTAGTGACCAAATAAAATCTTAAATCTTATTGTTCATGAGTTATTTTCTTATTTTAAATTCAAACTTACAATGGGTTATTGGATTAAGTTTGAATTTTATGTGGACTGAGTTTAACTCCAAAAATTTGGGAAAAATTATAGTTATTCATTATAAACATTATAAGATTTAAATAAATTATTTTAGAGTTTTACTTGAAGTAATTTCGTTTCCAAAAATTATTTTAAGTGTATGCTCTAGATGTTTGACTTAGGGGTTTAAACATGATCTAAACCTTGGAACGATTTTTAGAGATAGCAACTAGCTCCAAAACTTATGAAATTTTAAATGGAGGTTGATGACTCTATGATAACCCTTACATAAAATTTTTAGAGGTTTTTATGCTCAGAATCTTTCTCCAAAATTCCAAAATGTTTGAATTTAAGGTTTGACCAATTGAAAAATTGGTTTGACTTGCCTCCAAAAATATTCCAACAACTTCTAAAAATTGTGAAACTTTTCAGAGGGGTCAAACATCAACCCAAGAACTTAGGAAAAATATTTCCAGAGGATGATCACAAAATTTGACAAGAAAGTTTTGAAGGGTAAGGTTTAGGTCAAAATGACCTGTGACTTTGTATTTCCCTATTTCCTTTACAAGATTTGTTCAGAACATACAGGAAATACAAGATGTAAGAAAAAGTTTTAATTTCTACACATTTTCTTATATTTGAAACACAGATTGAAAATTGGGATGTTACAGGATGTGAGGAAGCTGCCTTGTAGTACGCCCAATGATTCTGGGTCGAGTCGTGGCCCCCCCACCAATGCCCGCGGAACGCCCTCCGGAAGGGCCCCCGATAGGGGTGGCGCCACCCTATCTTTGGTGTCGGGGCGCTGTAAGTGCGTCAAATCAACCGATGAGTGGACCATTGGCCAGCGCTATTGGTGCTGCCCAAACTACGCCGTGGACTACACCGACAGCCAGCCGGTAATGAAACCGTATGTTGGGGTACAATGCTCTTTTTCCTTCCGTAATGGCGTAACGAACTATCTTTACCCATTGCAGTCTCCGCCACCACTATGCGACTTCCTCCTGTGGATCGACGACAAGATCCACCCCTACGACATGTGGTGGTTGCTGACACGCAAGAGTTGGGCCAGGGAGGACATCGAGACCCGTGAAAGGCGCCTCAAAGAGGTGAAAGCTGAGCAGGCAGAGCAACGTAGGCTGGACAGGCAGCGCGAGGAGCAGGAGCGTGAGCATGCCAGGCGACGGGAGGCCGAGAGGGAGCGGAAGAGGGCCATCGCGGCGAGAGCTAAGGCGCAAGGTGAGGAGTATAACGCCGAGCTGGCCAACAAGGGCAAATGGCCCCGTTCCACTCAGTAGTTCTACCCTATTCGTCCACATATCCCATGTATTTCTATTTCCCTAAAGGCATGCGTGTACCGTCCTCGGTTCATTGTCCTATGTGCCATGTAACCCCCTTGTTCGATGAAACGTTGTGTTCTTATTGTAATATCAGTTGCCTTCGTACGTAGGAATCATTAAAACCGCAATCGTCCTCAAACAATTCTTACAAAATTCACCTTAGTACAACAATACACGACATATTTTAAAAAGATATTCACATATACCCAGCCAGTTTTTCATTTTTCATGTTCCACTTAGCCAGTTTTTGATTTTCATAAAATTTAAAAAGTATCAAATCTGTTAGACTCGCAATAACACTTTAAAAAGTATCAAATCTGTTGTACTACGATTATTTTTTGGAGAATTAATCGAGAACGTTTGAGGTACGAACGATTCGTAAACGGAAAGATAAGTGATATTGCGACAGGTACCTCCATTGACGCTCAACTAGCGATAGGTTCCATATTTTTGTAATTTTTTATAGCGACTACATATATTTGTAATTAATTCTTAAAAAAAATTATTTCCAAAAAAAAAGACAGGATAGCCCCCTGTCGCCCATCGGTTGGGCGACTGCCAGCTGTCGCCTAATGGTTGGATGACAGATATTCAGTCGCCCGACGGTTGGGCAACTGCATCCTATCGCCCAACGGTTGGGCGACTGGAGACAATCGCCCAACCGTTAGGCGACACTAGTATATTCATGTAATAAAAAAAACGATAGAATAAATTTGTAATTTATAATAAAAATTAGATTATTTAAAAAAAAATCTTTTAAGTTTTAACCTTTAACTCAAAATAATTTAACCCAATTAGAAAGGTGAAAGAGAGGTTGATAGAGTTAGTTTAAGCCGATAAAAGAACTATTCTAAGTTTTAACCTTTAACTCATAGTAATTTAGAGTAAATTACACTTTAAATCATGCAATCTTACCATGGTTTCACTTTGCAACACCTCTTCTTACTTTTTGTTTCATTTTGCACCACGAAACGTCCTGTCAGCGAGAGAGAAATATGAGAGACATGCGGGGAGCTTGCCAGCAGCGAGGCACGGATGGCGAGGTAACATCAACCCAAAAAATAGAGATAGTCAGTCGTTTTGCCGTCGCAGCCACTGTTATGGCCACCGCCAATGATGTTTCGGCTATTCTTCTCCTCTTTTGACCCATTTCCTAGCTCCATCTACCTCCCCTCTCTTCATCCCGTGCCTCGCTGACGGCCGACGCCTCCCACATCGCTGTTCACCGTAGGCGAGCACCAAAGAAAGCAATCAAATCCTTACCCTGATCCAAAGTGTAACACATGGTAAAAAGAGGTGATGCAAAGTGAAATGATCTACTAAGTGTGGTGCAAAGTGAAACCATGTAAAATTTCGTTGTCCAAAATGAAATTTACTCAATAATTTAACCCAATTAGAAAGATGGAAGAGACAACCAACTAGTAGTCCAACCGATGACGCACCCGGAAAAGCAGGACTCAAATCCCAACACTTAATAGAGATTCACCTTTCAGAAAAAGCGAGCATAATAGAATCCAAAATTTTGGCATTTCTGGCCCCTAATTAGTTTTATTTTCAAAACTAGCCCCCTTTCGCTATAATTAGCACATTTGGCCCCGCACGATGCACGTCTGACTCCTCTCGGGCGCAGCAGCACCCTGCCTCTGGCGGAGTGCGGTAGGTGGCTTGCCCGGTGCCAGCGCGACAGCCACACGGCCCACACCACAAAAAAAAAGAAAGAAAAATACCGAAAATTTGAAAAAAAATCAAATTTTAAACAAATTACATAAAATATTTTTGAATTTAATTCAAGTTTATTTTATTCACTAAAATGTTTTTTATTTTCTAAATTTTTGCAATTAAGCTTTAATTAATCCAATAAAATAGAATTTTTTATATACCTGCGCCGAAAGCCATTTTGGCTTGTTGTGGTTTTTGTTTTCTCTGCCCCGGGCTACAATGGTGCGTCGAAAGCTATTTTTGCTCGTTGTGGTTTTTGTTTTCTCCTTCCTTTATATCGTGTCGTAGTCACATCGCGTCGCGACATCGTCACGTCGTGTCTCGTCGAGTCATTCATTGTCTACGTTTCGTGCATATTTAAGGGAGCGCGCAGCTGACGTTTTTTCATAAGCCGAAGCTCTCATTCCGATTAGACAAATTTGCCGAAGCTCTCGTTCCAATTGGCTAAACAAATTTTGATCGATCGTTCGTTCACTCGCCCACGGTATTTCGATCGTTCGTTCACTCCTCTACTGTCAATCTATCATGTAATGCATTTGCAGCAATGGCATGTAATCTACGTAATCTATGACCTAAATGAATTTGCTAATTATGAGTTGTTCTCTATTTATAGCAATGGCACGTAATCTACCACCCCTACTTGAGGAAGCATGGGACATCCAGCATCGCTGTCAAGCTTGGATCGATGGCGATGGGCCACCAACCCTGGTGACTGGATCGGTGGCAATGGGCCGCCAACCTTGGTGACACGGGGACCGAGGGAGACCTGGTCGTTGGACGACCGATATGTTGGGAGGCTTCGTCAGTCTGGGTTGATCGTGTTCGCCCGCATGATGAACATGGGGCAGAACCTCCTGATTGACGGCCCCTTCTTTACAACCCTAGTTGATCGTTGGCGGCCGGAGAACCACACGTTCCACCTCCGGGGGGGAGATGACCGTGACACTACAGGATGTAAGCTTCTTGACCAGCCTGCCGTTGGGAGGCCTTGCAGTTGTTCCCCCTCCGAGGTCGCCAGACTGGAAGACGCATCTCGGCCATTATTTCGGGCAGCCTGTCCCTGAGAGGTGTAAGGGCGTTCCACACGTCTGGCTGTGATGATTCATGCATTTCCCAAACGACGCAACGGAGGAGGTGGTTCGATGCCACCTAATTGCATATTTGTTATTTCTATTCGGGTGGGTCATGTTCTCTAGCACGCAGGGGGACTCAGTGTACACTAGTTACATTCACCTTGCGGAGTCCATCGTGGACGCCGACGATGAGGACGTGCTGCAGTACAGTTGGGGTTTAGCTGTACTGTGCGGCACATACCACGGCCTGCAACGCTTCGTAGTGTCGCACGAGAATAGAGCCCGTGCTCTCGGGTTGCCGCATGCTGTTACAGTTGTGGTCGTGGGAGCACTTCATGGTTGGACGGGCGTACTTCTGCTCCGCAGTCCACCATTACCCACGCACAGAGCATTTTTACGGTGGGACGAACGACGAGGATCCCGTGGAAGGCCCGACCATGGGATCCCGATGGACTGTGGCAGTACTAGGGTGGGCTAGGGAGAGAGCGCATCGCGTATACCCCGTGTTCCACAATGAATTCGAGGCCCTGCACGAGGATGACGTAATATGGGCTCCTTGGACAGATGCCTTCGTGCAGGACATGGCGCCCAACGGCTTGAGCTTGCTATGCCACCAGGATGTGTCGTACTAGAGGACAACTTGCCATCTGGTGTTCTCCCACATGGTTGATCTCTACAACCCGCAACGGGTGATGAGGCAATTCCAGCTGCACCGGGAGATCCCCCAGCTCCAGGCCGACCGCTTGCGAGGCGTAGCCACTTGTAAGTATGTTACATTGCTTAATATTGTAGGTCTGTTACTCATATGTTATGTCAGTACCATAATTTATTTATTTTGTTACACCATCAGGCAGACGAAGAAGGGCCGCAAGAGCGATGAGTGGCTCCCAACGTAGCAGTCGTGGATAGATGCATGACAATCTACCATTGATTGTGTTTTCCACGAGGCACGACCTTACGGTGCAGGGATGTACGGCACGTACATGGAGTGATACGTACGGCACACGCGGGCGAGATTGACAGGTGCCCCCTAGCCCGACATGCATATCCTAGCCATGCTAAACGCTTGGGATTGGGGCTGGACCCGCACCGTGCAGCACCTCGTGAAGATTCGGTACGTTGAGCACATAGCAGATAAAACACCCTCCCAAATAGGGATAACAAACAAAATTTTGTTTGTTCGGTAACCATGCAGCTCAACCGTTTGCGAGCGTTGCGTTTGCAGAGCGTTGTGAAGAGCGGCCGCCGGGAAATCGAGTGGGGTACGAACAACACAGTTGAACACCTTCATGCGGTCATGAAGACTCTTATTGATGATGTTAAGCACGTCGTTCGCAGCATGAGTTGTGGAAGGTCCACCGATGTCGAGTTGAGGCATAGGATGGAGCATCGCGTACCCTCGCCCCCTCCATTTACCCATCCAAGCGAGTCGACCTAGCGACGCAACGTCGGTGGCCAATCGTCCATGCAGTTGCGACGCAGGGACTCTACGTTGATGCCGTCGTCGTCACAGAGGTAGGAATACACCATACCAGAGAGCACGGACGTGCAACCCGAAACCACTGAGGTTGTCCCAGATTCTCCCACCAGGCACGACACTCTCGGACAATTTGAAGTAGCCGATATGGTCCCATGGTATCAGTCAGGCTACACGCCGTACCCCGAGCAGTTCACCCTGCAAGCTCAGTCGAGTTGGTGCCCCTCCACGGATCGTACTACGTAACCAGAGGATTGGACCACCGACATGTTCTCAACGCCGGTGATCCCCCCAGTATGACAACACGACGGTGAGGAGCCCCGCTATGACCTGCGGTAGAACCCACGGTCATTTGAGAGGCTGGCGTTCCGACAGGAATAGATTCGTTGGAGACCTATGGCAGGACCACGGCGTGGAAGGCCACTACAGGGTCCTATGGTCGGGAGCAGTGAACACCAGCGTGTGCAGTAGTAACACCAGCGTAGTCATAGTAAGATTATGTATGCTAGCATGTTGTAACTTGTACTTCAATTAGTACTTTGTAATCCGAACAGAGTGTGGTCATGGTATTGTAATTGGACACTTCTACTTCATTACCTATCTCAGTAGAATAATTTTATTCTCATTCATGAAGGACTACATAGGTAAAGAGTGGATATTACAATCTCATTACAACTGAAGTTCTACTTGGCAAGAACAACGCACAATAGAAGTAAGACCGCAAAACTAACTATCTTAACTAATCTCTGAAGCATCTTCTCAACTCTTTCCATCATTTCATCCAATCTTTTAAGTATGTTTTCTTCATTTTGCATTGCTTGATCGGACGGTTGAGCCCATGGATGAATTGCAACGACCCTACGGGAGTCTTCTTGCAAGGTAGTAATTTTCATTGCAATATCTCAAACCGCTGGGACAGCTTCATCAGCCCACTACCAAAACCTACATGTTGTGTTCTGCAAAAGAATTGTAGCTTTAAATGAAAACAAGAAAACATGGTATTTGCAATGGAATTCTTTCGGGGTGATTTTTCACAAGTTACCATAAGATTTGAACACTCGGGATGGATTTGTTGGCGTATGCGAGGTGAACACATTCACTGGATCCCTACAACGAGGGCAAGCCAGGTGCTACCATAGTGATTCTAATTGTCTACTCACTCGAAAGTTAGATGATGCCAAAAACATCATGTTTTACACTGGAAGAAAGGAGAAGAGGAAGAGAAGAGTGAGGTGAATGGCAGCCAAAGCATCTATATATAGCCTTGGCAGCACGAAGGGACCACTGTGTGCAAAGGAGGACATGACCATAGTATGCAAAGCATAATGTGAGCACTGTATGGAAAGCAGGACGTGACCACTATCTCGAAAGCAGGACATGATCACTCTCTAGAAAGCAGGACGTGATAACTCTCTGCCAAGCAGGACATGACTACTTTCTGGAAAGCAGGATGTGACAACTCTCTGTAAAGCAGGACATGACTACTTTCTGTAAGCAGGATGTGATCCAAACGAGACAGATATCCGTACTTATAAATTGGTAATAACAACTTGAAGCGGTAATAACAACTTGTAACATCATACAAAGTAGTGTAGGTTATAATGCAAATCACTACATCACTCACATCACTATGACCAACATGATTCAATACACCAAATAGCTTATAGATACTAAGTGGCGCCAGAGGAAGAAGGTCTATTGGGGTAGTTCATGAACGAGTGCCCACGAGTCTTGCATAGTCTACACCTCGTTGGTCTCAGCCGGTCTCCACGTTACCTCGCATCCATGTCGTTGCGGATGCGCCTTGACTGACGCCTCCCACAGCCTGGATGCCGCAGTGCTTCGTTTGGTGACTACTTCACTGCTCTCGACCATAGGTCCTTGTAGCGGCCTTCCACGCCATTGGAGTTGAACTCCCCGTTCCAAGTATCATACAGGTGATATATGTCGTAGTACTCCGACATGTACATGCTACAAGATTGGTGAAATACAGCACATGCAGCATATACATGGGAGCAAGGCTTGTGCAGGAGTTGAGGCTTGTTACAGGTGCAAACTGCCACATCACCTATGGTGCAAACATGCTTCCGGTCACCTCTCATGTGGTCGCGAACGTACTTGTCCTGCAGACAGATCTCAAACTTCCTCCTCACGCCATCCATTGTGTGAACTACATGGGATCGGGCCTTGGTAATATTCTTCTCCATGTAGGCAAGGGTAACCTCGGAGTATTGCTTTCCTTCGTCCAAATGCTGCTTGGCCATCATTGCCCGATTGACGGAGTAACCGACCATGCGGTTCCATGTCTCGTCGACAACGACGGTGATGGGGAGGGCATGGACGCTTTTCAACACACTGTTGTAGACCTTAGACATGTTGGTTGTCATGATGCCGTAGCGAGCACCATAGGTGTCGTGAAGAAGGGACCATTTCTCATAGTCGGGGGCATGCACGCTCATCCACTCAGCGAACTCGCTTTGCGGTGCGCCTGACCCAGAACCTCCCCTTGCACATTGGGTTTCGACCTCAAGCTCCTGCTACACGGCATCGAACTTGCGCTTCTGGTTCTGTAGGCAGAGCTTTTTGAACTTCTTCATGAGGTCCTTGCTCGGAAGCACGTGTGAAAGTTGGTGGCTAGATGCCGCATGCACCAATGTGTGCGCATCTCGTTCCATTGGAACGACGGGCTTGTACCATGCTGCATGGTCTGCAGCATGGACAGCAACCCGGCATGACGATCGTTGACGACGCACACATTCGGCTGGTCCCTTACAACATGTTGCTTTATGTTGACTAGGAACCACAGCCAACTTTTAGTGTTCTTGTTCTCCATAATTGCGAAGGCAACTGGGAGCAACTGTCGTTGCCATCAGTAGCAATAGTGGTAAGAATAGTGCCCTTGTACTTCCCGCAAAGGAATGTACCATCCATAGTCAGGACGGGACGGTAGTGGGAGAAGCCCTGGACTGCTGGGCCAAATGCCCAGAAGACTAGATCAAGGATTAGGAAATGTGGGATGTTCGATGGGTAGGGCCTCTCCACCCTGTTGACGCATGTCCCCGGATTAGCATCCATAATTTGCTTCAGCATTCTGGGGACTAGGTCATACGCCTCCTTGTAGATACTGTATAACCCTTCGAGCACCTTCCGCTTCGCCCACCAGACCTTACTATAGCTAATGACATACCCTACTGTATTCGCTACGTCAACCATCAGGACCTTCGGCGAAATGGCACATCGACGACAACTAAATGGCTTATGATGGTCGCGATGTAGCTCGAGGTCACATTCCTATGCATTTGCAATGGTTCCTCAAGCTCACATGTGTGATCCGTCATGACTGTGATGCGGAAATCCATTCCCGCCCTAGAGAATCTCTGCGCACGACTTTGCTAGGGCAAGAGCTAACAACACACTTAACTATATACGTGTTAGGGTTAGACTTGTAGATAATTGAAGACATATAATGGTTAATACGACTTACTGTAGATAGTTCAAGATACAGCGAACGCCTGTTGAAACTCACTTGTAAACTTGGTAAGTCCGACTGGTCTTCATCGCGAAACTAGCAATAGCTTGCTTGGCGGCAGTCTTGTGTGGGAAATATTGCCCCACAAGCAGGGTGTCCGCATCGAAGGCCCATGAAGACTCGTGGTCCTGTGGCAGAACAAGGGAAGAGGTCACTTGCCAATCCAACCGACTTGGAACATAGTCTGTGTCGGTGGAAACAATACCACCGATGATCCCACCCTCATCGTCGGCTTCGTCCTCGCTGGATTGCGAGTCAAAGTCATCCTCATCTTGGTGGAAGTGCCCTCGGACATGCCATCAATAATATCGTGATAGTCAACATGTGCACCCCGCCATTTATCCACACCTTCATTCGGTTGGAAACAACCAGAATCTCCATCAATTGGAGCATCCTGCCTAGCGACGTGTGGCGCTTTTGAGACCTCTCCCGTCGTCAACGAACCAAGAGGGGGACAAGAGCGTCGCTGCCCCCTTCAATGGCAAGCTACCCGAAGGACTGAGCGGGATAAACAAAATGGACAAACACCATGGGTCGTCAATAGATTAAAGTGTGAGGATTGCTAACGATCTCCATGTATTGTGCCTACAAGGAACTGCTGGTCACCTTCGCCAGGCCCCACAACATCTGTCCGTGTGGTGGGACCGTGGTGACGGTGATCGCTTGTATTACTATCTTGTTCCTAGCGACGTGCCTATCGAACAATTGCCAAATGCACCATCGTAGCTCGAGCAAATCCACGTGCACCAGGTTGGGAACATTTAGCAAGGCGCACTGGCAGCTCGACATATCAACTTCATCTCGATCGCCACGTACGTCACCGTGGAACACGTAGATTGTCTCCATTTTTTATGAAAATAACACAATATTCAATAAAAACACAGCACGAAAACCATACATACATTGCTAAAATGAACTTACCGTTACGACGGTAACCATCTCTTAACCTCAGGCACGGAAGACTGCAAATTCAAACAGGGAGAGATGCCTGAGAGAGTGAGACTGAGGCTCGTGAAGAATGGGTGCGCGGTTGCGCATTTAAATAGCCGAGCAAGAGAGCGACTACCGGAAACGACGCACCTGGCGTAGGAGGCAGATCACCTAGCATGCCTAGCATAGGGGGTGGTCCCTACCGCGTCCCACACCGAGGGCAGCTTCGCGCGTGACGTGACCCAACAAAGCAGCTTTGTGTGGAAACGACGCTACGCTACTCCAAGATTCGTCCTACACAGACAGCGAGTGACTCGACGAGACACAACGTGACGACGATGTGACGTAAAGGAGATAAATAAATGAATAACAAGAAGAGGACAACAAAACTTTCGGGGAGCACGCATGCATGACCAGACAAGACATGACTCTGCAAAGCAGGATGTGAACACTCTCTACAAAGTAAGACGTGATGACACTTTGCCTCGAACGCTTTTCAGACCGAAAAGACAACACTCTGCAAAGTAGGACATGATTTCTCTCTGCAAGGCAGGATGTGACCACTCTCTGCAAAGTAAGATGTGACAACTCTCTGCCTCGTCAGCTTTTCAGATCGAAAAGATAACACTCTACAAAGCAGGACATGACTTCTCTCTACAAAGTAGGATGTGACCACTCTCTGGAAAGCAGGACATGACAACACTCTTTCTCTCCAGCTTTTCAGACCAAAAAGACTACACGCTGCAAAGCGAAACGTGACCCGACAAGGCAACTTTATGCAGCGATGTGACAACACTCTGCATCACATCTCTGCATCGCAGGCTACTCACATGAATTTAAACACATCATGCCAACCCTTTGTCTTATGAAAGGAGGTGAAAGAGATCTGCGAGAGAACACTATACAACCAAACCCACCGCTACACCAGAGCTTGCTTCACCACGCCAGGATGGACAAGATGCAGAAGAAGCAATGGGACGAGATCCGCAAGCAAGCAAGGGCTGCTGAGGCGCGGGATGAACAAGCAAGGGCTACTGCGGCCCGGTCTAGTAAGAGGAGTGTGCCAGGATGGGAGCTCTCCGCAATGATGCCACCCATAGCAGCAACCCATACCAGAACGTTCCAACCGAGCCTTTGCCGCAACACCCGCCCGAGGGGGAGACGTCGCCCCTCTGCTGGTGCAGGGACAGATGCAAGTTCTTCAAGTCCAAGGAGCAGCTCAGCCTGGGCATGCATTACTGGGGTTGCACCAACTACTCATGTGACTATCCTGACCACCATTGGGACACGAGCAGCTATCGGCAGCCGGTAAGGACCAGTTACAGTATGTTCCCATACCTTTTCTCTTTCAAAGTACGCACTAACAACCTCTCTTATCTACCCGTAGTCCCCGGATCCGCTATGTGGCTACCGCAAGTGGATCGACCTAGAGATCCACCCACGCGACCAGTCGCAAATCGACTACGAGGAGTGGGATGCCAAAAGGGCATGCGCGATCTGGGAGGAGGAGCACCGCAATGATGAGCACACTGAGCGTATGGAGATCAAAGCTCATCTCGAGGCGTGCAGGCGTAGGGAGCGCGAGGCTCGCGAGAAAAAGAGGAAAATGACCGCCGAGGCCAAGGCGGCCGGCGAGGAGTACAACGCCGAGCTCGGAAGGAAGGGCAAATGGCCCCGGTCAACACAGTAGGTTGGGCCATTCCATACTACTCCCTAGTCCTACCCGTCATGTTTTTTACTATCTCCTAAAGGCATATATACTTACATGGTCCGGATGCTTATGTCGCGGTGTACCGTAGTAGTAGCGAGGATGACTAAAGCAAATAGCCGAACCATAATGCCATATGACCATGTGTAACATGCTTCTGTTCGCGGACTCTAATGTAGTTCTGGTTCCGTGCCTCCGCTCAGCCATCAAAGTAGCCTATATTGCAAGTATGCCTCTTCTAGTGGAATCCCAGAAAGAACCATTCGCATCGACATCGAATCCTCCGTGTCAGCATAGCCAAATGATCAAACACATGCACGTGAACGAAAAAAACCAAATTAAAATTACAGGCTATTAGAGCTTGTAACATAAGAGTACAAGTTCTAGAGCATAAAGAAGCAAATATATATGCCAAATTGTACTGTGCAGTGCATGAAGAGTATGGAACCACAACATTTCAATCTACTATTTTAGGGCATCTTCATAATCACAATGAGCGTTCTAATCCCCGTCAATTGTATTTTGTAGAAGCTCCATAAAGTACTCTGCTTTAACTCCACCATACGAATTTCGATGGTCTAACAGGGCCAATAAATAGTGCCCAAAATTCTGTGAAGGTATCAGTTAAAAAAATTCTATTTTATTGGATTAATTAAAGCTTAATTGTAAAATTCTAGAAAATAAAAAACATTTTTAATGAATAAAATAAACTTGAACTTTATTCAAAAATAATTTATGAAATTTGTTTAAAATTTTGACTTTTTTTTCATTTTTTGGGTATTTTTCTTTTATTTTTCATTTTTCATTTTTTTGCGCGAGGGCCGAGGCCAGGTGGCCTGTCGCTCCTAGCGCCAGGGGCAAGCCACTTGCCGCGCCAGCCACCGGAGGCAGGAGCATGCCGCGCCCGGGGCCAGGGACAGGTCGCCTGCCAGGCCCGAGAGGAGCGGTACGTGCACTATGTGGGGGCCAAATGTGCTAATTATGGTGAAAGGGCTAGTTTTGAAAATAAAACTTATTAGGGGCCTTTAATGCCAAAATTTCGAATTCTACTATGCTCGCTTTTTCTAAAAGTTGAATCTCTATTGAGTGTTGGGATTTGAGCCCTCCTTTTCTGGGTGCGTCATCAGTTGGACTACAAGTTGGTTGTCTCTTCCATCTTTCTAATTGGGTTAAATTATTAAGTAAATTTCATTTTGGACAACGAAATTTTACATGATTTCACTTTGCACCACACTTAGTAGATCATTTCACTTTGCATCACCTCTTTCTACCATGTGTTACACTTTGCACTAGGGTAAAGATTTGATTGCTTTCTTCGGTGCTTGCCGACCGGTGAACGGCGACGCGGGAGGCGTCGGCTGTCAGCGAGGCATGGGATGGATAGAGGGGAGGTAGATGGAGCTAGGAAATAGGTCAAAAGATGAGAAGAATAGCCGGAACATCATTGACGGTGGCCATAACAATGGCGGCGACGGCAAAACGACTGTCTCTCTATTTTTTGGGTAGATGTTACCTCACGATCCGTGTCTCGTTGCCGGCAAGCTCCCCGCACATCTCCCATATTTCTCTCTCGCTGACAGGACATTCCCGTGGTGCAAAGTGAAATAAAAAGTAAGAAAAAGTATTGCAAAGTGAAAACATGGTAAGATTACATGAATCAAAGTAAAATTTACTCTAAATTATTCCGAGTTAAAGGTTAAAACTTAGAATAGATCTTTTAGCGGCTTAAACTAACTCTATCAACCTCTCTTCCACCTTTCTAATTGGGTTAAATTATTTTGAGTTAAAGGTTAAAACTTGGAATAGTGCTTTTATCGGCTTAAACTAACTCTAGCAACCTAGAGGTGTTTGGGCAGGTTAAACCCCTAACCTGTCTCTAAACCAAAGCTAGGTTTAAAGTATGTAGCTGTGACTAGTCCGGACTATTTTTACTTCTCTTTTGAAAAGAGGCCACATAGAACAACTATAGATCACGAGTCAACACGTCTTCCTCCCTAATCACGCACAAGATCAAATATACACATCCGCACCGTGTGCAACACATCATTTAAAATGAAGAGCGTGTACACGCAACCCGTCGTTGGCTGCTCGTACGGTTGAGCCTTAGCGTACTGCGGCGTACTGGCTAGTTTGAGTAGTACCATGCGCAGTAACCCAATATTAACAAGAAGCCCGGATCAGTACTCCTTAGTGGCATAAAGCCCCACTGAATCCTCCTCATCTAGAGTACCAAATGTGTCCAAATCTGCTCGTCTTGTTGTCTAGCAGTCGGATCGTCGGCGAGGAAATTAGCGAGGCAACAACGCAGATGCGTCCTTTTGCTTACTGTCATCGGCAAAAGTCAAAAACTTTGATCGGACAGATTTGACAAAACCCTGACAATCAATGCTCCTCCTCCTGTATCACTACACCTCGCAATCAATCCACATTCCATGCTCTTTTGGACACAAATGCTAGAAAAGACCTGTGCTTGCTCCGTTTTTGAAACCATCACTTCACTTCAGTCCAGTTCAGACGCTTTTCAGCCTACAAAGCGGCTTTGCTTTGCTAGTAGCACCTTGTCGCGTGCCTTTCGAGACGATTTATCTCAACAGCAGCATAGGCAGACAGCCAGACACGAGAAGATGCCAATCTTGAAGTGCCGCGAATCCGTGGGTAAAAACCGTAATAAAGGTGGTTCTCTTCTTCTTTTACTGTCTATGGATACGTTTAATGGAGAAATAGTATGTTTGACGGGCAAACGGCCGTGAGTATTGGAGAGCTCAACATGTGCCCATTATGCCCGATTGCACGCCAATGGGGACAGACATATGGGACATGTCTGAAAACCCTAAATACCTCCCACCCACACTGATGGGGTCACGACTAATCGTTTCTATTTCGGTTATTGTTGAGCTAGTGCGATATAGCCACGTTATCAAGTTCATTATTACGCTACGAAAGACGTAGTGTTACTACACCGACGGAGTCTTACTGCACGAAAAACATCATGTTACTATACGATCGTAGGAGTATAAGTGCACTTTTACCGCTATTCCACCGCGAAAGATCGGGCAACCTATATGATTTAATCTCATCTCGATATTCAATCCACATCACACACCAACTTACACGCACCACGCCCCACCTCTTGGTCCTCTCCTCTCTCCTCCCTCTCTACCTCTCGGTCCTTTGGGTTTGTATTCTTGTTTAATTCCAATTTCAAGTGTTGAACTATATCTTAATTCTAGTTTTAAGTGGTTGTTTAGTTCGAGTTTTAAGCGGTTGTGGCTATGTTTAAATTGTTTATCTATTTTATCTTTATATTCTTTTGTGTGATCTCTGTTGAAACAAGTGTTGGCGGGCATACAAGTATGCCCGTGGATGACAAACATGGACGAGGATGTCTGCCTGTCATGGATGTTGAGTGCAATCATGTGCATAGATTTCCTGATGAGTATGAGTATGAGGGAGCTCCACCTGATCCCGTCGCACGCTATTACCATCCATATAGAAGAGCACTAGCGTAAAAGGAAGCGTTGAGTAGGGGTGCAATCGGAGCGGATACAGACGCATGTCGCTCATCCTGTATCTTATTATGTATTTTTTCAGAGTCAGACAAGAATAATGTCAGATACCCATTTCTCCATCCCATATTCGCTCTGTGAGCTTTCAGTCGGTCGGACAGACAAAAATTATTAGTTTCTTGAGCGAACATGGAGCGACTAATCGCGAGCCTTCGATCGGTCAGACAGTAGGGGTGCAATAAGAGCGAATACGGAGAGACTAATCGTTGAGATATCGAAGGAAAAACACTCAGTATCCAATGCCTGCTCAGATGCAGCAACCCACCTATCTGTAATCATGTTCCTAAGTGAAGTTACGACAGATTTTTCGTATACTACCTGACATATGGATACGTACGAATGGATATCGTTCATCCCGTATCATATTTTATTTTTTTCTTTGAATCGGAGTTGAACATGGATAGTATCGGATACCCATTTATATCTTCTGTATTCGCTCTGTAAGTCTTCGGTCGGTCGGTCGAACAGATATTATCTGCTCTGTTTGCACCCCTCGCGTTGAGAGAGTGAGCGAACGTCATAAAGCTACGGTTGCCGATCGAGGATTGAAAGACACCGGCCGGCAACAGTGAGCGCGTGAGCAGTGGAGGTGTTGGGCGCTCGCGTGCTGGCTGTTGGGTTTTCAACAAGCCTTAGATTGATTTTGTGGAGCCTATTCGGTCTACCCTCTATTCCTCTGCCTTTTCTGTGGTGCCACTCACAATTGCATCATGAGGCTAGAGGGTATAGACCTATTTATAGACTCCACTTTCAGGTGTTATAAAGTGACCCAGTTGTTTTCGGTACATTGTGAGACTCTTGAACTATGTCACTAACCACGATCAAACATGCTAGTTTTATAAGTCTAAAATATATTAGTCCCAAGCACACATGTGTGACTCATGCGCCATGATCAGATTGTTTACGAGATCAATTCCAATCTGATCATGTGGGTCAACAGCTTGTAGAGCTGATCCTGCAAAACAAACCCAGTTATTCCACATTGTGATGTATCCGGATTAAATATATGTATGCATATTAAATTCCATTAGATTCGATCTCAATAAATATGTACACCATATTCCAGCATAGTCGTTCTCAGCACCTTGAAAATTAATTTTTTGAGTTAAATTTTGCATCAAAATATTCTCTATCACATACATAAATAATATGAATAATTCCACATTGAGTTAAACAGACAATAACAACAATAAATAACATATTTGCTAATAATTCCAATGGCATGGCTGTAACATCTCAAAAATTTGGTCTGTTTTGAAGTTTTTAAAAGAAAAATAACCATTTGGATTTTTCTGCTAAAGTTAAAGCTTAATATGAATTTTCAGAGTTCAAAAATAATTTAATATGAATAATGTCAACATCAACTATTATTTTATTTGGGTTCTATGTGCTTGGATATATTTTCTAGAATTTTTCCGAGTGTATTTGCTATTTTCTAAGTGTTATTTGCCTTTTCTGCTATTTTCTAAAAAGGAAAAACTAATATAAATCTCAGATTACCTTCGGGCCTAATCTCTCCTCCCTTGGCCCATTCTCTTCTCCCTCCGGCCCAGCCCATGCGGCCTTTGCCTTACCGCACCAGCCCGCGCGCGCCTGCTCTTTTGTCTCTCTGTCCGTGGGTCCAACCTGCCACATGTGCATCGTCTCCTTCCTGGAGTTCTTGCTCCCGTGTCCGAGCACGACTTGTTTTGCGCCGCCGGCTCTCTATCAAATCCTCCTCTCCGTGCCTATATAAAGGACCCCAACCCCGTCAATTTGTTCATCTCGCGTTCCTCCACCGAAACCCTAAGGTGCTGCTTCCATTCCCTTCTCCATCGCGCCGAATTGAGCCAAAGAACAGAGCCGGCCACCGAAGCCTTCGCCGTCGAAGTTCGTCGCCGTCGGAGCACCTCTGCCTGAGCTTCCACCGCCGTTGGATTCGCATCGACGCAAGCTTCACGGTGCTCTCATCATCTCCTCCCGAAGACCGTCGCTTCGCCGTTTTCGTTTTCGTCATCGAACCGGTCGTCGCCTCTCTTTTCTGATCTACATCTCCGGTGAGCTCCTAGCCCTTTCAAGTGTGTCATCACATGCTCCTGGTTGATCTCATCCTTTCCCCACCTCTGATTTGGTTTCCTTGCCATCGAGCCGCCGCCGCCGTGGTTCTTCCCCGTCTCCGGACATCGTCGAATTGCTGTTGCTCCGGTCAACTTCCAGTCGTTCCGAGTTCATCTCTGTGATCCTTGCTTCTTCGCGGAACTGATGCTCATCTCCAACCTCTTCGGGCGCCACTCCATCACCGATGTCGCCGTGACCGTGAGCTCCTCTACCGCCAAAGTCGTCGCTGTCGCCACCTCATCGCCGGTATTGATGCGCCTCCGCCTCTCAGAGCATCACCAAGTCGCCAGGATCTCATTTTTGTCTTCGGCCGGACTTGAATCGCCTCCATTCGTCCTCACCTTCATCACCGTCACCGCCGGCCAAGAGCTCCAGTGCCCCTGCTTCTCCTTTGTTTTTCTCTCCCGGCTGATGTGGTAGCCATGTCACCCTTCCACCTTTCCACCACCTCAGATCTTGGCCCATGTGGCGTCCTCGTCATCGTCTGTGTCAGCAGGTCATGTGGCAGACTCAAAATCCCACCCGAACCAAACGCTATGAACCCAGTCCATGGTGCACCTAGTCAATGTCCGACGGGTCCCACCTGTCAGGCTGTTTTCGTTCCGTCCGAACATCCACTGCTGACGTCAGCTGACGTCATAACTCCTTTTTCCTTTAGGAAAATAATTCAGTAAATCACTAAATTCTGATTTTCAGTATTTCATGTGATTTCAATCTTCCAGAGCCCATATCTTTCGCATCCGAACTCCGATTGAGTCCATTCAAATCCCTAAATTTATCTAAATTCGAGATCTATTTATCTGAGATTTTTATTTAATTTTTGGAGTTTTTTTTTCTCTATGTTATTTATTTATTTGGTTTATTTGCTTGTTTTGCGAGTAGATGTCGATACTTCGGGAAGCTTTGAGCAAGGAGTAGCATACCAAGATCAAGATCAATCTCAGGATCTATTTCAAGGCAAGTCGTGGTCCTTTTATCATATTGAACCCATGATTTGAAAAGTATATTATTTTATACAATTGCATGCTATCTTTGTATAAACTGCTTTGGGTATAGTTATTGCCTATTGTCATTATGCCTCCATTGATTATTTGAATGCCATGAATCCTTTGTCACCTTAGCATGGGTAATTTTAGTTGGACATATTTATATTGCCAACATGGGTATCGTACATATGCTTAGTTCAGTTTAGTTACGATGGATTTGTCATCACATGTGTCTTAATAATTAATTTTGACTTAATGATTTATGGAATCGTGGTGGTGAGCCATTCTTGTTAAAATTTGCCATGACACGGTATATCATTGGTTTTGGTTAAACAAAATGGTTTTCGCTCGGGCGAGTGGTTGGTGGATAGTGGGGATGTGGATTGAACATGTTGTGGGTTTGTGGTAGTCTCGCCTGAGTAACTTGTTAAGGACTTAATCTTGTGCGCCATTGAACTGGGCCTTAACCGTACAACCACATGTCTGGTATGGGACGGACCTGGCTGACTAATTAGCAATGTCTTAATTTTGGTTTTGTCATGTGAAGTGTGAGTCGTGGAAAACGTATTCTCACGGTGGCGCAAGAGGGGGGCCCTGTCTGGTCGGAAAGACATTCAGTGTTGAAACATTAGCGGGCAGAACTAGGTTAGGAAGGAGCTTTGTAAAAGCTTTGTGATGATCACTTAGTCACACACCTCGGAAGTGTGTTAAACGGACATTATAAGTTGATCTATCTCTTGTGGGTCAAGCTGTACAACCTCTGCAGAGTGTAAAACTATTCGAATAGCCGTGTCCGCGGTTATGGACGTGCTCGGGGATTTCACACGGAAGTTAGAGTTTCTTTAAAAATGTGTCGGAGTGTGGATGGAAAGTTCACTTGATGAATATAATATTCGTTTGGTGAATAGGTCATTCACTTGGTGGTTTGGGTTGATTGGTGAATGGGGAATTCACTTATCGTTGGTTTGGTTGGGAGTGAATGGGAAAGTTCACTGGTCGTTTCGAAACAATTGTTTATTTACTTATTATTATTTTCAATTATGCATTTCAATCTACTTATTGTATTTGTCGTAAACGTTGTTTTATGCAAAAGAGCCATACAGCTAATTTTTGTTCAAGCCCTGCATGAATACTATTTGCATACATTTTCCCACGGCTTGTTGAGTACATTCAAAGTACTCATGGCTTTGCGCCCTGTGTTGCTTAATCTCCACAGAAGAACCAGGGAACTCCGAGTTCTACCAAGAAGACCATGAAGGTTTTGCGGATTAGGATGCGTTTCTCCACTCGATTGCCTGTTGGCATGTTGATTGGCCATTTGAAGAGTTTCGTTCTGCTGCAAGAGTTTATTTATTTCTTTAGCCCTACGTGGCAAGTTAAGTAAACGTTGACCGTAAGGTCCAGTTATTATTCTTATTTGTTACTTTGAGATCTTTTTAGTTAAATTGAATAAATGGATGGTATTTCATCACTGTTTTCCTGTGTGAGCTAGCTACTGATCTGGGACTAGTTCAGAATACACAGAGGGTTCCTGAGATGTATTTTCGGGTCCCGACAATGGCTAAGGTCGGGTCATGTAAATAACATAGCATACATAAGATATTCCAAAGCTCAAGAATAAGGAATACCATTCATTCTAGCTTTTCCTCAGGAGTTTTTGGGCATAATTCTCCACTGAATTTAGTTTCCTTCACAGTAGGTACATTAACATATTTGTTGTTTTCCATAGAAAATCGTTTTAAAACGCTTCGAATGTATGCCTTTTGGGACAACCCAAGAATCCCTTTATTCTGATCTTTATGTATTTCAACTCCTAAAATATAGGAAGCTTCTCCTATATTTTTCATATCAAATTTACAAGACAACCAAGCTTTTACTTCCATCAATGTGTTTTTATATTAGAAGCTATGAGAATATCATCAACATATAAAGACAGTAAGACAAAATAATTATCCATAACTTTATATATATATATGCAATGATCACCTTTCATCATTGAAAAAACCATATAATGATATAGCATTATAAAAAAGAATATACCATTGACGTGAAGCTTGTTTAAGACCATAAATTGATCTATTCAACTTGCAAACTTTATTTTCATTTCCTCTTTCTCCAAAACCATCCAATTGTTTCATATATATTTCCTCCTCTAAAAGACCATTAAGAAAAGCAATTTTAATATCCATTTGGTGGAGTTCAAGATCATAATAAGCCGTAAAGGCACTAATAATGCAAATTGAAGTAAATTTTGCAACAGGAGAAGAAGTTTCCATAAAGTCAGTACATTCCCTTTGTGTAAAGACTTTAGCAACAAGTCTAGTCTTATATTTTTTTTTCCACTAAACCTGATACATTCAATTTCCTTTTAAAAATCCATTTACAACCTATGGGTTTTCGGTTGTTTAGTAGATCAACAAGTTCCCAAACTTTATTCCTTTTCATCGAGCTTAATTCTTCCTGCATTACTTCCACCCATAGTTTTGATTTTGAGCAGCTTGTTGCTTCTTTATAAGTCGTTGGTTCTTCTTCTAAAACTAAAATTTTAGAGTGAACTTTCCCCAAGAACAAGTAATTATCATCTAGATATTAATTGGGGTATACAAAAATTCCTCCCACTTCTCCTAAGCATGTTAGTGTTGAGAGTTTGATTTGTATTTTCTCCAGGAGCTAAACCACTTTTAGTGTGAGAATTAATACCAGATATATCCATCTGTATTTCTGGTGGAGTTGCCAATAATTCCACCTCGCCCGCTTAGCACGTCGAGGTGTGTTTTGATCTAAAAATATTGCATCTCTACTTTCCACTAGTTTATCATTTTCCTAATCATAAAACATGTACCCTTTTGATTTCAAAGAATAACTAATAAAAATTCCTGGCATGCTTTTAGGTTGTAATTTTGTACGGTTTCGATTTGGTACTCTAATTTGTGCATTATAATCCCAAACAGCTAAGTGGCAAAGTGATGGTTTTCTTCTAGTACATAACTCATAAGGAGTGACTGTTACAACCTTAGATAGCGAATGATTTAATAAATAAACAACAATATGTAAAGTTTCACCCCAAAAATCCAAAAGAAGATCTAAATAACCCATCATAGACCTAACCATATCCATAAGTGTTCCATTCTTCCATTCAACAACACTATTTTGTTGCGGAGTGTAAGGTGTGGTAATAATTCCATACTCTGTACAAAAATCATTTAATATTCCTAAAGTGTATTCTCCTCCACGATCCGTTCTCAAAACTTTGATCTTTCTGTTCAATTCATTTTCTACTTCAGTTTTAAATATCTTGAATACATCAAATCCCCCCACTTATGTTTAAGAACATACACATAACCAAATCTAGAGTAATCATCAATGAATGTCATAAAATAAATCTTTTGACCTCTAGTGGGAGTAGACATCTCACCACAAATATCATAATGAATAATGGCAAGAGGCTCATTAGATCTTTCTGCCTTTGGAAAAAGCGCACGGGTCATCTTACCCATTATATATTCCTCACAAATACCAAAATACTCCCGCTTAAAATGCAGAATTTCATAATTAATAAGCCTCTTAGTTATGTTTTTCGATATGTGACGAAGTCATAAATGGCATAAATAAGATTATGAGCATGTGTTCCTATCATTAGTATTCCTCACTATGGAGTTATTTCCACCAACTAAGCAATCAATATTTTCATCATTTGGTGGTTCATCAAGAAAATAAAGACCTTCTTGACCAGTTCCAGTATGAATTAATTTCTCCTTGAGCAATATTTTAACTCTTTCTTTTCCAAATAATATATCATAACCAATAAATTCTAACTGAGCAACAGAGATTAAATTCCTTCTCATGCTAGGTGAATATAAAGTGTCATGTAATAATAATTTTCCTTCATTGTGGAGTTTTAGGATATATATAATTTCTAATTCCAAGTACATCAGCTTTGGCATTAATACCCAAAAAGACATCTATTTCCATTTGGAATTGTTCGTATAGAAGTAAAAGCTCCATTATCTATAGCAATATGAGATGTAGCATGAGAATCGATTACCCAACTATTTGCAAAAGTAGTAGTAAATAAAGATTCAGTGCATACGAAAACATTAGACATACCGTTAGGTGATGAATTGCCTTTACGCTCAACTGGTTGATTGTTTTGAGTTAAAGTGAATGCCAACCGTTTCGTTATTCTCGCCATTAAACGAAGGGTGCCCCAAAATGGATTTCATCGGAGAGAGTTTAGACTACAAATTCACTTAAAAGTTCGGGGGCTAGTTGATGAGGATTAAATTCCTAAATATTGGTTTTACATTTAATTAAAAGCCACACGGCTTATGTGGTCATGAACCTCGTGGCTAACGACCCCTGTGGTCATTAGAACTCTAGAAGTTGCTCTGTGAGTAACCTGGTCGGAGGGGGTTTTGTACCCATTACTCGACCAAACGACTGCTCGTAGAATCTTTGAATTGGTACTTGGACCCAATTCCATGTATAACCTTTCCGTGTGATGAATAGGACGTGTGTCTAATTGGCCCCAAACCACATGGCGTTTATAGCCCTAAGTCACTGACAATAACTATATGACAATTATTTCGCCTCTTGCTAACACCAACCTGTGATTAGTTAGTGTTTCACTAACTGTAATTGATCCTCCGACCAGGCGCGACGGTTCCAAAAGGTGTCTTCTTCAGGAGTAACTGCCACCTCTTCGTCATTTATTTAAACATGGATGATGAACAACAAAGGGGGATCAAAAGGCAATTGTACTCGACCCGAAGACAATTGAAGCAATCTGAAGCATAGCACAATATACTTAGTGTAATTAGGGCTAGTCTGTCACCTTGAGAAAGACACCATGTAATAGCCAGTTCATTGCAATAAAGACCAACCCAATTCTCCCCCAAGAATTCTTAGCCATTTTCTCTTTTTATTTTGTAAGATCGGTGACTCGATCGTTGACACTTGTACTCAGCAGCTATAGAATCAGTCATTGATTCCAACAAAAAAATGTGATACCTTTTATTATCCCTTGTCCAATTTTTATATTCTTCTGCATAATTTTCTTTTTTCTCAATAGTGGCATTTTTTATGGCTCTTCTGGTTCGTTTTGTCTATTACATAATCAATGTTTCTAGTAGAAAGCAAAAACGTGAATTTTCTTTTCCAAATTGTGAAATTTGAGTAATCCAATTTACAAGATCTAAGCAGTTCAAAAAAAATGTTGTTGGTTGTCATTGTGAGATACCTGAATCTGTAGTGCTTCAGATCGGAGAAAACAAAAAAAATAATTCCATTGTCTTCTTTCCGTGTCGCGTATAGCAACGCCCGAAGTCTTCTTTTTGCGTCATGTACAGCAATGCCTGAAGTCTTCTTTCTGCGTCACGTACAGCAACGCAACGCAAGCGGCTGGGCGAAAAACAGGCCTCCTGTGTTGAACGCACACCGACCGAGGATGAAGAAATGACGCGGACGCACGCCTTGTGACGTCACTGAGGACGAAGAAACAACACGGGCGCATGCCTTGCGACATCATCGAGGACGAAGAAGCGACGCGGAAGCACGCAACGGATTTGCTTTTCCTTCACAGCGTGTTGATCGACTTCATGGTGTGCGGGACGCATGGCTGTGCTGGAAGAAAAATTGACCGAGGACGGGACGTGTTGTGTTCGAGGATGAAGAGACGCAGCGCTGTGACTTGACGGACGAATGGCGATGTCGTCGTGCATGACTTCCTTTATCAATTCTAGTGCTTCAGATCAGAAAAAGGCTTGGCTTCGGTTTTGATGCTTCAGATCAGAAAAAAGGGTTGCTTCGAACGCAGATGTAAGACGTACGCTGTGTGTGCCACCTCCGAACTTGGCTCTGATACTAATGTTGGGTTTTCAATAAACCCTAGATTGATTTTTTGGAGGCTTGCGGTCTACCTTCTATTCCTCCGTCTTTTTCGTGGTGCCGTGTGAGGTTCCCGGGATATTTAACTAGTAATACTTAACCTCCACATGGTTCTAGTATCACTAATTAAATATGCTAAGCCTCGATGAACATGTTCTTTCCAGAATTATAGCACACATACATCTATACAAAATCATGCATCATTTCCACACAACTTACAATATTGAGTCTAGCAAAAGACATACAATATATAGAGTTATTACAAAAGAGTCGACCGGCCAATGACATCAAAGTAACATATAACAGCGGAATTAAAAGCGCCATAAAATGGCTATAAACAAAACCAACCGGTTAGCCATAACCCACAAGGTAACCGACCGGGCCGCCAAGCTAGTCGCACTTGCCGCAGCAAAACTCACAGAAGTTGATCCCTTGGGGATCCACTTCCTCCTCTGCAACAACAAAGCAATACAGTTTAGTACAATAATGTACTCACAAGACTTACGAGTAACAAGCCTATACATAGCTACATGTGAGCTGAATCAAAGGGAATGGTTATATGGTTAATTGGACGCATAAAACAATTTTTATTTGCAATAATGTAATAGATTGAAGGCAATTTATCAAATCTATTTTTAATCATTGAAATAACAGCGAGGTAACCATAAATAACAACCTAGAGGTGACTAACCCAATAGCTACCACAACATAGCACGAATCCCCGATTCGTACCACCCATCAAGTTTTAGTTAAAAGGTTATAGTCTAATTCTCACGGGGCGTATCCGAGCGTGTCCATAACCTAGGACGAGGCTATTCAAATATATTTAACCTTGCAGGGGTGTACCAATGTACCCATACTTGAGACTGCCTTTTTGCCAAGCTATTAAGCACACTTTCTTTGGTATGTTGGCACGGCTAAGTTCTACGAGACACTTTCCAATGGATTGAGCTAATCAAGAGCCGCACGTATGGGGGTTATCACCTAGCGGACCACCATCACGGCTCCCACTAAGGACCCATACGTAGAGTAGGATGCACCGGCCCAGCTCAAGCCGTTGCGGGTGCTCCCCTCTTTTCCTTGTCCCATGTTGCATATAATCAAATATGCAACCCACCAAGCGACTCATTAATTAACACCCCCAAAGTACTATTTCAAGAGAGGTCTCATTTCCCTCTAGTGTGCTTAGCACGCAAAATACTCAGTACGGTGGCGCAAGTAATTCGGTCCTTGTTGACTCGGGCACCATTCCAGTCACACCCAAAAGCACACCATCTTACCATTGTGCCCAAGTCTAAAATGTTTTATTTTCAGTTTTAGTTTTTGCAATTAAACATAACACAAGATGTTGATCATAAAGCCATAATAAGTTTTGTGTGATCAAGGTTATCGACTAAGTCGACAATCGTCCAATTCTACCGGTAGCTAAGCATGACTAAGCAAAATTACTCGTAAACTACTAAGTGACAAGGGCTCATCCAATGAACCCAAAATCACAGCAAGATAATCCTAGGCTCAGTCGTAGAGGATCAACATTTATGTACAGATTATGCATCTAATGGGTTAACTAATCGACAATAGTTTAACACAAGATAGCAATGCATACATAGAATTTGCAAACAACATATTAAACTTTGAAAATAATAGGAGCAATATGATCAAATGATGTACATCTGCTTGCCTTGCTGGTAGCTCTCTTGCTGCAGAGGTTCACTCTCGGGCTTAACAAATTCTTCGGAATCTAACGCAAAAATGCGAAAATCCAATAAGAACGAAGAACACCGAAAGAGACTCAAAAACCAAATTCATCCAAAACCCATGAATTTACACAGCAGCAAGGTCATGATTTTAAATGAATTTAGCAACAAGAATCATTCAATTTGGACTAAGTATGCAAAAGTTATGGCCTAAATATTTTCTTTCAGCTGGAAAATTTGAATTAAATTAATTGGGGATACTGTTCACGGCACAATTTTCTAGAAAGTTCTAGAACCTGAAATTTTTATGGTAGGTAGAACATGGCATTCTAAGAACAGTAAAACTGGATTTACTTCATTTCGAGTTAAATTGAATTACTTATGATTTTTCTAAGTTGTGAAATTAGTGTATGACATCTTCCAGGAATAAGGGTATACCTAAGACCTAATCCATGCTAAAGCACAATCACAGAGGAACCTAGCACATTTTTGTTTGCTCAGCTTGGATTTGCAGAGAATAACTTAGGCATTTTACAAATTTAAAGGAAATTCTAGAGCAATATTTAATGCTAGCAAGTTAATGCAATAAACAACATTTTCTGGTACAGAGCAGTGCCTAAATATATTTTTAGATTAAAGTTTAGTTAAACAGAAATTTACTACAATTGGAATCATCTAAAATGAATCTAAAATGAATTAGTTATGAATTTTTGAAGTTTAAAACTATTTTCAGTTGACAAATAACAGCTTACCGGAATTAAACAAACTCAACTTAAAAGAAACAACGTGGACAAACGTGGGACGTTGATCTAGAATCGCATGGCCCACGTGCTTTGAAACGCAACTGCGCGCGCAACTCAACATGGCCCACCGTTGGATCAGATCCAACGGTCCACAAGAGGTGGAACATTCGGACATCCCGAATGCATCACCAGATCTGGGCCATGGATCTGAAGAGGAACGACTCTGATCAAATGTCACCTTCGGAGGTCCGAAAGTTTACGAGATCTGAGCCGCAGATCTAGAAATGACCGGCAAAGGGGATTTGAACGTTTAGAACTCTAAACGCGTCGAGGAGGTCTAGCCCGTTAGATCTAGATCCGACGGTCCAGGTTACACGGGGGGTCCTAAAGGTTAGATCAACAAGGGGAGGTCCTAGACGGTCAAGATCTCCAGGGGAGGTCCTGAACGGCTAAGATTTCATCGAGGTAGGTTCTGGGCGATACGATCTAATCGAGAAGAGGTCCTGGACGGCCAGGATCTCACGGGGAGGTCCTACAAGCTTAAGATCTGAAAGAGGGAGGTCCTGAGGTCTTCTGTACAAAAAACCAAGGGGTGGTCTTTTGCAAAGAGTACCCCATGGGTGGTCCCGAGGGTGGTTTTTGCAAAATGACTACGGGAGGTCTTTTTGCGGAAAATCAGAGGGTGATCCCAACGGTCCAGATTAAACCTAAAGAGGTCTTTAACAGCTAAGATCTAATCTACGAGGTCCTGAAGTTTGTCAAGGAGGTGGCCTAGTGTACGACAACAGGAGATCGTGGTCCACATGTAATCGACATGAGAATCATTTTCGAAATCTATTAAATGTCAATCAACACGCTACAGTGATTGTCCGAGTAAGGCACGACAAAAACCCGAGTTTGAGTTTGAGCTCACCGCCGCCGACTCCGGCCACGGCGGTGGGAACCAAGGACATGGACAGGTCCTAAATAGCGAGGTGAACCTAGAGGTACCAAAAACCAAAGCTAGAACTGTAGGGAAACGGTAGGCTACACTAGCGCAAATTAAAAAAAAAATTCTACCCGTAAACCAAGATCACTGCAGTTATAGATCACGGTCTTACCACTAGACGCGCAGGTGCGGAAGTTGATGCGTGCGTCGAGGCGATGTAGTCGTACCAAGTTGATGCAAGATGTCGGCGGAGTAGTCGTACTACTTCCTCGCCCTCGCCGTGGCGCCCCACGTCACGCTCCTTTCTTGCGGTTCGTCCCAATGCCACAGATGCGCGCCTTCAAAGGTATCCACACGCACGGAGGAAGCGACGCGGCGGACTACTAGATCCGCGCGAGCGACTAGGGCGTGGGAGGGTGGCGCCGGGGTTTGGGGATGTCACGAAAAACTCAACCTCAACCAATAGCGCCCCTGCCCTCCTTTATAGATGTCCTTATAATGGGCTTCTACGAATAGAGGCCCATTAGGACTCAATGCCCGATCTAATTCGGATCCAATCCGAATTAGGCTTCACTTCTAAGTGTGTGACCCTATGGTTCACATATGTTTAGACATGACGCGAGTACATATACTTGGTCAATAGTTGGTAGCGCCTCTAGCAAGATGTGCCAACTCCTAAACATACGTAAAGATCATATCGGACGAACCATCACAACGTTATGTACATGCCAATCCCTTTGCCTCACGATATTCTGGTCGAGCTCCAAGTGACCACTCTTTCTCGATCCCGTGATCCGAATCCCTTACTAGGTTAACTCTTAACCTTAAGTAGCATGGCCATGCATTTCGGATCCGATCACTCGAGGCCCAGAGATATCTCTCTAGGTAGAGAGGGCAAATCCCATCTCGACCGACCATGCCTCGCAAAGATGCTTCATGACAAACCCGAAGCTACCTTTATAACTACCCGATTCTGAGTAGCGTTTGATAGCCTCTAAGTAGGTCGATTCACATCTCAAGTACATGCGACAATCTCGTGTCTAAGGACAAGGCGTACACATTGTGTAGAGAGAACCATAAGAATAATTACTATGTCTCATATTGGGTCGGTCCAACCCCATGTTCTAAACATGTGTCCACATTATTGGTTTGACATCTCCATGTCTATGACTCGTGAAACATGGTCATCAACCGATACATGTGCTAATCCATCATTCACGTGTGTCCTCACATGAACTCCGACTAGGGACAACTTTAGAATAACCATACAAGTAAAGAGTTTCACAAACAAGTCACATACTTGTTAATCAACACAAAGGCAATATTCAAGGAACATTTATTAAATCATGGATACAATGAAATATCATCATCAATATGATTGCCTCTAGGCATATCTCCAACAGCTCCCACTTGCACTAGAGTCAATCTAGAAGATATCTAATACCCATAGCTCTTGTGTGCGCCTCATGCTTAGGTCAGGGAGAGGCTTCACAAAGGATCTGAAATATTCAAATCTGTGTATTTTGCATATCTTTAAATCTCCTCGATTAAGGATCTCTCGAATGAGATGAAACCGCCAAAGATGTGTTTGTTCTTTTGGTGATTCCTCGGCTCCTTGGCTTGCGCAATGGCCCCACTGTTATCACGAAGAAAGATCCGCAGGATCGCACGCACTAGGAACCACACCTAGTTCGGTTATGAACTTCCTTATCCAAACACCTTCCTTTGTCGCTTGAAGCCGCAATATACTCGGCCTCGTAGTAGAGTCAAAGAAGCCTCTCGCTTGGAACTCTTCCAACTTACCGCACCACCGCTCAAAAGGAACACAAAACCCGATTGCGATTTGTAATCATCTTTGTCGGTTTGAAAGCTTGCATCGGTGTAACCATTTACAACGAGCTCTTCCTCACCTCCGTAGACTAGGAACACATCCTTAGTTCTTCTCAAATACTTGAGGATGTTTTTAATCGCTGTCGATGACTCTCACCGATCACCGTATCTGCTCAGTAACACTTAGAGCATAGGAAACATCTGGCGAGTACACATCATAGCATACATGATAGATCCAATGGCGAAGCATATGGAATCTTACTCATGTGATCTCGCCATCGCTTGTCGAAGGACACCGAGTCTTGCCAAGATTTATGCCATGAGACATGGGCAAGAACCCTTTCTTTGCCTCCTCCATGTTGAACTGTTTCAACACTTTGTCAATGTAAGTACTCGCTTAATCCTATTAGCCTTTTGATCTATCTCTATAGATCTTAATACCCAAAATATATGCCGCTCCCTAAATCCTTCTTTGAGAAACTATTTTTCAAAGAGGTCTTAACGGACTCGAGCATAGGAATATCATTTCCAATCAGTAATATGTCATCTACATATAAAATTAGAAATACGAGTGAGCTCCCACTTGTCTTCTTGTAAACACAAGATTCTTCTTCGTTTTGATGAAGTCAAACCCTTTGACCACTTCATCAAAACGAATGTTCCAACTCCGAGATGCTTGCTTCAATCCATAAATGGATTTTTGAAGTTTGCATACTTTTCTAGGATTGTTTGATCGACAAAACCCTCGGGCAGTATCATATACACGCCCTCGGTTAAATTTCCATTAAGGAAAGTCGTTTTGACATCCATCCGCCATATCTCATAGTCGAAATATGCGACAATAGCTAGAATGATCCGTATTGATTTAAGCATCGCTACAGTGAGAAAGGCTCATCGTAGTCAACTCCTTGAACTTGTCGAAAACCTTTTGCATAAGTCGAGCTTTATGGATATGAACATTTCCATCCATATCAATCTTCCTTTTATAGATCCATTTGCACTCTATGGTTTTAACACCATCAAAGGTCAACCAAATTCCAAACTTGATTGTCTCCCATGGATGCTATCTCGATCTCATGGCACTATGCCATTTCTCGTAGTCTGGTCCATCATTGCTTCCGCATAGGTCGTAGGCTCATCATTGTCTAACAATAATATATCTCGCGCATTGCGAGCCTTCCGACCTTCCGTGGTGGTGGTGCTTCCTTTGCCATGGGTTCCTCAACTTGTTCTCACACATGGGCATCATTCGTCAAGTCTTCCCGATTGGTTCATCTTGAACCTCTTCAAGTCGCACCGTTCTTCCACTTGTCTCCTCGTTGAGAAACTCTTTCTCTAGAAAACACCACTTCGAGCGACAAACACTTTGCCCTCTAGTCGGTTGTAGAAGTAATATCCAAAGGTTTCCTTCGGATATCCTACGAAAATGCATTTATCCGACTTGGGTGTGAGCTTGTCCGATCAGTAGTCGCTGACAAACGCCTCACATCCCCAAATCTTTAGAAAAGATAAACGTGACTCTTTCCACCCATATCTCATATGGTGTCTTAACTACGATTTAGACGGTACCTATTAAGTGTGAAAGCATGCCTTTCTAGAGCGTAACCCCAAAAGGATAATGGTAAATCTGATCGCTCATCATCGATCGAACCATGTCCAACAAGGTCCGACACGCTCGGATACCCCGTTTCTTTGAGGCGTTCGGGCGGTGTTAGTGTGGAACAATTCCGCAACTCTTCGATGATTGCTAAATTCATGACTCAAATACTCGCCACCACGATCAGATCGCATAGCCTTAATTTTCTTGGCACGTTGATTTTCAACCTCATTCGGAACTCTTTGAACTTTTCAAAAGTTTCGACTTATGCTTCATTAAGTAGACATAACCATATCTACTAAAACCATAAGCTCCTTTCTTGCGGTTCGTCCCAACGCCACGGATGCAGGCGCCTTCAAAGGTATCCACACGTGCGGGAGGAGCGACGCGCGCGGACTACTAGATCCGCGCGGCGACTAGGCGTGGGAGGGTGGCGGCCGGGGTTTGGGGATGTCACGAAAAACTCAACCCTCAACCAGCGCGCGCCTCCTTTTATAGACGCCCTTATAATGGGCTTCTACGAATAGAGGCCCATTAGGACTCAATGCCCATCTAGTTCGGATCCAATCCGACTAGGCTTCACTTTTAAGTGTGTGACCCTATGGTTCACATATGTTTAGACATGACGCAGTACATATACTTGGTCAATAGTTGGTAGCGCCTCTAGCAAGACGTGCCAACTCCTAAACATACGTAAAGATCATATCGGACGAACCATCACAACGTTATGTACATGCCAATCCCTTTGCCTCACGATATTCGGTCGAGCTCCAAGTGACCACTCTTTCTCGATCCTGTGATTCGAATCCCTTACTAGGTTAACTCTTAACCTTAAGTAGCATGGCCATGCATTTCGGATCCGATCACTCGAGGCCCGAGATATCTCTCTCGAGAGGGGCAAATCCCATCTCGACCGACCATGCCTCGCAACATGCTTCATGACAAACCCAAAGCTACCTTTATAACTACCCGATTCACGGAGTAGCGTTTGATAGCTCTAAGTAGGTCGATTCACATCTCAAGTACATGCGACAATCTCGTGTCTAAGGACAAGGCGTACATTGTGTAGAGAGAACCATAAGAATAATTACTATGTCTCATATTGGGTCGGTCCAACCCCATGTTCTAAACATGTGTCCACATTATTGGTTTGACATCTCCATGTCTATGACCTGTGAAACATGGTCATCAACCGATACATGTGCTAATCCATCATTCACGTGTGTCCTCACATGAACTCCGACTAGGGACAACTTTAGAATAACCATACAAGTAAAGAGTTTCACAAACAAGTCACATACTTGTTAATCAACACAAAGACAATATTCAAGGAACATTTATTAAATCATGGATACAATGAAATATCATCATCAATATGATTGCCTCTAGGGCATATCTCCAACAAGAACACCTCCTACTGGCGGCTAGCCGGAGACGACCGCCGGAGGCAAACACGGCAAAACGCAAAACTAAAGTGGTCCAACAGGGCAGGAGCTCAAACACTAAGGTACTAAAAACAAAAGGTTACCTGAGGACGGAGGGGGTCTAGAGGTGGTCGGAGAAGCTTCGACGAAGAAGGAGCTGGCCGGCGCTGAGGAACAAGGAGTAAATCCGGCCAACAAAGGGCAAGTCTCCAAATTTGACACCTTTGTGAAGTCAAACAAAATAAGTTAGGGGAAGCGCTCAAGGTGGTCCGAAGAATAAGTTGGCACGCCAAGAGTTGCAATTGAACCACTGGAGCCCTGAGGTCCCCGAGGAGCTCCAATGTCCAACAATGGCAGCTAAGACTTTCGGGTGTTTTGAGCACAAGAACACAGAGAGGGAGCTAGGTTGCAAGGTGGTGTCTAAAAGAAACTAAGGAGGAGCTCAAAGGCCTTTTATAGCTGAGGGAGCAAGAGAAGCAAGAGCCGAGTTACATGGGTGCACCGAGTTAGGGCACTGCCATGGGTCAGCTTAAGTGACACGAGCAGTTGGAGACCATGACTTTTGAGGAAAAGCTCTGACCCGCATTTAAGGTTCGGTAGTAAATAGCCGTTGACAAGGACAAGAAACGACAAGACACTGCTCCACACTGCCATGGCTCTGGCACACCCGCACGCAGCACGAAAACGATGATGACCAGGCACAGGGAGGTCCCACCTGTCAGTGAGGGATCCAAAGTGGACTGGTCAAAGGATACAACGTTTGGGTTAAGTGTTGAGATCGAATTGGGGAGGTCTGGACAGTTGGATTTGAAATGAAAGGTCTTGATTTTAAGTAAGGGTCTAAGGTCTTAACGCTCAAGGTGATCTCGAGGCACAGATCCAAAACATGGATGACCCACGATCACCAAGGTGCTAACAGAGGCGGTCGCCTGAGGTGGTCTGGAGGGTTGTCTTTGCAAAAGATCAATGGGGTGGTCTTTGCAAAAACACCAAGGGTGATCCGAGGAGGTCTTTGGGAGGTCTTTTGAGATCTTCGCACTCGACCCAAGGTGGTCTTTGCAAAGACGCCACGGGTGGTCCAAACGTTCATGGCAAAGCGGACCACCCGATGGGGATCCAACGGCTGAGATCCAACATGCTCTTGAAAGGGGCTCGGGATGGCGCTAAGATGGTTGGGTTCAACCAGAAAAGAGGGTTTTGAGCTCGGGTTAGACCTAAACCCAACCCAAGAGTTGACTAGGGTTTGATTTTAAAGCTGAAACCTTGAGAGATATTTAGAGGTAGCAAATTAACTCTAAAATTTCTGAAATTTTTACAAGAGCTTGCTGACTTTAAGATGGACCTTGTGTAAAATTTTCAGAGGTTTTTATGCTGAGCATTTTTCTCCGAAAATTTCTCAAGATCATGAGTTAGGGTTTAACCAAAGGTCCAACTGGTTTGACTGCCTCATAAAATATCCAAATAATTTTCTAAACATTGTGAAATTTTTCAAAGGTGTCACACAACATCCCTAGAACCCAGAAAAATTATTTCGAGTGGATGATCGTCAGATTGGACAAGGGTTGAAAAAGAAGGGTTATGACTTTAGTCAATTTGGAGGTTTGGGTTTTCATTCCCAACAATTCCTTTACAAGAATTACAGGAAGACTTAAAAACTTCAAGATGCCAGAAAAGTTTTAATTTATACTCATTTTCTTACATTTGAAACACAAGTCCAGAATTAAGATGTTACATGCCGCTCACAATTGTATCATGAGGCTAGAGGGTAGGGACCTATTTATAGACTCTACTTCTAGGTGTTACAAAGTGACCCACTTGTTTCTGGTACACCGTGAGACTCCTAAACTATATCATCAACCATGATCAGACAAGTCAGTTTTATGAATCTAAAATATATTTGTCTCAAGTACACATGTGTGAGTCATGCGTTATGATTAAATTATTTATGGATCAATTCCAATCTGATCATATGGGTCAACAACCTACAGAGCCGAAACTACAAAATAAACCCAGCTATTCCACTCTGTGTTGTATCTGGATTAAATATATGCATGCATATTAAATTCTAATATAATCGATCTTAATAAATATGCCTACCATATTCTAGCACAATCATTCTCAGCACATTGAGTATTAATTCTTCGAGTTAAATTCCGCATAAAAATATTTCCTATCATATACATCAATAATATGAATAATTTGTCCTTAAGTTAAACAGACACTGACTACAGTAAATATTGAAAGTCACGTACAAATCCAACCCCGGCAAGCACGCGTGGCGCGCGGTCGTGCAACCTGTACGCGCACGCAAGGGCAACCGTGCCGCTGCTCGAACGATTTTTTTGAAATAATATATTTTTTAAAAATATTTACAAAACTAGGTTACCATCTCAAAAAATTGCAAAAATAGGCTCCTATCGCGATTCATCGGCGACGAGTTCTATCGCCAGTTGAACCGCGACAGAACCCGCATGAGGGGAGTTCGATCGCCATTCAGCGGCGATAGGAATCTATGAATTTTTAAATATAGCAAATAAACTCAAAAAATTACAAATTTTTTTGTGGAGCATCCTGACAGAGTGTTCTTGCTTCTGTAATTTTTTCATAATTTTATACATTATGAATTGGTATCTAAAATTAATTTCAGTATACTATTTGTATAATTTTTAAATATACCAGATGAGGTCCACAAATTATGATTTTTTTTGAACTCTCCTTACATAGTCTAATTGTTTCTGTAATTTTTTCAGAATTTTATATGCTTTGCAATTGTCTCTAAAAATAAGGGTATACAATCAAGTATACTGTATCGGAAACCTCAATTCAGAATTTTAGAGACAATTTCAAAGCCTATAAAATTCTGAAAAAATTACATAAACAATTACACTGTGTAAAGAGCGTTAAAAAAATTCATAATTTTTGGAGCTCATCTGTTATATTTAAAAATTCTACAAATAGTATACTTAAATGAATTTTAGAGACAAATTTATAATGTATGAAATTATGAAACAATTACAGAAGCAAGAACAGTCTATCAGGATGCTCCACAAAAAATTTTGTAATTTTTTGACTTTATTTGCTATATTTAAAAATTCATAGATTCTGTCGCATGATTGAATCGGCGGCGAACTCGCCTATGCGGGGTTCTGTGCCGCATTCAGCTGGCGATAGGAACTGTTGCCAGATGAACTGGCGACAGGAGCCTATTTTTGCAATTTTTTGAGATGGTAACCTAGTTTTGTAAATATTTTTTAAAAATATATTATTTCAAAAAAAAATTCCTGCTCGAACCGGGAGTAGGAGTGGTACGTTATCTACTCGACCATGTGCGGTGGTGTGCGTGTGGTGATCTGGCCCGTGTTAATGGCATTGTACTTTCTGGAGAGTTAGTGGCAAAAACGTTCATTTCCTTCCTCCGTAAGCTACGAGCTGCTTGTAGATTACTGGCTCCATCCAATGGACCATTGTTCTTGTGGAAGGTAGATCCAATGGTCCATTTTTCTTGTGGAAGGTAGATCCAATGGTCCATTAATCCGGCTTCGGCTGCTGCTCATGAAGCGAGCTCTCTAGGCCCGCCTAAGGCGTACTCATTGCGATAAATACGCCAAAGGCTCGTAATTAAGTTCTTAGAAATAAATACTCCATCCTTTTTGTTATATTTGTCATTGATATCGGGAGTATCCGATTCAATATATTTGTCTATTGAGAAAAACTAGAGTGTCTTTATTGCATTTTTTTTCTATCTTTGTTCTTACTTAAATGCTTTGTAAGTGGTTAAGTGGGTGTGGATTGTCATTTAATAGGAGTACATATTATCAATTTTTATTAAGTATTTATTGAATTCAATGTTTTCTTGATCGGTGCGTGTGGTGTGCTAATGGACAACTATAGCGAAACCGAGGGAACAGGACTGACAAATCAAACGGTATAATTTTTTTGTGACAAATCTAAATATATCTATGTATATTTGTGGTCAAATTTTTAAAAGATTAACTAGGCACATTCCAAAATAACAATTAAAAGAGAGAGCTGATTTTACTTTTATTTATATGCTAGGCCTCGGCCCCTCAGTAATGGGCTGAGTTTGGCCTGGTAATATATATTGGTAGAAGGCCCGAAATTTGTTTTTGGGCTGCACGCATTATCTCTAAACTCTCTCGTGAGACACAGAAACGATATCACGAGCACGCAGTGAGATCACGAAGAGTAGACATCACTGTACGTAAGGGAAACGATGGAACATAGCATAGCTAGCCAATAAAAGCAATGAAACACATTCGAGATAGTTGTTTAGCTAGTGTCATTTAGGTTTAATTAAGCTAACCTCGAGGTAAACCTTAGTTAGGACTTAGGACCAAGTAATCTAACTACTCTCTTGGGGCTTAGCTTCCGAACTTTCAGCCCGGCCGGTAGCTTAGCTGGTTACGACTTACGAGCGTGGTGATTGGCTGAGTGCTAATAAGTTGACGAGCCAAATCGTACGTGTCGATTTCTACGATTTGCAAGTTGGAAACTTTATTGTGGTTTGGGCACCACACTTGAATTTAGCATATCTCAATGTCTTTCAATGTAAAGACAGCGGTTTCCCCGCAAGGAAAGAAAAGAAAAAGGAAAGAAAGACAGCGGCTTCAGCGATTGGGTACACTTACACTAGTTGGGGCTAAATTAAGAACAGTGACATTTGTTTGTACTGCTTTTCTTCCTCTGAATATTTAGGGTAGCTTCTAGAGGGTTTTTCCCCTATTTGACATGGTTGACGTCGATATTTGCAAATCTAGTGGCTCAGGCGGCATAATGCTATTTTTGGCACCACAGATGTCCCAGCGAGCGACACTTGTCCTACACCGGTCGTCCAATGTACGGTAGCCACTGTATCCGTGCCCCCTTCTCGGATGGCCTTGCACGCTCCACGTGGCTGCCTGCCGTGTGTCCCGCGCCCGGTCGCCCCTCGTCCGTGTCACCCTGGCCCGGACAGCTCCGCGCCCACTATGCGGCCGTTGCCTCGCATCCCGGGCCCAGCCCCCAGCTCCTCCGTGCACCGGCCCGGACTTGCGCGCGCACTACACGTCGGTTGCCACGTGTCCAGGGCCTAGATGCCAGCTCCTCCGTTCGCCCCTGGCCTGGATGCGCGCTGCACCGTTGATTGGTGCCCCCTAGCCCTAACCCCTCTGCTTTTTGGCGCTTTCGTTGTCCCCTGGGCCGGATTTTAGTACCTTTTTACTTGCGACAATGCACCACCCTACGACTAGGGCACCAGCACGTGGGTGCATTTGACCGAAAGCACCGCTCTCATCCTTTTCCCCGTCCCATCCATCACCTCGCTGCCTCTTTCCGCATGCATGCCTAATCACACTGCCCCATCTGCGCAAAACGCCTTCCCGTGGCTATAAAAACCCACGCCGCACTCGCTCTCGCTCTCATTCCGTAATTCATTCTCGTTCTCACGCTCATCGCTGAGAACAAAGAGAATTGAATTGAAAATTTGTTTAGATTACGCTATGAAGTAAATAGTGTTTAGAGCATTGGTTCGGATTAGGACCGTATAAGTACTATGAAGTTGACATCTAGGTAAAATTATTTCCTATGCTTGAGTTGTAATTATTTCAGTCGCAGTTAATTAGCATTAATTTATTAGTCGTGGTTATTTAGTGATAATTTACTCGTAGTTTATAAGTGGTAATTAAACTACTAGCAATTAAGCAGTCGTAATTAAATACTTGTAGTTAATTAGTCATAATTATTTAGTACAAATGAAGTATTAATTAATTAATTAGTCATAATTAATATATTGTAATTAAATTTTGTGTAGTTTATTCCTAGTAATTACATTATTGCAAATTAAGTGGTCAAATTTACGTGGCCATAATTAATTTGTTGGTAAGTAATGACTCGTAGTTAATTAGTGGTAATTAAATAAATGTAATTAATTATGAATAATTAATGACGCGTATAATGAGTCTTAAGTAATTAATCATAATCAATTCGATGGGAATTACTTGGTTGTAATCAATTACTCGTAAGAAATATTTATTGATAAGTAGATAAATTGTCGCTAATTAATTAATTATTTGTATTCGATTACTCGCATTTAATTGCTTACTTGTATGTAATGTGTCGTAGTTATTCTAATCCTATTTAATTAGTTGTAACTAAAGAAGTAATCCCACGTAAATAGTCAGTACAGAAAATTAATTGTGCTAATTACCTACCATGTTTGTTATATTGTGTACCGTAAATTGGGTTGTTATTGCTTTAGGTAATTTCAAACATGCAAAACTTGGTAGTGTTTTATGGCGACGGTCTCATACGGGTTGACCCCGATGGGTTGGTCCTGTCGAAAACCAATACAAGGTGGTCCGGGTGGAGGGACCGATGCGATGAATATTCACGAGTTTAGGAGTTACATCTGGAGGGAATTCAACACGGAGCCAACGACAAAGAAACTTGTCATCGAGACGATCACCTACACGAGTAGGGGGGCGGGGTGTATGGAAGCTAGTCAAGGTGAATGAAAGTGTAGCATGGGGCCAATACATGCAGATTGCTTCCTAGCCAGAGGCAGCGATATACGAAAAACCGATGGTATACATGAATTTCGTACACAGGCCACCGGGAAATGTGATGATGTTGATGCCTCGGGAAGCGGGCAACCGCATGCGGAGCTTGAAGACGGTAGCATGGAATGTGCTGCTTTGTAGGAAGTCCACGAGAGAAGAGTTGTGCATAATTTTGTGCAAAATGAGGGGGTCGGGACTGTGATGGTCGGCCCGCATTGACTGCCACAAGCATCTACTGGATCAGCCTATCGGGTTGGAGTCCAACGAGGACGCCGACGCAGGTTCAGATGGTAATGAGGAGGACGCACCCCAGGGTGCTGGTCCTACCAGCGGAATTGTGTCTTCGGAGGTGCCGTACGTGGCATCCAGACTTGATGATATCGTAGTGCGATCACTTGTACTGCAGCAAGAAGGCTCCCAGTGGGGGTTTGATGCTGACACACTCTTAGTTGGGCAGCACTTCCCTAGCAAGGCGGTCGTGCAATAAGCTATAGTTGTCCATCAGTCGTGTGTACCGGGTGCACCGGTCTAACTCAGGACATTACGTAGAGAAGTGTGTAGTGGAAAGCAACCCTAGCAAGGCCAGCACTCACCGAGCAAAGTTCTTCGGCTCAATCTTCATAGTCAAGGTAGTGACTGACCATACTTATGAGTTTAGCGAGCCGCTGCGGCAGCATCAGAATGTGACTTCTGCATATGTGTCAAGCCTCATCAGTCACCTAGTTACAGAGGATGTGTCTGTCTCCTCCAAGGTGCTGCTATCAGAAGTCGCTAATCTAGTTGGTTATCTAGTCAGCTATAGCAAGGTCCACGAGCCAAGCGAAGGTTATCGAGTCCATCTACGGGACATACAAAGAGGCATACAACCTTGTGTTGAGAATGCTTCACCAGATTGCCAAAGCAAACCCCTGGCATGTACATAAACAAGCTTGAAAGTAAAGATGCTGATGGAGGCCCCAACTACTTCACACTAGATCGGGTGTTCTGGGCTTTCGCTCAGGCCATAGAGGGCTTCAAGTTATGTAGTCATGTGCTCATGATGGATGACACTTTCCTTATGTGGAGGTACAAGGGAACCATTATCACCGTGGTGGCGGCCGACGCGAATAACCAGCTTCTCTCGGTTGTCTTTGCCATTGTAGAGAATGAGAACACATCTAGTTGGTTGTAGTTCCTAGTGAATGTGAAGCGGGCGGTTGTGGGAGACTGACCCAATGCATGCCTTATCACAGACTGTAATGCTGGGTTGTTGTCTGTTCTGAATACCATGAAGAATGGGACGGAACCCCCTCACTAGTGGAACAATTTGGAAACCCAATGGTGCATGAGGCGTGTTGCATCAAACTTCTTCATCCAGTTCTACAGTCAGGATCTTATGAAGATGTTCAAGGCGTTGTACCTGCAAAACAAGAGACGGAAGTTTGAGTCCATCTGGATAGATCTTGAACATCGAACTACGAGGTATACAAGGGAGTCCCCACTAGAGGCACAAGAGGGACAGTAGGCTGCGTGTGGGCAATCCAGGAGCACCATAAGTTTCACATAGTGGATTAATCTCCATGCCCCTGAGTTGTAGAAATAGTCCTTGCTGTATGACACAGACGATGCGAAGTACGCAATTATGATGACCAACATGTCTGAGGTGTACAACAGCGTGCTCAAAGGTGTGTGGTGCCTCCCTATCACCGCGATCATTGAGAAGATATGGACTCGCACGGTCGGTTACCTCGTTAATAGAGCCACCGTAGCGAGGAGACAACTGGAAGAAGGAAAGCAGTGGTACGAGAACATGTAGAGATATAGACCGAAAGATGCAGAAGACCTGAATGCACGACATCCGGGTGATCGATGGCCTAGGAGAAAGTATGAGATCAGGCTACAAAAAATATGTCAACAGTCATGTTAGAGGGGAAAGAAAACATGCATGCATCCTGAGTGATGTGGCTATATGCACCTGTAATAAGCTAAAGCTCCTGCACAAGCTATGCTAGCATGTGTACAAGGTGTGTGCGTAAAATGAGGCAGATATCTACGCTGTATATCTCTGAGTACTATGACATACAACACCTTTTCGGTACATGGTGTGCAGAGTTTCACTCGTATGGCTTGGACATGAACTATAGGGATATTTGGCCGGACAGGTGTAATGGGGCCGAACAAGGCCTTGAAGTCAACTAGGAAGGGACGACGGCAGAAGAGGCGCTTCCGAAATGACATAGATGACAGCCGGTGGGGGCCTGAGCCGCACGATGAAGTGCAGGATATGCAAGACCCTTGGGCACACCACGAAGGATTGCCCCAACAGACTGAGCTCGTCTAGCCTTCATTTACTGTCGTAATTGTATGGGACCGTCATGTCATGTAAATTGGTAGTCTGCTCATATTTGTGCATATCTTTACGTTATTTTTTATTAACACGCACGTATATCGATATTATATTTGTTCGAACTAACTCTCCCTTGTTTTGTGTGCAATAGCAAAACATTAGATTAGCCTAGAATATATCAGACTCATCGCGAACTTTTATGCGAAGACATTGCAGAAGCGCTAGTGGCTTGCGAAGAGGGCTAAACACTACCCAGATTTTTCAATGAAGGATGTGTTGGTACCACCAGAGTTTGCACGCCCACAATATGTGTGCGAATAGCCGATGAAGATCATTCAATCGACACACCCAGCCTCTATCGCCCGGGCGTACTACATGTGTGGGAACATCCTCGTAAGAGAGTCTTACGCACACATCGATTTTTCACTCCCTACATTGAATTCCACAAATTTCTAACTTCATCCACGTGTAATGGCAGCCCGAGATGCGTTGCAACTTCTTCCCATAGATCGACTGCCCAGAGATGTACGATAGAGCGTTCATCGAGTAGAAGTATATGTTGAACTACGCGATGTGAGCCGAGATCTTCCAGCGATGGAAACATTACATACTAGACCCTATTGAAAAGGCACCAGAGGAGCCTAGGACAGTTGGTTGGTGGTGGAGGGCCTCTGAACAGGAAGGTGAGTACGATTGGGCACAGCATGCGATGAATAAGGGGAAGGCTCCTGCTACTTCTGCTACTGAGATCGGTAGCCGCCGTAGCTTCTCCCGTCGCCCGGGCGTACTCCATATTGAAGAGGTGAGTTATGTACAATTTGCATCATGATTATGTATTTGGCCTTTCGTTCTTGTAACATTATGCAATCGTCCAGCCCATCTCGCAGAACATGGCGGACTTCGACACACGCCACTGACATGGGCAGTCCCGAGACAAGGGGAAGGCTCCTAGTGCTGCGACCGGCGGCCGTCATAGTGTTTCTAGTCGCTCGGGTGCACTTCATTTTGAAGAGCTGAGTTATGTACAATTTGCATCCTGGTTATGTATTTGGCCGCATAATTCTACTTACATCATGGAATCATAGGACATGGATGGCTTTGACACCCGCCGCCACCATGGGCAGTCCTGAGACAGGAAGGGCTCTTGCACCATGAAGACTTCATTCAATCCTCCTTTTGCCCGATTCCAAAAAAGTCACGCGTGTATCTTAGGTATTTTTCGGTTTGTTCAGTCGTGCATGCGAGTCATTTGTAATGTATGTAATCAAACCGCACGCGGCATGTAATTTGCAAATCACAATGTGCATTCCAAAATGTTGTCAAGTTTATTTATCAAATTTTAGATTGCAACTCCACTTGAAATGTTGACACTACCAGTACTTCGATTTCATGTGAATCTACAACTGATCAACTCCGACAATACACACATAACATACAAAATATGCATACAAATATAGCGCAACCAAATCGCACAACATCTATGTAGTGCAATTACACACGGGATACAATATGGCTCACTCGTTTGAGCCACTCTCCGCTCGTTGCGTCTCTGTCTATGTGTGCATCCTGGTTTTGCATTGAGCATATGCTGTGGGATACGGTACCGATCTGGAGAGTGCGTAATGGTTCGAAGGAGTACAGAGACCATTGAGTGGACAACGGTGCACCAATAAGTTGACTCTGGCGTAGCTGAGTCTGTCCAATGTCGATGTCGTCCAGCTAAGTCATGCCTAACTGGTTCCCACCTGCAATCATGTCAGTAATGAAGGAATCAAGAATCCATGCCCGGATCATCCGCCCCTAGGTACGCTGTATGAAAGTCCTTTTGTGCGGAGGAGCTCCGACCTTGATTGCGCAATGTGCCAGCGACACCAGAGGAGCTCTGCCCTTCGTACGGTACTTTGTACTAGCCAATGAATGATAGGGGTGGGTGCCTTGGGTGCCACGATCTAAACCCTGGCGTCTCCTCATCGGTTGATGGATGGTCACACCTCACGCTTAACTAAATACTGCAAGATGGAATGATGTTAGGCCAAATAAAAATTCAGGCCATAAACTAAATATCTCGTACCTCCCGAATGTGTAGTGTGGATGACCGAGGGGGAGTGCTAGTCAGAGTAAGGGGTGCGGCGATGGAAGAGATGCATCCCGACAAATGTACGGCTGCAGGACAACATGATGTTGGCACAACCTAAGATGTAATAAAAAAACAGGACATAAATTTATACATAACTTACCTCCCCGCCGATCTGCAATGCGGATGATCGACTCGGAGCGCTAGGATGCCCACTGGTTCGACTAGGCTACGTCGACCTAGCAGGTGAGCACGGTCAGCCCACTCGGTGTGCAGCTCATGTTCTTGATTACATTCTTCGACTCCGCGAAGATGTACTCCAAAGTGCTCAGAAGTCGCGGTACGGTGTGCTCTGGGCTCCGGATGGCAGTCTCAGATGCACTTGTGATTCGCTGCAGCCGCTCGAACTAAAATGATAGACAACACATGTTCAGTAGAAAACAACACAAATATCATAAATGAAACGAGCAAAGATTGTCAGTATTTTACGGTGTTATCATTCCACGAGGCACTGTGGTGTGTCGCCTGCTCTGGACGCTCTGGTGGAGGACGGGTCAGTCTAGTGTGCGACCGTGGTACGTACCACTCCATGTACTAGCAGTATGTCCAAACGTCGTATGGTCCGTGCTCCTGTAGGACCTTGACGTGTGCCGTCTCCGTCCAAGCCGTTTCCCACTCATGCTGTACTTCTTTCCATTCCTCAACATGTGGGCCTACTCTCGATTTCCTACATTCTCGAAGGATTCGTGTCAGAACAGGGAATATGGGTATGAAATGCAAATATTACTCAAATGGGGTTGGACTCACAAGTGGATGACTCGCTGCAGGATCCTACCATTGAGAGGGGGCACAAGCTGGTATAAATCAAACTATCGCATTATGCACTGTGGCACGTAAGGCTTCACCATATGGGTAAACACTAGGTGGCAGGTCGTCACCCATAATTCGGCCTCCTGCGTGCATTGCACAGATAGTCTATGCAACACTACTGTGTTCATGAAATCTGGGCTCCATAAAGCCCATATGATGTCCTTGTCGTGCAATGACACGAACTCATTATGGCATAACGAGTAGCACCTCGCTAATCTATCCTTGGACCAATGTAACCAGGTGGTAGTCCACTGGTAGCCCGTAGTGGACCCATCGATCGGGCCATGCAACTTGGGACACGGGTGCACTGCTCTCTCGAAGGAGGTGTTGACGATTGAGTCGTCGATTTTATGAAATAAAATAGAGGAAAATGGCAGTTCTTGGGAGAGATTGGGACTACTCTTTATTGCAATGTACTGGAACCTTACAGGGGTTGCCCTCGACAAGGCAGTGGACTAACCCTAATTACACTTAGTGAATTGCCTACTATGCTATTGCTTTAGATGAAATCCAATTGTCTGTTGATCTCCTGAATTGGATTGGTTGCTTGATCACCTGTTCGTCTCCTTTAAGTAGTCGACGAAGTGGTGGCAGTTACTCCTTTGAAGAGGCTCCTGTTAGAAGTGTCGCGACTGGTTGGAGGGAGGCGGCAGTTGGTGAAGTATCAACCATCGAGCAGTTGATGTGAGTGGAACGCATAACCACATGGTAGTTGTCGTCAGTGACTTAGATCTATGAAATGTCATGCGGTTTGGAGTGAATAAGGCATGTGCTCCATTCATCACATGGTAGGAATATACTTGGAATGAATTCAAGTATCAGTTCATTGTTTCTACGAGCAGTTATCTGGTCGGGTAGTAGGTACAGGACCTCTCCGACCAGGGTACCCATAATGTAGTCTCTGGAATCCTTACAACCATGGGGGTTGTTAGCCTTAGGGGTTATGATCACGAAGGACGTGCAGTCTTTAACTAAATAAAGGAATATTTCAAGAATTTAATCCTCGTCAGCTATCCCCTGAACTTTAAAATGAATATGTCGTGTGAACTCTTCTCTGATGAAATCCATATCGAGCAGACCTTCATTTAATAGCGCAATAAACGAGGTGGTCTCTATTCACTTTAAAGTTGAGAAACCGCCTTTGGAACTGAAGAGTTCTGTGTCCGTTGGACATTGAAAACGCTTGTGTCCGATTGGCATTTTTTAGTAACTCCTCTTTGTGGTTAAGAAAAGCAGCTATATAAACCCCCATTGTGCATGGCTTTTGGGTTTTTATGCTCTCAAGCTTTCCTTGAATTCCCTTGTTTAACAGTTTCCTCCGACCTTCTTTACTTCTCTTGCTCAAAATCTCCTCCGACCACTTATTCATCCACCAAGAAACCTCACAATGTCGAATTCGATCACCAAGTGGCTGGTCTCTGATCTGAGTAGGAAAAAGCTCAAGGCACTAGCAGAGATCGGGATGCTCCCGGACAAGGATCTGATCAAGTGGAGGTCAGCAGCCGGAGAGAACTTTCTGAGCAATGAAGATGGGAAAATTCCTATCTTCCTCACTTACATCGAGTGCGAGCTCAGGTTCCCGGCTCACAAATTCCTTTCCAAGATCCTTGAGCATTACAAGGTTGAATTGGTGAACTTGGCCCCGAACTCGATCACCAACCTCAGCATCTTTGTCTACCTTTGCGAAGCATACGTGGAGATCCGACCAAATATGAAGATCTTCAAGTATTTTTACAAGATGGCAAGGACGGGGAAGTCGGTGTCCGGTCTTGGAGAATGCTCGCGCGCTCCACGATGGGAAGGCCGATGAGTACATCCGGATGTACCCAAAGTCCTCGTGGTCGTCATGGAAGAAGAGCTGGTTCTACATGATGATCACAAAGGAGGATGGCCTCTACTTCGCCGACAAGACAGTAAGCGAGAATCCCAACTGGTGGTCGACCGTGAAGAAGGAGGGTCAGGTTGGAAGTTGTGTCGAGGCCATCCAGGACCTCAGCGCCATGGGCTTGACTGCTTGGCACGTGGTGAGGGACTTCTCCATGCGTCAGATAAGTCCCTTGAGGCTCCGATCACATCCCCTACTCTTCTTCATTGGTCGTGACGAAGCGACCAAGGACTCCAGGGGAGGTAAGTCTAAAAAACTTCCAACCTGTTTGGTTTATTTAGTTGACTATTTTGTAACCTCGGAACTTCTCTCTTTTTGAAGCCCTTTCTCCTGAGGAAATTAGAGAGAGAATCAAAATGATCTGCGCTGGGGAGCCTGATATTAAGGTTGCTTTCCCCAATATTTTGGTTGTAGTCTCTGCAGAAGAGAGAATCAAAAGACTCAAGGTAAATAACAATTTTTCCTCATCTTTTATATACTCTCTGATCAGTTTATAACTATGCTCTTATATTGTCGGGACCCCGGGCATGCAACCCCAGGACCCTCTGTGCATTCTGAACTAGTCCCAGATCAGTAGCTAGCTCGCACAGTTACAACATCGGTGTAATCACAACCGTACAACAAAATAACGATGAAGCGGACAAATTAATAATAATAGGTAGAAAAAGGGACCTTATGGTCAAGTCTTACAGAGTACGCCACGTAGGGCTTAGCAACAAAAGGCAACTTGCAGCGGAAGCATAATATCTCGTGGTGGCCACACGACATGCCCACAGGCAATCGAGTGGAGGACGCGACCTAGTTCGCAAAGTCTTCAGGATACTCCTCTTCATAATACTCTGAATTCTCTGGTTCTTCTGTGGAGATTAATCACACAGGGCACAAGCCGTGAGTACTTTGAATGTACTCAGCAAGTCATAGGGAAATGTATGCAATTATTATTCATGCGAGGCTATACAAGGATAGCTGTATGGCTATTTTGCAGAAAGCAATATTGACAGTAAATACAATAAGTAGATTGAAAGCACAATTTAAAAGATTAATACATAAGTAGTTCAGTTCTTTGAAACAACAAGAGATCAACCCAACCTTTCCATCCAAACCATCAATTCCACCATTTTGATTAAAACTCTACCCCTTGCGTGAAATCTCCGGGCATGTCCATAACCGGGGACACGGCTACTCGAATAGTTTTATACACTCTGCAGAGGTTGTACAGCTTTACCCACAAGAGATAATCATCTTATACTGTCAGACGTTTCACGCTTTCGAAGGCGTGTGACTAAGAGATTATCACAAGGCCGTTATAAAGCTTTGCTTTGACTCGGTTTTGCTCGCTAAGGATTCGCTTCTGACGGGTTACTCCCGCCAGATTCGTGCCCCCTCTTGCGCCGTTCTCAACCAAAACAGAACCGACCCAAGACATTGCTAATTAGTTGGCCAGGTCCACCCCATCCTGGACATGTGGTTGCACGATATGACCCAGATCAATGGTTCAAGGTTAAGTCCTTAGTTGGTTGCTCAGGCGAGACTAATCCACGTCCCAGTGTGCGTTACGGCACCCACACTTACCACCATCCACTCGCCCGAGCATAAAACATTTTCGGTTCCAACCGGCCAAAGACCACCCTAGTCTTGGCACAATATCTTTTAACAAAGGTGGCCGCGCCATGATTCCATAATTCCTTTAGTCATGTTTAATCATACAAGCATGTGATCATGAGTCCCAACGCACAACTATAGCGTGGCTAAGCATAATACGATACTCGTGTTGGTAATTTATCAATGTCCAACTAGTATAAACCCTCCTAAGGTGTCCAAGGGTTCATATCACTCAAGGATACATATCGGTAGAAATTTATCAAGGAGGCATACACCAAATAGGCAATTATCTACCCCCGAAACAATTTAATATAAAACTAGCGATGCATGTATATATAAAACAATATAGTTTTATAAAGATGGGCTCAATATGATCAAAGGTCTATGACTTGTCTTGCTCATTATTCTGATAGCACCGGTCCTGTTCTTGCTCAAGATTCCAATACCTATCCTGATAAACCCCAATATTCTGATAATCCTTGTCTTGTTCTTGTTCTGTCTCGGACCGCTGTCCCAATGTAGCTTCAGCTTCTAATTACGCGAAATATGATCGAACCCAAGAACATCTGACAACATTCAAATGAAATCCAATAAATCCAAATACAACCAAACAAAAAGGAAATACTTCGAGCAAAACGAGGTAGATTCAACAGAGAGAGAATGTTCGCAGGAACATTCCTTGAGGGTTTTCCGAGATAGGAGAGATTACCTGGTTAGGTAATACTCTCAGACCTGCTTTCGGGTCAAGAAGGGTTCTACTACTGAGAACGGATAGCGATGGGTTACGCTAGGGTTTAGATGATGTTGATCGGTGGTTGATAAGGGACTGAGTTTGGCCTACAGAGATGGCCAAATAACCTAAGCCATCACTGGAGGACCGAAAGGACAAGCTATCCTCAAGATCGATCAAACAATCAGTAGGAGAATCGTTGATGGTGATGTTGTTTTCCTTAACATGCCACTTAGTACTCACAAGCACTCTCTCCAGACATTCTATGTATATATCCACGATGATCATACAGTCAAAATCAATCCTCTTATATACCCTCAAGGTGGTTGCTAACTGCACACTACAGGGGTTGCTAATGGGAGTCACGTAATATCAAATCACCACAGCAGTCCTTTAATCGGCTATGACTCACAGGTCCGTTAGCTACTAAAAGCCCACCTAGACAGATCTTGAACTTTATCCAAATACTGATAATACAGATTGAAGTGTTACTTTTAATCGCCATACTTAGCAGGTATTTGACTAACAAATTCTTAACTAGCTTTCCCACAGCTTAGCTAATTACTTAAATTAATTATACTAAGCTAACCCATGCTAACAGACATGCTAATTGACCTTTTTCTGACAATCATACTCTAATGAAGTACTAACGTTAGCTTATTACTTACTGTCAGTTTACTACCAATCACATCCAAAGGGCCTACTGCTGATCCCATTTCCTTATATTACCTTCTCTGCTCACTCAACAGTCAACACAACATACTTCTGAATGCAGTGCTGTAAACAACTTTTGTCGCTTAATTAAATTACCCATTTGTTAACTAAACTTGAGTGATCCAACAACCATTATTAGCATTTGCTCTCTAATTATCCTCACTGTTCATCATCATCTAATAGAACCTCTTTTCTGAACTGAAAAGCAACCTGAAATTCTCCTACTCTGTCCATCCATCTTCAGATTCCTCTCTAATTACATGTAAACCTCTAATAGCTAATTAATCTGCATCTACTAACTAACCAACTTTTGAAATGGAATAAGTTCACTGGTCATGCTTGTACTCATACAACCAGAGAGAAACAAACGGAGATGAAAGGAGGGAACAGAGGAGGCAAGGCGAGCGGTGGTGATACGGGCGGCACCTGGCGGGGTGGCAATGGAGGCGCCGACGGGGCAAATGGGTCCGGGGAGAGGAGGTGAACTCCGTGGCGGTGGAGGCGCGGCCATGGGTGGTCGGGTGCGGCCGGACGAGGCTGTGAGGCGGCCGAAGCCGATGAAGGAGAAATGGGCGGTGGCGCCGGAGTGGGAGGGAAGGCGGACTAGCGCGCGCACAGGCACCGGAGTGATGAGGGGAGCTCACCGGTCCGCTTGTGAAGGCGAGAAGGGCCAGAGCGGCTAGCGCCGGAGCGTGGCGCGCGACGAGCATTGAGCTCGCAGGTGACGGGGAGGATTTGTGGGGTCCGGGTGCCCAGATGACCGACCGGCCGGAGGTGGACCAGGCGAGGAGGGCGACATGAGCGGTGGCAAGGCCCATGGCGGCGCCGGGCGCACGGGCGTGGAGGTGCGATTGATGCGGTGGCGCGGCGGCGAGGTTAGGCGCGCATGGCCGCCGCGCCGCGGGAGGACTCGCCGGCCGGGAGGTCGGAGGCGCCCGAGGTGGCGGGCGGCGTGGCCGGCAATGGCGAAGGAGGTGGCGCGGCGATGCCCACGCGCGGGAGGAAGGAGGAGGTAGGGATGGCATCCTCAACTCCGTGGCATCTTGTGACGGGTGGTGGTGCGGTGGCGGCACCGGAGCGGCGAGGCGACTGGGAGGCGGCACGGCCAACGGTGGGAGCGGCGGGCTCGGCTCTGCTTGGCGAAGAAGAGGAAATGGTGGGGGAGGAGGAGGAAGGGTGGTCCTGGGCTACTTGTAGCCATGCGGGGAGGCGCGGGAGCTCAAGGGGGCACAGGAGGGAGTGCCGTTGGGGGGGCTTGGGCGCGTGCGCGCGGTGTAGGGAGCAGGCGGCGCGGGTGGCAAAGGAGGCGTGCGCGGTGCAGAGGGCGGCTCGGAGGGCAGGCAACGCAGAGCATGCGAGGGAGAGATAGGGGGGCTTGGGCAAAGGCTGCTCGTGGCGGCAGAGGGCGCAGGCGGCGCTGACTCCTCGCGTGCGCATGGGGAGAGGAACACACGGGCGCGGCGCTGCGTGTAGGGGACGGGGTAGGAGGTGGCGGCGGGAGTCGGGCGGCTGCCGGGGCCAGGCAGCAGGTCAGGGGATTCGCGTGGTGGCGCACGAGCGCGTGAGGCCGCACGCGCGAGGAGGAAGGGGGCGAGGGGAAGAAGGCTAACGGGTGGGGCCCCTCGGGCAGAGAGAGAGAGGAGAGGGAGCGGAGCGGGCTGCTGCGCGGAAACGGGCCGAGAGATTTGGCCCAAGAGCCTGAAGGGGATTTTAAAATACCTTTTTGATTTTTTTGAAAATACCAGAAAAGGAAAAGGGTTTTTAGAAAATAGCTACTAAAGTCTAAAAAAAATTCTAGGGAATTGCACAGAAATCCTTTGAATTATTTAGAACTTAATAAAAAAATACTTTTAACTATATGTTAGCTTTTAATTTTGTAATTAAAATAGTTTTTAATTTTGGAACAGAGAATAAACCATTTTTTTTAGATTCCAGAAAAAGCAATAAAAGACTTAAAATAATAATTTTGTCTTTTAAACTCAAGAAAACTCAAATAAACCAATTTTAATTTAATTGAAGTTTGATTAATTCAATTTAAATGGTTTTTGATTTCTAACTTCAAGTTAAGCTTTTGCAATTTACTAAAATTAAATGGTTACTTTTGAATTTTGAAAATTTTCAAGAACTCTGCAAATTAGGGATGTTACATATATGCAGGCGGTCGGGTTGAGGATAAAGAATTCCGATGAGAGCTATACTTCAACCGCAGTTCCGACCAAGTCCTGCTCCACGACCACAGCAGAGGATGGTCTTCCGGAGGTAAAAAGAACATTTGTGTAGGAGCATACATTTTAGATGAAAAAAGTTTCTTCACCTAATTAAATTTGATTTATGATTTAGGTGGGAGAGAAGGAAAACCCGCAGCCCGAAGCTGCGGAGGTCATAGGAACTAGAATGGTCATTTACGACCTGACAGTTGCTACCGAAGCAATTGCCCTGGAGGTCGACGAAACCACACCCTCTGACCAGATGGTAAAAAATCTTGCACTCGACAAGCTAGTCGAGAAAATTTCTTCTGACATCCGGTCGATGGATGTGAAGGGTTTAACCAGCCCTACCTGTTTGGAACCAGTGAAATCGGTTGAGAAGAAGAGGAAGGTGAGCGCCACAGATTTTGCTCCGGGGCATTTCAAGATCAAGACCAAGAGGACCAGGTATGTACACATAAAATAAAATTATCATAAATACAGACCTTCGATGTTCTTGATATCCTAAGATCTTGGCTTTCCTATCTTTTGTTTGGATAGATCTTCTGGTGTTCCGGTCGTCTCCGACCAGACCACCCCACAGGAGGAAACTCCTGAGGTAGAAGTGGTCGTACAAGCCCCTGAGTGGTGGCCACGCCAGTGCCTGCTCAGGAACCCATGGTGGCTCGATTTCCGTCGAAGGAGGCAAAAGTTCCTGAGGGGCCCCAATAGTTTCTGACCTCTGCTAGGGAGTCTCCTCGGGTTAGCACCTTCCCTCATTGCCCTTGGTTCATCAACAACAAGGAACTCGATGAGGCTTGGGGGAGGATATCGGACCGTCAAGCGGAGATGAGTCCCGATACCATTTTCGCCGAATACAACGATGTGGCAATCTGGGTAAGCTTCCACAACTAGTTTGATAGCCTTTTCCTATGGTCGGAGGACTGACCGAGCGAATAAAAATCTTGGAGAAGAAAAACTCTGAACTAGAAAGTAAGTACTTTCTTCTTGACTTCTTCTCTCCTTCTTCTTTGTCTTGTTCCTCTTCTGCTTACTAACTTCTCCCCTTATCTCATTTGATAGATTTGGAAAAAATTCAAAAATAGATCATGGCTAAGGAAGCCGCAATAACGAAGCTTGAAGAACAATGCCAAGCCAAAGATCGGTCGATCGAATACTTGACGACCAGGCACAAGGAAGTCATCGAGACTTTCAAGAAAATGAGTCAAGATAATGGTCGTAAACTCGACTAGTGTATTTTCTTTTCTGATTATATATATTTATGCTTGGAATACTTGTGCAGAGCAAGCACAAAAAATAAAAATAGCAGAGAAAGCTCTTGAGTTCGAGCACGGCCAGGGAGCAAAAATTGAGTGGAGTCTTGAAGATAAAGTCAGGGCACTTAAGGAGATGCTCTTCGACATGGTGTCGGCAACACAATTGCCAAATTTTGGCGATTCCACAGAGAAGATAAACTTCCTCGGCTAGCAACTCGAAGATCTCAAGAGTCTACTCAAAATTACCAGGAAAACCATGCTCATACAATGAAAGAAGCTGTTGGCAATGGAGTAAGTTTTGCTTTGGCAAAGCTCAAAGCTTCCGACCCCTCCATTCATCTCCAAACCATTGAAGAAGACTTCAACTGTTCGAGTGAAGAAGCGACCAAGCAACTCGAGAAAGCAAAGCCTCTTGGAAACAATGTCGTGGAGAAGATGGAGGTCAGGTCTCCGTCTTGCAGTGATCAGTCTGGTAGCCCCGAGAAGTAGATTAATGTAAATTTAGGATTGTATATGAAAATGTAAAGACTTACCTTTTATCATCAATAATGCTTGTGTTTTTATCTTCTCAATTTTTCTAAGTGCTCATATATCTCCTAGCCCCTGACTACTTGTATTAGTAGAAGAACTTACTAAAGAAGCAGTAGACCAAGAAAAGAGCAAAAGCTACGACCATGGTACAAAGTATGCCATGATTATTTTGTAAAATGATCCAGTCTAGCATTAGAAAATCATTTTGGTCAGAACCAGTGATATGATTTCGACTAGCTGTAGATCTTTTCCGTAATCGAAATATTGTACAAAACACTTAGTGGTCATAAGATTCTATTAGACTTATTTTGATGATAAGAAATTTTGCAAAAAAATGTATGCGAAAACGATGAGTGATTTTATTTATATGCATTATCCAAACCAGTCGTGAAGGTTACTAAGAACAAAAGACATGAGAAACATCTCACAAAACGTATTCATGCTCAAGTCCCGACTGGCAGCGAAGATCGTAAGAAAGAGTACCATCGCTAGGAAACTCCTTCTAGTGGGCAGGACCACATACAGAGAGTAGAGATTTCGACTAGGAGGCTTTTTGTGTCCCGACAAGTAGCCAAAACAAGAGTAGAATAGAATGATGAAATGAAGAAGGTTAGTCTTTGAATTCTAAGCATGTAAGAAACTATATCGAGTTGTTTGTGTAATGCTCCTTTACTCGTTTGCTTTTTTCACAAAAGAGTGTATGGTCGCTCGTGAGAACCATTGCTGCGACGGTCATGATTAGGACCCTGATGGCTTGTGACAGCTAAGTTAAGGCCAAAAGAAGTAAAAGATATCCTTTTTGGAAGGATACCAGAGAGAATGTGTTCTCCTCTAACTAGTTAAACAACAATAGTATGTGACCAGATGATAGATAACAGACATATAAATAATAACACTCATCAGAAAGTAAAGGAATGATGCATCTTTATTGAATTGAACAAAAGAAAAGAACAACTACACATAAAACTTACACAATTGATTAATGTTCCAAGAATTAGATAAACACACCCATATGATATGGCTAGTCGTACTGAACCGGTCGGGTGACTTTGACCATAGTATAAGGAGCTTCTTATCTGGGAGAAAGTTTGTTGCGATTAGCCTGGCTCTTTTTTTTTTTAGAACCAAATCACCTACAACTAGGCTACGAGGTTGAACCGTTCGATTGTGGTACCTTTGCATGGCTTGTTGGTAGACTTCCAATCGTATCAAAGCTTTGTTTCGTCATTCTTTAAGGAAATTGATGTCGTCGAGTCTGCGTTCTTCTTGATGATTTTCACTGAAACAATCGGTTCGATCTGAGCCAATTTTCAGTTCTGGCAGAAGCATGGCTTCAACACCATAAACCAGAAAAATGGTATTTCACCGGTCGCATGACTGGTCATGGTTCGAAAGTCCCATAACACAAAAGGAAGTTCATGAACCCAAGCTCCTGACCATTTTGTTAACTGGTCGAATACTCGGTGTTTTATTGCTTGCAATTTTATACCATTAGCTCGCTCGACTGCTCTATTACTCTATGGATGAGCAACAAAAGTGAAATGTATCTTGATACCTATATCCTCGTAGAATCTTGGAAATTACAGCTCGGAAACTGGGTACCGTTATTTGTGATTATACAACTAGGTATGCGAATCAAGTGATCACATTTTTTGTGAGAAACCTCTGGCAGCCTCAGTTGTTGTTTTAACAACTAGCTCAGCTTCTATTCACTTTGTGAACGTGTCGATCATGACGAAAAGGAATTTGAAGCCCCCGGGTGCTCTTGGGAAAGGTCCTAGAATGTCCAGTTCTCAGGTTGAAAAAGGACAAGAAAGAGGTATTGTTTGCAAAGTTTGTGTCAGCTGACGTACTTGTCGACTATGGAATTGACATCATACGCACTTCATTATGAGCTCTTTTGCATCAAAGAGGGCAGTTGGCCAGTAGTATCATTGGCTGAAGGCTTTACCGACCAGTGTTCTATAGAAATGATGTGCTCCACAGACTCCTCCATGAATGTCGATTGGCAACTTAATGCCATCCGTTTGAGATATGCATCTCATCAACACTCCATGAGATCCCCGTTTATAAAGAGTACTTTCGATTAGAGTGTATGATTTGGCTTTTCGAGCTATACGATCAGCCTCTACATCATCTTCAGGAATAAAGCCATGTTGAAGATAATTGTAGATCAATATCATCCAATTGCTACTGGGTTGATATGCACGACTTCCAGAGGAGCATCTAAGTCCTCGGAAGGCTCGACCACCGAGGGTGAATCGAGTTGCTCGAGGAAAACTCCGAGCGGGACCGGTGATCTTGTGGAGGCCATCTGCGCCAACTGGTCTACTAGAAAGTTTTCCTTTCTAGGAATATGTTGGATCTGGAAACCGAAGAAGTGATTTTCATGTTTTCGTACTTCTACCAAATAAGATAACATCTTGGTACTTGAGTATTGATACTCTTTCCCGACTTGATTCTCTACTAGTTGAGAATTGCCTTTTACTAGCAATCTGCAAATCCTGAGCGCTCTGGCTGCTCAGAGTCTTGCTAGCAAGCTTTTATATTCTGCCACATTGTTTGTAGCAAGAAAGTTTAACTGAATGACGTATTTGATTTGTTCTCCCATAGGGGATATCAAGACAACTCCAGCCCCCGAGCCCTTGAGCACGAAGGAACCGTCAAAGTATATTGTCCACTCATCGTGGTGTTCGTACTAGGGCCCTTGGGTGGGTTCAAGGTTTGTCCATTCGGTAATGAATTCTACTAAAGCGTGGGACTTGATTGTTGTTCGTGAGATGAAATGGAGGTCGAATGCCCCAAGCTTGATCGTCTATTTTGCTATTCATCTTGATGATTCTTTATTTCGAGAACTTGACCAAGAGGATATCCAGTTGGTACGACCACTCTGTGGCCCTGAAAGTAATGCCTTAGTTTCCTCGAAGCCATAAGGAGACCATAGAGTATCTTTTGCACCTGTGGATATCGTTCTTTTAATCAATGCAAGACTGGGTCACTCATAATATACTGGTCTTTGGATGTTGTCACGCTCAACGACCGGTACAACACTGACAACTTGTGGTGTTACAGCCACGTATATCAGCAATATTTCTCCCAATCTTGCACTCATAAGGTACTTCTTAAGTTCCTCAAAGGTATTGTTTGCCTCTTTAGTCCATTCGAAACCTCCATGTTTCCGGAGAAGTTTCAAGAAAGGTAATCTGTTTTCTCATAACCGTGCTATGAAACAACTAAGCGCTGTCATACAACCGGTTAGTTTTTGGACCTCTTTCTTTGTGGTCGGAGGACGCATCTGGTCGATGACCGATATCTTTAATGGATTTGCTTCAATTTCTCTTGCCGAAACTAGGAACCCAAGAAGCTTTCCAGAGGAAACCCTAAACACACACTTTTCCATATTTAAATTAAGGTTATGTCTTCTTAACTTATTGGAGTCTTGTGTAGGTTGGGAATATGATCTTAAGCATTGATGCTTTTCACGACCAAGTCATCAACGTAGGCTTCCAAATTTTGACCTTTCTGGGGATCAAAGGTTTTTTTTTGCATTAGCCTCTGAAATGTCGCACCAGCATTTTTGAGACCAAAAGGGATGTTAATATAGCAATAAGTACTGTAAGGCGTGATGTAGGATGTTTTCGCTTCATCGTCTTTACTCATACTGATCTGGTGGTACCCTGAATATGCATCCAAAAAACATAACAACTCACACCTGAAAGTGGAGTCTACAAGTTGATTAATGCGTGGAAGAGGAAAGTCATCCTTCGGACAAGCTTTATTAAGATCGGTGAAATCGATACACATCCACCATTTCCCATTACTTTTCCTAACAATTACAAGATTGGCGAGCCACTTGGGCTGGTCAACTTCATGAATAAATCCAGCCTTGAGGAGTGTAACATCCCAATTTTCTGGGTTTAAAAATCATTTAAATAGTTAGTAGGGAAAAAGTCACCATTTGGATTTATTTGAATTTAAATTCAAAAGCTTAATATTGGACTTTACAATCAAAAACCTTTAATGTGAATAATCCCAACATGAACATTAGCCAAAACTATTTTATTTGGGTTCTATGTGCTCAGTTATATTTTTTAGATTTTTCTAGAATTTTTCTGAGTTCATTTCCTATTTTCTTTTGCTTATTTGAATTTCTGGTATTTTCTAAAATAGAAAATCTATTTAAAATCTCAGATTTTCCTTCGGGCCGAATCCCTTGGTTCCGGCCCAATCTAACCCAGCCCCGGCCCATTCCCCGCCGCCCGACCGTAACCCCGCACCGCATCCTCCTCTCCTCCTCGCGCGCCCGCCCCCACCTGCGCTTGTCCACGGAGCCATGTGCGACGCGGTCTGGTCCGAGCCACACCCGCCGCCATGTGGAACCCACTTGCCGCGTCGGCGCTGCCAACCTCCCGACACCTCCTTCCTTATCCCTGCCGCCGCACGGATTCGCCGCTGCCTCCACCACGGACTCCTCCTGGCGGCCGTGTATAAAAGGAGGGGCACCCCTCGGCTTCCGCATCCCTTCCCCAGCCGCCAGCGCCCTAGATCGAAGCCCTAGCCGCCTGAAACCGCCGAAGGAAGCTTTGTGCCGCCGCAACTCCGTTGAGCTTGTTCGTCGCCGCAAAGCCGCCAAGCTTTGCCGCCGCCTTTGAGTTCGCAAGATCGAGGCTACCTCCCGTGACTCGGTGCCGCCGCAAGCCCACCGAGCCCCGCATCGCCACGCCATGGCCCAACCTCCGCCTAATCGCTGCCGCCGGTCATCCGGGTTCTCCGGCACACGCGAGGCCACCGCCAGATCCCCATCTCGCCTCTACCTCCTAGTGCCACCTATCGCCGCCGGCGAGCCGCGGTCACGCCAGGCCGCGGATCCGAGCGCCGCCTTACTATCGCCCACGCCACCGCCACCTCCGTTAGCCACCTCACCCGACGCCCTCGTGTCGCCCGCGTGGAGCCCGGTCAGCACGGCCACGTGGCGATCCAGATCTAATCCCAACCGCCTAGCTCGGTGGACCAAGTCCACCGTGAGTCATCTCACTGACAAGTGGGCCCCACATGTCAGTGAATTCTTTTAGTTATTTTATTTTCGAAATTCCTTGCTGACGTCAGCATTGCGCAATAATCCGATTTTTCTTCAGAGAAATAATTCGGAAATTTTGGAAAATCCAAATTAGGGTTTCTTTTTAGATTTAAAACTTCCAAAGGCCATAACTTTTGCATCCTAACTCCGATTGAGCCCATTCAAATTTCTAAATTTATCTAAATTCGAGATCTATTTATCTGAGATTTTTATTTAATTTTTGGATCTTTTTTTGCCTCTATTATTTATTTGTTTTGTTTATTTATCTCGTTTGCGAGTAGACGTCGATTCGTCGGGGAATTTTGGTGAAGAAGGAGCACCCCAAGATCAAGACCAGTACATAGACCTTTTCCAAGGCAAGTCATACATTTGATCATCCTGAACTCAGTTTTCAAATTACTTTGTGTTAAAGTATTGCATTTTATGTTAATTATGTATTTAAATACTTTGGGCATAGTTATTATCCAATTTGTTATCACCCCTTGACTTTGTATGCCATAATTCCTTGTCACCCTAGATTGGTTTATTAGTTGGTATTATTGTAGCACCAACGTGGGTTGGTTAGATGCGAGTACAATTGCTTAGTCATGCTACGAGTCTCACAGCACATGAAAGTTGCAATTATTAAATGTTACTAAGTGACTATAGAACTTTGTGTAAAACTGTGTGCTTTGTGTTATTACTTTATGATGGCATGTGTTGCACTAAAACCAACTGGGTGGTAAAGGATTTAGACTGAGGCAAGTGGTGGAAGCTGTGTGATATGGTGGACTATGTGATGGGATTGATACTTTGTGATCTAGTTAGAACATGGAAGTCTTGCCTTGGTCAATTAAGGATTTAACTTTGTGCGCCATTGAACTGAGCCTTACTGTACGACCACATGCCTGGTGTGGGACGGGCCTAACTTAGTAAGTTATGGATTCTCGGCATTGATGTTTAGGTGGATAGGTTAGGCTGTGTGACAGGGTGGAGGTGCGACTACTTAGTGGTTGCATCGCGGGACGGTTCGCCGCATCCCTGTCCAGTGGTGTGTGTTATACTAATTCTATGTGAGCTGGTATAGCGGGAAAGCACATCGGGAATGTCAATGTTTGAGGTGAAGTTTCCGAACTATTTTGTTACGATTAGTGCTTGCTACACTAGTTGTATCTTGTGGGTAAAGTGTACAACCTCTGCATAGTGTTAAATCAATCTATTCGAATAGCCACGTCCGCGGTCATGGACATGCTCGGGATTTCACACGAGGGTAGTTTTAAAATGTTGGGATGAAATTTGTGTGACCTCAGTCATATGGCTATGTGAAATAATCATTTAATTTGTGTTTTTGTGGAAACAACTGTTAAATTAATATTGTCTATTTGTTTTGAATTATGTTTTAAATCTATTATTCGTATTCAATTGCAAAAGTTGCTTTTATGCAAAAGAACCACAGAAACCTTTTTCTTTTGGAATAAGCTTGCATCTATAAATTACACTCTGTGGTATGATTTGCGAGTACGGTTGTGTACTCACGCTTGTTGTAAAACTTGCGCCCAAACCTACAGAAGAGGAGGAGTCTATGCCTGCTTTCGAGGAGGAGTTCGCCGAAGGTTGCTGATCGTTAAGGTCTTGATCCCAATCGGTTGCTCGTGGTGAATTGATGGGATCTACGTTGGAGTTATTTCCGTTCATTTCTTTGCTTTATTCTGTATCACCTACTGTGGCTTAATAAGTGTAAACTCGACCATAAGGTCAAAACCCTTATTTGTTATTCAAACTAATCGCTTACTTTATTTATCGCCAGTGTATCGATATTTACCTATGTTAACACCGTGCACTAGCGTGATTCGGACTAGTGCAAGATACACAGAGGTTCCGAATCATAGTGCGGGTCCGCATGCAGGTGGTATCGAGCCATACTTGATCGTAGGTCTTGACCTTAGTTAGATTGGCCATCTTTAGAGTGTCCAAATTATTTTCTAAAGGAAAAATTAACTTGCAAGGCTAAATAATTACTTAACTCTCCTCATATCTCTCTCGACTCAACTATTGCTATAATCTTCTCTCTTTTCGCTGTTTTAAAGTGCTCTTACCCTTCCTTCGTCTGTCTGGACAGATGCCTCGTCTCCAGAGCTATGGTGAGCGCACAGGAGGATACACTGCCGACTTCAGGTTCTTGGAGGCTTTGATCGTCCGTTGTACATCGGCAACAACTGGATTATGAATGGACAAAACCATGGAGTGATCTGTCGTCTGACGATCTACGCTAGGAGGAACGAAAAGGCGAGCCAACCTTCGCACATCTCTGTGAGGAAGATCACTTGGCTGGAAGGCATCCAGGAGTCGTCGCGCTTGGCCATGCTTTGTATCTGCAACTTCTACGTACGGGAGCTTCAAGACACCGTCTTCCGTTACCATCCCGTAGTCGCACTCGGACTTGCCGAGACGCTACCCGCTTACACAAGAAGAGAGCAACGCTACGATCGTGCATCTCGCCCGCTTGTAGCCGCCGGAGAGGAAGCCTTGGAGGACTATCACAGAGCTGGATCATGTCTATGAGGCGTTGCAGAGAGCTCAAGAGAAGGTCGCTACGCCGCAAGAGATTCTCTACGACCGTGATGATGAAGTAGAAGAAGACCCCGAGGAGGATCTGAAGAAGATCCAGAGGAAGGCCCGTTGAGCGGAGGAAGACGCAGAGCGAGGAGCCACCGAGCGATTGCACCGGAATGCACATTCTCGCCGCACCGCCGAGGCATCGGGGTCGGTTGCCAAGATGTCGGCTCACTCCGAGTCTGACCGTCGGGAGCGCCGCGCGGTTGTAGAGGCTTTCTTGAGTAGTTGTCCTAAGTCTCAGTTTTTCAGGCTTAGCCAGTTTCAGTTTAGTGAGTCGCCCTTTAGGCGGTAGTTTTGTGTGCTTAGGTCGTTGTTTCTTTTGTGTGCGAGTATGAGCTGCAAAGGCCCCTAGGCATTTGTTGCAGCCATACTAAGACCCTAATTAATAAAGGTATTTCGTTTGAGTTTCTTGAGTTGTGTTTTGTTGGGTTTAACCTACCCCCTTGCTTAGTTCTTAACTTATCTTGTGCTTGCTATCTTATCTAACCCATGGAGCTTCGCCAGATGGTTCAAACTCGTCAGACTGCTGCTAGTGGTTCCGGCACCCCAGCGCCGAGAAGCAATGAGCAACCAACCGCATGAGCAGTTCCGCCACAAGCACCCCCAATTGACTTGCAAAACTTTGGAGCTTTCATGGCAGCCCAGACTCAGCTGATGAATACCATGATGACTCAGATGCAAGCTATGAGCAACCAGGTCAACAACAACAACAATCAACAGCATGGAGCCCCAGCTGCTCATGGTAACCATGGACCATCTAAACTTGTGGAGTTTATGAGAACCCGTCCACCAACATTCTCCGGACATGTATCCCCGGTGGAAGCAGATGATTGGCTTAGGGTTATTGAAAGAAAGCTGCTGATCACCCAATGCAGCGACCGTGAGAAGGTCCTGTATGCCACTCACCAGATGGAGGGCATAGCCGCTGAGTAGTGGGAAAACTTCTGTGCCGCCCATGAGACGCCACAGGATATTACCTGTGAAGAATTTTCTGCAGCCTTTCGCCAGTATCATGTACCGGAAGGTATTATCGATCTGAAGAAGGATGAGTTCCTCGCTCTCAAGCAATGAGCTATGTCAGTGTCTGACTACCTCAACAAGTTTTCCCAGCTAGCTCGCTACGTAGTAGAAGATGTAGCCACAGATAAGGCTCGCCAGAGTCGCTTTTTGAAGGGGCTGAACACTGGACTGCAAGTCAGTCTGATCACCCATACTTTCCCCGACTTCCAGGAATTGGTCAACAAAGCCTTTATTCTAGAGGACAAACGCAAGGAACTGGAAGATAACCGCAAACGCCGGATGGCTCAGCAAGAGAACCATCAATCACAGCAGAGGGCAAGAACAGTTCCATCACAGTTCAACCGGTTTCCACCCTGCACTGCTCAGAGCACTGCACCAACTTCAAGACACCCGTCCGGCTACCCGAACTTCCGCAACCTTGCACTGTCAACCCCAGCCGGAAGCAATCCGCAGCGGACTAAAAGTCATTATGCGCTGCTGTCGGCTAGGACATTTTGCCAACCGTTGTCCGCAAAGGAACAATCACTCGAAGACGTTTTAACACGGGAGCTACTCCATCCAAGACGCCAACACGTGCAGCAACCAAGGAGCTTCACAAGTTGCTTTGGTCAAGCGGAGGAGCACCACGATTCGTGATCGAGGCCGTGTCAACCACGCCACTGGAAGGAGCCCAGAATCACCGGACGTCAGATCGGGTATGTTTCGTTAACTCGAGACTGCATCGCTTTGTTTGATTACGAGCTTCGCATTCGCTTGTTTCGGAATGTTTGCAACCAAGAATAATTTGGAAGTTATGCATCTTAAGCATACTCTGTTAGTCCAGTCGCTTGGAGCAGAGCTAAGCACTAGGGTGGGATGTTTAGGAGCTAAGTTACTCATAGCTGGAGTTGAGTTCCTAGCCAACCTAATCGTACTAGATACCCAAACCCTAGATGTCATTCATAGCATGGATTAGTTATCCAAGCAAAAAAGCCGTGCTAGATTGTGGCTGAAGAGCCGTAACAGTCCAGGATACCAAGGGAAACAAGGTGAAATTCCTAGCCACCTCAGTTCGTGATGGACATCTGTTAGTAAACAGCTTGAAGACCCTTTCCTTAGAGGAAGTACCAGTTGTCAGTGAATATCCAGACGTATTTCCAGAAGATTTACCGGGAATGCCACCAGATCGTGACATTGAGTTTGTCATCGACCTAGTGCCAGGGACAACACCAATTTCAAAGAGACCTTATCGGATGCCAGCCGATGAATTGGTAGAGATGAAGAAGCAGATAGAAGAACTTCTTGAGAAAGGTTTCGTGAGACCTAGTTCATCGCCATGGGGAGCGCCAGTGTTGTTTGTCAAGAAGAAAGATGGAAGCATGAGGATGTGTATCGATTACCATTCTCTCAACGAGGTTACTATCAAGAACAAGTACCCACTACCCCGGATAGATGATCGGTTTGATCAGATGAAAGGAGCCAGAGTGTTCTCAAAGATCGACCTGCGATCAGGTTACCACCAGCTAAAGATTTGTCCTAAGGATATACCGAAGACCACTTTCTCAACACGGTATGGACATTATGAGTTCTTGGTCATGTCTTTTGGTCTGACCAATGCCCCTGCATACTTCATGAACATGATGAATAAAGTGTTCATGGAATATCTGGACAAGTTCGTAGTTGTGTTCATTGATGATATTTTGGTTTACTCCAAGACGGAGGAAGAACACGCCGAACATTTAAGGATAGTCTTGGAAAAACTCAGAGAGCATCAGTTGTATGCCAAGTTCAGTAAGTGTGATTTCTAAAAGAAGGAAGTTGATTTCCTTGGTCATGTGGTGACAGCCGAGGGAGTAGCAGTTGACCCCGGTAAGGTTAAAGCAGTGTTACATTGGGAGCAGCCCAAGACCGTAACTCAGATTCGCAGTTTCTTGGGAATGGCAGGTTATTACCGCCGTTTCATCGAGGGATTCTCATCAATTGCTAAACCTCTTACGCAATTGTTAAAAAAGGAGAAAAAATTCACTTGGACTCCAGCTTGTGAAGAAAGTTTTCAAGAGTTGAAGAAGCGTTTGACTTCAGCCCCAGTGCTGAGTTTGCCAGATATTCGCAAGGATTTCGATATCTACTGTGATGCTTCGCGTCAAGGATTAGGATGCGTCCTGATGCAAGAAGGAAGTGTTGTCGCTTACGCGTCAAGGCAATTGAGGCCTCACGAGGAGAACTACCCCACTCATGATCTGGAATTAGCTGCTGTGGTGCATGCTTTAAAGATTTGGCGTTACTATCTCATCGGTAATCGCTGTGAAGTCTATACAGACCATAAGAGCCTGAAGTACATCTTCACTTAGTCAGATTTGAACATGAGACCGAGGAGATGGTTGTAGTTGATCAAGGATTATAATCTTGGAATCCACTACCATCCCGGAAAAGCCAACGTAGTTGCAGACGCTCTAAGTCGTAAGAGTTACTGCAATGCTTTGGAAGTAAAGGAAAGTTGCCCAGAACTTTATGAAGAATTTCAGAAGCTAAGGCTAGAAGTTGTGTCCGAAGGATTCGTAGCCAATTTGGAGGTATAGTCCACCCTAGAGAAGCAGATTCGTGAAGCGCAACCAAAGGATCCCGTGTTGTCAGACATCAAGGTCAAAATGGCGGAAGGGAAATTCAAAGATTTCACCAAGGATGATCAAGACATACTTTGGGTAAATGGTCGTATCTGTGTACCAGATATCGATGGTCTGAGACAGCTAATCTTAAAAGAAGCCCATGACTCAAAGTATTCGATTCACCTTGAAAGTACCAAGATGTACCAGGATATTAAGACTAAATTTTGGTGGCCCAATTTGAAGCGAGAAGTCGCAGAGTTCGTTGCCTTGTGCGACGTCTGTCAAAAAGTAAAGGCAGAACACCAGAGGCCAGTAGGTTTGTTGCAACCGCTGAAGATTCTAGAGTGGAAGTGGGAAGAGATCGGAATGGACTTCATTACTAGCTTACCCAAGACCCAGTCGGGTTACGATTCGATCTGGGTAATAGTCGACCGGTTGACCAAGGTGGCCCATTTCCTGCCAGTCAAGACCACGTACTCAGGAGATCGCCTTGCGGAGTTGTACATGGCCGAGTGCTCGGCTTGCGTTGTGCCCAAGAAGATAGTATCAGATCGAGGATCTCAGTTCACCTCTCGGTTCTGGCAAAGTTTGCATGAAGCATTGGGTACCCATCTGAATTTCAGTACTGCATATCATCCATAGATAGATGGATCGACTGAAAGAGTTAATCAGATATTGGAAGATATGCTGAGAGCTTGCGCTCTAGATAATGCCGCCCGTTGGGATAAAAGTTTGTCATATGCAGAATTCTCGTACAACAAGAATTATCAAGCTAGTTTGCAAATGTCACCATTTGAAGCTTTGTATGGCCGTGCCTGCCGAACCCCGTTGAATTGGTCAGAAACAGCTGAACGATCAGTATTCGGTCCAGACATCATCCAAGAAGCAGAAGAGCAAGTGGCCATGATAAGAGAAAGATTGAAGATAGCTCAGTCCAGGCAGAAGAGCTATGCTGATAATCGTCATCGTGATCTCAGTTTTGAACCCGAGGATTTCGTTTATCTTCGAGTTACCCCGCTCAGAGGTGTCAAAAGGTTTCATGCCAAAGGGAAGCTTGCCCCTAGGTATGTTGGTCCGTTCAAGATTTTGGAACGCCGTGGAGAAGTTGCTTATCGCTTAGAGCTATGCAATGCGTTAGCGAGGAGTGCATGATGTCTTTCATGTCTCGCAATTGAAGAAGTGTCTTCGTGTGCCAGAAGAGCAAGCCCCGTTAGAATCAATTGATTTAAAAGAGGATCTTACCTATAAGGAGCAGCCAGTCAAGATTTTGGATGTCGCAGAGCGCCACACCAGAAGCAAGACTGTTCGTTTTTGCAAGGTCCGGTGGAGCAACCACTCAGAAGGAGAAGCAACGTGGGAACGTGAAGAAGAGCTGAAAGTCGAGTTTCGTAGCCTTTTCTCTAGCTAGCCTGAATCTCGGGGTCGAGATTCCTTTAAGGGGGGAGGTTTGTAACATCCCAATTTTCTGGGTTTAAAAATCATTTAAATAGTTAGTAGGGAAAAAGTCACCATTTGGATTTATTTGAATTTAAATTCAAAAGCTTAATATTGGACTTTATAATAAAAAACCTTTAATTTGAATAATCCCAACATGAACATTAGCCAAAACTATTTTATTTGGGTTCTATGTGCTCAGTTATATTTTCTAGATTTTTCTAGAATTTTTCTGAGTTCATTTGCTATTTTCTTTTGCTTATTTGAATTTCTGGTATTTTCTAAAATAGAAAATCTATTTAAAATCTCAGATTTTCCTTCGGGCCGAATCCCTTGGCTCCGGCCCAATCTAACCCAAATTTCCCATTCCCGCCGCTCCGCTGTAACCCCGCACCAGCGCGCATCCCTCCTCTCTCCTCCCGCGCCTCCGGCCACTGCTTGTCCACGGGCCGCAGTGCGACGCTGATCCGGTCCGAGCCACACCCGCCGCCATGTGGACCCCACTTGTCGCGTTAGCGTCGTCAACCTCCCGGACACCTCCTTCCTTATCCCTGCCGCCGCACGGATTCGCCTTCGCCGTCTCCGCCACGGACTCCACCTGGCGGCCGTGTATAAAAGGAGGGGCACCCCTCGGCTTCCGCATCCCTTCCCCAGCCGCCAGCGCCCTAGATCGAAGCCCTAGCCGTCGGAAACTGCTGAAGGAAGCTTTGTGTCACCGCAACTCCGTTGAGCTCGTTCGTCGCCGTCAAAGCCGCTCAAGCTTCGCCGCCGCCTCCTTTGAGTTCGCAAGATCGAGGGCTACCTCCCGGTGACCTCGGTTTCGCTGCAAGCCCACCAGAGCCCCAGATCCGTCACGCCCGTGGCCCAACCTCCGCCTAATCGTCGCCGCTGGTCATCTGGGTTGTCCCCAAGCACACGTGAGGCCACCGTTGTGATCCCCATCTCGCCCTCTACCTCCTAGTGCCACCCATCGCCGCCGGCGAGCCGCCGTTCGCCGAGGCCGTCGGGATCCAAGCGCCGCCGCTCTTACTGTCGTCCACATCACTGCCACCTCCGTTAGCCACCTCAGCCCGACGCCCTCGTGTCGCCCACGTGGAGCCCGGTCAGCACGGCCACATGGCGATCCAGATCTAATCCCAACCGCCTAGCTCGGTGGACCAAGTACATCGTGAGCCATCTCACTGACATGTGGGTCCCACATGTCAGTGAATTCTTTTATTTATTTTATTTCTGAAATTCCTTGCTGACATCAGCATTGCGCAATAATCCGATTTTTCTTCAGAGAAATAATTCGGAAATTTTAGAAAATCCAAATTAGGGTTTCTTTTTAGATTTAAAACTTTCAGAGGCCATAACTTTTGCATCCTAACTTCGATTGAGCCCATTCAAATTTCTAAATTTATCTAAATTCGAGATCTATTTATCTAAGATTTTTATTTAATTTTTGGAGCTTTTTTTGCCTCTGTTATTTATTTATTTTATTTATTTGTCTCGTTTGCGAGTAGACGTCGATTCGTCGGGAAATTTTGGTGAAGAAGGAGCACCCCAAGATCAAGACCAGTACATAGATCTTTTCCAAGGCAAGTCATACCTTTGATCATCCTGAACCCAGTTTTCAAATTACTTTGTGTTAAAGTATTGCATTTTATGTTAATTATGTATTTAAATGCTTTGGGCATAGTTATTATCCAATTTGTTATCACCCCTTGACTTTGTATGCCATAATTCCTTGTCACCCTAGATTGGTTTATTAGTTGGTATAATTGTAGCACCAACGTGGGTTGGTTAGATGCGAGTACAATTGCTTAGTCATGCTACGAGTCTCACAGCACATGAAAGTTGCAATTATTAAATATGACTAAGTGACTATGGAACTTTGTGTAAAACTGTGTGCTATGTGTTATTACTTTGTGATGGCATGTGTTGCACTAAAACCAACTGGGTGGTAAAGGATTTAGACTGAGGCAAGTGGTGGAAGCTGTGTGATATGGTGGACTATGTGATGGGATTGATAATCTTTGTGATCTAGTTAGAACATGGAAGTCTTGCTTTGGTCAATTAAGGAGTTAACTTTGTGCGCCATTGAACTGAGCCTTACTGTACGACCACATGCCTGGTGTGGGACGGGCCTAACTTAGTAAGTTATGGATTCTCGGCATTGATATTCAGGTGGATAGATTGGGCTGTGTGATAGGGTGGAGGTGCGACTACTTAGTGGTTGCATCGTGGGACGGTTCGCCGCATCCCCGCCCGGTGTGTGTGTTATACTAATTCTATGTGAGTGGTATAGCGGAAAGCACATCGGGAATGTCAATGTTTGAGGTGAAGTTTCGAACTGTTTTGTTACGATTAGTGTTTGTTGCACTAGTTGTATCTTGTGGGTAAAGTGTACAACCTCTGCAGAGTGTTAAATCAATCTATTCGAATAGCGCGTCATGTCATGGACATGCTCGGGATTTCACACGAGGGTAGTTTTCAAAAATGTTGGGATGAAATTGTGTGACCTCAATCATATGGCTATGTGAAATAATCATTTAGTTGTGTGTCTTTGTGGAAATAAGCATTAAATTAATATTGTCTATTTGTTTTGAATTATGCTTTCAATCTATTATTCGTATTCAATTGCAAAAGTTGCTTTTATGCAAAAGAACCACAGAAGCCTTTTCTTTTGGAATAAGCCTACATCTATAAATTGCATTCTGTGGTATGATTTGCGAGTACGGTTGTGTACTCACGCTTGTTGTAAAACTTGCGCCCAAACCTACAGAAGAGGAGTCTACGCCTGCTTTCGAGGAGGAGTTCGCCGAAGGTTGCTGATCGTTAAGGTCCGGATCCCGATCGGTTGCTGTGGTGAATTGATGGGATCTCGCTGGAGTTATTTCGCTCATTCTTTGTTTTATTCTCTATCTGCCCTGCGTGGCTTAATAAGTGTAAACTCGACCATAAGGTCAAAACCCTTATTTGTTATTCAAACTAATCGTTTACTTTATTTATCGCTTGTGTGGATCGATATTTACCTATGTTAACACTGTGTGCACTAGCGTGATCCTGGACTAGTGCAGTATACACAGAGGGTTCCAGAATCGTAATTCTGGGTCCCGACAAGGAGCTTGTCAATCTCCGACTGGATTGCTTCCTTCCGATCAGGTGCAAAATGTCTTAGCATCTGCTTCACCGGTTTCTTGTCAGGCTGGCGAGCTAGTCTACGCTCAATCACTTCCCTAGAGACTCCGGGCATGTCGGATACCTGCCAAGCGAATACATCCATGTTTGCTCGGAGGAAGGAGACGAGCGACTCTTCCTATTTAGGATCAAGTCCTGCTCCAACCAGTACCTTTTGGGTAGAGGCATTAGCATTTCCTGACCCAGACGGTGCTTTGATGCTTTCCGGAGAAGTGCTTTTGTCAAGCGAAACCTCCTTGGTCTGGTCGGATGGTTTTAGGGCCATCTTCGGTGTTGAGTGCTTGACCTGCGTTGAAGGTGGATTAGTTTCCCTGGTCGAAAGCTCATCGACCAGTTCCAAGGATTTTCGATTGCATGCATATGCCATCTTTCTATCCCCTCAAACCGTAATAACCCCTTTTGGTCCTGGCATTTTTAGAGTTTGATAGCCGTAATGCGTAGCTATCAGGAATTTCGCCAATGCCGGACGACCAAGGATTCCATTATATGCAGTTTCAAAATCCACTACATCGAATGGAATTTTTTCTGTTCAGAAGTTTTCTGGTCTTCTGAACGTAATCGGTAGGGAAAGTTGCCCTATTGGTTTTGCGGTAGAACCAGGAACTATGCCATGGAAGGCATAGGTTTTACCTTCGACCTGGGAATTTGTATTTCTTCCAATGCTCTTGTAAATAAAATATTTAAAGAACTACCTCCATATATTAAAACTCAATTAACTTTACAATTATTAATAGTAGGTTCAATAAAAATATGGAACCTACCTGGTCGTGTTGATGGGATGGGGCAGTCTTCTTTACTGAAGGAGATTACGGTGTCCGACCACCTGGATGGCTTGATAGTGATCGGAGCTTCGGCGAGGTTGACTTCCCGCTCCACGGCCTTTAGGTGGCGTCTTGACTCGTACGAGGAAGATCCACCGAAGATCATGTCGATGGTGTGCTGAGGCTCCTGGTACTCAATTTCTTCGTCGCCATCTTTGTCCTTCTTAGAGCTTGGTTCTCCAAGTTCTTTTATGGAGGGGAAGAGACCTTTACCTGCGTAGTAATCCTCCAGCTTCTTTTGCCAGGCTCGACAGGTGCGCAGATCATGCCCTGCTGCCTAGCATAGTGGACACCATTTCTTATTCTTCTTGTGGTCATCGGTTAGAGCCTTTGCCTTGTTCCGATCAGAATAATCTCTCTTGCCATTGGTAAACTTTTTTGGAACCGCAAGGACTTCCTTGTTGTCGGTTGTCTTTACTAACGACATCCTGGTATACTCCCAGAGTGAAGAAGAGCATGAAAAGCACCTCTACTTGGTCCTAGATAAGCTTAGAGACCACCAACTCTTGGCTAAGTTTAATAAGTGTGAGTTTTAGATGAGGAAAGTGATCTTCTTAGGACATGTCTTGTCCGAAAAAGGAGTCTTTGTCAACCCCAGTAAAGTCTAGGATGTGCTCAATTGGGAGTCGTCTAAGTCAATGCCTCAGATCAGAAGCTTCCTTGGTATGGCAGGGTATTATCGCCGGTTTATAGAAGGTTTCTCCAAGATAGCAAGACCTTTTACTTAGTTGTTAAAGAAGGAAAAGAAGTTCACTTGGACGTCTGAGTGTGAACAGAACTTTCAAGAGTTGAAAAAGCGTTTGACCACTGCACCTGTGTGGATTTTGCCAGACATCCAAAAGGACTTTGAGATCTTTTGTGATGCATCACGACCAGGTCTTAGTTGTGTTTTGATGCAAGAAAATAGGGTGGTAGCTTATGCTTCACGATAGTTAAAGCCTCATGAAGCAAACTACCCCACTCATGACCTAGAGTTAGCTATTGTAGTGCATGCTTTGAAGATATGGCGTTATTACCTCATTAGTAATCGCTGCGAAGTTTACACCGACCACAAAAGTTTAAAGTACATCTTCACTCAAGCTGATCTGAACATGAGGCCAAGAAGATGGCTGGAGCTGATCAAGGACTACAATGTGGGAATTCATTATCATCCCGGCAAAGCCAATGTGGTAGCTGATGCCCTGAATAGGAAGGTCTACAGCAGTACCTTGATGGTCAAGGAAAGTCAGCCAGCCTTGCGCGAGGAATTTTGGAAGCTCAAGCTCGAGATAGTTGAAGAAGGTTTCTTAGCTGCCCTAGAAGTGCAACCCACCCTACAAGAACAGATCAGGACAGTTCAAGTCGAAGATGCTGACATCCAGAAGATTAAGATCAACATGAGAAAGGGAAGGTTGTTAAGGTTTTCGGAAGATGAACAGGAACTATTTGGTTCGACAAGCGTTTGTGTGTTCCGAACCACCCGGAGCTCAAAAAGGTGGTCCTCAAAGAAGCTCATAAAGCCTTGTATTCCATTCACCCCAGAAGTACAAAGAAGTATCAAGACCTCAAGGAGTTGTACTGGTGGCCTAGCATGAAACGAGAAATTGCAGAGTACGTGGCCCATTGTGACGTTTGTCAAAGAGTTAAGGCTATGCACCAAAGACCTGGTGGTCTTTTGAAACCCTTGCCCATACCCGAGTGGAAATGGGAAGAGGCCAGGATGGATTTTATCACTGGTCTGCCTAGGTGTAACATCCCAAAGTGCTATTACCAAAATAAAATAAATAAAGTTATTTGGAATTTCCGAAATTTGAAAGAGCTTGATTGCCTTATTTGAATTTCTGAAGTTTTAAAAGTCAAAATTTAAAATTTATTTGAGGTTCTTGAAGTTTTATCTGACTTGATTTGAAAAATAAAGATTTAATTAATTTCTGGAATTTTCTGGTATTTTAAAAGTTTTTTTCCTAATTATTTTCAAGCCAAAATAATTTATTTGCAAAAACTATAGCCAACTATAAGTTGGAACTATTTTTATTAAGTCCAAAATAAATAAGGGAATTTCTGTGAATTTTCTCATAATTTTTGGATTTAATTTGCCATTTTCTAAAGCTAAAATGAATTACCAGAATTGTTTTAATCGATAAAGCATTTAAAAATCTAAATCTAGCTTTGGCCCGAAACCCAAAGGCCTCGGCCCAAACCCTCCCGCACGCAGCCCAAGCCGGCCCAGCCGCGTTCCCCCCTTCTACCGTTGGATCAAAATCGAACCGCCGCCCGCACCTCTCTCCTTCTCTCTTCACCGTACGCAATCTCGGCCGTTGGATCAAGAATCCATGGTCAGATCTCCGTGTGACATTCGGGTGACCGAACGTCTCAGCCGATGACAACCGCCAGATCTAAATCCAACAGCCCTAGAGCACCAGTCACTTTCCTATTCATGCACGCTGCTCTCGGCCGTTGGATCTTGATCCGACGATCCCAGTGCCTTCTTCCTCCCCGTGTCTTCCTCCTCTAGCCGTAAACCCTCGCCGCCATTGCTGCGCGCACGGAGCTCCATCTCCACCGCGATTTGTGCCTCCCTTCCACGCTTGGATGCGCGCATTAACTTCCCCGATCACTGCCTCAACCGTTTCCGGCCTTTTCCCCTCTAATCGCGCACGCATTCACCGGAACGGGCATGTCCGCCGTGATCCCCGCCGCCATTGATCTCCCCCTCCTGGCCTCCCCAGCACCTATAAAAGGTACCCCGGGTGTGCCTCTACTCCCTCATCTCATCCCCCTCTACCCTTGTAACCTCCCGCCGCTTCTAGCCGCCGGAATTCGTAGTTTAGTTAAATCGACCACGAAGCTCTACTTGCCGATTACCTCGCCGTCAGTGACGCCCTTACCCCATCGACCTCACCATCATCATCACCGCGCCACGTTCTACCTCTGGCGATCATCCACTTCGACAAAAGGCCGCCTGAACACCGTTGCCAGCATCACCCGAAGGTCTCCGCCGCCAAAAGACTCGCCGCCGGCCACACAGTCCACCCCGACCACCCGGAGGTACATCAATAGATTCGCAATAGTCTTCTCGTCACACCCGTAGCACCCACCGCCGGCGAACCACCGCCGTTCGCCGTTGTCGGGCAAACCCGAGAGAATTGCTGCCGGCAAGCCACCGTGTCCCTGCCACCTCGGCGTCGCGTCACCTCCCGGGCTCACGTGGCACCCGCGTGTCGCCTACGTGGCACACAGTTAGCGCCTACGCAGTACGCACGCGCTTGCGTGGCACTCCAACCCCTCCCCAAATCCAAGGGTCCATGAACCAGTTCCACCAAAAGCTGAGCCACTAACATGTGGGTCCCACATGTCAGTGACTATTTCTTTTCTCCCGAATTGTTTTAATTCGGAAATCCAAGGGCAGACGTCATGCTTGCGTCATAAACCCCTTTTCCTTTAGGAAAATAAATCCAGTAAATCCATAAATCTGTTTTTTTATCAATTTATGTGATTTCAAACTTCCAAAGCCCATATCTTTTGCATCCGAACTCCAATTGAGCCTATTCAAATTTGTAAATTTATATAAAATTAAGATATAGCTAACTAAACCAAAATATTTCAAGTTGGAGTTATTTTGAGTTGTTATTTGAATTTTATTTGAATTTGGCTTATTTCGCGATTAGATTTCGACGACTTCGGAGAGTCAGATTTCAATGCCAGTTGAAGAGCTTATAAGATGATTGATTTTGAATGTATGATCATCGTGATTGTACACTTGGACTTCCTGAAGAAAGTACTTGTGAGTACTAGGTGACCTGTTAAGGAAAACAACATCACCTCAATACAGGTGATCTGTTAAAGAAAACAACATCACCTCGTCAACGAAGGCAAGTTATACCCTTGATCATATTGATCCCACTATTTCAAATTATTTATATTCTGTTTTAAACTATTACTGCATGCATATGTGTAACATCCCAATTTTCAGAGCCTTAAAAATCCTTTGAATAGTTAGCAGGGAAAAATTCACCATTTGGATTTATTTGAATTTAATTTCAAAAGCTTAATATTGGACTTTACAATCAAAAACATTTAATGTGAATAATCCCAACATGAACAATAGCCAAAACTATTTTATTTGGGTTACGTGTGCTCGATATATTTTCTAGATTTTTCTAGAATTTTTCTCGAGTTCATTTGCTATTTTCTATTGCTTATTTGATTTTACTCGTATTTTCTAAATTAGAAAAACTAATTAAAATCTCAAAGCGATGCAGGCCTAAACCCACTACCCATCCTCTCGGCCTCAGCCCAACCCCTGTGCCCAGCTTGCACATGCTGTTTCGATGACAGTGGGTCCCACTGTCGACCTCCACCGCCCACCGCGCTTCCCGCTCTTCCTCGCGACGTGGGTCCCGCGTGTCGGGCCTTCGTCCTCCTCGCTCGTCTTCCTCCTCGCGCGAGCTGCCTCGTCGCCATTGCTAGGAGCTCTAGCTCCGTCAGACAACACATCCTTTCCAACTAAAACCTTTCTAGAAAGCGTGTCAAATCTTATCCCTATCTCCCGTACTTGTTTGGTTGAAATCAAATCCCGGTTTCCTTTTAAACCGAGATCAACCGTGCAGTCTCGGACTCCCTCTAGGGTTTCGCGCCGCCACGCCACCCTAGCCCTCCAGGCCCCCTATAAAAGCCCAGAGGTTACTTTGTTGAGCCGCATCGAAACCCCACCTAGCTCCACCCGAGGATCCTGCGCGCCACTTTTGGTTTTAGGGTTCTTCGTCACCAACTCGGTGAGCCCTCCCGCCGCCGTCTGCGCGGGTCATCATCATCGCACCACCAAGATCGCACAAGCAAGGCTACACCACGTGGCCTCCGTTTCACCGGAACATCGTCGAGCTCCATTCCGGCAAAAGCCGCACCATCTCCGCCGCCCGCCGCGCGCCGCCGGGCACTTCGTTGCACCTCGACCACCGGAGTTAGCCCATTAGGTGCGCATAGCCTCGGCTACACCACGGTGCCACTCGCCGACGGCGAGGCGCCGCTTCGCCGTTGTCGCCGCCACCGCTCGGTCGCCGCCGACCGACGTGGCGGCGCGCGTGGCGAGCCACCTCATCGCCAGATCGGCGATCGCACTGCGTGTCACCTACGTGGCGTGCCACGTGGGTACACCGTGGGTTGTCCACCGGTCTCGAATCCGTGGCTCGGTGGACTTTGTCCACCGTGAGTCGAACCAGCGGCGGTGGGACCCACATGTCGCCGATCCACATCACCCGTCCGAACGTTTGTTGCGTCGACAAGATCTGCGCAATAATCCGATTTTTCTTTTAAGAAATAATTCGGAAATTCCAGAAAATCAGAATTAGGGTTTCTTTTAGATTTCCAATCTTCCAAAGCTCATAACTTTTGCATCCTAACTCCGATTGAGCCCATTCAAATTTCTAAATTTGTCTAAACTCAAGATCTATTTATCTGAGATTTTTATTTAATTTTTGGAGTTTGTTTTGCCTCTGTTATTTATTTGTTTTGTTTGTTTGTGTCTCGTTTGCGAGTAGACGTCGATTCGTCGGGAAATTTTGTGGAAGAAGGAGCACCCCAAGATCAAGATCAGTACATAGACCTTTTCCAAGGCAAGTCATACCTTTGATCATCTTGAACCCAGTTTTCAAATTACTTTGTGTTAAATTATTGCATGATAGTTTAATTATTTATTTAAATGCTTTGGGCATAGTTATTATCAAATTGTTATCACACCTTGGCCTTGTATGTCATAATTCCTTGTCACCCTAGATTGGTTATTAGTTGGTAATATTATAGCACCAACGTGGGTTGGTTAGATGCGAGTACAATTGCTTAGCCATGCTACGAGTCATCATCTCATGTAAGTTGCAAATATCAATTATGACTAAGTGACTATGGAACTTTGTGTAAAACTCGTGTCTTTGTATGTTATTACTTTGTGATGGCATGTGTTGCACTAAAACCAACCCCCGGTGGTAAAGGATTTAGGCTGAGGCAAGTGGTGGAGGCGTGTGACATGGTGGACTATGTGATGGGAGCGATAATCTGTGTGGCTTAGTTAGAAAATGGAAGTCTTGCCTTGGTCAATTAAGGACTTAACTTTGTGCGCCATTGAATCGAGCCTTACAATGCGACCACATGCCAGTATGGGACGGGCCTAACTTAGTAAGTTATGGATTCTCGGCATTGATGTTCGGTGGATAGGTTAGGCTATGTGATAGGGTGGAGGTGTGACTACTTGGTAGTTGCATCACGGGAGGATTAAATCGTCCACGTCCAACGATGTGTGTTATGCATGGGCTATGTGATATGTATAACGGTTTGTAAGCACATCGAGTGTCAATGTTGAGATGAAGTTTACGAACTGCTTTTTGTTACGATTGGTGCTTGCTACACTAGTTGTATCTTGTGGGTAAAGTGTACAACCTCTGCAGTGTTAAACAAACTATTCGAATAGCCGCGTCCTCGGTCATGGACATGCTCGGTGATTTCACATAAGGGTTAGTTTTTATAAAATGTGGGAATGGGAGTGTGTGATCTCAATCATATGGCTATGTGAAATAATCTGTTTAGTGTGTGTCTTTGTGGAAACAAGCTGTTAAATTATTATTGTCTATTTGTTTTGAAGTATGTTTTCAATCTATTATCGTATTCAATTGCAAATGTTGCTTTTATGCAAAAGAACCACAGAAGCCTTTTCTTTGGAATAAGCCTGCATCTATACATTGCATTACGTGGTATGATTTGCGAGTGCGGTTGTGTACTCACGCTTGTTGTAAAACTTGCGCCCAAACCTCTGAAGTGGAGGAGTCTACGCCGCTTTCGAGGAGGAGTTCGTTGAAGGCCGATCGTTCGTTAAGGTCCGGATCCCGCTTGGTTGCTGTGGTGAATTGGTGGGATCTACGCCGAGTTTTTCCGTTCATTCTTGCTTTATTTCTCTGTTAGCCTGCGTGGCTTAATAAGTGTAAACTTCGACCATAAGGTCAAAACCCTTATTTGTTATTCAAACTAATCGTTTACTTTAATTATCGCTTGTGTGGATCGATATTTACCGTGTTAACCACTGTGTGCACTAGCGTGATCTGGACTAGTGCAAGATATACGAGGGTTCCGAATCGAAATGCAGGTCCCGGCGAGGTGGTATCGAGCCATCTTGATCAGAAGTCTTGACCTTAGTTAGATTGGCCGTCTTTAGAGTGTCCAAACTATTTTCTAAAGGAAAATTAACTTGCAAGGTTAATTGATTGCTTAACTCTCCTCATATCTCTCTCGCCTCAACTATTGCTATAATCCTTTCTCTCCCATTGTTTTAAAGTTGCTCTTACCTGTTAAATGCTGTCTTGTGAGATGCCTCGCCTTGAGCTATGGTGAGCGTTGTGGAGGTTCTGCCGCCGAACTTTGGAAGTTGCTCCGTGTTCTTGGAGGTTTTGATCGTCCATTTGACGTCGGCAACAAGCGACAAATGAATGGTCGAAACTGTAGGTGATTTGTCGCTTTGACGATCTACGCCAGAGGAGCGACAAGGCGAGCCAACCTTCATGCGTCTCGTGAGGAAGATCACTTGGCCGGAAGGTATCCGAGTCGTCGCGCTTGGCCATGCTACGTATCCGCAACATCTACGCACGAGCTTCAGACACCGTCTTCGTTACCATCCCGAAGCCGCGGTGTGGACTTGCCAAAGACGCTACCCGTCCACGAAGGAGAGAACAACGCTTCGATCGTACACCTCGCCCGATTCGTGGCCGCCAGGAGGGAGCTGCGAGAGGACTATCACGAGTTGGATCATGTCTATGAAGCCTTGCAGAGTCAAGAGAAGGTCGCCACTCTGCAAGAGATCCTCTACGATCAAGTTCCCGAAGAAGAGGAAGACCCGAGGAGGATCTGAAGGGGATCGGAGAAGGCCCACCGAGCCGAAGAAGATGCGAGCGAGAGGAGCAGCGGAGCGCTTGCACCAGAACGCTGTTCTTGCTTGCACGGTTCGAGGGCATCGAGGATCGGTTTGGCAAGATGCCGGCTCACTTCCGAGTCTGGCCCGGGAGCGTCGCGCGGTTGTGGAGGCTTTCTTGAGTAGTTCGTTTTAGTCTCGGTCTTTTGAGCTTAGCGATTTCAGTTTAGTGAGTCGCCCTTTAGGCGGTAGTTTTGTGTGCTTAGGTCGTTGTTTCTTTGCGTGCGAGTATGAGCCGCAAAGGCCCTTAGGCATTTGTTGCGACCATGCTAAGACCCTAAGTAATAAAGGTATTACATTTGAGTTTCTTGATACGTGTTTTGTTGGGTTTAATCTACCCCACGCCTAGTTCTTAACTCATCTCGTGCTTGCTACCTTATCTAACCCATGGAGCTTAGCGGATGGTTCAAACTCGTCGATCTACGCAGTGGTTCGGTACTCCCAAAGACCAGAGGCAATGAGCAACCAACAGAGGAGCGATTCCGCAAGCACCCCCAATTGACTTGCAAAACTTTGGAGCTTTCATGGCGGCCAGACTCGGTGATGAATACCATGATGACTCGGATGCAAGCCATGCACAACGAACAATAACAACAACAATCACCAAAGATGGAGCCCGGTGCTCATGGTCACCATGGACCATCAAACTGCGAAATTCATGAGGACTCGTCCACCAACATTTTCTCGGACCGTCTCTCGGTGGAAGCGGATGATTGGCTCAGGGTTATCGAAAGGAAGCTGCTAATCACTCAGTGCAGCGACCGTGAAAAGGTTCTGTATGCCACTCACGAGATGGAGGGCACCGCTGCTGAATGGTGGGAGAACTTCTGTGCCGCCCATGAGACGCCACGAGGATATCACACGGAGGAATTTTCTTCGGCATTTCGCCGTTATCATGTACCGTAAGGAATTATCGATGCGAAGAAGGATGAGTTCGCGCTCTCAAGCAAGGAGCTATGTCGATGTCGACTACCTCAACAAGTTTTCTCGGCTAGCTCGCTCGCGGCGAAGATGTAGCCACGGACAAGGCTCGCGAGTCGCTTTTGAAGGACTAAACCTTTGGGTGCAAGTCGGTTTGATCGCCATACTTTCACGATTTCCGAGAGTTGGTCAACAAAGCCTTTGTTCTAGAGGACAAGCGCAAGGAGTTAGAGGATAGCAGTAAGCGTCGGATGGCTCAACGGGGAACCATCAATCACAACAGAGCAAGAATAGTGCGGCCACGGTTCAACGGTTTCCACCCCAAACCGTTGAGCACTGCACCAACTTCAACACCCCGCCCACCGCCTGAACTTCCGCAACCACGCACTGTCAACCCCAATCCGAGAAGCAACCAGCAGAGCGTACCAAAGTCCTGCTTACGCCGTCGGTAGGACATTTGCCAATCGATGTCCGCAAAGGGGAACAATCACTCCGATGCGTTTCAACCTTGGAGCTACTCCATCAAAGACGCCAGCACGGGCATCAACCAAGGAGCCGCCAAGTTGCGGTCAAGCGGAGGAGCACCGCGATCCGTGATCGAGGCCGTGTCAACCACGTCACTCTGGAAGAGCCCAGAATCACCGGACGTCGTCTTGGTAAGTTTACGGTTAACTCGATGCACCGCATCGGGTTTTGTTTGATTACGAGCCGCATTCATTTGTTTCGGAATGTTTGCAACCAAGAATAAATTGGAAGTTATGCAACTTAAGCATACTCTGTTAGTCGATCGCCGGAGCAGAGCTAAGTACTAGAGTGGGATGTTTAGGAGCTAAGTTACTCATAGTGGAGTTGAGTTTCTAGCCAACCTAATAGTCCTAGATACCCAAACCCTAGATGTCATTCTTGGCATGGATTGGTTATCCAAGCACAAAGTCTGTGCTAGATTGTGGCGAAGAGCGTAAATAATCGAGGACGCCAAAGGAAACAAGGTAGAGTTTCTAGCCACCTCGATTCGTGATGGACATTTGCTAGTAAATCGAAGACCCTTGCCTTAGAAGAAGTACCATGGTCGGTGAATATCGGATGTGTTTCCTGAGGAATTACGGGAATGCCACCGATCGTGACATTGAGTTTGTCATCGACCTAGTGCCGAGACAGCACCAATTTCAAAGAGACCGTATCGGATGCCACCAGATGAATTGGTAGAGATGAAGAAGCGGATAGAAGAACTTCTTGAGAAAGGTTTCGTGAGACCTAGTTAAATCGCCGTGGGAGCGCCAAAGTTGTTTGTCAAGAAGAAAGATGGAAGCATGAGGATGTGTATTGATTACCGTTCTCTCAACGAGGTTACTATCAAGAATAAGTACCCACTACCCCGGATAGATGATCTGTTTGATCAGATGAAAGGAGCCGGATTATTCTCGAAGATCGATCTGCGATCAGGTTACCACCAGCTAAAAATTTGTCCTAAGGATATACCAAGACCGCTTTCTCAGCGATGCGGACATTATGAGTTCTTAGTCATGTCCTTTGGTCTGACTAATGCCCCTGCCTATTTCATGAACATGATGAATAAGGTATTCATGGAATATTTGGACAAGTTCGTAGTTGTGTTCATTGATGATATTCTGGTGTACTCCAAGTCGGAGGAAGAACACGCCGAGCATTTAAGGATAATATTGGAAAAACTCGAGAGCATCGATTGTATGCCAAGTTCGATAAGTGTGACTTTTGGAAGAAGGAAGTGGATTTCCTTGGTCATGTTATGACAATGAAGGAGTAGCGATTGACCGGTAAAGTTAAGCGATGCTACATTGGGAGCAGCCAGGCGTAACTTTCATTCGCGGCTTGGGAATGGCGAGTTATTACCGCTGTTTCATCGAAGGATTCTCATCAATTGCTAAGCCCTTACGCAATTGTTGAAGAAGGAGAAAAGTTCACTTGGACTCCGACTGTGAGGAAAGTTTTCAAGAGTTGAAGAAGCGATTGACTTGACCAAGATCGATTCGCGGATATTCGCAAGGATTTCGATATCTATTGTGATGCTTCGCGTCAAGGATTAGGATGTGTCCTGATGCAAGAAGGAAGAGCTGTTGCTTACGCGTCAAGACAATTGAGACCCCACGAGGAGAATTACCCTACTCATGATCTGGAATTAGCTGCCGTAGTGCATGCTTTAAAGATTTGGCGTCATTACCTCATCGGTAATCATTTGTGAAGTCTACACGGATCATAAGAGTCCAAGTACATCTTTACCGATCGATCTGAATATGAGACAGAGAAGATGGTTAGAATTGATCAAGGATTACAATCTCGGAATCCACTACCATCCCGGAAAAGCCAACGTAGTTGCAGACGCTCTAAGTCGTAAGAGTTACTGCAATACTTTGGAAGTAAAGGAAAGTTGCCCAGAACTTTATGAAGAATTTCAAAAGCTAAAGCTAGAAGTTGTGTCCAAGGGATTTGTAGCCAATTTGAAGTACAAACACTACCGGAGAAGCGATTCGTGAAGCACAACCAAAGGATCTGTGTTGTCGGACATCAAGGTCAAAATGGCGTATGGAAATTCAAAGATTTCACCAAGGATGATCAAGACATACTCGGATTAATGGTCGATCTGCGTGCGGATATCGATGATCCGAGACGCTTAATCTTAAAGGAAGCCCATGACTCAAAGTACTCAATCCACCTGGAAGCACCAAGATGTACCGGATGTTAAGACTAAATTTTGGTGGCCAAATTTGAAGCGAAGTCGCGAGTTCGTTGCCTTGTGCGACACCGCCGAAAGTAAAGCGAACACGAGACGGCGAGTTTCTTGCAACGTCAAGATTCCGTAATGGAAGTGGGAGGAAATCGGGATGGATTTTATCACCGTTTACCCAAGACCCAATCGGGTTACGATTCGATCGGGTAATAGTCGATCGTCTAACAAGGTCGCCCATTTCTGCCACAAAACCACGTGCTGAGATCGCCTTGCGAATTGTACATGGCAAGGATTGTCAGTTTGCATGGTGTGCCCAAAAAGATAGTGTCAGATCGTGGATCTCAGTTCACCTCTCGTTTTTGGCAGAGTTTGCATGAAGCATTGGGTACCCATCTGAATTTCATTACTGCGTATCATCCACGCATGGATGGACGATGAAAGGGTTAATCGATATTGGAGGATATGCTGAGAGCTTGTGCTCTAGCTAATGCTACCCGATGGGATAAAAGTTTACCGTATGCAGAGTTTTCGTACAACAATAGTTATCAAGCTAGTCTGCAAATGTCACCTTTTGAAGCTTTGTATGGCGTGCTTCGCAGAACCCGTTGAATTGGTCGAAGCAATTAACGATCAGTTTTAGTCCGACATTATTCGGAAGCGAGAGAGCAAGTGGCCATGATAAGAGAAAGATTGAAGATAGCTCACCCGAGCGTAAGAGCTATCGCGATAACCGTCGTCGAGATCTCGATTTGAGCGTAAGATTTTGTCTATCTTGAGTGACCCCGCCGAGGTGTCAAAGGTTTCATGCCAAAGGGAAGCTTGCCCTAGGTATGTTGGTCCGTTCAAGATTTTGGAACGCCGTGGAGAAGTTGCTTACGGTTGGAGCTACGCGATCGTTAGCGAGGAGTGCATGATGTCTTTCATGTCTCGCGATTGAAGAAGTGTCTTCGTGTGCGGAAGAGCAAGCCCGCTTGAATCAATTGATCTCAAGGAGGATCTTACCTACAAGGAGCAGCGGTCGAGATTTTGGATGTCGCAGAGCGCTCACCGAAGCAAGACCGTTCGTTTTGCAAGGTCCATGGAGCAACCACTGAAGGAGAAGTAGCGTGGGAGCGTGAAGAAGAGTCAAAGCCGAGTTTCTAGCCTTTTCTCTAGCTAGCCCGAATCTCGGGGTCGAGATTCCTTTAAGGGGGGGAGGTTTGTAACATCCCAATTTTCAGAGCCTTAAAAATCCTTTGAATAGTTAGCAGGGAAAAATTCACCATTTGGATTTATTTGAATTTAATTTCAAAAGCTTAATATTGGACTTTACAATCAAAAACATTTAATGTGAATAATCCCAACATGAACAATAGCCAAAACTATTTTATTTGGGTTACGTGTGCTCGAGATATATTTTCTAGATTTTCTAGAATTTTTCAAGTTCATTTGCTATTTTCTATTGCTTATTTGATTTTACGGTATTTTCTAAATTAGAAAAACTAATTAAAATCTCAAGCGAAGCACAGGCCTAAACCCCACTGCCCATCCTCTCGGCCTCATTAACCCCTGTGCCCAGCTCGCAAGCATGCTGCTTCCGATCGACAGTGGGTCCCACTGCCGCCTCCACCGCCCGCGCCTTCCGCTCTTCCTCGGCTGACGCTGGTCCCGTGTCGGGCGCCTCGTCCTCCTCGCTTGTCTTCCTCCTCGCGCGAGCTCGCTCTGATCGCCATTGCTAGGAGCTCTAGCTCCGTCCGACAACACATCCTTTCCAACTAAAACCTTTCTAGAAAGCGTGTCAAATCTTATCCCCTATCTCCGCACTTGTTTGGTTGAAATCAAATCCGGTTTCCTTTTAAACCGAGATCAACCGTGCCGTCTCGGACTCCTCTAGGGTTTCGCCACGACGCCACCCTAGCCCTCCCGACCCCTATAAAGCCCCGAGGTTCGCCTGTTGAGCCGCATCGAAACCCCACCTAGCTCCACCCGGGATCCTGCGCGCCACTTTTTCGGTTTTAGGTTCTTCGTCACCAACTCGGTGAGCCCTCCCGCCCGCTGTCGCCGGTCATCATCATCACCACCAAAGATCGCACAAGCAAAGGGCTACACCACGGTGGCCTCCGTTTCACCGGAACATCGCTCGAGCTCCATTCCGACAAAGCCGCACCATCTCCGCCGCCCTTCGCTCGCCGCCGGCCGCCTCGTTGCACCTCGACCACCCGAGTTAGCCCATTAGGTGCGCAATAGCCTCGGCTACACCACGGTGCCACTCGCCGCCGACGAGGAGCCGCTTCGCCGTTGTCGCCGCCATCACTTCGATGCGCGCCGACTGGCGTGGCGGCCGCGTGGCGAGCCACCTCATCGCCAGTCGGCGAGCCGCGACTGCGTGTCACCTACGTGGCGCCCACGTGGGTACACGTGGGTTGTCCACCGTCTCGAGATCCGTGGCTCGGTGGACTTTGTCCACCGTGAGCGAGCCACCGGCGGTGGGACCCACTCCGGATCCACGATCACCCGTCCGAACGTTTGGCGACGCCGAGATCGCGCAATAATCCGATTTTTCTTTTAAGAAATAATTCGGAAATTCCGTAAAATCGAAATTAGGGTTTCTTTTAGATTTCCAATCTTCCAAAGCTCATAACTTTTGCATCCTAACTCCGATTGAGCCCATTCAAATTTCTAAATTTGTCTAAACTCAAGATCTATTTATCTGAGATTTTTATTTAATTTTTGGAGTTTGTTTTGCCTCTGTTATTTATTTGTTTTGTTTGTTTGTGTCTCGTTTATGCAGTAGACGTCGATCGTCGGAAATTTTGTGGAAGAAGGAGCACCCCAAGATCAAGATCAGTACATAGACCTTTTCCAAGGCAAGTCATACCTTTGATCATCTTGAACCAGTTTTCAAATTACTTTGTGTTAAATTATTGCATGATAGTTTAATTATTTATTTAAATGCTTTGGGCATAGTTATTATCCAAATTGTTATCACACCTTGGCCTTGTATGTCATAATTCCTTGTCACCCTAGATTGGTTATTAGTTGGTAATATTATAGCACCAACGTGGGTTGGTTAGATGCGAGTACAATTGCTTAGCCATGCTACGAGTCATCATCTCATGTAAGTTGCAAATATCAATTATGACTAAGTGACTATGGAACTTTGTGTAAAATCGTGTAGTCAGTATGTTATTACTTTGTGATGGCATGTGTTGCACTAAAACCAACCGGGTGGTAAAGGATTTAGACGAGGCAAGTGGTGGAGACGTGTGACATGGTGGACTATGTGATGGGAACGATAATCTGTGTGGCTTAGTTAGAAAATGGAAGTCTTGCCTTGGTCAATTAAGGACTTAACTTTGTGCGCCATTGAACCGAGCCTTACAATGACGACCACATGCCCGTATGGGGCGGCCTAACTTAGTAAGTTATGGATTCTCGCATTGATGTTCGTGGATAGGTTAGGCTATGTGATAGGGTGGAGGTGTGACTACTTGGTAGTTGCATCACGGGAGGATTCGTCGTCCCGTCCCAACGATGTGTGTTATGCATGGGCTATGTGATATGTATAACGGTTTGTAAGCACATCGAGAGTGTCAATGTTGAGATGAAGTTTCGACTGCTTTGTTACGATTGGTGCTTGCTACACTAGTTGTATCTTGTGGGTAAAGTGTACAACCTCTGCAGAGTGTTAAACAAACTATTCGAATAGCCGCGTCCTCGGTCATGGACATGCTCGGTGATTTCACATAAGGGTTAGTTTTTATAAAATGTGGGAATGGGAGCTGTGTGATCTCAATCATATGGCTATGTGAAATAATCATTTAGTGTGTGTCTTTGTGGAAACAACCTGTTAAATTATTATTGTCTATTTGTTTTGAAGTATGTTTTCAATCTATTATCGTATTCAATTGCAAATGTTGCTTTTATGCAAAAGAACCACGGAAGCCTTTTCTTTGGAATAAGCTGCATCTATACATTGCATTCGTGGTATGATTTGCGAGTACGGTTGTGTACTCACGCTTGTTGTAAAACTTGCGCCCAAACCTCTGAAGTGGAGGAGTCTACGCGCTGAGGAGGAGTTCGTTGAAGGTCGATCGTTCGTTAAGGTCCGATCCCGTTGGTTGCTGTGGTGAATTGGTGGGATCTACGGGAGTTTTTCCGCTCATTCTTTGCTTTATTTCTCTGTTAGCCTGCGTGGCTTAATAAGTGTAAACTCGACCATAAGGTCAAAACCCTTATTTGTTATTCAAACTAATCGTTTACTTTAATTATCGCTTGTGTGGATCGATATTTACCTGTGTTAACCCTGTGTGCACTAGCGTGATCCTGGACTAGTGCAGTATACACAGAGGGTTCCAGAATCGAAATTCTGGGTCCCGACAATATGTTTATACAATTATTTTAATTCCCTGTTTTAATCGCCTAGTTATTCCAAACTTCCTTGTATAGCCAATTTGAATATTGAACGTGAATACCTTGTCACCATTAGGCAAAATGATACTAAAATTAACCACATGCTTAGACAATGCTTAGACCAAATCTTGTATATGGGAAATTTTAGCCAAACCTTCCAAATTTGATTTAAATTGGTTCTGTGGTATTGTGTTACCACAGAAGGTTTATAAAATGCTTTTACTTGGAAAATAAAATGAAAATAGGTTTGAACTTGGGCGAAATGGATGAATGGTGGGTGCAGGTTTATGCACGGGCTTAATCTGGTTAGGGTTAAGGCCCAGGGTTTTATTTGGAAGACGCCCAAGTCAGTTAAAGACCAGTCTTCGAGCGCATGATGCTACGTCTTACCGTACTACCACAAGTCTGGTGTGGGACAGATTTGTCTAAATAATTTATGATGTCTTAGTGTCATTTGTGCTATATTGTTGGTGTGGGTGTCGGACAGACAGTAGTCCCACCTGGCGCAAGAGGGGGCTCCCGGAGGATGGTTAGTCCAATGGCAGTGAAACCTTAGCGGGCATAAATACATTAAGATAGGACATTGTAAAGGCCTCATGATAATCACTCAGTCGCACACCTACGGAAGTGTGTGATGCAGACAGTACAAGTTGATTATCTCTTGTGGGTAAAGTTGTACAACCTCTGTAGAGTGTAAAATTATTTGAATAGCCATGTCCACGGTTATGGACATGCTAGTAGAACTACTCAAAGTTAGACTTTGGTTTTGTTTGAAAAAGACTTCTTCAAAACTTGTTTATCCAAATGAAACTTGGGCAGGAAGCCATGTGATAGGAGAGTATCCTTCACCATTCATGTGTGAATGTTATCTGACTATAAAACTGAGAATTTATAACATGATTTGTAGTTATAAAATATATGCTTTTGAACTTAGTACATGTATTTAAAGAAAAATGCTGCTTTATGCAAATAACCTTATAAGCCATCCTTTGTTACATCCATATATGCATGTCATTCTATTATTTGACGGGTGTAACTTGCGAGCACGGTAGTTGTGCTCATACTTGCTTTATGCAAATAAATTTCAGAGGAGAAGAGCTTTGCTACCAGTGTGGATCTCGACGACTAGGCCGCTACCCCAGTCGATTGCCTGTGGCAGATTAACTGGACCCTACTACATCTTCGTCTTCCACTGTGTTTATTTTATTGTTGGCCTGTAAGTCTCCTTTGTAATCAACTCTGTTGGTATTTATTAATAAAGTTGTGATATGATTTTGTTACCATATTTGTTTACTGTGTGAACTAGCTACTGATCATGGGACTAGTTCAGAAATACACAGAGGATTTGGGGTGTTAATCCCGGTCCTGACACTAGGACCCAAGCTGGATATGACTCAATCTAGGTGGTCGTGGATCGCCTAACCAAGATCACTCACTTTATACCTGTCAGACCACCTACTCTAGGGAGAATTTAGCAGAATTGTACATGGCAAAGATTGTGTGTCAACATGGTGTGCCAAATAAGATCGTGTCGGATCGAAGATCCCAGTTCATCTCAAGGTTCTGGTAGAAGCTACATGAAGTCTTGGGCACTGACCTCAATTTCAGCATAGTTTATCACCCACAGACAGATGGCCAGACCGAAAGAGTAAACCAAATTCTTGAGGACATGCTGAGAGCCTGTGCTCTAGAGAACCAAACCAGTTGGGATCGAATGCTACCTTACGCCGAGTTTTCTTACAACAACAGTTACCAATCGAGCCTTCAGATGTTCCCTTTTGAAGCTCTTTACGGAAGGAAATGTAGGACACCCTTGTACTGGGCAGAATCGGGTGAAGGCAGGTGCGCGGACCGGACCTCTTGAAGTAAGCCGAAGATCAAGTGCGATCAATAAGAGAAAAGTCAAGACCGCTCAGACCCGGCAGAAGAGCTATGCAAACAATCGTCGTCGAGACTTAGCCTTTGCTCCTAGAGACCATGTGTACCTTAAGGTGTCATCTCTCAAGGGAATGCGCCGTTTCAGAGTCAGTGGGAAGCTTGCACCGAGGTACCTTGGGCCTTTTCCAATTCTTGTCAGGAGAGGAGAAGTTGCTTACAAGTTGGACCTCTCACCTCAGCTGCAAGGAGTACACGATGTCTTTCATGTATCTCAGTTGAAGAAGTGCCAACGTGTGCCGAAGAGCAAAAGCCTTTAGAAGAAGTGGACCTCCGAGAAGACCTCACCTACCAGGAGCAGCCCATCAAGATATTGGAAGTGTCCGAGCGAGTGACAAGAAGCAAGACCACCCGTCTTTGCAAGGTGCAGTGGAGCAACCACACCGAAGAAGAAACAACTTGGGAACATGAAGAGGACCTCAAAGCTGAGTTCCCGCACCTATTCTCTAGTCAGCTCGAATCTCGGGGTCGAGATTCCCTTTAAGGGGTGAAGGTTTGTAACGTCCCGTTTGTCTAGAGTTCTTGCAAGTTTTCAAAACAAAAAAGGAACCATTCGGTTTATTAAGTTGCCAAGCTTAACTCAAAATTTAGATTTCAAAAACGATTTAATTTGAATAATTCAAACTTCAATCAACTTAAAGTTGGATTTATTTGAACTCTATCGCTCTTTTACTTAGAGTTTAAATCGGGTTTCCTTCATCCGCTTCCCTTTTTCTACGACCCAGTCGTGACCTCCCTCCTTGCACCGTTCAATCTTTGATAGACAGCTAGATCTATTGGTTACGTTTGGATATCCGAACATTCCTATCGTTTTGCTCCATTCGATCTAGTTGGGCGGCTAGATCGCGTTGCGACTTCCGGACGTTTTGAACGTTTTTATCGCTTTGCTCCGTCCGATCGAAATCTGACAGCTCCTGCTCCACCGCGTATTTCCTCGCTATTGCTTCACCTCCTTTGATTTCATCTTGACCGTCAGGACCTCCTTTGATTTCATCTTGACTGTTAGGACCTCCTTGTCCACAGGACCTCCTTGTCCTCAGGACCACCACCTCCTCCTTCCTCAGGACCTCCTCCTTCCTTTGAACCCCCTCGCCCTCAGGACCTCCTTGCTCTCAGGACCTCCTCCTTCCTTTGGACCTCCTCGTCCTTAGGACCTCCTCCTCTTCCCCCAAAGTCCACCTCCTCGGTCTTTTTGCAAAGACCACTCTCTTGGTCTTTTTACAAAGACCACCTTTGTGGTGCAGCCACTCTTTTGGTTGGACCACCTTCCTGAGTTTTGGTTAGCCCCACCTCGCAGGCCCTGCTCACTTTCTTCTTCCTCCCATTGTGTTTCTGCTACAGCAAAAGTCTTCGCGCATTAAATGTTGTTGTGTCGCATTAAATGATGTCACATCTGCAGTACCCATTTTCCTCTTTGGTATTCTCTCGTACCTGCCCCAATCCTCTCCCTCACTTGCCCCCGTTGCGTGCATTGAATGCGGCGTCCTCCATTACTTGCCACCCGCTCCTTGCTCAGGACTTTCACGCCTATAAAGCACCCGGGAGCCCTCCTGCCTCTGTTGTTGTCCCTGTGCTTTAGACCTCCCTCCCAGAGCTCGTCCTCCTTTGTTCAAGATCTTTCTTGAGTGGTTCAAACTCCTTTCTCCGTTACTCTCTGTAACCTTTCTTTTGGCTCTGGTTTGGTGAGTTCTTTGGTCTTTATTTGGTGTTGCTTTGCTTATTCGGCTCTTCTCGTACGTGTAGATTCCGGCTACTCTGAAGAGTTCGTGGATCCAACGACCTCTATTGAAGACTTGCAACTCTACAGCGAAGGCAAGTCGCAGATCTTCGATCACGTTGTACCTAGCTTTCAAAAGTATATTGTTTTATATCAACATGCATGGCTACTTATATAAAAATAGTTTGGACAGTAGTTAAATTCCTATTTGACAGTATGCCTCCTTGAATAATTGTGCTTAACATGTTGACATGTTCCCCTTGGACACCATAGTATGGGTATTCTTAGTTAGTCTTGTACTGGTATTACCAATCTGGGAGCGTATTTATACTTAGTCCTACTTTAGTTGCGTTGGTATTGCGAATCATTAATCATTGTTGTTAAACTTGACTAATTGAATGATGGAATTATCTTGCGATGCCACTGTTATGCAACTGTGGTGGGATACCACACTTGTGTCGATCGTGGTGCGATGCCACTGTTGTTAAAACTTGTTGTGCCAAGACCAGGTTGGTCTTTTGGCCGAGTTGAACCCAAAATATTTTCTTACTCAGGCGAGTGATCGTGCAGTAAAGGGGGTGCTATATGCACATTAGGATGAGGTTGTCTCGCCTGAGTGGTCTAAGGACTTAACTTTGTGTTCCATTGATCCGGGTCTACCGTGCAACCATAAGATCATTTATGGGGTGGTTTGGGCCAACTAATTAGCAATATTATGGTTTGGTTCTGTTGTGGTGGAAGCGTGAAGGCTGGGTTTTACGTACACACTTGGCGCAAGAGGGGGCTGAGATGGCGAAACCTTAGCGGGCAGAACCAAGCCAGAACAGAACTTTGTAAAGGCCTTGTCACGATCTCTAGACTGCTCACCTTTGGAAGTGAACAGGGGTTCGACGGGAACCCAACCAGCTAAAGAGGTTGTGAATTGTGGGTAAAGTTGTACAACCTCTGCAGAGTGTAAATCTATTCGAATAGCCGTGTCCCCGGTTATGGACAATGCTGGTGAAATCGCACGAGGGGTAGCTTTTCTCAAAATGGGTGGTCGTGGTTGGTGTCTAGGACGTCCTGGTTGTTGGTGTGACCCGGGCGTGGGAGTCGTCCTGGTCGTTGGTGCGACCCAACCTTTTGGAAGTGGTCCTAGGAGTGAGCAGGGTGCTCACGACCTCCTTCAAAAAGAACTGTTAGTTATGTATTACTCTTTTAACTTGAGCTTTATAATCTACTTACGATATTCACTGTCAATATTGCTTTTTTGCAAATTAACCCTAAAGCTCTCTTTTGTCAAGCCTTGCATAAATATTAATTGCATACTTGTTCCCTGCGACTTGCTGAGTACATTCAATGTACTCATGGCTTTAAGCCCTCTGTTTGAGCAGTTGTCGAAGAAAACCAAGGGTGCTCCGACCTCTTTGAAGAGGAGTTCTTTGAAGACCAGGCCTTCTAGAGGACGTCCTCCACTCGATAGCCTATGGGCTTGTCGGATGGCTCTGTCGCATTTTGTCGTTCCACTACAAGTGTCCATGTTGTCGTTTTTGTAAGCCCGTGGTGGCAACCTTTGTAACAACTTTGACCGTAAGGTCCTTTGTTAATATAAGTTAATTTGCCTGCTTTATCTTAAGCTTGTCGTTTGGATTTGATTATATATATGTTAAAAACTGTGCGAGCTAGCTACTGATCATGTGACTAGCTCGGGATGCATAGAGAGTCTCGGGGGTTGAACACCTGGGTCTCGACACCATGACACTGTCAAATTCACACATCATCAATTTTACATTTATACATAATACATCATTACATCACAGTGAGTCGGTGAGTATCACACATCATAGTATTCATCATTTACAATCCAATTCAGTGATTCACCATCAATTATTTATACATCACAGTATTTTCAGTATGAGTATCACACATTCACACATCATCAAATTTCCAAGAAATCCAAGATGCATTTTGACTCTTGAGCAATCAATAATTCTTATCTTTGCCTTTCGATTTTGCCTTTGCATTATCAGGAGGAGCCATCTTGATTTCTAGTTTTCTTTTTTTAGATAATGGAAGAGAAAACCTCTCCCGACCTCTGCATCCGAGGATACACACAACCCAAAATTTATTACATAAATCGAAGAATTCGTAACCAGGCGAAACAGTAGCCTTATAAACCATAATGAAGCGGCAAAACAAACGTCGTAAAACATAAACCAACGGCAAAACAAAAGCCGTAAAAACAGTAAACATCCTTTTAAAGATAAAAAATGACACAAAAGTGTTTCAAACATCTCGAAGTCTATTACATAGCTTCCACCCATTCTTGCTGAAGATCTCCCTTGTAATGACCTCCAATGTTTTGCTCCTAGCTACCAAGGCTTTCCGTCTTCCTTGGCATTGCAAAGTTGACCAAGAATGGATCCAATGAATGCATCTGAATATAACCTGCAGAGGATGGTCAATATTTTTTTTGTCGAAAACGACATCATTACGACATAACCATATAGGCCAGCAAAGCGCCGCCGCCCCACCAAAATAATTGCTTTTGAATCCGAATTAAGACCTAATAACCAGTTCCCAAAGATATTGCGAATAGTATTAGGTCTGTTAAGATTAAAAGAAATTTGGACTATGCGCCAAGCAAAACGGGCAAAACGACAATGAAAAAACAAATGTTGTATGGTCTCTTTTTTATCCCAAAAATAACACTTTGTATCGCCTCTCCAGTTCCGTTTTAATAAATTATCCTTAGTTAGAGTAACTCCTCTATAAAGATACCACAAGAAAATTTTATCTTAATAGGTACTTTAACTTTCTATAACTTTTGACATCGAAAACGACAATTGGTATCACCTAAAACACCATACATAGATTTGACAGAAAATTGTCCATTCCTATACAAATTCCAACGAACCGCATCCTTATCCATGGTAAGATGGGCATTGGCTATTCTCGCCATAAGATTATTGAAAGCAATCAAATTTGATCCAATAATTTCTCTCCTAAAACTCAATATTAAAGGCTAAAACATCCGCAACCAAAGTTTTTTTCTTCCAGACTACCTCAAACAAAGTTGGATAAAGTTCATAAAGAGGTCGATGCCTAACCTAAATGTCCTTCCAAAATCTGATTTGTTTCCCATCTCCAAGATTAAAAGAACAGTGTTGAATAAAATCATGCTTTACCTTCATCAATCCCTTCCAAAAATGAGAATTCCCAGGTTTACTCTCAACTTGAGAAACAGACTTCTCATTCAAATATTTATTTTTTAGCAATTGCTGCCAAACTCCTTCCTCATTCAAAAGTTTAAACAACCATTTAGCTAAAAGACACTTATTTTTTATCTCGAGATTTTGAATGCCCAGACCACCTTGTTCTTTGGGCTTACAAAGAATATTTCATTTAACCAACCTATACTTTTTTTTTATGATTGTCACTCTGCCAATAAAATATGGACCTAAAAAAATCCAGTCTTTTAAGGACCCCTTTGGGCATCTCAAAGAAAGAAAGCATAAACATAAGAAGGTCACTCAAAATCGAATTTATAAATACCAGTCTACCACTAGTAGATAAATTTTTTTCTTTCCAATTGCTCAACCTTTTTTCGAAGCGATCTTCCAAACTCTTCCTTTCATTATTCCACAGCTTTCTAAAATGAATCGGAATGCCCAAATATTTAAAAGGAAAAGAACCCCCTCTCACATCCAAATAAATCTAGGTATTGAGATTCAAAATTTCTTGCTTCTCCAAAGCAAAAGAGCTCACTTTTATAAAAATTAATCTTTAAACCAGAAAGTTGTTCAAACGCACACAGAATAAGCTTTAAATTTTTTGCTTGATCAAAATTATGATCCATGAAAAGAATAGTATCATCAGCATATTGAATGATAGAAAGACCATCATCAACTAAATACGGTATGATCCCATTGACATGACCCTCATTCTTAGCCCTTCCAATCAAAATAGCTAACATATCAGCAACGATATTAAAAAGAATTGGATACAGAGGGTCCCCTTGTCTAAGTCCTTTACCTTTGGCTTCTGCAGTTCTGTGTTATGCCTTCAGGGCTCTGGCCACCCGCGCGAGTGCGCGACACGCCCTCAGGGCTCAGGCCTCAATGCCCAAACATGTAATGCTCATGGACTTATTCATCACAAACAACGGATTCAATCAATCCCCAAGACTGATGGCATACAGTGCAGGACAGGTAAATCAACAAGAACCAAATCAGAACGAAAAGAACACAAAGAAAGCAACAAAGGAGGCACTTTTACCCAAATTTCCCACATCACATCTCATCCTGAATACCGACATCGCCGTTCCGGCCACCCGTGCGCGGCGCGCCCTCCTCTGGCAGTCTGGCCTCATAAACGCGCCGTGCGGCTCCGCACCTTCGTGCTCGCGCCCAGCGTTGGTGCGCCCCTCTCAGGCTCTCAGCCGAGCCGACCGATGGCCAATGCCACGCCACCAGCCACTAGGTGCCCACACCGTTGTGTCGCTCGCCCGCGCGCCGCCTAGGGTTGGAAACGGGAGAACCGGGAAGTGACGAAGACTCTGTCGAAGACGAAGTGAGCCACAGAGCCAGTGAGGTTTGGTGAGATGAGATGTGGTGTTGCCGTGTTGGGCTTAGCGGGCCTAACCTTCGGCTTTGGGGCTTGGGCTGTGGCCTTTGCACTCTGGACTTCTGGAGAGGGCGAGAGGCTGAGAGGACACTTCATCTTCAACTCTTCGTCTCTTCGTATAGTGTCAAGTCGGGAAGCAGGAAAGGCGGGGGTCCGCCGGCGCCGGCTACCTCGGGCGGCTGCCTAGCCTCATCCGATAGCTAGGACCGCCCCTGCTTCCTTGAAACAAGTGTTGGCGGGTACATGGACATGCTCCCAAAACGATGGGTATGGACGAGGATGTCTAGCCATCCGCGCGGCGGTAGCTTAGCTGGTCACGGGCTTGGTGATTGCTAAGTCGACGAACCAAATCGTACGTGTCCATTTAGCAAGTTGGAAACTTTATTGTGGTTTGGGCACCACACTCGAAACAGCGGTTTCAGCGATTGGTACACTAACACTAGTTGGAACTAAATTAAGAACGAAGACATATGTACGGCAGGCACTGATTCATTGTATTTATTTTTTTCCGGTTAATATTTAGGTAGCTTTTTTTAAGTATATGCGGAGCGCCATTTACACACTACACTCACACCCACCCCACACTTATATACGTAAGTGGTCCTCAACACATGCTTAATCTAGAATGAAGGTTAAACCCTATGAAACATGAGTATACGCTCTAACTACTGAACGCATCCATGTGTACGTATACAGGTTAAACCACCAAAATAGTTTTTGGTGAGGCAGCCTATGTTCAAACCCAGACGGACGGTGTGCTCGACGATAACGCTTTTAGATGGCCTGCTCCTCCACCTTGCTCAGACCTGATATGGTTCATGCATGCACATCCTGATGATGGTCAGAAAAATAAGCTCGACCGGGCCGATACAACGTACACCTTCCAAGAACAGCTAGCATGTGGCACATGCATGCATGCATGCACGACACGCGGTTTTGTGGCTGGTATTTAGTGGTGTGACACCTGACCCTGTGCGTCTGCTGGCATATTAAATTTACCTTTTTTTGGTGCGATTTTGCTTCGAGTTGCACGTTTTGCTCAGCTACTTATTGGACCAGACAGAGATACTAGTATACTACATGTCTTGATCTAGTTTTTTTCCAACGATTTATGTGTTTGATCCATGGATGTGGTTTGGAGGATTTTTATGTAGTGAATTTATTGTATAAGTGTTTGGTAGGCATATTGTAGTGAAATTATTACGTCGGTGGTAGTGAGCAAAGTCAAGACCAGGATTTATGTGTTTGATCCCGGTGGCTGTGGTTTGGAGGATTTTTGTAGTGAATTTATTGTATAAGTGTTTGGTAGGCATTTTGTAGTTAAATTATTGTGTCAGTGGTAGTTGAGCAAAGCTGAAGACCAGTATTTATGTGTTTGATCCCTGGCTGTGTTTTGGAGGATTTTTTTGTAGTGAAATTATTGTATAAGTGTTTGGTAGGCGTTTTTGTAGTGAAATTATTGTATCAGTGGTAGCTGAGCAAAGCTGAAGACCAGGAGGGTTGCAGGTATAGGTGTGATAGCATTAAGTTCATATACTAATTTTTTGAAATTTGAGTATTTGTGAATCATCTTTTCTGAATCTTAACATTGTCTTTGTGCTTCCTTCATGTACGTTTGAATGTAGCAACAAAATGTGTTGGTTAATCAATTTTTGAACCATCTTTGTTTAGTACTAGTTCAGTCCAGAGTTGCACAGCTATGCGCAGCTCCTTCTTGGACCAGATAGAGAGTTTCATGTGAATGTCCATGCATGGCCTAATATATATGTTCGAATGTTCATCATGATCATAATATCTGTATTTTGGGCCTTGCTAAGATGATCTCTCAAAAACACTATAATTTTTTTTAAAATAATACAGATTAATTATGGCTCTTTTATTTGCAGGAATTGTCTTTGATAGGGAATAATCTAGTCAATTGGAAGGGAGGCTGACCATTTTAGCAATCTAAGTTGTGACAAGGTATATATCTTTCCACTTTTGTAGATGGTTGTACTGCTCTCAGTTTTTTCATTTGTTTAGATGGGATCATTTTTCTGATTTTGCACACACTTTCTTGATGTTGTATACGTGTTGATGTTGTGAACCTAGCATGTTTTTTCTTATTCAGATTGATTTGGATGATCATGAGGATTGCTAATCAGAGAGATACTGCTAAAATGATTAAGTTTTTTAGACAATCATGATGAGTGAAAGACAAGGTTTCCTTTATGTTATTGGGTCCCATTTGTTTTTTTAGACAATCATGATGATTGATTTGTTTTGTTGTTGTTTAGTTATTTTTTAGGAACAGAGTCTAGAAAAAACCTTATGTACTGAAACATAATACCTACCTCTGGTTATTGTGTTATTGTGTTTGTGTTGGGCAGTGCAGCAATATTTGATTTTTTTTAAAATAAAAAAACATAATACCTACCTCTGGTTACCTGTCAGGGGTTCACATGAAGGCCTCTGTGTGCCTTATTTACTTCTCAATCTTTTCAATCTTCTTTACTTCTCAATCTTTTTGCAGTGTTACATCCTGACACTTCTTTACTTTCTCAATCTTTTCTGATTGCTGTACTTTATGAAACTGCATGTTATATATAGGATTATGGAGTTCTGGAGTTTTGGAGTTTTGCTATATGATTATGGAGTGAACTTTTGAATCCTTTGTACCTGTACAAAATATGCTAAACTCATCAGACAGCTCCTATCACATGTACTCAGTTGACATCGTATACTTCAAATACAGTAGTATACTCCATGATTATTCCGTCCTGTTGTTAAGACATTAAAATGTACACACTGGTTACTTAAGTTGGATTCAAGAAAACCATCAGTTTTTTTGTTTATATCATCAGACAGCTCCTATCACATGTACTCAGTTGCATCAGTTTTTTTTGTCAATAGAGAACATGGCTAGGATATTATCGAGTCGGATGAAGATGAATCAATGATAATGGAATGAATAACAACGTGGAGCATGAAGAAGACTTTGATGTAGCAGACTCGACGGCTATGGAATCTGGTGAAGATGAATATGTAAGCAAGCTATTGTTTCTTTTGTTATATTGTCTTAGTTCCATTGATGTGCTTTTATTTTAATTTTTTCGTTTTATCCTTGATGGCAGTCGGGCTCTTCTTCTGAGGATTATATTGATGATGCTATCATTTTTAAGAATTTGTCAAAGATGGTATTTTTGAGTTTATTTTATTTTGTTTTGTTTTATATTTTACAAGTTTTTTAAAATTTGTTTTTTAAAACTTTAGTTGTCTGTTGACTTCTTCCTCTATTTTGTTTGTAAACTTTTGTTTGTGCAGGTTGCAAAGTCTCTAAAAAGGAAGTTGGCTCAAAAAGGTCAAAAAGGTGTTCATACAGAAAAGAGAAAGGTTTGAATCCCATCCATAGAACATTATTCCTTTTGTTATTTGCACTGTAATTGTTTTCTTTTACGTAGAAGACTAGGGTGATCTGAATTGTAAGAAGAGGCGGGGTGATAATGTAGCTTCAAAGGCTTCTAGCGGATGCAATATGAGCTATTTCTTGACATAATTTCGGTCTAAGTCAAGCTAAAAAGATGTTATCAAGGAGTACAACTTTGGATTCTTTTGGAGTTTGAAAAGTGTCTTTGTTCCTAGGAAATTTGTGCAGTGGATAGTGATCATGTAGACACCGGGAGTTCGGACATAATTGTGAAAGAGAAAGTAATACCAATCTCTCCTATGTCCATTCATTCCGTATTAGGTATTCCAATTGGTGGACTAGAAATTAAGTCGACAATGAATCAGAAAGAATTTTTCTTTGAAATGTTTGACCAGAGAAACCTACCAACAATAAAATTTTTGGGAATAAGTTCTTTGAAAGATGACCTTCTTGGAGAGCAAGTTTTCATATGTTTTATGGTGCTTACCTTGTCCACTTTTCTCTGTCCAAACTCAAACACATACCCCAGTCCAAAATACCTAAGTCCTTTGCAAGATGTTCACAAGGTGAATGATTGGGATTGGTCCAAATTTGTTTATGAATGGTTGATGGTATATGTGAAGAAATATAAGAAGGAGAGAAGAATACTTCTCGGTCATCAAGGACACTTGGAGGTTGCTTATATTTTCTCATTGTAAATTCTGATTGCCATGTTTTTCTTCCTTTTTTTCTCTCTGCATGCATTTGCCTTATGATTTTAGGTTAGATTAATATGTTACATTCGTTTCATAATTGATTAAGATTTTAGTGTTAACTTGCACAACAGTTTGTTTTGTTTTGTTTGTTGTTTGTCAGTTAATTTTCATACTTAAATTGTACCATCAGGGCTACTAGGAATTTTAGTGTGAACTTGCACACTTTGTTTAAGTAAATTTGCACATATTCTTGTCATGTAACTTTAGTTCAAAATACTGTGCAACTTATATGTTTTCTGTATTTTTGTCATGTAAATAGTATGCAAATAGTATGCAAATAGTAGTATTTTGTTTGTATCGTTTTTTTTAATGATTTTGCAATGCATCATATTGAGCAATATAAGTAATTTGATTATGGTAGATGAGGGATCCGCTTGCTTGTCTCTCTGTATTAAATTTTTAATGCTGTGTTATTTCCCTGATTTCTTGTTGTTGTTAGGTATACTATCTTGACTTTCTTGATTTTGGCTTTCGTCAATTGCCAAGTCGTGCACCTCGAATTTCAGTTTGGAAGGGTGATATGATCAAGAAGTACTCTCAGTATGATTGTGTTTCTGCGAAGGGTAATCTGTTTGAATTTGCGTCTGTAAGTTATTTTTTTGCCACTTTTTCCTTATAGTATTTTTAAGTTGCTCTTTTCTTTTGATATATTACATATATGGCATATTTGACCTTGGAATTTTTTTTTCTTTAGGTTAAAGATTTTAGTTTGACTTGCTACGGGTTGCTATCTTCGTCTCCTTCTGACCTCACTGCTAGCAATAAAGTATCTCATTTCAGAGATTCATTGGAGAGGAATATTGGGAATTCATTGCCTGCAAAGGTGTGAGATTGATTCTTATCTTTTCCAGGGTATTTTGCTTCTATTAGTTCATCAATTTTTTAATTCATTTTATTATTTGTTTTAGCCCTATTTTTATCACATTTTTATTGTGTTGGTGTACATTATGTATTGCTAACATCATTACAAGTTTTCTAATGATGTTTTTCCATTGGTTTACATTTACAACATAATCATGCAGTTATGTCTCTCACTAAAGATGTGAATATCGATTCCCAACCTACAGTGAGGATCCCACCTGTTGATTGACCCATGACAACTTGAATCACAAGATGCTATCTAAACATTCTATTTAAATGCGATTTTAAACGTATTTTATGCGTCATGCGTGGACCTCGTACCGTGTCATGTATGGGCCGCGCTGTCTCGGAGAGCTTGAGCTCGGGGACATAGCTGGCGGCAGGAGGATTTAAAGGGGAAGAGGATGGACATCATATCGGATGAGATCATACTAACACTAAAGCGTCGTGTACTATCAAAAATCTGAAATTTAGCGTGCTTGGGCTTGGAAAGTCTTCATGTTGCATCCCTCGTGCCATGTGCCCCGTGCCCCTGCTTACATTCGCTTTGAACCACTAGAGAGCACAAAGCACACGAAATTTAGGTGTTCAGAGATCGATGATGGTTACATATAGGGGTGGAAAAAAGCTCGTTAGTGGGGTTCGTTGGCTCGGTTCAAAATTGCTCTAATTATACTCGTTAATTAATTAAACATTTAAATAAATTAATTTTGAATGATATTGGATTTCATTTGGGCTTGGCTCAGCTCGGTTCTAAAAACACTTATAAACTATAAATACAATAATATTAAATTAAATTAAACTATAATAATTTTATAAAAAGCTCGGTAAGAGAAGGATTTAGCTCGATATCCAACCGACGACATGCATGCATCAGCAACCGGACGCATCCAGCTTCGACCCCTGACTCTCCTGCTAGCTCCCCGGCCGTCCACTGATTTGCCGTGGTTTGCGATTAATTTCCTGGTACGGAAACTTCGTATTGATAAAGGTGCATTAGAAAACAGTCCGGCCGGGCGTTTTCTTAGGTCCATTGAACCTTCCAGGTGTGGCATCCACAGGCACGCGATCGAAACCGCGGGCTCTGGGCACACCGCCTCGACCAACTTGTCGGTTTTGGCATTAGCAAGATCAAATCTAACGCCTAACCCCGAAAAGATTCTACTAGTACCTTTTGACTACTACCGATCGATGTTGCTTTGTACTAGCTATATACTCTCTTCTCCCGGCTGTAAGGCTCAGCGCGGCAGCGTCATGCAAGAAGCGGCGACGATGGATGGGAGCAAGGTGGTGGTGCTGCTCGCGACGGCGGCCGCGTTGCTTCTGGTGCTCCCGCTGGTGCTGCCTCCCCTGCCGCCGCCACCGCCGCCGCTGCTGCTCGTCCCCGTGGTGATGCTGCTGCTGGTGGTCTCCCTTGCGTTCTTCCCAACCGGCAACGTCGCCTACGAGTCGTCGGGATCCCTACAGCTTTGCTGAGCAGTGAGCACAGCAGTGGCATATATTGGTGAATTGGTTGTCCATTCCTCGATCGAGGCCTCCAGGCTCGAGGTGCCATGCATGGTTAGCAGATGCTTATCTATCTCGAGGTGCCATCCTCGAGGTTTGTTGATATATCTAGCTAGCTAGGCAAAATGGCCAGATGCCTATCTATATATCTCGCATGAAAGTCAAGGAAAAAGTACCGGCTAGCTGGTTTAGGTAGCTGTAACAGTATCAGAATCAACTATGTTTCCAATTTCCATGCGTGTGTTGGTGGTTCTCCTTTTCGCTTGAATGTTCTATCACGGATCAGTTGATGATGTAGATGCAGCTCGGTTTCTCTCTAGCAGGGACAGATCCAGCTATGACCCAAGCCCCTCAGGTTAGGTCAACTGTTTTTGGATCAAACTGGTATGTTTTGATGATTTTTCAAGAAAATATTCATGGACTTTATACTTGCCTTTAGGCTATAGCCCAGTTAGCCCTAGTCCTGTCTCCACGACTCCACCCCAGCTCCCTAGCATAAGAACATCAACATGGATGCATTTCGGAAGAACTGAGCTGCCAATCATATATGGTTGGAAAAAGTCCATACATGCATGGCCACTAACTCTTCTTGGAGTCTAATTTTTGTCCCCTATCTCCAATACCGTTTAGAATATGTCCTTAAATATCAAAACCATATAAATCATATTCCTAAGTAGGTATCATGGGTGGATTTCACCATGTCGACTATCACATCATCATCTTGGTCCCACATGTATGCCCTACGTACCTCCTCTTCCTCATTTCTATTCTTTTCTTTCCTATTCTCTTCTCCCGAGCCGTCAACGTGGCAGCCATTGTGGGGTCAAGTGATGATGTGACAGTCAACGCCATGAAACCAACCTAAGGACGTGTTTTGCATGATTTTGCTGGTTGGGGGACGAGTTCTAAACGGTATTCAACATGATGACGAAAATTGGACGAGAGACCCGTATAGACCTTTTCCTATATGGATCAACGTATAGATCTTTTCCTATATGGATCAACAATGCCCAGCGTTGGTACCAAAGTCATTTTCTCTCTCATTAATTTGTGTGTTCAAAGCTAAAATGACTCGGAGGTAGTAATCAACTAAACCGAGTTAATTATGAGTTGAGAGTTCTGAATTAAGAACTGATATGCTTGGTCTCCGAAACAAAGAAAAGAAGAAAGGAGTTTATGTTATAGGAAGCTTAGTTTGGAGTTGAACTCTTCACTTCGTTTAATTTTCGTTCTTTATGTACAATACCGGGTAAAAAGTGTCATCCAACTATTAAAACCAGACAAAAGGAATCTCTTTGTCCATTTTGAAAGTTGTTTTATGCCATGTGGGCGTCCACGCTGGCCCCGTACAACCCTCAGCTTTTCAAACAGAAAACCAAATAAGATCAGGAAACTGGGACAGACGCCCACACACCAAATATCAGTGAACCGAGACAAGCTAGCAGAAAGAGTAAAAGTTTAGTCGCTATCATCTCTTCCCGCTCTTCATGCTGGGCGACAACCTTCTCTATGAACTTCTTGCGAACACCTTCTATGACGTTGTTCCGGGATGAATCGCTGCCACCCTGCCCATCATTCAGTTCTGGGTCTGACTGGCAAAGGACTAATGCAACAGATGAAAGAAGGCGAAACAGAATGACAATTTAGCATAGGGGAAGGAGATGGAAGCCAATGTATATATGACACTGAAATGATTCTGGGATTGATGGTTTGTAGAACGGAAGTTTCAGAAAAATTCCGTGCCATTTAAATGAGCAAGATAAATTCAGATCATCTATTATTGGAAGAAAGGCTGGATTCTATGGTAACAGCAATGTATAACTGTGAACTACTATGTTACCATGTTAGGCACAGCTCAATTAAATGTTTGCCACATGATGCAAGGTAAACATACATCAGGATTGAATGTGTATGGGGTTATGCACCCTAGACAGGCCTGCCTTAATGAATGCGCTTACTTTTTATTTCAAAAAGAATAAGAAAAAAACTGTTATCCTAAGGTCAAATATTTTGCTCATTATTGTGACTGGTTTGTGATGGTATGCTCACAAGTCACATGTATGGAAGATCAGATACAGCTGGAAGTCTGGATCAAATGACAAACAGATGAGATGAATTTTTTGTAAAATAATATTATTTTAAAAGATAATTACAAAAATAAATAGTCGTTCCAAAAAATTACAAAAATATGTCTCTGTCACATAATGTACAAAGTTTCAAAAAAATATACCTGCAAGATGATCGATCGGACTCGGTGGTTCAACAATCTCTCCTCCACGACAAACTGACAGAGCTTCGCTACCTTTCTTCTCTCCCTCCCCTTCTCTCTCTTGTTTTTTTTCTGAAATTAAAATGAATTATGGACTGATTTTTCAGGGTTTTTATAGCCGGCTAACTGTCGCCAGTTCAACTAGCAACAGGAACCTATCGCCAGTTCAACTGGCGACAGGAGCACTGTTCAACTTCCTGTCGCCGTTTCAACTAGCGATAGGTAGTTGGACCGACGATAGGGCCGAACAGGGTCCCTGTCGCCAGTTCAATTGGCGATAGGTTACTGTCGCCAGTTGAACTGGCGACAGAGATATATTTTTGTAATTTTTTGGAACGATTAATTATTTTTGTAATTTTCTTTTAAAATAATATTATTTTAAAAATATTCCAGATCAGATCACTAAGAAAATCACACGAATTACCCCATTTGACCACGCAAGCCGGATCAAATCAAACGCTTAGGCCTTATTTGGTTTTGTACTAAAATCGATTATTGTTGAAATAATATTATTTAAAAAAAATTACAAAAATAAATAGTCGATTTTTTTTTTACAAAACTAAGCTACTGTCTGTCGTTATTCCAAATGCCGATAGTAGACTAGGCAGTGGCGACAGAGGCTTGAACAGTACAGAGAGTTCCTTATCGCCAATTGAAATGGCGACAAGGACCTCTCTGCACTGCTTTTTGACTATTTTGGAGCACATATTTTGTAGACAAATCACAATGGTATTACAGAACATTCAACACAACGTCATAATATCATTTATCGACAAATCACAATAATATTACAGAACATTCAGCGTAACGTCGTCACATATTTGGTGGACCGCCTTGAGTGGGGCGTCAGATGAGGTCCCACACGAAGTCCGGACTGCCGATGTCTCCTTTGTTCTGTGGATTTTTCGTAGGGCATTTCACTACAAGAAAAACATACATACAACAACGCATAACTCGCAACGGAAAACACATACGTTGCAGGACCAACTCAACCCACCACCTCCCACATCCAAATAAAACTGCTGCTCCCCTCTAAACGTATCATGACTTCCCTCCTCCCTTATTTTAGGCCTTTCCCTTAGTTTAGGCCCTTCCGCTTCGTCTTCTCTAAAAAAATCCCCCTCCTTCCAAAAAAATCCGTCGCCCCGCCCCTTCCCCCAAACCTGCGTCGCTCCCTACTCGTCGCCACCGCGCCGCCCATACCCACCGCCGCAATGCCCTCGCCCGCCGCCGACCCGCCCTCGTCCTCGCCCATCTCCTCCGAGGCGCCCTTGAAACTCCACGTACGCCCCTCGCCCACATCCTCCGCCTCCATCGCCCGCTCACCTGCCTCCGTGCCGCCCACGCCCGCCGCTGCCTACCCCTCGCTCACCGCGACCACCTTGCCCCTCACCCAACTCGTCCTTCGCCTTCGCGTCCATCCCTCCCTCCCATCCGTGTCGCACCGTCCTCCTCCGCGCCGCATCTCCTACTTTTCCTCTTCCATCCTCGGCTTTCGGCGGCGTCCTCAAGCACCGCTACTCCGACGTCATTGTCCACGAAGTCGCCCGCGACGGCTCCCTCGTCCGCCTCACCTCCTGTGATCTCCACGACGAGGTACGCGCATTTCCTGACCTCACCATGGCGACGTTTGGTTTACGATTCACACATCCAATCCCAATTTCACTACCAACTGTGGATTGAAGTGCGTGGACGTGAAGGAGGTGGTGAAGGCGGTGCCATCGCAGATTGCCAGGGCGGCACCTCGCGCTTCCTTGTCAACCACGAGATCTCCAGGATCTACCTCTGGCGGGGCCAACCATGGAACCTCTACCAATGAGGTTTTGATTCTCTTCTTTTTATCTTGTTGGGAATTGGAGTCGGAGAGTGTTACAGTTGTGGTCTTGAGCTCGTGATTTTTCGGTTGATGCAGAGCTTGGACAAGGGGCACAGTAGTCCTGGGCTGCACGCTGCAGCAGGTTCAGGCCTTGCGGAGGAATGCGCCACCTTGGTACGGTTTTGGATTTTGGTACCGAGCATTGCAATTTTAAGGGTGTTTTGTTCAATTGTTGGAGATTGTGAAGTGGAATTTGGCCTTTGGTCAATGTTTTGCAGGGTGGGTGCTGAACTGGGATGGCAAAGATGACCAATGTGTATGATCTACCTACGAGGTAGGCTCTTCGAGCGTGATGTTTCAGTTTCTGCTGTGTTCTGTTGTTTGTGTTTTTACATGTTGGATCGTGTGGAAAATGAATACATGGGTGTGCAAGGATCTCAAAGCACCATTCAAACCTGAAGCTACAACATTGATGTATTATGTGGTTTCATGATAAAAAAATGTGATCCGTTGGGTAATCGAGACCTACTACCTAATTTGCAGTCATAATAGATATCCTTTACTGAATTTTGTACAAGTCAAAGAAATTGGTCCTGATTTTGCACTGTTTGTGAGGGTTGATCTTCCATATTAATAAAAAAAACTACTCAAGTTTATTGGTTCTACTGTATTGGATTGGACACATAGATGGTCTCTACAAACTGGAAGTTTATATGTTGGCAGAATTATCAGCTTTATATGTTGGCACAACTTATATGATAAGTGTTGTTGTTCAACTCCCGTAACTCGAATAGTTGAAAACTACTTTGGAGTTTGGAATAAATCCTAGTTGCCAGCAAGAAGTTTCTAAGAAAATGTGCTACTAATTTATCTCTACTTTAGGAATTTAAGTTTTAGTAAAATAAAACCTAATAGAGCTGAAACAAGTTGTTGTCGCAAATTCATTATACCGTTTTGCAGTTGTATGTTTTCTTGGTTATACTAAAATGCATATATCAATTGATTATGCAGGAAGGTCATCCATACAGTGGGCCCCAAATATGCTGTCAAGTATCACACAGATGTGAAGAATGCACTTAGTCACTACTATCGGTCATGTTTGGAACTACTCATTGAGAACAGCCTTGAAGGTACTTGTAGGATCATGTGGGTCGAAAGCTTTAATTCTTAATTGTTCTTATTGTTTATTTTTTAGTTTAATAAGTGATGTTTGAAGCTGGCTTTTCTCACTGTGTTGATTTCAAATGTACATATCTTGTTAGTAATCTCCCTTACATGCAACTTGGGGGCGTCATTTCATCTAGCATTGGGAAGCTCGACAAGCTGCAGAGAATGTAAGATTTCTTCACCATTTTTGTGCACAAATGTTTCCTTATCTGCAGGATGCAACAAGATCTAGTAACATTTGCATTGGCCTTTTCTATTTTTCTTTTCTGTGCGTATGTTTGTTGGTCTTTCCCTCTTGAGCTCTACACGAGCAGTTTGCATGGTCCAATCCCTGCAGAGATCAAGAACTGCACCGAGCTCAAAGCAATGTATACTACTATGATCTAGTTTATTTCATTCGATTTGTTTGCTAAATTGGTCAGACTATTAAGATAAAATGTGGGTGTTTGACTGCGTGTTTAGTTACCTGAGAGCTAACTACCTGCAAGGAGGCATCCCTTCAGAGATTGGCGAGCTCATTCACCTCACAATCCTGTAGGTTCTTCACACCATCCTATTTTACTGACTGCTTACACTGTTACTCCAATGTTTTATTCGTCGTATAATGTGTGTTAACTATAGGGACATGTCGAGCAATCTGTTGAGGGGCACAATACCGGCCTCCATCGGAAGCCTTACCCACCTTCGTTTTCTGTAAGTTTTTGGGCGCAATGAATCTTCTTGGCATTGGTGATTTGTAAGAACTTAGGAAGGAAATACTGACACAAAACTAAAAAAAAAAAACTATTGCATTTCAGGAATCTATCCACCAATTTCTTCTCCGGAGAGATCCCAAATGTTGGTGTCCTCGGAACCTTCAAAAGCAGCTCGTAAGCTTAGCCTTGGCCCGATCCCCCTTTCTCCTTTCTTCAAGTCCCCTTCTTTATCTTTGTGCAACAACGGTGTTGCAAATATGAATGAATGATATCTGTTGGAAAATAAACCAAACAGTGAGATGAGGGACGGATAAGAAGAAAGGATTATATTTTTGATATGGAATAGGACAACACATGTTTTTATTTTCTTAGCATGGATTTTTCTTTTCTTTTTCTTCTTCGCAAACTGTTCAGGAACAAGGCGAAATGATTTATGTGCATGCAGCTAGGTGAAAGGATTTCCCTACAGGCAGATAGGTGGAAGGATTTTCATATATGATGGTTGCAAAGGTATTTCCGTGTGATATTATAACTTTGTCCGTACAATAATACTTGCCGCCATGTGTTTGTTAAAGTGCTCCATGGAGATAGATACTATGTATTTCCGTGTTTCTTTGATAAATCTTCAGCACTTAAATCATCTACCCTATTTAAGATTATGAAATGATTTACTATTGAGGACTTCATTTGATAGTTTATGTTTGCTTGATTGCCATAATGCATTTACTTGATTTGTTCTGGGCTTAAAAGGCAGTCTTCCTATAAGCTTGCGACTAATGATTGGGAATTGCTGCTCCATGTATGTACCTGGCAATTATTTGGAAGAGTTGGAATGTTACATTTTATTTTAATAATGCACTAAAAGAACTTTATTTCTCTTTTCAGATTGAGAAGAAATGTTGATGGTTTGGACTGTTCGACAAACTTGTGTGTAGAATGGAGAATACTGGGGAATGAAGAATTTTTTTTATAGAACCACAGGGGCATGGAGAACGAAGACTTTCCACTAAAAGCATAGACATGTACTTACATTTATGTTTTAGGGCGTATTATGTTATTAGAACATGATGGTACCAACTGTGCATGCTTCGAGTCTAGACTTGCGAAGCCAGTTGAAAATTCTTTGTAATGAAACATTTTTTTGTTGATGTCAATGAAATTGTTTTGTTGTACACTTGATATGTGTGTTTTGTTTAACCTCGTTGGCCCTAATTGATGAGCCCAGACTGGACATGAAAAGGACACATTTTGCAATGATTAGATGCGTTGTAGACAATTCTGGAAGCGATTTGCTAGTGTTCAGTGCAACACATATATATACGTTGTCATTATATCAAAATATGTGTTGCAACCTTACAACGCTTTTATTTACATGTTACCAATGCTTATATATGTGTTGTCACAGACCTTGGCAACAACCTCAATGGCAACACATACTAAATGCGTTGGTATATACCCTAACAACATTTATTTGGACTTCTACCAACGCATATATGCATTGCTAAAGGGGTGTTCATGTTGTAGTGTTTCTTGAAGGTGTGCCTAGACTCTCTGCAAATGGAGCACTTCTTTGTACGACGCTCGGCTTCTACTTCGTCCATATCGTTCCTAATGCGCCGTACTTGTCGCCGACCAACCTTTCCCTTCAGCTTATCAATATCCGTGGCCTAGATAAGTTGCTCCCAGGTGAGATGGCCAATGAAATGGCCAACCATGTCGTAACCATATAGCTCTGCACTCCAGGTTTGCATCACCTCCTCCTTGTCGAAATAATCAGAGAGGTATTGGCACCACCGTCGAATATGCAGCCATGACATAGGAGTAAGGCCTATGCAGAAGAAGATGCTTATTGCAAGAGCATACAAAACTAGCACGGTGTAGCGTGCACTCGTGGGTGATCCTCTCGCAATTCATTCTGCGGCATCCTTTATCCCTGCACAGTATCTCGAAACGAAGCTTCCTTGTGTCCATCTTGAATGCCCGGTGCATCTCACCCTTCTTGCTCTTTTCCTCCATGTACTTGGTGATTATGACGGAGTATAGTACTCTGTCATTTGCCATGGTGAGCAACGCATTGTTACTTCTGTCAATAAAGTAATTTGTAGTACCGTGGAGAATTACCTCCACAATACCAACCAAATAGAGGCACCTTGCGCCGCACAAGGCCCAGTTGTACACCTCGACTAGATTGATTGTTGTGACACTATATCGAGCATCACCCCTGTCTTGTAGTAGGCACCACTTCTCATTGGGCCCGTGCTCAATCCAGTCCGAGAACCATTTCACCTACGCCCCTGTCGTCCTCGCCACATGAGGACCATCTGTGGGTAACTGTGGCAATGCTTCGAGGGCTTGGTAAGCGCTTGTATAAGCCTTTTTCGCTGCCTCCCTTCTGTGTGTTCGGGTCCACTCATCCAAAATCCTTCAAAGTGTTTCAAACTTCCGCTACTGGTTCTGTTTGCAAAGCCGATTGAACAGGTTCATCAAGTCCTTGTTGCGGAACTAGTTGTAGAAGTTTGCACCCAAGTGCCCAAGTGTCTTATACACCACCTGCTCTACAGATCCGTTCATAGAAGTGGTTCGTTCTCTCCTTGTTGTAGCTGAGTTATTGCACTCAGCAGGCCCGCATCCCGATTACGTATAACACATACATTAAGACGGCTCTGTACAATAGAAATCCTTAAATTCCTCAGGAACTATAACTAGCTATCTGTGTTCTCACTTTCAACGAAAGTGAATGCCATGAGAAGAATTTAATTGTTCCCATCCATCGCTATTGCAGTCAATATTTGGCCCATGTACTTTCCAGTCAGGAATGTGCTATCTACGTATAAGATTGGACGGTAGGGCCAGAATGCATTGATGCATGGACCAAAGGTGAAGAATGCTCGCTTTAGTGCCCTCTTATTGCTCCACTTCGGAAGCGCAGAATTTTGAATGTCGACATGAATACTGGGATTCTTGTCTTGTATGACTCGGAGTAGCCTGGGGAGGTTGTGCTACGAGTTCTCGAATGTATCAAACCTTGATTCTAATATCTTCTGTTTTGCCATCCACGCCTTGGCATAGTTGATTGTGTATTTGAACCTTGCCTCAATCGCTTGAATGATGAATCGTGGCTCAAAATTTAGATTATCCCCGATCTCACCGTACATGATGTTGACGATGAAGCTTGATGATAGGTTCCTATGCGATTGCACTGACTCAGCGATGTCACATGTGTGAGTGACCACTATAGAGTATTTCCAGTAGGTGTCCCACTTAGACTGAAATACATGCACTTACCAAAAGCATCCCTCTATATCGTACTTCATGTCATAGCATCTTGGGTTAGGCTTGACGACTATGAATGTATGCCGCATTGACAAAACCCAAAATTTGACTGACTCCTACACGACCTACTTGTATTTGTACATAACTCCTTGCCTGACCTCGCTCTAGTTGTACTCCCACAACACACGGGAGCCTTCATTAACGACGAGGTTGTGGAACTGGTATGTGTTCCACTTGGGTGGAACCGCCTGCTGGTCCACTGCATCCTCATCGTTGGATTCTTCATCTTCTAACAATGCCATGTAGTCAAGTTTTCGAGATCCATCCTTTGCACTAGGACTTCCAACTTCTCACCCTCATCAGCAAGTCCACTAGGCTGCCTGACTGAAGGAGCTCCTTTCACAGTGTTTTCATCGACAGGATCAGCAACTCTCAGACCTTCGGCCATTGTGTGCGCTGCGCTGTAGCTGGAGTCCCTGACTTCTTCTTCGGCATCACTACCCCTTCTTGTTCAGTCGCCGATGCAGGAGTGGGCTTGGCATACGCTTAGGCCAGAAGGACCAAACCCTACTGTTTCTCCCTCACCTTGCGTACATATGACTACCATAACCTTGTTCCCTTGAGTTACACTAACTCTCAATATGTGTCTTATGGTGCTCGGTTGGCAAGGCAATTCAATCTCAGATCATACATAGCATGATACAAATCGAATGTGTAAAACAACCACCGTATCACAGCGTCCCATGTACACTGCTCTAGTCTTGTTAGGGTCACGGTCGCCAATTGGAAATAACACAAATCAATCCCCACGGGACCCTCAAGAATAATCCCCTGACCATAGTAAATTTTGAAGTTTGTGATGTCTAACATATTTGACGTATTGCACCGTAAACAAGATTTTCACGATTAACCACATATCTAAAACTAAACAACCCATTGAAGAGGATTTTGTACAACATACTATACTACGTAACCGTATATCTAACATTATGTATTTCATCCGGTTAAAAAAATTACCTGAAAGGTGGGCAATCGGACAGGTAGCGCTTCGCTAGCTTCTGTCCTCCCCTGTACTCCTCTCTGCTCCTCTCCCTTCTCTATCATCTTTCTCTCTTTTTTGGAATAATAGTGAGTTATACTAGAATTTTGTCGTCCTTTATAAGATAGATTGTGTCGCAATTTAGAATGGCGACAGGGACTTATGGGATCCCTATCGTCATTTCAAATGACGGTTTTCTAAAATTTTAATATTAAAAAATTAAAGATCATGTCGTCAGTTGAAATGGCGACAGGTCCTGTTGCCATTTGGAGTGGCGACAGGTCCATATCGTCATTTCAATTGGCGATAGAGACTTTTCTGTACTGTTCAAACCTTTGTCGACACTGTTTAGGCTGTTGTCGCTATTTGGAATAGCGACAGGAAATAAAACAACTATTTATTTTTGTATTTTTTAAAAATAATATTATTTAAAAAAATATCCTAAAATCCCAAGATGCAGCCAAGAACTGACGGGAAAAAAAAGGACAGCGTCATGGATCACCAACCAGACCGGAGACAAGATCGAGGCTGGGAAAGGGCTACCTGTACTGCTCGAAGAAGCGGTCATCGTCCAGGTCGTCCTCGAGTTCCTCGAGCCCGTCGGGTTCGTGTGCCTCGAGCCATTCCTTGGACTTGAGGTGCTTGTCGGCGTCGACCTTGGTGGTGAAGGGCGGTGGCTTGAAGTGCCACAGCTTCGGCGGCAGGTTACCGAGACGGCACTGGATGTCGTCCCACTGTGTGCTCGTCCCCTCCACGTCCTTGTACACGGAGTGGTAGTCCACCGGTGACGGATCTGGACAAAAATTGAGTGGAGGCACTATGTATGCAAGCAAGTTAAATTATACAATTAAAAGTGTAAATACATCATATACCGATATATTGGTTTTGAACTAATGGGATACTAACGATGAGAATTAGTCTAATACCATTGTAAACCAAAATTGAGTAAGAGCCTACGTTCGTCCACCCCTGTAGTCCGCCACGGCCGCGCACCACGGACAGAGAGATGGCAGTGAGTCTAACCGAGAGGGAAGGGGCGAGAAGAAGAGAAGGGCTCGACTGGTACGTGAATCCCACTTTCAGTGAATGCTAGTACATGGGGATGGACGATGCGTCCCTGACCGATAGGGCCCGCTAGTCAGTCAAAGGCAAGCTTTCCTTCTTTGTTTTAATAGAGCAAATGAGTCAGCCTACTATGCAAGTGTGTACGTGAATGTGACACAAAACAGCTCTAAAACGGATGAAGGGATTCTTTTTATCCTATTTTTAATAGTTCGATTACACGTTTTACTTGGTATTGTAGATAAAGGGTAAAAATTAAACGAAGTGAAGAGTTGATGGACTAAATATATACTTATTCCTTATATATATTGTGCCGTTCTGTTCAGTTTTGTATGGTAGGGTGTTGCCCTTCTAGACAGCTTAGTCAGTTGATTGCCGGGTGTGATCCTGCTTTGTCGTGATGGAGCAAAGTAGAAACTAGAAAATATGCTGGTCGCTGCTTAGTTTCTTTTCCTTTTCTTTGTAAGCACTGTGTACTTTCTGGTTACTCTTAATAGAAATGAGGTTTATCCTTGCTTAAAAATAAACTCTCTCTCCCTCGCGATCCAACGGTAGCTATGCGTTGCATGGCTCACTCCTGACGGTAGCCATGGCCCATGGGCCATTGGCCGGGGACTCGCTTCGCCTGGCTGACCTCTCGACTGGGCGCCCTGTGAGGCCGTGACGCGCGTACCGCGTACGTGCGCATGTCCGTCGCTTGGGGATGCAGTGCAGGCCGAGCGTGCGCTCGGGCCAAGTTTTTTCTTGCAATTCCACCCCACCCGCGAACTACGCACCGCCACCAATTAGGCCGGGTTTCGCAACTTGGCATGTGTCTTGAGCTAGGGATGGGAATGGATAGGTTCGGTTCGACCCTGGACCTACCGTTAATACTCAGGAATCCGGTTTAGGATAATGGATCAGCCCCCTTATGTTCCTCCCTTTGCGCAAATGACCTTTTGGGTCGGATCGAGACTGCTGGATCATGGTAATAGATACGTGCTTCTGCTGCTAGCCGACTAAATCAATCATGTATTGGGTAGACCATTTACGCTAGTACACTACTATGACTGATATACACCACGTACTATTTAAAACATGTACACTGCCGGTCAAAGAAAATTAACATCCATCCTCTAAAAAAGTAACAACTGAACAATTAATTCCTACATCCTCCAAAAAAAAATCCTACAAGACACACCAAACAGTAAATAAGTTTGACACATTGACACAGTAAAACAAGTTTGTTTCTTTTGTTCACACATCAGCATTGTTTCATCAAAAATTTAGAATCCTGATTATGTATCATCTGATCGAGGAAGCACAGGACAAGATATCAGTGGCATCAAAGTAGCACCAACCCCGAAGGGAGAGGAGATTTGCAATAAAGTCAACACTTGGTGAATAATAGTCTTCTTGATATGGTTGATGAAAGCATCTATAAACCTTCAAAAGCATATGAGGACAAAACAATAATACAATGAGCCATTGACACAAACGAATTTACAAATTATGGAATAAAAGTGAACTAAGAATTGTTTAACTACCGAAAGCCATGTATAGTTAAGGGAAAATCCTAAAACATGTAAAAAATGCGGCAAACTTTAGTATAACATTGGAAAAAAAAACTAAGAAAATTAATTGACATAAAAAAATGCATAAGCATAGAGCTTCATTAACCATCTTTTGCAACAAAAAATTGGGATTTGGTAAGCCGATCCATTGGCTCAAGCACCAAATGACCCTGTGGTCCATTGGTTCTTATGGGTCAACCATTCCATTCGCTCAACTTGCAGCTGCATGTGCACATCCGCTTCACTAACTGGCAATGGCGTAAAGAGCTGAGACTTATTCCACAATTGTGCCTTCCTTCTTTCCTATGTACACCACTTGCTTTAATCAAAACCGAAGATAACTACAAAACCAAAACACTTCACCGCTTGAGTACACGACCAATAAAAAATTAACAACAACCTGAAAGCACTAATTTCTTTGTGTGCTACTAGTTCCTTGCAATTTGGCACCAGGAACACCGAAAGGAAGCATCTTTAAATAATTCTAGCTTATTTTGTACCAACACTAACAAGCAAGAAACAGATATGGTAGAAGCAGCCCGCACCATGGCCTGGCCGAGGCCGAGCACGTCCCAGCGCTCGAGTCCCGAGGAAGCAGCGGTGAGCTTGAAGACATCCTCATCCTCTTGCGGCCACTGCTGTTCCCCACGCAGTGAACCAGGGCCGTCCTTGTCGTTGTCGCTCTCACTGGCGTCAGCTTCAGAGAATGCCTCCAAGAGTGCTCTCGACACTCAGTGCATCGCGAAATGGACATAGCCACGCGGCCTGGCTCCACGTCGGGCGGCGAGAAGGGGGTGTTAGAAGAGGAAGAAGTTGGCGGGAGAGGAGGGGAGAAGCGGTGAAGGAGGCGGGAAGGAGAGGATGTGGTGGCTGCGGTGGAGGCTAGCGCCATTGGGGAAAGCGGACACAGCGGAGGGCGTCGTGCCGTGCCGGTACCATATTTGGGAGAGGAAATGGGGATGGAATGGATTAGGGTGGAGAAGACAGGGGAGAAGATGGTGATGGCGTGGAGCTAACGCGACCGGCGCGTTGGATGGAGTTTCGGCACAGGCAAAGCTAGGGTCGAACCCTTGGGATCTATGGATCAATAGGTTCATCAATCTTTTGCCCTAATTTTTTTTTGGACCGAACTCCAACCCATCTTACTTAAATTTGTGGAGCAGATCAGTGATCCAATGGGCCGGTGTGAACCACTCTCACCCCTACTTGGAGCTAAAAAGTCTATGCTTAATCTACAATGTCCTAGTGATGTCTAAATTTAGCTTCTATATGAGTCAAGCCAGGCTTTTATATCAATTGAGATCTTGTTCATGCCTATTGAGTGTCAACTAGGATTACTTGGTTTATCTTGAATCTATCTTTAGCTTATAATAAAATCTTGGACAGTTCACACCTGTTGCTCAATTTCTGTGTTTTAGGGAAAAAATCCATTGTTTTCACAAAATCTTCTTGTTGTATCATGAAAAGGAAAAACAAGGAGTAATTGCAAAAGGTTTGTTACACGCCTAGTGCACTCCTAGCTCAAACAGTGATCTGTTACACCCCAATATAGCTCTTTCTTGGCAAAAAAAAAAAAAAAAACATATCTTTGTTCTCAAACGGTTTGTTACATGTCGATAGTAAAAACTAAAAATCAAATGAAATTGAGCAAGTTTTTCAAGTTATAGATTTATTTCATTTTCTTGAATTACATGCTTGCCATGGTTTAGTTCATACTTTTGCAGTCTACATGATTATCCTTTAGTGATTTCAGTTATTCACTAGATTAGATGGATCTTTGATATATGTTTTGATGTCAACTTGTAGCTCGCCATTCATAATATACTATCTTTTATAATTGATATGTCTTGTGCATTAGAAGTTGCTAGCTTCTTCATATTAGGTAACCTCCAAAACTTTTGTACTAAAAACCGAACATTAAAAAATAAAGCATGTCCATTGCATTTCATGCCTACTCCTTTTTATGTTTCTTTGCTGCATCTTAGAACTGAAAAATTGAATGAGAGAAAGTCATGATTCCTTGATGACTCCATTGTCAAAGAGGGAGAAAATATGGTAACAATGCTCAAAATAGACTTTGCATGTATTTAGGGGAGAAAATGCAAACAAGGGAAGAAATTCAAAAATAGGTAGATCTTATTGAGGGGGGCATCTCGTATGCATTCTTGAGCTCTAATGTCGCTTTATTGGTTTAAAATTTTAATTTGAAAACCTCATTATAATCAAAGGTCAAATTGAACAATTGTTTTTTTCATATGGACATTGAGTGAATTTTTTTAAGCCATCTCTGGATTTAAAACTTTTCTACAATTCATTGTCTCCACTAGTTTGCTTCTGCATTACTCAAGCCAACTTGATCATTTTCATGCCTTTATCTTGCTTATAGATCAAGTTGAGGGTTTGCGCAAAACCGAATGAGAGTTTTTCAAAACAACCCCTAATTTGCATTTTTTTTGGTAGATTGCTAATGTGTTCATCAAGGGAAAGATTGTGGAGATCATGTGATATGATGCTAATTTTAGTGTGTTGAACAATTAATTGGTATCGGTATCGATGTGTTTGGGAGAAACCCTCGGTTTAGTGGAGTGTCGCCTGACTGTCAGGATGTAGGCGGCCTGACCATCCTTAGGGGACAGTCTGACTGGCCAGGGGTGGCGGTCAAATCGGCTGTGAGCCAGTGATTTGGAATTATGATGAATGTGATCAAACACTTGTGTGGGAGTGTTTGATAGCGTGTTTGCACCAGGCATGGTTATTAAGGCGGTAAGGTGAGGCGAGGCGACCCACCCCCTCACACCTTTTAAGCACTAAGGAGGGAGGCAAGGCGATGCCTTGCACATATCCTAAAACGCTAAGGCAGCAAATAAAATGAGCATTTTAGCATAACATATGTACCTTATTGTTACCAATTCTTGAGCCCATGTATGTATGTATGTATGTATGTAGAAGAGATGTTACCTTGGTAGCTTGGTGTGATGCAAATATATTTGAAGACTTGATGTAATGACCTTGATGAGTTGATATATCACACTGCCACTGCAGCACTACTACTACTACTAATAAATCACACTGCCACTGCTACAGTGCTACTACTAAGTACTAAATCGCACTGTGCGCCTATGCCACTGCTACTACTAAGTACTAAATCGCAAGGGCTACTACTTCTACTAGTACTACTAAATCGGCATCACACTGGGCTACTATGTCTACTAGTACTACTTCGCTGCGCACAAGAGGCAAGAGCAAAGCAAAGAAGGAGGCAAGGAGCAGAAAGGTCCAGAGGGAGGCGAGCAGAGGCTGAGCAGAGAGGGCCAGGGGGAGGCGAGGGCCAGAGGGAGGCAGTTGACCTGGGGAGCAACTGAACAAGGCGTGGCGACGGGGAGCCAGGAGGAGCTGCGGCTGTGCTTCCCCCTCCCTCCTACGAGGCGGCCTGGTAGGAGCCTATCGCCGGTGGCCCCGCAGCAGTCATAGGACAACGACGGCGTGGCCGGGGGCGAGCGCCGCGCGAGCGAGGACTCGGGCTCGCGAAGCGCGGCGGCGGCCGGCGGTGCCTTGTCCGGGCCGGATCTGGAGCAAGAGAGGGGAGGCGATGCTCGCGAGCTAGCTCCGGAGGCGACGGTGACTCGGTCCAGGCCAGGTCCGGAGCAGGAGAGGCCGGATCCGACGACGATGGCGACGGGGATGCCTGGTTTCGAGCTCAGGGACGAAGCAAGGGAGCCCACAGCGCCGGATCTGGGTGAGTGCTCTTCGCGCCCTCCTCTTTCCCCCCTTCTCTCTCTGGTTTAGTCGCATAGGATTTCATGGTAGCCTAATTTAGTCGCGTGCTCCTCCTCTGTCAAGGCGTCGCCTTGAGCCTTCCCAACGCCATATCCTACCGTAGAGACACCTTCAGGACGCTTTGGTACTAAGGCGTACGCCATATGTGTGCACGGCAAGGCAAGGTGACGCATTGACCCACGCCCATGCTTTACCGCCTAGGCGACGCCTTAAGGACACCTTAATAACCATGGCACTAGGTGCCATTGAAAATAGAGACTGGACGCGAAACTACATAGATTTTGCTTAAATGTCCAAAGATGGTGTTTTCCTGATTTGGAAAGTGGTCTAACCGGCCAGTGGTTGGCAGTCAGACCGGTGGGCGGTCAGACCGGCTTGAGTGGTGGTCAGACCGGTCGAGGTAGATGGTCAGACCGACGAGAGCTCGTTCATGCACCAGTAAGGTGGTGAACATTATAGTTTTGGCCATAGCCATGAGATTTAGTGTATAGGTGTTACATGATGCGTGTTTTAGCTAACGTGGGCCAAGTTACGAGGAACTTATGCTTAGAATCGATTTCTTAGTCTATTATTGTGTAGTGACTTGGAGTCAACTATAGTCAATGGTGAGGATGATCGGGACTAGACTAGGAAAGCTGAGGTCCAGAATGATCGAGAATGTTGGTTGAAGTGGTTGGACTCAAGCATGACACAAGATGGACAAGAATGACTAAACAGAAAGTTCATGTAACAGCCCTAACTTAGGGTTTGTATTTCAAATGTAAAATTTTGAGGAGAAATAAAAACTTTTGTTGTCTCTTCAAATCATTTGAAAGTTTCTACAATTTTCCCTAGCAATTTCCAAATTGTAGAATTTAATTCTTGTAATTGGAAATTGTTGTCAGCAAATTCTTAGCTTTCAAACTTGTGATCATCCTCTGAGACTATTTTTCCTAGCATCTTGATCATCCTATCTACCTCCCTGAATTATTTCACAATTTTTAGATTTTGTTTGCTATTTCAAATGGCCAAGTCAACTCTGTTTGAAATCTGGTCAAACTCCTGTCAGCAGCTTGTGAATTTTCTCTAGAACAATGCAGTGCATAAAAGTTCTGGAAAAATTATACAAGGTTGTCCTCTGTCCCTAGTAGCTACCATAAAATTTCGAAATTTTTGGAGCTCAGAGCTACCTCTAAAATTCCCCAAACCTTCTCTGTCTTTTAAATCAAATTCTAAAAGTATCGCCTCGGGCCCGAACCCAACTCAGGCTCGAGTCCGACCCGCGCCACTTGACTCGGTCGCGTCAACTAGCTGCACCGCGCGCGAGTCCAATCGATCGTGACCGTCCGATGCAAATCGAACGATCCACGTCGCGTGCGCAACCGACCTGTCCGAATGCATACATCAATCTCGACCGTCCATCTCAGATCCAACGGTCGGCATCTTTCCGATAGAGTCGAACCTCTGGCTCGCACCGCTTCGCTGCTATCGCTGACTGGTGGTCCCCACTTGTCAGCTTCGTCCTCGTCTTCTCCGCACCTCACCGGAGCTCGCGGCCGTGCGTGCATGCTTGCCACGTACCTCGCCGCTGCCACCTATTTGCCCTCGTGTCTGTCCGTAGAGCATCGCCAGAGCTTCATAACCTCACCGCACTCATTCAGTCATCGTTTCCTTCGCTCTCTCACCTTCTCGCCCAAATTTTCCTCTCGGCGGAGAAGAACTCGAGCATAGCGCCACCGCTTTCGAGCCGCTTGAGCGGCCGATCGCGGTCGTGTTCCTCTCGCCGCGCCTCCATTTTGCCTATTCCGGTCCTTGGCGTCCAGTGGATCACCAGGGGCGGTATCGTCGTCTCCGCCTCCGGCGATCTCGGCCCCGCGAGCTTGCTAGCGTTCTGGTGAGTCTCAAGCCTCAGCGTTTGGTTCCACTTGATCGCAATGCTCCACTGATGCTCACGGTGGGTTCGTTTCTGTCTTTGGTGCATCGTGGAAGCCGTGCGACCGATTTTTCTCCGAGCTCAGTGTTTCGCCGCCGTGGTGATTCCGGCCGTCTCGGACCTCCTTCGTCGCCATCATCTTGTGCTTATTGTTCCTGGGGTCAAGGCGGAGCTGAGGCGCATCTTCCGGGGTCTTCTCGTAGCTCGTATCATCTTCTCCGCGGAGGCCGCATCTTCTTCTCCGCCTCGCTTCGCCACCGCCGCCGCATTCCCGTGACTCCGCGTCACCGTCATCGAGTTCGCGAGGTTCTTGCGAACCCGAAGGTACCACTCTTTCGCCCAGAAACCTCCTTGTTTGCAAGAACAGTTGCGCGGCCGCGCCACCGTGCCCGTGCTCGCCGGTGAACCGCCGGTGATGATTTGTTCGACTCTAATCATGTCTACCTTGAGTCTCTGTCTTGTGGGCCCTCTCTGTGTTAAGTCTGTTTTAGGATTCAAATCTAATCGTTTTAATTCTCTGAGTCTCTGTTATGTGGGCCCGTAATGTCGCTTAGGGATTGTGTAGTTTTGTTAATGCGCTTTCTCTTTCATGAAGCGTATTTTTGCCGGGCATATGTGTTAGGATTACGTTACGTTAAGCCAAGACGATTCTTTGAATACGCCTTCGACGTCACCTATGCGCACGATCCGCTCTGGTCAACATTTTCGCGTGGGCCCGCTGTCGATGGTCAGGGCTAGCCGTGCGTCGAGAAGAAGTATTAAGAGCTTTAGTATTTACAAATGCTTTTCATTGCCTTCGTTAAATCGATTAAACTTGTAAAATGCATAACTAATTCAATTTTTATCCAAATTGCATAAAACCAAAGGTTGTTAATTTTATTTTAAATGTTCTATTTATTAAAATTAGTTTCAACCTCGTCTCTGTATCGAAAATCATTAAATGATTAATTGATGCTTTATGCATTTTCCAAAATTAGAAAATTCATACCTTTCTCAATAATTGTCCAAATTAAATGAACCCAATTCAGAAATTTCATTTTCAGTATACTAACTATTAGGATAGATTTTATACACGTTCTGTTCATGAAAATTTGCTAAGTAATTAACTAGTGACTTGTTGTGTTTTTAGCTTAGAAAATTCATAGAAAATTGCTAATAACTTAAAATGATTTGTTCTCTGTTTCTAAAATTTTGGTATATCATGCTTAGGTCTGTGTGAGTTTTGGCTTGTTTGATGTTGTTGAATGTTTGAGTTTTGTCGGTGTTATTCGTTCTTATTTGCCGTTATGTTCGATCGTTAGGCTTCGATATTTGCGGCAACCCCGAGGACGATCCTCCGCAAAGATATTGAGCAACAAAGAACCGTGCAAGCGCTTTGATCATGTTTAATCCATATTTTAAAAATTAATATTTTGTTTCAAATTGTATGTATGCATTGCTTAATTTGTGTTAAATTGACTAGTTAAATCAGTAGTCGCATATCCCGTAGGCAAAATATTGATCTCTACTACCCGAGCTTAGGTTATTTGTTTGTGATTAGAGGTCACTGGATGATCTCTTGTCACTTAGTAGATACGATTTCAACTTGCTTAGACATGCTTAGCTATCGGTAGAATCGGGCGGTTATCGACTTTAGTCGGTAACCTTGATCACACAAAATTTACTACAACTTTATGTTTCACATTTTGCTATGCTTACTTGCAAAACTAAAACCAAAAACAAAAATGATTTAGACGCGGCACAATGGTAAGATTGGTGTGATCTATTGGGTGTGATGGAAAGGTGCCCGGTCAATTAAGGACCGAACATCTTGTGAGTTTTTGTTATCCAGCATTTCGGCGTGCTAACCACACTAGAGGGTATGGGACCTCTCTTGACCTAGTACTTTGGCGTGTATTGGTCCCGGTCGCAGGAGGTCGCAGGAGGGACGGAGGTGGGAGCATGGTAGTTGTCCAAAAGCTTTATCCCGAGTGGGTAGTTGTCTTTTCGGCTTTACCATGTAGCGTATGGTGTTTCTACCCATACGAGCGGCTCGAGGTTGATACACAATATTGGAAACAGTCTCGTAGGACTTAGTCAGGCCAGCATACCTTCTAAGTGTGCTTTGGCTTAAAGGCGTCCGAGGTGTGGGTACATGGTACACCCCCGCAGGTTAAAAACTATTCGAATAGCCTCGTCTAGGTGATGGACACGCTTGGGTAAGCTTATCGAGAGTTAGACTACAACATTTAAATTAAAACTTGATGGGTGGTACGGATCGGGATTCGTATATTGTTGTGGTGGCTATTGGGATAGTCACTTCTAGGTTGTTTATCTTTCGCTTTTGTTATTATTATCCTTCTGTTATTTCAATCTTAAAATGAATTGCAAACTTGCCTTTAAACTGTATTACCTTATTGCAAATGAAAATTGGCTTTATGCAAATGAAACATATGACCTCCACCAAATAAGCTCGCATGTAGTCTATGAACAGTCATTAGTTCACACGTCGATCTTGCGGTACAAAGACAATCTTTGTACTCGTGCTTTGCTTAATGTTTTTGTTGCAGAGGAAGAAGGTGAGCCTCGGGGCCTCACTTCGTGAGTCAGTGCTGCCGCCGTGGGTGACGACTAGGCTTGGCGGTCCGGTCGATGCCTTGTGGGTTGAAGGCACACCGATTGGCTTTGTTTATAGCCATCTTATGGCACTTTTGCTTCATTGTCTTTTGTTGTTATTTGTGTATCTTGTGGCGATCGGCCATTGTCCGTAATATCTTTGCTATTTGTTTATCTTCCGTTTGGAAGTGTGGTGTTTGGACTCTATGTGTGGAATGGAGTTGATGTCTAATTTTGTACCGGGTGTATATCGCTTTCGAAGTATACATATCTCGAGATCGATTTATTTGATTTGTGATGCTAGGACCAGGGGGTTGGTTAAGCATTACAAACCAAATAAACTGGGGTCCTCACAGTTCAACGCAATGAGTTGCATCAAGTGGCTTGAGGGTCGGTGTAAGTGCCATGATGGTTCCGATTGGAGACGGATGGGAGAGATTTGCGAGCATAAACATAGCTATTGATGAACCTACGTGTGGCAAAGTATGAGATTGCTTCACGTTGATTGGACTCGGCATTGGAAAAGATCGAGAAGAGGTATTTTAGTATCTTCACCAAAATACCAGGTTGGTTACATTAGAGAAATCGGCGTAAGATAGCACAAAGGATATGCAGTTTAGGTCAAGAGAAGACAAAGATCACGAAGAGACAGATTCGGGAAAAATAGTTCGTCATCCGCTTTGAGAAACGTGCGTGAGTTCTATCTGGTTCTTTTTCTCTTTTTGATGATTGGGGGGGGGGGGTGTGGTCAAAGGATTTTTTATGTGTTTTTTGCTGTGATCTAGTTTACTAAGACTTGTGGGATTTAATCTAATGTCATCTTTATCATCTTCCACCCTCGAGGAAACTTTTGGCTCAAGCTTTGGTTTTTCTCAGTTTTTATGCCTTCTTGATCTCAATCAAGAAATTCGTGGAACCTTGACTTCGACCGTCTCAATCGTCGATTGGAATAAATTTCCTGACCTTCTTGATGAGTTATGTTTGAAATAGCAGGAGATTTGGATCTCAAAATTAAAATTTAGGTCGATTTGAGCATCCTTCGGACTACTGTTCTTGTAGCCAGTGATCATACCTCCCCACCAAGCGGTCAGATCGGCCACCAAACCGATGTCGACGATCAAGCCAGCCAGATCATCAATCAGACTGGCCGAGAGATGAGTTCGTGGTTTTTCGATTTCAACTCAAAACTTCCACTGTGATCTTGTGGCTTTGATCTCCATAACTTTCATAGCTATTAGAGCAAAAAAAGAAGTTAAATACCACAGAAGTGAAAAAGATTAGTACTCCTATTAACCCCACTAATCGCTAATTCGGTCCAATAAACACCACCTCGTTACTACGTGCATTACACTAACGCACATAATCATTATTACATTACACACCAAAATATAATGTCAATGTCGTGGTTGACATTATACGCTACTACCAGCCACCGGGGAAGCTCTCCCTCCCCTCTAGACGGAGACAGTCTTCGGCTTCGCGCCGATCTTCTTCCACGACACGTTGGGCATGATCTGCGCCGTGTCGACCCTGCCCTTGTACTGGACGGCGAAGTTGAGCAGCGAGTCGAGGAGCGAGTCCGACAGCAGGTGGGGCACCAGGCCCAGCTCGATGAGCTTCGTGTGCTTGGCGTTGTAGTAGTGCTCCTCCGCTTCGACCCGTGGGTTGGGCACCGATTTGGTCTGCACGTCCAGCCCGAGCTTCGCTCCGGCAGCTGTCACCAGCTTGGCTAGCTCGTTGACGGAGAACTGCTCGGTGAACTGGTTGAAGACCCTGAACTCGCCCGGTATAGCTGGGTTGGCAATTGCTAGCTCAACGCATTGCACGGTATCCCTGATGTCCAGATATCCACGGGTCTGGAGTATGATACAAGAACTTTGATCAGTACATTGTATGTCAGATGATGCTGACCAACAAAATCATTTTAAACGGTAGTAAGAGTACAAGATCCAGTGAAAACTTGCACCTAATATACAGTTGTTCAATAGTCCATGAAAAGGTTCCTTTTGCAGGCGATATTTGAAGCACAGTGTTTTCAAGCGTACAGAAACTCTAGTACCTTAATTGTTTAACAATGTGGTTGACAAACTTACAACAAGCAGAAAACTCCAAAGCTTTGCCGCAGTCTAAAAACGGTCTCCAAGTTGAAAAGATCACACAAGGAAAAGAGGAAGAAATAGTTGTGGATTTACTTTATTGGGTGATCTGAAGAAGAAAAACTGCAAGATCTTCAGGATAACACACTCATAAATATTTATACTACAGGTTGCAATGATTATGTGTTGGAGCAGTTGAATCATCAGAAAATGAAAATTATTAGTATATGCACTATTTACACTTTCCATACTTATGGAGATGAGCTACGGCCTACAAGATTCACTCCCCAATTTTGAGTTTATAAAATTTATGAAAAACTGCAAATGGTGGCAAATGACCTCTCACATCCTGAGGTTCTAAGGTAAAAAAAAGCTACTTCACTTGGCATTTTAACTTCCAAAATGTATAGTGGTCCGAGTGGATACTAACAATTCCAATTACAAGTATAGCATTGAACCACAGGCAGTAATTGTGAAAGGGAGAAACCTTAATACAGAACAGAATGCATAGAGGAAGAAAAATATCAAATGGGCAATTCCCCATATGGCATCATTGAGTCAGATAGCAAATACATACCTGACCACCTTTTCCGTAAACTGTAAGTGGGTGTCCTACAGCAGCCTGAACACAGAACCTATTTAGTGCTGTCCCAAAGATACCATCATAGTCAAACCTATTGGATAGCTCTTCGTGCATAGCAGTTTCATCTGTTCTGACTCCATAGACGACACCTTGGTTAAGATCTGTGGCTCTTATACCCCAAGCCTTGCAAGTAAATGCTATATTGTGAGAGTCATGCACTTTACTTAGATGATAGAAGGAGCTTGCTTGCTTTGGGTAAGGCAAGGTGTCAGTTCTTCCATTGTGAGTAATAGTGATGAATCCTTCTTCAATGTCAATATTTGGTGTTCCATACTCGCCCATAGTTCCTAGTTTGACCAAATGGCACTCTTCACTAAACTCCTTAATGGCAAACAAGACATTAAGCGTTCCAATAACATTGTTATGCTGTGTGAATACTGCCCGTGAACGATCAATCATAGAGTATGGTGCTGATCTTTGTTCACCAAAGTGGACAGCAGCATCTGGCTCAAAAGACTTGAAGGCTTCTGAAAGGAATTCAAAGTCACATATATCACCAATGTAGAGCTGAATTGTCTTGCCAGTGAGAGACTTCCATCGGCGGATGCGATTTTGGATGGAGGCTATGGGAGTAAGGGAATCAAGGCCAAGTTGGTGATCAAAAAGGCGTCGAACAAGATTATCAACAATAGCAACCTCGTAACCTTTGTTGGAGAGATGAAGAGCAGTTGCCCAACCACAGTATCCATCTCCACCAATCACCATAACTTTTTTAGGTTTAGAGGATGAATGCCCAGATGCTTGCTGACTACCAGTAAGAGGTGTTTGGGTTTTATCTGTCTGTCCTTGTACAGCAGCACTAGCAGAAGTAACAAATAACTTCTTTGGTCTCTTGAAACATGATTTGAGGATCAGGCTTGAAGATTTTGAGTTTTGGAAGTGGATGACATTTTGGCCATAATTTGGTGATTTTGAGTGTGTCTTAACAGCAGGAGATGGGCTGAAACTACAGTTTGTGACCAAATGTGCCATTCTCACAATCCTTTCTCCTCCACTACAATAATGTAGATGCCCCTAAAAAGATAGCATATACAGTTTGGCGATCAATAATGGTAAAAAACAATGTAGTACAAATGATCTCAAGGTAACTACAACATGAAGAGCATAAAAATGAGAAAGTAAACATGCGAACAAGCACCATACCTAATTAATCAGTTTGCTAAAATTCCAGTGTAACTATAGCTAACTGATATCTGGTAGTGTATCTCTATCTAGAAAAGGATAGTGAAGACAAAGCCTGTGGCTCTGGGCACTTGTATTGACCAGAAACTAACTATAATCATATATTCCAAAAGAAGCAGAGAAGCATAGGAAAATAAACATATCTGGAAACCAGAAACCCTAGGTGATTTTAAGACAACGCATTAAGGAACATACAACTCGAATGCCCTTGATGAAAGGTATACTACTGAGAGGCACACCTCCGCTAAACTAGAGGGAACCAGACCACCTGCAGTGGGTACTGCAACTGCAGCAAATTCAGAGGAACTACAACCCTTTAAGCAGACAAGTGATCGAAGCACATCCTTACTCCCCACACCAGAGAACACAATCAACCGATTTCTTGCTTCACCAAATGCGGCAAGAATGCAGGGGCTGGGGAAGAAACCCATTTCTTCGTGGCTCTTCTCTGCCCAATCATTGGACCCGCTCCAACAGGTGATCACACGGGGTAATTAACCTCACATAGTCGGATTCTAATATCTCGGCAGCTAAGAAATCGCACTTGCATCGCAACAGCCACATTCTACCCTAGTTCTAACGTCATGAGATCCATCGTCCCTCCCTCAGAAAATTTATTTCCCATCGTATGCCCATTCTACGCTGGCAAACAGATAAAGATTCCAGAGTCCTATCTGTTCATTTCCTCTCCAGACACCCAAAGCCACACATCGCAGCGCACAACGCGCTCAACTAACGAGACAATGAAATCGGGACAAGAACCCCCAATCAACACTTGCTTCCGCATGTAGTACAGGGCAATAAAAGAAGAAAAGCCGACCTACTAACTAAAGACCACGACTGTAAGGAAGACACCGGCAGGGAAGAGTAAGGTGGGAGCACACCGGCTAGGAGGAGACGCGGCGGCGGCCTGGCGGCGGGGACAGAGGTGAGGTGGTCGCGGCGGTGGCGGAGACGGACAGTGGAGTAGGGTGGGTGAGAGGGCGGGAGGGGATTGGATAGCAGCGGGAGGGGCTGGATATCCGGCGGAGGGATTCGCATCAGCTGCGACCTGCGCGCTCCGGCAGCGGCCCCAGGAGCCAATCCTAACAGCTCATCGACGGATGAGCGGCCCGGGTGGCTTCGGCAGCTATCTGAAACAGAAGCCGAGCCAGTAGCATGCTGTGATGTGTCTTTTCGTTCGGAAAAGTCTGTGTTAAACGAAGGGTCTTTTTCTTCGGTTAAGCTGTAAGTCACGTATAAGTGATAAAACTAGAAGTCGTCACGTGACAGTTTTCCGGAGCTTCCCACGATCTCTCTTCCGAATTTACCCCCGAAGTTGGATAGAGTTTACCTGTGTTTTGCCATTTAACAAAAACCCCCAACCTTTTTCGGGCGAAACACTAGCGCTGACCCCATCGCCCACTCCTTCCTCTTCCTACCGAGCGCCGCCTCCTTCCTTCCCAGCGCCGCCGCCCTCTCCTCCGCCCTCCTCCCCTGCCAGCATCACCGCCCCTCCTCCCTCCTCCTCATGCGCCAACGCCGCCACCTCTCTCCTCCTCTGGTGCCGCCGACCGGCCTCCTCCTCCCTCCTCCTCCAGCACTGGCACCGGCACCGCTCTCCTCCTCCTCCCACGCAGCCGCCGCTGCCCCTCCTCCCGCGCCCTCGCCGCTTCCCTCCTCTTCTCGCCGCCGCCCCTTCTCCATCCTCCTCCTGCGCCGTCGCCCTCCGCTGTGCCACTTCTTCGTCCTCCTCCCGCATCGTTGCCCGCCTGCGCCTTCGGCCTCGACCACCTCCCCGATGTCGTGCCGCCCGCCCTCCTCATCCCCTGAGCCACCGCCGCCGCTCTCCTCCTCCCAACCAGGCGTTGCCCTCCTCCTCCTCCCCAACCGCCGCCATCGTAGTCCCCCCCGAGTTGCAGCCACCAGCGGCCCAACCTTAGCCACTGTCGGATTTTTTTATTTTGTCATCTTTTCTTTTTTTGTTGTAAATTAAATATTTATGTAATAATTGTTTTGTAACAATTGTTTATTTTAATAATTATTTATTGTAATAATTATCGTTAGTTGTTGTTAATCGCGGTAGTTGCCATTAATTGTGGTAGTTGTTGTCCATTACGTTAATTGTCGTTAATCACGGCAGTACAATAATTGTTTATTGTAATCATTGCGGTCAATTGCGTTAATTGTGGTTAGTTGCGTTAATTTTTGTTAATTGCGTTAATTATCGTTAATTACGGTCAATTGCGTTAATTATCGTTGAATAGCATCAAACAAGCCATCATTTGCCTCAGGGGCATTTCAGACATTTTTCATCTCCGAAGCTATAGCCAGTATACCTAAAAACTAGACAACTAAATACCAAACCTCTTCAGCTTAGCCGTGCAGCCGTTCAGCCCTACAGTCTAGCCGGAAGTTGCTTTTTTGAAAAGCTACAGTCGTGCCAAACATGCCCTATGACCTTGGTTGGGGCACTTCATCTTCATTATTTCGCTCGAAAAAGCCAAAAGTTGTTTCAAACAGACGACTTTCTTTATCCGCTTTTGCCAAAGCCGGAAAGTTCGGTAGGATTGCTTTTCGAGATTGCCCCTAGAGTTGGGGGTTATTTACTCGCCTTTGCCACTAAACAAAACTCTTCCTCCCCTCTCCTCCCCTCCTCCCGAACCCTAACCCAAGCTGCCCGCCTTCTCCTCCCGTGCTACCGCCACTGCCCTCCTCATCCTTCCCCGCTACCGCCCTCCTCCTCCCCCATTGCCGCCACCCTCTTTTTTTTTATTCTTCAATTTTCTTTTTCTGATATAAATGAATTATTTATGTAATCATTGAATTGATTACTTGTGTAATTATGGAATTAAATCAATTATCGTTAATTATTGTCAATTGTGTTACTTGTCTTTAAGATTTACTATGTGCAAATTGTTGTTAATTGCTGTCAATTGTTGTTAAGATTTATTTGTATGCGAATTGTCATAAAGTGTAGTTAGTTGCCGTTTAATTGCCGTCAATTGTTGTTAAACGACATCAAACAAGCCATCGTTTGCCTTAGGGGCATTTCAGATATTTCTCAACTCAAAAGCTCCAGCCAGCATACCTAAAAGCCAGACTGACAAACACCAAACGTCTTCAACTCAGCCGTTCAACCCTGTAGCATAGCCGAAAGCTGTTTTTCAGAAAAATTACAACCATGCCAAACACCCCTAAGGCTGCATGCGACGATGCTGTTGTGTAGTGTTTGGGGAAGCTAGTTTCGTTTGGAATCACCGTGTAACACCCCAAAATTGGGAGTCAAAAATTATAAAGTCAAATAATATGAGATTTTTTTTTAAAAAAAATTGTATGTCATTAATTTCAGTGGCAAGGATCATATGAAGACTTATTCTACATTACAATACATTCCGTGGGTTTTATTTAGTTTGCTCGGTTTGGAATTACAGAGAATACGTTATGCATTTTACAAATTTTCAATGAATTTCTAGACAACCTTTTAAACAAGACCATGGGATGCCTAAATTCATTCTCAGTTACTCGGAGATCCAAATGGCGAAGGAAAAAGGAGAGGTCGTGGCCGTTGATCTTGCATCGCAAGGCCACGGACCTCGGCACGGCGCACAAAAGACCTCCTCCGCTGCAGGAGAGTGCGGACCGTTGAGATTTGATCCAACGGCCACGACCGATGCATGCAGCGCGCGCGAGGAGGTCCTCGCGCCTAGAGGTGGTCGGGACCGTCGGATCAAGATCGGCGACCACGACCTCAGAGAAGTCCTAAGGCTAAATCTACGGAGGAGGTCTGGCCCGTTAGATCTAAATCTAACGGTTTGGAGCACTGAGGACGAGGTCCTAAAGCTACGGATCTAAAGGATGAGGTCCTAGACAGTCAAGATCTCGGGGAAGGTCCCGACGGCTAAGATCTCGTAAGGGAGGTCATGGATGGTCAAGATCTAAGTGAGGAGGTCCTATCACGAGGGTTTTAACGGAGGAGATGCGGGCGGCTCAGTTAGATCTAGGAGGTCTGAACGGTCCAAATCGGCGGAGGGAGGTCAGGAGACTTAAGGTTTTCGCGAGAGAGGTTCTCTGCACAAATCTACTCGGGTGCTCCTAACGGTGATATCAAGCGATGGGGAGGTCCACGAGACTAGAGTTTTCCCAGAAATGAATCTAAGGCCAGATATAATCCGGGAGGTCATTGTGGCCAAGAACAACCCGAGAGGTCTAAGGTGCTTCTAATGGTGCGGTTCCTCGGAGACGCGACTAAAGGTGGCGGCTAAAGACAAAATTAATCTGCTGTGATGATTGGCAATAAAAGAATCTAAAAGGGACACTAATGACTTCGGATTTTAATTCTAAGCCTATGGCCCACACGTCGGTGACATTAACGGCACTTAAGACATGATTAATGCACCCAATGATTAGGAACACTCGGGCATTAATCTTGTCCTAAAAAATAGACGGGGAGTTTGCCGCAAAATCGGCGTTCAACGGCTTGCCGCGGCGACTCGATGTGTGGCGTACTAAACACTTTGGAATGGAACCGCAATATCATCATGGAGCTAAAGGTGGCAACCTCGCCGTGGCGGCGGACCTTGAGCGCCGCGGCCGGAGATAGGCTAGGAAGGCTAAAGCGGCAAACTATGAAAAACGATCGAGCTCTCGGCGACTAGAAAAGCGGTAGCTTGGCTGAGAAAGGGCACACGAGGCGGAGGAACCGGGGAGTCGGAGGAGCTCGGAGATGGCGGCGAGTCGGCGATGAAGAGCTTCTGGCGAGGAAGAAGAAGATGATCCCGACCACGAAAAGCAACTCCCCAACTTGTTCACCTCTGCAATGGTGAACCAAGCTAAGTTAGAGCAAGCTCTAGGTGATCAAGATGACGGTGAAGAAGGCAAGAATAATGCTGGGACCATGGAGCTCGGTGCGGTTATCGAGGAGCTTCAAAGCCCGGCAATGGTGGTTTCTGGGGTGGTGTTCTTGGGTGCTTGAGCTTGGGGCTCTCACTCACCACCGAGGGATTTCAAGCACACAAGGAATGGAGAAAGAATAGGAGGAAGAAGACCACATGCTATACATAGCCGGGGAGCTTGGCAATGGCATGGGCAAGTTCACTTGTGAACAATGTCCATGCCCTACCAAGAGCACGCATGGTAGGTAGAGGCGAGCGGCGGTGGAGACTTTGGAGGTTAAAGCTGACTGGCATTAAATGCTTGGCAGCAAAAAGAGCCGTTGACAAAGACAAAAGGTGACATAACACTGCTCCCAACTGCTCTGGTTCTGACACATGTGCAGATGCGGGAAAACCCATGATGACCAGACCTCAAGGAGGTCGGGAGGAAGAAAACGGGGCCGAGGAGAGTCACGGGCGTCCGCAATTCACATGGGGTGGTGCTGGGCGTCCCGGATCACCGGCGAGGGAGGTCGGGACGCGCGGGAGGTCCTTCGGAGGTCGTCGACCGCTAGATGAAGATCCAAGGGCCTGGACCACCCCGAAGCGCTGAGATCAGTGGGGAGGTCTGGGGCACTGGATGGAGATCCTGTAGGGAAACGGGTAGGCCACATGGGATGGTGCAAAGTTTAATTGGGAGGGCATATGTTTAACTTAACATTTTGTGAGGGATCGCTATACTTCTACCATTCAAACATGCATAGGAGTAAAACAAGAGGAATAGCATTCACACAGTTGTGACTCAGTATGGCCCATTTTCTCATGGTGATCTCCATCGCCATAGAATCTGTCCACCATGATGATCTCCATTTCCATGGTTCATGTGTGCCATCTCTCCAAGTGATGTGTCCTCCGAGTACTACTATAAGCTATTACTTATAACGACTTGTAATAAAATACATGGATACTAGGAATCATCACAAGTCGGCCGCATAGTTAATACAATACTTTGACAACACAATGGCTCGGTAGTGTTGCAGAACCCATGACTCATGAGTCATGAAAATATTACAAACATGCATCACATACACATTAGGCCATCTTGGTCACATACATCCCGCAAAAACAAGTTATGCATAGAATCGCAATCTCACAGGATAAGGGGGTGAGGGTTTCCCCATCAAAGTCGAAGGCGCAGCGCCTCGTAAAAAAACAGATCCAATCTATGCAATTTTTACTTAGGATTTTGATTGGCAAATCATATTTACCACAAATCGACTCTCGTTACGATTCGACCAATTTGTATCGATCTTGGCGTGCGACATGTCGTGGTTTGAGAACCAAGACAACTCGGCTCATGGAGCCCGATCGCGCGATCACGGTACATCGATTATTAATCTAGGTTCCGATTCGATCAATCATATTGGTCTTCGCATTCATAGACGGTTTACGTGTCTGTCTACCCCGATGGCGAATCCGATGGTGAGGTATGTTGTTTCACGACCTTAGCGACATGATCATGGAAACGGATCAATCCATTACGAGAACTATACAATCGATCACATCGATCATACCAATTACATATCGCCATATGCCGTCACGAACCTATAACATGACAAAGCCGCTCGATACCATCTGTAGGGAAGCGGGTAGGCTACACTAGCGTAAATTAAAATTCTACAGTAAACCATGATCAACTGCGATTATAGATCACGGTCTTACCACTAGACAGCCGCAGTGCGGAGGTTGATGCTGCGGCGTCAGGCGGTGTAGTCGTACTAAGTTGATGCGATGAGGTCGAGGCGAGTAGTCGTACTACTTCCGTCCTCGTCGTGGCGTCCCTACAACTCCTTTTGCGGTTCGTCCCAACGCCACGGATCAGGCGCCTTCAAGGTATCCACACGTGCGGGAGGAAGCGGCGCACGCGGACTACTAGATCGCGCGGCGACTAGGGCGTGGGAGGGTGGCGGCCGGGGTTTGGGGATGTCACAAAAACTCAACCTAAACCATGCGCCCCTGCCCTCCTTTTATAGACGTCCTTATAATGGGCTTCTCGAATAGAGACCCATTAGGACTCAATGCCGATCTAATCGGATCCAATCCGAATTGGAAGCTTCACCATAAGTGTGTGACCTATAGGTTCACGTATGTTTAGACATGACGCAAGTACACATACTTGGTCAATAGTTGGTAGCGACCTCTAGCAAGGCGTGCCAACTCCTAAACGCATGCGTAAAGATCATATCGGACGAACCATCACAACGTTATGTACATGCCAATCCCTTTGCCTCACGATATTCGGTCGAGCTCCAAGTGACCACTCTTTCTCGATCCTGTGATCGGAATCCCTTACTAGGTTAACTCTTAACCTTAAGTAGCATGGCCATGCATTTACGGATCCGATCACTCGAGGGCGAGATATCTCTCTCGGTAGAGAGGGCAAATCCATCTCGTGACCATGCCTCGCAGACATGCTTCATGACAAACCAGCTACCTTTATAACTACCCGATTCACGATAGCGTTTGATAGCCCCTAAGTAGGTCGATTCACATCTCAAGTACATGCGACAATCTCGGGTCTAACGACAAGGCGTACACATTGTGTAGAGAGAACCATAAGTATAAAAGCTATGTCTCATGTTGGGTCGGTCCAACCCCATGTTCTAAACATGTGTCCATATTATTATTTGATCTGCATTTCTTTTTGCCGGCACAAGTGATGAAAAATGAAAACCTTAAAAGCATAAACCCTAGGAATGAAAACCCTAAATACATAAACCCTAGAAACAAAAACCCTAAATGTTGAGAACCTAAAAACAAAAATCCTAGTATCAGAAATAGCAAAAACAAAATTTAAGTATTGCCTTTAAGATATTACATGAATTATAAACCCTAAGATCGAAAGCATAAAATACAAAACCTAATCCTCCAAGAATCCAATCACCACATGAGAATTTCTTAAAGCAAGTATTAGAATTTTAGAACACCTAAAATTATGTCCTCTTTCCTTTTCCCAATTTCCCTGATCTTTTCTTTCCTTTTTCTACTGTTCATCTGGTCCAAGCCAGCAGCAACTTTCTTCCTCCTTTTCCTCAACTGAGCGCAACACCATCATCTTCTCTCACCCCGACAGCCACTGTGGTGCCCATGCTGCTCACGCCCCACAGCTCCACATTGCCTCAGCGCTTGTGAGGACCCGGAATATTTAACTAGTAACACTTAACCTCCAAATGGTTCTAGCATTACTAATTAAACATTCTAAGCCTCGATGGACATATGCTTCCCAGAATTGCAGCACATGCACATCATCACAAAATTACACATCATTTCCATACAAGATACATTAACAAGTCTAGTAAAGGACATAGATAAAGTAAGTTATTACAAAAGAGCCGACCGGCCAAATAACACAATATACAAGAATGACAGCGGAAGCAAAAGCGCCATAAGATGGCTAAGAACAAAAGTCGACCAGTTAGCCAACACAACCCACAAGGCAACCGACCGGGCCGCCAAGCTAGTCGCCTCGCAAGCTACCACAACAAAGCTCACAAAAGTGAGGCCCTTCAAGCTCACCTTCTTCCTCTGCAACAATTTACATTTAAGCAAGAACAATGAGTACACAAGGTACTCGCAAGACTGACGTGTGGAATAGCAGACCTATTCATATGCTACATGCAAGCTTATTTAAGTGGAGGTTATATGTCTCATTTTGCACAAAACCAACTTTATTTGCAATAATGTAATACATTTGAAAGCAAGTTTGCAAATCTGTTTTGATGTTGAATATAACAGCGAATTAAATAATAAATACAAGTAACCACCTGGAAGTGACTATACCAATAGCCACCACAACATAGCACGAATCCCAGATTCGTACCACCCATCAAGTTTTAATTAAAAGGTTGTAGTCTAGTTTTCACGGGGCGTATCCGAGCGTGTCCATAACCTAGGACGAGGCTATTCGAATAGTTTTAACCCTGCAGGGGTGTACCAATGTACCTACACTTCAAACCGCCTTTAAGCCACAAAGCACACTTTCGAAGGTATGCTGGCACGGCTAAGTCCTACGAGACGCTTTCCAATATTGTGCATTGACTATGAGCCGCTCGTATGGATAGAAACCCATACGCTTACATTGCAAGCCGAAAGACAACCAGCCATCACGGGGAAAGCCTTTCGGACACTACAATACTCCCAACACCATCCCTCCTGCGACTCCCTGCGACCCGAAGCCAATACACGCCAAAGTACTAAGTCAAGAGAGGTCCCATACCCTCTAGTGTGGTTAGCACGCAAAATGCTCAAGACGGTGGCGCAAGTAACTCGGTCCTAATGACCGGGCACCATTCCAGCCACACCCAAAAGCACACCAATCATACCATTGTGCCCAAGTCTAAATCATTTTGTTTTCAGTTTTAGTTTTCATAAGTAGACATGGCACAAGGCTGAAATCATAAATCATAATAAGTGTTATGTGATCAAGGTTATCGACAAGTCGATAACCGCCCATTTCTACCGGAAGCTAAGCATGACTAAGCAATTGATTCGCAACTACTAAGTGACAAGAGCTCATCCACGAACTCTAAATCACAGCAATAACCTAGGCTCAATGGTAGTAAAGGATAATCATTTGCCTAAGGAAATGCATCTACTAGGTCAACTATCGACAATAGTTTAACACAAAGTAGCAATGCATACATAGAATTTGTAATCAACATAAATACTTAAAATACTGGGATTAACATGATCAAACTGCTTGCCTTGCTGGGATTGGTCTTGCTGCAGAGGGGAGTGCTCAGGTTCAATAAATTCTTCGGAACCTAACGCGAAAAGGCGATAAAACCAATAAGAACGAAGAACACCAAAAGGAACTCAACAACAAAGAACATCCAAATCCCATGAAATTTATACAACAGCTAGAGGTTGATTTTAGACAATTTTAGAAATAAGAATCACTTCATTTGGACTTATCATGAAAAAGTTATGGCTAAACTAAGTTCTCTCAGCCTGAAAAATCCTAATTAAATTAATTACGGCTACTGTTCATTGCAAAAATTTCTAGAATGATCTGGAATCTAAAAATTTTATGGTAGGTAGGTAATAGTATCCTAACAACAGCAAAACTGAGTTTGCACAATTTGGAGTTATAATGAATTAGTTATGATTTTTCTAAGTTCTAAAACTAGTAGATCATTAATTTCAGTGGCAAAGATCATATGAAGACCTATTCTACATTACAGTACATTCCCAGTAGGTTTTAACAAAATTTAGTTTGCTCAGTTTGGAATTACAGAGAATAAGTTATGCATTTTACAAATTTTCAATGAATTTCTAGACAACCTTTTTCACTAAACAAGACCATGCAATTTATATCATTTTCTGCTACATAATAGTGCCTAAATTCATTCTCAGATTAAAGTTAATTCTATAACAGAGCTAAAGCAATTGGAATCATTCAAAAAGGAGCTAAAATGACAAAGTTATGCACTTTTGAAATTTGAAACATTAAAAGACTTAGAAAATTTGAGCTCTCGGGAGGTCCAAATGAACTGAAGGAAAAAGGAGAGGTCGTGGTCGTTGATCTTGCATCGCAAGGCCACGGACCTCGAAGCACAGCGCACAAAAGACCTCCTCCCGCTCTGGGGAGGTCTGGACCGTTGAGATTTGATCCAACGGCCACGACCAGTGCATGCACAGCGCACGCACAGGAGGTCCTCGCGCCTAGAGGTGGTCGGGACCGTCAGATCAAGATCTGACAGCCCTGACCTCCGAGGGAGGTCCTAAGGCTAAATCTACGGAGGGGGGTCTAGCCCGTTAGATCTAAATCTAACGGTTTAGACCTGAGGAGGAGGTCCTAAAGCTACGGATCTAAAGGATGAGGTCCTAGACGGTCAAGATCTCTAGGGGAAGATCCCGAACGGCTAAGATCTCGCAAGGGAGGTCATGGATGGTCAAGATCTAAGTGAGGAGGTCCTATGCGATAGGGTTTTAACGGGAGGAGATCTGGATGGCTCAGATTAGATCTAGGGAGGTCCTGAACGGTCCAAATCGACGCGGAAGGAGGTCCGGAGACTTAAGGTTTTCGCGAGAGAGGTTCTACCGCACAAATCTACTCGGGATGCTCCTAACGGCTGAGATCAAACGATGGGGAGGTCCTGAGACTAGAGTTTTCCCAGAAATGAATCTAAGGCCCAGATCTAATCCCGGGGAGGTCATTGACGGCCAAGAACAACCCGAGGAGGTCTAAGGTGCTTCTAATGGTGCGGTTCCTCAGGACAGCGACTAAAAGGTGGTGGCTAAAGACAAAATTAATGCTGCTGATGATTGGCAATAAAAGAATCTAAAAGGGACACTAATGACTTCTGGATTTTAATTCTAAGCCTATGGCCCACACGTCGGTGACACAACGGCACAACTTAAGACATGATTAATACACCCAATGATTAGCAACACTCGGGCATTAATGCTGTCCTAAGAAAATGACGAAATGGGAGTTTGCACCGGCAAAATCCCGAGCGCGTTCAACGGCTTGTCGCCGGCGACTCCGGTCGCGGCGGCGCCAACTAAACACTGGAATGGAACCGCAATATCATCACGGAGCTAAAGGTGGCAACCTCGCCGGCGGCGACGGCCTTGAACGCCGGCGAGCCGGAGATAGGCTAGGAAGGCTAAAACGGCAAACTACGAAAAACGATACGAGCTCTACGACGACTAGAAAAACGGTAGCTTGGCTAAGAGAAAGGGCACCTGAGGGCAGAGAGGGAACCAGGGAGGTCGGAGGAGCTCGGAGATGGCCGACGAAGTCCGGCGATGAAGAGCTTGCCGGCGAGGAAGAAGAAGATGATCCCGACCACGAAAAGCAGCTCCCCAACTTGTTCACCTCTGCAATGGTGAACCAAGCTAAGTTAGAGCAAGCTCTAGGTGATCAAGATGACGGTGAAGAAGGCAAGAATAATGCTGGGACACTGGAGCTCGGCTGGTTATCAAGGAGCTTCAAAGCCCAGCAATGGTGGTTTCTGGGGTGGTGTTCTTGGGTGCTTGAGGTTGGGGCTCTCACTCACCACCGAGGGATTTAAAGCACACAAGGAATGGAGAAAGAATAGGAGGAAGAAGACCACATGCTATACATAGCCGGGGAGCTTGGCAATGGCATGGGCAAGTTCACTGTGAACAATGTCCATGCCCCTGCCAAGAGCACGCATGGTAGGTAGGGGGCAGAGCAGGGTGGAGACTTTGGAGGTTAAAGCTGACTGGCGTTAAATGCTTGGCAGCAAAAAGAGCCGTTGACAAAGACAAAAGGTGACATAACACTGCTCCCAACTGCTCTGATTCTGACACATGCGCAGATGCGGGAAAACCCATGATGACCAGACCTCAAGGAGGTCGGGAGGAAGAAAAATAGGACCAAGGGAGGTCCTGGACATCACAGATTCACATGGGGTGGTACTGGACGTCCCAGATCACCCGAGGCAGAGGAGGTCCGGACGCACAGGGAGGTCCTTCGGAGGTCGTCGACCGCTGGATGAAGATCCAAGGGCCTGGACCACCCCGAAGCGCTGAGATCAGTGGGGAGGTCTGGGGCACTGGATGGAGATCCAACGGCCCAGCACGCGCCCGCACGAGACCGAGCCCGAGGAGGTCTTCACTGCTGACCCGACCGAGCCCGATAGGCTGAGTCGGACTCGATACCGAGTCAGACTCAGACCTAGGGTTCAAAATCTGAGTTCCAACAAGAGCTGATTTTTGGAGAATTATTTGAGGCAGCAAACTAACTCCAACAATTATGAAATTTTTACAGGAGCTTGCCAATAGAGTTATTGACCTTGTGTAAATTTTGCAGAGGTTTTTGTGCTATACATTTTCCTCCAAAATTTCCACAAGGTGCTGGTCCCCAGTTTGACCAGAATTTGAATAGGTTTGACTAACCTCCAAAAATATTCAAACAATTTCTAAAAATTGTGAAATTTTTCAGAGGGGTCACATACCATCCCAAGAACTTAGGATAAATATTTCCTGGAGATGATCATAACATTTGACAAGAATGTTTTTGAAGGATCAAGATTTGGATCAAAGACTTGTGACTATGTATTTCCATAACTCTTGTACAATTATTGCTTAGTACATACAGGAAATACATGATGTAAGAAAAAGTTTTAATTTCTACTCATTTTCTTACATTGGAAACACAAGTCTGAAACTTGGGATGTTATAGCGCTAGAGCTGGGACTTGGGCCAGGCTTTTCCGGGTTGGCACAAGGCCTGGCCTGCAAGGCCCGGCCCAGACACGACACGGTACGCCACGTGGCGGGTCGGGCCAGCACGGGACGAATGGACGGGCCGTGCTGGGATTGAGAACGAGGCACGACGGGCGACACGACACGGCATGGCACGGGGAGTTGGGCTGTGCTCGGGTTGGCCCGACATGACGGCGGCACGCCGACACGCCATGCCAAGCCCCATCTGCAACACAACCCTTGCTCACGACGTTGTACCGCGCCCTCACACGCCTGCCACACTGCGCCTTCGCGCTCCCCGCCCGCTTGGCAGTCTTCGTGTCACCGCCCCGGCCGCGACACCACCCAAGCCTCTACGTTGTCACCCCCGCTCGCGCGCGAGGTGGAGCAAGGTCGGCGGTAGGGAAGGTGGAGGGGCGGTAGGGGAGGTGGAGCCGAGGCAGGAGGCGGGGGAGAAGGGGAGGCGAGGCGAGGCGGTCGAGCTGGGGGCGATGGGGAGAGGAGGTCTTTGGGAGAGGGGTCGAGGGGAAGCCGGGGCGGTGCCGACGGAGCTCGGGCGCGATGGGGAGAGGAGAGTCTTGGGGAGAGGGTCCAGGAGGCCGAGGGTGGTGCCGGCAGAGCTTGGGGGCAGCGATGGGGGAGAGGGGATCCAGGGGAGGCCGGAGCAGTGGGGGAGATGGGGGGGTGGGGGATGTTGGGGCAGAGCGTGGGGGAATGGGGATGGGGAGAATGGGAGATGGGGAGGTTGGAATCAGAGGAGATAGATAATATTGTGGCATCGTAAACAGTGAATGAATACTAATAAATTACCATTTTAAGAGTTGTTTATCTACGTACGAAGCATATATTTTTAAAGTTTAGTTGAAAAGTAGTCTAAGTCGTATGTCCTAACATTTAGCTATTGTTGTTCAACTTATATGTTCACCTTTCCCCCTAAGATTATGAGACTATAAAACACATCTAAGGAGTTGCATGCCTTGCTATTTCACGTTTATTGTTCAACTCACATGTACTTCTTTTCATTAAAAATAAAAATACGACAAACAAAAGAGCATATACTACCTACCTAGTGTTATATATACATGCTTCACCTTTTTAGCCATAAAGACTCATAGTGGCCGAAAAACACCCGCACAAGTCTGCACCATCTCCTATGTATGGTACACCCTTCATCTTTTTCGTCATAAGATCCATAGGAACTGCAGACGCCTCAGCATAACCACATGAACATGATATCATCCTGTCTACCCTAAATGTGAGACGACAAAATTACCTACTAAGTTATACGCGAAGGTCGTCAAAGAGACTTTCATTGTACCCAATACATTTCTTCTTAGCCACTTTTTAACTAAATTTTGTGTACCATACACGCGTTAGAATCCATGCAAATAGTACAACTCCAATGCATCTCTCTCTGATCAAGCATTCAAGCTATGCAAGGGGTGATGATCCCACTTTTTAACCGGATTCATCTCCTAGTTTCCACTCTCTAGTGCTTTTTGGATGGCGACGCCTGAAGTTGGGATGGAGAACATGCCATGGAGTTGGGGATGGGGGTGCTGCACTGTAGTGTTATTGGGAGGGGGAATGAATGGGATTGGACTATTGGAGTATTGGAGACTTGGAGTACATAGTACACAACACACCTTGTCTCACATGAGCCTTGAGAGTTGAGCCCTTGACTGCTCGACATTAATGCCTCTGCTTGACTTCCCCTCTATGTCAGTTGGACTAGGATTTTAACGAAGCGGGCACGAGAGGAATGAAGATGGCGGTCGCCGCCGCCGCCGCCTATAGTTACTTAGGGCTGGACTTGGGCTGGCACGGCACAACACGACCCTGGCATGACAGGCTTTGGGCCTTACCTTGGCCTAGCTGGAGGCGAGGTGGGTCGGCACGGCATGGCACGACGGGGTGACTGAGCCAAGCCTGCACAACACGATGCGGCCCGAAGCACGGTGGGCCTTGGCCGTGCCGGCACGGCATGGCCCAATGCCCAGCTCTACTAAGCGCTGGCGCCCTGCCCACAAGTCGCGCGAGCCATCTCCACGCGCTCGGCATGCAGCAGCCTCGCTCCCATCCCATGCTCATGCTGCGCCTACCCATGTCGCCCGTACCCATGCCGGTCGAACCCTCATCAGCTCTCCACCCGCTCACCTACAAAGACCAATGCCTGAGCCACCTAGCCCCCTCCCTAGCCTCCCTTCCCCATCCTTGCCACTTCCACGTCTTCTTCTTGAGCTCAACCACAAAGAAAGCGCAGTGCCGGCCGCACCGACGAGCTTCTTCCCCAACTACACGTGTCACGCCGTGTTCCCAATCAGCCCGATCAAAACCCCTCGTCCAATTTGAGGATTCATCCACCGAAGCGCGCCACACCAACGCCTTCCCCAATTCCGCCCGATTCCACCGCCGGCACCTCGATGCCCTATCCTTGGAGATTGAGCTCATCCACCGAAGCGCACCGCATAGACTGGAGTACCCCCTGGCCTCCCTCTACCCTCCCCCATTGCTCACCCGAGCTCTAGGGATCCACAACGCTATCGTCTATGGAAGTTGTTGCGCCGCCCTGTGTCGCCGCTGCCAGCACGCCCTAGCTACTCCCCTCCACAAGAGTCAGCTTCGGTGAGTTCCTACCACCCCATCGGTGCTATGCTTCCCCTATCTACCTCCCTCCCTCCGGCACCGCCGCACCATTTCCCCTCCGCGGTTGACTGCCTCTTGCCGTCGCCTGGCTGCCCCTATTCACTCCTGGCAGCTCTACCACCACCCCTGAGATCACCTCATCTGGCCGGTTCCATTTTTGCCATCCGTGGTCGCCGTCGTCCCCTCACTGGCCGGCGTTGAGCGCCGCCCGAACCATCGGTTGCTCTCCTCTGTTTCTGTCTGCACTGTGTGCCTCTGTCCCTGTGTATTGCTCTTTGGAATGAACCAATGACAGTGGGCCACATGTATTCTGATACTCAGCTAAGGCAATGAGCAGAGAGAGAGACCCTAGTCCATTCCTTCCTCTCTCCCTGTGCATGTATGACAATGGGGCCCACCTGTAAGTAGCTAGTTAGCATATAGTATGGTAGGAGTGAGCATATGTTAGTAGGTTGTCCTAGTTAATTAGTTGATTAGTTAAATCCAATTGGTAGGAATACTGTTAACAGATAGATTAAGTCACCCTTATGTTTTTATTAAGTTGATTAGTGGTTAATTTGGATAGTTAAATTAAATGGTCTCAATAACAGTAGGTCATAGTTCGTCATAATAGTAATAATAATAATAATAATAATAGTGATTTTCGGTAAATTGATGATTAATTTAGAACTTTGGAGGGAAGTTAGAAATGATCAGGGAACTGATGTCGTAAAAGAAGAAGTTTAATTAGGAAATATAACAACAGTTCAATAGTCAAAACCTTAACCTGCAAATTAAGTAAGATTATTAACATTACCAGATGTTTTAGCAGCGGTGGGCCATAGGATGTTAACCCTGCTCTCAATATAGTACATACATGGCATTGTGTCCCACATAATCAGATGCATTAAGTCAATAAGTGATTAATTAAGATGATGCAGTCAGGTCTAGACATGCACACACACATACGTGATCCAACATTAGTGAACCCTAGCCCATTATTGGAATAAAAGAGATAAGAATGTAATCAGACAGTTAATCAGAGTTAGGAGAGTAGTTAGACAATAATCGAGTACCATTAACCTATAAGCCCCACATCTAGGAATGCCCAAATGAACACAAGGTGGTACACTATAATCTGACAACATCATGTCCAGGGTTAATCTCTGCATAGTAACCATGTAGTAAAGCGTATGAACTCGCATGTGCTTGCATAGTATAGTTAACTTAGGTAACTAGAGCCCATCTGTGAGTAATGAAGTGGTCCATAGGTGTTTAGTTAGAAGATAGTTAGTTAAAAGATAGTTAGTTAAATAATTAGCTGATAATGATTCGATTAGCAAGTTCCTTATTACTTAAATTAATGACCTTATCAAAGGTTTAATAGCAGTAGACCATGAGTAGATGGCGGCATTAGGTAGTTAGAGACTAAGATGATATAGTCATGATTAGACATATACTAAGTCATTACGCTAGTTAAGTTCGATTAACATGTAATAGTAGTACACCTTAATAAGAGATGATCATATAAAAGATGTCTAGGCCACTAATTAACCCCAGGCCATTAGCTATTGTCTAGTAAAGGTTAGTTTATTCAACAAATATCAATATCGACTAGAGAAGTAATATGACAAGTACACTTCACCTATAATTATGTCTTAGCGGCAAATAGGAACTAAACTGTGAGTCCAAGCCATGTGAGACCTCTCATTAGATAAATGATAATAAGATGAACTAGGTTAATTACTCACTAAACAAGGATTAGCAGCTAATGATACAATTGGTTAACTCATAAGGTTGATGTCTAGCCAATGCTGAGAAGTTCCGTTTAGCTCGTGGAATTTCCTTGATAAATATGAGTCAGTAAGAAAGCCAATAAGAGAAATAGGTCCCATGTGTCGGCGAGACTTATGTCTAACTAGAGCAAACCCTGCACCTATGCATAGGTCTCACATGACTCTCATGGAACTTCCTCGGTAAATAGAAAGTAATAACTAAAAGAATCGTTATAGTAACTAGGCGTCATGCATGGATAGCAGTGATATGTTCCTCGATGGATGAAAGTAGTCCAACCACCAATCGACATTGTATGGACTTCAGCTATCATCCGTCGTCATCTATTTTTGAATAGTCATACAATTCATGATCTGAAGGTAGATCTAAGGATCCCATCTAGTTGGGTGATCTCACCCATTTAGGTAACTGATGTGGAATATTCAGAGGAGTATTCTCTCCTTTCTGTTGGAATCCTGACTCCTTGCACCAGCAGATTTCTCGAGATTTCGATCCCTCTCGCCCTCACTCCGGATCAAACGGTTACCTAACCATAAGTCTGCCTATCAACCCAAACACCCTACCACTATACCAAACGTATAGAGTTTGAGTTTATCTGCTTTGGTCTATAGTGTTTCCTTCATTGCAATTATCAATAGATATACTTCGTCAAAAGTATTTCCTTCATCAACTTCTTTGTTTATACTTCGTCTGAAGTATTTTCTTTATCAACTTCCTTTGGTTATATTTCGTTTGAAGTATTTCCTTCATCAACTTCTTTGGTTATACTTCATCTGCAGTATTTTTTTCATCAACTCCAGATGAGTATGTTTTGATCTCATCTGAAGTACTCCCTTCTTTCAAGATGTCGTTAGATGTGTTTACTTTCATTCAAAGTGTTTCCTTTCTTTGAATGTATTTGAATTTATGGAATTTCATTTGAATGCTTTCAGACGCTCTTGGAATTAATCGTGTTCTACATAGTTAGACTCTGAAGCCATGAATGAACAACAATCCCAATAAGTACGAGGTCAGGATCAAGATTGTCAGAACATTGAACACGATGATTATCAACATATTGAGCAAGATGATTATTAGAACCTTGAGCAAGAAAAGGATCGAGGTTATCAGAATATTGAGCAAGGCGGGTCAATACTTTGATCATATTGCATCTAATTTTTGCAATTATATTCCTTTAAATTATGAAATTGTATTGCTATATTTTATACAACTAAATTGGTCTAGCTCATAGTTAATGCCTTAATAATAATTGTGTATAAATCTCAATCCTTGAATTTGGACACTATCCTTTGTCACTCTGTAATTAATGGTTTACATACTAGTTAATAAGTATGTATCTAAGTGTCATTCTTAGCATTGCTTAGATACATTGTTATTCGAGCAGTAAATTGCCCGACATCACTTAACCATTTGAAAATAAAATTGGGCAGTCGAGGCTGGAGCCTGGTTGGTATGTTGGACTAAAGGTAATTTTAAAAACAAAGGAAAACCCAAAAATAGATTTTGACTCCAGTAGCTGGAAAGAATGGCCGTGTCGAGTGCATGAGAGAGTAGATATGTGGATGTACTGCCCGAGTCAATTAAGGATCGAATCTTGCAATGACCTCTTATGTAAAAATAATGCAACTACAAATCTATAATGGGCACGACCTAGTAAACTAATTTGTCCGCCGTCTTGCAACCTCACCATTGGTGGGTGTGTGGAGTGAATTAAGATTAAGAGAGTCACTGATCTACACGACGTAAATGGGAGAACTCTCGTGGGCGAGGCCCAGGGAGGTGATACTTAGCGGCGTGGGGTTGCGTTGAGGTGGGATATTGTAAAGGCCTTGTGATAATCAACTTAGTCGCACACCTATGAAAGTGTGTCAGGGACATTATAAGTTGAATTATCTCTTGTGGGTAAAGTGTACAAACTCTGCAGAGTAAGAAAACTATCAGGATAGCCGTGCTCACGGTCAAGAGCGGTGCTGAGAACTTGCTTGGTCTAGCTTTTATTTTTATAAAACCATTTATGGGTGAATTGAAAAGGTGGGTTGGGGTCCTGAGAATTGAAAGAGCCTGGTCGAGGACAGTGGTAAGTACAGGAATGTGATCCGAGAAATGAAAATGAGCATTGAGTGGACGGAGCCACTCGATGGTATAGGAGACGGAATCTCCACTAGCACTTTACAACAAAACTCTGTTTATCAAAACTTCTGTTAGTAAAATGCTAAATCTCAGGATTTGCTACTACGTACTCTATTTCAATAAATAGCTTTGTACAAAATAAAAAACCATGAACCTCCCTTTGTTTAGCCTTACATATATAATAATTGCATTGTATGTTGGCTCGCAAGTAGGTTGTGTACTCATACTCGCTCTTTATATTCTTTTAGTCAGTAAGCATAAAAGAAGGCTACAGGAATAATTATGAGTATTGATCAAGACTGAAGATCAAGAAGGCCAAGAACTAGGTCGCAGGCTCTAGTCGATTGCTTGTGGGTATATCGTGAGGGTTTCACGTGTTATACTTTGATTTTGCTTTCGCTGCTGTCCTTTGAAAAGTATTTGGCATGTCCGGCCATTCTGCAAGTCAAAAATCATAAGATATATTTACGCTTTGTTTAATATTATGCAATAGTTTTGCATTTTCGTGATATGTGTTTGAACCAATAATATAACTGTTTGTGCTATCTACTGACTCAGGGAATGACACAAATTAACACAGTAGATCCCAAGTTACAAATTTGTAGTCCGACACAACGCCTAGAAGAACTGAAGAAGTATGCGATTGTCGGATCCAAAACGTAGCACTTCACATGTCTAGTGTATAGGTATAAGTTTATGCCGGGTCCATATCTATTCTTGTTGTATGGCGTCTTCTCACGAACTCTTTGCTGCCAGAGCTAGGTAAAAGCTGTGACCCCGCAGCCTTTTGACTTATTTACATAGTTCTCTAGCATAATTAGAAGTTTATGACATGGTAAATCTTAGTTTGATTGAACAATAGAATTTCATTCCAAGTATTTTTCATAAAAAAAAATACTTAGAAGTTCGCCCCATGAGTCAGGGTGTGTTTCAAGCGCAGACAGCATCTCGCCTGGATTGCAGGCACACAGAAGAACAAATAAAAGTCACTTCAAGTTTCAACACCGAACTACGCGTTTACAATTTGGACGTAATGAAGCAACAACACATGGCATTATTATGATACGACTCCATTTTTCCTTTCGTGTGGTAAGTCGGTGAAGCACTTAGGACGCCCGGGCACACTGGCACTAATCCGCCCGCTCGATCACAGCTTATTCGTCTTGGCGAGGTAAACGACGGCGTCGGACGTGGCTGCCGGGATCACGACGTCGTCAGAGAACGACTTGAGGCCGGGGACGATCCTCTTCGCGAGGAGCGCGCACGCCGGGGCGCCGAAGAGCACCATGAGCACGTCGGAGGCGGCCTTGCCGAAGCTGAAGCTGCCCATCTCGACGATATTCTCGGTGACTTTTATGAACTGCTCTCTGCTCAGGTTCCCTCCGTCCCTGGGCTTAACAGCCTGCGCTACAAGGGAACTGAATGAGCACCTCCATTTGCAGTTTGCTAATCTATCTTGCGTATTCTTGCTTGGCCGCATTGGCGGATCCAGAACTCCTTTTATTAGGGAGATCAACTGTAGAATTTATATAATTAGTGAATTCCATTGCCTATAAACTTCACTGACCTTATTGCTTCCATATTGCATTCTCCGCTTCCTGATTGGCGTATAAGTTTATTCACGTTTATAACACATAAATTTTATAGGAAATTTTCCATTAGATCTAAACATATATATTTATGTTTGTACAATAAGAAAAACGTTATTTGCAAATAGGGTCCTGGTCTTCGTGAGCACTTGTGAACTTGTAGGGTATGTCTCATGAACAGATTTGTCAGGGCATCTGAATATAGGAAAACGTCCACATTACCCATTGTACCTTCATGTTAGTTCAGGTTCAAGCCTCTACTTTAAAACTAGGCAAATAACCCCCTCAAATTTGAAAACCTGCGCAAATCTCATTCTCATCCAACCTCCATACCAAGAGGTAGGTTGTGTGTCTGGTCTTACAGTAGAAAATTGAAAGTGGACAAAGACAAACATGGAAAGTACAATGGGTAATACGGACTTTTTCCTCTAAAATGCAGGTTCCTAACCATTTCGAATCAAAATTCGAAATGATTTTTGTAACCTGTTCAAGAGCTGTGCTGAAGAAAGCAAAAGAACTTCCTATATTTTTAAAAGGAGGTATATCTGACCTTGTACTGCTCGAAAAGGCGATATTTTGGCGGTATCCTGTACTGCAACTGCCCACGTTCTTCACAAAACATTCTGAAGAAGAATGCAAAATTGCAAAAAGGAAAAGAAAAAATATATTAGGCAACAGAATATGGTGTTTCCACGTGTACATGTGGCTACATGTACTATCAACACCATCAAACGTGTCTCGAGATTGATAAAAACTTTCAAAATTCAAACCACTATTCTATCTTCTAATCATTGCAATACCTCTTACACGAATCTTAAGTCACTTTGGAGGGCAGTGGTGTACACGGACAACAATTGAGCCCGTGTTCGCGGGGCGTGACTAACTTGAGACAAACAAACTAGATGTACATTTGACGGTCATGCTAGAAGCAAATTACTTGAAAAATACTCATACAATATTTGTTCCTACATTTTTTGATCGAGAATAAATTTTGGTGTTTCATACAGAAGAGCAACTTGCCTAGCAAACCAGCTAGTTGGGTTATTAAACTTTGTTTGGTGTTCTACTCTAGGAGATCAATAGACAAAAAGATAAGAATTTACACACATTAGAGTAACTACTTTTAACTATCTCCGAATAATTTAACCACTAATTTAGTTTGTTTACCGAAACCCCAAAACTGCTCAGGAATCTACTAGCACAAACCACACTCCTGCATAGGTGAACAAAGACAACCATTCTCCAACAAGAACCGAAATGGCCTCTGCTTCCTTCATTCCCTTTTCTTTCTGCTTCTTTCAAGATTACAAAACCAGCTTGATTCTTCCAAAAACACAAACAAATTTCAGAAGTACTGCTCAAATTTACTTAATTCACGGCTAAGGTACTAATTTATTGTCAAATTTTAGGCACTAAATATCATATCTCGCCACAATTTTTCTAGACCTATGCAAGAATTGAGCTAGGGAGGGGATGCTGGATTGATTACAATTGAGCTAGATGTTGGAGGATAGGGCAAGCTAAACTTCAGTCTGAGTTTTGTGTGAGTCGACACTCGGTAGTCAGTTGATCTGGTGTGACCCCATAGTACATAGACGATATATGCTACATTTTTTGACTGGAATGATACATGCTATGTTGCAAGATGGGTTAGTTGGCTTCGATCTGAATGCTTTGTACAAAGCCCAAAATGGAGTCAATCGTCTTCAACCTCTGGACACCGCCGCCTATGTCCTCCATGGTGTGACCAGTCGGTGCTCATTGCTTGTATGACCTCAAATGCCGACACGAGTGCTAGGGTGGTCCTTGCGGGTGCGACAGATGGAGCCGGCGCTCCAACACCCCCGCTCACCCTTGGTGGATCCACCACTATTGGAGGGCTAAGATAGTATATGCACCCATATGTGTTAAACAACATAGTTTGGTGTGATATGGATTTGGCGGTTAATCTATTGAAATACTAGTCATGTATACGTTGTATACGTTCGGTTGAACCGAACCTTTGTAATGTAGCTTATCTAGCAATGCCGAAGGACTTATAAATACATACAATAGCCGTCCTATTTTGGTACGGTGGAACAAATCTACTATTTTTGATCTACTAAGTTTCACACAGAGCCCTATAACTCCAACGAGATGTCTGGGTCCTCTTCTGTCATCGTCAATGCCACTACCGGGGCAGTCAGCGCCACCGCAGCTGGCATCCTTCCCACACCATCGTTTTCTCACCTAGTCAACATCAAACTCTCACAGGAAAATTATCTCCTTTGGAGAGCACAACTCATGTCGTATCTTCGTGGCTCACAGCTTATGGGATTCGTTGATGGAACCCAAGCTTGCTCGGAGAAGATGATCACCCAAACCACTAAGTCTGAGACGTCGCAGATCATCAACACGTCTTACCAGTTATGGCTGCAACAAGACCAATCGGTCCTTAGCACCATCCTATCATCACTATCGCAGGAAGCGTTGGTGCAAGTTCTTTTCCTTGGGACATCCCGAGAGGTATGGACTGCCTTAGAATGCATGTTCTCCTCATGCTCTCGTGTGAGGATCATGCAGATTCGTAGGTAGCTTGCAGGTATGCGCAAGAAGGAGGAGTCCATCATCGAGTACTTCAATGAGGTAAAGCACGTCACTAACATGCTGGCGTCGATCGACAATCCTTTGTCAGATGAGAAGATCATCGTGTACATGCTCTCTGAGCTCGACAATGAGTATGATTCTCTTGTCACCCTTGTTGCAACCAGACCGGATGTCATCTCCCTGAATGATCTCTCCACTCACATTTTGAGCTTTAAGATGTGAATAACCCACAACAACTCTGTTGACAATGTCCCAGACTCTTCGGCAAACCTTGTGTCTCGCGACAACAAGGGGAACCGATCTGAGTATCGCAACTATGGTCAAAGCTGTGGCAAGGGCGGACAACAGCAAGGCAATGGCATGCATCAACGTGCCAATGAAGGACCTATATGTCAAGTTTGTGGAAAACCTGGGCACGTTGCGCTCAAATGTTACCACGTTGCGCTCAAATGTTACCACAGATTTGATCACTCCTATCAGGCGGAAGATGCTCGAGTGGCTGCAGCAACAACTTCCTCCTACCCCATCAACATAAACTGGTACATGGATTCAGGTGCAATCGATCATATTACGAGTGATCTCTACAAGCTCACCGTGAAGGAAAATACTATGGCAAAGAACCTGTTCAGACTACTATTGGGTCGATATGGCTTTTCATCTTGTTGGTCATGCACAACTTAAAACCTCTACAATTCCAATGCATATCAATAACATTCTCTATGTTCTGCAAGCAAATAGAAATATTCTTTCGGTTCAAAAACTTGCATATGATAACAACGCTTACCTTGACTTTCACCCTTACTTCTTTGTTGTCAAGGACTGAACCACGAAGGCGCTTCTCTTTAAGGTAAAGTGTCAAGGAGGTCTCTATCCTTTTGCGTCCAGTCTAGCGCCTCACAACAGCACTACCTATGCATCTGTCAAGTTGTCGCCCAAGGAGTGGCACTCGCATCTTGGGCATCCATCCTTCTCCACGGTTCATCATGTCATCAAGACTAATAATCTTTTGTGTTCAGATAGTCCCAATAATCACGTTTGCAACGCATGTCAGCAAGCTAAGAGTTGTCAGCTTCCTTTTCAGCCTTCCATTAGTAATTCTATAGCACCTCTTGAACTTATTTTCTCATACGTATGGGGTCCCGCTCAAACGTCTGTAGGTGACTACAAATACTATGTAAGTTTTATCGATGATTTTAGTAAATTCACATGATTTTATTTCCTAAAAAGCAAGGTGATGTTCTTAAAGTTTTTCATCTTTTCCAATTTCATGTTGAAAGACTTCTAAACAAGAAGATCATAAAGTTTCAAAGTGACTGGGGTGGAGAATATCAGAAATTGAATTCATATTTCAAGGAAATTGGAATATCTCATCGCGTCTCATGCCTACATACCCATCGACAAAATAGGTCGGTAGAACACAAACACAGACATGTTGTTGAAACAAGTTTAGCCCTCCTAGCACACGCTTCCGTTCCTATACATTTTGGGATCATGCTTTCCAAATAGCTTGTTTTCTAATCAGTCATCTCCCAAGTAGAACAATCAATAACTATACTTCTTTAGAACGATTGTTCGGTACAAGACCAGTTTACAACTTCTTTTATATTTTTGGGTGTGCTTGTTGGCCAAACCTCCATCCCTATAATGCTAGGAAGCTTCTGTTTCGATCTCAAAGGTGTGTGTTCCTTGGATATAGCACCATGCACAAAGGATACAAATGCCTCAATCCATCCACATGACATGTCTATCTGTCTCGGGATGTTGTCTTTGATGAGTGTGTGTTCCCCTTAAATTGTGCCAATTCCATCGAGTCTCCACCCCCTCCACCCCTCATACATGAGTCTATTCTCCCGTCTCCTGTTCTTCCATTATCCTTTGTACCATTATCTTCTACCAATGACCAACAAATGTCTAACAATACTCCTATCATGCAGTCTGATGTGTTTGATGATGCAGGACTTCCTCAGCAAGGGAGGCAATTTGGTGATGCTTCTAAAGTTTTTGAATGAGCTGTGCCCAGTCCTGATGGTCTTGATGCGGATGGCTCGGCTGGTGTCGCTGTGCACGACACTGGTGTTGAGCTGCGTCGTCTCCTACATTGCAATCAAGACCACATTAGCAACGACATCCAATGCCTACACGATTACGGGATGACATTCAAATCCCTAAGGTGTACAATGATGGCACTATTCGGTATGACAGTAGACGCAAAGCACTTATCAACAGTATGGATGAATCAGTTGAGCCCACCAATCATCATGATGCTATGTGTGATCCAAGATGGTAACATGTTATGGATGTGGAGTATGATGCACTTGTGAGGAACAAAACTTGGAGATTATTGCCACCACAACGGAAGGCAAACATCATAGATTGCAAATGGGTGTTTGAGGTGAAAAAGAAGGCAGACGGGAGTGTGGATCGGTTCAAGGCTCGATTAGTCGCCAAAGGTTTTAAATAACACTATGGACTAGATTATGAAAATATGTCCAGTCCCATAGTGAAACCTACCACTATTCGACTAATACTATCCATTGTTGTGTCGAAAGGTTGGGTACTTCGACAACTTGATGTTCCAAATGCATTCTTGCATGGTTTCCTTGAAGAGGGGTATACATAAAACAACCGCCTGGATATGAGAATAAGGATCATCCCAAGTACATTTGTTGACTTAACAAAGAGCTATGTGGGCTCAAGCAAGCTCCACTCACATGGTACGCCCGACTCAACTCCAACTTCAAGAGTTAGGATTCATGCTGTCAAGGACCGACACATCACTGTTTGTCTTCCATCAAGGAGGAGTCACAATATATATACTTGTATATGTGGATGTAGTGATTGTTGCCAGTTCCTCAGCACAGGTAGCCAAGGTCTTTTGGAAGAACTGCAGAAAGAGTTTGTGGTGAAGGATCTTGGTGAGTTACATTACTTTCTTGGCATAGAAGTTGTTAAGAGTGAACATGGTTTAACTCTGACACAACACAAGTATGTCAAAGAGATACTCCATCGAGCAAATATGGAATACTGCAAAGGAATCTCAACTCCAATGGCATTGATAGAGCAACAGTCCAAAGGTGTTGGAGAATGCTTGATAGCCGAAGAAACTTCACGCTACAGGAGCATGGTTGGGGCACTTCAGTAATTGACTCTTACCAGACCAGATATATTCTACTCGGTCAATAAGGTTTGTTAGTACCTTGCATCGCCAATGAGTTCTCACTGGAGTGTGGTGAAGCGCATCTTACATTACGTCTAACTAACTACAATAACTGGTTTAGAAATTCAGAAGTCATTCTCTTCAATCCTCAGTGCTTTCTCCGACGCTGATCAGGTCGGGTGTCCAGATGATTGATGATCAACTGGCGACTATGCAGTGTTTCTTGGTAAGAACTTAGTCTCCTAGAGCTCCAAAAAACAGCAGACCGTATCCCGTTCTAGCACGGAAGCAGAATATAAGTCACTAGTGAATGCGACTGCAGAACTTATTTGGATATAATCTCTATTGAAGGAGCTAGAAATCTATCAAGCAAGACCACCTAGTCTTTGGTGTGACAATTTAGAGCCACCTATCTATCGGCAAATTCGATATTTTATGCTCGCACGAAACACATTGAAATAGATTTTTATTTTGTTTGCGAGAGAGTGGCTTAGAAGATGCTAGATATCATATTTATTTTATCTCAAAACCAAGTAGCAGATATATTCACTAAACCTTTGTCGAATCAGCTGTTTGCTAACTTCAAGCGCAATTTCAATCTTGTGTCCACAAGTTTGGATTGAGGGAGGCTATTAAACGACATAGTCTGGTGTGTTATAGATTTGGCAGTTAGTCTGTTGAAATACTAATCATGTAATCTACAACCATTATATACGTTTGGTTGAACTGAACCTTTGTACTGTAGCTTATCAGGCAATGCTGAAGGACTTATAAATACATACAACGGTCGTCCTGATTTGGTACGGTGGAACAAATCTACTCATTCCAATCTACTAAGTTTCACAATATGTATGTAGTTTTGCATTTTTGATAAAGTTTCGTTGTGTCATGTTTGAATATCTAAAGTTGGGAACAAGGAATGCATATCCAACTGTTCCAGCTGTTTATACCCTTGTATGCAAATTTTATCGAAAATGCTTGCGAATGACATGAGAATCCACCCAATAGGCCAACTAGGATATACCATGTATATAAAAAAGGATAGATAGCTGCATTCTGAGCATAACCAAGAAATTAAAATCATAATAGCTGTAGTACAACAGCATGGCTCTAGGTCAAATCAAAGCTTACTCGATCATCTCGTAAATGGCGTGGTAGAATTCATCGAAGGTTGTCAGATCCTGGACCATTTTGTCATTAGACATGTGCACAGCCTTCCTTGTCCCTTCTGCGCCGCCTGCTCTGCCCCTATGATCACACAAAAGCGCCAGTCTTACAACACATGGTAGCGTGCACTTTTTGCAATGGAAACAACAGCGTCGTGTACTTATCGATGACAAATCGAGCAATAGGTACCAGCAAACTAGCAGCATTTTGCATGGCTCGGTTTCTCAAGTTTGGGCAAGAACATGCATAAGCAGCTTGTGTTTGCCATCTCATACCTTGCTATGCCTTGGAGGCTAACTGGCTATTGAATAGCATGCACCAATCGTTCACCCAAAAGTTTAAGCTGATAAGGAAAAGACATGGAATAGAAGTGGGTTGTAATTATTATTTTTAATTGCACCAACCGGGTCTTGAACTCAAGACCTCTTGACTCTAATATTATATTGAGTTGCATTCACCAATCAGTTCACCCAAAAACTTAAGCTGATGAGAAAAGACAGACAATTCACTTATACTTCAACACTGGTCATCGATCCTTGTCGATGAAAGACGACCGGTTTTCTTGTGATGAGAAGAAACAAGTTAATTCGTGCACATGCAAGCACGGACAGAGGTATATATATGTGAGGTGTGATGCTGGTGTGCCTTGTGTGAGGCAAAGGCAACGGCATTGCTCTCGCAGAAAGCAAAGTTGGGAGCCACGCTGGCTCGGCGACGCAAGCTTGAGATTTCGTTGCTCCAATTGCAAGTGTCTGAGAAGACGATTCGATTCTAACTGATGTTTCAAGACCTAGAGCTTGGGAAGAAGGCGTGCGACTGGTTCACTGACGGATGGTCGAAGCTTGCACCCCATCTTGGAAGGCATGGTTTTTCTTACGAAACACCACGTCTAGTGTATGGACAGTGGTGGACTCAGGACTAAAATTTATAGGGTGCTAATAGAATGCTGCTGCTTACCTACGCTATCGCCTGCCTACTCGGTCGCACACTGTCTGTCTGCTTGATTACTGGTGCTGCCTACCTACTCTACCGGTTGCTGCACTTCACACAGGCTTGTGCCACACAGCTGAAGGATCTAGACCCGCCATTATGTGTTAATGGAGTATTTTGGTGATTAATGACAAATGCACTTGTGAGACTAACACTTTTATTGTTATATCATGTTTAGTCTCAGCTTGGATATAAAAGCAAAAATCCAAACAGGTATGTATTCATTAATGACAAATGCACTTGTGAGACTGACACTCTTATTGTTATATCATGTTTAGTCTCAGCTTGGATATAAAAGCAAAAATCCAAACAGGTATGCATTTATTAATGATAAATCTATTTGTGAGACTAACAATTCTATTGATTATCTATTGCTTAGTCTCGTTTGGATATAAAGATGAAAATACAAGAGGTATGCATTTTACTTTATTTATATATATAGTTGCTTTCCTCGGATCCAAAATATAGGTTGAACTTCACCAAAAGGTTAGCTTGGATATGTGCATATGTTTTCATTACACATTTGTGTATGCACACATTTAGGGGGAGCTCATTCTATATTTTGTGGTTTCATTAGTATTGATCCATATTCTCTTTCCACATATATTAAGGATCTTTACTTTGAAACATATTCTTGAATATATTTAACTTGAGTAGTTAATATATTCATATGAGTATATGAGACTTGTGTAGTTCATAGATGCTTATATATATCCTTGAATATATTTAACTTATGTAGTTAATATATTCATATGAGTATATACAGCTTGTGTAGTTCGTATACACTCATATTTAGTATATACAACTTGTAGTTCGTATATACTCATGGTATATATAACTTGTGTAGTTTATATATACTCATGTTTATCTATATTCAATTATTTGAGATTGTGTTGTGGGACTAACATGTGTGCTAAGATGTTTAAAGGTTTAGTCCCAGTTTATGGATGGCGACATGGTAAGGGAAATGCATGACAATAGAGGGATCATGACTAATAGATTGATAGTATGTTCTTGTGCCTTATGGATCAAGTTACGATAATGCATGCATTTGATTTTGAAATTATATTTGAGTTTTGGAAGCTTAAAGTGCATTGATCAGAAATCGGTCGTACCGGAGTTACACTACGGTACTACCGCATTGCGGTCGTTCCGATTTCTAGTTGGCGGTTGAAGAAAACCAGAACCAATGCATTTTGGCTCAGAGCTCTCTTTGAAAATCGGTCGTACCGCATTTGAGAAACGGTAGTACCGCTATGCGGTTGTACCGATGTTTGTATGGTGGTATGTATTTTCCAGAGAGCGTGTTGTTTCGATAATTTGGAAACCCTGCAATTGGTAGTACCGCAACTTGGTTGGCGGTTGTACCGGTCCAGGTTTTTCAACAGCTTGTTTAGAAGCATTTTGCAGGTATATCTTGGTAATTAATGTTAATCATTATGGGACTAACATTTTCCATGAGTCGGATGAATAGGTTATGTTCCAGGGTAATGAAAACTTCGGATGACATCATGAGTTGATCGTCATCAAGTAAAGGTTCAAGAAGAGGATGCATCATGTATTGATGCATATCAAGATCTCGAAGAAGAGATGATCATGAGTTGATCATCAAGTCAAGAGAAGACTCATCATGTGTTGATTGAGGTCAAGTAAAGAATGCATCATGGGTTGATGCATGTTAAGATGATGACCCGGACTTGAAGTGAAGATGTGCGTCATCAACCTTCAAGAAGATGCTCGAGGCAAAGGTATGACTAGCTAGGGCTAATGATGTGTTCCTAGTCTTTTACCGGTCTTGGTGTTTGGTTGGAAGACCGGATTTCTAGTATAGGTTGCCGTACTATTAAGAGGGGTCTTGTATAGTAGCTTGAGTCTCATCATGTGTTGGTAACTCAATCTCACTTGCTTTAGCTCTCCGTGGCATGATGCTTTTATTTGCAAATGTGTTTTGCAAATGTCGAGGCTCATGCATTTAATCCTTGTAGCATGTGACTATACTTTGCAAATGTGTTTTTCAAATGGTTGAAGTCCATGTACCTACTCCTTGTGGCATGATCTAAGTTTGCAAATGTGTTTTGCAAATTGTTGGGATTCATGTATCTTCCCTTGGTATGGTCTAAGATTGCTTGTTGCTATCATTTGGACTTAGACCATGGTAGTGGCTCTTTGAAGTTGTGCTTTTTGATTTTATAAAATTTATTTGAGATCAAATCAAATAGGTGGGTTGTGTAGCCCTCTGAATAAGCTTTCAATAGAGTCTAAGATCACTAAATTCCGACATCGGAGTCAAAAGTTATGATCTTTTTACCGAGTGTCGTCTATGCTGATTTTGAGCTGCGGTACGACCGCCATGTAAAGAGCGGTACGACCGCCCAAAACGGTTGTACCGGCCCTTGTGAGGGCGGTACGACCGCAAATGGCTGTAACGGCTAGTTTTTGGCTGTTTCGTCTCTAAACGACTAGTTTTTGGTGTAGAGGCTATAAATACCCCTTTGGCCGGTTGAGAGACAACCTTTGGCATCCCATTTCACTCTCTTGAGCTAGTGTGAGCTTCTCCTCTCAATTGTGCATGTGTTGCACCTTGTGAGCAAGGAGAGAGGTCTCTAGTTGCATGTGTTGCATCTAGAGGTGGATTTCGTATCCATTTGAGCTTGTGCATTCGTTGCACGTGGTGAGAGTCAAGCAAGGAGCTTGGCCTATTACTCTTCGTGTTTGCCGACACCTAGACGGCATAGAGGCGTCGTGGTCTGGTGATCTTCTCAAGTGAAGCTTGTGAGAAGGCCCGGTGTTTGTGAGTGGCTTGGTGCTCGCCATCTCCGGAGTGGAGTAAGAGCAACCCTAGTGGAGCGAGGTGTTGATACCTCGGAGGAAGGCTTAATTCGTGGAGCCGGCCCAATTGGTTTGGGTTTCTCTCAACGTGGACTAGGGGAGACCGGTAAGTCTCCGAACACCACGGTAAAACACCACCGTGTTTTTTGTGGCTTGTATTCTATTACTTTACATTGTGCAATTTATATTTCTTGTATTAAATTGCTTATTCATTGTGTATGATTGCAATAGTATCATTTACATTGCTTAAATTGAATTGCTTACAAGTCCATGCTTGATTGATTATTATCAATAGACTTGTATTGTTAGTGCACTTAGTTGAACCTAGTTGATTTAGGCTTTAATTTTGCAAAACCGTATTTGTATTAGCTTCCGCATTAGAAATCGGTTTTAGCGTATAGAAGTTTTTAAAACGCCTATTCACCCCCCTCTAGTCGGCCTCCTTGATCTTACAACAGCGTTACCCGGTTGTCGCCGCATGCACACCTCATGCCTGCGCGAGCCGCCCAGCACACCCAAGCCCACACCCGCATGCCGGCGCAGCGCTAGTCACTAAGGTTCACCATGATGGGGATTGGGGAATTGGTTAGGGATAGGAGTGGGACTCGATGCCTATTGAGAAGAGAGAGCAAAGTCAGTGAGATAGATGGGTTTGTTGGGCTTGGCCAGTTAGCTCAGGATATCAATGTAACATCCTAAATTTTGGAATATTTTGGAAGCTTTTAAAAACAAAAGTAACCATTTGAATTTTATTGTTTAAGTCAAATCTTAATTTGAATTTTTATAAATTAAAATGATTTAATGTGAATAGTCTAAACTTCAATTAAATTAAAAAAATATTTGGGTTCCTTGAGTTTCAGAGAATTTTCTGGAATTTATTTGCTATTTCTTTGAAATCGATTCTCTTTAATCTAATCTCATAAATTTGGAAATTAGATTAAATTCTGGATTTTCCTTTGTGCCGAAATTCCTTTCTTTGGTGTTTTCTTTTCTTTTGGCCCAAGCCCATTTCTTTTTCCCGCTTTTCTTTTTTCCTTGGCCCAACTCGAGTCAGCCAGCCCAACCGCTTTTCTCTCCCACGCCAGCCCATCTTTTTCCTCCTCCTTCTTTCTACCGAAGCGGGACTCGCTTGTCAGCACCGCACCGCCACGTGTACGCCTTCGTCTCCAACTCGTCCCTGACTCGGTCTCTAGCATCCGTACGCCTTGCCGCCGTGCTTCTTCCAAATACTCCCTCTCTAGCGCCTATATAAGAGCACCCTTTGCGTCAAAATCTTCGCCCTGAGTTCCTCTCCCGAAGCCCTAAGAAGTTGTTGCCGATCTCGCCTCTGTTTTGCCTGATTTAATCGAAGTTGCCACCACTGTCGAAGGTCTTCACCGCCGAATTTTGTCACCGTCGAAGCTCCTCCGCCTACATCATCGCCACCGTTGGACTCGCCTTGAGACGTTCTACGTTGTGCTCGCCTCTTCGCAGGGGCGGATCCAGAACGAAAATGACCGAGGGTCCCATACAGATCACACATATCTAATTATAAAGCAATGTTGTATAAAAATTAGAATAGTAATACGTTAAACAATTCTACATGACGGATAAATAAATAAGCATCAAAATGCTTACCAAAATAAAGGGTCCTACACTCTTAGTAGTAGTTTTGGTTAACTGTAGCAAAGTGAATAAATGATGGATAAAGTTCCAAACTATGGACAAAAGATGGTCGGCATCGACAAAAAAACAACATCTGGCCTTGATAGCCTACAAAAAGCAGAATAAATCACTTAGTAAAATTTTAAGTAAAAGAAGTATGAATTTATCGGAACAAAGATAAGTACATTACATTTTATATATTCTTTCTACGCTCCCTTAAGTTCTGGAAGCGATGAATTACAGCATCATTGGTAACTTTCCCCATTTCGCATTTCTCCACATAGCAAATAAGGCTATCTCTCAAGAAGTCATCGCTAATACGATTGCGCAAATATGTTTTCACAATTTTGATGGCTGAAAAGCATCTCTCAACTGTAGCAGTGGCAACAGGCAACACTAGTGTTAGCTTCAAAAGTCGATAAACTAAAGGATAGCAAATATGTTTCCTTGTCTCCACCATTTTTTTGAGAAAGGTCGCTAATAGTCTCTATGTTAGAGAATCAATCATCCGCACACACATCGGCAATGTAGAGGCGAAGGTGGTGTTTAAGGTCCCTCAATTCCCCATCGTCAAAATCATTCGGATAAAGTTTAGCTAGATCCATCAAATGCTCCAAATTGAAATCACGAAATGATTCTCTTGGACTCCAAGCGGCCGAACAAACAAGCAATCTAGAGTTTTTCTCGTTGAAGCGACCATCGAGTTCCTGAAGTAACCAATCAAGAACATCATTAAAACAATCCACCTCATAATAATGCTTGTTGGTAATTCCAGATTTTTGGCGTGGCTTCTTTGGATTCACGTATGCTTCTCCCATTTCTAATTTGGAAATATCATGCTTCTCACAGAAGGCATACACTTCATCTAAGACAGAATCCCATCCATGCCTCCTAAGCTCATCCAAATGGCTTTTGGTTGATTTCACACAATCAATAGCATTCACAATGTCTTGATCCTTCCTTTGTAGAGTTAATGATAATGTGTTTGTGATTATTAAGATAGTCAACATAAGCTGCAAATAAAACACAAAATCAAATGACTGAAAATAAACTAAAAGTCCCCATGCTTGCCTTCTATTTTTGTCATCCTTGTCTTCTTGTTCCACATATTCTAACACTTTAACAACCGTTGGGAACAAATCAACCAAACTCTTAAGAGTCTTATAGTGAGAACTCCAACGAGTGTCTCCGGGTCTTTGAAGACATAGCTCTTGATTTAACCCTGTCCCAGTTTTAAGTAACCCACAACCTAAGGCCTCATGCACATATTCTTGATTAATATCTCGAATCTTATCCCTTCTCTTGGAAGATCCACCAACCACATTTAGCAAAACAGAAATCATATCAAAAAAGTTACCAATGCCTTTATGCTTTCTTACAACAGCCACGACAACTAATTGAAGCTGGTGAGCAAAACAATGGATATAATATGCTAAGCTATTTTCTCTCATAATCAATGATTGTAAACCATTGAACTCACCTCGCATATTGCTAGCACCATCGTATCCTTGGCCTCTAACTTGCTTCAAGCTTAGCTTATATTCCGCAAATAAAGAATCAATAGAGGACTTGAGGCATGAAGACGTTGTCTCTTTTACATGAACAAGACCAACAAACCTCTCTTTAACAATTCCACATTTATCAACATATCTCAAGACCACCGCCATTTGCTCTTTGCAAGCCACATCTCTAAACTCATCAACTAGCAAGCAAAACACGTCATGTCCAATTTCTTCAAGAATAGATTGCAATATTTCCTTTGCAAAACAATGTACTATGTCCTTTTGAATGTTTGGAGATACCATCAAATTATTACCTGGAGCATTGTTGCCCACAACCTTGCCTACAGTTGGATTCTGCTCAGCTGTATAAGCATGGAATTCCTTGAAATTTCCTTTATTGGAGGACTCATCGGACTCATCATGGCATCGAAAAGGCAATCCTTGCTTCAATAATACTCTAGCAACATCAACTGAGGCATTTAGTCGAGTATAATAAGCAATCTTCTCAATATTACTTTGGTTATTCAAAGCAACATAAATGTGTTGGTCTTGTTTAAACAAAGAATCATAATCTCTCTTTGCTTGGTTGTGAACACCATTGACATCTCCTACATGCTCCTTTAGTCTAAATTTTTTGTTCCAACTAGTGGCATTATTTTCTTCATGGGAGGGGCCATCGTTCTGTTCATGTGATCGAACATTATTCTCCTCTTGTGATGGCGCTTTCCTTTTAAGAAATCTTTCCATAAATTTACCTATCATTTGCCAATTATTTGAGTACTCCATTAGATATTTGTACTATAGAATAAATGAATAATAGAAGCATACATTTGTAGTCAATTATTTAAAATTGTGAGGCTCACTTACTCGACATTGTGTCTTAACTCTCAAGTAGTCAAAACCTCAGATCCAAAGCTTGACACATCACACATGACACATCACATATTTCTGAAATAAATGTAGATGGTCGGTTGGTCAGTGATCACATGGAGTCATGGTCTCATGGACGATGGATCACTCAAAAGTTGTAATTTTGCCTCTGATTTGTCACTAGGTATTATAAACCCCACAATCCCACTAAGGCACTATCAGTCTACCACAATTGTAAACCACAATCTTAGGGTTTGAGAAAATCAACCAATAATTAGCAAATTGAATCCCTAAAATACAAAATGAGTGATTGTGCTTGAGATAAATCGGTATTACTGACTACTGAGAGAAAACAAAATTACCTACCGTCGCTACCGAGGGCTTCGCCGCAGGAAATGTCGCCGCCTCGATGCTAGAAATCGTGCGGGCGTGCGGCTGGAGCAGTGTCGGTGTCGCGTCTTGCTCTCGTCTCGCCAGCGCGTAGCAAAACGCCAAACCCTCGGATTCCCAATTTTCCCACGCGAGACGCGACTATGTGCGGCTGCACGCCCGCACACTGCCTCGCCCGACTGCTGGCCTACGCGGCTACGCACGCGCCTCCTCGGCTGCCTCCTGGGCCGCGCGCATGCCTCCTCGCCTGGGCCGCAAGCCCGCAACGTGCACACGCAGCAACGAGGGCTGGCCGCAACGCGCGCCGACACCACTCCACGCCGGCTCGTGCTTGGGCGCGTCCAAGACGCCAAGACCGCGCGGGGAGGCCGACTTTGGTCGTGGCGGCTGTGTGTCCTCAATTTGGCCCGAGGTGTCACTACTATTCATATATGTAATATATACATATATATATATTGAAGGGTAACAGGTAGGTTACACTAGCGCAAATTAAAAAAAATTCTACCCGTAAACCAAGATCACTGCGGTTATAGATCACGGTCTTACCACTAGACGCGCAGTGCGGAAGTTGATGCAAAGACGCCGTCGAGGCGGTGTAGTCGTACTCGATTGATGCAATGCGTCGAGGCGAGTAGTCGCATACTTCCTCGTCCTCGTCGTGGCGTCCACGTCTGACTCCTTTCTTGCGGTTCGTCCCAACGCCACGTATGCGCCTTTCAAAGGTATCCACACGGGAGGAGCGACGCGACGCCGGACTACTAGATCCGCGCGAGCGACTAGGGCGTGGGAGGGTGGCGGCAGGTTTGAGGATGTCACGAAAAACTCATCCCTCAACCGATGCGCTCCGCCTCCTTTTATAGACGTCCTTGTAATGGGCTTCTACGAATAGAGGCCCATTAGGACTCAATGCTCAGATCTAATTCGGATCCAATCCGAATAGGCTTCAGCCTCTAAGTGTGTGACCTATGGTTCACGTATGTTTAGACATGACGCAAGTACACATACTTGGTCAATAGTTGGTAGCGGCCTCTAGCAAGACGTGCCAACTCCTAAACGCACGTAAAGATCATATCGGACGAACCATCACAACGTTATGTACATGCCAATCCTTTGCCTCACGATATTCTGGTCGAGCTCCAAGTCGACCACTCTTTCTCGATCCCGTGATCCGAATCCCTTACTAGGTTAACTCTTAACCTTAAGTAGCATGGCCATGCATTTGGATCCGATCACTGAGGCTCGAGAGATATCTCTCTGGTAGAGAGGGGCAAATCCCATCTCGATCGACCATGCCTCGCAAAGATGCTTCATGACAAACCCGAAAGCTATCTTTATAACTACCCGCCATTCTGAGTAGCGTTTGATAGCTAAGCAGGTCGATTCACATCTCAAGTACATGCGACAATCTCAGGTCTAAGGACAAGGCGTACACATTGTGTAGAGAGAACCATAAGAATAATTACTATGTCTCATGTTGGGTCGGTCCAACCCCATGTTCTAAACATGTGTCCACATTATTGGTTTGACATCTCCATGTCTATGATCTGTGAAACATGGTCATCAACCGATACATGTGCTAATCCATCATTCACGTGTGTCCTCACATGAACTCCGACTAGGGACAACTTTAGAATAACCATACAAGTAAAGAGTTTCACAAACAAGTCACATACTTGTTAATCAACACAAAGGTAATATTCAAGGAACATTTATTAAATCATGGATACAACGAAATATCATCATCAATATGATTGCCTCTAGGGCATATCTCCAACATATATATATATATATATATATATATATAAATGGATTTTGTACTCGGTGTCCTGTGCACCCGGGTAGAGCTTACTGGATCCGCCCCTGCCTCTTCGTCCTCGGAGGAACCCTACATCGCCGTCTCCACCTTTGCCCCAAAATAGGTCACGCCATCCTCCATTCGATCTTCCCGTTGGTGAGTTTCCTTGCCCTCTTGTGCGCGTCACGTCATGTTCCTGGTTGCCATATTCCGATCCCCCACCTCCTCGTTGCTTCTTTGTCACCATAGCATGCCATTGCAGCTCGTCTTCTCCGCTTCCGGTAATCACCGTCGCGCCACCGTTCCCGTCGACCTCCGTCCATTCCAAGCCGCTCCTCATGTTTCCTGTTCCGCCGATGTCCTCATGTTCACCTCCATCGCCATCAGGCACCTTTGTTTTGTCGAAGTCGTCGCACGCCCAAGCTTCCTCCTCTACCGTTGTTGCTGCCGCCGCCACCTCGTCGTCGCCCTTGCCGCGCCACCACCACCTAAAGAAACCTCATGTCCTTGGGGTTCCATTTTTGCCCTCACCACTATCGAGCGCAAGCCATCGCCACCACTTCCTCTATTTTGCTTCCTGTCTCTCTCTTTCTTTCTCTTTATTACATGTGGGCCACCCTTATCAATCTCTCTGTCTCTCTCTTTCTCACTGTCACATTGGTCCCACGTGTCAATCTCTTTCTTCCTCTCTCTTTCACTTACAGGTGGACCCACTTGTCAGTTTGAAATTCTTTTTCTTTTCAGTTGAAGGAATATTCCCTAGAATATTCTTCTCTCTCTCTATCTGTCTCTCTCTCTCTCTCTCTCCTTTTGATAAATTTTCCGAGCGCCCAGTTCTCCTTCATTCGAATTCTGATTTAGTCCATTCAAATTCCTAGATTCTTATAAAATCAAGCTCTTTCTTTTAGAGTTGTTTTTACTATTTTTATTTTATTTGGATTTCTTTTAAATTTATTTATACTTTACTTGTTGTTTTCTCTCTCATTAGACGGTCTGTTTCATGGAGTAGGAGCAAAGCCAAAGCTAAGGAAAGTTGTAGTACTTTGATCATATTGAACCTATGATTTTAAAATTATATTGTTTTATATAAATTGCATGTTATATTTATATCAACTGCTTTTGGGAATAGTTAATCACCTATTTGTCATTATGCCTCTAGTGAACATTTGAATACCATGAATCACTTGTGACCTTAGGATAGTCATTATATTAGTTGGACATATTTGTATCACCAACATGGGTATCGTGGATATGCTTAGTCATGCTTAGTTGCGATAGGTGTAACAGCCCCAAAATGACCCTAATAAGGTGTGTGTGTCAAACTGTAACCTAACACTGGGTTCATGTTTCAAATGTATCAAAATGTGTACGTTTTGAAACTTTTCACACGTCTTCACCTCCTAGGATTATTGTTATATTTCTTGTAAAGAAAATTCATAAATTGAACCTTCAAATTCATAGTTCAACTCGAGTCAAAAACGTTTTTGAGTATTGTCTCAAGTCCAAAACTTTTCAAACTTTTATCATAAATTCTTGGGGTGGTATTGTGCACCCCTGAATTTTTCCCAGATTTTTAGAATTTAGTTGAGCCATCTTTGGCTCAGGTCAAACCCATTTTTAAATTGGTCAAACCCCAGTTTATCACTTCTGAAATTTTTAATATAAAATTTAATGCACAAAAACTTCTGAAAATTTTAGGAAGGTCAATCTTATAGCCAATAAGCTTCAGTAAAATTTCATTCAATTTGGAGTTGATTTGATACTCCAATTAAATCTTCCAAAATCCAGCCTAAAATCAAAACCTAAACCAAAGTTCATCGTTCCTCGGGCTAGAACCGACTGGGCTCGAGCGATTGGCTCGTCGAGTCCCTTAACTGCATCTGCGCTGGGTCGAGCGCGCAAGACGCATCGTCGGCGTTGGATCTCCATCGAGCGGTGTCATTCGTAAGCATCCGGACAACTCCGGTTGCCTCTGCTTTCTCGGCCGTTGGATTTCCATCGGACGGTGGGCGTTGCACGGCCGTTTCAGCGCGATCGCGTGTCGCCGTTGGATCACGATCGGCGCCACCTCGTCGCCCTCCTCGCGCGCTCGCCGCCGCCAAGGCGCTCGCTCTGCGCCATGGCGAGAAGGCTCGTGGCCGTAGCGCCGCGTCCACTCACCTCGACGCCAGCGGGCGGGCGCATTAAATGCCCGCTACCCACCGCCCCGAAGTCCACCTTCTACTGCTCCGCCGCTCTCGGCGATCAGGGCGCAGAGGGAGCCCGAGGCGCCAACGGTGCTCTTCTTGCTCCTCGGGCCTACTTAAGCTCCCCACTTCCTCCACGAGCATCCTTTCACCGTCCCACACCTTCTCCTCACCTTCTCTACGAGCTCGAGCGAACCCGAGCACCTCCGTCACCTTCGGCCGCCATTGTTGGAGCTCGGGACCTCGGTGGCGGTACCCAGTGGCCCCCTTCCCCAATCTCTTGCTCCCACACCTTCGCCTCCTCGGTGGTCGCTAACCCCGCCGATTTCAGGTCACATCGAGTGGAACCGCGAGGAGTGAAGTTTTCCCAATTTCGGCCGAAACCGCCTCTTCGTCTCCGGCTCGGTGAGTTCACCCCTTCCCAATTCCTCCCTCTGGTAGCACCTCTGGGCCTCACTGGTGCTATGCTGATATCCCGGTGCTGCTGGTTTGGCCCAGGTTGTCCCCTCGCGGTGAAGCCCTACGCACCGCGCGATCTTCGTCGCGGTCATCTCGGGCCTCGCCGGCATCATCGACCCGTCCTTCGTCTTCCCGAGGCCGGGTGAGCTTAAGCACCTCCTCTTTTCGCTTTTGCTGCACCATGGCCGTGGTTCCTTGTTGCGGTCGCGCCGCCGCCGTCGTTAGCCTCCGGCTCGCCGCCGGCTACCATTTGGTCTCCGGCTGGTCGTGTTAAGTCCTTAGGACCTCGTTGTAGCTTGTGCACTCGTCCATTTGCGCGTAGCTGGGCCGGTTCTTTGTTTTCGTTTCGGCCGTAGCACACCCCTCCGCCTCTGGCCGCCGCGCCGCCGCGTCCGGCCACCATTGGCCTCGTCGCCGGTGCCATCCGGTGCGCAATAGCGATGAGTGTCGATTTAGCTCCTTCCGACCTGCTGAGCTCCTCGCCGGCGACACGCCCGGCGAGCTCGAGTTCTGCTCGGCTCTGTTGTCGGACGAGCGGCAGCAGCGTCGGGGCGACGTGGCTCTCTGCGGGCCGTCCATCTCGAGATGAGCGGTCAGCGTCCTCGCTCCCGCGCGCGCCTGTGTTTGAACCCCGGACGATCTGAGCCGTCCGATTCAGAATCAACGGCTCATATGCGTCCACGTCGTTATGAGTAGAAAACTTTCGGTTTTGGCCAAGTCTCAAAACAGAAAATTGTTAGTGCCTTCTCATTTTCATATCTTTGTCGTCTTAGCTCCAACTTAGATGATTCCAATTTTGTTAACTCCCATATAACTTGAACTTAATTATAAAAATAGTTTCAGGCTATGATCAAACCTGGAAAACCATTTTCAAAAATAGTAAACAAGTGAACTTAATACTGTTTTCAGAACTTTTAACAAACTTGTAAAATGCATATCTTTTATCTATAGCTCATTTTTGTATGAATCCAATGGGAGTAGTTTCCTCTGATAGTCTAATTGCTAGGAAAATTAGTTTCATAAATTCTACTGTTGTTAAAATCATAAGGACTAAAATTTAGTTTTAATACCCTTTTTAAATCATAAAAATCATAACTTTTGCAATATAACTCCAAATGACCTGAAATTTTATATGGGCTATCACTCTACCAGTAGCTAGCTACCATAAAAATTTCAGCTCCAAAATCATTAGGGAAAATATTTTTGCTACAGTAAAATAAAAATGGCCGAAAATAGCTATTTCCTTAATATCTTTTGCTCCAAAAATCCAAATTGAGTTTTTCCAGATTCTATGTCTAGATAGGTGCTGGTTTTACCTTGTGTATAATTTTTGTGTCTTTTGGTTGCTTTTTGCTCAAATTTTGTGATTAGGGTTTATTGCCTTATTGCTCTTTTGCCGTGTATTTACTTATGCGATTAGGTGACGAAGAGTCCGTTGAGCCCGATAGCACATCAGAGCAACCTCTTGAGCAACAGCAGCCAGGCAAGCAGTTTGATCATATCCCCTTAATCCTATTATTTTCAAAGTTTAATACTTTGCTTCAACTGTATGTATGCATTGCTAATTTGTGTTAAATTATGGTTAGAAATCCTTTAGTTGCATCCCCTGTAGCTAAATGTTTATTCCTCTACTACATGAGCCTAGGTTATTTGCTGTGGTTAGGGTTCATGGTGGGGCCCTCATCACTTAGTAGTCACGTGTTATATTGCTTAGCCATGCGTAGTGTCGGTAGTCTGGGGCGATCATCGACTCTGTCGGTGGTCTGGATCACACAACTACTATTACTCTTATTATCCAACACTTGGTGTTTGGTGCCCTGATTAATTTTGCAAACCCATTTAAAAACAAAACTAAAAATGAAAAATTGGTTTCGACGGGCACAATGGTATGTTGGTGTGATTCTTTCTTGGGTGTGATCGGATTGGTGCCCGTGTCAATTAAGGACCGAGCATCTTGTGAGTCCTCGTTACTCGTGCATTTATTTGCGTACTAACCACACTAGGGGCATATGGAACCCCTCTTGACCGAGTACTTTGGCGTGTGCTAGGGCGGGTGGCGGTGGTTTTTGTTGATTGGGAGCGTTGCGCTTGTCCGAAAAATTTGGGCCTTTGTGGCGCTTGTCTTTTCGGTCTGGCAACGAGCGTATGGATTTCGGTCCATACGAGCGGTCGTGCCTAGCACACAATATTGGAAAAGTCTCGTAGGACTTAGCGTGCCGCCTACCTACGGTAGTGGGTGAATCATGTGGCTTAAAGGCGGTCCAAGTGTGGGTAAAGTGGTACCACCTGCGAGGATAAATCTATTCGAATAGCCTCGCCCTAGGTTATGGACGCTTGGGTAAGCTTTTCAAGAGCTAGTGTTATAACCTGTTTAAAAACTTAAAACTTGACGGTGGTATGAACGGGGAGTTCATGCTATTGTTGTGGTGACTTGGGTGAGTCGCTTCTAGGTGTTGGTGCTCTTTTACTTCATCAGATACTTGGTCGCTTGTGATTATTTTGAACCCTAAAATGAATTGTAAACTTGCTTTTAAATGTATCACATTATTGCAAATAAACGTTGCTTTGTGCTTAAATAAACCATATGGCCTCCAATTAAACAAAACGCATATAGCTACATTATAGTTCCGTTATCTCACACGTCGCCTTGCAGTACAAGTTGATGTACTCACATGCTTTGCATGCTAATCTTTTGTTGCAGAGGAGGTTGCTCATAAGCCAAGGTACTTCGCGAGATGTGCTTGGGTTGGGAGAGCGAGTAGTCATGGGTCCTGGTCGGTTGCCTTGTGGGTAAAGGCACACGGTTGGCTCTTTGGTTCACCATCTTATGGCGCTTTGTTTCCATTGCTACTTACTTTTGTGCTTATTGTCATTTGGCTGAAAGGCCCTTTTGTAGTGACTCTGTTTAATTAATGTATGTCTTTTCTTCGTCTGTAATGTTTTGGTTCTGTGTGATGAATGGAATTGATGCTTATGTTTGTATCGGTATGTATATCACTACAGGGAAGTATACATGTCTCGGGCGAGTTTTATTTAATTGGTAATGCTTGCAAAGTATTACGAGTTAAATAAATCCCGGTCCCCATAAGCTTGGTATCGAGCCATACCGACCGTAGTAACCTGAGCTAGTCGCTCTTAGGATATTTTGGGAAAACCAAATTTGAAGTACCAAATGGTTTTGTGAAAACCTGTTGATTCTCGCTTTACTCCTTACCTACCTTAGCTTTCTTCTCTCCTCTTACTCTAATTTGAGTTTTGAAAATTGTTTTCCTCTCTTCTTTTCAAAGATAATGTTAACGTTAATTGGGTTTTGGGACCACCGAGTTTGGCAAATTGAATTGTGAGCTGCCTGCTCAAGGTTTTGAAGCTTCGGAATGGTTTGGTTACGACTAGGAGCTTGATGCAAAATCTGGACAGCAAGCGTCGCTTCCGACAGCGGACTTGGAGGTTCTAATTAGGTAGAGAATGAGAGATTAAATCAACTAAAACTTGAAGGGAATAAAGGGTAAGAAGTGATACTAGTTAGCTAAGCATCCGACATTATTTTGTTGACCTAATTATTGTTTTATGATTGTGTTTGCTTTAGTTCGAGGTGCTGAAATTTTTATCTTCTTGATCGATTACTCGCTCATTCAATACGGTGGGTCGACGAGAAGTTGGCTTTAGCCTTGGTCTTTCTCGTCGTTGTAGAGTTGTTTTAAAGATTTTGCTTTCATTACTTCGTTGTTGTTAAATTTACTTTTCAAGTATTAATTGTTAACATAAAATTTTAAATGAAACAGATGCCTCCGTCGTGTTACTAGAGCTCGATCAGGACCCGATGAGGAGCTTCCTCCTCCTCCGCTCCATGGCCGAGGTGTTGCTTCGATCGAGCGCAACCGCATGGATCGACGCGATCACGGAGGCGATTGCGCGAACACCGCCTCCGCTGCCGCCGCAGATCGGGAGGTGGGGTGGCCACCACCGCGTGGGACTATCGAGTTCCTCCGCACTCAGCCCCACCTTCTCAGTCCGAGGACCCGCTGACGCCGACGACCCGGTTGCGCCAAAGTTGAGCGGAAGCTCAAGATCGCGCAGCGCCGTGGAGCCGAGAAGGCATTGTTCGCTTCCCACCGCTGGAGGAGCAGCTCTCTCTTGGTGGGAGAGTTTTTACGGCCACCGCCATGTAGTCTCCTCGAGGAGTTCCGCTCCGCTCCGACGCTCTCACATCCTCGCGTGTGATGACGCCAAGAAGAGGGAGTTTCGGCCCTGCGTGGGCGTCGCACGCCTTCGAGTATTTATACGAGTTCAACCATTTGGCCTGTTATGCTCGGAGGAGGTGGCCACCGATGCGCCAAGCAGAGAAGTTCGGTTGGCTTGTCCTTGAGCTTGGGACAAGCTCTCCATCGCCGACTTCCGGACTTCCAGCCTTGGTGGACAAGGCCATCGTTGGTGAGCACTCTAGTAAGGAGCTGAGCGAGTCCATAGCGCAAGTGGGAGGCTCAAGATCACCAGTGAGGCCCTCGCCCTACTACTCCGGTGTCCCGACCTCAGGCACCACTTGTGAGGTCGGTGGCATCTCCAGGACGTTCGTCGCAGGCCGTGGATCGCCCACGTGCCCCTGCGGCTCCCCAGGGTGGCTTCCGCAACCCAGCTGCGGAGGTCACCTGCTTTTCGTGTGGCCTTAAGGGGCATTACGCGAACAACTGTCCCAAAAGGACAGGAGCAGGAGCAGGAGCAGCCCCTCGTCCTAATGGAGGACGCGGGCATGGAGCTGGTTCGTCCCAGGACCAGAAGGTTGCCCCTACTGCCCGTGGAGTGGGTAGTGGCCGGGTCAACCTAGTCACCACCGAGGAGGCTCGGAGGCGCGGATGTGGTGTTGGGTACCCTTCCAACTCCTACCCCATCGCTTTATTCGATTACGAGCATCGCATTCGCTATATCTGCATCTTTTGCTGCATTGGGTGGTCTTTGTTTACTCCATTGTCTATCCCGCTTCGATTCGCTCTCGGTTCGGAGCTAAGAGTGAATTGGAGTGTAGGGATGTCCCCATCGAGATCGAGGGAGTGAGATTCGGCGAATCTTATCCTCCTCAACTCGGCTAGCTTAGATGTGATCCTTGGTATGGATTGGTTAGCCCAGCATCTAGGCCGAGAGATCGCGCTAGGAAGATGGTCTTTCACCATCCGTCCGGCGAGCAAGTTGGATTCTCACCGGTCGCAGGACCTCGCCTTCGCTACCGGAAGCGAAGCCATCTCCGAGATTCGTGAAGTCCCCGTTGTTTGCGACTTTGTGGATGTCTTCCCGACGAGTTGCCCGGATGCCACCTGCTCGAGCCCCGGAGTTCGCCATTGAGTTGGTACCGCACCGCTCCGATTGCGAAGTCCCTACCAATGAACACGGATGAACTAGTGGAGTCAAGAAGCAACTTGAAGACCTGCAAGCGAAGGGTTTCATTCGGCCTAGTTCGCTCCGTGGGGTTGCCCGACCATCTTCGTAAAGAAGAAGGATAATACCCTACGGATGTGCGTTGATTATCGCCCACTTAATGAAGTGACGATAAAGAACAAGTATCCTTGCCTCGGATCGACGATCTTTTGATCAATTGGCGAGAGCACGGGTCTTCCAAGATTGATCTAAGAGTTGGTTATCACCAGGTTCAGATCCGACCGAGGATATTCCAAAGACGGCGTTCTCTGCTGCTACGGTCAGCATGCGAGTATACCGTCATGTCTTTCGCTTAACCAATGCTCCACCTTGTTCATGAACCTTATGAACTCGGTCTTTATGGAGTATTTGGATAAGTTCGTGGTGGTCTTCATCGATGATATCCTTATCTACTCTAAGGATGATGAAGAACACACGAACATCCAAGCTTGTGTTAGGCAAGCCGTGAGCACCAATTGTCGCGGTTTAGCAAGTGCGAGTTCGGTTGAAGAAAGTGGCATTCCTGGCCACGTTCTTTCGGCGGGCGAGCCGCTGACCCTAACAAAGTCAGCGATGTACTTTCTCGAGTCACCCCGCTCGGTGACCGAGGTGCGAGTTTTCGGGTTTAGCGGGATATTATCGCCGCTTTATCGAGAACTTCTCCAAAATCGCGAAGCCAATGACGGAGCTGCTCAAGAAGGACAAGAAGTTCCTGTGGTCTGATGCTTGTGAGGAAAGTTTTCGAGTACTCAAGAAGCGTTTGACCACAGCGCCTGTTCTCGTTCTTCCTGATATCCATCGCAGCTGGATATTCATCGCGATGCTTCCCTTCGGGGTCTCGGTTGTGTCCTTATGCAAGAGGGCAAGGTAGTGGCCTATGCATCAAGGCAACTGAGAACCCATGAACTTAACTACCCTACCCATGACTTAGAGCTTGCGGCTGTGATTCATGCGCTTAAGATCTGGCGACATTACCTTATCGGTAACCGTTGCGAGGTCTATTCTGATCACCGGAGCCTCAAGTACTTGTTCACCCAACCGGATCTGAACCTCAGGCAGAGGAGGTGGTTGGAACTGATCAAGGACTATGACATGGGTATTCACTACCATCCGGGCAAGGCTAATGTCGTTGCTGATGCGCTTAGTCGTAAAGCATATTGCAATGCATTGTTGCTCCAGCAACATCAGCCCACCCTTTTGAGGCATTTCGCCAACCTAGGTTTGGTCGAGCAGGTTCTCTTGCGGCCTTAGTTGTGCAACCAACCTCGTAGATCAAATCAAGGCCGCCCAGCAGACAGATGTTGGGGTGGGCCATATTAAGGAGAATGTCCAGAGCGGAAGAACCACGGCATTCTCGGTAGATGACCTTGGTATTGTGAGGTTCGGACAGCGCCTTGTAGTCCCTAGGGTCGGGAATTACGGATGCGATTCTCCACGAAGCCCATGACTCGCCTTTCTATTCACCCCGGCCACCAAGATGTATCAAGATCTCCCAGAGGTTTTGGTGGACCCGAATGAAGAGAGAGATTGCGCGTTCGTTGCCGAAAAGCGACGTATCTTTGTCGGGTAAAGGCCGAGCATCGCCCCGCGGATCGCTTCACCTTTGCCGATACGAGAATGGAAGTGGGATTCGATCGGGATGGACTTCATTCGGTCTACCTGCCTCCCAGAAGAATGATGCTATCCGGGTCGCCGTTGATCGGTTGACCAAGGTAGCTCATTTTGCCAAGACGAACCACCCTTAGTGTGAAACTTCTGCGAGACCTCTACCTCTCCCGTATCGTGCCCGCATGGTGTACCAAAGACGATTGTCTCCGTGGTACTGCAGCGCTATTCACCGCACGATTTTGGAAGAGTCTCGCGCAGCGGCGATGGGACTCGACTTTCTTTCGATCATCACGTATCATCCCCAAACCGATGGTCGACCAGGAGGGTCAACCAGTTTTGGAAGACATGCCGTGCTTGTGTTCTCGATTATGGGAAGCATTGGGAGAAATGCTTGCCATTCGCGAGAAGTTTTCTTACAACAACAGCTTTCAAGTCGGTCTCGGCATGGCACCTTCGAGGCCTTATACGGAGAAAGTGCGTAAACCCGTTGTATTGGTGCGAGACCGGTGAGAGACCGTTCTTTGGTCCGACTCGATCAATGAGGCCGAGTCGAGTCCAACTTATCCGTGATCGTTTACGCACACTCAATCCCAAAAGAGCTATGCGGATCGCGGCGCCGACCCTTGAGCTTTGAGCTCGATGACTATGTTTACCTCAAGGTCTCTCCTTTGAGGGGTCATCGGCGTTTCGGTGTCAAGGGCAAGTTAGCTCCTCGATATGTGGGTCCTTACCGCATTGTCGAGAAGATAGGAGCCCATCGCCTCAAAGTTGGATTTACTCTGGTCTCGAGGGTACATGATGTATTTCATGTATCCCTCCAAGAGATGCCTCCGTGTTCGACCGAGAAACTCCGTTGGAAGCCCTCGACGTCCAAGAAGATTTGACCTATCGCGAGCATCCTGTTCGCATCCTCGAGGAGGCCGAGCGAAGAACTAGGAATCGTTCCATTAAGTTCTTGAAGGTTGGTGGTCGAACCATTACGAGGATGAGGCTACTTGGGAACGCGAGGATCGTCTGCGTGCGGACTACCCTTCTTTCTTTTCCGAGTGAGCCAAAATCTCGGGCGAGATTTACTAGGGGAGGTTTTGTATGACCCCAAAATGACCCTAATAAGGTGTGTGTGTCAAATCAGAACCTAACACTGGTTCATGTTTCAAATGTATCAAAATGTATGCGTTTTGAAACTTTTCACACGTCTTCACCTCCTAGGATTATTGTTATATTTCTTGTAAAGAAAATTCATAAATTGAACCTTCAAATTCATAGTTCAACTCGAGTCAAAAACGTTTTTGAGTATTGTCTCAAGTCCAAAACTTTTCAAACTTTTATCATAAATTCTTGGGGTGGTATTGTGCACCCCTGAATTTTCCCAGATTTTAGAATTTAGTTGAGCCATCTTTGGCTCAGGTCAAACCATTTTAAATTGGTCAAACCCAGTTTATCACTTCTGAAATTTTAATATAAAATTTAATGCACAAAAACTTCTGAAAATTTTAGGAAGGTCAATCTTATAGCCAATAAGCTTCAGTAAAAATTTCATTCAATTTGGAGTTGATTTGATACTCCAATTAAATCTTCAAAATCCAGCCTAAAATCAAAACCTAAACCAAAGTTCACTCGTTCCTCGGGCTAAGAACCCGACTCGGGCTCGAGCCGTTGGCTCGATCGAGTCCCTTAACTGTCTGCGCGTCGGTCGGCGCGCCGCATCGTCGGCCGTTGGATCTCCATCGAGCGGTCATCATTCGTAAGCATCCGGACAACTCGGTTGCCTCGTTTCTCGGCCGTTGGATTTCCATCGGACGGTGGCGTTTGTGCACGCCGTTTCAACGCGATCGCGTGTCCGCCGTTGGATCACGATCGGGCGGCCACCCTCGTCGTCCTCCTCGCTGCCGCTTCGCGGCCAGCGCGCGCTCTGCGCCATGGCGAGAGGCTCGTGGGCGTAGCGTCGCGTCCACTCACCCTCGACGCCAACGGGCGGGCGCATTAAATGCCCGCTCCCCACCCCGAAAGTCCACCTTCTACCGCTCCCGTCGCTCTCGGCGATCGCGGCGCAGAGGAGCCCGAGGCGCCAACGGTGCTCTTCTTGCTCCTCGGGCCTACTTAAGCTCCCCACTTCCTCCACGAGCATCCTTTCACCGTCCCACACCTTCTCCTCACCTTCTCGAGCTCGGCGAACCCGAGCACCTCCGTCACCTTCGGCCGCCATTGTTGGAGCTCGGGACCTCGGTGAAGCGGTACCCAGTGGCCCCCTTCCCAATCTCTTGCTCCACACCTTCGCCTCCCTCGGTGGTCGCTAACCCCGCCGATTTCAGGTCACATCGAGTGGAACCGCGAGAGTGAAGTTTTCCCCAATTTCGCCAAACCGCCCCTCTTCGTCTCGGCTCCGGTGAGTTCACCCCTTCCCAATTCCTCCTCCGTAGCACCTCCGGGCCTCACTGGTGCTATGCTGATATCCTGGTGCTGCTTGGTTTGGCCCAGGTTGTCCCCTCCGCGGTGAAGCCCTTCTGCACCGCCGCTGATCTTCGTCGCCGGTCATCTCCAGGCCTCCGCCGGCATCATCGACCCCGTCACTGTCTTCCTGAGGCCCCGGGTGAGCTTAAGCACCTCCTCTTTTCGCTTTTGCTGCACCATGGCCGTGGTTCCTTGTTGCGGTCGCGCCGCCGCCGTCGTTAGCCTCCGGCTCGCCGCCGGCTACCATTTGGTCTCCGGCTGGTCGTGTTAAGTCCTTAGGACCTCGTTGTAGCTTGTGCACTCGTCCATTTGCGCGTAGCTGGGCCGGTTCTTTGTTTTCGTTTCGGCCGTAGCACACCCCCCGCCTCGCGCGCGCCGCTGCGTCCGCCACCATTAGCCTGTCGCGGCCGGTGCCATCCGGTGCGCAATAGCGAGGTGTCGCTTTAGCTCCTTCCCGACCTCGATGAGCTCCCTCGCGACACGCCCGCGAGCTCGGTTCTCGCCGGCTCTGTTGTCGGACGAGCGGCAGCAGCGTCGGGGCGACGTGGCTCTCTGCGGGCCGTCCATCTCGAGATGAGCGGTCAGCGTCCTCGCTCCCGCGCGCGCCTGTGTTTGAACCCCGGACGATCTGAGCCGTCCGATTCAGAATCAACGGCTCATATGCGTCCACGTCGTTATGAGTAGAAAACTTTCGGTTTTGGCCAAGTCTCAAAACAGAAAATTGTTAGTGCCTTCTCATTTTCATATCTTTGTCGTCTTAGCTCCAACTTAGATGATTCCAATTTTGTTAACTCCCATATAACTTGAACTTAATTATAAAAATAGTTTCAGGCTATGATCAAACCTGGAAAACCATTTTCAAAATAGTAAACAAGTGAACTTAATACTGTTTTTCAGAACTTTTAACAAACTTGTAAAATGCATATCTTTTATCTATAGCTCATTTTTGTATGAATCCAATGGGAGTAGTTTCCTCTGATAGTCTAATTGCTAGGAAAATTAGTTTCATAAATTCTACTGTTGTTAAAATCATAAGGACTAAAATTTAGTTTTAATACCCTTTTAAATCATAAAAATCATAACTTTTGCAATATAACTCCAAATGACCTGAAATTTTATATGGGCTATCACTCTACCAGTAGCTAGCTACCATAAAAATTTCAGCTCCAAAATCATTAGGAAAATATTTTTGCTACAGTAAAATAAAAATGGCCGAAAATAGCTATTTCCTTAATATCTTTTGCTCCAAAAATCCAAATTGAGTTTTTCCAGATTCTATGTCTAGATAGGTGCTGGTTTTACCTTGTGTATAATTTTTGTGTCTTTTGGTTGCTTTTTGCTCAAATTTTGTGATTAGGGTTTATTGCCTTATTGCTCTTTTGCCGTGTATTTACTTATGCGATTAGGTGACGAAGAGTCCGTTGAGCCCGATAGCACATCAGAGCAACCTCTTGAGCAACAGCAGCCAGGCAAGCAGTTTGATCATATCCCTTAATCCTATTATTTTCAAAGTTTAATACTTTGCTTCAACCGTATGTATGCATTGCTAATTTGTGTTAAATTATGGTTAGAAATCCTTTAGTTGCATCCCCTGTAGCTAAATGTTTATTCCTCTACTACATGAGCCTAGGTTATTTGCTGTGGTTAGGGTTCATGGTGGGGCCCTCATCACTTAGTAGTCACGTGTTATATTGCTTAGCCATGCGTAGTGTCAGGTGTGCAGGCGATCATCGACTGCTGTCGGTGGTGCGGATCACACAACTACTATTACTCTTATTATCCAACACTTGGTGTTTGGTGCCCTGATTAATTTGCAAACCCATTTAAAAACAAAACTAAAAATGAAAAATTGGTTTCGGCGCGGGCACAATGGTATGTTGGTGTGATTCTTTCTTGGGTGTGATCGGATTGGTGCCCGTGTCAATTAAGGACCGAGCATCTTGTGAGTCCCGTTACTCGTGCATTTATTTGCGTACTAACCACACTAGGGGCATATGGAACCCTCTTGACCGAGTACTTTGGCGTGTGCTAGGGCGGGTGGCGTGTGGTTTTGTTGATTGGGAGCGTTGCGGTTGTCCAAAAAGCCGGGCCTTTGTGGCGCTTGTCTTTTCGGTCAACGAGCGTATGGATTTCGGTCCATACGAGCGGGTCGTGCCTAGCACACAATATTGGAAAAGTCTCGTGGACTTAGCCGTGCAGCCTACCTACCTACGTGAGTGGGCTGAATCATGTGGCTTAAAGGCGGTCCGGAAGTGTGGGTAAAGTGGTACCACCTGCAGGATAAATCTATTCGAATAGCCTCGCCCTAGGTTATGGACGCGCTTGGGTAAGCTTTTCAAGAGCTAGTGTTATAACCTGTTTAAAAACTTAAAACTTGACGGTGGTATGAGCGGGAGTTCATGCTATTGTTGTGGTGACTTGGGTGAGTCGCTTCTAGGTGTTGGTGCTCTTTTACTTACTGTATACTTGGTCGCTTGTGATTATTTTGAACCCTTAAAAATGAATTGTAAACTTGCTTTTAAATGTATCACATTATTGCAAATAAACGTTGCTTTGTGCTTAAATAAACCATATGGCCTCCAATTAAACAAACCGCATATAGCTACATTATAGTTCTTTATCTCACACGCGCCTTCTTGCGAGTACAAGTTGATGTACTCACATGCTTTGCATGCTAATCTTTTGTTGCGAGGAGGTTGCTCATAAGCCAAGGTACTTCGCGAGATGTGCTTGGGTTGGGAGAGCGAGTAGCCAGCGGTCCCACGGTTGCCTTGTGGGTAAAGGCACACGGTTGGCTCTTTAGTTCAGCCATCTTATGGCGCTTTGTTTCACCGCTTACTTACTTTTGTGCTTATTGTCATTTGGCTGAAAGGCCCCCTTTTGTAGTGACTCTGTTTAATTAATGTATGTCTTTCTTAAATCGTAATGTTTTGGTTACTGTGATGAATGGAATTGATGCTTATGTTTGTATCGGGTATGTATACTGCACTGGAAGTATACATGTCTCGAAGCGGTTTTATTTAATTGGTAATGCTTGCTAAAGTATTACGAGTTAAATAAATCCCGGGGTCCCCACAATAGGCTCATGATCACATCTTCAATAATATCAAATTTGACTTAATGAGATATAGAATTGTGGCGGGTAGCCGCTGTTGTTAAAATTTGTGTACCATGATAAGGTATGTAATTGTCCTTAGTTAAACAAAATAATTTTCGCTCAGGCAAGCGATCGTGAAGTAAAGGGGGTGCGGTTAGCACGTTATGGGATGTGGTAGACTCACGTGGGTACTTGTCAAGGACTTAATCTTGTGCGTCATTGAATTGAGCCACAACCATACAACCACATGCCTGGAGTGGGACAGGCCTAACTTAGTTAGTTGTGGAGTTTTGACGTTGACTACTCAAGTTATAGGTTTAGTGATGGGTGGAGGTGTGGACTACTCAGAAAGTCACATCGATGGACGGTTCACCACTTCCAGGTCCAACAGTGTGTGTTAAACCAATGGTGAGGTTGGGGTCGATAGTATGCACATCGGGAGAGTCAATTGTTGATATAAAATTTCTTAAATGTTTTGTTGTGTTCAGCTCCGTACAAGTTAATTGCATCTTGTGGGTAAATTGTACAATCTCTGCAGAATGTTAATTAATCTATTCGAATAGTCACGTCCACGGTCATGGACGTGCTCGGGGATTTCACACGAGAGGTAGAATTTCTTTATAAAATATGTCGAGTGTGAATGAGAAGTTCACTTGATGAATATAATGTTCGTTTGGTGAATGGGAATTCACGTGGTGGTTTGTGTCAGTTGGTGAATGGGGAATTCACTTGGTGGTTTGGTTGGGAAGTGAATGGGAAGTTCACTGGTTGATTTCAAAAAAAATTGCTTACTTTATTTACTTATTGTATTTTAAATTACATATTTTAATCTATTTACCGTATTTATCGTCAATACTGCTTTCTGCAAAAGAACCATACAGCTAATACTTTGTTCAAGCCTGGCATGAATATTAATTGCATATTGTTTCCCTATGACTTGTTGAGTACTTTATATGATCACGACTTAAAACTTTGCTACTCAGTTGAAGAGTATCAAGCTACTCAAGAGTTCTTTGAGAAGAAGTACTATGAAGACTTTGCGAATTAGGAAGCGTTTTCCACTCGATTGTTTGTGTGCATGTTGATTGGCCTTTTCAAGTTTTTTTTTGTTCCACTGGAAGAGTTTATTTGTGTCTTTAACCCTGCGTGGCAAGTTAAGTAAACATTGACCATAAGGTCTAGTTATTATAACTATTTGTTATTTTGAGATCTTTTTAATTAAATCGATGAATGGATGGTATTTCATCGATGTTTCATGTATAAACTAGCTACTGATCTGGGACTAGTTCAAAATACACAGAGGGTTTCGGATGTGTAAATCCGAGTCTCAACAATCAACGACCAGCATTTCGCTTGGCACCGCCCATATAAGGGAATTCCGGTCAAAATCATTCTTGTTCTTCTACTTCTCCTAACCTAGAGCCGGGGCAGAACCAGCAGGGGTGCGATCTATGCACCGGCACCCCCCAAAAATTGAAAGAAACAACTGGGATTAGTTCATCAGTTCTTCACTCCGTTAGTTAGTCACTCTTCAGTGTTCAGACTTCAGTGAATAAGCGCCCCAGCCCACCAGGGCACCACTGAAGACCCACAACCAGCCGAATACACCACTCCAAGTCTCCAATCGCTAATCGGACCAATCCTCTCCTCAGTCCTCCCCAACCCTAGTCTCTCCTCAGTCCTCCCCAATTCCCCAACGCGAGCCGTGAGGACCAGGGAAGCAGGCGGCGTGGCGTGGGAGAAGGTGGTAGGCGGCGTAGCGCGGGAGCAGGCGACCGCCAACCGGCAGCGCGGCGCGGGATGGCGGGAGGGGCAGAGGGCGGCAACATGGCGCCGCGGCACGTTGCAGGACCCCGGACTTGGGAGTCGGGAGAGCCGGGACTCCGCGCCGAGACAGGGCCGGACTGGTGCCCGTTGCTAGTGATTGGTGAAGCAGGTCTATAGTTTACATTGCAATCTGCTATCTGCAAGTGAGTTGCTTTGTGGCTTTAAGGCGTGAGTTGGAGACTTGGAGTCCAGGACTAGTAGTACTGAGTAGACTGTAGACGACTAAGGGTGTGTTTGGTTTGTTGAACGAGGCTGAACGGGATGGTTCCATTCGAGAAATGGAGTGGTTCACGTGTTTGGTTCAGGGAATGGAACCAAATGGTTTAGTACCAACTCATTCCATTTTGAGGAATATTCTGCTTAGATGCTGTACCAAAGCATTCCATGAAAAATGCCGAACCACATGGAACCAAATGGTTCAGGCTTTGCTTGATGACGTGGCAGTCACTATTCGTTTAATTTACAAGCTTCAAATGACCATATTTTCTAAATCGAGTATCTGATTTGCGATCCGATTGAACCGTTATGTTCCTTGTCATTTAATCAACAAAACAAGACCACTCTTGGAATATTTTAGTGCAAAAAAGAATATATATCATGCGGGCCCCATGTATCATAAAAATTAATAAATTTATTACTTTTATTGGATTTAAAGTTGGAATTATTTTTATTAAGTTTAAAATAATTATATGATTTTTGTGATTTTTAGGAATTTTTTCACTATTTTTTCACTGTTTTATAGAGTCGGGTCTGTTCGGACTGTTCGATCGAATCGGACGGTCCGATTCCGATGAGACGTCACCGGAGTCTGGTTCGCACCGCGTCATCACGCCGTCCGATGCGGATCGAACGGCTCACATGCGTTGGGACGTTAGGACGGTCCGAACTTCCCAACGCATCTGGGCCGTTCATTTTTTATCGTAGGGCTGGGATTTGAGTGGCCGTTGGGATGGTTCGAACGGCCCACTCCGTTTGGGCCCTCCGATCATGATCCGACGGTCCGCATGCGAGCGCGTTTAGAGGAGGTTCGGGCGCGGATGGAGCGGGCCGACTGGGCCGCGTGCGCGTGAGGGTGGATTGGGCCGAGCCAAACTTTCGGCCCACGCCGACAAAGAGAAGGAAATGCAAAGAGTGTGACTGGGCCGTTAGATTTAAATCGAACGGTTCAGATTGGTTGGGATGTTCGGACCGCTCTAATCGGCAAACACAATCGGGCCGTTCATTTTCAATCGGACGGTCTATATTGAGTGGCCGTTCTGACCGTCCGAAAGTGCTAACAAGATCTGACCGTCCAAATTAAATCGGACGGTTGAGATGAGTTGAAGCGTAAATGCGCGGCGAGTGGGAGGCTGACAGCGGGCCCCACTGTCAGTGAGAAGGAGGGTGGGAGCGCATGGGTGAGCGGGACGCGTGGGCTGCACATGTGCGTGAAATGGATTGGGCCGAGCCAAATTCGGCCTAAGAACTATGATGGGTTTTCTAATAGTTTTAGCTATTTAAATAATTATAGTATTTGAAAATAGCTTTAGAAAATAGTAAATAAAATCCAAAAATTCTAGAAAAATTGACAAAAATTTCTAGAGTTATTTTGGACTTAAATAGAATATTTTCAACTTATTTTTGGTAATAGTTTTTGCACATAAAATTATTTTGGCTTTAAAATAATGAGGGAAAAGCTTTTTTTAACAAAAAAACCAGAAAATTCTATAAATTAGTTTGTTTCTGTAACAATTTGCAAACTTCATATTTATCCATCAAACCAAACAACATCTTGAACCATCTAGAATCATCCTATACAACCAACCAAACAAAACTCTGTATCATCCCATACAACCAACCAAACAGACTGACTGTATCATCCCATACAGGATAATCCCATCCTACCCATACCATCTCATCCCATTTAACCTCATCCCACCAACCAAACGCACCCTAAGACGAGTAGTGGTTGTTTTCTTGATAGACCTGGACGGCTGGACCATATGGTCTGCCATCTCACTTGAACTTGTAGAGCTTTGAGTTGCTTTGACTCTTTGAGGCTTTGAGCTGAGTTGCTGATTTTCATAATTAGCCTAGCTAATGTCATAATGTGTCCTTGAACTTGTAGAGCTACACAATGCTGTGAGAGTGTGAAGCTCGGAAGGCGGGAGCAGTTGCCAGACTCGCCAGTCGAGCCGAGCAGAAGTGTAGAACTGCAGAAGCCTGAAGGTGCGGGTTTTTTTTTTATGTTTCTTTGAGATTAATGTGTATGTTTACAAGCTATATGTTCATAAAGCAAGTGAGCGTAAGTTTATATTTGCATCTCTCCATACTTATGTGAGTTTAATTGTAAATAGAAATTTGAAAATTTTGTTACGATATGCCAATGTAGATTGTAGAGACATGAAGAGGAATAGGGAATTTTTCTTGAAAGTTAGCGAAGATGATATAATAAAACATTTTCAATGCATGAAAACGCGTAAAGTAGCATTATAATTTTATTTGCATAGTTGCATATTTTATAATTTTCTATTCATGTAAGACCTTATTTGAACTATCTGCATTGTGTTTTTGACAAATTTAGAATCTATGTGTTAGATTTATAATGTTATAAAACCATTGTACAAACTTTAGAATTGTGAGTATGAAGCGTACACCCGATCATATAATTTCTAGCTCCGCCGCTGCCTAGAGCAGCTAATCTTCAAGCTATGACGCCCAATAGATAGGGGTGCTAGGGCCCCCTATGATCCGGCCAAGCGTAGAGAAGTGCTCTGCCCTGTTGGATCCGCCACTGTGTGTGGACATTTTCTTCCGGCTAAAATTTATACGGAGTTCTCGCGTTCCAAACAGGGAACAACAGGAAGTGCGCAAATTGTGACAATAATGGAAACCGGCTTGCATGTTTCCTCCGTTTCTCTAGTGGACCTTCATCCTACTTCTATTCCCGAGAAGCAATACATGTCATATTTAACACGTTATTATCAGAAAATAAGGTGTTATCATCAAATTGAAAAGGGACGCAAAAAAGAGAGATTGCCCGAACATGTAACATATGCAAATATGAGAGTTACCACAAGTCAATATTAGCATAATTTTGTTAACACCCATCACACAGAGTCCCAGAACATTACTGCAAGACTTTTAATCAAATCCCAATGTCAAAAAATGTCTTTTCAACAATAATGATACAGGTTAACAAAAGTACTATGCTATACAGACAATGAAGTAATCAATGGACTTGCACAGTATTCATAACCACAGTACCTCTTTATTCACACGCTAAGATCTTACTGTTCTCCTCAAACCAGCCATTTTCGTTAAAATGGTGTAATCGAAAAATAATCATCATAGGAAAGGGCAGCTCTGAAGGGGCTTGATGTACAAATGAAATCTTCTGCATACGGATTTGGTACTCAATTGTTGGATTCCGTGTGATGGATGTCAAATCATCCAACATCTGGTTTGACAGTCCCTGCGAGTCAAACACCAGCTACAAAATTGTGATGCTGTAGCAAGGAGAGATGTGCTATAGCCTTGACAGCTTGCTCATATTTTACCCAGTGGTGACTCATCACTGTGTTCATCCACCAGCCAGAGCCCATGATCACGAAACCGTTTTATCTTCTTCTCAAACCCAGTGATGTAGTTGTTATGTATAATGACATGCTTGCCCTTCGCCTCCTTGACCCATGTTTTATTCTTGAAATATAGGCCTCCAGTTGGAAATGCAGTCTGAGGAAGCAGATACACATCTACCTGCAAGGATATCTTACATTAATAATTTTACAAAGGACACTATCTGTTTGGAGGCGAAGATACACGAAAGTATTACAAGAAAGCAGAATGAAAGCCTTTGCTGTGTGTCATGTCCTTTCTCACAGAACGCAAACTAAAAACTAAAATGCAGCAAGGATATTGACAAAAGAATGGTAAATATGATTAATCTGTAGAATTTATGAAAACATATAGGAGGTTACAGTTATGGACTTTACTGGAAGAACCAATGCACCACTATTAAGGTGACATATTAAAGACAACAGCTTAGAAGCTAGAACCAATGTCATGCTGATTTAGTTACTCCAAGATAATGTTAAGGAAAAAAAAAGGATTATCTGATTTAGTTACTCCAAGATAATGTTAAGGAAAAAAAAAGGATTATCTATAGGGACAATATGTACTCGATCTTGAGAGACTCACAAAGGGAGGTAGTAGACCTCACAGAGGTCACCGATCCTAAATGGACCATTGGGAACTTCATTTTTTTTTGCGAGAAAGGAGAGCTTTATATATTACTCAAAAACAGAGTTACATTCCTGAGCAACTAATTGCTCAACACAAGATGGAAATTGATCACACCAAACCGCAGAATGTTTTGTGCGTTTCACCATTTGTGCGAGCTCATGAGCAACACAATTTAGCTCTCTCTTCGTATACCGGATTGAAAAATGGTTATCTTCAGAGACAATATGTACTAGACCTTGAGATTCGTAAATAAACGGCTGATTTTATACAGTAAACTCTACTATTCTGGTAGTTTTAGAAAAATTATCGGCAAAAATATAATGTTACACGGTGAGAAGTCCACAATGCTCAGTTCATATTTACATGATAGCAAGCAACAACCCACAAAAATACAAGTACACAGAAACACAATGAATGCACATGTAGAGGCAAATCCATTTACAGACACATGGTATATTGATAGTTTGATAAACCGATATATCAAATAATCATATGGTAAAATTTTGAAGTATAAATGCTATTCTTAAGAATGTCCAGGGTTAAGAATGTCCAGGGCCAATATTGGCAAAGATTGTGTACAGTTTAAAAATTAGTTTCAACAAGCCTTTTGCATTAGTCCAAACTGGTATCAACATTTTAATTTCCTTCGTTTCTTCAACTGACCTAAACTACACGGTAAAGCCAATTTGCATTTAAAATTTTAAATCAGCCCTGACCCATTGACCAGTTAACACCACATGAACCTAGTACAGCGGCAGTGCTGCTCATGCTAAAACCAGCTGACCAGTCAACCCACCCCGGCCCAGACCTAGCACCGGTGCAGTGCAGGCAATAATAACACCTCCCCGCCATCCATCGTGAATAATATGCTTATTTTAAATTACTTAATGCATGCTGTTTCATTTAGAATTATCAATATATTACTTAGGTGTGCACTAAAGGCAAACCACTAGTTTGTCCAATCAGATAAGAAACAACACCCATGACACTACCATATGCCCCAAAACATAAGTTCAACACTTGTATGCCACAACAAATACTTAGACAACATTTGCCCTGTCTACTGTCTAGTTGCAATGTTGCATTATAAGCGAGGAAATCTTGCAGAACAAACCTGCCCGGCAGTCTTGTTCAAAGCCCAGTTGAACGCTGGCTGATCATTTGATTTCCTCTTCTTTGACCAGGGCTGCTCCTTCATCTCCTCAATCCACTTCCTCAGCAGCAGCTTCGCCCCTTCCGTTGGCTGCAGGAAGATCATACAGCTGCAAATGTATGTCCGCCCCTTCTTACCTGGCGGTGGCAATTCATGTGAATGATCCAGAGGCTTCACCTGCACCCACAATCCCAACCCCAATAAGCTACTTCCTGACAGTCCCAATCACAAACACCACAACTACGCGTACAGCAGTCATATCGTCCATGAAGTACACGTCATGATCTCCGACGAGATATGGGAACGGGTCAGCCAGCCACACCATGTCAACGTCATTGTACATGACGCTGTACCCCAGCTCAAGAATCTGCAGCAGGTGCCGCGGCCGCCGCGATGTGAAGTTAAAGAACCCCTGCACACAGCCACACACAGACAGGCAAAGTCACGCACAGGAGCAATTCATCGAACATCTGGGGGGTTGGCACGTTAAGCACCGCCCAAGATTTCTCTTCACCTGGGATCCGAACTTGTGGGCAGCCTGGGCGTCGGGAGCGGGTGGCACGAGGACGGCGTGGCCGGGCCATGCGACGTTGATGCGCTCGAGGGTCTCGTAGTCTTCGGCGATGACGAGCACCTGGTCGGCGCGGCCGGCGCGGTGGACGCTGATGAGCCAGTTGGAGAGGAAGGGGAGGTAGGGCCCGGAGACGGCACAGAGGACGATGGTGCCGTTGCCGGCCGCGGCGGCGAAGGCGGCAGCCTCTTGGAACGTGTAGGCGCGCCACGGGGAGGCTGGGGCGGAGGAGCGGGCGGGGCCCCAGGGGAGGAGGAGGGCGAGGAGGAGGAGGAGCGCGAGGAGGGAGAAGAGGTAGGGGAGCGTGAGGAGGGAAGGGGCGGCGGTGGCGGTGGCGGTGGCGGTAGCGGTGGAGACGGGGAGGGAGTCGACTACCGGCGGCTTCTGGTGCGGACGCTGGTGGAGCGACATTGCCGGAGATCGGGGTTTCGGGAAGTGGGAGAGTGTGAGAGTTTTTGGCTGTTTTAGCTTTATTTTTTTAGCGAAATAGCAAAAATAGCTTTTCGAAAGTAAAATAGTAAAAATATAATTATTTTTAAATAATATTATTTTAATAATAAATTACAAAAATAAATAGTCAATTTTTTTTTATAAAAATAGACTACTTTCGTCATTTGAAAGGCGAAATTTTTCTAGTGTCATTTCAATTTGCGACAATGGCCCTGTCGCCAATTGAAACAGTATTGAGAAGTTTTTGTTGTCAATTGAACTGACAGCAGGGTCATATCGCCATTCCAAATGGCAACAATACTCTGTCGCTAATTCAATTGGCGACAGAAACATATATTTATTTTTTTATTTATATGTAAAGAATTCAACTTAAAATTTTAGTGGATTTTATGAAGTTTTTTGTAATATCTTTAAGTGTTCGCGTAGTTCGGAATCCGGAATTAGAGAATATAACGAAATATAAAGTAGAGAATGCGAGTTCGGCGACGCAATAACACAAACAGCCCCCTTCGGAGCGAAATGAAAAGAAATTTAGGTTTAGGGTTGCCATCCGCGTTGTTGTCCCGATTGTACTGTTCGTAGAACCGATTTCTTTGAAAAAAGAGAATGAAATTTGAAATAGACGAAATATTTAGAAAAATATATTTAAATTTGAAAGACTTCATAATTTAATTACGAATTATATGGCGTGCTGGATTTGGTTATGTGCATTTGGAATGACAGCATACACGAATCAATAAAACAGAAAACACTTACGATATATGTGCGCCTTTTTGGAATTGAAGAAAATGTTGATTGGAACGAAGTTAATCAGTCTTGGTGGCCCATTTCTCCCTTCCCCTTGTCTCTGGACTGCCCGCCACTACTACAGAACAGACCTTTGGTCGAACTGCCAAATGGGCAATAGTCTCGGAGAAAATTGCGTCGGGACCAAAAATATCTTTAGTCGGTTGGTAACACCAACCGGGACTAAAAGTCCGCCCAACGGCTCGTAGCGAGCTTTGCGGGAGGACTTTTAGTCGGTTAGTGTTACCAACCGACTAAATGTCAACCTTTAGTCCCGGTTGGTACTACAATTCGGGACTAAATCTTTAGTCCCGGATTGTAGTACCAACTGGACTAAGGTTGACATTTAGTCCCGTTGGTAACACCCAACCGGGACTAAATGTCCTTCTATTTAAACTCTGTTTGGCGTTCGTCACGAGGCGGAACGCCGTGGTCGCCGCGGGACACGCCGCCTTCTGTCACCACCGCCGAGCCGTTCATTCACTCAACCGTATTCACCGGCGTGTTCGCGGTAAGCTCCTGATGCTAACCCCGCCGCCCATTTGACATCTACCGCATATAGTCCATTTTTCTTTTATTTTCGATTTTTGAATAGTACAGATTTGTGATTTTGTATAATTAAATCTAGAGCTCCAAAAATTCTGAAAGTTTTTGTGTATGCTCTCTGACATGTATACTATCTATGAAAAATATGAAATGTGAAATTTGAATAATTTTTATATGTTATAAAATTGCCAATTAATTCATAAATGGAACTTTCATGATTTTGTAGGCCACAATAAATTTCAAAAATCATGAAATTTGTTTTTCCACTAAGTTACACTGTGAACAGTCCATATAAAAATTTTGAGGCTATTTGGACAAAGTTGAATTTATACCTATTTTATGCTTATTTATTTAATTATTATTCCATGAATTTTGTACGCTAAATTAATGATCCAAAATTCTGAAATTGTTTTGCCATGACACATGATGGTGTTCCATGGCATGTTACTCAATTAGTTCATTAGAGAAATAGAGAATTTTGGTGTATTTTTAATTTCATTTGTTTACAAAAATGAGAAATTTAATTATGTGATATGTCATATAATGCGACGATGACACGCCATTGGATGTACAATGCCGATCGCCGCTCAAAGAGTTCATTGATGGTGTGCATTATTTCTTAAGAGTGGCCGAGGCAAACAAGCGGGATGGTTTCATGTCTTTGTCCATGTGCCCCGTAAGAATTTGAAGGAATATTCTAGCTCAAGGAGTCTTCACTCACACTTGTTGAAGTCGGGTTTCATGCCAAACTATATTTGTTGGACCAAGCACGGAGAAACCGGGTTATAATGGAAGAAGGTGAAGAAGAACAATTGGACCCCGACGACATTATTGTTCAATACGGTGACTTCGATGATACTTGCAATGGGCGGCGGAAGAAGAGGCGGCGAGCGTAAGACACACTTGCTGAAGATGATGCTCTTGGTGATGTCATTCGTGATGCACAAAGAGATTGCGAAAGTGAAAAGGAGAAGGCTAAGTTTGACCGCATGCTAGACGATCACAAGAAATTACTATACCGTCCGTAAGATGGGCAAAAAAAGTTGGGTACAACACTGGAGTTGCTACAATGGAAGGCACAGAATGGTGTATCCGACAAGGCATTTGGGCAATTACTGAAGATCCAAAAAAAGATGCTTCGAAGCCTAACGAATTGCACGCCACTACGTGCGAAGCAAAGCAGTCGTCGCCTTTGGGATTAGAAATCCGAAGATACATGCATGTCGTAATGATCGCATCTGTATCATGGCAAGGACTACGAGAATTTGGATGAATGCCCGTATGCAAGCGTCGCGATATAAGATCGGCGAGATGACCACGGCGATGTTGAGGGCGAAGAACGTCCCGTGAAGAAAATCCACGCCAAGGTTATGTGGTATGCTCCTATAATACCACGCACAAGCGTCTGTTCGAAACAAGGACCATGCAAAGTTGTTGCGATGGCACAAAGAAGACCGTAAGGTAGACAACATGTTGAGACACCTGGCGATGGGTCCCGGTGGAGAGCAATAGACAGAGAATTCCGGAGTTTGCGGATGACGCAAGAAACCTAAGGTTCGCTTTAAATACGGATGGTATGAATCCTTTTGGGGACCGAGCACTAGTCATAGCACTTGGCACATTACTCTATGTATCTACAACCTTCCTCCATGGTTATGCATGAAGCGGAAGTTCATTATGATGCCGGTGCTCATCCAAGGCCCGAGGCAACCTGGCAACGACATCGATGTCTACCTGAGGCCATTAGTTGAGGAACTCCTGCTTTTATGGAGCAAACCAGGTGTACGTGTGTGGGATGAGTACAAACAGGAACACTTCGACCTGCGAGCATTGTTGTTCGTAACAATCAATGATTGGCTGCTCTAAGTAATCTTTCAGACAGACAAACAAGGATACAATGCATGCACACACTGTTTTGATGACATTGATGTATATATTTGAAAAAATGTCGAAGGTCGTGTACCTTGGCCATCGTCGTTTTCTTCTATGAATCACCAACTAAGAAAGAAAGGCAAGCATTTTAAAGGTAAGGCGGACCACCAAACCAAGCCTCGCAACCGAACGGGGAGGATGTACTTGATATGGTCAGGATGTGCAAGTAGTCTTTGGAAAGGGACAAGGCAAATAACTGCTCCAAAAGATGCTAAGGGACACGCACCCATGTGGAAGAAGAAGTCCATATTTTGGGAGCTACCCTATTGGCAAGTCCTAGAGGTCCGCAACGCGATCGGCGTGATGCACGACAAAGAATCTTTGTGTGAACTGCTAGGATTCATGGATGTGTATGGAAAGTCTAAGGATTCACTCGAAGCACGCACAGACTTGCGGCACATGAAAGAACGAGACAACTCGCATCCGAGAAGATGACGATGGGCGCCATTACTTAAGACCTCGCTAGCTTCACTCTTAGCAAAGAAGAGAAGGAAAGCATGTTTGAATGCCTAAACACATCAAGGTCCCATCCGATTCTCCTCCAATATAAAGCGTATAATAAAATGCCGAGAAGAAATTCCTACACTTAAAGTCCCATGATCGCCACGTGCTTATGACGCAATTGCTTCCGGTTGCTTTAAGAGGAATTCTACCTCCACATGTACGTCAGCCACCGTGAAGCTATGTGCATTCCTCAATGCAATTTCTCGAAGGCAATCAATCCAATGGAACTAGCTACTCTGAGAATGATGTGGTTCAATGTCTTGTCGACTTTGAGTTGGTGTTCCTCCATCCTTCTTTAATATCATGACACACCTCCTAGTTCACCTGGTCAAGGAGATTAATATTCTCGGTCTGTGTTCCTACACAACATGTTCCCCTTTGAGAGGTTCATGGGAGTCTGAAGAAATATGTTCACCACGTGCTCGGCGAGAAGGAAGCATCGCCAAGGGCTACGGGACGAGGAGGTCATTGAGTTACGTGTTGACTTCATTCCCGACCTTGACCCGATTGGTGTTCACGAATCGCGACACGAGGGGAGACTTAGTGGAAAGGAACACTAGGGAATAAAACATATATCGATGCGGGGCGATTATTTCAATAAAGCGCACTACAGTTCTTCAAAACTCCTCCGTGGTGGAGCCGTATGTCGAGTACACAAGGAATTCCTACGATCCCGTTTCGGGGAAGAATGAAGCTTGGATTAGGCGTCATCACATGGAAACTTTCAGCGGTTGGTTGCGAAAAGAATGTCGAGTGATGACAATATTGATGAGCAAGCGTATTTGTTGGTTAGGCAACCGTCGTGGCACATCCTCACGCATAAAGTGCGAGATAAATGGAAATACATTTTACATCGTAGCCCAAGATAAAAGGAGCACGAACCAAAACAGTGGTGTCGCGTAGATGCCACAGACCCAAATGGAAAGAGGCAAACATATTATGACCGCATAGAGGAGATTTGGGAACTAGACTACGCACCTAATTTTAAAGTCCCTTTGTTCCAGTGCGAATGGGTGAAGATGACCGGAGGCGGGGTAACGATCGACAAGGAGTATGGAATGACAACGGTGGACCTCAACAATATTGGGTACAAAGACGAACCATTCGTCCTTCTGCTGTGATGTGAATCGGTGTTCTATGTGAAAGACATGTCTACAAAACCCAAGAGAGGAAAAATGACGACAAATCAACCAATGAGCCAAAACGCCACATAGTTCTTTCGGGAAAATAAACATCGTGGGAATTGAGGACAAGTCGGACATGTTAGAAGATTATGAAAGGGATGATCGAATCCCGCCCTTGATGTGACCAAAGACCCAAGCATCCTGCTAAATGCCGAGGATACTCCATGGTTACGGCATGATCATAACCAAGGGTCATCGTCAAGAAGAAGTTCACCATCTGCCCGACTTGATATATAGTGATGTTTAATAAATAGTGTGTATTAGAGATTTTATGTAATAATTGTAACTTCAGATGTTTCTATCATATTTTTCTTGTTTTTATCGTTTCAAATGAAATTCCTATTCGATAAAAGGACACATGTACCTCTGTGAAGCATGTCTTCTCCAGGTGTAAAAATGACTTGAAATTTTTTTAGCAAGTATTTATGCCTTCAAATGAAATTCCCACTTGTGGTTTGAGCCCTTCATTTTGTTTATAGTTGGCTCTTCACTTCCTTGTGGTCACTATAAAAGTCGTTTGAAATGTCAATAAGATCTCGTGCTTTCTGGGACATGATCGCAAATGTTCTCGCAACATTTGATGATTCTTTTACACAAAGACTTGGATCAAGATTAAAACCTCAAACTGAAAGTTTCCATTGTATCTGAATACGAGGAAGTCACACACCTTATATCATTAGTGTTGACAAATGCCTCCCAACCCGCTTGAGGACTAACTTATTCGGATATCTGTGACTACAATCGTGCAAATGCTTCCATTACATGCTTTCAATTTTATCTTTCACGGATCTTGTCTCCAAAACAGCATTACAAATTTTTTGGTATGATCTGCAAACATAAGGGGGTAAACTCATATAATGTCGGAAATGGTAAAGTGCAACTACTATGCAAAGGAAAAAATGGAAATTTCTCCTTAGTGGGTATTGCTACATAAGGATTAAATTGCTTTTGGGGTTTTAAAGCGGTTAGTCGAATTTCTTGCACTTTAAAACAGCCTAAAACAAGATGATCAAAGTAGCACAAAGGCTAATCAAGAAGACAAGAAGAGTAAAACCGCAAAAGTCGCGAATAAAGTACTAGTAGCGTAGTAGTTCCAATCTCACCTATAGTTCCAATGAAATTCCTATTTGATGGTGGATTTCTGCATCGCGCATTTGGACAATGAATGATGGAAACCAAAAGATTAACGTTAAAATGATGCAAAACAAATTTCCTATCGAAAACCAATAGTTTTATTTTTAAAAACTATTATTTTTAAAAATTTATGCCTAATATTTAATTTATTATGCATTTAACAAGAATTAGTATAGTTATACAAATAAACTTAATACAAAACCCAGCCCGGACTAAAGGTTCTCTGGAAAATAGTGGCGGAATCGAATAGTGGGACCTTTAGTCCCGGTTGCTAACACACCCCGGGACTAAAGGTTCTCTGTGTGTAATTGAATAGTGGGGACCTTTAGTCCCTTGCTAACACAGGGACTAAAGGTTCTCTGAAAATATGTCCCAGCACAAAATTCACCTTTAGTCCCGGCCGTGGCACCACCCGGGACTAAAGGTTCTCTCGGAAAATATGTCCTCGCAAAATTCACCTTTAGTCCCGGCCGTGGAACCACCCGGGACTAAAGTCCACCTTTAGTCCCGGTCAGATACTACCACCGGGGACTAAAGGTCTTTAGTCCGGTTGGTAAAACCGCCCGGACTAAAGGTCCCAAGTACTTACAACAGTTTGTCTTCCATTCTTCCTCCACTTCCCATCGCGCGCCCTCTCCCTCGCCGTCTCCTCGCGCGCCCTCTCCCTCACGCCGCCGACTCCAGCGCCTCCTCCAGTCCTCACGCCGTCAGCTCCAACGCCTCCTCCGGTCCTCCCTCACGCCGCCGCCGACTCAGCCACCTCCACATCGGAGCCACACCGCTAGGCCTCCTCCTCCACGCCGGAGCCACTCCGCTAGATCTTTTGGGACAGCATCCTTGTGACGTGCCTAGTCTGTTTATTCTCTCGGTGGTTTCGAGTACCATCGTCTCGTGAGTATCTCTGTTTATTGTGTATCATTTTGAGTATATATATATATATGTTGTACTAGTTCGATTCTGAAATTGATTTGTTAGTATTGGGAGATATATTGCAAAGTGACTTTTGAGGGATCTGTTGAAACTGCTATGTGATAATAATTATCAGAAACTGAAATTGGTGTGATAGCATATTCAGATTTGAGCTCTATATGTGTTGCTTACTGCTATCTTTTATTTCTATTTGATTCAGCTATACCATAATCAGGAGATTTGATTGCTGTGCATCTTCTGAATAGAATAGATTGGTTGAGCTGTTATTGCTTACTGCTAGCATTGTCCTCTCGAGTTTAGTTGATGTTTTGTGCAATCTTGTGCCCTAGATATCAATTGCGCGTGTGGATATGTGCTTCCCTTCGAGAAGAACAATTTTATATTCTTGAATGATAAGTTTTATATTACGCCGATATATTTGCGAAAATGGCGACCGAATGACAACATGGGCGATGCCATCATGGATATTATCAACAATGGCGCCTTACAAGGTGCCCAAGTCGAAGGTGATGACAACAATCAAGAAGTAGATGGCGGAGTCGTGATTTGCCGATTATGAAGATGAGGTCTATCTACAATCTCTTATGTATCTACAATCTCTTATGTATCTACAATCTTTGTGTTTCTACATTCGTAGCCCTCCGGATCGGCGACAACAACGGGAAGAGTAGAAATGTACGAGGCCGAAGAAGCCGTTGGAGGGTCGGTTCATTCTCTCGGAGTCGAGGAGGATACAGGCAAAGTACTTGGACCACATGCACGGAAATTTGTCGACCATCGTGGGTGCCTTGTAAGGGACAGGATCCGATCAATGCTCGTGAATGGAAGCAAAAGAAAGAGGCTCCTCATATTAGTTTTGTCTCGATCGTGACAAGGCACTAGTTTGGCAAGATGTCCTTCAACATTTCGCGCTCGATACTGAAGATGAAGCTTTGAAGGAGAGAGTTAGGAGCTGGGCTATGAAGAAGATGGCCACACAATTCCGGTGTTGGAAGAAGAAATTGTACAACACATTTATCAAGAAGAACTTGGCCTTGATTTCAACACTAAGGCCTACGTCAAGTTGAGGCCGTTTTGGGATGAGTTTGTGCAGTTCAAGACATCGGAAGAGGGTGAGGCACGGGTGAGAAGGAACCAACAGAATGCCCGACAAAGCAATACCACCATCACTTGGGATCGGTGGCTCTGGAGTGCCATTCCTAAGTGGGAAAGAATGGAGCGAGAGATTCTTACCAAGGGATCGAACCAGAATCAATCAAGCGGCTGAGCGCGCCAAGTATTGGTTTTTCGTCATGGGGAAGCTGGACCTAGAGACCGGAAAGATAGTGTATGGCGCAAAACTCCAAGAAGCGCAGAAAGATTTGCTTATGCTCGAGGCTTGGCGAGAGTGGCAGTGGCACGAACAGAGATAAGGATGAGTGACATACGCCCGGAGATCTGAACACGGTGGGCGAACAAGAGGCTATGGGAGGTGTCGTGGGAGCATGCCTTCCCTAAAGACAAAGCCACCTATAGAAGCCGCCAGAGAAAGAAGGACGAGGAGCGAGCGGATGCGCGGGATGGAGGAAATGGTTCTTGAGTCACGGAAGTGGCTCGTGAAGCGAGATGATGAAAAAAGCACTTGAAGCCAAAATGAATGAGGAAATCAAAAGGCAAGTGCGAGATAGCGAAGTTCCATCCAAAGGCAAAGCGCATCGAGCCGGAGTCAACATCGCCCCCTCATCGGTTGGCGATTGCGCTTCCACAGAGGTGCGGTGATTCAAGATGACGCAGGTGCGCTTCCCGTGGATGACATCACCGATCCTCTCGACATGTGAGCTGCACATTCGAGAGGAATGCCACCGTCATGGTGGCTATCGGTGTTGTATCTCGTATCGACCCTACGAAGACACCAAGATGCCATGGGGCATTAATACCTCTGGATATGCTAGCGTATCGGTGGATAGAGTTGTGAAAGGTTATAGCAATGTGCGTCTTGACATTGAAGGAGGTGATGGGGAGAAGACTTTAGCGAGGCGGAGAAGACATTCATATGTTGGCGCAAGCGCTATATCATTATTCTGGGCGTCACCTCCTCCTCAACAACCTAACCCTAGGTGCGGATGAAAGTGAGCGAAACATTTTTCACTAATTATGTATTGGCTTAAATAACGGTTTACTCATACCACATTGTTTTCACAAACAGTAACCTCCCCAACCTAAGTCCAATTATCCATTCACCACCGGTCACGGTGTTGCGGGCGATGACAATGAAGTGGAAGACACGCGCTGCATCCCCACCGCCCCATCTCCTCCACGACGGGATCCAATGCCGCCACGGCCCCATCGCCTCCACGGCGGGCTCCAACGCCGACACCGGTCGCCCCATCGCCTCACGGCGGCTCCAACGCCGCCATCGCCCCCATCGCCTCCACGGCGGGCTCCAACGCCGACACCGCCGCTCCATCGCCTCCACGGCGGGCTCCAACGCCGACACCGCCCATCGCATCGCCTCCACGGCGGGCTCCAACGCCGCCACCGCCCCATCGCCTCCACGGCGGGCTCCAACGCCGACACCGGCCGGCCTCTGCCAAAGAAGAGGCCCACCACAAACAGCGTCGGCCCCCGCGCGAAGAAAGCCTCGGGGAGAACACCAGCTATTTCTAAGACGACGAAACTTTCCTATGAGAAGATCGCCGAGAAATAGATGCTTGATGAACAGATGTGGGCGGTTTCTTCGCGAAAGTCAAGGCTAAAAGTGAAGCGGCGAAACCACGAGAAGCCGTGCTTCTTCGTGCGTCCGAGTTCTAAGGCAAAGGTGGGCGCTCACTAGAAAAAGTTACGTCATGCTCGTAAGGATTCGCCACTATCGGACTATGACCGCACTCTCACCAAGTCAATTGAGGAGGCGAAGAAGAAAGAGAAACGCGGAAGGGTGTTGCGGCTCGGGGAACAATCACAGCAATCGGTGCCCCACTAGTTATTGGGAATGAATATGGTTCAAACACGAGCGTGCTAGAAACAGATATCCGAAGCGTGCATTTGGATCAACTTGATGAATTTTTCGCGAAATCGGTCTAAGCATTTCCCAAATGCTCGGCAGAGCACACATCGAAAGTGCTCGGAAGTTGATCATTGGAAGAAGGAATATGTATATGGCAAGAGTCTATACAACCTCGAGAAGCTCATGGAACTGTGCGCAAATGTACTTGTTAAACAAGTGGTACATGGCGGCATGTCGCGAAAAAGCGGATGACTTTATTTGCGTCAAAATTATAAACCATCATTACTTAGTGGCGATGACATTATAATGGTTCGGTTTAATGAGTTACACCAGCTATGCCACATGGGCGCTCTAGACAAATCTCTCATCACCGCTTTTATGCATGCGTGATTCTTTCTTTTAATAATCTCACTCTAGCATATGTATATGTATAAGTAATTATCCTCACACTAGCTAGCATGTCTATACATATCAGAGACATGATGAGAGACCTCACACGTAGAAATGACAAGAACATTGGTTTCGTTGATCCATATATCGTATTCAAGGACCCAAACACTCCCACGATCAATGGAGACCTCAAATGGAGAGGAATTTTCGGAGGTTCTTGATCAACCAAAAGAACAAAAGATTTATACTCTTCCCTACAACTTTGGGTGAGTGTTGTTATCGTGTGCACATTTTACTTTACTTACTCAATCAACATAAAGATATATATGTTGACTCTATAAACAAATGCGGCTTTCATTTGATCTTGATTGTCTTGATCTCTCCGTGATCATTTGCTAATCTATGACTCGTTGAGAAAACCGCAGAACATTACCAAGATATGATAGACATTATCCGGGTAACCGATCTTTAAATATTTATTCTGCTCTTTAACTCTGCAATAGTTAATTAACGATCAATTATTGGGCGGGGTTTGGGCTTGGTTCGTTCACCTACACCGTCCGGATCCAAAGCGCCACTTCACGATCCACACCGATGGATGTAAGTTGTACTAGCTCCCAGCGTCTTTACCTTATCATGCTTCACTCACGCGGGATGACGAGAGTAATCTTTTATATCGTCATGATGGGTTCTACTGGCGACCACGGGCAACAATTTGTGTGGATACTACGTTTGCGAGTTCCTCATGGTGTATGCAAAAGAACCCATCTACGATCTGAAAAATGCGTAACAAGTATATATAATAAATCCATTTTATTTATTTGTTGCTATTAAATAAATCTTATGTATATTAATACTTCTTTCGTTTAATGCAAATTGAAGGAGATATGGTTGAAGGAACAGGTGTTGGATATGGACCGCCTCAAAGGAATTCAAGAGACAATCGCAGATTTCTTAATGAGCATGTCCTCAAGCCCGACACGAGTTCTACTTTTAACCCGTGATGAACCATTGAAGCCAAACCAGACGAACATTTGTATGACATTTAAGTGGAGGACAACATTTGTGTTGTAAATACCAAGGATGCATGAATAATTTTGTAAATTTTTTGTGCATATATATATATATTATACATATATATAGCTCCATAATATATATAGTTTCATACTTTATTTGTGTGTAATAATGTTCCAAACTAAATTATATGTGCGCGTATACATATATTAGCAAATGAAGAATACGCATTTGAAAACCTAATGTAATTGTAAAACCAAAATCAATAATGAATTGAAATGGAAACAAAAAGAAAAAAAACACCTTTAGTCGGTTGGTAATACCAACCGGATTAAAAGACCAAGTGGGCTCGATCAGCGGACCTTTTAGTCGGTTGGTATTACCAACCAGACTAAATCGACCTTTTTAGTCGGGCTTGGGACCGGGACTAAAGGTGAACATTTAGTCCGATTTCTAGTCGGCTCTATAACCGGACTAGAGGCCTTAGGCCCGGACCAAAAGTGCGCTGCAGTAGTAGTCTTGTGGCGGCGGCGGTCTCGAAAGTCGACCATGTTCTGCGAGACAGAGCTGGACGATTGAATGATGTTAAGATAGCACAATGTAGGACCAAATCAATAATTATGATACAAATTGAACCTAACTTACTTCTTCGATATGGAGTACGCTCGGGCGACGGGGAACGCTAGGACGGCTGCCGATCTCACTAGCAAGAATTTTCCCCTTGACGGCACGCACTCGGCCCCGGTTGTACTCAGCTTCCTGTTCGGGAGTCCTCCACCACCACCCTGCTTTGCTAGGCTCCTCCGGTGCCTTTTCAATAGGATCGAGTACGTAAGATATCCAGCGTTTGAAGGTCTTGACTCGCTTCACGTAGTTGAACATATACTTATGCTTGATGAACATCATATCGTACATGTCTGGGCCATCGATCCATTGGAAGAAGCTGCATCGCATCTCCGCCTGCCATTACGCGCAAATGTAGCTAGGAATATGTGGAATAGAACGTAAGATATGAAAATCTATGTGTGTGTAAGATTCACTTATGAGGATGTTCTCGCATGTGTAGTATGCCCGGGTGGCGGTCGTTGGATGTGTGGACTAAATGATCTTCGCCATTTCTTAGCACACACATTGCGGGCGTGGAAACTTCAGTTGTACCGGTGCATCCTTCATAGAACAATCCAGATAGGGTTTAGCCCTCTTGGCAAGCCACTTGCGCTTCTGCATCATCTTCGTGTAGAAGTTTGACGATGAGTTCGGTATCTCCTTCTTCTCTGTTGTGTGAACCAAGTTGGAGTGAGGTGTTAGGTGTGGTGGTGTAGTGTTCTCCTCCAACTTTTTTCTCCCTCCTTTTATAAGCGGATAAGGTGTAGTGCTAAGAGAGGAGGGACAAGAGACAAGACATCGGTTTGAAAATATGGCGTGGCAGAGTGTGGTCATTTCAGTTGAAAAGGTAGTGCCATAGTGAATTGTCTTTTCGGTCTGCAAAGGTGGCAGAAAGGTGGCATGGCAGAGTATGATCATTTCGTTCTGAAAAGGTAGAGTCGTAGTGTATTGTTATCTCGATCTGCAAAAGTGATAGTGTGTGGCATGATAGGGTGCGGTCTTTTCGGTCTGAAAAGGTGGTGTGACAGAGTATGGTCATTTTGGTCTAAAAATGTAGCGTCGTAGTGTGTTTTCATCTCGGTCTGCAAAGATGACAGTGTGTGGCATGACAAGGTGTGGTCTTTTTAGTTTGAAAAGATAGCCTGGCAGAGTGTGGTCATTTCAGTTTGAAAAGGTAGTATCTGTGAGGACCCCGGTTTATTCGGCTTGTAATGCTCAACCTTCCACATGGTCCTAGCATCACAAATCGAATAAACTGAGTCTCGAGATATGTACACTTCCCAGAAATGCAGTATACACACCTCTTTTCACAAAATCATGCATCAATTCCATACAAGACATAGAATCCAAAGCAACACATTACTAAACAGTAGTCATACTATAAAAGTTATTACAAAAGGGGGCCGACAGGCCAAATGACAAGTAAAAGACCAATTAAGCAGCGGAAGCAAAAGTGCCATAAGATGGCGATAACGAAAGCCAATCAGTGTGCCTTTACCCACAAGGCAACCAACCGGTCCGCCAAACTAGTCGTCCCAAACCCCTCCACAACACGACTCGCAAAAGTGAGACCCTTGGGGCTCACCTTCTTCCTCTGCAACAAATCATATTAAGCAAAGCAAATGAGTACAAAATTATACTCGCAAGACTGACGTGTGGAATAGCAGACCTATTCATATACTACATGCAAGCTTATTTGGTGGAGGCCATATGTCTCATTTTCAGCATAAAGCAAATTTTATTTGCAATAATGTGATACATTCAAAGAGCAAGTTTGCAATTCATTTTCATTGTTGAAATAACAGCAGGAACATAATGACAAATAGAATGACAACCTGGAAGTGACTATCCCAATAGTCACCACAACAATAGCATGAATTACCCATTCATACCATCCATGTCAAGTTTTAAATTTTCAAAGGTTGTAGTCTAGTTCTTGCACGACCTTACCAAGCATATCCATAACCTAGGACGAGGCTATTCGAATAGTTTTAACCCTACAGGGGCGTACCAATGTACCCACACGATAGACTGCCTTTCCACCAGCCACGGTTAGCATACTTCCTTTGGTATGCAGGCACGGCGAAATCTAACGAGACATTTCCAATGGATTGCACTAATCAAGAGTCGCACGTATGGGGGTTGACCCTTAGTGATTTGCCGGCGACATAAATCACAAGGACCCATACGTTGAGTCGGAATACCGGCCCAGCCGAAGCAATTGCGGGCGTCCTGGGTATGGAGAACCTACCCGGAATTTCCACCCCTCTCATCCCCAAACAAACACTAACAACTACCACCAACGACTCATCAATTAATGCCTCCCAAAGTACTTAGTCAAGAGAGGTCCCATATCCCTCCCGTGTGGTTAGCACGCATTAAGCGCTTGGCTTAGTGACACAAGTAACTCGGTCCTTGAGGACTTAGGCACCATTCCAATCACACCCAACAGATCACACCAACATACCATTATGCCCAAGTCAAGATTTAGTTTTAGTTTTTAGTTTTTGATTTGCAAATAAGCAAAACACAAGGCTGGACATAAAGGAATAATAATTATTATTATGTGATCAAAATCATCGACTAAGTCGATGATCGCCAATACTACCGAGAACTAAGCATGGCTAAGCAATTGAACCCATAACCTACTAAGTGACAAGAGCTCATCCAACGAACTCAAATCACAGCAAATAACCTAGGCTCATGTAGTAGAGGAATATCATTTACCAACAGATTATGCATCTAAGGGAATAACTAACCAATTTAACACAAAATAGCAATGCATACATACAAGTTGAAAACAATATATTAGACTTTAAAATACTAGGATTAACATGATCAAATTGCTTGCCTTGCTGGACTTGCTCAGTCTGCTGCAGAGGTTCACTCTCAAGATCGATACACTCGTCGGCACCTATCGAAAAAGCAAATCGGAAACGATAAGAACGAAGAATACCGAAAATGCTCAAAAATCAACTTTCCCCAAATGCTTTGAAAATTTTACAGCAGCAAGATCATGATTTATAATGAATTTATAAACAAGAATCAAATCATTTGGATGTTCTAAGCAAAAGTTATGATTAAAACAAATCTGCTCAGCTTTAAAAATGCAAAAAGCTACTATTCCCTAAAAAAATTGTTTGGCCTAAATTTCTGGAAAGGTGGTGCATTTGAAATTTTCACAGTAAATCAAGTACCATATAAGATGAACAACCCAATTGGATTCATCTCATTTGGAGCTATAATGCGTTTTCTAAGAATTTTCAAAGACATGAAAATGAGCACAAGTTAATTGTATTTGCAATTTCTCTAACCACAGAAACATGCCTAAACCTTAATTTTGAAAGCAAGTTCATTAATATAGGAATCCAACAAAATTGGATTCACTCCATTTGGAGTTACAGAGAAATACTTATGCATTTTTGAAGTTGAAACAATTTTCAGTGCAAAAAAAAAATCTAACCTAGAGTTATTTTATTAATAAACATTTTCTGGAGCAGTAACAAGGTTCAACCTATTTTTGAATTAAAGTAAATTTAAAATAGAAACTAACAAAATTTGAATAATCTATTTTGGAGCTAAGGTGAATTAGTTATGCATTTTAGAAGTTAAACCCATTTTTCAGTTCAGAAATAAAGCATTTCGGAATTTACATAAACACACAATACTTTTTCTACCCAGCTCAACCTAGCCACAGACACTGACAAGTGGGGTCCAGTGCACAGTGCCATTTTCTATTTAAATCTCAGATTTAAATGAGCACTGACAGTGGGTCCGCTTTGTCATTGACTTCGATCTACATGTACAGTGCATGGACCGAAAGCCATGAACTCGGCCCACGGGCTCACCGAAGGCTGACTGTGCACTTAACGGCCTCGGGCCCACATGTTGGTGACAAAGAACCTCAGCTAAACGGGGATTTCCGACAAGATCACGTCATTTAGAGCTAATCATTGCATTAAAACCCTAATCATGCCGCTCTGAGGTGTCGAACGCGCCACGGGGGCTCGGCTGCGCGCGAAGTTTTGCGTGGCGTCGCCGACGCGAGAGGAGGGCTCGGCGGCGGTGGCCAAGCACCAAAATAGATCCAGCGTGCTAATGCGCACCGACGGTGGCGGAGCCACGAGCCGGACGAGCGGCGCGACGCAGGAGGAGCGAGGACAAATGCGGAAAACGAAGCGGCGATACGACAACGCATTGCCCAATCTAGTGTGAGCATGAGCAACAGCAAGGGTTAGGGAAGCTACCAGGATGACCCGGAGGTGGAGGGGCGGTCGGAGTTGAGTCGGCGACGAGAAACAGCGGCGGCGGCGATGGCTTCACCGAGGAGGAGTCGACCTGGTGAGGGAAACAAGGAAGGAGTGGTCCAGAGAGCTTAAGCGAGGTCCACAGATGGTGCCAAAGGAAAGAATTGTCCAAAGGCTTACCACGCCGGAGATGGAGACGAAAGGGAATCTCACTGGCCGAAAAGGAATATCCTCAAATCCTAAGAGTTCCTGTGAATAATCCGACAAATTGAGTGGGGGGTTTTACTCCTCATAGCCTAGAACAGTGGCGCGAAAGAAATGGAAATAACTCACCGAGTTGGAAATGGCTCAAGAAGGGTAGCCGCGGGCGCGCTCTGGAAATTGCGAGAGCACAGGTTTACCCTGGACCCTACAAGCAACATCAAGAACTCTAGTGAGCAAAAATGGGGAGGATACACATGGGGGAAGCTAGGGGATGCCAAGGATTGGAGCTTACCCGAGAGGAATGCTTCACAAAAGCTTCCCTCTCCTCAGCCACCGAGAGGAGAAGTGACGAAGAGAGGGGCACTGGAGGGGGTATTATCCTGGGGAGAGTGACGGAGTGGAGGCGGCGTCAAGCAAGGAAGCCCTGGGAGTGGCCAACGGATGCGGTGGATTCACGGCGTTGACGGGGACGCACAGAGGTGCTCGGCCGCGTGGCGCTTGAGCTCTGCTCGCGCCCGTGCGCTCGTCAGCGAGAGCTAGGAGACGGAACTGACGGGTGGGGCCTCTATGTCAGTGACAGGGAACGGCTGGGTCGAAGTGCGGCTCGGGTCGGTACATTTAGTTGATTAGACTCGATCAAGTTGATGCGGTCCACACGATAAAAAATGGATTGTTGTGATTTAATGGATCATTCGGACAGGTCAAAGAGCTTCAAGATCTGGACCGTTGAATCCCAATCGGACGGTCAATCTCAGTTGGGTTCGGTGCAGTGCATTTAGGCGGTTGGGCTGAGACAAGTGGTGCGGTCGGAGTTAGGCCTGAGCCCGATGAACAGTGATTTCAGGATTTTTGTTTATAAGGCTGAGAGGTTAGGGAATTTTTAGAGGTAGCTCCGAAGCTCCAAAAATCCTAAAATTTTTATGGATGCTTCCTGAGACAGAGGACAACCTTTTGAAATTTTTCTAGGAATTTTCATGCAGTACATTGCTCCCAAGAAAATCCACAAGCTGCTGCCCTAAGGGTTTGACCAGAGTTCAAATTGGTTTGACCTGCTCTTTTGAAATAGCAAATAAAATCTAAAAATCATGTGATTTTTCAGAGAGGTTGCCAAGATGACCAAGATGATAGGAAAAATATTTCCAGAGGATGATCACCAGATTAGGTTGGAAAGTTTTTAATACCAACAATTTCCATCAAAGAAACATGGTTCTTTGGAAATAGAAATTGCTAGGGGTAAATTCTAGAAAATTTCCAAATGACTTCATGAGGCAACAAAAGTTTTAAATTATCCTCATTAAATTACATTTGAAACATAAACCATTGTCTGGGATGTTACAAATCTCCCCCCCTTACAAGAATCTCGTCCCGAGATTCCGTTCACTCGGAAAAGAAGGAAGGGTAATCTGCACGCAGGCGATCTTCTCGCTCCCAAGTTGCTTCTTCCTCAGAATGATTTGACCACTGAACCTTAAGAAACTTTATGGCACGATTTCTTGTTCTGCGTTCAGCTTCATCAAGAATACGAACAGGATGCTCGCGATAGGTCAAATCTTCTTGAACATCAAGACCCTCCAATGGGGTTTCCTCAGTCGGAACACGGAGACACTTCTTTAGCTGGGATACATGGAACACATCATGCACCCCCTCAAGTGTAGCTGGCAACTCTAGCCTGTATGCAACTGCTCCAATTCTCTCAATGACACGATAAGGCCCAACATATCGAGGAGCTAACTTGCCCTTGATGCCGAAACACCAATGGCCCTTCAAAGGTGAGACTTTGAGATAAACAAAGTCATTAGGCTGGAAGCTCAACTCACGACGACGGCGATATGCATAACTCTTTTGCCTGGACTGGGCCACGCGCAAATGCTCGCGAATCAACTGAACCTGGCTTTCGGCCTCATTGATTGAGTGCAGGCGAACCGTCTCTCACGATTCGACCGGTTTAATGGGGTTCTGCACCTCCTCCCATACAAAGCCTCGAACGGTGCCATGCCGAGACTAGCTGAAAAATTGTTGTTGTAGGAAAACTTCGGCAAGCGGTGACACTTCTCCCAATTGTTCCCATAAGAAAGAACACAAGTACGGAGCATATCTTCCAACACTTGGTTGACTCGCTCTGTCTGACCGTCAGTCTGGGGGTGGTATGCTGAGCTGAAAGAAAGATGGGTCCCCATGGCCTCTTGCAAGCTGTGCCAAAAGCGAGAGGTGAAAAGAGAACCATGATCTGACACAATCGTTCGTGGCACACCATGCAAACTGACGATGCGGGCTATGTGGAGATCCGCCAAGAGACCTACCCGAAGGTCAGACCTGACCGGAAGGAAATGAGCCACTTTAGTCAATCGATCGATGACAACCCAGATGGCATCATTCTTTTTGGGAGACCGGGGTAAACCAGTGATGAAATCCATCCCGATCGAATCCCACTTCCACTCCGGAATGGGTAAGGGCTGAAGCAGTCCGGCTGGACGCTGATGCTCAGCCTTGACATGACGACACACGTCGCACTCGGCAACGAACCTTGCGATCTCCCTCTTCATTCGGGTCCACCAAAACCTCTGCCGGAGATCTTGATACATCTTTGTGGCTCCGGGATGAATGGATAAAGGAGAATCATGGGCTTCGCGGAGAATCAAATCCCGCAATTCCATATCCTTTGGAACCACAAGGCGTTGCCCAAACCTCACGACACCAAGCTCATCTTCCGAGAAGCACTTGCATTACGTTCTTGACATTCTCCTTGATGCGGTTCACTCCCACATCGGCTGGCGAGCGGACTTGATCCGATCCACCAAGGTTAGCTGCACAACCAAGGCAGCGAGGGAACCATGCTCAACGAGACCCAAGTTGAGACGCTGAAATTCTTCGAGAAGGGTGGGTTGATGCTCTTGGGGCAACAATGCATTGCAATGCGCTTTGCGACTAAAGCGCATCCGCAGCGACATTAGCCTTGCCGGATGGTAGTGAATACCCATGTCATAGTCCTTGATCAACTCCAACCATCTCCTTTGCCTGAGGTTCAGATCTGGTTGGGTGAACAAATACTTTAAGCTCTTGTGGTCCAAATACACTTCACAACGGTTACCGATTAGGTAATGTCGCCAAATCTTAAGTGCATGGATCACAACGGCTAGCTCTAAGTCATGGGTAGGATAGTTGAGTTAATGATGTCTCAATTGTCTTGATGCATAGGCCACTACCTTGCCTTCTTGCATAAGGACACAACCGAGGCCTCGACGAGAAGCGTCGCAAAAGATATCGAAGCTTCGATGGACATCGGGAAGAACAAGGACGGGAGCGGTGGTCAACCGCTTCTTGAGTACTTGGAAACTTTCCTCACAGGCAACGGTCTATGAGAACTTCTTGTCCTTCTTGAGCAACTCCGTCATTGGCTTCGCTATCTTGGAGAAGTTCTCGATAAAGCGACGATAATATCCCGCTAAACCAAGAAAACTCCGGACCTCGGTGACCGAAGTGGGCTGACTCCAGGAAAGCACATCGCTGATCTTGCTAGGATCCACAGCTACGCCTCCTGCTGACAGAACATGGCCTAAGAAGGCCACTTCCTTCAACCAGAATGCGCACTTGCTGAACTTCGCATACAGCTGGTGCTCACGAAGCTTGCCCAACACAAGCCTCAGATGCTCAGCGTGTTCCTCATCGTTCTTGGAGTAGATAAGAATATCATCGATGAAGACCACAACAAACTTATCCAAATACTCCATAAACACCGAATTTATGATATTCATGAACAAGGCAGGAGCATTGGTTTAGCCGAACGACATAACGGTATACTCGTACAAGCCATAACGAGTAGAGAAGGCCGTCTTTGGGATATCCTCCGGTCGAATCCGAACTTGATGATATCCCACTCTTAAATCAATCTTGGAGAAGACTCGAGCTCCAGTTAATTGATCAAAGAGATCGTCGATGCGGGGCAAGGGATACTTGTTCTTTACTAGTCACTTCATTAAGTGGCGGTAATCCACGCACATGCGTGAGTATTATCCTTCTTCTTTACAAAGATTGCAGACAACCCCACGGAGATGAGCTAGGACGGATGAAACCCTTCTCTTGAAGCTCCCCCAGTTGCTTCTTCAACTCCACCAACTCGTTTGGAACCATCCGGTAGTTCCTCTTGAAATCGGGCGATGCAGGAACCAACTCAATGGCAAACTCGAGGTCACGGATGGCGGCATCCCCGGAGATCTTGGAAAGACATCGTGAAGTCACATACCATAGGGACTTCACTAATATCAAGAGTTGGCTTCGCTTCGAGCACGAAGAGATGCGGACCTTGAAGCTTCGGCAGCGAACCTGCTTCGCGTAAGGGTGGTGAGGTAGATGAGCCTCTAGCGCAATCAATTTGTCCCATGTCTTTGAGACAACCAATCCATGCCTGTGATTACATCTAAGCTCGCGATCGGAGGAGGATAAGGTTCGCTAAAACCCTACCCCTCTATCTCAACAGGACATCCCTACACTCGGACTCGGCTCTCACTCGAACCAGGAGGCGAATGAGCGGCGGGACCAACAATGGAGTAAAGAAGATCTCCACAACAGCAAAAGACTCGAAACAAGCGAATGATATGCTCTGAATCGAACAAGACAACGGCGAGGATGGGAGTTAGCGAAAGCGTACCCAACACGGCGTCGGGTGCCTCACGTGCCTCCTCCGCGGAAATGAGGTTGACGCGGCCACTACCCACGCCTTGGGTAGCGAGGACAACCTTCTGATCCTGGGAAGGACCACCTCCTTGCCCGCGTCCTCCATTAGGACGAGGGGCCGCTCTAGTCCTGTTAGGGCAATTATTTGCATAATGGCCCTTTTGGTTGCAGGAAAAGCAAGTGACCCCGGCAGCCGGATTGCGGGGGCCACCCTACTGGTTCGCAGGTGCACGTGTGTCGAACCCGGGAATGAAGGATCCCGAATTCTCTGTGTCTATACACTAGTCCAGGATTTCCAGTGTACACAGTCAACAAAAGTGATAGCAAACTCATATCACGCGCTTTATTAATAATATCTCAGAGTTTTATTACAACTGGGCCTAAGGCCAAATGAAAAGAAATAACACAGCGGAAAAAGTAGTAGTAGTTGTCCCACCATTCCGATGCGGGACCGGTCAGTTGGTGAGAGGCAAACAGAACCCTCTCATGGTGAACAACGATCGATGTCGATTTCTTTCGATGGCGGCCGATCATCGGCGTCCATTGGTTCAGTACTGCTTGAGAATGTCGGCGGACGCATCCTCATAAACTCCGACATGGTCAACCTCTGGTTATGCGGGGGTGGGGCCGGAGCTGCTGCTGTTGTAGCGGCCTGAGCGTTCTGCACATTCTGCAGTGATTGGGCGAGAAGGTCAATCAGATGGTGCGATTTGCCATCATCCGGCGCCGGTCGAGTCCTTACGCCGACGGTGGTGGTGGCTGCGGAACGTGATTGTCTTGATGATCCGCCTAGTCGTTTCCTTGTCCCTCGGCACTACTGCTGCCGTTACCGTTCCTGCGGGTGGTCACCATCTGCGGGATCCTCCAAGGATTTAGATAAGATGGTAGAAATTCTAAGGGGGATAAATCTAAAATAGCCCAAGAACCAATAAACACACAACAAAGAACCAATTTTTCAAAATAGTTCCTTTTTCCTTTATTTTATTAATGGATTATGGCTATCACAAGGGTAATTGCTAGCTCATAATTCGCGACTAACGTACGGACTAATGAAAGCATCTATGGGGTACTGGGGGTATAGTCTATCTCATTGGAGCTACCCTCGCCAGCCTTGTAGCTAGCCAGTTCTACTTCCAATGCCTTCATCCTTGCTTACTGCGTACTCCAAGCCATCTTGAGCGTCGCGAGATCCTCGAGTATTCCGTGGCGTAGTCGGTGCCTTCGTTAAGTCCACAGTGCGTCGGCACCGAGAATCTTCTTCCTTGGCGGTCGCGGAAGACGCCGCCGAAGTCGGTCGGCGGATGCATCGGGTAATAGTGAAACCGGTGCCGTTGAGGTAGCGGTTGTAGGCGTGGCGAGTCGACGAACTGCTTCTCTTGCTGCATCTTGAATACCATCCGTGAAGGTGTCGCGTCGATCGGGCGTGGAAGGTGTGGAAGACCGTGTTCGCGACAGTCGGAGTCATCGATACTTCCACCCTCCGGGCGTCGTTCTCCACCTTGTACCGATAGCCCCGAACGTTGGCCTCTTCTTGTAGTCCAAGTCTTGCATCACTTCCCGAGAAGTTCACCCGTGTCAAGCAATGACTCCGTGAGAGATAGCGTCCGTACCTCGACCATCTACAATTTTGAGGAATAGATGAGTCGATGAATCGTTTTAAAGAGAAGGGTTGAGAGATGACTCTAGATACACCCAAAATAGTTTTAGTTTTGGAAATAAGTCCTTAGAACATTTGTGGGGCCACGACCTACGATCGATATGGCTCGATACCACTTTTGTCGAACCCGGAGCGAAGGGTCTCGAATTCTCGTGTCTATACACTAGTCGAGATTTCCGGTGTACAGTCAACAAAAGTGATAGCAAACTCATATCACGCGCTTTATTAATAATATCTCGAGTTTTATTACAAGCTGGGCACGAGGCCAAATGAAAAGAAATAACACAATGGAAAAAGTAGTAGTAGTAGGCCACACGACTTGCCATAGGCAATCGTGCGGGGACGTAGCCTATTCGTCCAGGTCCTCACCGTCCTGATAGAGGTCTTCTCCTGAATAAAGATTATTCAGCAAGAGTAAGCACAACTTCCGTGCTTGCAAGTTACACCAATATTGAAGATTAATGCATGCATAGGGTAAACAAAGGATAAGAGCGAGGTTGTTTTGCATAAACAACATTTTCAGATTAAATACCATTAATAGTTTTCTAAGGCCAATTTTAATAATATAATTGAAATCAGTGATTAAGATGACAATGAATAGTGGATAACCTCCAATAAATGAATAGTGAAGGATACACTCTAACACTTGGCTAACACCCTAATTTTTACCATAGGATTATCCATCCTAAAATCATATGTGGAAATCATTTTATAAACCAAAAACAAGTCTAACTTAGAGTGGCTTTGCTAGCATGTCCATGACCGCGGGCGCGCTATTCGAATAGTTTCTACTCTGCGAGTTTATGCAGCTTTACCCACACGAGATAATATGCTTTTGATGTCGGCCAAAGCACGCCCAAGGCGTGTGACTAAGCAATTATCATGAGGCCGTTACAAAGCGGTATCTTAATGTATTTATGCCCGCTAAGGTCTCGCTACCATTGGACTAACCATCCTCCTAAGCCTCTTGCGCGGTGGGACTAATGTCTAACCAACACCCACACATACAACATAGCATAAATATCACTAAGACACCACAGTTATTTAGCCAAATCTGTCCCATTCGGACATGTGGTGAGTACGGTAAGGCGTAGCAAAATACGCTCAAGACCGGTCCTTAATTGACTTGGGCGACTTTCCATTTAAATAAACCCATGGGCGTAATCCTAACAGTTAGGCCTGCATGAACTGCACCCACCATACTTCCGTCTCACCCAAGTCCAAACCCATTTTATTTTATTTAGAGTGAAAAACTCTTAATAAACCTTTAAGTGGTAAAACAATACCACGAAACAAGTTTAAAATCAAATAGTAAAGGATTTGGCTAAACCTTCCCAAATAAATGTGATCCAAGCGTGGCTAAGCATATGACAAATTTTAGTAGTACTTTTCCTAAGGGTGTCATGGTATTCATATTCAATAATCAAATTGGCCATACAATGGAGATTGGAATAACTATATACAAACAGGACATTTAAACAATTATATAAACATATGCATGCAATAGTAATTTAAAACAGGAATTAAATAATTTAAAATACTGGGAACAATATGATCAATAGTGTAACTTGCCTTCGTTGAAGTCTTGAAATTCTAAATCGTCGGAAGGATCTAACTCTCCGGAGTCGTCGAGGTCTATACGTGAAATTACGACAAATTAACTCCAAATTCAAATAAATTCAAAACCTCAGTTCAAAATAACTCCAAATTGAAATATTTTGCTTTAGTTAGCTAGATTATGATTTAAGACAAATTTTGCAACTTGAACCACCCAATTTGGAGTTCAAATGCAAAAGATATGAATTTTAGAAGTTTAATACAAAATCTGGAATTTAATTGAATTCTCTGAATTATTTTTCTAAAGAAAATTCTAATTATTGCGCAATGCTGACGCCAGCGCTGAATTTTCGGAAATTTAAAAAGGATTAAAAGAATTCTCTGACAAGCGGACCCCACGTGTCATAGACACGGTCCATGTGAACCAAGCTCACGGGCCTTTGGTTCGGGAGGATGGGTGGGCAGTGCCACGCGGGCGCTGACCCAGCGTGACACATGGGCGCCACGTAGGTTTCGGCGCCGAGGTGGCGCTGACCTGGCGACGACGTGGTCTAGCCACGTGTGCCCGACGACGGAGGCGGTCCGGTGACGAGCTCGCCGGCGCTACGCGCCACGGGAATGAAGGTGCGCAAAATGTAGAGGGGGTCCGTGCGAACTCGTGGTTTACGAGCAGCGCGGGCGTGGCGGATGGTCGTCGGCGACGAGGATTGGCGGCGATGAGCTTGGCCGTCGGCGAAGTCGTGGTTCCGCGATCCTCAGGAGTGGATGGTGGCGTCGGCCGGCGTTGATGCGGCGGTGATGATGGTGGTCGGCGGGGCGTAGGAGCTACGGTGGCGCGGAAGCGAGATGACCGAAGAGCTTCACCGTGGGAACTCCGAAATTAGGGCGCCGGTGACGGAGGCGGCGTGGGTGATGGCTACGGCTTGTGGAGGATGCGCGGTCTGGCGCACCTATTTATAGGGCGCGGCGTGGCCGAGCTGCCGTGGAGCTCAAGAAGGTCCTCGCGGTCCACGGCGAGATTTTGGGGATTTAGGGCGCCGGATGGGAAAGTGATGGCGTGTCGGGGCGGAGAAGATCGGGGACTTCAATGCGCGGGATTTGGTGATTAGCCCGGATCTGGCCGCGTATGGAAGGTTTCGAATCGGCATCCATGGCGGGATCGCGGGGTAAGAAGGAAGGAGGAGGAAGAAGAAGGAAAGGAAGACGGCGGCGGGCTCGTTCGATTTTGATCGAGCGGTGGAAACGAAACGTGCGAACCGGTAAGTTGGGGTTGGTGTAGCCGTTGGATTTTGATCCAGCGGTTGAAATAGATCGCGAAGTGCGGGAGTGTTTAAGTGCTAGGTGCGATGGGGCGTTGATCTAGATCCAACGGTCACCGTTGGGTGGATTGTTCGAACGTCGCGATTGCTTGGTGAAAGGTGGCGTTGGATTTAGATCAATGGTGAGTGCGTCGATGCGGTGCGAGAGAGGAGCGAAGGGAGAGGCCGGCGGTGGGTCCTGCCATCGAGAGAGAGAGGAGAGGCGCCGCTGGCTGGTGGTGCGCGGCGCGCGTGAAAAGGTGCAGGCGAGTGGGTTTGGCCCATTGATGTTTGAGGATTTTCTTTTGATTTCTGATTTTATTAATTGCTGATAATTCAATTAGGCTTTAGAATATAGTATATTAAGTCCAAAAATTATAAGAAAATTCACAGAAATTCTCTGGAGCATTTAGGACTTAAGTAAAATATTTCCAGCTATTTTGTGGTAATAGATTTTGCACATAAATTTGTTTAGCTTTAATTTAATTAAGGAAAAGCTTTTGAAAATCCCACAAAATCAAATAAAATAATTAAACTTTATTTTCAACTGGAATTTAAAATTTGGGCTGTTACAAACCTACCCCTTAAAGGGAATCTCGACCAGAGATTCGAGATTGAGTTAACAAAAGATCGGGGTAGTTGGCCTTGAGTTCCTCTTCATTCTCCCATGTAGCTTCACTTTCTGGATGATGACTCCATTGCACCTTGTACGATCTGATGATTCTGCTTCTGGTAACACGTTCTGCGACATCCAGAATTTTAATTGGTCGCTCCACGTAGGTGAGATCTTCTTGAAGGTCGAAGCTTTCCAGAAAGGTATGGTCTTCTGCTGCTCACAAGCATTTCTTTAGTTGCGATACGTGAAAGACATTATGCACTGCTGACAGGGCTTCTGGCAGTTCTAGCTGATAAGCTACCTCTCCACGTTTTGCCAAGATCTTGTATGGCCCGATATACCTGGGTGCGAGTTTGCCTTTTGTTTGGAATCTCCTCACACCTCTAAGTGGGGTAACTCTGAGATAGACAACATCTCCTACCTCAAAGCTTAGTTCCCTCCGGCGGTTATCGGCATAACTCTTTTGTCGGGATTGGGCTACTTTCAGATGCTCCTGTATAGTTTTCACTTTACTTTCAGCTTCTTTGATCAACTCAGGTCCAAGGAGCTGACGCTCTCCTACCTGATCCCAGAGGAGCGGGGTTGGCACTTCCTACCATCTGAGCTTCAAAGGAGCCATCTACAAACTGGCTTGGTAGCTATTATTGTATGAGAACTCCGCGTATGGCAGATCCTTATCCCATCCTTTTAAAATCTAATGCACAAGCCCGAAGCATATCTTCAAGAACTTGGTTGGTGCGTTCTGTCTGACCATCGGTTTGGGGATGATACGCCGTCTTTGAAATTGAGTGCAGTTCCCAAGGCTTCATGAAGACTTTTCCAGAATCGAGAGGTAAACTGAGAACCTCGGTCAGACACAATCTTTTGGGTACTCCATGCGGCGACGATTACGCCATGTACAATTCGCTAGCTTGCTTTGCTCTGGTAGGTGGTCTTGACGGGAATGAAGTGAGCTACTTTAGTTAACCGGTCAATTACTACGCAGATGGAGTCATATCCCGATTGGGTCTTGGGGAGTCCGGTGATGAAATCCATACCAACTTCTTCCCACTTCCACTCGGGAATTGGTAATGGCTACAACAGACACGGCGGGTCTTTGGTGTTGTGCCTTGACTCTTTGATGAGCGTCACAGCAGCATTTAAATCGGCAATTTCACGCTTCATGCTTGACCCACCAATATTTCTCCTTTAAGTCACGGTACATTTTGGTGCTACCAGGATGTATGGAGTATGGCGACTCATGAGCTTCTTTCAGAATCGACTCCTTTATTTCCTGCTGGTTGGGCACACAGATGCGGTCTCGAACCACTTGTCCCTTGCTCATCCTCGGAGAAACACGGAGCTTTGCCTCTTTTCATATTTTCTTGATTTCTTGGATGTCTTCATCTTCTAACTGTTTTGTTCTGATCTGGTCCTAAAGAGTCGGTTGAACTTCCAAAGCGTTTACGCAACCTTGGTTGACAATCTCCGTTCGGTGCTTGACTCTTCATACTGACTCTGGCCGATTTTCTGCACCAAGATGGTGTTACAATATGCCTTCCTGCTCAAGGCATATGCTACCACATTGGCTTTGCCCGGATGATAATGGATTACGAGATCGTAATCCTTTATCAATTTTAACCATCTCCTCTGTCGGAGATTGAGCTCGGCCTGCGTGAATATATATTTGAGCTTTTATGGTCGTGAAAATCTCACAATGGTTTCAATGAGATAATGCGCTTGATTTTGAGGCGTGCACAATTGCTGCTAACTCGAGATCATGAGTCGGATAATTCCCTTCGTGTGGCCTCAACTACCGGGATGCATAAGCTACAACCTTGCCTTCTTGCATCAGTACGCATCCGAGGCCTTGATGGGATGCGTCACAAAAGATCTCAAAATCCTTGCGGATGTTCGGTAATATTAACACCGGTGCTGAGAATAGCCTCTTTTGCAGTTCTTAGAAGCTTTCTTTACAGGCGCTTGACCATTCAAACTTCTTCTCTTTCTTGAAGTTGAGTCATGGGTTTTGCAAGTTTGAGAAACCTTCGATGAACCGGCGATAATAGCTGCGGTCAAGGAAACTTCTCACCTCGGTGGTGATGCAGGTTGTTTCAGTCCATTCTGCCTCAACCTTGGCGGGTCCACGCAATTCCCCTGCGGATACAATATGTCCAAGGAATGCAACTTGACTTAGCGAGTCGCTTTTCTTGAACTTGGCATAAAGTTGGTGCTCCACGAGCTTGTCTAGGATCATCACGAGATGCTTCGTGCTCTTCTTCGTCCTTGAATAGATGAGGATATCGTCAATGAAGCGACCACAAATTTACCAAGAATTCCATGAACACCTTGTTCATCATATTCATAATCTGCGAGGGCGTTGGTTAGTCGAAGGACATTCGTAAATTCATACAGTCCATATCTTGTGGTGAAGGCGGTCTTGGGGATATCTTCCGGTCTGATTTTCAGTTGATGATAACCGGATCTCAGATCAATCTTCGAGAAGACACTTGCTCCCTTCAACTGATCGAACAGATCATCGATTCTGGGTAACGGGTATTTGTTCTTGATTGTTACGCCGTTGAGTGATGCATGTCGGCGCACATTCTCATACTATTGTCTTCCTTCTTGACAAATAATCTTGGGCTCCCCATGGTGAGGAACGGGTCGAATGTACCCTTTGCTACGCGACTCTTGATTTGCTTCTTGATTACGCTAACTCGTTGGCGGGCATTCGTAGGGCAGCCGAGATCGGGCAGTCCCGGGGACTAGATCAATTAGGAACATGATGTCCCTATCGGTGGCATACGGGTAGATCATCTGGAAAGACGTCGGGATATTCTCGTGCTACGGTATGTCTTCAGTTTCACTTCCTTCAAGTGGTGAGCATGGAACTTCCTTGGTCGCGGGTCTTGGGTTTGAATTCAACGAGATAGGCCTTGGTCATTGGTGAGGTGATGGATCTATTGGCACATCTATTTGACCGTGGTTTTGGCTAGCTGATCCATACCAAGTATTACATCCGGGCCTTGGGAGTGTAAAACTATCGGATCTGCTAGAAAAGTTACTCGGATATCTCAAGGGTAAGATTTGGGCATAGAGAATTGGTTCTCATTTACGAGCCCGGGGAATGAATTATCATGGGAGTAGCTAAGGAGGATATAGGTAACCCATATTTTCTCACAAACTTATTTGACACGAAAGAATATGAAGCTCCGGAATCAAAAAGACGAATCTTGATCTGAATTAACTAGAAGCGTCATCGAGAACCACATCGGTATTGCTGAGCTTCCTCAGCGGTGACATGGTTCACCCGTCCCTTGGTGAACTGGCCTGCTGGTCGGTTGGTGCCGCCGGTAGTTGCAACTCCTGAAGTTGGCCTTGCTGGTGCCAAACCTTGCTGCTTCTTCGGGCATTTATTGGCGTAATGCCCTGTCTCGTTGCAGTGGAAGCACGTTACTCCGGAAGCGAGAGTTAGAGTGCTTCTGCTGCTTGCCTCTCGATGAAGTACCACGAGTTGGAGGTTGGGCGCCGTGGGCGGTGCCGAAGTGCAGGCGTGAAAGATTGGAACTTCCCACGTTGCGGTGGTGCGGTGTGGTGATGCGAGGTTTGGGCAGACCTCCGGCGTTGAATCTCTGAGCGGCCATCCTCCGCTTGCGGTTCTCCATTTCTGCGTGTTTGGCCTCCTGCCTGATAGCTTTATCCACCAACTGCTGAAAGTCGGTGAAATTCTGAGAAATGAGTTGGACAGAAATATCATCATTTAAACCCTCCAGGAACCTTTCCTGTCTGTCCTCATCTCTGGCTACGTCAGCTGGGGCGTAGCGGGCAAGTTGGTTAAAGCGGTGAAGGTACTCATTCACCGTACGGTTGCCTTGTCGGAGCGCGTGGAACTCTTCTTCTTCAGCGTCATCATCCCTGCCGGGATGTGTGCATGACGGAAAGCTCGCACGAAGTCGGCCCATGAAATAGATTGAGCATCATTATGGGCGATGCAGTAGTTGTCCCACCATTCCGATGCGGGACCGGTCAGTTGGTGAGAGGCAAACAGAACCCTCTCATGATCGAACAACGGCGATGTCGATTTCTTTCCGATGGCCCGGCGATCATCGGCGTCCATTGGTTCAGTCCTGCTTGAGAATGCCGGCGGACGCATCCTCATAAACTCCGACATGGTCAACCTCTGGTTATGCGGGGGTGGGGCCGGAGCTGCTGCTGTTGTAGCGACCTGAGCGTTCTGCACATTCTGTAGTGATTGGGCGAGAAGGTCAATCAGATGGGTCTGATTTGCCATCATCTGGCGCCAGTCAGGTCCTTCTGCCGGCGGTGGTGGTGGCTGCGGAACGTGATTGTCTTGATGATCCGCCTGGTCGTTTCCTTGTCCCTCGGCACTACTGCTGCCGTTACCGTTCCTGCGGGTGGTCACCATCTGCGGGATCCTCCAAGGATTTAGATAAGATGGTAGAAATTCTAAGGGGGATAAATCTAAAATAGCCCAAGAACCAATAAACACACAACAAAGAACCAATTTTTCAAAATAGTTCCTTTATTCCTTTATTTTATTAATGGATTATGGCTATCACAAGGGTAATTGCTAGCTCATAATTCGCGACTAACGTACGGACTAATGAAAGCATCTATGGGGTACTGGGGGTATAGTCTATCTCATTGGAGCTACCCTCGCCAGCCTTGTAGCTAGCAGATTCTACTTCAATGCCTTCATCCTTGCTTGCGTACTCCAAGCCATCTTGGCGATGCGCAGATCCTCGAGTATTCCGTGGCGTAGTCGGTGCCTTCGTTAAGTCCACAGTGCGTCGGCTCGGAGAATCTTCTTCCTTGGCGGTGCGGAAGGCGTTATCGAGTCCGGTCGGCGGATGCATTGGGTAATAGTGAAACCGGTGCCGTTGAGGTAGCGATGCGTAGGCGTGGCGAGTCGACGAACCGCTTCTCTTCTTGCATCTTGAATACCATCCGCGAAGGTGTCGCGTCTGATCGGGGCGTGGAAGGTGTGGAAGACCGTGTTCGGCGACAGGTCGGAGTAAATCAGTACTTCCACCCTCCAGAGGCGTCGTTCTCCCACCTTGAACCGATAGCCCTGGAACGTTGGCCTCTTCTTGTAGTCCAAGTGCTGCATCACTTCCCAGAGAAGTTCAGCCCACTGTCCGGCATTGACTCCGTGAGAGATAGCGTCCGGTACCTCGGCCATCTACAATTTTGAGGAATAGATGAGTCAGTAACCGTTTTAAAGAGAAGGGTTGAGAGATGACTCTACATAGACCCAACATAGTTTTAGTTTTTGGAAATAAGTCCTTAGAACATTTGTGGGGCCACAACCTACAGTCGATATGGCTCGATACCACTTTTGTCGAACCCGAGCGAAGGATCCGAATTCTCTGTGTCTATACACTAGTCGAGGATTTGCGGTGTACGGTCAACAAAAGTGATAGCAAACTCATATCACGCGCTTTATTAATAATATCTCAGAGTTTTATTACAACTGGGCCTGAGGCCAAATGAAAAGAAATAACACAGCGGAAAAAGTAGTAGTAGTAGGCCACACGACTTGCCACAGGCAATCGTGCGGGGCGTAACCTATTAAATCCAGTCCTCACCGTCACGATAAGGTCTTCTCACGAATAAAGATTATTCGACAAGAGTAAGCACAACTTCGTGCTTGCAAGTTACACCCAATATTGAAGATTAATGCATGCATAGGGTAAACAAAGGATAAGGGCGAGTTGTTTTGCATAAACAACATTTTGATTAAATACCATTAATAGTTTTCTAAGGCCAATTTTAATAATATAATTGAAATCAGTGATTAAGATGACAATGAATAGTGGATAACCTCCAATAAATGAATAGTGAAGGATACACTCCTAACACTTGGCTAACCGCCCAATTTTTACCATAGGATTATCCATCCTAAAATCATATGTGGAAATCATTTTATAAACCAAAAACAAGTCTAACTTAGAGTGGCTTTGCTAGCATGTCCATGACCGCGGACGCGGCTATTCGAATAGTTTCTACTTTGCAGAGTTTGTACAGCTTTACCCACACGAGATAATATGCTTTTGATGTCGGCCAAAGCACGCTTCCGAAGGCGTGTGACTAAGCAATTATCATGAGGCCGTTACAAGCGATATCTTAATATATTTATGCCGCTAAGGTTTCGCTACCATTGGACTAACCATCCTCGGAAGCCCTCTTTGCGCGGTGGGACTAATGTCTAACCAACACCCACACATACAACATAGCATAAATATCACTAAGACACCACAGTTATTTAGCCAAATCTGTCCCATTCGGACATGTGGTGGTACGGTAAGGCGTAGCAAAATACGCTCGAAGACCGGTCCTTAATTGACTTGGGCGACTTTCCATTTAAATAAACCCATAGGCCGTAATCCTAACCAGATTAGGCCCGTGCATGAACCTGCACCCACCATACATCCGTCTCGCCCAAGTCCAAACCCATTTTATTTTATTTAGAGTGAAAAACTCTTAATAAACCTTTCGTGATAAAACAATACCACCGAAACAAGTTTAAAAATCAAATAGTAAAGGATTTGGCTAAACCTTCCCAAATAAATGTGATCCAAGCGTGGCTAAGCATATGACAAATTTTAGTAGTACTTTGCCTAAGGGTGTCATGGTATTCATATTCAATAATCAAATTGGCCATACAATGGAGATTGGAATAACTATATACAAACAGGACATTTAAACAATTATATAAACATATGCATGCAATAGTAATTTAAAACAGGAATTAAATAATTTAAAATACTGGGAACAATATGATCAATAGTGTAACTTGCCTTCGTTGATGTCTTGAAATTCTAAATCGTCGGAAGGATCTAACTCTCCGGAGTCGTCGAGGTCTATACGTGAAATTACGACAAATTAACTCCAAATTAAAATAAATTCAAAAACTCAGTTCAAAATAACTCCAAATTGAAATATTTTGCTTTAGTTAGCTAGATTATGATTTTAGACAAATTTTGCAACTTGAACCACCCAATTTGGAGTTCAAATGCAAAAGATATGAATTTTAGAAGTTTAATACAAAATGGAATTTAATTGAATTCTCGAATTGTTTTTCTAAAGAAATTCTAATTATTGCGTAATCTTGGCGCTGCGCTGAATTTTGGAAATTTAAAAGGATTAAAGAATTCTCGACAAGCGGACCCACGTGTCATAGACACGGTCCATGTGAACTAAGCTCACGGGCCTTTGGTTCAAGAGGATGGGTGGGCGGTGCCGCGGCGGCGACCTGCGTGACACATGGGCGCCACGTAGGTTCTCGCGCCGAGGTGGCGCGACTGGCGACGGCGTGGTCTAGCCACGTGTGCCGACGACGAGCGCTCGTGTTTAGTGAGCTTCGCGGCGCTACAGCGCCACGGCGAGGAATGAAGGTGCGCAAAATGTAGAGGTCGTGCGAACTCGTGGGTTACGAGCAGCGGAGCATGGCGGATGGTCGTCGGCGGCGAGATTGGCGGCGATGAACCGGTCGTCGGCGAATCGTGGTTCCGCGATCCTCAGAGGAGTGGATGGTGGCGTCGGCCGGCGTTGATGCGGCGGTGATGATGGTGGGGTCGGCGGGCGTAGGAGCTACGGTGGCGCGGAAATGGAGATGACCGAAGAGCTTCACGGTGGGAACTCGAAATTAGGGCGCCGGTGTGGAGGCGGCCGTGGGTGATGGCTACGGTTTGTGGAGGATCGGCGGTCTGGCGCACCTATTTATAGAAGCGCAGCGTGGTGAGCTGCCGTGGAGCTCAAGAAGGTCCTCGATCCAGTGGCGAGATTTTGGGATTTAGAGCGCGCGGATGGGAAAGTGATGGTCGTGTCGAGGCGGAGAAGATCAGGGACTTCAATGCGCGCGGGATTTCGGTGATTAGCCCGGGATCTAGCCGCGTATGGAAGGTTTCCGAATCGGCATCCATGGCGGGATCGCGGGGTAAAGAAGGAAGGAGGAGGAAGAAGAAGGAAAGGAAGACGGCGGCGGGCTCGTTCGATTTTGATCGAGCGGTGGAAACGAAACGTGCGAACCGGTAAGTTGGGGGTTGGTGTAGCCGTTGGATTTTGATCCAGCGGTGAAATAGATCGCGAAGTGCGGGGTGTTTAAGTGCTGGTGCGATGGGGCCGTTCGAGCTAGATCCAGCGGTCACCGTTGGGTGGATTGTTCGAACGTGCGATTGCTTGGTGAAAGGTGGCGTTGGATTTAGATCCAATGGTGAGGTGCGTCGGTGCGGGTGCGAGAGGGAGCGAAGGAGAGGTGGCGGTGGGTCCTTCTTGTCGGCGAGAGGAGGAGGCGCGGCGCTGGTGGGTGGTGCGAGCAGCGCGCGTGGGAAAAAGGTGCGGGCAGTGGGTTTGGCCCATTGAATCGTTTGAGGATTTTCTTTTGATTTCGATTTTATTAATTGTTGATAATTCAATTAGGCTTTAGAATATAGTATATTAAGTCCAAAAATTATAAGAAAATTCAGAGAATTTCTGAGCATTTAGGACTTAAGTAAAATATTTCAGCTATTTTGTGGTAATAGATTTTGCACATAAATTTGTTTAGCTTTAATTTAATAAAGGAAAAGCTTTTGAAAATCCCACAAAATCCAATAAAATAATTAAACTTTATTTTCAACTAGAATTTAAAATTTGGGTCATTACAACGTGGTGAGGCACGACTGCGGAGCGAAGGCGCGCCGACGGTCCGGCGGTAGTGAAGCCAAAGAACGGGCCCCTGGTGTAGGCCCAGCTCGAGAACGGGAGAGGCCGGCCTGCGCAGATCGCTGGGCCTCCCACTTGCGCTTGCGGGACTCGCCCAGTGCTCTCGCCTTGTGCTCGGCGACGATGGCCTTGTCCACCAAGGTCTGGAAGTCAGTAAAGTCCACAATGGAGAGCTTGTCCTGAAGCTCCTCTGACAAACCCTCCATAAACTTCTCCTGCTTGGCCTCATCAGTGTCCACCTCAGCAGGAGCATACCTCGCCAAGTGGTTAAACTCATGGAGGTACTCAGTCACAGTCTTGCGCCCTTGTTTGAGCACAAGAAACTCCTTCTTCTTCAGCTTCATCAGGCCGGCGGGGACATGAGCCCGACGGAAAGCTGATCTGAACTCCTCCCACGAGACCACGTGTCCCGCGGGCTGCATGGCGAGGAAGTTCTCCCACCATGAGAGTGTCGCACCCTCCAACTGATGGGATGCGAAAAGTGCCCGCTCCTGCTCCTGGCACTGAGCGACGTTGAGCTTCCGCTCAACCAGACGCAGCCAATCATCTGCGTCGAGGGGGTCCTCGGACCGGGAGAAGGTAGGAGGCTGAGTATGGAGGAACTCCGCAAGCCCCCCACGAGCCTGATGTCCACTCCCTCCCGATCCGGAGGCACCGGAAGGAGTGGAGGTGTTCCTCGCGATCACCTCCAGAATACGCGTCTGGTCCATGTGGTTTCGCTCGATCTGAGCGAGAACCTCAGCCATGATCGGAGGAGGTGGAAGCTCCTCATCCTAACCATTCGACTAGCTGCCGCGAGTTCTACCAGCCATCCTGCTACAAGGAAGTTTGGTTAGCAACAAATCCCGATAAACAAAGCCTAAAGAAAGCGAACAACCCACGACTAGGGGAATGAAATACCACCCTAAACGAAGACCAAAACAGCAAGGAAATGCAATTTAAAAGCTTCCAAGAAGGCTCCAAAACAGCGAGGAATCATAAGAATAAAGATCAACTTCCCAACATAACTAACCCGTATTGAATGAACGAGTAATTAATTGAGAAGATAAAATTTCAGCACACTACATCAAGTCTAGCACTACTCAAGAACAATATCAAGGCAGCAAAATAGTGTTAGGTACTTAGCTAACTAGTATCACATCTTACCCTTTTATTCCCATAAGTTTTAGTTGAATTGTCCTCTCATTTTCAGCCCTATTTGCTAATTAACAGCTAGCTGCCCAAAACTGCTCCTTTAAGCTCCTAGCCGAAACTTCCTGTTCCAGAAGCCCCCAATCTCATTAATGGACAGCTAACCTTTCCAATTATAACACTCATAATTTTCCCAAAACCAAATTTAATCGAGAAGTAGCTAGTTTTTGAAGGGAAGAGAGGAACAACTTTTTCCAAACTTAATTAAGAGCGAGGTGAGATGAACAATCTAAGATAGGTAAGGAGTAAATTCTGGAAATCTACTTAAGCTTTCATAAACCTTTTGATACTTCGAAAATAAGCTTTTTCCAAATTATCCTAAGGACGACCAAGTTTGGGTTACTACGGTCAGGATGGCTCTGATACCAACTTTGTGAGGACCCCGGTTTATTCGGCTTGTAATGCTCAACCTTCCACATGGTCCTAGCATCACAAATCGAATAAACTGAGCCTCGAGATATGTACACTTCCAAGAAATGCAGTATACACACCTCTTTTCATAAAATCATGCATCAATTCCATACAAGACATAGAATCCAAAGCAACACATTACTAAACAGTAGTCATACTATAAAAGTTATTACAAAAGGGGACCGACCGGCCAAATGACAAGTAAAAGACTAATTAAGCAGCGGAAGCAAAAGTGCCATAAGATGGCGATAACGAAAGCCAATTAGTGTGCCTTTACCCACAAGGCAACCAACCGGTCTGCCAAACTAGTCGTCCCAAACCCCTCCACAGCACGACTCGCAAAAGTGAGACCCTTGGGGCTCACCTTCTTCCTCTGCAACAAATAATATTAAGCAAAGCAAATGAGTACAAAATTGTACTCGCAAGACTGACGTGTGGAATAGCAGACCTATTCATATACTACATGCAAGCTTATTTGGTGGAGGCCATATGTCTCATTTTCAGCATAAAGCAAATTTTATTTACAATAATGTGATACATTCAAAGAGCAAGTTTGCAATTCATTTTCATTGTTGAAATAACAGCAGGAACATAATGACAAATAGAATGACAACCTGGAAGTGACTATCCCAATAGTCACCACAATAATAGCATGAATTACCCATTCATACCACCCATGTCAAGTTTTAAATTTTCAAAGGTTGTAGTCTAGTTCTTGCACGACCTTACCAAGCATGTACATAACCTAGGACGAGGCTATTCGAATACTTTTAACCCTGCAGGGGTGTACCAATGTACCCACACGATAGACTGCCTTTCCACCAGCCACGGTTAGCATACTTCCTTTGGTATGCAGGCACGACGAAGTCTAACGAGACATTTCCAATGGATTGCACTAATCAAGAGTCGTACGTATGGGGGTTGACCCTTAGTGATCTGCCGGCGACATAAATCACAAGGACCTATACGTTGAGTCGGAACACCGCCCAGTAAAACAGCTGAGGCGTCACGGGTATGGAGAACCTACCGGAATCTCCACCCCTCATCCCCAAACAAACACTAACAACTACCACCAATGACTCATCAATTAATGCCTCCCAAAGTACTTAGTAAAGAGAGGTCCCATATCCCTCCCGTGTGGTTAGCACGCATTAGGCGCTTGGCTTAGTGACACAAGTAACTCGATCCTTGACTTAGGCACCATTCCAATCACACCCAGCAGATCACACCAACATACCATTATGCCCAAGTCAAGATTTAGTTTTAGTTTTTAGTTTTTGATTTGCAAATAAGCAAAACACAAGGCTGGACATAAAGGAATAATAATAACAATTGTGTGATCAAAATCATCGACTAAGTCGATGATCGCCCAATACTACCGAGAACTAAGCATGGCTAAGCAATTGAACCCGTAACCTACTAAGTGACAAGAGCTCATCCAACGAACTCAAATCACAGCAAATAACCTAGGCTCATGTAGTAGAGGAATATCATTTACCAACAGATTATGCATCTAAGGGAATAACTAACCAATTTAACACAAAATAGCAATGCATACATACAAGTTGAAAACAATATATTAGACTTTAAAATACTAGGATTAACATGATCAAACTGCTTGCCTTGCTGGACTTGCTCAGTCTGCTGCAGAGGTTCACTCTCAAGATCGATACACTCGTCGGCACCTATCGAAAAAGAAAATCGGAAACGATAAGAACGAAGAATACCGAAAAAGCTCAAAAATCAACTTTCCCCAAATGCTCTGAAAATTTTACAGCAGAAATAGCATCATTTATAATGAATTTAGAAACAAGAATCAAATCATTTGGATGTTCTAAGCAAAAGTTATGATTAAAACAAATCTGCTCAGCTTTAAAAATGCAAAAAGCTACTATTCCCTAAATAAATTGTTTGGCATAAATTTATGGAAAGGTGGTGCATTTGAAATTTTCACAGTAAATCAAGTACCATATAAGATGAACAAACCAATTGGATTCATCTCATTTCGAGCTATAATGCGTTTTCTAAGAATTTTCAAAGACATGAAAATGAGCACAAGTTAATTGTATTTGCAATTTCTCTAACAACAGAAACATGCCTAAAACTTAATTTTGAAAGCAAGTTCATTAATAGAGGAAGCCAACAAAATTGGATTCACTCCATTTGGAGTTACAGAGAAATACTTATGCATTTTTGAAGTTGAAACAATTTTCAGTGCAAAAATAAATCTAACCTAGAGTTATTTTATTAATAAACATTTTCTGGAGCAGTAACAAGGTTCAACCTATTTTTGTATTAAAGTACATTTAAAATAGAAACTAAAAAAATTTGAATCATCTATTTTGGAGCTAAGGTGAATTAGTTATGCATTTTAGAAGTTAAACCCATTTTGATTCGAAATAAAGCATTTCAGAATTTACATAAACACACAATACTTTTTCTACCCAGCTCAACCTAGCCACAGACACTGACAAGTGGGGTCCAGTGCATAGTGCCATTGTCTATTTAAATCTCATATTTAAATGCGCCTGCGACAAAGTGGGTCCGCTTTGTCATTGACTCGATCTACATGTACGGTGCATGGACGAAAGCCATGAACTTCGGCCACGGGCTCACCGAAGGTCGATTGTACGCACCACGGCCTCGGGCCCACATGTCGGTGACACAGAACCTCAGCTAAACGGGGATTTCCGACAAGATCACGTCATTTAGAGCTAATCATTGCATTAAAACCCTAATCATGCCGCTGCTGGCTGCCGGAGCGCGCCACGGGGCTCGCTGCGACGCGAGTTTTGCGGCGTGCGCCGGCGAAGGAGGGCTTGACGGCGGCGGCCAAGCACCAAAATAGATCCAGCGTGCTAATGCGCGCCCCGGCGGTGGCGGAGCTTGCCGCCGACCGGACGAGCGCAGCGCGCGGCGGAGCGAGTGACAATGCGGGAAAAACGAAAGCAGCGTCGACAACGCATTGCCCAATCTAGTGTGAGCATGAGCAACAACAAGGGTTAGGAAGCTACCGGGATGACCGGAGGTGGAGGCGGTCGGAGTTGGTGGCGACGAAAACAATGCGGCGATGGCTTCACCGGGAGAGTCGACACAGTGAGGGAAACAAGGAAGGAGTGGTCGAGAGCTTAGCGAGGTCCACGAGATGGTGCCAAAGGAAAGAATTGTCAAAAGGCTTACCACGCCGAAGATGGAGACGAAGGGAATCTCATCGGCCAAAAGGAATATCCTCAAATCCTAAGAGTTCTGTGAATAATCCGACAAATTGAGTGGGGTTTTACTCCTCATAGCCTAGAACACAGTGACGCGGAAAGAAATGGAAATAACTCACCGAGTTGAAAATGGCTCAAGAAGGGTAGCCGCGGGCGCGCTCTGGAAATTGCGAGAGCATAGGTTTACCCTGGACCCTACAAGAAACATCAAGAACTCTAGTGAGCAAAAATGGGGAGGATACACATGGGGAAGCTAGGGGATGCCAAGGATTGGAGCTTGCAGAGAGGAATGCTTCACAAAAGCTTCCCTCTCCTCAGCCACCGAGAGGAGAAGTGACGAAGAGAGGGGCACTGGAGGGGGTATTATCCTGGGGAGAGTGATGGAGTGGAGGCGGCGTTAAGCAAGGAAGCCCTGGGAGTGGCCAACGGATGCGGTGGATTCACGGCGTTGACGGGGACGCACAGAGGTGCTCGGCCGTGTGGCGCTTGAGCTCTGCTCGCGCCCGTGCGCTCGTCAACGAGAGCTAGGGGACGGAACTGACGGGTGGGGCCTCTATGTCGATGGCGAGAGCGGCTGGGTCGGTGCAGCTTTCGGGTCGATGCGTTTAGTTGATTAGACTCGATCAAGTTGATGCGGTCCACACGATAAAAAATGGACGGTTGTGATTTAATGGATCATTCGGACATGTCAAAGAGCTTAAAGATCTGGACCGTTGAATCCCAATCGGACGGTCAATCTCAGTTGGGTTCGGTGCAGTGCATTTAGGCGGTTGGGCTGAGACAAGTGGTGCGGTCGGAGTTAGGCCTGAGCCCGATGAACAGTGATTTCAGAATTTTTGTTTATAAGGCTGAGAGGTTAGGGAATTTTTAGAGGTAGCTCCGAAGCTCCAAAAATCCTAAAATTTTTATGGATGCTTCCTGAGACAGAGGACAAACTTGTGAAATTTTTCTAGGAATTTTCATGCAGTACATTGCTCCCAAGAAAATGCACAGGCTGCTGCCCTAAGGGTTTGACCAGAGTTCAAATTGGTTTGACCTGCTCTTTTGAAATAGCAAATAAAATCTAAAAATCATGAGATTTTTAAGAGAGGTTGCCAAGATGACCAAGATGATAGAAAAAATATTTCCAGAGGATGATCACTAGATTAGGTTGGAAAGTTTTTAATACCAACAATTTCCATCAAAGAAACATGGTTCTTTGGAAATAGAAATTGCTAGGGGTAAATTCTAGAAAATTTCCAAATGACTTCATGAGGCAACAAAAGTTTTAAATTATCCTCATTAAATTACATTTGAAACATAAACCATTGTTTGGGATGTTACAGTATCGTAGTGTGTTGTCATCTCTGTTTGCAAAACTGGCAGTGTGTGGCGTGACAGAGTGCGGTCTTTTCGGTCTTATAAGGTGGTGTGGCTGAGTGTGGTCTTTTCAGATTAAAAAGTAGCATTGTAGTGTGCTGTCATCTCGGTCTGCAGAAGTGTCTATTGAAGTTCATACGTGAATCCCTTGTCATGTTATGTTCATACAGATCCAGTTGCCAAAAGGTATAGACATCTTGCAATTCATAAAAGTATACAACATTGTTTATATATGAATCCTTTATGCAGACAACAACTACTACTTAAATCTAGCATTATGGGAAGAATTCGTAGATCTATACTAGGTTGAGGAAAACTTATATTTCCTTAAAATCCCTGGTCAGGTTGTGGATCGGTATGGACAATTATGGAAAAGACGATGTGGTTGAAAGAGGATGCTAGCCCTATGCTACCAAGGTGGAGCTAGAAGAGGTTAAAAAGAGTGTGGAATTGATCCAAAAGGGGCAAGGCAAATAGAACACAACCAGCAGATGGAACAACACAACAAACAAATGGAGCAATTGACCCTAGCTGTCAACGCCCTGGTGATTCAAGCTACTCAGAAGAACATAGATACAGGAGAACCATCAGATAGATTCTCAAGTTACAGAGGTAACTATGAACCTCATCTTTCACCCCCTAGTGGTTATATCTTCTCTAGCTAGTATAGCTAGATCCAATGGACTATTCATGCATACTGGTGGAATTCCAGTAAGTCTAGTTCAGAATAGTGTATCCTTTAGTTATGCTAGGATCACAGAAAATGTGAACGCTAGTAGGGATCTGAGCGCAGAAGGGTTGAATACTTCTCAGTTATTCCCTGTGTTGATGAGTACGCAAAGTTCCACCATTACTACCCCATCCATTAGGTCATAGTTTTCAAGGGCTTAACATGTAGTATGGTAATATACAATGTCCTATAGAAGCATTAGTAGGCATACCTTCTTGGGCTACTAGAGTCACTAGTTCTCTCACATTTCATGATTATGCTCACATGGAGATGGAAGAACACAGTGGGCACATGGGTAGCAGGGGAAACTAGGATAACTACAATCACAGGTCCTTTGACAGAGCTCCAAAACTCAATTTTCCTGAATTCAATGGAGATAATATCGATGCTTAGATCAAGAAGGCCAACAAGTACTTCAAAATAGCTAAAGTGCCATTGAACCTGAGAGTGGAAATAACAGTGTTGTATCTGGTAGAAAGGGCAGAAACCTGGTGGGCAGGCTCTGGCATCAATATGGACAATTTGTCCTTGCACCAATTCTATATGGTGATGGAAAAGAGATTTTTGATCAATCAGTCTATATGATGTAGCGACCTCATTTCATTCGATGAAGCAACAATCATCGGTGACTAGCTATATTGACAATTTTGAAGAAGCAATGGCCCTAGTAAGAAGAGACAATCCTCATATACCTAAAGAGTATTACATCGAAGCTTTGTAGCAGGATTGAAAGAGTATATTCATAGTCATTCTCAATAGTAGAACCCATTAACACTGATTGATGCTTATTGGGTGGCAAAAAGGCTTGATCAATCCAATCCATTCAAGAAGTCTCAGCCTAGTGCTTACAGGGAGAATGCCAGGGGCAATCAGAACTAGTTTAACAGCAGAAATGTGATACTCATAAGACTGTGGGCAATGAATAGAAGACAAACCCAGTAAAGAACCTGACTGTAACTAGTAATACTAAGAATGAGGGCAAGTGCTTCAGGTGCAATGAAAAATAGTACCCAGGACATAAACATGATTGGAAGATGAGCAAACAAGTGAGAGTTATGGTAACCCAAGAGGAAGAAGAAAAGGAAAAGGATGCCACTTGTGAAGAGGATTAGCTTGAACTTGAACCTGATCCTAAGGTGGAAGAAGAGTAGGAAGAAGAGGATTTCCCATTCCAATTGTTTGTACACGCAGTATATGGCACTAGTTATGAAAATCAGACCTTCACACTCTCAATTCAATTGGGCAGAGTTAAGGGAACTACCTTAGTAGATAGTGGTAGTAGTGCCACTTTCATAAACACTAACATAGCCCTTAAAGCTAATTGCCAAATTCATAACAACTCAGCTGTAAAGGTTGTAGTTGCTAATGGAGAGACATTGTGGAGCAAGGCTCAATGTAAGGATTGCAGATACACTATACAAGGCAGGGAGTTCTCTAACACATTCAGAATACTGGACCTAAAGGCATATGATTTTATCTTGGGGGCTGACTAAATCTACTTACATAGCCCTATCAGTCTGAACCTCAGAACTAGAGAGCTTAGTATAACTTATTTGGGTCAAGTCAGAGTGACATTTAGGGATGAGACCCTCCCATTAGAAAACTATTTTGTACCAGTAGAGAAACTACAAAAGTTGATGAAAAAGAGAGTAGTAGGAGCAATGGTTTATGTTTGTGATTCCAATCTGGAATAGCAGAAGACCACCATAATTCCAAGCAATATTGCTACCATACTCCAAAGATTCAAGAGAGTTTTTGAGGATCCTAGGGAATTACCTTCCCATAGAAGTTGTGATCATGCCATTACTCTTAAGAGTGAAGAGAAGTTAGTGAATCAAAGACCTTACAGGTTACCCTATCATCAGAAAAATGCTATGGAGGGAATTATTGAGCAATTGCTGAACTCAAATGTCATCAGACCGAGTGTCAGTCCCTACTCATCCCTTGCAATACTAGTTAAGAAGAAAGATAGGACTTGGAGGATGTGTGTGGATTATAGACAACTTAATGCCAATACAATCAAAAATAAATATCCTATTCTTATCATAGAAGATTTGTTAGATGAATTGCATGGAGCCTGTATTTTCTCAAAAATCGATTTGAAGTCTGGATATCATCGAGGATGAAGAAGACCGCTTTTAGCACTCATCTAGGGCATTATGAATTCATGGTGATGTCATTCGAGCTAATTAATGCTCCTGCAACCTTTCAAGCATTGATGAATGACATATTGGCACCATTTTTTAAGGAGGTTTGCATTAGTATTTTTTGATGATATCTTGGTGTACAATAGATCATTACAGGAACATGGACAACACTTGACACTAGTACTGGAAGTTCTTCTGAAGCATAACCTTTTTGCTAAGATTAGCAAATGTGCTTTTGAGCAAAGACAGATTGAGTACTTAGGCTACATAATCAATGAGGAAGGGGTAGCTACTAACCCAGCTAAGATAGTGGTAGTGACCAATTGGCCCACACCAAAGAACATCACACAGCTCAGGAGCCTCTTAGGCTTAACATGCTACTACAGAATATTTATTTAGAACTATGGGGTGATCTGCAAACCCTTGTTTGAGGCTCTCAAGAAGAGCGGATTTGTATGGCAAGAAGCTCAAGAATCACCATTCATCAAGTTGAAAGAAGTAATGACCAGGGCTCCTATGCTAGCCTTACATGATCATAGCTAACAGTTTATTCTAGAAGCTGATGCAAGTGAGTATGGTATTGGTGCAATGCTGATGCAGAATCAAAAACCAATTGCATTTATAAGCAAGGCATTGGGACCTAGAGCAGCTGCATTCTCAACATATGACAAGGAAGCTTTAGCTATCATTGAGGCACCCAAAAATGAAAGCACTATTTGGCTATATCAACATTGATTATCAGGACAGATCAACAAAGTTTAAAGTATATTCAAGAACAGAAACTGACTAGGGAATTCAGCACAAGTTGTTGATTAAATTGTTAGGCTACAATTATAAAGTAGAATACAAAAGGGGGAAGAGAGAATAGAGCAGCTGATGCTCTGTCTAGATGTGTCAATAAGGAAAATCTTGGAGCCATTTCTGCTGTTGTACTAGTGTGGATCAATGAAATCATACATAGCTATGATCATGATGACTTCTACCAAGAGCTGATAACTAAGTTGAGTGTAGACCCCAATGTTGAACAAAATTATACACTGAAAGGAGGTATCCTGAGATACAAGAACAAGGTAGTAGTGGGGGCTAATTCAGAGTTAAGGGCACAATTAATTATGTCCTGTCATGATTCATCCCTAAGAGGTCACTCAGGAGAAAGAGCTACATACCAGAGAATGAAACTCCTCTTTCATTGGAATGCCCTATATGTCAAAAGAACAAGTTGGAGCATACACCTTACCCAGGTTTCCTTCAACCTCTTCCTGTCCCTGAGAGAGCCTGGACTCATATCTCAATGGATTTCATTGAAGGCTTGCCAAAATCAGAAGGGAAGGAAGTGATCCTTATGATAGTGGATAGGTTCACCAAGTACTCTCATTTTATTCTCACGAGTCACCCCTTTACAGTCCAACAAGTAGCACACGAGTTATTAGATAATGCGTACAAGCTCAATGGGTTACATGTTGTGATAGTTTCAGAGAGGGACAAAATATTCACAAGCAATTTGTAGCAGGAGCTATTCAAGGCATTAGGGGTTAAATTGAGACTTAGCACTGCATACCACCCCTAAACAGATAGACAAACAGAGAGGGTTAATCTGTGTCTGGAATGCTACTTAAGGTGCATGACATTTGTTAGCCCTAAGAAATGGAAAAACTGGTTAACACTAGTTGAATGGTGGTATAACACTAGTTATCACAGTAGTTTGGAGATGACCCCATTCTAAGCCCTCTATGGCTTTCCTCCTCCCATGTTTACTGAGGTGATCTTACCAGATTCTGCAAATGAATAATTGAGGGGGTTGATGCAAAGAAGACAACTAGCCACCCAAATTATTAAGGAAAATTTGATCAAGGCTCAAGAGATGATTAGTAAGTATACTAACAAGAAAAGGAAGGAGGGGGAGTTTGTAGATGGAGATATAGTTTATTTGAAAATTCAACCCTACCGACACACTTCTCTCAGTCTAACACAGGTCTCTGAAATTACACCCAAAGTTTTATGGTTCATTTCGGGTGTTAAAGAGGATTGGAAATGTGACTTATAAACTGCTCTTACCTAGTGGGTGTCAATTGCATCATGTTTTCCATGTGAGCCAGCTCAAGAAACACATAGGGCCCAAAGTGATTCCAAGTTGGGAGCTGCCTCTTGTCGATAGTGAAGGGAATGTTAAGGTTTATCCTGCAGCAATTCTGGAAAGGAGAACGGTGCCCAGGAACAACGAACCGGTTGTACAATGGTTGATCCATTGGACTAATCTACCGAAAGAAGCTGCTACGTGGGAGGATGTAGATTTCATATCGCGGATCTTTCCAGATTTTCATTCTTGAGCCAAGAGTGTTCTGAAGGTCAAGGGAATGTCAGGATCTAAAGAAGATGAGCCCCAAGCGAAGTCTGTGGAAATGAAGAAGGCGACACCGAGTTCATTTAGCCGAAGCGTTATCAGGAAGGGAACGCCAGGAGACGTTGGATGAAGATTTATGATGATCAAACGGTTGAAAAACTTGGCAGTAAACTCTAGTAGAACTAGCACTAAATATTGTAGCTCGTTTAGTAATTGCAGTTTAAGAACACTAGCCTAATGCAGTTTACAGCTGAGTAGTATATAAGCTGGTCGAAGTCTTGTAAAAGGATTATTCTGGATTTTGTTGCTAAAAGCAAACCCTAGCCGGCTCATCTCTTGTTTCTCATTCGCATCTACTTTTCTCTGCTTTCCCAATCTGGTTTGCTTGGTTGAAGGAGAAATCTGGAGTCGATTCTTGCTGGATTTGACACTCCACCTGCACCTCCATGGTCGTCCCTGTATTTCTCGACCTCATCACATGCCAACATACACGCCATCGCGACTGTTCAAGCCATCACGATCTCACATCCAGCCGTCGCCATCACCAGCACTCGTGAGCTTGAGGTCGTCGCCACATCAAGCAATGCCACTATTGTCTCCACTGGACACGACGACATGTGTGGGTTGTTTGTGGACGACCCTAGCTCAGAACCCGATGCCATTCTCCAAAGTTTGCTCATCATCTGCCCCCTATCGTGCAAGACCGCGCCGTGGCACGTCCTCTGCCATAAGTTTGCTGCTTTGAGCAAGTGTACTGTGGGATTCTACCATGTCCGCCACCTATGTGCAGCAAGAAGGTTTAAACCCCTCCTGTTGTTTCAGAGTTGTAATTCCTTCCTTTTTGGTATATTTGTTCTACAGAGACATTTCAATTACAATGTGCTCTGTCTTTTTATTTTTTATCTTGTAAATGTTCATATTTTACTATCTCATGAATATGCTGAATCTTAGTCGTGTTTGTTGAATTTTTGCATCATTAAGTTAAGGAGTTGCTTCTTTTCTGCTGTTTCCATCCCGAGAAATAGTTCCCTTCCAAATTTGGGTTGACACTCCTTGTAAATTTACCACTCCATCCCGAGAAATAGTTCACTTCCAACTTTGGATAGTTTCCCTCAAGATACTACATCGAATGTAGTGAGCACTTCTTGTAAATTTACCACTCTTGTTTTTTATTGTTCATATTAACCTTTTCTGCTGGCACAAGAGCGACATAGTTTACTTCTCTGCAGAACAGCAAGGATAATGGTAATCCTATACGAGTTATTTGTGACCATAGTGAAAAGAGCAGCTATACTGGAAAAATTTACACCTATGATGGGCTGTACAAGGTTTTATCCACCAAAAGAATCTTATTATCAAATATTTATCTAACATTAAGTGTTCAGTTTGATGGTTTTGAACAAAACCTCCAAACTGACCACTCTATTTGATCTCATTATCAAATATCTGCATATGTACCCAAAGATTTCTTACATTAAGTGCAGATACTAGTCTGAAGAAAATTTGAAATGTATCTTGCCTCTTGTCATATATCTTATCTGTACTGCTTCTGAAACTGAACATGGCTCATAGTTGTCTCTTTATGGAATAATTTGTTTTATGACTTTCAATGTTACATAGGTTGTAGATTATTGGCCAGAGAAAGGAGTGCGGGGACAATTGGTTTTCGAATATAGATTGAAGTGTCTTGAAGGCCAACCACCTTTGACAACTTCTCGGAGTATACTATACTAACCGAAGCTTAATTTCAGCTCCTAAACTTCTTATTTGCATCATTTCTGTATTGTTTTTTGGAGCATAAGAACACTTGTATCAACATTATAGTGCAGGTTGTGTTGACTGGACCAGGATTCAAGATCGTGGTTGTAATCAGCCAGTTTTTTCGGAATTTAGCAGAATCACTCTATAATGTTGGTAGAAGGGGTTGTGAAAAGTTTATGAAGTAAAAATCATGCAAAAGAAAAGGGAAAGGAAACTGAAAGGAAAAATGAGTTGACCAGAAGACCACTGGGAACTAGTTGGTAAGTGTCTAGTTTTTGGGAAACAGGAGGGTACCGATTCTTTGCTGTTACGTTTTTAGAACACTTACTAGAACTGGACATTTATTTTATCTTTTATATACTGCCTTTTGCCCAGAGGAGAACTTGTCTCTGTGCATTGATTAACGTGTTGTGAATAATTGTCTAAATCCGGACTTATTATTCTAGAAATTAGTCATCAGTTAAATTATTAAGCAGTATACTAGCATTTGATGCTGTTGGAGTACGTTAGTAAGAAAAATGTTACCAGTAACTTTAATGGCGAGTGCAATCTTAGGGATAAAATTTCTTGAAGGAAGACCCCTCTGTTATTTACATAGATTACATAATATCCACTGTCTTGACTGATTGTTTGCTCTACTTAGGCTTCAAAACCCATATTTGTAAACACTGATTTGTGTTCCACTTCTTAGTTTGCTTTGATCCTTATGCTTCTTTTTTTTTTAAAAGGAAAATATCCCCACTTTTATAAAGCATATAACAGTCTTACAAAAAATGAGCCAAGAATCTGGGAACACCAGATTGCGCTACAAGCCCAAACCGCAGAAGGACAAACAACCGTCTTACATTTTCCAACATACACGAATGACCGAACTGCCAAAGATCCTACCAAGGATTCTGGGAACACCAGAGAGCAAAACAAGCATAGATAACAGAGGGCACATCCTTATGCTTCTTTTAGTTCCATTCCTTTGCTTCTTAAATTATTACAAACACATATATGTGCAGGTGCTATTTACTCGTGGAGATGCTCCCATGCCAATTTCTGAATTACCTGGGTGTGTTACTCGAGCAGTCATCACATCCATTTCACTGTCTTCACTATTCATACTTCATATTTTTATCTTTTGTGTTGAGTTCTTTAGATTTCCCCCTTTTCTCCCCGAGCCTTACAGTTTGTCTTTTTTAGTTTGTTTGATAGGTTGGTTTGTGGGGACATTTCTTGCGGGCAGGAGAATTTTCCAATTCCTGCTACAAATTTAATTGATAATCCTCTTTTTCCTCCATCTGGTATATGCTACAAACTTGTATCGATGCTTCCTATCCATTTTAAGTAGCTCTCTTGTCCATTGTTTTACCTGTATTTATTGCTTGACTTACGTGATTTTCACTTCTTTTCTGCTGCTTATTTTAGAGGTTTTCTTGGTGCTTTTAATGTTTGACGTTAGCTGATCTTTTGTTCCTTTTTACTTGTTACTTGGAGTTTCGACAATGTGTGTTGCTCGGCTCTTACAAAACATGGAGCACTTTTAATGGTTAATTTGATTGCTCCGTGACTTGCACTTTGTAGGCTTTGTGTACTCATTGTAGATTCCAAAAGATATCAAGATGCCATCTGATAGTATCGGCTGCAATTGTGAAGGAGATTGTTCTAGCTCTAAACATTGCTTGTGCGCTGAGCGGAATGGTTCTGATCTACCTTATGTGTGCAGACAAAGGAAAGCGAGCCCTAAGAAAAATTGTTCTGAACAGAAGAATGTTGGAAGGTAAAATTTTGCGTTGAAGATCATTGTCTTTTCTAGCATACTGTAATGGCAAGAAACATGTTCATGCTAACATTTATCTACAATTGGAGGTAGCAGTGGGAACCCTTTTTTTTTATTTAATCCATTTTTTAAAAAATATTTTAAAGATAACATCTCCATAACTTTATTTTCAATTCTGACCATTTTTATCACGCCATAACGCGTGGCGTGACAAAAGCACGTTGTCACACCATGAACCTCGGCATGGCAAACGAGTGCTGTCACGCCACTCTTCTTGGCGCGATACGATTTAGTCAAAAAAATGGATGCGTGTTGGTTCGGATGGTTATCGTGGCAGGTTTGGCCATGCCACGGTGGCGTGACAACACAGTTTGATCACGCCACGGGTTATAACGTGATCAAATGGGTCAAAATTGGAAATAAAATTAGGAAAATGTTATATTTAAAATATTTTTAAAATAGATTAAAAAATAAAAAACTCTAGTAGTGGTCCTTCAAGGAATAAAGAATAATGTTTATTATGTACTCTTTCTTCTTGTGCTGCAGTTATTCTTAATCAGTTGGTTAATCTTTAGGTTAGTGGATCCCAAAGCAGTTGTGTTCGAATGTGGTGCTAATTGTAGCTGCGACTGCAGCTGCGTAAGCAGAACCTCCCAGCAAGGATTGCGGTACCACCTAGGGGTTAGTATTTTGTTTAGCCTTCCTATTTTATTTCAGATGCTATCCTTGTAGTGCTTTGCGAGTAGTTTACGAAATTGGTGTAAAATCCAGGTATTCAAGACACAATCAAAAGGTCGGGGTGTAAGGACGTGGGACCCTATTCTTCCTAGCGCCCTTATCAATGAATACAGGCATTGAGGACCACTGTAATATTCCGAAACACATTAGAAATGGAATTAAAAGAATTAGTAGGGTTTTTCACAAAAGGGAGAAAACCTAGGCCATGGACTTTCGGCCCACGCACCGTGGCCCAAGGTGGGCCAGGAACCAATAAAAGGGCCGACGGGGGCAGTAGCCCTGCCCTAGTCGCCACCCTCCCCACTGCCGCGCGCCCCTTCCCTACTCCTTGCCCTAGGGCGCCGCCACCGCCTACTGCCGATCGCCTCTTGCTACCGTGCGCTTCTCCCCTGCCACTTGCCCTAGGGCACCGCTTCTGCCCCTCTCGCCGCGCGCCGCCATCGACGGCCGCCACTTGCCGCCACGCCATCGCCTCTTGTTGCTGCGTGCGTGTCGCACGCCGCGCCGCCGCGGTCTTTGTTGCCAGGGGAGAAGGAGGCCAGCAGGAGGAGAAGAGCAAGGAGAAGAAGAAGAAAATGAAGGAAAAGAGAAGGTTATCGTGGTTTCCCGTGATCGTCAATGGTAAATTTTGTTAATCCCTAGGTTTTGGCATGAATTAGTCATTGTTAAGTTTGTAGATCGTTTTGATTACGGAAAAGTTAGTTTTCAGTCCGCCCTAATTTGGGGGCGATTAGGGGTATTTAGGCTCGAATTCAGATGTTGGTCTAATTAGAGAAAAGTTAGATAATCTTGTTAGATTTCTAAGAAGGTCTAGACCATTAGAATCAGAGTAGTGAGCGAAAAGATATGACCTTGGGAAAGTCGTTGTCCAAAATCTGGACGTAGTTGGTAGATGTCATGAAGATGGGTCAGTTTCATGTAGTAGATTTCAAAATTAAAATATAGTGACAACTTGAATAATTTATAAAATTTTGTGTAGTTTTTAGAACTAATATTGTTCATATATTTTTAAGTTTTAGAATTAAAGATATAAAATTATGAAGCAAACTGTCCTAACATATTCTGGGATGGTCTTCGGGGAAAGAAACGGCAAAAATGGTTGAATCAAAGATTTGTCATAATTAGAAAGTTGTAGGTTTTTTTTGTGAGGATTTAAGAAAGTCTTAGATGGTTGAATTTGAAGTTTGGATGAATAAGTTAGAGCAGTTATACTACTAGGACAATAGATAGTGCATCCGGTAGTTTTGGGTTAATTAGGTCGGTTTAGAGTAGATGTGCGATGATGATAATTGTAAAGTGTGAGTGTTGTAATGTTGTGATTTTGAGTTGTGTATTGCCGTGTTTGTCCAGGGAGTGTGGCCTCTAGTACTTTGCCGCCGCTTCGCTATCTAGCTTCACGAGGATAAAGAGCCAAGTGCATGGTAGAGAGTGTTCGTTAGTTGATCGATGTATTCTTTACCACTCATTACCATTATATTGTTAATATTTTTATCTTATTTAATTGCAAACAAGTGAATGGTTATGACATTAATCGTATTGACGCATTTGAGAATGTTGGATGATGGTATTATTAATGAACCTATAAACAATTGTGCATTCATAAGCATCATTGAATAAGAGAAGGTGATCATGGTGATCACACACCTCCACAGGAGTGAACGAGGTCCCCGATCCTTGAGGAGGACGAGCTTGAGAGTGAACATTGTCGCTAGTATTCACTCACGCTATACTGGTATACACGAAAGAAGTACATGTGGACATGTAGCGTAGGGATGCGTTGAATGAAAAGAGAATTAGATGATTGAGTATGAGATAAAGAAAAGAAAACAGTTGATGTTGATGATGATATAGTTTACAGTTGATTAATCATTGTTTATTGTTTTTTATTGTGTTTGTGTTTGCTAAGTCGTGGACTCACTCTTGTTCTATTGTTATTTTTAGATTACTGTTGACAACGTTGCACATGAGAAGGGCTAGCGTACTTGGAACCACATCATACATTCAATTACATGAAACAGTGGCCATGAGATTTTATTAGCATGATGAATTATAATTAGGATTTGATATTATTGCTTAGCCTTATTTGATAGGTTGGAGTTGATTATTCATTTAATAGACTTGATTGGATTGGTTTTGTGTTGATCTTTATTTATTATCCACCATGTTTCCTAAGAATTAATTATCCATGATTGTCATATCGTTATGCTTGCCTTATTGTGACCAGTGGACGGGTTTTATCATTAATATACTTGCTGTAATTTAGTGTTAATTATTGTTAAAATTGACAGTTAGTGTAGTTTAGTAGCATTCTGGACTCCGTATTCGACCGGGGTGTTACAACCGCGAAAGTTCAAGGTTTGTTGGAGAACAACTACATATTTGATATATACTGTCTTCAAACCATTAAAGGCCTAGATGGAAGGGATGTATGTGATTTTTCTTTCTTTGTTGGTTTCCACTTCGAGGTGGAATTGTTGTAGGGTCTATTTGGAGTAGAGCTGGGAGTCGGGTCGTGCCGTGCGACACGGGCACGACGTGCTTCGGGCTGCCGACCGGGCACAACCACCTCGCTGTGCCATGCTGTGTTGGCATGACTCGCCACCAGCGAGGCTCAGGCATGGCCCAGGGCACGACGGGCCACCGCCATGCTATGCCGGTCTAGGCCCGACCTTGAGCGAGTCGGCGACCTTGATGATAACGAGGCCGAGGACGAGGACATGTTGCCTAGGAAAACGACAACCGCCGTTGCCTAGAAAGACAAAGACGCCCGTGCGCCACCTCCGTCATCCACATCCGCTCCCCCTCGCCATGGCCTCCTCGAAGAGGGAGGAGAGGAGATGGTTGGAGGGAGGGTGACTGGAAGGAGGGAAGCAGTTAGAGGGAGGACGATTGGGAGGAGGGCGATGGCTGGCGGCGCGTGGGGATGGGGAGGGAGGGAGGTGGCTAGAGCAGTGGAGTGAGGGTAGCGGCCGGTGGCACGTGGGGAGGGAGAGGGAGGGAGGCGGCTGGAGGAGTGGGGATTGGGGATTGGGTTGGGAGCTGGGACTCGGCTCGGGAAGTTAGAAAGGGGTTGGTGATGGGGGAGCCGTGCGGGGGGAGTTAGGCTAGGCTGGGGGGAGTAGGGGATGGGGTTGGTTGGGCTGACCGGGGTTGGGCCAGGCTAGGGGAAGGGTTGGGCCAGGCTAGAGGGATTAGGACAAGGGAAGGACTGGGCCTCTTTTGTGTCGGGCTGGCCTGAGCATGGCCCAACTGGCTATGCCGTGTTGTGCCGCTGACGGGCCACATTCTCAGGCCTAACCTGGCCTGTCGTTCATGCTGTGTCGTGCTGACCGGGCCTTGGGCTGGCCCAAGTCCCAGGTCTAATTTGGATGGATCCCTCTTAGCTTTTATATTTATTTATTTATTTTAAAAAGAGGATACCTAGGAGAAAATATGTATGTGGCACCCAAATCCAAATAGAATAGAACTCAAACTTAGGTGATGAGGGTGTACATTCACACCCTCGCACCAACTGAGCTAGGCTCGGTTACATGGATCCCTCTTAGTTTCCATAATAAAATCAAGGATGTGTTATTGTGTTATTCTTCAAATTCTTAAAGCAAATATTCTATGTTCAAAGCGCAAAGTGTCAGCTCTAAGAAAAAACACAAAGTGTCAATTATTTTAGATGAATTTTAACTATTTTAAGAATTATTGCATGTTTATGTATGTGGTAGCATAAAAAGCATGTCTTTGTATACTATATTGCATGTCTTTGTATACACCTATATTTGCCTATTTGCCATCGCATGGTTTACTACAATATATATGAAGCTTTGATTTGTAAATCCACTTTACACTCTTCAACTACGGAGTCCAAAAAACACCTTTAACTACAAAACCATCAACTTTACACCCTCCAATTATTGAAACCGGAGCAAATCACTCCTCCTCTTTCTAAACCACCCCGGTTTTGGATGACGTGGCGTCCACATGTACATGTTCCACTGATGTGGCGTACTCATGACGTGTATGCTCAGGTCCACGAACGTCGCCGCATCCTCCGCTGGCTTGCTGCACCGCCCCTTGCCCTGCACCACCGCCAACATCACGAACCCACGGTAGTTCCCCAGTGGGCACTGACTAAAGTCGTTGCGCCCGCAGTCGCACCCGGCGTCTTTGCCCCTACTCGGGGTGCCGCCGCTCAGTCGATGGAGAACCTGCCATCCTTGGAGGCCACGATGGAGGACTCTGCCAAAGGGACAGCGTGGTCGACACCCAAGAGGAGGAGCTCAAAGCGGTAGCCGAGGCTGTAGGCCACCTCGACACCGCCATGCTCGTGCCAGCACTCGAGGCGGGCCCACGACTCCCATGCACTGTCGCTGGTTGGCTGGAGGATGAGGCATGCGCCCAGGTTCAACTAGCATTAGGACTTGATTCAACCACAAACACTAAAAATTGACTTACCAAAGAACAAAAAGAAGGGAACCAGGGAGAGCCAAGGAGGTCCAAGGAGGCGAGGCCAGGGCCAGGGAGGCTGCCGAGCGAGCCGAGGGGAGGCGAGGAGCGCACGGGGCCGAGCTAGGACTGGGCGTGGCCGAGCCGGAGCGTCGCAGCGCCAGTGGGCCAAGAGGAGAGGCGGCATCGGGCGGGCTGCACGGCGGCTAGGGGGAAGGGGTGGTCGGAGAGGAGAGCGGGGCCGGCCGGCAGAGGTGGCGGCAGCATCACGAGGAGAGGTGGAGCCATGGGGGAGAGAGGAGCTGGCAGCGACATCCGAGCCGACGGCAGGGAACCAGTGGCGGAGGCGACGCAGGGAACCAGAGGTCGACAGGCTGGAGGAGGCGCCAGGAGGGGATGCAGCCTAGGGGAAGAGCTTCAAGAAAGTGAAGAGAAGGAGAGAGAGAGGGGGTGGAGAAGCTCCAGACTCCTTTTCAGCTGAAGTGAATAGGGGAGAGAAGAAAAGGCTAACTAGTGGATAAGGTAGACACACACTATCTCTTTATCTACATTTGTGTCTAACCAGTGGGCCTGAGTTAATTAGTGATGCCACATAGGCGATAAACCGGGTGGTTTCGGCCCAAGGGGGTTGGATGATCTAGTATTGGCAGTTCGAGGGTGTAAACCAAACGGTATTAGAGTTTAGGGGTTTTTTGCACTCGCCAAAGTTCAGGGGTGTAATATGGACTTATTCATTTATAGAACTCTAATACATATGAAACTTTAATTGTATTTGTTATACAATTGTAACAGTTGTAATATATTTATAAATAAGATTAATCTGAATGTTATAATATGGCCACACCATAATAAGTAATATAGATTGTTTTCTTTTTCTCTTGATTAATGAGAGAATTTGTATGATTTTCCTTTTTAATAAATTAGATTAATCTGCACGGTTATAATATGGGCACACCATAATAAGTAATATAGATCGTTTTCTTTTTCTCTTGATTAATGAGAGAATTTGTGTGATTTTCCTTTTTAATGGATTAATGTCAGAATTTCTAGTCCATGCCTTCAATCCCACCTGTTGTTTATATTTAGAAGATGGAGCTGCATAAAAGGATGCATTATATTGTCCTCTATTTTGAGCTGTCATTCTTCTCCCGTGCTGCAATGTCTTGTATAGTATTTTAACGCACCATTACCATGCTTTTTATTTGTTTTTCTACAGCAAAGGACTGGCTCGGAACTGCATATGGCATCTTTTCATGCCAAGCATGACTCAGAGGCTTCTCAAGCTCCAGAGTACAGCATTGACGCTGGTTCGATTGGCAATTTTGCAAGGTTCATAAATCACAGTTGCCAACGTAACCCCTAGGTCATAACTCATAAATCACACAGCGATATCGAGCTAGCAAAAATTATGCCTTCTGCAGCTGATACCATATCTCCGCTTCAGGTGAGTCTTCATCACCAAAAAACTTGAACTCTTCTTTTTTATTTTTCAAGAAAAGATCTATTGGATCCCAAATTTGTAATTTAGAATATTCTATTTTCACAGCATTAGTCCATGAATCAATAGCTAGTGCCTACAGTTACATCATTGAATATCAATCGCATATCACGAACATGTAAGGCTATTGCATAATAATAAACAAAACATAAATATACCTTGATAACTAGTTAATGACAAAGTGCAACAACAAATAAAATTTCAATCAGCTCATGTGCTACTTCCATCCCGATGTATGCCGTCATCAACGTTTGCCTAAAACATCAAATAAACAAGAGAGTTCAAGACTCAGCAAGCACAAATAAAACAACACATAGGACATCATATAAATGATAATTCGATCTTATTATCTCAAAATACATATTTATTTTTCATGAATGCAATGCAACTCATGCACATGCCACAACTTTTCTTCTGCTTATACCGGTATAGCAGAGTATAACACCTGTCAGTGTTCATTCAAGCCCGCATTCTCAAATGCGGGGACCCATTGCCCGTCCTTTTTTAGATGGGGACCTCATTATCCATATCTTACATATGGGGACCTCATCGCACTCCCGTGAGTTATACCATTCCAACATGAATGCTTAATATGCAATGCAATGAATAATCAACATTCTTTTTCATAATCACTATCAAATTATCGAAAACATATAAGCAATATGAAATAAGTATTATTCACATAAATAATCATAATAAGCATTCATCTAACCAAAATGATATTGTCAATCATTCAATATCACTCTAACATGTACTCCCTCCATATTTATAAGTTTGACGTCCGGAGCAAAGAATCTGAGTGTTCCAGCGTCAAGTATTTATGAACGGAGGTAGTACTTGCCTTTTTAATTATGACAACTGGAAAAGAGTGAGGGTGATACCAAACCCGAAGCCATTCCCCCTACATCAAACACCCCACACAATACAGACCATGGCAAAATAAATCAACGCATTATATACAACGCCCCTACATGTTCTCAAATTCTACAATTCTGTCCCGACACTAAAACTATCATAACTTTCAACTCCCATATCGAAAAATAATAAAACATATCATTCTGGAATCTATACACAATTGTTCACAACTTCTTAGGTGATCAAAAGTTCAGATTAAATTGTTTAAACCCCCGTTTTTAACCTAGAAGACAGATTAGTCAGATTCTAGACAACCGACAATAATTTCACATCTTTCAATCCGCATATGCAAAAATAATGATTTAGGACTTTTGAGAATCCACAGGGAATTATCTACCATAACCTAGTTATGGCAAACATTTTATTCTGCTATTAACTTTGTCAACTTAAACTTTTTCCACAACTACTTCCAATAGCAACCCGGTTCTGGACTACAGTTTTCCAAAAATCATAGCTTCTATTCTACTCGTCCAAAAATTGTGTTCTTGGACTATCTAGAATCCTTAAGAAGTTATATACCTTTTTCATGGATATGAAAACTCCAAATTATTCCATTTTCTATTTGTAATCTACTGGTTTATGCACGCTGCTAGAACCCGACAAACTAATCAGACAGTCAGCTTGCAAAATTCATAACGTAAAATCTACCCATCCGATCGATATGAACGAACATTCTACTGAAAGCTATCGAGATCCTCTACAATTCTCTAGGAGATGGAATTCCAAAATTTCACATCACTAGTACCCGAAACTACAATGCAACAGAAACAACAGATTACCGATCTACTAAACGATTTCTACCGACCGGAAAATTGCTAAATAGAAAGGAAGAGAAATTTAATTGTCACCCTTAGAGATCAAGATAAAGAATGCGAAATCCCAGCGAGACTCCTCCATTTTCTTCCTCCTTTCCTTCTTTTCCTTTTTTCCTCCCTTTCCTCCTCCCTTCTTCTGCTGGCCGAGCAAGGAGGCAGCAGCAGCACCGGCCTTGGGCAGGAAGGGGAGGCGGCGCTACAGAGTAGGGGAACCACTACAGTAATAAACGGCTAGGGTTTGGTGGCCGGCTCCCCTTTAACACCCCAAAAAATTGGTTTGTTTTGAAGTTTTAAAAATAAAAATAACTATTTGAATTTTTCTGTTAAAGTTAAAGCTTAATCTCAAATTTTGAAATCCAAAAACAATTTAATATGAATAATATCAACATCAACTATTACCAAAATTATTTTATTTGGGTTCTATGTGCTTGGATATATTTTCTAGATTTTTAAGAATTTTTCCAAGTTCATTTGCTATTTTCTAGTTGCTATTTGCATTTTTTGCTATTTTCTAAAAAGAAAAACTAAGTTAAATATCAGAAATGCTTTTGGGCCTAATTTCTTAATCTTGACCCAATTCCTTCCACTTTTGGCTCATTCTCTCTTAGCCCGCATTCCCTTCTCTCTCTCCGCACCCGAGCGCCTGGCCCCACCTGTTTGTGTCAACCGAGTCGCGTGCGACACGTCTGCACCTGAGCCTTCTCCGTTGTCTTGTGGACCTGCCTTCTTGGCCACATCAGCATCGTCAACTTCCGCCTTCATCCTGGCGCAACCTTGCTCCTTTCGCCATTGTCGCTCCTCGGAGTCCCGTCTGACAACGTGATTGCTAACAAGAAAATCCCTTGTAATCTGTGTCATCTTATCCTCCTTATCCCTCCGTATCCAAATCAGGTAACATTTGTTGACGTATCACGCTCTATCTTGAGTTCGTTTCGTAGTCGGCTCGGACTCGATTTAAGGTTTTCCGATCTAGGCTCACCCGCACCCTATAAAAGGGACCCCTAGCATCGCCCGTGCCTCCTCGTCCCGAATCCTCGCTCAATCTAGCCCCAAACCGATCGAGATCGCTGGAATTTTAGGTTCTAGGGTTTCGAAGCCGTAGCTCAATTCTTCAAATTCTGTCGCCGCCGGTCGTGCTCCGTCTCCGTGGACTACACCATCGGCATCCCCGTCGCAAGAGCAACCTTGGGCCTCTCTCCGTGACCCCGAAGCGTCTCTGGATCTCACCGTCGACTTTAGCCATACCTACTCCGCTGCTTCATCGACGATTCTAGCCGTCACCGTTGTCCTCCCGAGCTAATTCTGGTACCCCTACGTGCGCAATATCGTCCTCTATGCAATGCGCATGTCCGTTGCTGGTGAGTCGCCACCGCTCGCCGTTATCGGTTGCGATCGAAAGTGTCACCAGGATGATGACATCATCTAGTGAGGTGGACATCCACGCATTCAGCCATGTCAGCTCCCGTGCTCGCGTGTCGCCCATGTGGTAGTCCAGTCGGAGCCACGTGTGCGCGGACATGTCAACTCCAGACCTGAACCCCAATCCAAACCTCGGTGGACCTAGTCCATGTGCACCAAGCCACTTCCAAGTGGGTAAGATCGATTTCTGTTATTTCTTTTCAGCCAAAAATCCTCTGTTGACGTCGGTGTGCGTCATATTCTAGAATTTCCAATAGGAAAATAATTCGGGATAATATGAGAAATCCAATTTAGGGTATTTCTTAGGGTTTTGATCTTCCAGAGCTCATATCATTTGCATCCAAACTCTGATTGAGTCCATTCAAAATTTTAAATTCATTTAAATTTGAGATCTATTTATCTAAGATTTTTTTTTAATTTTTGGAGTTTATTTTTTCTCTGTTATTTATTTATTTGGTTTATTTGCTTTGTTTGCGAGTAGACGTTGATACTTTGGGAAGTTTTGAGCAAGGAGGAGTGCACCAAGATCAAGAACAATCTCAGGATTTATTCCAAGGCAAGTCGTGGTCCTTTGATCATATTGAACCTATGATTTCAAAAGTATATTATTTCATACAACTGCATGCTATCTTTATATAATTTGTTTGGGATTAGCTATTACCTATTATCATTATGCCTCCATTGATTTGTGGAAAGTCATGAATCCTTTGTCACCTTAGCATGGATGATTTTAGTTGGACATATTCATATCACCAATATGAGTATCGTACAGATGCTTAGTTCAGCTTAGTTACGATGGGTTCATTATTACATGTGTCATAATGATTAATCTTAACTTAATAAAATATGGAATTATGGTTGTTAGCCACTCTTGTTAAAAATTGTGTACCATGACAAGGTATGTCATTGGTCTTGATTAAACAAAATGGTTTTCACTCAGGCGAGTGGTCGGTGGATATGGAGGGTACAATGAGTACACTGTGGGTTTGTGGTAGTCTTGTTTGAGTAACTTGTCAAGGACTTAATCTTGTGTGCTATTGAACTGGGCATTTTCGCACAACCACATGCCTGGTATGAGACGGGCCTAACTTAGTAAGTTATGAAGTTTCGACATTTGACATCTCAGGTAGTATGTGGGTGGAGGTGTGTATCCTTTTCTAAGGTCACATCTATGGGCGACATTTTCACCGTCTCCAAGTCCAACGTTGTGCGTCAACCACGATGAGGTTTTGGGTGGCTGTAGGCACAATGGGAGAGTCAATTGTTGAGATAAAATTTTCGAAAGGTTTTGTTATGATTGCTCAATCGCATACTTCCATATGGCGAGTCATGGCAGACATGATGAGTTAATTATATCTTGTGGGTAAAGTGTACAACCTCTGTAGAGTGTTAATTGATCTATTCGCATAGTCGCATCCTCGGTTATGGATAGGTCCGAGGATTTTGCATGAGATATAGAGTTTCTTTATAAAATAAGTCGGAGTGTGAATGGGAAGTTCACTTGATGATTATAATGTTTGTTCGGTGAACTAGTAATTCACTTGATGGGTTGTGTCGATTGGTGAATGGGGGGATTCACTTATCTTTGGTTTGGTTGGGAAGTGGATGGGTAGTTCATTGGTTGTTTCAAAGAATTGTTTACTTACTTATTATTCTTTTCAATTACGCGTTTCCATCTATTTATTGTATTTATCGTAAATGTTGCTTTCTGCAAAAAAACTATACAACTAACCTTTGTTCAATCCTTGCATGAATACTATTTGCATGCATTTCCCCACAATTTGATGAGTACTTTATGTGCTCACGGCTTCAATTTCTGCGATTCAGTTGAAGAGTATGAAGCTGCTCAAGAGTTCTTCGCCAGAGTATTATGAAGGTTTTGTGGATTAGGATGCGTTCTCCACTCGATTGCTTGTCGGCATGTTGATTGGCCATTTCAAGATTTCCGTTCCGCTACAAGAGTTTATTTGTTTCTTTAGCCCTACGTGGCAAATTAAGTAAACGTTTACCATAAGTTCCAGTTATTATTACTATTTGTTATTTTGAGATCTTTTTAGTTATATCGAATAAATGGATGGTATTTCATCATTGTTTCCTGTGTGAGCTAGCTACTGATTTGGGATTAGTTCAGAATGCACAGAGGGTTCCTGAAATATATTTTTGGGTCCCGACAATGGTGGTATAAGAGCTATATCGACTGTAGAATACAACCTTAGTTAGTATGGTCGTTTTAGCTAAAAGTTTCAAAAGTTATTTTCTAAATCAAATCAACTTAATTTGATTTAAGTGATTGTTCTTCTCTCATCTATTCTAATTCTTCTCTCATCTCAATCCATTCTATTCGTATCTTGCTCTATTTCTTTTTCTCATCTTGGTCAAGAAATATTGTTCCTCATCTTTGCTGAATTTTGTTCGATAATCTTAAGTTGATCTCCTCGCCTCATTAATTTATCTAGTCTTGAAGAAAGAAGTCAAGTCATCGGCAATCATCAAGAGTATCTTCGTCGCTTTGTTCTAGTTGTTTCTAAAGAGTTTTTTGTTGTCCAGTTCAGATTGGAAGCTATCAGATTAGGGTCTCTAGTAACGTGTTAGATCGTTGTTGCATAGGTCTTTATTTGTGTTGTGTGTAAGTGAGAGTTGCAGTTTTGCTGTCAAGCATTATGTTGTAGTCATACTAAGGCTTTAATTTGAAGAGTTTATTTGTTCTTTTATAGCGTTTCAACTATGCCCTCTTTGTTTTTAGCTTTGGGTATAATCTATTTCCCCTAATTAAGTGGTTTCTATCTCCTCTACCCTGTTATATCTCATCTATTGTGCTATTCCCTCTCGTCTATATTGCTTTTCTATCTTACCTACTAAACCTGTGGAGAATCGTCGCAGATGGTTGACACTCGCAACACCTCGAGTCGTACTCAGTCAGATGATGCCAACGCTAATTCCAATGCTAGTGGCCAGTCACTAGCCCCTAGAGCCGCAGATCCAAGAATAGCACAACTTCTAGCAGCTCAGCCTCAATTCATGAGTGCAATAATGTAAAATATGAACACCATGATGACTCAACAAAGTCAGACTGCCGCTGCAATAGTCAACTTATTGAATCAGAATAACAAGAATAATCAAGCAGCAGCTGTTCTGTCACCGGTTCATCATCACTCCAAGTTATCAGAGTATATGAGGACTCATCCGCCCATGTTTTCTCATTCAACAAAACCTTTGGATGCGAAAGATTGGCTTTGTTCTGTTGAGAAAAAGCTCACCATTGCTCAATGCAATGATCATGAGAAAGTCCTTTATGCTTCACATCAACTGGAAGATACAACCGCAGAATGGTGGGGGAACTACACCGCAACTCATGAGAATTCGCAAGCCATTACTTGGAAGAATTTTCAACAGCTTTTCGTCAAGCACATGTTTCAGATGGTATTGTGGAAATGAAGAAGAATGAATTTTGTGAACTCCAGCAAGGAAACATGTCCTTGAGTGAATATCTCAACAAGTTCACTCAACTTTCTTGCTATGCTTCAGAAGATGTTGCTATGGATAATGCACGTTAGAAGCGATTCAAGCGTGGACTCAATCCCAGTTTGAAATTGCAAACTGTCATAAATGATTATGTGGATTTGTAGTATATGATGGATAAAGCCGTACTTATAGAAGATTCTCGCCGCGAGTTGGACGAATCTCGCAAAAGAAAGATGATACAACATGGAGTTCATCAGAATCAGCTACAAAGAGCCAGAACTAATGCTCAACAGCCTTTTCGTTCCAGTAATTCATCTATCAGATTCAGAACCCCTGCACCAGTGTCTCATGCAGGAAACTTAGGAATTCCCAATATCAATAACAGTAACAATAATCAGCCTTAGAGGACCAACAATCATGCCATAGGAATTCAATGTTACAACTGTCATGAGACAGTCATTATGCCAACAAGTGTCCGCAGAAGCAAGGGCTAGCCCCAATTCCTTTCAATTTGGGACCTACACCAACTAGAACTTCTTTACCAGGAGCAGGAAGAGGAATACCTCAGACTCCAAATCAAGCTACGAGGACTCCGTCAACTGCAACAAGGGGAAGGCTGAATCATGTCACTGTAGAAGAAGTTCAACCAGCTCAGAATGTCATATCTGGTAAGTCTTTAAGTTAGACATGCGTCAGTTGCAGCTTTGTTTCATTCGTAAGAGAAATATTTTGGAAGAGTGCCCAAGGTTTGAACCTATTCTTTAGTCAGCCTGAATCTCAGGGACGAGATTCCTTTTAAGGGGGGGGTAGGTTTGTAACACCCTAAAAATTTGGTTTTTTTAAAGTTTTAAAAATAAAAATAACCATTAAAATTTTTCTATTAAAGTTAAAGCTTAATCTAGAATTTCTAAAATCTAAAAACAATTTAATATGAATAATCTCAACATCAACTATTATCAAAATTATTTTATTTGGGTTCTATGTGCTTGGATATATTTTCTAGATTTTTAGAATTTTTCGAGTTCATTTGCTATTTTCTAGTTGCTATTTGCATTTTCTGCTATTTTCTAAAAATAAAAACTAAGTTAAATCTCATAAATGCTTTCGGGCCTAATCTCTTAATCCCGGCCCAATTCCTTCCACTTTCGGCCCATTCCCGCTCAGCCCACATTCCCTTCTCTCTCCGCACCGGAGTGCCCAGCCCCACCTGTTTGTGTCGGCCAAGTCGCGTGCGACGCGTCCGCACCCGAGTCTTCTCCACTGTCTTGTGGACCCGCCTTCTTGGCCACATCAGCATCGGCAACCTCTGCCTCCGTCCTCGTGCAACCTTGCTCCTTTCGCCATTGTTGCTCCTCGGAGTTGTTGGAAATATGCCCTAGAGGCAATGATAGAGATGTTTATATTTCATAATATTCATTGTATTAGATAATATGTTATCTTATTCCTAGAATAGATCTTTAATGTTTATCATCAAGTATGTGACTTTCTTGTGAAACTCTGTATTTCTACGATGATTATTCTTAAACGTTCCCTAGTCGGAAACATATGAGAACACATATGAATAGACTAGCATATGTATTGGTTGATGACTACGTTTCACAGGTCATAGATATGGAGATATCAAACCAATAATATGGACACATGTTAGAGAATATGGTGTTGGTTTGACCCACCTTGAGACACTATTGAAATTGTTATGATTTCATGTGTCATCAGTTGGTCTCAAGCAATGATGATGTATAATCCTTAGACATGAGATCAGCATAGTTTCCTATATGTGTAATAGCACTCTTAGGGGTTGCCAAACGTTACTCTTAACTGCGTAATTATAAAGGTAACTTTTGGATATGTTATGAAACATGCAGAGGAATGTGACTGGTCGGATATGGAATTTGTCCCTCCTAACATAACAGGAGAGATGTCTCTGGGCCCCTCATTGTGGTCGGATAAAGAAAGTGCATGGTCATGCCACTAGTGGTCGAAGTGTCAACCACATGAAGTTATTCGACGCTTGATCGAAAAAGTATTGAACAGTCCATAGATGACAAATAATCTCATCTAGAGTTCAACCAGACGTCATGAGGCAAAAGGATAATACACAAACAGGTAGTCTAGTTCGACCAGATGGACAACCGCTTTCTAGGACCTCCTCCATGGGGAGAGGTCCTGGAGAGGTCCTGAAGAGGTCCTAGAGGTCCTGGTGAGGTCCTAGTGGTCCTAGAGAGGTCCTAGAGGTCTCCAAGCTGGTCGTAAACTGGTCGTATGGAGATATGAGCTGGTCGTAGACTAGTCGAACGTAATCACAGAGTGGTCGAAACCTGGTCGTAAGGAGTTGCGAATTGGTCGTGACCGAATACGAACTGGTCATATAGAGATAGGACTTGGTCGTAAGTGATGAGGATTTGATTGTAGATCATATTGCATTAAGGTCCGTCCGATATATATTCTATGTGTATTTAGGAATCGTTATGTGCTGCTAAGTACCGCTAACGACTTGTGGTCGAAAAGAGTTTCCGAGTCACAATCGATCACACATGAACCTAAAGGGTCACACACTTAAAGGGCTACGATTTTTTTTGGATGGTGATCCGAATTCTTGTAGGTCTTGTGTTCCTAATGGGCCTCAAGTTGGAGACTCATTATGGATGCCTATAAATAGAGGGGACAATGGCATGGGGTTTAGTAATCTTTTGAAGAATTCCCGAAACCCTAATAGCCACACCCTCCTCAACCATGCCGCCGGTGCTAGCACTCTGCGTGTGGTGTCCTTACCCGTACGTGTGGATACCTTGGAGGTGTTGTTGCGAAGCATCAACACTAGGACGATCCACAACTCGTGACGATCTCAGGAGCAGGAGGAGAAGACGTGCGGCGAGCACGACTACTACTACATCAACTCGCTTCATCGACTCTACTTCCACTACGAGTCAGCGCGTCTATTGGTAATATCATGATCTATTACAAGCGGAGATTCCTTGGTTGCGTGGCAATTTTTTTGTGCTATCGTAGCCTTCCCGCGTTCCTTCAGGAGTCCCGTCCGTGAACCCAAAGTGTCTCTGGATCTCGCCCTTGACTTTGGCCGTACCTACTCCGCTGCTTCATCGATGAGTCCGGTTGTCACCGTTGTCCTCCCAAGCTAATTCTGCTAACCCTACGTGCGCAATATCGTCCTCAGTGCAATGCGTGTGTCAACTGTTGGTGAGTCGTCGCTACTCGCCATTGTTGGCCGCGATCGAAAGTGTCACCAGGATGATGATATCATCTGGTGAGGTGGACATCCACGCGTTCAGCCATGTCAACTCCTGTGCTCGCATGTCACCCATGTGGCAATCCAGTCGAGCCATGTGTTCGCGGACATGTCAACTCCAGATCTGAACCCGAACCCAACCCTCGGTGGACCTAGTCCATGTGCACCAAGCCACTTCCAAGTGGGACCCACTAGTCAGATCGATTTCTTCTATTTCTTTTCAGCCAAAAATCTTCCGTTGGCGTCAACGTGCATCATATTCTGGAATTTCCAATAGTAAAATAATTCGGATAATCTGAGAAATCCAATTTAGGGTATTTCTTAGGATTTTAATCTTCTAAAGCCCATATCTTTTGCATCCGAGCTCTGATTGAGTCCATTCAAAATTTTAAATTCATCTAAATTCAAGATCTATTTATTTGAGATTTTTATTTAATTTTTGGAGTTTATTTTCTCTCTGTTATTTATTTATTTAGTTTATTTGTTTTGTTTGCAAGTAGACGTTGATACTTATCTTTGGTTTGGTTAATTGATCTATTCGAATAGCCGTGTCCTCGGTTATGGACATGTCTGGAGATTTCACATGAGAGATATAGTTTCTTTATAAAATGAGTCGGAGTGTGAATGGAAAGTTCACTTGATGAATATAATGTTTGTTCGGTGAACTGGTAACTCACTTGGTGGATTGTGTCGATTGGTGAATGGGGAATTCACTTATCTTTGGTTTGGTTTGGAAGTGGATGAGTTCATTGGTTGTTTCAAAGAATTGTTTACTTACTTATTATTCTTTCCAATTACGCGTTTCCATTTATTTATTGTATTTATCGTAAATGTTGCTTTCTACAAAAGAACCATACAACTAACCTTTTTCAAGCCTTGCATGAATACTATTTGCATACAATCCACACAATTTGGTGAGTACTTTATGTGCTCACGGCTTCAATTTCTATGATTCAGTTGAAGAGTATTAAGCTGCTTAAGAGTTCTTCGCCAAGATTACTATAAAGGTTTTGCAGATTAGGATGCATTCTCCACTCGATTGCTTATGGGCATGTTGATTGGTCATTTCAAGATTTTCGTTCTCGCAAGAGTTTATTTGTTTCTTTAGCCCTGCATAGCAAGTTAAGTAAACATTGACCATAAGGTTCAGTTATTATTACTATTTGTTATTTTAAGATCTTTTTAGTTAAATCGAATAAATGGATGGTATTTCATCACTGTTTTCTGTCTAAGCTAGCTACTGATTTGGGACTAGTTTAGAATACACAGAGGGTTCCTAAAATATATTTTTGGGTCCCGACATCCCCCTATCTTCTAGTGGGCAGCCGGCCCAATCATGGACCTTGGGCCACTATGGCTAGCTCCCCCCCACTTGAATACGGGTTGGTGGCCCAATCCTCTCCCAAAATTTTGAATTTTGACTAATAAACTCTGATTTCTTAGTTCCTAATTATTGATAATTAAGAGGGATATTACAGGACTGGGCGGTGGTGTGGCTGTCGGGCGAGGGCAGGTGACCAACGAGGATGAGAGCAATGACCAGCGCATGCAGATAGCATGATGTGTGTGGCGCTTGGCGAGGCAAGAGCAGGTGACGGCGATGGGAGTTGGTGGCTGAGCGAGGGCGGTCGTGGACGCATAGGGTGGTGGCATGGGCATGGCGTGGGTGACATTGCTTGGTCGACACTATGGTTGCGATGGCACCAATGGCACAGTCAAGCGAGCTAACGGGAGTTGGCGCAAGCTTGGCTACGACATAACCACAGTGATGACGATGTGATAGAAGAAGGTGGGAGGTAATGGTGATGACACGGTTACAGCGCGGATCCAATGGCATGAGGGCAAGAGCGGCGACAGGCGAGGCTTGCCTATAGGAGCGGCGACGGGACGTCACGGGTGTGCAGATATGCATGGCTGTCAGGCGCGGATCAGAGCGACATGGTGCACTAGGCAATGGCGTGGCGCACACGCTAGTGCGAGACGTGGTCGGTCGTGCAAGAATAGGGCCTGAGAATGGGCATGTATGCGCTGGCGCGTGACACAGTTGGAGCGCAAGAGCAGGGCAATGTGGTGCCGGTGGTGCGGCCGAGGGTGTCGTGACGCATGGCACTAGAGGAGGGAGGTGGCTAAGCTAGCAGCCGGGCCAGAGAGAAAATGAAAAGCAAATATCGGACTGGGTCAGGTGGCTTTAGGCCTAGACTGCACTTTTGAGGTCAAGTTTTCAAGTAAAAACCCAGAGATTCGAACATCGACGAAGTGCAACAAAAAGTTCAAAAAAAATCCCTCATTTTTAAATAGTTACAAATGTCCAGAATTTTTAGGATGTTACAAGATCAAACTCTGTTATATGTTAACTTGCAAATTCAGTGAAATAGTTAAATAGTACTAGTTGAAACTTTAGTGTTCAGTTATTTGGCCTATTAGGGGTATTAGTCATTTAGTAATTCATTCATGGTCTTCATGTTTGATTTTGCTATTCTATGTTTTTCCTCTGTACATCTTAAGAGAATTGAATTGCCCTTACCCATATTTGGTGGATGCAATTTATTTTACTAATGAACTGCTACACCTTCATCTTTTAAAAATATAGATGTATTGGAAATAATACCATCTCCAAGAAGGTAAATTTGACCACTTCTTTTGTAATAATATGTTAGCAAAGTTCTAAAATAATTCTTATCTCTATATTAAAGTTGAGTACAAAAGATGGTACAACAGAGTGCCACATCACCCCATTTTCTTCCTACCGTTCGATTTATTTTTGACGAACAAAAATAGCCACTCGATGTTGAACTAATCATGTGTGCTGGCCGAGACGTGTTTGTTCACGTGTGAATTGGTTTTGGAAACAAATCAATCACGTTGATTTATTGAGTAACTATAGGGATTGGTTAGATATATCTTTTTATGTTACTTTCCTTTTGGTGGCGTCGTAATTGTTGGCTGTGATCCGAAGTCCTGGTTGACGCGTTTCTCCCGGAGATCATGGCATGAAGATTGGAGATGTTGTCGGCCAAAAATCTGCATGTAATTACTTCTCTCCATAGCGCTAGTTCTTTCCATAGCGCTACATGTAATCATGTTTTGATATAGCATTTAAATACGAAGAAAACCAAATTCTCGTCGTGTATTTTGATTGCTGAGTATTGTTCTCATGCATGTTTTGTTGTGTGTTTTATCGACTCAGTGCCAACAATTGGTATCAGAGAGGCGATGATGTCTGGAGCACATAATTGGAGTCCCTCACCACACCGCGAGACCCTGCAGATGGCAGCAGCCGTAGCAGCGCCGACAATGAAGGTCGAAACATGGTGGTGCACCAGATCAGGGAGGCGTCGGTGGCGGTGCGCTACCCGACCCTCACGCACATGAACTACATCGAGTGGGCTCTCTTGATGAGGGTCAACATGTAGGCTCAGGGAGTCTGGGAGGTGATCGAACCAGGAGATGCCGAGTACCGGGTTGACTAGGCGGCGCTGGCGGCCATACTCCAGGGGGTGCCGTTGGAGATGCTGGCGACACTGGCGGTGAAGGACAGCGCCAAACAGGCCTAGGACACTGTCAAAACCATGCGCATGGGTGTGGAACGTGTCTAGGAGGCGAAGGCACAGGCCTTGCTCAAGGAATTTGATAGAATTCGCATGAAGAGCAACAAGCCTATGGACGACTTTGCCATGCGGTTGACCGGCCTCATCAACAACATCCACACGCTCGGCAAAACCTTGGAGGACGTCAAGGTAGTGAAGAAGTTCCTCTGCGTTGTTCCTCCGAAGTTCACACAGGTGGCAATATCCATCGAGCAGCTGATCAACCTGCGGACCCTCTCTATGGAAGAGCTAGTAAGCTGGCTCAAGTTTGCGGAGGAGAGGTTCAATACGGATGAGGCGGCCAATGATGGTGGCCGCGAGACTAGTGGTCGTCTTCTCCTCACCGAGGAGGAGTGGCTAGCGCGCATGAAGAAGCGGGAGTAGGGTGACTCCTCTTCGGGCAGCACCAGGAATGGCAACAAGAAATGGTGTGGCCACAACAAGCATGGTGGGCAAGGTGCTACCCGCGATGGCAAGGAGAGCGCTGGGTCTGACGGCGGCCGCGACAAGTCCAAGCTCAAGTGTTTCTACAATGGAAACCTTGGGCACTTCTCTTAAGAATGCCGCAAGCCACGGTGAGAGCGCAAGGAGCAAGCGCATCTCACTCATGCTCAGGACGATGAGCCCACACTATTGATGGCCCAGGTGTGCAAACTGACAGAGGTCACGCGTGGCGCACCCACTAACGTTGCGCTAGACGAGGTGTACGCGCAAGTGCACCTTGGCCGGGAGGAGGACGAGCATGCCGACGCCGGGTACTTGGACACAGGTGCGTCCAATCACATGTTGGTGCAAGGCTGTGTTCACCGAGCTGGACGATAGTGTAAAGGGGATCGTGAAGTTTGGCGACAACTTTGTCGTCGACATATGTGGGCATGGAAATGTATTGTTCATGTGCCACACCAAGGGGCATCGCACGCTCATCGGGGTGTACTACATCCCATGGCTACGAAGCAATATCATCAGCGTTGGACTGCTTGACGAAAATGGCTATCAGACGTTGATTAAGAATGGCACTTTGTGGCTATGTGATCACCAGCGACAACTGCTAGCTAAGGTAAAATGCTCCAGAAACCGCTTGTTTGTGCTTGATCTGGTTTTAGCGTAGCCAGTGTGTCTGGCAGTGAGCTGCGGTGAAGATGCGTGGTGTTGGCACGCGCACTACGGCCATCTGAACTTCCAGTCCCTACGACATCTCGCGCATGGCGAGATGGTCCGCGGGTTGCCACAGATCGATCAGGTGGATCGAGTCTATGACACTTGCCTGGTCAGGAAACAACGGTGTGCTCTGTTCCCGCAGGGCGGCGCTACCGTGCCCAAGATCAACTCGAACTGGTGCACGGTAACTTGTGTAGACCAGTCATGCTAGTGACACCAGGAGGGAAGCGGTACTTTCTGCTCCTGGTGGATGATTTCAGCCGATACATGTGGCTGATGCTCCTGACGTCAAAAGATGAGGCGCCGGCAGCCATCAAGTGCTTCCAGGCCCACATTGAACTAGAGGACGCGCGAAAGCTACGGACGCTGCGCATTGATCGCGGTGGTGAGTTTATGTCTACAGAATTCGATGAGTACTGGCACGAACCTCGGCGTTAAGCGGCAGCTCACGGCACCGCATTCACCTCAGCAGAATGGTGTTGTGGAACACCGGAACCAGGCGGTGGTCGGCATGGCGCGCAACCTGTTGAAGGCGAAAGGCGTGCTAGGGAGGTTTTGGGGGTGAGGTTGTCACAATGGCAGTCTACCTCCTCAACCGTTCACCGACGTGAAGTATGCACGGCAAGGCTCCCTACGAGGCATGGTACGGACGGCGCTGAACGTGCATTATTTCTGCACATTTGGGTGTGTGGTGCATGTGAAAGTGGTGAAGCCGAACCTAAAGAAACTCAACGATAGAAGCGTGTCCATGGTCTTCTTCGGCTACGAACCGGGATCCAAGGCGTACCGGGTCTATGATCCCGTGGGCAATCGTGTTCACGTATCGCGTGATGTGTTGTTTGACGAAGAGGCAAAGTGGGATTGGGGCACACCTGGAGCTGACGATCCACTGACTACTCCCGGTGAATTTTTTCCATGGAACACATTTTTCTTCCTGTGACAAGTGATGGACAAGTTGATGCACCAGAGCATGGGGGTGACACGACAGGAATGTTATCCATGCCAGGTCGCGTGCCCATCCCAGGGTCGTCGATGCCAGCCTCACCTCCCACTGACGCGTTAGAGGTGTCTGATGAAGCGCCACGCTGGTACCGCACCATAGCGGACCTTTATGACACCACCGACAAGGCCGCGGTCGAGGAATGCGGGCTATGTCTTCTGGCCACAGAGGAGCCCATGAACTTTGCTAAAGCTGAGTAGCACAAGTGTTGGCGCCAAGCTATGTTAGTGGAGATGAGGTCCATTAAAGAGAATGACATGTGGAAGCTGTGCGATCTGCCAGCTGGCCATCATCCCATCGGCCTCAAATGGGTGTACAAGGTCAAGAAGGACTCGCAGGGAGCCATAGTGAAGCACAAGGCGCGCCTCATCGCGCAAAGGGTACGTGCAGCGACAAGGTGTTGACTTCGAGGAAGTCTTCGCGCCTGTCACCCGGGTGGAGTCCGTGAGCCTACTAGTTGCACTTGCGGCACAAAAGGGCTGGCAGGTGCACCACATGGACGTCAAATCGGTGTTCCTCAATGGCGATCTCGAGGAGGAGGTGTACGTCGTGTAGCCGCCGGGCTTCATCGAAGATGACAACGAGCACAAGGTGCTCAAACTCCTGAAGGTCCTCTACGGTCTCCGTCAGGCACCAAGGGCATGGAACGCCAAACTCGACAGCAGCATGCAGTCCCTTGGGTTCGAGCAGAGCCCATCTGAGCATGCTGTGTACACACGAGGAGCCAGCTCATCGCATCTACTCGCGGGTGTATATGTGGATGATCTCATCATCACCGATTCACATCCACCAGAGATCTCCAAGTTCAAGGAGGAGATGATGAAAGTATTTAAGATGAGTGATCTGGGATTGCTCAGCTACTATCGAAGCATCATGGGGAGTCTCCGGTACTTGGTTCACACAAGGTTGGATATCTCCTATCCTGTGGGTTACGTCAGCAGGTTCATGGAGACACCTACCACCGAACATCTTAGAGCAGTGAAGCACGTACATTGGTACATTACCAGGACACTCAACTATGGTTGCTTCTACGCAAGAAGCAGCGGGGAGCTGCAGCTGACGAGGTACTAGGACACTCAGCTACGGTTGCTTCTACGCAAGAAGCAGCGGGGAGCTGCAGCTGACAAGGTATAGCGACTCTGACAAGGCGGGAGATGTGGATGATCGAAAAAGCACTACGGGGATGCTATTCATTCTTGGTTGAAGCCCAGTCGGTTGGCAGTCGCAAAAGCAGAAGGTGGTGGCCTTATCCTCGTGCGAGGCCGAGTACATCGCAGCCACCACCGCGACATGTCAAGGTATTTGGCTTGGACGCTTGCTCAGCGACCTGGTGAGCAAGGAGCCTAGCCGTCTAAGTCTCAAGGTGGATAACAAGTCGGCGATCTCCCTTTGCAAGAACCCCATCTTCCACGATCGAAGTAAGCACATTGATACCTGTTATCATTTTATTCGTGAATGTGTTGAAGAAGGGAAGATCGAGGTCGAGTACATCAGCACGGATGATCAACTCGTCGACATTCTTACAAAGTCACTGGGGCGCGTCAAGTTTCAGGAATTATGAGGCAAAATTGGTTTGGTCAAGGTCAAGAAGGAGCCACGAGATTAAGGGGTGATTTGTTGAACTAATCATGTGTGCTGGCCGAGACGTGTTTGTTCACGTGTGAATTGGTTTTGGAGACAAATCAATCACGTTGATTGATTGAGTAACTATAGGGATTGATTAGATATTTCTTTTTCTGTTACTTTCCTTTTGGTGGCGTCATAATTGTTGGATGTGATCCGGAGTCCTGGTTGACGCGTTTCTCCCGGAGGTCATGGCGTGAAGATTGGAGATGCTGCCGGCCAAAAATCTGCATTTGATTACTTCTCTCCATAGCGCTACTTCTCTCCATAGCACTGCATGTAATCACGTTTTGATATATTATTTAAATACGAAGAAAACCGAAAAGCTACTCACGGCATTGAAGCGGCACCAAATTCCCGTCGTGTCTTTTGATTGTTGAGTATTGTTCTCGTGCGTGTTTCGTTGTGTGTTTCATTGACTCAGTGCCAACACTCGATAATTATACAATCTAAATGTACTATAGACTTCTAATAAAGAAATATTAAGACTAAACAACACCTTTGTACTCTAAATCTCTCACACACTTAAAAAGATAACTTATTTTACATGATTTGCATAAACATTTCCTCCGGCTATTATGAGTACAGATTTTAATTTTCATACTAAACTAAAAAATAAGTAGAATTTCCGTAACGAAGTGCGGGTTCAATCCTAGTATATTATATTGTTGTGAAAAATATTTGGAGACAAATCTATATTATCATAGTTATGTTGCCAACCTAGATACTTTTATATACACTATTGGTTAACGTCTAGATACTTTTATATACACTATTGGTTAACGTTGGTAAAGTTTGGTGATAAGCATACACATGTATTTCTGAATAGATGGAGTATGACTTAATGTTTGGTTTCACAACAGTATGTTAGTCGATCCCAATTGGATGTTACTGGTTTTAAATTGAACAATAACCAATGTGTACAATTGTACAAGCGAGGATGACGCACTACAACTTTTGTCTTCCTGCTGTTTAACCTGTCTATGGTTTGCTGACTTGATTATCCTGTGCTTGTTGCAGGAGCTCTCTCATGACTATGGGTATCGCCTAGACAGTGCCATTGGTGCAGATGACAATGTTGTGAAGTTGGCCTGCCACTGTGGCACCCCTGACTGCCGAAAGCGGCTCTACTAGGTTCTCCGGCCGTGTCATGATGCTTGAGGAAAACTGACATATTCTTCATAATTATGCTTTATAGGGAGGCGGCGTAAGTGGAGTAACCCTGGTGAAACTTCTCATGTGGTGTATATGAGATGCCAGCTCTGCTATTTTTAGCTGACATTCAACCCATACAATTCTCTGTTTTTTTTCATAGAAGACAAACATGTATCCTGCATTGACGGACATGACATTCCTAACTGGAGTTCCCTTTTCCCATTCTTTTGATGTTTGCGCTGTTTATGTCAGTGTGATATCTGTGTTAGTTTACTTCACTTGGCATGTTCAAAGCTGGGAGAAACAATTAGTATCAGGAGGCCTTCGGACTATATATAGTGCTTGTTACTAACAGGTGAGCACCAGCATGATTGGATTGCCGGGGACAATACCGGTGTTAGGAATAAGATCATCCTTCAGGGTTAGTTTGGATGGGTTTCTCTGCCAATCCGGAGGGATTGGTTGCCTATCCAAACTTGCCATCAGGAGGAAATCTAGAGAAGTACAAATTCGTGGGTTTGTATTGTGCCGGTGGTAGGCTGAAGTTCTCTTTGCTCTGTACATTAGAGACTGCATTTGTCCTGCAGCTGCAAGGCGAGCCTATGAAATTTGCTTTTCCATTTCTCTTGGTGGTGGGGGGAAAAAGTCGGTTTTTATGCCTGTATGATTATTATAACACTTACCTGTATGATGTTGTTTTGGCTTTCAGCTATGTTCAATCTCTTTTGTGCTCGATGGTCGTTCCAGGGCGAGACGGCAGTCAGGAGCTTAGATTTGTACCAATGATGGTGTGCATTTCGCGGTCGAACCAAAGATAAGAAATGTGGAAGAAAAGACCGAGGCTAAAATGTGCAGACTTATGGTCGGTTGCCTAGGTCGTTCTAAATTGCCAAGAGTAGCTGCTTTAATGTAAAGATCATCTAAGGCGGCCTTGGGACTGCATTGGTTGCATCTTGGATCTGAATATTTGTTTTTTTTAATGGAATGACGCAAAGCTTTGCCGTGTAATAAATATGCACAAATTTTGCTGAAACAACACAATGCACCAAATGCCCAGCCTGTTCTTTGACACAGATAAGTTCTTGAGCAGGGCACATGCATGGATTATGGATGGCAACAGAAGCTCGGGAATGCAGGATCCGAGCTACTTGACACGAGCCTGTCCCGGTGGCGCTTCCACCTGGCTGCCTTCCCCCGACATGGCGCCGTTCGCCTGAGACGCCGTCGCGCTCTCCTTGCCATTGCCGAGCGACTTGGTCACGCCGTCCAAGAACTCGGCCAGCACCGGGTCTTGCACCGGCCGGGGCTGCACGCAGCAGATCCGCTCGACGCCGACCTCCGCCCTGCTCCCTGCGAGCGGCCCCTCCGCCCACCGCACCAAGAAACGGCACGCGCACCGCTCCTCGCAGCCCACGATCTCGTGAGCCGCCGGCGAGACCTGCATTTGGTCGGCACTCAAAACGACAGCTAACTTCCCTTCGCATGCATGTGTGTAACGACGTATTAAGGACAGTGCAATGCGAGGACGTCACGTACGGATTCGAGGACGGCGTCATAGAACTTGAGCTCGCCGCCGCCGAGGGCGCATGCGACGCAGAGCGGCGCGCCGGGCCGGAGATCGCGGCAGCGGGCGTCGTCGAGTGGCGGGCACCGCGCGCGGAACCTGGCGCGGAGCGCGGCCACGTCGCGCGGGAAGGCGAGGTCGACCGCGGGGTTGTACCACTCGTCCAGCTCCTCGAGGAACTCCTCGTACATGACGCGCAGCGCGCCGCCCTGGAGCGCCACGCGCACGTTGTACCACGCACCGTCCGCCGGCGCCTGGAACTCCAGCTGGGACGGCGGCCGGCGCGGCGTCGACGGGGCAGGAGTCTTCCGCTTCCGCGGCGGTGGCATTGCTGCGGCACGGTGGGTGGGGGTGGCGCTTCTGTGGTAAACTAGTAGTGTTGCGGAATTGGGACCGTCGCGCTAGTGCGCTCTTTCGGAGTTGGATTGTGACTTGTGAAGGTGTGTTAGCAATTTTGTGCCGGTATGGCGGTATTGCGAGGCAACTTGGCTCCTGTTAGAACTGGTCAAATGGGCGGGCCGTCACGGCAAGGTACCGGCACAGGCCGGTTCGGCTCATATAGACATGGTTTATCTTGGCTCGGCTATTAGATGTGTCGTATTGGTTCACGTGCTGAGGGGTGGTCTAAACACGGTCTGTTTGCCGTTTATATCGTGTTGAGTCAACAAGAGCCTGTTTAGTCCGTGGGCCAAGATCGACTCATTTAGTTTGAAAAAAAAAATCAAAAAAATATGTAAAATTCAGAAATAGATATGTAAATTGAAAAAAAAAATATAATAAAGAGCTTTATTAATATTCAACTGACTGTCTCATTAAAACTTTCGTCAAGTAAAAACTCAAAATGAGAAAACTTTGGCAAAGAAAAAAGAGTACAACCTACAGCTCTACATACATCCTTTTTCTACATGTCATTGTCTAAGTACAGATTTTCTAACACCTCCGACAATTGTGGATTTTTCACAGAGTGTTGTGTTTGTGAATCAGCTTGTTCCCAATCCTTCACAGTTAGAAATATCTCCATCATCTCATTTGTGAGACTTGTTCTTCTCTCCTCCAATATTATTTCAGAAAGACTGAAAGTAGACTCGGGGGAAATCATCGAGATAGGAATAATTAACACATCACGTGCAAGTATGGATAGCACAGGATATGTTAACTTATGGGCTTACTACCATTGTAAAATTTCGAAGCCTTTATAGTTGAAATTCACCGTATCGCTGTTCAGACAGGTAGATAGTTCCCCACTCCTTGTGGGTCTTGACTGGGCAAGCAGCAGTGTAGAAGAAGAAAACCTGGATCTGGAGGAAGAGACATCGAAGATCTTATTGCTCAGTCAATAGTATACTATCGTCAGTGCTCTGATAGTGTGTTTGAATAAAAACAAAAAACATGCTCTTATATGGTAAAAGACTCTTAAGCATCATGTAAGTAGAGTTCCACCTAACCAGCATGTCCAAACCGAATTTTCTTGGACGTACACCCATCGCCCTACAGAAGTTCTTATATTGTGCTATTCTTACGTTAGAATTATTCAAGAAAAAAATCGCATCGCGAAAAGCATTAATATACGAACTCAACATCTTTAAACCACATTTGACTATAAGGTTAATAATATGACAAGTGCATCGTTGATGTAGCAAGAAGGAATCGGCATACGTACTCAACATTGGAGTAAGAATATCCAATCCATTGTCCTAGAGTTCGAAGCAGCATTGTCTAAAGTAATTAAGAATATTTTATCTATAAAACCAAAGTCTTCCACGACTTTAATAATACAGTCCGCAATATTCTCACCCGTTTGTGCTCCTTTTCTCCATTACCCAGTCGTCATTAACATAATGTGAAACTACACTAGGACAAATCCTCCTTAACCCAACCACTCCATATGTCTGAGTCAGGGCCACCGAAAATGTGTATGTACTAAATAGTTACTTTATTTTATTTCGACGTTTATTGTAGTATTTTACTAGATCCCTAGTTGTTGTTTGTCTAGAAACGACAGAAAATCTAGGATTATGCGCAGCCCTAATGTAATTTTGGAAAGCAGGAGACTGTTGGTGATGTGCCCTAGAGACAATCATAAAGATGATTGTATCACGTCTATATTTATGAGTTATTGAATAAATATTATTCTGTTCCTTGAATGAATCATTGATTATAAAGATTAACAAGTATGTGACTTGTTGGTGAAGCTCTTTAACTTATATGATGTCGTTCTAAATGGTATCCCTGGTCGAATGTCACTGGTCGAAACACCAACGACTCTACGACCAGCACATGTATTGATTGATGACCATGTTTTACTGGTCATAGATATGGGGATATCGAATTAATAATGTGAACGCATGTTAGAGAACATGGTGTTGGATAGACCCATCTTGAGACACTACTAAGATTGTTATGATTCTATGTGTCATTAGTTGGTCTCAAGCAATGATGATGTATAATCTTTAGACTTGAAATCAGCATGGTTTCCAACATATGTAATAGCACTCTTAGGGGTTGCCAAACGCTACTCGTAACTGGGTAGTTATAAAAGGTAGCTTTCGGGTATGCTATGAAATATGCGGAGGGATGTGACTGGTCAGATATAGGATTTGTCCCTCCTAACATAATGGAGGAGATATCTCTGGGCCCCTCGAAGTGGTCGGATAAAGAAAGTGCATGACCATGCTACTCGTGGTCGAAGAGTTCGACCACATAAGGTTATCTGATACTCGATCGAGAAAGTATTGAACAGTTTATGGATGACATATATCTCACCTGGAGTTCAAACCAGATATCGTGAGGCAAAGGGAGAATACACGAGTAGATCGCTTAGTTCGATCAGTTACAGACTGGTCGTATAGAGATTCGAACTGGTCGTAGACTGGTCGAACGTAATCACAGAGTGGTCGAAACCTGGTCGTAAGGAGTTACGAACTGGTCGAGACTAAATATGAACTAGTTATACACAGTTTTAGATTGGTCGTAATTAAGTACTAGCTGGTCGTATGTAGTTACGAACTTGTCGTACTTAAATACGGATTGGTCGTGACGAGATACGAGCTGGTCGTAAGTGATGAGGATCTGGTCGTAGATCATATTGCATTAAAGTTCGTCCGATATAATTTGTGTGTATTCGGGAATCGTTATGTCCTGCTAGGGACTGCTACGACTCGTGGTCGGAAAAGAGTTTCTGAGTCACAACCGATTACACATAAATCTAACGGGTCACACACTTAATAGGTTGGAACAAACCAGTATGAATACGATTCGTCAAACGTGTTTGGATAGGATCCGTCACGAGGCAGTATATAAGGAGATACTTAACGCTATTGGGGACAAGCGAGACACGTAAGTTGTTCCACCGAAACCCTAGCCGTCATCTTCCTGAGAGCCCCGCCGTGCGACTTGGTGCTAGCACACTGGTGTCCGGTTGTTCCTTCTCTGGACGTGTGAATACCATAGAGGTGCTACTATAGTTGCTGTTGCGCTTGAGGACAATCCACGATCTTCACAAGGAACTTCAGAGGTTGCTGGAGGAGACGATCGATTCGTGAGGGCACTAGGCGATCAACTATGACCACTTCATCGACATGCTCTTCGTTGGACCAGGCTGCTCCGACATGCTCTGGTGGTAACGATCTGTGATCATCTACTTGCTTGGTATCCTGGTTTGCGTGGTAGAATTTTTGAATTGTTGCTAGCGTAGCCTACCCATAACCCTTCAGAGACTCCCCAAAGCCTAACGGTAAATCGTCAAAAGCAATTAAACGATAGAGAGATTGACGGGCTACCTCAGGACCATAGTCTCAGCTACGTACAGTACCGTCGAGGTTGTACTACAGCTGTGTCTGCCTCATCACCAATCCTTGCTTGGCTCGACATCTTGTAGCATGTCTAAGCAAGTGCCCCGTTCCATCTGTAGACCTTGCAGACAATTCATTGCAACAAATTTTGCAAATAGCATATCGTACCTCATTTTCCTGTGCGTCATGCCTGCTTGTCCTATCGAAATTCTCCCACACTCCCGATGTTGACGGCCTCGACCTCTTTGCTCCGATTGGCATGGAGCCTGATGATGGAACTCCGTCTTGCCCTTTCGGTTGCCTTTGGACAGCCGTAGCCGCATCCATGGATGCAATTTCCTCTGGTGAAAGTCCGTAATCACCAAGAGCAAAGCTGTCGTAATTGTCCGTAACGAAAACTACAAAATTGAAACTAACACTATTATTATTACTTTCATCTTAGCATAACAAGCACTAACAATAAAAGTATGCAAAAAAAACAGTATTGTACCTTTTATGCGGAATTGCTACCGAAAATTGATTTTTTCAAAATTTGGCACAAACTTTTGTAATTTTACCAAATTAGCTCAACATCAATTTGAATTTGCACAACATAATTTCAAAGTGACAATGATGAATGGAGGGGTGCTGAATAAGGGGGTATGGTGCCTATTTATAGGAAACATTTTGAGATATTTTGAATTTTTTTTGCTATTTTTAAAGACCCAATCAGTCAAACAAGGGCAAAAACGCCCAACGGCTAGAATTTAGTCAGGTCGTGCCGTGCCAGACACGGCCCATGAGCCCGCCAGCCCCACCTACCTAGCCTGCCCGGATGCCCGGTGCCCTGCCCCGCTTGCCCCCGTGCCCCTGCCTCCTCTTTCTTCCGCCCGGCTACCCAGTGTGGGCGTGTGGCACAGCCTCACAGCGCAACACCACTGCAGCACTGCCACTACCGCATGGCATGGGCGCATAGCTGCACACGCCCGCTGACCCACCTCCACGCTGGTGCCGAGTTGCCAACCTCATTGTCGGCACCGCCCATCCCGACCTTCTCCCTCCACGCCGGTACCGCTCCCTCCCCGGCTCCCCACCTTCTCCTTCCTTCATGCCGGCACCGCGTCCCAGCCCTCCTCCCTCTTCTCCCTCCACTCTGGCCAGCGGTGCCGCCATGCCCTCCTTTTCCTCTCCTCCTCATGCTTCCCCTTCTCCCTCCATACCGGCCCATCTTCCTCCGCGCTGGCGCCGCCCCGCTCGCCTCTCCTCCTGTGCTCCTGGGCTCTCGATCCCAGCTCTGGCTCTCCCCCGTACGCGGGCCACTCGGGCCATACCGGGCTTGTGTCGTGCCTAGCATGGCCCACACTATTCGTGTCGTGCCGAACCAGTCCACTGTGCCAGGGTAGTGGCCCAAGCACGGCACGGGTCGTGGTGTCGGGCCGGCACGGTCCACGAATAGTAAGAACAAGGAAGAATGATAAGTAACAAAGAAACAATAAAAGTAAAAAATACAAAATGAACAAGTAAAACTTGTAGATGGAACAACTGTACACCAAGGAGTGAGAAAACGTTAAGTACCTATAGCTGTAAAAAACCTTAAAAAATACAAACTATTAGAAAGTAGACTACATGCAATTATTAAAGTTACAGTAAGCTAGGAAAGAATGTTTTACCAAGTTGTTTTTCTGAGTTACATACCATACAAACTTTCATACAAGATAAAAAATAGTGAACTACATACAATACAATCTTTACACTACCACCCTTGATTCTTCTCGGAACTTGCAGAAGATCAATAATGGAATTTGTGTGAATGTCAACAATGGAATTTGTGTGAATGTTGTACTAAAATTGTACATTACCTAACACTGAAATTTTAATTAAAATGGTATGCCAGATGTAATTCGAAAGGTATTTTCATATATAGGTTAGTTCCATAGGTAGTTTCCTTTTTAATAACCTTGCTGGATCCCAACAAACAATAAGAAGAAACTAGTATACTAAAACAAAAAACATACATAACATTATATGGTTGAAAATTCCCAACCTGCATAGTTGAAAAATTGCATTGAATTGAACATTAGGTAGGAAAAAAAACTAAACAAATATCCTAACCAATCAGTACAAGTTACCAAGACTTTGAGACTAAACCTTTTGTGCTAGAATATACAACAAGCCAACTAAAAAAATAGATATGCAAACATACTACTGAACACATAGGGCATTAAACAAAGACAAACCAAATAACCGGAAAGATCATACAAAACAATACAACCAAATACTATTAGCCTTGGATCCTCTAAATCACTGGGGTGCAAAAAAAAAATCACAGGTTTAATGAAATTGCATGTCACATGACACTACAACTTCAGTTATAAAACTATGCAAGGTTTAATCTTGTACTTTTAATGAACCCAGACTAATAATAGGACACTAAATCATAAATTTAATTCTAACCTAAACAAAAATAAACCTAAACTAGGTGAACCCATACTGAAACAAAAACAAAAAAACTAAGCTAAATAGAAATAAGCCTAAACTAGGTGAACCCATACTAACAAAAGGAACAAAAAAATATCACATAAACTCTACAAGAAACAAACTTTATGACCATATTAGTATTACATGTCAGGAACAATCCTGACGTTACAAAAACAAACATTTATTTTTGAACTTAACATTAGTCAATCTCGATAGAAACAAAAACAAAAAAAATCTTCTAAGCTAGACAAAAAATAACCCAACCTTGGTGAACCCAGACATAAAAAAAAAATCTAAGCTAGACAAAGAAACGACCAAACCATGGTGAACCTATAGAAAACCCCATACACCCTAACATGATATTATTCTAAAAATAACCTAAGTTTAGAGACTTGTGCACCCTAAAATTACCCAATGAGATTAGTTTCATATTGAAAATTAAAATTGCAGTACAAAGCAATAGAAATTGCAGAAAGTTCAACACTATAATTTATAAACAATTAGCCTGCAATTCTTGAACTAGCTAGTAAAATAGAGAAAAAATACAATATATTTACTACCCATAGTTACCAATAATTCAAATATAATTCTAAAAAATTTGATTAAGCAATTTCTGGTGACAAAGAAAAAGGTTTTCTAAATATACATTAGGTAAGAAGTTGTCGACGTCTGGAACTCTCGTCACAGAACGGACAAACAAATGATATGAAGAATAAATGGAGATTACTGTCTATTCGCCAAAAGACTCAAATGGTGATGTATTGCAAAGGATATACTATGATTATAAGGAGAATGATTGTGAATAAACATGGATTAGGGTTTGGATCGAAATATATTACAAAGGCACATAGGTCGGGTCTTTATAGTCTACAAAACGTTGGCAGTTTGTTGCAGTGGTGCCTCTTCACGCCAATAGTCACGTCCCTTCGAGTCAACTGTTGCGTCCCTTCGAGTCAATCATTGTGTCCCTTCATGATGACTGTTATATCTCTGGATGTAACAGCCAATATCTTCTCTCCACGTGTAGCTATCATTAACCACACGTGGGTAATCGCCTTCGAGGATCTCCTCTGCAGGGGAGAGGTCCTAGAGTGGTTTGAAGAAACCTATAGGGGAGGTCTAATGGGACGTCCTGAAGAAGTTTGAGGGCAGTCCAGAAAAAACTCTCGGGTCCACCTTCTAACCGTTTGATTGATCTTGGGCCTAGTAGGGAACCTGTTTTGTTTGTAAATTAAAAAATAAACGTATAGCCAGATAATTGACTAATCAACAATCCTCGTCAGCTAGCCCCTCAACTTCAAGTGAAAATAAGTTACTTGAAAGGGATTTGACCAGAACTAGACTTGGTCAAGAAGGCAATTTCACTTGAGTTGTAAAAACATAATCACTATGGGATAGAACTAGTCCACCTTGTACCAAACTCAATCCTGGTACTTAGTAATTTTGCCCATATGTTTGAGGCATTTTTGGGAATAGCCCCTAGTTTGCGTTTGTTTAGATTTTACTACCAGGTCATTTGTAACAAGAAAGCTACTGGTGCTTTGGGCTCCTTTTATTTTAGATTCCAAGATGACAACAAGAGGGTGTTCCCCTTCTTGGCTACCAAGGATGCCAGCCAAACATGGGGCAAGGAATGGTTTTATTCTATTGTTCCAAGCGAGAGTAGGGTCACTTATAGTAGTGATGCACCATCGTAGTGGTCAACAAAAAACCAAGTCGCTGACAAGGAGATCAAACTCACCAACGATGAGAAGAGTGTGGTTCTAGTGATCAACGACCTGGTAAGGAGAGGTCAAACTAGATGAAAGATCATCCACGACTTCCTCAAGAACAAGATCTTCCCCCTCCAAAAGAGAGAAACATTATCTTGTGAATATGACATCCCAGAAAATGGTAATAATCTTGTTCATCTTTCTACTCAAACTGAAATTCGTAATTAAAGTAAAGTGATTTCTCATCGTATTACAGCTCTCCCAGATGATGTGGTCCTAGCTAGGACCTCAAGTCTGTTGAAAGATTGGATCCCAGAAAAGGTACCGTTTTATTTAGAAGCGTAGCCCCCAAGCATGATTGGGGCTACTGTAACATCCCAAAAATTTGGTCTGTTTTAAAGTTTTAAAAAGAAAAATAACCATTTGGATTTTTCTGGTAAAAGTTAAAGCTTAATATGAATTTTCAGAGTTCAAAAACAATTTAATATGATTAATGTCAACATCAAATATTATCAAAATTATTTTATTTGGGTTCTATGTGCTTGGATATATTTTCTAGAATTTTCTAGAATTTTTCCGAGTGCATTTGCTATTTTCTAATTGCTATTTGGATTTTCAGCTATTTTCTAAAAAGAAAAACTAATAAAAATCTCGGATTTCCTCTCGGGCCGAAGTCCTCTAAGCCCCGGCCCATTTTCTCCTCCTCCGGCCCAGCCCGCTCGGCCTTTCCCCCTTCGCGTGTGGAAGCCCAGCCGAGCGCCTAGCCCAGCCTCCTCTGCTCTCCCTCCTCTCTCTGCCTTGTGGTCCCGCCGCTAGCCACATCATCGTCGTCAACCCCCAGGACTCTTGAGTCCGAGTCAAGCACGCACAGCGCCGCCGGCCTCCGCTCGAACTCTCCCTCCTCCGCTGCTATTTAAAGGCCGCCACCGCGTCAATATTTTCGCCCAAGTCTCCTCTCTCAAAACCCTAAGGCGCCTGTAATACTCCGTCTCCGTTTAGAGAGAATTCAGCCGAATTCAATTTCTTTAAATAGAAATTTTGACTTTTCGACTGTTCTTTCAGTTTTGGGCCTGAGGCCTTTGGCCAGCAGGTCCAAGGGGGGGCCTGTGGGCCAAGGGGGGGCAGCCATGGGCCAAGGGGGCAGCCATGGGGCCCATAGGCCCATCTAGTGGCCAGCCAACATAAAGGGTGGGGAAACCCTAATTTTCCCCCACTTCTCCCTCTCCCTCTCCCCTTGGGCCGCCGCCCCTTGGTCTCCCCACCCTGTGCGCCCTGCCTCCTCCCCTCCCCGACGTCTCCCCATGGTGCTGGCCCTCAAGACGACATCCTCACTGCGGAGTTGATCCCTTCTCATTGCCGGTTTTCGCGAGGAACGGGGAAAGCTTTTGCGGGCTGTAGAAGAAGAAGAAGGGGAATCACCACCAACGTCTTCTCCGAGGCTCGCTCAGCGTCGTCTCACACGTCGTCAAAGGTAACGGGGTGTTCTTGTGATTTCTAGAAGTTGTTCGTTGGGGGAGCGAGTAGAATTGATAAATTCCAGTCTGTCTTCAATAAGATCGATTCTGTCCAGTAGGTTGAAGAGGCTGTTTCGGTAGTTTTTAAGCAGAATCTGAAGAGCTGGTCTCCTAGAGATATCTAGGCCTCGCTCTTAAGTTTCATTGGCCACCGAGTTCACTCAATTCCGAGGTCTGAGTCAAAAGATATGATAGAATTAGTCTTGACTGTCCAGAATCCTGACGAGATTCTGCAGTCAACTTGTAAATTGTGTAAGAAATTGTTAATCGCAGAATTTGAACTTAGTGTCTCCTAGATAATTGAAGTATACCCTGTCAGGTTTAGATAGCCTCTGAGTTTTCTTGCTTCCGAGTTACGGATCAAAAGATATGTTCGATTTAATAGCTGCTGCCAGAAACCTGACGAGAATAATCTGTCTGGATATTTTCTAAAATATGATAGGGAAATTGAAAGAATCTGAAAGTTCACCCAACTAGGTTATTGTAGGTAATTCGATAACCTTCTCAGATTGTTAAAGAACGCTCAATTCGGAGTTATAACATAAAAGTTATGGTCAACTGAATATTTCTGCTGAAGTTTTGTAGGCTGAGTCTGTACTGAACGTTCAAACATTTTTTAACCTATTAAATTGACCAAATTGGATTATCGTGTCAACTAGAGGTTTGTAGATAGATCAGTTAAGAATCTACAGCAATTGGGTTTACCCTTTTTCGACTTCTAGACATTGAGTTATGTTAATTTCCGTGCTGCTGTCCAGATACAGTTCATGGCAGAAATCGTTGTTTTCAGTTTAGGCTTTGTAAGAATGACTTGAGTCATCAGGGAAGCAGGGTAGAACGCCGATTAGTAGTGCTGGGTATATTATGTCCTTATTGAAATTATTTTACTTGTTTAGGAGGTGAAGCCTCGGGTTTAGGAGTATCACCTTTGCCGACTAACGCTGTCGCATCGCGAAGGCAAGTACATTGCCACCCTTAATGTTTGTGATTGATGAATGTTTATATGGTCATCTTTGTGATTTTGTATGATACGAGAGAAGATGGATTTTCTATGTTCCTTCATATGTGTTGAATCCATGTTTTGTTATCATGTCTTTCAATATTCGTATTTCATTCTATGCATTCATTATGCATGTTTCATCCACGAAAGTGGATTGCAAGTCCCACCATTCCAGTGTGGGCAGTGTTGGACATTGTCATGTCCCGTCCACGGGAGTGGATTTGAAAGACCCATTAATTCCAGAATGGGCATGTAAGACCCATTAACTCCAAGATGGGCAATGTTGGACACCCGTATGAAACGTTCTTCATACGGGAAGTGGATCCCGCATTTTTGTTAATATGCGGGCTTGAGTGAACACCGACGGGTGTTTCACGGCTATACCATATATGCATGAGTGCAGTCCATTCCTTTGATTTTGAGCATTCATATCATGTCTTCATATGTAATCAGTTGTGATGTGATCGAACCTGATGATGAGTTTGTCTTATTCATATTGAATGATTATCTTATTGATAAATGTACTTGCTGAGTCATGGACTCACTCTTGCGTTGTTTGTTTATTTTAGGTAACCCCTGATGTTGGCTCACTTGGGAGGGAGTAGACACGCACTACTCGTTCACATCATCCTATTCATGTTCAAGATTAAATTTAGTTCTATCTTACATTCGTTAATGATGAACTGTAATAATTAAATTATAATTGGTGAAGGAAGGATACCTTCTCCACATGGATGTTGATTTATTACTGCGTGTGAACCTTCTTTATTGATGATCAGTATTAAATAACTTAGAAGGTGAAGGAAGGATACCTTCACCATGTCATGTTTATCTTAATGCTGTCTTTAGTTGATATACTTATTTCAAATTCTTCCGCATTATGGATGTATGTTAGATGTTTTAGGTGACATCTTGGCTTCCGGATAGCCAGGGTGTTACAGTTGGTATCAGAGCGGGCTTTAGGTCCGTGGTTAATAGAAAAAAATATTAAATTGACACACTGTGCACAGTAGGTGGGGTTGGGAATTACATTGCTTTCGCATTATCTGTTGTTATGTTTCATTTTGTTGAGCAATTGTTGAATTGCTTATGTACTAGCATCCTTGTTGGTAATATATGATCTGCTATGATATTCAATATCTATGAACTAATAATATGATTGTCATGAGATGATCCTATATATTCATAGTTGAGTATTTTGGTGAAGCGTGTTGTTATCGGATGATAAGAAGTGGAGGTCGTGGTTGTTACTCTGGGATTCACCAGGTTACACCACTGTTTCGTAGTACGTGGTTAGAGGAGTAGTTAACCCGAGTATCATAGTTTCAGGTGCTAAGTGTGAGTTGCTTTAGAAAGTTGTTCTCTTCCTTCATTTCTCGAATTTGGCAATTCTTGTCTGTGGAGGTTGATGAATTTCTCCGGGTTTGTGGTTCATGATAGTTTATGGTTTTCAATAGATCCTCTTGGTTCTCAGAAACAATTATTGCTTTTCGACTATTGAGTTGCTTTTACCACTTGTGATCGTTGTCATTTGGCAAGATTGATGTTTTCATGGTTGCTTCTTTCTCATTGAAAAAAAACTGACTCATTTACTCGTTTGATAGCTTGGTTAGTGAGAGTTTCCTGCCGTAAGTTCGTTTGCATGGGAAAGCTTTGGCTTTATGTGTTTCTTTTGGATTACTTCGAGCGTGAGGTTTGAAGTCTCTTTTTTGCTGAAGTAAGGCGTTAGAATCCTTTTGTGATGACTTGCCATGCTTAAAATGAGAAGTTATAACTAAACGAATAGATTGTTACGATATGAGTTACCAAGTTGGGTTATTAGCATGGTGCAAATCAATTATTCTTAACTACCATCCATAAAAGTGAAATTGATTAATTTGAAATATCCTTGTATTTGATTCATGGTGTATGTTAAATAAAGACTGTCAATATCTACTCAGAACCTATAGATCTTACATAAGAGCTAGATTTATCCATTTCATGGTATGCTAAAATTGTTGAAACTTGTATAAAGGACCGGATGGGTGCTGGTGTATTGATTCGTGAAACCTTGTTTATAGAAAATTATGTTAGTGAATCTTTAATCATCTTTTGAACAGATTTCTGAACAGAGGTCAAATGTTGAATCTATGTTTATAAATGGTTATATGATTGCAAATGGAATTAGTACCGTATGTACATACATGATTAATACAATCATCAATTGTTAATGAGCACTGAGGAAGGTGTTGAGCAACACCAATAGTTGAGTAGATGGATCTCGTAAGTAGTCTTTGATAACGTGCCTTGTGATAATGTTATTGCTTAGCATAATCTGGTTATAATAAATTTGTTTCAACCTTGTGGTTTGTGTTCCCTTTGGGAAGTTTTAGGATGGAGTAATAAAGTTTGAAGATTCTCAGTACTAGTGTATGTTGTCGATGTTATTAACCCGTCAAAATGTGAGAATGAGGTTATTTCTCATAGTAATTTGATCACCCATGGTGATATTCTCTAAATGACCAAATTTCAAGTTTTATGTTCATGATCTTTTGAGGGTTCAGGCTTTTATGTAGTAAATGAAGTTTATCGAGTCACGTTATGTTGCAAAGTTATAATGGTTCTTGATGATGCAAGTGCTTGATTTTGAATACTTATTTGTTCTTATCTCATTAGGTTCGATATTCTATTCTTGTGAGGCTTATGCGTTCAACCGTGGACTCCACTTATGTTCTGTGAGTTCATTGCTTAATTGGTTTCTTCTCTTGGTCCCATGTTCGGTCTGAGTGGTGGATGAGTTTTCTAGTTGGTGAAAATCGTTTCATTTGTCTCTTCTTTTGAGAAAGAATCAATTCATTCTTTTCACGTGGGTCTTTTGAAGTGTTTTCTAATTGTTGTTGTGAAATTGATGTTAATACCCATAGTAATTTGATCGCCTTTGGTGATATCGTTCGAATGAGAATAATTCAAGTTTAGCTTTGTGATATTTTCTTTGAGCCCATGAATCATCGATAGCTGAAATTATTTTAAATAAACTAAGGTATTGAATTGTCTTGTTGCTTCTTAAGAGTTTTGTGTGACTTAATTTTAAAGACTTTTTAGTCTAAGTGTGCAACGTGAGGTTGCAATCAAAGAAGTTATGTTGGTTCCTTTAAGAGGAGAATAATCGCTTGCTTTTCATGAAATCCGTAATTGGAAATGTTTGAGTTTGGTGGTGAGATTATTTGGATCTCACGTTTAGTGTGTAGTTGAATTGTTCGAACAAATAGGACGTATTGAGGAATTTTATTGGTTCTTATTTAGTCCGTGTGGTTTGGACTAAAGACCTTATCTTGTTCATTGTGGCAAGCGATGTTAGTCAAAGAATTAATTTCAGTGTTAAAGGAAAGAGTGCAGAGGGAATATTTGAGAATTTGAGTCAAGTTTTGTAACTCGTGGTTATTTGAATTGTTCATAAACTTTTTGCTCTTTTCACTCAAGAGTTGTCGAGTTTCAATCGCAATGTCATTTTCTTATTGGTTGTTATTTGCTATTTCCATTTTGGGGTGATGCGTGCCCTCCGCTGTGAACTCAACTTTCGTTTTCCCAGATCTTCATTACCAGATTATTTCTTTTGGTCTCGTGCTCACTGTGAGCAACAACATTTTCCTGTGTGGTGAAAGTTGTTCTTGTTCGCCTCTTTCTTTTGAGAAAGGATCAACCGTTTTGTGCTATAAAGTTTTACAAATCGTGAGTTGTTAATTGTTTGGTGGTGGTTAAGTGATTGTAGGGGTGAGATTTTGCTACCCAACTATTGGAGGAGTAATAGAAGATGAGTTGGTTTTGACTGAACCTCTTGGAGGAAGTTGATTCGATGGAATGTATGGTTTCAAGTAAAATTGTATATTGTTCGACTAAGTAGGACCTATGGTATAGTGTAGTTCCAACCTTGGTTCATGTTGAAATGTTGGGGATTATCAAATGTATGGAAACCGTAATCAATTTTATAGAGTAACACTATTGAAAGTATCGCGATGTGGTATGAGTGATTCCTGATGATGTCAATGAGTGAGTATGTCGGAATTGTGGGGATCTTAGAGATTTAAGCCGATGATTTCATTATTTGTTATAAGAGGAATTCGTTGTAGAGGTCTTGGAGGTTAAGTCTGGGCTTTCCATTGTCATGCTAGACTTTTGGTCTCCCAAAGATTTGTGTGTAGAGGAGATAGAACATTGGAGTATTCTGAGTAGTGGAATGATTGTCAATAGAACCCTTCTGATGTAGTTCATGAGCGGGTGTACTGAGGATTCTGATGTGTTATTCCTGAAATTGGAGGGGGAAATGAGAAAATAGTAAGCACCCCCAAGTAATATTAGCTTCTGTCAAATATAACAAGCAAGCCTTCACAAAGTGTATGGTCCAATCAACCTTCCTGAAAGTTGGAGGTGATGAGATTGCATGGGTTTTTGAGGTGCTTTGGTGCCTTCTATCAAATTAATGTCATCGCTTGAATGAGTTGTCTAGAGTGTTCGATGGAATCAATAGAGTCTCTCTACAAAGGTGTGGATGATGTATTTCGGTTTAAGCCTAATTTGAGGATGTTAAATTAAGAGGTTTGAGACCGTGCGGTATGCGATGAATCGGATTCCAAAGTTTGAGAGAAATTTTATTCCTAAAAGAGGAACTGAGAAAATTGGTACTTCCACAAAGAAGTGACACGTTTCTTTGATTCTTGTTTGAGCTTTGTGTTTTGGGCGAATGTCTTTCGCAAATTGAGCATGACGTTTATGTTGGCATGTGTGGTTCTTATCGGGTCAGGAAGAATAAAGGAAGTTTTTGATTTGGGCATTCAAGTGTTTTTCCCCTTGGTTTTCGTGGCGTTTATTCGCAAATTGCCACTTGGAAAGTGGAAAGGTTTTCGATGAAATTCGATTTCGATTTTGCTCTTGATGCCAGTTGGTAACGTATAGTTGTGACGTGAATCTTTCTTATTCAGATATGTTTTGCCGGTAAAAGAGTTTGCTTAAAAAGAATTCGATTGTATGTTTCTGGTTAACGGAGGTGATCCTTGTTTTCAGTGAAGAGTTCAATTGAGAGGTGGAACAAGAGTTCCGTGTTCTTTGTGCATGTTGTGTGGTTCGGCATCAATGGGAAGTTTAACCCGTGTTCATTGGGTTCTTTTGCTAGTCGGCGATTGCCGGGTGTCTCGAGTGCGTGTGCGCGAGTGCGTGGCGTTTCGTATGTTTTTCTGTTGAGTGGGTACTTGGGAGATCCAGAGTTTGAGGTTTCGTTTGCGCCGTTGACCATCGAGTAAGGTCTGCCTTCGAGTTTCGCGTACGTGAACTTTAACCGGTGTTGCTCAACGGGTACGTGGTTACCGTTGTTCGTTCTCAGTCGTGGTTGTTCTTTCGGTGAAGTGCGTTTAGATTCGGGGTCGAATCCTGTTAAGGGGGGTAGAATGTAATACTCCGTCTCCGTTTAGAGAGAATTCAGCCGAATTCAATTTCTTTAAATAGAAATTTTGACTTTTCGACTGTTCTTTCAGTTTTGGGTCTGAGGCCTTTGGCCAGCAGGTCCAAGGGGGGCCTGTGGGCCAAGGGGGGGCAGCCATGGGCCAAGGGGGCAGCCATGGGGCCCATAGGCCCATCTAGTGGCCAGCCAACATAAAGGGTGGGGAAACCCTAATTTTCCCCCACTTCTCCCTCTCCCTCTCCCCTTGGGCCGCCGCCCCTTGGTCTCCCCACCCTGTGCGCCCTGCCTCCTCCCCTCCCCGACGTCTCCCCATGGTGCTGGCCCTCAAGACGACATCCTCGCTGCGGAGTTGATCCTTCTCACCGCCGGTTTCGCGAGGAACGGGAAAGCTTTGCGGGCTGTAGAAGAAGAAGAAGGGGAATCACCACCAACGTCTTCTCCGAGGCTCGCTCAGCGTGCCTCACACGTCGTCAAAGGTAACAGGTGTTCTTGTGATTTCTAGAAGTTGTTCGTTGGGGGAGCGAGTAGAATTGATAAATTCCAGTCTGTCTTCAATAAGATCGATTCTGTCCAGTATGTTGAAGAGGCTGTTTCGGTAGTTTTTAAGCAGAATCTGAAGAGCTGGTCTCCTAGAGATATCTAGGCCTCGCTCTTAAGTTTCATTGGCCACCGAGTTCACTCAATTCCGAGGTCTGAGTCAAAAGATATGATAGAATTAGTCTTGACTGTCCAGAATCCTGACGAGATTCTGCAGTCAACTTGTAAATTGTGTAAGAAATTGTTAATCGCAGAATTTGAACTTAGTGTCTCCTAGATAATTGAAGTATACCCTGTCAGGTTTAGATAGCCTCTGAGTTTTCTTGCTTCCGAGTTACGGATCAAAAGATATGTTCGATTTAATAGCTGCTGCCAGAAACCTGACGAGAATAATCTGTCTGGATATTTTCTAAAATATGATAGGGAAATTGAAAGAATCTGAAAGTTCACCCAACTAGGTTATTGTAGGTAATTCTATAACCTTCTCAGATTGTTAAAGAACGCTCAATTCGGAGTTATAACATAAAAGTTATGGTCAACTGAATATTTCTGCTGAAGTTTTGTAGGCTGAGTCTGTACTGAACGTTCAAACATTTTTTAACCTATTAAATTGACCAAATTGGATTGTCGTGTCAACTAGAGGTTTGTAGATAGATCAGTTAAGAATCTACAGCAATTGGGTTTACCCTTTTTCGACTTCTAGACATTGAGTTATGTTAATTTCCGTGCTGCTGTCCAGATACAGTTCATGGCAGAAATCGTTGTTTTCAGTTTAGGCTTTGTAAGAATGACTTGAGTCATCAGGGAAGTAGGGTAGAACGCCGATTAGTAGTGCTGGGTATATTATGTCCTTATTGAAATTATTTTACTTGTTTACGAGGTGAAGCCTCTGGTTTAGGAGTATCACCTTTGCCGACTAACGCGTCGCATCGCGGAAGGCAAGTACATTGTCACCCTTAATGTTTGTGATTGATGAATGTTTATATGGTCATGCTGTGATTTTGTATGATACGAGAGAAGATGGATTGTCTATGTTCCTTCATATGTGTTGAATCCATGTTTTGTTATCATGTCTTTCAATATTCGTATTTCATTCTATGCATTCATTATGCATGTTTCATCCACGAAAGTGGATTGCAAGTCCCACCATTCGGTGTGGGCGGTGTTGGACATTGTCATGTCCCGTCCACGGAGTGGATTTGAAAGACCCATTAATTCCGAATGGGCATGTAAGACCCATTAACTCCTAGATGGGCAATGTTGGACACCCGTATGAAACGTTCTTCATACGGGAAGTGGATCCCCGCATTTTTGTTAAGATGCGGGCTTGAGTGAACACCGACGGGTGTTTCACTGGCTATACCGGTATATGCATGAGTGCAGTCCATTCCTTTGATTTTGAGCATTCATATCATGTCTTCATATGTAATCAGTTGTGATGTGATCGAACGATGATGAGTTTGTCTTATTCATATTGAATGATTATCTTATTGATAAATGTACTTGCTGAGTCATGGACTCACTCTTGCGTTGTTTGTTTATTTTAGGTAACCCCTGATGTTGGCTCACTTGGGAGGGAGTAGACACGCACTACTCGTTCACATCATCCTATTCATGTTCAAGATTAAATTTAGTTCTATCTTACATTCGTTAATGATGAACTGTAATAATTAAATTATAATTGGTGAAGGAAGGATACCTTCTCCACATGGATGTTGATTTATTACTGCGTGTGAACCTTCTTTATTGATGATCAGTATTAAATAACTTAGAAGGTGAAGGAAGGATACCTTCACCATGTCCTGTTTATCTTAATGCTGTCTTTAGTTGATATACTTATTTCAAATTCTTCCGCATTATGGATGTATGTTAGATGTTTTAGGTGACATCTTGGCTTCCGGATAGCCAGGGTGTTACAGCGCCGCCTCCAAGTTGCTCTTCGTTTTGCCGGATTTCGCCCGAGTGCCGCCGCTATTGAAGTTTCGTCTTCGCCGGAGTTCATCGCTCACAGTCCACCTCCGCCCGTGATTCCACCGCTGTTGGATTCGCAATACCGTTGGCTTCACCGTGCTCCCTCCATCTTCGGCCGAGAGTCATCGGAGCACCGTTGTCGTCTTCGTCATCAAAACCGGTCGCCGCCCTCTCCTCCGATCTACATCTCCGGTGAGCCCCGTGTCGTTTTGAGTGCGTCATCTTGTGCGCAATGTCTTTCTCATCTAATCCCTCACCTCCTTCTTGTTCTTTTGCCGCCGAGTCGCCGCCGCCGTGGTTCTTCCCCGCCTCCGGTCATCTTGTCGTTGCCGCCGCTCTGGTCATCTTCCGGACCTCCCGAACCTTCCCCTGTGATCCTTGTTACACCGCCGCACTTGTGCTTCTCTTGTTTTTCATCGAGCGCCACTCCTTCTCTGTTGTCGCCATGACAGTGGGGCTCGCCGCCGCCAAAGTCCCAGCCGTCGTCGTCTCGTCGCCGGCATTGCTGCGCCACCACCTCCCCGAGCTTCGTCGTGCTCACGGGATCCCGTTTTGGTACTTTGCCGGACCTACCTCGCCGCCGTTCGCCGTCGACGCCGTCAACTTCTTCGCCGGCCATGGCTGCCCTGCTTGCTCCTTGTTTGTCCCGAGCCACGTCACCAGCCTCGTCAGTGCCAGCCAGCCGCCACCTCACCCCTTTGTCCTACATGGCAGCCCATGTGGCATGCAAGTCAGCGGCCACATGGCACTCCAAGTCTCCACCGAAAACCAAGGTCCATGGAACCAGTCCACCGTGCACCTACTCTCTGCCAAGTGGGTCCCATCTGTCGGGTTGGTTTTCATCCAGTCCGAATGTTCCCTAGTGACGTCATGCTGGTGTCATATCTTCTTTTTCTTTTAGAAAAATAATTCAGTAAATCCATAAATTCAGATTTTCAACATTTTATGTGATTTCAATCTTCCAGAGCTCATATCTTTTGCATCCGAACTCCGATTGAGTCCATTCAAATTCCTAAATTTATCTAAATTCAAGATCTATTTATCTGAGATTTTTATTTAATTTTTGAGTTTGTTTTCTCTGTTATTTATTTATTTGGTTTATTTGCTTGTTTTGCAGTAGACGTCGATACTTCGGGAAGCTTCGAGCAAGGAGTAGCATACCAAGATCAAGATCAATCACTGGATTTATTCCCAGGCAAGTCGTGGTCCTTTGATCATATTAAACCCATGATTTCAAAAGTATATTGTTTTATACAACTGCATACTATCTTTATATAAATTGTTCTGGGATTAGTTATTACCTGTTGTCATTATGCCTCCATTGATTATTTGAATGCTATAAATCCTTTGTCACCTTAGCATGGGTAATTTTAGTTGGACATATTTGTATTGCCAACATGGGTATCGTACATATGCTTAGTTTTGTTTAGTTACGATGGGTTTGTCATCACATGTGTCTTGATAATTAATTTTGACTTAATGAAATATGGAACCGTGGTGGTGAGCCATTCTTGCTAAAATTTGTGTACCATGACGGGGTTAGTCATGGGTGTTGGTTAAACAAAATAGTTTTTGCTTGGGCGAGTGGTTGGTGGATAGGGAGGATGTGGATGGAACATGTTGTGGGTTTGTGGTAGTCTCGTCTGAGAAATTTGTCAAGGACTTAATCTTGTGCGCCATTGAACTGGCCTTAACCGCACAACCACATGTCCGTATGGGACGGACTGGTGATTAATTAGCAATGTCTTAATTTCGGTTACTGCGTGTGAAGCGTGGTTACGGAAACGTATTCTCACGGTGGCGCAAGAGGGGCCCCTGCTCAGTCGGAAAGATATTCGATGTTGAATCCTTAGCGCGCGGCAGGTTAAGAAGGAGCTTTGTAAAAGCCTTGTGATGATCACTTAGTCACACGCCTACGGGCGTGAAATGCCCGACATTATAAGTTGATCTATCTCTTGTGGGTCAAGCCGCACAACCTCTGCAGAGTAAAACTATTCGAATAGCCGTGTCCGCGGTTATGGACGTGCCTGGGGATTTCACACGGGAGATAGAGTTTCTTTAAAAATGTGTCGGAGTGTGGATGGGAAGTTCACTTGATGAATATAATGTCCGTTTGGTGAATAGGTCATTCACTTGGTGGTTTGTGTCGATTGGTGAATGGGGAATTCACTTATCCTTGGTTTGGTTGGGAAGTGGATGGGAAGTTCACTAGTTGTTTCAAAGAAATTGTTTATTTACTTATTATTGTTTTCAATTACGCATTTCAATCTATTTATTGTATTTATCGTAAATGTTGTTTTATGCAAAAGAGTCATACAGCTAATCTTTGTTCAAGCCCTGCATGAATACTATTTGCATACATGTCCCCATGGCTTGCTGAGTACATTCAAAGTACTCATGGCTTTGCGCCCTCTGTTTGATCAGCAGTAGAGGAAGAATACCAAGCTGCCAAAGAGTTCTTCGCCCAGGAAGACCATGAAGGTTTTGCGGATTAGGATGCATTTCTCCACTCGATTGCCTGTGGGCATGTTGATTGGCCATTTGAAGAGTTTCGTTCCGCTGCAAGAGTTTATTTGTTTCTTTAGCCCTGCGTGGCAAGTTAAGTAAACGTTGACCATAAGGTCCAGTTATTATTATTATTTGATACGTTGGGATCTTGTTAGTTAAATTGAATAAATGGATGGTATTTCATCACTGTTTTCCTGTGTGAGCTAGCTACTGATCTGGGACTAGTTCAGAATACACAGAGGGTTCCTGAGATGTATTTTCGGGTCCCGACAGAGGTGGTATCAGAGCCATATCGACTGTAGAACGCAACCTTAGTTAGCATGGTCGTTTTAGCTAAAAGCTTCAAAATTTATTTTCTAAATCAAATCAACTTAACTTGACTTGAATAGTTGTTCTTTTCTCATCTCTTCTGGTGCTATTCTCATCTTAGTCTATTCTTATCCTATTCTATTCTACTCATCTTGTGCCAGAGATCTTGTCTCTTGCCTTTGCTGAATGTTGCTTTATAATCTTAAATTGACTTTCTCGCCTCATTAATTTCTCTTGTCTAGAAGAAAAGCTTTTGTCCAGAGTACCCTCTTGGCTTCGTTCCAGTTGCTCTTGAAGAAGTCTTCGTTGTCCAGTTCAGATTAGGAGCCATCCTATTAGAGTTTAGTAGCGCTTTTAGATCGTTTTTGCATTAGGTCTTTATTTGGGTTGTGTGCAAGTGGGAGCTGCAGTTCTACTGTCAAGCATTATGTTGCAGTCACACTGAGGCTTTAATCTGAAGAGTTTTATTGTGCTTTCATAGCGTTTCAGCTATGTCTTCTTGTCCTTGCCTTTGGGTATAATCTGTTTCCCCTAATTAGGTTGTTTCCATCTACTCTATCTTATCTATTGTGCTATTCCCTCTCATCTACACTGCTTTTCTATCTTGCCTATTAAACCTGTGGAAGATTATCGCAGATGGTTGATACTCGCAATACTTCGAGCCGTACTCAGTCAGAGGATGCCAATGCCAATGCCAATGCAAGTGACCAGTCACCAGCCCCTGGAGCCGCAGAGCCCAACATGGCACAACTTCTAGCAGCTCAGACCCAATTCATGAGTGCAATGATGCAGAACATGAACGCTATGATGACGCAGCAAAGTCAGACCGCCGCTGCAATAGTCAACTTGTTGAACCAAAACAGTCAGAATGGTCAGAATAATCAAGCAGCAGCTATTCCGCCGCCAGTTCATCATCACTCCAAGCTACCAGAGTTTATGAGGACTCGTCCACCTACGTTTTCTCATTCGTCAGAACCCTTGGACGCAGAAGATTGGCTTCGTTCAGTGGAGAAAAAGCTCGCCATTGCTCAATGCAATGATCGTGAGAAAGTTCTTTATGCTTCACATCAATTGGAAGGTACAGCCGCAGAATGGTGGGAGAACTACACCGCAGCTCATGGTGATCCCCACACTATCACTTGGGAGGAATTTTCAACAGCTTTTCGTCAAGCTCATGTCCCTGATGGTATAGTGGAAATGAAGAAGAATGAATTTCGCGAACTCCAGCAAGGAAGAATGTCTTTGGGTGAACATCTCAACAAGTTCACTCAACTTTCTCGCTATGCTCCAGAAGATGTTGCTACAGATAATGCACGTCAGAGGCGATTCAAGCGTGGACTCAATCCCAGTTTGAAAGTGCAAGTGGTTGGAAATGATTATGTGGATTTTCAGCATATGGTTGATAAGGCCGTACTCATAGAAGATTCTCGTCGTGAGTTAGACGAATCTCGTAAAAGGAAGATGATACAACACGGAGTTCATCAGAATCAGCTCCAGAGAGCCAGAACCAATGCACAGCAGCCTTTTCGTCCCAATAATTCGTCTGCCGGATTCAGAACCCCAGTACCAGTGTCTCATGCAGGAAACACAGGGATACCCAATGTCAACAACAGCAATAATAATCAACCCCAAGGGAACCCTAATTATGCTGCAGGAGTTCAATGTTTCAATTGCCACCAGACAGGTCATTATGCAAACAAGTGTCCCCAGAAGCGAGGTTTGACACCAGTTCCTTTCAATTTGGGACCAACACCAGCCAGGACTTCTTTGCCAGGAGTAGGAAGAGGAGTGCCTCAGACTCCGAATCAAGCTACCAGGACTCCACCAACCGCCTCAAGAGGAAGACTGAACCATGTCACCGCAGGAGAAGCACAAGCAGTTCAGAACGTCGCCTCTGGTAAGTCTTCAGGTTAGACCTGCGTCAGAACCTATTCTTTAGTCAGCCCGAATCTCGGGGACGAGATTCCTTTTTAAGGGGGGTAGGTTTGTAACATCCCAAAAATTTGGTCTGTTTTAAAGTTTTAAAAAGAAAAATAACCATTTGGATTTTTCTGGTAAAAGTTAAAGCTTAATATGAATTTTCAGAGTTCAAAAACACTTTAATATGATTAATGTCAACATCAACTATTATCAAAATTATTTTATTTGGGTTCTATGTGCTTGGATATATTTTCTAGAATTTTCTAGAATTTTTCCGAGTGCATTTGCTATTTTCTAATTGCTATTTGGATTTTCAGCTATTTTCTAAAAAGAAAAACTAATAAAAATCTCGGATTTCCTCTCGGGCCGAAGTCCTCTAAGCCCCGGCCCATTTTCTCCTCCTCCGGCCCAGCCCGCTCGGCCTTTCCCCCTTCGCGTGTGGAAGCCCAGCCGAGCGCCTAGCCCAGCCTCCTCTGCTCTCCCTCCTCTCTCTGCCTTGTGGTCCCGCCGCTAGCCACGTCATCGTCGTCAACCCCCAGGACTCTTGAGTCCGAGTCAAGCACGCGCAGCGCCGCCGGCCTCCGCTCGAACTCTCCCTCCTCCGCTGCTATTTAAAGGCCGCCACCGCGTCAATATTTTCGCCCAAGTCTCCTCTCTCAAAACCCTAAGGCGCCGCCTCCAAGTTGCTCTTCGTTTTGCCGGATTTCGCCCGAGTGCCGCCGCTGTTGAAGTTTCGTCTTCGCCGGAGTTCATCGCTCACAGTCCACCTCCGCCCGTGATTCCACCGCTGTTGGATTCGCAATACCGTGGGCTTCACCGTGCTCCCTCCATCTTCGGCCGAGAGTCATCGGAGCACCGTTGTCGTCTTCGTCATCAAAACCGGTCGCCGCCCTCTCCTCCGATCTACATCTCCGGTGAGCCCCGTGTCGTTTTGAGTGCGTCATCTTGTGCGCAATGTCTTTCTCATCTAATCCCTCACCTCCTTCTTGTTCTTTTGCCGCCGAGTCGCCGCCGCCGTGGTTCTTCCCCGCCTCCGGTCATCTTGTCGTTGCCGCCGCTCTGGTCATCTTCCGGACCTCCCGAACCTTCCCCTGTGATCCTTGTTACACCGCCGCACTTGTGCTTCTCTTGTTTTTCATCGAGCGCCACTCCTTCTCTGTTGTCGCCATGACAGTGGGGCTCGCCGCCGCCAAAGTCCCAGCCGCCGTCGTCTCGTCGCCGGCATTGCTGCGCCACCACCTCCCCGAGCTTCGTCGTGCTCACGGGATCCCGTTTTGGTACTTTGCCGGACCTACCTCGCCGCCGTTCGCCGTCGACGCCGTCAACTTCTTCGCCGGCCATGGCTGCCCTGCTTGCTCCTTGTTTGTCCCGAGCCACGTCACCAGCCTCGTCAGTGCCAGCCAGCCGCCACCTCACCCCTTTGTCCTACATGGCAGCCCATGTGGCATGCAAGTCAGCGGCCACATGGCACTCCAAGTCTCCACCGAAAACCAAGGTCCATGGAACCAGTCCACCGTGCACCTACTCTCTGCCAAGTGGGTCCCATCTGTCGGGTTGGTTTTCATCCAGTCCGAATGTTCCCTAGTGACGTCATGCTGGTGTCATATCTTCTTTTTCTTTTAGAAAAATAATTCAGTAAATCCATAAATTCAGATTTTCAACATTTTATGTGATTTCAATCTTCCAGAGCTCATATCTTTTGCATCCGAACTCCGATTGAGTCCATTCAAATTCCTAAATTTATCTAAATTCAAGATCTATTTATCTGAGATTTTTATTTAATTTTTTGAGTTTGTTTTCTCTCTTTTATTTATTTATTTGGTTTATTTGCTTGTTTTGCGAGTAGACGTCGATACTTCGGGAAGCTTCGAGCAAGGAGTAGCATACCAAGATCAAGATCAATCACTGGATTTATTCCCAGGCAAGTCGTGGTCCTTTGATCATATTAAACCCATGATTTCAAAAGTATATTGTTTTATACAACTGCATGCTATCTTTATATAAATTGTTCTCGGATTAGTTATTACCTGTTGTCATTATGCCTCCATTGATTATTTGAATGCCATAAATCCTTTGTCACCTTAGCATGGGTAATTTTAGTTGGACATATTTGTATTGCCAACATGGGTATCTTACATATGCTTAGTTTTGCTTAGTTACGATGGGTTTGTCATCACATGTGTCTTGATAATTAATTTTGACTTAATGAAATATGGAACCGTGGTGGTGAGCCATTCTTGCTAAAATTTGTGTACCATGACGGGGTTAGTCATGGGTGTTGGTTAAACAAAATAGTTTTTGCTTGGGCGAGTGGTTGGTGGATAGGGAGGATGTGGATGGAACATGTTGTGGGTTTGTGGTAGTCTCGCCTGAGAAATTTGTCAAGGACTTAATCTTGTGCGCCATTGAACTGGGCCTTAACCATACAACCACATGTCTGGTATGGGACAGACCTGGCTGATTAATTAGCAATGTCTTAATTTCGGTTCTGTCGTGTGAAGCGTGGTTACGGGAAACGTATTCTCACGGTGGCGCAAGAGGGCCCCATGTCAGTCTGAAAGACATTCAGTGTTGAATCCTTAGCGGGCAGAACTGGGTTAAGAAGGAGCTTTGTAAAAGCCTTGTGATGATCACTTAGTCACACGCCTACGGAAGCGTGAAATGCCTGACATTATAAGTTGATCTATCTCTTGTGGGTCAAGTCCGCACAACCTCTACAGAGTGTAAAACTATTCGAATAGCCGTGTCCGCGGTTATGGACGTGCCTGGGGATTTCACACGGGAGATAGAGTTTCTTTAAAAATGTGTCGGAGTGTGGATGGGAAGTTCACTTGATGAATATAATGTCCGTTTGGTGAATAGGTCATTCACTTGGTGGTTTGTGTCAATTGGTGAATGGGGAATTCACTTATCCTTGGTTTGGTTGGGAAGTGGATGGGAAGTTCACTAGTTGTTTCAAAAAAATTGTTTATTTACTTATTATTGTTTTCAATTACGCATTTCAATCTATTTATTGTATTTATCGTAAATGTTGTTTTATGCAAAAGAGTCATACAGCTAATCTTTGTTCAAGCCCTGCATGAATACTATTTGCATACATTTCCCCATGGCTTGCTGAGTACATTCAAAGTACTCATGGCTTTGCGCCCTCTGTTTGATCAGCAGTAGAGGAAGAATACCAAGCTGCCAAAGAGTTCTTCGCCCAGGAAGACCATGAAGGTTTTGCGGATTAAGATGCGTTTCTCCACTCGATTGCTTGTGGGCATGTTGATTGGCCATTTGAAGAGTTTCGTTCCGCTGCAAGAGTTTATTTGTTTCTTTAGCCCTGCGTGGCAAGTTAAGTAAACGTTGACCATAAGGTCCAGTTATTATTATTATTTGATACTTTGGGATCTTGTTAGTTAAATTGAATAAATGGATGGTATTTCATCACTGTTTTCCTGTGTGAGCTAGCTACTGATCTGGGACTAGTTCAGAATACACAGAGGGTTCCTGAGATGTATTTTCGGGTCCCGACAGCTACCCTATCACTTAGAAGAGATCGTACAATGGTAAATATTTGTAAACAACTAGACATAAGAAGTAAATTTACTCATGTCTAATTTGTTTATTTCTGAATAGACGATATCGAAAAAACGTTCTATCTCAAATGTCGGTGCAAGCTTTGCTCCTCCTCTGGTGAAGAGTGCAAGGACAAGTTCCAAGCCTCCTGTTACACCAAAAAAGATGAAACCTACATCGGCTTCGATCTCAGCTTCACCAAAACCTCCTGCCTTGACCTCGACTCCAACTCTGGTTTCAGCTTCTTTGAGGCCTTCCACCCACGAGGTTTTAAAAACCAAAGTCAAGACTCCAATTTCTAGATACGTATCTAACCCCCAACCAATGTCCTCTATATCAACTTTTGTGGCTAGGGTGATCCAGGGTGAAGGATCATCAGAAGAGTCTGAAGAGGAAGTTCCTCTTCAATGGGTTCCAAGGTCACGGACTACTATGGCCTTGGTTACCGCCTTGTTAGAGCAAGCGAGATAACCTACTGTCATTGTGAATGATGACTTCATGGCGCTTTTCAATGAAAGTGGATTTGAAATCAAGTAAGTTTTTTTACAACAATCTCATGATTTTGGCTCATAATGACCAATCTCTCCTTTTTTTTATTAGCCTCTCCTTATCATCGACACAGAGAGGGGACAGTCGGTGGCACAAGAACAAAATTCGCCACCAGCCATACCAACGGCAGAGGAGACCTCAGCAGAAGAGATTCTACAAACAGAGACAACTCCTCGGACCACTGAAGAGGTGGTCCAGGAGATTTTAGTGACAACAGTCGGGACATCCAAGGAGATGTCCCAGGACACGAAGGTCCAAATGGAGAGGACCTCCAAAGGAGATCAAATGGAAGAGGTAGTCCATGGGTCTAACATAACAGGAGCGGACCATGAGACCACATGGTCAGAGGAGGTGATCCATGAGACCATCAAAACTCAAGATAGAAAGGTCCATATCTTGGTATACTTTTTATGTTGGCAACTTTATCTTTGAATATAATATAATTCTGACTTGTAGAATATCTTAGGAATCGCAAGATACCGGAGCTGATCCTTCCAGAGGAGTTTTCTGTCTGGTTGAATTGGATCAGTTCCAGGATGAAGTCCCCTTGAGAATTCTCCCCCCAGAACAGAGAAAAAGGACCTCCACGACCTAATGACATGTGTCAAAAAGTGTTGGAAGGTCAACATGGATATGATAGGGGAGATCAAAACTTTTGCAGAGGAAAAGGAGAAGTAAGTATATACAGTTATTATTAAATCATAATATTCTAACTGAATAATTAACTTATGCTTTTGTTTACACTATAGGGAGTGTTTACTAGCAAAAGTCGGACAAGAAAATGCTGAGTCTGTACTTCACGCTCTCATATTGAAATTGTCTGAGGCAGAGAAAAGATTTGAGAGGACTATGGTGGTCAAGGCAGAAAAAACCGAAGAGATCCGCCTCTTGTCTCAGAAGAATGAAAAGTTACAAGAGATCCTAGGCAAGCAATCTAAAGAAAGCCACAACCACTTTGAACAAAACAGGGTGCTCATTAAGGAGAAGGAAGGTAAAGAACTCCTCTCTCTTTTTAGAGCATTTGACCTTGTCCTTATTTGCAATGCGTGAATTCTATTCTTGTTTTTCGTTCTTTCTTAGAACTAGAAAAGGCAAAAGAGGATCTTCAGAAGACCTCTTCTAACAAAGATATCCAGATTCAAGACTTAAAAGAAGTGGAGACGCAGTGTCGCACTGTCGTGCATGAACTTGAAAAGAAGTTGGAGACCTTGATAAAGGCCGGCAAGGAAATCACTATAGTTATAGGAAATAGCTTTTCTCGAATATCAGCTTCTCTACGAGAAATCGCAGAGCATTTGAAAGCTCCAGTAACTCCTCTTGCAACCAAAATAACCTTGGATGACCTTAAGAATGATATCTATACTCAAATTACATACATTCAAAAACACATACCTGTTATGAAGAATATTGTGTATCAATCTTTAACAAAAGCAATAGGTCAAGCTTTGAGCCGAATCTTGTTAAAGATAGATCTTCTATATGGGGACTCTGTTAATCTTCAGAAGCTTGTTCCTGCGCCCAAGTTCAAGACAAAAGAAATAGGCATTGCAGCTCCAGCCAAGATTACACCCATGGTGGCGGAGATATTAAAAGTATTGAATCCAGTGCTCCTGCCACTTCTTCAAGTGCTTCTGCCACAGCAATTACTCCTGGCTCAAGCGTTTAATAATGATAATGTAATGATACATTTTTAGAGTATGAAATGATGAAAGGATTTGATGTATGATAATTGTAATCATTTGTCAGAAGTTGACTTGCTTTTGTAAATTAAATTCCTTATTTATCTTGTTATGTGTAGCCCCCTGCCTGGAACACTTTGTCCAGCAATGGGAGAAATGTTGCGGGCGAATAAATGCTTTAGGACTAGAATATCTTTACAAAATCAATGATCTGGACCAGTGTGTATTCAGAAAGATGAAGTCAAACTGTTGGGTTCTTATGCAATGAGAATTGGCTTATAGAAGAGGTCCCACACAGTTGTCATTTCCCAAATGTATACCGATGGCCATTTTACGAGTAAAGACACTATGACCTGTTAGCGAATTTGACCAACTGTTGGTATTTTAACAACAAAAAAGATGGTAATCATGTATGTGAAATGATACAAATTTTTTAAGAAAATATTGATAATAAAATAATATGGAAAAAAGATACTTATACATAGAATTTTTGAAGATGTTCAATGTTCATGTGTTAGATAGAACACGACCATCTAACTGAGTCTGGCCTAGTGACAAAACTATAGTATATGGACCCTCCCATCTAGAGAACAACTTGTTCAAGTTGGCCTGATTCTGGATTCACCTCAGGACTAGGTCACCCACTTGAAGTGTTCTTGGATGAAATCTTCGATTGTAGTAGCGTCTCAGCCCTTGCAGATAAGCAGTCGATTTTAAAAGTGCTCGGTCACATTTTTCTTCTAATAGATTGACATCATCTTCGCACAATTCTTCCTTATTTACTTGATCTTGAAGGTCTGTACGCATAGAACCTAGATGAATCACACTAGGTAGCACTGCTTCTGCACCGTAGACTAGTGCAAATGGTGTTTCACCAGTTGCTCTACTGGTAGTAGTGCGTAATGCCCATAGGACAGAGAAGAGCTCCCCATCTAATTCTTTGAGCATGCCTTAAGGTGATTAAAGACTCTCTTTTTTATACCTTGCATAATCTGGTCATTGGCCCTTTCTACCGCTCTATTGCTCTGTGGATGTGCCACAGAAGCAAAGCAGATCTTAGTGCCAATTTCATCACAATAATCTTGAAACACGTCACTAATAAACAGGCTCTCGTTGTTTGTGATAAGACGACTAGGTACTCCAAATCTTGTAATAATGCTTCGTATGAAGAATTTCTTTGTTGCCACAGTCGTTATATGAACGACTGTTTAGTTTCTATCCACTTAGTGAATGTATCAATGGCCACGAACAAGAATTTATACCCATTCGGTGCTTGCGATAGTGGTCCAACTATGTCAATACTCCAAGTCGAAAAAGGCCATGACAAGGGAATGGTCTGCAATTGATAAGATGGCTGGTGCACTTGTCTAGCATGAAATTGACACTGCTCACAGGTCCTAACAAGGTGCATGGCATCTTGTAGAGCGGTGGGCCAGTAATATCCTTGCCTAAAAGCTTTACCAGCCAGAGTTCTATATGATGCATATGTTCCACACAAGCCCCATGGATCTCTTTTAGTACTTTTATCCCAGAGTCTTGGGATATGCAACGCATGAGAACGCCATGTGCTCCCTTTCTATACAATGATCCTTCAACTAGCTTGTACATGCGTGCTCTTTGAATTAACCTATCCTTCTATTGAGGATCATCGGGCAACGTCCCTGATGCGAGATAAGTGGTCAATGGTTTATCCACTCTGCATCTTGCTCGATGACTCCGACCTCTAAGGTGCTCGAACCCGTTTCTATTGAAGGTTTTGTAAGGTATTCGAGAAAAACACCTGTCGGAACAGGTGTTCGTGAGGAACCCAATTTTGCTAACTGGTCCGCTACGGAGTTTTCCTTGCGTGGTATATGTTGGACTTCGAAGTCTCCGAAGTGTTTTTCCAACTTCCTCACTTCACCTAGGTATTGAGCCATTATCTCATTAGAACATTGATATACCTTTGCTACCTGGTTTATGACTAATTGTGAATATCCCTTCGCTAAAAGCTGACGGACTCCAAGGGATTTGGCTGCTCGAAGCCTGGCTAGAAGTCCTTCATACTCTGCCATGTTGTTAGTGGCAGGGAACAGAAACTATATGACATACTGAAGTTGATCACCTTGTGGTGTTATCAACAAAATCCTGGCCCCAGATCCTTTAAGCTCACGAGAACCATCAAAATACAATGTCTAATGGTCATCTGGTACAGGACTAACTTGAGGTTGATCCTTAGTGTTCGTCCATTCAGCCACAAAATCAGCCAGGACTTGGCTTTTTATTGTTGTTTGGGAAGTAAAATGAAGATCAAATTCTCCAAGTTCTACTGCTCACTTAGCTATGCGACCTGTTACTTCTTGGTTACGAAGCATGTTTCTAAGGGGAAAAGATGAAGGCACTGTGATCTTGTGAGATTGAAAATAATATCTCAGTTTTGTGGAAGTCATCAGAAGAGCATAAATTAGTTTTTGGACCTTAGGATATCTTTCCTTTGGTCCATATAAGACCTCACTTACATAGTTGATGGGTCGTTGAGACCCTTCCCTTTCTACAATAAGTACTACATTGATGACATTTGGCGTTGCTGCTAAGTAAACTAGTAAAGGTTCACCCTCTAAAGGCGAGACCAATACTGGAGGATTTGAAAGATAAGCTTTTAAGCCTTCAAAGGATTTGTCAGCTTCTTCGGACCATTGAAACTTTTTATTACACTTGTGGATCACCTTAAAGAAAGGTAAACCACGTTCTCCTGATCGAAAAATGAAACAACTAAGAGCCGCCATTTGACCAGTTATGGCTTGGACCTCCTTCATAGTGGAAGGTGGTCGTAGTTGTTCAATGTCATGAATTTTCTCTGGATTAACTTCAATCCCACGAGAACAAACAAGGAAACCAAGCAACTTGCCAGAATTAACCCCAAAAGTACATTTTTCAGGATTAAGCTTTATTCCATGTTTGTTTACATTTTTGAAGCTCTCTATGAGATCCTTTAAATGATCATATTTAGTACTACTTTTTACAACGACGTCATCTACATAGGCCTCTAAATTACGCCCCAGCTGACCGCTAAAGGTTTTCTGCATCAAACGCTGGCACGTGGCTCCAACATTCTTTAACCCGAATGGCATCTTGACATAGCAGTAGACGTCGAAGGGTGTGATGAAGGTAGTCTTCTCTTCATCTTCTCTTGCCATGCTGATTTTATGGTATCCAGAATAAGCATCAAGAAAACTCATTAGTTCGCAACCCGCAGTAGAATCAACTAACTAATCAATGCGAGGCAAAGGGAAGTCATCCTTTGGACAAGCAATATTTAAACTGGTAAAATTGATGCACATGCGCCACTTACTGTTAGATTTCATGACCAGGACCGGATTCGCGAGCCATTCATGGTGATCCACCTCCCAAATAAAGCCAGCTTCAAGGAGCTTATCGAGCTCTACTCTGATGGCCTCTTGATGATCCAAGGCGAAGTGTCTCAGTCTTTGTTTAACTGGTTTTTTCTCAGACTGAATGTCTAGCCTATGCTCAATCACCTCCCTTGGGACTCTGGCATATCAAATGGCTTCCACGCGAAGACATCCGAGTTGGCCTGGAGGAAGGTGAGGAGCTCGTCTTCCTATTTCTCACTTAATCCTGTGCCAATCTGAACTGTCTTGGATTGGTCTTTGGGGCCGAGTGTTACTAGCTTTACCTGCTCATTGGGCTGAGGAGTAGCCTTGAATTTCGCGGCCTTCCCTGTTTTATCCTCTAAAATCAGATCTTTCAGAGGTAACTGATCAACAAGTTCTAGCGACTTTCGATCACATGAAAGTGCGACACCCTGGTCACCTTGCACTACAATTACGCCCTTTGGCCCAGGGATCTTGATCTTCTGGTAGGCGTGGTGTGTAGCTGCTATGAACTTTGTTAGAGATGGTCTTCCCAAAATTGCATTATAGGCATACTCAAAATCAACTACTTTGAAAGTGACCAATTCAGTTCAAAAAATAGTAGCCGTATCGAAGGTTACTGGTAACACTACTTGCCCTATTGGTGTAACAGACATACCTGGCACTATCCCATAGAAGGGACTTGTCATTGGTTTAATCTTAGAACGAGGAATTTACATCTCATCTAAGGTATTAATAAATAACAGGTCTAAAAACTACCACTATCTATTGATATTCACCCTACTCTGCAATTACTTATGGTAGGGAAAACTACTAAAGGTAATTTACGAGAAGTAGACATACCTTTAGGGACATTCTCCTTAGTGAAGGTCAGGGAGGTCTTTGACCATTTGGGGTATTATGGATGATCAGGTGGGATCTCAACGTTGTTGACCTCCCTCCGTGCCGCCTTGTACTGCCACTTGGAGGTGTAGGCGGCCGAACCTTGTGGTAGGGAACAGAAATTGTATGACATGCTGAAGTTGATCACCTTGTAGTGTTATCAACAAAATCCCAGTCCTCGAACCTTTAAGTTCACGAGAACCATCAAAATATAGTGTCCAATGGTCGTCTGGTACTGGACTAACTTGATGTTGATCCTCAGTGTTCGTCCATTCAGCCACAAAATCTGCCAGGACTTGGCTTTTTATTGCTGTTTGGGCAGTGAAATGAAGATCAAATTCTCTAAGTTCCACTGCCCATTTAGCTATTCTACCCACTACTTCTTGGTTGTGAAGTATATTTCCTAGAGGAAAAGATTAAGACACTGTGATCTTATGAGATTGAAAGTAATGTCTTAGTTTTCTAGAAGTCGTTAGAAGAGCGTAAATTAGTTTTTGAACATCAGGATATCTTTCTTTGGTCCATGTAAGACCTCACTTACATAGTATATGGGTCGTTGAGACCCTTCTCTTTCTGCAATAAGTACTACACTGACCATATTTGGCATTGCCACCAAGTAAACCAGTAAAGGTTCGCCCTCTAAAGGCGAAACTAATATTGGAGGATTTGAAAGATAAGTTTTTAAGCCTTTAAAGGCTTTGTCAGCTGCTTCGGACCATTGGAACTTTTTGTTAGTCTTGTGGATCACTTTGAAGAAAGGTAAACCACGTTTTCCCGATCAAGAAATAAAACGACTAAGAGCCGCCATTCGACCACTTAAGGCTTGGACCTCCTTCATAGTGGAAGATGGTCGTAGTTGTTCAATGGCACAAATTTTCTCTGGATTAACTTCAATCCCAAGAGAACAAATGTCCGCCACTTACCGTTAGATTTCTTGACTAGGGTCAGATTCGTGAGCCACTCGGGGTGATCTACCTCCCGAATGAAGCCAGCTTTAAGGAGCTTATCGAGCTCTGCTCTGATGGCCCCTTGACGATCCATGGCGAAGCGTCTCAATCTTTGTTTGACTGGTTTTTTCTCAGGCTGAATGGCTAGCCTGTGCTTAATCACCTCCCTTGACACACCAGGCATATCAGATGGTTTCCACGCGAAGACATCCGAGTTAGCCCAGAGGAAAGTGAGGAGCTCATCTTCCTATTTCTAACTTAATCCCGCGCTAATCTAGACCATCTTGGATGGGTCATCAGGGCTAAGTGGTAGTATTTTTATCTGCTCATTGGGCGAAGGAGTAGCCTTGATTTTTGCATCCTTCCATGTTTTATCCTCTAAAGTAAGATCTTTCAGAGGTAATTGATTGACAAGTTCTAGCAACTTACGATCACACGAAAGTGCGACAGCCTGGTCACCTTGCACTTTGTTAGGCCCATGGATCTTGATCTTCTACTATGCGTGGTGTGTAGCTACCATGAACTTTGTTAGAGATGGTCTACCTAAAATTGCATTATAGGCAGACTCAAAATCAACCAATTCAAAAGTGATTAATTCAGTTCAAAAATTGGTAGCAGTACCGAACGTTACTGGTAGTACTACTTGCCCAATAGGTGTAACTAACATACCTAGCAACATCCCTTACAAGGGACTTGTCATTAGTTTAATCTTAGAATGAGAAATTTGCATCTCATCTAAGTTATTAATAAATAATAGGTCTAAAGAACTACCAATATCTATTAATATTCTCACTACTTTGCAATTACTTATGGTAGCGGAAACTACTAAAGGTAATTTATGGGAAGTAGTCATACCTTTAGGGACATCCTCCTTGGTAAAGGTCAAAGAGGTCTCTGACCATTTGGGGTATTCCGGACGGTCAGGTGGAATCTCAACGTTGTTGACTTCTCTCCATGCTGCCTTGTACTGCAGCTTGGAGGTGTAAGCGGCTAAACCCCTATAAATGATGTTAACATGGTGATCCGTCCTCTGAAATGGCATCTCTGTGTCTTTGTTATTGTTTTGGACCACTGGTGGTCCGCTATCTTCTGGTGGGATAGGCATTGGACCCTTCCCATCGTAGTATTCCTCCATATGCTTCTACCAAGTACGACAGTTGCGGAGGTCATGAGTAGGAACTTTATGCAATGGGCACCAGCACTCATTGCTCCTAGACATATTCGTAGATTGGGGGCAGTACGGTCATTCAAACGACCTCCTTGCCTCCGTTTGGTCTAAGGACCTTTGTTTTTGTCATAGGGTGGTCGATGGCCAATGGCTGCGACCTCCCTGGCGGACTGCTTGGACCTCCCCTTCTCCTTCTTCTTGGGTTTTCCTTTGCCGCTTATAGAGCCTTCAGACCTCTTAGATTTCTTCTCTTTGACATCCTCGAGGCCTGGTTGAGGAGGGGTTATCCCCTTGCCCACCATACGGTTCCACTCCACCGCCTCGTTGGCATCAGAGTACCGATCAGCAATGTCAAAAATTTCTGACACGGCCCTAGGCGGGTTGATGTTGAGGTCTTTTATGAACCTTCAATATCTCACCGCCTGTTTAAAATCTCGAATTACAGAGATATCAGAAACATTTGGTGTAGTGTTACGGACTACTATGAAAAGCTTTATGAACTGACGTAAATTTTTGTCGAGGTTTGGCGGAGCCGATGTAAATCATCTTCCTTCCCCGGTTTTGCATAACAAATTTTGAAGTTATTTTGTAGTGCATTATAAAGCATCTCCCAGTTATATATGGATCCCTTAGGCTGGTTGAACAACCAAGTCCCGGCAAAACCCTTTAGAACTATAAGTAAATACTTAGCCATTACCTTATCATCGCCTCTAGCAATCTGAATGACGGTAGTGTAGACTTGGAGGAATTCTGATGGGTTTTGTGTCCCGTCAAAATTTTCCATACTTCTTGGTTTAAACTTCTATGGCCAGGTAATGTCTCTTAGTCTGGAAGAAAAAGCTTTGCAACCTATATAAGGTCCAACACATTGTCGTACATTGTGATGATTATTACGACCAGCAGGAGATCTGGGACGTCTACCATGTCCCAAAAAATGATGTCGTGCTCACCTTGTCCTTGGACGTGATGGCCAGGAGCTCCACCACTTTGGCCTTGCCTTCGTCGTCCAAGTGAGGACCCTTCTATAGGAGAGTCCATCTGGGAAAGCTCAGTATACGATCGGGTGGAGATATTCTCCGTGGCATCTTGTAGCTCTTGTGCAATGGCACGCATTACTTGCACTCCTTGCTCCGGAGTTAATCCTTCCGGAGGGCGTGCAATGGTGCTTGCTAAATAGCCAATATGCTCCATAGGGGAATCCTCCTACATGGGGGTTGGCAAGGCATTTGGATCCCTTACCATCGTTGCCCGCGGTGGTGGCGTTTGCATTGCCTGTTGTGGCGCCCTTGCTGCGGAGCCAGGGCATCTCGGTAGTAGTGGTTGCGAACCTGCAAGATGTGCGCTTGTATGGTGGCCACGTATCTTGGCTTGTCGGGCCTCCTCCTCTTGTTGGAGGCATTCCTGTTCTTCCTGTTCCTAGCATTGCCCTGATATTTCAAGGTCATTACCAGCATTGGATTGATTATCACCAACGGCGGCGACCTGACGGCTGCCAAAATAGGCGGAAGGGGTGAACATGCTGTCATCCTCCGAGGAAGAGGATGAGGTATATTGTAGGGTGAAGAGAAGATTCTCCCTAGATGTTCTCTCCAGGCCCTCAATATGGAGGCCACCAGTGAGATCATCATAACCTGTTGGGCTTCAGGAACCTTATGAAAATCCTGCTCTAAGGGCGACAGGCTCGGGATAGTACTCGTCCACGGCAGCACTTGTGGACGAAGGCACGGCCGACGTAGAGCCAGTGGGTGCGGACTCGGCGGGAGATGATACTTCGATAATGGCCGCGAAGGAACTGTTGGCGTTGCCGGATACAAGGACGAAGCCTTCCTCCATGTGGTCATTGTAGTCAGAAATGTCAAGGATGTTTTTGTCTCTCCACGCCGGTAAACTTCGGTTCATGTGCAAGGCACAGGGTGCTTCACCGGGATTGAGTTGGCAAAAATAGCAACAGCACACCCCACGGACGGCGCCAGCTGTCGACATCTGGAACTCTCATCACAGAACGGACAAACACAAGATATGAAGAATAAATGGATATTACTGTCTATTCGCCAAAAGACTCAAATAGTGATGTATTGCAAAGGATATACTCTGATTACAGGGAGAATGATTGTCCACAAAACGTCGGCAGTTTGTTGCAAAGGCACATAGGCACATAGGCTGGGTCTTTATAGTCCACAAAATGTCGGCAGTTTGTTGCAGTGGTGCCTCTTCGCGCCAATAGTCACGTCCCTTCGAGTCAATCGTTGCATCCCTTCGAGTCAATCGTTGCGTCCCTTCGTGACGACTGTTATATCTCTGGATGTAACAACCAATATCTTCTCTCCATGTGTAGCTATCATTAACCACACATGGGTAACCGCCTTCGAGGATCTCCTGTACCGGGGAGAGGTTCTGGAGTGGTTTGAAGAAACCTATAGGGGAGGTCTAATGGGACGTCCTGAAGAAGTTTGACGGTGGTCCAGAAAAAACTCTCAGGTCCACCTTCTGACCGTTTGATTAATCTTGGGCCCAGTAAGTTAACTTGGACCTAGTAGGGAACCTGTTTTGTTTATAAATTTAAAAATAAATGTATAACCAAATAATTGACTAGTCAACAATCCTCGTAAGAAGTTACCTACAATTATGTTCCAACTAAAATAATGACAACCCCAAGATTAGGCTAATTTCATAGCTATTTAATATTACTCAATCAATTGAACCCTTGCCTCATACGTATATTGCATATTCAACTCAAAAGCATCTGGACACTAGAGTGCATTTTGGAACTATATATTGACCATGTCATAAGTAAGGTAACAAGCAAGCAATTGGCATAGATCATCGTAACAAGAAACTAAGATAAGGTAGATACTACACACTCTTCCTTGGATACACATGGACAACTAATACTTACAATAGAAATTCTTTGCTCACATCAGAGGCAAAAACGAGAAACACATTGTTACCTAGAGCGTACTAGTATAAAATTTTAGCTTCATAATACAAACTTAATGCTCAAGATGGATATATATTTTGTATTAGCTGAACAACAAAAGTTACATACAGGTTAATAGAGGCAATAATTTTTCCTGAGTAGCACATCCAAATTCCTAAAAACTTATACACATAAACATGAACCTAACAAAATATACAAAAGAGTAGCAGAGTATCAGCATTCCCAGGTGTTACTCCTGGGTCCGACACTACTATTGCTACATACATGTGCTGAGCATCACTATGTATCGATCAAGTGTTGGGGAGTATATCACCAAGAACTGAATTGCACCAATGAACAGCAACAGAGGGAGGCTGTAGAAAGCTCTCTTGCTCTTCTTGTTCCTCCCAGCTACCTTCATCTCTGCAGCAGCTCCACCACACTAGGGACAAGAAGATCAACAGCTTTACAACCTTAGATTGCGAAGAACTGAACAATGCAATATATATACAAATTAAGTTTCATACATAAAATTAAAATTGCAGTCCAAATCAATAAAAATTGTATAAACTGAACAATGCAATATATATACAAATTGTCTCCAACTTTTTAACAAGCAGCTAAAATAGCAAGGGGTTGTCTATTCCTCATAGATAAAGATCTAACCACTCTCATCACTTCCCGCACATCCTACATATAACCCACCCCTCACCTCTAAGACAAATAATTATTCTAACCTAGACAAAAATAAATTCAAGTTTAGTGAACCCCAACAAAATACAAAGACAAAATATTTCTAACCTAGACAAAAATAAAGTAAACCTAGGTGAACCCTAAAAATAAAAAAAACAAATAGAACAAAAAAATTACAGTAAAGCAGTACTAAAATTGCATATTACTTAGAACTGCAATTATCGGCTTAGTACTGTGCAATTTTAGGTGACCAAGAGATAAAAAAAAAATTCACGCTAAGAATTAGCAAAACTAAAATAGCAAACTACAACATCCTCACGGGCCATAATTGGAAAAAAAATCGTATATAAGTCCAAAAATTACAGATAAGAAATTTGTGCTGAGCAATTACCCTACAATTTCCTTCGAACTAAAATAATGATAGCCCCAACATTAGGCTAATTTCATAGCAACTCATATATGACTTTTGAAACTGAAAAGAAAGATACACAATGAATTAAAAATAAGATAAGTTTTGCTCATATCAAATCTAAGTTAATCTTCAGATGACTCACATAACTTAATAAGATAAGTTTCATACCTTGTAAATAAACATTGTCAATGTTTGGAGACGCAATGAGGGGTGCTAGAACGAATGTTGGTGTATGAACATGGATAGAGAAAAAACATGCAGAACAAGAAATAAAGGTGAGAACATGGAAAAGAGAATATCGAAATGAAACTATAAAGTCGAATTTAGATCTCAATTTGAGGATACAATGGTCTGTAATTATGAATATAGATAATTGGTAAAAGATTAATAATATCCATTTTCAGGAGGGTTGGTGAACCCCAGGCTTGGTGAACCCCTAACGATAGACATAAATAGAAAATATTAGTCTATTAGTGAACCCCAGGCTTGGTGAACCCCTAACGATACACAGAAATAGAAAATATTAGTCTATCCTACACAAATAAAAATCCTAGGCCAGGTGAACCCCTAACAAAAGACATAAACAACAAATATTATTATCTCCAAGACAAAGAAAAATTCAAGGCTTGGTGAACCCCTAACAAAGTACAGAAAAAGAAGTGATTAATCTAACCTTGACAAAATCAAACCCAACCTTAGTGAACCCCTGCCAGAACTAAGCATTTATAATAAAAAAATTTATAGTAAACCTTTATAAGAATTGCACATAACTTACCTGTGCAATATTATCTTAAATACTGTGCAATTTTCCATGTGTCTTCTATTACAAAAAGAAAAGTATATTACTTACTAATCTTGGGTAAAACAGAAGAGCAAAATAGATATGTACTGTTCAGAGCAATTGTAACATTGAAGTGCACATTAAATTCAACTATTTGTTGTGTATGTATGAAATATAGAGAGATGCAGATATAAAGATGATTATTCAATTACTTAAGATACATGAAATAGCTTCACATCTTAGATAGAATCACGACAGCAAAGAAAATGAACATTGGAGCATACTACATTATTATTGCAAATGTTACAAATCCTAGTCAGCATTTTCACCCTTAGGACAAGCATTACATGAATAGAATAAAGAAAACAATAAACTTAATGTTTTGGGTGGTACCTATCAATTTTAATCTCTCTTGCGTGCTTCGCTACCCAAGGAACGATTTTACAACCTCTAGGTCTGTACAAGGATTTTTCTCTCCTGCAATGTAGCATTCAGTATAAATTCTAATCCTTCTTACATGCAGAAGCAAGGATATATAAGGTCCTGATCAGGACAAGCGTAAGTTCAGGCAAGAGCTAAATCAATAAGCAAAATTGCACATGCATACAAGTCGCTACATCCAAAGATTATGTGAAATTTCAAAAATCTTCTACATCCACCATAGATTAGACCAAATTAAAAATAAATAAAAATAAAACATAACAACTTGATCCTATATAGAGTACTACTTCGTGCATCAACATGGACCCTAGTTGAATCACCCCTCTTTTGCTACATTTCATCAAGGATGTGAAAAAAATACATGGTTTTTAGAATGTCTCTTTGATGCAAAACTTGAGGCGCACAGAAACATAAAAAGATCTATTTTAGATGCTCAAAGTACACAAAAATGGTAAACACCTACCCATCCAAACGAAAAGTGAAGGTTGTTTCCAGTTCCAGAGGCACACTAGCAACTGGAGGTGGGTGGGCAAGCTTAAGATCGCTGACTACCCCAAGCAGCCAGCTCACTGTACCATCGCCATCTGCAACCTAATTGAAATATTGTAAGTCAAGAAAATGATCACCAGCGAGACCACAATGTAGTGAAAGAATACAAAATTTATGGACAATTAAACAGATTCGAGCCCAAAACCCACAAAATAATTACGATTCGAACCTATCTGACCGCACACATGAACAAGCATCAAACTGGAAGCGCATCAAAGCTCTCCGCAGGCGAGGAATGGAAAGAACACCTGAATATCTTCCCCAAATCTCACTTCCACTTAACAAATCCAAGCCCGAGTCCCAGAACAACCCGAAAAAAGCCTTTAAAATTCCCCAAATGGAGCCAAAACAAGTAGAAATCTAATGCCAAAACAAAAAATTTGAAGAGACCCACAGATCTTAGAAAATCCTAGCCGCACCACAAATCCACCCAAAAATCACACACCCTCATCAAAAAATAGACCAAACAAACGAACAGAAAAATCCCCAAATCCCAGCCACCAAATCCACTGAGGAAATACCAAGCATACCAGAAAACCCATCGAAATCCGGTGCAAGCAACAAAAAAATGGGGCAAAAATTACACAGAAGCCGAGCGCCTACTGAGAGCCCGCCGCTAGCCCTACGCCTGCCGAGAGCCTACCGCTCTCCCCGCACCCACCGCTAGCACCACACCGCCGTTGGCCGCTCATCACGCGCTGATGCTCTTCCTCCCCCTCTGTTTCTCCTCTCTTTTTTCTCCACTCCCCATGCCTCTCTCTCTAACCGAGTAATGAATACAGATGGGCGTGGGGAAAAATTAGAAGATAGTGAAGGACAAAAGGAGAGAGTGCTTAACAGCTTGAGTTTCATACGAGGCTAGCAACCCAACAAATCACACGAATCTTGGCGCATATCTAATGGCTAAAAAATCGACTACGATTTCCTAAGCAAGCAACTATGAGCTAGAAAAAGTGGTTTTTTATTGATAAATTTATGAACCTTTCACAATAGTCGACGTATTGTACATGGAACAAATACTCCCATTTAGACATACCTCTCAACTTGCTGAAATATAGTTGGATTGAAAAACAATATTTCATATTTGACTAAGCATTGTAACATGTATTATAACAAGAAAATTGCTATACAACGCTCAACTAAAAATTTTAAGAGAAAATTCCTTATTTACCACAGGAAGTTTGCAACTTTCATGATATGCCACTCAAAAATTTGATTGTTCTTCTATGCCACTGGATATAAAATTTTACATAAAAACTATGGAACACTATAGCGTTCTGCTACAAAATGACGGGATAGCAAAGTATTGTTCGATGGCATCACTGTCGCACACATCATAAAGTGTCCTAACTGAAATATATTTCACGACTCGATCCCTATTCCCCTGACACAATCTACTCCTCTAACTCTTACCACTCTCTTTTATTAGGTGTCCACAGCCGCGGCGACTGGCATGTGGGTCGACGACGAGGGTCGGCAAGCCGTAGCGACCGGAGTGTGGGTGCTATGATGAGGGACGACGTGCGGGCCGCCCCGTATGAACACCGTGAGGGAGCCCCTCCTCCATGGAGCCCTTCCTTCCATGTGACTGGAGTGAGAGTGTGGCGACAAGGTTCGCCGTGAGGGGCTCTGCGATTGAGCAAATGACGACGAGAGTTATCCCCTCTTCTGGAGAGACTAGCCTCCCTAGTGTGCCTCCTTCCGGCGCTCCTCCTCCCTAGATCCGCTAATTCTGCTGATCGAAATCCCCTATCATCGTCTCCCCATGTTGCTCCACCTAACGCCCATTCATAGAACGTTCGAGCTGCTGTCCACATCGTATCCCAATATAATCGAGGCTTTGTTTGATGTCCAGGACTATGTTAAGAAGATTGGTTTTGAAGACATCCTGTCAATGGTAGTGTGTGGGGATATCCAAGTGCTAGTGGTTGTTTGTCATTTGGTGCGGAATTGTAAAAGTTTATAAACATTCTTGCACCGATAATGAAGATTTGATCTAAATTCTTCTAATTGTGGTCAGATTTAGACCCAATTGTACTGGTGACATTTGTAAGAAAAATTCTTGTACCTATTTTTTATGAATACGTTGAAATGTCGCTTCCAAATTCTCTTAATTAAACGTACTTCAAAATCTTTAAAACTTGCTTGAAATTCTATGAACGTGAGGAAACTCTATGCAACTTGCTTGAAACTTTGTAAAACATGATGAAACTATATGAAAACCTTATTTGAAATGTGATGAGCCCTTGTTGAAACCTGCTGAAACTTGATGAAACTCTGTAAAACCTGCTTTTGAAATGTGATGAAACTTGCTTGAAACTCTCTGAAACTATGCTTGAAACTTTGTAAAACGTGATGAAACTATCTAAAATCCTGATTTGAAACATGACGAAACCTACTAAAACTTGATGAAACTCCGTGAAACACTTTTGAAACATGATCAAACCTTCCTGAAACCAGCTAAAACTTGATAAAACTCTGTGAAACCTGCTTTTGAAATGTGATGAAACCTTCTTGAAACCTGCCGAAACTTTCTTGAAACTCTCTAAAACTTTGCTTGAAACTCTCTATTTGAAAACGTGATGCAACCATTTTAAAACTTGCTGAAACTTGAGTGGAACTCTCTGAAACCTACCTTGAAACGTGATGAAACCTTCTTGAAACCCACTAAAACTTACGTGAAACATGAACTCAAAACTCGGCCGAAGCATGAAACTTGGATGAAACTTGCTATATTGTTGGAATCATAGTAAGATCGAGAAGGCCGACTAGTGGGGGTGAGTAGGTGTTTTTAAAATTCTTTTGGCTAAAACTTGTTTTATGTGCGAAACTGTAAATAAAAACGGCTTTGCACAAGTAAGGCCTAAAATATCTAGTCTCGACTATGTGCGCCAACGACCTAAGTCTATGTCAAGGTTTGCAATTTTAGGGTGACAAGTAAGCAATTTAATTCTAGGAATGTTAATGGCACAAAGTAAAGCACAAGAGAGCAAACCACAACGATAACATGTGATCTTTTTACTGTGGTGTTAAAAGACTTACCGGTTACCGGTCTCCCGTAATCCATATTGAGGTAAGCCCAAATAAATTGGATCGACTCCACAAATTAAGCAAAACACCTTAAATCCACTAGTGATAGCTCTTTCCCCCTCCGTGTAGGTGAGCTCCAACATTCACAACAATACCATGCCTTCTCACAAGCTTCTTGAGACGATTATCAGACCACACCGCCTCCACGTCGTCTACGTGTCAACAAACACTAAGAGTAACAAGCCAATCCACTTGACTCTCACAAAGTGCAACACATGCACAAGTAGATACTCAATCCACCTCTAGATGCAACACATGCACCTAGAGCTCTTCTCTCCTTGCTCACAAGGTGCAACACATGCACCTAGAGCTCTTCTCTCCTTGTTCACAAGATGAACAAATGCACAATTGAGTAGAGAGACTTTCACAAGCTCAGGAGAGTGAAATGAAAGCATCAACCTTGCCCTCAACCAGCCACAAGGATCGGACATGTCCGCCCCAATAGCCAAACATGTCATCCCTAAGTATAATGGCTAGTGCATTAAATGCGAGAAAATGACCGTTGGGCAATAAATGAACTAGGTGGAGATGTCCTCCCACTAAGGCGGACATATCCTTGGAGCTCTCAGTTCCTCCCGGACATGTCCTCACCAAACACCGAACATGTCCTCTGAGCCCTTGGTTCCTCCCAGACAAGTCCTTATCAAACACATGACATGTCCTCCCTTATCAAACTATAGCATCATTGACAAGGATTAAAATCTCTATGTATTATGCTAATACATAAATAAAAGACTACACGACTTCGTGGTCATAACCCCTAAGGTTAACAACCCCGTGGTCATAAGGATTTTAGAGGTTACATCGTGGGTACCCTGGTAGAAGAGGTTTTGTACTTAATCTCCGACCAGGTAGCTGCTCGTAGCAACTATGAACTGGCACTCGGATCTGTTCCAAGTATTTTCTTTCCATGTGATGAGTGGAACATGTGCCTCATTTGTTCCAAACCACACGACGATTCATAGCCCTAAGTCACTGACATCAACCACCATATGGTTATGCTTTCTGCTGACATTAACTGATTGACGATTGATATTTCAACAACTGTCGTCTCTCTCCGACCAGTCGTGACGCTTCCAACATGTGCCTCTTCAAGGGAGCAACTGCCACCACTTCATTGGCTATTTAAAGGAAGATCAAAGGAGGAGAGAAGGGGAGAATCTCGAGAGCCACAACCTGATCCAAAAAGATCAACAGGCGATTAGATTTCATCTTAAGCATTAGTATAGCAGTCGAGAGAAATTAGGGATAGTTCACAGCCTTGTCGAGGGCACCCCTGTAATAGTCAGTTGATAGTAATAAAGAGCAGTTTCATTCTCCTTCCAAGAACTCTTTGCCATTTTTCTCTATTTTATTTCGTAAGATCAATGACTCGATCATCGACAGCTGGCGCCGTTTGTGGGGAAGGAAGCGTCGAGTTCTTGAAGTTTTCTTCACTCAAGTAGTCCTCGTTCACTTTTCCCTCGCTCCATTATCGCCCATACGAACATGGCAGGGACTTGGGATGAGGAGAACTGGTTCGACTCGCGTACCACTCCGACATGGACATGGACATGGACGCATGCATTTGCACCATGGAACACAATGTAATATCGTCGTCATCCTCTTCTGCACCTGGCTCTCCGCTCGCTGAAGCTAGCGAGGTTGACCGGATGGAGGAAGACACGCCACCAGCGGTGTACCTAGAGGAACCAACCATTCCAACCAGTTCGAAACATCCAAAGGCCTCTGCAAGCCCGGTCCTTCTGACCGACAAAAAGGGCAACAGAAGCCCTGAACCACAGCCCGAGGGTCAATGTACTCTTGATACGATCATGGGTGACCAGTATTCGCCAATGGCTCCTAGCTATTTCGGGGGCCAACCGACATCTGGTAACAATATCAATGAAGTTGCCATCGGTCGAAGGCCAAGGGGGAATGATCAAACTCAGCATACGGCCGACAATCCGCCGGATCAGGCTGAATCCACCACGACGCCCACAAGAGGTGCTAATCTTCGACCACTCTCCATCATAGAGACTCCTTGCAGAAGTACTGGAAGGCTCTCCATTAGTAACGATGGAAGCTCATCGGAGGATCGTTGCTAGAGGCATGAGGTCAATGCGATCAGAGATACAGCTCAAAATGTCGTGTACGGTCCTACACAACTTACCTCATCACCACCTAGTAGTGGAAATGGTACGAGCCATCAAGCACCAAATGCCGAAAGCAACAGAGCTGATGGACGTCCATCGGTTAATTCACCTGGTTCTGCCCCACCTCGCATGATGGGTCAGACAGGACAAACCAGAAGATCGGGGGAAGATTTAAGTCACTAGTGGGAAACCCCCAAGACCTTTGGTAATGGTACAAAACCTATAGCGAGTTCATGACATCTTAAATAATCCTAACCCTGCTCTAGCAGAGACTCTAGGTTTTGTTCAACGTGTAGGTTACGTGTCGGAGATCCTCCAGCAGACCATGCACCGCACAGAAGCATATTGGGAACAAAGGAATTCACAAAGTCAAACCTTGACTTCATCCCAACGTTCCTCCCTGAGCAGGGGACAACATGGTCGAATTGGAGACCGATCGATACCAAGATCTCCTCGATGAGTCCGACCAGGGAGTCACAAGGGAAGAAGGCTATTTCAAGCAACCACTCCTTCCCCTCGTTGAGAAGAACAATCGCTTGGCCCTGATGATCTTCGACATTGTCTAAACCAGGTAGAAAGTTAAAGATGTCAAACCAACGTCCACGACGAGATCGGGGCACCGAATGTCCGATATTCAAACCTGAGAAACCGGTCCCCGACCGATTACAATCCAGCACCATCTTTGAGGAGGTGCCATGACTCTATTACAGGTTGTCGAGCCTTCTCAGCAGGGCTCCAGGCTGTACGCTGGTCGGACAGGTTCCAGCCAGCCAACATGGAGAAGTTCAATGGGACTCAGAACTCGTTAGAATTCCTCCAAATCTATACCACTGCCATCAGGGCTGCTGGCGATGATGACAACATGATGGCAAACTATCTGCCCATGGTACTTGAAGGGTCTACTCGGTCGTGGTTGCTTAACCAGCTGGTCGGACCAATCTATACTTGGGAGCAGCTCTGCGACCTCCTAATCGTAAATTTCTAGGGTACATACGACCGCCCTAGAAAGGAGGACGACCTTCACTGAATTGGGTAAAAGTCTAATGAAACTCTTCGGCAGTATATCAAAAGGTTTAGCCAGGTTTGCAATTTTATACCAGAGGTTGCAGAATCTTCTGTTATTCAAGCTTTCAAAGCAGGGTTGAGAAATTATCGGTTTACGGAGGACATTGCCATGAACCCTCCATGAACGACCGTCGAACTTTTTGACATGGCCAACAAATATGCAGCCGCTAGTGAAGCGGTTGAATGGTGTGAAGCCATTGATCGGAAGGATAAAATCCCTCAACCTGGCTTGGATAAGTCAAAAAAGAAACATAAGAAGGCTCTCAAGAATAAGAAAACCCACAAGTCCAACAACAAGGAAGTCCTTGTGGTTCCTGAAAAGTTTACCAAGGTCAAGAGAGCTTATTCTAGTCGGAACAAGGCAAAAACTCCGACCGATGAATACAAGAAAAATAAGAAGTGGTGTCCACTTCATCGGGCTGTTGGGCATGATCTACGCACCTATCGAGCCTAGCAGAAAAAGCTGGAAGATTACTACTTAGGTAAAGGCCTACTCCCTTCCATACAGAAACGAGCTTCAAAAAGGACAAAGATGGCAACGAAGAAATGAAGTACCAGGAGCCACAACATATTGCTGATATGATTTTTGGCATATCCTCTTCGTATGAATCAAGGCATCATCTGAAGGCCGTAGAGCATGAAATCAATCGATCCAGGTGGTCGAAAACTGTAATCTCCTTCAGCAAAGAAGACTGCCCCATCCTGTCGACTCGACCAAGTCAAGCACTCAAAACCAAATATGGCTCCAAAACCATCCGACCAGACCAGAGAGGTTCCACTCGACAAAGGTGCTCCTCTGGAAAGCACGAAAACACTGTTTGGATATGCAAATACTACGAAGGTACTGGTCGGAGCAGGACTCGACCTCTAATAGGAAGAGTCGCTCGTCTCCTTCCTCCAAGCAAACCTGGATGTATTTGCCTAGTAGGTGTCCAATATGCCCGGAGTCCCTAGGGAGGTGATCGAGCACAGGCTAGCTTTCCAACCTGACAAAAAACTAGTCAAGCAGAAGCTAAGGCGATTTGAGCCCAATCGGAAGGAGGCAATCCTGTCAGAGATTGATAAGCTCCTCCAAGCTGGATTCATTCGTGAAGTTGACCACCACGAGTGGCTCGCCAATCCTGTAAATAGTTAGAAAAAGTAACAGGAAATGACGAATGTGTATTAACTTTACAGATCTTAATAAAGCTTGTTTGAAGGATGACTTCCCCCTTCCACAAATTGGTCAACTTGTAGACTCTACTTCCGAGTGTGAATTGTTGAGTTTTTTAGATGCGTATTCAGGGTACCACCAGATTAATATGAGTAAAGATGATGAAGAGAAGACTTCCTTCATCAAACCTTATGGCACTTACTTCTATGTTAAGATGCCCTTTGGTCTAAAAAATGTTGGTGCGACTTTTTAAATGTTGATGCAAAAAATCCTTTAATCTTCAAATAGATCAAAATTTGGAAGCCTACGTTGATCACTTGGTCGTAAAAAGTATCAATGCTCGCGATCATATTCCTGACCTACAAGAGACTTTCAATAACTTAAGAAGGCATAACATTAAGTTAAATTTGGAAAAATGTGTGTACGGAGTTTCCTCTGGAAAGCTTCTTGGGTTTCTAGTTTCGTCTAGAGGAATTGAAGCAAACCCAGTAAGATATACAAAAGTTGCTCTATGGTTTCCTGATGGCTTCAAGAAAACTAAGGCATTACTTTTAGGGCCACAAGGTGGTTGTACCAACCGGATATCCTCTTGGTCAAGTTCTCATAAATAAGGAATCATCAGGACGAATAGCAAAATGGGCAGTTGAGCTTGGGGCGTCCGACCTCTATTTTATCTCTCAAACAGCAATCAAGTTCCAGGCTTTAGCAGAATTTATTGCCAAATGGACAAACCTTGAACCACCCAAGATCCTGAGTATGAACACCACGACGAGTGAACAATGTATTTCGACGATTCCTTGATGCTCATAAACTCGAGGGTTGGATTCGTCTTGATATCTCCTACAGAGAACAAATTAAATATGCCATTCAAATAAACTTCCCTGCTATCAATAATGTGGTAGAATACAAAGGTTTATTGACAGGCCACCAAGCAGCCTGAGCGCTCGGGAATCGCAGATTTAGTAAAAGGCGATTCTCAACTTGTAGCGAATTAAGTTGGGAAAGAATATCAATGCTCAAGTACCAAGATGTCATCTTATTTGGCAGAAGTACGAAAACTCGAAAAGCATTTCTTCGATTTTCAGATCCAACATATTCTGAGAAAGGAAAACTTTCTAGTAGACCAGTTGGCGTAGATGGCCTCCACGAGGTCACCGGTCCTGCTCAAAGTTTTCCTTGAGCAACTCAATTCACCCTCGGTGGTCGAGCCTTCTAAGGACTAAGATGCTCCTCTAGTGGTCGTGCAAATTGACCCCAGTGGCAATTGGATGACGTTGATCTATAATTATCTTCAGCGTGGTATTATTCCGGAAGATGATGTAGAGGCTGATCGTATAGCTCAAAAAGCCAAATCATACACTCTGATCGAAAGTATCTATATAAACGAGGATCTCATAGAGTGTTGATGAGATGCATATCTCAAATGGATGGCATTAAGCTGCTATCCGTCATTCATGGAGGAGTTTATGGAGCACATCATTCCTACAAAACACTGGTTGGTAAAACCTTCAAGCAATGATACTACTGGCCAACTGCCCTCTATGATGCAAAAAAGCTCGTGACGAAGTGCGTACAATGTCAATTTCATAGTCGACAAGTACATCAGCTGGCGCAAGCTTTGCAAACAATACCTCTTTCGTGACCTTTTGCAACCTGGGGACTAGACATTCTAGGACCTTTTCCAAGAGCACCCAGGGACTTTGAATTCCTTTTCATCATGATTGACACATTCACAAAATGGATAGAAGTCAAGCTAGTTGTTAAAACAACAACTGAAGCAGCTAAGAGGTTCCTCACAAAAAACTTGATCACACGATTTGGTATACCTAATTGTATAACCACAGATAATGGTACCCAGTTCTCGAGCGATAATTTCTAGGAATTCTACGAAGATATAGGTATCAAGATACATTTCGCTTCTATTGCTCATCCATAGAGTAACGGAGAAGTCGAGCGAGCTAATGCTATAATAATGCAAGGAGTGAAATACCGAGTATTCGACTAGTTAACAAAATGGTCCGAAGCTTGGGTACAAAAACTTCCTTTTGTGTTATGGGCCGTTCGAACCACGACCAGTCGTGCGACCGGTGAAACGCCATTTTTTTGTGGTGTATGGTACTGAAGCCATGCTTCCTCCAGGACTAACAATTGACTCTACTCGAACCGATTGTTTTAATGAAAATGATCAAGAACAACGAAGATGAAACCAAACCTTGCTACGATCAGCAGTTTACCAACAAACCATGAGAAGGTACCACAGTCGTAAGGTGCAACCTCGCAGGCTAGCTGTGGGTGATCTGGTTATCAAAAAAATTCAGTACCAGGCAAATTGCAACAAACTTTCTCCTAAATGGGAAGGTCCTTATACTGTGGTCGAAGTCACTTGACCTGGTTCGGTACGGCTGGCTATGTCAGATGGGCGTATTTTGTCTAATTCTTGGAACATTGATCAATTGCGTAAGTTTTATGTATAGTTGTCCTTTTCTTTAATTTTAATTCAATAAAGGTGCACCATTCCTTTACTTTCCGATGAGTTCTATTTTTTATATGTCTGTTATCTATCATCTGGTCACGTACTATTGTTGTTTAACTGGTCGAAGAAGAACACATTCTCTCTGATATCCTTCTAGAGGGATCTCTTTTACTTCCTTTGGCCTTGACTTAGCTGTTAAAAGCCATCGAGATCCTAGTCGTGACCATCAATGCGATTGCTCTCACACGTGGCCATTCACTCTTTTCTTAAAGAAGCAAACGAGTAAAGGAGCATGACACAGACAACTCGATATAGTTTCTTACATGCTTAGAATTCAAATACTAACCTTCTTCATTTCAACATTCTTTTCTACTCTTGTTTTGGCTACTGGACGGGACACAGAAAGCATCCTAGTCGAAATATCTCCTCTCTGCATGTGGTCCTGCCCACTGGAAGGAGTTTCCTAACGACGGTTCTTTTCTTACGATCTTCGCTGCTAGTCAGTACTCGAGTATGAATACGTTTCGTGAAGTGTTTCTCATGTCTTTGGTTCTTAGTAACCGTCACGACCGGTTTGGATGATGCATATAAATAAAAACCACTTATCGTTTTTGCATACATTTTGCATAAGTCTCTTATCATCAAGTTAAGTCTAAAAGAACTTTCTAACCACCCAGTGTTCAGTACAGTATTTCAATTATAGCAAAGATCTACAGCTATTCAAAATCATACACTGGTTCCAGCCTAATTGATTTCCTAGTACTCGACTAGATCATTTTATAACATAATCATGGCATACTGTGTACACTGGTCGTAGCTTTTTACTCTTTTCTTGGTCTACTTCTTCTTTAGTAAGTTTTTCTACTAGTACAAACAGTCGGGGGCTAGAAGATATATGAGCATTTAGCAAAATTGAGAGGATAAGAAACACAAACTTTCTTGATGTTAATAGGTAAATCTTTATATTTTCATATACAATTCCAAATTTACATTAATCTACTTCTCGAGGCCACCAGACTGGTCGCTGTGGGATAAAGACCCGACCTCCATTTCCTCCGCGACCTTGTTTCCAAGAGGCCTTGCTTCCTCAAGTAACTTGGTCACTTCTTCACCAGAGCAGTTGAAGTCTTCTTTAATGACCTGAAGATGAATGGAGGGGTCGGAGGCCCTGAGCTTTGCCAAAGCAAAGCTTACTCCACTCGCAACAGCTTCTCTCATTGTCTGTGCATGGTTCACCTAGGTAGCTTTGAGTAAGCCCTTGAGATCTTCGAGTTGCTGGCTGAGGAAATATTGAAGCTAAATAGTTACATAAGTTTCTTTTCATGTGCACTTACTTGGTCTTCTTGGTTTTAACCTTGAAGCGCGCGGGAGAAAAATTCGTAGCGCTCGCCTTTCTCTTCTTCTCTACCGATTTCACCGGTTCCGAATCGGTAGGGATGGTAAAACCCCTCACATCCATCAATCGGATGTCAGAAGATATGTCCTTGACTAGCTTGTCGAGTGCAAAACTTTTGATCATATGGTCGGAGGGAGTGGTCTCATTGACCTCTAGAACAGTCTCTTCAGTAGCAATTGTCAGGTCGTGAATGACCTTTCTGGAGCCAACGGCCACTACAGCTTCAAGTTGCGGGTTCTCCTTCTCTCCCACCTAAATCATAAATTCAAATGTGATTAGGTGATGAAATTTTCATCTAAAATATATGCTCCATTTCAATACTATCCTTACCTCCAGAAGACCATCCTTTGGTGTGGTCGCGGAGCAGGATTTGGTCGAAATGACGGTTGAAGTAGAGCCCTCATCGGACTTCTTTATCCTCAACCTGACTGCCTGCATATGAAAACATAGTCATATGTTGATCGGAGAAGACATTAAAGATGAGGAAAAAGTTGTTTCTTACCTTGAGTCTCTCGATTCTCTCTTCTACAGAGGCTACAGCCAAAATATTGGGGAAAGCAGCCTTAGTATCAGGCTCCATAGTACAAATCATTTTGACCATCTCTCTGACCTCATCAGAAGAAAGGGCTTCAATGGAATAGAGAGATTTCAAGGTTATAAAACAATCAACTAAATAAATCAAAACTGGTTGGAAGTTTACAAGACTCACCTTCCTTGGAGTCCTTGGTCGATTCGTCACGACTAATAAAAAAGAGAAGGGGTTGTGATAGGAGCCTCAAGGGACTTATCTGGCGCATGGAGAAGTCCCTCACCACGTGCCAAGTGGTCAAGCCCTTGGCGCTGAGGTCTTGGATGGCCTTGACACACCTTCTGAGTTCTGACCCGTCCCTCCTTCTCCACGGTCGACCGCCAGTTGGGATTTTCGCTCGCCGTCTTCCCGACAAAGTAGAGGCCATCCTCCTTCATGACCATCATGTAGAACCAGCCCTTCTTCCATGACGACCATGAGAACTTCGGGTACATCCGGATATACTTGTCGGCCTTCTCGTCGTGGAGGCACAAAGAGCACTCTCTAGGCCCAGACGTCGACTTCTCCGACCTTGCCATCTTGTAAAAAAACTTGAAGATCTTTAGATTTGGTCAGATCCCCAAGTATGCTTCACAAAGATAAACGAAGATGCTGAGGTTGGCGATCGAGTTCGGGGCCAGGTTCACCAATTCAACTTTGTAATGCTCGAGGACTTTGGAAAGGAATTTGTGAGCGGGGAACCTGAGCCCGCACTCGATGTAGGCGAGAAAGATGAGGATTTCTCCCTCTTCGCTGTTGGGAAAATGCTCCCCAGCCACTAACCTCCACTTGATCAGACTTTTATCAGGGAGCATCTCGACCTCCTCCAGAGCCATGAGCTTATTTGCGCTTAAATCAGAGACCAGCCACTTGGTGATCAAAGCCAACGTTGTGTGGGTTTTTGGTGAATGAACAAGTGGTCGGAGGAGATTTAGAGCAAGAGAAATAAAGGAGGCCAGAAGAAACTCTTCAGCATGGGAGTTGAAGGAAAGCTTGAGCACGTAAAAACCCTAAGGTCGTGCATAATAGGGTTTATATAGCCGCTTTTCTTAACCACAAAGAGGAGTTACCCAAAAGTCCAACGGACACAAATATTTTTTGATGTCCAACGGACAGAAGACTCGTTAATTCCCTAGACAGTTCTCAACTTTAAAGTGAATACAGACCATCTCGCTTATTGCGCTATTAAATGAAGGTCTACTCGATACGAATTTCATCAAGCAAGAGTTCGCACGACGTATTCATTTAAAGTTCGGAGGCTAGCTAACGAGGATTAAAATCTCTATGTATTATTCTAATATGTAAATAAAAGACTACACGACTTCGTGGTCATAACCCCTAAGGCTAACAACCCCCGTGGTCGTAAGGATTTCAAAGGTTACATCGTGGGTACCCTGATCGGAAGAGGTCCTGTACTTAATCTCCGACCAGGTAGCTGCTCGTAACAACTATGAACTGGCACTCAAATCTGTTCCAAGTATTTTCTTTCCATGTGATGAGTGGAACTTGTGCCTCATTTGTTCCAAATCACACGACGATTCATAGTCCTAAGTCACTGACATTAACCACCATATGGTTATGCTTTCTGCTGATATTAACTGATCGACGGTTGATATTTCAACAACTATCGTCTCTCTCCGACCAGTCGCGATGCTTCCAACAGGTGCCTCTTCAAGGGAGCAAATGCCACCACTTCGTTGGCTATTTAAAGGAAGATCAAAGGAGGAGAGAAGGGGAGAATCTGGAGAGCCACAACCCGATCCAAAAGATCAACAGGCGATGAGATTTAAAATTAAGCATTAGTATAGCAGACAAGTGAAATTAGGGATAGTCCACGGCTTTGTCGAGGGCACCCCTATAATAGCCAGTTGATAGAAATAAAGAGGAGTCCCATTCTCCTTCCATGAACTCTTTGTCATTTTTCTCTATTTTATTTTGTAAGATCGGTGGTTCGATCGTCGACACTCATCAACACATGATGTTATCCTTCATCACGAACATTGACTTGATGACAATCAACCCATGATGCCATCCAAAGTCTTCATCGTTAGTCGTGACTAAACCTTTTTTACAAACTCATGTTGAATATTATTCCAACACATTCAGATGTCATTAATTACCCAAACACACCATTAACACATAATTGAGGGTCTAAATCATTCAGTCTCACCCTTTTTGGTGATTGATGACAACCTAATTACAAATAATTGAATTTAAATCATTGTAAGTATATTTCAACTATGAAAGCTTTATATACTCAAGGGATGTGTTTCAAAGTAAATATCCTCAATATATGTGTATAAAATAAAAGGATCAATGCTAGTGAAACCTTAAGATATAGAATGAACTCTTCTTAAATGTGTGTATACAAGAATTTGTATGAAAAGCATATGCACATATTCAAGTTGAAAATTTGGTGTGTTAACCCTATATTTTGATCCGAGGAGTGCTGACCATGGGTCTTTTAGGCGGCAGTGCCAACCTTCCAGCTTTTGGGCGACTGAGCCGCTCATGTCAAATCACAACTAACAAGCACTAAGTACAATAAGTACGCGGCTTACCGTGAGAGACCAACACTTACACAAGAGGATAACTCAAAACTTTATTCACTACTATAAACTTGATGCAACAAGACTCACACTATTCTTAGTGACTACCTATTTCTACCCCTCTTCTCTTCTCATGCCACCCTATTCTTCTCCATGGCATGGTGGCCTAATGGCTTATGGTAGCTCATGGTTAGGGATGGATGGCACCCCCTATTTATACTTGTACAAAACCATTGGATTGTTGCCACATGACAACATCCTATCCCTACAACCACAAATATCTCAACTCTAGAAACATCCCTACAAATATCTAACTCTAGATAATTCTATAATTTGCAATGAAGCATGGCTAGTTAATATGTTCTAGAGCATTCCTAGGAAAAATCTCTTACTCTTACTAATTCGAGAATTCTCTAGAACCTTAGAGATGTATGCATTGCACTAATTCTTAACACGCCCCCTCAAAGCATACTTCATTATGTTCTGGCTGATGACGACCTTGAATTTTTTGCACTCTGCCATGGAGGTTGCTTGCCTGTTCGTTGGTTCACCTCATTCTTGTTTGTTGATCGAACCTTCCTCACAAAGTTGATGCCACTATTAGCTCACTTTTATACTTCACTCTTCTCCACACTTACCCTCTAGTTGCTTATTTGTATGATGGTAAAATAATTTGAGCAAGTGCAACGTTGGCGTACCTTGGATCTAGTGGTCTTGATCTTGATCTCCAAACTTCTATCTTTGTCTCATCAACCTCGAACTAACTTGGATGAAGCTCCTCAGGCGTAGGTTGATGAGCACCTTGCTTATCTTCCTCTATTTCTTATGGAATGACCTCATCACTCTCGTGAGACTTCTCATCTTCACAAAACATAAGCCTTCCAATCTTCATCACTATCACATCTAAAGTTAAGAGCTTTGAGAAATCTTTACTTCTCACATCCCTGGAGAAGCCACCTTCTGTATCCCATTCTTATTCTTCTCACATAGATTCTTCTAGAGTCAAGCCACCAGTCGATGGATGCTCACACTCAGTTAAGTCTTCTATGAGGTAAATCCATCTTCTATTGATATTGAAGCTTGGCCATCCCATTCTTCTTCACCGATACATCCCTTGCAGTAACCACATTTTCTTATGAACGCTTCCTTGGACTCCAACAGTCCCGAGCTTCTTATCTTGACGTAGTTGAAGTACTCACCTCTCTTTCTTCTTTCTTCTATCAGCTCTTGTTGAACTCCTCTTCCTTGCTGAGCCCCCCTTATAGCCTCTCCTCTCGACAACACATTTATCCTCTTATCCACTTCTCCTTCACAACTCCTCAGCCTTTAAGTGAACTCTTCTTCCTCCGATGAAGAGTGCCTCCTCTCCATCCTCTTCCTTCAAGATGATCATGCCCATCTGCTTGGCTACTTCCTCATGATTAGCAAATAAATTCTTCAACTCCACCAGTGATGGCTGCTTCGGCCATCCCCTCATTTCGGCCATAAACCCACTGTACTCAGGTCTTAGGCCATTGACGATGATCCTCCCCATCCTCGCCTCGCTGATCTTCTCCTCAGGGTTGAGATGAGATATCTCATGGCATATATTCTTCCTCTTTGTAAAGCACTGACTAATACTCAAAGTGTCTTGTGAGATACTTGCGAGCTCATTCTCTAGGAGCTGGAGTTGTTGACGCTGACTACGAGCAATCAAATGTAACTTCAAGCGTACAGGTCAATTGTAGCTTTTCACCTAGAGTATTCCAAGGTTATTGAATCCACAGGGAACCATCCACTATCTAACTTAGGGTTTTCTAATGGCACATCTAATCCTTCATAAAATCATAGCATAAAATGATGATACTATCCTAAACCCTTAGGCAAAAAATTGACGATAAATGTTATAGGTCCACATGATAGTTGTTCATCCACAAAGAAGCTAATTTAATCAATCTTCTACTATTCTCTAGTCGCTTTGACAGATCTCTCACTAGGGACCTCTAAGGATAACTTAACACCTTATTCACTACTATAAACTTGATAAAACAGGACTTGTACTATTCTTAGTGGCTACCTATTTCTATCTCTCTTCTCCACTCGTTCACTCTACTCTTCTCCATGGCATGATAGCCTAATGGCTTATGGTAGCTCATGGTTAGGGATGGATGTCACCTCCTATTTATACTTGTACTAGACCATTGGATTGTTGCCACATGGAAACTTCCTATCCCTACAACCGCAAAATATCTCAACTCTAGAAACACCCCCACAAATATCTAATTCTAGATATATAATTCTATACTTTCCCATAGAGCATGGTTAGTTAATTTGTTCTAAAGCATTCCTAGGAAAAATATCTTACTCTTGCCAATTTGAGAATTCTCTAGAACCTTAGGGAAGTATGCATTGAACTAATTCTTAACACTTTCAAATTATTCCGAGACTTTCAAAATTGACACTTTTAATTGCTTCCCAAAATCTTTCAAATTATTCCAAAAAATTCAATACGAAAACACTCAAATTATTTTGAAAAAGTTCAATTCAAAAAGTTCCAAATTATTCTAAAAAATCTATCAAATCGAAAACTTTTAATTGAATCCCGTAAACTTTCAAAATATTCCAAAACTTCCAAATCAAAACATCTCATTTCGGAAAATATCAAAAAATCAGGATTTTGGGATGGAACTTTGGTAAATATGGTATTTACCGATACCATACCGAAATAAAATGGTATTTACCGATATCAAACCGTAATTTTAAAAATACCACATTTACCAAATTAACAATACCGTATTTACCAAAAATATCGAATGAACAGCCCTAGTGTGCGGTACCCAATGAAAAAAGTTAGAAGAAATCCTGCGCGTAGCAGCTCCAGTGCCGCTTTGACCTACACACCGTTGCCCGAGGTGGCGAGCTGCATTCTTTTTGCCCAAGCGATACCTTGCTGCCATGTGCCACTGGCTCAGGATGACAGCCGCCGCGCGCGCTACGGAAATGGGTCATCTGCATTGAACGGTTCAATGTAGAGGATCTACAATGTCACACATTAGAATCCAATCTCTACCATCCGATCAATCGCTGTAGTAAATTTTATTTGTTTCTACAATTTTGCTGAGTATTGTTGAATTTTTGACACTATTGGCTCTCTAGCACACAAGAATTCCAAATCTAGCACCCCTAGGTACAAATTTTCAATTTTGGCCCCCTCCTGCTTCCTACTGCGCCCCCGGATAGCAACACCGTGCCTGCTGTGCCCATGCACCACAGTAGATGGCTGTTGTGCCAACCGCCCACAGCAAGGCTGCTCCTACGCCGCCCCAGCCACAGTAGGTTCGAAGAGGAGAGAGGAAAGATAAGAAAAAATCCGAAAAAATGGAGAATAAAATAAATTTCAGAAATTTCAAGAAATTTACATAAAAATCCAAGGAACATGAATAGATTTAATAAAATAATTTTGAATTTAATTGAAGTATATTTTATTCATTTAAAATGTTTTGTATTTTATGAAATTTTCAATTAAACTTTAATTAATCCAATAAAATACAAATAGTTTATTTTCTTTTTTTAAAAGCTTTCGAAAGACTTTGAAGAGCGGGAAAACTAAAGAATGGGAAAAGAAATTTAATTTAATTTGGGCTTGAATTGAGGTATAAATTATGAATTGAGCTCATGGTTTAATTAAATTTGGGCTTGAATCGGGGAATGGTTTACAATTTTAAATTTAAATTATGAAATTTCGATTCTCGATTCATCCTTCTGATCAAAATTTGTTTGTACAAGGTAAAATTCATTATGGAACTCCTCTACTTTGAAGATGTTTATCGCCGCGTTGTTTTTTCTTGGTTCCTCCAAAATTAGAATGCATATGGAAAGAAAAGAACATTGTGAAAGTCATACATATGTATGCGTACACATGTAACGTAATCATAGATTTATTGTAAAGTATGCCCAAACCTTTGAGCATACTTTGTAAGACTCTTTCTTTTTTCTATTACAGCTTCCTCGTAGAACTATTCTTATCCAGCCATCAATGATAAAAATAAAAACTGATCCAAAATTATGTGGCGCCCAGTCCTTCAACTCTTTGGAGCACCTTGTTTTATTCTTTATTATAAGTAGAATAACTCATCTTTTGGATGAGTTGAAAGTCAATAGTTTAAGCTTTTGGATGAGTTGATTGATGAATCAAACATGGTGTGGTAGCATAGCCCAGAGGTTCGGGGCTTCAGACGTCCGCATTTTAGAGAAAAACATGGTTAAGTGTAGAAGTGAGAGGGATATATTCATGTATGTGCACGACTGCCCCACCTTTTCTCAACAGCTTAAGCATTTTGATTAGCAAAAATTGTATTACTTTTATTTTGGTTGACAAGAAATAAATTGCATTTTTTTTCCTCGTCAATCAACCCAAAACGACATTAACATCAAGGTTCTTGAGCACATTACTTCACTATGGTGGAGTTAAAGCAAAGTACTTTATGGAACTTCTACATAATGCAATTGAAGGGGCTGAGAATGCTCGTTGTGATTATGAAGATGCCCTAAAATGTTAGATTGAAATGTTGTGGTTTCATACTCTTTATGCACTGCATAGTACAAGTTGGCATATATATTTGCTTCTTTATGCTCTAGAACTTGTACTCTTATGTTACTAGTTCTAATAGTCTATCATTTTAATTTAGTTTTTTTCATTCACCTGCTCGTATTTGATCCACCTCTCTTTTTCACCTGGTCATTATAGTTGCATTTAGCTATGCTGACATGTAGGATTCGATGTTAGTGCGAATGATTCTTCCTAGGATTCCACTAGAAGAGGCATACTTGCAATATAGGCTTGCTTTCAATGAATCAAGCAAGGAAAGCTAGCTATAAAACATGCACCAATATGCAATATGAAGTCATTAGTTATTTGAGATTTGTTGATGTTTCAAAGGAGGCACGAAATCAGAACTACATTAGAGTCCGCAAATAGAAGCACGTTACATGTGGTCACATAGCATGATGGTTCGGCTAATTGATTTAGTCATCCTCGCTACTACTACGGTACACTGCGACACAAGCATCCGGACCATGTAAGTATACATGCCTTTAGGGGATAGTAAAAAACATGGCGGGTAGGAGGGGGACTACTACGGAATAGCCCAACCTACTACATGGACCAGGGCTAGTTTCCCTTCCTTGCGAGCTCGGTATTGTACTACTCACTGACCTCCTTGGCCTTGGCCGCCATTTCCCTCTTTTTCTCGTGCTCCCCCTCGTGAGCCTCGCTCTCCCTACGCCTGCACACCTTGAGATGATCTTTCGTCTCTCGACAGATACACTTGTTTTGCTCTTCATTGCGGAGCTCCTCCTCCCAGACCTCGTGAGCCCTTTTGGCATCCCACTCCTGTAGTCGAGTTGCCACTGGTTATGTGGGTGGATCTCTTGGTCGATCTACTTGCGATAGCCACATAGTGGATCCAGGGACTAAGGGTAGACGGGAGAGGTTGTTAGTGCATACTTTGAAAGAGAAATGGTAGGGGAACATATTGTAATTGGTCCTTACCGGCTACCGATAGCTTCTCATGTCCCAACGGCAGTCGGGATAGTTACAGGAGTAGTTTGCACAAACCTAGTAACGCATGCCCAGGCTAAGCCGCTGCTCGGACTTGAAGAACTTGCATGTGTCCCTGCACTAATAGAGGGGCGGCGTCTCCCTCTCGAGCGGGTGTTGCGGCAAAGGTTCGGTTGGAATGTTCTAGTAGGGGTTGCTACTATGGGGGGCGTCATTATGGGGAGGTGCCCTCTTGGCACGCTCCGCTTGTTTGTCCCAGGCCGCAACAGCCCTTGCTTGTTCGCGGATCTCGTCTCATTGCTTCTTCATCTTGTCCCATCACTTGTCCATCCCAGCATGGTGAAGCAAGCTCGTGTGTTGTTGGGTTTGGTTGTGTAGTGTTCTCTCCCAGATCTCTTCCACCTGCTTTTATAAGCCACAGGGTTGGCATGGTGTGGTTAAATTCATGTGAGTGGCCTACAAGGCAGAGTATTGTCTCGTCTTTCTAAAAAGTTGCTGACGAGGCAGGGTTCTGTCATGTCGATCCAAAAAGCTGGCGAGACAGAGTGCTATCATGTCGATCTGAAAAGTTGGTGGCCCCGAGGAGGAATCGTCAGGTCACGTCGCTATGCAAAGTTGACTCGTCGCGTCACGTCGCCGCATAAAGCTAACTTATCGGGTCACGTCACTGTGCAAAGCTCCCTCGTCGGGTCACGTCGTCCTGAAAAGCTAGGGATGTAGAGTTGTCATTTCCCTCTAAGCGACTTGTGATAGTCGCTCAACGGTTGGGCGACTACTCCACGTGTCGCTCAACCGTTGGGCGATTTAAAATAATAACATTACTATTTTATTAACACGTTGGAAATAATTATGGGGGAATAAATAGCAATTTTTGTATGTAATACATTTAGCAAATCTTTGTAGTTTGGTAATTCTTTAGGAAATAGAAGGTTGGTGACAAGGTTGGTAGGTAATATGATTGAGGTAGCAACATGATAGATAATGTTATTGGTTTCTTCTCATTCATGAAGGACTGCGATTCATAGATAAAGAGTGGGCATTACAATCCTATTACAACTGAACTTCTACTTGACAAGAACAATAAATAATAGAAGAAATACCACAAAACTAACTATCTCAACTAATTTCTGAAGCATTTTCTCGACTATTTCCATCCTTTCATCCAGTCTTTTAAGTCTATTCTCTATATTTTGCATTGGTTGATCAGAGGGTTGAGCCAATGGACAAAATGCAGTAACACCACGAGTGTCTTCTTGCAAGGCAGCAATTTGCATTGCAATATCTTGAACCACTGGGATAGCTTCATCAGCCCACTATTAAAACTGACATGTTGTGTTCTGGAAAAGAATTACAGCTTCAATTAAAAAAACAACATGCTGTTTCGAATGGAATTCATTCGGGATGATTAGGCACAAGTTATCGTAAGATTTTAACACTTCATGAACACTTGGGATGGATTCGTTGGCATATGCGAGATGAACACATTCACCGAATCCCGCAACAAGGGCAAACTAGGTGTTACCGTACTGATTCTAATTGTCTGCTCACTTAAAAGTTAGATGAGGCCGAAGATATCCCGCTCAAGATTGGAAGAAAGGAGAAGAGGAAGTGAAGAGTGACGTGAATGGCAGCTAAAGCATCCATATATAGCCAGTGGGCGAATTGTAATTGGGTTGAAGGAAATTCACGTCCGCGAGACAGTGGCCCCGGAGGAATCCTGTGCAATGTTGTGTTAGGTCTTTTCGGTTTAGTACATTAAAATAGGGAGGTAGAGTTGTCATTTGTACTGACTATTTCGAAGAACATTTTGTGTCGATAAATCACAATGTCATAATGCACAATGACACTACATAAATCACATTGGCAGAATATACAATGATATTACATAACATGCATTATACGAACATTACATTACTTATGGTACATCCTCCTGCTGCTTGCGCCGATGGCGTAGCTGATCCTCAGGGAAGGTGAGCTTGTCAGGGGAGAGGTGTACATCTCAGAAGCCGTAGTAGGGTGCTGTTGGGAAACAGGTAGGCTACACTAGCGCAAATTAAAAAATTCTACCCGTAAACCAAGATCACCGCAGTTATAGATCACGGTCTTACCACTAGACGCCAGCGGTGCGGAAGTTGATGCAAAGACGTCGGCGGTGTAGTCGTATCTCGCTTGATGCGATGCGTCAAGCGTAGTAGTCGTACTACTTCCTCGTCCTCGCCGCGCGCCCCACGTCTGCCTCCTTTCTTGCGGTTCGTCCCAACGCCACGGATGCAGCGCCTCAAAGGTATCCACACGCACGGGAGAAGTGACGCCCGCCGGACTACTAGATCCGCGCGGCGACTAGGGCGTGGGAGGGTGGCGCCAGGTTTGAGGATGTCACGAAAAACTCAACCTCAACCAGCGCACTGCCCTCCTTTATAGACGTCCTTATAATGGGCTTCTACGAATAGAGGCCCATTAGGACTCAATGCCCATCTAATTTAGATCCAATCCGAATTAGGCTTCACCCTTAAGTGTGTGACCCTATGGTTCACATATGTTTAGACATGACGCGAGTACACATACTTGGTCAATAGTTGGTAGCGGCCTCTAGCAAGACGTGCAACTCCTAAACATACGTAAAGATCATATCGGACGAACCATCACAACGTTATGTACATGCCAATCCCTTTGCCTCACGATATTCAATGAGCCCAAGTGACCACTCTTTCTCGATCCGTGATCCGAATCCCTTACTAGGTTAACTCTTAACCTTAAGTAGCATGGCCATGCATTTCGATCCGATCACTCGAGGCCCAGATATCTCTCTCGTAGAGAGGCAAATCCCATCTCGACCGACCATGCCTCGCAAAGATGCTTCATGACAAACCCGAAAGCTACCTTTATAACTACCCGATTCCACGAGTAGCGTTTGATAGCCCCTAAGTAGGTCGATTCACATCTCAAGTACATACGACAATCTCGTGTCTAAGGACAAGGCGTATACATTGTGTAGAGAGAACCATAAGAATAATTACTATGTCTCATGTTGGGTCGGTCCAACCCCATGTTCTAAACATGTGTCCACATTATTGGTTTGACATCTCCATGTCTATGACTCGTGAAACATGGTCATCAACCGATACATGTGCTAATCCATCATTCACGTGTGTCCTCACATGAACTCCGACTAGGGACAACTTTAGAATAACCATACAAGTAAAGAGTTTCACAAACAAGTCACATACTTGTTAATCAACACAAAGGCAATATTCAAGGAACATTTATTAAATCATGGATACAATGAAATATCATCATCAATATGATTGCCTCTAGGCATATCTCCAACAGCCTCCCACTTGCACTAGAGTCAATCTAGAAGATATCTAATACCCATAGCTCTTGTGTGCGCCATGCTTAGGTGTGGGAGAGGCTTCACAAAGGATCTCAAATATTCAAACTGTGTGTATTTTGCATATCTTTAAATCTCTCGATTAAGGATCTCTCGAATGAGATGAAACCGCCGCAGATGTGTTTGTTCTTTTGGTGATTCCTCGGCTCCTTGGCTTGCGCAATGGCCCCACCGTTATCACAAAGAAAGATCCGAGGATCGCACGCACTAGGAACCACACCTAGTTCGCTTATGAACTTCCTTATCCAAACACCTTCCTTTGCCGCTTGAAGCCGCAATGTACTCGGCCTCCGTTGTAGAGTCGAGAATCAGCCTCCGCTTGGAACTCTTCCAACTTACCGCACCACCGCTCAAAAGGAACACAAAACCCGATTGCGATTTGTATCATCTTTGTCGGTTTGGAAGCTTGCATCGGTGTAACCATTTACAACGAGCTCTTCCTCACCTCCGTGAGACTAGGAACACATCCTTAGTTCTTCTCAAATACTTGAGGATGTTTTTAATCGCTGTCCGTGACTCTCACCGATCACTGAGTATCTCGCCAGAACACTTAGAGCATAGGAAACATCAAGCGAGTACACATCATAGCATACATGATAGATCCAATGGCCAAGCATATGGAATCTTACTCATGCGATCTCGCTCATCGCTTGTCGAAGGACACCGAGTCTTGCCAAGATTTATGCCATGAGACATGGGCAAGAACCCTTTCTTTGCCTCCTCCATGTTGAACCGTTTCAACACTTTGTCAATGTAAGTACTCGCTTAATCCTATTAGCCTTTTGATCTATCTCTATAGATCTTAATACCTAAAATATATGCCGCTTCCCTAAGTCCTTCATTGAGAAACTATTTTTCAGTGAGGTCTTAACGGACTCGAGCATAGGAATATCATTTCCAATCAGTAATATGTCATCTACATATAAGATTAGAAATACGAGTGAGCTCCCACTTGTCTTCTTGTAAACACAAGATTCTTCTTCGCTTTGATGAAGTCAAACCTTTGACCACTTCATCAAAACGAATGTTCCAACTCCGAGATGCTTGCTTCAATCCATAAATGGATTTTTGAAGTTTGCATACTTTTCTAGCATTGTTTGGATCGACAAAACCCTCGGTCAGTATCATATACACGCCCTCGGTTAAATTTCCATTAAGGAAAGCCGTTTTGACATCCATCCGCCATATCTCATAGTCGAAATATGCGCAATAGCTAGAATGATCCGTATTGATTTAAGCATCGCTACAGTGAGAAAGTCTCATCGTAGTCAACTCCTTGAACTTGCCGAAAACCTTTGCGATAAGTCGAGCTTTATGGATATGAACATTTCCATCCATATCAATCTTCCTTTATAGATCCATTTGCACTCTATGGTTTTAACACCATCAGCGGTCAACCAAATTCCAAACTTGATTGTCTCCCATGGATGCTATCTCGGATCTCATGGCACTATGCCATTTCTCGAGTCCGGGTCCATCATTGCTTCCGCATAGGTCGTAGGCTCATCATTGTCTAACAATAATATATCTCGCGCATTGCGAGCCTTCCGACCTTCGTGGTGGTGGTGCTTCCTTTGCCATGGGTTCCTCAACTTGTTCTCGCCACATGGGCATCATTCGTCGAGTCTTCCCGATTGGTTCATCTTGAACTTCTTCAAGCCGCACCGTTCTTCCACTTGTCTCCCTATTGAGAAACTCTTTCTCTAGAAAACACCACTGAGCGACAAACACTTTGCCCTCTAGTCGGTTGTAGAAGTAATATCCAAAGGTTTCTTCTGATATCCCACTAAAATGCATTTATCCGACTTGGGTGTGAGCTTGTCCGATCAGTAGTCGCTGACAAACGCCTCACATCCCCAAATCTTTAGAAAAGACAAACTGTGACTCTTCCTACCCATATCTCATATGGTGTCTTAACTACGGATTTAGACGGTACCCTATTAAGTGTGAAAGCTGCTGCTTTCTAGAGCGTAACCCCAAAGGATAATGGTAACCGATCGCTCATCATCGATCGAACCATGTCCAACAAGGTCCGATTACGCCGCCGGATACCCGTTTCTTTGAGGCGTTCCGGCGGTGTTAGGCGTGGAACAATTCGCAACTCTTCGATGATTGCTAAATTCATGACTCAAATACCGCCACCACGATCGGATCGCAGAGCCTTAATTTTCTTGGCACGTTGATTTTCAACCTCATTCGGAACTCTTTGAACTTTTCAAAAGTTTCGGACTTATGCTTCATTAAGTAGACATAGCCATATCTACTAAAATCATCGATGAAAGTTATGAAGTAATGAAATCCACCTCTAGCGATCGTGCTCATTGGTCCACATACATCGGTATGTATGATTTCCAACAAGTCCGACGCCTCTCAAAAGAACCTTTGAAAGGTGATTTGGTCATCTTACCAAGCAAACAAGCTTCACATGTCTCAGATGATTCAAAATCAAACGGTTAGAAGACCATCGACATGGAGCTTCTTCATGCGCTTTTCACTTATGTGACCCAAACGACAATGCCAAACGTAGGTGGGATTCAAATCATTAGGTCGAAGTCTTTTAGCATTTATGTTAAAGATAGGCGCATCATCAAGATTTAAAATAAATAACCCATTCACAATGGGCGCAAAAGCCATAAACATTCCATTTTTAGAGATCAAACAACCATTGTCTTTACTTGCAAATGAATAACCATCTCTCATCAAACATGAGGGGGATAAAATGTTTCGACTCATACTAGGAACATAATAACAATTATTCAATTCCATAATAAATCTTGAAGGAAGCTGAAGTTGCATGGTGCCGACGGTCAACGCAAAGAACCCTTGCTTTATTCCCGACGCTAAAATCAACTTCACCTCTTGCGACTCCTCTACTTCTTATTAGCCCTCGCATCGAGTTGCAAATGTGAGCAATCGATCCGTATCAAATACCCAAGAGTTAATAGGAGAATCTGCGAGAAAAATGTCTAAAACATTTATGACAAGTGTACCATGGGTGGAAGTCTTACTTCGGCCTTCTTCTTGCATTCATCTAATCCATGTACTTCTTGCGCTTTCTCTTCCAATGGCGCTTTACAATAGAAGCATACTGTCTCGGCTCCAGTCCAAAGATTAGGCTTAGGCGTTGGCTTGAGATCATATCTTTAACCTTACCCTTATTCTTTGGCCATGGCTTCTTACCCTTTTTCTTGAAGCTAGACTTGTTCTCACGACCATCACATGGCTAGGCCACCGCACACTTCTTAATGTCATTCTCTGTTGTTTTGAGCATCCCACAAAGCTCATTAAGGCCCTTATCCGCCCCATGCATATGGTAGTTCAAATGAAATGCCCATAGCTAGGTGGAAGAGACGCTAAATGAAATCGATTGCCAACTCTTGGCCAATTGGAAAACCAAGTTTATCCAAAGTCCGATCAGAACCAACCATTTTGATCACATGTGGGCCTACGGTGCACCTTCTCGTTAACTTGCATTCCGTAAAAGCCTTAGAGACATTGAACCGCTCAGTCCCACGTGTGCGAACATGTCCTTAAGCGCTATGATCATATCATACGCTCCCGATCCTCAAACCGCTTTTGAAGGTCGTTCCATGCATGCAAGCATAAGACGCCTAATCTCAAGAGAGTCATCACATGCTTTCTTGTAGGCATTTTTAACAAAGAAGCAGACGCATTATTTGCAGGTTCTTCTGGGATTGGGGTGTCCAGAACGTTTTCCTTTTTATCTGCCCTGAGAACAATTCTCAGGTTACGGACCCAGTCCGAATAGTTTGTTCCATTTAATTTCTCTTTCTCAAGAATCGATCGCAAAGCAAAAGGGTGTGCGTGGTTGCTAGATGCCATTGATCTACAATAGGAAATGCAAAATACTAAGACAAATAAAACCATGATAGAGTAAACTCAGATTAAACAAATTTAATAGAATGTACTCCCACTAAAATCAACATCCCTCTGTTGATTCTTAGCGATTCAAGATCCGCAATTAACGAGTCTACTAGTGAGCTTTTGCATCACCGCTAGGAGACAAGGTACTTCGGTAAGCAACACCTTGCTAATCATATCTCTATATGACTCTTGTTGTTGGGTGACATCTCTATGCCCCGGCGCCCAACCTTATGCCCCAAGGCCCATAACCTTTATGATAACCTTGTTAAGTTCACCAATCCTTATGCATGTAAGTATCCGATACAAAACCCATCTAGTCAAGGAAAGTTGATGGTGCCCTAATTTTATAGACCCACCATCAATTTACAAGACATGAGATGGTGCAAAGTTTAATTGGGAGGGCATATGTTTAACTTAACATTTTGTGAGGATCGCTATACTTCTACCATTCAAACATGCATAGGAGTAAAACAATAGGAATAACATTCACACAGCTTGTGACTCAAGATGGCCCATTTTCTCATGGTGATCTCCATCGCCATAGAATCTGCCCCACCATGATGATCTCCATCTCCATGGTTCATGTGTGCCATCCTCCAAGTGATGTGTCCTCCGAGTACTACTATAAGCTATTACTCATAACAACTAGTAATAAAATACATGGATACTAGGAATCATCACAAGTCGGCACGCAGTCGTTAATACAATACTTTGGCAACACAATGGCTCCACCGTGTTGCCGCATCTACTGACACGCAGTCATGCAAATATTACAAACATGCATCACATACACATTAGGCCATACTGGTCACATACATCCTGCAAAACAAGTTTATACATAGAATCGCAATCACCGGATAGGGGTCGAGGGGTCCCGCAGGTTCGAAGGGCGGCGCCCTCTCGGTATCTCCAAGGCCCGACCTTCAGAAAAACAGAGATCCAATCTATGCAATTTTTACATAGGATTTTGATCGGCAAATCATATTTACCACAAATCGACTCATTGTTCGATTCGACCAATTTGTACTGATCTTCGCATGCCGCAACCGGTTTTACGTGTCACTGTCTACCCCGATGGCGAATCCGACCGGTAGGGGTATGTTGTTTCACGACCTTAGCAGCATGATCACGGTACATCGATTATTAATCTAGGTTCCGATTCGATCAATCATATTGATCTTCGCATTCCGCAATCGGTTTACCACTAGACGCCAGTGCGGAAGTTGATGCGGCGCGTCGGGCGCAGTAGTCGTACTCGCTTGATGCGATGCGTCGGGCGCAGTAGTCGTACTACTTCCTCGTCCTCGCCGCGGCGCCCCACGCATGCTCCTTTCTTGCGGTTCGTCCCAACGCCACGGATGCAGCGCCTCAAAGGTATCCACATCGCACGGGAGGAAGTGACGCACGCCGGACTACTAGATCCGCGCGGCGACTAGGGCGTGGGAGGGTGGCGCCGGGGTTTGAGGATGTCACGAAAAACTCAACCCTCAACCAACGCACCGCTCTCCTTTTATAGACGCCTTATAATGGGCTTCTACGAATAGAGGCCCATTAGGACTCAATGCCCAGCCTAATTTAGATCCAATCCGAATTAGGCTTCACCCTTAAGTGTGTGACCTATGGTTCACATATGTTTAGACATGACGCGAGTACACATACTTGGTCAATAGTTGGTAGCGACCTCTAGCAAGACGTGCCAACTCCTAAACATACGTAAAGATCATATCGGACGAACCATCACAACGTTATGTACATGCCAATCCCTTTGCCTCACGATATTCAATGAGCTCCAAGTCGACCACTCTTTCGATCCCGTGATCCTAATCCCTTACTAGGTTAACTCTTAACCTTAAGTAGCATGGCCATGCATTTACGGATCCGATCACTGAGGCCCAGAGATATCTCTCTCGTAGAGAGGGGCAAATCCCATCTCGACCGACCATGCCTCGCAAAGATGCTTCATGACAAACCCGAAAGCTACCTTTATAACTACCCGCCATTTGAGTAGCGTTTGATAGCCCCTAAGTAGGTCGATTCACATCTCAAGTACATACGACAATCTCGTGTCTAAGGACAAGGCGTACACATTGTGTAGAGAGAACCATAAGAATAATTACTATGTCTCATGTTGGGTCGGTCCAACCCCATGTTCTAAACATGTGTCCACATTATTGGTTTGACATCTCCATGTCTATGACCTGTGAAACATGGTCATCAACCGATACATGTGCTAATCCATCATTCACGTGTGTCCTCACATGAACTCCGACTAGGGACAACTTTAGAATAACCATACAAGTAAAGAGTTTCACAAACAAGTCACATACTTGTTAATCAACACAAAGGCAATATTCAAGGAACATTTATTAAATCATGGATACAATGAAATATCATCATCAATATGATTGCCTCTGGGGCATATCTCCAACAGGTGCTGCGTGGGAGGTGTCACTGCAGTGATCTCAGTGTAGGTGTCTGGTTGAGGCCCAAGTATATCGTCGACCCAGTGGTGCTCATCCTACGGGAAAGGTACTAGGTGAGTTAGTCCATGGTTTCGTGCAACGAAAAAATTGTTGTAACTACATTCAAGCATACCTGAGTAAGTGGTTGTGTGGCCGAAGATCCTCCTGGCCAGTCTACACCATAATGCTGCACGGCGTACCCTTGGTATGTCTTGTCGAACCACTGGCACGCTCCCGCACATGCGATTGAACGCCGTGTGCCAATGAGCCCAACCCATCGTCCCAGCGCTGTGGCGAGTCAGGGTCACTGTCTACAGTGGAAGAACGTCGCCCCAGTGAGGAATTCCTATCCTGTGTCTCCCTCTATGATGACAATGGCTAAAGCAGAGTGTTGTCCCCACGCAAGTGCAGCAAGAACAAACACTAATGTTAGATATGTTTGGAAGGAGTGCATGGACAAATACCAACGACAACATCTTGTGGCCCGAGGCGCATCGAGGCTGAGCGATCGTAGCTCCGATGACTCTCAGAGTGCGACGGACGTGCGAAGGGCGATGCAGAGGGAGGTGCGGAAGGATATGCCGAAGGCGGCGGGGGTGGAGGGTGCCCTCAGTCTTTGTGATGCTGTACGTGAACGTCATTGTGGCGACCACAAGTCATGGCACGCACCGCGCCTAGGAGGCAATCAAAGGTGTTATTGTTCCCACGGCGTAGAGTGTCAGCACCCTTGTGCTGGATATGATCAAGACGGTAGTACTGCAAGGAAACCGATAGTAAGTTAGAAATGTGTTGCCAAACAAAAATTCCACAAAGAATATTTTACCGTCTCGTCGTGGCGTGCCACCTGGTGACAGTCGGGATCTGCTCATACAACAGCATCATGCATGAGATCCACTGGACGCCATGGCGCCAGCCCAGTAAACCTGCACCTGGTGTGCGGAACATACCACTGTAAGTATGCAGATACGTCTGGATGTCGTAGCCTCGTAACTCGTGCACCACGTCCGTTGCCGCCCTCTCGACCCACAGTGCTATCCATGGTTATTGTGTCTGCCTCCAATCATCGCTCTTCCAGCCTTTCCACGTTTGCATGAAATTGAATTCGGATGTCAGAAAATCGTAGTCGGGCATGCGGCTAATAGGAAAAGCGATGATATTGAATAACGACATAGCCGTGGGCCTTCGCTGTGAGAGGTCGTCCCGGCGTCGGTGGCACCTGCTGGTAAAGGTCAAACTGTCTCATGACCCACTATGGGTTGTATGGCTTGACCATGTGGGAGATAACCAGGTGGCAGGTCGTCATCCAGTGCATCTCATCCTGAGTGCACTACGAGGACAATCCGTAGGGGGGCGTGTCTGCAAGGAATTGTGCAATCCATGACCACCAGATGACCTCGTCCTTGTGTAGAGTCTCGAATAGGTTATGGAACTCAGGATATACACGCCTTGGTCTCTCCCAGACCCATCCTAGCGCACCATGTGTCCAACGCGTACCCATTGTAGGCCTGTCGATGGGGTCATCACCTCCACCATGACCGTAAAGCTCAACACTCAACTGGAAAGGACGCACGGTGCTCTAGAAATACGGTCGACCAATCGGGAAGTGCTCCCACGTCCATAACTGCAGCATGGTGTAGCATACTGCGAGGCCTGGCTCCCTGCCCATGCTGCGCTAAGAGGCATCGCACAACCCTCGGTAAGTGGCGTAAAGCACTACGGACCCCCAACTGTACTATGGCACCTCGTCAAGCCAGGTGTCCGCCAAAGACTCTGCGAGATGGATGTTGCTAGGGGACACGTAATTTCCCTGAGTCGTAAGAAACAAGATCCATTCGAACAGAAACAAACAGTACGCGAGGAAGTGTGTCTTCACTGCCTCCACAGTCACATGCACGGGGCAGGTCATGTACTCCCGTAGCCAGGAATATGGCACACCCGATACGTTGTCAAGGATCGGGTGACCGAATCTGTCAGCCATACGCACCTTCCAAACTACTCACCCCGAAAGTGGAAGGTGCGAGTCTCCGATCTCCAGTGCATGGTTATTAAGTCATCGACTAGTCGTCGACTAGTCGACAAGTCGGTGGAGCATGTTCAACTAGGTCCAGTGACTCGACTTGCCAGGTTCCCATCTCGCTGCCGTCGCCCTCAGTCGTAGCTCACAGCTGGCGCCTCCCTTTCTCTCCCTTGGCGGGAACTTAAGCTCCTAGCTAGCTGACGGCAGAGTTGGAGGCGACGTGGATCCGGTCGGGGAGGTGGAGGTGAGCTCGATGTGGCCAGTGATCGTTGCCCTCGGCCGTAGCTCCCAGCCAGCGCTGCCCTTCATCTCCCTTGGCGGGAGTTGAAGCTCCCAGGTCGCTGACAACGGAGGTGGAGGCGACGTGGATCCTGTTGGTGATATGCCCTAGAGGCAATCATGGAGATGATTGTATCACGTCTATGTTTATGAGTTCTTGAATAAATGTTATTCTGTTCCTTGAATGAATCATTAGTTCTGAAGATCAACGAGTATGTGACTTGTTGGTGAAACACTTCGACTTATATGATGTCGTTCTAAAAGTATCCCTGGTCGAATGTCATTGATCGGAACACCGGTGACTCTACGACCAAGACATGTATTGATTGATGATCATGTTTCACCGATCATGGATATGGAGATATCAAATCAATAATGTAAACACATGTTAGAGAACATGGGGTTGGAATGACCCACCTTGAGACACTATAGAGATTGTTATGATTCTATGTGTCATTAGTTGGTCTCAAGCAATGATGATGTATAATCCTTAGACTCGAGATCGGCATGGTTCCCTACATGTGTAATAGCACTCTTAGGGGTTGCCAAACGCTACTCAAATCGGGTAGTTATAAAGGTAGCTTTCGGGTATGCTATGAAACATGCGAGGGATGTGACTGGTCTGGATATGGGATTTGTCCTCCTAACATAACGGAGAGATGTCTCGCCCTCAAGTAGTCGGATAAAGAAAGTGCATGGTCGTGCCACTAGTGGTCGAAGAGTTCGACCACGTGGGTTATCCGACAACTCGATCGAGAAAGTATTGAACAGTCCATGGATGACACACTATCTCACCGGAGTTCAAACCGATATCGTGAGGCAAAAGGAGAATACCGAGTAAGTCGCTTAGTTCGATCGGATCCGACAAGTCGTATGGTGATACGAGCAAGTCGTAGACTGATCGAACGAAATCACAGAGTGGTCGAAACCTGGTCGTAAGGGTTTACGAACTAGTCGTGACCGAGTACGAACTGGTCGTATAAAGATAAGACCTGGTCGTAAGTGATGAGGACCTAGTCATAGATCATATTGCATTAAGGTTCGTCCGATATAATTTGTATGTATTCGGGAATCGTTATGTCCTGCTAGGGACAGCTACGACTCGTGATCGGAAAGGTTTTCTGAGTCACAACCGATTACACATAAACCTAACGGGTCACACACTTAATGGGATGGAACAAACCACAACGAATACGATTCGTTAAAAGTGTTCGGATAGGATCCGACACAGGGCACTATATAAGGAGATGCTTGAGGCTAGTTTTGGTGTGAAAAGAGAGACACGTGAGTTGTTTCCACCAAAACCCTAAACCGCCATCTTCTTGAGAGAGCCTTCCCGTGCGACTTGGTGCTAGCACACTGGCGTACGGTTGTTCCTTCTCTGGACGTGTGGATACCGTAGAGGCGCTACTGCGGTCGCTGTTGCGCTGAGGACGATCCGTGATCTTCACAAGGAACTGTGGAAGCTGCTGGAGGAGACGATCGACTATGAGAACGTTGGACGATCATCTACGACCACTACATCGCCGCGTTCATCGTCGGACTAGGCTACTCCGACTTACTTCGCCGATCGCGCGCCTAGTGGTAATGATCTGTGATCATATATCTTGCTTGGCATCCTGGTTTACGTGGTAGAAATTTTGTTTTATGGCTAGCGTAGCCTACCCGTATCCCTACAGATCCGGCGTCGGGGAGGTGGAGGCGAGCTCAATGTGGCCGGTGGCGAGCCCCATTTCCCTGTCGCCCTCCTCTGCTCCCTCTCCCTGTCGCCGTCACCCTCGCCCTCACCCTTTGCTCCCTCTCCCTATCGCCATCACCCTCGTCGTCTCCCTCTGCTCCCTCTCCCCGTCGCCCTCCTCTGCTCCCTTGCTGCGTGGTGTGTGTGGCTCTGTGTGTGGGTGGGTGTGGTGTGTGTTGTGGGGATGTGTGGTGTGTGGTTGTTTGGTGTTGTGTGTGTGATTGTGTGTGCCGACTGTGTGTGTTGTGTGTGTGCTATGCTGTGTATATCATGTGAACAGTACCTATCGACTAGTCGGTGACTAGTCGACTAGTCGGCAAGTCGGTCACTAAGAGGGTAGTGTCGACTTACTGACTTAATAACCATGCTCCAACGGTCCACGAGTGAAGATAGGAGTGCTACGTCAAACTGGAATGCATGCGGTAGGTCCAACAAACGGGCAACGGGCAGGAGACCAGTGTCCCGCGGTCTTGGGACATACCGTCCATCTAGAGGCCAACTCTCTCTAGGGCACCTCAGGGCTAGGCTCGGAGGGCCGACGCCAAACGACCACGCTAGGCATCAGTGTCACCCATCCCAGCGTGCGTTGAGCAGCTCATACGTGGCATCAACTGGAGGTTGTGCCATCTCGTGCCGAGAGTGAAACAACATGTTAGTCCGCAGAAAAAACAGGATGTACAACACACAAAAACAAAGCAAAACATATGATAGGAGATCAAATCGTGCGTACCATTCTCGAATGTAATTAAAACATAAACAAAGTACGGTTGTAATTAACACCATACGCATACCCGTACAACATAACAGTAGATATGACCATAATGTGTTAACATATAACCCATACAACATAACATTAGGGCCGTACACAATGCAACTCATACAACAATATAACTCACACAAGGCATTAAAATAAGCATGCAACATCACGATAGCACAATTATATCTTGGTCGCTACGGTGTGCTGCTTGTGCTAGATCTATTTGGGCAGCGGCTGATGGAGTGCCCAACCATCTTGCAAAGTCTGTATCTGGGGTGGCGAACCCATTGCCTGCGCTGGCTGTCATCCATGTCATTCCGGATGCGTTGTGACTAGCATCTTCCACAGCCGGGTTGCTTGAGTGCGTCGTTCGGCACCCACTTCACCTGCCCCAGCAAGAGGTCCCTGTAGTGCATGTCCAGACCGTACAAATGGAACTTGGCACTCCAAGTGCCATACAGGTGGTGGATGTCATTGTACTCAGAGATGTAATGCTCTGAGGCCTGGCGCCACGCCACGCACGCCACATACATATGGGAGCATGGTTTGTGGAGAAGCCGCGGCTTGTTGCAGGTGCATGACGCTTCATCACCAATCGTGCAGACCTGCTTTCGATCACCTCTAGCATGGCCCATGATGTACTTCTCCCTGATTCGGATCTCAAACTTCTACCTGACGCCATCCATGGTACAAGCAACGTGCGAATGGGCCTTGTTGATCTTCTTCTCCATGTACGCGTGAAATACTTCTGAGAATTGTTTGCCATCCTCTATATGCTTATTGGTCATCATGGCTCTGTTAACGAAGTACCCGACAGTACAGTTCCAGCTCTCCTCCATGATCGCAATAATCGGTAGGGATCAGACATCCTTGAGGACACCGTTGTACACCTCGGACATGTTGGTCATCATGATTTCGTACCTTGCACCACCAGTGTCATACAGCAGGGACCATTTCTCCAAGTCAAGTGCGTGCAAGTTAACCCACTACGTGAACTCCCCAACTCTCGCGGACCCTCCTGCCGCTACCCCTGCCTCGGCGTCATCCGAGTTCCTTAAATGCTTCCTGGTCTCCTCATCAAGCTGTCTCCACACCGCATCGAACTTCCACCTTTGGTTCTGCATGTAGAGCTTCTTGAACATCTTCATCAGGTCCTTGCTTCGAAAGCTTGTGTGGAAGTTCGCCGTGAGATGCCTCGTGCACCAACGGCTCCTGACATCGTTCCAATGGGATGACGGATGCGTCCCGTTTTGCATTGTGCTCAACACGGACAGCAACCCAACATTGCGGTCCGAGATGACACACATCTGGGCAGTCTTGGACCACCGCTTACTTCACATTGGATTGGAACCACAGCCAGTTATGGGTGTTCTCGTTCTCAACAATTGCAAAGGCCACAGGGATTAACTGGTCGTTCGCATCGGCTGCAACCACGGTGAGGATGGTACCCTTGTACTTCCCAGATAAGAAGGTGCTGTCTATTGTCAGCACAGGACGGCAATGCTTAAACCCTTTGATCGCCTAACGGAAGGCCCAGAAGACCCTATCAAGAACAAAACAATTGGGCCCCTTTGTCAGATGCACCCGGTCAAGCTTGTTTATGTATGTTCTGGGATTTGGTTCTGCGATTTGATGCAACATTCTTCGAACTAGGTTGTAAGCCTCTTTGAATGTGCCAAACATTCACTCCACGACCTTCCATTTCGCCTGCCATGCCTTCTTGTAGCTGACTTGGAACCCCACCATATTGGCAACATTCACCATTAGAAGCTTTCGCAAAATGGAAACATCTCCAGCGACGAGGTGGCTTATCAGGCTAGCAACATACAAGGACGTCATGTTGCGGTGCCGACGAAGCCCGTGGCCGCGGCTGTGAACCACTGCGCACGAACCTTACCAGCACAAGAATCATCAACACACTTAACAATGTAGGTGTCGGGGTTGGACCTCTACACCCGATACGTTCGGCCAATGTTAACGGTGTATCTGACAATAGCATGTTGGGCGGCGCTCTTGTTAGGGAAGTGCTGCTCTAGGAGTAGGTTTTCTTCATTAAACTCCCACTCGGCCCCCTCTTGTTGTGGCAGAACCAGCGATGTCGTTGCAACGCCGTCCAATCTTGAGGGGACGTAAGCAATATCGGTGGTCACAACACCACCAACTGCACCTCCCGTAGCAGCTTCTCCATCTTCCTCATCTTCGGAACTGCCTATTTCCACATCCTCCTCCTCCTCGCTTTCGACCTCTTCCACCTAGTCGGCTAGGTACTTGTGGCAATCAATACGGTCTACCTACCATCTCTCCACTCCTTCGTTGGGCCCGAAATTGTCATCACACCTCCTCAGGTCTCCATCACCCGCTTCCTTGCTCACGTCTCCTCCAACACTGGAGACCAATGCAGGCTCCTCCTCACCAGCAGTTTTACTGGAACCACCCACGCCGGATGTCCCCGTCCTCTCCACAAACTGAATATAGACCATCGACCGCACATATATCGCAGCAACAAGGTTGCAATGAACCCCCATGTAATTGGCCCATAAAGCGTAACTTGTCACCTTCATAAGTTGCCAAACGGTCTTCCCTACACCACCCACCACCGAGGCATACAACGCCTTGATGCGCAGCTTCTTCCTTGCAATGGCACGATCAAACATAGAACGCACGCACTACCTTAGCTCTGAGAGGCTCATGTCCTCCAGACCCGGCGCCCGGATCACGGTCTGGTCACAAACTTGACATGTCCGCCCCGTACGGTCCATCGTGTATAAGTGCATTCCTGTGGAACACGAAAAGATCTTGAATCTCCGTCATGAAGTACCTAACACAGGTGCATATGGAACCACTTAACAGGAATGCTCGTACCATCTTGCAACTCCATGTTTTCTAATCTATTTCTATTGTGTCCCATGCACATTTCAATTCCACGTTGAACAACCTCGGAATATTTTGAAATTTTATGTTCAAGTTCCTGAAACTGTGTAGTTCATTGTGTAATTTCTTCATAATTTAATGTACTCTATATTTTTCTCAAGAAATCTAGGAAATCTACTGTTATGTGTACTACGCATTGTTTTCATTTAAATCGTTTTGACAACATGTTCCAAATTGTTCATAATTTTATTTCCATTTATACTCCATCTTTGCACCATCTTTTCATACTCCATGTTTTCTAATATATTTCTATTGCGTCCCATATACATTTCAATTAGACGTTGAATGACCTCGAAATATTTCAAAATTTTATGTTAAAGTCCTGACACTGTGTAGTTTATTGTGTAATTTCTTCATAATTTAATGTACTCTACATTTTTCTCGAAAAATCTAGGAAATCTACTATTATGTGTAATATGCATTGTTTTCATTTAAATCGTTTTGACAACATGTTCCAAATTGTTCAGAATTTTATTTCCATTTATACTCCATCTTTGCGCCATCTTTTCATACTCCATGTTTTCTAATATATATATTTCTATTGCGTCCCATATACATTTCAATTACACGTTGAACGACTTCGAAATATTTTGAAATTTTATGTTCAAGTTCCTGACACTGTGTAGTTTATTGTGTAATTTCTTCATAATTTAATGTACTCTATATTTTTCTCGAAAAATCTAGAAAATCTACTGTTATGTGTACTACACATTGTTTTCATTTAAATCATTTTGACAACATGTTCCAAATTATTCAGAATTTTATTTCCATTTATACTCCATCTTTGTGCCATCTTTTCATACTCCATATTTTCTAATCTATTTCTATTGCGTCCCATGCAAATTTTTAATTACACATTTAACGACCTCGGAATATTTTAAAATTTTATGTTCAAGTTCCTGACATTGTGCAGTTCATTGTGTAATTTCTTCATAATTTAAGGTACTCTACATTTTTCTTGAAAAATCTAGGAAATATACTACTATGTGTACTAGGCATTGCTTTCGTTTACGTCCAAGCATATATACACCATGCATCGTATTGCCCACAATGAGTAAAAAATTATCACACTAACAACACTAAGTCTTCTAAGTCAAGTAATTATGTGCTAATCACATTACTAACTACTCAGTCTTCTAATTACATGCTAATCGCACTAAATCTTCTAATTTTACATCCAAACACTAAGTAAAAATACACCGACTACGCAACCCTAACTACTACTTTGCTACAATAAAAAGCTATCATTAAGCTATATAATTACGTGCTAATCACGTTGCTACAACTATAGTCGCATGCAAATGATAGTTACCTTTTCTTGGTAACTTCGCGAACTTCAACTGCTCTCTGGTTCGCTTCTCTCTCCTCTTGCTCTCTCGTTCTTTTCCTCTCTGGCTCTCGCTTTCCTGCCTCAACAAGAAAATACAAGCGCAGGGAATGCGATCGCGTTCGGCTCCTTTTATCGCTGTGCGAGGGGCAATGGGTGCGCAAGCCAGCGAGCGCACGGAGCAATCTACGCCGGAGCGCGCGCATGGCGCGTGGACGTAGCAGGCGCGCACGAGCGCGGGGCAGGGTGTGGGCAAGCGGGAGATCGACGCGTGGCGTGCTGGGTCACACTTGCTGCGGCCCAGCAACGCAGCTGCATGCTACCATCAGGTGCCACAATATCTCCTTGCTGCGGCTGAGCGGTGCAGCTTGAGGACGAGCACGTGGGAGGAGAGGACTAGATGGGCTAGTTTAGGAACTAAGGTTGTCTAGGAGCAATAATGCAATAATGCCAACCATTCAGTGTTGTTTACTGGCTCACATGGGAGTAGTGTTCGGAGAGCCATCATTTTGCCGTCAACACCGCCGTCAACGCCGGTTAAATTTGCAATATGCAAGCATGGAGGCTGACACATTCCGCTGCACGGCAGTAGTAGAGGGATGGGTCTTTTTTTTCTCCGCTGCGCTGCACAATCAAAAGAAACGCGAGTAGCTCTCTCTCCCACTCCTTTTGAGAGGAGCGCGAATACTAACTAGTTCTCGTGAAACCAAGAAGGAACGGGGATTGATTGATTGATTGACATGAGGGGCTGCCTGACGGGCATGGTGCTCCAGAAGATGCGGCGTGGAAGAAAGGAAGGGGCGCAGCCTGCAGCCGTCTGCGTACGCAGCCAACGGAGCAGAACTGCAGGACTAAAATTTATTTACAGCAGGAGAGAGAGAGAGAGAGGACAACGAGCCAGGCACACGGAGACATGGATGGAAGACTAGAGAAACCACCCGTCTCATCCATCGAACTCAAAGCGCGGTGTGGCGGAGCAGCCGTGCCGAGGGCAGCTATAGGATAAAATGGTACTGTTCCACGAAGGACGGTAAAAAATAGTCCGTTGTAAATTAATTAAAAAAAATAACATATATATCACGCTCAAAATACATAACTGTAGGTTTATTGTGCCTCTACTGTACGGTAGATCATATGGCGATCTCCTATTCGGCGACAGCCGGCTCGTCGTGCTGCCATCGTACGACAGGTGGCCTACTGCGCACATTAAGTGGCAGGTGACGTGTACAAAACACATGTCATTGCGACGGCCTGATTGTCATCGAATGGAAGACCGACACGTGACTTACCTGTTAGTTTGTATTTTAAGTATGATGTATGTTATTTTTTTCGATTCATTTACAATGATCTACATGAGTGCGGCGGTAGTGTAGATAAGACACCTGTCATTCGATGGACACCAGGGGCCGGTTGTCGTCGAATACTACCTCCGTTAGCGTTGAGCATGTCAATTTTTGCCGATTCATTTACGTATCTATCGTACTTTTCGGTTTGAAAACGCGCAAAACGAGAAAACAACTCGCGCGGCGCCAGCGCCCAGCGTCAGCCCGGGCTGAATTCACGGAGGCCGGCCCCTGTACGGACGGGCCCCACGCCCACCTCCCCCAATAATTGCCATCGCTCTCGCGGCTCGCTCGCTCCATCGTACAATGTGCGTTGTGCATGAGCCCAGAGGTGGCCGCACTGTCGCGATAGCTTCTGCCACGACGAGGACAAATACGAACTCAACGGCAACGCACCGGAGTTCGTTTGGAGCGCCGCAATTCCTCTTTATTTCATCGGGAATTTAACTATTTAGCGTGAAATTCTGTAGAAATCCAGTGTTCCGAAACGTAATCGAATTTTACAGGAGTACCCTTACAGGAATCTCACGGAAAACAATTTAATTCTTACGGTAATTAAGAGAAAATCTTTCTGTGTTCAAACACCGCGGCGAAAACTTTTTATGAACGACAACACCGGATGAACCATTATTCCATTTTTCGCGTGGAAATTTTGGTTGGTGCGGAGTACCTCTCATCACTTATTGCTCCATCGAAAAGGTGTATGTACATAGATCGCTCAAAGACGACAGAATGACCACGAAAATGGCCAGCGAGGAGTGGGCGAGTAATTGCCATGAAATGTGAATCTGGGTTGCACTGTGATCCCATTGTTGTACAGTTTTTGCTCGATCAGATGCGCTGGCTATTTGGATTTTTTTTAAGCGAAGAGCAGAGGACTGTCGTTAATATTAATATAGCAAGAGAAAATAAAATAAAAGAGAATACAACGGTTCACCAGCGGGGGCATCCTAGACGGGAGAGAACCTGTAGCTAGACGTACCTCACATCACCCTAAACAACATCACCGGAGCTAGAGGCGAAACCCAAACTTGCATACGCCACAACTTTGACTGCTCTGCCTTACACACACATCATGACTAAAGGAAAGGGCTAACCTCCCCGTCCAACACATAGAAACTCTTAAACTGGCTAAACCGAACAACGTAGAGAATCACCAAGGCACCAACTTGAAAGAGAATCACCAAGGCACCTCCCCTCGGCGACGACGGGGGACGACACAACACAGCACTCGCCAACTCCGACTCCTCGCCAACTCCGACTCCTCGCCAGCTCCTCCCACCAGCTTATCCATGGTGTCCTGGACCAGCTGCTACAAACGGGGCCTCTGGGCGGTCGTCTTGCGCCTCTTGACGACCCTTCAAAGGCGATAGCCCGACTCTCGAGCCTCTTCCACCAGCCAGGCTTCTACTCCATAGGTCGTCGGTCTACACTTGGAGCTCCCCCGGTAATGCAGTAGGAATGATTCCTCTCCGCAGCCACACCAGCACTTGTAGCGATGAGGGTCGGGGAGGGAAGATGGGGACTCTGGGTCTGAGGGTGAGGAAGGCTCTCTGATATGGCTGACTGTTGCGGCTTGATGGTCTCGATGCCGATGACACGCTTGGTGGCTTCTGGACGCGTCCGGCACAGCCGTGGTAGAACTTGAGCAGCATGCCCCTTGTGCACGGCGCTGCCGACTTGACGTGTTCGCCGCAATACCGAAATAAAACTCCCTTAACAAGTATATACTAGCACATAACAATCTTACAAAACACACAATTATAAATCACTTATTAAATTTCATTCATTCAACTATTAGTGATCTTAATTCCAATTTTTAACACACACCAATTATACTCTAGTTATTATCATTAACAATTGAAAATTGTATTGATCATGTAAGCAATTATAGTCCTACTTCTATTTGCAATCACATAACTATTTATAAACACAGATTCAACATTTCACCTTATGTTCAGAAATTAGGGCAAAATATGATTAAAGATTTAATAACATAATTTTTTATAAAACAAGGTTTCACATATCAATACACCAACATTCATCTAGTTCTTTATACATGTTTCAATAATTTTAGCATGTCAAACATTAGGTAAATCTAACAATTATATAAGATTATCAAGTAGCCAATTAAAGATAATTTCCAAATTAATATCCACTAAAGCAACACTCGAACACATCCTTAACTTAACCATCATGAATGGTTAGATTAACCGAATGAGACCAACTAATCCAATTTATCTAACACATTTGGCAAATTACTCAATTTTAATGATCAAACCGGTTCATCAACATTCTACAGTTCTTTAACAATTCATAGGTTCTAAGCAGGTATGGACAGACTCTTATTTAAAATTCATCATGTAACAAATACAAGACAACATCAAATCAATCAATTTCACTTCCATGGATGTTAGTCAAGAATAATTTTAGCACTATGCTACTAACCCAACTTGATAACTCATACCATATCAATTAATTCCTTTAATTATAACCTCCCACTTAATCATGACAAAACATCACTAAAGAGTTTTAACATTTTCTTTCATAAAAGTGAGGCATTAAACCTCAATGCTCAAATTACTCCAAAAGAACTATGTAAGATCAACACTTCCACATGATAAAAAACTTGCAAATAATTATTTTTGTTATTCAAAATACCTAGCGAAACAATCGGGTCATGTTTTCCAACAAAAAGATGGAACTCTCATGAAACGACCAATCTTACAAATTAACAGCGTCCACAAGCAGCAAAAACAACTCAAAGTTAGGAAAACAATAATTGCTTTAAGGAATAAATAAAACCAATGGAAACCGATCAACTGCATTGTAACTACTAACCCAAGAAAATCCATCAACCATAATTGTAATAAGAATAACCAATGCCAACTCAAGGAAGACAACAACCTTCCTCGAAAAAAAACCCATTATCAACACATTTAACTAGTTTACCTGAGTTAAACACTTCACTATTCCCATACTACGAATGGTGGTACAACTTGACCATGCCCATGGCCATAACCACAATCTCTACCTCTCGACATCGACTACCAACCACAATCAACAACACACAAGAAGTTCTAAGAACCAATATCAACTCATGTATTAGTAATACAACATATCGAAAGCGTAAATGCGATACTCATCCCATTCCCATCCTACTGTGCACTAGTATGTTAAATTTTAAGTTAGTTAACCATTAGCAAATTTTAGTTGGTTTTACTAGTCCTAAAACAAATTTTAACAATTTTATGTTACCTAAGTTATTAATCTATTCACTACGAACCTAAAGCCCGCTCTGATACCAACTGTAACACCCTAGCCCAATAGTGATCCCGGAATGCCACTAAACTACCATAACAATTAATTTTACATCAATTAACAATAAAATTCCAGCAAGCCATTCAATATTAAAACTAATAGTTCAAGATTTAAGCAAAACCAATCAAACAGAGTCTAACGAATGAATAAACGAGTTCCAACCAACCATCTAGAATTATTTAATACCTATCATGTCCCAAAGGAATAAACCGTCATGCTAAAGTAAAGTTTTCTCATGGCAAGTGATCAAGTAATTGAGTGTATACAGTATTCCAAGTGCTATCTCTTCCCAAGTGAAGCGTCGTCAATGATCACCTAAAAACAACAATAGAACAAGGGTGAGTCTACGACTCAGCAAGTATAAAGCAGAATAATAAACAAAACATCATCGTAATAACAATTCATTCCCATTTATCATTAACTCAATTTCCCATATTTATTCTCATCAGTTTCCATTCACGAGTCTCATCATCTCAAATCATTTTTCGTTTTTCATAGATGCAATGCAATGCTCATGCTCATGTCTCAACTCATCTTCTGCGTATACCTGTATAGCTGAGTGTAACACCCGTCGGTGTTCACTCATGTTCGTATTCTTTAGTACGGGATCAATTGCATGTTCTTTTTCATACAGGGATCTCATTCCACTCCATGGAGTCACATCTTTTGTCATGGGCATGGGCCCAGGGGGAGCTACGACCATGGAAGGAGGCTATCATGGCCGGAGTTACTGTTCACACGCACTGTTCATATGCGTGAACAGTGCGCCAAACAAATTGGTTGTTTCCTTTATTAGCAAGTTATCTTCTAGAGATTATTGATTGATATTATCTTTATATTAGGAATAGTTAGATGCATATCTTCATATTTAGAAAGTATGGATATTATCTTATCCTTAGTTGATTGGTTGCATTAGATATGATAGTTTCCATATTGTTAGGGGCTAACCTCATCTATATAAAGAGAGGAGTCGTACTATTCATAAGCAAGCAATGAGAATACAAGTCTAAGTCCCAATCCCCTTCGTCTCTCCAATCTATAGTCTCCCTCTCTCCTAACAGCCGACGTCACCCGGCTATCTTCCCGGTGATGTTTACCCCTATGATCTAAGGATCATAACAACTTGGTATCAGAGCAAACACCATGGTTTCTACTGCCGAGAATTTCAAGGCCATGAGGACCACCCTCAACGAGATGAGTGCCGACGTAGACGACATGAAAGCCATCTTGGCAAACATGGCGGCTATGGTGGCCAAGCTGATTGAAAAGGAGAAGAAGGAGGGGGCACGGGCAACAGCTGTTGCGCGATCTGCGCTGCCGGAGGCATCTCTGATTTCACCCGTGACTTCTGCATCGTCGACCTCCCTGCCTGTGGTTACCCAAACGGTACCCTCACCGAGGAAGAAGGCCGCTGCCCAACGACTGTCTTCTCCACGTGACCGGCCAACATCTATTGGAGCGTTGCGGACTATCTTCCATGCAATGTTTCGCTGGCACCACGACCTCTCGTCAACATGGGGTCTCCTAGGGTTTCAACCATGGCCGCCACCACAGCTCGAGGATGAGCTGTCGCGAAAGGAGGGGAGTAGTGTCATGGGTGTGGGCCCAGGGGGAGCTACGACAATGGAAGGAGGCTATCATGGCCGGAGTTACTGTTCACACGCACTGTTCATATGCGTGAACAGTGCGCCAAACAAATTGGTTGTTTCCTTTATTAGCAAGTTATCTTCTAGAGATTATTGATTGATATTATCTTTATATTAGGAATAGTTAGATGCATATCTTCATATTTAGAAAGTATGGATATTATCTTATCCTTAGTTGATTGGTTGCATTAGATATGATAGTTTCCATATTGTTAGGGGCTAACCTCATCTATATAAAGAGAGGAGCCGTACTATTCATAAGCAAGCAATGAGAATACAAGTCTAAGTCCCAACCCCCTTCGTCTCTCCAATCTATAGTCTCCCTCTCCCCTAATAGCCGACGTCACCCGGCTATCTTCCCGGTGATGTTTACCCCTATGATCTAAGGATCATAACAACTTGGTATCAGAGCCAACACCATGGTTTCTACTGCCGAGAATTTCAAGGCCATGAGGACCACCCTCAACGAGATGAGTGCCGACGTAGACGACATGAAAACCATCTTGGCAAACATGGCGGATATGGTGGCCAAGCTGATTGAAAAGGAGAAGAAGGAGGAGGCACGGGCAACAGCTGTTGTGCGATCTACGCTGCCGGAGGCATCTCTGATTTCACCCGTGACTTCTGCATCGTCGACCTCCCTGCCTGTGGTTACCCAAACGGTACCCTCGTCGAGGAAGAAGGCCGCTGCCCAACGACTGTCTTCTCCACGCGACCGGCCAACATCTATTGGAGCGTTGCGGACTATCTTCCATGCAATGTTTCGCTGGCACCACGACCTCTCGTCAACATGGGGTCTCCTAGGGTTTCAACCATGGCCGCCACCACAGCTCGAGGATGAGCTGTCGCGAAAGGAGGGGAGTAGTGTCATGGGCGTGGGCCCAGGGGGGGCTACGACCATGGAAGGAGGCTATCATGGCGAGTTATCATTCCACGCACAATCGTTCATATGCGTGAACAGTGCGCCAAACAAATTGGTTGTTTCCTTTATTAGCAAGTTATCTTTTAGAGATTATTGATTGATATTATCTTTATATTAGGAATAGTTAGATGCATATCTTCATATTTAGAAAGTATGGATATTATCTTATCCTTAGTTGATTGGTTGCATTAGATATGATAGTTTCCATATTGTTAGGGGCTAACCTCATCTATATAAAGAGAGGAGTCGTACTATTCATAAGCAAGCAATGAGAATACAAGTCTAAGTCCCAATCCCCTTCGTCTCTCCAATCTATAGTCTCCCTCTCCCCTAACAACCGACGTCACCCAGCTATCTTCCCGGTGATGTTTACCCCTATGATCTAAGGATCATAACAACTAGTTGTCAAGAACCTTAGTTCATAACAGGGTAAACACCGTCAGGAAGAAGGTCGGACGGCGTCGGCTTGGTGGGATGAGGGATTAGACTATAGACTGGGATGATAGAACCCTGGGAGGGAGACTAGATTAATTCATCTTTCTTGGTTCATTTATAATGGATACATGCTACCCTTTTTATAGGGATGATCCAACCTAACTTTAAAGAAATAATCTATAAGAAAACCTATCTCTAACAATTCAATCCAATAATAACTTGCCTAACTAATAGATAGATTCCTAAATAATAAACTTTCCTAATAATCGAGGGATGTTACTGTTCACACTTGAACAGTAACCTGTTGCGTGAACAGTGCCGACCCATGACAACTACTCCCCTCCTTTCGCGACAGCTTGTCCTCGAGCTGTGGTGGTGGCCATAGCTGAAGCTCTAGGTGACCCCACGTTGACGAGAGGTTGTGATGGCGACATGAGTCCTTGAAGATCATTGCCTCAACACACGGTTGAGGCAAACTCATCGGTTGTTGTGGCAAGCATGACAGCAACCTTGGCAGTGTCGCAGTGGCCACGACGTACTTCGGAAGGGCCATGACAGGCTTCGGTGACACCATGGCAGGATGCGGTAGCGGCGTGGCAAGTTCCGACAGCGTCCCTGTCGTTGCTGGAAACGCTGCCGCCTCTTGTTGTGCCTTCTTCTCCTTTTGATCCGCGATCATCTTCTCTAAAGTAGCATGCATGTCGAGAAAGATGACCGCCATCTTCTTGTCGTTGTCGTTGGTACTCATGGCCATCTTGTTGGCGTTAGCCTTTATCATAGCCAACGACTTGGTGGCAGGTCTGATGGTCTGATCTGTCGTCATAACCATGGTAGTAGAAGTCGTGGGAATGGATCGACTGCTCTGATACCAAGTTGTCAAGAACCTTAGTTCATAACAGGGTAAACACCGTCAGGAAGAAGGTGGCCGAATCGCTAAATGGGCAATAGTCTCGGAGAAAATTGCGTCCGGGACGCGTCGGCTTGAGTGGGATGAGGATTAGACTATAGACTGGGATGATAGAACCTTGGGAGGGAGACTAGATTAATTCATCTTTCTTGGTTCCTTGATAATGGATACATGCTACCCTTTTTATAGGGATGATCCAACCTGACTTTAAAGTAATAATCTATAAGGAAACCTATCTCTAACAATTCAATCCAATAATAACTTGCGTAACTAATAGATAGATTCCTAAATAATAAACTTTCCTAATAATCGAGGGATGTTACTGTTCACGCATGAACAGTAACCCGTTGCGTGAACAGTGCCGGCCCATGACATCTTTCCATCATGAATGCTCAATATGCAATACAATGCTTATTATCATTCTTCGTTAGCAATTGATATAACCGTCATTCTTCCACAATCATCATCAAGTTATCAAAAGCATGTGAGCAATGTGAAATAGGCATAATTTATATGAATAATCATGGCAAGTATTCACTTAACCAAATAATAATGTTAAACACTCAAATATCATTCTACCAAGCACTTGCCTTTCTAGTTGCGACGATCGGAATGATTTGAAGGTGCACCCGACAAAGAATCTTTGTGTGAACTCGCTAGATTCATGGATGTGTATGGAAAGTCTAAGGATTCACTCGAGCACGACAGACTTGCAAAGACATGAAAGAACGAGACAACTTTGCATCCGTGAGAAGACAGACGATGGACGCCATTACTTAAGACACCGCTAGCTTCACTCTTAGCAAAGAAGAGAAGGAAAGCATGTTTGAATGCCTAAACAGCATCAAGGTCCCATCTGATTCTCCTCCAATATAAAGCGTATAATAAAATGCCAGAGAAGAAATTCCTACACTTAAAGTCCCATGATGCCACGTGCTTATGACGCAATTGCTTCCGTTGCTTTAAGAGAATTCTACCTCCACATGTAACGATCAGCACTGAAGCTATGTGCATTCCTCAATGCAATTTCTCGAAGGCAATCAATCCAATGGAACTAGCTACTCTGCGAATGATGTGGTTCAATGTCTTGTCGACTTTGAGTTGGTGTTCCTCCATCCTTCTTTAATATCATGACACACCTCCTAGTTCACCTGGTCAAGGAGATTAATATTCTCGGTCCTGTGTTCCTACACAACATGTTCCTCTTTGAGAGGTTCATGGGAGTCCGAAGAAATATGTTCACCAAATGTTCGGCCGTAAGGAAGCATCGCCAAGGGCTACGGGATGAGGAGGTCATTGAGTTCTGTGTTGACTTCATTCCCGACCTTGACCCGATTGGTGTTCCTGAATCGCGACACGAGGGAGACTTAGTGGAAAGGGAACACTAGGGAATAAAACATATATCAGATGAGGGACGATTATTTCAATAAAGCGCACTACAGCTTCTTCAAAACCTCCGTGGTGGAGCCGTATGTCGAGGTACACAAGGAATTCCTACGATCCAGTCGGGAAGAATGAAGCTTGGATTAGGCGTCATCACATGGAAACTTTCAGCGGTTGGTTGCGAAAAGAATGTCGAGTGATGACAATATTGATGAGCAATGTATTTGTTGGTTAGGCAACCGTCGTGGCACATCCTCACGCACAAAGGGTACGAGATAAATGGAAATACATTTTACACCGTAGCCCTAGATAAAAGGAGCACGAACCAAAACAAGGTGTCCGTAGATGCCACAGACCCAAATGGAAAGAGGCAAACATATTATGGCCGCATAGAGGAGATTTGGGAACTAGACTACGCACCTAATTTTAAAGTCCCTTTGTTCCAAAGGCCAATGGGTGAAGATGGCGGGAGGCGGGTAACAATCGACAAGGAGTATGGAATGACAACAGTGGACCTCAACAATATTGGGTACAAAGACGAACCATTCGTCCTTGTCACGATGTGAATCGGGTGTTCTATGAAAGACATGTCTACAAAACCCAAGAGAGGGAAAAATGACGACAAATCAACCAATGAGCCAAAACGCCACATAGTTCTTTCAGGAAAAGAAACATCGTGGAATTGAGGACAAGTGACATGTCGAAGATTATGAAAGGGATGATCGAATCGCGCCTTCGGTGTGACCAAAGACCAAGCATCCTCGCTAAATGCCGAGGACACTCCATGGTTACTGCATGATCATAACCAAGGGTCATACGTCAAGAAGAAGTTCACCACTGTGCCGCTTGATATATAGTGATGTTTAATAAATAGTGTGTATTAGAGATTTTATGTAATAATTGTAACTTCAGATGTTTCTATCATATTTTCTTGTTTTTTATCGTTTCAAATGAAATTCTATTCGATAAAAGGACACATGTACCTCGTGAAGCATGTCTTCTCCATCGTGTAAAATGACTTGAAATTTTTAGCAAGTATTTATGCCTTCAAATGAAATTCCCAACTTGTGGTTTGAGCCCTTCATTTTGTTTATAGTTGGCTCTTCACTTCCCACTTGTGGTCACTATAAAAGTCGTTTGAAATGTCAATAAGATCTCGTGCTTTCTGGGACATGATCGCAAATGTTCTCAAGAACATTTGATGATTCTTTACACAAGAACTTGGATCGAAGATTAAAACCTCAAACTGAAAGTTTCCATTGTATCTCGAATACGAGGAAGTCACACTGACTTTATATCATTAGTGCCGACAAATGCCTCCCAACTCGCTTCGAGGACTAACTTATTCGGATATCTCGTGACTACAATCTGCAAATGCTTCCATTACATGCTTTCAATTTTATCTTTCCGGATCTTGTCTCCAAAACGCAAAGCAAATTTTTTGGTATGATCTGCAAACATAAGGGGGTAAACTCATATAATGTCGAGAAATGGTAAGTGCAACTACTATGCAAAGGAAAAATGGAAATTTCTCCTTAGTGGGGTATTGCTACATAAGGATTAAATTGCTTTTGGGGTTTTAAAAACGGTTAGTCGAATTTCTGCACTTTAAAACAGGCCTAAAACAAGATGATCAAAGTAGCACAAAGGCTAATCAAGAAGACAAGAAGAGTAAAACCGCAAAGTCGCGAATAAAGTACTAGTAGCAGAGTAGTTCCAATCACCTATAGTTCCAATGAAATTCCTATTTGATGGTGGATTTCACGCGCATTTGGACAATGAATGATGGAAAACCAAAAGATTAACGTTAAAATGATGCAAAACAAATTTCCTATCGAAACCAATAGTTTTATTTTTAAAAACTATTATTTTTAAAAATTTATGCCTAATATTTAATTTATTATGCATTTAACAAGAATTAGCATATTTATACAAATAAACTTAATACAAAACCCAGCCCGACTAAAGGTTCTCTCGAAAATAGTGGCGGGAATCGAATAGTGGGGACTTTAGTCCTTGCTAATACACACCAGGACTAAAGGTTCTCTGGCATGTAATTGAATAGTAGGGACCTTTAGTCCCGTTGCTAACACTGCCCGACTAAAGGTTCTCTGAAAATATGTCCTCACAAGAAATTCACCTTTAGTCCCGTGCCGTAGCACCACCCGGGACTAAAGGTTCTTTGGAAAATATGTCCCAGCACAAAATTCACCTTTAGTCCCGGCCGTGGAACCACCCGGGACTAAAGTCCACTTTAGTCCTGGTCCCAGATACCACCGGGACTAAGGTCTTTAGTCCGGTTGGTAAAACCGCCCGACTAAAGGTCCCCTGGCACTAAGCAACGCAGTTCGTCTTTCCATTCTTCCTCCACTTCCCATCGCGCGCCTCTCTCCCCTCGCTGCCTCTCTCGCGCCTCTCTCTCGCCTCTCAGCGCGCGCGTCGCCTCTGCCACCTGCGCCGTCCGCGGCCAGCGTGCTCCTCGCCGCCTTTCTCCGCGCGACCCGCCTCTCCTCTCCGTCCCGTCTGTCGCCTCCTCAAGGCCGCCGCGCCGCGCCAGATCCCGACCGAGGTTTGAAGGCAAACAATATTCTCCCAAATAATGCAAGACTAGCTATTTGAGTTTGCATATGGGCGGCACATTTACTTTGTTTAATTCCAAAACCGAGAGAGTTGAACTTGGTCTTAGCTCACCGATTCTTGGTTCTGTTTCTGATTACTAGCAAGCAAGAAAGAAAGAAAAATAGAAGTAAAACAAAAGTGGTGACCGAACACCATTCAAATTTAGCTTGAGCATTGTCCTCTCGAGTTTAGTTGATGTTTTGTGCAATCTTGTGCCCTAGATATCAATTGCAACAAGCTAGCATCTTTCTATAAATTTTACAACATGAGCTATATATTTAGTTTTCACTTATATCTTGTTAGCTCATTCTTTGGTTACATTAACTTACATCATCTTAGTGTGTGTGTTGACACCGATTTTGTCCGAAATTTAGAATATGAATAAATAATTATGTAAAAATAATAATATCAAGTAAATAAATTATACTAACTACTAAAATCCGTCACAACATAAAACAATGAAAATTGTGAAGTAATTTTCTTAAGCAAAAATTGCTATGACGCACATGGACTAACTCATTAGACTATAGATGGGGAAGCTGGACCTAGAGACCGGAAAGATAGTGTATGGCGCAAAACTCCAAAGAGCAGCAGAAGATTTGCTTATGCTCGAGGCTTGGCCGAGAGTGGCGGGATGATAGAACCTTGGGAGGGAGACTAGATTAATTCATCTTTCTTGGTTCCTTGATAATGGATACATGCTACCCTTTTATAGGGATGAGGCAATAATTCCGAAACTACTCCTCCTATAGCAAACACTCAAAATCAATACAAACTACAACAATACAAAACAACATTTAATCGACAACGCTCCTACGCGCTTCGAATTCCACTACTTCCCTCTTTATCGAACAGTCCCCCCTGCTGTCTCGACACTAAAATTTTCATAACTTTCAACTCTCACAATGTATCATGGCAAACCATACCAGTTCTGGAATCTCTATAAAATTTCTTACAACTTCTTAGTTGATCAAATGTCCAAATTAAATCATCTAAACCGTCGTTTTTAACCCAGAAGATAGATCTATCTTCTTTTGGATAGCAGACTTAATATTTTCATATATTTTAATTCACACACACAAATATATTGAATTATGACTTTTCAGAAACTACAGGGAATTATCTACCATTTTTTAGTTATGCCCCAAATTCAATTCAGCTATTTACCAAGTCAATTTAATAGTTTCCCACGACTGTATCCAGCAGCAACTCGGTTATCGACTGCGGTCTCCCAAAATTCATAACTTCTGTTGTACCCATCCAAAAATCACGATTAAGTACTCTACAGAAAGCTAATGAAATTATTTAACTTTTATCTAACTAGACCGACCTCTAAATTCGAGCCTAGATAACCCTAATTACCCTCGTAAGGTTCTACACCTAACCTTGACGAACTAGGTTAGAACAGAAATCCATCTTTCCAAACGTCCTACACATCGAGCAACAACTAAACTAGGGAATCCCAGAGGGTTTTAGATCATTACTCTTGGAGATCATGACATTGAACAAGAAAACCCGCGGATTCCTCTCTTTTCCTCCCTTCCTCTTCCTTCCTTTCTCTTCCTCCTTTCCCTTCCTCTTGTTGGGTGATCCTTGCAGGTCTTCCGTCTCCTATCCAGCAGCAAGATGGAGAGGGGCAGTAGGGCACCGTCTCTAGGGGGCAAAGGGGCGGTGAGGGGAACTGCGTCCAGGGAAGAAGGCAGGGCGGCTTGGAGGGGACGCTGGGATTTGTGCCTTGAGGATAGGCAGCAGCGGTGGCTGCTATGCAACAAGCGGGAGGAGGCACGGGGGTGTGGGGGGTAGGGTTTGCAGCCGCCCCTAGCTCCCTTACAAGGCTTGCCCCCTCCCTCATGGGTGAGGTTGCCGTGGGCCAAAAGCCCATGTTCCGCTCCCCTTCTCAAGAAAATTCAGAATTTACGCCTCTGAATTATGAATTTTCCCCTTTCACTTCTACGCAAAATCTGAACTCAAACTTTTTAATCCTCTAAAGTCTAAACGGGATATTACAGTTTCAGATCGTTACCCTTGGAGATCACGATGAAGATCACAAATTTCCCTCGAGATATCCCCTTTTCCCTTTCTTCCTTCTTCCTTCCCTTCCTCCTCTGGTCGAGACTCCACTGATCCTCCTCCTTCTGGCCGACAGCAATGGCAGCAAAGGGGAGGGGCAGTAGGAGTGGCGACTCCATGGGGAGGGCTGGCGCAATGGGGCAGGGGGAGGTGCGCGGGGGGTGGGGTAGCGGCTACGGTTTGCTGCCACCCCCTGGCTCTCTTTCAAGGCCGACTAAATATTACAGTCTTATCACATCCAAGAGAAGTCCAAATAGATAATATTATATAAGATATCATAATAGTCTTGATGAGTTTCATGTTTCATTTCTCTTTGCTCCCCCTCGATCTCTCCAACTTTGCAATCAAGTACCAAAACCCACTAGTTTGGGGATGTATTTCTTTAGAACCTTAGGCAGGAGGAGGGGCATTGCTTGGTTTGAATTCTTGATGAACTTCTTCACAGGGAAAGTTGAAGGTAGATTTGCCTTGAATCAGCTTCATGATGTAAGGAGCATAATAAATGCTTTTCTCTGTATCCCCTTTTGATAAATATATCTCAGTTATGATAAAGTTCACAACATCAAACTTAGTACCCTTCAAAATGTGATTTATAACATTCCAAGCTCTACTAGGAATCTCATCATTGTTACCTCCTTTTGGAAAGAAGGTTGTTCTTATTATCCTGTATATGATGCTAGGAAGGGGTAGAAGTCCAGTCATTTTCAAAGTTGTGGGTAACATCGTATAGATCATCCACTAGAGTCAAATCCCAAGGGTTCTCAAGGTGTACCTTAAGCTCTGTTTTTCAGGGATGAGCCAAGATTCATGACAATCTGTCTTTGAAACACTGAGTTGATGTGTGGTTGTCATCCAAGTGAGAGAATCAAACTCGGGAGAGACATGGGTTGTAGCAAAGAATTGCTTTATGGTTCTAGAGTGATAATCGCACTTCAAAGCCATAAAGTTGTCCAAGTTCACTCGTCGAAACAGATGATGAAGTCTATTGTAGAGAGGATTCTGATCAAAACAAACCCATGACATATATTGGTGATCTGCGAAGTTCTTCTCATATACATGATAAAAGACATCCTCTTGAAACTTGGTATGGAAAAATGCTTCAAATGCACTTTTAGGAAGAAGAAACTAATTTGTATACCTCAAAGTTGTATATTTTTAACTTCTAATCCTCCTCTCATCTAAAGTAAAGAAAGGAATTTTATTTGGCAAACAGTCCTCATCACTCGTGTCATTGTCAGACATGTCTTCTTCTTCTTCACTCTCTTTTTCATACTCATCTTTAACTGGCGCTTTTTCTTTTGACAAAGAGGGGAGAGCAGGGTTTCGAGACATTTTTGCTAGGGGAATTAGAATGAAAGACTTCCAAGTACTTGAGAATGGCGGGAACTTGAAGTTTTCCTTAGATCCCCTTGAAGGTTTGAGGTTGGAGGTTTTGAGGAAGAAGAGAAAAGAGAGAAGAGAGAAGACTTGGTGGTTTCTGGAGAAAGAATGTCTGTTGGACCGCAATGAGCAGGAAGAGCAAAGGATAAGAAGTCGATCACAACCAATTCTGGGACCACCAGTTAGGAGCAGTAGTACCACACTTAAGATGCGGTAGTATCGGATGACGGTAGTACCGGCTGTATGACCGTGGTAGTACCGTTTTTCCTGAAGAATCAGGGACTGAACAGGGATGCAACTGATCCTTAATATAATACTCAAATAAATACTTTTAAGGATCATTATGCATGAGATTAGATAATAAAGCCCCAAATAACATAATTTTTATCAAATTAGAGAATTTTGAGAAAAAAAATTAAAATAGTTTTCACAAGAGCTAATAACATGATGTATGAGTTTCAAGCAACATTAGAATGATTTATGATATTTAACTCATTTCTCAATTTATAAAACCGGCTCTCATCTAATGGTCCTGTGAAGATATCAGCTAATTGATCATCGATCTGTATGTGGCTAATAACTATATCTCCTTTGCTCACATGATCTCTCAAGAAATAGTGGCGAATATTTATATGCTTGATTCTTGAGTGTTGGACCGACTTATTTGCTATCTTCACAACACTATCATTATCACATAAAAGAGGCGTGTTATCAAATTTAATTCTATAATCTATCAAGGTTGCCTCATCCAAAGCAATTGAGCACAACAACTATCTGCGGAAACATATTCGGCTTCGACGGTGGATAAGGCTACTAAATTTTGTTTCTTGGATGATCATAAAACTAAAGACCTTCCTAATGGTTGACAACTACCCGATGTGTTTTTTCTATCTACTTTGCAACCCGCATAATCAGAATCCGAATATCCAATTAAATCAAACTTTGCACCTTTGGGATACCATAAGCCAATGTTAGAGGAATCATTTAAATATCTAAGAATTCTTTTAACGGCCACTAAATGACATTATTTTGGTGAATCTTAAAATCTTACACATATGAAAACACTAAACATAATATCGGGCCTGGATGCGGTAAGATAAAGTAAACTACCAACCATTGATCTATAAAGCTTTGAATATACTGGTTTACCTGCCTCATTAAGGTTGAGATGAACATTGGTGGCCATGGGAGTCTTGATGGGCTTTGCGTCTTCCATGCCAAACCTTTTAATCAAATCCTTTACGTATTTCGTTTGGCTCATGAAAGTCTTATCCTTAAGTTGCTTGATTTGAAGTCCAAAAAAGAAGCTAAGTTCTCCGATCATGGGAATTTCAAATTTTCTAGACACTATTTCACCAAATTCCTTGCAAAATTCTTGGTTAGTAGACCCAAAGATAATATCATCAACATATATTTGATACACAAAGAATTCATCGTCTATAAATTTTGTAAACAAAGTTGTGTTAACCTTTCCGATTTTGTATCTTTTTTAGAGTAAAAAAGATTGAAGGTGTCCATACCAAGCTCTAGGAGTTTGTTTAAGACCATAAAGCATCTTGGAGAGTTTATACATATAGCTTTGATTCTTACAATCCTAAAAACCAGGCGGTTGCTCGATAAACACAAGTTCGGATATTTTACTATTTAGAAAAGCACTTTTAAGATCTATTTGAAATAATTTAATATCAAAACATAGTGCAAAATCAAGTAAAATACGAATGGATTCTAGTCTGGCTACAGAAGCGAAAGTTTTACTAAAATCCAAACCTTCGACCAGTATGAATCCTTTAGCGACCAATCGTACCTTGTTTATTGCAACCACTCCATTTTTGTCTTGATTATTTCTAAAAACCCATTTTGTACCAATGACATTATGTTGAGTCTTTCTACCAATGTCCAAATGTCGTTTCGCGTGAAGTTATTTAGTTCTTTATGCATTGCATTAACCTAATCTGAATCATCGAGTGCTTCATCTACATGTTTTGGCTCAAAAGAAGAGACAAACGAGTAATGCTCACAATAAGAAGCAACACGAGATCGAGTTTGGACTCCCTTACTAATATTACTCAATATTTGATCTATTTGATTTGTAATTGCGTTGTGGATCTTCGAGGGTAGGTTTGGTGGTTGTTCATCTTTCTTGTCATCTACTTCATCAATTTGAATTTGCTTCATCGTGGAAGAGGTAAGATGTTCAACTTGGATGGAGGGTGGCGAGTCATTCAAATCATCCTTTGGATTGATATCGCCTATTTGCATATTCTTTATTGCTTGCCTTAATTCTTCATTACCTACATCATCTAAATTTTTTTGCACTTTTTTAGAGCCATTAGTTTCATCAAATTGTACATCATGAGTCTCTTCAACTAAACCGAAATTTTTGTTGAAGACATGATAAGCTTTACTATTTGATGAATAACCTAGTAAAAATCCAACATCACAATGAGTTTGAAATTTTGAAAGACGAATATCTTTTCTTAAAATGTAACATTTGCAACCAAAAATACAAAAATATGAGATGTTCGGTTTTCTTCCAATGAGAAGCTCATAGGAAGTTTTTTTTCAAAAGGTGATACAAGTAAAGATGATTTATGGCATGACAAGTGCTATTGATTGCTTCCACCCAAAAGCTATCGGAAGTGCTATATTCATCAAGTATTGTCATAGACATTTCAATTAGTGTTCGATTTTTTTTTCTCTCTGCAACTCTATTTTGCTCCGGAGTGTAGGTGGTGGAAAATTCAAGCTTTATTTTAAGTTCATCACAAAAATCTTTAATTTTAGTGTTCTTGAACTTGGAACCATTATCACTACGAATTTTCTTGATTTTGAAATCATATTCATTTTTGGCCTTTTTAGCAAAACTTTTGAAAATGCTGGATGTTTCGGCTTTGTCAAGTAAAAAAGAAAACTCAAGTATATCTTCAGTAATCATCCACAATGACTAAACAATAGCTATTGCCCCCGATGCTCTTATAGGTTGTTGGCCCAAACAAATCCATATGGAAGAGCTCCAATGACCTAGAGATGGACATGATACTTTTGGAAGGATGAGAATATGCGACTTATCCTTTTGAGTTGAATCATCCTGACATGTTCTAGTCTTCTATGCCAAAGCTAACCCAAAGAAGTTTTTAAAATTAGGCAAGTTTTTAAGTATGAATCACTTGGAGAAAATTTACCAAGTAAAGATTTCAAAATCTAAACCCTTTGAAAGCTAAATCTTTTTCCTTTTCTTTTGAAATAATAACACCATGTTTAGAGAACATGCAAGTAAGTCCAAGATCACAAATTTGAGTAACAGATAAAAAATTAAAGTTTATTGTTTCTACAAGAGATACATTATAATTTGAAGGGAGGTTCAATCATTTGCCACTGCCTAAACATGCGTAATTTAGGATTTGCCACTGATGTGAGGTTGACATGTGGTCCCAGGACCCACATGTCATACTCACATGTAGTGGCAAATCCTAAAATTCACCCTTAGGCAATGGCAAATAATTGATTATCTCTAATTTGAAAGGTCATTTGATATAACAATTTTACCCAAACCAATTACCTTTTCTTTGCTACTGTCTCCAAATGTGATTTGTCATTACTTCCATATCTAATTTCAAAGGATTTGAACATTTTTCGGTCTTCGATCATATGTTGAGTGCATCCGCTATCAAGCACCTCATGCTTTTCACTGGTTTTGTAGTTCACCTACAAAAGAAAGTCAAGTTCTTTTAGGTACTCAAATTTGTTTGGATCCTTTAAGGTTAGTAACTAAGTTTTGGATACCAAAATAGTATTCTTTTTAGCGCGTAAAATTTAAGTGTCAAAAAAATTAGCTACAACCTTATCATCTTTAGAATTTTTTAAGCTTATAGCATGAATCATAAATACCATAGGATTTAGTTTTAGTGATGGAGCATGAGTTTTGTAAATGCCCTACGCTATAACATTTATAGCAATATTTTACATTTTTTTTACAAACCTTGTGGTCTTGTAAACTTGATTCTTACCTTTCTTATGAATAAATCCAAGTCCTTCTTTATTGAATGAATACCTTTGCTCAGTCAATAACTTGTTAAGGGTAGCCTTTTCATTGAAACACATTTTCAAGTTTTTGCTTAGTTTGGTGACTTGCTCTTTCAATTCATTATTTCCAACAATGAGTAATGGATCACATGATTTAGCCATACAAGTATTAGAGTCAATTTTTGAACAACATGACATGGCTAACAAATCATCACAAGAGGTAGAAGCACTAGTCATAGAAATAATATTAGGAGTAACTTCTACACTAGGCATCTTATTTAAAATGTCACAAGTAATTTTTACATTTGAATGAGATTTGTTGAAATTATTTAGAAGGAGTGAGGCATTAGCTTCCTTTAGCTTCTCATAAGAATCCTTTAGAGAGAGATATTCTCTCTTTAAGACCTGAAATTTGACTTCTCTTTTCTAAGGAATTCATTTAACTCTTCAAGCATATCCATTAATTCATCGTGTGAAGGCTCATCATCACCAATGGGTTTTACCTTGTCTTCTTTTGGCACGAGGCATATAGGAGTGGAGAAGAGTGATGACACTTCCTTGATAGCAATGCCAACAAGTCCCCTCTTCTTGGAGGACCCGTCATTGTCAGAGTCGGAATACTCGTCATCGGAGTTCCATTCTCTAACATATGCTTCATTCTTGCCATCGTTTTGAAGCTTCTTGAAAAGCTTCTTTTTACCGTTGAAGTCCTTCTTCTTGGATGACTTGTCTTTGTCATCCTTCTTGGTTGGGCAATGAGAGTCAATGTGCTCCTTCTCGTTGCACTCGTAACAATGGATGTTGTTATAGCGCTTGCTGTCGTTTGAGAAATGTCCTTTCTTATTTTTGTCGGAGTAAGCGCTTCGGTTTGAGCGCCGCTTTATGAATTTCTTCATTCTCCTCACAAGGAGAGCCAACTCCTTTTCGGAGTCATCTTCTTCATCATTCATTTCGTCACTTGATTCAACTTTTGCTTTGAATGCGATAATCTTCTTCTTGGAGGAGGATGGCTCCAAAAGCTCCTCCTTATCCTTCTTGCATAACTCATTAGTTATGAGGTTGCCCAAGAGACCGGTTGGTGTCATCCTTGGCAACTCGGGTGAGTTGAGGAATAAAGTTACCAACATCTCATATTTCTCTGGTAGAGCACTGAGCATCTTGCAAACAATATCAACATTGGTTAGTGAAGTACTTAGGCCTTTGAGCTCATTTACAATGTTGTTGAGTCGAAAATACATTTTTTTTATATCTTCATTTGGCAACATTGTAAATATCTCATAGTTGATCCGAAGCCTATGCAATTTGGCTTCTTTGATCGTGGATGTGCCCTCATGAATTTCCGAGAGCGTAATCCATATCTCATAAGCGGTCTCTAAGTTGCTCACTCGATTGAACTCATCCGCGTTCAAAGCTTCTTTTACGCTTGAGCACTGAGGTGGGAGTTTCGCTCCTCAAGATCCGTAGGGTGTGTAGGATCAAGTGGTATAACGAAACCCTCACTTACAATTCTCTATATTCTTAGGCTCATGGCCTTTAAACAAATAAACATCCTAATTTTTCAATAAGCAGAATTTGATCCATCAAATAGAGGTGTCTTGCCTGTGGATATACCCTCACTAGCCATCCCTTCTCTCTTAGACAGTTAAGCCTAAACAAAGAGAGATATTGCTCTGATACCACTTGTAAGATCAAGGATGACCGACTAGAGGGAGTGAACAGGAGGTTACTAAAAATCTTGTGCTCTAATAGACAATTTTGACAAGTATGGACTAATTAAAGAATTCTAGCACAAGTCAAGAAATAAATTCTAAGTTCACTAGGTCACCCCAAGGCCATGTCAATACTAAATACAATTTTAGCTAAGCAATTCTACACAAATAAGAAGCTTGAAATGTAAATGTGGAAATAGTAAAGACAAGAGAGAAAACCGCAATAAAGACAATCGACATTTTCCTGTGGTATCGAGGACTTACCGGTCTTCACTAGTCCACGTTGAGGTAAGCCCAAACGAATTGGACCGACTCCAAAAGTTGAGCCCAATGAACCTCAATTCCACAAGGATTGCTTTTCCTCTACTTCGGAGATCGTGAGCACCGAACCACTCACAACCGGTGTCGGGCCTCTTCACAACCTTCTTAAAGAGATCACCGCACAATCCTCCTCCAAGTCGTCTAGGTGTCGGCAAGCACCAAGAGTAATAAATCGCAGCCCTTGCTGAAAGGTTATCAAGTGCCAAAGAGATCAACTAATGATGCAAATGCACTTAAATGCTCTGAACTACCTCAAAATGAGAAATATGATAAAATGAGTAGAGGAGAGTGCACCAATGGCTCAAATGTATTCTATAAGGTCAGTTGTTATGAGCTTGGTATTGATGAGGGGGTATTTATAGCCTTCAACCACAAATTTGACCGTTTGGGGCAAGATCTAAAAAAAAATCAGTAGGTACGATACTACCGCCATGTATTGGCCCATACTACCGCACCTATGGTTCAACGGTAATATGTTGTTCATTTAATGCTTCTGAACCAGCCGTTACAGTCTGGTGCGATACTACCGCACTCACAAGGGTTGGTGCTACCACACAGCGGTAGTACCACTCGGCTTAATCGGAACTACCATTTTCTAGGGGATGAAAAACTCCAAAAAAAACATGCTCTTTGAAAATAATGTACCACCAACTAGAAATCGGTCCTATTGCACTACGGTAGTACTGCTCCTTAGGTGCGGTAATATTGTTTTTACTGAATTTTTTCAGAGGCTTGTTCTAAATGCAATACATAACCCTCAGTTGATCAATATAGCACATCATAAGTTTTCAAGCTACTAGCCATGATCCCTCTTTGTAGTACATCATCTAACTTATAAATCTGGTCTTTCCACTAAACACCAAGACTGGTAAAAATTATAAAATGGTCCGTAGGCTACTAAATATATTTGCCTTGAGCCAGATTAATCCTTTATCGTCTTTGCATTGCTATTTCCATGTTGTCATCCATAATCCAGGACTAAACCTCTAAAAATATCTTACCACACACGTTAGTCGCTTAACACATTGTTGTCATTAGTTACCAAAATCATTTTTAGGGGCCTAGATGTTTTCACTCGCACAACTCGATTTGGATAACACTTTATTGGGGATCGACAAGATGCCCATTGCATGGTCTCTTGAGGATAAACAAAGAAAAAATCGTAAGACATTATCTCAAATTCATCTTCATTTATCAAATAATGTTTTGCACGAGGTTTTAAAGGAGAAGATAGCTATCGCATTATGGTTGAAACTTGAGCAGATTTGTATGATCAAAGATCTTAGCAGTAAAATAAATTTGAAGCAAAAGCTTTATTTGCACAAGGTGGCAGAAGGCATGTCATTATTGAACCACCTGACAACGTTCAAAGAAGTAGCCTCAAATCTCAAGTCTATGGAGGTAAAATATGATGATAAAGATTTGAGTCTTATTCTTTTATGCTCGCTTTCTAGTTCATACTCTACGTTCAAAGATACTATTCTATATATCCAAGATACTCTTACGCTTAATGAAGTCTATGAAGTACAGCATGCGAAAGAAAAGATGAAACTCATGGTTCCAAATGAAAGTTCAAATTCACATACAGAAGGCCATGTTGTCCATGGCAGACAATAGGAGAAGAGTTCAAATGAAAATTTAAGAAGCAAAAGCTCGAGCAGAAATTACAAAGGCATCGAAATCCAGAGGCAGGTACAAGTCGTGCAAGTATTGCAAGAAAGATGGACGCAACATATCTGAGTGTTGGTGGGTAAAGAAAAATGAGAAAATGCATGTACAAGTCACGCAAATATTGCAAAAAATATGGAAACGACAAGAGGATGACGCTAAAGCCACCAATGTTACTAAGCAATATTCTGATGGAGATATTCTCATTGCCTTTGTCGGTAATTCTAAAATTGGTGATGAGTGGATTCTTGATACGGTCTGCATTTTGCACATGAGTCTGAACCGAGACTGGTTTGTGATTATGAAGCTACCCCAAGTGGTTCTGTGTTGATGGATGATAATTCATCATGCAAGATTGTATACATTGGTTCTATTCAAATCAAGATGTTTGATCGCACCATCAAAATTTTGTCGGATGCTCGATACATTCTGTGTTTGAAGAGAAATATTTTCTCGTTCAGTACTCTTGACGCTAAACGGTGCAAGTATTCAGGTGGAGGTTGTAATATCCCGATTCGCATTAGAGGGTTCAATTGAAATAGAAAGTGAAATAGATTATTTAACGAGGAAATTTAGAATTTTAAGAAATTAGAAGAGACATTTGGGAGTTAAGTTCTGAAATTTAGAGGTGTTTGGGGAGAGTTGTGGGCTGGCGTCCCTTAGCCTAAGTGGGGGAAGCCGGCCTTTTCGCCCAAGGCCCACTAGTGGGCTGACTTCAAGAGGGCAAGGAGGGGGAGGGCAGCAACCCTAACCGCTAGCCCTGTCCCCCAAGCCGCCACCACCCCACCCCTTGCGCACCTTCCTCCCGTGTTGCCCCTGCCTTTGTGTTCCTCCCCTCTGCCCTGCTGCTGCTGTTGTGGTGCTGTGAAGATAAGCAAGGAGGCCAGCAAGGAATAAGAAAGGGAAGGTAGGAGGAAAAGGAAGAAGGAAGGGAAAAAGAGGAGATCTCGCAGGAAATTTGTGATCGACGTTGTGAACTCTAAGGGTAACAATCTAAAACCCTCTATGATTCCTTAGTTTAATCGTGGTTCTGTTTGTAGAACGTTTGGTCATTGGAAAGGATAGATGGCATTCTGCCCCACTTCATCACGATTAGGGCAGAACGTTGCGGGGACGATTAGGGATATTTAGGCTCGGAATTAGAGTTCAGTGTAGTTAGAGAAAAGTTATATTATCGCGTTATCTTTTCAGGAAGGTATGGATCGTTAAAAACGGAGTAGCAAGAAAAAAATTTACAGCCTCCGGAAGGTTGCTATCCAGATTCCGGGAGTAATTTGGCAGCACATATTAATCTATAGATTAAAAATAGAAGATGGAATAATTTTTGGTATTGGTTTACATTAAAAGGTAGGTAATTTCATATGGGTTCTAGAGAGTCCAAGAACATAATTTTTGGATGAATAGAACAAAAGTTATGAGTTTTGAGAGACTGCGATCCAGAACCGGGTTGCTACTGGATGCAATCGTGGGAAAAACATTAATTTGACTGAGTTAATGGCAGGATAGAATTTTGGGAATAACTAGAAAATGGTAGATAATTCCCTATAGTTTATGAAAAGTAATAATTCAATGTATTTGCATGTGTGGATTAAAAGATATGAAAATATTAAGCCTGTTGTCCAGAAGATGACAGATTTGTCTTCGGAGTTAAAAACGGGGGTTTAGATTATTTAATCTGGACATTTGATCAACTAAGAAGTTGTAGGAATTTTTGTAGAAATTCCAGAACTGGTATGGTTTGCTATAATACGATGTGGGAGTTGAAAGTTATGGCAATTTTAGTGCTGGGACAGTAGGGGAGACTGTTCGGTATAGGGGGAAAGTTGTGGAATTGGGGAGCGCGTAGGAGCGTGGTAGATTAAGTGTTGTTTTGTATTTCTGTAGCTTGTATTGAGTTAGGGTGTTTACTATAGAAAGAGTAGCTTCGGGATTATTGTCACTTCAAACCTTCAAATCATCTCGGTCGTCGCAACTAGAAAGGCAATTGCATGGTAATATGATATTTGAGTGTTTGAAAGTATTATTTGGTTATGTGATTACATGTCATGATTATTCATATGAATCATGCATGTTTCACATTGCTCACATGCTTTTGATAACTTGATAATGATGATATTTATAGAAGAATGATGATTATATCAATTGCTAATGAAGAAAGATAATAATAATCAATGCATTGCATATTGAGTATTCATGATGGAAAGTTGTGACCCCAAAGGAGTGGATTGAGGTTCTCATATGTAAGATATGGATAATGAGGTCCCCGTATGAGAAAGGATGGGCAATTGGTCCCGCACTAAAGAATGTGTGCATGAGTAAACACCGACAGGTGTTACACTCTGTTATATCGATATAAGCAAAAGATGGGTTGAGACACGAGCATGAGCATTGCATTGCATTTGTGAAAAGTGAAAAGTGATTTGAGATGATGAGACACGTGAATGGAAATTGATGAGAATAAGTATAAGAAACTGAGATAATGATAATTGAGAATGAATTGATATTAAGATGAAGACCGTTTATAATTATGTCTTGTATTTGTTGAGTTGTGGATTCACCCTTGTTCTACTATGATTTTTAGGTGATCATTGATGACACTTCACTTGGGAAAATATAACACTTGAAACATTGCATACACTTAAATACTTGATCACTTGCCATGAGAAAACTTTACCTTAGCGTGATGGTTTATTCCTTTAGGACATGCTAGACATTGAATAATTCTAGATGGTTGGTTGAAACTCATTTATTCATTCGATAGTTTCCGTTTGATTGGTTTTGCTTAAATCTTGAACTATTATTCTACTTTACTATCTAGAGTTTAAATATTTGTGCTTGCCACGTTGTTGTGACCCGTGGACGGGTTTTAATATTGAATTGCTTACCGAAATTTTAGTATTAATTGTTATGGTAGTTTAGTGACATTCCAGGCTTAGTGTTGGGCTGGGGTGTTACAGAGGTGTAGTCCTGAATATCTCCAAAGGCTCTCTTGTTATGATGAAAAGTGATATGAAAGATGTCAACTTTATATCATCTGTATGGTGCTACAATTTTAGGTAATGCTGATGTTACCTCAAATAAAGCATCCGATTCTGTGCTACTAATGTTTGACATGCGTTTGGGGCATATGAGTGAAATTAGCATGATGGAGTTATGCAAAAAAAAAAAGACTCCTTGATGATCAAACCATTGGAAGGTTGAAGTTTTGTAAACACTGTGTCTTTTTCAACCAAAAGATGGTGAAGTTCGGCATAATAATTCACTCTACAAAAGGCATATTGATTATGTTCACTCTGATTTGTGGGAAGAATCCCATTTTCTGTCCGTTAGAGATATTGACTACATGTTGACCATCATTGATGATTAATCAAGAAGAGTTTGACCATATTTCGTGAAGCACAAATCGGATGTGCTCAAGACATTCAAGGAGTGAAAGATTACAATCGAAAAGAAAACTAGCAAGTATGTTAACAAGCTACGTACTAATAATGGCTTGGAGTTATGTTTTGGAGAATTTGAAGCTTTATACATATCAGAGAGCATTGTGAGATATTACACTGTTCCAAGTACTCCTCGGCAAAATATTATGGCAAAACGAATGAACAAAACCATTACGGAGAAGGTCTATTACATGTTATCTAACTTTGGTTTATATAGAAGTTATTGGGTTGAAGTCGCGTCCACTATTTATTATTTGATCAATCGGTCACCCAACCTGACAATTGATAAGAAGACTCTAATTGATGTATGGTTTGGTTTTCTAGCAGCTTATTTAAATTTGATATTTTTTTGTTGTACTGCTTATGCTTAAGTTAACAATGGTAATTGGAGCCTAGAACAGCTAAGTGTATTTTCCTTAGTTATAAACCTAGTGTGAAAGGATATAAACCGTGGAATTCTGAAACTAGAAATATGGTTTGTCGGTGATCTAGAATCGATCTTACGTATGAATAATTATTTGGGGGTCTCGTACAATTGGAACCACGAAGAGAATTGACACAGTGATTTTATATAGGTTCAAGCCTTCTCCGGAGAGAATAACAACCCTACTCCTGTTTTATTGTATTGAGAGTGCTAATTACAATCAAGAGGAAGACTAAAGCCTAATGTCTTGTGCTCCAGATTATCCTCGTCAATTGTGATTTTTCTCCTTCTGCCTTCTGACTTTAGCCTTTATATAGCGTACAAGGAGGTGGTAGTTCTTCCAAGCCAAGAGACGCCCCACCGTTTCAAATGATGAAGCGGTTGATGGAAGTTACTGTCATAGAGACAGCACCCCCACATCGCTAGGCGGTTATTATCGAAGACGGAGAATAAAACGTGCAGTTATTCATAAGGATAACTACATATATTAACCGCTCTGTGTTTAAACACGACGCATAAGACCCCCTAATCGATTGGGCCCACAAGTCAACAAGCCTTATCAATTACAAGGTCGCCGAAGCTAGGCTAGTCGAAGCCAAGCTACTCGTCGAAGATCTTACGACTATAGGGTAGTTGAAGCTAACCTAGTCGTAGAAGACTTTACGACCACAGGATGGTCGAAGAAGGGCTTACGACTAGACCATGGTCGCAGAAAGGCTTACGACCAGAGGGTGGTCGTAGTAAAACTTACGACCAGCTGCTAAGCTTCCCCCTTATGAATATCAATGGATATACTTGTGGGTAATATGAAGATATTACTATCTATAATAAGAATTATAGGCAAACAATTAAATGAGGATTGTCATATCCTCATCATCTAGCCCCCTAACTTCAAGTGAAAATGACTTACTTGGAAAAGAGGTCGTAGAATAGAGATAGTCGAAAGCAAAGCTTTTTCGACTGGTATTTCATTCGACTAGAAATAGACTTGGTCAAGAAGATAATTTCGCTTGAGTTGTAAAGACATACTCGTTTTTTCTCGAACGGACAAATTTAAGAATCTCAATCGACTCTCACAAACCTGTCCATTGGAGTAGTTCCCGAAGATATGGCAACTGTTGAGTTCCTACGATCTCTAAACTCAAGCGTGCGGCTATAAAATCTCATCGCAGGGGTGACTCTAGGGTTTTTACTTTCCCTATTTGCTTCAACTGTTCCTCAAGCTCTTATTCTCTCCGCCGCCAACCAAATCGCCTCCTTCCTCTAAGCTTTTCCAAATCCAAACTATCCTCACCTAAAGAAAGTGGCTGAAACAGCTTCTAAGTGGGCGGTATTGAAGATGGATTCGGCAAAGAAGAAGACTTTGGTCACCGTCGAGAAGATCCCAAAGAGGTTGTATGTGAAGTGGACCGAAGCCGCTGGGCAGCACTGGCCTTTAGGCGAAGATGGCACCATTCCGGCGTTCCAAGCCTATTGTGAGTGTGGCCTTCGATTGCCCGCTCACCCTTTCCTCACACTCGTACTTGCTCACTTTAGGGTGGAATTGGTGAATCTTGCTCCTAATTCTTCAAATTGTTGAGCGTGTTCGTGTACTTGTGTGAGGCCTACCTGGGGATTCCAGCGTACTTGGAGCTCTTCCAGTACTACTACGGGATGAGTCGACAAGCTGGAATCGCAGGCAGCTACGGTCTGATGCTCTATGACAAGAAGTCGAATGAGTATATTCAGATGTTCAGTGAAGCATAGTTCTATTCGTACTTCACTCAGCTTAGTGGTTATCCATGATTATAAGCTTAAACAATTAGACATGAAAACTTTGTTCTTACATTTGGGAATTAGAGGAAGACATTTATATAGAGCAATCAGAAGCGTTTGTCTTTTCGAAAAAAGCGAATTATGCTTGCAAGTTGAATAAATCTCGTTCTGTTATGAAGCAATCACCTAAACAGTGGTACATGAAATTTGACTCATTTATGATCTCTCAGGATTTCAAAAGATCCGATTACGATAGATGTATTATTTGAAGACTGTTAATGGTTTAGTTAATTATTTTCTCCTATATATTGATGATATGCGAATTGCTGCAAAAGATAAGGCATAAATTTTAAAGTTGAAGACATAGTTGAGCAATGAATTTGAGATGACGGATCTCGATTCAACAATAAAGATTCTTGGTATGAAAATTACCAGAAATAAACGATTTGAAAAATTATATCTAAGTAAAAAAAAAATAGTATACATTGATAAAGTTATTCATCATTTCAACATGCATAATGTCAAACAGGAGAATACTCTGTTAGCTGCATATTTTAAACATTCTTTAGCGTTATATCCATAGTCAGATGGTGAAGTTAAGTACATATCTTGAGTTCCATATGCAAATGCAGTTGATTCACTTATATTTGCCATGGTCTGTTCTCGTCCCAATTTATCTTAATCATTGAGTTCTATTAGTATATACATGGCTATTCCTAGCAAAGATGATTAGAAAATAGTTTAATGGATTTTTATATATTTGTGGGACATATTTGATGCTTGTTTATAGTTTGAAAATACTAAAGATGAAATCGTTGGTTATGTGAACTCAGATTTTACTGAAGATTTGGATAAGAGAAGATCTTTTACTAGTTATGTGTTCACTGTTGGAGGATATACTGTTAGTTTGAAAACAAGTATGCAAGCTATTGTTGTCTTGTCCGCTACAAAAGCCGAGTATATGACTATTTCTGAAGCTTGCAAATAAGTTGTTTGGTTAAGAGATTTGTTTACAGAGCTTTGTGGTAGTATGTCTTACGCTACAATATTTTGCGATAGTTGAAGCGCTATTTACTTTACAAAAGATCAGATGTTTCATGAGAGAACGAATGACATGGACACCAGATATCATTACATTCAAGGTGTCATTGCTAAGGGTAATATTAAAGTCAGTAAGATAAATACTCATGATAATCCAGTTAATATGATGATAAAGCCAGTTCTTATCGCTAAGTTTAATCTTTGCTCAGACTTAGTTGGTATCATTCAGTAGTCTTATGAACGTCCGGCGCACAAGGTGTTCATGCTAATCTGTTTCGAGGAAATCATATTTTATTTTGGCTACAAGAGAAGTTCATCAAGGTGGAAATTGTTGAGTTTGAGTGTGATACGAATTGAGTTTGAGTATGATACGAATTTCATTTTCTACTCCAACTCATAGTTTTACTTCTATACATGATCTATCATGTACCATTATAAATATATCCTTGTATTCTATAAGGAAGAAGAAGAACTTCATTGTAAACATATTCTCATATAGTGGTATTGCTTTCGTACGCTTTTGATTTTTCTTGAAAGAATTTTTCACGTAAAATTTGTGTATCATGTTTTTATTTTTTATGCATTATTTACAACAGCATGCATTGGAAGGCAGCTGCTGCATAATAATCAAATATGCCCTCTTGTGTGTTGGAGTTCCCTTGCCCCCCATATTTTGATGCATTATTTCTGGAAGTCAGCCGACCACGGTTGAGCCGGCCGCAGTTGCTTTTTTGACAGTTTACTAGAAAAATCGGACGACATTCACCCAATCACCCGCGATTTCTTCCGCAGCTTCCGCTCAAATTAGTCAAGTTTTACACAATATTCACCGTAACATCTTTTAACATTTTCTATCAACACATGCAAACAGTGAACACAAACCGGTTGTCAGTGGTTGGATGTACTTTTTGATTGAGAGTCTACAAACTAGACCCACACACTCAATTTATATCACAATTATACTATCATATTCTTTTTTATAAGTTGAGAAACTTTTTACAAAAATATGATCTCACGAAACACGAACACATTTTTTGCTTAAAGACGTATACCCTCTTCCTAACTATTGTGAGCGCGCGCGTCGACTGACGGACGGAGACGGACGGGCTGGTGCGCACGACGGCACCCTGCCAAGTGAGCACCGCTCAGTTCTCTGGTCGGCTGCACGGACGGCCGTGCCGCTGTCTTCCGTTTCTCCGGCGCTGCCCGCCACGTGACCGGGCCTGCATGCCATGCTCTCCTCTCTGTGCTCGATCGCAAATAATGCAGGCCTACTGGTTGGAGTAGTAGCCGAGTAGTAGACTTCCACTCCTACCCTACGCAATATTTACCTCCGGACTCCGGAGTCCAGCCCTAGCGGTAGAAAACAAAGACCTACGCCATCCATCAGAGAAGAGAAGGGGAGAGGTCAGAAAAGGCGTGGCATCACGCCCAATAGGAACTGGAACAGCAGATGTGGAGTCACTGCTGCCGATCTAGGCGGCTAGTAGGCTCCTGCATCCTACCGCCTGCCGTGCCCGTAGCCCGCGGCAGGCAGCTTTTAACGCGCGGGCGCAGCGCTGCAGACGGCGGCAGCCGCAGCCGCAGCCGCAGCAGAGGAGCTCTGAGCGCGTCAGCGCAGCCTGCCTGCCCCACAAGAAGGCTCGATCCCCACTCGCTGCCTGCCCAACGAGCAAAAGACGAGATAGGGGGTGGCGATCGATCGATCCACATCCACACGACCTCGGTCGCTCGCGCAGAGGAATTTTCCAGAGTCCCCACGCAGCCACTTCTTCAATACTCTACAACAATTCGACACACATACCCTTCCTTGTTTCTTCCTCTCTCTCTCCCCCTCCTCTTCCCTCTCTCTCTCTCTCTCTCTTTTTTGTGAGAAAAGGCAAGGGAGGGATAAAGAACACAAGCACCTGTACTGTGCATAGAGACATGGGAACGTGAGGGAGAGGGAGAAAGGAGAAGAGAGAAGGCTACCTAGCAAGCTAAGCTAGACCCTAGCGGGTAGACTTGTTTCTTTTGCGTTTTCTTAGCCTTGAGTGCTCCTACCTCAGGAGTCAGGAGAGGCGAGACCGCGAGAGGGGGGAGGGGAGAGATTCTTCTCTTCTTTATAGTGGAGGGAGAAAGGAGGGGTTGCTAGGCTCTAGTTGCTCTATGCGCCGCTACTGCTGAAGTGGGAGAGCATCTTGTATTCTTTGCACTTTTTTTTCCTGAGCTTATTGTTATCAGTCGGTAGCTAGGAGGCTACTGCGTTCCAAGAGCAAGCGTGGCGTCGTCGGCGCGGCGTTTCCCATCGGACTCCGGCGCGTTTGCGGACTGGATCGCGTCGGCCACCGGCGCCGGCGGCCGCCGCGGCGACGACCTGTCGCTCGGGTTCAATGCCGGCGCCGCGGCGGCCGCGTCCGGTGCGGCGCTCGGCGCCGGGCTCTGGGGGCCCGCGACGTCCCGCCAGGCCGCCGCGTTCAACTACGGGATAGCAGCTGCTGGTGATGTCGGCATGGTCGTCGTCCCCGCCGCCTCCTTCCACCACCAGAGGGCAGCCGCGGCAGCGGCAGCAGCTGCTGCTGCCGATCCCGTGTTCCCGCTCCTCGCCGCGGGACAGTGCGCGCTCGGCCCTGACGCTGCCAAGTCGGCGGCGGCGTCCGGTAGCGCCATCCAGTTCTGGCAGTCGCAGCCGACGACGCCGGCGGCGGCCGGAGCTGGCTCCGCGGACAAGAAGCCTCTCCCCATGCTGGACTACGGCGGGGGCTCCGGCATGGCCACGTGCCACGACTGTGGCAACCAAGCGAAGAAGGACTGCATCCACCACCGGTGCCGGACGTGCTGCAAGAGCCGCGGCTTCGACTGCTCTACCCACCTCAAGAGCACCTGGGTCCCCGCCGCCCGACGCCGAGAGCGGCAGCAGCTCGCCGGCGGCGGCGCCTCATCCCCTCCCACCACCTCCGCCTTCCCCGCCACGGCCGCCTCCAAGAAACCCCGACTCCTCTCCTCCCAGACCACCACCACCACCTCCCGCACCTCCACCTCCAACGCCGCCACTCCTCGCAGCTTCGACACCTCCTCCAGCCACCAAGGTAATCACCCCGCACACACCCTTCGCAGAATTCAAGAAACTTAGCCATAACTTCTCGTCTCCAATTCCTTGCAGACGCGTCGTTCAGGGATGGCCTGCCCCGGCACGTGCGCGCGCCGGCGGTGTTCCGGTGCGTGCGAGTGACGTCCATCGACGACGGCGAGGACGAGTTCGCGTACCAGGCAGCGGTGACCATCAACGGCCATATGTTCAGGGGCTTCCTGTACGATCAGGGCGCCGACGACGGCCGCGGCCTCGCGGCCACCAGCAACGACCACGCCGCCGCCATGCCCAGCATCTCCGACCTCCATCTCGGCAGCGCCTCGGCGGTGCCCCCCGACCTGTACAGCGGCGGCAGCGGCGCGCTCATTCTTGGCGGGTTGGGCTTTGGTAACACCATGAACTGAGAACTAATACTAGTACAAGATGGAGTAAGGGTAGCCATTTTATTCTATATCATCTCCTTTCCTTTATATCTCCTCCACTACTGTCTAGTGTCTACTACTAGTGGTACAATTCTCTTTCAAGTCGCTGCTGCTGCTGCTGCTGCTGCTGTGTGCCTGTGTCACAGGCAGCTATGGAATCTTGTTATTAGAAGCTTGAAAGGTAATAGTTCAGCATTTACAGGTTAATTTGGTGCATAAGATACTGCCTGGCTTCTATGTGCTTAGAAATTGGTATTGGGGGTGGGGGTGCAACCATAGAATTACTTAAAGTTCTGTAGAGTTGTAGAAGAACTAGTAGACTAGTAGTACTTATTTGGAGTCACTTGAATACTTCATGGAATGAATCAATGAAGAATGGAGGATGTTGTTTGGGAGCTGAAAAGTTTGACTCTGATGCTTCCAGTCCCTTGCCCACGGCATCACTCCCTAGCGTGCTTTGGCTTCCAAGTGCCTATCTCGTTAACCTTATGCAGCCAGTACTCTCTTTTCCATTTTCATGTCCTAGAGGGGTTGGTAGGAATTGGTAGAGGCATTGATTCTTACTTGGCTGTTGTATGTGCTGTTAAGCATCTTATCCATGCATTGGAACTTGTAGCCAAGAGGCCAATGTGCAATGCATCTGGTGATAGAATTCTTGCTCTCTTAGTAGTATTAAAATAATCTGATTGGAAATTAGTATACGACCATGGATGCCAATAATCCATTAGCCATGCTTGGTTGCTGCCTTGTTATTTAACAATGCGAGGAAAGGATCTTCTCCTGATCTTTTGTGCAAAGCCCTAAATATTTATTCCGCCTGCCGGATCCCCATCAAGAATGAAAAGATGTGAAAAGAAAGAAAGGAGGTGTTGATGCACAGACTTGTACTGGTTGCAGAAAGATATTCATATATGGATATTTTATTCTTGTTTTCGCTTGGAGTAATTTAGTTGCTCTTTTTTTCACTTAATTGTGTCTTGTCCAATGAGTGAGTTTGGTCGGTTTGCTTGAGCCACTGTAGTACGCAAATATTTGTGTGATGGTATGGGGTCTTGGATTGAGGAGAGCTCTTCTGTGTTTTGGGTTTGATGTTGTTGGGCAAGCTATCTTGTCATCATCAAAGCTGCTGTTATCTTATGTGTGTTGATGAGGGCTTTTGGTCCATGCCGCTGTGCTGAGTGCTGCCCAACTTTCGGGAGCACGGCTACTGTTCAGGGTGCTTCTTTATTTGATGCAGTAGAATTGGTGTACCCATTCATCTCCTTGCGCTGCTTGCGTTATACCTTTGACTAATTGCGCAATTGTTTAGCTTCTTCCGTTGGGAAACCATGTTCATCTTGACTACGTAATAATTTGATTCTTGTTTCTGATTTAGTTTAAGAATAGCATATTACTCATGGGCTGATTCTACTCCTGTCATCCTACCTAATAATTTGATTTTTGCTTCTCTTTTAGTTCAAGAATAACATGATATACTCAATAGTCTTGTTAATTTGTATTTGTGCACTTGAGTAATCTATAGCTAGACCGTATATTGCCTAGCTAGCAGTAATGAAATGCATCCGTATTTTCTTTGTTATGCAGACATGTGTACCATTCAAAAAACTGGCAGTGATTTTACTATATTGCGTGGCACTAGTGAAATGTATCCTTTTTTTTGTTATGCAGACTTGTTTACGATCCAACAGGGTGACAATACTGGTAGAACCTTTTCAAAAATCTACATATGCAAAATGCATATTCATTAGAAGAACGTCATGCATTTTGTCAGATGATGTATTTTGTGTTTGCAAATTGCATGTTGTCTCATCTTTGATGAGTAAATGCATGGCAGTGTTGACATGTGATGCTTACCAAAACGATAATTTATTTTACCTTTTTTTTGTTCGAAAGTTGTTATCCTTTGTTTCATTATTCGTACGGGTTGCTTGCCAATGACATTTTGGTTGTGTACAATTTTTATTTATTAAAATCTCCTAAAAACGCCGATTCACATTATTGATAAATACCTGTTCCTTTTGATATTCATTTTTGTTGCAGTGTTTCTAGTCCGGTATGAATGGTTTTAATTTTTGGAATTCAGCACACTAGCAAATTACTGACTAGGATTCTGGGAGTGTTCTCAAATTTAACTAGCAAATTACTGACTAGGATTCTGGGAGTGTTCTCAAATTTAACTTTATATATTTGTGCTGCTTAACTTGCTCTTGGTTGATGTTTCTTCTCGTTAGTTTTTTTGGGTCAAGATTCCACGGTTCAAATTTTGAAGTATTTTTTGTTTCAATTCTTTTTTTTTTATAAGTATAGCAGTAGAATGACTCATGTTAGTTGTCTAAAATAATTCTCAGAATTTATTTGGCACTATAGTAAGTCAATAGGGTTTCCTGCGTTTCCACTTATGGAGGTAATTCTTTCATGTCATTTTGTTTGATAACAAAATTTCTGTCATTTAGTTGGTTGCGAATGCTGGATTTTTCTGAATCTTATGCAAGAACCAATCAATTGAATTTTGTTTGTTGTTGTTCCAACCTGATCATTGAACTAATCCCGTCTTCTTGCATGCTTATCCTTCTGACTTGTTTGCTAGCAGCCTAGCACAAGGACATCATCCTTCTTGTTTGTAGGTTATTACAACATTTCATCGACTCACTTTAAAGTTTCATGTATTGCTTAGAATAATCAAACGGTGGGTACTTGAGTGATGCTTTATGTATGTTTCCTTGAAAGCAAATCATTCTATTTGTCGATAATTTGAATAAGCAACTTGCGATGAAGCAACATTTTGTTCTGAAATAATGCAGGAGTTATGTTCACTTGTTAATAAAAAACAAGTGATACTAGAGTAGGAGTGTACCTCTGAGCTAGTTTGTTTTTGTTAATAATAATTGAACTGTGTCACAAGTATTGACCAATTCAGTTGTTATTCTTGTTATGTGCCTTGATGAAAAACTTTTTCGTTTCTTGGTTCAATCTATGATACTTTAAGTATGGAGTAATTTGGTTCAGAACAAAAAATTTAGGTCTGATTAAAAAGGAAAGAAGTGATAAGCCAGTTCAAGCTTCTGTGTTTGCTAATGTTTTGGTGCAGATTAGCTACTTATTATTACAATAAGATTTGTATAGTTGAGGAGCATAAAAGCATTTTCCACCTTAGAGAGTTTTTTTTTGTATGAGCCCAACTTATTCCCATTGCGTGACGAGTTTTGTGCACGCCATATCAACGTGGGATGGGAGTAGTCCAACTTGAATGTCATGAAACAGGTGCAATTTGTTAGATCAATGGTATGCTTTGAAGTGGCCTTCTATAGTTTTATATAGCTATTTCCTACGCCTGTTGAAATCAGAACCTTAGATGGAGGATGTATTGCTCATTAGAACGCATTATCCATCAAAACCTTGATAGATGGAGGATGTATTGCTCATTAGAACGCATTATCTTCCATATACTAATTGAGATGCTTCTCCACCTCTATCTGTCTCGAGTCTTCTATGCAATGGTTGGTCTTGTTCTGTGGTGGTAGTGCTGCTCATGATCATTGGTAATGGTTTAGCTAGGCCTTTGGCCTTATCTTCCACTCCATGATTCAAAAGATTTTACATAATTCCCAATTAGTAATTAATGTGGAGTGTTCTTTTGGGTGGTAGATTTGTTGTTTGTCTTCTGCTATTGTGCGTCCTGAGAAGGATTATGTCAGTAACTTCGTAATTCAGATGTTTTGGACGAAAGCTGGAGAACTGTATTTCGATCCTTGGCATTTATCAATGTGCTGAGTTGATTGCAGAATATCTGTACTTTGCAACACTTGAACCTAACCAGTGTATCCGAGTCCGATAGTAATCTTTGACGTTACCTTCTGTGCATCAACATCAACCCTATGCTTCATTTGCAATCTTCACCATTATATGTTTGCTTGGTTTGCACTCTATTTCAGTTTTGGAATTTTTCTTCTGATTTGACCATTCTAACTAACTACTCTGGTAACCTTGTACCCAACAAAGTAACCGAAGGTGCATGCATGCAGGTGCTACTGGAAAGTCTTGTATGGAATTTTCTTCTGATTTCTGATCTGAACTTTTCTGCCTTTCTGGTGCAAGGGATTAGCAGTAGTCAGCAAATGTTGAATGGTTTTTCCGTTATTGAATAGTACGTTGCTGTAGTCAGTTGGACGGTTGCTAGCGATGGACCGGCGGGAGCTGCCGATTCGACAAGGAAACAAGCTGCCTAGAACAATCAAATTTTCTTTCGCAGAACACATGAGACAACCTCCAGTGTTTCTTTTAATCTTCAATGGTGGTACCCTGTAGGCTTTTGCAGAACTTTTACCATTTTGCAACGTGCATTTATTTATGTGAGGGGGCATTTTTCATTCATGTCGGGATATGAAGATAAATCTTTTAACATTATACACTGGTTATTTTACCCGTAGTTAAATACCCGAACAAAGATGTTACTGCTGGAAGCATTGGAAGAACATGTGCTTCTGAAGGTGATTTGAAGGAAGTGATTTGTTCGGTGCGCTATGCGATGAAGTTTTTGGATCAGGGGTATTTCAATGGTAAGTTTTAGGATCGAGTACAAATTTAAACTAGATCCCTGAACCTCACAAAGAATTATCCCCAGTCCAAACAAGCGGTAGGTCGATAGGGACGCTTATCCACACGGTATGATCGGCTTCATATGGCACGGGTAGTCGCTGGTCTCCTCACACCGTACCTTTCGCCACAATTTAAGCTTGCAATAAGTGAGGTGACCGGCTAAACAGTGGACATACACTTTGCTAGCGGGAGTCCGAAATGGGATTTTTTTTAAAAAAAGAAAAGAAGTACATTTAAAAAAAATAAAGAAATAAGTAGTTAAAAATAATATTACAAAACTAGATATGCTAATTGAATTGACGACAGCACTGGTGTGAATTGAATCGGCGATAGAGACCAATCCCTGAATTGCTTGTCTAGAGAGGGCACATGGCATTGGAGAAGTCCCTATCGCTAATTGAATCGGCTACTGTCGTCAATTAAAACAGCGGCAGCTTCTTTGACGACAGAGGTTTAGTTTTGTAATTTTATTTTTTTAACTATTTATTTATGTAATTCTTTTTTAAGAATGTATTATTAAAAAAAAAACTCTCCGAAATGGTAGTGTCACTTGTCGTGTAGTTTTCAACCTCCAATGTGCCTGAATTGTGAACTTGATTCTGCTTAAATGGTAATGTTCCTTCAGACACGTTCCTCCAAGTGACCAAGTCCTATCCGGAACGCAAGCCTCCGTGTTGTACTACAAGGCCCTCTTAATCTCAGCCGAGCAAGCAGTTCAGGTTGGCATACCATCTATGCCTGTTCGGACAATACCAATTTTGCGGGAAACGATACTATTCCTTTCGTCGTTCCTACTGCTAAGAAACTGGGCTCAGACCGGCAGACCTGACTCAAGGTGGGCTCCTCATCTTAAACCCTAGTAGGGTCGTAGCCTATAAATAGGGGGTGCTATTCATTGTAAAGGATTGATCGATGGATGAAAGAATAAAAAGAAGCAAGAAACCCCCTTACATCTTTGTGTTCTATCTCTTATTCTGTTCTTATGTTCATGCATTGTTCTTACGATTCCACACTTGTCTACGAGGTAATCGCTCGGACTGGACTCGCCAGCGACGGTTCCTCAACACGTTATCAGCACGATCGACTCTCCTCGCATCGAAAAAGTAACCGTCGATGAACGATACTCGTAAATTGAATCGTTTTTCTATATTGCTTTCAATCCTGCAAATTTGGCTTTCTAGATTGGTTGTGCAAATTCGCTCTAATCTACCGCGAGCCGACTTGAAGTCGCTGGTCAAGCCAATCGATGGGTTGTATGAAAGAGTAGATGATGATTGTACCATAGGTTGTGTATGCAATCGCATGAAAGACACCATGTGCACGGCACCATCTGCAAGCGGCTGTCACTACCTCCGCGATACGTTACCGGTCGGCATAGTCCGCCATCACGCATCGCCACGGATGCAACGACAGAACCACGCCGCTAGCACGTGGCAGGCATGCACATGTCGGCGTGAAGCCGCGCCTATGTTGCAATTCCGCACTATATTACATTGCACATTGCATCGCATCATATGAAAAGTATGCATCATATATGCATCGCATGAACATTAACTTGAAAGATGAAAAAAAACGAGCACACGGCGACCACATGGACCGTGAACTCGGGCTTGAAGTTTTGCGCCGTCGCCATACACAGCCTGGAGCCACATACACTGGTGGCGCGGCCTGAAGCCGACCGACGCAAAGGTAGCAGAAGATGCATCGGGCGCCACCGAGCAGCAGGCCCACCGCATCCGCCTGTAGCGGTCGTCTACCGCTGACACCGGAACGCCGCCATGGCTTGGCCCCGCACGGCCGGCCGGCCCTTGAACATTGAAGCGCCGCCGCCCCGCGCAAAGCAACGCGCTACCGCCGGCCCCGCAGCGTCGCGCCCCACTGGCCCCCAGCCACTCCTCTTTGTGCTGCGCCCGGCCGCCACCCGTGTTCGTAGCGCACCGCCGGCCACTGTGTATTGAGCCACTCCTTTGCACCGGAGCCGCTCGCCGGCGTGAAGTCGCCGCCGGATTCGAAGCCGAAGCGTCGCGCTCCCGTTGCCGCTCGTAACGGCGTCGGCCCGCGCCCGGAGTCGCACCGCCGAAAACCGCCTTGCCGCCCGCAACGGCGCCGCGTGGCTTGAACGCAGTGGGTCACCGCCGTGGCGCGCACCTTGAACGCCGCCGGGTCGCCGCCGTGGCGCAAGCCCGCTGCTGCCTCGGCGCCGCTCCGCCGCCGCCGCGTCGGCCGCCCCACCCCGCGCGAGGTCTCCGCCCGCAGCGGCCTCGCCGCGTCGCTCCGCCTAGGGCTCGCCGGCCGCCCCACCCGCGCACCGGTCTCCGGCCCGCAGCCACCTCGCCGCGTCGCTCCCTTGCCCCGGTCGCCTTCGGACTCTCTTGCCCCAGCCCCGGTCGCCTTCGGCCTCCCATGGAGCCGGCCGCCTTCGGGCTTCCCATGGAGCCACCGCCGCCATCAGAAATTGGGGTAGGGAAACCCTACCCCGTGAGCACCACTTCAACCGGCCAGTTGGGCCGGGGAAAAGCCGGATGGGCCAAAAGGAATCGGGCCCGGCCGGTGAAAGAAAAAAAAAAGGGGGGGAAGGAATCGGGTCCGGCCGGTGAAAGAAAGAAAGAAAAAAAGAAAAAAAAAGGAGGGAGGGGAAAAGAAAAGGAAAATTTTCAAAACGGTCCTCGTAATTCTGAAAATTATGAGAATTTTTTCGCGAATAAGGAATTTTGCGAAAAACCCCTCGAAAAATATGAAAATTGCGCGCATATTCTCTCAGAACTGAGTTTTCGCGTTTTGACCCCTGGAAATTGCATATTTCGCCGAAAAGCCATTTTCCAGCAGAAAAGGACCTCAGGAATCCAAATTTTTGCATATTTTGAACTTTTGAAGCATGTTTATCTTTATTATTGTTATTTCTATACAATTTATTTATTGTATTTACTATTTTGATTATCTGTGATTGTTTATATTACTTTTAATCACTGGAAATAGCAGTAAATCATGAAAAATGCATAGAAAAATACGGGATCACGAACCAGGAGTTCGAAGAGTATTATGAGAATTTTGCAACCATCTTACGCAAATTACCAGCAGTAATCTTATGAATTTTAACATGAATATGAAGATGACTGACATCACGAATCAGAAATTCGAAGAACTGACCCAGCATGGCCAGATTTTGTATAAAATTTGTATCAGTCTTCAATTCTGTGGTAATGTAATCACGGATGAGCAGAAGATGGAGAATACTTTCTACCTTTCACCCAAATACGGTGTAATCCGCACGCAACTATCGTCAAGACGGCTACATGAAGTATGCCGAATTAATTGACATCATGCAAGTTGCGAAAGCTCAAGATGATGTTCTAAGAAAGAACTTCATCTTGCAGCCACCTAGTCGCAATGTTGGCCATGAAGCCACTGCTAGTAGCTACTAGGTGATGAAGCCTCTCACGAATGAGAGGAGCAAGAAGGGTAAGGTCGTGCGTCGCACATTATTGATACTTGGAAGAAGTCCATTCTACCCCCTCAAGTATCGACATGCAGACACCTAACCCTTTAAACTAAAAAATCGGCCCTTTGACACCCCGAAGTTGTAAAACCAGACAACTTACCCCATGAGGCTGTTTTGTGCAGTGGTATTGCGCATGTGGCGTCCGCTTGGCCGAATTTCGCCAGGTCAGCCGCTGACTCGGCTACGACGTGGCGATGACTTCATTTCTACCCCTATTTCTTCCTCAATATCTTCCCCATTGCTCTCATTCTCCCCATTCTCTCTCCCTAGCAAAAAAAGCTTCGGCCGGAGCTTCTCTTGGCGCCATGGGTCCCTCCGGCCGGCTCTCACCCCTGCGTCGCACAGTGTTGCCCCCGGTCGGCTCCCTTGCGTCCACGCCCGTGGTTCGGCCTGCGCTGCTGGGCGAGTTTTGCTTGTCGTCCAAAGATGATGTTGATGTAGTCCTCCGTGTCGCCCACGTACTCCGTAGCTTGAGTTCAATTCAATCGTGGTGTAAGAACAAGGAAACTAAACAAAGGTGAAGATGCGTTGGATTTCGGGATGAGATGAGTTTTGGATGAGAACATATAGTGGAAAGTTTGTTTAGGTACCATTGATCTGCATGAAGTAGGCTTCCAAAGAAGATCTCCATCTCGTCGATGTTGGAGTGAAGCCTATGAAGGTCTCGTTGCCACCTTCGACCCTTGGCCTTCTTTGAATTCTTCATCCCTACGCATTCAGAAAATTTTCTGATAGAAGGCCGAGGTATTGTGCTCTGAATTCGATGACAGATGAGCTATTATTCTTGTTCATGTCGTTGCATGACTGAATGAAATGTCACCTTATGGGAGAAAAATGCTTGGAGTGATCAGCATTCAGTGCATCTCTTTGTCAAGTTCGCTCGATTCTTCCTCGATATCAAATCTTGATGATTGGCTAGCTGCTTGGTAAGCTAGTTCTCTGTTAAGTGCATGGTTGCCATGTCCATACCATCATCTAGAAAGTGTTCTAGTTCATCTCTAACCTATCAAAAGATACATGGAAATGGCACTTCAGTCCTTCAAAACAAGCCAAAATGTTCTAACATGGTTATACAAAATATTCACTAATAATTATAATACTATCATGGAACCGTATCGAAGTCATCCATCTTGCTGAAATTTTGTGCGGCTAGCATCCAAACAGAGTTGTCTAGAAGCTTACCTTTTGAACTCGCCCAAAAATAGCGACTAGTCGACTCTTTATTTGCCTTACACGCTCAAGATTGAGTGTCTGAGCGCACGCTCAGCGGGTGAGCTCCGTGAGGTGGGCGGCGGAGGAGGCCCGGCGTCGAAGAGGTGGCATCCGTCGAGGCAAGGGCCTCGAGGGGGGGCAAAGCGAGGCGGGTCGGCGAGCGCGTGGTGGCACCAATCGGGAGGGTAGCAGAGGAAGACCTCCCAAGCGCTTGGCGACAAGATCCGGAATAGGCCTCGGCAATGGGGACACCGCCGTGGAAGGAGGTGCGGCGAGGTGGAAGCACGCGACGGCCCGGGTGGGAGGCGAAGTGCGGGTGGCGGCGGCGCGCGCCGTCCAGGTGCGATCGAGGGCGCGCGCGCGGTGGCGGGAGCCGGAGGTCGTCGAGGCGGAGGTGGGAGCTGGCGGGGAGCGGAAGCGCGTGGAGAGGGCGGCGGTGCGGGCCGCCTTGGCGATTTCGAGGCGGGAGAGGAGCGCGTCGTGAGCAACGGGGAGACTGGGGAAGAAGAAATGTAGCACTAAAAAAACGCCAGCTCACCTAGCCCGAATCAGCGGTTGACCTGGCGAAATCCGGCCAAACGGACGCCACATGCGCAATACCACCGCATAAAACAGCCTTAGGGGGTAAGTTGTCCGGTTTTGCAACTTCGGGGTATCAAAGTGCCGATTTTTTAGTTTATGGGGTTAGGTGTCTACATGTCGATACTTGAGGGGATAAAATGGACTTCTTCCTTGATACTTTCCAGTCTAAGAAAAAAAAAGAGCAAATGATAGCATGAGGCACACCTCGCCATTGCAGGCACAGAGGATTCACATCCATTAGTTGCACTTATGAATGTGGACAGCCCTGTAGCAGCCCCCATCATCCCTCCTTTGGATATCGCAGCGGTCGCAGCCGTAGCTACCTAAGAGGAGAAGATCGCGTATGGAGCCGATTGAGGCAGAACTTCCTGAATACTTCGCCGATTCGATCTAGTGCACGCATTACACTTGGATCTTTTATAGAAACTTGCAGTTTGTAATTGAAGCAGAACTTTGAATTATTGAATAATGGTTGCAAGCTCTAGGAGAGCAAAGCATTAAATTCTTATTATGAGTCCTACAAGGCTTATTTTTCCCGTCTTTATAATAGCAAGTTATGTTCTGATATCTGAAGTATTTTATTTATGTGTTGCTTACTTTTTGCTACATATTAATAAAGTACATTATATTAGAACGCGTGTGGCGTCCTATGGAGGAAGTGTGCTTAGCATGTAGCGGCACAACGAATACCATCCTAAGAGAAATGGAAATTTTCCAGTCAATCAGTAAGAATGCTGGTAGTCTTACGACAATCGTAGGCAGCGATACATGTATAATAGGCTCAGGAAGGGCCATAATTATACTCCCAATGGGCACAACTTTGGTCATTGAAGAAGACTTGTTGTACCCAGAATCGACTAGAACTCTCAAGGATATTTGCGCTAATAGTTTCCAGGTAGAGACTGAAGAAGAGTATGATACAGAATACCTGCTCATTACAAAGCGTGAAGAAAGTGAAAAATAGCATTAGAATATCTTCCTTCATATGAAACTAGGCTATACTACAATAATATTAAGGCACCTGTAGCTTATACTGCCCTGAAAACCGTATTTAGAAGCTCTGAACTTTTCTATCTCTGGCATGATAGATTATGCCGCCTAGGTCTTAAGATAATGAGAGATATAATTAACAATTCATAGGGACATAATATGAATATAAAGAATTTCCCGAATTAGGAAGATTTTGTGTGTCTTGCATGTGCCAACGCCGGAGAATTTACTTTGATAGCATTTGATGATTATTGCATGAAAATGGGAATTAAAAGTTGAGCATTCTGTACCGCATGTCCACACCGAGAATGGACTAGCAGAACTTTGAAGAATTGTAATTTACCAACTACATGTTGGGGACACGCAGTCCTGCCCGGAGCAGCTCTCATCAATTTTAGACCGTCGGCTTATAACATCCATCCACCTATGCAACTAGCGTAAGAGTCAGCACAAAAAACTTCTCATCTTCGCAGGTTTGGTTGCAAGGGTTATATACCTATACCACCACCACAGCGAACTGCAATGGTCCTTCTCCGAAAGTCTGGGATATACGTTGGTTATGAGACAGCATCCATAATCAAGTATTTGGACCCTATGACTGGAGATTTGTATAATGCCCGATTCGCTGATAGTACATTAGATGAGGTTAGTTTCCCATTATTAGGGGGAGAAAATCAACCCTTGATAATAATGTCGGGAAATAATTGAAGTCTAGAAGACAATTGAAGTCCAGAAGATAATTGAAATCTATGCATATGACCCGCACACTAGTGAAGCAAATAGAGAAGTCCAGAAGATAATTGCAGTCCAGAAGATAATTGAAATTGAAGTCTAGAAGACAATTGAAGTCCATAAGATAATTGATTTGCAAGCATTAGCGAATCAACTGCCATACCACTTTAGTGATTTGAAGAGCGTGACTAAGTCGCATTTGCCTGCAAGCAATACACCGGAGAGGGTTGAAATACCAATGAAGGTATCCTTAATCCCGTCCAGAGGCCTCAGAATAAAAGGACGAGAACTCCGGCCCCTTGAATCCGAAGTAACCGGGGACGCCTGGTGAAAAAAAGATAAAAAGGACTTGACACAGCCAATCACCGAAGTGCCCCAGAACTAGAAGGGGAGCCAGTTGAGACCTGGCGTCGGTATGGAACCTTCAGAAAAGACATACCAGAATTGAACATCCCCATGAAGGGAGACATCAGCATGGATGTGTGCGCACACATCGGAGCTGAAAAACTAAAGGGACTTGCCCCGCAATTGGAAGTAACGGTGAGCAAGTAAAAGCATTAGAAGAATCGTCCCTTAAAGAAATAGCTATAAACTTTATGACATCGGGAGAATATTTGAATATGACGATAGCCAATGTCGACATTTACTTTGCAAAGAAACTTGCCACAATCATCAATCTTGATTCAGAGTCTGCATCGCTCGCTGAATGAAAGAAAAGATCAGATTGGACGAAGGCAATAGAAACTGAATTATTCTCTCCGAACAAAAGAAGGGCGTTTGGGCATGTAAGCCGCACGCCTCCCCTTGTGCATCTCGTAGGGTATAAATGGGTATTTGTTCAAAAGAGAAATGAAAAGAAGCAAGGCTTGTTGCACAAGGTTTCACTGAACGTCCAGGAGATGATTATGAAGAAACATATTCTCCGGTCATGGGCGGAACTCCCTTTAGACATTTATCTCAATGGCAGTGAACTTGAAGTTAGAAGTGAAATTGATGGATGGGGTACCAACATACTTTTATGAAATATTGAATTCGGACATTTATATGAAGATACCTGAATGTATCACTGTCCTGAACCAAAACAGAGCAAATAGAAATATGTATAGTGTGAAACTCAGAAAGTCATTGTACGAACTTAAACAATCAGGCAGAATGTGGTATAATAGCTTGAAGCGACCTTCTATGCAAGAAAGGCTACACGAATAAATGAGAATAATCTCTGTGTATTTATACGACGATCCCAGAATGGATTTTGTATAATCTCAGTGTATGAAGATGATCTGAATATCATCGGAACCCTGAAGGATATTAAGAAAGCAAGCTCTTACCTGGAGTCGGAGTCCGAAATGAAAGGTTTAGGTAAAACCAATTATTGCTTAGGCTTGCAGCTTGAGCATGACCCTGAAGTGATATTAGTGCATCAGTCAACCTACACTCAGAAGGTGTTAGAAAGGTTCAACTTTGCAAAGACATACCCTTCGAAAGTGTCAATGATCGGGAGATCCTTGCAGCAAGACAAGGACTCGTTCAGACCTAGAGAAGAGGGGGAGGAAGTCCTGGGATCGGAATTCCCATACTTGAGCGCAGTTGGAGCACTCATGTATTTAGCAAACTACACTAGACCGGACATTGCTTTCGCAGTGAACCTTTTAGCAAGGTATAGTGCAGAACCTACCAAAAGGCATTGGCAGGGAATAAAGAACGTCTTCCGATACGTCCAAGGAAGTAAAGACCTTGGTCTGTTCTACAGAAAGAACCAAGACCTAACAATGACTGGCTATGCAGATGTCGGGTACCTGTCAGACCCACACACAGCTAAGTCACAAACAGGCTATGTTTTCCTGTGTGGTGGAACTGCAATTTCATGAAAATCGTCCAAGCAAAGTATGGTATCGACTTCGACGAACCACTCAGAGATTATAGCACTGTACGAGGCTGTAACATCCCAATTTTGGGCTTGTGTTTCAAATGTAAGAAAATGAGTAGAAATTAAAACTTTTTCTTACATCATGTATTTCCTATTTGTACTGAACAATTATTGTACAAGAAGTTATGGAAATACAAAGTCACAAGTCTTTTGATCCAAATCTTGAGCTTTCAAAAACAATCTTGTCAAACCTCTTGATCATCTTCTGAAAATATTTTCCTGAGTTCTTGGGATGGTATGTGACCCCTCTGAAAAATTTCACAATTTTTAGAAATTGTTTGAATATTTTTGGAGGTCAGTCAAACCTATTCAAATTCTGGTCAAACTGTGGGCCAGCACCTTGTGGAATTTTTGGAGGAAAAAGTATAGCACAAAAACCTCTTCAAAATTTACACAAGGTCAATAACTCAGCTACCAAGCTCCTGTAAAAATTTCATAATTTTTGGAGTAAGTTTACTACCTCAAATAAATCCCCAAACTTCAGGTTAATTTAAAACTCAACTTCTGGTCTGAGTCTGACTCGGACTCGAGTCCGACCCAGCCAACTGACTCGGTCGAGTCGAGTCACCAGCGCCGCACTCGAGCTCGTGCGCGCGTGTGTGGGCCGTTGGATTTCCATCCATTTCCCCCGACCTCCCCTCTGATCTCAGCGCCTCGGGGTGGTCCAGACCACTAGATTTCCATCCTGCGGTCAAGACCTCCCCTGGACCTCCCCGTGCGCTCGGACCTCCTTTGCCTCGGGTGATCTGGGACGTCCAGGACCACCCCGATTGCATCAGGGACGTCCAAGACCTCCCTCGGCCCTGTTCTTCTTCCTTCCGACCTCCTCGAGTTCTGGTCATCATGGGTTTCACGCACCTGCACTTGTGTCAGGACCAGAGCAGTTGGGGGGCAGTGAGATGTCACCTTTTGCTTCTTGCCAACGGCTCTTTTTGCTGCCATGCATTTAATGCCAGTCAGCTTTAACCTCCAAAGTCTCCACCTGCTCGCCCCTACTTACCGAGCGTACTCATGGCGATGGCATGGTTCTTAGTCACAATAAACCCCCCCACACCATTCACAGAGCTCCCGTGCTATGAATAGCCCGAGACCTCCTTTCCCTTTTTCTTTCTCAACTCTTAGTAGTGCTTGAACTCTTTCAGTTGTGAGCTGGGTCTCAAACTCGAGCACCCAAGAACACCACCTTCGAGACCTCCATTGCTAGGCATTGGAGCTCCTTGAAGACCTTCGAGCTCCAGTGGTTCAATATTGCATTTTGGCTGTCACTTTGCCCTCTTGGTCAACTCAAGTCTCCCTAACTTGTTTTGTTTAACCTTCACAGAGGTGGACAATTCGGGGAGCTTGTTTTCGGAGCCGAGTTGGTCGTCTTCCCCAACTCCGGCGAGCACCACCGTCACCGGAGCTCCTGCGACCATTCTTGGACCTCCTTCATTCCCAGGTTAGTACTTTAGTGTTGGAAACCCGGTCGTCTTGAACCTCGTTAGCGTTTCGTTTTGCCGTATTTGGTCTCCTTCAGTCATCTCCGGCTAACCGCCGGTAGGGTGCGTTCTAGCCCAAGCTTTCGGTACCTTTAGGTTCCCCTCACTATTTAGAACTCAACCGTGTCCTTGGTTCTCGCCGGCGATCTCCCCATTGCCGGCGGCAAGCCGTTGAACGCGCTGGGGTTTTTGCCGGTGCAAACTCCCGTTTTTGTCATTTTCTTAGGACAGCATTAATGCCCAATTATTGCTAATCATTGGGTGCATTAATCATGTCTTAAACTATGCCGTGTGTCACCGACGTGTGGGCCATAGGCTTAGAACTAAAATCTAAAAGCCTTGAATGTCCCTTTTAGATTCATTTATTGCCAATCATGAGCAGCATTAATGTTGTCTTAGCCGCCACCTTTTTGTCGCTGTCCTGAGGACCCGCACCTTTGAAGCACCTTAGACCTCCTCGGGTTGTTTTGGCCGTTAAAGACCACCGTAGGTTAAATCCCAGCCGTTAGGATCACCCTCCGCCTTGGGGTCCTCTTTGCAAAAGACCTCCTTGAGGTCCTCTTTGTTAAAGACCACCCCTGGTCCTTGTAGGGAAATCTCATGACCTCCCCCTAGTTTTAATCCTAGCCGCCCATGACCTCTTTAAATTCAATCTTAGCCGCTAGGACCACTCCTACGCAAAAAGACCTCCCCTTGGTCATTTTGCAAAGACCACCCCTAGACCACCCTCGGGGTCCTCTTTGTAAAAATCCACCCCTGGTCTTTTACAAAGAAAACCCCGCTCAGGACCTCTTAGGCGCAATCCTAGCCGTTCACGACCTCCCCATGTTTAGATCTGAACGTTAGATTCTCTTTGTAAAATCTTTAGTCTCAGGACCTCCCTCCGTGTCGATCTGGACCATTCAGGACCTCCCTAGGTCTAATCTGAGCCGTCCAGATCTTCTTCCGTTGAAACCGTATCGCATAGGACCTCCTCTCTTAGATCTTGGCCATCCATGACCTCCCTTGCAATATCTTAGCCGTTCAGGACCTCCCCCTGCAGATCTTGACCGTCTAGGACATCATCCTTTAGATCCGTAGCTTTAGGACCTCCTCCTCAGGTCTAAACCGTTAGATTTAGATCTAACGGGCTAGACCTCCCTCCGTAGATTTAGCCGTAGGACCTCCCTCTGGAGATCTACACCGTTGGGACCTCCCCCGAGAGATCCTGACCGCCCCGACCTCCTTCCTTGGATTTAAAGCCTTAGGACCTCCCCTAGTGCTCGGGATCGCTAGATCTTGATCTGACGGTCACGACCTCCGTTAGGCGCGAGGACCTCCTTTGCGTGCGCTGTGCATGCACTGGTCGTGGCCGTTGAATCCAATCTCAATGGCTCAGACCTCCCCAGAGCGGGAGGAGGTCTTTTGTGCACTGTGCTTCGAGGCCTGTGGCCTTGCGATGCAAGATCAACGACCCACGACCTCCCCGTTTCATTCAGTTCCTTTGGACCTCCCGAGAGCTCAAATTTTCTAAGTCTTTTAATGTTTCAAATTTCAAAAGTGCATAACTTTGTCATTTTAGCTCCTTTTTGAATGATTCCAGTTGCTTTAGCTCTGTTATAGAATGAACTTTAATCTGAGAGTGGATTTAGGCACTGTTATGTAGCAGAAAATGATATAAACTGCATGAACTTGTTTAATATGAAATGGTTGTTTAGAAATTATCTCAAATTTGTAAAATACATAACTTTTTCTCTGTAAATCCAAACTGAGCAAACTCAACTTGGTAAAATTTACCTGTAGGCATGCTTTAATATGAACTAGGCCTTGTCTTTATTCATGTTCCTGAAAAGTGATATATGCTAGTTTTAGAACTTAGAAAAATCATAACTAATTCATTATAACTCCAAATGTTATGAACTCAACTTTGTTGTTCTTAGGATGACCTTAGCTACCTACCATAAAAATTTCAGATTCCATATCATTCTAGAAATTTTTGCCATGAACAGTAACCGAAATTAATTTAATTAGGATTTTTCAGGCTGAGAGAAATTGTTTAGGGCATAACTTTTTCATGCTAAGTCCAAATGGAGTGAATCTTATTTCTAAAATTATCTAAAATCAACCTCTAGCTGCTGTATAGATTTCATGGGATTTGGGTGTTCTTTGCTGTTGAGTTCCTTTTTGGTGTTCTTCGTTTTTATTGGTTTTATCGCCTTTTCGCGTTAGGTTCTGAAGAGTTTATTGAACCTGAGCACTCCCCTCTACAACAAGACCAATCCCAGCAAGACAACCTGTTCACCTGAAGGGCTGGTGAGGTAGACAATCTTCCTGGCACAATCGATTTGCCCCAAGTGTTGGGACAACCAATCCATGCCAAGAATCACATCCAAGCGCGCCGAGCCGAGCAGGATAAGACTCGCCAAGAATCCCACTCCTTCGATGTGGATAGGAACATCCCGGCATACTTGGTCAGCTCTCATTTCCGAACCCGGAGAGCGAATCAGCAGTGGAATCCCCAGAGGAACACAGTGAAGCCCACAATCAACAGCAAAAGACCTCGAAATAAAAGAATGCGAAGCTCCAGAGTCAAATAAAGCGAGCGGATGCAAATTAACAAGGAGCGTACCCAACACCACGTCGGCGCCTCTGTGCCTCCTCACCGAGATGTGGTTGACTCGGCCGCTCCCAAGCCCGGGTCTTCGGTCGGTGGGTGACCACTCCTTGCCCGCGTCCTCCATTAGGACGAGGCCGCTCGAGCCTTCTTAGGACAACTACTCGCGTAGTGGCCCTTGTTGTGGCGATGAAGCGGTGGCGTCGGCCGCGGGGTTGCGGGAACACCTGCTGGCTGGTCGCGCGCCGTGGTGAGGCACGGCCTGCGGAGGACGCGGAGCTGGTGCTGAAGGCCTCGGCGGTGGTGAAGCCAAAGAACGGGCCACCGGTGCAGGACCAACCCGGGGACGAACGAGGCCAGCCTGCGCAGACCGCTGGGCCTCCCACTTGCGCTATGGACTCGCCAGCGCTCTCGCCTTGTGCTCGGCGATGATGGCCTTGTCCACCAAGGTCTGGAAGTCGGGAAGTCCACAATAGAGAGCTTGTCCCGAAGCTCCTCGGACAAACCCTCCATGAACTTCTCCTGCTTGGCCTCATCAGTGGCCACCTCAGCAGGAGCGTACCTCGCCAAATGGTTGAACTCATGGAGGTACTCGATCCGCATTTGCGCCCTATTTGAGCGCAAGGAATTCCTTCTTCTTGACTTCATCGAGCCAGCGAGGACATGGGCCCGACGGAAAGTCGATCGAACTCCTCCCACGAGACCACGTGTCCCGCGGGCTGCATGGCGAGGAAATTCTCCCACCATGAGAGTGCCGCACCCTCCAGCTGATGAGATGCGAAAAGTGCCCGCTCCTGCTCCTGGCACTGAGCAACGTTGAGCTTCCGCTCAACGAGCGCGCGATCGTCTGCGTCCAAGGGATCCTCGGACCGGGAGAAGGTGGGAGGCTGCGTGCGAAGGAACTCCGCAAGTCCCCACGAGGCCGGTGACCACCTCCGGATCCGAGGCACCGAGAGGAGTGGAGGTGTTCTGGCGATGACCTCCAACACCCTACGGTCCTCCGAACGATTGCGTTCGATCGCATGAGGACTTCCGCCATGGTCGGAGGAGGGGAAGCTCCTCATCGGGACTACCGGTGATTCCGCCGCTCGTGTCCCACCAGCCATCCTGATTCACTAAGATAAGTTAGCTACAAGCCCGAGATAAAAAGCAAGGCATCCCGAACTCAATAAAAATGCTCAAGAATAACCACCAAGAGTACAAGACCAAAAATCAACAAATCAACTCTCCGAAACGACTAACCCGTATGGAAGAACGAGTAATCGTTTGAGAAGACCCAAAATTTCAGCACTAAATTCTAGCTCAAAACAGTCCAAAAATCAAGGTATAACCACCTAATAGAGTATAGGCATTAGCTAATCTCATATCACTTCTTACCCCTTTCATTCCCACAAGTTTTAGTTGAACTTACCTCTCATTTCCTACCTTAATTACTAACCACTAGCTAGCTGTCCAAATTCTTTTCTCCAAGCTCTCATGTTTCTCCCAAAACCAAGCTAATCGATAAAGGCTAATTTTTGAAAGGAAGAGAGGAACAACTTTTTCAAACTTAAGTGAGAGTAAGGTGAGATGAGCAAGCTAAGACAGGTAAGGAGAAAAATTAGAGAACTTACTTAAGTTTTACAAACCTTTTGAAAGTAAGTTTTCAAAATATTCTAAGCGACCAAGCTAGGGTTTTCTTGTCAAGATGGCTCGATACCAACTTTGTGAGGACCGGAATATTTAACTAGTAACACTTAACCTCCAATTGGTTCTAGCATTACTAATTAAACATTCTAAGCCTCGATGGGCATATGTTTCCCAGAATTGCAACATATGCACATCATCACAAAATTACACATCATTTCCATACAACATACATCACTAAGTCCAACAATGACATACATAAAGTAAAGTTATTACAAAGAGAGCCGACCGCCAAATAGAACAATATACAAGAATGACAATGAAGCAAAGGTGCCATAAGATGGCTAGAACAAAAGTCGACCGGTTAGCCATACACCCACAAGGCAACCGACCGGGCCGCCAAGCTAGTCGCCCGCATAGCTACCACAACACAGACTCACAAAAGTGAGGCCCTCAGCTCACCTTCTTCCTCTCGCAATGAACAATTAAGCATAGCATCCGAGTACAAAGATTGTCTTTGTACCCGCAAGATCGACGTGTGGAATAGCGACCTATTCATAAACTACATGCAAGCTTATTTAGGTGGAGGTTGTATGTCTCATTTTGCATGAAGCCAACTTTATTTGCAATAAAGTAATATATTTCAAAAGCGAGTTTGCAAATCTGTTTTGTTATCAAAGTAATGATGAAGTAAAGATACATACAAGTAACCACACAGAAGTGACTATCCCAATAGCCACCACAACATAGCACTAATCACGATTCGTACCACCCATCAAGTTTTAATTTAAAAGGTTGTAGTCTAACTCTTGAAAGACCTTGCCAAGCGTGTCCATAACCTAGGACGAGGCTATTCGAATAGTTTTAACCCTGCAGGTGTACCAATGTACCCACACTTCAGACCGCCTTCAAGCCACAAGCACACTACCGAAGGTATGCCGGCCCGGCTAAGTCCTACGAGACATTTCCAATCTTGTGTATTAACTACGAGCCGCTCATATGGATAGAAACCCATATGCTTACATTGCAAGCCGAAAGACAACAAATCCCATCACGGGTGAAGTCTTTCGGACACTACAATGCTCCCAACACCATCCCTCCTGCGACTCCCTGCGACTCGGAGCCAATACACGCCAAAGTACTAAGTCAAGAGAGGTCCCATACCCTCTAATGTGGTTAGCACGCTAAAATGCTTGGTTTAGTGTAACAAGATGTTCGGTCCTTGTTGACCCGGGCACCATTCCAGTCACACCCAAAAATCACACCATCATACCATTGTGCCCAAGTCTAAATCATTTTGTTTTCAGTTTTAGTTTTCATAAGTAGACATAGCACAAGGTGGAAATCATAATCATAATAAGTTTGATGTGATCAAGGTTATCGACAAGTCGATAACCGCCCATTTCTACCGAAGCTAAGCATGGCTAAGCAATTAATTCGCAACTACTAAGTGACAAGAGCCCATCCATGAACTCTAAATCACAGCAAGTAACCTAGGCTCATGGTAGTAGAGAATAAACATTTGCTAAGGAAATGCATCTACTAGGCCAACTATTAACACAAAATAGCAATGCATACATAGAATTTGTAATCAACATAAATACTTAAAATACTGGGATTAACATGATCAAACTGCTTGCCTTCTTGCTGTTGCTCAAACTGTTGTGGAGGGTCGTTCTCGGGATTACCGCAAATGTCGAACCCTAGCGAAGGCAAAAGAACCAAGAACAACCAATAAGACTAGCAACACTTAACAAAAGAGCAAGCAAAAATTATCCAAATGCGTGAAACTTATACACAAGGTGAAATACGAATATACCAAGACATAGAAACTGGAAAAACCTAATTTGGATTTGTGGTGCAAAGATATTACCTAAAACCCATTTTCGGCCATAATTAGCACTGTAGCAAAAATATTTTCTAGAAAGATTTTGAAGCTGAAATTTTTATGGTAGCTACCTACTGGTATAGAGGTAACCCATATAAAATTTCAGGTCATTTGGAGTTAAAATGATTTAGTTATGATTTTCCTAAGATGCAAAACTAGCATAATGCACTCTCCAGAAATAAAAACATGTGCAAAACCTATTTCACATTATAGTATGATAACAGAGGGATTTCCTAACAACAAATTTCTATTTTTAGGATTTACAGGGAATTACTGGTGTCTATTACCTCATTAAATGAATTTTTAAGTGTTACTAATAAGGTTAAATCTACTAACATATTCTTCTGGTGCTGATTTAGGCCTACCACCATTTTTAGATTAAAGTTTAGTTAATAACAAATTTATCAAAGTTAAAATCATACAATTATCGATATACGTAAAAAGATATGCATTTTCCAAGTTTTAATACAATTACGGAATATATAAAAATAGCGAGAAAACAAGTTATAAAAGATTACAGAATTTTCTACTACGAAGCATAGCTAAAAGCATTTTTATATTAAACTTTAGTGAATTACAAATTTATTACGATTGGTTTCATGTAAAAGGATTTATCTTGAATTAGTTATGAATTTCTAAAGTTTTGATACAATTTTGGTTGATAAATAAATACTTACAGAAATAAAACCAACCCAACCGGAGATAAATGACGTGGACGCTCGTGGGCCGTTGATGCAATATCCAACGGGCCACACGCACGGAGAACAGCGCACGCGCGCGATTCAAAACAGGAGCCCACCGTTGGATCAAGATCCAACGGCTCACGAGGACGAATGCAACCGGACGGTGCGGTTGCCTTGGCCGCTCACAGCCGTAGATCTCAAGATGAACGGCACGGAGAGCACTTCCCGTCGGAAGGTCCGATTGCACGCATGATCAGGGCCGCAGATCAAGCGATGGACGGCCAAGAATGATGAGGGGAACCGGATGGTCCGAATGCATACACGATCGGGGCCGCAGATCACAAAATGGACGGCGGTCCAAGATTGAAGTGCAAACAGGAATACTGATACGTGGGGCCGCATGTCAGTGACCGAGAGTCACACATGCGAGGTTTAACACACGTGCACAGTGCGCGCGGTCCCACCTGTCAGTGACTCAAAAAGGTAATTTCGGACACATTTATTGCTAACAATGATTAGCAATAAATAACCCAAAATCAGCCCTAATGACTTCTGGTTTTCGGTTTTGAGCTTATGGGCCCACCTGGCAGTGGCACAGGGGGTTATTTCCGACAGCCAATAGTGCCGACACTTTAATTAACCCATGATTAGCATTAATGATGCCTAAACGCATGGATAAAAGCCAGCGGGTGATTTAAGGGGGCTGGACCCACATGTCAGTGAGACATTAGGCCAGATTAAGACACCATTAATGTCCTAATTATCTGACGAAAATGGGAGCTTCTCAACTGACAAAACCCGAGTGGCTTTGCCGGCTTGTCGCCGGCGACTCCGGTCGCGGCGGCGCCCACAAACTATCAAAATGGGTTCGCAATAGTGCTGCGGACCCAATGGTGGTGACCTCGCCGGCGGTGGAGGTGCAGGCAGCCGCGAGCCGGAAACAAAGAAAGAGGCCGACACGGCAAAACACGAAAATAGCAAGATGCTCATTGCGGTCCAAGGAAGCGAGTGCCATGACTTCTAGGGGCTATATAGGAGCTACCTTAACCGAGAGGAGCTCCAAAGATGGTCGGGAAGACTTGAACACGATGAAGTCCACCGGAGCCGAAGAAGATGAAGTGGAAGATGAGGTTCTGAGCAAAATGAGTGGAACCAAATCATCACCACAGCTTCATTATAGCTCAAAGAGGCTCCAAAAGCAAATAATTGCAAAAAGAACCACTTACCGGAGCTGGAGAAGAAAGGGGGTGAAACCAACCGAAAATCTCCAAACTTAAAATTGAGCGATTCCTGTGAATGCAACCCAAAATCAAGTTAGGGGAAATACAAAGGAGGTTGAGGAGTTCAAAAGGGTGCAAGAAATGTTGAAGATAAACCACTGGACACCAAGGCCGCCATTGGAGCTCTACGACCAACAATGGTGCTTTGAGGGTGTGAGGTGGTTTAGCCGCTCAAACACTAAGAAGAGCAAAGTGTGGTGCAAAGGAACACCAGAAGGAGCTAAGGGGCAATATAAAGGGAAAGGGTTAGGGTTACAAGCGCGAACATGAGCCCATGGTGAGCTCGGTTCATGGCGCGATCATGGACCAAGAAATGATGGGAGCAAGTGAGCACGGTGACCATGGAGGAGAAAGCCTGTTGCGCATTAAATGCCTTGCAGAGAGACGTTGACGAGGCACGCTCGAAGTGACGCAACAAGCCCCCCATGCTCTCTCTTTTTCTCTGCCATGAACGCCCGCGCGCACGGAGAAGCCGAGGAGGAAGAAGAACAGAGAAGACAAGCCACGCCCGTTGGATCTTAGATGGACGGCTGTGATTAAAAGAGTTCGCCGGACAGTCCGATTGCCTACGGAAATCGGGCGGTTGGATTGAGATCCAACGGTCCCAATTGGCTAATGCAACCGGAGGGTCCGAATACTCACATGAGCGTGGGCGGCGATTTGAATCAAACGGTGAGATTGCACGCGTTTTAAAACACGGCTCGGTGCGATTAGGTGGTCCAACCAAGTCAAGTGGCTCGGACTCGAGCCCGACTCGAACCAATGAATAGTGAAACTGGTTTTAGGTTTGGTGAGAGTCAAACAGTTTGATCGCCCTCTAAAATATTCAAACAATTTCTAAAAATTGTGAAATTTTTCGAGGGTCACATACCCTCCCAAGAACTTAGGAAAAATATTCCCAGAAGATGATCACAACATTTGACAAGAATGTTTTTGAAGGAACAAGATTTGGATCAAAAGACTTGTGACTTTGCATTTCCATAAGTCTTGTACAATACTTGTCCAGTACACAAAGGAAATACATGATGTAAGAAAAAGTTTTAATTTCTACTCATTTTCTTACATTTGAAACACAAGCCCAAAATTTGGGATGTTACAGCACAAGATTGGAAATGTCTCGTAGGACTTAGCCGTGCCGGCATACCTTCGAAAGTGTGCTTTGTGGCTTAAAGGCGGTCTGAAGTGTGGGTACATTGGTACACCCCTGCAGGGTTAAAACTATTCGAATAGCCTCGTCCTAGGTTATGGACACGCTTGGCAAGGTCTTTCAAGAGTTGGACTATAACCTTTTAATTAAAACTTGATGGGTGGTACGAATCGGGGATTCGTGCTATGTTGTGGTGGCTATTGGGATAGTCACTTCCAGGTGGTTACTTGTATGTATCTTTATTTCGCTGTTATTTTGACAACAAAACAGATTCGCAAACTTGCTTTTAAATGTATTACATTATTGCAAATAAAGTTGGATTTGTGCAAAATGAGACATACAACCTCCACCTAAATAAGCTTGCATGTAGTTTATGAATAGGTCTGCTATTCCACACGTCAGTCTTGTGAGTACCTTTGTGTACTCAGTTATCTTGCTTAAATGTTTTGTTGCAGAGGAAGAAGGTGAGCTTGATGGGCCTCACTTTTGTGAGCTTTGTTGTGGTAGCTTTCGGGGCGACTAGCTTGGCGGCCCGGTCGGTTGCCTTGTGGGTTGTGTGGCTAACCGGTCGACTTTTGTTCTAGCCATCTTATGGCACCTTTTGCTTCCGCTGTCATTCTTGTATATTGTGCTATTTGGCCGATCGACTCTTTTGTAATAACCTTACTTTATGTATGTCGTTGTTGAACTTAGTATTAATTGTTGTATGGAAATGATGTATGATTTTGTGATGATGAGCGTGTGCTGCAATTCTGGGAAGCACATACCCATCGAGGCTTAGAATGTTTAATTAGTAATGCTAGAACCATTTGGAGGTTAAGTGTTACTAGTTAAATATTCCAGGTCTTCACAAAGTTGGTATCAGAGCCATACTGACCGTAGAAACCCCTAACTTGGTCGCCTTTAGGATATTTTGAAAACTTACTTTCAAACAATTCATGAAGATTTAAGTAAGGTCTCAGATTTTACTCCTTAGCTATCTTAGCTTGCTTATCTCACCTTACCCTCACTTAAGTTTTGAAAAAGTTGTTCCTCTCTTCCTTTCAAAGTTAGCTACTATCGATTAAATTTGGTTTGGAGAACCATGAGAGCTTGGAGAAAGAAATCCGTACAGCTAGCTAGTGATTAGTGAATAAGGTAGGAAATGAGAGGTTAATTCAACTAAAATTTGTGGGAATAAAAGGGTAAGAAGTGATATGAAATTAGCTAAATGCCTATACTCTATTAGGTGGTTATACCTTTATTTTGGGCTGTTTAGAACTAGAGTTAAGTTCTGAAATTTTGGTCTTCTCAAACGATTACTCGTTTTTTTCCATACGGGTTATTCGTTTCGGGAAGTTGATTTGGTGACTTCTGATCTTATGCTCTTTTGTGGTTATTCTTGAGCCCTTTTTGTTGAGTTTGGATTTCAGTGCTTTGGGTCTCGAGTTGTAGCTAACTTGTCTTAGTGAAACAGGATGGCAGGAGGAACTCGTAGTGGTCGGAATCAGTCGGGTAGTCCCGATGAGGAGCTTCCACCTCCTCCGACCATGGCTGAAGTCCTCATGCAGATCGAACGCAACCGTTCGGAGGACCGTAGGGTATTGGAGGTCATCGCGAGGAACACCTCCACTCCCTCTGGTGCCTCCGGATCTGGAGGTGGTGGACATCAGGCGCGTGGGGGGCTGGCGGAGTTTCTCCGTACTCAGCCTCCTACCTTCTCAGTCGAGGATCTCACGGGCGCGACGATCGGCTAAGTCTGGTTGAGCGGAAGCTCAACGTTGCTCGATGCCGGGAGTAGGGCGGGTACTTTTCGCATCCCATCAGTTGGAGGGTGCGGCACTCTCATGGTGGGAGAACTTCCTCGCCATGCGGCCCGTGGGACACGTGGTCTCGTGGGAGGAGTTCAGTCGACTTTCCGTCGGGCCCATGTCCCCGCCGGCCTGATGAAGCTGAAGAAGAAGGAGTTCCTTGCGCTCAAACAGGGGCGCAAATCTGTGACTGAGTGCCTCCATGAGTTCAACCATCTTGCGAGGTACGCTCCTGCTGAGGTGGCCACTGATGAGGCCAAGCAGGAGAAGTTCATGGAGGGCTTATCTGAGGAGCTGCAGGACAATCTCTCTATTGTGGACTTCCCCGACTTCCAGACCTTGGTGGACAAGGCCATCGTCGCCGAGCACAAGGCGAGAGCGCTGGGCGAGTCCCGCAAGCGCAAGTGGGAGGCCCAGCGGTCTGCACAGGCTGGCCTTGTTCGTCCCCGTGTTGGGACTGCACCAGGGGCCTGTTCTTTGGCTTCACCAGCGCTGAGGCCTTCGGCACCAGCTCCACGTCCTCCACAGGCCGTGACTCAGTCACATGCGCCTGCGATCCAGCAGTAGGGTGTTCCCCGCAACCCCGCTGCCGACGTCACCTGCTTCTACTGCCACAACAAGGGCCACTACGCGAGTAGTTGCCCTAAGAAGATTGGAGCGGCCCCTCGTCCTAATGGAGGACGCGGGCAAGGGAGTGGTCACCCACCTGACTAGAAGACCCGGGCATGGGGAGCGGCCGAGTCAACCACATCTCGGCTGAGGAGGCATAGGAGGCGCCCGACGTGGTGTTGGGTACGCTTCTTGTCAATTTACGTCCTGCTACAGTTTTATTTGACTCTGGAGCTTCGCATTCTTTTATTTCGAGGTCGTTTGCTGTTGATAGTGGTCTCCACTGTGTTCCTTTGGGGGTTCCACTACTTATTCGCTCTCCGGGTTCGGAAATGAGAGCTGACCAAGGATGCCGGGACGTTCCTATCCACATTGAAGGAGTGGGATTCTTGGCGAATCTTATCCTACTCGACTCAGCGCGCCTGGATGTGATTCTTGGCATGGATTGGTTGTCCCAACACTTGGGGCAAATCGATTGTGCCAGGAAGATTGTCTACCTCACCAGTCCTTCAGGTGAACAGGTTGGGTTTTCACCGCAGCTGCAAGGGCCACATCTTTATGCCCTTGAAGCAAAGCCAGCATTAGAGATTCACGATGTCCCCACTGTGTGCGACTTCGCGGATGTCTTTCCTGAGGATTTGCCTGGAATGCCTCCCGTTCGAGACCTGGAGTTCGTTATAGAGTTGCTGCCTGGTACCGCCCCGATTTCTAAGGCGCCGTATCGAATGCCTCCTAATGAGTTGGAGGAGCTGAAGAAGCAACTAGGTGAGCTTCAAGCAAAAGGGTTCATTCGTCCTAGCTCATCTCCTTGGGGCTGTCCAGTTATTTTTGTGAAGAAGAAGGACAAGACCCTGCGTATGTGTGTTGATTACCGTCCGCTTAATGAGGTGACGGTGAAGAACAAGTATCCTTTGCCTCGTATTGATGATCTCTTTGATCAGTTGGCTGGAGCCCAGGTGTTCTCTAAGATTGATTTGAGATTGGGCTATCATCAGGTCCGAATCAGGGCTGAGGATATTCCGAAGACGGCTTTCACTACTCGTTATGGTCTTTACAAGTACACCGTCATATCTTTTGGCTTAACCAATGCTCCTGCTTTATTCATGAACCTTATGAACTCGGTATTCATGGAGTATTTGGATAGGTTTGTGGTGGTATTCATCGATGATATCCTCATCTACTCCAAGAATGAAGAAGTGCATGCTGAACATCTCAAGCTTGTGTTGGGCAAGCTGCGCGAGCACACCGATGTGCTATCTTGGGGTCAGCCCAAGTCAGTCACCGATGTGCGGAGTTTTCTTAGTTTGGCTGGCTACTATCGCCGCTTTATCGAGAATTTCTCCAAGATTGCGAAGCCTATGCCTGAATTGCTCAAGAAGGACAAGAAGTTTGAGTAGTCTGCTGCTTGTGATGTGAGTTTTCAGGAACTCAAGAAGCGATTGACTTCAGCACCAGTGCTTGTTCTCCCTGATATTCACAAGAGTTTTGATATCTATTATGATGCTTCTCGTCAGGGTCTTGGTTGTGTTCTTATGCAGGAAGGCAAGGTTGTGGCCTATGCATCGCGGCAGTTAAGGCCTCATGAACTCAACTATCCTACTCACGACTTGGAGTTAGTTGCTGTGGTTCATGCACTCAAAATTTGACGGCATTATCTGATTGGTAACCGTTGTGAGGTGTATTCCGACCACAAGAGCTTGAAGTACTTGTTCACCCAGCCAGATCTGAACCTCAGGCAAAGAAGATGGTTGGAATTGATCAAGGACTATGACATGGGCATCCAGTATCATCTGGGCAAGGCCAATGTCGTTGCGGATGCACTCAATCGGAAGGTGTATTGCAACATGTTAATGCTCCAAGAGCAGCAGCCTATCCTCATTTCAGAATTTCAGCGCCTCAATTTAGGTTTGATCGAGCACGGTTCTCTTGCTACCTTGGTTGTGCAACCAACTTTGGTGGACCAAGTCAAGGCTGCACAGCAGACAGATGTTGGTGTGAGCCAAATCAAGCAGAACATCAAGGATGGGACAGCCAAGTGCTTTTCAGAGGATGAGCATGCATGGAGTTGTATGGTTTGGGCAGCGTCTTGTGGTTCCGAAGGTCATGGAATTGCGGGATTTGATTCTCCGTGAAGCCCATGACTCTCCTTTGTCTATCCACCACGGGGCTACCAAGATGTATCAGGACCTTCGTTAGAGATTCTGGTGGACTCGAATGAAGTGTGAGATTGCCAAGTTCGTTGCCGAGTGCGACATGTGATGTCGTGTAAAGGCCGAGCATCAGCGTCCAGCAGGTCTTCTTCATCCTTTGCCTGCGCCAGAGTGGAAGTGGGATTCCGTTGGTATGGACTTCATCACCGGTTTGCCCCGCTCGTCCAAGGGAAACGATGCCATTTGGGTTGTCATTGATAGGTTAACTAAAGTGACACATTTCCTTCCTGTCAAGACTCAGCTTCGTGTGGGACCTCTAGCTGAACTCTATGTATCGAGGATTGTGAGCTTGCATGGTGTGCCCAAGACGATTGTGTCTGATCGGGGAGCGCTGTTTACCTCTCGATTTTGGCATAGTCTGCAAGAGACCATGGGGACTCGTCTTACCTTCAGTACGGCCTTTCATCCCCAGACTGATGGTAAAACAGAGAGAGTCAACCAAGTGTTGGAAGATATGCTCCGTACTTGTGTTCTTTCCTACGGGAAGAAGTGGGAGAAATGCTTGTCGTTTGCTGAGTTCTCCTACAACAACAGCTATCAGGCCAGTCCTGGCATGGCACCATTTGAGGCCTTGTATGGGAGAAGGTGCAGAACCCCATTGAACTGGTCAGAAACTGGTGAGAGACAGTTCTTCGGCCCGGATTCGATCAATGAGGCCGAAAGTCAGGTCCAGTTGATTCGCGAGCATTTGCGCGTGGCCCAGTCCAGGCAGAAGAGCTATGCGGATCGCCGTCGCCGTGAGTTAAGCTTTGAGCCCAATGACTTTGTGTATCTCAAAGTCTCACCTTTGAGGGGCCATCAGCGTTTTGGCATCAAGGGCAAATTAGCTCCTCGGTATGTTGGGCCTTATCGCATCATCGAGAGAGTTGGAGCTGTTGCATACAGATTGGAGCTGCCAGCTACACTTGAGGGTGTGCATGATGTGTTTCATGTATCCCACCTTAAAAAGTGCCTCCGTGTTCCAACTGAGGAAACTCCGTTGGAGGTTCTCGATGTGCAAGAGAATTTGACCTACCGCGAGCATCCTGTTAGCATTCTTGAGGAATCTAAACGGAGAACAAGGAACCGTGTCATCAAGTTCCTTAAGGTTCAGTGGTCAAACCATTCTGAAGATGAGGCAACTTGGGAGCGGGAAGATCGCCTGCGTGCAGATTATCCATCTTTCTTTTCCTAGCAAACAGAATCTCGGGTCGAGATTCTTGTAAGGGGGGGAGAGTTGTAACATCCCAATTTTGGGCTTGTGTTTCAAATGTAAGAAAATGAGTAGAAATTAAAACTTTTTCTTACATTATGTATTTCCTATTTGTACTGAACAATTATTGTATAAGAAGTTATGGAAATACAAAGTCACAAGTCTTTTGATCCAAATCTTGAGCTTTCAAAAACAATCTTGTCAAACCTCTTGATCATCTCTTGGAAATATTTTTCCTGAGTTCTTGGGATGGTATGTGACCCCTCTGAAAAATTTCATAATTTTTAGAAATTGTTTGAATATTTTTGGAGGTCAGTCAAACCTATTCAAATTCTGGTCAAACTGTGGGCCAGCACCTTGTGGAATTTTGGAGGAAAAGTATAGCACAAAACCTCTTCAAAATTTACACAAGGTCAATAACTCAGCTACCAAGCTCCTGTAAAAATTTCATACTTTTTGGAGTAAGTTTACTACCTCAAATAAATCCCCAAACTTCAGGTTAATTTAAAACTCAACTTCTGGTCTGAGTCTGACTCGGACTCAAGTCCGACCCAGCCAACTGACTCGGTCGAGTCGAGTCACCAGCGCCGCACTCGAGCTCGTGCGCGCGTGTGTGGGCCGTTGGATTTCCATCCAATGCCCCCCGACCTCCCCTCTGATCTCAGCGCCTCGGGGTGGTCGGACCATCGATTTCCATCCTGCGGTCAAGACCTCCCCGACCTCCCCGTGCGCTCGGACCTCCTCTGCCTCGGGTGATCTGGGACGTCCAGGACCACCCCGATTGCATCAGGGACGTCCAGGACCTCCCTCGGCCCTGTTCTTCTTCCTCCCGACCTCCTCGAGTTCTGGTCATCATGGGTTTCACGCCGCACTTGTGTCGATCGAGTAGTTAGAGCGGTGAGATGTCACCTTTGCTTCTTGTCATGACTCTTTTGCTACCATGCATTTAATGCCAGTCAGCTTTAACCTCCAAAGTCTCCACCCTGCTCTGCCCCCTACCTACTGAGCGTACTCATGGCAGTGGCATGGTTCTTGGTCACAGTAAACCCTGCCCACACCATTACCGAGCTCCTAGGCTATGAATAGCCTGAGACCTCCTTTCCCTTTTTCTTTCTCAACTCTTAGTAGTGCTTGAACTCTTTCAGTTGTGAGCTGGGTCTCAAACTCGAGCACCCAAGAACACCACCTTCGAGACCTCCATTGCTAGGCATTGGAGCTCCTTGAAGACCTCCGAGCTCCAGTGGTTCAATATTGCATTTTGGTTGTCACTTTGCCCTCTTGGTCAACTCAAGTCTCCCTAACTTGTTTTGTTTAACCTTCACAGAGGTGGACAATTCGGGGAGCTTGTTTTCGGAGCCGAGTTGGTCGTCTTCCCCAACTCCAGCGAGCACCACCGTCACCGGAGCTCCTGCGACCATTCTTGGACCTCCTTCATTCCCAGTTTAGTACTTTAGTGTTGGAAACCCGGTCGTCTTGAACCTCGTTAGCGTTTCGTTTTGCCGTATTTGGTCTCCTTCGGTCATCTTCGGCTAGCCGCCGGTAGGGTGCGTTCTAGCCCTAGCTTTCGGTACCTTTAGGTTCCCCTCACTATTTAGAACCAAGGTAGTCAGAGTCGAGATCCCGAGTCTGATCGATTTGCCTCCGGTAGGATCGAATCGTAGTATCGAATTGTAGAATCGGCGATTCTACGGATTTGTAAAAATACACATATTTACCATCTATACTATAAGTTTGTATGATTTTTATAAGGTTTACCACTTACTTATTACCAAAAAGGGGCAAAACACTTCTTATCACACAACAGAAAAGCATAATGGTTCTGACATGATTGGTGATATAGTTCTGAACTACCGGAGAACAGTATTACCACACTGATATAATATTTTGCATACTCCTTGTTTATTTATAGTTTCATTCTAAAAAATTAATATCAACAAATTTTGCTCTAAAATAAAATATCAGTAAAGCCTGGCCTCTAAAAAAATTGCAATTTTTTTTTTGCTCTAAGACTCTACGAGTAGGATCGACGTAAGATTTGGATCGACGGGCTGTCGTGGGTTCATAGAATCGTAAGACTCTAAGAGTTGGATTGCGATCCTAACTACCTTGTTTAGAACTCAACCGTGTGCTTGGTTCTCGCCGGCGAGCTCCCCATCGCCGGCGGCAAGCCGTTGAACGCGCTCGGGTTTTTGCCGGTGCAAACTCCCGTTTTCGTCATTTTCTTAGGACAGCATTAATGCCCAATTATTGCTAATCATTGGGTGCATTAATCATGTCTTAAACTGTGTCGTGTGTCACCGACGTGTGGGCCATAGGCTTAGAATTAAAATCTAGAAGCCTTGAATGTCCCTTTTAGATTCCTTTATTGCCAATCATGAGCAGCATTAATGTTGTCTTAGCCGCCACCTTTTTGTCGCTGTCCTGAGGACCCGCACCTTTAAAGCACCTTAGACCTCCTCGGGTTGTTTTGGCCGTTAAAGACCACCGTAGGTTAAATCCCAGCCGTTAGGATCACCCTCTGCCTTGGGGTCCTCTTTGCAAAAGACCTCCTTGAGGTCCTTTTTGTTAAAGACCACCCCTGATCCTTGTAGGGAAATCTCATGACCTCCCCCTAGTTTTAATCCTAGCCGCCCATGACCTCTTTAAATTCAATCTTAGCCGCTAGGACCACTCCTACGCATAAAAGACCTCCCCTTGGTCATTTTGCAAAGACCACCCTAGACCACCCTCGGGGTCCTCTTTGTAAAATCCACCCTGGTCTTTTACAAAGAAAACCCCGCCAGACCTCTTAGGCGCAATCCTGGCGTTCACGACCTCCCGTGTTTAGATCTGAGCGTTAGATTTTCTTTGTAAAATCTTTAGTCTCGAGACCTCCTCCGTGTCGATCTGGACCATTCAGGATCTCCCTAGGTCTAATCTGAGCCGTCCAGATCTTCTTCCGTTGAAACCGTATCGCATAGGACCTCCTCGCTTAGATCTTGGCCATCCATGACCCCCCTTGCGATATCTTAGCCGTTCAGGACCTCCCCTTGGAGATCTTGACCGTCTAGGACATCATCCTTTAGATCCGTAGCTTTAGGACCTCCTCCTCAGGTCTAAACCGTTAGATTTAGATCTAACGGGCTAGACCTCCCTCCATAGATTTAGCCGTAGGACCTCCCTCTGGAGATCTACACCGTTGGGACCTCCCCCGAGAGATCCTGACCGCCCTGACCTCCTTCCTTGGATTTAAAGTCTTAGGACCTCCCCTAGTGCTCGGGATCGCCAGATCTTGATCTGACGGTCACGACCTCCGTTAGGCGCGAGGACCTCCTTTGCGTGCGCTGTGCATGCACTGGTCGTGGCCGTTGAATCCAATCTCAACGGCTCAGACCTCCCCAGAGCGGGAGGAGGTCTTTTGTGCGCTGTGCTTCGAGGACTGTGGCCTTGCGATGCAAGATCAACGACCCACGACCTCCCCGTTTCATTCAGTTCCTTTGGACCTCCCGAGAGCTCAAATTTTCTAAGTCTTTTAATGTTTCAAATTTCAAAAGTGCATAACTTTGTCATTTTAGCTCCTTTTTGAATGATTCCAGTTGCTTTAGCTCTGTTATAGAATGAACTTTAATCTGAAAGTGGATTTAGGCACTGTTATGTAGCAGAAAATGATATAAACTGCATGAACTTGTTTAATATGAAATGGTTGTTTAGAAATTATCTCAAATTTGTAAAATACATAACTTTTTCTCTGTAAATCCAAACTGAGCAAACTCAACTTGGTAAAATTTACCTGTAGATATGCTTTAATATGAACTAGGCCTTGTCTTTATTCATGTTCCTGAAAAGTGATATATGCTAGTTTTAGAACTTAAAAAAATCATAACTAATTCAGTATAACTCCAAATGTTATGAACTCAACTTTGCTGTTCTTAGAATGACCTTAGCTACCTACCATAAAAATTTCAGATTCCATATCATTCTAGAAATTTTTGCCATGAACAGTAACCAAAATTAATTTAATTAGGATTTTTCAGGCTGAGAGAAATTGTTTAGGGCATAACTTTTTCATGCTAAGTCCAAATGGAGTGAATCTTGTTTCTAAAATTGTCTAAAATCAACCTCTAGCTACTGTATAAATTTCATGGGATTTGGGTGTTCTTTGGTGTTGAGTTCCTTTTTGGTGTTCTTCGTTCTTATTGGTTTTAGCGCCTTTTCGCGTTAGGTTCCGAAGAGTGTGAGGACCCCGGTTTATTCGGCTTGTACTGTTTAACCATCCACTTGGTCCTAACAGTACAAATCAAATAAACCAAGCCTCGAGATATGTATACTTCCCATTGCAGATACACACCCGTTACAAAATCATGCATCAATTCCATTCATACACATAGAGCGAAGCAAAAGCAACAATGAAAGACATAGATAATATAAAAGAGTTATTACAAAAGAGAGGCCGACCGCCAAAAGTCATACAAATAAGTAAATACACAATGAAGCAAAATGGCCATAAGATGGCGATAAACAAAAGCCAATCGGTGTGCCTTTACCCACAAGGCAACCAACCGGACCGCCAAGCTAATCGTCCCAAACAGCGCCGCAACACAGCTCACAAAAGTGAGGCCCTTGGGGCTCACCTTCTTCCTCTGCAACAATTAATATTAAGCAAGCGGATGAGTACAAAACTTGTTTTGTACTCGCAAGACCGACGTGTGAGATAACAGAACTATAATTAACTACATGCAAGCTTTATTTAAGTGGATGAGGCTCGGACTTGTTTTCAGATAAAGCAAGTTTTTCATTTGCAATAAGGTAATAGATTCAAAGCGAGTTTGCAATTAACTTTTATTGTTCAAATAAAGGAGGCAATAATAACAATAGATAGAGAACAACACCAACCTAGAAGTGACTAACCCATAGTCACCACAACAATAGCATGAAGTACCCTTCATACCACCCATGTCAAGTTTAAGTTTTTAAAAGGTTGTAGTCTAGTTCTTGCACGACCTTACCAAGCATGTCCATAACCTAGGGCGAGGCTATTCGAATAGTTTTAACCTGCGCAGGGTGTACCAATGTACCCACACGATAGACCGCCTTTCCACCACCACGGTTAGCACACTTCCTTTGGTATGCGGGCATGGCTAAGTCTAACAAGACGCTTTCCAATGGGCGATGCTAATTAAGAGCCGCAACCCACGGGAGAAGGACACATTAGCTTGACCTAACCGGTGCGCTAATGCTCCTCCAAAACACACACACAAGAACACACCCACCGACCAGCTCATAATTAACACCTCCCAAAGTACTTAGTCAAGAGAGGTTCCAGTATCCCCTCGTGTGGTTAGCACGCAATAAGCGCTTGGCTTAGTGACACAAGTAACTCGGTCCTTGGGGACTTAGGCACCATTCCACACACCCGACAGATCACATCAACATACCATTGTGCCCAAGTCAAGATATAGTTTTGTTTTCAGTTTTTGATTTGTAAATCAATAAAACACAAGGGTTGGACATAATGGAGTAGTATAAGTAGTTGTGTGATCAAGATCATCGACTAAGTCGATGATCGCCCAATACTACCGATAACTAGGCATGGCTAAGCAATATTCATTCGTAATCTACTAAGTGATAAGAGTTCATCCATCGAACTCTAACCACAGCAAATAACCTAGGCTCAGGTAGTAGAGGATAACCATTTACCTACAGATTATGCAACTAGAGGTCTAACTAATCAATTTAACAACAAAATAGCAATGCATACATAGAAGTTAAACAAAATATTAGACTTTAAAAGTAATGGGATTAATGGGAAATGATCAAACTGCTTGCCTGCTTGTTGTGGCTCAAATTGTTGCGGAGGGTCGTTCTCGGGGTTACCGCAAATATCGAATCCTAAGCGAAAGAGCGAAAACAACCAATAAGACGAGCAACACTTAAATGAAATAGCAAGCAACAATTATCCAAATGCGACGAAATTTACACACAAGGTAGAATACGAATATACCTAGTCATAGGAACTGGAAAAACTTAATTTGGATTTGTGGTGCAAAAGATATTTCCTAAAAACCTATTTTCGGCCAAAATGCTACACTTAAATAGCACTGTAGCAAAAATATTTTCTAGAAAGGTTTTGAAGCTGACATTTTTATGGTAGCTACCTACTGGTATAGTGGTAACCCATATAAAATTTCAGGTCATTTGGAGTTATATTGAAAGAGTTATGATTTGTTTAAATTGTTTAGGGTATTAAACTAAAATATGATCCTTATGATTTTTTAAAAATAGTAAAATTTGTGAAACCAATTTTCCCAGCAAATACATTAGCAGTGGAAGCTACTCCAATTAGATTCATACAAAAAGGATCTATAGATTAAAAGTTATGCATTTTACAAGTTTGCTAAAGTTCTGAAAAACAGTATTATGTTCACTTGTTTACTATTTTTTAAAATGGTTTTCCAGGTTTGATCATGGTCTACAATTATTTTTATATTTACGTTCAAGTTATAAGGAAGCTAACAAAATTGGAATCATCTAATTTGGAGCTAAGATGACAAAGATATGAAAATGACAAGACCCTAATGTGATACTGATTTCTGGACTTAGCACTTTGGGACTTCACTAACACCCGAGAGACGGGCGAATGAGAGCCGTCGATCTCAGATCCAACGGACGACATTGAACCAGACCAAACACTCCTCGCGCGCGAATGGAGGGCCGACGTGGAGGCTCGGTCGTTGATCTCGGATCCAACGGCCGAAGACCCGCCACGTCGCTCCGCAGCGTTGTCGTCCGACAACGCGGCGAAAACCGCCGGCGACAACGCCGGCGACCAAAGGCACGGTGGCGCGAGTGAATGCCGAGAATGGGTGCGCAATAGCATTGCGCACCCTCTCGTACCACCCACACCGACGGTGGTGGACGAGCGGCGCGCGCGGCGACGGCGGCGCGCGGTAAAAGACGGCAACGTCGATAAGCTACAAGAGCTCCGCAGCAGTTCAACCAAGTGGTGCCCGAGCATCTAGGGACTACGGCGATGCTACGGTGACGCGAGGTGCGGGGATGACCGAGCGACTCAGCGACGAAGCTCGCGGCGGCAACAATGGCGGCAATGAGGAAGATCACCGAGCCAAAATAATGAGCCAGCGGGATCAAGATAGGTTGCATACCACCCACCGATGCCACCGAGAGAGGAATTGAAGGAGAAGGCCTCACCGTGCTGGAGACGAAGAAGGATGCTCGCGGCGATTTGGGAAATCAAAATCCGCGCGCCCGTTGAAGCAACTGAAATGGAGCGGTTGTTAAGCACCACCGAGGTGAGAGGAAGGTGCAAGAGCAAGAAGGAGTCAAAGAACCACCGAGCACTGGTTCGCAAGAAGCTCCGCGGCAACAATGGCGGCGAGGAGATTTCGAGCGCTGGAAGCTCCACAAAGCGGTGGGCGACGGAGAGCTCAAGGGTGTGTAAAGAAGGATAAAGGAGGACAAGGGGGCTTAAGTAGGCTCGAGGAGCTCGAGAGCACCGTTGCTCGCCTCGGGTTCCCGCTGCGCTGCGGTCGCCGTGGCGACGGGAGCAGTGAGACGACGACTAAGCGGGCGGTGGAGTGACGGGCATTTAATGCGCTGCAGAGAGCCGTTGGCGGCGACGGAGGTGACAGACATCTGCGCACCACGCTCGGCTCGCCATGGCGCGCGCGCGCGAGCGAGAGGAGGGCGACGATGGCGGCCGTCCGATCGCATCCAACGACGCTGTGCGATCGAGTCAAACAGCCACAAGCTGTCGCCCACCGCTCGATGGACATCCAACGGTCGAGAAATGAAGGCAACCGGAGTTGTCCGAATGCCTACGAATGAGCCGTCCGATGGAGATCTAACGGTGATGACGCTACGCGCCGCTCGACCGCGCCGGGTGCGATTAGTTGGCTCGGTCGAGTCAAGTGACTCGAGCCCGAGCCTGACTCGAGTCCAATGAACAGTACAAACCAGTTAGGGTTTGATTTTAAACCTGAAACTTTGGGGATTTAATTGAGGTATCAGATCATCTCCAAAATTTATGAAATTTTAACTGGAGGTTCCTGATCTTAGGGTTAACCTTTCATAAAATTTCCAGAGGTTTTTGTGCACTGGAATTTTCTCAAGAAATTCTAGAAGGTTAAAACAGAGGTTTGACCAAGGTTTGACTTGCCTCTAAAATATTTCAAATAATTTCCAAAAATTATGAAATAATTCAGAGGTGTTACCAAGCAACCTTAGAACCAGGGAAAATTATTTCCAAGGGTTTGACAAAAGATTTGACCAAGGAGGTAGTTGACTTGATAAATGAGGCTTTTGATTTTTAATTTCCTAAAATTCCTTTACAAGAATTTCAGAAAAGTTTCAAGAGTAAAAGGGTGTAAGAAAAGTTTTAATTTACCCTCAATTTCTTACATTTGAAACACAAGCCAAAATGGGGATGTTACAAACCTCCCCCCCTTACAAAAATCTCGTCCCGAGATTTGGTTCACTCGGAAAAGAATGAGGGGTAGTCTGCACGGAGACGATCTTCTCGCTCCCAAGTAGCCTCGTCCTCGGAATAGTTTGACCACTGAACTTTAAGGAACTTAATGGTCTTGTTCCTTGTCCTTCGCTCAGCCTCCTCGAGTATGCGAACAGGGTGCTCGCGATAGGTCAAATCTTCCTGAACATCAAGAGTTTCCAATGGAGCTTCCTCCGTTGGAACACGGAGGCACTTCTTTAGCTGGGACACATGGAACACATCATGTACCCCCGCAAGTGCAGCAGGCAACTCCAACTTGTAGGCAACAGCTCCCTTCTTCGATAACACGGTATGGACCGACATATCGAGGAGCCAACTTGCCCTTGACACCAAAACGCTGGTGACCCTTGAGGAGAAACCTGAGATAAACGAAGTCATTGGGCTCAAAGCTCAACTCACGACGACGGCGATCCGCATAGCTCTTTTGCACGGATTGAGTGTGCGTGGCGATCACGAATGAGTGGACTTGACCCTCGGCCTCATTAATCGAGTCGGGCCAAAGAAAGGTCTTTCACCGGTCTCGCACCAGTTCAACGGGGTTCTACACTTTCTCCGTATAAGGCCTCAAATGGTGCCATGCCGAGGCGGCTTGGAAGTCGTTGTTATAAGAAAACTCGGCGAATGGCAAGCACTTCTCCCAATGCTTCCCATAGGAAAGGACACAAGCTCGCAAACATGTCCTCCAAAACTTGGTTGACCCTCTCGATCCGACCATCTGTTTGGGGTGAAAAGTCGAGTGAAAGAAAGCGAGTTCCCATAGCCTCTTGCGGGCTATGCCAAAATCGAGGCGTGAACAATGAACCACGATCGACACAATTGTCTTTGGTACACCATGCAAACTCACGATGCGGGCTATGTAGAGATCCGCGTAAGACCTACTCGAAGGTCGGTCTTGACAGAAGAAAATGAGCCACCTTAGTCAATCGATCGATGGCGACCGGATGGCATCATTCTTCTTTGGGGACCGGTAGACCGGTGATAAAGTCCATCCCGACCGAATCCCACTTTCACTCCGACTGGTAAGGCAATTGCGATCGGCCGACGCGATGTTCGGCCTTGACACGACGACACACGTCGCGCTCGGCAACGAACCTTGCGATCTCCTCTTCATTCGGGTCCACCAAAATCTCGCCGGAGATCATGATACATCTTCGTGGCCGGGATGAATGGATAACGAGGAATCATGGGCTTCGCGGAGGATCAACTCCGCAACTCCATGTCCTTTGGAACTACGAGGCGTTGCGAACTTCACGACACCAAGCTCATCTACGGAGAAGCACTTGGCTATTCCATTCTTGACATTTTCCTTGATGCGGTTCACTCCAACATCCGATCACGAGCGGACTTGATCCGATCCACCAAGGTTGGTCAGACAACCAAGGCGGTGAGGGAACCATGCTCAACCAAACCCAAGTTGAGACGCTGAAACTCCTCTAGAAGAGGGGTGATGCTCTGAAGCAACAATGCATTGCAATGCGCTGCGACTAAGCGCATCCGCAGCGACATTGGCCTTGCCGGATGGTAGTGAATACCCATGTCATAGTCCTTGATCAACTCCAACCATCTCCTTTGCCGGAGGTTCAGTCAGTTGGGTGAACAAATACTTTAGGCTTTGTGATCCGAATACACTTCACAACGATTACCGATTAGGTAATGTCGCCAAATCTTAAGTGCATGAATCACGCCGCCAACTCCAAGTCATGGGTAGGATAGTTGAGTTCATGAGGTCTCAATTGCCTTGATGCATAGGCCACTACCTTGCCTTCTTGCATAAGGACACAACCGAGGCCTCGGCGAGAGCGTCACAAAAGATATCGAAGCTTTGACGGACATTGGGGAGAACAAGAACGGGGCGGTGGTCAATCGCTCCTTAAGCGCTGGAAACTTCCCTGCAATCGGTGGACCACGAGAACTTCTTGTCCTTCTTGAGCAACTCCGTCATCGGCCGCTATCTTGGAGAAATTCGATGAAGCGGCGATAATATCCCGCTAAACCAAGAAAACTCCGAACCGGTGACCAAGTAGGTGACTCGAGAAAGCACGTCGCTGATCTTGCTAGGATCCACGCTCGCCCCTGCCGAAAGAATATGGCCTAAGAAGGCTACTTCCTTCAACCAGAACGCGCACTTGCTGAACTTTGCATACAGCTTATGCTCGCGAAGCTTGCCCAACACAAGCTTCAAATGCTCGGTGTGTTCCTCATCGCTCTTGGAGTAGATAAGGATATCATCGATGAAGACCACAACGAACCTATCCAAATACTCCATGAATACCGAATTCATGAGGTTCATGAACAAGGCCGGAGCATTGGTTAAGCCGAATGACATGACGGTATACTCGTACAAGCCATAACGAGTAGAAAAAGCCGTCTTTGGAATATCCTCCGGTCGAATCCGAACCTGATGATATCCCACTCTCAAATCAATCTTGGAGAAGACTCGAGCTCCAGTTAATTGATCGAAGAGGACATCGATACGGGGCAAAGGGTACTTGTTCTTTACCGTTACTTCATTAAGTGGACGGTAATCAACGCACATCTTGCGGCGTCTTGTCCTTTTTCGACAAATATTGCTGAGCATCCCCAAGGAGATGAGCTAGGCGGATGAAACCCTTCTCTTGAAGCTCACCCACCGCTTCTTCAACTCCACCAACTCAATTGGGTCCATTCGGTAAGGCCTCTTTGAAATCGGGGCGGTACCGGGAACCAACTCAATGACAAACTCGAGGTCTCGAACCGGTGGCATCCCTGGAAGGTCGTCGGGGAAGACATCAACAAAGTCACATACCACTGGGACTTCACTAATATCTAGAGCGGGCTTCGCCGGCGCGAAGAGATGCGGACCTGCAGCTTCTCAGGCGAAAGCGAACTGCCGCGGAAGGATGGTGAGGTAGATGAGCCTCCTAGCGCAATCAATTTGTCCCATGTGCTGAGACAACCAATCCATGCCTAGGATTACATCTAAGCTTGCCGATCGAAGGAGGATAAGGTTTGCCAAGAATCCTACCCCTTCTATCTCAACAGGGACATCCCTACACTCAGACTCAGCTCTCAACTCCGAACCGGGAGAGCGAATGAGCAGCGGGACCAACAATGGAGTAAAAAGAAGACCTCCCACAGCAGCAAAAGACTCAGAAACAAACGAATGAGATGTGCAGAATCAAATATCTTGTAGCGAGGAAAGAGTTAACCGAAAGGGTACCCAACACGACGTCGGGTGCCTCCTGTGCCTCCTCCGCGGAGATGAGGTTGACGCGGCCACTACCCACGCCTTGGGTAGCGGGGACAACCTTCTGATCCTGGGGAGGACCACCTCCCTGCCCGCGTCCTCCATTAGGACGAGGGCCGCTCGATCTGTTAGGGCAACTATTGGCATAATGCCCTTCGGTTGCATGAAAAGCAAGTGACCCGGCGGCCGGATTGCGGGGCCACCTGCTGGTTCGCAGCGCATGTGGTGGGGCACGGCTGCGGAGGGCGAGGAGGCGGTCTTTGGCGGCCTCGGTGGTAGTGAAGCCACGAGCGGGCCCACAGGGTAGGCCCGACACGAGGACGAGAGGCCGGCACGTGCGGACATTGGGCCTCCCACTTGCGCTGCGGGACTCGCCAGCGCCCTCGCCTTGTGCTCGGCAACAATGGCCTTGTCCACCAAGGCACGAAAGTCAACAAAGTCCACAATGGAGAGCTTGTCTTGCGGCTCCTCGACAAACCCTCCATGAACTTTTCTGCTTGGCCTCATCGGTGGCCACCTCGGATGGAGCATAACGAGCCAAGTGGTTGAACTCGTGCAGTACTCCATCAGCGACTTACGCCCTTGCTTGAGCGCGAAACTCCTTCTTCTTGACTTCATCAAGCGGCGAGGATATGAGCTCGGCGGAACGCCGTCCGAACTCATCCCAAGAGACGGTGTGGCGGCGGGCTGCATGGCCAAGAAGTTCTCCCACCGGAGAGCGCGCTCGAAGGCGATGGGAGGCAAAGAGTGCCTTGTCTGGTCGGATCGAGCAACGTCGAGCTTACGCTCAACTCGACGTAGCGCCATCATCTGCGTCAAAGGGTCCTCGGACACAGAAACGTGGGGTTGAGTGCGAAGAAACTCGGCCAAACCCCACGAGATCGATGTCCACCCGCCGCCCGGATCACGAGGCACCGGCAAGGGCGGAGGTGTTGCGCGCAATAACATCCAGCAGGACCCTCCCGTCCTCTGAGCAGTTGCGCTCGATCCGAGCGGACCTCGGCCATGGTTGGAGGAGGCGGCTCCTCATCCAAACAGTGCGACCACGGCCGCTACGAGTACCTCCAGCCATCCTGCTTTAAGAAACTTAGGTTAGAAACCAAAGCACTAACACTAGAAGTTGATGAAAGCGAAAAGCTAACGATTAGGGGAATGAGATATCACCCTAACCGAAAGCCAAAAACAGCAAGCAACAACTCTAAATGTTTCCAAAGAAACTCTGAAACATCAAGGAAACTCCAAACCAAGCTCAACTTCTCAATGCCATTAACCCGTATTGAAAGAACGAGCAATGGTTTGTGAGAAGATAAAAATTTCAGCGCACTACAACAAGTTTAACAGTACTCATGAGCAAGGTTAAAGCGATAAACATACGTTAGATACTTAGCTAACTAGTATCACATCTTACCCTTTTATTCCCACAAGTTTTAGTTGATTAACCTCTTGTTTTCTACCCTATTTAGAACCTTTGAGCCTGTTGTCCGGAAATTGAACGATCGCTGTCCAGATTTTGCATCCAAGCTCCTAAGCGAAATCTTCAACCGGAAGCTTCAAAACCTTGTAGAGAACAGCTAACACTTCAATTTGCCAAACTCATTGGTTCCCAAAACCCAATTAATCGATACAACTATCTTTTGAGAGAAGGAAAGGAGAACAACTTTTAAAACTCAAATTAGAGTAAGATGAGATAGAAAGCTAAGATAGATAAGGAATAAAATCTGAGAATTTACTTAAGCTTTCACAACTCATTTGACTCTTTGAAAATAAGGTTCTCAAAATATCCTAAGGACGACCAAACTTGGGTTACTACGGTCGGAATGGCTCTGATACCAACTTTGTGAGGACCCCAGTTTATTCGGCTTGTACTGTTTAACCATCCACTTGGTCCTAACAGTACAAATCAAATAAAACAAGCCTCGAGATATGTATACTTCCCAGAATTGCAGTATACACACCCCGTTACAAAATCATGCATCAATTCCATTCATACACATAGAGCCGAAGCAAAAGCAACAACTGAAAGACATAGATAATATAAAAGAGTTATTACAAAAGAGAGGCCGACCGGCCAAAAGTCATACAAATAAGTAAATACACAGCGGAAGCAAAATGGCCATAAGATGGCGATAAACAAAAGCCAATCGGTGTGCCTTTACCCACAAGGCAACCAACCGGACCGCCAAGCTAATCGTCCCAAACAGCGCCGCAACACAACTCACAAAAGTGAGGCCCTTGGGGCTCACCTTCTTCCTCTGCAACAATTAATATTAAGCAAAGCAGATGAGTACAAAACTTGTTTTTGTACTCGCAAGACTGACGTGTGAGATAACAGAACTATAATTAACTACATGCAAGCTTTATTTAAGTGGATGAGGCTCTGGACTTGTTTTCAGCATAAAGCAAGTTTTTCATTTGCAATAAGGTAATAGATTCAAAGCGAGTTTGCAATTAACTTTTATTGTTCAAATAAAGGGAGGCAATAATAACAATAGATAGAGAACAACACCAACCTAGAAGTGACTAACCCATAGTCACCACAACAATAGCATGAAGTACCCCTTCATACCACCCATGTCAAGTTTAAGTTTTTAAAAGGTTGTAGTCTAGTTCTTGCACGACCTTACCAAGCATGTCCATAACCTAGGACGAGGCTATTCGAATAGTTTTAACCCTGCAGGGGTGTACCAATGTACCCACACGATAGACCGCCTTTCCACCAGCCACGGTTAGCACACTTCCTTTGGTATGCAGGCATGGCTAAGTCTAACAAGACGCTTTCCAATGGACGATGCTAATTAAGAGCCGCAACCCACGGAGAAGGACACATTAGCCACCTAACCGGTGCGCTAATGCTCCTCCAAAACACACACACAAGAACACACCCACCGACCAGCTCATAATTAACACCTCCCAAAGTACTTAGTCAAGAGAGGTTCCAGTATCCCCTCGTGTGGTTAGCACGCAATAAGCGCTGGCTTAGTGACACAAGTAACTCGGTCCTTGGGGACTTAGGCACCATTCCACACACCCGACAGATCACATCAACATACCATTGTGCCCAAGTCAAGATATAGTTTTGTTTTCAGTTTTGATTTGTAAATCAATAAAACACAAGGGTTGGACATAATGGAGTAGTATAAGTAGTTGTGTGATCAAGATCGTCGACTAAGTCGATGATCGCCCAATACTACCGATAACTAGGCATGGCTAAGCAATATTCATTCGTAATCTACTAAGTGATAAGAGTTCATCCATCGAACTCTAACCACAGCAAATAACCTAGGCTCAGGTAGTAGAGGATAACCATTTACCTACAGATTATGCAACTAGAGGTCTAACTAATCAATTTAACAACAAAATAGCAATGCATACATAGAAGTTAAACAAAATATTAGACTTTAAAAGTAATGGGATTAATGGGAAATGATCAAACTGCTTGCCTGCTTGTTGTGGCTCAAATTGTTGCGGAGGGTCGTTCTCGGGGTTACCGCAAATATCGAATCCTAAGCGAAAGAGCGAAAACAACCAATAAGGCGAGCAACACTTAAATGAAATAGCAAGCAAAAATTATCCAAATGCGACGAAATTTACACACAAGGTAGAATACGAATATACCTAGTCATAGGAACTGGAAAAACTTAATTTGAATTTGTGGTGCAAAAGATATTTCCTAAAAACCTATTTTCGGCCAAAATGCTACACTTAAATAGCACTGTAGCAAAAATATTTTCTATAAAGGTTTTGAAGCTGAAATTTTTATGGTAGCTACCTACTGGTATAGTGGTAACCCATATAAAATTTCAGGTCATTTGGAGTTATATTGAAAGAGTTATGATTTGTTTAAATTGTTTAGGGTATTAAACTAAAATATGATCCTTATGATTTTTTAAAAATAGTAAAATTTGTGAAACCAATTTTCCCAGCAAATACATTAGCAGTGGAAGCTACTCCAATTGGATTCATACAAAAAGGATCTATAGATTAAAAGTTATGCATTTTACAAGTTTGCTAAAGTTCTGAAAAACAGTATTATGTTCACTTGTTTACTATTTTTGAAAATGGTTTTCCAGGTTTGATCATGGTCTACAATTATTTTTATATTTAAGTTCAAGTTATAAGGAAGCTAACAAAATTGGAATCATCTAATTTGGAACTAAGATGACAAAGATATGAAAATGACAAGACCCTAATGTGATACTGATTTCTGGACTTAGCACTTTCGGGACTTCACTAACACCCAGAGACGTGGGCGAATGAGAGCCGTCGATCTCAGATCCAACGGACGACATTGAACCAGACCAAACACTCCTCACGCGCGCGGAACAGAGGGCCGACGTGGAGGCTCCAGGGTCGTTGATCTCTGGATCCAACGGCCGAAGACCAGCCACGTCGCTCCCGCAACGTTGTCGTCCGACAACGCGGCCGAAGGCTTCGCCGGCACAACGCCGGCGACCAAAGGCACGGTGGCGCGAGTGAATGCCAGGAATGGGTGCGCAATAGCATTGCGCACCCTCTGGTACCACCCACACCGACGGTGGTGGACCAGAGCGGCGGCGCGACGACGAGGGGCGGCGCGGTAAAAGACGGCAACGTCGATAAGCTACAAGGAGCTCCGCAGCAGTTCAACCAAGTGGTGCCCGAGCATCTAGGGACTACGGCGATGCTACCTGAGTGACGCGGAGGTGCAGGGGATGACCGAGCGACTCAATGCGAAGCTCGCGGCGGCAACAATGGCGGCAATGAGGAAGATCACCGAGCCAAAATAATGAGCCCGCGGGATCAAGATAGGTTGCATACCACCCACCGATGCCACCGAGAGAGGAATTGAAGGAGAAGGCCTCACCGTGGCGGAGACGAAGAAGGATGCTCGCGGCCGATTTGGGAAATCAAAATCCCGCGCTCCGTTGAAGCAACCTGAAATGGAGCGGTTGTTAAGCACCACCGAGGTGAGAGGAAGGTGCGAGGAGCAAGAAGGAGCCAAAGAACCACCGGAGCACCGGGTTCGCCAAGAAGCTCCGCGGGCAACAATGGCGGCGAGGAGATTTGGCGCTGGAAGCTCCACAAAGGCAGTGGGCGCACGGGAGAGCTCAAGGGGTGTGTAAAGAAGGATAAAGGAGGACAAGGGGGCTTAAGTAGGCACGAGGAGCTCGAGAGCACCGTTGCTCGCCTCGGGTTCCAGCGCCGCATTGCGATCGCCGTGGCGACGGGAGCGAGTGAGACGGCGACTAAGCGGGCGGTGGAGTGATGGGCATTTAATGCGCTGCAGAGAGCCGTTGGACGGCGACGGAGGTGACAGACATCTGCGCACTCCACGCTCGGCTCGCCATGGCGCGCGCGCGCGGCGAGAGGAGGACGACGATGGCCACCGTCCGATCGCATCCAACGACGCTGTGCGATCGAGTCAAACACCACAAGCTGTCGCCCACCGTTCGATGGACATCCAACGGTCGAGAAATAGAAGGCAACCGGAGTTGTCCGAATGCCTACACGAATGAGAGCCGTCCGATGGAGATCTAACGGCTGATGACGCGCGCGCCCGCTCGACCGCGCCGGGTGCGATTAGTTGGCTCGGTCGAGTCAAGTGACTCGAGCCCGAGCCTGACTCGAGTCCAATGAACAGTACAAACCAGTTAGGGTTTGATTTTAAACCTGAAACTTTGGGGATTTAATTGAGGTATCAGATCATCTCCAAAATTTATGAAATTTTAACTGGAGGTTCCTGATCTTAGGGTTAACCTTTCATAAAATTTCCAGAGGTTTTTGTGCACTGGAATTTTCTCAAGAAATTCCAGAAGGTTAAAACAAAGGTTTGACCAAGGTTTGACTTGCCTCTAAAATATTTCAAATAATTTCCAAAAATTATGAAATAATTCAGAGGTGTTACCAAGCAACCTTAGAACCAGGGAAAATTATTTCCAAGGGTTTGACAAAAGATTTGACCAAGGAGGTAGTTGACTTGATAAATGAGGCTTTTGATTTTTAATTTCCTAAAATTCCTTTACAAGAATTTCAGAAAAGTTTCAAGAGTAAAAGGGTGTAAGAAAAGTTTTAATTTACCCTCAATTTCTTACATTTGAAACACAAGCCAAAATGGGGATGTTACAAAGAGTTTATTGAACCTGAGCACTCCCCTCTGCAGCAAGACCAATCCCAGCAAGGCAAGCAGTTTGATCATGTTAATCTCTGTATTCTAAGTATTTATGTTGATTACAAATTCTATGTATGCATTGCTACCTTGTGTTAAACTATTGTCGTTAGTTGACCTAGTAGATGCATTTCCTTAGGCAAATGATTATTCTCTACTACCGTGAGCCTAGGTTATTGCTGTGATTAGAGCTCGTGGATGAGCTCTTGTCACTTAGTAGTTGCGAATTAATTGCTTAGCCATGCTTAGCTTCCGGTAGAAATGGGCGGTTATCGACTTGTCGATAACCTTGATCACATAAAACTTATTATGATTTATGATTTCAGCATTGTGCCATGTCTACTTATGAAAACTAAAACTGAAAACAAAATAATTTAGACTTAGGCACAATGGTAAGCTGGTGTGATTTTGGGTGTGACTGGAATGATGCCCGGGTCAACAAGGACCGAACGTCTTGTTACACTAAACCAAGCATTTGAGCGTGCTAATCACACTAGAGGGTATGGGACCTCTCTTGACTTAGTACTTTGGCGTGTATTGGCTTCGGGTCGCAGGGAGTCGCAGGAGGGATGCTGTTGGGAGCATTGTAGTGTCCGAAAGACTTCACCCGTGATGGGATTTGTTGTCTTTCGGCTTGCAATGTAAGCGTATGGGTTTCTATCCATACGAGTGGCTCGTAGTTAATGCACAAGATTGGAAATGTCTCGTAGGACTTAGCCGTGCCGGCATACCTTCGGAAGTGTGCTTTGTGGCTTAAAGGCGGTCTGAAGTGTGGGTACATTGGTACACCCCTGCAGGGTTAAAACTATTCGAATAACCTCGTCCTAGGTTATGGACACGCTTGGTAAGGTCTTTCAAGAGTTGGACTACAACCTTTTAATGAAAACTTGATGGGTGGTACGAATCGGGGATTCGTGCTATGTTGTGGTGACTATTGGGATAGTTACTTCCAGGTGGTTACTTGTATGTATCTTTATTTCGCTGTTATTTTGACAACAAAACAGATTCGCAAACTTGCTTTTAAATGTATTACATTATTGCAAATAAAGTTGGCTTTGTGCAAAATGAGACATACAACCTCCACCTAAATAAGCTTGCATGTAGTTTATGAATAGGTCTGCTATTCCACACGTCAGTCTTGCGAGTACCTTTGTGTACTCAGTTATCTTACTTAAATGTTTTGTTGCAGAGGAAGAAGGTGAGCTTGATGGGCCTCACTTTTGTGAGCTTTGTTGTGGTAGCTTGCGTGGCGACTAGCTTGGCGGCCCGGTCGGTTGCCTTGTGGGTTATGTGGCTAACCAGTCGACTTTTGTTCTAGCCATCTTATGGCACCTTTTACTTCCGCTGTCATTCTTGTATATTGTGCTATTTGGTCGGTCGGCTCTTTTGTAATAACTTTACTTATGTATGCCGTTGTTGAACTTAGTATTAATTGTTGTATGGAATTGATGTATGATTTTGTGATGATGAGCGTGTGCTGCAATTCTGGGAAGCACATGCCCATCGAGGCTTAGAATGTTTAATTAGTAATGCTAGAACCATTTGGAGATTAAGTGTTACTAGTTAAATATTCCGGGTCCTCACAGAGGCCGCACGTGAATGCTCTTGGCTTTGGCGGATGATTCACCACATCCAGCAGTCATGTGGATTGAATATCGCACAAACCCTCACTATTATCTATGAAGATAATGCAGCTTGTGTTGCACAAGTGCAGATGGGTTATGTGAAGAGTCCTATCACAAAGCATATCAACCCCAAGTTCTTCTATGCTCATGAATTACAAAAGATGAACGTATTTAAAGTACGGCATACTAAATCGTGTGAGAATCTTGCAGATTTATTCACTAAGCTATTTCCAGCATCTAGCTTTGAAAGATGCATATACGTGAATTGGAATGGTGAGACTTAGAGAAGTGCAGAATTTAGGGGGAGAACCTTCACGAACTCATTATTAAAGCTTGATCATGAAGATCGAGTACCCAAAGAATAAATCCAGGAGATTAAATGAAATTGGGTGGATTGTACTCTTTTTCTTTTGACAAGTTTTCCTGAAGTTTCTCGGCTAAGGTTTTTAATGAGACAATTCGTGCATCACAGCAGAACGTGTATCATGTACTCTTTCTCTAAATTTTTTCCATTGGGTTTTCATGGAGTTTTGACGAGACATGGACATGAAGGATGAGTGCCCAAGGGGGAGTGTTAAGAAATCGGGCCTAGGCCGGCAGACCTGGCCCAAGGTGGGCTCCTCATCCCAAACCCTAGCAGGGTCGTAGTCTATAAATAGGGGGTGCTATTCATTGTAAAGGATTGATCGATGGATGAAAGAATAAAGAGAAGCAAGAAGTCTCCCTACATCTAGTTTCCGTACATCTCTGTGTTCTATCTCTTATTATGTTCTTGTGTTTATGCATTGTTCTTACGATTCTACACTTGTCTACGAGGTAATCGCTCAAACTGGACTCGCCAGCGACGGTTTCTCAACACCTACCAATTTCTTGTGTTGTAGCAAGGGTGAACACATGCCAAATTTCCCCCATGTGAAGCAACATTTTCAGAATTAAGAGTACGATATTGGCATCAGATTTTTCCTAGAGATGGTAGCATTGTTGCTTGCAGATATGAGGCCACACCGGTTAGTCTCCCCACTGCACCCTATTGCCAGGGCCGGAGGGTAGTGCAGGCTAACTTGGGCCATGGCCACCCAACATTTTCAGATTTCTGAAGAGAATAGTAGCATTTGAGCGTACGTATTCCTTGGTCTAGATTGCCACCCGTTAGTAGCAGCTCAAGCTTCTCCACTGCCTGCTGCCAAGTCCAAGTTTACAACTAAGATTGCTCGGATATTTCACTTTTGTCAAACTTATCGGTTGGAGACGATAAATGAGGGTAAAAATAACGACTAAAGACACGTAGCTAGACACAGAATTTTTTTTAAAAAAAATAATACATTCTAAAAAAATAATTATGGAAATAAATAGTCATTTCATTTTTTTTTACAAAACTAGTCCTCTATCTCCATTTCAATTGGCGACAATGATCCTGTCTGTCGCCCATAGAACAGGGCCATGTCGTCAATTCAGCTCCCTATCGGCAATTCAATTACCGACAGCTCTCTATCGCCAATATCTGAATTGCTCTTGTTCGAAGGAAGCAACATGCCACTGAAGAAGTCCCTGTCGAGGTCTTGTCACTATTTCAATTGGCGACAGAGGACAGGCTCCTTTTTTGTTACTGACAGGGCTAATGTCGTTAATTGAAATGGCGACAACTTCCTGTCGCCAATTAGGTCTAGTTTTATATTTTTTTCAACTATTTATTTATGTAATTATTTTTTTAAAATATATTATTTAAAAAAATCGCTAGACACATTACACAACAACGTCAAAAGTTGCAAAAGCAGACACGAAAGCTCCAGTACCAGTGGCGAATCCACTGTGAGTGCTTGTGGGTGCTCAAGCACCCCCTCCTCCCACCATACCCCTAGTAGGCTAAGGCTTGAGCACTAGCGAGCGACGAGAGCTAGCTAGCAAACGGAGGTTGAAGAAAACCGGAGGTGGAGCTTGAAGAAAGCATGTGGCTTGAGGGCTGAGGCCCAGCCGGCAGACGGTGGCTTAAGGCCTAGCTGGCCCAAATACAGTCTGAGAACATTAGAACAGATAAGGTCTCCTCTCAGCCACACCCACATGCCTAGATTCGAGAGAGCCAGAGAGGAGAGAGAGAGAGAGACTCACTGAGGCCTGAGCTTGAGCCACTTGGTGCCCCGGTGCGAAGGGGGAGGCCAGAGGTGGTTGACGACTCGGCGGCCTGGCACAGAGGGGGAGGCTGAAGGCGGTCGGCGACTCGGTGGCCCGGCACAGAGGGAGAGGCGGTCAGCGACTCGACGAATCGGCGGCGTGGAAGCGGAGGGGGAGGCGGTCGGCGACTCGGCGAATCAGCGGCCCGACGCAGAGCGGCTGTCAGCCACTCAGTGGCCCGGCGCGGACGGGGGCGAGGCCGCGCGGGGCCGTTATCGCAGTAGGTGGCGCCTGGCAGCATCAGCGCATCGCGGCGACTCGGGCTCCGGCAGTGGTGAAGTAGGGAACGAAGTGGATTGGAATGAAGTTAGGCGGTGCCTCTGTGCAGCTGTGCCTGTGCTGTACTAGTGTACTACTACCGCAGTGGCCAGTGAGGCAGTGAATCCCCAAATTTTTTGTGAATTGCAACCTGCAAATGTAGGTAGACTTGTAGATTGATAAATTGATTGTTGATGCAAATGTTTAATTGGTGGTTGTTGTTTAATTTGTGATTGATGAATTGATGCAAATTGTTGTTTAATTGACCATAGACATTAGCTGATTAGCCAATTTGTTTAATTAGTGGTTGACTAGTTGTTGTTTAATTTTTCTTAGATTTACAAAAATAGAGAGGCGAACTTTGCACAAAAATTTGGGGGCACATTATCCATTAGCGAGGTACTAAATTTATTGTATTGTACATTTTCAATTTGTCCTCTTTCTATTTATGTATGAATTTGACATTTCAATGATAAAAGACCAGTAGATGTAGGTTTATATGCTTATGTTGTGCTATAACCTCAACAGTAGAGCTTCCCCTCTATTTTCATCCTGAATTCGCCTATGTCCAGTACGATCGTCGCAAGTTGCTCTCTATGATTGTCTACAAGTGTACATACCTGAATCCTGCATTCCATTTCCAGCGCGACTTATATAAGTCATGGCTGCGTAGGACAAACAGTAAATCTTCCATGCCAGAAAAACAATGGGGCGACAAATTTTAAAATGCTAATAAATAGAATGGTAAATCCTTGTTTTTTTTTCTGACAAAACAACAATGAGTCTTCTACACATGTACAGAGATTCTCTGACTACATTAATCGACAACATTAGTATTTGGAAAATATCCGTGCATCAAACCGAAACAGGGCTCGAAAGAGCAAGAGTGGCTCTCGAGTGCACATATGCGATTACAGGTCACGATGGATTACCATGTCACTAGAAAGTGATACAATAAAAGAGCTAAATGTAAAAAAGTATTGGTGAAATAATAAAAGAGCAGCATGTTCTCAGCAGCCAGCAGAGTTTATTCCGAGCTGTAATTAGGGGTGCAATCGGAGCAGAGCCATTCGGATATCGCTTATCCCATATCATATTTCATTTTTTTTTTATCGGAATCAGAGTCGGACATGGACAATGCCGGATACGAATACGAGTGCGAATAGCCTCGGTCACGAATACAGAGCGAATACATATTGAACCGAATGCCGATAATCTCGGTCACAAATATTTAGTCAGATATTGCACGAAAACAGAAACCATATATGTTCCACATATAAAGATCATCAACCTTCTACATGTCCAAAATACAACTACCTTAGTAATCTAGCAATCAAATTTAACTACATCACATGGCCTAGTTAAAAGAAGTAGCAAGTCACGTGTCCGAGGAATGCTAAAATAAAAAGGTGCAAAAAATATAATATTAGTTTTCCAGTTTTTTTCGAGTGAATATTATGTCATTTCCTTAACGAACCAAGTACTAAAATTTTCATTTATTGTCATTGACAAATGGGCCCATTGAAGCATAACTCCCGCCAGTCAGTGAACAAAAGCAGACTTCTTATCCCTTCAGCATCACTATCGATCTCATCCACGCACACTCCTATGTTATTATCCCCTAGCATCGGAAAGATCATTGGTTGAAGTATTCAATACAAAGAATCTACAATGCAATGACGTTAGGAGCGATATCCACCGTTCGATCGAAAATCAAAATTTCAAATCAATCGCTACAACATTTTGCTACAGTACAAGATACACTATTGCTACCATATTTTTGCTACAATTCACTGCCGAACACCGTTCGCCTACTCACAAAAAAATGTTCACGGGGTGTGCGGAGGCAGTGATGCCCGGTTCTTCCTTTACACAACCGCACGAAACGCAACTATTACAAGGGAGGCAAGCGTCGGCCACCAAAGATTGATGGCACCGAAGTCTCGAAGGGAGGCCTTGGCGGCTGGACGAAGGAGGGTGGCGGCGGTAGGCGAGGCCCTTGGAACGACGACGAGGGAGATGAGCGATAGACGTCAAGCAGAGCCTCGAATTTTGGGTTCGGTAGGGGAGGGGAGATGGGGTCGGGGTCAGGGTCATGGTAGACAGGGAGAGTGGAGACCAGAGAGAGACCGAGTGAGGCCAATGTGGGCACAGTTTGAAGTTTCTATTGTCTATTGTTATCGGATAGCTTTGAATTCGACGGATACCTCCATCCTGATTCCGTTTCCATATCCAACAAAAACTATCTGGCTCTGACTCCAAAATCCGAGAAAAATTCCGAATATTTGGTCGCATGCTCTAAATAAGATCCGGATTTATTCGGACGGGCAGACGATCGGAACTATCCGCTCCATTTGCAACCCTAGCTATAATCTACTTCCCATGATATGCATTGGAGAATACTAAAAAAAAGTTGAGTTTCTTCTTTACAATACAATTAAATGGACGAGGATAATACCCTAAGCTTACACTTCTGCTTTACAGTACAAAAATGAACCAACTCATTGATCAGATGATTAGGATGTATTCTTGCCATACACTAAGCCTAGGCTAATTTGTAGAAATTTGCCACGGTCCTCCACTCAAGAGAACACGGGTTGAATGCTCTTCTTTTATTGGCCACTGAGATTCTCTGATGTTTTCCAACAGAAACGCTATCAGCTGAATTAAGCTCCAACTCAGCAAAATCATCGATCTTCATCCCATCCTGGAATGTTTGCAGTGGCCTCATTGACCATCTTCACAAGGGTGGCCTGAAAAAGCAATTCAGATTAGCATGCGAGCCTAGGAACAAAGTTGTTCAGTATAAATTTCTGCAAGCTGGTCTAGAATTTGTGTTGAATTTGTGATACTACTAAAGCCCTCACGGTTGTCCATCGCTGTGTAAATTGCCATTAACAAGAGCAGCAAATCCAACACCATAGCACTCTAAGTGGATAATACTGATGTGTAGAAAACAGATCAAGAAGCAAAATACAAAAATCAGTGCACAACTGGAAATGCAAATGATCTTTTCGAGTGTTGGATAGATTACAATAATTCAATCATCGACATGCCCAATCAATGATACACATAAAAGGTTGTGCCTGAGGTCTTTCGACATTCTGATGGAGAAGAAAAGGTAGTGCACTTTCCCTTTCTTGCTGTACAAAACATGATGAAGTATTCAGCTTTTCCATATTATTGGGATTAATGTCCTGCGGTCACATGCATCATACTTGTGCTAGTAAGAGCGCAGATTGCACTTCACAACCGAAAGATATCAACAGAAATAATCATTCTATAGCTTTTGACTGTATAATGTAAATTGAACACACTATTCTTTACTTGAATTTGGATGTCTCTGTCACACCTCAAAATGTTTGAATCCACCTTAAGTCGTGACAGTTAAATCATTAAATCAATGGGTATTAATCTGTGCATCGTGTTGAATGAAGGAAAGAAAATATGAGGGTTCAAAACTCATAAAAGATACAGCTGGGATGGCAATTTTGTTAATTTGTAGGGATTGGAGGCATAATGACAGATCCATCCAGCAATGCTAACCATATGATGTTTCTGTTCTATGATTATATCCTGCTGATCTCACAGCAAAAGTGGAAAGAAAGCGAATCCAACTATCAATCACTCTGTAATCCTATTTACATGGTAGTACAGATGAGGTAGCATGATAAGTTGATAACAAATGCCACTTATAACATCTTAGCTGGATTTACGCCCAACCAGGGTTCTAGAACGAAAACCGGCTGTTTTCCCTGAAAACCAGCCAAACCGGTACTAACAGGTCTTTTTCCTTTTAAAAAAAGGGCTGGCGGATAAATGGCACCGTTTGATCCCCATTTGGTGGAATATATGTATTTTCACTTCTTAGACATGATCCAAATATCAAATTCTGGTAAACTCAAATTTGAAATTTTGAAGGGAACAAAAAAAAGAAGGGAAAACACCCAGCTTTCGCTAACTCCCCAGGTACAGCCCCCCACCCGTTTTCACTAACTGTCCAGGTGCAGTTTTTTTCCTTCTTCTGAAAACAGTTTCCTGAACCCAGTGCCCAACAGTGTAAACCTGCACAAGGATGTCACCACACAAACCAATGCAACATGGATGTATGTTCGCCAATCAGGGTCACATTAAAGTAGGTAATTTTCTGTCCCCAAGGTAGACAAAAAAAATTGAGCTTGGACACAACTGCCTGAGGCTGTTATCCCAATAACCTTCATTGCAAAAAAAAAAAAAAAAAAAAACAAGTACATGTATTTATGCTTTATCAGAGGAAAAATGATGAAAAAAAAATCTCTGGGATAATCTGAAATTTCTCGTACTAGTGCACAGCTCAGCAAGAAGCATAAAGTAACACTAGTACATTATTGGCAAGGCAGTTAAATGCATAGTTACGGATAAGCATAGTAAAGCTGTGCCTCACGTCTTTACAAAAGAAAGAGTGTTCTTTTCCACCCAAAAATATTTGATCTCTTCATTGACTATTTTCTCCCACACGAGTTATTATGTGCAACCAAGGTTGTCAGAATCAAGATCTTGAATCGGATCGGAGGTGCTCCGATAGGATCGCATTCTAGGATTGAATCGTAGAATCTAATATCTTACTTGATTCTACCAAATAGTGTATTTTCTTCAATCCACCACATCTTCAATTGAGATTTAGCATTTATTTAGTCATTTGGCAACTAATAAGATTTATAGTTGCCTATGTTATCGTTGTTATATAATAATTAACACAAGTTGGCTATATAATACATATTTTTGTGTACATATTATAATGTCATGCTTTAAATTATAATTTAAAAGCTTTTATTTACAAAAATATAGTAAAAACGAAAGATTATTTGTTGTTTATACAAATAATTCTTATATATGAATGAATATACGGTGAAACTTTACAATATAAAGGGCATATGCTAAGTAATTTTTAATAATTAATTACTAGAATCGGGTAGAATCGAATATAAAATATGTTTGAGATCTTACATTTTTTTTGCTAGAATCGTAATGATATTAAGATTCTACCTAGGATCATATCACTCCACTCAATCTAGGATTGTAAAGTCTTAAGACTCTAAGACTCGGATCGAGATTCTGACAACCCTGTGTGCAACCAATCAGTTGGCTCTTTTCTTCTTATTATTATTAGCTTTTGTCCTCCACGTCTAGACCTCAATTATTTTTAGGGACTTGGAGCTGTTTATTTTTAATAATTATGTACATAAGGAATTTGCTATTAATCATGCAAACATCAATGCGCTCAGAAAGCTTAAGCTAACGAAACATGATTTTTGACCTTCATAACCAACAATATTAGAGCATCAATAAAAAATAGAGTGATTATGGTACACGTGTATGTAAAATATGCACTTTACACACACTTTTCCCACCATCCACTAATGATCCTACAAGTGGGAGTGGTGGAAGTGTATTTTTTTTTGGGGGGGGGGGGTGGATTTTTTTTTCCGTAGCTATAGGTTATATGCACCATAAACATCCCCATAAAAAAGAAGACAAACTATTCCAATTGAACTTACAGATAAACTGCCCAGTTCACATTCTACTTGAGGAATAGACTCTGGGTACAATTCTTATAAGACCTGTCTAAACAAGAGCATGCAACCCATAGGAAGTAACATGAATCTCATGAGAGGGTAGACTACCTAGCATAGCTGTGACCAACAGTTTACGACAACAAATGTCCAACAATATCAACAACGAACTACATATAGGATCAAGATCACACTAAACACACACAAGTAAACATTCTCACCAGAGATAGTAGATAAGACGCCTCTGTATTCAGTCGTTTCTTTGCAACATTATTTAACGTAGAAGTCGAAACTCACCACAAGCTAAATTGGAAGTAAAGTGGAAAAGGATAAAGTAAAATAACCTAGTGCAGACTCCAATGAGACAAAATTTGACTTTCAACGGGGCAGTTCAAGTATTTCGTAAATGTGAAAAATAAAATCAATCATATTTAGAAGCAAAAATAGAATCAGTTATGCTGAAACGATACTAAGCACTAAGCACATACCACACTTTCAGGAACTCCTGGAGGTGGTAATGTAAGATTTCTTGGTGGTGGTGAACGAAGATAAGATCTTTTGTCAAAACGCCATTCCCCAATCTTTCCATAGGTTAGCTCACCCTGAGTTAGCACAAAGCAGTCATAAACAAGGTATCATGAGAAACTTATAAAGTTATATTTTTTTTGTAATGACAGACAAAAAGATTTTACAAAGCAATTGACAAGCACCATCAAGGTGATGGAATATCTCTGGTTAAGGTTGAACAGTAGTCACCTTTAATGTATAATCACATCCATAAGTATAATGGATGATGAACGTATTTCCCAATTTCATGTCCCAAGGAGGCTGCAATCAGCATTAAGCACATCTTTGATGATATGAGCTGTCATCAACAAACTATGACTGAGATGATCTATATACTGAAAAAAATTCTCTGCACCTGAATCATAAAATCTTTACGGAGGCTGTGGTGCACACCATGCAATGCACTAGCGACAGCATATGCATACCTACAAATATTAAAAGGGAAGCAGAAATGAATAGGGATAGCACATGTTAAAGTGAATAAGTAACAGTAGACAGAATTGTACTGAGTACTGACATTTCCAAGACCCAGCCAAAAGCTTTGTCTGTCTCCTGATCCTCTTTCATTTTTAATGAAACATTCATCCAGGTTGGAGCAATCTTCTCAAGCTGGACCTAAAGAAGTTTTGATGGTGCCCAGAATAGGTTAATCAAGAGTACCATGATTATTCAAAGGATTGAATTAGTACTGAACTATAGCATTAGCACAAAATTCATGACTCTTTGTTGTGCAGAACTAAAATGAACAAGGTTATGGGCACATAATGCTATCTTGGCAGTTGGCAGCTAACATAGCTGAATCCAGGTATTGTATTAATCATGTCCCGAGATAAGAGATACCTTCTTGATAATCACTGGAGAGTTGCCGATAGGATCAATTTTTGAGACAGGACCCTTTTCTTCTGGAAAGAACTTTCTTAATATCTTTTCATTTTCAGTTGGTTTGATGTAGAAAAACGGAAATGCAGCTGGTTCATCGCCATGAGCTAAGTTTGGCAAAGGCCTCACAAAGATGTGATCTGGCTCTGCCATAAGTACATAGCTGCAAATGTATCAATTAGGAAACCAATGAATTTAAATAATTGAGTAAAACAAATCTTCAACGAAGAACAGATAGACATCTACTTACTCCTCCTTGATGTTTGATTTTTGAAGCCATTGGACAAATGCCCAAGGCCTATTTAAGACAATGTAACCCTGGGTAAAACATCATATTAGCAAGATCACATTGGGAATTCATAAATGGTGAAAAAACATAACATTGCAAAATGAGCAATTAAGCCCTTACCCGATCTGCGCCTTCGGGAAGGGGGTCAACCACTAAGGTGGGTATCTCATCCATCAAACCATCGGACTTTCCAGAGTGAAGGATCCGCGTGAAACCGCCCATATCCGATCCAGGCCGGTCTCTCATCTCCGTGTACCAGTAGTACATTACCCGCGATTGCCACTGGCTGTAGAGCGCATCCGTCGCCGTGAGCGCGACGTGGAACCTCTTCGACGGGTCCGAGCCGGACCCGAACGAGACGTCCCGATCGCCGCCGGGGCCGGCACCGAGAAATTTGCGCGGCCCGTCACGGCCCCGCCCGTGGCCCACCATCGTCAGGAAGTTGTAGGTCGCAAAGAAGAAACCGACCGAGATCAGGATGAGCAAGCAGGGGGAGGCCTTGCCGGCATTCTTCCTCCCGCTCATCCTCGACCCTCAAATCCAATTCCAACCTGGGACAGGCGCACCTCGGGTCCCGTGGGATCACGGCAGGGGCGGAAATCCAGTAGAGGGGAGGAATAAGAGTTGGGGATGGCGTGCTTTGGTGGAAGGAGGCGCGTTCCGCGGCGCCTACGACGATTGAGGGTTCGGAGGATTCGGATTCGGGGGAGGCCAGGCTCGATCGCGCCGGTGAATCGGATTCGATGGATCTGAGATTGCCGCCTCCCTCCAATACAAGAGAGATCGGAGGAAGCGGGAGGAAGAGGAGACTACTCACTTCGACGAGGTCGGCGACGGAGGGGACTGACCACTCGCCGGTCGCGTCCGCGTCCGCGTCCGCCTCCGGTGGTTTTGGCGGCGATCGCGAAGGGCGCTGACCTCGCTTCGGTGGGGGCAGTGGTGGCAGGGGAGGAGAGGAAGTGCGACAGAAAATTGTTAGTTGTTACGGCGAGGGGGCAACGCCGTAACGGGCAAAGCACGCATAGCCAGAAGGTGATCAGATGGCCGTGCTGCTATAGGCACGATACTGTTGGTCTGATCTAGACATAATATAATTTGTACTGTTTATAAACTGGACCGATACGGCACGACAGCTCGAACTGTGTCTAAACAGTCATCTTGGCACGACGGCCGACACGACTCAGCACGAATAGTGTCAGGACCGACCTAGTCACACCACACCTTGTTAAACCTGTTCATTTTTAATATATATATATATATATATATATATATATATATATATGTGTGTGTGTGTGTGAGATTTTGTTTTTATTTCTTAATATTTATATGATTTTTATTTTTTTTAATACTTATATGGTTTTATATTATAGCTTTAAATTTTTATATAGTTCATTTCATAAGTATATATAAATTTATTTTGGTTTTAAAAAATTATATATATTTTCTAGTATTTTTTTACATTTTTTTTTTAAAAAAATCATGTCTTATGGGCTAAATGGCAAAAGTTTTAACGAGACAACCATTTGAACATTAATAAAATTCTTTATTAAATTTTCAATATTTTTGTCTCATTTTTTACAATTTTTATATGTATTTCTGAATTCTAAATATTTTTCTGTTTTATTTTATTTTATTTTTTTTGGAATTTTCATGTCTAACAGGCTAAGTGGCCAGCATTGGCCTATTGGACTAAACGGACTCGGGCCAACCCGGTATGGCCGGAAAGGCCATCGGGTCGTGCCTGGACTGCCTCGCTGGCACGTGTTTGTGTGTCAGAATAGGCCATATCGGCCGTTTGAACACCACTACGCATAGCACATAGTTAAACTAAAAATATTTGTAACAAATGGATTTACATTGGATCTCAATATTTATTTTCTTGCACTTTTAAGTTTAAACATGAGTATTGAGTTGTACAAATTAGTGATTGGTAGGCAAATGTCATTCTTGTACAGATTGCATGGTTACTTAGTGTCAATTTAGGCCTAGTTTGGAACACAGGCGGGCTACCGTGAGAATTGAACCATTTCCCATTAATTTTCCTATGAAGTTAGTGTGAACTGTTTGGAACGCGAGAATTGAACAATTTTCTGAGAAATTCCTGTGTTCTAAGCTTTGGGTGCCCGACTTGGTTAAAATTTGGATAGAACAAAAATGGGGTCATCTCCCGATATGCTCAAGACATAACAGTTGAAGACTCAATTGCTTTTCACTCTTGTAAAGTTAAATTTGAGCTTGTGGTTCACACTAGGAAAAGGGGAGGCTCTCGCTCTAATATGGTACTCCATTTTAAGTACATATATTTTCCTAAGCTAAGCTAGCATGCTCATCTGCCCCACTAATTCTGCCTCAACATTTCATTTCATTTTGACCTCTATAGAGCCATATTATCAATTTCATTTTCAAGTAAAGAGAATAAAAAACAAGATGCTATCCAAATATAAATTTGCTAATTTTCTCCATTATACAGTCATTGAGATGCACATGTCTACTCTTCTGTCTCCTCAAACAACCTACTTGCATGATTTGCCCATCATCTAGGGTTATGTGAGGAAAAGCAATTCCTTGGTTGGCCTTGGGCTTAGCTCCTTTTCAAAAAAAAAAAACAAAAACAAAACAAAGTCCACCTCAAAATAGTGGCTAGTGGCCGATGAAGTTGATTGCGAACCTCTTTCCTTAAAGTAGCACACCACACATCTATCAAAAAAAGTAAGCCATTGGGCCAACTAACACATAGCTTGAAAAGACTTAGATCGTCCAATCCACTTAGCCTTGCATGCCAAGCCAGTAAGTATTGAGCGTCACATCAAGGTTCCCAATCGAGAGAAATATCGGCGCAATTTTCGTAGAGTGGTCGATATATATGAAATGTCAATTTAAAATCCCATTTGTTTCTCAAAGTTTGATATCTTCATGACTGAAACAAATCCATCTGCTTGAAACAAATGGCTTCCATACGAATGATTGATCTATCAAGAGTTTGATTGTTGTTTGAATTCCTACTTTGCCGATTTGCTGTGTGTGTGTGTGAGAGAGAGAACAGATAGTGTAGACGCAACCTACCTGACAACTTAGAAGCTCATTCTACGCGTGTGGCCAATAGCCAGCTTTTGTGCATTCACGAGCCCATGATCTCAAGTTCAAAAACTCGGTCAATTTTTGAAGGAGAGAGCTCTGACGAATCAGTTAAACAAGATGTTTAGAAATTCTGTAAGAAAAACCCGAACACGATCAGTGGAAGATAATAACACGATTTAGATACAATCGGCAAAATTTATCCATACATCGGATAAACTGGATTATCGGAAGCCTGCACGTGGCCAGATGGCTACGCGTGCGAGTGTGCACCTAACTTACTAGGGTTCAAATCCTAAATTTAACGCTGGTGCCTACCAATTCTAGAAGTACGCATGTATGTACCTCTGCATATGTGTTCAATGAAAAAACGCATGTCCACATTCTATGAGGCCTTTGATGCTCTCGATAAATTCCTAGCGTGTGTAAGAGACGTGTACGGTCGTATGTGTACATAAGTGGTGTGAGTGTGGTGTGTGCGTGTCTACCTCGTACTCTCTCGCGGAAAAAAAAGGTATCGCCTAAGATTATCAATTCAGTACCCCTCGCAAACCACTCTTACCAAATCTCAAAGATCGAGTGGTTCCTCAAAAACTACCAAAGCGTGGTAGCGAAGCAACATCAGTTTTACACACTAAAGAACTCGTCTTGATTACAACTGGTGCTTAATTAATCGCCAGCCACAAAGTGGTCCACGCAGTTGTGTTCCAGGTTAGGTCAGTCAATCAATCCAGCCGAACTTTCCCAGCTGGCCTTGCGCGCACTAGCTCCCGGCCGAAGTCCATCGTGCTCCACGCAATAGCTCGGCTCGGCTCGGCTCGGCGCAAATGAAATGAAATATCCGACGCGCTCGGGTCGGGATACTCTCCTTTCGGAAAGGCGCGGCCACGATTTCGTGTAATCTCTAGTGTTCGGGAAGGCCGTGGAGTGCGGAGTTTGCGATTGGCGCCGTGTGTACCTGGCAGGCTGGCTTACCACTAATTTGTAGTGGTAGCAGTATAGTTTATGATTCTGCCTTCGATTTTTCCTGACACTACCAGGTTCGGGAGATTCATGGTTGACTTGAGGATGTGCAGCGTGTCAACTCCAGGGGTATTGCTCCCTCCGGTCATAAATAAATAATGTCGTTTTGGGCACTGATACGGTCTTAAAATACGATTTTGATCGCTAATTTCTATTGTGATATATTTATGAAATATAGTAAAATTACAACAACATGAAAGTTCTTTTCGAGCCAAATCTATGCGTAGCATTTTTGTGTGTTCAATCTAAACATTGAAAAAAAATATATTGATTGCCAAAAGCTTAGAAAATCTGTCTGCACGTAATCGAAAACGATATTCTTTTCTGATTGGAAGGATAATCAAATATGTAGCTATCCACTACTGTACTAATTATGGTACTAATTAAATTTTTGTGCGGGCCTCCACCATCTTGAGGGCATCAAAAAAATTTCCCCTGATGCTTCCATGATCATAATGGTATTTTGGGTAAGCTAATTCATTAATTATTGGGAGGAAACTGAATATTAAAAAAGGTTAGTGGAAAAAGGTCACCTCACTAAAACACTGTTAGCCACCAAATTGGTTGTTTGATGGCTTATTATTCTTGCTCTCATACCTTGGATTGTCTTTTTCATTTGGGTCTTCTTTGGTCCATTCTATCATCATCACTTAGCTTGATTCAATTTGCTTCAACTCCATTGCAGCTTGTACAATTTGAGTAGACCATGCAAGATTTCGTAAGGTCGAAAACCAAACACCACTTACTAGTAATACAATTAGAGAATTGATGTCTTTTTCTTATAGCACTAAACTTTCACTAGCTTATGGAGTAAAGTAATGACCTAATTAACCTAACTAAGCTTTGCCATGTTCTACTCCAAATCTAGCTCAGATAACTAACAAATTCTGATTTGGTAAAGATTTGAAAACTCAACTTTCAGGCAATTCAGACCCCAGGAACTTGATCCGCAAGTTGTGTCTACGACTACATCATTTACGGGTGCTTGGATGAAGGGGATTTCTTTGAAAAAAAATTATATTTAGTTTAAAACTAAATCCAAAGGATTCGAATCTAAATCACTCCTATCCAACCAGGCCCTTGCAAAGCGACTTCACCGTTAGAAAAGTCAATAATATGGAAATAGGAGTTCCCCAATTATCATTTGATCATTTCCATGTTCCAGCTGGAAACTGAAGTTAATGGAAGAATGAACTATTAAGCGGATGTTTGGACGAGCGGAATTCTATGGGAATTTTTGAGAAATCATTCTAATCCAAATCCATCCTGTCGAAATAGCCTTAAGAAGTATTCGTTGCCTTACGGCAAACTTGGGATATCAATTCATTGATTCATGGGCAAAGTCCATATAACACCCGGACTTTGCTTGAAAGTCGCCTAACACTCCAAACTATGAAATCTGACATTTGACTCTCCGAATTTTGCAATCTAATTCAAATCACAACCTGATCCGGTTTTGCATGGTGGTATTGTCCGCGTGGCATAATGAATGAGCGGTTTTGCCAAATAGAATCACGCTCACTCGTCGTGTCACACGGGTAATATCACCCTGTGAAATCGGGTCATTGTGTTATTTGAATTGGATTACAAAGTTTAGCGATTAAATGTCTGGTTTCATATACGGGTTTTCGAGCAAATGCTATGTATGACCTTAATTAACAGGAGGAAAAATTGAACTAGAATTAAATCAGATTTATCTACTCGTCTCATTCTGTATCTATGCAGTATGCACATTGACTTTTCTTCCTCTAGCGTGAACATTCAAGAAGCAAAAACTAAACTCTATCACCATCTGGCATGGCCATCCACGCTGCACGACTGCTATCTTGACGCCTTCGCTGCCAACTCGACCAGCCTCACCGGCGACGGCATCCTCCTCTTCCCAGCCTCCGAAATCGTCTCGAGCCCCGGGGACCACGGCCGCTGCTGCCTCGCCCCCACCAGCTGCATGTAGTGCTTCCTCAGCTCCGGCGTGCTGCACAGCTGGTCCACCGGCGCCACCGCGCCGCAGTTGTTCTTGCCGCCGCCGCACGTGATCACCTTCTCGATGAACTCCGGGAGGACCCTGATGAGCGCCATGCCGTCGTCGCCCGTGACGTACTCGAAAGGGGACGACGCTCCGGCGAGGGACACCTTCGCCGGGGCCGGCGACAGCGAGGCGAGCGACGCGGCGGTGAGCGCCTTGCGGCAGGAGAACCGGGACGCGGGGAGCACGAAGTAGGTCCGCCCCGCCAGCAGCCGCTCTCCCGGCGGCAGCACCGGGATCGGTAGGCCGACGAAGAAGGAGTCGCCGGCGCAGACGAGGTGGTCCGGGAGCTCCGCCGTGACGTCGCCGGCTGTCGTGGACCGCCGGCCACCCGCAGCTGCCAGCCTCGTCGGTCCTCCCCAGAACACGAGCCTCGCCTCCGCCTCCTCGCCGTGCACGGCCGGGGCGCACGAGCACGGTGAGAGGCCGTTGCCCATGCCGCGGTCTAGATATTCCAGAAGCTTCTAGAGCTCGCCTAAGGTGCAAGAAGAGATTGTGGAAGAGGAGGTTGGCTTCGAATGCTACTCTACAAGGTTGGAGGATTTGTGGTGCGGAGATTTATTTATAGGGAGGAGTTGAATATATGGGGTTGACTGTTGAAAGTCAGAGGCTGGGGGTTTGGTTTTTTCGGTGTTATTTTACTTGGGGTTGACCACGCGGGTGTTCAAGAATCAAAGCAGATGGCGTTAAATAATTAGTGGGAGGCTTGTCATGTCAGCGCCCAATTGGGGCTGGGAATGGAAACTTCTAGTGTTTAATCGTGCTTAGTGAATGGTTCTTGTCAAGGAAAGTAAAAAAATATTGACCGTGCAGATGATTGAGTCAACTATCCCGGATCCATGATCTTAGAAAGAAGGCACACTAGCATGGATCAATCTAAAATTCTAAACTACTAGTAGCATGTTTGTAGTTTGTGTTGGTGATATGCTCTAGAAATAATCATAGAGATGATTATATCATATTTATATTTATGAGTTATTGAATAAATATTATTATGTTCCTTAAATAAATCATCAGCTATAAATATTAACAAGTATGTAACTTGTTGGTGAAGCTCTTTAACTTATATGATGTCGTTCTAAATGTATCCCTGGTCGGATGTCACTGGTTGGAACACTAGTGACTTATCGACCAGCACTACTACAGAAAAGGTAATCACAGACGGTTCAAAATCATCATCACTGGTTTTCTGAACCGTTTAACTTTACGGGTCAGTGATACTATGAGATCATCACAGACGGTTCTGAACAATAACCGTCTATGATAGTCAATTATCACAGACAGTTTTAATTCAGAACTGTCTATGAAAATAGATTATCACAGACGGTTTTTTAGTAAAAACCATCTATGATAGTTTTTATATTGCAAAAAAAAATCGAATTTTGAGCTAAACCAATCAATTACTTGACAGTAGTTTCCATATACTCTTTCGATAGTTTACAAGAAGGTAATTAAAAGATACTCTCTCTCTCTCTCTCAATCAATATCTCACTCCCTAACAAGGACGAGGTCGAGCAGAGGCGTCCATCTCAAACCGAATCGGCCTCCATTGTCGACCACAGATGGGAGTCCTCACTGAGAACGAAATCTGACAAGATGGAGGGGACGAAATCAGAGTGAGAAGGAAACCTGGATGGGGATTTGGGGGCAAAACTTCGTACTCACCTGAGCCCAAGATGGAGCTCCTATGTATCCCTCCTCCTCCTCCTCCTCCTCCTCCTCGGCTGTGTTTCCTCGCCGAACGGCACCAGGGAATCGAGAGCGATCGCCGGAGCTCGACGTGGGGAGCGAAGAGGGAGAGACTGATGGAATACAAGGCGAGGGTGGGTATAATATATAAGGACAACGCCAAAACATTTCGTCTCCCGCGCAAACACTCAAAAAAATTTGCGAATCCCAGACGGTTTCAAACAAAAACCGTCTATGATGAGCTAATATCACAGACGGTTCATATTAAAAACCGTCTATAACTCTGTGATTTTACCATGACTTGATATTTCTCCTTGATTTTACCATAACTTGAGAATATACACTAAAAAGAATTAATGCATTAATGTTTTTCCCCGTGTAAAAAACACAGAGTTCGACATTCCAAGTCATGGTGATGAGGGAGTTAGGCATTCCAAGTCATGGTAAAATTAGGGAGTTAGACATTTCAAGTCATGGTAAAATCAGAGAAAGTTATCACAGACGATTTTTAATACAAACTGTCTATGATGAGATACTTATCACAGACGGTTTTTAATAGACGGGTTTTTTTTTTAATAAAAACCATCTGTGAAGTATCACAGACGTCTGTGATAAGTATCTCATCATAAGCGGTTCTTAGTGTATCTAGTAGCAGAGACAACCACGCTGATAAAACCGTCTGTGATGACCTTTAACACTGACGGTTTTGGAAAGCCGTTTGTGATAAGGCGTCTAGTATTAGCCTTTTTGTAGTAGTGCAGCACATGTATTGATTGATGACCATGTTTCACCGATCATGGATATAGTGATATTGAATCAATAATGTGAACACATATTAGAGAATATGGTGTTGAATTGATCCACCTTGAGACACTATTGAGATTGTTATGATTTTATATGTCATCAGTTGGTCTCAAGCAATGATAATGTATAATCCTTAGATCTGAGATCAGCGTGGTTTTCTACATGTGTAATAGTACAGTTTGGGGTTGCCAAACGTTTCTCCGTAACTAGGTAGTTATAAAGATATCTTTCAGGTATGCTATGAAACATGCGGAGGGATGTGATTGATTGGATATGGAATTTGCCCCTCCTAACATAACAGGAGAGATATCTCTAGGCCCCTCGATGTGGTCGGATAAAGAAAGTGCATAGCCATACCACTAGTGGTGGAAGAGTCGACCACATGAAGTTATTCGTTACTTGATCGAGAAAAATTGAACTATCCATGGATGACATAATATCTCACCTGGAGTTCAACAAGATATCGTGAGGCAAAGGGAGAACACATGAGAAGGTCATTCAGTTAGATCAGATACAGACTAGTCGTATGAAGATATGAGCTGGTCGTAGACAGGTCGAACATAATCGCTAAATGGTCTAAGCCTGGTCGTAAGAAGTTACGAATTGGTCGAGACCAAATATGAGCTGGTCGTTAGTGATAAGGACCTGATCGTAGATCATATTGCATTAAGGTTCATCTGATATAATTTATATGTATTCGAAAATCGTTATGTCCTGATAGGAACCGCTAACGACTTCTAGTCGAAAAAGGTTTCCGAATCACAACTGACTACGCATGAACCTAACGGGTCACACACTTAACGGGTTGGAACAAACATGTTCGGATAAGATCTGTCATGGGCTCTATATAAGGAGATGCATAAGGCTGTTGGGTGATACACGAGACATACGTGAGTTGCTCCACCGAAACCTTAGCCGCCATCTTTTCGGAAAGCCATGCCATGCAAGTTGGTGTTAGCACACCAGCGTATGGTGTTCCATCCCTGAACGTGTGGATACCGTAGAGGCGCTGCTGCGGTTGCTGTTACACTAGAGGACGATCCAAGAATTCACTAGGAACGTGATTGGTTGCTGGAGGAGACAATCGACTACGCTGAACGATTGACTACATTAAACGATCGACCACGGTGGACGATCGACTACGACCACTTCATCGACGCGTTTTACATTGGATCAGGCTACTCCAACTCTTCTTCTACTACACTGCGCTTTTGGTGGTAACGATTTATGATCTCTTGCTTGTATGGCATCTTGGTTTTTGTGGTAGAATTTTTGAATTGTCAGCTAGTGTAGCATACCCATATCCCTTAGTGGTATCAGAGCGAGGTTGTGTAGTTTTTTTTATCTAGATCGGTCGCATATACTTGATATCTGGTAGTAGTAGATTGGATCTATCACTAGTCGGGTCTGATAACCTAGATCGGTTCATGTGGATGGAACGATCTAGGCACTGGTCGATAAGATCGATCAGTGTTCGGCGATAATGGATGGGTTTGCGGGAGGTACTAGATGGTTTACTACGCTTGTTCATGACCACATTGCATAATGCTCCTACCGATCGGAATTCCACCATCGGAGTATGCCGCAGTGCGTGGTCGTATCAAGGCAGTGATCAGATTGGTTTGGAATAGGATTAATATGATTAATCCAATGATTTCCGAGACTCGGTTACATGAATAAGATTCATGTCCCATAAAAATTTTCCAAGCACACTGCCCGCGACCAGCGAGGGTGTAACGTCCCAAAATTTAGCTTTTCAAAAATCTTTTGAGTAGTTTAGGTCCTTGGAAAATTTCACCAATTTTATTTGAATTAATAAAGCTTAATCTGGAATTTTCCTAAATTAAAAATATTTAATTTGACTAATATAAACATTAATTAAATAAAAACTTGTGTTATTTGACTTCCTTGTCTTCAAGGAATTTTTGGGTATTTTTTGAGCTTTTTCAGATTTGTTTGCTATTTATTTGATCTCCTTGATTTTTGACGTTTTATTTTAATTTCAAAAATCAGCCTTTTCTCTCTCCTACCACGTGCTACAGCAAATCGCGAGGCACTGTTCATCGTTTTCCTTCGTCCCAAACCGAACAAGTCCAGAACGTGTACGTAACGAACTGAAACCTTCCAAATTCGATATCTTTCTCTACAGTACATATAAAAGCGAACGGTTTGCGCTTACGTGTCCGTCTTGATCTCCTCTTCCAATCCCCTGATTTGGTTTCCTCCAAACCGATCTATTTTCGTTGCAATCTCCAAAAAACCGAGCTCCAACCGAAGGTCTTCTCCGTGACTCGCGCTTCGTCCGACGTCCGCCGGCCGAACCGTCTGCGGCGTTGGCTTCGCGTTGTCGCCCTCTACGTCATGGTTCCATCCACTTCGCACGAAGATCGTCGGAGCACCATCGGCCATTAAAGCCAAACCGTGTTCATCGCGTTGCTCGCTTCCTCAGTGAGTTTTTCCAAAATCCGATCGCGCCATCGCGTCCGGCTCGTCGTTTCCTTTCCGTTTTGCCCCTTCGCCGCTGCTGCATCGCCTCCGACCGCCAGCCATCGCGTGCGCATGAATCATCCATGCACTGTTCATGCATGTGTACAGTGTGTGCGTTTGTTCCTGATGCGTTTCATCTCATGTGTTGCTTTCTTTGTTCTCTGCTAATGCTCAGGGCTAATCTTTTCCCTTTGCTTTGCCATGTTAGCTGCCTCCACACGACAGGAAGACAGGCCGCATGAACTCCAATATGTTCTTCTATTATTTCGTTTCTCCTCTAACCTTCTCTGTTATTTCTTCTGTGCGTTGTCTTCTCTGCTAATTCTTTCTATCAATTGCCATCTCATGCACAGAGCTGCCATCTCAATGTCACCATCTTGCGTCAGGAACCGTCCACCCCATCTTTCCTCTGTTTGTTGTATTCGGTTCTCAATTCCTTTCTGAACCAACGCATGTAGTTTTTCTCTAATACAAGCCTCTCTGTTAATTCATTGCTTTGTACCAAGTATTTGCTATCTCCTGCCTTGTCATCTGCACATCTCATGCCATCAAGCCAAAAGCCTCCAGGCGCCATGAATGGCCGTAAACACTCCTGCTCCTCTCTGTTGCTTCCTATTCTTTGTTGAAGCCATCTTGTTCTCTGGTTTCCTTTTCCTCTATGCTTCCTTGAACCATCAAGCATTAAGCACATGTCAATGCAAGATGTACACATTAATTCTCTCTGTACACCTTTCTTTCTCTTTCTGATGTATAGTTCCCATATGTGAGTGCATCAAATAAATATCTATCCTCTCACTTACATGTTGACCCGAGGTATCATCCACCCAAATTAAAAACCCTAGATTACTCATCTCTCTTACATGCGGGTTCCACATGTCAGTCAACTCTTAGTCAAATCCTATTCATGAGCTTGGTCCACCGTGGACTAGCATCTCTCCGTGGACCTGGTCCATAGACCAGTGGCCCACATGTCAATTCTTAATCCTATTTTTGGGAATTAATTTAATTCTTGAAAAGTCATTTATCTTATTGGTCCCACTTGTCACTCTCTCTACCTTATTTCTGGAATTATTTTAATTCTAAAAATACATAAATACCAGTCGGTCCCACCTATCATACACTCATTCTTTTTCTAATATTTTTAGAATAGAATATTCTGTGAATATTCCGTAGAGCTTTTTCATCATTTCATGTGAATTCCAATCTTCCGAGAGCCATATCTTCTTCATCCGAATTCCGATTGAACTCATTCAAGTTTCTAAATTCATCTAAAATCAATATCTACCTTCTAGTACCATTCAATTTCAATTTGGAGTTTATTTGATTTGTCTTTTGAATTTAGTTTGTCTTTCTTTCTCGTTAGACGTCGAAGTCCCAGAATCGTCCGAAGAAGCTGAAGATCAAGCAAATAGAAGATTGAAGATAAAACAAGAACATCATTGCTATAGCAAGGCAAGTTATACCTTTGATCACATTGAACCCGGTTTTCAAAATTACTTTGATTCAAATTATTGCATTTACTTTAAGTATTTATTTAAATGCTTTTGGGTTTAGCTATTAATCCAATTTGTATGTCACCCTAGATTGGTTCATATTTAGTTGGTGCTATAGTATTACCAATGTGGGTTGGTTAATACGAGTATATTGCTTAGCCATGCAACGAGTCATCATCATCACCTGAGTTGCAATTATAAATTTGACTAAGTGGTTATGGAACTTTGTGATAAAACTGTGTGTGCTATGTGTTATTACTTTGTGATAGCACGTGTTGCACTTAACCAACAGGGTGGGAAAGGATTTAGACTGAGGCAAGTGGTGAATACTGTATGATATGGTGGAAGCTGTGTGCATGGGAATAATAATCTATGTGGCATAGTTAGAAATTGGAAGTCTTGCTTTGGTCAATTAAGGACTTAACTTTGTGCGCCATTGAACTGAGCCTTACTGTACGACCATATGCCTGATGGGACGGGCCTAACTTAGTAGGTTATGGATTCTTGGCATTGATGTTCAGGTGGATAGGTTAGGCTTCGTGACAGGGTGGAGGTGTGACTATATGGTAGTTGCATCGTGGGACGGTTCGCCGCATCCCTGTCCAGCGGTGTGTGTCGGACTAGCTTTCTTTGTGGGTTGGTCCGGCGGTTTGTAAGCACATCGGGAGTGTCAATGTTGAGATAAAGTTTCTGAAAGGTTTTGTTGTGATCAGCTCTGATCCAGTTGATTGCATCTTGTGGGTAAAGTGTACAACCTCTGCAGAGTGTTAAACAATCTATTCGAATAGCCGCGTCCGCGGTCATAGACATGTTCGGGAATTTCACACGAGGGGTAGATTTTCATAAAACAATTGAGAAGGGACAGATGTGTGATTTAAGTCATATGGCTGTGTGAAAGAAATTGATTAGGCTATGTGTCTTTGTGAAAACTACTGTTAAATTAATATTGTCTATTTGTTTTGAATTATGCTTTCAATCTATTATTCATATTCAATTGCAAATGTTGCATTTCGCAAAATAACCACGAAGTCATTTCCTTTGGAATAAGCTCGCATCTATACATTGCATTACGTGGTATGACTTGCGAGTGCGGTTGTGTACTCACGCTTGTTGTAAAACTTGCGTTCAAACCTCTGTATGGAGGAATCGTGAGTCAAGAAGGTGCGCTTCAAGGATCGAGGAGAACTAGGTCGCGCTTTTGACCGATTGCTGTGGGCATATGGATGGGTTTCACCGTTATTCTCATTTCGTTCATTTGCGACTTCATTGAGCTATTCGCCTTCTGATGCATTAATTGTAAGCTTTGACCTTAAGGACTTTACTCTGATATTTATTGTTATTTGCCTATTTATTAGTCATCTTTGTATATAGAAATGATATTTCATCAATGTTGCCACTGTGTGTACTAGCGTGATCCTGGACTAGTGCAGCATATTTCATCGATGTTGCCACTGTGTGCACTAGCGTGATCATGGACTAGTGCAGCATACACAGAGGGTCTAGAATTGCATTTTTGGGTCCCGGCAGAGGGGCACTGCCCCTTTGAACCCTGTACGCTAACCGGCTAGTGGGACTGCCGCGCTAGGTAATCATACCGTGTTATATAGTATTATGTGTTCATGTCACCTGATAAAATTGGATTCTATGCATAACTCGTTTTTGCAGGATTTGATGTGAATAGTATGGCCCATTATGTATGTGATGCATGTATGGATTTTCATGACCCGCGTGTCATGTTGTGATATAGCCATCGAGCTATATATTATTGTATAACGGTATGCGTACAACTTGTGATACTTGATATTATCTCATGTAATTCATTACTAGCTTTTAGGAGTAATTGCTTTGTAGATGAATGCGGTCAGAGATTTCAAGCATGATGGTTAGAGGACAGGAAGCATGGTGATGAAGATCGTCATGTTAAGGGTCATACTATTTCATAGTTTAATATGATTGCCTGTGAATGTTTATTTTGTTCATGTTATACTATTGATCACGTTTTATCATTAGATGTTTTAACATAGTAGAATAGTATCCCTCAAGAAATTGCATAGTTTGATCATGTTAATTTGATGCCTTTCCAAATTGCTACACCTATCACGATTTTGATCGTTAATTGGTAGGTCTACTATAACAGCCCAAATTTCAAATTTCAGTTGAAAATAAAGTTTAATTATTTTTGGTGGTTTTTCTAAAAATTTAAAAGCTTTTACTTAACCAATTTGAAGTTAAACAAATTTATTTGCAAAATATATTACCAAATAATAGTTGGAAATATTTTTATTCAAGTCCTAAATGCTCCAGAGAATTTCTGTGAATTTTCTCAAAAATTTTGGACTTAATTTGCTATATTCTAAAGCCTAATTGAATTATCAGAATTGAATCAATTAAGAAATCAAAAGAAAATCCCCAAATAGTGTTTGGGCCAAAACCCACTCGGCCCAGTCCATTTTTCGCGCATGCGCGGCCCGTTCGGCCCGCTCCTTCCGCGCGTTTAACCCCCGCCCGCATCTAAGCCGTTGGATGGATATCCAACGGCCAGAATTCAATGGAACGTTCGGGCAACCAAACACACCCCCTGATCTTGCACCGTTAGATCTAAATCCAACGACCAGAATTCAATGGAACGTTCGGGCAACCGAACACACCCTCTGGTTTTGCACCGTCATGTGGCGTCTTAGTGTTATTTGTGCCATGTTGTATGAGTGGGTGTCAGTTAGACATTAGTCCCACCTGGCGTAAGAGGGGGCTCTCGGAGGATGGTTAGTCCAATGGTAGCGAAACCTTAACGGGCATGAATACATTAAGACGTTGCATTGTAAAGGTCTCATGATAATTGCTTAGTCACACGCCTTCGGAAGCGTGCATTGGCCGACATTAAAAGCAAATTATCTCGTGTGGGTAAAGCTGTACAAACTCTGCAGAGTAGAAACTATTCGAATAGCCGCGTCCGCGGTCATGGACATGCAAGCAAAGCCACTCTAAGTTAGACTTTGTTTTTGGTTTATAAAATGATTTTATCAGATATTTTTAGGATGGTTAATCCTATGGTAAAATTGAGCGGTTAGCCAAGTACTAGGAGGGTATCCTTCTCCATTCAATTATTGGAGGTTATCAATTATACAACTGTCATTTTAAACACTGGTTTTAGTTATAGTATAAAAACTGGCCTTGGAAATTAATATGTGTATTTAACCTGACAATGCTGTTTGTGCAAAATGAACCCTGCCATTATCCTTTGTTTACCTTATGCATGCATTACCTTTCACTATTGGGTGTAACTTGCAAGCACGGAAGTTGTGCTTACTCTTGCTGAATAATGTTTATTCAGTAGAAGACATTTATCAGGACGGTGAGGACATTGACGACTAGGCTACGCCACCAGACGATTGCATGTGGCAAGTCGTGTGGTCTACTACTATGTTGCTTTCCGCTGTGTTATTTATCTATTTGGCCTCAGGCCCATTTTGTAATAAACTCTGATTTATTAATAAAGTACGTGATATGATTGTGCTATCACTTTTGTTTAACTGTGTACACTAGAAATTCTGGACTAGTGTATGAACACAGAGAATTCGGGATCCTTCGTTCCCGGGTTCGACAAAAGTGGTATCAGAGCTATATCGGCTGTAGGTCGTGGCCCCACAATTTCCCTAAGGAATTATTTTTGAAAACTAAAACTATTTTGAGTCTGTCCAGAGTCCTCTCTCAACCCTTCTCTTTGAAATGGTTACTGATTCATCCCTTTCTAAAAAATTGTAGATGGCCGAGATACAGGATGCTACCTCTCACGGAGTTCTTGCTGGACACTGGGCCGAGCTTCTTTGGGAGATGATGCAACATCTGGAGTACAAGAAGAGGCCGACGTTTCAAGGCTACAAGTAAAAAGTAGGAGAACGACGTCTCTGGAGAGTGGAAGTGCTGATCTACTCCGATCTCTCGCCAAACACAGTCTTCCACATTTTCCACGCTCCGATCAGACGCGACACCTTCGCCGACGGTATCCAGGATGCAGCAAGAGAGGTAGTCTGTCATCTCCGCCACACCTATGATCGCTACTTCAATGGCACCGGGTTCCATTATTACCCGATGCATCTTCCGACCAGACTCGACAGCACCTTCCGCTCCGCCAAAGAAGAGGATTCCCCCGAGCTGACGCACCAGGTGGACTTGACGAAGGCATTAGACTATGCCTACGGAAACACCTTGGAGGACTTGCATACTGCCCAGGATAGCTTGGAGTATGCGGAAGCAAGGCTGAAAGCAATAGAAGAAGAGTTGGCTAGCTACAAGGCAGACGAGGCCAGCTCTAATGAGATAGACTACACTCCCAGTACCCCATAGCTGTTTTCTTTTAGTCCGTACTTTAGTCACGAATTATGAGCTATCAATTACCCTTGTGATAGCTATAATCAATTAATAAAATAAATGAATAAAAGAACTATGTTGAAAAGTTGGTTCTTTGTTATGTGTTTGTTGGTTCTTGGGCTATTTTAGATTTATCCCCCTTAGAATTTCTTGCTATCTTTTCTAAATGCTTGGAGGATCCAGCAAATGGTGAATACCCGCAGGACAGGCAGGGCAGTGCCAGCGGCCAAGGGAATGATCAGGCGGATTATCAGGATAATCACGTTCCGCAGCCACCACCACCACCGGCAGAAGGACCCGACTGGCGCCAGATGATGGCGAATCAAACTCATCTGATCGACCTTCTCGCCCAATCCCTGCACAATGCTCAGAATGCTCAAGCCGCCACCACAGTAGTAGTAGCTCAGGCTCCACCCCCGCACAACCAAACGATGACCATGTCCGAGTTCATGAAGATGCGTCCGCTGACTTTTTCGAGCAGTACGGAACCAATGGACGCTGATGATTGGCTTCGGACCATCGGGAAGAAGCTGGACATCACCCAGTGCACCGATCGTGAGAGGTTCTTGTTTGCCTCTCACCGGCTTAACGGTCCCGCAGCTAAATGGTGGGATAACTATTGTATCTCCCATAACGATGCTCAATCCATTACATGGGCCGACTTTGTGCGAGCTTTCCGCCATGCATACATCCCGACGGGAATGATGACACTGAAGAAGAAGGAGTTCCATGCACTCCGTCAGGGCAACTGCACGGTGAATGAATATCTGCACCGATTTAATCAACTTGCCCGCTATGCCCCAGCTGACGTAGCCAGAGATGAGGACAGACAGGAAAGGTTCCTAGAGGGACTAAACGATGACATCTCTGTCCAATTGATCACCCAGAACTTCACCGACTTCCAGCAGTTGGTGGACAAGGTAATCAGGCAGGAGGCCAAGCACTTGGAGATGGAGAACCGCAAGCAGAGGATGGCCGCTCAAAGGTTCAACGCAGGAGGTCTGCCCAAGCCTTGCTTCACCACGCCGCAGCCACCGCAACGTGGAAAATTTCAATCTTCCACGTCCAGAAATTCAGCACTACCACAGCGCTCCAACCCCTCCAACTTTCGCAGCACTTCATCTGGAGGGCAGTTCCAGCAGAAGCACTCCACCTCCTCAGCTTCAGGAGTTACGTGCTTTCATTGCAACGAGACGGGGCATTATGCCAATAAATGCCCGAAGAAGCAGCAAAGTGTGGCCCCAGCAAAGCCAACCTCAGGAGTTCCATCCACTGGCGGCACCACAAGGCTAACAGGCCAGTTCACCAAGGGGTGGGTGAACCATGTCATGGTAGAGGAGGCTCAGGCAGCACCAAATGTGGTCCTCAGTACGTTCCTTGTTAATTCAATACCAGCATCTGTCCTATTCGATTTTTGAGCTTCGCATTCGTTTGTTTCAAATAAGTTTGTGGGAAAATATGAGTTACCTATAACCTCCTTAGCCAACCCCATGATAATCCATTCCTCGGGCTCAGAAATGAGAACCAGTTCCCTATGCCCAAATCTTACCCTTGAGATATCCGGAGTACCCTTCCTAGCCGACTTGATAGTCTTACACTCCCAAGGTCTGGATGTAATTCTTGGAATAGACTGGCTAGCCGAAAACTATGGACAAATAGACTGTGCCACTAGGTCTATCATCCTCACCAATGAACAAGGCATATCAGTCGAATTCAAGCCCAAGACCCGCACCGGAGGAAGTTCCATCCTCACCAGCTTGAAGGAAGTGAAACTGGATGACATACCCGTGGCACGGGAATACCCCGATGTCTTTCCAGATGATCTACCCGACATGCCACCGGATAGGGACATAATGTTCCTAATCGATCTAGTCCCCGGGACAGCTCCAATCTCGAAGCGACCCTACAGAATGCTAGCCAACGAGTTAGCAGAGCTGAAGAAGCAAATTGAAAAATTACGAAGCAAAGGGTACATTCGACCCATCTCTTCACCTTGGGGAGCCCCAGTACTATTTGTCAAGAAGAAAGACAATAGTATGAGAATGTGCGTTGATTACAAATCACTCAACAAGGTGACAATCAAGAACAAATACCCGTTACCCAGGATTGATGATCTGTTTGATCAGCTGAAGGGAGCAAGTGTCTTCTCGAAGATTGATCTAAGATCCGGTTATCACCAACTGAAGATCAGACCAGAAGATATCCCGAAGACAGCTTTCACTACAAGATATGGATTGTACGAGTTTACGGTAATATCCTTCGGTTTGACGAACGCCCCTGCTTATTTCATGAATATGATGAACAAAGTATTCATGGAATTCTTGGATAAGTTCGTGGTTGTTTTCATCGATGACATTCTCATCTACTCAAAGAATGAAGAAGAACATAAAAAGACCTCAGAATGATACTGGACAAACTCAGTGACCACCAGCTTTATGCCAAATTCAGTAAGAGTGAATTTTGGCTAAGTCAAGTGGCATTCCTTGGACATATTGTGTCAGCAGGAGGAATTGCAATAGATCCCGCCAAAGTTGAGGCAGTAATGGACTGGAAACAACCCAGATCAGTCACCGAAGTGAGAAGCTTCCTTGGACTAGCGGGTTATTACCGCAGGTTCATCGAAGGTTTCTCTAAACTTGCAAGACCCATGACTCAACTTCTGAAGAAAGAAAAGAAGTTCGAATGGTCAGGCGCCTGTGAAGAAAGTTTCCAGATGCTGAAAAAGAGGCTAGTCTCAGCACCGGTGTTAATTCTACCGGACATCCACAAGGACTTTGAGATCTTTTGTGATGCATCCCGACAAGGCCTCGGATGTGTACTGATGCAGGAAGGCAAGGTCGTAGCTTATGTGCCCCGGCAGTTGAGGCCACACGAAGGGAATTATTCGACTCATGATCCTGAGTTAGCAGCAATTGTGCACGCTCTGAAGATCTGGTGGTATTATCTCATTGGTAACCGCTGTGAGATTTTCACGGATCATAAAAGTCTGAAATACATATTCACGCAGTCCGAACTCAATCTCCGACATAGGAGATGGTTGGAGTTGATAAAGGATTACGACCTCGGAATTCATTATCATCCGGGCAAGGCCAACGTGGTGGCAGATGCCCTGAGCAGAAAGGCGTAATGCAACACCATCATGGTACAACAAAATCAGCCAGAGTTGTACGAAGAACTGAGGCACCTGAACCTAGAGATTGTCAACCAAGGTTGTGTGAACGCTCTGGAAGTACAACCGACTCTTCAAAGTCAGATCAGAACAAAACAGTTAGAAGATTAAGACATTCAAGAAATAAAAAGAATATGAGGAGAGGCAAAGCCCTAGGTTTTTCCGAGGATGAGCAAGGAACAGTGTGGTTTGGAGATCGCATCTGCGTACCCAATCAGCAAGAGATAAAGGAGTCGATTCTGAAAGAAGCTCATGAATCACCATACTCCATTCATCCTGAAAGCACCAAAATGTACAAGGACCTAAAAGAAAAATATTGGTGGGTCAGCATGAAGCGCGAAATTGCTGATTTCGTCGCTCATTGTGATGTCTGTCAGAGAGTCAAGGCAGAGCACCAAAGACCTGCTGGTCTGTTGCAACCATTACCAATTCCCGAGTGGAAGTGGGAAGAAGTTGGTATGGATTTCATCACCGGACTCCCTAGGACCCAATCGGGATATGACTCCATCTGGGTGGTGATTGACAGGTTAACTAAAGTGGCTTACTTTATTCCAATCAAGACCACATATAGAAGCAATCAGCTAGTAGAACTATATATGGCCAGGATCGTCTGTTTACACGGAGTACCCAAGAAGATCGTATCTGACAGAGGTTCCCAATTTACATCAAGGTTTTGGCAGAGCCTGCATGAAGCCTTAGGAACCCGACTCAACTTCAGTACGGCCTACCATCCCCAGACCGATGGTCAGACAGAACGCACCAACCAAGTTCTTGAAGATATGCTTCGAGCCTGTGCCTTAGAATTCGGAAAAGGTTGGGACAAGGATCTGCCATATGCAGAGTTCTCGTACAATAATAGTTACCAAGCTAGTCTGCAGATGGCTCCATTCGAAGCTTTGTATGGTAGGAAATGCCGAACCCCGCTCCTTTGGGATCAGGTAGGAGAACATCAGCTCTTTGGACCTGAGTTGATCAAAGAAGCTGAAAGTAAGGTAAAGGCTATACAGGAACATCTGAAAGTAGCTCAATCCCGAGAAAAGAGTTATGCTGATAACCGTCGGAGGGAATTAAACTTTGAGGTAGGAGATTTTTTCTATCTCAGAGTTACTCCACTCAGAGGAGTAAGGAGATTCCAAATGAAAGAAAAACTCACTCCCAGATATATCGGGCCATACAAGATCTTGGCAAGACGAGGAGAAGTAGCTTATCAACTGGAGTTACCAGCAACCTTATCAGCGGTGCATAATGTCTTCCACGTATCACAGTTAAAGAAATGCCTTCGAGTGCCCGAAGACCACACCCACTTGGAGAGCTGTGACCTTCAAGAAGATCTCACCTATGTGGAGCGACCAATTAAGATTCTGGATGTCGCAGAACGTGTTACCAGAAGCAGAATCATCAGATCATACAAGGTGCAGTGGAGTCACCATCCAGAAAGTGAAGCCACATGGGAGAAAGAAGAAGAGCTCAAGGCCAACTATCCTGATCTTTTTGCTAACCAACCCTGAATCTAGGGGTCGAGATTCCCTTTAAGGATGGTAGGTTTGTAACAGCCCAAATTTCAAATTCCAGTTGAAAATAAAGTTTAATTATTTTTGGTGGTTTTTCTGAAATTTTTAAAAGCTTTTACTTAACCAATTTGAAGTTAAACAAATTTATTTGCAAAATATATTACCAAATAATAGTTGGAAATATTTTATTCAAGTCCTAAATGCTCCAGAGAATTTCTGTGAATTTTCTCAAAAATTTTGGACTTAATTTGCTATATTCTAAAGCCTAATTGAATTATCAGAATTGAATCAATTAAGAAATCAAAAGAAAATCCCCAAATAGTGTTTGGGCCGAAACCCACTCGGCCCAGTCCATTTTTCGCGTGCGCGCCCGTTCGGCCCGCTCCTTCCACGCGTTTAACCCCCGCCCGCATCTCAACCGTTAGATGGATATCCAACGGCCAGAATTCAATGGAACGTTCGGGCAACCGAACACACCCCCTGATCTTGCACCGTTAGATCTAAATCCAATGACCAGAATTCAATGGAACGTTCGGGCAACCGAACACACCCTCTGGTTTTGCACCGTCCGATCTAGATCCAACGGTACACGTGCATCAGTAACTTAACTACTCCATGCACACCCTCGATCTATCGTGTTGCGCATCTACCCAACTTACTATTTCACGTCTACCCATGTCCACCGTCCGATCAAAATCTAACGCTCCTGAGTCATCGTCTTCCTTTCCTTCTTCTACCTCACAACCTTCCTTTTTCTCGCCACAATGTCCGCCATGGACACGATTCAAAAAGCTTCCATATGGGGCTCAATCCTCATTAAACCTCTGTTATTGCGCGCGTATTCAAATCGCCGTATCAATCCACCCCCGACACGGCTTGATCCCTTCCATCTCCGGCCCCAAATTCCGCTGATTTTGCCGCAAACCCACACGGACCTTCTTGCGCCCTACGCCGCCTCGGCCACGCCCGCGCCCTATAAATAGGTGCGCCGGGAGCGCCTCAACATCCACATCGCAGCGCCACCATCCACAGCTCACCACCACCGATGTAGCGCCCGATTTTCAAAGATCTTCGCCGGCAAAAACCCTGCGCTTCTTCTCCATTTCCGGCGCCACCATAGACGCCTCGACCCCGCCGACCTCGTCATCAACATCGCTATGACATCGCGAAGCCAGGACGACCACCCACTTTGACGGAGGACCACGGGATCGCCGACTTCCTCGACGACCGAACCTCGCCGCCGCTCTTCAGCTCGTTGCCGATGACTCCATCACGCTCCTCCGACGTAAGGTAACGCCCTAGAATCAGTGTCACGCTAGCTTCATGTTGAGCACCTCCATTCGGCTCGCCGTGGCGTGAAACGCCGACGAGCCTAGAACCCGAGCACCACCGTCGTCGGTCCTACGTGGCTCGGCCACCTCAGCGCCACCTCACTACCCTGTAGGCGTCACTTCAGCACCAAAGCCGGCGTGTCACGCCAGGTCAGCGCCCGCGTGGCCAATCCACTGCACTGGCTCACCCTCGGCTCGGTGGAATTAGTCCACCATGAGTTGTGTCTATGACACATGGGCCCCACTTGTCAGGGAATTATTTTAATTCCTTTAAATTCTGAAATTCCCTCGCTGACGTCAGCATTGCGCAGTAAATAGATTTCCAGTAGAAAAATAATTTGGGAAATTCAATTAAATTTCAGATTTAGGTTTTAAACTTCTAAAATTCATATCTTTTGCATCTGAACTCCAAATTGGCTGGTTGAAGTTGCAAAATTTGTATAAAATTATGATCTAGCTAACTAAACCAAAACATTTCAATTTGGAGTTAATTTGAATTGTATTTTTGAATTTATTTGAATTTGAAGTTAATTTGTTATATTTTCGCGTATAGACTTCGACGACTCCGGAGAGTTAGATCCTTCTGACGATTTAGAGTTTCAAGACTTCAACGAAGGGAAGTTACACCATTGATCATATTGTTCCCAGTATTTTAAAGTATTTAATTTCTGTCGTCAAATTACTATTGCATGCATATATTTATATAATTGTTTGAATGCCCTGTTTTTGTATATAGTTATTCCAATCTCCATTGTATGGCCAAATTGATTATTGAATATGAATGCCTTGTCACCCTTAGGTAAAATACTACTAAAATTAATCATATGCTTAGCCATGCTTAGATCACGCTTGTAAATTTGGGAAGGTTTAGTCAAATCTTTTACAAACTTGATTCAAATTTGTTATTGTGGTATTGTTTTACCACAAAAAGTTTATAAAGAAGGTTTTACTCTAAATAAAATCAAAAATGGGTTTGGACTTAGGCGAATGGGATGAATGGTGGGTGCAAGTTCATGCACGGGTTTAGTCTGGTTAGGACTAAGGCCCAGGGTTTTATTCGGAAGACGCCCAAGTCAATTGAGGTCCGGTCTTTGAGCCGCTTTTTGCTATGCCTTACCGTACCACCACATGTCTTGTATGGGAAGGATTTGGCTAAATAATTTGTGGCGTCTTAGTATTATTTGTGCCATGTTGTATGAGTGGGTGTCAGTTAGACATTAGTCCCACTTGGCGCAAGATGGGGCTCCCGGAGGATGGTTAGTCTAATGGTAGCGAAACCTTAGCGGGTATGAATACATTAAGACGTTGCATTGTAAAGGCCTCATGATAATTGCTTAGTCACATGCCTTCGGAAGCGTGCATTGGCCGACATTAAAAGCAAATTATCTCGTGTGGGTAAAGCTGTACAAACTCTGTAGAGTAGAAACTATTCGAATAGCCGCGTTCACGGTCATGGACATGCTAGCAAAGCCACTTTAAGTTAGACTTTGTTTTTGGTTTATAAAATGATTTTATCAGATATTTTTAGGATGGTTAATCCTATGGTAAAATTGGGCGGTTAGCCAAGTATTAGGAGGGTATCCTTCACCATTCAATTATTGGAGGTTATCCATTATACAACTGTCATTTTAAACACTAGTTTTAGTTATAGTATAAAAACTGGCCTTGGAAATTAATATGTGTATTTAACCTGACAATACTGTTTGTGCAAAATGAACCCTGCCATTATCTTTTGTTTACCTTATGCATGCATTACCTTTCACTATTGGGTGTAACTTGCAAGCACGGAAGTTGTGCTTACTCTTGCTGAATAATGTTTATTCAGGAGAAGACATTTATCAGGACGGTGAGGACATTGACGACTAGGCTACGCCCCCAGACGATTGCCTGTGGCAAGTCATGTGGCCTACTACTATGTTGCTTTTCGCTGTGTTATTTATCTATTTGGCCTCAGGCCCATTTTGTAATAAACTCTGAGTTATTAATAAAGTACGTGATATGATTGTGCTATCACTTTTGTTTTACTGTGTACACTAGAAATCCTGGATTAGTGTATGAACACAGAGAATTCGGGATCCTTCGTTCCCGGGTTCGACATCTACCAAAGTAGAGTGTCATTAACTATCTTAATAAGATAGGGTGTGAGAGACCATGTGGAGGCCCTCTTCATGTTGTGATGAATATTTTACAACATTTGGGACTTATTAATGGAGGTTCGATAGTTGTTAAAGTTTGCGAAGTCAAGTTTTGAGTTTCACCTAGATTGCATGGGATATTATGATGCATGTTTTCACTAAGGATGGTTAAGTGCGCGGTTCTTGTGCCAAAGAAAAGATTTCTTCGTCTTTGTTGACTACAGGTTGAATTGATGGCTTGGATGATCATCGACGTGGGATCGGGAGCAAGTTTGGAGAGCTTGGCATCCAGAACGATCATGGTGCTCAAGGAGATAATCGGGGATCAAGTCCGGTCATGAAGATGGAGTCTTTATGAAGATGGCGTGAGACAGGTCCGTGCATCGGCTCAGGGTGACTTGGTAGTGTCCATGTGTCGGCGAGGCGTTCCGATGGTGTTCGGAACTCGAGACACAAGCCGTGGATGTGACAAGTCAATGAGGAGTGAAGACCGTCAAGGTGGAGCAGCGTTGTAGCTATAGGTGGCTTGTGTTGACCAATGTCAAGATAAGGGTATTGATGTAATTGTCATATTAATGTAATTGTAGCTTGTCTAGAGGGGTATTCTAGGCAAGGGGTAGAGTTTGCTGAACCCTAAATGGATATGAATAAGTGAAGAGAGTTAATCTTAGCCTTTGAGATGATCTCATGGTTGAGGTTGCTCCCATAAGGCTATAAATAGAGGGGTAGCGGTATGCCTCCACCACCAAGTTTTGGGGAAGGATTTAGAGTTTTTCTTATGGTCCTTTGAGCTTTTCCCACCATGAAGTATGGCTTTTTAATCCTTCCTCTTGAAGCAATAAAAGTTTCAAGTTCTTACATGTTCTGAAATTTATTTTATTTCTTGCAATTTCTAGCTTTTCTTTGTTGCAACTTGAGCTTTTCTTCCCCTCCTTATACTTGTTGTAGTTCTATTGGATCTAGTACATGTAAGAGGTTGAGGAGTTTATCAAGAACATGTTCCAACCCAACACGATCCACTAGAATTCATTCTTACTCAAGTTGTGTTTGCATTAACCATGTTCTTGAGCTAAAATTGTTGTTTTTGATGCAGCTTGAACTATTTGCATGAAAGGTTGAGACTTTGGGTATATCTTTGTAATTACTTTTATAATCATAGCCCCAAGATCATTTCCTAGCTATGGTTCAAGTTTCATCAATTTTGGATGAGTATATCTTGAGTTATTGAGGTTTCTTAAAGCTAAGTTTTTGAAATTCCAGATTTGATGCAACGTGATCTTGAAGCATGATAGATCTCTCTTGGGCTTTATTCTGCAATTCCTTTTGGAATCATAACCCTGAGGACCTCATCTTGCTATGTTTCAAGTTTCATCAATTTTGGTTGAGTAGATCTTGAGTTCTTGAGGTTTCTTAGTGGTGAGGTTTCTTAAATTCCAGATTTGCTGAAATTGCTATTTTGATGCAATGTGAACATTAAGCAAGAAAGGTCCCTCTCTTGGGTTTAATTCTGTAATTCCTTTTGGAATCATAATTGTGAGGACCTCATCTTGCTATGGTTCAAGTTTCATCAATTTTGGTTGGATAGATCTTGAGTTCTTGAGGTGTCTTAGCGGCCAAGTTTCTGAAATTCCAGATTTGCTGAAATTGTTGTTCTGAAATTCTTTTCTGATTCACTTTGTTCTTAGTGTAGTCTTAGTGTTCTTGAACCTAGTGTCTTCCTAATAGCACTAGAGTTCAAGAGAAGAAATACTTGAGTGGGGAAAATTTAATTTGCGCCTATTCACCCCCCTCTAGTCGCCATAACCGATCCTTCAGGGTGGGTATCGGACACCCACATGCATAATATTGGTTTAACTTGACAAAGCTCTCAAAACGGTTTTGGACCTTGGGCATAACGTTGGTTGTTGGGGCATAGAGATGTCACCCAACAAATAAGAGTCATATGAGATATGATTAACAAGATATTGCCTACCTAAATCACTAGGTTTCTAGCAGTGAAGCCAAAGTTCACTAGGACTTATTGATATATGGATTTTGAACCCACTATATGAAGTTAGAGAGATAACTTGGTTTAGAACATATAGTGGGAGTATCTTTTATTAAAATGTTTAATAGAAGATGTTACATAAACATAGTGTTAAAATTTTTGCATATATTTTCTGTTGTAGATCATGCCACCTAGTACTTTCTCCACACCTACCTTTAGCTTGCGATCTATTCTTGAGAAAGAAAAACTGAATGGTATAAACTTTATTGACTGGTTTCGTAATATAAGAATTGTTCTCAAACAAAAAAAGAAGGAATATATTCTAGAGGGTCCTATCCCGAGGAACCGAATGTAGATGCTAATCGTACTAAAAAGAATGCTTATGAGAAGCATTGCAATAGCACAGTCGATGTGCACTGCCTAGTGCTTGCCACCATGAACTCTGAGCTTCAGAAGCAATATAAGACCACAGATACTTACAATATGATTGTAAGTCTGAAGGGTATGTTTCAGGATCAAGAAAAGGCAGAGAGGTTTAATACCTCCAAAGCATTGTTTCCTTGTAGGCTGTCAGAAGGTAACTCGGTTAGTCCTCATGTGATCCAGATGATTGGTCTCATTGAGAGCTTAAAAAAACTTGGTTTTTCCCTTAGCCAAAAGTTGGCTACTGATGTGATTCTCCAATCATTCCCTGCGAGCTTTGAGCCTGTTATATTGAATTTTCATATGAATGGCATAGAGAAGTCAATGACCAAGTTGCATAGCATACTTAAGGGTGCTGAGGAAAGCATCAAGAAAAGTTCTAATCATGTGATGATAGTTCAAAAGACTACTAGCTTAAAAAAGAAGAGTAAATTAAAGGAAAAGGGAAAAGGCAAAGGAAAGACTCAAGATGAAATCGAGAGTCTCAAGGCTAAGCTTAAGAAGCTTAAGCTATGTCCTAAGCCTGATACAGAATGCTACCATTATTATGAGACTGGGCACTGGAAGAGAAATTGTAAGAAGTACTTGGTAGAGATGAAAAAGAACAAAGGAAGTAAGACTTCCAGTTCAAGTATAAATGTTATAGAAATTAATCTTGCCACTTCTCCTACATGTTCTTGGGTATTTGATACCGGATCGGTTGCTCATATTTGTAATTCGATGCAGGGACTGATAAGGAGTAGAAGTTTGGCAAGAGGCGAGGTTGATCTTCGCGTGGGCAATGGAGCAAGAGTTGTTGCATTAGTTATTGGTACTTTACCATTAGCTTTACCCTCAGGATTAGTTATGGAATAAAATAATTGTTATTATGTTCTAGCCTTAAGAAAAAAAATATTATTTTCGCTTCATGTTTAGGAGCAGAAGGTTATGAGTTCAGAATAAAGAATGATTGTTGTTCAATTTATTTTGAAGATATGCTTTATGGCCATGCTCTATTGTTGAATAGATTATATGTTTTGAATCTTGAGGATATGCCTGTCTATAATATTAATGCTAAGAGACGATTCAATGGATTTATCATCTTGGTAGGATTAACCAGCTATTTCGTTCAAAAGGATGGCAACAAATGATCGAACCAAATAGTTCTCAAGTCTTTGCAAAAGCCAAGACCCTGAGCTTATACTCCAAATAAGCTGAGCTTGTGAGAATACTAACAATAGTCTTTAAATCTAGGGAAATGCAACAGTCCGCGTCTGATGCACCAGATGCCAAGCCACACTCCACTTCGCTACATCTTATCCCGTCGGTCTCATCGCTTCTCAGTTCTCATCCACTCACTCCTCTCATCCATTTGCTCGCCTCCCTCGCCCAGGGCCACCGTTGTTGCGCTCTCCCGCTTCGCTCAGGGCCACCCCTCCCTCGTCGACTCGCCATCTCCCCCCACACTGTGCTCCGTCCTCCTCACCACCGCTGTGTCGCCCGCACTCGCGCCCACGCTGCCTGTCCGCTCCACCAAGGCGTTCTCCTCCCTCCCGCCCCCACGCCGCTCCCTTAGCACCACCAGCCGCCAGCGCCGCAGCAGCCTGCTTCGATGAGGGGTCCGCGAGTGCGGCGCCCTCCGTGCCGGCCTGCCTCCTCCGCGCCAGCCTCTCCTCCCGTCCTGCGGACTCCCTCCCTCGTGTCTCCTCCCCTCCCTCACGAGGTGGTCGTCGGAGCAGAGCAACACAGCCGGAGGGCCGTCAGATCCGCCACCGCCGCCACGATGAATGACACCGATGTTGCCAAGCAGTTCGAGCAGATGGTGCAGTTCATCTGCCAGGAGGCCGACCCAGGAGGCCGACGAGATCTCCGTCTCTGCCAGATCTGTTCGTCGCCACGCCCCCCTCTCATATGTTGCGACCCTGGTAAAAAATTGTTGCAACCGTGCAAAAAAATGTTACAACACGATGAAAATAATGTTTCATAAGAAGGAAAAAAATGTTGCATACAAATTTTGAGATGTTGCATCTTTTTTATATATATGTTTGGCGTCCTCCAGATGTTTGTGTGTCTGATTCTGAGAATGTTTGTGTTGTTTTGATTCTGATAATGTTTGTTTGTTTGATTCTGAGATTCTGAAATAATATTGCATATGATTGTTTGATATGTTGCACCAAGTAAGAAAATATGTTGCACCATTCTTTCACATGAGTTGCACCGGACCGTATGATGGGAAGTCTCCCACCGTACGTCCGAGCCGTAGTTGCACCCTTAAATCTATTTACCGAACAAGCGCAAGCCTAAGCTTTGTTGGTCAAGCAAACGTATATCCTAGTTCGGCCAACTTGCTTCTGGTTTCGTATGTTTAACACTCTTTCTATCTTTGCAAAATGTGCACTTGGCTATCACAACTATCTTTAAGGCGCAGTGAACGAGAGGTAATAGAATCAAATCCTAAGAATCCACGAATAAACATATCTTACATGCAACTAGTGGGACTCAAACTGTGGACTCAAATCCTAAGAATCCACAAATAAACATGTCTAGCATGTAGCCAGCAGACTCAAACCGTAGACATTAACTATAAGACACAAGCACCGTATCATGATTAGATGTTACAATTTGGTGGCTTCTCGGTCTAACTGGATTTAAGTCCATTGCCCTAAATTTCTTCGTCAGCTGGGCATTATCTCTTCTTTTTTTGAGAACTGAGCTGGGGCTGGGCATTATCATATTTCTAGAAGGTTAGTCTTTAAGTAAAAATAGGAGAAGAAAGAAGAAAATATCATTGTTTTTTTATACCGATGAGGTCAACTGTCAACAGCATCCTCAACTAGTGCATACATCAATAAAAAAAATCGTTTATTTTTTTTACCATGGATTAACCCAGACTTTATACAAGATAAGCACACACTCGAGTCTCAGTTCGGTGATAAGTACACCGCCGTTGGATTACGACGACGGCGCAAATTGCAATTAATTTACCGTGGAAACGTTGCCGCCTCGTCTTGGTCCGCCGATGAAAGTGACACGACGGACAATGCGTCCAACTTCGCCATGCGTGCGTGCCCGATCCACGAGGCAGCGCGCGTGCCGGCCTTCTAGATCGATGGTCCCTTTTAGCACGTGCAGTGGGTATTAGCATGCTAAATTTGGTCACGTGTTTTGCATGCTCGATCAGGGCGTACGTGCTTGAAGGGCAACGAAGACTGCGGCTAGGCCCTATTCTGTTGACTCTTTTAACTAACCCGTCCATCTTTAATATTTGAATGTTCCTTTCGATGGAACTTTTCTCTGTATTAGCATTTTTTTTTCGTACCGTATTTACAGGAATAGTCATTTTCAATATTTTTTAAAAAAATTAGTCCCTTACCGCACAGCCACCGTAAGACAGCCCCTCTCCACTCGCCATGTCGCACTGTCCGCAACTCTGCACGGCCACCGTGCGGTGGTGCTGCCGCACGGCCACTATGCGGTGATGCCCCACCGCCCGTCACATGTCCTGGATTAGGGTTAACCTGAAATTTGGGTTTAAGTTAAGGTTTAAGCTGGTTTCGACGCTGTTTGTACGAATTTTAAAATATAGCAAATGTGTTCAAAAAATTATGAAATTTTATGTGGAGCCGCCCGACACATTGTAATTTTTTCTGTAAATTTTCCATAAATTCATTCGTTCAGAATTTTTCTCGCTATTTCGTATAAGTGTATTGTTCCACTCCATATATGTACACAAACAGTACACTTATACGAAATAGCGAGAAAAATTCTGAATGAATAAATTTATGAAAAATTTACACAAGGAAGTACACTGTGTCGGGAGGCTCCACATAAAATTTTATAATTTTTTGAACTCATTTGCTATATTTTAAATTTCGTACAAATAGCGTTGAAACCCGCTTAAACCTTAACCTAAACCCTAATTTTAATCCAGGACATGTGACGGGCGGTGGGGCGTCACTGCGCGGCAGCTGTGCAGTAGCGCCACCGCATGGTAGCCGTGCGGACAGTGCGACGTGGCGTGCGGAGAGGGGCTGCCTCACGGTGGCTGTGCGGTAGGGGGCTAATTTTACAAAAAAAAATTCGAAGACGGCTATTTCTGTAAATACGGTGCGAAAAAGTGGTAATACAACAAAAAAAATTCCCTTTCGATGTGAATGTAGAGGGCCGATCGATCCCTGGCAATGTGTAAATGTTTTCTTTTGAGAATTGTATGTATATAGCTTGGAAGTTTTGATTACATTGACCAGTGTATATACACCATTTAAAAAAAAGGGAAAGCTGCTAATGACATATAACCAGGCATATACTGCTCGAGGGCAGTGGTGGAACTTGATTAGGGCCAAGCAGGGTTTAGGAGTTCATTCTCTGAGGGTGCGAGCACTACTACAAAAAGGCTAACACTGGAGGCCTCATCATAGACGGTTGACCAAAACCGTCAGTATTAAATACAAGCACAGATGGTTTTGGTTTAGCGACCGTCTGTGTTTTAGCTGCGCTAAAAACCGTCTGTGAAGAGGTAATATCACATGCAGTTCATGTTGAAAATCGTTTGTGAAGTATCACAGATGGTTCTTAATAAGAACCGTCTGTGATATTACCAAAAATCACAGACGGTTTTTTTATTAAAAACATATGTGATACTTTGCTCACCTGATCGTAGACATATTCTGATGAACCCGGAGGTCCTATTTTGGCGCGATCTTTCGACGAGAAGATATGTTCGGTGGTAGTCGCTCAACTCTCACGATCCTGGCTACGAACACGCAAGGCCCGAAACCACACAATCGCTGAATTGCTCAACAAGTCGTTTCCAACCGTGCACGAATACCCGGTTGACCTGATCACAAAGATCGATTCCTACACACACCGAAGAAGCACGCAAGAACAAGGTAAATAAGCAATCTGAAATTGTAAATAGGAAGTGAATGTATTGATAGGTGGGATTCCGAAGAATAATATCGCTATTGATCTCGCCGACCAAGTGAACAAAGTATAAAGTAGCAAAGCTAAACTTTAATCAACAAAACCCGCGCAACCAAAGGGGATGGTGGCCACTATATGAAGGAGGGAGGGGAGGTGGCCGCGGGTACTATTCACGCGTGAACAGTACCGGTAATCCTAGGTTAACGCCCACATGGGCCATATAGACCAAATCAGCCCATACATTACATAGCCAGTGGGCCAATAATTGGTGACGCAACACCAAAGCATGTAGACATAGCACGGGTCGTATGAGTAGACGTAGCGCGGTCCAACCGGCGAATATGGCAGTGCATTAGCCGAAAGTCCGATCGGCGAAGATGGGGTTGTAGTAGAGGATGCAGTGCAGCGGGTCGAAGTAGTGGTTGCATTTTTAGGGTTGATGTCCTCATCATCCTCCCTTTCTTGAATTTGAGTCGTCCTCGAATCAATCGTTGTCTCCAGATCATCACTCTTCTGCAAAAGGTCAGTAGCAACAGGAGGCAAAGAAATATGCATATCTTCTAATGGACACAAAGATTCTTTACAAACCATAGTGTAGCATTCAGATTCATGAGTTTCTAAGTCAATACAATCAGCTTTTGTAGCCAACATAACAAGAGCTTTCAATTTAGTTTCACTTGGAGCTATAATCTCATGATCAATTTTTGTTTTCGCCTGACTTGTTCTCTCATTTCTTTCTAATTCATCCTTTAATATGGCAGAAGGAGATATTGGAAGCAAAGTGATTTTCTTTTCTTTATAAGTGAAAGTATAATGATTAGATCTACCATGATATTCAGTATATCTATCATATTGCAAAGGTTTACCTAATAATAATGAGCATGCTTGCATAGGTACGATATCGCAATCAACATAATCATAATATGATCCAATAGAAAAATATACGCGCACAAGTTTAGTCACCTTCAACTTACCAAAAGAATTCAGCCATTGAATGTAGTAAGGATGAGGGTGTGGAGTTGTGGTTAAACCAAGCTTCTCGACCATGTCTATGCTAGCAAGGTTGTTGCAACTTTCGCCATCGATGATGACTTTACAGGGACGTTCCTTGATGACGAACTTTGATTGGAGCAAGGAGTGACGTTGATTTTGTTCAGCAAGCTCCATTTGAGCACTTAGCACTCGCTGGACAACTAAGCTTTGGTACATGTCAGATACCTCATGGCTTATATGTTCTTCATCAGTATCATCATCTGCATTGTTAGTTGCAACCAAAACATGCTCTTCCTCAATATCGCTAGCTGAAGTGTACTCACCATTGTCCTTGATAAGTAAAACTCGTTGACTTGGGCAATCACGCATCAAGTGCCCAAATCCTTTGCAATGGTGACATTGTACATCTCTGGATCGCCCTGTAGAAGCAACGGAAGAAGCACTTTTTGTAGGAACTTGTACCTTTGCTGATTTGCTTGCATCAGGGACATGCGCAGGAGTGGAAGGAGCAGCAGGATGTGCACGGCTTGAGGAGGGTGCCATGTGTTGTTGCTGACTTGGCCGACCTGCAAAAGATCCTCCAAAATTGCCCCTAGGGCGAGATTGTCGACCCTGCACTTCTCTTTCAGCTTTGCAAGCAAGATGGAACAAACGAGTGATAGAATTGTATTCTTTACAATCAAGTATGTCCCGAATTTCTCGGTTTAAACCTCCCAAAAATCTAGTCATCTTAGCATCTTCAGTTTCATCTAAACCACAATGCAATAAACCGGTTTGCAATTATTGATAATAATCCTCTACAAAACTACTACATTGTCTTAAGCGTTGCAATTTATTAAGCAAATCACGAGAATAATATGAAGGTACAAATCTATGTCTCATTGCTCTTTTCATAGCATTCCATGTTCTAGGTATGTCCTGATGAGTACGACCATATTCGCTCCACCAAATAGATGCAAAATCAGAAAACTCACTAGTAGCAGCCCTAACTTTCTTATCTTCAGGGAATTCATGACAAGCAAATTTTTGTTCTACAGTTAACTCCCATGTAAGATAAGCATCAGGATCATATTTTCCAGCAAAAGACGGCATAGTGAATTTAATTTTACCAACAACATCATTATGGCCACGTACCTCACGTTGATTTCTTTCCATACCTTGACGATTGTGACGAAGCCGACGATGGTTGCGATCATTGTGAACATTGACTCCATCTGTTTTCGTATCATCATTGTAGTTATTCATTTCTTCTTCTTCCACCTCATCGGCCCAAGAGCAAGAGCGAGCAATAGATGGATTACGGCGCGGTTGTGCCACACCAACAGCAGCGGGGGCGACAGCATGATGGGGAGCTCTCTCTAGCTGCTCGACACGTGTAGCAATCGCAACAAGATCGTTATTGGTGCGATCTAGAACTCTCTTAATACGCTCCGAATGTTGACTCAACAAGCGCAAAAAGTGCTGCATGATGTCTTTCGTGCGAGGCGTGAGAGGTGCATCTTCCTCAACATTGGGTCTGCTATTCTCCCCTTGTGATCAGGAACCTGCCATTGTTATAGAAAACAAAGAACAAATCACAGCGTATATGTCCCTATGAACTACTAGGTTCTAGACTTTTCAACAGTCGCTCATACTCAAGCTTATACCAAGATCTTACAATTGCAGCAAGGTAGTGGTATAACCGGTGGCTGGTTCGTGATACTCTCACTTGCGATTAGCCCAACGATTGTGAGGAACAGTACCTGCTAAGTTAGTAGGAAGTGGGGCTCGGAAGGCTAGTATGTAGCAAAGGAGTAGCAATTGTTCAAATCAGCATGCAAAGTTGAAAAGTAGTTCAACGTACTAGTCACAAGTGCTGGTCCTAGTCTAAACCAAGCCTAGCTAGAGCAACGCACAAGAACGACTAGTAGCAACAACGGAAGGCTAGCACAAGAACTATGAAAGCAAGCGAGCAATGGATGACTATGCCAAACTGAGCAAGGAAATAATGGCAAGAAAGGAGGTAGCTCCGAATTTGTTTTCTTTTTATTCTTCTCTTTCTTTTCCCTTTTTTCTCTTTCTTTTCCTTTTTTTCCTTTTTTTTTGTTTACTTCAGAAAGCTACTGGAAGACGGTTTTTTCGGATTGCTACAGTGTCCAAACCCGCTACAGTACCCGAAAAAGCTTGCTACAGTAACCGACTTTTTTTGTTGCCTTCGGCGACCGTGATTTTCTCCACGTGAATCAACCTGGAAGAAGGCTTGCTGTGTGATTTAATAAACAAGGAATTGAAAAGACCAATGACTTCTCTCGTGAATTTTGGTCTGCTATCCTTGGACTTGTGCGTTGGAGAAAACAAGCGCACGACTATTTCGGCAGATGGCACACGAACCGAGGTGAAAGGAACGCCGAAGGGCTACGATAGCATAAACAAAAATTATATCGCGCAACCAAGGAACCTCCGCTAGTAATAGATCACGAGATTACCACTAGACACGCCGACTCGTAGAGGAAGTAGAGTCGATGTAGCGAATTGAAGCAGTCGTAGTCATACTAGCCGCGCGCCTTCTCCCCCTACTCCGATGAACATCGCGAGTTGCGGATCGTCCTAGTGCTGATGCTTCGCAACAACACCGCCAAGGTATCCACACGTACGGGGTAGGTACACCACACGCAGGAGTGCTAGCGCCGGCGGCGTGGTTGAGGATGATGTGGCTATTAGGGTTTCAGGATTTCTTCCAGAAAGATTGAACACCTTACCCCATGCCACCGCCCCTCTATATATAGGCATCCATAATGGGTCCCGAACTTGAGGCCTATTAGGAATTCGAGGCCTATCAGAATTTGGATCACCATCCAAATCAAATACTAGCCCTTTAAGTGTGTGACTCTATAGGTTCGTGTGTAATCGGTTGTGACTCAAAAACTCTTTCCCGATCATGAGTCGTAAGCGGTACCTAGCAACACATAACAATTCCCGAACAAACACAGAATATATCGGACAAACCTTAATGCAATATGATCTACAACCAGGTCCTTATCACTTACGACCAGCTCGTACTTAGTCACGACCAGTTCATAATTAGTTACAACCAGTTCGTAACTCCTTACGACCAGTTAGTACCTAACTACGACCAGTTTGCAACTCCTTACGACCAGTTGGTGATTATGTTCGAGTAGTCTTCAACTAGGTCGCATATTCATACGACTTCGACCAGTCTACAACTTCGCGAACATAATGACTTGCTTGTGTATTCTCCCTTTGCCTCACGACATCTGGTTGAACTCCAGGTGAGACAAAATGTCATCTATGGACTGTTCAAAACTTTCTCGATCAAGTGTCGAATAACTTCATGTGGTCGACACTTCGACCACTAGTGGCATGGCCATGCACTTTCTTTATTCGACCACAACGAGGGGCCCAGAGACATCTCTCCTGTTATGTTAGGAGGGGCAAATCCCATATCCGACCAGTCACATTCCTCCGCATGTTTCATAGCATACCCGAAAGGTACCTTTATAACTACCCAGTTACGGAGTAGTGTTTGGTAACCCCTAAGAGTGCCATTACACATGTAGGAAACCATGCTGATCTCAGGTCAAAGGATTATACATCATCATTGCTTGAGACCAACTAACGACACATAGAATCATAACAATCTCAATAGTGTCTCAAGGTGGGTCTTATCCAACACCCATGTTCTCTAACATGTATCCACATTATTGGTTTGATATCTCCATATCTATGACCTTTGAAACATGATCATCAACCAATACATATGCTAGTCTATTCATATGTGTCCTCATATGTTTTCGACCAGGGAACGATTAAGAATAATTATCGCAGAAATACAGAGTTTCACAATCAAGTCACATACTTGATAATAAATATTAACGATATAATTCTAAGAACAAGATAACACATTATCCAATGTTATGAACATAATGTAATATAATCATCTCTATGATTGCCTCTAGGGCATATTTCCAACACGAGGAGCGTTGGAGTCTGCTTGCTTTTGATCGCACGCACGCTGGTCTGCTGTGTTGCTGCCTTCGACTCAGTGGCTCCAATCGACGACGGACCGAGGCGATGCCGCGCTGACTTGACCGGTTGATGACGGCGCACGGACGAGTGCACGAACCGAGGACTTGGCGTGCAGACGCAACACGCAGTCGAAGAATTCGTCGGATGCGCGATGGGAGGCTGCGGATCGCTGGGAGACTGCGCGACGGGAGACGACGGCAGCTGATCGGATCTATTTTTTTCTTCGTATCCCTCCAAAACCCTAAACTCCTGTGCTCGCGTGACAGCGGCCGGTAGATTGGATCTGCTATATTTTTTTGTTGATGGCGGCTGCGGCAAGGAGGAAAACAATACTAGACGACTCGCAAGTGACTCTAAACTAAACCAATCTAGACAGAAAACCAGCACAAGACACGATGATGCAATCTACAATTCAAGAATGCAAAAACTGAAAAGAACAATGCGCTGCACAAAGGGGCTCGGACAGGGATGAACTAACCCTAATATTTTTTTTGTGGCTTTGTGGACTGTAGGGAAAAAAATTCTCACCGAAGAACTGTAGCTCTGATACCACTTGATGAACCCGAATGTCCTATTTTGGCCCGATCTTTCGATGAGAAGATACGTTCGGTGGTAGTCGCTCAACTCTCACGATCCTGGCTATGAACACGCAAGGCCCGAAACCACGTAATCGCTGAACTGCTCGATAAGTCGTTATCAACCGTGCACGAATACCCGGTTGACCTGATCACGAAGATCGATTCCTGCATACACCGAAGAAGCACGCAAGAACAAGGTAAATATGCAATCTAAAATTGCAAATAGGAAGTGAATGTATTGATAGGTGGGGTTCCGAAGAACAATGTCGCTGTTGATCTCGCCGACCAAGGGAACAAAGTATAAAGTAGCAAAGCTAAACTTTAATCAACAAAACCTGCGCAACCAAAGGGGATGGCGGACACTATATGAAGGAGGGAGGGACGGCTGCCGCGGGTACTGTTCACGTGTTAACAGTGCCACGTGAACAGTACAGGTAACCCTAGGTTAACACCCACATGGGCCATATAAGCCAAATCAGCCCATACATTACATAACCTGTGGGCCAATTATTGGTGATGCAACACCAAGGCATGTAGACATAGTACGGTTCGTATGAGTAGACGTAGCGCGGTTCAACCGGTGAATATGGCAGTGCATTAGCCGAAAGTCCGATCAGCGAAGATGGGGTTGTAGTAGAGGATGCAGTGCAGTGGGTCGAAGTAGTGGTTGCATCCTTAAGGTTGATGTCCTCATCATATTCTTCTACCAATTTCTTGAAGACTTCAAATCCATAGACCAAACTAACTTTTTGACCAACTTATAGAAGTCATATTCTATGGATTTTGTTCTTTCCACATGGTGGTCGAAAAGTCAATTTGCTCCATGAATTTTGTCTTACTATAGAATAATACCGAGCAATATGCATCACACTAATCATAAAAAGCTTTGAAAATAGAAATCCCATCTCACTTTCTTTTAAACCACCATAGTTCACCATCTACTCGTACCAAAAGGCCGTCTGGAGATCAGAACTTTAAGAAGAAATGGAAGTAAGAAAGATGAAAAGTTTGTGAGTGATTTTTTCTTAGTCGGTTATTTATAGGCCAACAACTTGTGGCAAGATTAAACGAATAAAGATAGAAATCCGACGGATATGATTTATTAGAATATGCTCCTAATAAATCGTTGGAAACCGAAGAATCACCGTCTTTTCGAGAATTGTTTTTCATAAATACGCTTGACGCTCTTTTTCTATCTTCACGAAAGTATTTAACTCATCACGGACGGTTCTTAATAAGAACTGTTTATGATATTACTAAATAACACAGACGGTTTTTGTCGATGATATGCCCTAAAGGTAATCATAGAAATGATTGTATCACGTCTATGTTTATGAGTTATTGAATAAATGTTATTGTGTTCCTTGAATGAATTGCTACTTATAAAGATTAAAAAATATGTGACTTATTGGCGAAGCTCTTTAACTTATATGATGTCGTTCTAAAAGTATCCCTGGTCGGATTTCACTGGTCGAAACACTAATGACTTATCGACCAATACATGTAATGTATAATCCTAAGACCTGAGATCAGTATGGTTTCCTACATGTGTAATAGCACTCTTAGGGGTTGCCAAACGCTACTCTGTAACTAGGTAGTTATAAAGGGAGTTTGCAGGTATGCTATGAAACATACAAAGGAATATGACTGGTCGGATATGGGATTTGCCCCTCCTAACATAACAGGGGAGATATTTCTAGGCCCCTCGATGTGGTCGGATAAACAAAGTACATGACCATGCCACTGGTGGTCGAAGAGTTCGACCACATGAAGTTATCCAACACTCGATTGAGAAAGTATTGAACAGTCCATGGATGACATTGTATCTCACCTAGAGTTCAACCAGATATCGTGAGGCAAAGGGATAATACACGAGAAGGTCGTTCAGTTCGATCAGATACGGACTAGTCGTATAGAGATACAAATTGGTCGTAGACTGCTTGAACATAATCACTAAGTAGTCGAAACCTGCTCGTAAGGAGTTATAAACTGGTCGAGACTTAATATGAACTAGTCGTATGGAGATACGAGCTAGTCGTTAGTGACAAGGACCTGGTCGTAGATCATATTGTATTAAAGTTCGTTCGAAATAATTTGTTTGTATTTTGGAATCGTTATGTCCTACTAGGAATCGCTAACGACTTGTGGTCGAAAAAAGGTTTCTGAGTCACAACTGATTACGCATGAACCTATGGGGTCACACACTTAACGGGTTGGAACAAAACGTGTTCGGATAGGATCTGTCATGTGCACTATATAAGGAGATTCTTGAGGCTATTGGGAGAGATGATACGAGTTGACGTGAGTTGCTCCATCGAAACCCTAGCCGCCATCTTCCTTAGAGCTATACCATGCGAGTTGGTGCTAGCACACCGGCGTACGATGTTTCTTTCCTGGACGTGTGGATACCGTAGATGCACTACTGTGGTTGCTATTGCGCTTGAGGATGATCCATGACCTCGCAAGGAACGCAACTGGTTGCTAGAGGAGACTATCGGCAACGAGTACGTTGGATGACAGACTACGACCACTACATTGATGTGCTCTTCGTTGGATGAGGCACTCCAACTCTTCTTCCACTGCACTTTGTGTCTGGTGGTAACGATCTGTAATCATCTTCTTGCTTGGCTTCCTGGTTTACGTGGTAGAATTTTTTAATTGCCAGCTAGCATAGCCTACCCGTATCCCTTCAGTTTTCTCTTAAAACCATCTGTGATACTTCTCATTTAAATGCACCAATGTCGCTACGGATCCCAATGTATCGACTCTTATTCTCCCACGCTGGCTTTAGTACTTGTTTTATAAATAGACATCAGCTTTCGAAAGGGATTTCTCACAAACCTTCTCTTTCTTCAAGCTGCTTTGGTAGAAGAAACTTTTTCCCCCTTGATCCCCTTTCTCCACAAACTCCAAATGGCTTCCCCTCTCGTGCCGGCCATATTGGCCTACATTGTGCTTGTTTACTCACACCTATCTAGTCACAACTTGGCCCAAGCTGTGGGCAAGTCTTCCGTTCACAATGTCATCTATTCTAGGCCCTTCGATCTATCGAAGACCATAGCGGCCATCATCTATCGACTGAAGCTCCTCCTCCGAAGGATCAATACGAGGATCTCCGGCATCCGACGAGTAAACCTCATCGTGGAGATCATCCTCTGGAACTATTTGGTCCGCACCGAGGATGTAATCCGGAGAGTCGAGGATGACATCTGGATGGTAGGAGAGCGGGTGAGGAGACTAGGGTTGATCGCCCATGGGCTATCATGGACTTGGTTACGGAGTTCGAACGGCTACAAGCACGATTGGAGCGTGCAAGACAGCAGGCGGAGGTGTTTGATCAGACAGTCACTGATCCCGCCACCACTGAAGCCGAGGAGAAGGCTTACAAAGATTTGAAGGCTAAGATAGGATCGCTGATCCTTTTTTTATCGTTTGTGATGTAAAAACCGTCATTTTTTATCATCCTGCCACCACTAAATTAAGTCGATGGTCTTTTGTAAAGTCCATTTGTCTTCAATTTTACTATTTATTACTATAGAATTTACTTATTTATTATGAAGTAGGTACCTCATGTGGTTATTTACCTGCGACTCATTTTAATTGGAACCTTATCACAAACGTTACGCCCCATGCCAGTAAAAACTGGTTGTTTATCGAAACCTTATCACAGTCAGTTCTACTTTTGAACTATTTATGATGTGTATTTATCACAACAATTCTACTTTAGAGCTATATGTGATGTCCAAACCTATTTATATTCAGACTCTAGGGTTTGCCCATGCCCCCACTCAAAACAATTAAGTTCCTCCTTGACGCCGCCTCGTCCTCGAGCCCGGTGCGCCTCCTCCTCGAGCACGAGCCATCGCCTCCCCGAACCCAGCTCCCCTCCTCCCTCGAGCCCAGCGCGCCTCCTCCCTGAACCCGGCACCCCCTCCTTCCCCGAGCCGGTGTGCCTCCTAGCTCCCCGAGCCCTGCACTCGTCTCCATGCGACACCGACCCGATGACCTCACTGCCACGCCGCCGCCGCCTCCAACTCGACGTCTAGCATTCTGAAGCACGACGACAGCCCCATGCCGGCCATCACGTCCACAACTACGGCGAGATTTGCTTCTACCCTACGCTAGCTAGGTGCTACTCCTGCTCTCCTCTCACCTCTTCCCTTTACTGGACTAGTATTTCCTAGATGCCCAAATCAAGCAACTAAACATCACAGTGAATTCATGCTAATCAATTAATGGAATTATATTAACAATTATATGCACAGGTGTATGGATTTGGCACTGAAACATCATCAACTATATTTGTGTATGTGTTGAACTTTCGTGTATTGTGATTAACAAAAGCATGCATGTCTAGATTGTGTAATGCACCATTACTGGCTAGAGATGCATGGATTAGTATTGAATTCGTTGGGACTGAGAGTAGTATTTGTGTGTGACTGAAATTTTTAGAAATGAGTATGTGTATGTGTTCTGAAGTTTGTCTGAGTATACTGAAGATAGGAACTAAGCTAATGAGTTAACTAAGCAATTTATACCATTTGTCGTGGTGATTACCGATAAACTATATCAACTATATGTAGCTACTTAGGTCATATTTTTCCTTGGTCCTTGAGTGTGTTGTGCACTTATGTGCTTTGTGCCCAATCTGGTACAGATATATTATAATGACTAACCAGAATGTATGTGTTGGGCATATTATTCTGTTTGAATGACTTGAAGAATTTACATGTGTATATGTTAATTATGTCATTTAAATGTTGCTGGAATTATGCTTTAATTGCTATTATTTATGTTGGAATTAGCTTTGAATGTTCGCTAAAACCGCATTATTTACAACAATTCGGAAAACCAATTGCCTCGTTGTGCCACGAATACAGAACATATATGAGTAATCTCATTCATTTGAAATAGTTTCCTAAGATGTTGAATTGCTGAACATCGCATACTTATATTTAAGGTATTCTATTTCAAGTATAATAAGTAATTATATAACTTTGCAAATTTATCCACTTCTTATATGTAGCATGTATGGAGTTTTGTAATGTCGGACACGAGAAGGCAAAATTTGCTATTCCATTCCAAAACAAGACCACATGAGTCAAAAAAATTACTACAATACCTCTTCACCTACCTCTCGCCATTCATTTCACCTTTGTCTGTGTAGCTGTATTCATGCTGGTCAAGTTCTCCTCCCTTGTGTCCTAGGGTCCTACCATTCTATTTCTGATCTCTTCGTTATAAAATCTCTAAGTAGTGGTTGCTTGTGCATTGAAAACCGGCTTATATATATATATATATATATATATATATATATATATATATATATGAAGCCTTTTTCCTACTCCCGGGAGTAGTTACTCCCTATTCTGTATCTTACACATCTCACAATGTAGGGAGTATCTCGCGCAACCGAGAGTATGTATGTGTAGTATACGAGTATATAAGACCATATAGGTGGTATTTACACATTTTCAGAGGTGGTATATACAATTTTTAGACATACTCCTTTTTATGTGCGAATATGAAGGTATTTACAAAATATGCTAAACACTATAGACTCTTTTGCAATTTTTTTCGTGTGATTCACATTGGAGTATCTTATAATTGGTATATGAGTATACCCAAAATGATAAAGGAGTATGTCAAGTTCATTTAGGTGGTATATCAAAAGTGGGAGTAACTACACCCGGGAGTAGAAAGTATTTTTCATATATATATATATATATATATATATATATATATATATATATATATATATATATATATATATATATATAATTCATAGTCTCTTGTTAGCTAACTCTCAATTTAGCTAGCTAGCTCGCTCCTTGGGCGTTCATCCCGAACGTGCAAGTGAACCACGACCTACTTCATTGAACCTAACACACTGGAGTGTGTGATTTGCTTCATGCCAATCCTCCAAGTGCTTGTAGAATCCTCCTAAATTTACGCTGCTGTGGCATGAAGCAAATCATACACTTCAGTATGTCAGGTTCGATGAAGTAGACCTAGTTCACCTGACGTTTAAGATGAATGTCCAAGGAGCGAGCTAGCTAGCTAAATTCAGGCCTCGAGTTAGCTAATAAGGGACTACGAGCTATCACATACGGTTTCATCTACAAATCATCTGTGATAGTCAAGTATCACAGACGGTTCTGAGTTAATAACCGTCTATGATAGTCTACATCACAGACGGTTCAAAAAACATCTATTATGACCTCAAGTTATTACTGACCCATAAACTCATATGGCTCACGAAACCGTCTGTGATGAATAGTAGTTAGGCACATCCCAAAGCAGTGGTAGAGCTAGGATTTCACAGAGCCTCAGGCCCAAAACTAAGGGGCTATAAGTCTATAACAAAAGTACAACACAAATGCACAATCAAAATAAAATTTGAATTCCATGTTTAACGATACGATAAAATAGATAAAACATAGCAAAAAAATAAGAATGTTACATACAACTAGGACGAGGTAACTTTTGCTTAATTAACAAAGATTTGGTTTATTTGAGCCTATCATATCTTCATCAACAATAGTACGAGAACCTGAACCTGCAAAGATATAATTGCATATGTAAATTAGGTACACAAGACCACAACATTATTTTTAATGTAAATTACGAAATAAGAATGTAACATACCACTAGCACGAGGTAGTTTCTGCTTACGCGATCTCATACTTTGAAAACGTTGTAAAATCTTGTTATCATTAATGCTTGCAAATATATCTCGCTCAATATACCATATCATACAATCATTCATCCATTCATCACTCATATTATTCCACAACTCAGTCTTGATAATGTTCATAGCTGAGAAAACTCTTTCTACTGTTGCGATTGCAACATGCAAAATCAAGGTCAATTCAATGGGTCGATATACCAATAGAAAAAATATGTATCTATCAGTCTGAACCATCTTCACAGCAAGATTACCAAGGTCATTACAGCTTAAGAAATCTGGATCAGCTCTCACATCAGCAATGAATGTCTCAAGTTGGCCCTTAAGGAGTACACAATCATATTGGCATAAGTCGGCGGCATTAATCTTAGCAAGTTCAACTAGTTTATCTTCATCAAAGTTGGAAAAAGAATTGTTTGGATCAAGACAAGCAATGCATTTCAATAACTGAGTCGATCTTTCAGCAAATCGATTGTTTAACTCAATAATAATTTGATCATGCACCACATTAAATATTTCATGATTGAAATGATGGTAGTAAGTTACCAATTGGCCTCCATGACCTCTTGAGCGACCCCTAACAGTTACCGTATCCGACATGTTTGGCACAATGATGCAATGTTAGCGACAAAATGTCTTTACTGTAACACCCTGGCTATCCGGAAGCCAAGATGTCACCTAAAACATCTAACATACATCCATAATGCGGAAGAACTTGAAACAAGTATATCAACTAAAGACAGCATTAAGATAAACAGGACATGGTGAAGGTATCCTTCCTTCACCTTCTAAGTTATTTAATACTGAACATCAATAAAGAAGGTTCACACGCAGTAATAAATCAACATCCAGGTGGAGAAGGTATCCTTCCTTCTCCAATTATAATTTAATTATTACAGTTCATCGTTAACGAATGAAATATGGAACTAAAATTTAGACTTGAACATGAATTTGATGTTGTGAACAAGTAGTGCGTGTCTACTCCTCCCAAGAGCCAACATCGGGGTTACCTAAAATAAACAAACAACGCAAGAGTGAGTCCATGACTCGGCAAATACGATTATCAATAAGATAATCATTCAATATGAATAAGACAAACTCATCATCGAGTTCGATCAATCACAATCGATTACAAATGAAATCATGATATGAATGCTCAAAATCAAAGGAATGGACTGCACACATGCATATACGGTATAGCCGCTGAAACACCCGTCGGTGTTCACTCAAGCCCGCATCTTAACAAAAATGCGGGATCCACTTCCGTATGAAGAACGTTTCATACGGGTGTCCAACATTGCCCATCTTGGAGTTAATGGGTCTTACATGCCCATTCGGAATTAATGGGTCTTTCAAATCCACTCCGTGGACGGGACATGACAATGTCCAACACCGCCACATTGGAATGGTGGGACTTGCAATCCACTTTCGTGGATGAAACATGCATAATGAATGCATAGAATGAAATACGAATATTGAAAGACATGATAACAAAACATGGATTCAACACATATGAAAGAACATAGACAATCCATCTTCTCTCGTATCATACCAAATCACAGCATGACCATATAAACATTCATCAATCACAATCATTAAGGGTGGCAATGTACTTGCCTTCCTTGATGCGACGCGTTAGTTGGCAAAGGTGATACTCCTAAACCCGAGGCTTCACCTCCTAAACAAGTAAAATAATTTCAATAAGGACATAATATACCCAACACTACTAATCGATGCTAAACACTGCTTCCCTGATGACTCTAGTCATTAATACAAAACTTAAAATGAAATCAACAATTTCTGACATAACTTAATTCTGGACAGCAGCACGGTAATTGACATATCTATTGGTCTGGAACTCGGAATGAGGTGAGACCAATTTCCATGGATTCTTAACTGACATATCTACAATACTCTGGTTGGGCAAAAGTTCAGATTTTGCCTCTAATAAAATTTGGCCCACGGCTCAAATCTGTTGACTGAATTAATAGACAGAAATATCGGCTAAATTAAAATATCCATAACTTTTGTTGTACAACTCCAAATTGGACGTTCTTTAACAATCTGAAAAGGTTATGAAATTATCTACAATAACCTAGTTGGAACGACATTCATATATTGTCTTTAACAAAAAGTGGCACACGGGTCAAAATTAAAGATAGAAACTGACATACAAACTGGACAGACTGACATACAATCTGGACAGTCACAAAGAAAAGTGCATAACTTTTGATCTATAAATCCAAATGAGGTGTTCTTTATCAATCCTGAAAGCTAGTGATATCACCTTAAAAATTTGTTATGGGCAAGACCTCTGAATCACCCTCTAACTAGGCCATAAATCAACCTATACAGAGACTGCTATTTCTCGTCAGGATTCTGGACAGCAGATAATAAATCTATCATAACTTTTGACTCGAAAGTCGGAATGAGGTGATCTTGGCGGCCACCGAAAGCTAAGAACAAGACCTACAACTCTCAAGGAGACCCAAACTCCTGATTCGGACTCTAAAGTCACGAAACAGTCCACGCAACATACTGGACAGATTGCTATCTACAGCAGACCGACATTGATCCAAGCAATTCTATTCGTTTCCTCTCCTACGACCAAACCACCAACCCCAACCGAGATACATTACCCTTGGAGCGCCCAGGAGCACGACGATCGAACCGTGGTGAAGATCCCCGGCCTCCTTGATCTGAACCCTTGCGAAACACCACCAAAACGACGCGGGAGGCCGGCAACGAGGGCTCTACACCGAGGGAAAACTCCGGGAGAAGGGGGCGCGACTCCGGGACCTTGGGCAGCACCAATGGGGGAGGAGGAAGGGCGGCACCCTGCTGGAGGTGGCGCACAAGAAGGAGGAAGGTGAAAGTGGCGGCTGCACAAGGGGAGAGGTGGAAGGGGTGGGAGCTAGGGTTTTCAGCCGCCCCCCCCTAAAGGCCCCTATGGCCGGCCCCTTGGTGGGCTTGGGCCCCACGGCTGCCCCCCCCCTTGGGCTCCAAGTCAGCCCCCCTTGGCCCACAAGGCCTCCTTTTGGGCTTGTTGGCCAAAGGCCCGTGCCAAAACTGAAGAATCGACTAAACGTCGAAATTGTGAATTTTAAACTCGATTTCAACCAAAACTTCCTAAATGAAAACGCAGGTATTACATTCTTCCCCTAACAGATTCGACCCGAATCTAAACACACTTTAGAGAAAGAACAACCACGATCGAGAACAAACAACGGTAACCACGCACTGCTAGAACAACTCCGGTTAAAACTCACGCACACGAAACTCCAACTTCCCAAGTAGCATCTCCTCGGTGAAAATACCACAACACAACGACGTAACGCGACGCCCGAACTAACACTCAACCGGTACTTCGGTACACTCATCGGAGAAAACTCAAGGTAAGATCTCACTCGATGGTCAACGGCGCAAACGAAAACTCAAACTCGGATCTCCGGTACTCACCCAACACGATAACATACAAGACGTTACGTACTCACGCATGGACCCGAGATGTCCCGCGATACGCCAACTAGCGAAAACAACCCAATGTACCTTGGGTTAACCTTCCCATTGAAACCAACCACACGACAAGCACGAAGAACACGAAACTCGTGTTCCACCTTTCAATCGAACTTTTCACTAAAGCAAGGATCACCTCCTTTAACGAAACACACTATCGAAACTCTTTTCCGCAAAACAAATCTGAATAAGAAAGATTCACGTCACAACTATACGTTACCAACCTGGTGCATCAAGAATAAAATCCGTAAATCGAGTTTCATCAAGAAAACCTTTCCACTTTCCATGTGGCAATTTGCGAACGCCACGAAAGCCAAAGGAGATCACTTGAATGCTCAAACCAAATACTTCTTTTGTTTTGCCCGAATTGGAAAGAAGCAAACATGCCAACACAACACCAACTCACAATGCGAAGACACGACCAACAACATAAAGCTCAAATGAGTAACAAGAAAACGCTTCAATACCCAATGAAACATCCTTTTTCTCAATTCCTCTTTTAGGAATAAAATTTCTCTCGGACATTGGAATTGAATTCATCGCATACCACAGGGCTCAAACCTCTTAATTTAACATCCTCAAATTAGGCTTAAACCGAAATACATCATCCACACCTTTGTGGAGAGACTCTATTGATTCCATCAATTCATCGACCACTCCTTCAATTGATGACATTAATTTGATAGAAGGCACCAAAGCCCTCAAAACCCATGCAATCTCATCACCTCCAACTTTCAAGAATATCACATCAAAATTTTCAAGACACCCGCTCATGAACTACAACAAAAGGGTTCTATCAACAATCATTCCACTACTCGAATACTCCAGCTTTTCTATCTCCTCTACACACCAATCTTTGGGTGACCAAAAGTTTAGCATGAAAACAGAAAGCCCAAATTTAACCTCCGAGACCTCTACAACGAATTCCTCTTATAACAAATAGTGAAATCATCGGATTAAATCTCTATGATCCCCACAATTCGACATACTCACTCATTGACATCATCAGAATCACTCATACCACATCGCGATACTTTCAATAGTGTTATCAGATAAAATTGATTACGTTTTCCATACATTTGATAATCCCCAACATTTCAACATGAACCAAGGTTCTGAACTACACTATACCATAGGTCCTACTTAGTCGGACAATATACGATTTTATCTCGAAACCAAACATTCCATCCGAATCAACTTCCTCCAAGAGATTCAGTCAAAACCAACTCATCTTCTATTACTCCTCCAATAGTGGGTAGCAAAATCTCACCCTACAATCAATTAACCACCACCAAACAAACAACAACATACGAGTTGTAAAACTTTCAAAGACAAAACGGTTGATCCTTTCTCAAAAGAAAGAGGCGAACAAGAACAAATTTCACAACACAGGAAAATGTTACTGTTCACAGTGAGCACGAGACCAAAAGAAATAATCTGGTAACGAAGATCTGGGAAAACGAAAATTGAGTTCACCGTGGAGTGCACGCATCCCTCGAAAAGGGAATAGCAAATAACCATCAACAAGAAGAATGACATTGCGATTGAAACTCGACAACTCTTGAGTGAAAAGAGCAAAAAGTTTATGAACAATTCAAATAACCACAAGTTACAAAACTTGACTCAATTCTCAAATATTCATAATGCACTCTCTCCTTTAACACCGTAATTAATTCTTTGACTAACATCACTTTGCCACAAAGAACAAGATAAGGTCTTTAGTCCAAACCACAAGGACTAATTAAGAACCAATAAAAATTCTTCCATACGTTATATTTATTCAGAACAGTTCAACTACACAAGAAACATGAGATCCAAATAATCTCAGCCACCAAACTCGAAACATTTCCAATTACAGGATTTCGCGAAAAGCAAGTAGATTATTCTCCTCTTAAAGGAACCAACATAACTTCTTTGGTTGCAACCTCGCGTTGCCAACTCAAACCAAAGAGCCTTTAGAGTTAAACCACACAAATCTCTTAAGAAGCAACATGACAATCCAATACCTTAATTTATTTAAAATAATTTCAGTTACCGATGATTTAAGAGCTCAAAGAAAATATCACGAAAGCTAAAACTTGAAATATTCACATCTGAACGATATCACCAAGGGCGATCAAATTACTATGGGTATTAACATCAATTTCACAACAACAATTAGAAAACACTTCAAAAGACCCACGTGAAAAGAATGAGTTGATTCTTTCTCGAAAGAAGAGACAAATGAAAACGATTTTCACCAACTAGAAAACTCATCCACCACTACATGACCGAACATGGGACCAAGAGAAGAAACCAATTAAGCAATGAACTCACAGAACATAAGTGGAGTCCACAGTTGAACATATAAGCCTCACAAGAAGAGAATATCGAACCTTAACAGATAAGAACAAATAAGTATTCAAAATCAAACACTTGCATCATCAAGAACCATTGCAACATTGTAACATATCGTTACTCGATAAACTTCATTTACCACATAAAGCTGAACCCCAAAAGATCATGAATACAAATTACAAATTTGATCATTTAGGAAATATCACCATGGGTGATCAAATTACTACAGAATTAACCTCATTATCACATTTTGACTATTTAATAACATCGACAACATACATAGTACCAAGAATCATCAAACTTTATTACTTCATCCTAAAACTTCCCAAAGGGAACACAAACCACAAGGTTGAAACAAATTTATCATAACAAGTTTATGCTAAGCAATAACAATATCACAAGGCACGCTAACAAAGACTACTTACGAAATTCATCTACTCAATTGTTGGTGTTGCTCAACACTTTCTTCAATACCATTAACAAATGATGATTGTACTAACCACGCGTATACATACGGTACTAATTCTATTTGCAATCACATAACCATTTATAAACATAGATTCACATTTCACCTTTGTTCGTAAATCATTTCAAAACATGATTAAAGATTCACTAACATAATTTCCTATAAACAAGGTTTCATGAGTCGATACACCAAAGACCCATCCGGTACTTTATACAAGTTTCAACAATTTTAGCATACTAGGAAATAGATAAATCTAGCTCTTATGTAAGATCTATAGGTTCGAATAGATATTGACATCTTTATTTAACATACACCATGAATCAAATACAAGGACATATCAAATTAATCAGTTTCACTTCCATGGATGGTAGTTAAGAGTAATTGATTTGCACTATGCTAATAACCCAACTTGGTAACTCATATCATAACAATTTATTCGCTTAATCATAAATTCTCAATTTAAGCATGGCAAGACATCACAAAAGGATTCTAACACCTTACTACAAAGAAAAGAGAGACTTCAAACCTCAACGCTCAAGTAATCCAAAGAAACACATAAAGCCAAAGCTTTCCCAAGCAACCGAACTTACAATGGAAAACTCTTCACTAATCAAGTTATCAAATGAGTAAATGAGTCATTCTTTTTCAATGAGAAAGAAGGAGCAACCAAGAAAACATCAATCTTGCCAATTGACAACGATCACAAGTAGTAGAAACAACTCAACAGGTTGAAAGGCAATATTTGTTTCAGAGAACCAAGAGGATCTATGGAAAACCATAACTATCATGGACCACAAATCCGGAGAAGTTCATCAACCACCACAGGACAAGAATTGCCAAATTCAAATCAAGAAAGAGAACAACTTTCTAAAGCAACTCACGCTTAACACCAAACTATGGTACTGGTAACTACTCCTCTAACCACGTTCGCGAACGATGGTGTAACCTAGTGAATCCTGAGTAACAACCACGACCTCCACTTCTTATCATTTGATAACATCACGCCTCACCTAAATACTCAACTATGAATATATAGGATCATCTCATGACAATCATATTATTAGTTCATAGATATTGAATATCATAGCGGATCATATATTACCAACAAGGATGATAGTACGAAGCAATTCAACAATTTCTCAACAAAATGAAACATAATAACAGATATTGCGGAAGCAATGTAATTTTCAACCCCACCCATCAGGTACGGTGTGTCATTTTAATGTTCGTCTATTAACCACGGACCTAAAGCCCGCTCGATACCAATCGTAACACCACGGCTATCCGGAAGCCAAGATGTCACCTAAAACATCTAACATACATCCATAATGCGGAAGAACTTGAAACAAGTATATCAACTAAAGACAACATTAAGATAAACAGGACATGGTGAAGGTATCCTTCCTTCACCGTCTAAGTTATTTAATACGAACATCAATAAAGAAGGTTCACACGCAGAATAAATCAACATCCGTGGAGAAGGTATCCTTCCTTCTCCAATTATAATTTAATTATTACAGTTCATCGTTAACGAATGAAATATGGAACTAAAATTTAGACTTGAACATGAATTTGATGTTGTGAACAAGTAGTGTGTGTCTACTCCTCCCAAGAGCCAACATCGGGGTTACCTAAAATAAACAAACAACGCAAGAGTGAGTCCATGACTCAGCAAATACGATTATCAATAAGATAATCATTCAATATGAATAAGACAAACTCATCATCGTTTCGATCACATCACAACCGATTACAAATGAAATCATGATATGAATGCTCAAAATCAAAGGAATGGATCGCACACATGCATATACTCAGATAGCGGTGAAACACCCGTCGGTGTTCACTCAAGCCCGCATCTTAACAAAAATGCGGGATCCACTTCCGTATGAAGAACGTTTCATACGGTGTCCAACATTGCCCATCTTGGAGTTAATGGGTCTTACATGCCCATTCGGAATTAATGGGTCTTTCAAATCCACTCGTGGACGGGACATGACAATGTCCAACACTGCCCACATTGGAATGGTGGGACTTGCAATCCACTTTCGTGGATGAAACATGCATAATGAATGCATAGAATGAAATACGAATATTGAAAGACATGATAACAAAACATGGATTCAACACATATGAAAGAACATAGACAATCCATCTTCTCTCGTATCATACCAAATCACAGCATGACCATATAAACATTCATCAATCACAATCATTAAGGGTGGCAATGTACTTGCCTTCCACCATGCGACGCGTTAGTCGGCAAAGGTGATACTCCTAAACCCGAGGCTTCACCTCCTAAACAAGTAAAATAATTTCAATAAGGACATAATATACCCAACACTACTAATCGATGCTAAACATCGCTTCCTCGATGACTCTAGTCATTAATACAAAACTTAAAATGAAATCAACAATTTCTGACATAACTTAATTCTGGACAGCAGCACGGTAATTGACATATCTATTGGTCTGGAACTCGGAATGAGGTGAGACCAATTTCCATGGATTCTTAACTGACATATCTACAATACTCTGGTTGGGCAAAAGTTCAGATTTTGCCTCTAATAAAATTTGGCCCACGGCTCAAATCTGTTGACTGAATTAATAGACAGAAATATCGGCTAAATTAAAATATCCATAACTTTTGTTGTACAACTCCAAATTGGACGTTCTTTAACAATATGAAAAGGTTATGAAATTATCTACAATAACCTAGTTGGCACGACATTCATATATTGTCTTTAACAAAAAGTGGCACACGGGTCAAAATTAAAGATAGAAACGACATACAAACTGGACAGACTGACATACAATCTGGACAGTCACAAAGAAAAGTGCATAACTTTTGATCTATAAATCCAAATGAGGTGTTCTTTATGAATCCTGAAAGCTAGTGATATCACCTTCAAAATTTGTTATGGGCAAGACCTCTGAATCACCCTCTAACTAGGCCATAAATCAACCTATACAGAGACTGCTATTTCTCGTCAGGATTCTGGACAGCAGATAATAAATCTATCATAACTTTTGACTCGAAAGTCGGAATGAGGTGATCTTGGCGGCCACCAAAAGCTAAGAACAAGACCTACAACTCTCCAGGAGACCCAAACTCCTGATTCGGCCTCTAAAGTCACGAAACAGTCCACGCAACATACTGGACAGATTGCTATCTACAGCAGACCGACATTGATCCAAGCAATTCTATTCGTTTCCTCTCCTACGACCAAACCACCAACCCCAACCGAGATACATTACCCTTGGGCGCCCAGGAGCACGACGATCGAACCGTGGTGAAGATCCCGGCCTCCTTGATCTGAACCCTTGCGAAACACCACCAAAACGACGCGGGAGGCCGGCAACGAGGGCTCTACACCGAGGGAAAACTCCGGGAGAAGGGGGCGCGACTCCGGGACCTTGGGGCAGCACCAATGGGGGAGGAGGAAGGGCGGCACCCTGCTGGAGGTGGCGCACAAGAAGGAGGAAGGTGAAAGTGGCGGCTGCACAAGGGGAGAGGTGGAAGGGGTGGGAGCTAGGGTTTTCACCGCCCCTAAAGGCCCCTATGGCCGCCCCTTGGTGGGCTTGGGCCCCACAGCTTCCCCCTTGGGCTCCAAGTCAGCCCCCTTGGCCCACAAGGCCTCCTTTTGGGCTTGTTGGCCAAAGGCCCAGGCCAAAAACCAGAAGAATCGACGAAACGTCGAAATTGTGAATTTTAAACTCGATTTCGAACCGAAAACTTCCTAAATGAAAACGAGGTATTACATTTACCTCTTCAAAGAGCTCATCCCAATCGTGCTGCCTTATGTCATTGATTTTCTGCAATGTGGTCCCAACCAATCCTACAACACGAACAATATTCTGATCCTTCTTTTCCAAGCATTATGACAGATCATTAGTTTTGCCCAATATTCTAATCATAAGATATAATGATGAGGACATCTCGATTGGACTGATTACACAAGCAATTAACAGGTGAACTCGCTCCTAATTAATTTTAATCTTGATTCTAATGAATATATGTTACTGTATAATAGTCTCATATTGTGTGTGTGCAGTTTTATACATATAGAAGCATGGGAGATCATATCAGGCCGGAAGAGAGAAGATGCTGCTGCTAATGTAAACCTATGTTTGATGGCGTGCACAAATGTCACCTATGAAGCCATGAGCTGCAATCCATCTCACAAATGCAAGCCTCGGTTGGTTTCTTGATCGACATGGATAGAAGAGCAATATTATTCTTTTATTAAGGATGCATGCAGTGTGGAACCCACTTGGTGCAATTACAATGTCCAGCCAAGCATGAAGCATAGTATTGCCCATAAAACAATGAGCATTTGGTTGTCCTTTATTCAAGAAAACAGGATCAGTCTTTTGGAGATCCTAGAGAAAACCAATTCCGATTGACCTCTGTCCACCCACGTCACGGGTGGGCCTATAACATGTGTACTATTCCCTTGGCCGAACCATGTATTGGTGTATTGGTCAGTTTGTAATTTACTTTCTTTGGCTATCTCCTTGGCCGAACCAACTTAGACAATGGTGTGCGTGTCTTGGATGGAACCGAGTAGGAATCAGTCCCTTAGCCCAGCCGGCCCTAGAGGTTATATAATTAGATGTACTTACTCTTGGACGGTAGACCATGACAGATGAATCTATTATTTTTCAGAGAAAGCTATACGCTTGTTCTTCCTAGGGTTTGACATATAGTTGCAACCTAGAGGGTAATTGGGCATTCTCAACCCCATTGTTCTTATGATTCCTTGTGTTTTGCAGGAGCAGCGACACATCTAATTTGTGTGATCGGGTAGACGGGATCACGAGTATGTGGTTGGGCGAATTCTTTTGTCGTAGGTTGCTGTTTTGACAGTGGTTGGCATCATCGGTTCATCAGGTTGTACGGATCCAAAGTTATCATCGATCCTACATCGTGAAGATCGGACGTCCCCCATATCATGTAATATAAGCACAAATTCAAAACTTTTCATTTTTTCTAACAAACCTAAAGTTGTGGTCTTTTGTATAGCATTAGTGGCATCACCACAAACATTCTCTAATACCTCTAGGATCGTGTCCCACATGAGAAGAAAACAACACAAGGTTTTGTGATGTGAGCCCCACTGAGTATCCCCAGGTCTTGCTAGATTAGTTTCTGGGTTTTCGCTCTTCCTGTAAAAATTTCACCGGTCTCCAATTTGTTCACAAGATTATCGTGGTGTTCTTGGGCCAGTTGATTGTGTCTCTTGCAAGAAGCATTAGTAGTGGTGACAATCAAACTGGTGTAGTTAAAAAATCCAAGACCGAAGAGAAACACTTGGCAACGGAAACAACCACTAATTGTAACTGATGAGCAAAGGAATGTATATAAAAAGCATATGGATTTTCATCCAATACTCGTCTTTGCAGCCCATGAAATTCTCCTCTCATGTTTGATGCTCCATTATATCCTTGCCCCGCAATCTATGGATAGATAAGCCATAACTAGCAAATATAGCATCTAGGGCTACCTTCAATGAAGATGATGTCGTGTTAGAAACATGCTGAATCCCAAGAAATCTCTCAATCACCTGCCCTTGATTGTTAACATATCTACTTGGGACAAGAAGCATAGTTAATATGGTCAACTTTTTTTTTTTATAAAAAAGCAATACAAAATTCCAAACAGCACATACTAATCTTAAAATCACAGCCATTTGCTCCTTGATAAATGCATCTCGAGACTCATCAACAAATGACGACAAATTGTTTATCCCCAATATCATCCATAATGGCTTGGTCTCTTCTGCACAAGCTTGGCACAATTGCTATTGTATTTCTGGTGAAGTCATTAAATGGTTCCCAGGAGCATTATCAAACAATCTTTTAGCATTTTTATCCTTATCTTTATGCCATTTCAGCATCTCTAAAAAAGTTTCCCTTATTATTTGATATAAAAGATTCGTCATGTCCACGAAAAGCAAGAGCTTGCAATAAAAGAAACCTTACAAAACCTAAAATAATAGTAATATGACCCTAATATTCTTCCTCCTTCTTCTTTGTTGCATCAGCCCACACATGTGCCACACTTTGCCTCTGATTTTTAAAAGCCTAACAATGTTTTCTAGCTTTATTGTGAGCACTATCAACTTTACCAACATGCTTATTAAAAGATTGACTTGCATTATTCCAATAACTAAACCCCACATTTGTATATGCATCAACACCAAAGTTGTTAGGTATCCTTTCCTTGAAGAGATAACAATAAAAACAAAAGGCAGCGTCTTTAGCAACATTGTATCCCAACAAATCATACCTTTTGAACCATTCTTCATGAAAGCTTCTTATTTTACCGCCTACCATTTTCAGTGGAAATTTATGGCCACTTGGTCGGCATGGTCCTAATAGCAAATACTCCCTTCTAGCGGCATCCCTAATGTCCACATCCAGCTCCTCAATTAGTTTCCGAAATCTAGGATCGGCAACAATATCATCCGGATTAAGCATAATATGGGGATTGTTTTGTGGGGTGTTACTACCTCCAATTCCTATTGTTTCCAGAGTGGTTTGATTTGATTGTGATGGAAAATAAGATGCAAATGTCTTGGTCCTCTTCATCATGTATTTCTAATTCTAGTACATCAAATATTCAAATAGAGAGTTAATAGTCATACTCAATTACTCATACAAATATACAATGATACAAATACTGAAATACAACAATTAGAAAAACTAGTTGACATGGTTTCATAAATCAGTAAATCAGTAAATCACAATCTGTTAGCAATCATACTAGAATCCAGTCGGCAGTCATACTCATAATAATTGAATTGCAGACTTGCGGTCAACAGTCATATTCACAATAATTGAATTGCAGACTTGTAGTCACCAGTCATACTCACAATAATCATTATAATTGAATTCCAAACATCACATAAGTCATACTGTGATACAAACACATCTAAGTTCTAACATTCCATTCAAATTTCGAACTCATCTCAATATCATTATTCACCGGGAGGCGGAGCAGACTCAGTCGAGTCGAGCAAAGGAGGCGGCGAAGCGGCTTCTGGGCGCCGGACGGTGCAGTCTCGCAGAGGAGGCGCTGGGGGCGGTGACACGGTGTAGTTGCAGCCTGCAGAGCAGGGCGCTGGGCGGCGCTGTGGTGGAGAGGAGGCGAGGGCTGGCGCCCAGCACCGGGTAAGGAGAGGAGGTGAGGAGCAGGGGCTGCGCTGGGCGGCAGAAAGGAGGCGGACCAGAGCGTTGGGCAGTGGGTGGCGCCGCGGCGGAAAGGAGGTGGAGCAAAGCACTAGGCGAAGGACCGAAGGCAGCTAGGGCTTGCTCCCTTGCTGGCGTGCACTTGCGATTGCGATTTGTCGTGAGGTCCTGTGAGGGGGACAGAGCCGGGCCAGTGTTGCTTGCGATTGTTGCGTGCTTGGCTGCTTGCGATTTGGCGCTGGGTAGCTCGACCGGGCTGGCTGGCCAGCTGGCTGCTTGGCAGCCTAGGCTTGGAAGTTGTATGTCTCAGGCCAGGCTGTATGCCTCGGACCGGGCCACTGTCAACTGGATATAACATTTATGTACAGTAGAGATCCTCTACTACTATTCCTGCCAGGCCTCGGGCTGTTGCCCGACCGGCCCGAGGCCTATCTCCGCCTCTGTCCCAAAGACATAATTTAGCACTTCAATAGTATATATTTACACTAGCCATTGCCCCCCTTGAGTTTTCGCTTAAGTTCCGTCACTGGTCTAGGGGAATGGTTGTTACGCGGACGCCCGCTGCATTTGCATGTAGCGAACAGTTTGCTCTTAACCTATGTTTCTTCCAACTTCTAACTTCAACTAGGTAGAGAAAGTTCTTTTCTTGATTTAAAAAGCTTTCAACTTCAACTTTTGTTAATTGTTGGGGATTGGACTTTCAACTAGAAAGACTTTTAATACCGAGGATTCAAATTTCAACGGTAAAAAACTTTCAAATGGGAGGATTGAACTTTCAACTGCAAAAACATTCAAATTGGGGGATTGAAATTTCAATTTTGGGTTTCCTCACATGTTTTTCCGACAAGGTGTTGGGGTGCCCGACGGTGATGGTGGCGCCACGAGATCTGGTGGAGATGGCCCAGAGACGGTGGTGTTGGGACCTCCTCGCTTGGCTGCTCACGCATAACGGTGCCGGCGGTGCACCTAGGGTTATGGTGGGCAACAGCCGTGCAGTAGGCTCACGGATGACATCGCAAGCACCAACGCAGCGGCCGGCTCTGGGACGGTGGCCGGAACCCTAGTATCGCCGGCGCTACGTGCACTGTCTCTCTAGGTCGTGATGACAAAAGGGTGGGTATTCAGAGCACCCCTACGGAGGCGTTGAGTGTGGGTGCTGAAATGTACTGGCATTGGCATGGCTCGGTGTCGTGTTCTCTCTCTCTCACGTGGCCGGCTATTTTCGGCTGTTGCCTCTAGTCAATGGAATCAGCTCTGTTCCATCTAAAAAAAGTGCTTCGATAGTGCACGTCTCCTGCAGCAAATCTTGAGCTACGATCGAGCTAGCCCTGGCTGTCGAGTCAGATGTACACAAATCTTGAAGCAAATCCACGGTGGAAAAGCTGACAAGCATACATTTCCCACTGACTAGGGAGCTTAAGCCCATCACGGTAGTCTGCAGCTGGGCCTCTCTTCTCCCTCTTTTGCATACTGGTAATTGGGCTGCTTACTGAAGCCAATTGTCATACAGCAAAATAGGACCACGTTCCTAAAAAAATTTAAAAAAAAAACGTGGTTTCCAGGCTTTGTCAGATCGAGATCTTACCTATTCCATCGAGTCCTGCTATATCCTAGTAGGATACTATGGTCTTACGACAAACTTATCCTCATGTGGTCGAAGGCATGATCCACGTGACGATGTACGCTCACGTGAGACTACATCGTCGTACACGGATCGTTAAAAGAAGATCGTATGTGAAGCATTTCTCTGTTCCATCAGCTACAACGTCTTATTGCTGAAGGGCACGGGGGAATGGAAAAGAAGATCCCGAGTCGTTACATGTTATATCGGACAATACGCTTGTGCCCAAGTAACGAAGCCTCGATCGATCGAAACAGCCAAATGCCCAACAATATGCTTGGAAGTTGGAACAAGTGCGTGCATGCAAAATTTAACATCATGGCTCGGGTGGCTAGCGATGCTGGAGAGCATGCAGTTCACCTGGGTTTGATCCCCAGAATTGAATTCAACGTATCTCACCAAATAATTTTGGGTATACATATGTGCACTTTTAGTGGAAAAACACGTGACTGCGTTTCGTGAGGTTCTTATGCCTCTGCAAAATTCCCAGCGTATGTAATAGGGACACGTATGTGTGTGCATACGTGTGGTGGTATAAATAGAGTGTACGTTGAGCGTGTGCATCTGTCTTGTTCCCTTAAAAAACATCTTGACCAAGCAGCTCAACAGGAGCTAGCATTAGCAGTAACACAGGCCATAAAGGTTGGCACGAAAATGATCTCAATAAAAAAAACATTACGAAATATTTACCATCGAGTCCTCGAGGAAGCACTTAATCAAGGCTTCTGTTTAAGAAGATAAACAAACTAATCGAGACTGGTTGCCAGTTGGGAGTATCGAGCCACTTCAAATATGAAATGCAAAATAACTCCGATTTCCGTTCTTAATTTCACTACCCATGCATGATTTTTTTTTTCAAAAAAAAAAAAGTCTCTTTCTAACAAATAGGCTAGCCTGTTGGTCTGAAAAAAAAAACCTTTCCAATATGGTGTTCAGCTTGTTAAGGCTGCGGTCGTGGCGACGACGATCAAGCACACAAAGACAGAAGACTAAGAATAAACAAAAAAAACTTCCAAATAAGGTGTTCAGTTCACTTTATCTCTTTGGTGCTTCAGTTTGTCCTTTCGGTCTCTTTCTATCAATAGAAAGGTCTCTTTTTCACGGATTCATTCGTTTTGTAATTGTCGGCCAGAAAGATCCAAACGACGAAATTAATGGACGACATTGTGATGAATGATATGAGACTGAGAGTTGATCCTTCAGCCTGTCGGGGAAGCTCCAAATCAATAGCCAGAGCCCGACAAGCGCGCCTCTCGCTATCCGAACTAAATATTCTGCAGTGGACTCATTAAGTATCCACAATGCTTGTCTCTTCCAAGCGCGATGATGCCATACCGGACTGCAGGGCTCACGAATCTTGCAAAGATTTGTCTTTTACATCCTCATGGCGAAAGCACCGTGCAAATTTCCAGGACAAAAATAAATGGGTACTCCTGCAAGATGTCACTATGTTCAGGCTTTTTTTCCCCCAGTTGGCCAGTTGAAGCGGATAAAAGTTTCAGATGACACGATGGATACTTGTATACTAGTGTATGAATGGAACAGATGAAGTGCATGTTGGGTACAAGTGGGCTACATTAGCGCAATATAAAAGTTTCTACCGCGTAAACCAAAAAACCATACGAGTAAGAGATCATATATCGTTACCCCAACGGTCCTCGATCACGCGGTGAAGGGATACATGTAGGCTACACTAGCAGATAATTTAAAAAATCTAGCATGTAAACTCCCACGGTATTCATTACTATACACGCAACGCAGCGAAAAAAGAGTTTGAGCGGTCTGATCCAACGAGATCGAACGTGACACCGATCATCTCCTTTAGTAACGGTTGTGCTAGTACAGATCACCTCTACGGTATCCACATTCGCGAGATAGAACGCATGATAGGGTCTTTGGAGAGATGATGGCTAGGATTTTAGTGGTGCAATACTTACGTCTCAACAGTCTCATACATCCCCTTATAAAGAGCCCATAACGAATCCTATCCAGATTAGTTTGTTTCAACCCGTTAAGTATGTGACCCTGTAAGTTCATACGTGATCAGTTATGACTCGGAAACTCCTTTCCAACCACAAGTCGATAGCGGTTCCTAGCAGAATATAACGACTCTTGAATACACATAAATACTATATCGGACGAACCTTATGTAATATGATCTGCGACTAAATCCTTATCACTCATAACCAACTCGTATCTCCATACGATCAGTTCACATTTAGTCACGATCAGTTAGTGATTATGTACGACCAGCTCATGACCAATCCGTATATCCATACGACCAATTAGTATCTAGTCGGATTGAACGACCTATATGTGTTCTCCATTTGTCTCACGATATCTAGTTGAACTTCAGGTGAAATATTATGTCATCTATGGACTGTTCAATACTTTCTCGATCTAGTGATGGATAACTTTATGTGATCGACTCCTCGACCACCAGTGCCACGACTATGCACTTTCTTTATCCGACTACATTGAGGAGCTTAGATATATCTCTCCTATTATGTTAGGAGGGACAAATCCCATATCCGACCAGTCACCCCTCCGTATGTTTCATAATATACCTGAAAGCTACGTACCTTTATAACTATCCAGTTACAGAGTAGTGTTTGACAACATCTAAGTGTACTTTTATACATGTATGAAACAATGTTGATCTCGGGTCTAAAGATTTATACATCATCATTGCTTGAGACCAACTGATGACACATAAAATCATAACAATCTCAATAGTATCTCAGGTGGAACAATCTAACACCATATTCTCTAACATGTGCTCACATAATTAATTCAATATTCTCATATCTATGACCGGTGAAACATAATCATCAATCAATACATGTGCTGGTTGATAAACCAATAATGTCCCAACTATTGGCATCCGACCAGTGATACTTTTAAAATGACACCATATAACTACCAAAGAGTTCACCAACAAGTCACATATTTGCTAATATTTATAAATGATAATTCATCCAAGAAATATATTTTATAAATCATAAACATAGATATTAATACAATCATCTTCATAATCACATCTAGGGCATATCACCAACAACAACAGCCACAGCAACGCATCTACGATATCCATATGTCAAGGGATGGAACACGGTGCATTGTTGTAGTAGCACCAACACATAGCGACCCGAATAATCAAAAGATCATATCGGCTTTATAGTGGGTGGCGGCCTAGGATCGCTCATTTCCTTCGTATGTGGGTGACTATCTAGTTACGTAATGTTTGACACCTCAAAAATTATTGCCACATACCTCCACTATATATGAGACCAATGATATACTTAAGAATATAACAATTCCTGTAGTGTCTCAAGGTTGATAAATCCAGCATTAAGTTCTTCAACATATGTCCACATTATTGAGTTGATATTCTCATATTCATGATCCGTGAAACGTGACCATCAATCAATGCACGTGTTGATCTATGAACCATAAGTGTCTCACATAATGATATAAAATCAGTGATATTTACAATAACATCATTACATGAGAAAGAATTTCACGAACGAACAAATCACGTACATGTTAATAAATATAAAATAACAGTTCATTCAAAAAAGATAACATATTATTCAAATAGTTCTAAAATATAAAAGCGATGCCATCCTCTACAGTTTCCTCTAGACCATATCGCTATCGTTTCATATCATTTGGCAAGTCAAAAGGATCGGCTATAAATATAATGACCATTTGGTCGCAGTCTCTACCTACGTACAACAACAACACACATCACATAACTTTTTTTTTTTCTCCATGCAAGTTCAACGGATTAACTGAACGGATTGGCTACCAACCGATCTGACCACCTAATTAGTTACCGGCAAATCAGGCTAGCATGTTCCAAGAGCATCCGCAAAGATCCTAGGGCTAGGGTGTGTAGTGGACGCACACGCGTGACGCGTTATACGCCCTCTCTGCCGGTATGCCTGTTGTGCATGCTGGAAGCCTAGAACATGAAGTCGTGTCTTGAATTGGTTCATTATTCATGCATGTACGTACGACCTCTGTGCTTAATTTGGCCATTGCTTTTCGTTGTATAATTGCTAAGCGATGTATCTGAACTCTGAAGCCAACGTTAGTGTTCATCCACAGTGTCCACGCTGTTGACAAGTGTTCTAATCTTGCAGAGAAGAGACCATGATACTACTGTGGCAAGGTGTCGGCGAATGTGAAATTTATAGTTTTTTAAGGCTCAGATGTTATGAATTTACAGCTAAGGGAACTGGACGAGATTTAATTAGACGTTGCGTTGCCATTTCTCTCTCTAAATTAACCATTTTTTAGTTGCTTTATAAAAATAACCCACATTTTATTTTATTTCATTTAGAAACATAACCTTCAGTAGTTGCTGGTCCATCAGGCGACTGGGCAATCGCACAATGGGCTAGCAATTTGAGGCCTGTCGAAACTCAGTCGCGCAACGAGTGAACGACGTTGAACCACGTCGCCCAATCGCGTGAGGGAACTGGTAGGCACCTGACACCTAGTCGCGCTTCCCTCGCGCAACTGGCAAACCTGTGATCTCAGTCGCGCCTCGCTGTCATGACTGAGGGCCAATATCTGTCCAGCTGCTTCAAACTTGCGCAATAGACAGACAGAGGGGAGGAAAGGAAGCACTGGTGGGAGAAGAAGAGATGGGAGGAGAGGAGAAGAAGGGAGAGAGGAGGAGAGGAGATGGGAGGAGGAGATTCTGCCCTCGGCTTGGCGTGCCTCTGTGTACTCATGTTTTTACGGTGATTTCATCCTGCTCGTGTAATTTGTTGGTCACTTCGATAAAAATATGCTAAGTTAGTAGTAATAAACATAGCTTAGTGGTAGAACTAGGGTTAGTAGTTGTTGATCGGCAATGTCAGGTTAGGGTTAATGTCACGTATAATGTTACAATGTAGGATATTTATGTATTTATTATAGCATAAAAACGTTAGGGTGCCTCCATTAGTAGATCGATTATTGGAATATCTAGGATACTTAGGTTTAGATCCGCAAGACCTAGGGATACCCGTTTTAGGTTATTTATATATTTTCTTATTTAATAGTTGACGAGTATCTAATAATCATCAATTAATTAAACTGTTTGTCTGTAATATTCATCATAGATAATAATATCTTTATATAACCTTCAAATGTACCCCCTCATTATCAATAATGAGGGAGATTATAATTACCTAGTGGTCGTAAGCTATTCTACGACCACCCTATATAGTCATAGGTCATTCTACTACCACTTCATGGTTGTAAATTCTTCTACGACCACTTATTAATCATAAGTTCTACAACGATCACCTTATGGTCGAAAGCTTTACTACTATCAGGTCAACTACGACCACCTTATGGTCGATAAGGATCACCTACATGTGGACCCAATCAACTATAGACCTTATACATTGTGTTTAAGTACACACAATAGTAGATATGTGCCATTATTCTCTGGTATGACTGCATATATTGATCTCTGTCTCTGGCTTAACCGTAAGGCAAATGTGAGAAATAATCTCTGACAATAACTGTCATCAACGTGCGCAATTCATCAGTGGTTGGGGCGCCTCTTGGCATATATAACTACCACCCCCCCTCAGACACTACATAGGGGATAATGCCGGTAAACAGAGACAAGGACACAAACAACAGAACAGACATGAGTCATTAGTCTTAGCCTTCGGTGTCTTTTCTCTTGTTGTAAGCACAATCAATACAAGAACATAGGATTATGGTTATTATTCTATCAGGAGAAAACGCGAATCTATCTAAATTCCCTGTGTCTCATCCCTGTGTAGTCTTGAGCAATGAGACCCCCCTTTTAGCATTCATTTCATAAGTTCGATATTAAAACATCGACAATGGTATTTATAGTTTAGGCATAGCGAACATTGAGAGGTCCCAACACTTCCCTTTCGAATGATCACTCCTCAATGCTCTCGTGGACCGTTGGCGGGCGGAGACGCACACTTTGCACCTGTCGTGCGGTGAGATGGTGCCCACTCTACAGGATGTGTGTATGCTCATCGGGATACCGATTCATGGTCTCCTAGTTGTGCCAGAGGAGCCTGGGGACGACCAGCGAGCTGATTTGCCGTAGAGGTTCTACGGAGTTCTTCCACCACCGCAGGAGGGGAGGAGGATGTCCTACCAGGTCTTCGCGCAGAGGTGGCTACAACAGTTCATGATTAGTGCTTTTACAATTTTGTAATTGTTTCGTCCACGTTTGTATCGATCTAATGCATTATTCTTCTTGCAGGTTGAGAGGATGGCACCCGACGTGAACGACTACCATGTGGCAAGTCACTTAGAGGCATACTTGATGCGGCTGTTCAATTGGGTGAAGTTCACGAGTACCCATGGCAACATCGTCAACTCTCGATTCAGCTAGATAGCCCGCGCGATGCCGATGCGAACGTCGAGGCGTTACCATAGTTCAACTAGGGTTTTGTTGTGTTGTGTGGTACGTACCGTGCCCTCTGCGACGCTTGCCTTGGGAGCAAGCTGACGTCCCTATTGGTATGTTGTCGTCTACTACTCTAGCTATGGTCGTTTGAGCGTATCCTGATCGGACGACCGTGGGTAGAGGGCACGGTCTATGGTGGGATGACATCGACCGACCGACCGTGGGGTCCCTTTGGTGCCGTCGGGTGGTAAGTGGTTCTTAATAATGGCAATGCAAGCTTGGGTATATCCACCTTCTTTGTTGTGTTTTCACACTGTGCTTTCTCCTTTGCAGCCTCGATGGGCGGGTCTTCAGGTGCGCAACATGTACGAGTACTTCACGAAGGCCTTCAATTTTCTCCGTGCATGGCAACCGTCAGAGCGTTGCTACTTCTTCCAATGGATCGACGGTCCACAGAAGTACGACAAGGCATTCATTCAAAAGAAATACATATTGAACTACACAGTTGACCCCGAGCTGTTTACCCATTGGAGACCTCCCTCAACCAGGAGCGGGGAAGATAAGGGAAAGACACTGATAGTCCTTGATGCCCCTACTGCACTGAAGATTATTATGGATGAGGATATGCCCGAAAAAGACCTTATAGCTAATTACTAGGAGGACTGCGCCCGCAACAGGTAATAAGACATATGTCTGTAAGCCTCAGTTGATTTCCATCAATCAATTATTTTTCTTTCTAAAAGACGCGTTTGTTCGTAATTGTAGTTCGGGACGAAAGTCCATGTATGTAGCCATTTGTACCGTAATAATAGTCAGGCAAGCATACACACCTAACCAGACCCTATGCGCTATGTAATTTAGACTTCCATGGTCAAGTGTTATGCAGAGATTGCAATCTCATCTTCGTTGCTCCCTTCTCATCTCGCTCGAACCAAAGCTTACAAAATATCTCACCAAATTTTGAGTTCTTTGTCTAAAAACGTAAAAGGGCTTCATCCACGCAAAACGATTAACACATGACTTATTTACAAATAATTGAAGTCAGCAAGCTCTAGTTTTTTTTACCACTAACAATTATTCACAAACAACTCTTCCAACCATTTAGTTTTGTAAAATTAAAGCTAAATTTATTTCACTTATTTCTTTTTTAAAAAAAATAACCTTCTGTCGGCGGTTGGGAACACGACTGTGCTCAGTCATTGGGCTGATCGGTGACTAGCCTTAGTCACGTTCTGGACAGGCAACTGTGCCCAACATAGACCCAAGTCACACCACCAGCTCGCGGTTGAGACACGTGTCAGACCAAGACCACAGTCACAATTCCATCGCACGGTTGGGTCTCCCATGTCAACTAGATTGGGCATAGTCCCAGGTCAGTGACGTGTTATTTATGTTAAAAAAAACGCAGGTTACTTAGAAATTTTTTTGTTGCGTTGGCGTCGGTGAGACCGTGGTCCGGGTTGGCGGGGGAGCCGGCCGGCCCACCGCGGCGCCGTCCGCTGCACTGAAGCAAAACACCCTTTCAATTATAGCGAGCCAAACCATCGCCCACACTTGAGGCAGGGCTCCCAGCCAGCGCCTGTACGTCGGCCCTACGTGTCGACCGCTTTCGTAGGATATTGCGAGTACAACGTGGTGCTCACGTACGGCTTCGCGTAGAAGTCGGATCTTTTCGGTGTTCCGATGTTTTAGGAAAGTTGTGCAAGGTCCTTCAATCGTCGTAGGAAGGCTTTCTAAAACTTTGCCTTGTACCTAGCCGCTCACCAGCTGATCTTCACGGTGCTTTCTCTTTTGTTTTTGTTTTTGAGACTTTTTATCCATAGAGAAAGAGAACGGGTAGGTTATACTTTTTGGTTGACGCCTTCGCCACTCAAAACTATATGAAAACCTAGCGATACACAACAAAAGCTTAAGCCGCTTTTTTGGTCTTGAAACAATCATGAGGCGTCCTCTATTTGGACCCTGTTTATTCGAGCTTTTTTTTTTTAAAAGTAAAAAAATCTAAAGCCTAAACAAAGAGGTGGATTTTCATTAGGCTTATAAAAAGCTTAAACCGCTTTAAGTCTATAAGCCAAAAGTCATCTTAGGGGTGTTTTTTTAGTTTTTGCGAGATGGAATGCCCCTTTGGCACTATACTTCGCTGAAATTACCTACGAAATATCATTTGTATATAAAGTCCAAATCCTTTTTTTTTCTCCTCCTTCCTCCTCCCCACTTGCATTTTTCCCTCTGTTCTTCCCCCTTCTCAACCTCCACCATATCGAATGGATTAGGGCTGGCCTTCCTTGGCCCCATGCCCACCACCGCACTTGACACTGTCGTCCTCCCTTGGCGTTGTCGGCCTCCCTCGGCTCCGCACTCGATGCTGCTATCCTCCGTCGACCCCATTGGCCTCCACAGATCCAGCTTAAGGTGATTCCTCTAGCTGTCACATGATTTATTTTTATTTTTTTTTGTTTTGAAGCCTTTTTATTAGGGTTTTGTAGCTAAATGTGCGGGTACTGGCATGGGAAGATTAGTATTTTTTGTATGTGTCTTGGATCAGTTTAGAAAGTTATTATTCCCTTTGATAGATTTCGGGTACTGGCATGGGAAGATTAGCTATAGGTTCTTGACAATACTTTTGTTTACGTTGCAAGTACCCTAGTATTGTTCCCAAATCTAATGGTATTACTGTGTACTCTGAAGTGGTGGATTGTGCAAGCGCTACTGCGTTAGATTATATTTATACGATATGTACATGTTGGAGTGACAGAATAATTGCATTATATACGATCAAATAATATTTTCTTTCTATGGTATTTTGTTTGGTCGGCTAATATTTGTCTTTCTATATTAATTTCTTTCATTATGCATTGTCCAAAATTTATTTGTGCATGCACATTCAAATTTGCAATTTATTTGGTTAGGCTTTGGTACATGCACGTACGGGCGATATCTATTTTATTTCATATCTACACCTGCATGTATCACTATATTTTCAATTCTCATGCAAAAATAAGTTTAAATATATGCATAAACATATCATCCAAACCCTCAAGAGCAATTTAGACTTTTTATTCTTCATGCACAACTCAAGAACCCAACAACTCATAAAAAAGGCAAATTACCAAATACTTTCGCTTAACTTAAAAGCTAAGAGACTTTATAAACTGGTTAAACTAAAAAGTTGGTTTTAAGTTATAAACCAAAAATAATATAAGCCCAAATAAACGTTCCGTTAGCAAATCGGCTTTACTCTAGGACTTGTTTAGATACATTATGATCCGACTCGATTCCTTCGGATTGATTCAAAATTTGAACTAAAATCACTTCCAATTCGAAGGGATTAGTTCTAATCCATTCCTATGCAAACAAACCATAATGTGATTCTTTATTTCCCTTGTTCGATTGCACCTGGACACTAGCAGTCTAGCAAAGATGTCCTGGATATTTCTTTTTAAAAAAAAAGTAAACAACTATTATTCCTGGAAAGTTCGTGTTGCACTTTTGCGATAACCAAGGGGATTCAGGTGCAATCCTCCCCCAAATGTACACTGAAAAGTCAAAACTCTGTAAGCACTGCAGCCATACACCTCTGAGCTCACTACTCTACATTCATGGATACAAGGCAAAGTAGTACATGCATCTAGTAGACCAGCACACATTTGTCAGCATCCGCAACAGGAACACCCGACACATCAAATGGACAAGACCAGATCACATATGCTGCGACTTGCTTTGCGTTCACCCAGCAACTCGCGGCTTACACGGGCCACCAAACCCATGCAATCCCTCGCTTTCCGAGCGTTGGAAAAGCTAAATTAATTACACCTCCGCAAGTGACTGACAAGAGTTTTCTATGTGCCGGGTCGTCGCATGTACCGACAGCTCCCGTCGCTGGAGCCAAATCAAAGTCTGGAGCTGATTAGACCTAATCACAGCAAATACGAGGGGCATGATTGGTTAGCGTCCCAACGTCCGCTCGCCTGGCCAGAAGGCTGTTAGGATCCTACCGGAGTGGCGTTTAGTTGCTGCCGTGGGCGCGTATGCTTGCCAAGCATAGAATCTAGGCCCAAGCATCCAAATTGAACGGCTGGGAGCATGCGAGCAGCCCGCGTGTGTTGTTGTCTCCCCTGTTAAATATATAAGCACATGTAGTCTCAATTTATTCTATAAATTAATCATGACATCATGCACGTAAAATAACAGAACCATCACAGGCATAACAGATCTAGACATGTCAACCAGGAAACTGAACATGCACAGATCTAAAACGGAGAACATGACCGCATGCATCAAGATTCTGTTATGATCGGTTTGTCGATGTTGACACTGCAGGCACGGTGTGGATGACACGAAGTCGATGACGATTCGCCGAAGCCGAACGTCGAGGAAGACGAGCCAGAGCTACAGCAAGCAGTCGCGCAGAGCGCTTCCCAAAAACCTTATTCGCCCTCTCCCGGTGCGAGAACTTGGCGGCGGTTGGAGACTCGCTTCTCGAACGGCGGTGCGCACGGCGGACGGGACGGAGTAGACTACGTGGGACGGCGCAGTACAATGGAAGAGGCGAAACCCTAGATTGATTTTTTTCATCTATCATGGCGATTCGATGGACATGGCGTGTGATCAAGACGCTTCTTCCATAACTCAGAATCAAACGGATTAGTCGCGTAACCGATCCGGATTCTCCGCCACACAAAACAGCAAAAGATAAAAACGCAAAAGGAAACCGCGTCTGCGCAAGCACCTAACGCCGATTTTTGCGGACCATTCACGCAGGTGCCGTGCGCCCGCGCCACCCGCCCCGCCCGGCGAGGCGAGGCGAGGCGAGGCGAGCGCGCGTGTGTGATCCTCTAGTTCTCTCCCACACATGCCTCAAGTGGCTAGGAGTGCACCATCCCTTTTAAGGTGGTCTTCCTCTCCTAGAACTAGCAATATGGTACTAAAGTTCACATGCAACCTTCCTTTGCATGAGTGGGCCTTTGATATTTAATTTAGGAATTATTCTTATTGTATGGGCTTGGCCCACATAATCCAACAATCCTCCACCAGATCTCAAAGTCCCACAGAGATTTGCCTGAATTCCAATGGACTGTTTATATATCAGTGTTTCGATGGAGACCGATTAAGGTTGAACATCCACCTAGAACTCCAAGCTACACTTACTCACAACTTGAATAATGGACTATGCCTTGATTTGCAAGTTTGGTGCAAGCAAGCTTCACTTAAAGACTTAATCGATACTAGGCCGCGGTGAGGCTACCCCTCGATTGGAGCGTATAAGTCATACTCCTTGGTCTCTTCATGAGCTTAGTAGGAGATTTTCCAAAATCTTCATAGATGCGACTAACGATCGGGCTCATATAGGTGTGTTCTTTCAAGAACGTTCACAGATAACGTCTTCGCTTCTGAAAGCCAATGGAACACATTAAGACCTTAACCAACCTGCCTTGCAGTTTTTGAGAGTATTGCATCTTCACATAGAGAGGGTTGAAATTACTCTCCTCCAGTTAACTAATGGCTTGTTTTTCCCAGATCTTAATTCACGGGATCTCCGATCACATAGGTTGGGTTACTACCATAGATAACTCACATGGGTCTCATACCCATCTCCTTCGATGCACTATCTATCACATTTCGTGATAGTCCCTTTGTGAAGGGATCTGCCAGGTTTTTATCTGTTTGGATGTAATCCAAGGTTATAACTCCGGAGTTTCTCAATTTCCTGACAGACTTCAATCGTCTCTTGACATGCCTAGACGATTTCATATTATCCTTAGAATCGTTCACTTTAGCGATAACGGTTTGATTATCACGATTCATAAGGATAGTTGGCACTGGCTTTTCCACCGTAGGTAGATCCATCAATAGATCTCGTAGCCATTCTGCCTCAACAATAGCAGTGTCTAGTGCCGCAAGTTCTGCTTCCATGGTTGACCTCGTCAAAATGGTCTGTTTGCAAGACCTCCATGAAACAACACCACCACCAATAGTGAAAACATATCCACTAGTGGCTTTGATCTCATCAGCATCAGAGATCCAGTTGGAATCACTATAACCCTCCAAAGACCGACGGTACCCGGATAGTGAAGTCCAAAGTTCGAGGTACCTTTGGATAGCGCAACACTCGCTCAAGCGCCTTCGGTGATCATCTCCTGGGTTAGATGTAAACCGGCTCAACTTGCTCACAGCAAAAGAGATGTCTGGCCTTGTTGCACTAGCTAGGTACATAAGTGAGCCAATTATCTGAGAGTATTCTAGCTGATTCCTAGCAATTTTCTTATTCTTACGAAGTAATACGCTAGGATTATAAGGTGTTGGAGAAGGCTTGCTATTAGAAAAACCAAAACGGCTCAAGACCTTTTCCACATAATGAGATTGCAAAAGTGCAATTCCATCCTCACCTCTAACCAATTTAATGTTTAGAATAACATCAGCCACTCCCAGATCTTTCATATCAAAATTTTGAGACAAGGATAATTTGACCTCATTTATCACATTAATGTTTGTCCCAAAAATCAGGATGTCATCCACATACAAGCAGAGAATAACTCCCTCACCCCCACCATAGCGATAGTATACACATTTATCCGCCTCATTGACAAAAAAGCTCGGATGTCGGTGTTCTATCGAACTTTTCATACCACCGCTAGGGGCTTGTTTTAGACCATACAAAGATTTCAACAGCTTTAACACCTTGCCTTCTTGACCTTCTACTACAAATCCATCAGTCGTTTCTATGTAAATTTCTCATCCACTCTCCGTTAAGAAAAGCTGTCTTAACGTCCATTTGATGAACGAAGACCATGTGAGGCAGCCAAAGCAAGTAGTACTCGAATTGTGGTCGGCCTAGCAACAGGTGAGTAAGTGTCAAAGAAATCTTCGCCTTCTTTCTCGAGTATAGCTCTTGGCAACAAGCCGAGCCTTGTACTTTTCAATAGTACCATCGGGCCTAAGCTTCTTTTTGAACACCCACTTGCATCCTACTGTGTTTGCACCCATAAGGTCTATCTGTCGGCTCCCGTGTTGCATTAGCGATAATGGAATCCATTTCACTACGAACGACCTCCTTCCGATGAGTCCGCATCGGGGATGCATATGCTTCTAAAATAGACTTGGGAGTGTCATCCACAAGGTACAGTGAAATCATCACCAAAGGATTTGGTTATCCTTTGTCTCTTGCTCCTTCTAGGAGCTCCACTATCATCCTCCTCATTGACAAGTTCATGTGTATGTTCAAAAGGTTCTGTGGTGTGATTGAACTGGGAATTATTTCGTAAGGTTGGCTAGTAGTGTTATGTGTATCCTTCAGTGGAAAGATATTCTCAAAGAACGTTGCATCTCGAGACTCCATAATTGTACCAACATGCATGTCAGGTACCTCAGTTTTAACTATAAAAATCTATAGGCAATGCTATGATTAGCATATCCCAGAAAGACACAGTCCACAGTCTTAGGTCCAAGCTTGCGTTTCTTAGTTATTGGCACATTTACTTTCGCCAAGCACCCCCATGTACGCAAGTAAGAAAGTGATGGTTTTCTCCCAATCCATACCTTGTATGGTGTTTTGTCCTTATTTCTGTTAGGAACTCTATTTAATACATGATTAGACGTTAGCAAAGCCTCCCCACCATGCCTTAGGTAAACTCGCGATGTCTAACATGGCATTCACCAAGTCATCAACGTGCGGTTTTTCCTTCGGCAATCCCATTTGACTCGGGGAATAAGGAGCGGCCTCTCATGTATAATGCCATGTTCCTCACAAAATAAGTCAAATTCGTTTGAGAAATACTCTCCACCACGATCGACCTAAGTCTTTTTATCTTCTGTTTAGCGGTTTTCAACATCCGCCTTATAGATTCTAAAATAGTCTAAAGCCTCGTCTTTCGTTTTCAATAAATACACATAACATAACCTAGTTGCATCATCAATCAATGTCATGAAATATCGTTTTCCACCCTTCGTTAACATGCCATTCATCTCGTAAAGATCTGAATGCAAGAGTTCTAGTGGTGTCAAATTTCTCTCCTCGCGACCTTGTGAGGCTTATGAGGTTGCTTTGATTGCACACACTATGACATTTAGAACCTTTGGTGATGGAAACGTTTGGAATTAAATTCATCCGAAAGCCGAGACATTAAACCAAAATTAATATGACATAGGCGTGAGTGCCAAGCGTTAGCCTCATCATCCACATCGCCACAAATATGGTTCACGGTTTATTGCGTAAATCTGAAAGGGAAAAGCAAAACAAGCCTCCGCACTCATAGCCTTTACCAATAAAATGTCCATGTTTAGACACGACTACTTTATTAGACTCAAATACCAACTTAAGCTCGTCTCTACATAAACGGGAGCCACTAACAATATTCTTGTCTATAGAAGGGACATGTTGCACGTTCTTGGTGCATGATCTTTCCCGGTAAACTTCAGATCTACCGTGCCAACACCATGAGCAGAGCATGTAACCCATTCCCATTAGGACGGAGGAATCGGGCGACTGATAAGAGGAAAACAACGAAATATCAAAGACACACATGTACATTAGCTCTGTATCAATCCACCAATTGGTAGATTGACTAATCGAAAGAACGATGAGGTAAATTACCATACCCAGTCCCATCTCCATCTTGCCAATGGTCACGTTGAACGACTTAGAAGTCCGGTTCCTACAGTGCCTTCTTTCCTTTGCGTTGTGGGCACTTCTTGGCCATGTGACCAGGCTCACCGCACACAAAGCAAGTTCTATCATCCTGATTGTTGTTGTTCTTCTTCTTCTTGAAGTTGGTTGTCGTTGGACTTTGACAAATTTCCCTTTGTTCTTGCTTGAGGGTTTCTGTACCACATTGGCACTAGACTGCCCTCCATCACCCTTAGACACAGTGTCCTTTTCCCGAGCTTTCTCCTCAATTTCAAGAGACCCAATCAGACTCTCAACAGAGTACTCTTGTCTCTTGTGTTTGAGTGCTGTTCCGAAATTCCTCCATGAAGAAGGTAATTTCGCAATAATACATCCAGCCACAAACTTGTCGGGTAAGGCACACTTCAGGAGTTCGAGTTCCTTGCCAATGGACTGTATCTCATGAGCCTGATCTACTACAGAACGGTTATCAACCATCTTGTAGTCATGAAATTGCTCCATGACATACATGTCATTGCTGGCATCAGTAGCACCGTATTTGGAATTCAGTGCATCCCATAACTCCTTTGCGTCTGTCATGTGCATATACACCTCGCACAGACGATCAGCAAGAACACTAAGAATGCATCCAACAAAGAGAGTAGTGGCAGTCTCGAATTCTTTCTGCTTTTCAGCATCAAGAACACCTTCAGGCTTGCCATTACTAACCCAGAATACATTCATAGCAGTAAGCCACAGAGTGACCCTGATCTGCCATCTCTTAAAGTGCACACCGGAGAACTTCTCCGGCCTCAGTGCATCGGCAAATCCATCCATAGTAAGACCACAGTGCCTAAAATAAGGTTTTTGGATTGTTAAATATATAAGCACATGTAGGTTCAATTTATTCCATAAATTAATCATGACATCATGCACGCAAAATAACAGAACCATCACAGGCATAACAGATCTAGACATGTCAACCAGGAAACTGAATATGAACAGATCTAAAACGGAGAACATGACTGTTACGTACCGAAGATTCTGTTCTAATCGGTTTGTCGATGTTGACATTGCAGGCACGGTGTGGATGACACGAAGTCGATGACGATTCGCCGAAGCCGAACGTCGAGGAAGACGAGCGAGCTACGACAGCGATCGCGCAGCGCTTCCAAAACCTTATTCGCCTCTCGGTGCGAGAACTTGGCGGCGGTTCGGAGACTGCTCTCCCGAGCAGCGGTGCGCGAGCGGGCGGGGCGGAGTAGACTACATGGGACGGCGCGATACAATGGAAGAGGCGAAAACCCTAGATTGATTTTTTTCATCTCCTGTATGGAGGCGGCGATTCAGTATTTATGGAAGAATCAGGACGTGTGATCAAGACGCCTGCACGTTCTCCATAACTCGTAACTGAAACGGATTAGTCGCGTAACCAATCCAGATTCTCCGCCACACAAAACAGCAAAAGATAAAAATGCAAAAGGAAACCGCGTCTGCGCAAGCACCTGACGTCGATTTTGGCGGACCATTCACGCAGTGTTGTGCGCGCGCGCCACCGCCCGCCCCGCCGCCGCCCGGCGAGGCGAGCGGCGAGCGCGCGTGTGATCCTCTAGTTCTCTCCCACACATGCCTCAAGTGGCTAGGAGTGCACCATCCCTTTTAAGGTGGTCTTCCTCTCCTAGAACTAGCAATATTGTACTAAAGTTCACATGCAACCTTCCTTTGCATGAGTGGGCCTTTGAGATTTAATTTAGGAATTATTCTTATTGTATGGGCTTGGCCCACATAATCCAACACCCCCGTCCTTGGCGGCGTCCCAGCATGCAACATCGAGTGCCTCTGCCTCTCCACCGAGCACAACCTCCTCGCTCGGCTCTCGCCATCACCTCCTCCTCTTCGCTCCACCTCCACGGCTGAGCCGCCTCCTCGCTCCGCTGCCGGAAGAACAAGGATGTGGAGGAAGGAAGAGAAAAGTGTATTTCATGGTTTTACGCTTTCTCATTCGTAAATATATATTTTTATTTTACGCTTTCTTTAGGCCCAAGTCACCAACCAAACACCACATCCTCAGGCTTGCCAGGCCATACAAAAATCATCTACTTTCCAGACTACTTCCAGACATCACTTTTTTCCAGTCATGTAATCTAGGCACCAACTGTCAGACCGGGGAGTAATATCCCAAATCCTATGTGTATTCTACACTAGTGCCTGGAATAGCAGCTAGTGTACACAGTAAACAAATATGGTAACCTCCATACTTTGCACAACTTTATTAATAAATATCAGAGTTTATTAAAAGAAATGCTTACAAGTCAACAATAAAGAACACAACGAAAAACAAAAAAAGTAGTAGAGTCCAACTAATATGCCACAGGCAATCGACTGGGATAGCGGCCTAATCACCGAGATCCTCAGCACTGGTAAAGTCCTTCTCTTCTGAACAATAGTTTATTATGCAATGGTGAGTACAAGAATGTACTCCGTAAGTTACACCCAGCAACATATTAATGCATGCAAAGATTTATCAAATGAAGATTTATAGGGTTGAATTTGCATAAAGCAATGTTTTTTTGCAAATATTTGTACTAATTTCTAAAGTAGTTATTTTATAACCAAAATTCTTTTTCTAAATTCACAAGTTTTATAGTAGGATAACCTCCATACATTTCTGGTGAAGAATACCCATCTATCACATGGCTAACCGCTTAATTTCCTAATTGGATAAACTATCCAAGATCTTTTGTGTTAAAATCATTTTGAAAACAAAACCAAAATCTAATCCACGAAAAGCTTTGTTCAGTATGCCCATGACTGTAGACACGGTTGTTCGAATAGTTTTATACTCTGCAGAGGTTGTACAACTTTACCCATAAGAGATAAATCAACTTTTAATATCCATTTCACACACTTTTGTTGGTGTTCGACTAAGTGATTATCACAAGGCATTTACAATGTTCCATCCCAAAGCAGTTATGCCCACTAAGGTGTCACCTCCATTGGGCCACTAGCTCGCCGAAAGTCTCCCTCTTGCTCCAATTGGAAATTTCTATCTACCCGACACCCGCACATCCAAATGGCACAACTAGTAGAGGAATGTTGCAAATTATTTTGCCAAGTTTATCCCATACCAGACTTGTGGTAGTACGGAGGGGCTTTACAAGTTGCAGCTCGCGGACCGGTCCTTAACTGACTTGGGTAACTTTCAATAAAACCCTGATCTCGATCATTGAAATGAATCGATCATGTGCATAAACTTGCACCAACCTTAACAACCATTTCACCCAAGTCTAAACCAGTTTTTATTTTATTTTACTTTTTAAAATCATTTGCAAAATTTTTATGGCATACCAATGCCATAGACTCATTTTTAAACAATAGCTGAACATTTGGCTAAAATTCCCAAATTGAATATTTTTGGTTTGTGCATAACTATACGTATAATTTTCCCAAAGGTTCCTAGTTCATGTTATTGCATCAACTAGGTTTTCATCTAAGGTGACAAGTATGTTTGTTTCAACGTCAAGATTGGTTGTATAATGAAATTAGGACTAACTATAATTTTCAAAGAGGAATTTAAATTGAATTGAATATAAATAAGCATACATTAATAATTTTAAATAGAATTTAAATAATTTAAAATATTGGGATTCAAATATTATTAACAGATGTAATTTGCCTTACTCAAATAATTATTGTTCCGAAACGGCGTCGAAATTTGACTCTCTAAAGTCGTTGAAATCTATATGCGAAAATAAGCCAAATTAAAAAAATCAAATAAACCCCAAATTAAACAATCTAGGACCTAGGAGGTAGATATTGAATTTATCTTAATTTCAAATTTTGAATCACTTGAATCAGAGCTCGAACGAAGGAAAACGGGCTCTCAGAAGATTGAAAATCACATAAAATGATAGAAATGGATTTTGTGGAATTTGTGGAACTGTTTTTCTAAAGGAAAAACAATTTATGGCATCACCATAATGTCAGCGACTGGATAATTGAATTTTGGCTGAATTGTTTTCTTAAAGAAAATCGAATTTAGACATTGACATGTGGGGCCCATGGTCCATGGGCTGGGTCCATGAGAGAGCGCTGATCCATGGTGGATCAAGCGTGCGGAATAGTGTGAGCCACCACGCAAGCGTACACGTGGGCAAGACACGTGGCTACCGCATCAGCACGGACGCTAGGGTGGCGTGCCATGTGACACAAAACCGGTAGTGCGCACGGGAATCAACGGTCATTGGTGTTCGGCGACGCAGTGGCCGATGGCGATGGTACTAGCAGAGAGAGAGAGAGAGAGAGAGAGAGGAGATGGGGATCCCGACGCTCACCTCGGTGGCGGTGGAACGCGAAAGGATGGCCGATGGCGAGGGCAAAGGTGGCGGCGATGTCGGGCTCGCGGTGGCGCGGGAGCTCCGACAATGCTCCAATGGCAAGGAGGGGAGCACGGGATAGAACACACAGGCGATGATGATGGTGGGGAAGATGATGGCGGGGCTCCACGGGAAGTGGCGCTAATGGTGACGTTGTGGCTCGTGGCTGGCGGCGAGGAAATGCCAATTGTGGTGACGGGAGGAGGGGAGAGGGGGAGGGACTTCCGGGGATGGAATGAGGAGGAGAGGCTCCCGGGGGTGGCTGGAGGAGGAGATCGAGCGGCGAGGGGTGCGGCAGTTGTTACAAAATCTGGTGAAACAGGCGTGTGAAAGAGGGGGAAATGGCCTTAAATGGGAGAGGTGGCATTAGGGGGTCTTAATGGCATCAAATGCACATGAATACGGTGAAGAAATGGCCGAGCTTTAAGAGCTCTCGAGGGTGGCACACGGTCGGTGAGAAGAGGAAGAAGGGGAGGGTGAGGCTGACGGGCATGCCAGGGGTGTAAGAGAGAGGGAGGAGAGAAGGGAGGTGAGCTGGCGGGGTGGGCCGGGCCAGAGGGAGGAAAAATAGGCTGGGGAGAGGGAGATTTAGCCCAAAAGGAGAAATGTGATTTTTAATTGAGTTTCGAATTTCAGAAAATGCAACAAATCAAATAGTCTTTAGAAAATAGCAAATAAAGTTCCAAAATTCTAGAAAAATTCTCAAAAATTCCTTGAATTATGTTGAACTTAATGAAATTAATTCTAACTTAAATTTGGCTTTTAGTTTTGCACATAAATTATTTTTAATTTCTAAAAAGGAAAAACCTTTTTAAAATCCAACGAATTTAAGAAAATAATTAAATTTTTATTTTAACTTTAAATCGAAGAAAATCCCAGAAAACTCTATATTTTATTTTTGCCTTTTAAAATCTTAGAAATTTAAGAAAAGCGAGAAAACTCTTTTAAAACTCAGAAAATCCAATAAATAATAACTTTATTAATTTTATTTTTGGTAACCGAAGTTTGGGATGTTACACCAACCAAACAAGCCCTAAGTTGTCCTAGAATCTACGCTGGTTAGGGTTTAGATTAATCACTTAGAATTGATATTAATAGATGCATCATAAGATTGACTTTCATAACATGTGCATCATAAATTTTCTTTTTTCTTGATAATTTTCATTGCCGAAAAGATTCTTTCAACTGATGTTGTTGCCCTAGGAAGAATCAATGTTAGCTCAATGAGGCGATAGACCAATAGGAAGGTTGTCTTTTCTAGTTTCAACAATCTTTTCGACAAGCCTTGCAAGGTCATGACATCCATGGAATTCTACACTTCTCCTAACATTGAGAATGTAGTTTCTAGGCTGAGTTCTTAACAATATACGATCACCTATGGTGAAATAATTAGCATAAATCTTAGCAAGTCGCATAAGTTTGTCCACATCAAACTTAGAGAATGAGTTCCTTTGATCAAGATAAGACATACATATCAATAGCTCTGTAGAAACTCCATTGAAGCAATTATTTATCTCTGACTTAGTGGCATCAATAGCCGCATAGAAGATGTCAACTCTATAAACATGATCTTGAGTCACTGTATCTCTGACTTAGTGGCATCAATAGCCGCATAGAAGATGTCAACTCTATAAAAATGATCTTGAGTCATTGTATCTGTATGGCCTCGACGTGCCATTCAACCCATAATTGGGGTGCTTTCATCCACATTTGGAACAGTGATGTCATTTGCTTCACAAAAGTTTTTTGCTCACTTGAACAATGGCTCCCACCCATTATCCCTCGTGTATTGCAAGTTCTCTTCACGTCCATAATCAAACCCATGGCATGAATGATGCCTAGATCATTCCTTTAGAATTTATGTAATAACTCATTTGTAATGCCCAACAAGTCCAACATTAAATGCAAGATGAACACAAATTCAAAGGTTTCTATTTTTCTTATCAAACCATATGCTCCACTAGAATTAGATGATTGACGACTATCATCACTTACAATTTCTAGCACCTCCTCTGTTGCCTCCCACATTTCATACAAATAGAGCAAGGTTTTTTCATATGAGCCCCATATCTCTAGGTCTAGCTAGGCTAGTTTCCTGATGCAACTCTGTTCCAGTGAGAATCAAGCCATTCTCCACCTTCTGCAATAAGACTCGACGTTGTTTTTCAATCAAAGCATCCATACTCTTACAAGATGAACTAACAGTGTTTACTATTAAGGGAACATAATTGAAGAAATCAACAATAGCTTTGACACTACTTGAGACAGTGACAACTGCTAATTGCAACTAATAGGCAAAGCAATGGACATAGAAAGCATACAGATTTTCATCTCGAATCTGTCTTTGCAAGCCGTTAAATTCTTCTCTCATATTTGAAGCTCCATCATATCCTTATCCGCGAAGCCTCTAAAGATATAAATCATGTCTTGCAAGCACACAAAGCAATGTGCCCTTCAATGCAGCAAAAGTACACTCTTTGATATGTACAAGTTTAAAAAACCTTTCCATGACCTTCCCTTGGTTGTTAACAAATCTACATGTCACATGATATATGTTAGGACACACAATACATAAATGGTACGATTAAAAATACAAAAGCAATTACTAACCTCACAATCACACCCATTTGCTCCTTTATTGATACATCTCGGGATTCATCATCGATAAGCACTGAAAAATTCTTATCTCCAATCTCACCCATAATCACATGAGTGAGTGCTTCTGCACAAACTTTTGTAAGGTCTTTTGAATCCATGGAGAAGTCATGTTACAATGCTTAGAAGCTACATCAAATGCATTCTTCACTTCTTCCTTCTTATCTTTATACCACTCCACCAACTCCTTAAAATTTTTCTTGTTAATGGAAGTAGCAGATTCATCATGTCCATGAAAAGCTTCACCTTGTATTAGGAGAAATTTTGCACAATCTAGAGAAGCAGTTAGATGGATTTTCTATGCAATTTTGCCCGCCTTACCACGAGCATCTAATTTATGTGACACACTTAATCTTTTATTATTGAAATCCTTACATGCTTGCTTACAAAAGCTACGGGTACTACTAGGTCCACCATGTTTATTCAAACTTTTCAAAGCCTTCCTCCAATTAACAAACCCAACTTTTGCGAACGCATCATTGCGAAAATAATAGGGATGCGACGGACTCTTGAAAAGAATGCAATAGAAATAAAATGCGATATCCTTTGACACGCTATATTCCAACCAATCAAATTTGTTGAACCATTATTCTTAAAAGGATCTCCAATAATCCATCATTTTCTTTGGAAAAACATGGCCGATTGGTCAAGTTAGACCATTCAACAAATATGCCCTCCTCACTTGATCTCTAATTTCATTGGGATAATCTTCAATTCGTATCGACATGCTGGATCAGCAATGGTGTCATCCGGATTAAAATCAATACGAGGCTTCTTTGGTTGAGTTGTGCTCTCATTGGTACGGGGAGTACTTGTATTTGGATTGTTGGAGAAATAGGTATGCAAAGTTCATTTGTCCATCTTTTATAAATCTACACTAAATTGTATATAATCAATGAGTCTTGAGTACATGTAACTAGACTAGACAACATATTCATTCCAAGTTTCTAAATATTTAACATGAGTGCTTACTAGTGACTATGGAGGCACTGATCCACTGATCTACCCGCTGCCACTTCAACTTGCCAAGTGCTCTACCGTGCTGCCGCCGCTCGCCCCAGCCTATACTGTTGCTGTTGGCCACACATGCTCCTAGCGCTCGACCACGTTGTGCCTATCGGAGGGAGTGAGCTATGCCTGTGAGGATAGAATTAGGGATTTGGGGAATGATGAATGGGGATTGAGTTCATGAGTTGGGTTTAAGTCAGCTTGAAACATGAGTGCAATCAAGTGCGAAAATGGGCCCTATGACATTGGATTATGGGAAGAATATGGCCAAAACGGGTCCAAATATCCTTGAGGTTCCCTTCTTCTTCAAAGCTTCTTTGGTTCTTTCCCATGACTGCTGCTCACTCCATTCTTGTTTGCGCCACCGATAATTGGTGTTTCGTCCGTGGACAGGACTAGGGAGGAGACAATAGTAGGGGGGTTCTAGTTGTGCGCACCCCGATAGTGCGTCCTCCACTGACTGTAATTCCTATGACTTGTAACAGAACTTTTTTTTTATTAATTAACCTATTTTTAATTTATTTTTATTACTAACTCATCGCCAACTTTATTTTCAAATCTAACCCCTTTGGCCATACCACCACCCGTGGCGTGGCAACACAACACTGCCACGCCATAGGGTAAGTCTAGCTAAATAGCACTTCTTGTCACGCCACTGGTGGTGGCGTGACCAAATAACACCGTCACGCCACTGGTGGTGGAGTGACAGGATTTGGCCATGCTGTAGTGTTGGCGTGACAATGTTGTTTTGCCACGCCACGAGTGGTAGCGCGGCCAAAAGGGCTAGAATTGGAAACAAAGTTGGCGATGGGTTAATAATAAAAATAAATAAAAAATTGGTTAATTAATAAAAAAGAACATCATATTTTAATAAAATTTAGCAATCAAATTGGTATCTTGTAGTCCGTGTCGATGTTGTTTGTATTAGCGTCAAAGTGGCAATTAGGATACTAATGGATGATAATTAAGCTAACAATGTTGCTTGGATTAGCTAACCAGTAGCAACCAACATGGTCTAATGATCTAGGTTACGTCCATGCCCTAGAAAGGCGACAAGCGGGAATTTTTGGTGCAAATAGCACGTTTACGATGTTTTATGATGGAAGTAGCGGTCGTCGCAACGAAATAGCAACTTTGAAGCCTCGCAGTCACTGGCCAGACGTGATGTCCACGTGACACATCACCTCATCCGGCCGGTCACGGGCCGGATGCCCCTCCACGTCCCTCGTCCGGTCGGTCACGGGCCAGACGCCCCTCCACGTCCCTCGTCCAACCGGTCACGGGCCGGACGCCTCCATGTCACCTCCTCCGTCCCCTCACTGGCCGGACAATTCTTCATTAGCGAAATTAATTAGCAACCATAATTAGCAGCCGCGTCCGCCCGGACGCGCCGAAGGCCCCGATCGCAGCACATGCCCGTCCCCTCAACCCTCTAATCTGTCACCTCCGTTACGTCATTGTCCATATGTGCATGTGCATGCATGCAAGAGATTGGCGTGGGAGGGAAACTGATTCCTTCCGTAGCACTCTCTTGGCGTCTATTTAATTGCATGAGAGTGTAATTTCGCTTCGCTCTCTCGCTGCTCTCGCTCGCTCTCTCGCTTTCTCGTTCTTCCGGATTCGGTTTTCCGGTGACTTATTATTATTTGCCACCGTCATTAGCAGTTATTTCAGCAAGTATGTTTCTCCTTGTATGTTATTTATTTTTTAATTTTGTGGTTAGTAAATTATTCATAGCGAAATTAATCTTACTTAATTTATTAGTTGTAATTTTTAGGCGTAGTTAATTAGTTACCAATTAATTAATTAGTCGTAAGTATATTGTTTTACTCAATTCGTTAGTCGGAATTAAGTATTAATAAATTAGCAGTCATTAATTAGTTGTTAATACTTTAGTTGTATTTTCTAAGACATGATTAATTTGCTTTCATCAATTAGTGGTAATTAATTTAGTACTAATAAATTAGCATTAAAGGATGGAGAATAGAGAACAACAAGATGTGCCAAATCTATTAACTACTTACACTCGTAGAAATTAATGCAAGAAGTGCTTTGATTTAGAGACTTGTTTATCCATAAAATGACAAACTTGAAGCAACCTTCTCAACAATGAAGTTTTGACTTTGACATAAAATTGATCTTAACTACGGAGCTTAGACTTGAAGCATTGATTTACCACAATGCATCTAGGTTGTGAGTTGGGATATGAGATTCTATGTGATTGTGAGAACCGCCCCCCGTTTGTCTTATTACAAATGCCATAAAACCTAGAACAATGAAGCTTTTTTTGGTGCAAGAAAAATGGAGGGACTAGAAGGTGATTGCTGTTGGGGCTTTTCACTGAATGGTTCAGATTAAGATTTTCCTTACAGTGAACTATTGTACACAATAATGACTTGGTTGAATAGTATTTAGATACATATGCATCTAGAGGGCAAATTCTCATTTTATTTAGTACGAACAGCATTATTAGCAGATGCAAATGGTTTTAGAATATGCAAATACAAGTGCCCAAGTATAATTAAGGCATGTTTACTTAAATTCGGAATGATCTAGACATAATTTTTTTCATAGTATCATGTCAAAAAGTTACCTTTACGCCCATCCCCTCATCCCTGGTAATCAGTCACCTCCATCACTTCCTTGTCCATGCACGCACGAATGCAAGAGATTAACCTTAGTTATTTTGGTGACCTTAGTTAGCCTAATAATTTATTTGTTTTTAATCTGTTGTAATAAATTTGGTGGCCTAAGTTAGCCGTAATATTTTTTTGTAACATGCGATAATAAATTTAGCATAATTATTTTAGTGCTATTTTGGTCATCGTAATTAATTTTGTCATGACTAATGTAGATGTCAGTACGTAACACACGTTCTCCGTATTTATGTGTAATTTATAATTTGTAGTAATCTATCGTCATCATCAATTTTTTTCACTAATAGTCTGTCTCTTCCATGTTTTACAAACCATGCCTCCACTGGAGCTTGTAGAATACTTCTACGACAAGAATCACTGGTGCAATTCGTGGATCAACGGGGGCGCGGATGGCCCTCCACCCTTGGTGCTTTGGGTCGGGAGGGAATGCTGGGAGCTAGACGCTTGCTATGTCCCCATCCTCCGGGACACGAGTTTGTTTCCCTTCGCAAGGCTATTCTCCGTCGGATGCCAGTTCACCCTAGACGGCAGCTTGCTGTCAGCACTTGTCGACTGATGGAGGCCCAAGATGCACACGTTCCACTTTCGGTGGGGGTGAGATGACGGTCACCCTATAGGACATCTCATTTCTGATCGGTCTCCTGATCCGGGGTGAGCCACTTGTTCTAAGCCGTCCGTCGGTGGACTAGAAGGCCAGGCTGGGGAATAGGTTTGCATAACTATGTGGGACAGTGCCCGTGGCATCCCTCGAACTTGGCTGAGGCTTTTTCAGCCAGTGCCCGGAGGGTGCACCCGATGACATTGTTCGGCGCATCTCATCGCTTAACTTCTATATCTTTTTGATTCAATCATGTTTCCCATGTCACAGGGCGATTGGGTGTATCCCAGCTTCGTCTACATCGCCGAGTCTTTGACTAACACAGAGACTGGGACGATGCCTCAGTACAGTTGGGGACCAGCTGTTCTCTGCGCCACACACAGGGGGTTGTGTGACACATCGAGGTGCGACACCGGTGTCAAACCTAGCCTTACCTGTTGCTACATGCTCTTGCAGCTGTGGAGTTGGGAGTACTTCTTCGTTAGATGGCCGTCCTTTCATAGAGCAGTCTACCTGTACCCCGAGTTGCAGGACCCGATAGACGGGCACACCATGGGCTACCAGTGGACTGCTGCTGTCCTACGCTAGGTGAAGGACTGACCGACGAGGTGCTACTTATTGTTCCACAATGAGTTTAAGTCGTTGCACGACAACGATATCATCTGGACTCCATGGACCCCATACTTCGTGGCCTCGGTAGCGCCACACGAGTTGTCCTTGCAATGCACGCGGACACGGACTTTGGGCGACGATATGCCACCTGGTGTTTACACATATGGTGGAGCCTTACGTACTGCAATACGTAATGCAATAGTTCGATTTGTACCTGGTCGTGCCCCCTCCCGACGGCAGGATGCTGCAGTAAGTCATCTACTTGTGAGTCCAACTCTGTCCAAGTAATGTTTACACTTCATATCTATATTCTCTCTTCTAACATCAATTCTTTGAATGCGAGCAATCGAGCGGTGACATGCCGAGGATCGTAAGCGATCCGGCCACGAGTGGATTACGGCGACAGAGCGAGCGGTGCACGTCGAGGTCTTCTTTGGAGCGGCGACAAATCGACGCATGGACATATTGTGAGTACATGCAGTGGTACATACCACGGCCGCACACCAGACTCACCTGTACTCCGCTAGAGCATCCGGAGCATGTGACGCACCAGGAGAGCCTCGCCCACTCGTACGATAGATACAACACTTCACGGCGTGATGACACCGTGAGACACTTACAACCTTCGGTCATTTTCATTGATGATATTTTTACTCTTCATTACTGAACCTATTTTGTCTCTCACTTCAGTTGGAGCGGGCGCAGCGCATCGCAAACGCATCGGAGACCGCCATCCGCAGCACATACACAACACTGGGGCTGCTGAAAACTTTGAAGTACATCTTCACAAAACGAAGAACATAATAAAGAACTTGAGCTACGGTCGTTCGACGAACGACGTCCTGTGCATCGGGCACCAAGTGGGGGGACCGTGCTCACCCGTTAGGTCATCACAACCCAGCAAGACTGGCCGGCGTCATAGCGCTCCCCGTCGGTCATCCGCGGGCCAGATCGACGGGGAGGTAAGTTATGCACAAATCTACGTTCTGTTTTTTTTTTGTTATGCCTTACGCTCTGCTAACATCATGTTGTTCTCCTGTCGTAGGTCCGTCGGAATGCAACACTTCTGCCGTCCGCACCCCGTACACAGACTAGGGCTCCCCCTCGGTCATCTGCACTGCACATTCAGGAGGTACGAGATTCTCAGTTTACCTCCAGGCTATTTATTTTGACTAAGATCGTTTCGTCTTGCAACCTTTGGTTGACCGTGGGGGTAATGGCCATCCGTCTAGTGACGAGGATACGGAACTCCCCACTCCTGCAAGGCAGCATAACATGGGGTTTGAAGCGTACGAGTGGTTTGGACCATCCACAGGGTTTGGAGTGTACGCAGGGCAGAGCTCTTCCGGGTTCGCTGGCACACTGGACGTTCAAGACTAGAGCTCCTTCGCACGACTGGAGTTGCAGACATCGTACCTTGGGGGCGGACAATTCGGGAGTGCATTTATTCACTCCTTGTTCATGACTTCATTGCAAGTGGCCCCCATTTGGCATGTCTCAGCAGGACAACATCGACGCATACTAGACTTAGCTTCCTCCGACTCAGCTTGCTGGTGCACCTCCGCCTACTCAACAGATACAACGGTTTTTGTACCCCTCTGATCCGACAGGCACTCTCCGGACCGGCTGACGTATCCCACGGGACATGCTCGATGCAAAACAAAGACGCGAATGTAGACGCACACGCAGCGAGCAGTGACTCAGACGAGTGAGCCATATTGTATCTCGTGTACCTCGATCAAATAGGACAATTAGTTTAATGTGCATGATATTCTTTAGCACTGTATTGTACCACATGCTAGATTATATATTAATTAACTGTCTCTATCTATCTTTACTCTTTGACTCGAGTTGGAGAAGGAGGCTACACGACTAGCTAACTTTGTATATACCTGCGTATTTTATGGAGAATGATGGGTGAGTTCGCTGTTGTTTCTCTTGGGTTGGTTCCATGTATGAATAGATGTGTTAACTATTTAATGTAATTTGCGATTGCTAACTATTTAATTTGCTAATATCTCATGCAGCTAATCCAGATTAATTTTTGCGGCATTATATTTTCATGTCTATTTGCTTAACTTACAGAGCCACAAGAACCAACAAAAAATACTTCATCACCAAACTCATAAGTCTTCACTGCTCACCAATGTTTTACGTGTCGTCCGGCCGGTGAGGGGACGGTGGAGGCGACATGGAGGCATCCGCCCGTGACCGGCCGGACGAGGAACGTGGAGGGGCGTTCGGCTCGTGACCAGACGGATGAGGCGACGTGGGTGACCGTGCGGACGAGGCTTCAGATTTGCTATTTCGTTGTGATGGACGCTATTTTCATAATAAAACATCGTAAACATGCTATTTGCACAAAAAAAATTCATAGAGCAGTTGCATCCGTTGCCCAGCTTTTCATCACATATATACACACGGAATTTTTTGAGCTGTGCTAAATATATCCCACTGATTCTGCTGTACAATTCCAGACGAAACGAACTGCTTTACACGAAGCTCCAAATTTTTATAGATAATGGAAGATGCATTAAGGATGTACACAGCCTAATTTATTTTAAAATTTAAAGTTCACGAAGCTCCTTAAAGCTCCAAATTTATAGATAATTCCAAAATAGGAAAATTCCAAATTTAGCCTCTTGATGCATTAAGGATGCACACAATCTAATTTATTTTAAAATTTAAAGTTTTAAAATAACAAATTTGGAATTCTAAAAAGGGTTACTTAAAGATAGCACTATGGGGCCAAATGTGTCCAAAATTCCAAATACGAAGCACGGAAAGAAATCTGCTTCAAATTTTTTTAAAAAGGTGCGAAACATTCGAGGTTGCGCAGTTCTCATAATTAATTGGAATCGCTCCTCGTATACCTATCTGATTGCAGTGACAAGAACAGTTTGTTAATTACTCTCTTTGTCTGCAAAGTTGCCAGCCTGCAGAAGCCATGAATGAGTGACGAGTGACCACCTCCAGCACCAATGATGCCTCACGCATCGATTGACTTACTCCTCACATCCTCTCCAACCTTCTGATAGAGAGGGGCGTTTTTAGTTAGCTCTGCAAAAGCGATGCATATACCTGTACTGTGGCCGTAATTGGGTGGTTGGTGTAAGCATGCTCTGTTTACCCGAAGGGTCCCCCATTCGATTTGATCAGCACAGTGATAAGCTGCGCTGCACTGTATGCGACTGTGGGCTACGATCGAATCGAGCCTTCGACTGTAGTTAGTGAGCCTACGACTGTAGTTAGTTAGTTGGAGGAGTTTATGTCCAGTTGGTTAGCACTACCGGCGGTGAGCCAGTTAGTACAGATTCGAATATTTTTTATAAAAAAATACGTTGTGCAGAGAATAAATTTTATCTCTCTACACCGGTGTTTTTTAGTTAGTTGGCTCCGCAAGCTAGAATATGTTGGCTTCCCACGGTCACTACTCACAACTCACATACACTTTCCTTGATTATTCTTCTTTGTTATTTTTTTTTTGTATGTAAGAACCTAGCTCTGTGATGATAAACAACTCCAGTCAGAATAGATCGTTACTCACATGCCGGATGGATGTTTTGTTATGATGGTAAAGAACCCATACTGCCGTGTAACGGCCGGCGTAAGCTTGAAGGCAGACAGGATCAGGGCCCGGGAATGAATGATATCAGTGATCAGTCCCCTTGCTACTCGAAGCACAGGCTCCTTTTTTGATTGGGGGGCGGCGGAAAGTGGTGGTGACTGGTGAGGCTTTGGTGATGTCTTGCCAACCTACAGCATCAAAGCAGCTAGGCTAGGCTAGCCATGGTCCTGACTCCTATGTTATGTTCCACGGTTCCACGCCCACCACCTCCTCCGTCGGGGTGACACCGTGCGCGTTGCGGTACAGGGTGAGGCCAAAACTTAATTACTCTTCTTGTACGATCTTTTAGACATCGCTACGGTTTTTAATATTTAAGTTTAACTATTATTTTTTATATGACTATGTTAGAAAAAAAATAAAATTATTATATTATAAAAATATTTACCATGACAAATTTAATGATATTATTCTATCATGACCAATATGAATAGTGTTTCATATATTATTAGTTAAAATTTGAGAAATTTGGCTGCATGTTTTCTAAAGCGTCGTATATTTCTGAACATATGGAGTATTAAGCACCTGGTTCACTCAGAAAAGCTTATGTATATAGACTAAAATTTTACGAGTATAGGAAAATAATCTTATAGATCCCAAATCTTACCAATGTTAGACCTGTAACAAGATGTGAATGCGCGCCGTAAAGAAAAAAAATCATCTACTCGCTTATAGAGTTATACTCACGTTGACTATTTATAAACGCAGTATGAATTCGTGAAAGAAAAAAAGATCGCCAAATGTCAATACAATAATCACACCTCTCTGCATCCGCCCCACCTCTCCTAACAATAATCACGGACCTTCTCCATCTCACACACTGTTGCGCACCTTTGCCTCCTCCCTTTCACTAATGCCACTGCGTCATCCTTTAGACTGGTCATGTTTGTTTATGCTTAGACTTTTTGGCTTATAGGTTAAAGCCAGTATTTTTGACTTAATCAATTTATAAACCTCTTAGCTTTTAAGCCAAGCTTTGGTGTTTGGTAATCTTGCTTTTTATATGATGTTAGCTTATTAAGTTGTGTGTGAAGGATAAAAAGTTTGAATTACCATTTAGGGTTTAAAGGACCTTTTTAAACATGTATTTAAACTTATTTTTGCATAAAATTTGTAAATATGACGATACGCACAAGTGTACATATGAAACAAAATAGATTTCGCCCATATAATGCCTCGAGATTGGTACAACTTTCAAATTTCTAACCAACGCCCTGTCTTCTAATAATTTTAATTTCTTTGCACAAATCTCATAGCACTTTGGATAGATAGGACAGTGCATGGGCATCCATAGATATGTGGAGCTGCATTTCTCTTTTGAGTGAGCTAGTATTGCTCACTTCATTTCGTGCACGGTGGATTCAACATGATATTACAAATCAGATACATTATAGGCATAGATATCCATGCAAAACATAGTAGCAAGTATTTAGACTTTTTACAGGTGAAAGAAAAGTAGCACTGCCCAACAACGTTTCTGGTTTTATTGCAACGAGGATAAGCAATTAACACGTAACTGGTTTAACTAAGACGCATAAAGCTGTTCAGGTGCAGTTTTCCTCTGTAACCTGAGAAACAAACATAAAAAAGAAAGCATGTTAGGAAAATGATGAAAAACAAGAAGTTTATGTAAACAACGTCACTAGGTTTCATTCCACGATGCTGCATGAGGTGTAGGATATGCTTCACCTTCACCATCATGCGCAAACTGCCAATTCTAAAATGAGAGTACTATTTCCTTGAAACACCAACTGAATAACCTCTAGTATTTTTGCTACTATCAACAAAACCAAGAACACTATTATTGATCTAACCAAAACAACATGTTGCCTTGCTGTAAGTGTCTTTCAGTGATTGACAGGGCATAGCATCCCTAATAAACAAACAACTATTGTATACTTGTATTCCGATGATACCTTGTTTCTTTATTCTTTGAGAATAACCAAATGTATCTTGAGTTACTGCAAAACTATCATACAAATGTACTAAGGGTAGACAATTATGCAGTCTAAAACCAGCAGCTTGGTTCTAGGAGTAAACAAGTGTTGTTCACATTCAATACAGACTAGGATTTGTTTCTAATTCAGTTACAAACATTAGCCTCTAGTGAGAAAATAAACGAAAACACAAATCATTGGCGACTATTTACAGGCAGCAATGGTACCTTGCAAGTCTGGAGGAGGCGACGGGCCAGGGGAGGAGGCGTCGGACGAGGAAGAGCCGGCGGCAGGGTCGTCCAAGGGGAGGCGACAGCGTCGGGGTCGTCCGATGGGAGGGGCGTCGGACAAGGGGTGGCGACAACGTTGGGGCTGGCGTTGGGGTTGTCCAAGGGGAGGCGATGACATCTTCCTCTTTTTTTTGAACGAGCACGGCGGGCTAGAACACCAGCCGAGCATATATATAAAGAAGAAGAGAAATGACCCAGTTTATAAGGGAAACCGGGCCCGAAAACCTTAACAAAAGCACAGTTTTTCAAAGGAAAACTGGCAACCAACCCTGAGACGGCAAAACATCCTCGACTCGAACAGAACGACGCCCACTCCAATTAGCACAGCCAGACAACAGGCAAGTCCAACCCAACTCAACTCGCGCAAACCAACCAACCAACCAACGCCCTCACAACTCGGTCGGCGGAGCCCTGCTCCCACGCCGCACCTCTCTGACACTCGAGCCGGTGGAGCCCAGCTCCCACGCCGCACCTCGTTGTCACTCTAGACGGCGGAGCCCTGCTCCCACGCCGCACCTCTTTGACACTCGAGCCGGCGGAGACCCCGCTCCCTCGCCGCACCTCGCTGTCACTCTAGACGGTGGAGCTCAGCTCCCACGCCACACCTCTCTGTCACACAAGTCAGCTTCGGAGGAGCGCGCATTGGACCGGAATGCTGTCGTGAAGCGCCAAACCAGAACGAAAAGCTGTAGTGAATCGAGGACGTAGGGGTGAACCTACAAAAGAAGCCGGCGGATTAAAACGAAGAGGGCAAGGGCTTCTCAAAGCGACGCCTTCAAGAAGGTAACGATATCAATGTCGTCGTCGCTCGTCCAGGAGGGGGAGACGCGAAATTGTCGCCTCCAGGGAGGGAATGGCGCCCGCGGGCGTCAACAACATTTGCACCAGCAAGCCGGCGGAGCTTTCGCTTGCGGCCTCTCGCCCCAGAAACCTGCACAATGGTGGAACGGGCCAAGCGACCCACGCCCAGCTGCACAAACACCAGCGAATTCCAGGCACACCACAGTACCAGCTGCGTCGCGCGCCGGCCGCCACGCCGTCACCACGTAGGGCAGATGCAGAGCCAACGCAGCAAGCACACCCACTGCCGCTCCGCGCCCATGGCCACGCCCCCGACGGAGCCCGCGGCGAGGGTGCCCAACGCCACGCGGCGACATGCCACGAGCCCGGCCAGACGGCGGAGCCGACCACCACCACCGACCCGCCGCGCCGCCGAAGCGGCCGGACCGCCACGCCCACCGTCCGACACCGCGCGAAGACGACCTCGCCACCGGCGGAGACCGTGCGGCGGACGCGCGAGCTCGAATCGCGGCGAGGCGCCGACGACTCGCGCGCCACCACCACGCCATAGCACCGAGAGGCGCGGCGCGCGGCGAGCCGCCGCCAGACACGATCCGGCCGACAGGAGACCCGGTCCGACCAGGCCGGAGCGGATCCGACGAGGACGCCTCGGGCCCGGCGAGCACCACTTGACGGAGAAAACCAACCAGCGGGGGAGGAGAAAGGAGGAGGGGAGAGGAGAATAAAGGGGAGGAGGCGGGGCGAGGTGCGGCGAGGGGTGGGCCAGGCTGCGGGGTGGGTCGCCGAGTCGCCCAGAGGGCGCGACGCGAGGCGTGTCTCGGTCGAGTCTAGCCACCAATCTCCCATGCATCCGATGACATCTTCCTCGCGGGGGCGACGGCGTTGGGGGGAGGGAGGCGGCGATGTAGGGGGAGACGAGCGGCGGAGTGGGGGGAGGCGAGCGACGCCATGGGGGGAGGGGGCAACGATGTTGGGGGAGGGGAGCGGAGGCGGCAGGGTAGGGGAGGCGACGGTGTAGGGGGAGGGGAGTGGCGCTGTGGGGGAGGGGAGGGGATTTGAGGCGGCGTGTAAGGGAAACCGAAGTGGGAAGAGGAGGATGAAAATTGGAATAGGGAAAAAACGGAACGATTTGTATTTATATGTAATGACATTTTGTGAGTAATTTCAACGAGCTTTAGTGGCAAACGGTTATTCTATTCCGTAAAAGTAAAAAAAAAAACACACCTCCCATGACTTATAGCTTTTAGGCTTAAAATGACTTCAATTTTTTATAAACCAGATAAAAAAGCCACCTGTTGTTTAGGCTTTAGCTTTTTTGGCTTTTAAGTCAGACAAAAAGCCTAAACAAACAGGGTCTAACTCACTAGCTCTCTGTCACCACTCCTACTCCTACATTGTTGCCGCATCCCATTATAGCAAAGCTTCTCTGTAGGTACAGCGTGCGCTCATAATTTTGCCGTGGGAGGCACTAAATCTTCATGCATTAAGGATCACAACGTTCGATTGAAAATCGTAAAAATATCTGATTCGATTGAAACAAATGCTACCGTGTTTTTCACCCACATAGCCAAATGTTTTGGCCGAAACAAGAGAAACTTTTGCGCGGCGTCCGCCGAACAAACCTGATGCACCTTCCCGCTGCACAAACTTAACCGCATCGACAGCCACAGATAATCACCGTCCTCCCTCCAGCAGATTCTCACCCCTCGCCGCCTGTGGGCCCACAGATAACGGATTTCAAGACCCCGCCGTCCAATCGCCGTACTGCTGTCCCTGCGCCCCCCCCTGCCCCCGTCGCCACCGATGCTCCTCCGTAGCACGTACCGGCGCAGCCACTCGCCAGCCGTAGCCACGGCCTAACGAGACGGCAACGACTTGACTGCAGTAAAAGCGAACGAGCAACGCTGCAACGGCCACGCACGCAGCGCACACACAAACACAACACAACCCAGCGCAGCGCACGCAGCGCTGAGTCGCACGCGTAACCAAACCTGACAGCCAAAAAAAAAGCGCCTCCCCTCCTCCCGTCTCCCACCTCTCCCCATTCCATTCCTTCCCCCCCTCTTCGTCTCGATCCTTCTCTCTCTCTCGCTTCGCCTCCCAATCCCCTCTTCCCCTGCCGGCACTTCGATCACATATACTCCCCGCCTCAGAACCCTACCCTTGCCGCCGAGAGCGGGGCTGCTGCAGCTGCCGCCTCCTCCCCGCGTGCTTCCGGTGGGGACGAGTGGGGCCCCATTGGGGCGGGGACGCCGCGGGTGGGCGTTGGGGGCGAGGCGCGGCGGGTCTCTGGTGGGAGAAGGGACGGATGGGGGCGGCGGGGAGGAGGGCGGTGAGCTGACGCCGCGGCCGGCGGCGATGATGTCGGACGCGTCGTCGGATCTCGGCGGCGCCCGGGCCGGGTCCGTGGAGCGCGACATCGAGCAGGTGCGCGGCCTCCCGATTCCCGCCTGTAATGCCGTGGAATTCCCGGCGCGGTTTTTTGCGTGTGGCGTCTGGACTTGGATGCAGATGCATTCGTGTGCTCTATTTTTTTTATGTGCTCGTGTTGTGCTGAATTCTGCTTCTGCGATGGCTACGGTTGGCCCCTGTGGTAGAACGCGCCGTAATTTCGGTGGTGGTGGGGTGTGTGTGTGTGTGGGGCGGTGTTGGAGCTTCAGCTGTGTGCTACAAATAGGGTTCTGCGGTGGACGGCGATTTACGATTTAACTCAACTGTTATTTTGGCCTTTTGGGTTGGGGATGTTGTGGGGATATCGATTTGGCAGCGGCGTTTGTGTTTGCTAGCGACAACTTTTTCGCGGAGGTGTTTGCCTTGGGTTGTTTGCTAAGTTCCTACCTTGCTCTGCTGTGCAGTTTCTGTGATCGAATTGGGAGTACGTTAGAATGAGTTCCCGATCCTTTAGGTGTTTGGGAATGTTGCACGCGTTAATTTATCGAGTACGGTTGCTTTGAGGGGACGGGCCAATGGGTAGTTGGATACTTGGATCAATCTATCTTTCCTGCAGTTATTACTGATAGATTCTTCCCCCCTTGATGGAGCTAGTAAAATTCTTTGCCCATGTTTGTGGTTTTTTTGTTCTCTGTGCACACGTTGCATACTGGCATAGTGAAGAATCTGTTATTAATTATATAATTAAAACGATGTTAGGAGCTGCCAATAGCTTTGAGAAGCTACAAATTCCCACACTAATAGGAAGAAAAAGAGAAAAATCTACTCCACTTATTTGGTGTGGGTCAGGTTATAACAGTGCAGATTAATTAGACATATATAGAGATGTTCAGTTGTATTTGATCGTAGGCATTAGAGTTGTATAACTAATACAACTCTATTTTCAAATATGAACAAATTTATGGTAGTATGTAGCTGCGCAATTGCATGGGCAGTTCAGCTTGTTTTCTGATGAAGTTTGAGTAATGTTTTAACTGAGGAGAACAACCTATATTGCTAGCCTCCTAGGAGAATACCAAATGCCATGTTCCAAAAGATAATGCTCACTTTGGATATCTTGTTATGGCGAGATGAGGTGAAATCAGCTCCATTGCTTGCACTTCATTGGGATTCTTGGAAAGTTCTTCTTAACATGTTATATGAAGCTTAAGTTGCATATTTTCACCAATGGATAGTACAAATATAATGTGGAGATTATTGGTTCATGTGGCATATTGGTATAGGAAAGCTTTGCGCATAGTGTTCCACATTTGCTGTTTTTGTCTTCTCATGTGCATTCAGAAGTTACTCCAGCAATGTACTTCTTCCTTGTTATAGCTGGAGCACTATTTTGAGCTTCTCCCGTCTTAACTGATTGGTTTTGTAGTGCTATAAACTTATAAATAATACGCTGTCATTTTTCAATTTATAAATTAATTGAAACTGCTCGAAAAGCTGGGTATTATTGGAAATATCGATAGTCAGTTTAGAAACCATGTGATTGTTTCATGATGTTTTATGGCTTCAAATCTAAAAGTACAGCAATTTCCTGACCTAGATTGGTAGGCTAGTATTGAGATCCTAGTTATTGATGCTTGATGCAACCTTATTCCCATTGTTTCTGCAGGCCATAACTGCTCTCAAGAAAGGAGCATACTTGCTGAAGTATGGACGTAGAGGGAAGCCAAAGTTTTGTCCATTTAGGCTTTCCAATGTGAGCTATATTTGCATTTCCTCTGTCACAGAATTGTGAAGTCCTTTATGTTCATCCCATCTCATTTATGAATATCTATGGTACTCTTTTTTGCTCCTTCAGGATGAATCTATATTGATATGGTTCTCAGGGAAAGAGGAGAAGCAGCTAAGATTGAGCCATGTGTCCAGAATAATTCCTGGACAACGAACTGTGAGTTAACATTTCTTGAAACCATAATTTGTGGAAGATAGACATGTCTAACTATTAATGATCATTGTGATAAAATATTATGAATCATATTGGGTAAATTAACTATAAAATCCTTTTGCCTGTTCGTTCGTGGTGTTTTAAGTCCTTCTGAATACATTTGTGGGACCTTATTCAGCTTTTACCCTGATTTAGATCTTCTTCTCTTAACAGAGACTTCTTTGTGTGCTTGCTGCTAAATCGATTATTTTCCTGTGCTTAATTCCACTACTGTACCAGAATTTCTTATAGTTCAAGTTTTCCAGTATCAATAGTTCAATACTAATAGTTCAAGATACGTAAATATATTATCAAGCATTTATACAAACTTCGAAACAAATCTAGCCGCGCAAATACGCGGGACACCCTGCTAGTTTCACTATATTAAAGGGCTGCAAATCTATCCTAATTATGTCTGCTTTTCCTTTTGTCAATCCAGCCAATTTTTCAGAGGTATCCACGACCTGAGAAAGAATGCCAGTCATTTTCTCTAATATCTCATGACAGATCATTGGACATTGTAAGTTATGCAACATTATTCATATGTGATGTTTATTTGTTGCCTTGTTGGTTTGTTTGTCAACTTTGGTGCACACTGTATTCCTTTGTTCACTTGCTATCACTAACTATTCGATTTTGTTTGGTAATGTGGTTTTGTCATGAATATCAGATATGTAAAGATAAAGATGAAGCTGAAGTGTGGTTTGCTGGGCTGAAAACACTGATATCACGTAGTCATCAAAGAAAATGGAGAACAGAATCGAGAAGCGATATACTTTCCTCTGGTACAACTAGTCCAAGAACATACACAAGACGGAGCTCCCCCTTGAGTTCTCCTTTCAGCAGCAATGACAGTGCCCACAAGGTATTACCCACCACCCAGCCAGCTCAGCCCGCTTCCCCACTTTCTTTTGTGCACTGGTCAGCATAGAGCAACCCAAACCCTTCCTGCTTCACATGTTTTTTTTTTTTTCATTTTTGATTTTATGCTACCGGCTTAAGATCTGATCAGAAGTACGGCAGAACTCCATATCTTATGTATGGCACTCTGTTTGTACTGTATGGTCTGTACAGTCTCTTCACATAGATATTAATGACTTTGCAGCAGTATAGCAGAATATATGAAATGGTATCTTGGATCATGCCAGATCATGTTATTTTCCTTCTTATTTCTGTTGTCTACTTCAATTAATATATAAGACAAACTCTTCACAATTGCTTTGCAACAGGATGGTAGTGAAAATTACCGACTCCGTAGTCCATATGGGAGTCCACCAAAGGTCGGCTTGGAGAAGGGCTTCTCTGATATTGTATCATATACAGCTCCACCCAAGGGCTTCTTCCCATCAGATTCTAATGCTGGATCTGTTCACTCAGTTTCTTCTGGGCAATCTGATAACACAAATGGTCACCCAAGGGGCATCCCAATGGACGCTTTCCGGGTTAGTTTATCAAGTGCTGTTAGTTCATCAAGTCATGGTTCCGTTCATGATGATGGTGATGCTCTAGGTGATGTTTTCATATGGGGAGAAGGAACTGGGGAGGGAATCCTTGGTGGTGGCAATTCAAGAGTTGGAAACTCCTCAGTTGCTAAGATGGATTGTCTTGTACCAAAGCCACTGGAGTTTGCTGTAAGACTTGATGTACAGAACATTTCTTGTGGAGGAAGGCATGCTGCACTTGTCACTAAGCAGGGAGAGATCTACTCCTGGGGTGAGGAATCAGGTGGGCGTCTTGGTCATGGTGTAGATTGTGATGTGCCCCAGCCGAAACTTATTGATGCTCTTTCTCATATGAACATTGAGCTAGTAGCATGCGGTGAGTACCACACTTGTGCAGTTACACTGTCTGGAGATCTGTACACATGGGGAGATGGTACCTTTAATTTTGGTCTTTTGGGCCACGGGAATAAAGTCAGTCACTGGGTACCCAAAATGATCAATGGACCATTAGAGGGCATACATGTTTCATCAATTTCCTGTGGCCCTTGGCATACAGCTATAGTAACTTCTGCAGGGCAGCTCTTCACATTTGGAGATGGCTCTTTTGGAGTTCTAGGTCATGGAGATCGTCAGAGTCTTTCAGTCCCAAGGGAGGTGGAATCTCTCAAAGGCCTCCGGACCGTTCGGGCAGCTTGTGGTGTTTGGCACACTGCTGCTGTTGTTGAAGTTATGGTTGGGAATTCAAGTTCCAGCAATTGTTCTTCTGGCAAGATATTTACATGGGGTGATGGTGATAAAGGTCGTTTAGGACATGGTGACAAAGACCCAAGACTTGTCCCAACGTGTGTAGCTGCTTTGGTTGAGCCTAACTTTTGTCAGGTAGCTTGTGGTCATTGTTTCACGGTGGCACTAACAACCTCAGGGCATGTATATACAATGGGAAGTCCTGTCTATGGTCAGCTTGGAAATCCACAAGCAGATGGCGTGCTTCCTGTACGTGTTGAAGGGAAGCTACATAAAAACTTTGTGGAGGAGATCTCCTGTGGCGCTTACCATGTTGCTGTCTTGACTTCCAGGACTGAGGTGTACACATGGGGTAAAGGTGCAAATGGCCGGTTAGGACATGGCGATACTGATGACAGGAGTTCTCCTACACTGGTTGAAGCTCTGAAAGATAAGCAAGTCAGAACTGTTGTTTGCGGAATTAACTTCACTGCAGCAATATGCATTCACAAGTGGGTATCTGGAGTTGATCAGTCCATGTGTTCGGGTTGCCGCTTGCCATTTAACTTGAGGAGAAAGCGCCATAATTGCTACAATTGTGCTCTTGTATTTTGTCACTCCTGCAGCAGTAAGAAATCACTGAAGGCTTCATTAGCACCAAACCCAAACAAACCTTATCGTGTCTGTGATAGCTGCTACAGGAAGCTGAATAAGGGACCTGAAACAGATAGGTATTCTTCAGCAAAGCAGGGGGCTATCATACAAGGGTTCAATGATTCTATCGACGAGGAGTTGGAGACAAGATCAAATGGCCAATTGTCTATATTGTCATCAATGGAATCTTTCAAGCACATGGATAGCAGATCTTCCAAGAAAAACAAGAAGTTTGAATTTAATAGCAGTCGTGTTTCCCCTATTCCAAATGGCAGTTCACACTGGAGTGGGCTCAACATTTCAAAATCCTTTGGATCTTCAAAGAAATTTTTCTCAGCATCAGTTCCTGGGTCAAGAATTGTTTCTAGGACAACATCACCTGTTTCAAGAAGAGCAAGCCCTCCTCGATCTACAACTCCAACACCTACTTTGGGTGGTCTAACATCTCGAAGAGTTGTTTTAGATGGTGCAAAGCCAATAAATGATGGCCTAAGCCAAGAGGTTCTAAATTTGAGGTCTCAGGTACATGTCCTACTGTTTTCTCTATTCAATTGTTGTTTGTAATTTGACGACTCCTTTTGATAAGTAGTACAAATGTTAGCATATAATGGGTGTCATTATCCAACTTAGACTCAATAAACCAGCTATACCATCGATTTCTAAATGGAAACTCGTGACATCTGACATAAACTACATGACAATTTACAGGTGTTTGTGCATGATTTTCCTTCTGACTGTATTTATTTTATAACCTCGTGTTCTGTTCAATCACTACAACAGGGTAGAAGGATATTCATGCAAGATGCAACTGAACCATTTATTGTGATACTAGTTTGCTTTTCACCTAATTAATACCTTCGCTGCCTATAATATTACAAGGATAGATCATCAAACTGCCCTTTTGATTATAGTCTCATCTAAAGAAAGGACTTTTGTTTTAAGCAAGAATTTGTTCACTAATTCAGTTTCTATAAATTTTAGGTGGAAAGTCTTACTCGGAAGTCGCATCTACTGGAAGTTGAATTGGAGAGAACAACTAGACAGTTGAAGGAAGCTATTTCCATTGCAGGGGAGGAAAGTGTAAAGTGCAAAGCGGCAAAGGAAGTAATCAAGTCGCTCACTGCGCAAGTAAGATCGCTTATTTGTGAGCATGTAATTTTCTCATATGGGGACTTATCTAGTGCAAACCATGATTTAGGTGCAAACATGCAAACCATTTTTGGTTTGAGCACCAAATCAATATAAGGAATTCCCAAGAAACGAAAAAGAGAAATTTTCTGTGAATAGTGATTTTTGTCCTTTTCTTTTAGCCTATTGTTCTCTTTTTCAGTTTCTTGTTTCCCAACACAAATTGAATTTGAACATGACATTTTAAATGGAGGTAAATGAAATTAAGAACCACCTTCACAATTTTGTTTGGAATTTTTCACATTGATTTGGTGCTCAAACCAAAGTGGTTTGCATGTTTGCATTAGATATATCACATTCTTATATTTTGGTCTGAACAGCTAGTTTGGCTAGTGTACAAACATTTTTAATTCAACAGACTTGCAAACATTTCTGACCTAATCCCTTTGATTGAAATTCAATGGCTCAAGAACAAGATAATTCTAGGGCTTGAAGGCGTTGCCTTTAATGGGCTCTAACCAAAGGGGGAAAACTAAAAAACGGAGTATGGGGACAATGTTTTGTATTTCCTGCAACTGAGAGTGCTACAACCAAGAACCAAAAGGACACAATGGTCTTAAATAAGAACTTGTCAATTACTTTTCACTAATTGTTCTTATTTCTGTAATAGATGAAGGGTATGGCAGAGAAGCTACCTGAAGGAGCAGGAGTAGTTAAGAACAGTAAACTACCATCACTTTCTGGAATTCCTATTCCAAGTGAAATACCAGTGGCATCTGAGAATTTGGGTAGCCCAAGAAGTTCTGTAGAGCCATATTTGAACGGCTCTAATGGACCAAGTTCAGTTAGAAACAAGACAATTCACCCAGAAATTGCCAAGAATGGAACCAGGTTACATGATTCAGACTCTAAGCATGAGTCTGAATGGGTAGAGCAAGATGAACCAGGGGTCTACATCACTCTTACTGCCCTACCTGGAGGGGCTAGAGATCTCAAGAGGGTCCGTTTCAGGTACATGCCTACCCCCCCACCCACACCCACACACAACACACACAAATTCAAATGTGCATTGAACATTTGTGGACATAGTTCAGATCCGTTTTGGCCTGTAAGTTTCTGGCAACAATGGTAGACACTATTGGACATTTTGTTTATTTGGTTCAGAAAACAGTATAACGACAAATTCAACTTTATCCTTTTTCTTGTATGCTCTACAAGATTTCATTACATATTTGGATAGGACATGATATTTAAAGCCGAAGTGATTCACAAAAGCATGGTTTACTAGTTCTGAAGACAAGGATTCCTGTTAGTATGTTCATAACTATTGATCTGATATCTATATTTTTGAATAAAACAGAAATCCAAAGAAAGACTGCAGTCATCTGATATACTCAGTTTTGTGTGAAAAGTCTAGCTGAAATTGACGTTCTTCAAACTGCTCGTTGTAGTTTCTTTACTTTCCTCTGGTGCCGTTTGTCACTCATTCGTTGTTTTGCGTGCAGCCGGAAGCGTTTCAGCGAGACGCAAGCAGAACAATGGTGGCAAGAGAATCGGGCGAGGGTATATGAGCTGTATGACGTTCGTGTGGTCGATAAATCTGTTGCCAGTATCGATAATGACGGACCTCATTGACACAAGGAATTGACTTGCTCAGTCATGACGAAGCTCTCACCGGTCGAGCATGGTTCCCGACGTGGCTATATTAATTAGGCCCGAAAGAGGAGGGGCCTGCTGTTTGGAAAATGAAGGGCTTGCATTTTTTTTTACATGATTCTTTCCTCTTTCTTTTCCGTGTGTGGAAAGTAGAGTGCTCAAGCAGAAGTGGTGTAAATGGTTGGTGGCAGCTGGCTAATCTGTCCTGTAAATGCATAAGCAAGCGCATCAATTTTAGAATATGTTCTTCCTAATTTTTCCATTAATCGGCAAATATAGGTCCATAATCTAAGTGATCATGGTGCAGAATATTTTATGCTAATTGTAGATTGAGATGCAAAGTAGTCCTGGAAAATTTATGCTTTATTCTAGTTGGCCTGAGTGTGCAGATCCTTTGCGACGATTCCGCTAGTCGGTAAAGAAAAGATGTTGATTGACGCGCACGCTGTAGAATTTTTTTATTTAATCCTTTTTTTTAATAATATGTTAAATTTAACACATCGTTAACTTTATTTTTAATTCGGACCCATTTGGTCACGCTATGATCCGTGATGTAGCCAAATCGTGCTGTTACGTCACCGACCTCGGTGTGGCTAAACCTGTCACGTAAGTCTTTGTCCGCGTGTCGTGCTAACGTGAAGAGCATATATTGCCGTTGTCATACCCACACTATGGTGTGATAAGCCTGAGTTGTCACGCCACGCGTGTTGCCGTGACAGTAGTAATTTAGGTGTGGCCGTTGATCTAGTTCTTTATTTTTTCCCCCACCCCTTGTCCTCCTGAGCTTCGTCTCTTCTCCCTAAATCTGTCCTTGCCATCGTCAGCTTCCGCAGGCCCCATCCTCACCTCCCGTCGGGCCCCTATGTCGGCCAGCTCCCCGCGTCAACCTCCTCCACGTCATCCTCCCCGCACCGGCCTCTTCCCTGCGCCAGCTTGCTTCCTTCGCTGGCCGCCTCCCCGCGCCCCGCGACCAGTCCCAGCGGCCTTGCAGCTCCTTGCGCCGGCCTCCTCCCCACGGTCCCCTGCGCCGGCTTGCATCTTCGGACCCGTGGAGGTAAGAACTGGTGACCCTCTCCCTCCACCGTGAAATTGTTTTTTTGCTCTCATGGAATGTGTGATTTTAGTTCGATGTGTGACTGTAGATCAATGTGTGATTGTAGAATAGAAAGTAGTATTTTTTTTTCCATTTTTTGCTATACTGAGATGAGTAGGATGTTGTTGAACATGTGTGAGGGAGATAAATTGTTGCATCTAAGACATAAATAGCGTATCTACTAGCCTAATGTTCTTGATACGTTGGCTAGTTATGACCAAATCACAGAACTGGCTTCCAATTATTGTAGAACTCCCATTACCTTTCTTGATTACAAGAACGACATTATCGCTTAAATATGCAAAAGAGAAACAACTGATTGCTTTGAAATGTACTGTAGCTAAAGATCGGAACAACATATGTTGTGTGTACTCTTGTAGCATATATTCCAATTGATTTTTCTTAGAACACCCTCCATATTCTAATTGCAAGATTATTGTTTTAATTGATTGTGTTATGAGTTGCATGGTTAGTTTCTTTGATCTGTGATAGGCAATAGAAACATATACATTGCTTATTGCTTCCCTAATTTGCTAGTTTGAATGGTTCTACTAATAGCTAGCTGCAGCTAGCTTCACTTTTACAATGTGCAAAGGGGTAGCAGATGAGGAAACAAACAATGCCGTATAGTATTGCTTTTCCTTTTTCCTGAAAACTATGTATTTTAAGAGTGATGGTCTCTATCCATCTCGTGCCACATATATACATATTCTTTCATTTCTTCTGCTCTTCCCATGTATATGATATAGTATTGTTGAGCATATTCATATTCTTGTTTAAACAGTTGGTTGATCACTATCATTATCCTAGATTTTGTTTCCCCCTTCAATCATAGTTGAGTAAAGCTTTTTTGCTTGGAGAGGGAACAGACAAAATCTATCCTATTCCTTCTCATACTTTGATAAGGTATTTCTATCTTATACCCTTTTCCCCCATAAACACCAAACAAGAGGATATCTCTACTACTTGATTGCTGTAATACTAATCTGGTAACTCCTTTAGGATATTTGGGATTCAAATACTGCTAAACACATGGCTTCAATCTTTATGTGAATAGATGTATGATTGATATTTTCCTGCCTCTCTGTGCAGTTTGCTAGTTTGTGGTTGCATGTTGCGGTTTCATCAAGCTATAGTCTAGCATACATTGAATTCCACAATATTGTAGTTATTTCTTCCCTTCATAGCTTGACTAGTGTCGTACTCTTGATGGTTTGGTAGGCATTTCACTAGCTCCAGATGGTTAGTACTTTTTTAGCGTAGTTTTTACCTATGGCATGCAGTACTGACATTGCAATATTTTATTCGTATTGTTGGATGTAGATGATAAAGTTGTACATATTTGTACTGGTAGGCCAATTAGCCAAACAGGTAGTGGTGCAGACTTTGGTGGCATGAAAGTGACCGTTCTTGTGTTTCGAGAATCACCAGCCTTTCGAATTCTTCTGACGAGGATTAGGTCGACCTTTGGATGGAATGAGCCTAGGGTTGTTGTCGGAATGTAGGGGAGATATGACGCTGGGCTGGGTTCTAAGGTGCACGTCTTGTTGATGCTAATCTCATTCGATGATGATTGATATACGTACAGGGAGGTTGTGCTCGCATCTCAGGTCAGGTCATTGGAGATTGTGGTGGAGAGGATAATCGTTGTTGAGGATTTGCAGAACAATTTGGATGTGATCGATGGCAACATGGAGGAACTAGAATTGGCTCTCGGTCTTTCGCAAGACCCCCCAATGGAGGAACAACCTTCCCAAGAGTTCATTGGCGTTAGTCTTAACAACGATGCCCCCCAATTGTTGGATCTGTCATATGTGCATGTTTCTTCGCCGCACCATGTTAGTGAACTCGTCACTGATTTTAATGGTGCTATGATGAACAACGAGCTTGAGGAGGAGGTGTTCTAAGATGGAACAACCCGTGAAGTGGAGTCTGACGAAGGCTAGAGCTCGACCAAAAACGAAGCTCCCGCTCCACTTTTCTCCTCTGATGAAGGCCGAGTTCTTTGCAATGTAATGGGCGAGGTCCCATCGGTGCATGCATTTGATGATGTTAGAATGGTTGATAATGCGGTCTATACAAATGGGTTGAGGAGCGGGAATGACATTGCAAACCCGAGAATGATCTAATACACAAGAACATGTTGTTTCTAAGCATGGATGATATGAAGATTTGGCTGCAAGAATACTCAGTGCAGCACCATCGTCCGTTTGTAGTGCAACACTTTGATGTAAGCAAGAGGTATACCGTGAGGTGTGACAGGGGTGCGGATGGAAGGTCTGGGGGCACAAAACTAGGGACAAGCAATGGAAAATAGCGAATATAAAGCAACCTCACTCTTGTGAGATTGCCCAAGTGTCCGGACAGTACCTTCAGGCGACTGTAAATTTCATTGCATGGCGTATTACCGGGGTTGTGGCTGTCGATCCTGATGTGACCGTCGCTACCCTCATTGAGGTTATCTTTGGGTTCATTAAGTACCACGTGAAGTACGGGAAAACATGGATGGCAAAGCAGAGAGCGATGCAGTTACTGTGGGGTGATTGGAAGGAGGCTTAGGGGTTGCTTCCTTGAATTCTAACCACTATGCAGGTCAAGAATCCAGGCATAAAATTTTATCCTTAGCATGACAACCGAATGAAACCCTATGGAGGGGTTATGAACCATGTTCTCAGGCGGGTGTACTGGTCAGGCACCATGGCATTCTGAATGCTGTGAAGAGCAAGCTTGACGGACACGACCCAGATGTGCTGCATAGGTGGTGCATGCGTCACTTAGCGACAAATTTCTTTAAGCAAATCAGTAGGGAAGATCTCATAAGAAAATTCAAGCTGTTGTGCGGATATTTGGAGAAGAGGGACTTCAAGGACAAAGGTGGCTGTAGGTATGGTATGATGACAACAAACATCTCGTAGGTATTCAACAACGTTATTAAGGGCATCCGTGCTATGCCAGTATCGGCTATCTTGGAGTACTCATTTAGGAAGACCATCTCATACTTTGTGAATCGGTGGACTCGTGCAAGGGATGCATACAATGCTGTGAGCGTTGGGGTACGGCTGCTACCAAATATGTTTCTATGGTGGAGGAAGAGTCTTGCAATCAGGAGGCGGAGGAATACGATCCGACTTTGCATACCTACACTATTAGGGCAGCTGGGGGCACATCGATGGGGGGAGCTCTATGGTGGCCGAAACCATAGAGTGAACCTGACTACAGGAGATTGTACTTGAATGGTGCCGGCTTTGCTACATGTTCCATGCTCTCACATCGTGACCGCTTATCGTGTGCGCGACATAAGTCACCTTTCTAACACCTTCATTGCGGAGGAATTCTTTGTAACAGCCCAAAAACATGTAAATGCAAAAGTACGGGATTTTTAAAACTTTTGGTGACCGTAGCTGTTGTCATACCATTTGCCTATACCTTGGGAGAGTTACTCATGGGTTTTGTCTTTCTGCTTGTGTGATTAGTTTTGTTTTTGTTTTCTATTGTCGCATAAGAGTTCATTAAAACAAATATCTGGATTCTAGAAAGCCCAAACAGACTTTTGTTGTTTCGTCTCCTTTCCAAATTCTTTCGAGCCTTTTCTTGTTGCTGGCCCTCCCTTTGGTCTAGCTCGACCAGCTCCTGGCCGAACCTCGTTTAGCCAAGATAACTCTTTTTGGTCATAGGACTAGTGGCAGCTGCATCCCCCTCACAGTGTGCTGACCTGCTTCAGTGTAGCAGTCATCAATAGCCATCACACAAGATGTCATTTCGTTACCTTGTGTTGCCCATGCCGTCAACTGCTCCGACCACTCCTCCTTGTCCATTGCACCAGGGCGCACGCACATAATTACCCTCAACCCTTGCCTGCCTCCCTTTACCATTCCAGTGTTAGCCTCACTTCTAACCTCCCACAAGTGAGCTTGAACTCCGGTTGGGCACAAGCGCTTGCCTCGACCGAGCGCTGCCACACCACCACCCTCGCCATTAACACCTATTGGAACCGCCTTGGATGCTGTTCTTAGTTCTTCCCCCCCCCGAGTGTGGGCGCTTCAAGACCCCCTTGAGAGGACCATCCACTTGATTTCGCGAAGAAACCTTGAGGATCGGAGTTCCTCAAGCCACCACGACAGCGGAGTCCTCCTGCTGTCGCGGACCACCGTCGACAGCTCAACTCCGGCTAGCTGTTCCCCAATTATGGGCTGGTAAGTTCCTAAGCGATCAGATGTTCCTCCTAGCTCAGGCTACCTTGTGCTTCTTCTCGGGGTTTTGTTGGTTCTTCTTATGGTTTCCACATTGGTTCATACGAATGTGTCAATAAAGAACTAATTTAAAAACTCCAACTACTCCCCAAAAAGCTAGGTCTTGAGTCTATTGGAGCCTTTGGTGATGAAATCTCCTTTCTTGGCTCCTTCTGTTATCCTCCACAACCCCGCTTCACTGCGCCTTACCCCCTGTGACCACAGGATCTCCTCCTCAGGGACCACCTCCCTGGTCTTTTGCAAAGACCACCAATTTGGCCAAAGACCCCCTTTTTACAAAGACTACCCGCATAGACCAAACCTTCCATTTTGGTAAAAACCACCTCCTTGGTCGTAACCCTCACACGACCTCCTCAAGCCATAGCACTCCCTGACCTCCCCTGGTCGTAATGCTCCCTCGACCTCCCCAGGTCATAGTACATCCAGGACCCCCCTGGTTATTGTAATTCCAGGACCTCTTCGAGTCACAATACTTCCACGACCTACCTTGGTCATGACACTCTCCCGACCTCCTCTTTTGCAAAGACCACCCTCGTTGGTCACGACCTCTCAATCTACAAAGACCACCCATCTAGCCGTGCCCTCCCCTCTTTGGACCGTTCGATCCGACGGACAGCCCGATGGAGATATGAGGTTCGTATGATCCGAACGTTCACCTCAATTAGGACCATCCGATATAATTAGGCGGCCCGATTGAGACGGGAGGCTCGGACGGGCCGAGCGTTCATCTCATTTTGAACTGCCCGATCAAGATCGGACGGCTCCGCCTTGTCACACCTTTCGTCCTTGATACCAGGATCTCCCCCTCAAAGATCACCTCCTTAGTCTTTTTGCACAGACCACCCTCTGGGTCATGACCTCCCATTTTACAAAGACCACCCTCTTGATCGTAACCTGCCCACTCTACAAAGAACACCCTCTTGGCAAAGACTACCCATCAAGTTAAGATCCCCCATTTTGCAAAGACCACCCTCTTAGTCACAGCCTCCCATTTTTGCAAAGACCACCCTCAAGTCATAGCACTCTCACGACCTCCCCTGGTCTTAAGACTCACAAGACCTCCCCAGGCCAACAGTGTTTCCCGGACCTCCCCTAGGTACAGTAATTCCAAGACCTCCCTCGAATCACAGTACCTCAAAAGACCTCATCTGGTCTTAAGACTCATAAGACCTCCCCAGGCCCATAGTGTTTCCAGGACCTCCCCTGGGTACAGTGATTCCAAGACCTCTCTTGGATCACAGTACCGCAAAAGACCTGCCCTAGGTACAGTGATTCCAGGACCTTCCCAGATCACGATACCTCAAAAGACCTCCCCTAGGTATAGTGATTCCAGGACCTCCCCAGATCATAATACTCTCAAAGATCTCTTCTGGCAACAGTACCCACACGACCTCCCCTCATCGTAAGACTCATATAACCTCATCTGGCCACAGTGTTTCTAGGACATCCTCAAGTCACAATACTTCCTCAACCTCCTGGTCGCATCCCCCTATACCCACAGAACCTACGACCACTTAATCCTTCGACTATGCTGGTCTAATACCCATAATCTACCGCCTTGCATCATTTGGAGTTTCGTGCATATCTGCAAATGATTTGAGTTGAATGTATGTTTATTTGCTTCTGGTTGTTTCGCGATTATAGAAGCTGAGGAGACTGAAGAACCGTGTGGGGGTCAGGATCACGATCAGCAGTACCCCAAACAAGGTGAGTCAACACTTTGACCATATTTCACCTACCATTTGCAAATTACTTTGCTTTAAATTATGAAATTGCATTGCTATGTTTTATCCAACTATATTGGTCTAGCTCATAGTTAATACCTTGACGATAATTGTGTATAGACTTTCCAATCCTTGAACTTGGACACTATCCCTTGTCACCCTAGACTTAATGGCTTACAAACTAGTTAATTAAGTATATATATATATAAGTGTCATGCTTAGCCTTGCTTAGATACCTGGTCATGTGGGCATTCATCTGCTCGACAACAATCTTTCAAAACATAAAAACTGGTATGTTTGGGTAGTCGGGGCTGGGAGACCGGCTGGTATATTTGGGCAGCCGAGGCTGGAAGCCTGGCTGGTAGCTTGGACTAAAGGCTATTTGCAAAACAAATAAAACCCCAACCAAAGAAAACATATTTCGACTTGGGCGGATGGAAAGAGTGGCTGGTGCCAGGGGCACGAGATGATGATGGTATGTGGATGTACCGCCCAAGTCAATTAAGTATCGAATCTGGTGATGACCTCTCAAGTAAAAACAGTGCAACCACAAGTCTATAATGGTACGACCTGGCTAACTAATTTACTCGCCTCGGTGTGGCTTCGCCATCGGGGGAATGTGGCGTGGGTAGAGGGGAATGAAGCCACAGAAAAACCACACGGTGCAAGAGGGGGGCTCCTGGAAGTGCGTGGCATCGGGCGGTGAAAACCTTAGCGGGTGGAGTTGCATCGAGGTTGAGCATTGTAAAGGGCTTGTGGTGATGTCCCCTTGATTCACATGTCTAAGAAAATATGTGTATATGTCAAGGCGATTACCTCTTGTGGGTAATGTGTGAAAACTCTGTAGAGTAAGAAAACTATCTAGATAGCCGTGCTCACGGTCAAGAGCGATGCTGAGAACTTGCCGGATATAGCATTCATTTCTTTTATCAAATCATTTGTGGGTGGGATGGAAAGGCTGGGGTGGGCCAGGCTAGAGCTAGCTGCATCTCCTCAGTCAAGCTGCCCCTGAACCGGCTCTCGCGGCGGGCGTCGGTGGAGACATCGTCAGGGGCATAGCGAGCCAAAGAATTGAACTCCTGAAGATACTCAGTGACAGTCTTCCTTCCTTGCTTCAAAGCAAGAAACTGCTGTTGTTTGATCGACATGACCCCCTCAGGAATGTGGGCCTCCCTGAAGGCCGCTCGAAACTCGTTCCAAGTGGGAACTTTTCCGTCAGGCTGCATGGCGGAAAAGTTATCCCACCATGCACTAGCAGCGCCTTCCAGCTGATAGCTGGCAAAGAGGACCTTCTCAATGCCTGTGCACTGAGCAATGGCTAGCTTCTTCTCAATATCCCTTAGCTAATCTTCAGCCTCCATCGGGTCTTCTGTACCCGCAAAGGTTGGAGGATTGGTCCGCTGAAAATCAGCGAGACCTCCACGCTGCCTATGATTTCCCCCTCCCCTTGCTGCAACGGGAGCAGGAGAGGTGTTGCGAGCGATAGCTTCGAGAATCCTTGTCTGGTCCATCCTATTCCGCTCGATCTGAGCCAGGACCTCTGCCATTGTGGGCGGCGGAGGAAGCACTTCCTCAAGTGTACCGCCCCGCTGATCATGCTGTTGAGAGGGCTCACCCCTCTCTTCCCGAGTGTAGAGCTCAGCTACTGCAGCAGAACGAGTTCCCCGGAGTGGAGATCCCTCGTCACGTTGAGCTCTCGAACGAGTGTTAGGTCCTGTCATCCTGTTGCACCAAGGAGACTTAGAAAAAGACCAAGATGGGGCTTGCATAAGTGTGGATAAAAATCTGGACAACAAACACATGATTCTAAACTAAGCATGCATAATGGTATAAAATGCACAAAAACATAACACCAAATGGGCGTACAATGGCACTAAGGCCAGTACAAGATCCATAAATTCAAATCATAGTTTTCCAGTGCAATTACATCCATAAAGATCTGTAGGTGAATAGTAACTGCCTGAAACGAAAGTTCTTGCAAGAAAACATCAATAGTTCAATTACTACTAACCTATTAAATAAATTAGGGATACATGCTCGTCGTAGACGAGTCTGGACAGCGTACTCACTAATCTATCACCTAAATATTGTTCCGATCGAAGTTTACTGGAAACTCATCCAGGAGGTGATATCCAGGTGATCCCGTGTCCTCGGGGTCCTCTGGGTTGGTGAGGCGTAAGGGAGACCCTTGCTCTATCACATGGCCTCCAGCAGGTTCCATCCTATGAGAATGAGCGAAACCAACCGACATACGGGCCTGGTGTCTCACCCCATAGTTAGGTACTCGGTCCTGGCACTTCTGGAAGATGGTACACCGGTGGTGCTGAAGCATATGGGGAAATCTCATTTGCGCCATAAACCATATGGCGGTCAACGATCCCTATGCTACACATGAGTTGTAGATGCTCTTGGGCCACCACGAGACGTTGACGAGTCTCGTACAACTCATGCATAGTGCATCTATGGATTTGGTCCATGATATGAACCAATCTTGCTAACTGCCTAACCTGGGGATCTTCCCCGAACTGAATTCGGGCAACGGTGTCCACCTCCGCACCACGCTCTCTCATAGGAAAATGGTTGTAGGACGGTTGAGACAACTCCGTCAGATCATGACGAAGGTGGCTCATGGCCACGCGAGCCACTTCCTGTAGAGCACTGGCCTCGGCGTGCCACGTGCTCGAAACAATACGGATTCTCCCGAGACTTGTCCGCGATAATGTTGATCATGCCCAAGTATTCCTCCATGCCTGGCCCCCTGTCGCGCGATAGATGGCGTAGGTCGGCTGGTAAGTAAAGTTCGCTCTCCACATCATATCCCGGAGAAACGCCGAGTAACTGGCCACGTCCTCAGCTTGAGTTTCTTTGCCCAGATATTGACGATTCATCTAAAGGCAAGAACAACAAGGTAAGACTTCTTTGCAACTCAAAACAAGAGTAAGGTAAGGAAAGATACTAAGATGGATGAGGAATAAAAGATATTCCTAACTTATACTTTCTGAAAGTAATTTGATAGTTTCAAAATATTTTGACTCAAAAAGGCTTGCTAACACTAACATCAATGCTATCTCTAACCTACAGTCAGTATGGCTCTGATACCAACGCTGTGGGGACCCCGAGTTATCTCCATAAGACCGAGACTAAGCATGGTTTTAAGAACATAACTCTAGACCTCCAGTAAATGGATTCCAACTTAACTCAATCTAAGTGAGAGACTTAACTGAAAACTAGAGCTCCGACGATCATGCGCGCTGCTCTTCTGCGAGCACTACATGATTGTCGGTTCTCCAACAAGCCAAGCACTTCACTTAGAGAGTTAAATGGGAAGCCATGAACAGCGAGCACGACTTATATTGGCTCCCAAGATCAGCGACCAATATATTCATACTCTCATACAACGTTGACCATATCCATACAACACTCATACATAAATAGTACAAAAGTCATACATCATAGTTATCTAAGTTTACAACTAGTACAAGTGGCCGACCGGCCGAATTAAACAAGTTTATAAAGTAACAGCGGAAGCAAGTAAGTAAACCAAAAGACCAGCAGTGGTATGCCCCATAACCCATCGGCAACCGATTGGGAGTTAAATGATAGCACTACTCATCAGTGTCGCCTAAATCGACACCGACAAGCTCATCGGGCTCGATATCTTCCTCACCTGTAAGCCAGTAGAACAAACTGGCTGAGTACCAAAGAGTACTCGCAAGTCTTACACAAATAAAAATTAGTTATGCATAAGGTTGTTCGAAGGGATGGCTCATATTGGCTTAGTTTTGCAAAAGAGACGCAACAAGTACAACCTACACATACTAGTTTTTCAAGTGCCATTTCAAAATCAGATTTGGAGTAGAAGTAAAGCATGTGAATAATTAAAGAATTGAATAACAAATAAATCATACATATAGCAAAATGGCTGTCCACTTTGATACAACAACAAGCATGAACATTCCATTCATGACAAATTCCAAGTTATAACCACAATTTTAATTCCAAGTCTAACAATAAGCAGCCACAATTTCAAGCGGTCGTCCATAACCGTGGATACGGCTATTCGAATAGATTTATACCCTGCAGGGGTGTACTACTTTACCCACACGACTTGATTAGCCCGTAAGCCTCTAGATGCCTTCGAATATAGCATACTTCCTATGGTATACCGGCCGGGTAAATCAAGATATGATCGTTTTTAGTAAGAAAATCCCATTGGGCTAAGTCCCTCAACCTAGGGCTCCTAGGAAACATAAGATGTTACGGTCTCTATGCCCTATCGGCCCCTAAGGAACACAGGATTTCACGGTCCCATGCCCTTACAATTTCACCACCGTGGGACTCAACACAACAGAACCTTCCTCCTACTTAACCATACAGCACTCATATACCGCGTGTGATAGCACGAGTGTTGCTTGAAATGCAGGTACCCAAAGTTCGGTCCTTAATCGTCCAGACAAGTCCACCACTTACCCGAAGCTCGTGCACAAAGCACCATCACTAACCAACACTTGTCCAGACCAAAAGCTCATTTAAAATGACAAAATTTAACTCATAAAATAGATATAAAGGTCTGAAACAACAGTATATAATAAAAGTTGTGTTTATCCCATAATTGTCGGGTTATTCCCGACAATTCGCTACCGGTTCTAGACTTGCATGGCTAAGCAACCCGAACAATATAAATTCATATATCCTATCTTAAACATGTGGTGCTGGAATAATTCAAGGATAACCTCAATGAATAGGATATAACTAATCTACACATCACAAAAATAGCGACATAATAAAATAAGCATGCAAGCAATTATCATTGCATCTATCCTAACAAAACTAGGATCAAATATGATGCAAAAATAAAGTTCAAAGGATGCTTGCCTTGCTGGAAAAGTAGTTGTTCACTCTCAGTAGCGTAGGAGTCAATATTAATCGCTTCGGAATCTAAAGAATAGAGACCGATATAAACACCGAGAAATACTCCAAAAATCAAGATACTCAGAAATGCATGATTTTCCTACAGTAGCTAAATCATGATTTTAGATGAATTTAGGTGGAAAAATTATTTTATTTTGATTTAGTATATGAAAGTTATGGTGGTTTGAATTTTAGCTTTCAATATGTCTTAATTCATGTAATTTAATTACTTGGTCAAAATTTGTAGAACAGTATTGGGACAAAGTGTTATGTAGGTAAATGGAGAATATTAATACAAGTTCAAAACAGTTGAGTTTGCTTCAATTGGAGTTTTCATGATTTGGTTATGAATTTCTAAAGTTATCAGCATTTCCTTTTGTAAAAATAATGGTGCTAATGGACCAATCTCCAAAATAATACTCTCTGCTACATAGAAAAGTTTGAAACCAATTTTAATATAAAGTTTATTAAAAATGAAAATTATCAGAAGTGGTTTCACTCATTTTGGAGTTGAGACGAATTAGTTATGTACTTTTGAAGTTATACCTATATTTCAGTTTACAAATAAATGGATTTCGAATATTATACATCGTCTTAACCTTTTCTCACCGAGCGCAGCACTAGCCACAGGCACTGCCAGTGGGGCCCGTGCAGCCTGCACGACACTGCTCCCTAACGTACTCGCGCGCCGACAAGTGGGTCCGCTTGTCAGCGACCCACTGTGACGCGGCACACGCGCGTGGCGATCGGCCGCGCTCGTGAGCCGTTGGATTAAGATCCAACGGTCCACAATCGTAGTGCATTCGGGTGGTCCGAACAGCCCATCAGATCCAGACCGTTGATTTCGCATCTGACGGCCCACAATGACCCTAGTGTATTTGATCACTTAAGCGTACAACACGTGTTTAAATACTTGGGTCCACACGCCAGCCTCTGCTTTGTTTTACTTAGCGCGTTGGTTTTCTGTGCACGGGGCCCGCATGTAAGTGAGTTTAGTTGTTCTTTTCTGACAGTATTTAAATGCTAATGATTAACGTTTAACTCATAATCATTTGCTATAGTAGTTGTCCGAGTACGACAACGGGATTTCGATCCCGTGCACTTTACCGGCGGCTCGCCGGCGCTGTGCGCCACAGCGGCGCAAACCTAAGGCATGTACAGGTGTACAATAGTGTTATGCTTCTAATGGGAGTAGTCTTAATGGCTAGGCTGGCCCGTACCGGCGGCGCCCAATACGGCAATAATACAACAGCAAAGTGAAGCTCCACAGCGTCATTCAAGCTGGTGCCCGAGGTCCTAGGGACTACTAAGGGTCTACCTGAGCGCTGGAGCGAGGTTGAGGTGGTTTGAGAAAGCTAGAGCCTCATCGGCGCCGGAGAAGAAAATAGTGACAACACGACTTCACGTGGAGAGATGGCCCTGAGCAAAACCAACACAAGTGAGTGGTCGGAGTAGTTCAGGACCACATTAGGAGGCTACAAGCAAAAGGAATCGGCCAATGGCTTACCGAATCAAGGTGGGAGATGAAAAGGTTTGAGCTTCGGCCGAAAGGGGCAAACTTCAATTCAGCAAAATCTTGCCATGCATCCATGAAATTGCTTGAGGGGTTTTTAATCTCATGCAAAAATACACGAGATGACACGAAAGAAGGATCAAGAAACTCACCAGAGACCAAGAACACCACTAGGTGTCTTCGAGAGCATGCTCTGGAACTGCCGGATGGCACCAAGGTGGCTCGAGAGCTACAAGCCAAGGTACGAGCTGGGGTTAGTAAAAATGGAGATGGCATCACAAGTAGAACAGAGTGGAAACACCCGGTGGAAGCTTACCCAAGCGAGGCGCATAGGCGAGCTTCCTTCTTCTCGATCAACAAAGAAGAAGTGAGGGAGAAGGAGGGGGTTGTGAGGGGTATTATCCCCGGGTGTTGACGGAGATGGAGGCGGCGTCAAGTGGGGAACACACCGGAGTGGCCAATGACAGCGGTGGATTGACGACGTCGGAATCCCTCAACGGCTCGGAGCGGCGCCTCGGCGCGTGGGCTCGGCTCTGCGCGGCGTCAGCGAGAGGAGGAAGGCGAATCCGACAGGTGGGTCCAGCGTGGCAGCGACTCATTGTGCGCGCGCAGACGGGGTTTAAGTGTTTTGGTGCGCACCGTTGGATCTCGATGGACGACTTGGATTAAAAGAAGCGATCGCAACAGGCTGAAGGGTTGCGAGATCTGGGCCGTTGTTTTAAGATCCAAAGGTCTGCATGCGAAGGTGCATTTAGGCGGTTGGGTTGAGCCGATTCGCTGAGTCAGACTCGAGCCCGATCAATAGTAGCAGCCGGTTAGGGTTTAGGGTTTGACTAAGATTTAAATTGTTTTTCCCACTTTGACCAGGGTGCTAAAAATAGAAATAAATTCCTAAAAATCATGAAATAATTCAAAGGGGCTCCTGGGACAGTCTAGTACCCATAAAATTATTGAACACTACTGTTCATGATATTTTGTGAACAATTTAAATTCAAACTTAATGTTGGTCTTTAATTTGTGTTTGAATTTTCTTAGGGTTCAAACCGGTTCCCAAAAATTTGGGAAAAATTATATTAATTAGTGATAATTAATATAGTATTTGAAATAATTATTTCCAGAGGAACTTTAGTAGCATTTGTTACATTTTTTCTTTCGGAGTTCAAATTAACGTGTATGTTTAATATTTGTTTTGAGATTTTTCCAAGTGCGATACTTAATAAAAATGTTTCAAAACATGATGCATGCTAATGAGATGCATAATAATCCTCTTTATTAACTTGGAGATGTGACAGGAATGGCATAACAATACATAGTGGGTCCCAAGTTCCAAATTTGGGGTCCGACATTCTCAAAGCTAGCCACGATGAGGACTTAGGAGAAGATATTCGAGCCTTACCTTGATCCCTCTCATTGGCCACCCTACGTGGGGAGAGGAATACATTCCCGACCAAGAAATGGTGAATAATCGACACGGTTGGAGGAAGAGGAAAATGCTTCATAATGATATGCACCACTCACAGCAAGCCAGTAAGAACATGTATAGCCTTGGGAACTTTGACGACGCCACCAAAACCAACAGGTGCTCGGAGTGTCACGAGCATGGACACACCAGGGCAAAGCTTGTGAGTAAGGAATGACAGCTGTGTAGGGTCAGGCGGCGCTGCTCACGTGTTCTGTCGCCTTGAGGTGACCGTTGTTTTCATGGTGCTAAAATTATTGTTGTTTATTTATTGCGTTCACTCCATTACATTTTCTACATTGCTTTGTAACTCATATTTACTAAATAATTTCTTTCCTTTAATGCAGGATGCCACAACACCCGCAGTACGCGTTGCTCCGCATAGCCGACGAGGGCATGGTGAGATTTGCTAATCTAGTATTCGATCATGCTCCCTACTTATTAACCATGCGAATGTTTCACTAATTTGTATGCATCTCTCTAACAGGTACTTCAGCCACTTCACCTTCAGACCCACACCCTTCTAGATTGGGATGAGCGTTACATCCCATATGTTCGCGATGCCAGTCTACTAGACTTGGCCCGGATTGTCACCAACGGGTTTCCCCGCATGGACGGTGCTGCACTTACTGCACTGGTAGACTGATGGCGCCCGGAGACCCACACGTTCCACCTACCGTCAGGTGAGATGACTATCACGCTACAGGATGTTGGTATGATTCTCGGCCTCCCCATAGACGGGCTTCCAGTGAATGGGGATATAAATAGCGTGGGTTGGCGAGACCGGGTTGGACAGTGGCTAGGAGTGCGACCAGACGACCCAGCTACTAACGCAAGGGACAATCGGCCTTCCGTAGACACTTAAACGTGTGCACGCCGGACGCAGATGACATCGTAGTAGAGCGCTTCGCACGGGCATGGGTTTGGCATCTGCTCGGGTCCTTCCTTTTCCTCAACAGTACCGGCAACGCCGTCTCCTGGATTTACTTGCCCATGTTGGTTGATTTCGGAGTGGCAGGGACTTACAATTGGGTTCTGCTACACTGGCTTGTCTGTACCGGCACTCATGCGATGCATGCCGCTCACGGAGTGCCAACGACAACTTTGGTGGCTGTGCATGCCTCCTGCAAGTGTAGATGTGGGAGCGTTTGCCTGTGAGTCGCCCCACTCATGCTGCATTGCAGGTACGAGTTTTTTTACATTTGTCATATATTGTGTCATTAAACAAAAAATACGATTTAAATCCACCTCCATGCAGGCATGGCCCCTAGACAACCCTACATCGCTTCAGATTGTAGCCTACCTTTGGAATTTCATCGTGCCACCTACTGGGCGTCCAAGGTCGCGGTACCTCGGGTACACGAATGAGCTCGATGTCATCACTTAGGACTAGGTACACTTTCATAACTTAGTTTGCTTCCAACAAATCTTGTTTGAACTATGATTTCATCACTAATGTCTTATACATCGTGTAGGTCATGTGGCTACCATATACTCGCGATGAGGTCCTCGAGATTGACCTAAACTCGATGTGCGAGCGGGATGGCGGCCTGTGGACGATGCTCTCACCACTGATCTGCTTCCACGCGGTGGAGTACCACTTGCCCCATTGGGTGATGCGACAGTTTGGGAAGCTTCAGGACTGTCCACCAATGGAGCTCTCCACGGATCTGAACCTTCATGGGTAAGGGTACATATCGTAGTTCGTTTGCACCATTGTTTGCGGTCTTGATGCTAACAGTTAGATTGTGCCCGTGCTAGGATTAATCGACGGTGGAGGTACCAGCACACCGACTGGGTCCATTACCACCGTGCGTACCTGTTGGAGTGGGCCGACTGGTACAATCGGTCCAGGGATGTGCCGTAGATTCATCGGATGCCTCAATTTGTCAGCTACCTCCGATGGCTCCATGATGTCGCGCGCCTTCAACTGCGACCAGCCATGACCCAGGTGGACATAGGAGAGGGTATCGTCCGATGAGGATATCATGGACGAGTACGATGAGTTCACACGGACGGGCACGCAGCCGGAGAGAGCCCCTATCAATGTAGTAAATTGTATGCCCCTAATAATTTCCCATGTTGCATTTGACGAACTCACACTACTACAAAACAGGCTATAGTAGACGCCCCATCACAGACGGTTTGTTTGGAACCGTCTGTGATGGGTCTGTCCGGATGCGGCAGTTGCCCTGCAAACCTATCACAGACGGTTCTAATTAAGACTGTTCTGTACATGAACCGTCTGTGAAGTCAGAGCCTAAAACCGTCTGTGAAGGCTAGTATCATAGACGGTTCTGTACATGAACCGTCTGTGAAGTCAGAGTATCACAGACGGTTCTATGAACAAACCGTCTGTGATACTCTGAGTAGGTTTTTCCATATAACTGTCTGTGATACTCTGAAGACGGTTTGTTCATAGAACCGTCTGTGATACTTTGACTTCATAGAGGATTCATGTACAGAACCGTCTGTGATACTGGCCTTCACAGACGGTTTTAATATAAAAACTGTCTGTGATATTCGCATCACAGACGGTTTTCGAACTATCTGTGATAACCACCTGTTATCAGAGACCAACTTATTCAGACGGTTCAAAAACCGTCTGTGATAATGGTTCCGAACCGTCTGTGATGACCCTCTCTGTAGTAGTGTCATTTATATCGTTCATCCGAACGCAGGGTAAGCAACTGGCACACACAAGCAACGAGGCGGGTGAGGTGCTCAGGGTACCTGAGGGTTCAGAGGGGGCCAACAACCGCCTGAGGAACTTCATTGAGGTATTTGAAGTTTTAACATGTCTTTTTGTTGATCTAACTATAACTATTTAAGTGTTCATTATATATTATTTGGAATGTGAGGCCTTTTCAGTGTTCAATCAGGGATGAGAAAAACAATCATGTTCATCATTTGAATGTGAGGCTATTTGTTGTTCAGTATATAATGTTTATCTTTCATTATTTTATAAGCGTTCTTATGCTAAACTGAGACAACAACATTAATGGTCATCTTTTGTTATTACCTTTTTTATTGAAGTGCATCATATTTTGTTTCCTTGACCATGTGGATGGTTCATCGCCAATGCCGGCGGATAGCGACTAAAATGAACTGCACGGCGGCTGGAGATGTCGTTCAACCCGCCCCGGCTAGGAGTGTCTCCTCGCGTGCTACATCATCGCGGGCAACGACATCTGCTTCGGCTACACGAGACGAGTAGGACGACGACAATGACGGCGTGGATGCAAGGTTGCCCGACAAGATGGTCCTATCGGACCTTGTTGGTGCACCGATCGTGATCCAGCCGACGCTGGCCACACCGCCGCGCCGCAAACGCCATGATCACGCGGACATCAGTTCGGTCAATGTCGTCGAGGGCACACGTGGTGAACATCCGGCTTAGAGGTTCACACCAGGATCGGGTCTAAGGAAGCGCAAGTGAGGTAAGGATGTCTTGTATGAATGAGTACAACGAAATGTTTGAATCGATGTCTGATTTAATTACTCCTTGAATCACTGATTGAATTACTGCTTGAATTAATATAGACATCCTTTTGAAGCATGGTGGTATTCTAGCTTATTTATCCACCAAAATCCTCCGTAGTTTTTCTTTCTCTACAAGTATTTCTGTGCAATCACCAGCCTAATTAATTTTTGTAGTACACCGAGCTGAACACTTGTAACTGAATGCAAAATAAAGCTATTAGATGTCGTGGTTATTTGTGTTTTGTGCCATGTCTAAATACACTTGTAACTGAATGCAAAAGAAAGCTATTGTTGGCATACTTTTGTTGCATTGTTGTGTCAATTTTGAAATGATTGTTTGTATGGCAGTAAGTTTACTTATATTTTTGTCCTATTTATTTTATGGTTTGATGATATTGTCTGCAGTTTACGACCTTGATTTTGGTATTGTCTTAGGCTGGTGATTCTACTCCGGAGGAGCTTGCTACTGCCTCCCAGGTCCAGAAGAAGGCTACTGAGGCAGAGAAGGAAGAGAAGAAGTGAAGCTAGTGGATGCTATCATCAAGGACTAGTTCCAAATTTTGTTATGGTGCTGGACACATCGACCAGCAGCTGATCTTTTTTTGTGTCATCATACCCCATCTGTTTGATATATGTGTAATGAATGTGTATATATATACACGAAGGACTAAGTAGAATTAAATGACTGCATGAAATGAAATGAGATCAAGCTTTGGATGATTCTTGTTGAATGAAATGGTTCTATGGATATATATACATGTCACTGTTTGAATAAAATGATTGAATGGATGATTCTTGTTAAATGAAATGCTTGAATGAAATGGTTCAATGGATATATGCATACATGTCACTGTTTGAATAAAATGATTGAATGGATACATGCATAGAGATTGCTATGTTCTATTTGCAGCTACTGTCACACTAGTTCCCCTGGTGTGACACGATGATACTGTTACACCAAGAGTCCTGGCATGATAGGACTTAGCACCAGAGAGCGACGAAGTTTTTGCAACTCCTCTAGAACTACACAAACCCTAGTGTGGTAGCACTATTGTGTCACGCTAGGGGGACTAACGTGACAAGATAGTACTGTCACACCAGGAGTCATGATGTGACAGGACTTATCACCAAAGAGGGATGAGATTTTTGGAACTCCTCTGGAACTACACAAACCCTGGCATGGTAGCACTATTTTGTCACGCCGGTTCCCCTAGCGTGACAAGATGGTACTATCACGCCAGGAGTCATGGCGTGACAGGACTTAGCACCAGAAAGCGATGAGATTTTTGCAACTCCTCGGAACTGCACAAACCTTGGCGTGGCAGAACTGTTGTATCACGCCAGTTCTCCTGGTGTGACAAGATTGTTGTCACGCCAGGAGTCTTGACGTGACATGACTAAGCACCAGTTCCATGCGGTGGAGTACCACTTGCCGATGACGCTTAACCCAATGTGCAAGAGGGACGACGGCTTATGGATGACACTCTCACCGCTGATCTACTTCCATACGGTGGAGTACCACTTGCCCCATCGGATGATGAGAGTTTGGGAAGCTTCAGGATTCTCAACAAATCTAAACCTACATGGGTAAGGGTACTTATCGTCGTTCGTGTGCAGCTTTGGTTGCGGTTGCAATGCTAACAGTTAGAATGTGCCCTATTCCCTTATAAAAGAGGTGGGAGATATCTGGGAGAGAGCAGTTCACCACCAAACATAACACTACACCAAGTGTCGAAACACTATCTCGCCAGCTTTTCAGAAAGACAAGATCATACTCTGCCGTGTAGGCTACTCATATGCATTTAACCACACTATGCCGCCAGCTTTTTAGATTGACACGACAACACTCTACCTCGCCAGCTTTTTAGATTGAAAAAATGAGACTCCGCTGCGCAATATTTTCAGAGGGACGTGATAACACTCTGCCACACCTGATTTTTAGATCGAAAAGACCAGACTCTACCGCACAAACTTCTCACAGGGACATGACAACGCTTTGCCTCGCCAGCTTTTTAGACCGAAAAGATAAGACACTAGGACTCAACCTTTTCAGAATTGAACACACTACAAACATTGATTTCTGGTGTGTTCTCACTACACCCTGAGCATTACATCGTATGCCCTTATAAAAAGAGGTGGAAGAGATCTGGGAGAGAACACTACACAGCCAAACCCAAAACTACACTAGAGTTTGGTTCACACAACTAAGAGGAAGGAGATGGAGGACTCAAGTTTCTACAAGAGGATAGCGCAGAAGCAAAAGTGGCTAACCGAGAGGGCTAAACCCTACTCGGATAAATCTATAAAGGATACGCCGGTACCACCGGAATTCCCACTCCCGTAGTGTGTGTGCAAACTACCGGCAAAGATCATCCAGACCACACACCCGGCGACGTCCGCTCAGGCGTACTACACGTACGACCACCACCTCGTAAGCGTATCTTGCACACACAAATATTTTTCACATCATATGTTCCATTCCACAAATACCTGATTACACACGTGTATAATGGCAGCCGGAGATGCAGTGCAACTTCTTTCAATGGATCGACGGCCCGGAGATGTACGATAGTGCGTTCATCGAGCAGAAGTACATGTTGAACTATTTGATGCGAGCCGAGACCTTCGAGCGCTGGACACCTTACGTTTCGAAACCCGACCCAACTGAAAAGGGATCGGACGAGCCCAAGAAAGCATATGAGTACGACAAGGCCAAGCGGACGATGGACAAGGGGAAGGCTCCTGCAAGTGAGGCCGTGGGCCGTACTACCGCTCCCTGTCGCCCGGGTGCACTCCGGATCCAAGACGTAAGTTATGATCAGTATGCATCATAATTATTAATTTGGCCTGACGTTGCATTATCCTAATATCATTCAACCGTCCTGCCCGTCTCGTAGGACATGGATGACTTCGAGACTGCTAGTAGCCGTCGCGGACAGCAAGGGGACAAGGGGAAGGCACCAGCAAGTGAGACGCTGTACTACAGCTCACCGTCGCTCAGCTGCACTCCGGAACCAAGAGGTAGGTTATGTACAGTATGCATCATAATTATTAATTTAGCACGACATTGTGTTATCCTAATATCATTCAACCGTCTAGCCTGTCTCGCAGGACTTGGATGACTTCGAGACTGGCCGCCGCCGCCGCCGCGCGGGTAGCAAGGAGACAAGGGGAAGGGATTGATGATCTTTGTTCCAATCTACTTTATTTTCATTCCAAAAAGACACATATGTATCGTAGGCAAGGTACTTAGGATCGTGATCCTACTCTTAGAGTCTTACGATTCTACAAACCAACAACAGTCTATCGATCCAAATCGCACTATCGATCCTACTCGTAGAGACTTAGGGCAAAAAAAATTGCAATTTTTTTTAGAGGCTGAGCTTTGCTGATATTTTGTTTTAGAGTAAAATTTGTTGATATTTTTTGAGAATAAAACTATAAATAAACAAGGAGCATGCAAAATATTGTATCAGTGTAGTAATGCTAGTGCAAATATCTATATTATGGCATGAACAATCTTGAGCTTGATAATCATAAGCTATTTTTATTTCTAAAGTATGTCTAGCTGCTTTTAAGGAACATGCAAGTGGTAAACTATATAAGAATCATACAAACTTATAGTATATATGTTAAATATGTGTATTTTTACAATTTCGTAGAATCGTCGATTCTACGATTCGATACTACGATTTTGATCCTACCGAAGGCCGCAACTGTCACGCCATGAGTGTGGGCGTGACAAGACAGGCTTGTCACGCCATGCGTGAGGGTGTGACTGCCACGCAAGCCCCCCACGCTGGCATGGTCTACGCACGAGGGTTGTGTGGCATGTTTTGCCACGCCGAAGTCTGTGGCGTGACAAAATGGTTAGGTCACGCCACGAGGACTGATATGACCAAAGAGGTCAGAATTGAAAATAAAGTTAGCGATAGGTTAAGTTTAAAATATATTTTTTAAAAAAGAATTAAATAAAAAAAAATCCACGTTGTATCGAAATTGCACACATGGAGAGTTAGTTGTTACCCTATTTCAAGGCTTTAAAGAAGGGGCTGTCTATTCATAAGTTGCCTGAAATTTTCTTAAGTTTAAGTCACTTGTTGTGACCATTAATGGATCAATATCCAATCATATGACAATCATATGACACATCAATCTCTACACAAATCTAACAGTCACAATAAATGATTTAAACTTAAGAAATTTTCAAGCAATTTAAAACTAGCAAAACCGTTAAAGAAAAGCTGGCTGGGGTGAAGCCGTGAAGCAAGCCCGGCTTCACCAAAATTATCTTCGCACTGGCAATCTCACCCCCAGAAAAGAAGTGCAATTGTCGACCGAGACCGTTCTTTTTTACCCTGTTTCAAGCCCCCGGAAAAGAACTGCATCTGTCGACCTGACACGGTGCTCGAATTGTACACTCGTTTCTGCGCATCCAGGCAAAAACGAGAGAGCTAATACAAGAAGGGTCAACTGCCTTCCGTTGGCTATGCTAGCTAGCTTGCTGATGCTGCCTGCTGCCATGCCATGTATGTCGATGCAGGCGGACCACAACAACACGCCAAGAAACGCGAGCCAAGTTAGATTTTGTTGAGCGCGGTTAGGTCCAACCGCCACGACACACGCACAAATGGCACCAACGTTCAGTTAGGTCACAGTAGCTCACAAGTCGCAACGCCCCTCAACCAAACACAGAAACATTTCCCGTACTCTTCGCTCATCTCTGTGTCTCACCCATCCATTCCTTCTTTCCTTCTTAATTAGCAGCCATGTTGACCGGCGATTATTACCTAATGGGATTTTCTTCCCCTGTTTCACTACCTAAATCACGAAGTAGTAATTGATATTTTACTGTGAACTCGGCTCTCTTTTTTTTTTTTCTTTCCATGCGGCAATAGCGTTACCTCTGTTCTAGAAGTGCACTAGTAACAATTAAGCTGTGGTGGTGTATCGTAACATGCAAGCATGAGTGCATAACACGTTCGATAAAAGGCTATTAGCCAGCTGAAAAAAACAATGGTTTCTTAATCGAGGGAGCTATCTGTCGCAGCTATCTGTAGTTTCTTAAGCTGTTTCCCGCTCAGCTACCGTCTCTCGCTCTACACCCACTTCTCGCACTGTCACGCACACCAGAGAGGGAGAGGGGGGGAGAGGGAGAGGGAGGGATCGCCACTAGCCACTCGCCAGCCATGGAGGACCTGTCGTCGGAGCTGGACCCGGCGCTCCTACTCTCGACGTCCACGTCCTCCTCGTCGCCGCCGGACTCCGCGTCGCCGTCCTTCTCCTTCTACCACCCCTCCCCTCCCCACTACACGCTCGCTGTCACCAACCTCTCCTGCCCCGCCCCTCGCCGCGCCTCCACGGCCGCATTCCTCCCCTTCTTGCCCTTCTCGTCCCCCGCCCCCGCCGGCGAGGGGCTCCTCAACTCCGTCTCCTTCACCGCCTCCAGCTCCCGCATCATGGCCGTCGTGGGCCCCAGCGGCGCCGGCAAGTCGACGCTCCTCCGCATCCTCTCCGGCCGCGGGACCGGCGCCGAGATTGCCAAGCCGCCCACCGTGTCCATCAACGGCCACGCCGTCACCTCCCGCGCGCAGCTGCGCCGGCTGTGCGGGTTCGTCACGCAGGAAGACAACCTCCTCCCTCTGCTCACCGTCCGCGAGACCATCCTCTTCGCCGCGCTGTTCAGGCTCCGCGCCGCCATGACCGCCCGGGAGCGGCACGAGAAGGTGGAGGCGCTCATGCAGGAGCTGGGCCTGTCCGAGGTAGCCGACAACTACGTCGGAGGCGGAGAGACGTCGTCGCGCGGGGTGTCCGGCGGCGAGCGGAAGCGGGTCTCCATCGCGGTGGACATCGTACACGACCCGCCGGTGCTGCTGCTGGACGAGCCGACGTCGGGGCTAGACAGCCGGTCGGCCATGGACGTGCTTGCGCTGCTGCACGACGTGGCGCGCGCGCGGCGGCAGGTGGTGGTGCTCAGCATCCACCAGCCCAGCTACCGCATGCTCGGCTACATCTCCTCGCTGTTGCTACTCTCGCGCGGCGCCGTCGCGCACTTCGGCACGCTCAAGTCGCTGGAGGACGCGCTCGCGCAGCTGGGCCACAAGATCCCCATGCAGCTCAACCCGCTCGAGCTCGCCATGGAGGTCACCGGGCAGCTCGAGGAGGATCACGCCAAGTTCGCGGCGCTCGCCATGCACAAGGACCACGACGATGAGGAGGAAAGCCTCGTCAACGGCAGTGACGGCGGCCTTCACTTCCCCGAGCACGGCTACTGCAGCCGCGCGGTGGAGGTGGCGGCTCTGACCGTGCGGTGCTGGCGCACGATGTACCGCACCCAGCAGCTCTTCGCCGCGCGAGCCGCGCAGGCCGTGGTGGGCGGGCTTGGCCTCGGCAGCGTCTTCTTCCACCTCCGCCCCGACCCAGACGGCGTCGCGCTCCGCCTCGGCTTCTTCGCCTTCAGCCTCAGCTTCCTCCTCTCCTCCACCGTGGAGGCCCTCCCGATCCTCCTCCACGAGCGGCGCGTGCTCATGCGCGAGGCCTCCCGCCGCGCCTACCGCCTCTCCTCCTACGTGGTCGCCAACGCGCTCGTCTTCGCGCCCTGCCTCCTCGCCGTGGCCCTCCTCTTCTCGGCGCCCGTCTACTGGCTCGTCGGCCTCCGTGCCTCCCTTACCGCCTTCGCCTTCTTCATCCTCGCCGTCTGGCTCATCGTGCTCATGGCAAGCTCCCTCGTCCTCTTCCTCAGCGCCGTGTCCCCCGACTTCATCCTCGGCAACTCCCTCATCTGCATCTTCCTGGGCGTCTTCTTCCTCTTCTCCGGCTACTTCATACCCAAGGAGAGCATCCCGAGGTACTGGGCGTTTATGTACTACGTGTCCATGTACAGGTACCCGCTGGACCTGCTGCTCATCAACGAGTACGGAGGCAGTGCTAGGGAGAGGTGCGTGGCGTGGATGGGAGGAGACGCCATTAATGGCGTGTGCTTGAGGACTGGAGGTGATGTGCTCAGGGGAAGAGGGATTGATGAGGGCATGAAGTGGGTCAATGTTGGGGTCATGCTAGGGTTCTTCTTGGTTTACAGGCTGATGTGCTGGGTTGTGTTGCTGAGGAGGGCTTCCAAGACCACTCTGTGATTTTGGTGCGATTATTTAGGGGCGGCTGAGGGGGTCACCGTGTACCGTGGGTGGTAGCGCACTTTTTTGGGGGGAATTTGTGGATCAATGGTTAAAGTACTGGATTGTGGTTGTAGGCAGCCCCATATTCTATCTTAATTTCTTTTGTATTTGTGAGTTGGTCATTTAATTTGGTTTATGTATTTGTGTTTGTGTTGTAATTTCTTCAGTCTTTTGCACTGTGTTAATTAATTTGCATATGTTTATGTGCTGTGTTGTTAATTTGCCCTGTGTTAATTATGCTACAGGCCTTTTTCTTCTTCTTTTTCACTGATCTTATTTGGGGGTGGGGATAAACCTGTCAATGAGACAGGGAACCTAGTTATTGTGTATTTAAAGCACAAATGGTTCGGTGTAGGAAATGCCTGATTTGGTCACGTATTATTTTTGTGATGTTGGCATGTAAAATGACATGTGATGATTTTGATTTAGAAGTAGGGGGCAAACCAACTCAACCACCAAAAGTGCGCCATCAACGTGTAACCATGAGATAAATTGCACTACCGGAGACGGCTTCTTTGCCGAGTGTCCCAGACTTTGCCGAGTGCTTTTTATCGGGCACTCGGCAAAGAGGCTATTTGCCGAGTGCCAGATAGAAAGAACTCGGCCAACATCTGGCACTCGGCAAAGAGATGGTTTCTTGAGGCCGAGCACTCGCAAAAAATTACACTCGGCAAAGATCGGGTTTGCCGAGTGTCGAACACTCGGCAAACCGAACACTCGGCAAAGGGCACCACCGTTAACGGCCGGTGCCGTTAACCCTTTGCGAGTGTCTTCTCGACACTTTCGGCAAAGAGGCTCCTTTGCGAGTGTCATTTTGACACTTTCGGCAAACCATATTTTTTCACTTTTGACCTCAAACTTTTACTGGGTCCTCATACAATACACGGTACTCCATGTTCCAATGTGGCACATTTCTCGGACTTTTCTATATTTCTTTAATTTATTTCAATTAATTGAATTTTCTTGGATAATTCAAATTATAGCGCTAGTCATTCGAATAATTAAAAAAATGAATGGAAAAATGATATTCATGTTATTTAGTATAATGTGAGGCGTAATCGAGAGCAGACCACCAATTTGAACATCTTGTTCACGAAACATGACCACGAACTTGCGGTCGAGTTGTTTTTAAATTGTATAAAAGCAAGCGAAGTCGAAAATCATGAAACTTGGGAAGATGTCATGATATCATATGTGGAGGCTGTGATAAAATTTTGAGAATGTTTGGCAAGAGTTGTCACGTCACGATGCTTGCAAACCAAAGAAAAGCAGAAGAATGCGTGACAACTTCTTGGAGATTCTTCGGTTTACAAGCATCGTGCGTGACAACTTGCGCGAAACTTCTCAAATTTTTATCACAGCCTCCACATATGATATCATGACATATTGACAAGTTTCATGATTTTCGGACTTCGCTTGCTTTTATACAATTTAAAAACAACTCGACCGCAAGTTCGTGGTCATGTTTCGTGAACAAGATGTTCAAATTGGTGGTTTGTTCTCGTTACGCCTCACATTATACTAAATAACATGAATATCATTTTTCCATTCATTTTTTCATTATTCGAATGACTGCGATTATAATTTGAATTATCCAAGAAAATTCAATTAATTGAAATAAATTAAAGAAATATAGAACAAGTCCGAGAAATGTGCCACATTGGAACATGGAGTACTGTATTGTATGAGGACCGCAAAAAGTTTGAGGTCAAAAGTGAAAAAAAATATTGATTTGTCAAAAATGACACTCAAAAAGGACTCTTCCGAAAGTGTCGAAGAAGACACTCGGCAGGAGTCTTTTGGAGTGTCATGAGAAGACACTCGGCAAATAATTAAAATTTTTTTTAAAAAACCCTCTTTGCGAGTGCGGATCGGGGCACTTGGCAAAGGGGATTTAACCCGTCTTGGCCCGGTCGGCCCACACACACACACACACACACACACCCGCCTCGCTCACGCCGCGCCGCGCCGCGCGCCGGGGAGGAGAGAGAGAGGAGGAGGAGGAGAGGAGGAAGAAGGAGGAAGAGAAGGAGGAAGAGGAAGAAGGAGGAAGGAGGAAGAAGGAGGAGGAGGAGGAGCCCGCCGCCGTTGCCACGTCCCCGACGCTTCCCACCCGTCGCCTTGTCCACCGGCGCCTTGGCCTTCTTCACCACCGCCGCCCTCTACGACGCCCACTAGGTATGCCATACCGCCGTCGTCGTCGTCGTAGTATTACTAGTAGTTGCGGTAGTAGTAGTGGTAGAGTAGCTAGTGGTGGTGGTTGTGAGTCTAAGTATATCGTATATAGTGGTATGTGACATTGTTATATATATATGTGGTTGGATATAATCTTGTGCATGTCGGCCATCGTGTCGTTCATATATATGTGCATGTCGGCCATCGTGTCGTTGGTTTTCTTGCGGTTTGGAAACCTCACGTGCGAGGAGGTCTTTGCGAAATTTTGTATTGCGATTTTATGTTTCTTTTTGCGAAAGAGCGGTCGAGCGGCGCGGAGTACCTCGGCGACCGACGCCTTCCTCGCCATTGCGAATGCGCACTTTGCACGCGTCGCCTCACCACTACACCGACCCGCCACGGCCCGCTTAGCTTTGACTCCACCGCCACCTAGGTATAACCCTCTTTCCGTATCATGGTGCGTGATCACGTAACGATTAGGCGTCTCCGTTCGAAAGAGATACGGTTGGAAATATGCGAATATTTCCATATCTAAAACCGTATCTGTTTGAATTATCCACGTTTTTGGACAGCCGCGGATGCGTAGGTGGGGTTAGTTTCATGGTGCGCTCCGTCCGAGAGCAGTTTGGCATCATCTCCCCGTTGTTCTCGGATACACACTCTCCCGGCGGGGCGTGTATTTGGAGAACAGTGAGGTGCCTTCAAATTCGTCTCGAATAGGAATGAGAGCATGAAACTAACCTCATCTACGGATCTCGCGTGAGATTAGGACCTATCCTCACCTATTAGATAGTAGGAGCGTCGTGTAGATGCAATTGATGTTTATATTACTCGCGTTATATATGTTAGAGGATGGAGGGCCGTGAGTGGATGTACACGGCCGCGCAAGTCAGTCAGTCACCAATTAATGGATCGACAAGACCGATGCTTTCTTGGAGCGGGCATTTGGCGTGGCTACTAAAGGAGCGAGTAAAATTTGTTGTCCTGCAGCAAATGTGCAAGCAGAAAAGACAAGCGAAGAAGGTCATGGGGAACATCTTTGGAAGAATGGATTTACTGGACTATACCGGTGGGTCTACCATGGTGAAGCCGATCGTATGAGAGAGGAGGTGGTGAGACCACGCGTCGAGGATTATGATGCTGATGCCGGGGTAGCAGACATGTTAAATGACTATCACGAGGCACGATTTGAAGGGCGTGCGGAGGAGGAGCCGAGGCAACGCAAAGGCGTTCTACGACATGTTTGCCGCGCACAGAAACCCCTTCACGGCCAGACAAAGGTTTCTCAACTGGATGCCATTGGACGCATAATGGCGTTAAAGTCCCAGTATAGCCTGAGTCGAGACGCCTTCGATGGTATGTTGACAGTTATTGGCAGCCTGCTTCCGGAGGGTCACCTTCAGCCAAAGAGCATGCACGAGTCACAGAAACTCCTTCGTGTTGAGACAGGTTGCCGATGGCTTTGCCTATAGGGTCAGGTCATTTTCTGGTTATGACGTGAATGGATATCACTTTCGCACAACAAGCTACGAGTAGAGTCGGCCCAATCGAAGAACCACAAGTTCCGGAGTTTTTACGCCCGGTGTTGATGAGGTCGAATATTATGGAAGAATTGAAGAAATATACGAACTCAAGTTTCATGGTTCCAAACCTTTTAATCCCGTCAAATTCAAATGCCATTGGTTTGATCCTGAAGTAACGAGACGGACATATTCTAATCTTGGGCTAGTCGAAATTGATGGGATTAGTCTTACCGAGAGCGATGTCTATATTGTGACCCAACAGCCACGCAAGTTTATTATCTCCCATATGCGTGTCAAACCATAAGGCATCTTAAGGGTTGGGATATTGTGCAGAGGTATCGCCACACGGTAAAGCGTCATCCCAAACGATGAAGATTACAACAGACCCAAACACATATGACGGAGAGTTCTTTCAAGAAGAGGACTAGAAGGAGGTTTGAGATAGACTTAACAAGCGTCGGAATGGAAGTAGACAATGAAACGGTTATTGAAGAGGGCGCTTTGGAGATGAGGTGCAAAATGTGAAGGACTTACAAATGCTTGGCGATTACATTTAGACAATGACAATGGCAACATTGCTCATTCGGATAGTGTTGATTATTTACGACATGATTGATAGTGATGATGAGACTTATGATCCAGCTAATCCCGATCATGAAGATTATTTCTAATACATGTAATACTATGTTATTTTGTAATTACGTTTTGTTTATTTTGCATCTCTTTCTAAGTACTTCTTGTTTATCTGTGCTTATTGGTTTACTCTTTTTAATTGCGGTGATTGAACAAAGATGGTGGGCGTGGGATGAGGAAGCTAACGTCCTTGTACCGAGGACAAGGACCGTGGCCCGGGAGAGAGGAGGAGGAGCACCGCGGAGGAGCGGCCGCAGGAGGGAGTCGTCGCTGCCGCCGTCGCGTGAGGAGGAGGAGAAGGTGCCCGAGGACGCCGAGGAGCGCGGAGGAGGCGCGCGGGAGGGGCGGGAGGAGCGCGGGAGGGCCGAGAGGAGCGGCAGAGGACACGCGAGGAGGAGGAGGCGGCGGCAGGGGTTCCGCTTCCTCTAGTTCGTCGGCGTCTACTTGCGAGGTCGCGAGCCTTCCTCGTGACCGATACCTCGTGAGAGCGCCGTTGATTCGACCCGAGGGAAAAGTAAGTAACTTTAGATGTTATCACTACTTTATATGATATGTTGAAAATCAAAATAGAAATTAATAATTTTCTTAATCACTTGGGCAGAGGCGGGCGATTGTGGCGAGTGGAGGTGCTCACACACGCCAAGTCAATGGCATCCTCGGTCTTACGTGCAAGGAGCACTTCCACGGCCCGGTTGAGTGCGCGGAGTGACGGGCCACCTACTCGTTTGACCACTCGCGCGCCCGATCTGCGGATCGGGCGGCGGGTATTCAACAACAAGGCGGAGCGGGTGAAGCAAGAGTTGTGGGTAAGTCTTCCTCGCACTACATTGCTCAATACATCGTATTCATTGGATATTCTTGAAATAATGAATGGATACATCGTGTTTGTATGCGGGATTTCTTTAGATGCCGGGGCGGACATGAGGCGGGGCGGATCGGTGGCTACCAAATGCTTGCAAAAACTTGTCGTGGACATGCATTACGGGCGCGCATCGGGCCGTCGTAACACCACGGACCGTCCTTGGAGCGAAGGTCACCAAAGGGACGCAAGAACCATGACGCCGACCGGGACCGATGCTGCAGTAAATCTGAAACATTAATCCGATTCCTTTTGAGATTAAGTAGGCTTAATTTCATCTTCGATATGTCATGTACTTGATGGCACAGTAGATGATTCCTTATTGGTGCGCCGCGCATCCCCAATGCTGGGAACAGATGGTGCACAAGTGGTGCTCACGCGAGTGGGAGGAGACGCACAACTTGTGTCGGGAGCGGCGTTTGATGATGCAAGGTGTAGCACACCATCAAGGTAGCCGCAACCTCAGCGGATATGCAGAAACATGGGTACGCGAATTCATTTATTTATTCTAACGCTCAGTTCGCATGATTTCTAATCATCTTCTTGTTTTTCTCGCGATCGGCGTCACATGGTGGCGACCTTGCTCCATCTTCAAGGCATTTGCTATGGCCCACAAGGGCAAGCGGACGTCGGCGTCGACTACAACCGGAGGACGGGCTCGAGGCGTACAACAATGCGGCCGTCCACAACCGCCTTAGTGAGTACACATCGATGGCAAGGAGGTCCATGGGCGGAGTGCGATCCGAGCACCGAGGACCTTGATGGAGAAGTCGTCATGAGGGTGGGAGGAGGCAAGAAGCATGGGCGTCTTCGGATTGGCGGCGGCGCAATCGACTCGACCGCTACTCGGTCTCCCAGTTCGAGCAAGAGCAAGCGACCACGAGCACGAGCACGCCATACGACCTCGGCGGACACTTCACACCACCGGGTGGAGGCACTCGAGGTTATTCTGGTTTATTAAATCGTTCATTGGTTTTTCATACCTTTCCTTTGCATTATTGTAACATTGGGGTGAATATATTGTAGGCCCAAATGGAACAAGAGAGGAGGATACGGGGCGGATCAAAGCGAAGATGGAGAGGGTGGAGGCCGAGCGGCGGTGCGAGCAGTGGAGGATGGCGGAGATTCTTGATACATGCAAAGTCTTGGCGCCGCTACGGGTGTAGCTCCGCCACCTTCGCTATTCGCTCCACCTCCACCTCCTTACTATTCTACTCCTGTGAGTATAAATATTTTAGTTTGTATGTTCATGCTTACGGTCAAACCTAGTGGAGTATGAAAGTTTTATTCATGTATGGTATATATTTATCTTGTCTCACACATGCAATCTCTTCTCCTTTGTGCAGAATCAATCGGTGGGATCGAACTATCCTCATGCTTCAGTGAATCCTTCACCAAATCAGTCTCATTGGCCATCTTGGTGATACTACTTGTGGTTGTTAATGGTACTTCTATTTGCAATTATGGTTGTAGATGATGGAGCACTTGGATTACTTGTGAAGTTATTTGTGATATATTGTGAGACATGTGACGTTTGTGATATATATGTGGTGTTGGTGATATATATGTCTTGTTGATGATATATATGTGATGTTGATGATGTTTGTTATATATATATATATTACATTTGTTTGGATGGGATGTAAAAACAAATAAAAAGGCATTTTGAGTCACTTTGCAGAGTGCAATGGCCATGACACTCGGCAAAGTGACCAATGTTTTTAGAGTGCCACGGGCGGGCACTTGGCAAAGATGGCATGTTTGCCGAGTGTCCTCCGGTGGCACTCGGCACGACGCCACCTTTGCCGCAGTGTTTGATTCAATGGCACTCGGCAAAGCGAAACCTTTGCCGAGTGCTTGACCTTGACACTCGGCAAAGACGTCGTCCGCGATGGCGCTTCGCCGTCACGGCGACTTTCTTTGCCGAGTGTCGGACTAGCACTCGGCAAAGCCTTTGCCGAGTGCGATAAAGTGCACTCGGCAAAGGGGTCTGTGCCGATAAACTGTTTACCGAGCGCCCTTTGCCGAGTGTACCACTCGGCAAAGCCTTTGCCGAGTGTATATCGGCCTTTGCCGAGGCACTCGGCAAAGAAGTTGTCTCCGGTTGTGATAGGTCTTCCTAATCCTGGGATTTCACCTTATTACTTTAACACGAATAGGATTGCAACATATATATTTTTCTAAACCATTATACATTTTTTCTCCATTTGATCACAAATTATTTTATACCGAGATAATTGTGCAATAAATTTTTATATATTTGATTAGTAATAACTCTCGAACATTCATATTGATTGCATAACAATAACATAATTGGATTTGCCATATATAAAAAGTGTTTTATAATCTTATATACTTTTGTAACTCATAAAACTAGTGATAGTCGGAGTTATACCTCTACGGTTACAAAAAAAAAACAAGATATATCAAAGGCTAGAACATTACCAAAATATAAGGCCATGTTTGGAACAAACGAAAAGTGGAGGATTTGAATCCTACATGAAAATATTCTATGAAGCCCTTTGGAACAAAGGAATTGTCAACGTAGGCCCACATGTCAGAGGCTAACGCTATAACGGTTATGAACCTACAACCAGTACCTAAAGAAAGTCTAATATCCTTTACTGCGGCCAAACTAGTTAACGATTAGTTTGAGTCATGAGACGACCAACTATGGATACCATCCAACGAGCTATACGGTTTTGGGCAATCCGGCGAAAAACTGGTGAGACATGACGATTTGCCACATGACTAACGGGAAAACAATTATTGGCGCATCTAGAAACTTACGACAATTGGCTAAAAGTCCTGGTAGTTCAATACTCAACAGAAGAACATGCGTGAAAATTATAGACGCCTTTAGCGGTATTAACTGCCACTCCTTCAATAGCTACTAGTAGGGTGCCCGTGCGTTACAACAGATCTTAAATAAATAATACCACAAGTGCTAAATTATGTCAATGTTTAACCCAGTTATGTTAAGATCGAATGATATACCATTGGAATTTGAAAACGTGCAAGGCTGCTCCCAATCTTTGTTTCCCAACCTACCTTTACCCTTTACCGCTCTTCGCTCTAGCCCTACTAAAATGAGAAAAAAAAAACATTTCCACTTTTACTACTCAATCTTTTCATTACTTGCACCATAGATAGTTAATATCCATAAATTTATCAGTTTACAGAAAGATCTTCGATGATAATTTTGCTCAAATCTATATAAAGATCACTTAATGAAATCAAAGACTAATACCAGTGACACAAGCCATTTCTTTGATAAAATGCAAGACTGGATCTCATTGATAGAAGAGGGAATTCACAAGGTTTCAACCGGCTACAATTGAGCAAAGCAAAAATTGATCAAATTGTCTATACCAAAGGATGGGGAATTGACTCAAAATCAACACCGTTACCTAATTATACCTTGTTAGCACTTGCATTCATTGAGCCCCAGCATTTATATACATATTGCCCCCCACATCACTTTCAACTATAGTGACTACACAACCCATCAAAATGCAATTTGGAGCAGAAGTCCGCCCTTTCTGTAATCTAACAGAAACAAATCATCTTGGGAATTGATAAGAGGATATGAAGAACATAAAGAAAGAAAGCAAGAAACAAACACTAATTTAACCAAAAATAATAATAATTTAGATACTTAAGATAGCTAGAACTCTTTCATACTAGTATGACCAAAAACCCTACTTTTCCATGAATCATCCTCAAATTGGGAGCACATTCATCAGGTGTCATTGACTTAAGATTAATTAGAACTTAAATTGTATCAGAGGAAATATGGTAAATTGTCCTTCCATAGTCCTAGCTATCTCTGTAACCTAGGGGAAAATATACCACATCTGAGCTCTAATAATAATGAAACAATATTTGGTTGTCTCCTTGCATTGAGAACACAACAATTTGGAAGCAATTAGAAAGAAAACAATAGCTTGTTAACTAAGTCTGTATAAAAATTGAAGGGAATACACTAAGTAATTAGCTTTCTTTTGTTACAGCTTAAAAGAGATGTCTTGTTATTAAATGCGGTGAAGAAGGACAATTAGGCATCCGACAAAGTAGCTATAAAACTAAACTTAAGTAAGCCATGCTTGGTTGTTGTACCTTTGTTTTCCTCTTTAGAGAAAACACCGCTATGCTATTGGGGACTTCAATGCCTAAAAGCATTACAAGAGAGAGAGGCAAATGTGGAATGCCATTGTACCCAACAAATGAAACCTATTGTATCAAACTAACAGGTGATTTAGATAGGCTACAACACTACAAATACGAAATATTGTGTCTAGCACACCTTGTAGTAAATATCAAGTATTTCTTACCTAAGTGATGCAGCCTGGTAGAAAATAGATGCATCCATATGCAGCTTAAAAACCTGAAAGGTGGTGTACAAAATGTAACCAGTTATTCAGTTTTTCATTACCAAAGGGATAAAGTAGGAGCAATTAACCTAGAGCAATCACGGAAATTTTATACAAAGATCACTTAGTAAAACAAACACAAGATTTATCACCTTGCATTTTAGTCATCCCATTGTTAATGCAGTACTATTTTAACTTTGAGGACACGTTCAAAGAGCCTGAAAAAAATAGGGAATCAATTAGTAACTTCATGAGTGTGTAATGAATTAATTTATTTTTACTGAATCTAACTCACTACAAATAATTTGGAGGAGGACAGTACCCTCACCCACATAGCTGCAAAGAATGAGAGCAAGAGGAATTGTCAACATGATGACCACATGGATGCTAAAGAAGGAAGGAGGCAAGGGCAAGCTACTCCTCTAGTGGCTACCAGGCAGAGAGAGCATCACAGAAGGGTCAACCATCCAAAATGCAACTTAAATAAGCCAATTGAACCAAAGAATCCATAAAAATAGCAAACAAAAACAAAACAAAAATTAGGACGAATACGTAATGATAATTGTGAAGGAAAAACTGAATAACTGATATTTTGAGTCATAACACTTAAACCATCATAGAATATGAGTGTGTAAAGAAGGAGTTGCTGCCGCTCCAAGTACCCATGCTGCCGCTGCCACTTAACGCACCCTCTCTTTCTCTCCAGGCGCCGCCACTGCCCTTGCTCGCACCCACGCCCCTTCTCTTCGGGCACTCACACCGCCGATTCCCTGCTGGCACCCGCATTGCCGCTGCCGCTCCAAGCGCCTACGCCTGCTCTCTATATATGTGGATATCATGGGGATATGCTCGCGATCTTAGGATGATGATACAATTGGCAATAGCATTGAATATTTGTTGAAACACTCGTTTTCAGCAAAGTTCAGGAACGGTACTGCTGCAAGTGAGGAAGTGGTACTACCACATCGCGGTATGACCGCAAGTGTGGAGCAGTACTACCACAAGTCAAGTGTCCGAACGGGTGGTTCGATCGGACTGTTTAAACCGTGATCCGAACATTCAAAAATTGGTACGACTGCAAGTTTGTTTATGTATTATCATGATCGCGATTATACCGAATTGTATATGGCGGTACGTAAATTCCAGAGAAGGTGTGTTTTGGGGAGTTTTGGTCTTCCTTGGGAATCGGTAGTTCAATTGTTCAAATCTTTTCGGTTGGTTTGAATTTGGAGAGAATTTGGAGGGTTAAAGGAGTAAACACTAGCATGTAATCACGGGCTTGCGTGCATCTTCCACGAAGACACGGATTTAATTTTGGCGAAGCGGTTTGACTACCACCAACGTTTTTACAAAACAAATTGTTAACCTGCGTGCAAAATGCATATGGCAGTACATAAATTCCAGAGAAGGTGTGTTTTGGGGAGTTTTGGTCTTCCTTGGGAATCGGTAAGACCGCAGTTATTGGAGCGGTACGACCACAGTGTGGTAGTACCACTAATTACATGGTGGTAGTACCGATTTCGGTTCAAGTTCGGCCAACTTGGCGATTTGGTTATGAGTTAGGTCAAGTTCATGGGTTTTAGTGTATATGTGTTGCATGATGCATGTTTTGACTAACGTGGATCAAGTTGCAAAGAACTTATTCCCAGAATCGATTTCTTTGTCTATTGTTGTGTAGGAGGCTTGGAGGTCAACGACGGTCAACGGCGAGGATGATCGGGACTAGGCTTGGAGAGCTGAGATTCAGGACGATCAAGGATACCGGGTGGAGTCAGTGGACTCAAGCATGGTGCAAAATGGACAAGGATGACCGAACGGGAGGTTCGATGCGACGGGTTGTATCAAGCGACACGGGTCGCATGCAAGTGCTATGGTGGTTTCGGTGGGAGCCAGAAGGTTGAGACTTGCCGACATGATGAGAACCGTTGATCAACATACACATGGCGAAGCTTACAATTGCTTCATGAAGATTGGACTCGGTCTTTGGAGACGGATAGAGAAGGGGTATTTTGGTAATTTCACCAAAATACCGTCTTGATGGCTTTTGGCTAAACCTCGACGCAAGACGACGAAAGGAGAGACAGTTTAGGTCAAGAGAAGATGAAGATGACGCTTTGAAATGCTTGTATGAGTGAAACCTGTTTGTGTGTGGGCTTAACGGGTGCCCATTAGGGTTTTTCTACTAGAAGCTAGCATCCACTATAAATAGAGGAGGGTGCTGGGTCAGCACCCCCAACCCTTGTATTCAAGAAACTCTAGTTTGTGTTTTAGGGTTTGGAGAGGAAAATGGAGAGGTTAGGGTTGTAGGAGAGTTGGATTGATTGTGTGCTCAAGTGTTGAGATTTTGTCCTCCATGATGGAGTGGTTGTAAACTAACTTCAATCTCCAATCAATCCAATCAAGATTCATCAAGATGGCTATATCTTTGTTCTTGCCCTTTCTTTGGTGATTTTGGGTTTTTGATGATTCCTTGGTTTTCCTTTGGTTTCTTATGGTGATCTTGCTTGCTGTGACATGTGGAAGTGTATCTAGGATCATATTGATCACCTTTTACCCACGAGTAAGTTTTTGGATCCAAGTTTGATTTTGGCTCGGTTTTGGAGCAACCTTCATTCAAAAGGAAAAAGATCATAACTTTGGCAAGGATCTACACGATCTTTGATTGGAATAGGTTCTTAACATTCTAGAGAAGGTATGTTTCAAGTTTCGTAAAGTTTGGAGCTGTGGATCAAAAGTTGTGCCAATTTTTTATTTCGTTTTTAGTCTATTTTTTCTATTCATCGGTGATTTCTTTGTTCATCTAGCGATTCACTCTTCGTTCAGTGGTAGTCCTAATTTCTGTTCATCCAAAGAGTACCGCTAGTGTTCATCGGTAGTTCTAATTTTACTATTCATAGTACTGTTAACCGTCGCGTTTTTGCGTTTTTTGTTGTGTACTTCGGGGTTTTGATTGGATTCAAAACACGACTTCTGCTGTGTTTGAATATTGATCTTCATAGCTTTTATAACTATTGGAGTGAAAATTGAATTGAGTCCTATCAAGGTGAAAAATAGGTCGAGCTCTTATTCACCCCCCTCTAGTCGTCGTTTTGGTCCAACAATATATTGCACAAAATATATCTAAGTTACCACATCCCTTTAGCAATTTTCTCATTAGTGTGTATGTGAAATTGGTATGACGCATGGATAATGAATTTATTGAATAAAAATCACACGAAGAACATCGTAAGCTAAATGCAGCCAATAGAAACATAACTAAATGACAAAGCTCTAAGCCGAGAAGCAGTTGCACTCAAATAGAAACAAAGCACTCAACTTTTCTATATTCAGCACAAATTACTTTCCCTATGATTAAATATTTTTGATAACTTGCTATTTATGACAAAACACAAAAATTATTCATACATGATCAAAACAAGAAATTACAGTCAAGAAAAGCATGACAAATACAATGGATGAGCATGCCAATTACCTTGCCACAACCTTCATTAGGGAAGACAAAGTTTTTTCTCCAAGATGAATAAGAAAATGCCTCTTCAACTTGGAGCTATCTAAAAATTCTAAAAATCGGATTTAGCAACAAACATTAGCTAAGCAACTCGGAGGCAACAATGTCATTGCAATTTGGAAATGAGTATGATGTAGGTGATAAAAATAAGAATACACGATACCTTGTCGCAGCTCATAGTGACAGCGTCACGCTCTCTCCATGGACATGAGCATGCTTCCTAAGAACCCTTGCATCCACAAAGGTTTTCCTGTAACCGTCGTAGCTACACAGGAAAAGAACCTCAATGGTTGGTTCGCCTTTGCAGCTTCTGCCCCTAGTTCATTGTCCTTGGCTTTGAGAGCGGACAACCTATCCTCTGTACAGGAATAAGGTAAAAAAAAACACTATCAACTGCATGAAAGGCAAAATCACGAAACAAACAGGCGTCAAGAAGGAAATTCAATTACTTGTGTCCTAATTGGCGTACTACATGAGAACTCTACATTGTTCATCAATAAATTGTAACAAAGAATAGATGTGGAGGCATGTGAGAATGTCTAGACCAGACACTTGAAATTTAGCAGAAATCATTTGGCGTGTCTATGCAATATAAAAACTCGATTTTACGCTATTTGTTTCAATCGAGCATATTGCTTTAAGCCAAATGGGTTTGTAGGTTTTGAAATCCAGAAGGACTAAACAGACACTCGACAACCATATTGTCAGTCTGTCTCATTCCAAAAGTAGACTACATCAGAAAGAGTGCATAAGAATATCTGATGACAATATAATTATTGGATCGCCCATTACAAGGGAATGTGCATGATTACCAACCAAATGGTGAGACCAGCTGTGTAATTCTCACGACCCCATAATCGCTAACCGTTAGTAGCAACCAAGCAAATAGGCAGCGTATGGTAAAGCCAGGGGCAATTCTATCCTTGTAGCGCAGCACAATCGGCTAGTGCGTGCCTGCTAGTGGCGGATCTAGAACAAAAATGACCAGGGGTCCCTGAGGCAAGATTGGCCACGTTCGGCTAGGTTGTGGCTTGAGGTGTCCTCTCATGCTGGGGTAGGGGTGTCCACACTATATATACATGATTATATCCAATGATAATTGATTTTTGGACTCGTGTCCTGCACTCGCTATGACACCGAGATTCGCCCCAGTGCCTACACCTAACAAGCACAAAGCCTCTAATAAACCTCTGCTAGAATTCAAGCAATGGAAACCATAAACACACCCAAATTTCATCACAAGTCGCAACCGTAAGCACGATGATACTACATCATATTACATCGCGGTAGGAAAGGTTAAATATTTTCACAGCAACAAGGAGAGGAGAAGAACGGCGACACGTAGGGAACATACCTCGCACTCACTTGTAGAGTGCGCACAGGCCGCCAACAATGACCAGGTCCTACGAAACCCTGGGAGAGGCAATGAAGCGCAAACAAGGGAGATCATATCCAAATCATGTGAACCAAAAACCAACAGAGCTCCCAGCCAACAGAAGCATATTAGAATTCGAGAGGAGAGGGGGGTTGGGGTTGGGGGGCACGAACCACTCCTTGACCCATGAGTATGAGTGGCGAGTGGTGGTTTGCATCTTGTCTCGTCTCCCCGCAGTGGTAGTGGTGGAGTAGAAGGCAAAGGGTTACATGAAGAGCATCGCAGGAGGCACAACCATCCAACGCCGCTGCCGGATCTATGGCAACAATGGTGTGCCGTCGCTGGATCGAGATGGGTATCGTCAGATCAAGCCTCTCCCTCGCCACCATTGTTGTTCGATGGTGAGATAGTTCGGCGACCGTGATAAATTGGACATCGGCAACGTCGAGGAGAAGGGGTGGAAGGGATGCGACGAGAGAGGAGGACTGAGGAGGGGATCGAAAGGAGCAGGTGCTTGGGGGGAGAACGGTGGGTCTCGGTGCGAGTTTTTTTCAGGGGTGCGACGATCATCCCGCGTAGGGGGTAAATGAAGGCTCATAGAAATGATGCACTTAATTGATTCATTGATGTACAGGAATATATATACAATGGTGACGCTAATGTGAATACATGTAGCAACTGCTGATGCAAATACATGCAGCAACTGCTAATTAATCTCCTGGTTGAACCGAGGAGTCACATGCGAACGCATGGTAGGCTAACACCCCCGCAGTTGGTACGGGAGCGGGACAGACATACAAACTGGAGTAGAACTCCTTGAAGATGGCTGTGGGAAGGCCCTTGGTGAAGACGTCGGCGTACTGCGAGGTGGTCGGTACATGAAGAATGTGGAGCCGGTGCGCTGTACGGAGACGCCGAGGTCCTTGAGGGAGAATTCGCTGTCAAGCGAGTTGATCACTTGGCGAAGTAGTGCCGATGAGGAGGCGGTGAGGACAATGTCGTCGACATACAACAGGAGGTAGACAGTGTCCGTGCCATGCCGGTAGATGAACAATGAGGGGTCTTCCTTGGATGCGGAGAACCCCAAAGACACAAGGTAGGTCGCAAAGCGACTGAAGGGGGAGGTGGGAGAGGAAGTGGAGGAGGCCGAGTAAGGAGCAGAGGAGGAAGAAGGCAGCAAAGTGCTGGAGCGGGCGGCGGGAGAAGAAGAGGAAGGGGTGCGGGTAGTTGAGGTCGTGGCGGCGGCAGCACGACCGGGGTGAGGCATTGAGACGAGGAGAGGAGGAGGACGGCAGTGGCACATCGGGGCTAGCGGTGGAGGTTGGAGGGAGGACAGCATGGGTGGTAGTGGCTTGAAGGAAAAGGAAGAGGAGGAAGCACGGGAGAAGATATGTGGTGGTGTGGAGTTTCTTGGGTTTTGGTGTTGGGGAAGGAGGAGGAGGAGGATGAGAAGAAGAGGATTTGAGGTGGGAGGGGACGGGGTCGGGAGGTTAAGAAGAGGAAAGGAGGCGGGAGGGGGTTAGAGATGATGCATTGTTGTTGGTGTGAGTGAGTGGGCATGACATGCGGAGTGCAATGTCATGGGAGAGAAGGTGGTGGCGCATGGTGGCGGCGGCGCGGGAGAGAGGAAGAGGGAGGAGGCGCGGGAGACAGGAGGGAGGAGGAGGTGCTAGGGGGAGATGGCGTCGTACAACCAAGAGCGGACGAGGGCGTACTTCTGGAGGGCGACCTCGAATAGGCCGTGCCATTGGGCATAGTTGCCGGCCTGGAGGTCGAGGGTGATGGGGATGAGGAGTCGAGGAGCTTGACGCTGAAACGCCGACGCTTGCGCCTAACGTGGTCTTGGCTGCGGCGTCCTCCTTACGCCGCGTGTGGCAAACAAACGTCGGTGTACCCATCATGACGGGAGAAGAAGAGGTGGGAGGAAGATATCAAGATCGTAATGACTCTGATACCATGAAGGCTCATAGAAATAATACACTTAACTGATTCATTAGTGTACAGGGATATATATACAATGGTGACACTAATGTGAATACATGCAGCAACTGCTAATATGAATACATGCAACAACTGCTAATTAATCTCCTAGTTGAACCAAGGCGTCACATGCGAACGCATGGTAGGCTAACAGTAAACTCCTCCTTTTATTAGTTAAGATGAAGGGAATAGCCCACATACTCCGTAATAACAACGATCAACAGCGATAAGCATAGATCATATCATGTAATCATTCATCATTCAGATTCAAGTTCATCGATTATGTAACATCCACATTGTATTTTCATATATACACTTAGCTGTCCACAACAATAAAAGGTCTTCGTTTTGATAGTGTTCTCATATCATTTTCTCGGATAAACTCGATAGGGAACCCCGTGTTCCGATCATCAACAGAAATGACCCCTAAGAATTCATTTGAAATTCCTATGGATTGGGTTATATAAATTTTGGAAGAAAACTAACATGAGGTGTGAGGTAAGACCTCATGCCTAATTTCTCCTCTTCTATCTTGCATTCTTGTGTTTTTCCTATGTGACATACAAATGACACTTTTGAAGTTTTCCTGTAGGAATTGAGAGGACGTGACACCCTAATTCCTTCTACGTTTGTGTTCCAAATTTATCGATTCCCGTATAATTGAGTTGTTTCCTACGAAATTGTTGTTGAATTTCTGTGTCCCAGCAGAGAATTGGGCTTTCGCAACTGCTACGCAGTCACTTCATTTTTAATCTGCTTGTTGTTACACCTAAGCTTCTTAAAATCGTCGTAACATCGGGATTGGGTTTACCCAACACCACTAGTAAAATAAGTTTTCTTAGCTTGATTTTGGACCGTTGGGGTGTGAATCCCAACAAACAGATCATGAAAACAAGAGAAGACAGTCTTAAAAAAAAAGATAATAAAACCTTCCCATCACATTCCAAAGTAAACCCATTCCGATCAAACCAAAGAACGTGTCGGCGAACCACCGATAGTTGATCCTATTGCTTCCTTGCTAGATCACCAGCCTAGCTAAATTAATCTAGGGTATCTTCTCTCTCTTTTCCCATATACCTTCCTCCATTATATTACAAGTCTGTTCCTTTCGTATTTATTTTTGACGAGGCAGTTCTCTCTCACCTTACACTTGTGATCAGGCTGGCTATCGGGTTTAACGCGTTATTATCTAGCTTTATTCAAAATTGATATAATCTAACTTAAAATTATTTTTTTATTATTTAAGTAATTATTTTAAAAACAAGCTAACGAGCCAAGTCTCATTAACATTTTTTTTTTATTCCAAGTCAACATATTTTAATTTTAATCAATTCACTGCTGTAATCAAATCAATTTTGATTCAAACCCTAACAAGTTTTTTTTTTTACAGCCCTACTCGAGAGGAAAGGGAAAGAAAGAAATGCCAAGGCGACAACGTATGCAAAGCTGTGCCCAATAATAGCCATCGAAGGAATCGAATTTGGTGCATCGCATCGCGTCGCTCTTCTTCTCCCCCCTCCCTCCCTTTCCAATCCAATCCGACGGAAAATCGCATCGCTTTGCTTGCTCCGCCACCCCGCGCGCTATTAATCGCAACCGCCTCCGCGTCGTGTCTTGGCGAAGATTCCGTGGCCGACGCCGCTGCACGTGCGCCTGTCTTTCTTGGCGGTTGCATGTATGCGGGAGGGGAGAGCCAATGGGGGAGCCGACGGAGAGGGAGAGGGCAGCGCGGCCGTAGAGGAGATTAGCCGGCGGCCGAGGCAGCCCCGTGATGCTTCTTCCCCGCCCCCGTCCTCCTCCTCCTGCGCGGCTGCGTTGGCTTCGTGCGGTAGAAGTGAGGCGGAGGGGGAGGAGGGGCAGGACAATCAAGGTGGGGGCAAGAAACAGGGGAGGCGCAAGGGAAAGAGGCGGGAGGTGGTCGCCAGGGCGATCCGGGACAGGCTGCCCGCCGCGCCGTCTTGCTGGGGCAACGTCTCGGTGGTCGAGGGGGTCGGAGGGAGGAGGGGGAGGAGCCGGAGGGAGAGACCGGGCGATGACGGTGAGGATGATTATGGCGCAGGAACTGCCGCGAGGGCTCCTGCGGCGGCGTGGTGCTGCGTCTGCCCGGCCGGGGACTGCGCGCTGGAGCCAAACCCGAGCGCCAACGGCAAGGAGGACGCCGGGCTCCGGCCCCTCATCGAGCTCAACGACTTCTACTCCGACGACTGCAACCCGCACGCCGACGTCCTCCCCGCCGCCGCCCATTTTGATTGAGTAGGTGCCATTAATACACCATTACTGCACATTATTGTACACAATTTTACAAAGAAAAATGGAGTATCTTCGTTGTAGGCGTTCGATTGTGTTCTTGATTCCATCCTTCTTCTTCCTATACTTCTTTGTCATCATCTGTATGTACTGTGAGAGCCATGGACATGAAGTGGAATGAAATGACGCCATGATGGGCATGGAGTTTTTTCTTGTCCTCTAGCCATTTGCAGCTTTGTTTCAGAAGTGTGTTTCATGTCAGTGTGTTGCAGGAGCTACTGCATGGTTGCATTTGCCTGTGATGTGGTACAGGAAGCAGCCACTTACAACCTTTTGGTTTTCCCCTTCCCAATTTCCCACCGGATTGGGAGTAGACTGAGCTCCAGGTGTGCTGCCAATGGAGGACTCACAAGTCAGAAGTGCTCACGCCCACTGCAATCAAGTGTATGTCTCGTACGCGTTAAGTGAAGTCGGCAGGTGACTTTGGCAACTGATGATGTGTCCTCCTTGTGGTTTGCTTGGAACTCGAAAGGATCAAAGGAATAGTACAACTCCATTTAGACTCCGTTGAAAATTTTCCTGATTGACCTAAAATTACTTTAAATTCTTGTGAAACTCCCGCGTTCCAAACCGACCTTACTTGTTGACAATTCCAAAATCATCTCTGGGTGCTCAAGGTTTTCTGAATCACTTCATCATTTTCATAAAATCAGTTTTGAGTTTTTTTTTTCTTTCCTGCAAGGATCCCTGATCGTTTGGTCAAGGATGATGAACATTCATTGGTACGAATGTACAAGCTATCAATTTCTCATGTGAGCACGGTTCTCACAAAACTATCTTTTGGAGCACTTTGCAATGGAATGGCTAGGAGAGCCGGCAATGCCTTGCCACCACGAGAAGCTCATGTTGTTGAAACTGACGGAGTTTTTTCTTTCTCATTAGCCTTTTTTTTAAAAGCAAAATAGCAAAAAAGTTCTTTAAAAACGAAATAGCAAAATTGATACCTTTACCGTACGAAAATGCTGTGACAGGGGCCTGCCGCGGAGTTTTGGGTTATTAGCCTTTTTTTAAGCGAAATAGCAAAAAAAAAAAGTTCTCTAAAAACAAAATAGCAAAATTGACACCTCTCCTGTATGAAAATGCTGCGACAGGGGGCCTGACACACACGTAGTCCGTGGTAGACCACTTGTCGCTAACCTAGTCTGCGGCAGGTCGCCTGCACATGACACCTACCGCGGATTGTGTTAGCAGCAGGCCACTTGCCGCCGGCTGAAAAGTCGTCACGTGTCATATCGCACTCTAGGTCAGCGATAGAGGTGTTATTTTTCACATTTTGTTCACAGGGAGGATTATGTTTACTATTTCACTTCAAGAATGTGTTAAATGATCGAAAAACTCAAATTGACGGTGCAAGTGCCACATCAGCAAAGAAGAAACACCACAAATTCACGGCACATATTGACAAGACACCTCTCTACAGTAGTGGCTCAGACAGTCAGACTGCTAGCTGGCTACACTAAAACACGAGAATAGTATGTTTGCCTTTTCATATCCTTGTCTGAAAAACATAAAGCTGTTTTTCTTATTTCCGTCACAGGAACAGGATAGATCAGGAAATATCGTCATCAACTGGTGCAAATAGTGCCAATTGCGTTTGCTGCTTGGATGCCGGCATCCCGCATCCATCCACATAATACGAAGACGTAAACTTCCTTTGGGAGATCTTGGCAGGGAAAGTGAATCCGAAATTCGCAATAGTAGAAAGCATTGAGCCATTGCTATGAATCATTGTGCTTTTAGTACATACTAGAACGCATTGCGCGCTACGCTGCGCACCGGCTGGCAGCGTTAGAGCAATAGTATAGATACCAAGTGTAGCACTCAGCAAAGTTGTAGAACTTAAATTGATAACTTATTTAGTAAGAATACCAAGTGTTTGTGCTTGGCGTTCTCCTTCAGATCTTTAGATAGATGGTATACATGCAAACGCTCCTACGAAAAAAAGGTGTAGCAGATGTTCGGTTGATTTGACAGAGTAAGAGTAATGCTCACAAGGAGGTTGCAACACTGACCTGTACAACATCTGCAGAGTCAATAACTTTATAAAGCCCACCCCAAATTCTTTTGCCCTGTCTCTTTTCAAACATTGTATGTCGGGCAAGGTCTCGTAAGCCATCTTCCTCTTCCTTTGGCAACTCTTCCTTTGGCAACTTTGACGTAACATATTTTTCCTCAAATGCATCTAAAAAGCACAACCGACATTTTACCAAGACAAGGAGAGCTATCCTTGATAAATAACACTAATCAGTGAACTGTGAACACAAACTGCTTTTCTTGTGAGTTTCTGAGCTATACAATGATTCTAGCATATATCAATACATCTTTTAGTATTCGAATCTACCTGTGACATGAGGTCGATGCTATAAATGTATTGTTAATTAGAATTGGTCTGCAGCGATGAGTTTAATACTGATTTACAACCAAGTGCCTTCACCCTTTTTTTTGAAAGGGAAAAAACGACAGTCTGAACAAAAACACTCTGGTAAAGGTTGGATTATATTGGTCTGAAAATTTTCCTGATAGTTTGATGTAAAATTACTTTAAATTCTTGTGAAACTCACGCGTTCCAAACGGACCTTGCTTGTTGACAATTCCAAAATCATCTCTGGCTGCTCAAGTTTTTCTGAATCACTTCATCATTTTCATAAAATCAGTTTTGAGTTTTTTTCTTTCCTGCAAGGATCCCTGATCGTTTGGTCAAAGATCATGAACATTCATTGGTACGAATGTACAAGCTATCAATTTCTCATGTGAGCACGGTTCTCACAAAATTATCTTTTGGAGCACTTTGCAATGGAATGGCTAGGAGAGCCGGCTATGTTTTGCCACCACGAGAATCTCATGTTGTTGAAACTGACAACTGACGGAGTTTTTTTTTTTTTTTGCTCATTAGCTTTTTTTTTAAGCGAAATAGCAAAAAAGGTTCTCTAACAACGAAATAACAAAAATGACATTTTTACCATACAAAAATGATGCGGCAGGATCCTACCGCAGAGTTTTTGACTCATTAGCCTTTTTTTAAACGAAATTGCTAAAAAAGATCTCTAAAAACGAAATAGCAAAACGGACAGCAGGGCCTGTCGCAGATTGGGTTAGCGGCAGGTCGCCTGCCGCAGGCTAGAAGATCGTCACGTGTTCTGCCACACTCTTGGCCAACAGTAGAGGTGTTATTTTTGATATTTCGTTCACAGGAAGGGCTATGTTTATTATTCCGCTTTAAAAACGTGTTAAACGAGCGAAAAACTCAAACTGTGCAAGTGCCGCGTCAGCAAAGAAGAAACACCGCCAATTCACGGCACATATTGACAAGACACCTTTCTACAGTACTGTCTCAGACTGCTGGCTGGCTACAATAAAACACGAGAATAGTATGCTTGCCTTTTCATATCCTTGTCTGAAAACATAAGGCTGTTTTTCTTATTTCCGTCACAGGAACATGATAGATCAGGAAATATCGTCATCAACTGGTGCAAATAGTGCCAATTGCGTTTGCTGCTTGGACGGCGGCATCCGGAATCCATCCACATAATACGAAGACGTAAACTTCCTTGGGGAGATCTTGGCAGGGAAAGTGAATCAAAAATTCGCAATAGTAGAAAGCATTGAGCCATTGCTATTAATCATTGTGCTTTTAGTACATTATAGGGGGGCAAATATTGCCAGATTTTATGAGCACAAAATCATATTTTATTTGTTTGCTCTTCTTTAAGATTGAGAGCAAATGGACCAAGTCCTCACCTGTTATGTAGGGATGGAAATGGATCGAATAGTCTCGAATACGAATATGAATCTATATTTTTAAAACGAATACGAATTCGAACATTCTCGAATACGAATACGAATTGAATGTTGTAACGAATTCGAATTCGAATCGAATATGTACTCAATTCAGTTGAATGCAAATATCCTACAACTTTTGCGATAAATCCCTGTAGAACACCCAACAGCCACAGATTCGACACCGAATCAAGACCCCGTTGAAACAAAAACTGTGAGACCCCAATTTATTCGACTTGTAATGCTTGGCCTTCCATTGACCCTAGCATCACAAATCAAATAAACCAAGCCTCGAGATATGTATACTTCCCAGAAATGCAATATACACATCTCGTTACAAAATCATGCATCAATTCCATACATCACAATATAGCAAGTCTAGCAAAAGACATACACAATATAAAGTTATTACAAAAGAGCCGACTGACCAAAAGACATCAAAGTATCAATAACAGCGGAAGCAAAAGGTGCCATAAGATGGCTTTAACCAAAATACGACCGGTTAGCCATAACCCACAAGGCAACCGACCGGACCGCCAAGCTAGTCGTCCACACCGCAGCAAAACTCACTAAAGTTGATCCCTTGGTGATCAACCTTCTTCCTCTGCAACAATTTAAGCAAAGCAAATGAGTACAAAAATGTACTCGCAAGACTTACGGGTAACAAACCTAGTTACTACTACATGCAGACTTTAATCAAAGGAGAAGGCTCAAGGTTAATTTTCAGCATAAAGCAAGTTTTATTTGCAATAGATAATAATTTGAATGCAATTTTGACAATCTGAATTTTAATTGCATAAATAACAGCGATACAATAAGTAATAACATATCAACAACCTGGAGATGACTAACCCAATAACCATCACAACAAAAGCACGAATTACCCATTCGTACCACCCATGTCAAGTTTTTTATTTAAAAGGTTGTAGTCTAACTCTTTAAAGACCTTGCCAAGCGTGTCCATAACCTAGGATGAGGTTATTCGAATAGTTCAAAACCCTGCAGGAACTCGCTGTCAGCGACTTAGAGTCACGTCCGCGAGGTTTTAACGCACACGCACAGTGCACGCGGGCCCACCCAGCAGTGACTCAAAGAGTTATCTCCGACAGCCAATTAATTCTAAGCATTAATTACCAAAGATTGATTATTAAAGATGTCCTAAAGGCGTTGATTAGGGCCGACGGGGTGGGGGGGTTTTTAAATGGTTGGGTCCACTGTCAGTGGCACAGTGGACTAGTTAAGACAACCATTAATTACTTACCCATGATTAACAATGATTAGGCCATTAATGATGTCCTAACCGGCAACGACACAGAAGGGCTTCCGTCCGGCAAAACCGATCGGCAAAGAACAGCTTGCCGCCGGTGGCTCCGGCCACGACGGCGCAACCTAAAGACTAAAATGGGTTCGCAATAGCCTTGCGGTACCGATGGTGATGACCTCGCTGGCGGCGACGGCCTAGAACGCCGGCTAGCCGGAAAAAGGGCACGGTGACACTAAGGCCGAAAACGAAAATAGCTCAAAAGCTCCGCAGCAGTCCAAAGAAGCGGGTGCCACAGCATCTAAGGACTAATTAGAAGCTACCTTAAGCAAGATGAGCTTCAAAGATGGCCGGAGGAGCTTGGACCGCAGACAATCCCGCCGGAGTTGGAGGAGACAAAGTGAAAATGATGTTCTGAGCAAAAAGAACATGAAAGAATGGTAGGGTTAGCTTCAATATAGCTCATAGAAGCTTTTTGAGCAAATAATTGAGAAAAGAAACTCTTACCGGAGCTGGAAAAGAAAGGGGGTAAAATCGGCTGAAATGATCCAAACTCAAAATTGGTCCATTCTTGTGAATGAAACCCAAAATTGAGTTAGGGGAAATGCATAGGGGGTTAAGGAGTTCAAAAGGGTACGAGAAGGATTGAAGATGAACCACTGGAGCACCCAAATCCACAAAGGAGCTTCACGGTCGAAAATGGAGGCTTGGCTATTTTTCGGCGTTTTAAGTTCCACAAACAAAGAAGGAGCTTGGGGTGGTGTAAAGGAATTCCAGGAGGAGTTTTGGGGACCTTTTATAGCTAGAAAAATTAAGGTTTGGGCAAAACGAGCTCCTCGGGTGAGCTTGGCTCACGGTACCACCGTGGACCAAAAAGAGAAATGATGGGGGTAGGAGTAGGGCATGGCTATGGCCGAAAGCAAGCCGGCACGCACTAATTGTCGACCAGGGAGAGGTTGACGAGGGAGCAGGACTTGACCGGGCCATACCTCCCTCTGTTCACGCACGGCTCGAGGAAGAAGATGGCCAGAGAAAAAGCTAGGGCGATTGTGGGTGGTTGGATTTTGATCAGACGGCCGAGATTGCTCAACACTTCTGAGGTTTAAAACCAAAGAGGAGATCGTGAGCGTTGGATTTTAATCCAACGGCTCAGAGCGAGGAGTGCAATCGGGAGGTCCGAACGTCTCCGACGAACGTGGACGGCCCGATCAAGAATGAACGGCTGAGATTGATTGAGCCATTCGGGCAACCCGAACGGCCCAACGAATCAGGACGGCTAGATCTTGATCCAACGGTCTAAATGAGTTAGCGCGATCGCGAGGTCCGAACGTTCACGCGAACGAGGGCCGTGCGATACAGATCCAATGGCTGGGTTTGAATGCGTGTTTTAAAGTGAGCCTTGGTGCAGTTAGTTGGTTAAGCCAAGTCAAGTGACTCGAGCCCGAGACTGGTCTGCACCCGAGGAACAGTGAAACCCGGTTTAAGGTTTAAAATTTGAGCTGAGACTTTGAGGGATTTATTTGAGATAGCAAAACAACTCCAAAATTTCCGAAATTTTTACTGGAGCTTGCTAACTTAGATATTAACCTTGTGTAAAATTTTCAGAGGTTTTTATGCAATGCATTTTTCTCCAAAAATTCTGCAAGGTTCTGGTTTAGGGTTTGACTGCCCTCTAAAAATATTCAAATAATTTCTAAAAATTGTGAAATTTTTCAGAGGGGTCACATACCATCCCTAGAACTTGGGAAAAATATTTCCAGGAGATGATCAAAAGATTTGACAAGATTGTTTTTGGAAGATAAGGTTTTGAACCAAAAGACTTGTGACTTTGTATATCCATAATTCTTGTACAAGAATTGTTTAGAACACACAGGAAATACATGATGTAAGAAAAAAATTTAATTTGTACCCATTTTCTTACATTTGAAACACACGTCCAAAATTGGGATGTTACAAAAACGCTCCGGGAAAAAATGGATAGTATTCGTATTCGTATATAGGAAAAACGGATAGTATTCGTATTCGTATCCGGGAAAAAAAGGATAGTATTTGTATTCGTTTTTTCCTGATACTTTCGTTTTTTCCCCGGATACGAATAACATCGAATACGGATGTGGATACTATCTATTTTTTCCAGATAGTAACCGGATACGAATAACACTCAATACGGATACTGTCCATTTTCCCTGGATAATACTCATTTTTCATTCGAATGCGGATTTTACTTACCGCATTTACGTTTCCTCGAATACAAATATTGGATAAAACGGATTATCCTTTACCAATTCCCATCCCTATTATTATGCCACATCACCAAGTTAGTAAAATACTCTTGCCGTTCAATTGAAAGAACATGGTTTGGGGCCACGTTTGAATTGCATTACACACGTTTGACCAATTGTGGCTAGCATTTAAGCTCGTGACTACTATTATAGTTTGTCAGACTTTCTTAGTCACTAGCCGAAGTTGCCATATATTTATATTGTACCCAAAACCTATCACAAGTATGGAGCGATTTAGTTGCCCCCAAAGTTATCCCTTGCTACACTTTTGACGGAAAAATATAGCAAAGTACAGTAAGCAACCAAAAATACCTTTAGGCTATGGCAGGACAAATACCGAGTTGAGCTTATGTTGAGTGTTACACTATGATACCTTCAATACTACGGAAAAGATCTTCACAGACGTTTTAAAAACATCATCACAGACAGTTTCGTGAGCCGTCTGAGTTTATGGGTCAGTAATGATATGAGGTTATCACAAACGGTTTTCGAACCGTCTGTGATAGTATTACAGACGGTTATTAACTCGTAACAAATCATGATATATATTCTCTATAAAGTCATGGCGTGGTTTGCTTGTGCCTTTAAAACCGCTTTATATATATATATATATATATATATATATATATATATATATATATATATATATATATATTCTCTCAACCACTTCGAGGATCGTGAGGAGGATGAGGCAGACCATGGGCAACTTCATCGAGCATGCAAGTTCAAGAAGCATGGCTATCAAAAGAGCGCGTGAATGTACAGTTACCTGGATGTTGTCGATAGGTAATTGGACTTGACATCAAAACATGGTTGGTTGCTGATCGCCGATAGGTCAATTACCTAGATGGCAACCAACCATTCTTTGATGTCAAGTCCAATTACCTATCGACGATATACAGATAATTGTATGTCCACGCGCTCTTCTGGTAGTCATGCTTCTAGAACTTGCAGGCTCGATGAAGTTGCCTATAGCTGCTGTCTCATCCTCTCATACTCCAAAGTGGTTTGGAGACTCTGAGACAATATATATATATATATATATATATATATATATATATATATATATATATATATATATATATATATATATATATATATATATATATATATATATATATGAAACTGTTTTAAAGACACAGCGACTCTTTGCTTGGAGACTTTATAGAGAAGAGATCAGGAATAGAATTGTAGGATGTACCTAGGAAGCAAGGGAGGAGAACATGACTGACATGAACACGGTTACATAGATAAAGGTGAAATGAATGGCGAGAGACAGGTGATGAGGTGTAGTAGTAGTTTTTGACTCATTTGGTCTTGTTTTGAAATAGAATACACACCAATTAATAAATAATTGATGATCACAGGCACAAACTATGTAAAAATTCTAAAAATTTGTATGTTAATTGCAGCTTTACAAATTAGTCTAACCTTTACAAATCTAAAAAGTTAATTGCAGCTTTAAAAAGTAGAATACCATATAGGAACATACCATAAGATTAGTTACATGTACAAAAATTTATATGTGTACAGACTGATGTTTTGCCCCATCCGAACCACATCCCATGTAAGCCAACCAAGCACAAAGAACCAACATCAATAACCCTCAGAGCATTAACCAAACCCACTATTTTGCTCTATTCATTTTTGTGAATCTGAACCCACATCATGAACTAAGCAAGATGCACATAATGCACATATACCAATAGCCCTCAGTTTACATCACAGAGCAAGGGGAGGGAAAGCGATAGAGAGTAGAGGGGAGTAGTTACCTCAGTGCGACATAATACCGGCGGCAACACCTCCACCATGCATTAACCTACCTCCAATTTATTTACCATGCTTAATCAATAAATTAACCCACACCAGTAAATAATCAACTCACATTAGTAAACCAAAACAAGCTCAAGCATGAAACTAAAATAACAGAAAGAGGAAGTGGGGGAATGGGGGATTGAGTCTAGGGAGGAGGAAGCCCCAAATAACCGAGCCTCAAACCACAGCCGAGTGTAAGGAGGCGCAGGGGTTGGGGACAAAGAGGGGAAAGCAGATCTGGCGGCGGGGAGGTGGATTTAGCTGAGGGGAGGTCAATTGGACCAGCGGCAGCGGCGGTGGCAACATCACCGTAGTTGTGGCACGACGGTGACACTGCATAAGACACTAATATCGTAAGAGTGTCTTGTGCAGTGAACCATGGTGTCACAACCGGCGGTGACGGGAAAAGGGCGGCGTCGGCGACAGGGTCGGGGAGAAGGCACGACTCGGGCGGCGCCATTGATGTCGGGGGCGGTGGCGTCGAGGTTGGAGGCACTCGGATGGGGAGGGGAATGGGCGAGAGTAAGGGCGCTGGGGAGTGTCCAGTTAGGGCACAAACCCTAGTGGGCTCCTACTAATAAAGAGATATCACAGACAGTTCTATTATGGAACCGTATGTGATATGAGACCATATTACGGACGGTTCTATTATGGAACCGCCTGTGATAAACCGTCTGTGATATGGTTTTTCTCAAGTTCTATGTATTATCATGTATACATTTACATGATATGAAGAAATTACATGTTTATATGTCAATTTTGTCTGTGATTGGCAGGCCATCAATGCTGATGACAAGAAAACAGAAGAGGGATCCATTTTTTGCTTTAGAAGTATATATAGTAGAATTATATGTGGTCATGATCATCTTCGTTGGCGGATGATCCTTTTTATAAAACAAGAAATAAATTCGGCGACGAAGAAAATCACCGAGGAGCTGAAGCGATATTATCATAGACGATGATACGCTAATATTCATACATAAATGAAAATTCAGAACATATGACACATTCACATATTAGTTAAGAATTATATATGAATATTTGCTAAAACTATGCTAAAACTGCTAATTCTATGGCAAGTAGTTCAACACCTCTACAAACAAATTGGCATATTCATGCCTAATCCTGCAGTCGTCGCTGCAGAAGATGGCGTAGTCGTCCCACCCTTCCATGTTGCAGCCAGCGCTCATGCAACGGTGGTCGTCCTCCGACAGCGCCCACCCCTGGCCCAGCGGCCCGACCATCTTAACTGTCTGCACTCCCGGTTGGTCCTCTTGGCCATCTCGCACCCGCCGTCGACCGGCTCGCCCTCGACCTAGCTGATGTAGTGCTTCCCAACGTCGCGCGTCTCACCGACCGTGTAGAGGAACACAAGGCCGCACTGCATATCTTGGGACGCGAAGACAAGCATGAGGTCGACGATAAAGCAGGCCTCCAGGTTGCCGGCACCGGCTAGGTGGTTGACAACGGCAAGGTAGCGCTCGTTGTCCTGCCACTTCATCGCCTCCTCCGCTCCAGCACCAAGCGCCTCCCCACAGTGTGCTCTTTGAACGCCTTGTACATAGCCTTGCAACTAAAATTCAAGATGACATAATCTTAATACAAGAATTACCCTATAAGAGAAAATTAAAAGACCAAATTAAGGTCGTTATTGCTAGTCAAATTCAGTTCAGAATTGGATATTGGACACAAAACGAAATCAACACAAGATTTTCAGATGAATTACAATCAGGTTCTCTATCGGAACCTGAAACCGAAACGAACACCTGTAGCTTTCCGACAACTAGGATGATACGCTACAATTATCTTCAGAAACTTACTCTGAACAAAAACATAACAAAATACTGACTCCTTTTAGACCTACCAAAAACAAAAGAATATGATACGTACGTAGCTCGTAGGCTGCAGAGGTTAGCCATGGGCTAAGGAGAGCTTGCGGCCACGAGGCCGACGATGTGGACGACGACATCGTGAGGAAGAGCGACGACGATCGTCGACCTCCTTGCCTTGGTCCTCGCCGTCATGCTCCGTGTGCTTAACATGGTGTACGTATACAATACCAAGCGTGCTCACCATAGCGCGTGATGATCATTCTTATAAAACGCCAAAGAGACGCATCGTAACGTCGGTGCGCGAGATGAAGAGACGCATCGCCCGTCGGCATGTGAGACGAAGAGACGCATCGCACGGGATCCTAAACATTGAATTATGATAGATGGTTATATTTCAAAACCGTCTGTGATGAGCCCTAAATTTGAACGCGCAGGAGCTGAAGCTTTGAATTATCACAGATGGTTATATTTTAAAAAATCGTCTGTAACGTCTGTAATCACGGATGATTCTTGTTAAAAAACCATCTGTGATGAGTCGTTCAGTTGTAAAGATAGGAAAAAGGAGCGTCAACCATATTTATGAAAAAATAATTCCCGAAAAGACGGTGATGCTTTGGTTACCAACGATTTATTAGGAGCATATTCTAATAAATCTTATCCGTTGGACTTCTGTCTTTATTCGTTTAATCTTGCAACAAGTTGCTGGCCTATAAATAACTATCAGAAGGGCAGAACTAAGAAAAAATCACTCATAATCCCATCTTTTCTTACTTCTATTTCTTCTTAAAGTTCTCATCTCCATACCCTTGTAGAAATTAAGGTGGTCGGAAAGTCAGTTTGGTCTATGGATTTGAAGTCTTCAAGAAATTTTTAGGAGATCACATCCCTACGATCAGGTGAGCACTTCACTGTCTATGATGTGTAACTTCTGATCGATCACGTGAAGTGTACTTCTGCTTTAAATTCTTCTGTTGATCAGAAGTTACACATCAAAAACAGTGAAGTTACACATGATACGAAACAATTAAGGTGCCTACCAGATTACATATCTTCTGCTTTCTTCTGTTAGCCAACGTATGGCCGGAGAGGTGCTCGTACAATATGGCCAGGTAGGCCATCAATGCCGGCGACAAGGAAACAGAAGAGGGAGCCATTTCTGCTTTAGAAGTATATATATTACGTAGAGTTATATGTGGGGATGATCATCTTCGATGACGAATGATCTTTTTTATAAAACAAGAAATAAATTCAGCGCGTGAGACGAAGAGACACATCAGAGAGCTTAAGTGGCATTGATACGACAAAGAGACGCATCGGCGACGACGGCGACGAAGAAACTCATCGGGCGACGAAGAAACTCACCAGGAAGTTGAAGCGATATTATCATAGATGGTTTTTAATTTGTGAAGTCTACAATTATCACAGACGGTTCGTGTTCAGAACCGTCTGTAAAACTTCCCAAACGGTTTTCAATATGAATTGTCTGTGATATTACATCTTCACGGACGGTTTTTAGTGTAGCCAGTAACACATACGGCCTCTAAACCAAAACCATCTGTGATTGCATGTAATACAGACGGTTTTGGTCAACCGTCTGTGATGAGGCATCCAATATTAGCCTTTTTGTAGTAGTGCTCTCTTTATGTGCATCAGCCTCCAAATTGGATCAGAGTTTGTGAGATACGGCATGTGCGTGTACGATATCAAGAACAAAGTAGATGAATCTTATAGAGAGAACCGAAATAATAGCGACGGAGCAACTACGACGAGAGAGAAAAATTTGGCGAAGCTAATCATAAATTCCTTAAACACGACCTCAAAAGAGTACAAGATGTTGTTGCTCTCTCACAACCATCTTAAATCTTTTAAGACTCTCGGATCCTTGCCTTATACAAGAATGTAGTGCAAAAGAATAACATTTTATCTAATCCTCTCGTGCGCCCTCTGCTTTGGATGAGTTCCTTTTGCTTGGCTTGCTTCTTTCTTGCTTTGGTCCTATGGCCATCCCTTATGAATTTATATAGTCCTCCTCCAAAGTGAAGTAGGAATCCTACTCTAAATAGAAGTAGGAGTCCTAATCTTATTAGGATTTATCAAGATTTCCTTGTAGTACACATCTTCAAGTCTTAGTAGATTAGGATATGAATCATCATACTCAACAATCTCCATCTTGACTATTATCTGTTGAAGTCATCGTGCTCCTCCAAAAACTCGCTCCAAGTTGACTATGCTTTTTTTGTGTTTTTTTATTTTTCCTTCCACCTTTGGGAGTGCCCCTACCACAAGAGCTCATGCACATCACTGCAATATGTGTCGGTGTCCAGGCTAGCCTGCCCAGACCCTCCACCTAAGAGCACCTTTGTTGTGTAGTTTGGTTAACCCACCTCATGTTCCTACAACCCTCTTTGCTATAGACTTGTTCCACTTTCGCGCTCCAACTTCTCGCCAATATCACGTGGTTGGTCTCACCACGTCTTCCTTCTTACAACAACTCACACATTTGCTTTTGCGCTTGCTAGATTTTACAACCATCTTTGCAGTTCCGCACATAATTGCAGATGAGATCTGTTTACCTACCACCGACAACATGGTTTCCTTCTTCTGACCAGGATTTTTATCAGACTTCCCATATGTTGCCCTTCCTTTAGGTTTACCTATCAATCGGTATCCTTCATTGATCTAGATACTTTTCATGATTTCGTGCCATTTGCAAGTAACTCACATGATTCCACCTCGATGTGATACCTCACAACCTTCGAGTTCAAACGACCTCACAGATATTACATTCTTCTTTAAGCAAGGAACATACCGAACTTCCACCAATGTGCAATGTGCTTCATCATATGTCTCCAATGCAACCATTCCCACCTCAGTAATTGCATACTCATTGCAATATGCCAAGTGAACAATTTTAAGCGCCGGGCGTAGAGATTCTTTGTCGAACACCTCCCTTACCGAACATATATGGAAGCAACAACCTGAATCTAATATCCATCTATGAGTAGTACTTGATTGACTAACGACTAGTACGTCTGAATTATCTTTCGCTACCATCACTAAGCATCCACATCTCATTTGATTCAAACTAGGACAATCCTTTATCATATGATTTTCCTCATCACAAAGATAGCATACGCGTTTGCCCTTGCTCTTACCCTTCTTCTTCCCATGACTTTTGCCTGCAATACCTATGACAACCAATACTTGATCACCCGAGGATGAAGATTGGGATGGCTTCTTCAAGGACCTCAGTTTCAATAGATGTGTCACTGCCTGATTGAAGTTGAGAGTGATTTTTTTCAATGAGTATATTCATCACCAATTGCTCCCATAATGGTAGTAGAAATAACACCAATATAACGACCTTGTTGTTCTGCTCAATTTTCTCATCCACACTAGTTAGTTGTGTGATAAGCTTATTGAAGACATTGAGATGATCAACAAACCATGTTCCTTCCTCCATGTGCAACCTGTATAGTTACCATTTCATCACCCACCGGTTTGTCTACGATTTTGCTATATACAATTCTTTTAAGTTTCTACATAATTTTTTCGGTGAATTCTCCTTGATCACCGAGTACTTTACCTCATCAGAGAGACATAGACATATTGTATTGACAGCCTTCCGCTCCATCACCTTCCAGTCTTCATTGGGTGTCTTTTCTGGTTTGTCCACTTTAAGAGCATCGATTAACCTTTACTGGATAAGGACATCCTTCACCACACATTGCCACATGCTGAAATTTCCTCCGATGTGAAATTTTTCCACTTGATTCCACATCGTAGATATCGATCTTGATTTTGTGCCACCAGACACTTTGCCAACCTTCTCACAAATCAGATTAATTCGGTCTTGGCTCTGATACCACTTGTTACACTCTGATACCCCTCCTTATGCGTAGCAGCCCCCAAATTGGATCAAGTTTGTGAGATACGGCACGTGTGTGCACGATATCAAGAACGAAGTAGATGAATCTTGTAGAGAGAACCGAATAATGGTGATGATGCAACCACAACGAGAGAGAAATATTTAGCGAAGCTGGTCGCAAATTTGTTAAGCATAACCTCAATAGAGTACAAAGAATTGTCGCTCTCACAACTCTCTGTGACCTTTTAGGGCACTTGGATTCTTGCACTATACAAGAGTGCTAAAGAATAACCTAGCATCTAATCCTCTCGTGTGCCTTTTGCTTTAGATGAGTTCATCTTGCTTGGCTTACTTCTTGCTTGCTTGGGTTTCTATGGCCACCCCTTATGGGTATATATAGTCATCCTCCAAAGTGAAGTAGGAATCCTACTATAAAGAGAAGTATGAGTTTTAATTATATTAGGATTTATCTAGCTTTCTTGTAGCACACCTCTCTAAATTCTAGTAGATTAGGATATGAGTTACCATACTCAACATTGAGTTTGGGCCGAGCAACACCAACCTATTGATCCCATGCTTATTTACTGGCACAAAGTCACCAAATGATATTCCTCTAAAAAAACCACCAAATGATGTAAAATTATATCTAACTCATGGAAAAATCACTTTAATCTCTTACCGTACGTTTTGCTACCCCTAGCCAAAGAAAAGCATACTAGAAGAAGTTATTTTTCAAGCTAAACTTATCGACATCAAATTTTGTGTAAAACTTGGTTTGGACCATGGTATGCCAGGATCATAGGCTTAGAATCAGGGTCTGTGTTTAAACAAAAAAAAAAAGGGTACAATTTCATGGATTTTTTTCACTAAGATTTAGGAATGGACTATTCGGACCAAACAAGTAGAGAAATTGAAGTTCCGGAAATGGGTATGATAAAACGCATTGACGATGGATCTACCACTGACATATGGAATGATCGATGGATCCCATAAACCTTTGTGCAAGAGTTTACAAGCTGACGCACACAGAGTTTGTGAGTTGATGAACTCAGATAGTTCGGCCTGGGACGTGGAGGCAGTGAATATAAATCTGACAGCACCAGATGCAAATGTTGTTTGCTGCACACCGTCGGACAAAAATGTAGAAGTTGTGTGGGCATGGGCGTACGAGAAACACTGCAACTATTCGGTTCGCTCGGCTTATCACCTCTTAGCTGACGAAGCTTGGAACAAAGAAAGACTTGAGAAGAGTGCACCAGCTGCTTCAGTCTCAGATAATGCAGGCCCTTTTTGGCATATATTATTGCATACTACGGTTCCTCCAAAGGTCCAAGTCTTTTGGTAGCGAGTGATCCAAGATCTTATGCCTTCTAGAGACATCTTGAGAAGACGCCATGCGGAGAAAATTGGGTTCAAAGTGAGGATCGTGGATAAAAAGAAGAAACCACTTTCCATGCCTCGGTACCGGTGTTGTGCAGTTTTGCTAAGTTGTTCTGGACGACATTGAAGGAGTTGGTTGGTATTGTTGGCAATACGTGCATTATTTTAATTTTAGATTTTATTATGAGGTAAAGATCACAGATAACTAGAGACGCATAAAGCAATCCTAACAATAGACAACACATTATACTTTGAAATATACACAAGAATATGATTATAACATAGTCGTTTAGTCGCACAAACAACTTACAATCGGGTTTGATGAAGAACAAAAAGCAGTACAAGCTCGATACAATGTAGAATGTAGATAAAGCAGCGAAGCGTGTGGTTGCACAGATGCGCTGCTCAAAAATCTTATTACCACCATGTGCAAATACTCTCTGCTGCAACAGCTTGGACATAGCCGCCCTCCCTTCTCCCCGGTACACATTGAGAAGAAAGACCGGCGAGGTTTGACCACTCAACACTCAGTACAATCCAACTAAAGGAATAAGACGATGTCGGGATGAATGGAGGAATTCAGTGTGTTCTGAACCTGGACGTCTCGGATCCTTTTATGAACTCACGACAATTACTCTCTAGTAACAGTCGTCATCAACACGAATTAAACCGAATTAATCCAAGCGTTTGAAATCGCATTCAAACAAAATTAAGAGAGATAAATGCAGGATTCAGCAAAATAAAAGTTGAATTTTATGTGCCAGGAGCTACTCCACAACACAAGTAACAACTTACTCGATTTTCACACAAAAATCAGCGAATACACGTGCGCATGTATTTTTAGCTATAGTTCTTCTCATACCACCCTATGCCATGTGTCAAATATTTTATATGGTGGCAATGATTCCACCTTTTATATTGCTCTCCTTCTACTTGCCTAAGCAATACGAGACTAAACCATACCATACTTTCGAATTAGGAATGAATTTGCCCCAATTCTAACAGGTATTAAGTTGCCCTATTCATCTGACAACTTGTGCGAAAGACTTACTGGATGATCAGTTCTGTGACCAGAAGGATGCTTGTATAATCGTGGGTGGTATGTGGGTACTCGAAGACATGGAGAAACCCCTGTTTCCACTAAGCAATCAGTGATCTGGGCGTAGACCTTTTCATGGGCGGCCCGTCCGCCGCCTGGCCCGAACCTAACTATGTCCAGGCCGGGCTTAGAACTAGAAGTCCGGCCCGAAAGAAGCCTGGTCTGGTCCGAAATTCTGAAAAAAATAATAATTTAAAAATAGAAATCTATTATTTTAATCCTAAAAATGAATTAAATAATACTTTTTATTCCAAAAAAGATTAAAATAATATATTTTAGCAGCAAAAACAATTTTTTGGGCCGGGCTCGGGCCTGGAGATTTTTTATCAGGCTTTTCAAGCCCAACCCGGCCCAGCATTTGAACAGGTCTATCTGGACGCATGACATGACCTTTGGGGTAATGAACAAGTCGTCTAAATATGGTGAACCATCCATGAGAGTGCCAGAGCTAACTCGCAACCTCCACTGTAAGGTACAGTTAAAGTGAACATGGATAGCGCATTTTATGCAGAGGGTATGCAAGGGGCCAACGATCAGTGGCGGAGTCAGGGTTTTGATGACGAAGGTGTAATTTTTTTTGCGATCACAAAGAAAACGCACATGCACACAAACCACACACACGCGTGAGTGCGTCTCCTTAGCACACATCTAGAAAGATAGAGACCGAAAATAAACCGCGACCTTACAAAATTTCTACTGAAAACGCACTCACGTATGCATAAAGGTGAGAACTTAAATGACACATTCCAATATAAAAGTTTAAATGACACAATAAATGTTCAAATGGAACAAATTACGTGTATCTAGTACAACCGACATCACAAAATATAGATTGTATTAGTGGCCTACTGACTATTGATTGCTGAGAATAACACATAGTGCAATTTATTGTATAGCTTGAATATTATACTAGGTATATATATTGTATAGTGAATTTGCATTCAAAATTTTTATGATATAACTGTACCCCATGCATCAAAGGTAGCTCCGCCACCAATGATGATGTTGTGGCAATGAATGATCAAGACTCCAAGAGGTTTTCCTCGTTGCTGCGACAAAATGGTACCCATCCATGTCAAGTGCTCATATGCAGAAGCCTAGGCGTGTCGAGACGGACTTCGGTTGCTCTCACATTGGAATGTGGCAAGCATCATCGTGGAGACTGACTCCCAATCACCGATCAAGCTACGTGAAACTCGCGGAACCCATCGTGCAGAGACCTCGCCGATTTTGGCAGATATCCAAAGCTAAGTAGGTAGGAGTTTTATTTCTTTTCATTTAGTTCTTGTTAGGCGAGATGCGAATTTGGCTGCTCACTTGTGCGCCAAACGAGCTCTCTCGGACAGATCGCTGCGTACCCGACTCAATTGGAATAATTTAGTATTTGCCTCAATGAATAGATAGATTTTAGATTTTGTCTCATATGTGTCTATGACATGTGAGCTCTGGATCTACATGTCATAGACACATGTAGGGTAAAATCTGAAATCTATCTATATCATGGGGGCAAATCCTGGAATCCCCCGACTCAATTAGGTGCCGGACTTCTTGCTGCTTTGTGCAGCATGATTGTACTTGTACTTGATCAATGAAGTAATGATGTTGGACTTACAAAAATTTAGAGAAAATTTTTGAGAAACTATGGGCTGACCCAGCAACCAGTCCATAGGTGGACGTCCTATCCTAAACTCTAGCAGAGTCTCTAGACAATAAATAGGGGTGCTAGTCATTGTAAAAAGTTGATCGCTCGATGAAGGAATAAAGAGAAGCAAGAAGTCCCCTATATCTCTGTGTTCAATCTATTATTCTGTATTTGTGTTCTTGCATTGTTCTAAACGACTCTACACTTGTCTACGAGGTGATCGTTCGGACTGGACTCGCTAGCGACGGTTCCTCAACACGTTATCAGCACGATCGACTCTCCTTAGATAGTTAGATCGAAAAGTAACCATCGTAGCACGACGCTCGTAGATTGAATCGTATTTTTTAGATCGTTTTTAATTCTGCAAATTTTGCTTTCTAGAATATTTTTCTATGGTGCAAATACGCTCTAATCTACTGCGAGCCGACTTGAAGTCACCGGCACAATACCAATCGGTGGATTGTATAGAAAAGTGGATGTCGATTGTACCGTAGATTGAAAATTGCAAATCTATTCTAACCAACCACGAGCAGACTTGAAGTCGCCAGCCAAGCCGATCGGTGGTTGTATGAAAGAACAGATGTTGATTGCACTACATTTGCATTGCATGAACAGTAAAAAAACGCATAAAAAGTAATCATGAGCATGAATAGTAATCACGTGGCGTGAACAGTCTCTCGCGTATGAACAGTAATCATGCGTGAACAGTAATCGCGCGACATGAACCGTGCACAGAAAAAATTTTGCATGGCGGTCTCCCCAAAGCCGCATCGCATAGCGTCGGGCCACGCGCGTCGACCAAGATGCCGAATCATGGCGCGCTGGAGCTGCCGCACGGTCGCGCCACCACCCGCCGGCTTGAAGCCCCCGGCCGCTCCGCATGGCACCGCCTCGCACGGTGTCGCCGCCGATGGCTCACGCACGGCCCCACACAGGCCACCCGGCCTCCCCACGCGCAGCGCCACCACCAGCTTGAAGCCACCGGCTCCGTACCAAAGAAAGAAGAAAGGGGGGAGGGGAGGATGAGTGATGCCGTCACGGGATACGCCCGCGCCGCCACCTGCACCGCCGCACTCGCAGCGCTTGAACGCCAATCGTCGTGCGCCCGCCACCGGCCGCCACGCCCTGCACGACACCGTGCTCGACCTCACACTGCCGCCTTAGAGCGGTGCTCGCCTCCGCACGGGCGCACCATGCCACGGGCGCCATCGCGCCGCCATGGTCCCTCACAACACTATCGCACGGCCGCCTCCTCGCGTCGTCGCGCCTCCGCGACCCGCTTGACTCCACGCCGCCCATAGCGCACGTGAGCTGCCGCCACTTCTGTGGAAAAGGTAGGAGAAACACTACCTGCCCCTTTTGAACAAGGTCGAATGGGCCAAAGGGCGTGGCCCAGATCTGGGCTAGGGGAAAGAAAAGGGCCCGACCCAAGTGAATCTGGAAAGAAAAAAGGGGAGAGGTTCGGACGATCCAATTTTTTTGAAAAAAAAATGGTTTAGACGGTACGAACATTTTTAGAACTTTTGCAAAAGGGCCCTCAGAATTCTGAAAATTACGAGAAATTTTTCACGAATAAAGAAATTTTGCGAAAACCCCCTCGGAGTTTCTGAACATTGCGCGAAATTTTTCTCAGTACTGAAAAATTCGCGGTTTATCCCCTAAAAATTGCATAATTCGCTGAAAATTCATATTCTAGCAGAACAGGGCCTCAAGAATTAATTTTTTGAATAATTTAAAACTTTGGAAGCATGTTTACCTTTGTTATTATTATTTCTATACAATTTATGTATTGTATTTACTGTTTTGATTACCTGTGATTGTTTATATTGTTTTTAATAATTGAAAATAGCAATAAATCATGAAAATGCATAAAAAAATATGGAATCATGAACCGAGAGTTCGAAGAACATTATAAGAATTTTGCAAGCATTTTATGCAGATTACCAGTAGTAATCTTATGAACTCTTTGTATGAATATGAAGATGACTGGCATCACGAACCAGGAGTTAGAAGAACTGACCCAGCATGGCCAGAATTTGTATAGAATTTGTACCAGCCTTCAACTCTGTGATAAGGTAATCACGGATGAGCAGAAGATTGAGAAGACTCTCTTTACCTTTCACCCAAATGCGGTGTAATCCGCACGCAACTATTGTCAAGACGGCTACAAGAAGTGTACCGAATTGATTGACGTTATGCAAGTTGCGAAAGCTTAAGATGATGTTCTAAGGAAGAACTACATCTCACAGCCGTCTAGTAGCAATATTGGACATGAAACCAATGCTAGCAGCTACAAGGTGATGAATCCTCTCACGAAGGAGAGGGGCAAGAAGGATAAGGTCGTGGGTCGCACGTTATTGATGCTTTCCAGTCTAAAAAGAAGGGCAAAAGACAATACGAGGCACAGAGGGTCCACAGCAATTAGTTACACTCATGGATGTGCACAGCCCAGTAGTAGCCCCCATCACCCGTCCTTTGGATATAGCAGCGGCCGCAGCCATAGTTGCCCAAGAGGAGGAGATCGCCATGGAGCAGATTGAGACAGAAGTTTCTGAATACTTCGTTGATTCGATCTAGTGCACGCATTGCACTTAGATCTTTTTACAGTCACTTTGCAATTTGTGATTGTGATGGAACTTTGAATAATGGTTGTAATCTCTAGGAGAGCAAAGCATTAAATTCTTATTATGAGACCTGCAAGGCTTATTTTTCTGTATTTATAATAGCAAGTTATGTTATGATATCTGAAGTATTTAATTTATGTATTGCTCGCTTTCTGCTGCATATTAATAAAGTACATTATATTAGAACACGTGTGGCGCCCTTTGGAGGAAGTGTGCTTAGCAGGTAGCAGCACAATGAGTACCATGTTGAGAGAGACGAAATTCTTTTAGTCAATCAGTAAGAATGTTGGTAGTCTTAAGACAATAGTGGATAGCGTGATACTTGTATAATAGGATCAGGAAGAACCACAATTATACTCCCGATGGGCACTACTTTGGTCATTAAAGAAGCCTTGTTGTACCCAAAATTGATTAGAACTCTCAAGGATATTTGTGCTAACGGTTTTCACGTAGAGACTGAAGAAGAGTATAGTAAGAAATACCTCTTCATTGCATAGCATGAAGAAAGTGCAAAATGTTATTAGAACAACTTCCTTCATATGAAACTGGGCTATACTACACTAATATTAAGGCACCCGCTACCTATACTGTCCTAAAAACCGTATTTAGAATCTCTGAACTTTTCTATCTCTAACATGATAGATTATGCACCTAGATCTTAGGATGATGAGAAAGATAATTAACAATTCACATGGACATAATATCGATGTAAAGAATTTCCTGAATTAGGAAGATTTTGCACGCCCGCATGTGCCACCAGGAAATTAATTACTACACCTTCTGCTCTGAAAGCAAATGATGAGGTTCCTGCATTCTTGGACCGTATCCAGAGAGACATTTGCAGTCATATACAGCCCCTGTCAGGGTCATTTAGGTATTTTATAGTGCTTATCGATGCTTACTCGATGAGGTCGCACATATGTTTATTGTCTACGAGAAACCACGCTTTTGCAAAGCTAATTTCGCAGATAATTAAAATTAAAAATATTTTCTCTGATCATTATGTGAAGTCCATCAGAATGGACAACGTCGAAGAATTTACTTTGAAGATATTTGATGATTATTGTATAGCAATGACAATTAACGATGAGCATTTCGTATCGCATATCCACACCCAAAATAGACTAGCAGATCTTTGAAGAATTATAATTTACCAACTACATGTTAGGGACATGCAGTCTTGCACGCAGCAACTCTCATCAATTTTAGACCGTCGACATATAACATCTATTCACCTATGCAACTAGCGCAAGGGTCAGTACCGAAAATTTCTCATCTTCGCAGTTTTGGTTGCAAGGTTTATGTACCTATACCACCACCACAGTGAACTACAATGAGCTCTCTTAGAAAGTCTAAAATATACATTAGTTATGAGACGACATCTATAATCAGGTATTTGGACACTATGACGAGAGATTTGCATATTGCTCGATTCGCTGATAGTATATTAGATGAGGATAGTTTCTCGTCATTAGGGAAGGAAATCAACCCCTTGATGAAAAATATTGGGAAATAATGTGGTAAGCCACATAAAGTTTAGAAGACAATTGAAGTCCATGCACATGACCTGCGCACTAGTGAAGGAAATAGAAAAGTCCAGAAGATAATTACAGTCCAGAAGATAATTGATTTGCAAGCATTAGCGAATCAACTGCTTGACCTCTTTAGTGATTTGAAGAGCATGACCAAATTACATGTGCCTACATGCAATACACCAGAGATGGTTGAAATACCGATGAACGTATCCCTAATCCCGTCCTAAGGCCTCATAAATGACGAGAACTCAAGCCCCTCGAATTCGAAGTAATCGGGGATGCCTGGAGAAAAAGAATAAGAGTGACTTGATACAATCGATCATCGAAGTTCTTCAGAACCAGAAGGGGAGCAGTTGAGACCCGGCACCAGTATGGCACCATCAGAAAAGGCATACCAGAATTAAACATCCTCATGAAGGGAGATACCAACATGGATGTGTGCGCATACATCGAGCTGGAAAACTAAAGGGATTTGCTCCCATAATTGAAAGCAGTGGTGAACAAGTAGAAGCATTAGAAGAATCGATCCTTAAAGAAATAACTATAAATTTTGTGACATCAAGAGAATATATGAATAAGACAACAGCCAATGTTGACATCGATTTTGCAAAGAAAATTATCACAATCATCGATCTTGATCCATAGCCTGCATCTCTCGTTGAATGAAAGAAAATAATATATTGAGAAGGTTGGAAGAAGACAATAGAAGTAGAATTATTATCTCTGAATAAAAGAGATGTGTTTGGGCCTGTAAGCCGTTCGCCTCACCATGTGCACCCCGTATGGCATAAGTAGGTATTTGTTCGAAAGACATATGAAAATAATGAAGTAAAGCAAGGTTTGTTGCACAAGGTTTCATTCAACGTCCAGAAGTTGTTTATGAAGAAACCTATTCCCCGGTCATAGGCAGAACCACCCTTTAGATATATAATCTCAATGGCAGTAAACTTAAATTTAGAAATGAAATTGATGGATGAGGTAACTGCATACCTTTATAGAAATTTGGATTCAGACATTTATATGAAGATACATGAATGTATCCCTGTTCCGAACCAAGACAGAGCAAATAGAAATCTGTATAGTATGAAACTCAGAAAGTCATTGTACGGACTTAAGCAATCAGGCAGGATGTGGTATAATCACTTGAATCGACTTTCTATGCAAGAAAAGCTATACGAACAATGAGGATAATCCATGTGTATTTTACAATGATCCCAAAATGGATTTTGTATAATCTCAGTATATGAAGATAATCTGAATATCATCGAAACCCTGAACGATATTAAGAAAGTAAGCTCTTACCTGGAGTCGGAGTTCGGAATGAAAGATTTGGGTAAAATCAAATATTGCCTAGGCTTGCAGCGAGCATGCCTCTGAAGGAATATTAGTGCATCACTCAACTTACACTTAGAAGGTGTTAGAAATGTTCGACTTTGAAAAGGCATACCTTTCGAAAGTGCCGATGGGCAGGAGATCTTTGCTGCAAGATAAGGACTCGTAAAGACTTAGAGAAAAGGGGGAGGAGGTCCTGGGACTAGAATTCTCGTACTTAAGTGCAGTAGGAGCACTCATGTATTTAGCAAACTGTACTAGACCGAATATTGTATTTGCCGTAAACCTATTAGCAAGGTATAATGCAGAATCTACCAAAGGCATTGGCAGGGAATAAAGGACATCTTCCGATACCTCCAAGGAAGCAAAGAACTTAGTCTGTTCTATAGAAAGAACCAAGACCTAACTATGAATGGTTATGCAGATGTTTGGTACCTATCAGACCCGCATACAGCTAAATCGCAAATAGGCTATGAACTCTTATGTGGTGGAACTACAATTTTGTAGAAATCGTCTAATCAGAGTCTTGTATTGACTTCGATGAACCACTCGAAAATAATAATGCTATACGAGGCCTCACGAGAATGTGCTTGGTTTTGATGGATGATTCACCACATCTAGCAGTCATGTGGATTGAATACCATGCAAACCCCCACTATTATCTATGAAGATAATGCAGCTTGTGTTGCACAAGTGCAGATGGGTTATGTGAAGAGTCATCTCACAAAGTATATCAACCCCAAGTTCTTTTATGCTCATAAATTGCAAAAGATGGACGAAATTAAAGTACTGCATACTAAGTCATGTAGAAATTTTGTAGATTTATTCACTAAGTCACTTCCATCATCTAACTTTGAAAGGTGCATATGTGGAATTGGAATGATGAAACTTAGAGAAGTGTAGAATTCGGGGAGAATCTTCACGAACTCATTATTAAAACTTAATTACGAAGATCGAGTACCCAAAGAGTAAATCCTAGAGATTGAATGAAATTAGGTGGATTGCACTCTTTTTCTCTTGACGAGTTTTCCTAAAGTTTCTCGGTTAAGGTTTTTAATGAGGCAATTCATGCAACGCAGCAGAGCGTGTATCATGTACTTTTTTTTTAAAAAAAATTTCCACTGAGTTTTATGGAGTTTTGACGAGGCATGAATATGTGGGGATGGGTGCCCAAGGGGGAGTGTTGAGAAACTATGGTCTCGGCCCAGCAGCCGGTCCATAGGTGGGTGTCCAATCTCAAACCTTAACAGGGTCTCTAGACTATAAATAGGGGTGCTAGTCATTGCAAAAAGCTGATCGCTCGATGAAGGAATAAAGAGAAACAAGAAGTCTCCCTATATCTCTGTGTTCAATCTATTATTCTGTATTTGTGTTCTTGTATTGTTCTAAACGATTCTACGCTTGTCTACGAGGTGATCGTTCGGACTGGACTCGTCAGCGACAATTCTTCAACAAAAATAAGGTTGTTAGAAATTTAGAGCATCTCGTGCACCACAATCTATGGCTTGAGGCTGGATCCAACGGCATGAAGTGCCTCACTCTCCCGTATGTAGGGGTGAGAACGGGACGGATAATTTCCGCTAGATCCGATGTTGTATCTAGAAAAAAAAACCCGTTTAGGGTACTATATTTTAATTCCGATATGCATTTGGTATTATCTGTACTTATATCCAGAAAATCTAATGGAATATGAGTTAGGATACGAGAAGAGTCCGATAATTCAACAAAATCAATATCCGATAAACATCAATATCATTTAATATCCTCTATTGTTTTCTAGTCATTAACTAATATATAATATAAATTTAGATTTGATTATGTTTATGTTGTTAAGTATGATAAATAATTCTCTAATAGGTAGTATAATTTGATATTTTCGCTGATAAAGTTATATCTTTTCTTTATATACACCATCTGTCAAGTTATCTGTGACCGATTTGAATCTGATCTACATCTACTCTGTGCCTGTATTCTAAAATTTTGACTCCGAATCTAAGGTAAAAAATATAAGTTAGATTTGAGAAAAACAATGGCTTCCGTATCCGATTCACCCCTACCCGTACGGCCGTGTTTCTGCTTTGGCTAATCCCGTTCCGTTCTACTATTTCTCCAGTGCGACTGCGAGTCGCTCCTAATTGCGGCCCATCGTCTCTCCTCCTCCTCATCCAACCGCTAAAGGAATCAAAATGTTGCAGTGCATCTTCCTCCTCTCCGATTCCGGGTAATTCCTACGCCACAAATCTCCCGAATTCCTTTACCTATCAGCATCGATTCCTCCGTCTTCTTTCTGGATCCGTCCAATCCTTCGATGGATTCGAGCTGAATTTGGTGTGATTTGGTGATGGGATCGGGATCGGCGCGTGGTTGCCAGGGAGGTGATGGTGGAGAAGCAGATGACGGCTCACCGCGTGGACCGCGCTATCTGCGGCTGGTTCTGGGACTACGTTCTCGCCCACGCCGCCGGCGACCCGTCTAAGGTAACCAGCCAGCCTCTGCTTCCTGCCGAATTTTTGACTCCCCTCTTTGCTCAGTAGTTCTTGGGGTGCTCCTAATTCTTGATTTCCCATGCTCTTGTTGTGTGTGGCTGGCTGATTTCTCTTGGAAATTCTTGGGTTAGTCGTAGTTTTCGATATCTTGTTTTATTGCTGTCGCTATTCTACATAGGTTTAGTTTTAACTTGCGAATTTCGAGCTATTATGGTGCTGCGTTCATGCTGCTCGATTTATGTGTTTGATTTCGTTGATCCTTCCACTTATTAGATTTCTTGGACTTCGGAAGATCTTGCAGGTTGTGGTGTCACCAACGCATTACTTGTTTCAAATATATCGCAATGGTGTGACGTTCTTGGCATGCACCCAAGTGGAGATGCCCCCATTAATGGCTATCGAGGTTTGAGCTTTATCCCCCTTGCTCTCTTTTAAACTTTAGTTGCAATGCTGTTTGCTTGGTTGGAAGTCTTGTAACAGACAAAGATAAATAGTATAGCACATTTGCGTCACCAAAGAACTCCAATTTGAATTGGGGTAGAGATTGCTTGCTACTTGTACAGACTACAGAGCATGGTGGATGCTTTGATAATACAGTATACTTTCCGCAGAATAAGTGTGACATCCACAATGATTACCATACTGGAGCTTGTTACACACTGATTTACCATTACATGGTAGCATGAAAAAATGGTATTTCTAGAACTTGCTACAGAAATTGATAGTATCAAGATCCAGAAGTCTATACATTACTAAAAATTGTAGAGCCTGATTGATTGGTATCTGTTTAGCAAGAGAAAGCAATGGAATCATCAACATTAAGTATGCTAGTTCTTGTGCTGAAGAATATTAGTGTAAATGTGTTACACCTGCCCATTTCGAGCCACGAATTTTAGTTTTCAAACGAGATGCATTTGGAACTATCCAGCTTGAACAAAATGCTCCATTCTGTGTGTGGTTATTGTGTGGTTATGATTAAAATGTTTCTCATTTCAAAGGATTAATTCCTTGTATGCCACTTGAATTTTGCGAAATCCGATTGCCCCATATGTCAGTGATACAATGAGTGACATATAAGGGATGAGGCAAACTTTCGGTGGCATATAAGGAATTCACTCCATTTCTAAAATTATCTTTTTTTGAAAATGTTCATATCAATAAATTGTAACGTAGATCTCTACTAAACTTGGCTTTTCTGTTTGAAAAGTTTCTTGTGAACATATGTTATGTTGAACAACTCAAACATCGAAGTACTCTAGGATTTTGGAAGCACTTTCTGTAAGGACCCGCAAATTCTAGCTCAAAATTGCTATTGTATCCATAATTCTCTCCTACCTGAAGCGTGCATGTTGCAGTAACATGCCAAAGCTATTTCTGACTGAAATAGCAGATAGCGTGACTGACTACAAGTTTTAACTTTTGCTCCTTTTTTTATGGGTGTGCACATATGATTTGTGGTTGCCAGTTTCTGTCTCGCGTGGCTGATGTCTTGACAGATTATCTTGGAGATTTAAATGAAGACATAATCAAAGACAACTTCGTAATTGTATATCAGGTGTCTTTTCTTACTTTCTTCTCTGCTGCATCACATTATATTTATAACCATGCAGTTGGTTGCCTATTCTGTTATTTTCCCATGTGTCTATTATAGTCTTTTGAATGATTAGTGCAAATATATGGATGGTATTACAGTGTCACTTTACTTTATTGCAGGATGACTTTTTTTTGGAAGAATATGACATGAAGGAACTGAATTTCTAATTTATTTAGCAAATTTTCAACACAGCTGTGTGGCAATAGTTCAAGTTTGGGAACTAAGATATCATATTAGGACTAGCATTTCTATTGTGGATAATATTGAATTGCATATACTGAGCTAAGCTACAAATCTCATGAAATTTCAACAGGCACAAGTATATATGAACTTGTTGAGAATTAGGTGCTATTAAAATCCAAGTGCTCTGTTTCCATGGATTGATCTGGGCATGCCATTGTCATGTTCATTCTGTTGATTCTGTTCAACATCAATCCAGGCTGTGTGCTGCAGTCTGAACCTTTAATAATGATCAGCATGTTTAATTGCTTGCGAAGTTCATGATTGGTAAAATTATAACATATCCGTATTTGTTGGAAATTCTCTAAACCATATAATGCTTATATGAGTGCAGATCTTAGATGAAATGATGGACAACGGTTTTCCACTCACTACAGAGCCAAACATCTTGAAAGAGATGGTTGCCCCACCAAATATCGTCAGCAAAATGTTGAATGTTGTGACTGGTAAAAGTTCTACTCTTTGTAACAAACTTCCGGATGCGGCTGCTTCTTTTGTTCCTTGGAGAACAACAGTTGTCAAGGATGCAAGCAATGAAGTCTATGTTAACATAGTTGAGGAACTAGATGCATGTGTGAACAGGTATTTTCAGTTTTTCCCCTTTTAATTTTCAAAGCAAATTTATCAAATATGTAAATTTGACTTTTAGGACCTTAGGTCACAGTAATACCTGGATCAAATATCTTCAGGAAACTATGACTCGTCTTCAGCATATCCAAAATACTGAATGTTAGTGTCCCAATTCCAATTCATTAGTTATGATAGCAATGCAATGATCCAAATGTTAGCTCATTTCTGTAGGTTTCTAGAGACCTCAGTTATGTGATTGCACTCCACTTCAGTAAGTGTTGCTAAATATTTGAAAAGAAAGGGCAAAGCTAAGATTGAATAGCATTATAGAAGATCCAAATATTCTTTTTTTTTTTTTGTGCAAGGAGAATATCCATCTATCTGACTCTTGTTATTTTTTGGCATCTGTACTGAAAGAAAGTTTTTGATGTTTGAATCCTGGTGTATTTGATCTACAGAGAAGGAGTTCTTGTGAAATGCGAAGCATGTGGTGAAATTCAAGTGAATTCCAGCCTTCCAGGTGTACCAGAATTGACCTTGTCATTTGCTAATCCTACAATTATCGATGATGTGAGGTTCCACCCTTGTATCCGATTCAGACCTTGGGAGTCCAATCAGATCTTATCGTTCGTTCCTCCTGATGGGCAGTTCAAGCTCATGAGTTATAGGTGCATACATATTCGCTGTTATATCTTATGCTTGCTTCTGTTGTATTTGGTTATGTTGATCTGTCTGTTACATCTGTACTCCTTGTTTGATAACAAATTATCAGGGTTAAGACATTGAAGAGCACACCAATTTATGTGAAACCACAATTGGCATCAGATTCTGGGAATTGCCGTGTTAATGTGATGGTGGGGATACGAAATGATCCTGGGAAACCTATTGATTCTATAACGGTTCAGTTTCAATTGCCCCCTCTTATTGCTTCTGCTGATTTGACTGCAAACTACGGCACAGTGAACATCCTTGCTGATCAGGTCAGTACTGTTAGATATATATATATATATATATATATATAGACTGTTATTCTTTCCTAGTTTAGGGTGTTTTCTGCATATTGGCTACTTCTATGTATCTATATATTGGCCCATTGGTCCTTGGAAATACATGAAGTCTATTCCTAACATGGTATCAGGCAGGTTAGGGTTAGGGTTTCCCTTCCCGTTTTCCCTTCCCTAGATCCACAGCCGCCAGGCCTCTGCGCCGCCACCCCTTCCCATGTTACCCTTCTTTTTCCCCTTCCTGACTCCTAGACCCATTGTGTCAGGACCCAAAGGAAGTGACCTGAAACCTACAGATTCAGAGTTATATTTTGGGGATTTTCAGCATATATATTGGAAGGAAACACAACAAATACAACTGGAGTTCTAAAGAGTAAAGTAAAATGCGATAGAATGAACTAGGGTTTTTGATAGATAACCAAAACGAACCCACCCACTGCTTATATGGAGAACGCAGTCTTTACAGCTAGCAGGGCAGCACTTGGCAAATAACGACAAGAAAGCAAGATTACCACTAATAGTAACTACTGAATTAGATTCTAGTCACACGATCTTGATTGAAATGAAACGGTATCGCCAGATCTCATCCGTTCATGTTTTCCTTTCAAATTCCAGAGTTTTGATATCAGTTCAGGAGTTTCAGAATCCTGTCAATGCCCTCCTTAACATCCTTGACCTCAAGGATGAAAATTTGGAAATACTTTTGAGATAAAATCTGCATCCTCCCAGGTGGTAGCTCCTGCAGGGAGGTTCACCCACTGAACTCTCCATTGCACCACTGGTTTGTTGTTTTTGGGCACCACTCTCCTTTCCACCATAGCTAAAGGTTCAATCAAAATGTTACCTTCAGAATCTACTAGTGGCAACTCTGAACTGGGTATGACCTTGGGACCTATATGCTTCTTTAGCTGACTTACATGAAATGTAGGATGTATCAAACACCCTTCTGGTAACAATAGTTTGTAAGCTACTTGTCCTACCTTCTCCATAACCCTAAAAGGCCCATAGAACTTAGAATGTAATTTTAGTGATCCATGTAATCCCAACGCATTGTGACGATAGGGTTGCATCTTCAAGTAAACCATGTCTCCCACATTGAACTCCCTTTCGGTTCTGCCCTTATCAGTGAAGAACTTCATTCTGGACTAAGCCTTGTTCAAGGAATTCTTTGTTAGAGTATATTGGGATATCTCCAGATATGATAGTTTAGGATTGATTGTAATCCCAGATACCTGCCTTATCTCTAGAAGAGGCTTTTTGCCATCCAAGAATTGTACTCTATATAATCCGCCCTCGAGGCTCAATAATACAACAATCCACATTAAACCAATTCTATTCTCCTACATGGTATCAGAGCGGCGCCACTCCTGAGCCGCCGCCTCACGCGGCTTCGCGCGCGCCCACAGGAGAAGCTTGATCTCTATGATCTCTCCCGGGCGCAACCCGTAGTTTAGATTTTGTGTCGCCGATCATCCGTCGGTTTCCAGTCGATTTTTCTTTGGTCATTTGGATCGGCATTTTTCTTTGGTTCTCAGGCGAGAGATTGGTTTGTGTCGCCATCGCCGTCGATCTCACGCGCCTACTCGACATCGGCGTCGACTCCGCGGCCATCTCGGCCGTGCGGCATAGTCGGGCTCGCGGCGCTTGAGGGCGCCTCGCGGTCGTTGCCACGGTTCATCGTCGCCACCGCCAATCGGGATGCCTCGCCACGACCGCCTCGCGCGCCTCGATCGATCGGCCGATCGCGCACAGTTCCTCCGGCTCCGTCTTTGTTCGTCCACGAGTACGCGTCTCATCTCCAATCCGAGGCTACCGCGCGCATCGCCTCCTCAGTGCGATGTCGCCTCGTGGTCCAGCCAACGGTGGCTCTCGCCGTCACTTTACATCGTCGTTTCCGTGCATCAACGACCCTCCGGCCGATCGACGCCACCTTTCTTCGGCGTGTCATCGCCTCAGTCGTCGGCGCACATGGTCTTCGTCACGCTGATCGGGTTCTTCGCCGGCTTCTTCGAGCACTGCCGCCGCGTCACCTCCGGATCGTCCGGCCCCTGCACCCTTCCGCCTTTGTCCAACACAACCTCGTCACCAGCGTCGTTGTCTCTTCCCTGGCTACGTTCATCTACTCCGGCAACCGCGGGCTACATCGGCATCTTCTACCCCACACCGCACTGCGCGCCGCAACTGTCTCGAAGGCTTTCTCTGCTGGTCCCTCAGACACTGGCGCATGGTTGGGCCCTCTCTCTACCACGTCCGGTATTGGCAACACCGGTGCGTGCCTTCATCCCCGACGTGTTCCCGGGCCTGGCAAACTCGGTGCACGCCTCGTCAGTGGCAGCCTCGATAGCTTCTTCGGCATCGACCTTCTACCTCAACGATTGCCTCGACTGCATCACCGTCTTCTTCCCTGGGGCCTCCTTGCGCCCCGTCACCATGGCGCCTCCTTGCGCCCGCGGCTTCATGTGTGGCTACTTCATCACCAGCAACTCCGACTACGGCTACATTGACCACGGCTATCTCACACACGACTACTCTCCTCGCTTTCGGCTACCTCGACATTGGCACAAAGGGCTATCATCTGCATGAGCAACTCGTCGGTTTCTCCAGTCATAGCGTTTGCGGCCAGCTGCGGTATCTCGACGCTCCCATCTGCGGCTGCGGAGGATGTCGACTGTCGGTTTTTTTACCTTCGGTTTCTTCTCCGATCGACCATCGCGGCGCTCTTGCTGCCGCTACGATTGCGGGGATGTTAGAGTATATTGGGATATCTCCAGATATGGTAGTTTAGGATTGATTGTAATCCCAGATACCTGCCTTATCTCTAGGAGAGGCTTTTTGCCCTTCAAGCATTGTACTCTATATTATCCGCCCTCGAGGCTCAATAATACAACAATCCACATTAAACCAATTCTATTCTCCTACATTCTTGATTGCTTCAAAGGCTGCCATCCTTTGCTAGAGAACATTCTGGGTGTCTATTGTAGCTGCATCTGGAATCATAGCCTCTGTCACTTGTGGGGGTTTCATTCCATACAGGGCTTGGTAAGGTGTCATACCCAAAGAAGTGTGAAAAGATGTATTATACCACCATTCCGCCTGTGCCAACCAGTATCTCCACCGCCTGGGGCTTGCAAATACCATACATCTGAGATAATTTTCTAAGCACTGGTTAACCCTCTCGGTTTGACCATCGGTCTGAGGGTGATAGGCACTACCGAAGCGAAGCTTAACTCCGAGAGCTTTGAATAACTCTTGCCATAATGTACTAGTAAAGATTCTATCCCTGTCAGATATAATCACTGCTGGCAACCCATGTAACTTGTATATATTCTCAATGAACAAGTCTACAACGTTCTGCACATTATATGGATGTTTCAGGCATATGAAATGAGCATACTTGGTAAATCTATCTACTACCACTAGTATCACATCATGCTCTCTTGATTTTGGCAATCCTTCGATAAAATCCAAAGTTACATGAGTCCAAGCCATATCTGGAATCGGCAGAGGTTGTAATAGCCTAGGGTAATGAATATTTTCAGACTTGTTCTTTTGGCATGTTGGACATTGCTTCACATAGTTGTTAACTTCCATTTTCATTCCTGGCCAATAGAATATCAACTTAAGTATTTGATATGTAGCTCTCTCCCCTGAGTGTCCTCCCAAGGCTAAAGCATGAAATGAATCTATGAGCTGTTTCCTGAGCTCCCCTTCAACTCCCACATACACCCTTCCTCCATATATGATGACTCCATTTTGCAATGTATATGGTGGTTGTGCTTGACTATCCACACTGAGCTTAGTCATTAACTCTTGGCATCTCTCATCGCCTTGATAACTAGCTTGAACTTCCTCTATTCAACTGGGAATAGCTGCCGTAAGAGCCATTACATGGTTAAGGATTGGTACCCTGGACAACGCATCTGCTGCCCGGTTCTCTCTCCCCTTCTTGTGCTCAATCTTGTAATTATAACCCATTAGCTTGGCCATTAGCTTGTACTGGACACCTTCTACCAACCTCTGCTCATTAATGAACATGAGGCTCTGTTGATCAGTCCTGATCACCAATTCTGAACCTATTAGATAATGCCTTCATTTCTTGAATGCCTCTAGAATTGCTAGAGCTTCCTTGTCATAGGTGGATAAGGCAGCTGCCTTTTAACCTAAGGCCTTGCTGAGATAGGATATGGGTCTCTCCTCTTGCATCAGCACTGCACCTAAGCCAAAACCACTTGCATCAGTCTCCAGGACAAATGGCTGCTTGAAATTAGGAAGTTTCAACACAGGTGCAGTAGACAATAGAATCTTGATCTTGTCAAAGGCTTGTTTGTCATGTGGGGCCGCCACTACCGTCAGGGGCGCACACAAGGCACACTTGCCTCTTACGGCCTGGCGCAGATCGGGGATCAGCGCCGATTAGTAAGAGAGATTTCAGGGACTAGCATGGCAGGCTAAAATCAAGGGGATTGTGGAGAGGATTAGTTTCCTTTTATCTAGGAGGCCAAGCGCCTATATCAGGGCTGTAAGCAAGCTGTTGAGAATTAAGCAATAACAAACCTATTCTAATCTACCTCCTCTCTTCTTAATCTCATCTCCTTCACCATTGGGCAGCCAGGCAAAACCCCTGGAGCTCCTACCCTCCTCCGATTCTGAGTTACGTGGCGGGGTCCTACCTTGGAGGCGGCGTCCTTGACAACTTGGTATCAGGTTCCAGGCGTTCCTCTTCCACTCACTGCCTAACACCCACCGCCGCCGCGCCATCTTCCCCCACCCGCTCAGTCTCATCCATGGCTGAACCAACCTTGGCCGACCTCGCGAGCCTCATTCGCGCGCTGTCCACGACGGTGGACACCCTCCAGACCAAGGTGGAAGCGCTCCAGCAGGAAAGCCCAGCGGCGTCCTCGGCGTTGGGCGCCAGAGCGCTCAACACCGGCGAGCACCACAACGACCGCCCTCCGCGATTCCAGAAGATGGACTTCCCCAAGTTCGACGGCAAGTCCGATCCACAGCCTTCATCAATCGCCGCGAGTCGCTTCTTCACCGCTGACGCGCATCGCGGAGGAGGAAAAGGTTTGGATGTCCTCACACAACTTGCAAGGCGGCGCCCGATTTGGTTCATCCAAATCCAACGGAGAGAGGTACCCGCCATGGCGCGCTTCACGGAGCTTCTCAACCTCCGTTTGGGCCACCTGCGCTCCAACCAGCTGGCGGCGATGGTGTGCAAGAAGAGCGAGCTCGTCGTCGACTACGAGAGCGGTTCGGCGCTCGCCCGCGCCGGCGTCTCGCGAGACACGAAGGTCGAGATCTTCACGCCGGCCTCAGCCGCGCTTCGGCCTCGGCGTCGAGATCCAAAATCCGCGATCCTGGCGTCGCGATGAGCCTTGCGCAAGTTGGAGCTCCGCATCGCGCGCGCCACCGTCGCGCTCGCCGCAACACCGGGCCTCCTGCCTCTCACGGCCGCGCGCTGCATGCCGCGCCGCGCCGCCGGCCGCCGGCGCGCACCCCGCTCTCGTCGAAGCGCCAAGTGAAGCGCTGTCCCAAGCGGAGATGGAGGAACAGCGCCGCCTCGGCCTGCTTCAAGCGCAGCGAAGTTGGCGCGGCCACAATCAGATCTGCTAGCGCATCTTCCTCCTCGACACGCCGCGGGACGGCGGCAGCGCCACCGAGGCCAAGCGAGACCACCGGTGAGAGCCACGATATCGGCTGCGCGATCGCCGATCGCGCGGTGAGGCGATGCGGTGCGCGCTCCGGCTCGGCGGCGCCTCCTCTCGCCTCATCGACTCGGCTCGGCGCACAACCGTCTCGAAGAAGCGCGCCGCGCCAACCATTCCGGTGCGCCGGCGTGGCGCGAGATATCACCGAGGCGACGGCGAGCGCGTGGCGTGCCGGCATTCTGGCGCCGCCGCGTTCAACATCGGCGGCGAGATTTTCTCGGCGACTTCTATGCCCCGCCGCTGGCGTCGACGTCGTGCTTTCGGCGCTCGGTGGCTAGCCGCGGCGGCCGATTCTATGGGATTTGGTGCCTCGCCATGTCGCCGGTGTCGCGACCACCGCGTCGTTGGCGAGGGCATCGCCGGCGGCCGGGCCCGCGTTCAGTGTGCGCCGTCCTTGACCTCGCCCGCCGTCTCAGCGACCGCGCCGTCTTGGCGAGCCAGCGGGCATGCCGCGCCTCGATCCGTGGACCACGGCATCAACCTACTCCGGGATCGCGCGGTGGCCGTCTGTCCCTACCGATACCGCGTCGCTGGGGCGGTGCGAACGCCCGATGCGCGCCATGCTCGCCAGGGCATCATCCGCCGCGGCACGTCGGCGTTCTCCTCTCGGTCTGCTCGTCAAGAAGGCCGACGGCTCTGGCGGTTGCGCCGACTCTGCGCGCCTTGAACGCCATCACCGTCAGCGCATATCCGTCTGCGGTGGTTGACGAGCTCCGGCGAGCTCCGCGCGCGCTTCTTCGCAAACTAGACCTCGCCGGGTATCATCAGTCGGGATGCACGCCGAGGATGTCGCCAAAACGCGTTCGCGCCCACGGCGGCCTCTGCGAATTCTGGTCATGCCGTTCGGGTTGTGCAACGCCGGCGGCGTTCGAGCACTCATGAGCGACATCTGCGCCCGTTCCTCGCCGCCGTCCTCGTCTTCTTCGGCGACATCCTCATCTTCGACAACACTGGCGGACCATCTGCGACGCGTGCGCGCCGTCCTCAACGTCCTCGGCGGCACGCCTCTTCGTCAAGCGTTCCAAGTGCGCTTTGGCGTCGACTCCATATCCTACCTCGGCCACCATTTCGTCGATCGGGGTGTCCATGGACGACCAAGGTGCGGCCGTCCGGGCGGCCAACACCTCGATCGTGCGGGCGGTCGCGGCTTCTGGGCCTCGCGGTACTACCGCAAGTTCGTCGAGGAATTTGGGACGATTGCGGCACGCTCCTGGCGTTGCTGCGCAGGAGGTTCTCTTGGTCGCCATTGCCGAGGCGGCTTTCACGGCGCTCAAGCCGCCGTCGCCACGCGCCCATCCTTGCCGCCGGACTTGGCCGACCCTTCCGTCGTCGAGTGCGATGCCTCTACGCCGCGGCCGGGCGGTTCTCGCAAGGCGGCGCGGTGGCTTTCTTGATCGGCTGTGGCGCCGCCATCGCTCCTTGGCGGCCTCGGCGAAACTCATCGGCCTCGTCCTCGCCGTCGCCATCGGCGCCATATCTCGGGGCGGCGCTTCACGATGAAGCCCGACCATTTGGTCTCAAGTTCTTCTTTGGATCAACGCCAACCACCATCCTCGGCGCGGCTGGGTGGGCAAGCTCTGAGCCGACTTCTTGGTGGAGTACAAGCGGGCGGCCTGATCTGATGGTGGCGCTCTGTCGAGCGCGACACGAGGGCGCGCGATTCTGCCATCTCGGGCGGCGCCGACTTCATCGATCGCCTCGCCACGCCAACAAGCGAACCGCCCCGGTGGCGCTCGGGACGAGATCACGGCCGGCGGCGTCGCGGCCCGTGGTCCTCATCGACGGCATCGTGGCGTTCGACGGCCGGCTCTACATTTCCGGTCGCCGCTGCTCCACGGCTGCTCTCGCCGCGTGCGAATGGCGGCCATGAGGGCATACAACGCACCTCATCGACTCGCGCGACTTCCACTCCCAACCTCGCGCGTCGTCAGAGACTACATCGCGCTGCGCCACATGTCGGCGCTACAAGGCCGAGCATCTCGCGGCCCGCTGCTCCTCCTCTGCCCGTTCCACGGCGGTGCAGGCGACGCCGGTTGGACTTCATCGAGGCCTGCCGCGCGTGGGTGGCAAATCCGTCATATTGACGGTGGTCGACCGCCCGACAAATCGCCGCCATCCCTCGCGCGCACCCATACTCTGCTGAATCAGTGGCGCAGGTCTTCTTCGCCGAGGTGGTGCGCCTCCACGGTGTTCCACAGTCCATGGTCTCGGACCGGGATCCTGTCTTCACCTCCACGTTCTGGAAGGAGCTCATGCGGTGGCGGCACCAAGCTTCGCATGGCGTCGGCTTTCCATCCACGGTCAAGCGGGCAAGCAGAGCGCCAACAAGATCATCGTCATGTACCTCCGCCGCCTCGGCGGTGATCGTCCTCGCAATGGCTCGTTGCCTCCCATGGTGATACATCTACAACACCGCCTTCGGGCGGCCCTCAAGGACACGCCGTTCGCATCGTCTCGGCGCGACCGCCCACCGTCCGCTCCTGCGAGCGGGCGAGGCAGCGTGCGCCGTGGCCAAGAGCTTGGCGAGCGGGACGAGCTCTCGCGGCGTCCGTTGCGCCTGAGCGGCGCAAGCACTCTACAAGCGTCGCTCGACAAGCACCACCGTGACATCCGCCGCGCGGTCGGTGGCCGGGTGTGGCTCGCTGCGACATCGGCGGCGGCATCGCTTCAAGCTCGACCAAGGAAGGCTGCGGCCCGATTCTACGGGCCTACCGCGTCGCCGCCATCATCAACGGCGTCGCCTACGCCTCGGTGCCGCGGAAACGCGCCTCACGACGTCTTCCACGGGGCCTACTCAAAAGTTCGTCGGCTCGCGCCGCGCGCCGCTGCTCTTCGCCCGTACATCATGGCACCGCGATCGCGGCCGGAGCAGCGTGACTCGCTCGCCTTGCCAGGAGTCGCCAAGTTCGTGCATTGGAAGGGGAACCAACGGCCGCGCCCACAGGAGGGCGTCGGCGGATTCATCGACCGCTACCCAACTTTCCGGCTCGAGGGCGGCGCTCGTCGAGGAGAGATGTCATGTGGGGCCGCCACTACTAGCGCGGGGGGCGCACACAAGGCACTGTTGCCTCTTACGGCACGCGCGAGATCGGGGATCGGCGCGATTAGTAAGAGATTTGAGGACTAGCATGGCGGCTAAAATCAAGGGGATTGTGGAGAGGATTAGTTTCCTTTTATCTAGGAGGCTAAGCCCTGATAAGCAAGCTGTTGAGAATTAAGCAATAACAAACCTATTCTAATCTACCTCCTCTCTTCTTAATCTCATCTCCTTCACCATTGGGCAGCTAGGCAAAACCCCTGGAGCTCCTACCCCCTCCGGTTACGAGTTACGTAGCCGGGGTCCTGCTACCTTGGGAACTGACGACCTTGACATTGTTGCTGCTCATCTCCCCACAGAAAGGCATTCTTTTTAAGCATGTTGAACAATGGCCTACAAGTGACTCCAAAATCCTTAACAAATCTCCTGTAGTAACCAGCAAGCCCCAGGAATCCTCTCAGCTCTGTCACAGTTCTTGGATTTGGCCACTCTTTCACTGCAATTACCTTCTAGTGATCAGTAGCCACTCCCTCACTGCTGATGATGTGTCCTAGGTATTCTATCTTCAGTTGCCCAAAAACACATTTACTTCCTTTAGCAAACAGCTGATTCTCTCTCAATATCTTCAGCACAGTTTCCAAATGTTTCTTAAGTTCTTCTAAAGAAGCACTATAGATCAATATGTCATAAAAAAAAAACTAATACAAACTTCCTCAAATGTTGAGCTAGAATTTTGTTCATTAGGGCTTGGAATGTAGCTGGAGTATTTGTGAGGCCAAATGGCATGACCATGAATTCAAAATGTCCCACATGAGTACTAAATGCTGTTTTGGGGATATCTTCTTGGTTCATCCTTATCTGGTGATACCCAGATCTTAAATCTATCTTTGAGAAGTATTTGGCTCCATGTAACTCATCTAATAAGTCTTCAATTACGGGAATAGGGTATCTATTCTTGACAGTAGTGGTGTTCAATTGTCTATAATCTATACACATGCGCCATGTTCCATCCTTCTTTTTAACAAGTATTGCAGGAGAGGAATATTGACTTACACTTGGCCGAATGATGTGGGATTTGAGCAATTGATCAATTAACCCTTCCATTACATCCTTCTTGTGGGAAGGAAGCCTATAAGGCCTGATGTTCACCGGAGGTGCCCCTGGTATATTGTGATCCTGCTCTCTCATTGGTAGTTTTGTCTATCTGTATGTTGATGATATGATCATCACTGGTGATGATCCTCAGTACATCACTTTTGTGAAGAAGCGTCTCAGTGACAAGTTTTTGATGTCTGACATGGGTCCACTTTGCTATTTTCTTGGGATTGAGGTCACTTCTACACCTGAGGGCTACTACCTCTCTCAGAAGAAGTACATTCAAGACCTTCTTGCTCGCGCTTGTCTCACTGATCAGCGCACAGTAGACACTCCTATAGAGCTTGGAGTTCACCTTCGGCTCACTGATGGAGAGCCCCTTGAGGATCCTATTCGCTACCATTATCTTGTTGATAGTTTTGTCTATCTTGGGATCACTCGACTTGACATCTCTTACCCTGTTCACATTCTGAGCCAATTCGTTTCGGCTCCTACTCAGCTTCACTACAGTCACCTTCTGCGTGTCCTTCGATATCTTCGTGGCACCATTTCTCGTCACATTTTCTTTCCTCGCTCCAGCTCCTTGGTGCAAGGTGTACTGTGATGTGACTTGGGCTAGTGATCACTGCAATCGTCGATCTCTCTCTGCCTACTGTGTTTTCCTTGGATCCTCTCTGATTGCCTGGAAGAAAAGCAGACAGTAGTTTCTCGCTTGAGTGCTGAGGCTGAGTTGAGGGCTATAGCTATTGGCGCCGTTGACAGCTGAGGTTACTTGGTTACGGTGGCTCCTTCAAGATTTTGGTGTCTCTGTTACCGCACCGACCACTCTTTTGTCTGACAGCACGGGTGCAATCAGTATTGCGCGAGATCCAATGAAGCATGAAACTCACAAAGAACATTGGCGTTGATGCTTCCTATATGAGATCGCAGGTGCAGGATCAGGTTGTGGCTCTTCAGTACGTGCCATCGGAGCTTCAACTAGCCAACTTCTTCACGAAGGCGCACACACGAGCTCAACACCGCCTTTTCCTTTTCAAACTCAGTGTTGTTGATCACTATGAGTTTTAAGTGAGTGTTTTATATATATATAGATAGATAGATTGGTAGATAGATAGACTATGTTACTCTTCCCTAGTTTAGGGTGTTTTCTGCATATTGGCTACTTCTACGTATTTATATATTGGCCCATCGGCCCTTGGCAATACATGAAGTCTATTCCTAACAAGTACATTGTTTAACATCATGCCTGTTTTATCCGTAATCACACCTGAAGCTAGGACCTAGTTCGCAAAAATAGGAAGCTCGGAGTTAGAAACTTAAATGGTGTATTGGTGAATGTCTATCAATCAATATATACTATATAGTATATACTACATGATGTATACTAATACTGTATTATTTTTTTACACTCTACATATACCTTGAAATGCTCATGTAATACCAGCCTTTCTTTATGCAGACTTGCCTTTGGACAATTGGGCAGATTCCTAAAGACAAAGCACCATCCCTCTCTGGAAATTTACGCCTCGAGGAAGGACTCACTCATTTGCATACATTTCCAACATTTCAGGTGAAATTTAAGATTATGGGGGTTGCGCTATCTGGGCTTCAAATTGATAAACTGGAAGTAAAAAACACACCAAGTGCTCCATACAAAGGTTTTCGAGCCCAGACTCAAGCTGGAAGGTATGAGGTCAGATCCTAGGTGCTTGTGGAAGTCTCAGCTGTTACATTTTGCACTCGAGTACAACATGATACCATAGCCCAGGAGCGTGGGCTGTCAAGGTATCACGGTGACCCATTATCCATCCATGGCCAGCATCCTCTATATACTGTTCTCGCTTGCTATTGCATTTGAAGAGACCTGCCATTCTTCAGGTCAACATTCTACATGAATCCATTTTCTCCTGGTTGGGAAAGCAATAGAATCTTGTAGTCTGGCTTATGAAGACAAAGACTGCTGCGTATGGATGCTCAGTGGCTGAGATCAAGGTTTTGAGGTCTGCCGTGTTCACCATTCAATTCACTTTAGGCTAGAAAAATCAGTTAATCAATGTTCAGTCATGCCTGAGAACCACCCCTAGTTAGAAAAAGCGGCGGTGTTTTTGCAGTGAAAAAAGACTTTGTCCTAACACAACCACCAGGGCTATGGCATGGCCTAGGCTCACAGGTATTGCGCTTGCAGTTGTAATTTGTGAACGATTGGACAAAAGGATTAGTGTTGCCTGTAACTTTTTTAATGAAAAAAGATTGACTCGTTTGAATGTGATTTCCGGAAGGAAAGCCTTCTATGTTCATCACTGTTTGTTGATATACACAAATTACTTGCACGGACCGATTCTTTGCCTGATGAAGAGGAGTTAGCCGATGGCTAAACATCTTAGAACTCTTATCGTAATCCCATATAATTTCTGTAACCCTAAATCGCAAAATTTTCGTATTTACTTAACGACAGTCTTATCATATCAGGAGTCTATCCGATACAAACGCTGCTTAAGATACAAATTGATATCAAGAGTCTAAACTCCAAGCAGATGATAATCCTCTGGCGGAGGACAGAGCAACTGGATCATAAATTAGTAGTCTTTCAATGTAAAAGCTGGATATGGCAGTAATTTATCCCGAATCCTTATGAAAATCATTTGCTCCAACGGATCTAAACAAGTCCTACTTCCATTCCGATACCTTTTGACCTTTGTATGTAATTTTTTTAAAACACAATTTTGTTAGTTCTAAATCTACCTATATTATTTCATATGATCAATTTACATAGATGTACGTGTATTAGTGGTTAAAATTTATGAAGTTTTATTGCGTGTATTCCAAAACAACATTTATTTTTGGAAGAGCGGAGGTGGTAGGCTGATAGCTTGGAAAATACTTCTACAGACTACGGGTCTATCCCCACATGGAACTGCCTTCATCACCGTTCGATTATAATGCCACAAATTTTATCACATGAACTGTGAGGCTGAAACTTGAAATGACAGGACTAAATGTGGGACCCACGAGCCATGAGCAAGAAGTTGTCGGTAGACCTGTCCAAATGGATCGTGCCCTGCCAGGCCGGCTCAAAACACGGCAATATTAGTCCGATCCAGACACAACACGACACGGCTCGGCTCGACATCGTGTCGTGCTTGGGTTGTGATCTTGACCTAGCACGCATAGGCCCATTTAGCACAGGTCGGTCCGTTTGGCACAATTAGGCATGACACGACTGTTAGGTACGATTGGATCTATTTAGCAACGATCAGCCTGTTAGGCATAACATGGCACGGTCTATTAGGGATGATTATCTTGGCCTAGCACACATAGGCCCATTTAGCACAGGTTGGTCCGTTTGGCACAATTAGGCATGACACGACTGTTAGGTACGATTAGATCTATTTAGCAACGATCAGCCCGTTAGGCATAACATAGCACGGTCTATTAGGCATGATTTTTGTAGTTTTATATTTTTCAGGTTATGATAGGCTAAATGGGTTACCTGACCAGTCGAGCTAATCGTATCCATGCCATACGTCACGGCCTATTTAACAACACAGGCTGTGTCTAAATGTGCCGGGTCGGACCGCCCGTTTGGACAGGTCTTCGGCTGTTCTCTTCTTCCTTTCTTAGCACCAAAGAAACACAAATCCACGCGACTTGACTTGCGCTCAAATCCATACCCCACTAGCCCATGGATGCAACGCTGCTTCCTTCCGCGTTACGTGCTTGATCTAGAAGACTAGAACCCTCGTCCACCCACCTCCTCTCCCAAATCGAATCCCTGCTGTGCCCGACTTCGCGTAGATCGGCTGAGCGATGGAGGCGAAGATCGGCAAGTTCTTCGAGTCGGTGGGCTCCATCTTCACCGGCGGCGACAACATCCCCTGGTGCGACCGCGACATCATCGCCGTAAGCGCCTCCCTTTTGCCTTGTCCCTCGCTTTGCTTAATCTTTCTTGGTTTTTGCCTGTGAAATCCTGCGTTGTAGATGAGAATTAACACTAGGATGCACGCCAGTAGTTGAAGCACACGAAGATGTGTAAAGAAAGGAGAGTGAATAATCTCGAGCAGTTACTAAACTGGAGTGTAGCATAGGGTGTGGCTTATTTGTAATCCCTGCATTTCTACAATATCTGTGCTTGATGCTTCCCTGGTGGGAGACTAGCCTATCTGTTGAATCGACGGTGCTTTGGTATGTTTGTAATTAGTTCATGTGATTTTTTGGTTGTAGCATGGACTGACCAAATTGGATGCCCATTTGGTCTTGTAGTTTTGAAGGGTACGCGTTCTACTAAAACCATTAGGTGCTTAATCTGAAACGTCCAATGGAGTCACAAAGAAATTCATTGTGTTACTCCATTCTTTTTCTGTATTGTTCACTAGCATGGTTACATGGACTATCTAATTCAATTCTTGTTGCTATTGCCAAATAATATGCTTTCCATTTCTCTTCAGTCTTCACATTTTTCTTACTGTGTTCTGTTAGTTATGTTCGATGTGTATTTGGAGTTAATAGTTCTGATTCCGACGATGACACATGGTTATATGTTATACTTAGGGTTGTGAAAGAGAGGTTGCTGGGGCTGCAACTGAAGAACAGAAAAATGATAGCCTTATGAGGCTATCTTGGGCCCTTGTGCATTCCAAGCAGCAGGATGATGTGAATCGTGGAATTGGCATGATTGAAGGTCAAATGACTTATTTATTGCAATACTTAAGACTTACTAATTGCAACCTAGTATTTATGTGTTTTTCTTCTTCTTTTTCTTGGGCATCAGTTCTTCTCTACTCTGTTATGAACTTACGATCAACTCATTTGATTCTGCAGCCTCTTTGGACAAATCCAGCAGCCCGCTGCAGACTAGGGAAAAGTTGTATTTGTTGGCTGTTGGGCACTACAGGAATGGTGACTATCCAAGAAGCCGGCAACTTGTGGACCGTTGTTTGGAGGTATGTCTGCAACATTATTTACCTTATAGATTCCCTGGTATAATTCATACTTCCTTGATGTCTAGTTAATCTTTCTGCTGCCAAAAGGGAAAAAATGTTGCATTGTTTTTTAGATTATAACTGCAAACCAAATATTTGATTCCACCATACTGCTAAACTGCAATTAATACAAGTATGTTTGCACTGTGGAGTGTGGACTTGTGGCCATGGTTGTCACAGCGTGCTTGGTGACCACGACGCCATGACGTCCTCAAGGCGAGCTAACGCGAGTAGAAGCAAAGGAGGAAGCAGGGGAGTGGTAGCAGAGGAGGAAGTAGGGGAGTGACGGCGTGGAGGGAGGGAGGGAGTGGCGGCGCGAGAGCGAGGGAGGGAGTGGCGGCTGGCCGGCACACTGAGGGGTGGTAGGAGCGCGGGAGTGGCGGCGGGCCACAGGAGGAAGGGAGAGGAGGAGGGAGACGGAGTACCTGGGGCAGATGATTGGCACTGTGAGGCGGTCGGAGATGGCCAAGGCTAGGTGAGCCTCCGAGGCGTCCCCTCCGCACCGCCGGGATGCCAAGGCGACGCCGTGACAAGCATGCTTGTGGCAACTTATTTGCATATTGCTTGCGTAACTACTATCTAGTTTCTGTGGTGGATGACATTGTGACAACCAAATATTTGATTCACTTTATGCAAGTCTTTTTCACTAAAGTTTGCGCAGCTAAAGTAGACGCTAGACCCCTGCTCTCAGTTTATGACTTCTGAAACAGGCATGAAAATTTTCATCCTGGATTTGCACCATCCAATGAATTTGTGCTTAATAGTGGGCAGATAATTATCAGGAAGGTATTAAATAGTGCACAAATTTTCATCCTCGATTTGCACCTTCCTGAATCCTGATGCAACACTTGAAAAGTTTTCGAACTAATTCAACAACAGATGGTTATAAAGATAACAATGTTCTGTTATTGTTATGCAAATTTATAAAACTGGTCAATTTGTTGGACGAAGGAGGCGACTAGAAGGGGGGTTGAATATGCGCCATACAATCGACGGCCTCTTTAAATTCTTGTCTTAAGGAGTTCAATATCCTTTCACCCTAATAGCTATGCGGAGCTATGAAGATCAGAAATAATCATTCAAATAAGAACAAAGCAACAAGAAGATCAAGACTCGTAAAATCCTCATAGTGCGGTCAGACTGGATGAAGAGTGTGGTCAGACCGGTGAACAGTAAAAGCAACATAATGAAATTCAGCATGATTTCAAAATCACAAATTGATCTAACTTTTGATCTACAACTTCAAACTTCATGAAACTATAAAAACACCTTCTCTAGGATGTCAGGAACTCATTCCAATCAAAGATCTTGAAGATTATTGTCAAAGTTCCAACCTTTTCCCGTTTGAGTGTGATTGCATCAAAATCGGGCCAAATCAAACGATGATTGAGAGGATCTTGTGGGAGGAATCAATCCAAGATGGCTAAGGATGATTTCTCATACGTCCTAGCACTCTCAATCACAGTAAAAATCAAGCCCAAAAGCCCTCAAGAGCAAAACCCTTAAAATCATCATTTCTTCCACCAAAACCGGGCAAACTCAAGAATTTGCAATAGAAAGTACCTAGATGGATGTAATCTGGTCTACAAGAGATATATCCACCACTTACACGTCCTAGATACAAAGCAAGATCAAGAGGGAAGGAAGGAACACCAAAAAACAAGCTAAATTAAGAAATCAATACTTGAGCATATGAGGCGAATTTGGAGATTTGATTTCTTCTTGGAGATGAATGTTTACAACCACTCCTTTGGAAGGACAAAGCCACTAGATTAGCACACACTCCTTTGGGAGAACAAAGCCACTAGGTCAGCACACAAACAAGTGCTTTCATCTCTCTCAATACATCTCCCAAACCCTAGCCTCCTCCACTCTCCGCTTTCCCCAAATTTCACATTAGGGTTTCTTGGTTTAGTTTGGTGTGCAAATCCTGCACCACCTAAGGGAGTGGCTGTAAATTGATGGAAGTGAATCAAGTGCTTGTTCAACATGGTATTGTTGGTTTTGCTTAGTATGACAGACTTATCTAGTATTTGGAATGTTTATTTGGCCTTCCTTGAGTTAATATGGTTTTCTTGCCCCTGTTACCTGTACACTGGAAATGGAATTGAGAGCTTTGATTTGAGTATAGACAAAATTACATAAAATAAAGATTTTGGGTAATCTCAGACCTTGTTGTAAGACCTTTTTGTTTATGTTGCATGCTAGCCGAATATAAGTTCACATAATTTTCAAGCTTTAAGAATATTTTTTGGCATGTTTTCCCCCTAAATTTAATTTATATAGACTGCTATCTTGTAGATTCAACCTGATTGGAGACAGGCCTTATCTCTGAAGAAGGCAATAGAAGATAAAATTGCTAAAGGTGAGATAAAATTAATCAGCAATGCTATTCTATATTCCATTGGTTCTGTGTTCAACACTTTACATGATGGATTGTTCCACAAACCAAGTATTTTGATCTTTTCCATTTGTTTCTCAGTACAACACCTTGTATGAATAAGTTACAACGAGATGCTATGAATCGTTTATGCTGAGTTCGAAACAAGTAATGTGAGAATGCTGTCTCTAGATATTGATAATCATGTTTTGTGCAGATGGTCTGATTGGCATAGGAATCGCCACAACTGCTGTTGGACTTCTGGTTGGTGGGATTGCAGCTGCTGTTTCCAGGAAGAAGTGAGATGGTATCAGCTTGCTGATGAAGTAGATGTTTCGTTCTGTAATACCAGTTGTTCTACTCTTAGTTTGGTTACAATCGACGGCCTCTTTAAATTCTTGTCTTAAGGAGTTCAATATCCTTTCACCCTAATAGCTATGCGGAGCTATGAAGATCAGAAATAATCATTCAAATAAGAACAAAGCAACAAGAAGATCAAGACTCGTAAAATCCTCATAGTACGGTCAGACTGGATGAAGAGTGTGGTCAGACCGGTGAACAGTAAAAGCAACATAATGAAATTCAGCATGATTTCAAAATCACAAATTGATCTAACTTTTGATCTACAACTTCAAACTTCATGAAACTATAAAAACACCTTCTCTAGGATGTCAGGAACTCATTCCAATCAAAGATCTTGAAGATTATTGTCAAAGTTCCAACCTTTTCCCGTTTGAGTGACAGTTGCATCAAAATCAGGCCAAATCGAAAACGATGATTGAGAGGATCTTGTGGGAGGAATCAATCCAAGATGGCTAAGGATGATTTCCCATACGTCCTAGCACTCTCAATCACAGTAAAAATCAAGCCCAAAAGCCCTCAAGAGCAAAACCCTTAAAATCATCATTTCTTCCACCAAAACCGGGCAAACTCAAGAATTTGCAATAGAAAGTACCTAGATGGATGTAATCTGGTCTACAAGAGATATATCCACCACTTACACGTCCTAGATACAAAGCAAGATCAAGAGGGAAGGAAGGAACACCAAAAAACAAGCTAAATTAAGAAATCAATACTTGAGCATATGAGAGGCGAATTTGGAGATTTGATTTCTTCTTGGAGATGAATGTTTACAACCACTCCTTTGGAAGGACAAAGCCACTAGATTAGCACACACTCCTTTGGGAGAACAAAGCCACTAGGTCAGCACACAAACAAGTGCTTTCATCTCTCTCAATACATCTCCCAAACCCTAGCCTCCTCCACTCTCCGCTTTCCCCAAATTTCACATTAGGGTTTCTTGGTTTAGTTTGGTGTGCAAATCCTGCACCACCTAAGGGAGTGGCTGTAAATTGATGGAAGTGAATCAAGTGCTTCGTTCAACATGGTATTGTTGGTTTTGCTTAGTATGACAGACTTATCTAGTATTTGGAATGTTTATTTGGCCTTCCTTGAGTTAATATGGTTTTCTTGCCCCTGTTACCTGTACACTGGAAATGGAATTGAGAGCTTTGATTTGAGTATAGACAAAATTACATAAAATAAAGATTTTGGGTAATCTCAGACCTTGTTGTAAGACCTTTTTGTTTATGTTGCATGCTAGCCGAATATAAGTTCACATAATTTTCAAGCTTTAAGAATATTTTTTGGCATGTTTTCCCCCTAAATTTAATTTATATAGACTGCTATCTTGTAGATTCAACCTGATTGGAGACAGGCCTTATCTCTGAAGAAGGCAATAGAAGATAAAATTGCTAAAGGTGAGATAAAATTAATCAGCAATGCTATTCTATATTCCATTGGTTCTGTGTTCAACACTTTACATGATGGATTGTTCCACAAACCAAGTATTTTGATCTTTTCCATTTGTTTCTCAGTACAACACCTTGTATGAATAAGTTACAACGAGATGCTATGAATCGTTTATGCTGAGTTCGAAACAAGTAATGTGAGAATGCTGTCTCTAGATATTGATAATCATGTTTTGTGCAGATGGTCTGATTGGCATAGGAATCGCCACAACTGCTGTTGGACTTCTGGTTGGTGGGATTGCAGCTGCTGTTTCCAGGAAGAAGTGAGATGGTATCAGCTTGCTGATGAAGTAGATGTTTCGTTCTGTAATACCAGTTGTTCTACTCTTAGTTTGGTTATATTTCAGTCGAATCACTACAGTTATGGGCATAAAATGAGTTGATTATATCATGATACTCCGGAGGCAATGTAACCTTTTCCCTGGTTTGTACATCGAGCGATCTGGCGTTTTATTACCACTACTTGTTCTCAGTATATTTGACTTTTAGATTAAATCTTGATGGCTATACTATTGTTTCAAACACTTGTCTGAGTCAATAGTATACACCATAATGCGATCAACATGTGCCTTTATTCTACCACATGAATGATCACGACTCTTATTTCAGTATTTCACTCTGTAGATTGTACACAGGACAAGATGACAAGTTGACAACCACCAGGGGCATCACCGTGCCATCTTGTTCAATCAAATGAGCAAAGGTGCAAACAATGTTCCACTATCCCTACACAACATCCAAGCTTCCATGATCCTATCCATGGCTACTCAGGCCCAACGAGGGTGAGTAGGATGTCCTTGTAGTACCCCGACGTGTCGCCGACGACGTCGTTGGTGACCGTCTTGCCGTACCTCGCCTTGTACTCCTCCTTCACCTTCTTCAGATCGACCTCGGCGCGCGAGACAATCCCCCTCGTAAGGGACTCCTCGTCGGTGCCGAGCCCGACGATCGAGCTCCGGATCACCTGAAGCACAGCAAGAACATCAGAACTAAAACAAGCCATTCGTGTTCTTAACTTTCTTACTACTGCAGGTGCTCACAGATTGTCGCTGAATGCTGATAAGCTGATTATTTACCTCTGCAAAATGCTTTTCGGGCGATGTCAAGCACCAAACCGCGGTTTTCAGCATTGCCGAGAGCTGGTCGTTGCGATGCCCTTCAAGAACCTGCAAATTAATGGCACATTGGCACACAAGCCGAGTCATGACCAAATCAATGCAGCATAACTGCAAAAATAGTAGCAGTCTAAGACGTTCTCTGTGTTCAGACACCTCGTCGATGGCCTTGCCGTGCTCTTGCTTATAGCGCTCAAACGTGGCCTCGAGCTGCGGCTTGCTCCTCGAGCTGACTATGCGGACGACGTCGCCGTGCAGCGGCTGCTTCTTGGCCACCACCGCGCTGTGCAGCTCGGCCGCCTCCGCTCTCGCCAGGTTGTCGTCGACGTGCTCGCCAGCGTACCGGTACGAGCTCACAAGGCGCACCAAGAACTGCACCACCAGAAGCACAAGAGGTGACTTACTGACAAACTCACGGCTCAAGTGTCGTAGACTCATAGTATGACGATCGACAGAACAAGTTGCTATTTTCTGGGAGATTGATCACCTGCTTGAGGGGGTCTTTGTAGAGTGAGCAGGAGGCCATATCCTCCTCGAGCGACGAGGAGTAGGCGGAGCAGTAGGCCTTCCTGACGGCGACGAGGTGGTCCGGCGACGACGCGCAGGCGACCTCAATGAGCACCCACACGTGCCGGTCGCCCTTCTTCCTCAGAGCCTTGTTGGCCAGTTTCGCGTCCCGGGCCGCCGGGTCCATCGTCCACAGCATCATTGCGCTCTGGCGTACAGGATCGGCAAAGATCGATTGTCAGGTTGGCATTTCAGCCATTGGACACATCACATCAATGCAAAAAAACATCTACTTGTGAAGTTTAATGTCAAGATAATGGCAAGGAGATGTTAATTAAGGGCAAGATTGGTTCACCCGGAAGTCGCCGGAGAGCTCGGAGTGGAGCCTGTCGAGGAGGGTCTCGTTGTAGAGGCCTTCATAAGCTACGGCGATCTCCGCACGCTGCGCGACCGTCCGGTGGCCTAGTATGTCGATCAGCGCCTTCTCGTCCGTCCCCCATCCTGTTCAATTCAATTCAACACACAAATTCTCATGTGTTGATCAAGCTCGATTTTTTGAATCAAGACACATTCCAGGGCAAGAGAAGCCTAAGAGCAGATTCTGTTATTGTAACAACTAGCGGAATTGCCCGTACAAATTGCATGGCTAGAAATTGTAACACAATGTATTTGTTATACAACTATTTTTTTTAGATAAAGGAAGAACAAGCCTCCCGGCCTTTGCATCATACGATGCACATAGCCATAATTTATTATAAACGAACAAATCGGCTTACAAAAGACAGATCAAGAACTAAATGACAAACAAATTGTCATGCTGTGGCCAGCATCGGGAACAGCCCACCGCCGACGACAACTAGCTTCTCTAATGGTATTAGGATAAAGTACGCCCATTATCTCTTCCAGTTCTTTTCACAACAGGATAAGCACGAAGATAGCCAGACAACATGGTTTAAAGGGGATTATGGCATTGAAAAGGGAAGATAGACTATAGACTGAGATGAAAAAAATATTTGGGAGATAATAGATAAATTCTTCTTAGTATCTCTAGCTTAACTTTTCTCATAGGTATCCAATCCTAATGTTTATTCCTTACTTATCTCTAACTGAACTTCTGTAAACTAAGGACGTCCTCTGGACACACCATCAATCCTATACTCCCAACTTGGCATCGACTCCCTACTGCTTTGGTCTCTCTCCTTGAGCTGATAGGGACTCTCCTTGTGGTTAACGTTGTCCGAGTTGCACAAGGACTCCTGCTGCCGCGCGGGCTGCACGTCCTGGCTGTCATTGCCGCCCGTGTTCTGCACTACCGCTACGATGTCGCTGCTTGCCGCTATCTATACGACACATGTCAAATAGGTAAGTGTATCTTGTCTCAAATGGGCTACTACTATTTGATGGGGGAATCTAGCCATTATAATTACATGTGGATCATCTAATAGACGTTTGAGATCTTTTTTTCTCTCACGATTAATGAGAGAATTTCTAGCAATTTGTCTTTTTTCTTGTGATTTAAGGATTATTACAAGAATTTTAGTACTTAAAGAGAGGCTTATAGTTTCTTGTAGAGTGAGCAGGAGAACAACATCAACTTGACTAGTAATTACTTGGCAACAAGAAGGATAACTATTCCTCAAGAAAAAAGATTACAAGACAGCAAGAAACATCTAAAATGTACATCACCGAAAGAATACTGCCTCAAAAACAAGAACCTCCTAATTTCACTCTTCTCCAAACAAAAACAAGAACACAATGACTTGAACATCAACCACTTGACAAAGAATAGTGCGTATACAGAAACGGAGGAGCTCACGCAACTTCACATAATTCAGTGATTACAATCCCTAGGAGACACAGAAGCAAGAAGGATGCAATTTAGCTTAAAACTTCACTCGCTTGTAAATACTTTTTTAAAATATATTTTAATATATTTACAGTAGGATTCTTTCCTACTGTTTAAACCTCAAAAAAGAAGCAAGCAGAAAAGTACAAGAATGCACATATACATAACAAAAACTAAGATACCTTGTACTGCTTTTCTTATGTTCTCTGCATCTTCTGTAGGGGAAGGGACTGGATTTGGAACCGAGATGGAAGCCATGGAGGTGCCAGATGCTGCTGCTTCTTCCTCTCCCGGAGCTGAGGAGGAGAGAGAATTGAAGTGGAGGAAGAGGAGATTGAGGGGAGGGATGTTATGGATGCACTCAAGGCAGCAGCAGCACCAACACATGGCACACGCCTACAGAGCTGAAAGCTCCACCTGCAGCGAGCTTTGCCTTATTATTTTTTCCCCTTGTTTCTTGGTGTGTTTCCCTGGTATGCTTGATGATGTTCTTTTCATTCATTTTAGGTTCTTGGTGTTGGGTTTTAATGCCATTTAACGTATAATTGGATATCATTGGCTGGTGGGCTACATATGTCGTATACAGCTCATACTAGGGGTATTTTGGGGTTTGTAATAGGACAATGACTTGGTAATGAATTTATTATATTTTCATTTTCGCTTATGCAAAAAGGTTTGGTGTGTAATGCAGAAATCCATTATGCAAAAAAAAAAAGGAAAAACGAAAAGACAAAAAAAGAAAGAAACATCAAAAATCAGGGATCGTACACACGACTATCTGCCTAGGAAACCGACGAATCATCCACTGAGCTACAGACGCTAACACGACATATGTACTCCGTTTATTAATTTGGTCGTATTTGTATTTCCGGGAGAGAGCGTGAGCATTATCATTGAGGAAGTAAAGTAACTCCAGTACTTTCATTCGTCTTCTTTGTTCTCTGGTGAAATTGGTGCTTTTTTTTTAGCTTGAGGGAGCTATTACAGTAATACCCTTCACTATTCCTCCAAGTCGGCCTACAAGGCATTTGTTTTTTTGGGCTCGAGCGAGTTTCCGAGCACGGAGGCTATCTAGCACGCGCGAGCTCCTCTGAAATGCAAAATTTTTGTGTGGCTTGCAGCCCATCGCCGTTGTTGGACGGTGGATCGCCTTCAACGTCGTGGTCTTCCAAACCAAAGTGCTTGTGTTTTATGTGGGCACTCCCTAGAGACTATCGACCACCTCCTCGTCGGGTGCGCTATCACCTCCCAAGTATGGGTGCACTTCCTCACACGTATGGGTTTGCCCGACGCCGTCCCGGTTGGTCTGTTGTCTTTCCAACGGCACTGGCTTTCCGCTCGGGGCGCCCTATCTCTCAGGAAAGAAACAATTTGGACTCCTATGTCATCCTCATTTCCTGGATGTTTTGAAAGGAACGGAATAGTAGTGTCTTTAACAATGAGACGAGTCCCCTCCACCTTCTGCTACAGTGGATTCACGACAAGCATCGCCTCTGACGCATGACAGATGCTAGCGGTCGGAAGGCGCCTTCCACTGGGAATAGTCTTCCTTAGGTCGATTTGTTTTTTGTGTTTCCGGTTTTTGTCTTTTGTTTTATGTTTTCGTTGTTGTTTCTATTTTTCTTTCTTTTCTTTTGTTTTCTTTTCCTAGTCTTCTGTCAAGCCCTCCAGGGCTTTTTTTGTATCACCTTTCTTCTTCTTAATGGAATAACGAGCAAGCCTTTTGCGCGTTCTTGAAAAAAAATTATTGGGGAAGATAGCATGTGCAACAGAACTACAAAAGTGGTAAGTAGTGATATCGATTAGCAATGAACATAAACGTATATTTTCATATTGGAAATGAAAACTTTGAAACATGTGTTGCTTAGCCGGTAAGGTTCCCTTCTTTACATCAAAACGAAAAAAAGAACACTAAAACAAATATCTGGAACTACAAAAGTGGTAAGTAGTGATATCGATTAGCAAGGAACAGAAACGTATATTTTCATATTGGAAATGAAAACTTTGAAACATGTGTTGCTTAGCCGGTAAGGTTTCCTTCTCTACATCAAAACGAAAAAGAGAACACGAAAACAAATATCTGGAAGCTACATCGTATCCACTATGCAAAGATTTGTATTTTTGTTTAGAATTTAGCCCATCATTTAAAAGAAGAAACATTATGGGCTCTAAGACAAATAAAATCAAGAGCCTTTCCAATGTGGGGCTTGGCTTGCACGCACGTTTCATACCACATTTCAGACAGCATTTCAAGTTCCTTTTTCTTTCCACGTGAAACGCACACACTTTGTTACACACTTTGTTTTATCTTCTTCTCTTACTTTCTTAAATTCTTTTTTCAGTGGAAGCTGCATGGAACAGCCTTACCAGCAAAAATTAGCTAGTGAGGTTGAAAATGAGGGTCACTGAAAAGGAATACAAAGCTGCGTATAATTAAGGTACATCCAATTGTTTTCAAACAACTGTGCAAAAAATTATTTCAAACAAAAACAAGTGAAAGGACAGTCTGCAATGTTGGAGCTGACTGTAGACCTTCCTATTTACAATATTAAAAAAAGGAAAAAGTCCATATAGCACACTGGATTTTGCTCAAAAGTTCGTCTAACATCCACAACTTTAAAACTAGGTATCTAACATCCTAAACTTTGCAAACCTGTCCACATAACCCCTTAGTGTCGGACCCGGATTTCGTAATCCAGAATCCTCTGTGAAACACTGTGCTATTCCCTGGATCAGTAGATAGCACTCACAGATACATCACTGAATCAATTCATACATGACGTAAAATCATACCATTTATTAATTAACACATCAGAGTTTACATAGACCGCATCGGGTCAGATTTTACAATAAGAGCCGAACAGGCCAATACTGATTACATTACAAAAGCGGAAGCGACAACGGAAGCAAAAGGGTGAGAGCACATCTCTCCACAGGCAAGCGACTGGGGAAAACAGTGTGCGTCCGATATTAACCAAAGACTTGGATAATATTAGATGCACGTAAGCACCAACGGAGTCAACTGGACTGGAGCGAGACTAGAACAGTTAAAGACTACACTACGCTTCATCATCTCCTGGGTCTCCAACTTTTGGATCCTCGTAGTAGTCGTAATCTTCAGGATTTCCTGCTTCTGAGGGTTTTGGGGGAGAGAGCGAGGATGAGCACAACTTCCGTGCTCGCGAGCCAATACACAATGCAATAATATACATGCAAGGCTAAACAAGGATGGCTCAGGTTTTTTTATTTGCTAAAGCAATATTTTCAATTATCATAATTACAAATTCCTATTACTTAGCATTTTAACCAAATTATATTTTATTAAAGAGAGTAATTGTGCAATATTTATAACAGCAGAGGTTCTCTCCATTGAAAACTCTACATTATGCTTCTTTTTTATTGGGTCCATCCCCAATTACTAATATCATTGAGTTCGAACACTCAGGGAAAAATCTAACATCAGGGCTAGGTGAGCCCACCACACTTTTCATCCCACCTACAAAGGTTTTTGAAATAAAACTAACTCGAGTAAGGATTCCCATGTCCGCCTTTGACCGTAGACGCGGCTGTTTAAACAGTTTAGACTCTGCAGAGGTTGTACACTTTACCCACAAGAGATAGTAATACTCGTTACCCCACATGATTTCTTAGTCATGTAGTTGAGCGACCGTCACAGTAACCTTTCAAAATATCTCGCCCCTTCTGTCATCTCACCTATATGGGGTTATACCCATATGTTGGTGCGGGATGTCACCCCTTACATCTTGCCGTAGAAGGTACTTTACCATCGGTGTCCATTCAAATGTGATCAAGCTCACACTTGCACCCTTTATTGTTCCTCCTATGAGATTGACTTTCAAGGTTCAATAAATCTACTAAGCTAAGTTGTAGTTTGCAGACTTGTGGTTGTACTTATTTTACACGGGAGGTCATGACAAGATTAAGTTCTTAGAGTTATCTGGGCAGATCATTTCACACATCAACATTCTTTGGGCTGCATTAGCACCCATCAACATACGACCCATCATATTATCCGCCCAGACAGTAACAACAATATTATGGTTTTTGAGGAGTAAAAAAATACAACAACTCAATCATCTCAGTTATTTACCCACAATGACTGCCCAAATTCATTTTCATGTTTGAAGAGATGATGATTGGGACAATTTAATGTCCTGGTACTTAAGTAAGACTAGCATGCCGCTTAAGTACAACCTATAGCTAGTATTTACCATATAATTACTAGGGTGATAAGGATTAATGGATTCAAATGTCAAGGATGGCATATTAAATAGCTAATCATCAAATGAGTATTTAACTACCTTAAGCTTTTAACATACATTTGCTTAAAGAATTAAAGCATGCAATTTGCTATTTTAAAAGAATATAATTGACATAAAATGTAAGCTCAATATGATCAAAGTATTGACTCGCTTGGGTTAAAGACAAGAGGGTCCTGATAGTCTTGTGCTCGATCAAGTTGAAGGCATCCTGCGTCTTCAAGCTCTACTCGGACGAAGTACCGGAAAAGAAACAACAAGCAAGCAAGAACCAATAAATGCAAAAGGAACAACAAATAAATTCCAAAATAAATAAGACCTATGCCATTAGCAAGATCTTGAATTTACAGAATTTTAGAAACAAATTTTATAATTTTCGGAGCTAAAATGAAGGAGAAAAAAAAATAGGAAAAAGGGGATGGGCTACCGGTGGCCCACGGATCAGCGGTTTGGGCCCAGCCCAAAGCCTGGGCCGAAACAGCGTGCGCGGCCCACCGGGGGGGGCTGGCCTACCCTAAAGAAAAGGGAGGAAAGGGGGTGCTCGGGCGGACCGCAAAAGGGAGAGGGGAGGGGAGATGGAAGGGCGGCGGCGCACAGGGAAGAAGGGGGTCCTGGGGGCGTGCGGTGGCGGCGGGCTTGGCTGACAACGAGCGGCTGCCGAAGAGGATGAAGAGGGCACCCCAGCGGCTCGGGCGCGAAAAGAAGACGGAGCGACGCAGGAACCCAAGGGGGCGCGCGGCGACAGTGGCGAGCGACGGCACTGGGAGGCGACGGTGGCAACTAAGGTGAGTTTTCTTCGGTTTTTCACTCGATTCTTCTTCGCTCTTAGGAAGAAGGGGTAATGGGGGAAGAGTCGAACGGGGGAGCGGGGGGGGGGGGAGGTGAGGGCTTTATAGTCGGGGGAGAAGCCGACCGTTGAAGAAGGCTCGGTAGCGACGTAAGAGCCGAGGCGCGCGCGTGGGTGCGGCGGAGAAGAGGGGAGGTGACAGGGGAGGTGACGGGAATGAGAGCATGGTCGCTGATCCGAAAAAGCCGGGACGAGATGCGCGCTCGAATCAATGGTGGCAGGGGAGCAGGTGGGAGTTGGTGGCAGCAGAGGAGTAGGTGGGCGGCGTGCGGAGGTGACAAGCGCACGGGCGACGTGGGTGCTGCAGGCGTGGGGACGGGGGAACCGGGATGGGATGGCGAAGTGATGGGTGCTGACGGTACCGGCGGGCGCGGAGGGACCGGAGCCGGGAGGGGACAGCGCGATCGACAAAAACAGGGGCGGGGAGCCGGGTGCGTGCAGAGCTAGAGAGAGGGTTAGGGGAAAGGGAGGATTTGGGGGAGGTTTTGAAACCCGAAAGTTTCTGAGTTGTGAAACTTTGAAATTCTTACAAAACTGAAAACACTGATCAAGAACTTTAAAACAGAATGTTACACTTAGCCCGGTTTTACACGGTAGTTTTGCCTATATGGTATCATAAGTGAGTGGTTTTGCCACGTAGTATGATAAGCTGGAGGGAGCGGGTGTGAATGACAGGTGCGGCACACAGGGGCTCCATCTCCTCTCAACGGTGCTGAGCTTGATCACACTGATCTGACTAATGGTTTTTAATACCAAAGTTGCACACTGATCTGACTAATGGTTTTTAATACCAAAGTTGCACAAATATAATTTGGTTGCCAACACACAACCAGGCTATTGACAAAAAGATGCATAAACGAACAACTGTACAGTTCACTAGTGAAAGGAAAAAGTCTATATAACCCCCGAACTTTGCTCGAAAGTCCATCCAACACCCACAACATTAAAACTGGGTATCTGGCACCATGGACTTTGCAATCTCCATGTAACCCCCTAACCCGATTTTGCACGGTGGTTTTGCCTATGTGACATCATAAGCAGGTGATTTTTCCACGTAGAATGACAACCCAGCCAAGTTGGGTGAATGATAGGTGAGGCCACATAGGAGAAGTCTTCTTCTCTCTCCCTCACTGACAACGGGGCCCACTCATCAGCTTCATACCTACCTCCCATCGCCTACGCACTGAAGCGCCATGCGTGCACCGCCTCCCTCACGTCTATGCCCACTCCGCCCAAGCCATTGCGTGTCAATTGTTGCCATCACCAAGTCCAACTCCTCTCGCACTCCAATAACTCTCAACTCCCTCGCCCTCTCATGCTCTTGTCTTGATGGAACAACGCATCCATCCACCTCTGCTTGTCGCCGCCATCGGGAGAATCACCATGACCCCACCGACCCATTCCCGTGCCACCCGAGCCACCCCTCGCCATCCCTGTCGCTGTCCAGAGCCAGTGTCATCGGTCCCCTGTTTCGCTATTTTGATTTGGGGGAGAAGCCCCTATGGGACCTATCTATCATTCGCCCAACTTGACTAGCTTGTCATTGTACGTGGCAAAACTACCCACTCGTGATGCCGCGTATGAAAAACCATTGCGTAAAACTGGGTTAGAGGCTCATAGGGACCGGATTGCAAAGTTCAGAGTGCTAGATACCTGGTTTTAAAGTTGGGGTGTTGGATGGACTTTCGAGCAAAATTCAGGGGTTATATGAACTTTTTCCTTAGTGAAATTATATAGGCTTGCTATGTAGCAAATGTCCAGTGTTTTCTTATGCAAACAAATCAACAACTCAGATCTGAAACTGCAATATTATAGGTGATCTGTTTGTTCGCATGTCAGTAATCATCTTAATTATCCTTTCCCACGCACCCATTTTCCTCCTCCATGATTGAAGAAGGTGAAGGATAATCAGTTAATTTGGCCCACATTTGAGGGGACATTAGCCCCAGTTGTCTCTAGATGTTTTGATGCTTATCCATAACAGTGCCATGTTTTTCACATTGTCTAAATGTTCTTGTGCTTCTCTTGTTAGAAGTTTCTGCTAAAAGAACCCCTTGTCACATATTTATTATTAAAGATGACGATAATGTGAACGAGCAAAACTACATGATATTCATTCTAAACATAATTTATATAAAATTAGATTGTAGGATACAGTCATACAGATGTAATTCCGTCCACTATGTTTCTGTGCCTTTCTTTTTCCACCAGGACCATTGCTGAACTAGAATTAATCATTTTAGAAGGCCAAAAATCTGTTTAATTCATTGCTCATTTTTCTTCTGTTCAGCGGCCAGAAACTGGATATACACAATAGTCTGCACCTCTGCATGATTTGATGCCAAGAAGGCTAAGACAGCAACCTATACAATGGAGTGGATGTATGGTTGCTGGTCAGTGATCTTTGCAACAGACACTTCAAACAGAAGTTGTGTTTCCTATTATCAACTTTGTTAGAAAACAGCCCTTTCTGTGATCACATTTAAGGCAGTATCGTAACAGCCTTAAATTGAATAAGACATAAACCAAACATGATTGATGAAAATAATGATGATGCTGGCACAAATGATAAGGATGACAACGTGGATTGTAGGGCTTACTACTCGTACATAGCATTGTATTGCTATCAATTCAACAGTTATTGCTTATATTTTTTTTTAAAAAAGAATTTCAATAGTTTTTTCTAATAACTTAATTAATCACTTGTTGTAAATTTTGAAATGAGAATTCTGAATACACTACAAACCCACTGACAATTCTGAAAACAACCAATTAAAATCATATCGTTCCTTTTTTTAGAAAAAAGAAACATTATGCCCAATTGGGTGGAATAATATCATAAGATAAAAAACAATTGGTAGTAACGATTTGATTGACCGTCTGTACACCGAAATGGTTCAAATTTCTCGCGTATGATTTGCACAATTTTCATTATTTGGAGTCAAACTTGGTCTGTTGATGTGCTCTTCCATATGGACCATATGTGGCCTTCATGTGCTGCAGATCTGCTAGAAGTTTCTCAATAATGATTTTCCCTCTTATTATTACTTATATGTAAATAATACCTTTCTCATAAATTCAATTTTCATCTGAGCACTACTTAGCTGCAAATATTATGTGAGCTATTGCATTCCTATGATCTCAAATTATTTGTACTAGTAAAACACCAAAGCCTTCCTTACGTGTTCTCACTAAGTTGGTCACACGTATATTTTGCCTTGAATAAGGATTGAAGTACTTAAATATCTGCTGTAATTTTGCCTACCAGATCATAAATACCTCAACGTAGAAAATCTTCACTTAATCACTATCTGAATCTTGTCTATTGCTTATTTTAAAGCTTCAAAACTTGAAAAATACAAGATGATGCAGAAATCTTTGCTTCATTTCTCTCCATCAAATAGCACTAGTTTTCATTAAAAAAAGCACTAGTTTTTTTTTTCGAGGGAAAAAAGCACTAGTTAAACCCTAAGAATTCAGCATGATGGGACTGCAGCTTGATAAGGGAGATATCAGCTACAGCCACACTTAATTACTGTGGGCTGTAGCGCCATTGTTTCACAACTCACATTAATTGAACACCCGGTGTTCCACGATGTCATTGGTACACACCAACTCATCGCTTCGTGAGCTGTCAATTCGTTTATTGTTTTTATCCCCTTTCTATTTCAACGAGGACAACTCCATTTGTATTTCTACTTGAATCAGAAAGAAGCATTTCTCGGTTTCTCAAATGATGATACATAAACTGATTGGATAGAAAAGGAAAAGATCTGTGGATTAGATTTCTTTTCTTTCCAGGGTTTGTATTAAAAAATGCAACACCCTGTTTTTATCATATTGCACTGATGCATCCGTACATACCCACACATGTGTAAACTATTGACGAGCCTTTCTTGATTAGCTGGGAAAATTATATCAAAGCATATCGAAATACCAGCATTGCCCATAATTGACTTCCCACACACACACTTTGCAATATAAAGATCGTCTATAAGAAGCAGCTAGCCAGAGAACACATAGCAATCCTCACTCATCTCATCTCCTCCAATCTTTGTTGGTTTTTGTCGGAGAATTAGCCAATGGGCGACGAAGTTCAGGCACTCACCAGGGCCTTTTCAGGTTTGCATCGTTGCCCCGTACATTCTTGATCATACTGTTGTTCTCCTTGTGTCGTCGTCATATATTGCTTAGAATTTGAGATGGATTTGTCGCAAATTTAGGGCTTGGAGGACTCGGCGTAGACGAGCCGGCGATGGTTTCGGCGCTTGCGAACTGGCGCAAGCAGCCCGAGAAGCGGTCGGGGTTCAGGAAGAACTTCCAGAGGTTCTTCAAGGACCATGGCGTCATGGAGAAGTGCGAGGAAGAGTACATGCAGCACCTCGTCGCCGAGTTCTCACGCTTCAAGGCAAGCTACAGCATTTGCAATCTTGACAAAGCTGTCACATTTTTCAGAGCAATTGGCACACCAAGTGATGCAATAAGTTGTTTCTGTTCAGAACCTGATGGTGCTGTGGGCAATGCACCCGTGGGAGCGCGACGCGAAGCTGGCTCACCACGTGCTGCACGAGGCGCACCCCGCCGCCATCGTCGTCGAGATCGCCTGCACGCGGTCGGCGGAGGAGCTCCTCGGCGCGCGCAAGGCGTACCAGGCGCTCTTCCACCACTCCCTGGAGGAGGACGTCGCCTACCGCGCCAGGGACAAGAGCTACTGCAGCGTAAGCCGGTGTACACTTTGATGCTACTCTGATAACAATGACAGTTCAGGTTCTGTCAGCTCCTGAAATGAAGGACGACCCTGATTTCTGGATGTTGCACGCGTGCGCAGCTCCTGGTCGGGCTCGTGAGCGCGTACCGGTACGAAGGGCCCAAGGTGAACGACGACATGGCGAGGGCGGAGGCGAAGGCGCTGGGTGCGGCGGTGAAGAGCGCCGGCGCGGGGAGGCTGGTGGAGAACGACGAGGTGGTCAGGATCCTCACCACGAGGAGCAAGCCTTACCTCGTGGAGACCTTCAAGTACTACAAGGAAATTTACGGCAAGCACATCGAAGAGGTAATCAACACATGCAAATCCGTCCCGTCAGTCGCGAAACGAAAGGATTCGAGCAGTTTGTGGTCGATGCAGCATTGCATCTAACACTTGCCCGTTGTTGGTTAAAAATACACAGGATCTTGGAAACGAGGAGACACTGCGAGAAACCGTCCAATGCTTGGCCACGCCGGCCAAGTACTTCAGCCAGGTTCGCGTGCAAATTGAACAAAACAATCTGAAGATAAATGTAAAACCTCAGATCAGAGATTGTTGTAACCTTGGAATTGTTTGGTTGTTCAGGTGATCGAAGGGGCGCTGAGGGAGGGAGCGGACCACCACGCGAAGGAGGCCCTGACGCGGGTGGTGGTGACCCGGTCGGACGTGGACATGGACGACATCAGGGCGGCCTACGGCCAGCAGTTCGGGGCCAAGCTCGAGGACGCCATCGCGGGCAAGGCGCACGGCAACTACAGGGACGCGCTCCTGTCGCTCGTCGGCAAGTGACCCAGTGCATGTGACCACCAGCTAGCTACGGACGTACTGATGAGCGGTTGGTTGGTTGTTCCGGTGGCACGGACGGGTCCATGCGGCTGAGGCGCGCCGAGAATAACACGCAATGTGGCGCGTTGCCGCCGTGGTTTAGTTTCTCGTGTATGTAGGTTAATTTATTGTGTCGATCGAACCTGTAACATTTGCAGCTGAGGTTGGGGAGTCGTGCGTATGGCTGGTCACTCAAGAGATCAATAAAAGATTGGACATAAGGTGGCTGAAATTTTCTTAAATATAAGTCTTATTTTTTATTCATTGGATCAATATCCAATTATATAACATCAATCTCTACACAAATTTAATAGTCACAACAAGTGATTTAAATTTAAAAAAATTTCAAATAATTTAAAAGTGACAAGACTGTAAAAGATTTGGAAACTTTTCTTCTCACGAGTAACGGCACTATATGGTACCGTACGTGCCCAGCGCCCGCCCGCGTAGGTGGTCCGGTCGTCTGATGATGTCTCCAAATACAACCGCGCGGCCGCGTAGGTGGCCTAACCCGAGCGGGCCGAATGCGCACCGCGTATCATGTCTCCGCGGGCCGGTCGTTTTTGTGATATCTCCGCGCAGCCGCGCGGGCTGTGTGGGTGCATTTGGATCTGGAATTTGCGTTTTGCCGACCGTGCTCGGCCTACGTCAAGTAGGAACAGCGTTGGACATGTCTTGGACTGTAACGATTTGGTCCAGGTGTTGGGGAAGCATACATCACAAGTCTTGTCGTTAAGAAACTATGGGCTCGGCTCTGAAGCCGGCTCATGTATGGGCTTCCTATCTCAAACTCTAGCAGGGTCTCTAGTCTATAAATAGAGGGTGCTATTCACTGTAAAGGATTGATCGTTTGATGAATGAATAAAGAGAAGTAAGAAATCCTCCTACACCTCTGTGTTCAATCTCTTATTCTGTTCTTGTGATTAATGTATTGTTCTTACGATTCTGAGTTTGTCTACGTGGTAATCGCTCGGACTGGACTCGCCAGCGACGGTTCCTTAATACGTTATCAGCACAATCAACTCTCCTCACATCGAAAAGGTAACCGTCGATGAACGACACTCGTAGATTGAATCGTACTTTCTAGATCGCTTTAAATTCTGTAAATTTGCTTTCTAGATTGGTTTCCTACGGTGCGAATCCGCTCTAATCTATCGCGAGCTGACTTGAAGTCGCCGACCAAGCCGATCGGTGGGTTGCATGAAAGAGTAGATGATGATTGCACTGTAGCTTGTAGATGCAATAGCACGAAAGGCATCATGTGCATGGCACCGCCTGCAAGCGGCTGTTACCACCTCCGCGATACGTTACCGGTCGGCTAGTCCGCCATCACGCATCGCCACGGAGGCAACGACAGAGTCACGCCGCTAGCAAGCAGCAAGAATGAACACGCCGGCCTGAAGCCGCGCCACCGATGCAGTCTCGCATTACATTACATTTTTATGAGCGAATGCGAAAAACCGCCGCGGCCGAGCCGCGCCGGCCGCGCATGAGCGCCCCCATGTCACCGCCACGAGCGGGTGACCACCCAAAGACGGCCTTCCACGCCCGCCGACGGCGCGCTTGGCGGCGCGTCGTGCACGCCCTACACCGGCCGCCTGCCTCGCCACGCAACGCCTCCACCAGCTTGAAACTACCGGTTCCACACCAAAGAAAAATGGGGGAAGGGAGGGGAGACGCCGGCCGACTCACACGGGAGCACCTCGCCGCACGCCCACGCCGCCGGGTCGCCGCTGACGTCCGCGCCGCCTTATGGCCGCGTGCGCGCGCCGCGCGCTGCGCTGAAGCGCCGGAGCCGCCGCGACCGAGCTTGAAACCCGGCCGGCCGCCGCTCGCGCTTGAGCGCCGCCGCCCGCGCCTCGAGCCGCCGCCGCACGCGCCTCCCGCCGCTTTGAACGCGCTTCACTCACCCACACGCACGCACCGCCACTCGAAGTGACGCCTCCCCACCGACCACTTGAACATGGCTCCCATGGAGGGAGCCGCCGCCACCGTAAGGACCGGGGTAGGAAAACCCTACCCCGTGAGTTCCTTCTTGAACCGGCTTCATGGGCAAAAGCAAACAAAGGCCCAATAAGAAAATTAGGGGAAGGGGTATCCGGCCGAAAAAAGAAGAAAAAAAAATGGGAAAATGAAAAGAAAATCCCATTTTTGCAAAAAGGACCCTAGAGATTTTGTAAATCACGAGGATATTTGCGCGGATGAGGCAAATTTGCAAAAAGGCCCTCTGGATTCTGAAAAATTACAGGGACCCTTACGCGAATAAGGAAATTTTGCAGGAAGACTCTCGTAGTTCTGAAAATTACGAGAATCCTTCGCGGATCTGGAAATTCTGCGAAAAACCCCTGGAATTGGGAAATTTATGGGATTATGTATATTCTTGCAGAATAACCCCTCAGAAATTTGAAAATTACGTGTAATTTTTTCTTTGTACTGAATTGTTTGCGTGTTAACCCCTGAAAGTTGCAGAATTTGCCGAAAGTCATTTTTTCAGTACAAAATGGCCTCGGGAATCCAAATTTTTGTATATTTTTGAACTTTGAAGCATGTTTAACTTTGTTATTGTTGTTTCTATGCAATTTATCTATTGTATTTACTGTTTTGATTATCTGTGATTGTTTATATTACTTTTAATCACTGAAAATAGCAGTAAATCATGTAAATACATAGAAAAATACGGGATCACGAACCAGGAGTTCGAAGAGCATTATGAGAATTTTGCAACCATTTTATGCAGATTACTAGCAGTAATCTTATGAATTTTGCATAAATACGAAGATGGCTGGCATGACGAATCAGGAATTTGAAGAACTGACCCAGTATGGCCAGATTTTGTATAAAATTTGTATCAGTCTTCAATTCTGTGGTAATATAATCACGGATGAGCAGAAGATGGAGAAGACTTTCTACCTTTCACCCGAACGCGGTGTAATCCGCATGCAACTATCGTCAAGACGGCTACATAAAGTATACCGAATTAATTGACATCATGCAAGTTGCGGAAGCTCAAGATGATGTTCTAAGAAAGAACTTCATCTCGCAGCCACCTAGTAGCAATGTTGGTCATGAAGCCACTGCTAGCAGCTACAAGGTGATGAAGTCTCTCACAAATGAGAGGAGCAAGAAGGGTAAGATCGTGCGTCGCACATTATTGATGCTTTCCAGTCTAAGAAAAAGGACAAATGATAGCATGAAGCACACCTCGCCATTGCAGGCACAGAGGATTCACATCCATTAGTTGCACTTATGAATGTGGACAGCCCAGTAGCAGCCCCCATCATCCCTCCTTTGAACATCGTAGCGGCCGTAGCCGTAGCTGCCCAAGAGGAGAAGATCGCGCATGGAGCGGATTGAGGCAGAAATTCCTGAATACTTTGCCTATTAGATCTAGTGCACGTATTGCACTCAGATCTTTTATAGAAACTTGCAGTTTGTAATTGAAGCAGAATTTTGAATTATTGAATAATGGTTGTAAGCTCTAGGAGAGCAAAGCATTAAATTCTTATTATGAGTCCTGCAAGACTTATTTTTTCGTCTTTATAATAGCAAGTTACGTTCTGATATCTAAAATATTTTATTTATGTGTTGCTTGCTTTCTGCTACATATTAATAAAGTACATTATATTAGAACGCGTGTGGCGCCCTATGGAGGAAGTGTGCTTAGCAGGTAGCGGCACAACGAATACTATCCTGAGAGAAATAGAAATTTTTCCAATGATCAAAGAAGAATGTTGGTAGTCTTAATGCACGCTTAAAGCAAATGATACTTGTATAATAAGCTCAGGAAGGGGCATAATTATACTCCCAATAGGCACAACATTGGTCATTGAAGAAGACTTGTTGTACCCAGAATTGACTAGAACTCTCAAGGATATTCGCGCTAACGGTTTCCACGTAGAGACTGAAGAAGAGTATGGTAAGTAATACCTGCTCATTGAAAAACGTGAAGAAAGTGGAACAATGGCATTAGAATGCCTTCCTTCATATGAAACTGGGCTATACTACACTAATATTAAGGCACCAGAGTCTGCATCTTGCTCAAAATCGATTTAGAAGCTCTAGACTTTTCTATCTCTGGCATGATAGATTATGCCGCCTAGGTCTTAGGATAATGAGAGATATAATTAATAATTCATAGGGACATAATATGAGTGTAAAGAATTTCTCGAATTAGGAAGATTTTGTGTGCCCTGCATATGCCACCGGGAAATTAATTACTAGATCTTTCGCTCTGAAAGCGAAGGATGAAGTCCCTACATTCCTGGACCGTATCCAAGGAGACCTTTTGCGGTCCTATACAGCCCCTATAAGGGTCATTTAGGTATTTTATGGTGCTCATCGATGCTTCCTCGGAATGGTCGCACGTATGTTTATTGTCTACGAGAAATCATACTTTTGCAAAGCTAATCTCGCAGATAATTAAAATTAGAAATATTTTCCCTGATCGTCATGAGAAGTCCACCTGAATGGACAACGCTGGAGAACTTACTTCGAAGGCATTTGATGATTATTGCATGAAAATGGGAATTAAAAGTTGAGCATTCTGTACCACATGTCCACACCCAGAATGAACTAGCAGAACTTTGAAGAATTGTAATTTACCAACTACATGTTGGGGACACGCAGTTCTGCTCGCAACATCTCTTATCAATTTTAGACCTTTGGCCTATAACATCCATCAACCTAAGCAACTAACGCAAGGGTCAGCACCGAAAACTCCTCATCTTCGTAGGTTTGGTTGCAAGGGTTATATACCTATACCACCACCGCAGCGAACTGCAATGGGTCTTCTCCGAAAGTCTAGGATATACGTTGGTTATGAGACATCATCCATAATCAGGCATTTGGACCCTATGACTGGAGATTTGCATAATGCCCGATTCGCTGATAGTATATTAGATGAGGTAATTTTCCCATCATTAGGGGGAGGAAATCAATCCTTAATGAAAATGTTGAGAAATAACGTGGCAAGCCACAGGAAGTCCAGAAGATAATTGAAGTCTAGAAGACAAGAGAAGTCCCAAAGACAATTGAAGTCCAGAAGATAATTGAAATCTATGCATATGACCCACGCACTAGTAAAACAAATAAAGAAGTCTAAAACACAAAAGAAGTCTAGAAGATAATTGAAGTCCAGAAGCAATTGAAGTCTAGAAGATAATTCATTTGCAAACATTAGCGAATCAACTGTCAGACCACTTTAGTGATTTGAAGAGCATGACCAAGTCGCATATGCCTGTACGCAATGCACCAGAGAGGGTTGAAATACCGATGAAGGTATCCCTAATCCCGTCCAGAGGCCTCAGAAAAGGACGAGGACTCCGGTCCCTCGAATCCGAAGTAACCGGGGACGCTTGGTGAAAAATGATAAGAAGGACTTGACACAGCCGATCACCGAAGTTCCACAGAATCAGAAGGGGAGCCAGTTGAGACCTTGCACCGGTATGGAACCTTCAGAAAAGACATACCAGAATTGAACATTCCCATAAAGGGAGATATCAGTATGGATGTGTGCGCACACATCAGAGCTGAAAAACTAAAGGAACTTATCTCGCAATTGGAAGCAGCGATGAGCAAGTAGAAGCATTAGAAGAATCGCCCTTTGAAGAAATAGCTATAAACATTATGACCTCGGGAGAATATTTGAATATGATAACAGCCAATGTCGACATTTACTTTGCAAAGAAACTTACCACAATCATCAATCTTGATCTAGAGCATGCTGCATCGCTCGCTGAATGAAAGAAAAGATCAGATTGGAAGAAGGCAATAGAAACTGAATTATTCTCTCCAAATAAAAGAAATACGTTTGGGCCTGTAAGCCGCACGCCTCCCCTTGTGCACCCCGTAGGGCATAAGTGGGTATTTGTTCGAAAGAGAAATGAAAAAAAGCAAGGCTCATTGCATAAGGTTTCACTGAACATCCAGGAGATGATTATGAAGAAACCTATTCCCCGGTCATGGGCGGAACTCCCTTTAGACATTTATCTCAATGGCAGTGAACTTGAAGTTAGAAGTAAAATTGATCGTTGGGGGTACCAGCATACCTTTATGAAATATTGGATTCAGACATTTATATGAAGATACCTGAATGTATCCCTGTCTCGAACCAAAATAGAGCAAATAGAAATATGTACAGTGTGAAACTCAGAAAGTCACTGTACAAAGTTAAGCAATTAGGCAGAATGTGGTATAATCGCTTAAACGACTTTCTCTGCAAGAAAGGCTACACGAACAATGAGGATTGTCCCTGTGTATTTATATGGCGATCCCATGATGGATTATGTATAATCTCAGTATATGTAGATGATCTGAGTATCATCGGGATCTTAGAAGATATTAAGAAAGCAAGCTCTTACCTGGAGTCGGAGTTCGAAATGAAAGATTTGGGTAAAACCAAATATTGCCTAGGCTTGCAGCTTGAGCATACCCCTGAAGGGATTTTAGTACATCAGTCAACCTACACTCAGAAGGTGTTGGAAAGGTTTGACTTTGAAAAGGCATATCCTTCAAAAGTGTCAATGGTCGAAAGATCCCTACAGTAAGACAAGGACCCGTACAAACCTAGAGAAGAGGGGGAGGAAGTTCTGGGACCGGAATTCCCATACTTGAGCACAATTAGAGCACTCATGTATTTGGCAAACTGTACTAGACTGGACATTGCTTTTGCAGTGAACCTACTAGTAAGGTATAGTGCAGAACCTACCAAAAGGCATTGGTAGGGAATAAAGGACGTCTTCTGATACCTCCAAGGAAGTAAAGATATTGGTTTGTTATACAGAAAGAACCAAGACCTGACAATGACTGGCTATGCAGATGCCGGGTACCTGTTAGACCTGCATACAGCTAAGTCGCAAACAGACTATGTCTTCCTGTGTGGTGGAACTGCAATTTCATGAAAATCATCTAAGCAAAGCATTGTATCGACTTCGATGAACCACTCAGAAATTATAGCACTGTACGAGGCCACACGTGAATGCTCTTGGCTTCAGCGGTTGATTCACCACATCCAGCAGTCATGTGGATTGAATACCGCACAAACCCCACTATTATCTATGAAGATAATGCAACTTGTGTTGCACAAGTGCAGATGGGTTATGTGAAGAGTCCTCTCACAAAGCATATCAGCCCCAAGTTCTTCTATGCTCATGAAATGCAAACGATGGACGAAATTAAAGTATTGCATACTAAGTCATGTGAAAATCTTGCAGATTTATTCACTAAGTCACTTCCAGCATTTAGTTTTGAAAGGTGCATACGTGGAATTGGAATGATGAGACTTAGAGAAGTGCAGAATTCAAAGGGAGAGCCTTCACAAACTCATTACTAAAGCTTGATCATGGAGATCAAGTATCCAAAGAATAAATTCTGGAGATCAAATGAAATTGGGTGGATTATACTCTTTTTCCCTTGACGAGTTTTTTCGAAGTTTCTCGATTAAGGTTTTTAATGAGACAATTAGTGCAGTACAACAGAACGTGTATCATGTACTCTTTCTCTAAATTTTTTCACTGGGTTTTTATGGAGTTTTGACGAGGTATAAACATGTGAGGATGGGTGCCCAAGGGGGAGTGTTAAGAAACTATAGACTTGGCCCTGAAGCCGGCCCATGTATGGGCTCCCCATCTCAAACCCTAGCAGGGTCTCTACCCTATAAATAGAGAGTGCTATTCACTGTAAAGGATTGATCGCTTGATGAATGAATAAAGAGAAACAAGAAGACCCCCTACATCTCTGTGTTCAATCTCTTATTCTGTTCTTGTGATTCATGCATTGTTCTTACGATTCTGAGTTTGTTTACGAGGTAATCGGTCGGACTGGACTCGCCAGCGACGGTTCCTTAACACTTTTATAGCCAAATGAAACCGACTATAGCAGCTACCGACCTAAGCACTGACAATATATGCTACAGTACATTTTACTTTCCAACTCAACTCATGCTAGATAATTTACTCTTTAGCTGCTCATTAGATGTATCCAGGTGATGTCCATCTAAGCATGCATTTTACACAATTAATTAGTAAATCTTCACACGTCTCCTACCAATCTTCTCTGCTCCCTTGTCGACTGGCTGTGTTGGGGTTTGGTTTACTCAACTTCACCGACTTTGACTCCAAGAAGAATCCAGGCATCCAGCATGGATCATGCAAGGATCAAGCTAGAAGCTTGTATGTGTCGGCAACTATGTATGATGATTGTCTTTAGAAAATGAATTAGTGCCAACACAGGGATCTCAGACCAGGGCTAAGCCTACAACAGTCTATTATTTCTTGTAGTTTTGTGACTTTTGTCTTCACCAAAGTTGTCCCTCGGTCTGTTTTGTCATTTTGGAAACCAGTTCTAATGATTTTCGAAAATTTCGAGCAAAACAAATTTGATTTTCCAGTGAAGAAGCAATTCTATAATAGTCTTATGTTCCTAACATATTTCATTTTAGAAATAAGTTCAGGACCAAACATGGTGATAGAGAGTTCATTTGCAAAGGAACGGTTGATCGAGGCGGAAGATGGCGGTGTTTAGTGGCGGAGAGAGCGGGGGTGCTGGGGGGCATGCCCCCCTCATGATCTCAAAATTTCCATTTTAGCTCTTTAGATTTCCGAAAATTTGGTAGTATTAGTAATATTTGGTTCATCTTATCAAATATTGTTGCATTGTATGTAGGGATCGAAACGGATCGAATACAAATCCATATTTTTAAAACGAATACAAATACGAATTCGAACATTATCGAATACGAATACGATCGAATGTTGTAATGAATTCGAATTCGAATCGAATATGTACTCAATTCGGTTGAATACGAATATCCTACAACTTTTGCGACAAATCTCGGTAGAACACCCAACAGCCACAGATTTGGCACCAAATTAAGACCCCGTCGAAACAGAAACGCTGCGAAAAAAAGGATAGTATTCATATTCGTATCTAGGAAAAAGCGGATAGTATTCGTACTCGTAACCAGAAAAATGGATAATATTCGTATTCGTTTTTTTCCCTAGATACGAATAACACCGAATACGGATACGAATACTACCCATTTTCCCCGGATAGCAACCGGATGCGGATGCTATCCATTTTTGCCAAAAAGTGCTCGTTTTTCATTCGGATGCGGATTTTATTTACCACATTTGCGTTTTCTCAGATATGAATATCGGATAAACGGATTATCCTTTACCAATTTCAATCCCTAATTGTATGACTTATCTAGAATATAATACAATACATAGACAAGATGACACAAACAATCACATCTCGCGAAGAATGCTCGCGAGCATGTCGCCGACTACCAAGCATGAAGACGTCGTGATCGATCACGCAGTCGACGTCCTGCAGCGATGGCACGCTGTTGACAGCGTGACGACAGACGCGGAGGCGCGTCGACTTTGTAGTTTGTACTGGATCAAAATGATGGTGTGGAGGACGACGCCGAGGAAGATGAGTCCAAGGCTGCGTGCCAAGCTCAATCCGCCGGAGCCATTTACACGGTTCGATTTAGTTGTAGATGTGGCTTTGCTCGTCGAGTTCAAGTTGATGGTGTTATTCGCCATGAATTCCAGACTATTGATTGCAAAGTGCTGACAATTTCAAGTGTTGGCAGGTACTTATTAACTCCATCAAACGCTCGCATATTCCTGGCTTGTGCGTCGACACTACGCCGTGTTGAGTCGAGCGAAAATGTTGCCATTGGTGGTAGCCTTCGCGAACACCACCTCTGTTCTGGTGTGGGAAAGCTCGGAGAATCAAGTCTCGAATACGTTGTACGGGAAATCCATGCGTGTTCCAGCAATATGCCACCTTTCTCTCCCCCCCTCTGCCTAGTAGGCAACAACGACTAGAGCATTAGCATCATGAGGTAATGGGGAACTCAAAGGAGCGGTTGATGGAGGTAGAAGAGGGCGGTGTTCAGTGGCGGATGGAGGGGGCGCTGGAGCCGGCTCAGGGTTTCTGCTACCGGTAATTTTTTTAAACAGGGCCGGTAAGGCCAGTTTGTCCGAAAATCGAAAAATTTTGGCTAAAATTTTCAATTCTTTTTATTCTTTTGTATTTTAAATAAAAAAAATCAAGTTCGAACAAAATTCAAGCAAAGTCAATTTTTTTAGATAAAATTCATCCAAACCGATTTTTTGAGATCGGTTGTGTTCCTACCGACCCCACTAGTAAATCCGAAATTGCTGATTTCCGACCGAAATTCGGAACACTGAGCGGGCCATGGCCCCCTTATGATCCCAAAGTTTGCCTACTACTGATTATATGATGTCTACTACTGAGTACTTGAATCTAACTTGTTTTGATTGCTTCATGCAATCCTATAAATTGCTGTCACCACTATGGTTTTGGAAACTCTTTGAGGGCATCTCCAATAGTTTGTCTCTTAATTTGTCTCTAATACCCTCCGTATCATCTTGAGACAATATTAGAGATAACTATTCCAATAGTTTATCTCTTAAATTGTCTCTAACACCTTCACAAGTATTTAAGTTTTGCATAAATTAAATAACTATACTGATCAATACTAACTTCAATCTTTGTGACCTACATACGTTATTTGGTTACAATTACATATATAAACAAGCAGTAATTCTAACACCAAGCCTCACAAACATTGAAGCTTTGCATGGTAATTTCAAAGAATGAAAAACAAAGTAAAGTTCTTATCCAAAAAAAATATTGAAGCTCTCATAGCTGAAAGTATGGAGAACATCATAAGACTCTTTCTCATCAGCACAAGACTAGAACACGAAAGATATAAATCAAAACTGAGCAAGTCATTCGGATATCAAAGAACACAGGATAGTTCGTTAATGTTATTTCCGCTTACCAAAATCTTTGTGTTTGAATACTGCAAGACAAGCATCACAAGCATTTTAACCCTAGAACTGAACAACAAATCGAATGCAGCAACAGTACCAGCAGCTGCTAGTCTTTTCTATTACATCCTTGAAAGGAACAGCAAACCATCCAGACTGCCATGTATATATAGCTGCTAATCATGTTGCATCCATTTTGAAGCCCAGGCTCATGAGCAGCTGCTGCAGGGCCTTCCACCCATTCTCTACCGGAACACCATCCTCGGACAAGATACTATCATCATCAGTTCTTTCAGCATGATCGTCATCAGCGTACGTTCCGACACTGCCGTTCTGCGGTGCCGTGTCTTCTAATTTTTCATGAAGCTCATATTGAATTTTCAATTCATCCATCACTAACTGATTCAAGAAAAAAGCATTGTATGAGTATGATAATAGATGGAATGCATCATTCAAATGACATCTGGCCTTAAAATAGGATAATATGAACTATTAAGAATGATCATCGGATGAGATCTATGCAACTCGCACTATACACTAAAACTAAAAGCCAGCAACATTTTAAAGAAAATCCCTGAATTGTTCCACTTTACACCCATGTCCTTCCACCTTCTAGTGAAATGAGTGATCTAATGCTTGAAAATTCATTTCCCGTTGGCAGTTCATACTAAATACGTTCTTTCATAATTGGAAGCTCTGGCCGAACGTGCACTGCTTTTCTAACACAAATCTGATATGCACTGTCTTCCCAAGAACTGGAGACAACAGATGCAACTTAATTACCACGGGCGCTAGCGCTACGTCACCCTCCTGCGGGGGCGAGAGCGGCTCGAGGGGCTCCTGGAGCGAGGCGACGAGCACCCTCCGCCGGCCAGGCGCGGTGAGGCCGGCGCCCACGATGCGCCTCGGCCTCCGCACGCTGTTGTAAGCGAGCGTGACCGCCCGGACTCGCACGAGGGATCCGCCGCGCGTGGCAGCCGCCGCCGCCGCCGCCGCCACGGGTTCCATGGACGGGGATTTCGCGGGCGCGGGGAAGGAAAAGGGCGCGGGGCTCGCGCGCACGGATCCGCCGAAGAACAGACGCGTGAGCAAGAGACGACGCCCTCAACAGAGAAAATCGCCTCGTTACGCGTTAAGCGACGGTCGTCTCGACGATTTGGTTATCTCTCCTCTTTTACTCTCTGCCATGTCATTAAAATATTTACGTGATATTTTTTAGAGACAAGTAAAATAGACTACTAGAGATGCTCTGACAGGTTGGAACGGTTAGATATCCATTACTGTGATAGCCTTACCTTTTGGCCAGAGGAGGAATTCCAAAGCTTGGCTTCATTGAAGGAGTTATTTATTGGGCATTGCAGAAACTTCACAAGTTTACCACCCGCCCCTCAGTGAATCCCGCACTAGATGAAGGCTTGCGTAATTTGGAATGCTTAAGTATTACTCATTGGGGCATTCCCTGGAATCTTCGGCTGCCTAAAATATCTTTCCATTTGGTACAATGTAAACTCGAGTCTTCTGTGTTCACAGCATCGACCACAGCATCAGTCGCTGGATCAGTAGCTAGTACTCATAGTTATATCAATGAATATCAAACACATATCACGAAAATGTAAAGTTATTGCATAATAATAAAGAAAGTGTAAATATACCTTATGACTTTTGTCTTTCAGAATGGCCGATCAAACCAAATATCGTTAAATAATCATCAGCGGAAGCGGAATTGAAATACAACACGTTGAACCCTCACGATATATCCACAGACAATCGACTGGGGCCTGCGGCTTAGTCCTTAACCTTCTTGTCTTTCAGTTTTGAAGAATGTGCATAAGTGTTCATGTAGTCTTCTTTTTTTATACTTACTGAATAATAATATATTGAGCGAGCATGAGTACACAACTGTACTCACGAGCCAACGCACATAATGCAGTTATATAATATGGAAAGCTGAGCAAAAGAATGACTTGTGGTTCTTTTGTTTGTATAAAATCACTTATTGAAATAGATTAAATAGTAGCAAATCCCGAGACCTAGTATTTTTAACTAACACAGGTTTTAATAAAGTTGAGTTTTGTTGTAAAATAGTAGTGGAGGCTCCAACCTTCTATATCACTGAGTGGCTCCATCCACTCAATGCTCATGTTCTTTCTCAGGTCACATTTCGTACTTCTCACTAGTTCCCAACTAGGCTATCTCAAATCTCTGGGCTCTCACTCATCTCAAATATTTGGGTTCCAACTCATCTTTTTATTCCTTCCCACAAATTGTTTTATAAAAGTAAAAGCTAAATCAAGTAAATTTCTGGCACCACCCATGACCGTGAGCACTGCTATCTAGATAATTTTTAGACTATACAGAGTTCATACATGTAACATCCCAAAATATGAGCTTGTGTTTCAAATGTATAAACATGTGAACTTTTTAAAAGTTTTGATGCATTCCTTTGTCATTTAATTTATCTGGATTTTCATTCAAGGTTTTATTGATTTTAAAACCTAAACATCAATTCTTGGAAACATAAAGCTAATGGATAATTAAAAGAAATTGAAATAAAAGATGATAATTAAAAATGAAAATTTAGCATAATTGTACTGAATATAAAATGGGAAAATTACTTAAAGTATATTTTGAAACTTTCCTCAAGTCAAAAGATAAAAATAGAAACTTAAAAGATTTTTAGAGAAAAATATAGAATGAAAAAAAACCATAAAACAATTACACAATAATCTACACTATGTCAGAAGCCTTCCCTTAAGTTTTCATAAATTTCAGAGTTATATTACTATATCTAAAAATTCCCTAAAAACTCAGCCTTTTTAGGAAAATCTAGAAACTCAATTCCCTTTTTTCCTTCTCACTAACCAGTGAGTCCCGCTGGCAGTCATCTTCCTCCATGCGCACGTCGCAGCGTGAGCACCATTGCTAGCTCCGTCGCTCATGCTGCGCCATAGAGCCGCCACCGGTTTTAGGCCACGCCCATGGTTTCGCCTCATCGGCCACATCACCCTCACCTGCTCTCGTTGCTCAACCATCACTCTCGCCCATGCCCGTGCGTCATCGCGTCCGAGCAAGTTGCCGCTTGGATTCCCGCAAGCTCTCTCTCATGCTCTCCGCCCCCTTGGCTATAAAAGGCCACCAGGGGCACTCTAATTCCTCTCTTCACCACCCCAATTCCTCTCATACCCTCTCCCTTCCTCCACTGAGCCGAGCTCAAAGGTAGAGCTAGCTCCAGCTTTTTGGCCACGCCGCCTCATCGCCGCCGGGGCCCCATTGATCCATTTGCCTCGCCAACCCTGTCATGGCGTGTTTTGGACCACCAGCAATATGTCCCCCAAACTAATTTCTATTTTCGTCCATAGGAACTGCCGAAATCTGTTCTTCCCTCAACTCCGGCAAAAACCTCCCCTTTCTTCCCCAACTCCGGTCTAGTAAGACATTTCCAAATTGGTTCCTCTCAGAGCATCTCCTTAGCCCCCTTGTGCTTCCTCGACTGTTCTTTTCCCTCCTCCTTCCTCAGGTCATCACCTCCACGTTGATTGCCCCCCGCCGCCTCAAGACATTGTCGCCAGCTCAACTCCGATTGCCTCTGTCATCCCACTCGCCTCTGGTATACTCCTAGTAACCTAGTAACTCATGCACTCACTAGTTAGCCACGAGCGTCGACTTTTTTGTAGTTGGCATGGCAGCCGTATGCCGCCTCCGCTCATCGGCGTTGTGCCGCCGCTATAGGTCACCGTAGTCCTCGCCGCTGGTGCCTATGGGACCGCTTGCCTAGTGTGGTTCCATTTTGGCCCTCCTCGGCCACCACTGTAGACGGTTCGCCCGTGATGACCACGACAAGGGAGCACCTGAGAGCCCCCCTGTTCTGTACAAAGTGGACAGCTACTGTAGCACGGTAATTAATATCGATCTATGTTATTAGGGTTTAATCATTGCTTAACTGTCAGTTTAATAACGCTACGATTCAATGACATGCGAGCCCATGAACAGAAATTGAGGAGGAGTTAAGATCTAGTTTCTCTTTAAGGCTATGACACGCGGGCCCATGATAATTAAATGCACAGTGGTTTTGGTCCATGGTCCGGTGGACCAAGCGTGTGGACTTTAGTCCATGCACTATTGCCATGGACTTGGTCTATGACAATGCGTCCTACATGTCAGTAAAGGGTTTTCTATGGAAATTAAAATGAAAAAAGAAAAGAAAATACATAAGGGCCAACCTGTCATACACTAGTATATTTCCAAACTGAAAATAAATAAAAAAGAAAAGGAAAAGGCAGTGGACCCTACTTGTTAGAGAGAGATCTTCTCTCCCTTTTCTTTTTCCAGGACTTTCCAAACCGAGCCAAATTGAATCTTTAATAACTTTTGCATACAAACTCCAAATTGAATGATTTTTGTTTCTAAATTCATATAAAATAATAATATACCATAATATGCACACAAAAAAAATTGAATTTGGTTACCATTGAATTTATTGGTGTTATTTAATTCGTTTCCAACTCTTTTTGAAATAGACGTCGATTGTTCGAGCGATATTTTCGACGACCAACTATCCACCTATTCAGAACAACAAGAGCAAGGCAAGAACCTCCTTTGATCATATTGATCCCACTAGTTTACTTACTATACTTTGTTGTGTAAAATTTTATTATGCATGCGTGTATGTCTGTATGAAAATGCTATGTTTGATAAATCGGTAGTTGTAAATCCTATTCAATGCATCTATCTCCTTGGAAAATTGATGTCTTATTATTTTAGCCATTATATTACGGGTTAGACAATATATAATATCATTTGGGAGTATTGAGTGCGATTATCGCACAACTGCTTAATAGAACGGTAGATTTTCATGAAAAGTTATAGAAGGACAATATGATAAATGTGAATTTAGGAGATTTATGAAAAAAAAATGTCCAGAGGGGTTGTCGACGATTGAGTTTTCGATCTTATGAAATAAAATAGAGGAAAATGGCACAGGATTTCTTGGGAGAGAATGAGACTACTCTTTATTGATATGAATTGGCTATTACAGGGGTCCCTGCAATTTGGCGGTGGACTAAACCTAATTATACTGAGCATAATGCTTGCTATGCTAATGACTCAGGCTTGAAACACAAGCTTGATGCTGATTGTTATACTTCAACCCGATGTTGCTTGATCTGATTCAATTGCCCCTTCTTCCGTTCATGCTCCAACCTTAAATAACTTCTGAAGAGGTGGCAGTTACTCTTGGAGACGCATCGTTGAAGCGTTATGATCGTCGAGTGAGACGGCAGTTGATGAAGTATCAACTGTTTAGCAGTTAAGTGTCTATGAGACATTCAACCGCACGATGGTTATTGTCAGTATCTTTGGTTTATATAACGTCGCGTGGCATGGAACATATGACATGTGTTCCATTCATTACACAGTAGGGAATATACCTGGAGTTAGATCCAGATGCCAGTTTATAGCTTCTACGAGTAGCTACCTGGTCGGAGGCTAGATACCGGACCTTGTCCGACCAGGATACCCATTATGTAACCTTTGGAATCCCTACGACTAGTGAGGTCGTTAGCCTTAGGGGTTACGACCATAAAGACGTATGATCTTTTATTATGTATTAAAGAAATACATAGAGGTTTTAATCCTCGTCAGGGGGTGTACCTCTGTTATTTTGTATAAAAATAAAAATAAAAAACCTAGTTTTGGACATAGGCGAGTTATATTATATTCTGAGAAGAGTGGAGAGGAGTCTCACTAGTAGATATGGGAAGATTCTCACCCGGGTCAATTAAGGACCGAACGTCGATGCCATCAATCTAAGCCTAAACGTACAACCATATGTGCCAGTATGGAACGACCTTAGCTAATTAAGTTATTGAAACCTGACCTTGCATGAGGGGTAGGCAGTAGACGTGCAAGCATGTTTGATTGTCGACATAACGGCGAATGCCTCACTGAGATGGGCATACCCGGGTGAAGAGAAAATAAAATGTATCACTGAGATGGGTATACTGTAATACCCTAAATTATATTCGAAAGGATTAGTCGGGAGAAATTAATTTTTATTTCGGGAGAGGTCGATTATTCGGGGAAGGATCAAACGGAACGTCGAGAGGGACTAATTGGATTGTTGTCAGTTCTGCAGTTTTAGAGGGGGGAAAGAGCAATTTGGCGGCAACTTAGGCCTGGGCCATGGCCCATCTGGGTGGCCGGCCAAGGGGGGGCTCCCCTCCCCCAAACCCTAGCCGACTCCCCCTCCCCTCCCACTTTCCTCCTCCCACTCCCAACCGGCCGCCTCCCCTCTCCCCTCTCCACCTCTCCACCTCCCTTCCACCCTCCCTTGCGCCTCTCCATCTCCCCACCACCTCCATTGCTGCTGTCCAAGGAGGAGAAGGAGCTCCCTTGCAGCCGGCCAAGGAGGAAGAAGAAGGAGAAAAGAAGAGAAAGAAGGAGAGGAAGAGAAGGGAAGAAGAGGGAGAAGAAGGGATCCGCAGCGGAAGCGTGGTGGTCTTCATCCCCGCTACGTGCTCTCTTCGTTTCGGCAAGGGTAACCCGTGGTTCTTTGCTCTAGGTCAATTTCTAGTTGTCTAATTTTCGGATGTCAGTTCGTCGATATTCTGCAGCAGTGAAGTTTGTCGGTTTTGATTAGGTTAGAGGCAGATTTGGGTCTGTGTGTCTCCTAGAAAGTTGTAGATATCGTAGTTACCTTTCATTGCCGACAAGAATCAAGTCATTCGGACTTCGGTAGCTAAAGTTATGAATTTATTAGTAATTCTGTGTTTCTGGAGAGAAGCAGATTTGCTAGTGTTGGTTAACCTGATAGAAGCGCATATTTAGAGGGGTTTCCAGAGGGTCTCACCATAACGAAAAATGAGGCTAATCCTCTTAGATTTCATGGAAGCTAAAGATCACTGAATTCGGACGAACGTAGAGAAAGTTATGATAGTTTCTTTGTCACTGTCCAGAAACCCGACGTGAAATGTTTGCTCTGATTAATTAGATTGGTAGGTCTGGTAGATGGCTGAATCAGAGGGTCTCCCCAACTAAGTTTATTTAGACATTTAAATTACCTTTTCAGATTGTCCAAGATCATCCTATTTGGACTCCTGAGCAGAAAGTTATGGATTTTTGAAGTCTGCTGTCCGCAGTGACCGATCGCTAGAAATTAGAAAAGCTAGACGTGATAAGAAGATTAGCGATTTCGATTGTAATGTGATGTATGATTTTGGTCCAGTATGCTATTCTTAGTTTGGGGTTATCTTCTTGTCCAGTGGCAGCGAGATCCCAAGGGCAGCACCCACTTCGTCCCGCCGTTCTCGCGCGGTTGAGGCAAGTATTCGGGTTTATGTGTAGTATTGGTTGCAAATCATGATTGAGTGGTGTATTGTTCATCATTGCCATGTGAATGTGTTGTGGAGATGATTCTAGTTGTGTGGATGCTTGCGAGTTATGTTTAAGGTTCCTTCATGATGCTATTGTTTACATACCCTGAATACATATTGAATTATGATATTGAAAATATGATGTTGTAGTACTTATGCATGTTGGAGCATATTGAGACTTGGTCACGTGGTGACCAAGAGTACAATGTTGAGGTCCCCGTCATATGTAATGACAGCTTTGAGGTCCCCGCATTCATGGAATGTGGGCAATGGATCTGAGGTCCCGTCATTGTGATGACGGCAAAGGTCCCTATACATGTGATGCATAGGCTCTTGGTCCCTGTGCCAGAGGGCACAGACATGGGTATTCATTGACGGATGAATACCCCGCATTACCGGTAAAATGCGAAACGAGATAAAGAACAAAGTGTGCATAGCATTATCATGTGTTGAATAAAATTGTTTTTAGATGTTCTGTCTATATGAATGTTGCAACCTTGTTGATACTTGCTGAGTCGTATGGCTCACCCTTGCTTTGTCTTGTTATAGGTACTTCTGGCAAGAACGTCATACATGGGAGGGAGTAGACATTGGAAAGCACGCACAACCACTCAATCTTAAGAATTATTTATGGATGTTTGAGTTTGATTAATCGTAATAATGAGAATAGCAAATTTTGGTTATGTTTATGAGATTATCCTGCATGCTTGAATGAACCTGATTATGAAGATATTCATAAATGCCATGTTTAATTGTTGGAACCTCGGTATAGCTGACTATACAAAGGAGGTATTGCCGAAAAATTTGTAATTGGTCTTAGTTTAGTTTAGTTTAGTTTAATTTTAGTAGCATTCCAGGCTCAATGCTGAGCTGGGGTGTTACATATACCCAGGTGAAGTGAGGATGACCATTCAACGGGCTAAGTGCAGGGGTAGGAATAGATAATGTAAAGGCTTTGACACGTGTTCTAGACTGCTTACCTACTGTAGTGAACGGTGGTATCGACGGATACCGAATAAACTAGAGAATTTGTGTGCTGTGGATAAAGTTGTACACCTTTGCAGAGTGTAAATCTATTTAAATAGCCGTGCTCATGGTCATGAGTGTGCCTAGTGCAGTCACATCGAGTATAGTCTTGATTTTTACAAAAACTATTTTATTGGAAGAACATGGGAATTGTTTATGGTTTACATTTGAATTGAATGCCATGTCTATGGTTGAAAATGAGTCGTTGCTCGCAACTGAGGAGGGTTGCGAGTAGTTGTTATTTCATTGCTCGCAACTGAGGAGGGTTGCGGGTTGTTGTTATTATTCATCCTGTTGTTTACTTACTGTCTTGTACTTATTTAACTGCTCTTTTAAACTTTCCGTTGCAAAATACTATGTATTGATATTGCAAATGAAATCTACTTTAAGCAAAATAACTTGTAGAATAGAGCCTCATCAATTGATAGCCTTGCATTTATATAAACTTTACGATACACTACAAGTCTTGCTGAGTACACATTGAACCCAATCTTGCTTATATTGTTGTTCAGAGTTCAAAGATGAGCCAACGCCAGACGGTACATTCTTCGCGCCCAGAACCGGAGGGTTCGGTGATGGGTCTATCTAGGCCTTATTTCGTGTTGGTTGCCTTAGGGATTGGATGGGCATACTAGTGGAATTTATCTACTTTTATTACTTCTTCCGCTGCTACTTTTACTCTGTTGATACCTGCTTTTATTTGACCAGTCGGCCGTTGATGTAATAACTATAACCGCTTAAGTTCAGTACCATTTTGTTTTATTTTGTATATGCGAATGTATGGATGTGTGGACAACCGAATCGCCGATCTTATAAAATAAAATAGAGGAAAATGACAAAGAGTTCTTAGGAGAGAATGATACTGCTCTTTATTGCTATGAACTGGCTATTACAAGGGGTGCCTTCGACAAGGCAGTGGACTAGCCCTAGTTACACTTAGTGTTTTGATTGCTATGCTAATGCTTAAGATGAAATCCAATCGTCTGTCGATCTTCTGAATTGGATTGCCTTCTGCCGTTGGTGTTCTCCTTTAAGTAATTGACGAAGTGGTGACAGTTACTCCTTGAAGAGACGCCCTCTGGAAGCGTTGCGTCTAGTCGGAGGATCGGTTGCAGTTGGTGAAATACCAACTGTCGAGCAGTTGTTGTCAGCAAAAGACATAACCATATGGTGGTTGTTGTTAGTGGCTTAGAGCTATGAAACGTCATGTGGTTTGGAGTAATTAAGGCACATGTTCCATTCGTCACACGGTAGGGATCTCTTTGGAATTTGGTCCAAGTGCCAGTTCATTTACTTCACGAGCAATTACTTGGTCGGGTAGCAAGTACATGACCTCTCCAACTAGGCTACCCATGATGTAATCTCTAGAATCCTTATGACCATGGAGGTCGTTAGCCTTAGGGGTTACGACCATTAAGACATACGGTCTTTTATCTATGTATTAAAATAATACATAGAGATTTTAATCCTCGTCAGAATGTGAATGTTAAATGTTATGAATATGTGTACTAGCCACTGATCATGGGACTAGTACGGTATACACATAGGGTCTTTGGGTATTCCACACCTGGGGGTCCGACGACGCTTAGTATTAGAGCCATACTGATTGTAGAACAAGTCCTAGATATAATGGCCGTTAGATTAGGACTTAGATTTAAAACAGCAAACTGATCTAATCATAGGAATAATTCTAAAAATTTAGCAGTTTCTTCTAATCTTATCCCTCTTAGCATTCTCCTCTTATCTAAAGTCCTTTTGGTTATCTTTTCTTGACTCATTCAAAAGAACTCTAGTTTTGAGAGATGGGATGCTCTCTGAAAATAAAAGTTTTTAATCACTTTTAGGACATTAAAATAGAGCCAAATTGTTTTGAAAAAGTCATTAAAATAACCCACCCAAGTTCTTTTGAAAGTTCCTCTTTGAACTGATAAGGATATCACTCTAGATGCATCTTTTCCCAAAAATTCAAAACATGGTACTTGCTGAAATTAATGTGATGTAATATCCTTTAAACCTCTCCAACCTTCATTTGGAGTTCAATTGAGTGATATTATAAAGGTCTACTTATATATAAAGAACAAGGGGCATTATAACCTAAATTTGAGCCATAGGGATCAGATAAAAACACTAGAGAATGGGTAAAAACTTGTGCGAAAATTCTTTTCCTGTCTAATGCCATTTCTTATCCATGTCTCTTATTACATGATCACTAACTTTTCTTATTCTTAAAATTGTAGATGTCTACCTACTGGGAGCCACAGTACCGCACTAGTGCCTTTGAGGAGGGTACGCTACAGCACACCTTGTGGGTGATGCTGCAGCGTATGGAGTGGCCGCATACGCCTCAGTATACTGTCTACAACATGCCCTCCAATGCGGCATCCACTGAGTACCTCACTCAGGTGCTCATCCAGGGACGTCACTTCGGAGACCCCATCTTCCATTACTACAGGAGAGGCTCGATGGTCCTGATGTCGCTGTACGACGCGGCTTATGTCGCTATCGTACGCCTACGGCACGAGCTGTCGAAATTGGAGGATCCCTTCTTCCACTTCCCGGCACTGACCGCGGACTAGAAGGAGCACACCTACCGGGTGGAGGGGACCCAGTTCCTCACTCCCCACCTTCACCTCAACTGATATCTCTGTCAGGTGTCTCGCGAGCTGCTGGAGGCCCGCTGGAGGATGTGCACCCTGGAGGATAGCATCGCACCGATGGTGGCCCAGGGACTCTTCTCACGGGAGCTACTGTACATAGAAAATGCTGTACTAGCGCCTGTCGAGGAGCTACCTAAGCTCATCACCGTATTCGGTCAGGAGCCCGACGTCCTCGCATGTCGGTGATTGGTCACCGCTGTCAGGTGATGGCCATTTGCTCAGGGATAGAGGAGTCTTCAAAGATGGTGCAGCACCACTGTCTCCCTCGCAATGAGCATGAGGAGGCCGAGTGCTTTGGCCCTTCGTCCATTGCTGCCTCAGAGTCCTCAGGAGTTGCATGGCGTGGCTACGATGACTAGACTATGACAGATAGTCTAGAGCTCACTTGTAGGGCTTAGCGTGAGCACTTTTGGACATTTTGTAGGATGAACTAATATATGATATTGCTGCAACCCAGTTGTAATATGCTACTTGTGATGTTTTATTTGCTCTCTTTTGTAATGTACAAACAACGGGCATGTGCGCCATGTAAAATTTGACCTTATGTTAATATTCATGTGTGTTGCTCCTAAGGTTTAAAAATACACATATTTTCATTTTAGACAAGTTAATTTTGTTGGGATGATAGTACTGGCTGACCCGTTTAACTTGTGCTTATTCTCTATTATCCTATGAACGTTTGTTTACACTGCACTTTGTCTAATCAGGATGCCGGTAATGCGCTCTGTTCGTCAGCTCATGGCAACAGGAGTTGCCTCCGGATCACAGCAACAGAGAAGTGAAGTTCCTACACCTTTGCAACCTAACCAGAAGCATCCTTTACATCAATGACACCTACTGAGCAACCTCAGCCTGCGCCGATTGATGAACCCAAAACTCTACCACCACCACCCACCATGGTACAAGTGCTTGCCATGATCAAACAAGGGCGGTAGACAAACACCCTTCTACTCCAGCAACTAGTGTAAAACACCACTACCCTCGGCACTATTGCTGGAGGGAACAGAGCTGCGGTAAACCAACCATCATCTAGGATGGGTGAGTTCATGCGAACTCAGCCTCCGACCTTTGCATCAGCAGTCAACCCTCTCGACGCCAATTACTGGCTCCGCACCGTCGAGAGCAAGCTAGTCATTGCCCAATACAATGACGAAGAGAAAGTGTTGTATGTGTCCTACCAGCTACAAGGTGCGACAACAGCTTGGTCCCTCAAGTCAGCCATCTCCTTTTAATTTCTTATGTCTGAAATGGAGTATTCCAAGGAATATTCCCCTCCTTCTCTTTTTCTTGGAATTTTTTTGTTCGGTAAACTTCCGGGTGTTCGTTCTCCGTTATACGAACTTCAATTTCTTCGATTCTTGTTCCTAAATTCGTCGAAATTCATAATATATCTTTTGGTACTAATTTTGTAATTTTTGGATTTTATTTTTTTTTCTGTTATTTATTTATTTATTTGTACCATTTTGCGCGTATAGATTCAGTCATTGTCGAGTCCGGTTCGGATCAGTCTGGCATTTGCAGGAGAATCTCCATCCTTCGGGGAAGGCAAGTCATAGACCTTTGATCATGTTGTACCCATTTTTGTGAAATTATATTGTTTTATATCAACATGCATGCTAATTTTATTAATTATTTTTGGGAATAGTTAAATACCAATTTGACATTATACCACCTTGAATAATTGTGAATGACACATATCCTTGGAAACCATAGGAAGGGTTGATATTAGTTGGACATATTCATATCACCAACATGGGTATTGTAGGGATGTTTAGTCATGCGTAGTTACGATGGGCTCATGATCACATGTTCAATAATGTTAATTTTGACTTAATAATATATGAAATTGTAATGCGATGCCATTGTCGTGCAACTATGGTGCGAGGTCACTGTTGTATTGATTATGGTGCGATGCCGCTGTTATAAAATTTTGTGCTATGGCAAGGATTATCATTAGTTTGGGTGAACAAAATGATTTATGCTCAGGCGAGTGATCATGCAGTAAAAGGGGTGCGTGAGGCAGATTGTTTTGGATGAGGTAGTCTCGTTTGAGTAATCACTAAGGACTAAACTTTGTGCACAATTGATCTAGGCCTTATCGTATAACCACATGTCCAGTATGGGATGAACCTGGCAGATTAATTAGTAATGCCTTGATTTTGGTTCTGTCATGTGTGGTGTGGGTTCTGGGATTTATGGGTAGATTCACAAAGCGCAAGATGGGGCCCCGATTGTGATGGATGTAACCAGTCGGTGGTGAAAACCTTAGCGGGCAGAACCAAGTTAAGGTAGAACTTTGTAAAAGCTTTGTGATAATCACTTAGTCGCACACCTACGGAAGCGTGTCATGGCCGACATTATAAGTTGATTATCTCTTGTGGGTCAAGCTGTAAAACCTCTGCAAAGTGTTAAAATCTGTTCGAACAGCTGTGTCCTCAGTTATGGACAATGCCTCGTGATTTCACATGAGGGGTGGAGTTTTCATAAAATGTTCGGATGGTTGTTGGTTGGGAGGTGAACGGGTAGTTCACTGGTTGTTTCAAAGCAATTGTTAACTTTATTTATATAATCTTTTCAATTATGCTTTTTAATCTATTTACTGTATTTACTGTCAATATTGCTTTATGCAAAATAACTATACAACTATTCCTTATTCAAGCCTTGCATAAATATTATTTACATACTATTCCCTACGACTTGCTGAGTGCTTTATGTACTCATGGCTTTATGCCATTATTGATCAGTTGCTGAAGATGAATCCGGGAATCTAGAGTTCTATGAGGAGTAATTTAAAGACTATGCGAACTAGGATGTGCTCCCCACTCGATTGCATGTGGGCATGTCGGATGGCCCACACAAGTTATCTTATTTCTGTTGCAAGAGTTCTATTGGTATTTCAAGCCTTGTGTAGTAAACTATGTAAACTTTGACCATAAGGTCCGCTGCTACTATTTAATAATAATTTGCTCATTTCTTAGTTGTTTCGTTGTATGGATATGATTTTCATCGATGTTGTCACTGTGTGAGCTAGCTATTGATCATGAGACTAGCTCAGAATATACAAAGGGTCTGGATTTTGTAACACCCCGATTTTCAGAATCGGGATGTTAGTATTTAATTTGGCGGTCTAATAATTTTTTGACTCTGTTTTAAAATTTTACCATGTTTAAGTAAAAAGATTGCTTCTAAAATCAAATTGAATTAATTAAAGTGTTGCTTTAAAGTCAAATCGGATTATTTGAAAGATTGCATCCAAAATAAATTCGTGTTGATTTCTTGGTTCACATGCATTTCAAAAATCATGTCTTTCTACATGCCTTAGTATAGTCGCTCTTTTTCAGTCCGACCGACCGCAGGCGAGACGCCTGTGAGTCTATTTCTTTTCCCCAAATTCTCTCTTCGCAATCACCACCTAAAATGAAGAATCCGACAACGCATGTTAAACTGTTGCATTCGTTGTTTCGCGAGCGTTTCAGTTTAGCGGTTAGTTCGCGCATGCGAGGTCATATGAGTGAGTTGGAGAAAAGAAGATAGAAATGCATTGCTATTTGTTCCACTGTCTATTATTCTATCAGCACCTCCAACATGCAAGGCAATCTCACTGTCTTTTCTTCCTTGTCCCCAGCCGAACCCATCATTCCTCTTCCTACCTTTTCCTTGTTTCACTCCCACCTCCCAACAAAGCAACTCTCCACACTGCCTTCTTTTTCTTTACCCAAGAGAGCAAGCACACAGCCATTTATCTTGCTGCCCCAGCCGAACACCCCTCTCCACCATAGCCTTTCATGTCCTCACTCACCAATATATTTCTTTATTGCCCAGCACCACTTTTCTTCCTCCAGCAGCCTCTACCATTTTCGTTTCTCCACTTGAGCTCATGTTCTTGCCACCTTCTCTCTTCTCTTTCACTTTACAAATCAAAAATCAAGCTCTGCATATTATTCCATGGCTTTCACAATCACACAAGCTATCCATCCATCCAAATATCATCTACATGCACAGTCATTCAAGCATTTTTGGGAGAGGGAGGAAGTGAGCGATGGGAGCTCGTTCGGCGATTCGGCGGACTTGGCAGCAAAGACCGAGCAAGCACGGGCATGGAGGAGCGGCGATGGGCGAAGTAGCACAAGCATGCAGTTGCTGGTGCATGGCAACAACATCTTGGAGTGGCGCTGGCCATGCAACTCGGCAAGGCGGCACAGAGGAGGCGGCTGGGTGACGCGGTCCATAGGCCGGCGACTCCATGTAGTAGTGCATGCATGCTTTGCGATGGCACTGACCGATCAAGCGGAGCTTGGTGGTGCGACACCAGGCGAGGCAAGCATAACACCAAATTTCAATTTGATAAAATTTAAAAGTTTATTTATGTTTGTGGTTTTCCTGAATTTTCAAAAGCTTTTATAAATATTTTAAAGCTAAAACAAATTTATTTGCAAAATTAAAAACCAACATAATAGTTGGAAATAATTTTATTAAGTCCAGAATGAGTATGGGAATTTCTGTGAATTTTTCCATAATTTTTGGAAGTATTTTTGCTATTTTCTAAAGCTATTATGAATTATCAAAATTAAAACAAATAGAAAAGCAAAAGAAAATCTTCAAAACGGCATTGGGCCGAAACCTAAAATCCCCGGCCCAAACTCCACTCCGCGCGCAGCCCAAAACGGCCCGAGCCGCGCCCTCTCTCCCCATCTCACTGACACCGAGACCCCACCCGTCAGCCTCACACGCGCTCGCGCGTTAAAACCACCGCCAAGCTCATCCACCGTTGGATTTCAATCCAACGGACAGAATTCACGTAATCTTCGCGAGGTCCGAATGTTATCATCAACGTGAGCCGTGCGATCTTAATCCAACGGCCGCGCCAAATTATCACTTACCGCTTCGCTCGGTCAAATCCCAGCCGTGCGATCTTAATCCAACAGCTGCCCCTGAGATTCACTTACCGCTTCGCGGATCTAATCTCGACCGTACGTTGAAAATTGGACGGCCCGCAGCCATCGTCTTCCTCGCCTTCTTCTTCCTCGCGCCGCAACAGCCGCCCGCCATTCCCGCACGCACCCGAGCTTCGCTAACGGTCTCCTCGCACGCCCCCGACTTCCCCGCGACGTGCGCACGAGATCACATCCACCTCCGCCACTTTTTCCCCACGTCTCCCCTCTTCTCCCCGACGGTTTCGCCCGACACCGAACCGCCGCCGCACGACCCCCACCTCCCCCACGCCGCCTCAGAGCCACCTAGCCCCTATAAAAGGCACCACCGGGAGCGCATTTACGCTCTCATCTCATCTCCTCAACTCTCATTTCCGCTTGAGCTCTACCGCCACCGTAATCGTGAGTTTAGGGTTTTTCGCCGCCGCGGAAAAACTCCGAGTTTCGCCGCCGTCAACGTCGCCAAGCCACCGTGGTCTGCGCCATCGTCTTCACAGACACCGGAGCCACCTCGGGAACCCCTTCATTACTCCGGAGCGCCACCGGAACTCCGTTGTCGTCAACACCCGAACCTCTCCGCCGCCAAAAGCTCGTCGCCGGTCAACTCCGGCGACCATTCGCATCCAAAACGGTACCATCGTGTTCGCTTTATCCCCCTCTACAAGTTGTGACCACTCACCCTCGCCGGAGAGCCGCCGATCGTCGTTGTCGGCCGCGTCCGCGTGCCGCCGTTCACGCCGGCGTGGCTTTGCCACCTAGGCGCCACATCACCTTCTCGCTGCGTGGCGCACGCGGCGTTCGATCGGCGCCACACACACACACACACACGTGGCCAGTCCACCGCACCGTCCTTCCCTAGGCTCGGTGGACTTGGTCCACATGGGCGATCAGCGACTCATGGGGCCCATCGTCGAATTCATTTTAATTCTTTTAAATCCCGAAATACTGTAGCTGATGCAATGATTGCGCAATAAATGGATTTTCAGTAGGAAAATAATTCTGGAAATTCAATAAAATTTCAGATTTAGATATAAACTTCAAAAATTCATAACTTTTGCATATGAACTCCAAATTGAGTGATTCAAATTGCAAAATTTATATAAAATTATAATCTAGCTAACTAAACCAAAATATTTCAGTTTGGAGTTAATTTGAGCTATGTTTTTGAATTTATTTGAATTTGCATTGAATTTGTCGTATTTTCGCGTATAGAATTCGACGACTCCGGAGAGTTCGATCAAACTGAAGATTTAGAATTTCAAGACATCGACCAAGGCAAGTTACACCATTGACCATATTACCCCTATTATTTTAAGTTATTTTCAGTCTTTAAATTCCTTAATGCATGCATATGTTGTTATAAATATTTTAATATCCTGTTTTACACATAGTTAATTCCATATGTTATTGTATGGCCAAATTTGAATGTTGTACCTGACTACCTTGATACCATAGGCAAGATATTACCAAAATTCAAATATATGCTTAGCCAAGCTTAGTCCACATTTACAGAATTTGGGAGGGTTTACACCACATTTCTACAAATTGTTTTCAAACTTGACATTGTGGTATTGTCTTACCACATGAGTTTATAAATGGAGTTTTTATTCAAAATAAAATCAAAATGGGTTTGGACTTGGGCGAAATGGTCGGAATGGTGGGTGCAGGTTTATGCACGGGTTTGATCTGGTTAAGATCAAGGCCCATGGGTTGTAGGAATGACGCCCAAGTCAATTGAGGACCGGTCTTTGAGCCGCTTATTGCTATGCCATAACGTACCACCACATGTCCTGTATGGGCAGGATTTGGCTAACTAATTTGTGATGTCCTAGTATATTTATGCCATGTGATTTTGTGGGTGTCAGTTAGACGTTTTATTCCCACTTGGCGCAGAGGGGGCTTCCAGAGGGCAGTCGGTCAAAGGCGAAAACCTTAGCGGGCATGAATGTACTAGGATAAAACATTGTAAAGGCCTCATGGTAATTGCTCGACCACACGCCTACTAGGCGTGAGTTGGCGACATAACGAGCATGTCACCTCGTGTGGGTAAAGTTGTACCAACTCTGCGAGTAGAAACTATTCGAATAGCGCGTCCGCTGTTATGGACATGCTAGCGAGGCCACTTAAAGTTAGAATTGTTTTTGGTTTTAAAATGCTTTATTAAGCGTTGAGGATGGCTAATCCTTATGAAAATTTGGCGGGAAGCCAAGTGTTAGGAGGATCCTTCACTTTATCCTTGGAGGTTATCCACACTATATCATGGTCATTTCAAAATATGATTTTATCCATAGTATAAAATTGCCTTAGAAACTACTATACTTATCCAAACGAAAATCTTGTTTATGCAAAACAACCCCGCCATACTCACTTGTTTCCTTATGCATGCATTTAAATTCAATATTGGTGTGACTTGCGAGCACGGTAGTAGTGCTCACTCTTCTTTGAATAAATCTTATTCGAGAGAAGATCTTTGTCTTGACGGTGAGGACCGGACGAGTAGGCCTTCTCGACCTGCACGATTGCACGTGGCGCGCCGTGTGGCTCCCACTATTATGTTATTTCATTGTGTTTATCATTTGACATTTGATATTATTATTCGACTCTTTTGTATTAAACAGTTATTTATTTAATGCCATTTACGTTTTCGTGATATGAATGTGATATTCATTTTTGTGAAACTGTGTACACTGGAAATCCTGGACTGGTGTTTGAACACAGAGAATTCGGGATCCTTCGCTCCCGGGTTCGACACAAGCACGACCTCGAGGTCGAGCAGCGTGGCGCGACAGGAGGAGGTTGTCGAGCCCGAGGCGAGAGACGTGGTCGGCGAGCAAGAAGAGGTGTTGTCCAATGGCTTAACGGCGCCGAGGCGGGCGGGCGGTGGTACAAGTAGTCGGCCATGCGTGCGCGGTCGGCTCGGCGGCTCGAGGCACGGCATTGAGGCGGTGGCCATGCATGCGAGAGCACGACGCATGGCGTGGTGGCTCGATGAGGCACACGAGCACGCAGCGCAGCTAGCGGCTGGCGGCGGCATCGGCGGCGATGGCGGTGCGGCTGGAGGTGGCGAGTGGCAGCTCGGCATGGTGGCGCATGGTGGGCGGCGGTGGCACCGCAGCCGCGTCCGGCGATGGGCGGCAGCGGCGGCGGCGTTAACGACAAGGCCGTAGCAGCGTGTGGCGGTGGCGGCTTCGGTGCGGCGACGAGCGTGAAGGGCGGTCGAGCCGCACACGACGGCACGATCGGCGAGCGGCGCGTGGTGCACGGCCGGCATTGGCACGTCGCATGAGGCGGTAGGGAGACGGAGGTTGCGGGCGTGCATGGCGGCGCATGAGCGCATGCATTTGGCGGGCATGCACGCATGTGACGCGCCAAAGCCGAGCGCGGCGGCTTGGCTCGCTATGGTGTGGCATGGTGGTTTGGCGCGGCATTGGAGCAAGCTGGCGCGATGCATGTACCATGCATGCGGCACGGCGGCCCAGACGCGCAGTTGTGGGTCGGTAGTGGCTCGGGATGCGGCGTCAAAGTGCGGTGCATGCGGCGGAGGTGGATGCGGAGGCGGATGGGTTCGCGACGACTACGGCGGATACGGACGAGGCGGACACGGATGGGTAGCGAAAAGACGGCCTTCGGTGACGATTCACACGTCTAGAGTTGTGGTAAAATCTTTAGTATTATTTTGTTACCACGATATCATATTAGTCATGCTTGTTGCATATTAGTCATGTGCATGTCATCTTTTTATGCATTTTTAATTAAAAAAGATAATTTGGTAGCTTAAGACCGGTATAATTCGCCGGTTATGTCTTATTTGTGCGTAGGCGTGATTATGTGTTGATATATTGGCGAATGCAATTAATTAGATTTTTGAGGCGAAATGTGCGTATTGTTGATCGGTGGATGCTAGATTAAATATACATTGGATTGTTTGACTGGATGATATTTTGGAGTCGTATGCAAAATTGTGGTGATCGTTGAGGATAAATTAATTGAAGACTTTCCCTCACGTTGGATTAGTAATTTTTGGAAGTTAGGACGCATAAGGATTTTATGATTTATTACTTGTTGGATGACTTATGCGTTGATGATTAATGAGATATGGAGGTTGAATCGGATGGTTTATTTAATCATGAGCAAATTGATCGGATGTATTAGTTAATAGTTATGTGAGTCATTTGTGCTAGAAATTGGAGAAGGTAGGAATGGATTATTTGATTTGGATAAATATTTGGATTGCCATGTAATTAGTAGGTAAGTCCCATGTGCTGAGTCGATGCAATTTTACTCTCTTTTAGATTAGTAGCTAAATGATTATTAGTTGATCGTAGAGGCGCATATATGTGATTGGATTAATGGTTGTCGTACACGACTAGTCCGGTGAAATGGATATAAGTTGATTGATTAGTGAGTTGTTAAATGTTGGACATGCCTTTAAATTGTAGAGCTCACTAGGTATCGGGTAGTCAATTAAACCTTGATCGGTGGAAAATTGAGTGTATGCAATTGTGATTTGCCGAGGCGAGACTAGTAGAGCTAGATAGTTACCATTGGCTTAAATAGTATATCGGAGAACAATTGATGGACTTAGTCATGGTCGTATGCTTATCACTTGGTGGATTTCATATAACTACTCGATGGATTGTGTAGATGGAAGTTTATGAGTCCGGGAATTATTTGTTGGATTGACTACCTTAATTATGCCTTAGTGAAGATTAGTATGGAATTTAGATCAAGATATGAGAATATGATCAAAGAGTGTTATGCATGTGATGGGATTCAACACCAAAGAATTGGTTAAGTTAATGATATTGAGAATATTAGATTTGCAGGTAGATATTTTACGTTAGGACTTATATGGAATAGCAAAAAATATACGTAGGCCTCATTTATCATGGCAGAGGCTAAGTTAAGTTGAGTGCAAAAGTATTAAGTGCAATAGGAAGTTCATAAACGTATTATTATTTTTACACTAGAAATACTTCTAACTTTGAAAATGCATAAGTATTTCATGAAAACTCCAAATGATATGAACTAAGTTATTTTGGTATTATATTATTATTCTCTATCCATCCATATAATCCTCATCCTCACCACTGCTCTACAAATTTTGGCTAAATAATTAAATTATGTGAACACTAATTGAATTGAATTAAATTGGAATTTCTCGAAAACTGATTTTTTTTCAAACCTTCATAACTCTCGCATACTAAGTCCAAATGGAATAATTCTTTCACCTAAATTCATATAAAATCATAATCTAGCTACTGTATAAATTTCATGCATTTTGGAGCAATTTGAGTTTTGGCTATTTCTCGTGTTTATTCGATATCGTTTTTAGATTCGAGTTGCCGGAAGTATGAGAGTAAGTAACCGAGAGTGAGCAAGTGAACTACCAGCAAGGCAAGCATCCTTTGAACTTTCTTTTTGCATCATATTTGATCCCAGTTTTGTTAGGATAGATGCAATGATAATTGCTTGCATGCTATGTTGATATTGTCGCTATTTTTGTGATGAATAGTTAGACACATCCTATTATCTTGTCATTGTGTCTATCCATGAATTATTCCAGTACTGAAATGTTATGATAGGCTGTGTGAAAGCATATTATGCGGGTTTGCTTAGCCATGCAAGTCTAGAACCGGTAGCTCGATTGTCGGGAATAGCCTGACAATTATGGGATTAACACAACTCTCATTATATACTTTTGTTTCAGATCTTCGTACCTGTGTTATAAGTTAAATTTTGTCATTTTAAATGAGCTTTTGGTCTGGACAAGTGATGGCTAGTGATGGTGCCTTCGTGCACGAGAATTGGGTATGTGGTTTGGCTTGTCTGGACAATTAAGGACCGAACTTTGGTAACGTCGTTGATTCAAGTACATTCGTGCTATCACACGCGGTATATGGGTGCCGTATGGTTAAGTAGGGGGAAGGTTTTGTTGTGTTGAGTCCCACGGTGGTGAAATTGTAAGGGCATGAGATCGTGAAATCCCGTGTTCCTTTGGGCCGATAGGATGGGGGCGTTAACGTCTTGTGTTTCCTAGGATATATAGGATGGAGGCGTTAACGTCTTGTGTTTCCTAGGAGCCATGGGTTGAGGGACTTGGCTCAATGGGATCTTCTTGCTGAAAACGATCAGTATCTTGATTTACCCTACCGCATACCATAGGAAGTATGCCATATTCGGAGGCATCTGGAGGCTTACAGGCTAATCAAGTCGTGTGGGTAAAGTAGTACACCCCTGCAGGGTATAAATCTATTCGACTAGCCGTGTCCACGGTTATGGACAGCCGCTTGAGTTCGGGAGTTACTATTGTTAGACTTGGAATTAAAATTGTGGTTATAATTTGGTATTCGTCATGAATGGGATATTCATGCTTGTTGTTGTATCAAAGTGGATAGCCACTTTGCCTTTTGTATGATTTATTTGTTATTGAATTCATTACTTGTTCACATGTTTTACTTCTACTTCAAATCTGATTTTGAAATGGCACTTGAAAAAAAACTAGTATGTGTAGGTTGTACCTTGTTACGTCTCTTTTGCAAAACTAAGCCAATATGAGCCATCCCTTGGAACAGCCTTATGCATAACTATTTTTATTTGTGTAAGACTTGCGAGTATTCTTTTGTACTCAGCCAGGTGTTTGCTGGCTTTTTCAGGTGAGGAGGATATTGAGACCGATGAGCTTGTCGGTGTCGATTTAGGCAACACCGATGAGTAGTGTGCTATCTTTAGCTCCCAGTCGGTTGCCGATGGGTTATGTGGCATACCACTGCAGGCATTTTGGGTTTATTTACTTGCTTCCGCTATGAACTTGTTTAATTTGGCCGGTCGGCCCCTTATGTAGTTGTAAACTTGAAACTATGATGTATAACTTTTGGACTATTTATGTATGAGCGTTGTATGGATGTGATCGACGTTGTAATCAGAGTATGAATATATTGGTCGCTGATCTTGGGAGCCAATATAGGTCATGCTCGCTGTTCATGGCTTCCTATTTAACTCGCTAAGTGTAGTGCTTGACGGGTTGGAGAACCGAGAATCATGTAGTGCTCGCAGAGGAGCGGCGTGCCTGATCATCGGGGCCCTAAACCTTAGTTGAGCCTCTCATTTGGACTGAGTTAAGTTGGAATCCATTTACTGGAGATCCAGAGTTATGTCCCTAAGACCTTGATTAGTCTCGGTCTTACGGAGATAACTCCGGGGTCCCCACAGATTTGCATGTTCAGGTACCTTCAGAGATGGTATCAGAGCCATATTGATTGTAGGACACAATCATAGTTAGCATGGTCGTTTTAGTAAAAAAAATCAAAATCTATTTTATAAATCAAACCAACCAATTGGCATGAATAGTTATTCTTCTCTCATCTTATTCTATTCTTTTCTCATCCTATTCTAAACTCTTCTCATAGCATTCTTAGGTTATTATTTCTTGTCTCTTCTGAAACTTTATTTTCTAATTTAAATTGACTTCCTCACCTCAGCAATTTCTATAGTCGACTTGAGTCTTCGGTGATCAAAACGACATATGCCCTGGAAGTTTCAAGATATGCCGATTGTTTCAAGTCGACTTGAGTCTTCGGTGCATCTCGTTGTTGATTACTGTGCGGCATTATTCGCGGTACCTCGACTTCATGTTTGGTGTGTCCTGAATTGTGAAGAGTGGCATTGTATGTCCGATGGCCACGTCCTTTCACCGCAGCACAGTGGGACGATTGGTTTTCTGAGACAGCGCATTTCGTGTTCCTTGCCCGATTTAATACTCGATGGCTCTGAGTGCCATCCGCATCGTAAGTACCGCTAGTTTTGATTTTTGCATTACTTTACGTATGTGTTGTGCTAGCAGAAGTCTCAATTTGTGATTGATTTGATTGAAACTAGCACTAGGAGATATTGCTTAGTAATGTTGTGGGCTCGGATTAATGCTCGATGAGGATTATTGTCAGTTATGAAATTAGATTGACAACATTGATTATAAATCAGGCTTGAGCTTGTTGTTGCATACTGTTATTAAGGCTCTATTACTTTTTGTGGTTTGGTTGTTTCTTGTTGATCGAATTTGACTATGCTAATCACTAATTGTGCACTGTGGTCTATTGTTCTTCTGTCGGCCAAAAGTAGTAAGTGCTGACTTTGTTGATTTGTGATCTCAGTTTACGTTGTGATATCCTTGCTCCTTCTGTTGGCCGAAAATAATTAGTGTTGTTGTGACTTGTGAGATTATTCTTACTTGTTCTTGATATAACAGTAAGGAATTCATTTTAAGCTCAATGTCTTATTTATCTTGTCTTATCTAATTTGTGAAAATTCTTGATAAAAGTGGCGAGGAGGTCAGCATTATATCTTGAGTAGCCCAACATTTGAGAGCAATTAACAAATATTTAAATATAAGCATTATACTGATTTTGTAAGTTTTTGAGTCCTATCTTTTGAGCATATTATCATGTTTAATTGACATGAAGAAATTACATGTATATATGCCATTTTTGTCATTTATATGCTACTGGAAATATGCTTTAATTATGATAGTTGCTTTTGGAATTATATCTGAATATTTGCTAAAACCGCTAATTTTACAACAATTCAAAAAAGAAATAATTGGAGAAATGACTTCCTCGTCTAATGTTGTTAAGCCGAAAGTATTTGGCAGTGACAAGTTTAAACGTTGGTAGGCTAAAACAAAACTATGGCTGATTGACCTCAGACTCTTCTGGGTCATTTCAAATCCTCTAATGTTCCCATTGGAAACCGCTGCTATGAGACGGTAGGAGAATGCGGACAATTCAGTCTTAGCTCGTTTGTTAGCCATCCTATCTAATCGGCTGTTCGACGTGTGCGTTTACTCCAAAGATGCTAAGCAACTCTAGGATGAACTTGATGAGAAATATTTCAAAGGGGATAATGGGAATGAGTCATTCATAACTTCTAACTACTTGAACTTTAAGATGGTTGAGGGTCGGGGGGGGGGGGTGATGGAGTAGCTTCATGAGCTACAACTCCATGTATGTGACTTAAGTCAGTATGACTGCATCCTGCTAGAGAAGTTCCAAGTAAATGTCATCCTAGCTAAGTTACCGCCTCGTGGCATGAATTTGTGATCGCTCATAGATATATAAAGGAGCGCTTGACTTTTAATGAGCTGTTAGCTGCTATTAATGCTAAAGAGCGTGCAAGAGCTGGTGACGGTACAGGAAAGGCTCAAGTTCAGGCTCATCAGGTGGAGGTCAAGAATGTTGGAGGCTTTGGGAAACAGAAGCTCAAGAATCAGCCCCAGAACAAGCTCAAAGGAAAGAAAATGAAGAAGAAGAAGGAAATTATTTGCTTTGTTTGTGGAGTGGTTGGTCATAAAGCCAACTATTGCTGCAATCGTAAGGGCAAGGGTCCTTCTCCTGGTCAGCATAAAAGCCATAAGGCTGAAGTGAATATCGTCCTGGCTAGTTCCAGTTCAGAAGGATATGTACCTCAGGCCTTTATAGCAAGTCCATCTATTGATTGGTGGATACATGTGCTACTAGATACATATGTGCTAATTAATCTTGTTTCTCTTTATTTCAGGGTGAAGGTGGTGGATCCGTTCTGATGGAGAATCGAGCCGCTACTACAATACATGGGATTGGACATGTTTACTTGAATCTCACTTTAGGAAAAACACTCATCCTAAAAGATGTGTTGTATGTGCCTGCAATGACTCATAATCTGATGAATGGGTCTATGCTGTGTAGGCAAGAAATAAAGCTTGTGTTTGAGTCCAATAAGACCGTGCTGACCAAATTTGGTAATTTTGTGGGCAAATGTTATGATAGCGGAGGCATGTTCCGCTTGTCTATTCTTGATTTTAATAATGTAAACATTTTTAATGTTTTCCATTGCAATAAAATTCATATTGTATGACATTCTCTTTTATGTCATGTTAATTTTGAAGCTATTATGTGGTTAAGCAAAATGAGTTTAATTTCAAACTATAATTATGAGAAAGGTTCTAAGTGTGAAGTGTGTGTGCAAGCTAAGAAACCCCGAAAACCTTTTCATAGCGTTGAAGGGCGAAGCACTTCTCCACTTGAGCTAATTTATTATGATCCTTGTGAGATGAATTGAATATTAACTAAAGTTGGCAAATGATATTTTGCAACTCTCATAGATGTCATGACTAAGTATTGCTACATTTACTTACTTAACTAGAAAGATGAAGCATTAGAACACTTTAAAATCTTTAAAGCTGAAGTGGAAAATCAACTAGAAAAAAAATCAAATGGTTAAGATTGGACCGAGGCAGTGAATACGTCTCAAATAAATTCTCTCAATACTATGAACAAAGTGGAATAATTCATAAAATTACTCCACCATACTCACCCCAATCCAATGGAATAGCTGAAAAACCGAACGCTTTGTGACTTGGTTAATGCATGCTAAAAAGTTCTGGTATGTCGGGCTATTGGTGGGGTGAAGCAGTTCTCACGGCTAATTATGTCCTCAATAGGGTTTCGCCTCGCAATCAAGAGGAAACACCTTATGAATGATGGAAGGGGACAAAATCTAACTTATCATTTCTTCGAACTCAGAAATGGCTTGCAAAAGAGCATGTGCTATTACCGAAGAAAAGAAAGTTTGGTCCTGAGACTGTTGATTGTGTCTTTTTAGGGTATGCTAAAAATAGCATGGATTATATATTTCTAGTGGTCAAATCCGAGGTGAGTGACATCACTACAAATGTAATGATGGAATCTCGTGATGCGACTTTCTTTGAACATGTGTTCCCTATGAGACCAAATGAAGTCATTGACCCTAATAGTTCAGATGAGCACTCTATTCTTTCTAGTATAGATAACACCGCTCCAGAATTGGAGTTGAGGAGGAGGAAGAGGTAGAGGACTGAAAAGTCTCTTGGTGATGATTATGTCACCTATCTCGTAGATGATCAACCACAAACCCTTTCAGAGGCATACGCATCCCCGGATGTGGATTACTGGAAGGAAGCAGTCCGTAGCAAGATGGATTCCATCATGGCCAACGGAACGTGAGAGGTTACAGACCTCCCATCTGGGTACAAGCCAGTGGGCTGCAAATGGATCTTTAAAAGAAAGTGTAGACCTGATGGTACTATAGAAAAGTACAAGGTCTGTTTAGTGGCTAAATTTTTCACACAAAAAGAGGGTGAAGACTACTTTGACACATACTCTCCTATGATTCGTTTACCCATAATTTGGGTTCTTTTAGCACTAGCTGCCGCATACAAACTCCAAGTACATCAAATGGATGTAAAGATCGCTTTCCTAAATGGATAGTTGGATGAGGGGACTTATATGTAGCAGCTCGACGGTTTTGTGGTTGAAAGGCAAGAGAAGAAAGTATATCGATTGATTAAATCTTTGTATGGTCTAAAGCAAGCTCCGGGAATGGCATGAGAAATTTGATAGTACTATGACATCAGTCGGCTTTTGTGTAAGCGAAGCCGATAAATGTGTCTACTATCGGTTTAGTGGGGGAGAATATGTCATTCTTTGTCTATACGTGGATGACATATTGTTTTTTTGGGACCAACAAGGATACAATCAATAAAACAAAGTCTTTCCTCTCCCAGAATTTTGATATGAAAGACCTAGGTGAATCCGATGTTATCTTAAACATCAACCTGATAAGTGTGAGAATAGGATTATTCTTTCACAATCCCATTATGTGGACAAGGTCCTAACCAAATTTGGGTTCATGGGCTGTAAGTTAGTAGCCACACCCTATGATCCAAATGTTACGCTACATAAAAACACTAGACATGGTAAAGACCAGCTTAGATATTATCAAATAATTGGATCCTTAATGTATCTGAGTAGTGCAACGAAACCTGACATCTCATATGCTATAAGCAGATTGAGTTGTTATACGGCCAATCCAAGTGATTCATTGGATAGCACTAGAGAGGGTACTTAGGTACCTGAAAGGGACCACAAATTTGGGAATACATTATTCTAGCCCTCCGGTAGTCTTGGAAGAATTCAATTATTCTAACTGGATTAGTGACTCAGATGTCATTAAGGCTACGAGTTGCTATGTTTTCATTCTAGCAAGTGGGGCTATTTCGTGGAAGTCTTCTAAACAGATTATCCTTACATAGTCCACCATGGAGGCTAAGTTGGTAGCACTTGACTCAGCGACTTTAGAGGCAGAATAGATTAGAGAACTCCTTTCTGACCTACCAGCGCTGGAAAAGCCAATTCCAGCTATATTAACGTACTGTGATAACCAAACTGTTTTGGTTAAGGCGAAGAGTAGGAAGGACAATATGAATTCATCAAAACATATAAAAAGGCGACTTAAGTTGGTAAGGCATGCCAGAGAGACAGGTATTATTTCTGTGGAATACATCCAGTCTGAAAGGAACTTGACAGATCCTTTCACCAAAGGAATGACGCGGAATGCCATCTTTGCAGCGTCAAAGGGAATGGGGCTCATACCCTTGTAAAGGCCCACATTGGTGGTAACCTATCCTAGTAGATCGGAGATCCCGTGAACTACGCTCTAGGACAACAAACTGTGTGGGATTAGATAGCACTTCTAAAGGTCCCATTAGCTGCAGTGCTCTTTCTGTATGGGAGGTTGAGCAATAGCTCTTAATAAATTCGATACCTATATGGCATCGGGAATTGTCTTACATGATTTCCTGAAGAATTCACCTACATGAGTATGATTGTGAGGTCACAATCAAAGAAAGATAAGGGTATACTTTCTTAAGTACTCATGAGATAGATATGGGGACATGACCGTAACATCCCAACCCGAGAGGGAAAAGGGCAAGCCGCCCAGTATAGAATGTAACTTAGGCAAAAACTCTCACACCAAGGCATTGGATCAACACGAAGTCCTCCTTTGTCTATACAGAGTCATAGTCCTTGTTGCTATACTCTAGGTTCAAACCCGCAGGGTACCCATAGTCGAACAGTTGTATATTAAACAAGATTTTGAGTATCTTTTATCAAATTGATAATTTGGTAGGGACTGTTGTATATATGAGTGCCATTTGGTAATTTCTCATTTGAGAAAAGAAGAAATGGAAAAATAAAATAAATGGCGGGGCTCACCTGTCGGTGAGAGAAGAGGAACAGATAAGCCTAGAGACTCGGTCTCCAGCCCTACTCTCGTGCGTGCGACTTGGGGAGCTCCCGGGCGAGCGGCGGCGGCACAGGAGACATTGGCGGCCCGTGCGCTTCGGGCACCGACCATTCGCTGTAGCTGCGCCGCGTTCCCCTCTTCCTCCTCTTCTTTAGGTGCTCCTCTCCTCTCCTTTCTGATCCCCGATACACTGTGAGATTTTCCCCTTTTGGTTCTTCCTCTCTTCTGATTTGATTTTTGTTTTGGGTAGTGGGAGCGGCTGCGCTGCCGTGGTTGCTCATGATGCCGATGATAGTGAGGTCCGGCTCCTCCTCCTTGTGCACTCCCCATTCGGTTCCTTGTGCTATCTCCTTGTTGAGGCCGTGGTGAGGAAATTAGGGTGTTGCGCCATTGAGGCTTGGACCCAACCAGCTCAGGATTGATTTGGGAGAGAAGGCTTTGGATCAGTGGTGATTTATGCTCCTTGGTGCACTTGGCCGGTGCATCTCATTGTTGATTCTTGTGCGGCATTATTCCCAGTACCTCGACTTCATGTTTGGTGTGCCCCGAATTGTGAAGAGCGGCATTGTATCTCTGACAACCACGTCCTTTCACCGTGGCACAGCGGGGCAATTAGTTTTCTGAGATAGCGCATTTCATGTGCCTTGCCCGATTTACTACTCGGTGGCTTTGAGTGCCATCCAGATCATGAATATCGCTGGTGTAGGACCTCAAATCTCGAACTTGGGACCCACTATGTATATTTGTGCCATTCCCTGGATCAGTAGCTGGCACACATAGTTACATTGTTGGTTCAAACACATATCACGAATTTGTAAAGCGATTGCATAATATTAAACAAAGCGTAAATATACCTTATAACTTTTGACTTGCAGAATGGCCGGATGGCCAAATATCTTTCAGAGAATAGGAGCGGAAGCAGCAACAAAGTGTAACGCGTGGAACCCTCACGATATGCCCATTGACAATCGACCTGGACTCGCGACCTAGTTCTTGACCTTCTTGATCTTTAGTCTTGTCCAATGCTCATAATTGTCCCTGTAGTCTTCTTTTATGCTTACTGACTAAAAGAATGTAAATAGCGAGCATGAGTACACAACCGTCCTCAGGAGCCAACACACAATGCAATTATCATATATGCAAGGCTAGTCAAGGGAGGTTCATGTTTCTTTTATTTGCACAAAGCAATATTTCAATTCAAATACAATGTAGTAGATTCAAATGGCAAGTGAGCAAACATTTTAATACTTTAAATAACAGCGAGTAATAACATTAGACATCAACAAAACATCTACAGGTGGCTGCCCCGGCAGCACACAAACATAGCATGAGAACCCATTCTCAATACCACCGATCAAGTTTTAAGTTTAAATTCCAAAATGTTGAATCTAACTCTCGAAAGACCTCCCCAAGTGTGTCCATAACCAAGGGCTTGGCCTTTCGAAAAGATCAAACTCTGCAGGGGTGTACAACTTTACCCATATGTCAGATCGCCTTTTTGCCAAGCTATGAAGCACACTTTCTTAGGTATGTCGGCACGGCTAAGTCCTACGAGACGTTTTCCAACGAAATGTATTAACTAGGAGTCGCCCTATGGGTGAAACCCTTCGTGAATCGCCCTTGTGTGTGCAGACGGGGCTCCCACGGAGGACCCATACGTTGTGTCGGAGTCACCGGCCCAACCGTAGCAACTGCCGATGCTCCTCAGGTGAGGGAACATAAAGGAACCCAGCTCGCACATTTCCATTAACAACCAAACATTTTTCTCCCTAACATCTACAGCCTGCAGCTCAGAGTTAACACATGACAAAGTAATAAGTCAAGAGGGGTCCCATATGTCCCTCATGTGCAGTGGCGGAGCCAGAAATTTGGTACTGGGGGTGCACACACAAAGTAACGCCGGGTACGATTAGTTCAAACCAGGGAAAAAGCTACCGGCTGGGGAAAAATTTCGGAGCCTAACGACAGACCCGGTTACCGAAATTTTCGAATCAAAATTTGAATTTTTTGTGAAGTTAAAATGAAAAATACATTAAAAAAATGCATAGCCAAGGTTCCAACCCAGAACCAACCTCTTCAAGACTTAAGGGTGTTTTCACTACGACACATGCACTCTTGTGTTTGCATATGGTTACAAACTTTCTTTATATTTGTCAAAAAACTACGCATCGCCCAACGAAGCCAAGAATTTGCCCGTTAGAAGTAAAAAAACATCAAGAAAAAATAACGAAGGAAATAGTCTACTAGTATCTTTTCGCATATCATTACTATACTAATCAATTTGGAAAATGACTTGCATAATAATATGAATGTGAGAAAAATAGAAGTTGCTCCATGCACACTTGCAAAACCATTGGTCTTAGTGATGGATGTGGGCTGATGAGTGATGAGATGGCTGTGGGCTGGTGGAGGCACGAGCGGGCCGTGAGCTGAGCTTCCAAGAGAGTGCACACCAAGGAGTACTATGAATATGGCCCAAATGTAGAACTGATCCCTGAAAATATTTTCGATTTTTTTATGTGTCCGGGCACCCCTACTGGCTCTACCCATGATTGTACCCAGAGATAAATTACTGGTACTCTGCAGGTGTGCATCAGGAAGTAATTGTTTCAGTTGGCGATTGTAGCTAGCCAAGATGACACCATGATAGGAACAAAAGGTTGCGCCAAGAACCGAAACGTTTCGTCAGAACAGATGCCAAAAGCCTTCGCTAGCTTGTACAACCAGTCTTTTGTGATAGTACTCTCTGTGATCGATTGTATAATGACTTAGGAAGGTGCAGGTGCCTCACTGCCTCAGTGCCTATCGACTTGCTCTGGTTGGTGGCCTGGTGGGCTGAATTGTTGAAATGACCAACCCAAATGCCCAACTGCTGAGTGCTTATACCGCTTATACCTAGTTAAAAAAAGTTTTCATTTATTTTTGGGGGTGCCCGTGCACCCTGGGCAACCCCCCTGCCGCCGCCCATGCTCATGTGGATGCACGCAATAATTCTTGGTTTAGTGTAATAAGATGTTCGGTTCTTGTTGACTTGGGCAAGAGACACACCCAATAACCACACCAACAACCATTTGCCCGAGTCCAAATCGTTTTATATTCATTTTTAGTTTTCCAAATATAATAGCACAGGGTGCTGTATATAACATGATAAAAATGAGTTATCTGATTAAAGTCATCGACAAAGTCGACAACCGCCCAATCTACCAGATGCTAAGCTTTGCTAAGCATGACATCGAATAAGTACAAATAGACCATATAACATCCACCGAGCACTAATCATCAGCGGGAATAATAACTTAGGCTAGTGGAAGGGAATGGACAATTTTAGGGAATTCAAGCAATAGGATTAACTACCTCTATTTGCAAATATAACTTGACAAATAAAGCATTCATACATACATATGCAAAATAAGATAATAATTTTTGAATGTAATAGGATCAACATGCATCAAAGTATTGACCCACCTTGCTCAATATTTTGATAATCCTCACGATCAATATGCTGATAATCATCTTGTTCAACGCTCGAACAATCTTGATTCTGGCCTCATTCTTGCTGTCCCATCCAGTGATCCCCTAGGCGGGCGCCTAGGCGCTGGGCGTAGCATCCCCGCCACGATTTGGTCCTAGTCGGGAGCTCTAGGCGGCCGAGCGCCTAGCCGGAGCTGGGCGGTCCCAGGCGGTGCGAGGCGGTCCTAGGCGGCTCGAGGATGGGCGGTCTGGAGCGGCCAGAGGCGGATCTGGGCGGCCCAAGGTGGAGCACGGCGCGACGGGAAGAAAAACAGTAGAGCGGGAAGTGGGAAGCGCGGCGGGAAGAAAAACAATAGAGCGGGAACGCCGGGAAGAAAAACAGTAAACAGGTAAGTGGCTCTCACAGTCTCACCTATTGTTGGTCAGCTCGGTTGCTCCCATCGCGGTCGCGCACCGCCACCTCCTCTGGTTCTCCGTCGCATAGCTCCTCCTGGCACCCCGTCGCTGTCGCGCAGGCGCAGCTCCTCCCGGCTCCCCGTCACGCAGCTCCTCCAGGCTCCTCGTCGCCGTCTCGGCGTCACGCAGCTCCTCCCCATCGCCCCCAGGTCAGCCGCCTCCCTCTTGCCCTCGCCTCCCCCTACACCACCTCTTGTTCGCCTCGTCTCCTCTCTGCGCCTTGCCTCCCCCGCGCCCCCTGCCTCGCTTCCTCTGTGCCACCTCTTGTGTGAGTGCGCATGCCGCAGTAGTAGTAATGCGGGCCGTGACTCGCTCTTTGGTGGTTGTCTTGCGAGAGACCAGGAGTAGTAGTAGCGCAGTGTCGGCAGTATTATACTATTAGTTTAGTGGTGTAGTACTTCTAGTATTAGACTATTAGTTTAGTAGTGTAGTGCTAATTGCAATGTGCTATGCTCTCTCATGATGTAGTATTAGACTATTAGTTTAGTAGTGTAGTACTTCTAGTAGTAATATAGTATTACTGTATTAGTGTATTACTAATTACTAACTAGTAGTAGTACTGTAGATTATTGTTGTAGTACTGTAGACTGTAGTAGTAGCGCTGCAATTAGTAGTCATTACTTCATTAGTCAATTACTCAATTAGCAAGTAGCATCATAATTGTAAGTTTGTAACAATTGTTCATCAATGTTCATGAATTGTAGAATGTCATCCGTTGCGTCGGCCACGGTGAAGGTGACTACGGATAGCCTTAAGAGGAAATCTGAGGATTAGGGTGGGAGTATGGAGTGTTAATTGATCCAAACAATATGGATAAAGTAAAATGCAAGTTATGCAACAAAATTGTTTCCGGATGAGTATATAGGATAAAGCAACATATTGCTCACATTAGGGGCTATGTTGCTAAATGCCCTTTGTCCACAAAGGAAGATCAAGAGAAGTGCATCAAATCAATCGAGGAGGCACAACTTAAGAGGAAGACTAGGAAAGAAAAAGAATAAGAAGTTAGAAATGAAGTTACCATTGATAAGGATGTCACCGGTGATAGTGATGAAGATCTTGAACTTGAAGAAGTAGGAAGCTCGACACATCGAAAGTTGGGGCCTATGGATAAGTTTGCAATGCCTATTGATCCTAGTACATTGAGCTCTAAAGAACTACGGCAACAAGCAATTAGTGCTGCTATTTGGAAAGAAAGACTCCATAAATCAAGGCAATATGTTGCTAGGTGGATTTATGAATCAGGTATTCACTTGCAACTTTTGTAATGTCTACTAATAATATACGAATGACATCCTGATGTTGTTTACTAACATAAGTAACATTGTATAATTATTGCATGTTTCAGGTGTACCTTTCAACTCCATCAACAATGATGCTTTTGCGCAAATGTGTGAAGCCAATTGGCCGCTTTGGCCCTGGTTTTATTCGCCCTTCTCAACACGATGTGCGGGAGAAGTTGTTGTATGAGGAAGTGGATAGAACCAAAGGGTTGTTGAAGGACCATGAAGAAGAGATGGCCAAGACCGGGTGCTCTATTATGGTGATGCATGGGTGATCGGAAAGGAGAAGCATCATGAACATGTGTGCATTGTAGCACAGGGTCATGTTTCCTAGAATCAAAGGAGGCATCTGAGGAGTCACACACTGGAGAGCTCATCTTTCAATATGTGGATTCTTGCATTGAAAAAATAGGTGTGGCTCATATTGTCCAAGTTGTCACCGATAATACTTCAAACAACATGGCGGCGAAGGCATTATTGAAGGACAAAAGGCCTAACATATTTTGGAGCTCATGTGCAACCCACACTATCAACTTGATGCTACAAGGAATTGGGAGCATTGCAAGGTTCAAGAAGACACTTGATCAAGCCAAGTCATTAACCATTTTTATCTACTCGCACCATAAGACATTGGTCTTGATGAGAAAATTTACAAAGAATAGGGATATAATAAGGCCCGGGGTGACTAGGTTTGCTTCCTCCTTTCTCACTTTGCAAAGCTTAATTGAGAAGAAACAACAACTAAGGTCGATGGCGCTTAGCCAAGAATGGGAAAATTTCATACATTGTAAAAAAGGCAAAGACAAGGCATCCACAGCTACATTGGTGAGTAGAGCCTTTTGGAATGGTGTTTCTTTTTGCTTGAAAGTATTTGAGCCATTGGTAAAGGTTCTTCGAATGGTTGATGGGGATGTTAAGCCTTCTATGGCCTTTCTTTATGGAGAAATTCAAAAGGCAAAGAAAGAAATCATGGAAGCCATGAACAATATAGAGAACAACTACAACCCTATCATAGATATTATTGACAAGAAGATGAAGGATAGGCTTGATTCTCCATTGCACTTGACGACATACTTCTTGAATCCATATTATAGTTATTGTGATGGCTCCATTTTTTTGGATGATGTTATCATAGATGGGGTATTCACTTGTGTGGAGACTTTTTTATCATGGTGATGATGACAAGCAAAGTCAAGTGCTAAATGTGGAGTTGGGTATATTCAAAGATCAAGAAGGCCACTTTGGGAAAGCGACAGCAAAGGCCGGATGCAAAGACTATGAATTTAATCCAGGTTTAATAATTACTAGTCAATGTAAATACATGCATGATTGAAAATTTATCATATACTAATTATTTTATTGTTCCTAATTATATGCAGCTAAATGGTGGTCTACTTATCGATGTAAAGTTCCCGTGTTACAAAAAATGGCTGTGAGGATCCTCTCATTGACATATAGTTCATCCGGTTGTGAAAGGAATTAGAGCACTTTTGAAGGGGTTAGTCTCTAAAGTTCTCTAAAGAGTGAAGTCTCAATTCTCAATATCTACGTTAGTACATTACATTTAACTAACTAGTAACTATACATCACTTTGCAATTTGTAGATACATACAAAGAAAAGAAATAAACTAGATATCCACCGCTTTAACCATCTAGTCTATGTTCAATACAATGCCAAATTGAGGAACAAAAAAGAGAAAAGAGAGAAGAAGAACATAGATCCTATTATAGGTTCCGAAGCTAATGAAGCTCAAGGGTGGTTAATTGAAGGAGAAGATGATGATCAAGATGTTGAGCCCGCTACAGGGCTTACATGGAAGGTAATTGAAGAAACATGTGGAGCTAATGAGGTCTTAGAACTTCGTAAGAGCGTAAGAGTGAGACAACTTCATGAAGAAGATTTCAAGTCCGATACCGAAGAAGAGGAGGAGGTCAATGAGGAGGAGGAAATTGAGTATGAATCCGATCAAAAAGAAGTACTTCCAACCAAAAATTATGAGGAAGAAGATGACTAGTCATTCACTCATTTGATCATCAAATTATCATACGACTCTATTTATATTTCACTTACTTGTTTTATTTGTGAGACCTTATGAACTATTTATATTTGGCTTGCTTGTTTCATTTGCGACTTATTTCATTGTTTGAATTATTTGATGTTACTTGTTTGAATTATATTTTTATTGCATCAAGTCATCAACTCATGAAGGTCATTACATCAAGTCTTCAAAATTCAAATATATTTGCATCACCGAGCCACCAAGGTAACATCTCTTCTTACATAATTACACATACATACATACATACATACATACATACATACATACATACATACATACATACATACATACATACATACATACATACATACATACATGTAACATCTCTTCTTACATAATTACACATATACTGATATACATACATACATGTAACATATATATAAACTTGCTATTCTGTGTTCATCCCATTTGCTTGGACTGATGCTAGAGATGATTATGCTTACAATTCTGTTCAGCCGCCTAGGCGCCCTAGGCGCTAGGCGACCACCCACCGCCCTCCTAGCGCCTAGGTGAACACTGGTCCCATCACAGTTTTAGAGTCTAACTAACAGATTACGATTAAATTCAAGAGCATCTGAAAATAACCAAATAAAATCCAAATACATTCAAATGAAAGGAAACACTTCAAACAGAACTAAACATACTTAACGATATCTTGAAAGAAGGGAGTGCTTCAGATGAAATCAAACATACTCATCTGGAGTTGATGAAGGAAATACTTCTGACGAAGTATACCCAAAGGAAGCTGATGAAAGAAATACTGCAGACGAAAGTAAGTAAACCCAACAGGGAGAGAGAGAATGTTCACATGAACATTCCTCATTGGTTACCTAGATAGGAGAGATTACCTGATTAGGTAATACTCTCAAATCTACTTGTGGATCACGACGGGTTCTACTACTGAGAACGGAAGACGACGAGCGATGCCTAGAGCCTAAGTGATGTTGTTTTTCTTAACAAGCCACCTAGTACTCACAAGAACTCTCTCTAGACATTCTATGTAAACATCCACGATGATCATACAGTCAAAATCAATCCTATTTTATGCTCTCCTCTTTCGGCGGACTTTGATGGTGACCGTGTACACATGTATTATCTATATGAGAGCATACCACTGTGGCTCTAAAGATTATTCTAGTTATTACTCAAACAGACCTTCACTAGCTACCTAATTTAATCATGCTCCTACTATCCAACTTAATGGAATGAGCCCTACTGCCATTCATACACACAGAGAGGCCCACCTAAGTTCCTTTACTATGCTAGCTACACAATTAGCAAGCTACTACTAGTTCTGAAACGTTACTGATTGATTACCAAACTGATTATCTATATAGCTCCCTTCAAACACTTGATTTACCCACTGAAGGTTTCTATGTGTAAACATAGCCTGTTGAACATCTACAATTTAACTAACCCACTAGTGGCTTTGGCTAATTACTCACTGATAGTCATAAGTTTCCATTTGGACGAAGGATCTCCTAATCCGAATAGCCTTTGCATCATACTGACAACAGAACTTCTGATCATTCTCAACTAACCTCACTTAGCCTTAAATTACTTACTAGGGAAGGACTTGCTGTTAGTTATCAAACACACACACAGAGATAAAGAGACTACATAGGAGTCTCTGATCATAAGAGAAGCAGACAAAAGGGAGTCCACTGAAAGTTACTACATGAAACACAATTTGTCATTTCATCATCTTCTATCTGAACATCTATTAGCTAAGTAGCATACTACCACATTTTAAATAGCCAACTACTCTATGTAGCCTTCACTTTTATAAGTTCATTTAGACTTACAAATTTGCTATTGGAACATTGACTAGCTAATTAGCCAACTTAATAGATGCTAATCAATTTTCTAACCAATTTGGGCCTTATTGACACAACTATTAATAATCCTAAGCACCACTCAACTAATATGTGAATGCTAACTAATTTTTCAGCATGCAGTTAACTTATTGCCTTACTACTATGTAATCTGTTAACTTGCTATTACTGACTAAACTTTAAATTTCTAAACCAATCACTAATTGATGTACTAGCTAACTACTACTATCTGTCACCTTTATCATCTTCTAATTGAACCATAAGCACTTAAGTCAAGGAAAATGGTTGTACTAACTGTTGCTTTCTGACAAAACCATTTCCTGACAAAAGAACATCTAGTAGCTAAGTAAGCTACTAACAACTTCTAAATAGCTAACTAACATATGTTTAATCATTTATCTAACCTACTGAACCTTACTGACATTTTCTCACAAGCCTAGAACAGCAAACTATTACTTAAATATCTGAACTAAGTACCTAAAATTAACTACTAACTAACCATCTTCTGAAAGGGAATAAGTTCACTGGTCATGCTTGCACTCATACATCCACAGAGAAACATACTGACGAGGATTAAAACCTCTATGTATTACTTTAATACATAATAAAAAACCATACGTCTTCATGGTCGTAACCCCTAAGGCTAATGATCTCTACATAATAGGTACTCTGGTCAGACAAGGTCCTGCACCTAGTCTCCGACCAGATAGCTGCTCGTAGAAGTTATGAACTGATATCCGGATCTAACTCCAGGTATATTCCTTACCGTTTGATAAATGTAATACATGTGTATATTCCATGCCATGCGGCAATACGCGATCCTAAGACACTGACAAACAACCATCATAGGGTCGAGTGTCTCACAGATACTTAACCGCAGAACGGTTGATACTTCATCAACTACTGCCTCGCTCCGACCAGTCGTGATGTTTCTCAACAGACGTCTTCTCCAGAAGTAACCGCCATCACTTCGTCAACTACTTAAAGAAGGACGCATACGGCAGAAGGCAATCCCAATTGAGAAGATCAATAGACGAATAGACGATTGGATCTCATCTTAAGCACTAGCATAGCAAACATTACATTCAGTGTAATTAGGATTAGTCCACCGCCTGGTCGCAGACACCCCTGTAATAGCCAGTTCATATCAATAAAGAGCAGTCCCATTCTCTCCCAAGAACTCTTCGCTGCTTTCCTTTATTTATCTCGTAAGATCGACGACTCGATCGTCGACACATACAGAGACAGAGTTGTAAGGGAGAATAGAGGAAGGCCATGGGTGGCTCAGGCGGTTTGGAGCGGCGCTTGTCGCCGGCGATTGGTGCGGCGTGGAGGCTTTGGCGATGGCCAAAATGGGTTGCCAGGGTGTCAAGGGGGCTAGGGGTTGCGGATTTGGGGCTCAGGCTGCACAGTGGCGGCGCGGCCAAAGCGAACGGCGGCCGGCAGTGGGGGTGAAGGGGCGTGACGGCGCAGGGACAAGAGTGGGAGAACTAGCACGCGCATGGGAACCACTGAGGTGTGAGGAACCCTCCAGAGCTGACGGTGGCAGCGGGGTGAAGCCGAGAAGGGCTGGTGGCGCAAACCCAGTGGCGACGGGGTGGTTCCACGCGGTGGCGGCGTTGGGGAGGGGAAGAGCCTCGGTGGGTGTGGGGGAATGCTAGAGGAAGGCTAGGAGATGCTCCAACCAAGAGTAATTGGAAGATGGCTCACCGGGGAAGAGTAGGGAGACGACGGCGGTTTTGTGGTCAAAGGTGAAGATGAAGCCGGCACGCGGCTCTCTGGTGGCCCAAGCCCCAAATTGATTGAGGGGACCTACTTACGGGGACGAGGAACCCCGCGTGATGCGGCCGGCGGGGAGAGGGGCTCGCTGAGATGGCCGGAACAGCGACGGGGCCTTGGCGGCCCGCATGCGCACATCATGGCTTGAGCTTGGTTCATGCTTGAGGTGTAGGAAAGCTAAAAGATGGAGTCAGGGGAGGAAGCCAGAGGAATGGGGTGCACTCAGCTGCAGCTTAAGAAAAGGGAGGCGATGTGCTCGGTGGTTTGGCCGGCATGGGCATGGGCGACATCGTGGCGGGCATGTAGGGAGCGGTCGTGGCAGCATGCTGGGAAGGAAGAAGGTGATTAACATTGCTGCTGGTTAGGTTGCAACAGGGTTGACCAATGACCACCGGATAAATGATATACAGGAAGAAAACAAAAAGGAGCAAGGAAAAATTGGGAGAAATGAATGAGATCTTGCTTTAAGAAATTCACATGCGATGATGATAGTTCATAATCTGGTATTTGTTAAATAACTCTACTTGAGCTTTTGAACATGATTTCATTTTGGGATTTTTATTCCAAATAATCTTTTCAGAAGATTTGATAGTATATTGTATTTTGCTAGGAAATTCACTAGTAGGGACTAAATATTTTGAGGATTATGTTTCTACTTTTTATGCTTTCGATCTTAGAATTTTACACTCCGCAAAAGATTTCAAAGGCAATGCTCTAAGTGAATTTGATTCTTTTGTTTTTACAATTTATGTCTCTAGGGTTTTCGCAATTAGGGCTATAATTAGGGTTTGCGTATTTTGGGTTTCTGCTTTACAACACTTGTACTGCCAAAAAGGTAAATATAAATCAAATAACTCAAAATAATACAGCAAAGCAGATAACAAATGAAACACACCAAAAAGTTTTAAAAATCCCATTTTTCTGCATTTAGGAGTTTTTGGGATGTTGCAGCTGGTTTTCATTTTTGCTTTACTTTGCATATGTGTTGTGCTAGTAGAAGTCTCAATTTGTGATTGATTTGATTGAAACTAGCACTCGGAGATATTGGTTAGTAATGTTGTGTGCTCGGATTAATGCTCGATGATGATTCATGTCATTTATGAAATTAGATTGACAACGTTGATTATAAATCAAGCTTGAGCTTGTTGTTGCATCTTATTATCAAGGCCCTCTTACTTTTCTGTGGTTCAGTTGCTTCTTGTTGACCGAATTTGACTAGGCTGATCACTAATTGTGCATTCTAATCTATTGTTCTTTTGTTGGCCAAAAGCAGTAAGTGTTGATTTTGTTGATTTGTGATCTCAGTTTACATTGTGATGTCCTTGCTGCTTCTGTTGGCCGAAAGTAATTAGTGCTGTTGAGAGTTGTGAGATTATTCTTACTTGTTCTTGATATAACAGTAAGGCATTCATTTTAAGCTCAAAGTCTGATTTATATTGCCTTATCTAATTAGTGAAAATTATTGACAAAAGTAGCGAAGAGGTCAAGATTATATCTTGAGCAGCCCGACATCTGAGAGCAATAAACAAACATTTAAATCTGAGCATCATGCCGATTTTATATATTTTTGAGTCCTATATTTTGAGCATATTATCCTGTTCAATCGACATGAAGAAATTACATTTTTGTATATCATTTTTGTCATTTATATACTGCTAAAAATATGTTTTAATTATGATAATTACTGCTAGAATTATATCTGGATATTTACTAAAACCGCTAATTTTATAGCAATTGCTCTCTTTCTCTGTTCTCTCCACCTCACTGGCCTTGCGCAGCCGGGTCATGCCGCCGACCACTGATGAGGCAACGGAGGCGCAGTTGCGTGGCTCCAAGATAGCGTCCTCGCTTAGTCCGTGCTCCCAAGGCACGACAGTGCAGGGCTCACTTCCAGAACGACGTTGCAGTGCAAGGCCTTGAAAGTGCTTACTCAACTCTCCAAAGAGCATGCGTACGTTTGGGTCGAACGAACACAACCAAACATTGAAGTTCTCGTGGATTAAAAATCCATCGTTCTTACTAATACAGCAAGCATGAGGACACCTAGTGCAAAGAAAGAAATAAGACCGACACACCAACAATGAGGACGCCAAGTTTGTAGGAATGGATGTCCAGTCTCCTTGTTTATGAACCTACTTGAGCGAAAGAAATCAAGAAGGCAAGAACACAAATCAAGCATCCACTATTTTTAAAAACAAAATCAAACATCCATATCAGCTTTAGTACAACATTGATGCCATATCAGCTTCTCCTGCCCACGTGGATTCTTTGTCAGCCATTCAAAACCTCTTTTGGATCTCCCTCAACACGGTTTTACAAGTTTGTAGGTATGGATGTCCAGTTTCCTCATTTATGAACCTACTTGCACCCACGTCGCAAGTTCATGTACTTACTGTACAATTTACTCAATTTGAAAATAAGACAACTCATCGTAAAAATTATTGGTGGTTGTTAGATCGATATCAAACAAACTTGATAAACTACTACTATATATGAACAAACAACTATTATTGACTTGTTTACAGACATTCAATTGCATCATCAAGTGAGAATTTAGCTAAGCCTCGGACGGTCAGCTTCCGGCTTTCAGCTTCCATACGTATTAGGGCTTTCGACTTCGAAGAAAAGGTAGGGAAAAAAGTTGACCGTTTGGAATAGCTTGTGGCTTTTCCGGCCAAAAGCCGGAAGCCAAAGCCATTTCAAACGGGGCCTTAGTCTCATTTGGCGTGCTGGGATGGCTTTTAGTCAACGTCTTCTCCAATTGTTGACTTGCTCAACGAAGACTAGCTAGTGGCTAGCATCACTCACACGAAGTCCCCCCCCCCCCCCCGTTTCTTGAGCTGCACCCACAGCCCGCCTTTCATCTTCATCGTCGCCGTCATCTCGTACGCGGGCGGCGCATCCATGCTCGCTGCCGTCACGTCCACCTTGAACCTCTGGAGCACGGCCGCGGCAACCGTCTTCATCTGCACGTACGCCATCTCCTTCCCGAGGCACACGCGTGGGCCAGCGTGGAACACCGGGTACCGCGCAGCGTCAACGGCCACGAACTCGCCGCCGTCGCTGAGCCAGCGCTCCGGCGCGAACTCCAGGCAATCCTTGCCCCAAAGCTTCTCCATCCTCCCATCGCGTACGCCGAGTGGTTGGCGAACCACCCGGAGCGCACCACTGCGCCGTCCGGCAGCACGTCGTCAGCAACGGCCACCCTCCCGTTGAACGGCACCGGCGGGTACAGCCGCATCGCCTCCGTGATCGCCGCGTGGAGGTAGTGCATCCCCTTCACGTCGCCTTCCCGCGACACCTCGTCGTGGACGCGCCGCTCGCACCGGGGGTTCGCGGCGAGGAGCCAGAAGAACCACGTCAGGGCCGACGACGTCGTGTCCTTCCCGGCCAGCACGAAGCTGACGACCACATCCCGCAGCAATCGTCGCTTTGCCTCCGGCGAGGAACATGGAGCCGAGCTCGCTGCCGTCCTCCTCGTCCAAGGCCGCCATGAACCTCGAGAGCAAGTCCGGGTTCCCCTCTTCGCGACTGTTCCTTTGATGCGCCTCCTTCGATTCGATGACGGACATGGCGTGGTCGTCGATGATGTCGACGGCTTCTCGGAGCCGGCGCGACTTGCCTATGTTGAGAAGCTTCGTGAGCCTCCGCACCCATGTGGACGGCGTCATCACCCTCATGAAGGAGATCTCGACTGCCGTGGCGAACGCCGCGAAGAGCGCCTCGTGCCGGCGGTCCGCCCTCTCGAGAAGCGTCGAGCTCTCGACGCCGAAAGCGACGTGGCAGATGTTGTCGAACGCGAACCGGCACAGCGCGTCCTGCAGGTCGACGGCCTCGCCGGACCCCGCGGCGGCGTCCAGGAACGGCAGGAAGCGGCGGTGGAGGTGGACGGCGAGGACGTCGCCGGTGAAGCGGCGGAGCGAACGGGAGGAGAAGGCATAGGACGCCACCTTGCGCTGGAGGCTCCAGAGGCGGCCGTCGGAGCCGAAGAGGCCGTCGCCGATTAGGTCGGTCATCGCGGCGCGGAAGCGCGGGCCCCTGACGTAGTTGGCAAAATTGGCGCGCAGCATGTGGTCCACGGCGGCCGGGCTCGCGGTGGTCACAGCGTGGCCGGCGCCGAGGGGCCCCCACGCCTCGATGGCGCTGGACGGCGCCGCGCGGAGCAGGTCGGTGTACCAGTCGAAGAAGCGCCGGCGGTTACGGATGAACTCGACGGTGTTGCCCAGAACGGGGTTCGGGTGCGGACAGTGGGCCGTCGTTCTTGGCTTCGCCGGAGAAGCCCCGCGTCGGCGCCGGAGATGAAGGAGGAGGATGGCGAAGAGGAAGGGGAGTACATAGGCCAGGCGTGTGATCTCCATGGTGTGCTTTGATCTTTGAAATTTCGGACCTGTGCCTCTTTGAAGTAAAGGCAGGGTCCTAACTGCTACTACCCCTATGTTTGTTTTTACTTATACTAGTAGGATGTCTGTGCATTGCAATAGAGTCCTAAAAGATGGTGAGACATACCAGTGATGAAATTCTAAAGCTGTATAGTAAATATCAATTTATAGGCGAACGCGTCGGTGGCAACGGTAATAGGTCAGGTAGCCCCGGAGATGTGAGGCGAGGCTCGAGCCACTGCCTCCTCCAGACTCACTGCCACCTCCATCTCCCTTCCTCGATAGTGACGGTGGTGCTTGAAGGAGATGTGGATCAGAGTGAGGTCGGGTGGGAGAAGCGAGGTCGGAGTGGGGAGGCGGGGAGGAAGTGGTGGGCAAGGGACTCATGAGCAGTTCGAGTTTGTTGGATTTTTTCATATGAGGAGGTGGAACGATCGTCTCGCTGCATAGAGGATAGCCACATGTCTCTACCGAATCAATATTGGCACATCTCAAATTTCTCTCGTTTATTCCAAATTCTCAGTGAAAATCAAATGGACATAATATAGAGTGACATACAAAATAATTGGCTTGGTGTAAAGAAGACTCAGATAGGCATCATGATAAAATGGTTAGATGCCATGAGAGTATACTTTGGACTTTTCTACTTGGACTAATAGGTTGTATTTTGGCCAAAGAATGTCCAACTGACAAGGACATAGACTAAAAAGAAAACAACAGAATGGTGAGGCCAACTGGGCAACTGGACATATCCCAATCACAAGTTTTATGTTCATTGCTTCCTTGTATACTTTGCATTTCTTCTAAACATTTTGTCCCTTGTTAGTTCCAAATCATGGGCATCACAGGAAATTGGCATATCAGTATCTAGGAATAAATGTCAGAAAAGTTACTACAATCAACATTACACAGATAAAGAAACATGTTTCTGACATCAGCAATTCACAAAGAATGGCGAGTCAAACTTACCATCTTCTTCAGCACCTTCCACATCATGCTGGCCACTTAAGTCCTCCTTTCCATCATGCTGAGTAGCACTTGAAGGTGCTAAGCGCCTCCGGAGCTCCTCTACTACCGGAATTACATTTTCATCTGAAGGATCCCTGAGCAAAACCTGAGCCCAAAAAAAAACAGTAATCATGAATTACTACCCGCATTAATTGACAACCAAGAAAAGGATACTTCAGATCCTCTCAGTTCAATCAAGTAAACTAAGGCCCCAGAGTTATTATATAGCAATTTGATTTGAGGACTTGTACATAGTGTTTATTTAGAATTATGTTTAATCTCAAATTGACAGAAGCCATCCAATTCAGCTTTTGCATGTTTGTTCCTTTTCAGCATCCTGCAATTCCTAGAAACTACGAAAAATACCTCTGAGTCTGTGACAGAACCGTATAAAACGGCTCAATCTCCTGGTAACGATTTCAAAATTATGGAGTCGAAAGCTAATCATTGAAGACAGAGTAAATAAAAGTGTGCATATAATCCCCAGAAAATCCATGTGCTCTCTAGATTACGACGAATGAATTGAAACCTCCTCCTAAAATGACAAACAATCAGCAGAGAAAATAAGCAGTAAAGATCACCTCTTCAGCAGTAATGATTTCCTTTATCTGCAAGCTCCTCTGCCGCACCGAGATCGAGGCATGTGAGATCCAGCGCCTCCGCCTCGCCGAGCGCCAGCTCCTCCTCCAGAAGCAGCAGCTCCGGCCCCACCCCGCCGCCTCGCCCTCCGCTTCCTCACCCTCCCCCACCACCACCTCTGAAGCGCAGGCCGAGCACCAGGGCAATGCGAAGGACGCGCTCCCGAGGGAGGAGGTCGTCTGTCGCCTACAACTGGCCACGCTCTTCGGCGAGTATGACGCCGCGCGCATTCGCTGCCTCCACGCCGTGCTCGAGGACCCTGCCGCGCTCGCGGACGTCAACGCGGGGGAGATCGGGGAGGGGGCAGACGAACGACTTCCTCCACGCATCTGAGGAAGCGGCGGGGGAGGCCGAAAAGAGGAACTCGACGGGGGTGGTGAAGGATCTAAACCCGCCATTATGTGTTAATGAAATATTTTGGTGATTAATGACAAATGCACTTATGAGACTAACACTCTTATTGTTATATCATGTTTAGTCTCGGCTTGGATATAAAAGAAAAAATCCAAACAGGTATGTATTCATTAATGACAAATCTATTTGTGAGACTAATAATTCTATTGATTATCTATTGCTTAGTCTTGTTTGGATATAAAGATGAAAATACAAGACGTATGCATTCTACTTCTTCTTATTATATCTTGCTGCATTCCTCGGATCCAAAATATAGGTTAAACTCCACCAAAAAGGTTAACATGGATATGTGCATATGTTTCCATTACACATTTGTATATGCACACATTTAGGGGGAGTTCATTCTATATTTTGTGGTTTCATTAGTATTGATCCATATTCCTTTTCCACATACTTTAAGGATCTTTACTTTGAAACGTATCCTTGGATATATTTAACTTGCGTAGTTAATATATTCACGTGAATATATAAGACTTGTGTAGTCTATATATACTTATATGTGAGTATAACACAACTTGTGTAGTTCATGTGTACTCACATATCCTTTGACTATATATAGCTTATGTAGTTATATATATTCATAAGAGTATATCAGACTTGTGTAGTTGATATATACTCATTGTCTCTTTATATTCAATTATTTGCAATTACGTTGTGGGACTAATGTGTGTGCTAAGATGTGTTCAAGGCTTAGTCCTCGAGTTTGAATGATGATATGAAAAGGAAATGCAAAGATGATAAACGATTAACATAGCTCAAGACAAAAGAGTCATGCATTGCATTTCGAAAAGCTCCTGGAAGAAGTTCAGTAGAAATCGGTATGACCGTATTTGGTAAGCGGTACTACCGATGTGTGGTAGTACCGAAGTTCATGTGGCGGAACTACTGCGTAGCGGTATGACCGCAAATATGTTAGCGGAACTACGCAACCCGGTTGTTCGATTTGTTATTTGGCGGTATGTAAATTCGGAGAAAGTGTTTTTGTATTTCTCGAGCCTCGGAAATCGGTAGTACCGCATCGAGAAGCGATACTACTGGAGAGCGGTATTAGGATGCAAGTTGGCGGTAATACCGCACCTGTCATTAATGGCTTGTTTAGAAATATTTATGCAGGTATATCTTGTTAATTAATGTTAATGATATTGTAGGACTAAAATTTTCCATAAGTTGGATGAATAGGTTATGTTCGAGGGTGATGAAGACTTTGGGCGTCATCATGAGTTGATTATCATCAAGTCAAGGTTCAAGAAGATGATGCATCATGTGTTGATGCATATTAAGATCTCGAATAAGAGATGATCATGAGTTGATCATCGAGTCAGAGAAGACTCATCATGTGTTGATTGAGATCAAGTAAAAGATGCATCATGGGTTGATGCATATCAAGGCGATGACCGGACATGAAGCGAGGATGTGAGTCATCAAGCTTCAAGTGGATGGTCAAGGCAAAGGTATGACTAGCCGAGGCTAAGGATGTGTTCCAAGTCTTTACGGTTTTGGTGTTTGGTTGGAAGACCGGATTGCTAGTATAGGTTACCGTACTATTAAGAGAGGTCTTGTCTAGTAGCTTGAATCTCATCATGTGTTGATAGCTCAATCTTACTTGCTCTAGCTCACCGTGGTATGATGCTATTATTTGCAAATGTGTTTTGCAAATAGTCGAGGATCATGCATCTAATCCTTGTAACATGTGACTATAATTTGCAAATGTGTTTTGCAAATGATTGAAGTCCATATACCTACCCCTTGTGGCATGATCTAAGTTTACAAATGTGTTTTGCAAATGGTTAAGATTCATGTGTATTCCCTTGACATGATCTAAGATTACGTGTTGCTATTTCTTTGGACTTATACCATGGTAGTGGCTCTTTTGAGTTGTGCTTTTTGATTTGATCAAATGTGTTTGAGATCAATCAAATAGGTGGGTTGTGTAGCCCTCTAAATAAGCTTTCAATAGAGTCCAATATCACTCAATTCCGACATCGAGTCAAAGTTATGACCTTTTACAGTGTAAATGCATGCTGAAAATTGGGCTGCGGTAGTACCGCCCTTATAACGATGGTAGTACCGCAGAGAAGGTAGTACAGCCCGTATAACTGCGGTGATACCGCACCAATCTTTGTAACGGCTAGTTTTTGGCTGCTTCATCTCCAAACGGCTAGTTTTTGTTGTGAGGGCTATAAATACCCCCTTGACCGGTTGAGAGACAACCCTTGGCATCCCATTTCACTCACTTGAGCTGGTGTGAGCTTCTCCTCTCAATTGTGCATGTGTTTCACCTTGTGAGCAAGGAGAGAGGTCTCTAGTTGCATGTGTTGCATCTAGAGGTGGATTTTGTATCCACTTGAGTTTGTGCATTCGTTGCATGTGGTGAGAGTCAACAAGGGGCTTGGCTTATTACTCTTAGTGTTTGCCGACACCTAGATGGCGTGGGCGTCGTGGTCAGTGATATTCTCAAGTGAAGCTTGTGAGAAGGCCGGTGTTTGTGAGTGGCTTGGTGCTCGCCATCTCGGAGTGGAGTAAGAGCAACCTTAGTGGAGCGAGGTGTTGATACCTCGGAGGAAGGCTTAATTTGTGGAGCCGGCCCAATTGGTTTGGGTTTCCCTCAGCGTGGACTAGGGGAGACCGGCAAGTCTCCGAACACCACGGTAAAACATCGACGGATGGCGACTAGTGATTTAATGCACCTAGGTGAAGCACCTCAATTTGATTGCACAAATTATGCTAATTGGAAAATCCGCATGTTATGCTATTTTAAGGCCATGGGCCTAAACATATGGCGGATTGTAGATGTAGGCTTTTCTCCTCCATTGAATAATCTTGATCCAACAATTGAGGAAGAGAAATGCTTACATCTCAACGCTCAAACAATTAACGCTTTATTTAGTGCTTTGAGTGTAGATGTGTTCGATGAAGTATGCGATCTTAAGAATACTCATGAGATGTGGACACAACTTCAAGTTCATTATGAAATGTCCACTTCAACTAATGAAGATTGCATACAAGAAAGAACGTCGGAAGAAGAATGCTCAATCTCAAACTCAGTGATGATGAGTCCACAAGCACCTCCACAAATGAGGATGGCATACAAGAATGGATGCCGGGAGAAGAATGCTCAACTTCTAGCTCCGACAATGATCACACATCAACTCCATCAACATCGCCTCATTGCTTTATGGCTAAATGTAAAAATGAGGTAAATAATTATGAGCCTTCATATGATGAATTGATGGAGATGCTAGAAGAATTAAATGAATATATTGGAAAAGAAAAGAAGAGATTCAAGGTTTTAGAGAAAGAGCATATCTCTCTTCAAAATAATTATGATATGCTAAAAGATGAACATGAAACTCTTCTTCTAAATAAGCTTAAAAATTATAATGTGGATATTGGAATAACATGTAATTTAATAGATTATTTTTCATGCATAGTTCCTATTTCTTGCAATTCATCTAAAGTCAATATATACATTGTTGCTCTAGTGAAAATATTTCTATTTTCTCTTTGTCTTGTAAGACTAACCTTGTAGAGGAAAACAAAAAGCTCAAGGCCCAAGTCTCAAATTTGAAAAATGACTTGGATAAAAGCTACAAAGGAAAAGCCACTCTTGATGAAATATTAAGCAAGCAACAAAATGTGAACGACAAGAGTGGAATTGGGTTCACTCCCATGAAGAAAAGGGAGAATAGCAAGACAAGGCACAATGCAAGACACATGAAGAATGTTAAGTGCTTTGATTATCATAAAAAGGGTCACCTCTCCTCCATATGCCATAACAAGGAAGATTACAAGAGAGGACTTGGCTTCATCGCCAAGAAAAATGTGAAGAGCATCCCAAAGCAAAAAGGAAAGAAATACACGAATACCAAATGCTTTGAATGTTATGAGAAGGGTCATATTGCCTCGGTGTGCCCAAATCAAATGGATGACATGTCAATATCATCAAGGAAGAGGCAAACCGGCAAGGAGCAAGAGAAGAATTCAAAGGATGGAAGAAAACATCTAACTTGCTACAATTACCGAGAGAAAGGACATTTTAGTAAGGAATGTCCCAAAGGTATCACTCCTAAGCCAATTATCTATAATGATCATTATATACTTAGGAAGGATAAGAATGACAATATGTTTGCTAGAAATATTAGTTCACCTAAGACTATTATTAGAAGGGTCATTTGGGTGCCCAAATCTATTGTGACTAACATTCATGGACCCAACCAAGTATTGGGTACCAAATGCGTTTAAATGCTAAATAGGTACTTGGAAATGCATTGGAAGTTTGGCTCATACATGAAGAGGTGGAATTCACCATATGCAAGATTGGAGCCAAGCTTAAGGATGATCAAGTCATATTATAAGTCAATGCTATTTCGGTAACAAGTACTTACATTGAAGTATCTAGCCCTTTATACCTTGTGTAGGTTGTATTCATGAAAATCTTATAAAAAAGGTTGTTCTTACTCTTGCGCTAAATCTCTTTATTAAAATCTTGAGCAAGATAGTTGTGGCACGTTAAGGGGAGTGCTAAGTCATAATCTTGTATATCACATCCCTAAGTGTGCGCAAATAAATTAAGTGCTAGTAATATTTTTCAAAATTGAGTCTTTTAGCCAAAAGTTAAAAATTTCATAACTATAAGTAATCCTTTGAAAAACTAGTTACAAAATGTATACAAATACATTTCAAAGGTTTACCAAAAGTTTTGGTTCAAGAAAAACCTATTTAAAGTGAAAATGAATTTCAAGCCAAAAATATAGATCATAATATCTTGTTTTTGACTTAAACTAGATTTTTGTGTAAAATCTATTCTAAAAGGAATTTGAAAATCTTTTCAAAAGAAAAATCCTAGAGTTGGCTATTCTAAACCTTTTTGTATTCAAATGATTTAAAAAAGGCCAACCAAACAAAAGTTATTTGATTTTGAAATTCGTCCAAAATCCTAGTTAGACCTAAGTGGTCACTTTCTAGGACTTAAGTGAGTTTTGCCATATGAGGCAAAATTATTCACATAAATTGGTCCATAATGGTATTTATGACTCATACATAAAAATAGATGTTTTAAAAATGTTTAAAATCTCACTACTACACACAGCCTCATCACGAGACGGTTCGAGCGGTCATCACGAGCGATTCGAATCAAATGCACCTGTGTTTATCGTCTGTGATAAGCTGCGGTTATCACGAGACGGTTAAACTATCCGTCTGTGATAAGTCACAACACGAGAAGGTTCTAATTATAAAACCGTGCGTGATATCTAATTATCACGAGCGGCTCTATTCAAGCAAATGCATTATGAGCGCATATCACGACGGCTCTATTCTGAACCGTCTATGATATACACATATCGAGGCGGTTACCATTATATAACAAATGCGTGATAATACACATATCCCGAGCGGTTACGTAAATAGAACCGTCTGTGATAAAGATATCTCGAGCGGTTATATTTACGAACAAATGCGGGATACGTGTATATCACGAGGCGGTTATATAATAGAGCCGCAGGATTATACATATCACGACGGTTTGATTGATAAACCGTGCAGTGATAGTTATTTCAGCATAACTATTTTTAAAAAATTTCGCTAGCCTCGGGATTGCTAGCCATGCCCTCTGAAAATAAGCGGCGAGAAAATAGATACATCACGGATATCAATGGTTGACAACCCAAAGTGATCATTGTCATACAAGCGAACATATATCAAATCTGATCAAACATTGTAATATCAACTCGTTGAAAAATATTGTCATACAACCCAAAGTGACAACCCAAAGTTTACCATTGAATCACAACTATTCAAAGTGAATTTCAACTATATCAAATATATTAATTGTTTCAAGGTCGTTCGATAGTGAAACTCTCAGTTGGCATGAATGATATCCGTCGTGATGAAGGTGCAGAGCCTCCCTCGAACATCAGAGATCTCTTTACGAGCAGTGAATCTAAATCTATATTCAAAACCTACAAACAAGAGTAAAGTGTTACACATATATATTTAAATTTATAATTAGCAATTATTGCGAGATTGACCAACCTCGGGATCAACAACCTAGCACTCATGAGAATCGCATATGATGGCAAGCGTAGAATGCACATTCTTACGCTTTTCTTTGGCGGCAAAAAATAGAATTACATATATAGGTATAGTCGGTTCGAGGCGCATTATTACGAAGTATGATATAGGATTATTGTGTTGTAGCGCGTCACGGAAATCGCGTCTGTGATTAAGTGTGGCGTTCGTTCCCTTGTATAGCCCTCCTCGGCAATATAGGAGATGAGCGACCTACATGTTTCAAAAAGTTAACCTCGGCCATTTCAAGCGAAGGAAGACTACAATAGAGTTATGTATGGAGGAAATGAGCACACTGTCGACTACTTCTTGCACAAGGGTGAAGTCGTGGCCTTTTTCATTAGGGAATCAAGGTATAGTACAGATTCCTCTTTGGTATAATGACTAGAAGGATCCGTGATGCCTACTCATGTATGTCGCTATAGTCATTAAACCTAAGTTCATCTCACGTATAAAGTACAAATGAAATTTGTATAGCAAGTAGTGAAGCACTTACTTACGGTTGTAGGGCACCATTATGTAGTCCACGTAGTTTTGAGCAAGCAATCCTGCGTTATGTATTTCTCGGCGTAGGATGTGTGCGCCAAGATGGTTTGCTCGAGAGACCACGTGTGGTCGAGAAACCCACCGGTTCTTTCAATCGCAGGCGGTTTTAATCATGTATCTATACATAAGCAATGAGTTGTTATATTACGTGAATGTGCGTGAATGTAGAACTTGATTGTACACACTTACGATGTCGGCATCGTAGAAGTGAGGCATCGAGGGCTTTGAGGTTGAATAGGTCGAACAAGTCGTGAAGCCCACGATGAAGAGGCCGGCTCGTGGAGAAATAGTCCTCCGTGTATCGGCGGTGATTCCATCAGTGCGCCCTTTCTCTTTGGTCTTCTTCAAGTACCGGCTATGCAAACTCGACAACCTAATCCAGCGTAGGCTATCTTGTGCTCGTCGCCAGCGGACTTCGAAAGAGTATTTCTTAGGGTTAGGAGGCGGGCGCCTTAATGTTCTTCGATTTCGATTTGTTACGAGCGACTTGCGCGCTACGCGTCTTCCTCTGTCGAACGACTTCGGGAAGCGTCTGGCGCACGCTTTTTTGTTCGTTCGGTGTCTTCTCCACGGGAACCGATGGGCGGGCCACGGCGAAGGTTGAGGTGCGGTCATGGAGGTCTGTTGGAGAGACATGGTCGTGTCGAGGTGGTTGGGGTAGAGTCATCAAAGGTTGAGGCGGCGCTGCGGTCGGGGCGATGTCCTTCAAAAGTTGAATTGGAGGGCATGGTCGTGTGGAGATGGTTGGGGTGGAGTCATCGAAGGTTGAGCGCGCGCTGCAGGTCGAGCGATGTCCTTCTTTGGCCACCGAATAAAGCGCACGGGGCATCCCCTAGTGTTATGATTTCGTCGTTCGGGCGAATCTCGGTGAGACGGCCCTAAAATTATCATGTACCATGTCCACTGGACCACGGCGTAACCTGCGTCACAGGCACCGTCTTTGCACTATCCCTTCATTGCATGGATACACCACCCCGCTTGACCTCAATAGACATCCCAACCATCCTCACTTGGAGTGTGCGGTCGTCGGCTCCTACAAAGCGATCGCAATTAGCTAAGGCGTCCTATAGGTCTATCTTTGGAGCATTCGAGAGATGTACATTACCTTGATGTCGTCGATAGGTAATTGGACATCATCGTGTTCACAATTTTGCGTGGGCGGCGCTACTCCGATGTTGAGGAGGCGCGCTACCAAAACAACGAGGCGGCTGCGGTTGTTGAGGTAGTAGTTGATTCACTTGGTCCTGCAATCTTGCTATCTTTTCTTCAAATTTTGCGATAAGCGCGTTCTCTTCCTTCAAATTTTGAAGTAAGCACATGTTCCAACACCGTGTCGTACTCGGCCTTGGATCTCTTCCCGCTCCTATACGTGCGATGAGTCGCCCGGGAATCCATCCCTCCAAGATCGTTAACCCCTTTGCCTCGCGTGCGACCGGGTGCTCCTTGTTTCCCGGGGCGTGAGTTAGTATATCCTTCTCCTGCGCTTGGAAGGAGCCTTGAACATGCGGAACTCAATTCTTGCTGCAAGAGGTCATCATGTTATTATATACATTATGAAGTTATAGACTTATTAACAACTAGGTAGTTCGAAGACATTTACCACACGGTTGGCCACATCGATGTCACGGGTTTGTGAAAGAGATTTAGCGAAGACGTAGCGATGCCTCGCTCTTAATCGGGAGAGAGCGCGCGATGCGTGATCTCGGCAAATGGCCTTGTTTAGTTCGCGTCCTCCGCGCCATTGCGCGGTTTTACCGCGTACCAGTGATCTTGCCGAGTTTGTGGGGTGAGTGTTAAGTGTGCAGAGAGCCTTGTGCGTCGCACTTTCCTCACGAAATTGGGCGTCGTCTTCATTTGCACAAAGCGTCCCATATATCCCGCGACAAGAATTTATACGCCGTGAAGGGCGTTCGACCGTGTTCACGTACCTTGTGACAAGCACGCTCTTGAAGGTCCTCCACGCCTTTCGATCGAAGCAACGCTGTCGTTCCACGCGCCCGGTGCGCGGGCGGAAAGTGAGCGATTTTAAAACCGTCCCACGGTGGCTTCTCGAACATCCGACCACGGTGTCGGCTCGGTGTGGTGATGGGGACCGTTCCTTCAAGTATCCCGCACAAGGTTCGGAATCTGCGCTTGCTTGGGGGGACTCACGAGGATCCCATTGGCATTGACCTCGTGGCGGTCATTATGCTGGAGGAATTCTCGATGTTCCTCTGCCATCTCGCGTCGTACCACTTTCCTCGGAGATCCGGGCGGCGAAGATGGTGCGGACGCCATGTAAACACTTGCTATCTATATATGCACGAAGCAATATCGTAAGCTCTAAGCGACGATTCAGCGGTTACTCAACAACGAAAATGATGCACAAGCGTATAATATATAAAGAAGGATTGATGGTAGTTTGTGCTCTCGGAGAGAGTTGCAAAAGAACAAGTCTTTGCCATCTCAATCCTATTGTCTATACTCTTCATTAAATGAATATGATAGTATAAATTCAAACTATGAGCTCTAAACAATACTTTGCTTAAGCACAAATGATCTCAACTGTTACCGAAAATGATCTCTTAAAACACTCAATCTCAGTATAAGAGAAAAGTTCATCACAGAGCGAACCAGAACAAAGCCCACTGATCAATTTCAGTTCACATTATCAAAGACTATCAAAGTCACATCACGAGAGGGTTCGTCAATACAATAGAGCTCATGAATGAACTAACGATATATCAAATTGACGGATGCATTCAACCGTGCTGTGATAACTAGCATTCAACCGAAAGTAACAAATTAACAGTATATGAAATTGTGATAGCAAGTAATTTGTACAATAGAGCTCAAGAATCAACTAACTATCACATTCAATCTCGGTATAAGACAGAGTTCATCACGAGCATGTCAACAAAGCCCACCGATCAATTTGCGAGATCTTTAGGAATACTCACGAGAGGATGCGCACAACAACTCACGGTGCAGGAGGAGGCGGTGCGGGAGGAGGCCGGCGCGGGAGGAGGGAGAGGCGCGGGAGGAGGCCGACACGGGGAGGAGGGCGGCGCGGGAGGAGGCCGGTGCGAGGAGGAGGAGGCCGACACGGGGAGGAGGCCGGTGCGAGGGAGGAGGCCGACACGGGAGGAGGCCGCGCGTCGGCGGAGGCGCGTCGTCGATGAAGCGCGCGCGTCGGGTCTTACGGACGGAGGTGAGCAGGCGAACCCTAGAGGAGCCGAGAGAGCGCGAGAGCCTAAGGCGCGCGGAGGCGAAGTGAGAGTAAAGAGCAAAACCCTAGGTGCGCCTTTTGATAAAGAATATCACGACGGCTCTATTAATGAGCAAATGCGAGATATCATCAATATCACGAGCGGCTCTATTTAAGCACCGTGCGTGATAATATCGAGAGCGGTTTGCTTAAAGAACGTCGAGATATCCTCAATATCACGACGGTTCTTGAATGGCGCCGCTCTGCGTGATTGAGAGATATCTCGAGCAGTTCTTTAAGCAAACCGTCGTGATATTATCACGCACGATGCTTAAATAGAGCCGTCGTGATATTGATGATATCTCGAGCGGTTCTTTAATAGAGCCGTGCGTGATAATATATCACGACGGATCCATTATAGAGCCGTCGTGCTATGAATCTCATTCCCTTCATCTCCGCGCGAGTGTCTCTTCGTCTCTGCTCCGACTTTTATATAAATAGACAACCCTTATCAAAGGGATTTCTCACAGCTCCTTGATCATCCCCTCTCTCCACAAATTCCAAATGGCTTCCTCTGCGTCCATTGCATCGGCCTACATTTTGGTTGTGTACTCGCACCTCTCGATGCAACTTTGGCCCAAGCTGCGAACAAGGCGTCCGTTCGCAATGCAATCCGTTGTGAGCCCTCCCATCTACCGGAGACCATAGCGGCGCTCATCGGTCGATTGGAGCTCCTCCTCCAACAGACCGGTGCGAGGCTCTCCGACATCCGGCGAGTAAACCTCGTCGTGGAGATTGTCCTATGGAACTCTTTGGTCGCCGCGAGGATGCAGCCAGAGAGTCGAGGCGACATCGACATTGCGAGAGAGCGGGTCCGCCTAGCCGAGGCTGTGGAGACCGGGGTTGATGGCCTGCGGGCTATATGGGACTTGATTACGAGTCGAACATCTACAAGAGGAAATTGGCGTGCAAGGTCACGGTGGAGGCGTTTGGTGAGACGATCGGTGATCCGCCCCCTGAAGCCGGCGAGAATGCGTCTGAAGATTTGAAGACTAAGATAGGATCGCTCATCCTTTTTATAAATGCGTGATGTAAAAGCGATAAGGCGATCTATTATGCATGCGTGATGTAAATATGGTCTTTTTGTCATTGATGATATGGTCTTTTTATAAATGCGTGATGATATGGTCTTTTATCATCTAATTATTCTAGGCAAATCCGTGCGCTATCCGCAGGCGGTTGAATAAAGAACCGTCTGCGTGATAATATACTCATCACGAGCGGTTCCTCTCACTAACCGTGCGTGTTGACCATCACGACGGCTCCATGTGGAACCGTGCGTGATATCCTCCATATCACAGAGCGGTTAATAAGTATAACCGTGCGTGATATTGAGTATATCACAGACGGTTCCACATGGAGCCGTCTATGAAAGTTCAACACGGCGGTTTGTGTAGAACCGCTCGTGATATACTCGTATCACGACGGTTGGAAATAAGAACCGCTCGTGATATTTCACCTATAAATATAAAGACCCGGCAGAGCCCCCCTGCCTAGCGCGCCTCGATCTCTTCTTTGGAATAGAGGGCTTGAAAGCTTTTGCTCTGTGTTGGTGTAGGAGGCTTGTTTATTTGGCTTGCCTTGTTCTTGGTTGTGGTCGCCCTAGCAACTTATGGTCATTTGGCTTGCATGCATGCTTGCTTTGTGAGGCTTTGGTGGTAGCTCTCGGTTTGGGTGTTGTGAATGAGTGTTTTTGTGAGTGGGATAAGTGGTGTATTTAGTGTGGCTCTCTTGCCACTGTTCATTGGCACGAAGGAGAAGGACGGTGAGGAATCTCATGGGATATTAGGAATTTTCGTCGTGAGCTCAGAGGGTAACGATCTTTAACTCTTTATATTTGCTTAATAGGAGGAGTAACGTATTTGCGATTAATAGGAGAGTAACGTATTTGCGGTTTATTAATATAATTTAACACTACTAATTGTTACATGTGTAGCGTAGATGGACCGGCTGGATGTGCAGTGCGAACCGTGTGAGTGAAAAGTACATTAATGGCGTGATTGCTTTTAAAGAGCGGAGCGGGATATCTTGAATAAGGGATAGAATTTATATCTTGTCCATGCATTGATTGCGATAATCGAAGATTTTTAACAACCCGCGCGATCGTAGGGCACTTGATTGAAGGGTTTCAAAAAGGTATACATGTTGGACCGATCACGGTGAAGAAGCGAGATTATACAGAGAGTTAATAATGATGACATCGACGAGAATTCAACGATATCCGGATGTGGTCGTGTTTTTGATGGCGATAGGTCGTGCGATGACAATCTGGATCGGATGCTACGCGATGCGAGGAAACTACGATGAGAGAGAGTTTTGTAAATTCGGCGCTTAATGGAGGACTCGAAACCTTTGTTCCTGGCCGCAAGCGGAATACACAAGATTGTCAGCCGTACTTGAACTGCTGAAATTGAAGGCGAGCAATGGTTGGTCCGACAAGAGTTTCACGGCGTTGTTAGGTCTCTAGCGGACATTCTTCCGGAGAAGCGTGTTGCCCACACCACCTACCAAGCCAAGAAGGTTCTTTGTCCATTGGGAATGGAAGTAGAAAGAATACATGCATGTCCGAAACGATTGTATCTGTATCGTAAAGTATGCGAGACTTGCATGTATGTCCGTGTGCAAAGCATCCCGATACAAGCGTAAGAATACTACTAAGGTGAAGCAAGGACCTCTGCTAAGGTGTTGTGGTATCACTGTGATCCCACGTTTGAAGCGTTTATTTGCGAACGAAAGGAGGCAAGATTGCTGCGTTGGCACTCGGAGGCGTAAGAAAGATGGAAAACTAAGACACCTGCTGATTACTGCGGTGGAGAAACTTGATCGGACCTTCAAAGAGTTCGGTGCGGAACAGGAACATAAGGTTAGGGTTGAGTACAGATGGAATGAATCCTTTCGGTAACATGAGCAAACCAGACATAGCACATGGCCCGTGAACCTATGTATGTACAACCTTCCTCCTTGGTAGTGTATGAGCGGAGTACATTTTGATGTCACTACTTATCCAAGGGCGAAGCAGCACAGGAGCGATATTGATGTGTACCTAGCACCATTCTTTGGATGATCTTGTGACCTTTGGGAGCGAAGGGGTACAAGTATGGGATGCGTACAAGCGAGAGAACTTCTCTTTCAGCGTCATGTTGTTCGCACTATCAATGATTTTCCTGCCCTTGGTAACTGTCGGGCTTGATGCGAAAGGGCCAAAGCTGTCACTTTGCTTAGATGCTACGGAGAGTGTATGGTGAACAACTCGCGCAAAGCTGTGTATATGCGTCACCGTAGGTTCCTTCCGAGTCACCCATACCGCAAGATGAAAAAACAATTCGACGGAAATAAGGAGGACAGTTCGGCTCAAGGGCTTTTAGAGGAAAGAGGTCTATGATATGGTTAAGGATATCCATGTTGTGCTTGGGAAGGATGTAAATTAAAAACCCGTCGGAAGAACATCCGGAAGAAGCGGTCAATTTTGGGACTTGCCTTATTGGGAGCACTTAGAAGTTCGTCATCTTTGCATCGGCGTCATGCGTGGAGAAGAATGTATGTGAAAGCTTGATTGGTATCTTCACGAACATTAGTGGCAAAACAAAGGATGGTGTTAACATGCGGCGCGACTTGGTTGATATGAACATAAGGACCGAGTTAGCACGAAAGAGACCGATAAAGGGCGAACATACCTTCCACCACTTGCTACACTATGTCAAAGGCGAGAGAAATGAATTGTGCCAAAGCTTGCATGGTGTCAAAGTCGTCTGGTTACTCCGCTAACATTAAGAAACTTGTTTCTATGCAAGATTTGAAATTAATTGGTATGAAGTCTCATGATTGTCATGTCTTGATGACACAAATGCTTCTGTTGCTATTAGGGTATCTTGCGAACAAGGTCAGTGGCAATCTTGAGGTCGTGTTATTTCTTCAACAATTGCTCGAGAAGGTCATCGATCGAAGGACTAGATGCTCTGGTAGGAGGTGGTGACGACTCTATGTCAACTTGAGATGTATTTCCCTCCGTCATTTTTGATATTATGGTCCATCTCATTGTTCATCTTGTGAAAGAGATAAAGATATGCGGTCTGTGTTCCTCGTCATATGTACCGTTCGAGAGGTATATGGGAATTCTCAAGTCCTACGTCTGAAATCGATCTCGGCCGGAGCGCAGCATCATCGAAGGTTATGCAACGAAGAGGTCATTGAGTTCTGCGTCGACTACATGGCTCGAGTGGAACCGATGGGTGTGCCTCTATCTCGTCATGAGGAAGGCTGGATGGTATCGGGACCATCGGAAGGAAATCAATCACTCCCGATCTGGATACGTGCGCTCAAGCCCATTTCACGGTCTTGCAACACATGACCCAACTGTCCCGTACATCGGCGAGCACAAAGACATGGTGCGCCAACGCGAATCCGGACCGGTCGGAGGTTTGGATCACGAGAGACACAACCGTCGGTTCAACGAATGGGTAAAGGTGCGAATCATGGTAGGGAGGTCATCAAGTGATGATCTGTTGCTATGGTTGGCAAAGGGCCACAATTTACAATTGTCACATGGCAAGGATCGACATAAATGGGTACACATTTTATCTGCGGCTCGAGATAGGAAGAGCCTGATCGAAGCTGCGGTGTCGCATAGATGCATTCGATGCCGATGGTGAGGAGCTCGTACTATGGGCAAATAGAGGAGATATGGGAGCTCGACTACGTGCTTTCAAGATCCCCTATTTGGTGCCGTTGGGTCCATCTCCCACATGTGAAGGTGCGACAAATGCGGCGTCACTACGTGGACCTCGATCGTGTCGGATACAAAGGCGAACCATTCGTCTTGGCTAACCAAGTTGTTCAAGTCTTCTATGTAACCGACCGGCAAATAAGAAGCGTCACGTAGTTCTTCATGGAAAAGAAGGATTGTCGGAGTTGAGAATGTAGTGGGCGAGGAAGAATACAATCAATTTGACGAGTTGCCTCCTTTCGGAGGCGGCATCGAGCTCGAGGAAGAACCAGCGAGGAAGCTAGCTATATGCGCGTCGATCATCGTGAAGGACTATATTTTAATTAAGAAATTACTCCATTGTAATTAATTTATTCCATAACATCATGTGTTATGAACTTGTAATATGTCGCATGCGTATATTTTGATGTCAGCGTGGAATTGTAATCGCTCTGTCCTTGTGGACCGTATATTTTGGTGCATTAAAAATTCATTTCATTTGGAAAATAGTCCGTGCACCACCTTTCTAGAAACCTAAAAACTAAAATTTTATGGCAAATAGTCTAACACCTTTGCAAAGAAAGCGGTATACTCATGCCTAATCCTGCGATCGTCCTTCTGCGAAAGCGGCGTGTCGTCCCACCCTTCCACACCGCGACCAATGCTCGTGCCGGTGGCCATCCTCGACAGCGCCCACACCGGCCCGATGGCGGCCTTCTTCCCCACGCGCGCTGGACCATGTCGCGGCGAGCCTCTGCACCGCTGCACTCCCGGTTGGTCTTGGCCGTCTCGCACCGCCGCCGGTCGGCTCGTCCTCGACACGGCTAATGTAGTGCTTCCCAACGTCGCGCGTCTCGTCGGTGTGTGAGGAGGAGACCGAGCACGTGGCCCGCGACCTTGTGGCCGGCCATGGCCGCCGTTCAAGGAACATGAGGCGCGTTGCATGTCTTGGGCGCGAACAAGCCCGAGGCCGGCGATGAAACAAGCCCGGGTTGCGGCGGCGGCAGTGGTTGGCGGCGGCGAGTGGCGCTCGTTGTCTGCCACTTCATCGCCTCCTCTCGCTCGGCGCCACGCGCCTCCCACGCGCGTTCGCTTGGACACCTTGTACAAGGCCTTACAACTATACGTACATACATTCAAGATGTTAGAATAAATAGTAGTATGTGCGTCGTATATTGTAGACATAAAGATGTACGTCGTTAATCGTAAGTGCATAGGTCCTCCATGGGCTGAAGAGAGCTCGCGACCACCGCGGCGGCGATGTCGACGACGACATCGTGAGAAAGAGCGGCGATCACCGACCTCCTCGCCTTGCTGCTGCTCTGACGCTCTGCATGCTAACCTTGGCGATTGGCGTACTCAAAACCGTGAGGCGAAGAGCGATGGGAGGTTTAATCTTCGGTGATTATTAGTCTTATATCAAGAATTAGGAGTAAGCGGCACGTGAGGCGAAGAGGCGCATGTATCGTCGGCGTGCGAGACGAAGACGGTTGTCGCGATGGTGAAGAGACACATCGCGCGGGGCGGATATCACTGAGCGGCTCTATATGGGCCGTGCGTGATAATAATATCACCGACGGTTATTTAATAGAGCGTCGTGATACTAGTATATTACACGGTCTCAAATTGAGCCGTGCGTGATATTTCTGAGAGCGGTTTTATTCAAACAAATGCGTGATAAGGCGTCCTCATCACGAGCGGGTCATATTACTGAACCGTCCGTGAAGTATCACAAGCGGTTGGTAATAAGAACCGTCTGTGATGAGGACATATCCTGAACGGTTCCCGCACGATTCCAAAGGGAAATGTCATATAAGATTCAACACAGACGGCTCCTTTGGAACCGTCTGTGATGAGGTGTCTGCTATTGCCTGTTTTGTAGTAGTGTCTATTCATTTGCTCACTTTGGCTCCATTCCAAGCTCTATCCCTAATTATCCAGAAAAATCGGAACTATCGACAGTATTCTTGTGGTACTACCGCTTTGCGGTACTACCGGCCTTTGTATGGTGGCACTTCCGATTATCCTGACAAAACAGCCAATCTCAATTATTTCAATTCTAAATCTATTCTGGTTGTTTCCCAAAGTTAAGATTGATTCTTGCTATCTTTGCAAGCTACCCTCAAATGCTTATTTTGATCACATTGTGATATTCTTATCATTACAAGTGGTATTTCTTATTCAAGTGGTAGTTCCCTTGATCATCTTAACCACAGAATGAAATTCACTCTTGTTTTACAAGTGGTATTCTTTCAAATGATATCAACTTATTCCTTATAGTGGTATCTTTTTAAGTGGTATCTAATTTCATTCTATTCAAACTTGAACTAACTTTGGCTACTCCTTTTAGTCAAGATGTATATTGTTGTCCTTGCAAGCTACTCAATACTATTTCTCCTTGATTGCAATTGCAATTATTCAAGTGTTCTTTCTAATAGTAGCTTCTCAAAATCATCTTGACATCGGCATGACTCATACCTTACAAATGATATCATCTTAATCCTTCAAATGATAATTCTTTTTTAAAATGGTATCAAACTTCATTCCTTGCCAATCATGCCTCTCTTGACCAAGCTCGTGTACTCTCCATAGTATAAAAGTGGATTCTCTCTTATCTTTGGATGTCTTATTTGAAGAATCTTTGTGAGAGAAGTTTCAAGCACCTTGTAAATTTCAAGTCTTGTTGACATGTAGCATTTACATGTGGTATCTACAAGTGTTTCACGACTTTCTTTCAAGTGTGATCTACAAACAAGACATCTTCTAGTGCTTAACGTCAATAAGGGAGATTGATTGGACTAAGAGAGCTTTTGTGTGTTAAAGAAGTAAAACCTTTGTGTAAGGGGGGAGTTCTTTATGAAAAACTTATTAAAATTTTTGGGCTTACTTAATAGGGGGTAAAGTATTAATATTGGAAAAACTATTTTACCTATTTGCCTAAAATGATTTATGGATCTTGTGAATACATGTTTTTCATTCTCATTTGCTTCATTTGATATTTTTGGAGTGAGATTGTTAATGATATGCAAGTTTAGCCTTTTTCAAAGAACCTCTTTGGTCAAAAGTTAAATATCTTATTTAAAAGGTCAAAATTTATGAAAAACTAGATAAAAGTACTTAAATATGTATTTCAAATGTTTGTCCATGCTTTTGAAGTAAAAATTTCTATTTTAGAAAACAAATATCAAATTTGGCCTCAAAATGATCTTGAATGATCTTATTTGTGATTTAAATGACATATTTCCTTAAATCAAAATTTATTGAGTTTTTGAAAAAGTTGTCAATACCAAACTCGAAGGGTTGATCATTTTAAACATTTCTCGAGTTCAAAGTTTTTACAAAATACCAACCGTTGAAAAGTTGTATCCATTTGAAGTTCGTCGAAAAACAAGCTTTTACCCAAAATGACCAATTCTTGTATATAGTGAGTTTTGCTATTTGAGTCGGATTTCTTTGTGTATCTTGTCCTAAAATAGTATTTTTAATTCATACAAAGCCAAGAAAGTGACAATCTCCAAGAAATTTAAATTGGTTTGCATTTTGGCTCATTCAATGCAAAATCATTCTCTTTTCTTGCCTACAAAGTGCTTTTTGCCATATCTTTTGAACAAAAAATTATTTTTGGCAAACATTTGAAATAGTCTAATTTTGGAAATTTTCAAAGTATTTGGACTTCATTTGAAAAAGTTTTGCCTTTTTCTTCTCTTTGAACAAAAATCTTGCCTACAAAGCTCATTTTGGCATATCTTTTGAATGGAGACTCTTTTTTCGAAAATTCTTGTTGGAAAAGTTTCTTATGAGTCTAAAGTTTATTTCTACAAAATTTCAAAGCATTTAGACTTGATTTGAAAAAGTTTTGACTTTTTCTCTCTTTGATCAACTTGCTGAAAATTCAGATTTGTGCATGTTTTGAGCTGATTTGTGATTTTTGTATCTCCAAATGGGTTCATAATTTGAGGAAGCTGTAATGATGAAATTTTATCATCTATAGTTTATATTATATGACAAATTTTTTCAGATTTATTGGAGCCCATGTAACCTGTTTTTCAGCTGTCTTTTGAAGCTTAAATGGAATTATGAAATCTAAAAAATCTGAAACTTTAAGTTTTCTGAAACTTTGTGATTTTCATATCTTCAAAATGGTTGATTTTTGGTTGAGCCTCCCAAAATGAAAATTATTTGTTTTTGTAAGGACTAGATCCATGATTTATTTCATATTTTTCGGAGTTTGTTTCCACACATTTTAGGTATTGGCTTTTAAGCTCTTTTTGCAAATTGAAAAAGTACTTTGAAAAGATTTCAAGAGTGAGCTTATTTGAATGTGTTTCAAATATCATTTCCTTCAGTTAACTCAAAATATGACCTTATTTCAAGTTGTTTGGCTCTTTTCGGTCATAAAGGGGGAATTTGTGACATTTATGGTTTTTTTCAAAATTCTTGAAACCGAACCCCTAAAATTGGTCATATGTATCTATTTCATATTCTTTATGACCAAAATAAAATGAATTCTATTGCCAAGCTCATGGTTTTGCAAAGACTCTCTTTTGGCTTAGATTTGTTTTGGATTTTTGGTGATTAATGCCAAAAGGGGGAGAATTTGTGTGAACTACATTTGGATGATTGTTTTATTTGATATTCTCTTTTGTGATGCCAAAAGAGGGAGAATTCTTTTTTCTTACTTAGTGCAAAAAGGGGATAATTATCTAAGATTTATGCATGCATAAAGTCAAATAAGCTTTCTTTCTTATCATATGTTGACCTATATCCAAATGTTACTATTAATAATGGATTTGTCATCAATCACCAAAAAGGGGGAGATTGAAAGATCTAAACCCGCCATTATGTGTTAATGAAGTATTTTGGTGATTAATAACAAATACACTTATGAGACTAACACTCTTATTGTTATATCATGTTTAGTCTCGGCTTGGATATAAAAACAAAAATCCAAATAGGTATGTATTCATTAACGACAAATCTATTTGTGAGACTAATAATTCTATTGATTATCTATTGCTTAGTCTTGTTTGGATATAAAGATAAAAATACAAGAGGTATGCATTCTACTTCTTCTTATTATATCTTGTTGCATTCCTCGGATCCAAAATATAGGTTAAACTCCACAAAAAAGGTTAACTTGGATATGTGCATATGTTTCCATTACACATTTGTATATGCACACATTTAGGGGGAGTTCATTTTATATTTTGTGGTTTCATTAGTATTAATCCATATTCCTTTTCCACATACTTTAAGGATCTTTACTTTGAAACGTATCCTTGGATATATTTAACTTGCGTAGTTAATATATTCACGTGAATATATAAGACTTGTGTAGTCTATATATACTTATATGTGAGTATAACACAACTTGTGTAGTTCATGTGTACTTAGTTGATATATACTCATTGTCTCTTTATATTCAATTATTTGCAATTACGTTGTGGGACTAATGCGTGTGCTAAGATGTGTTCAAGGCTTAGTCCTCGAGTTTGAATGATGACATGAAAAGGAAATGCAAAGATGATAAACGATTAACATGGCTCAAGACAAAGGAGTCATGCATTGCATTTCGAAAAGCTTCTGGAAAAAGTTCAGTGGAAATCGGTATGACCGCATTTGGTAAGCGATACTACCGATGTGCGGTAGTATCGGAGTTCATGTGGCGGAAGTACCGCATAGCGGTATGACCGCAAATATGTTGGCGGAACTACCGCAACCCAGTTGTTCCGTTTGTTATTTGGCGGTATGTAAATTCCAGATAAGGTGTTTTTCTGTATTTCTCGAGCCTCTGAAAATCGGTAGTACCGCATCTGAGAAACGGTACTACCGGAGAGCGGTATTACCGGATGCAAGTTGGCGGTAATACCACACCTGTCAGTAATGGCTTGTTTAGAAACATTTATGCAGGTTTATCTTGTTAATTAATGTTAATGACATTGTGGGACTAACATTTTCCATAAGTTGGATGAATAGGTTATGTTCTAGGGTGATGAAGACTTTCGATGGCATCATGAGTTGATTGTCATCAAGTCAAGGTTCAAGAATATGATGCATCATGTGTTGATGCATATCAAGATTTCGAATAAGAGATGATCATGAGTTGATCATCGAGTCAAGAGAAGACTCATCATGTGTTGATTGAGGTCAAGTAAAAGATGCATCATGGGTTGATGCATATCAAGACGATGACCAGGACATGAAGCGATGATGTGAGTCATCAAGCTTCAAGTGGATGGTCAAGGCAAATGCATGACTAGCTAGGGCTAAGGATGTGTTCCAAGTCTTTTACCGGTCTTGGTGTTTGGTTGGAAGACCGGATTGCTAGTATATGTTGTCGTACTATTAAGAGGGGTCTTGTCTAGTAGCTTGAGTCTCATCATGTGTTGATAGCTCAATCTTGCTTGCTCTAGCTCACCGTGACATGATGCTATTTTTACAAATGTGTTTTGCAAATAGTCGAGGATCATGCATCTATTCCTTGTAACATGTGACTATAATTTACAAATGTGTTTTGCAAATGATTGAATTCCATGTACCTACCCCTCTATGTTTGCAAATGTGTTTTGCAAATGGTTAAGATTCATGTGTATTCCCTTGACATGGTCTAAGATTGCGTGTTGCTATTTCTTTGGACTTAGACCATGGTAGTGGCTCATTTGAGTTGTGCTTTTTGATTTGATCAAATGTGTTTGAGATAAATCAAATAGGTGGGTTGTGTAGCCCTCTGAATAAGCTTTCAATAGAGTCCAAGATCACTCAATTCCGACATCGAAGTCAAAAGTTATGACCTTTTTACCGAGTGTCGTCTGTGCTGAAAAATGGGTTGCGGTAGTACCGCCCTTATAACAGTGGTAGTACCGCAGAAAGGTAGTATCGCCCGTATAACTGTGGTAGTATCGCACCAATGCTGTAACGGCTAGTTTTTGGCTGTTTCGTCTCCAAACGGCTAGTTTTTGTTGTGGAGACTATAAATACCCCCTTGGCCGGTTGAGATACAACCCTTGGCATCCCATTTCACTCACTTGAGCTAGTGTGAGCTTTTTCTCTCAATTGTGCATGTGTTGCACCTTGTGAGTAAGGGGAGAGGTCTCTAGTTGCACGTGTTACATCTAGAGGTGGATTTTGTATCCACTTGAGTTTGTGCATTCGTTGCACGTGGTGAGAGTCAAGCAAGGGGCTTGGCTTATTACTCTTGGTGTTTGCCGACACCTAGACGGCGTGGAGACGTCGTGGTCCGGTGATCTTCTCAAGTGAAGCTTGTGAGAAGGCCCGGTGTTTGTAAGTGGCTTAGTGCTCGCCATCTCCGGAGTGGAGTAAGAGCAACCCTAGTGGAGCGAGGTGTTGATTCCTCGGAGGAAGGCTTAATTTGTGGAGCCGGCCCAATTGGTTTGGGTTTCCCTCAACGTGGACTAGGGGAGACCGGCAAGTCTCTGAACACCACGGTAAAACATCGACGTGTCTTTGTGGTATGATGTCTATTGCCTTACTATTGCATTTACATTCATTGTGTATGAATGCTTGCTTTACATTGTGCAATTTATATACCTTGTATTAAATTGCTTATTCATTGTGTATGATTGCAATAGTATCATTTACATTGCTTAAATTGAATTGCTTACAAGTCCATGCTTGATTGATTATTATCAATAGACTTGTATTGTTGGTGCACTTAGTTGAACCTAGTTTATTTAGGCTTTAATTGTGCAAAACCGTATTTGTATTAGCTTCCGCATTAGAAATCGGTTTTAGCGCATAGAAGTTTTTAAAACGCCTATTCACACCCCCTCTAGTCGGCCTCCTCGATCTTACAGGTGGAAGAGGAGGGGGACTCACGTTGTCGATGCGGCGGCCGAGGGAGATGTTGTTGAAGTGGTGGCCGTCCGTCATGGGGTCGGTGAACTCCGACTCCGTGGTGCGGTACTCCGGGGGACATAGGAGGCCGCGGAGCCACGTCAGCACAGAGGAATCCGGCATACTGGCTGCCGCCGGCAGCGACTGCAGAGGCGACATCGGGGGCGCGGCGCGGCGCGGTGAGGGGCTAGGGTTTTGGGAGGTGGAGATGGGGAGCGGGGGTTTGAGATGGAGGGGGATGGGAATGGGGGCGGAGATCGTGAAGACGGAAGTGGGCGGTTGCATACTTGCATGGTATGGGGGATGCAGGCGGTTGCCCAGCTGAGAGGCATAGTCACGAATCGGGGTGGGGGGACGATCGTTCGCTGGCGCGGAGTAAACTCCGAATTATAGTAGTTAAGACTAGGAAGGTCCTCGTACGTTGCAACGGAACATATATTTAAGTCGAGAGAGATTTTTCTCTTCCATTATCTAAAAAAATCAAGAAGGATTCCCACGTTCAAACATGACCTTAATTCTGGTGCTTAGCATTGGCACTGGCTTCCATGTCAGGAGCAAACTTTCTTTTTTCTTCGTGGCACCAACCGGAGAAATGCCTTCGTGGCATATTGTATTATGTAGACTTTGTGACGACCAGTGCTTGATGAAACCACATTTTGGATGGTAAAAACGGAAATTGGCTGCTTCTGGAATCCGCTCGGAAACCCGACGCCTAAAATCTGTCTGGTTTGTTCGGTGTATTTTGAATCTCAAAATTTTCAAAATCTAGTGAGGAAGTTGAGGAATAAGATATTGTAGTCAGTGGCGGAGCTAGAAAATTTATATCAGAGTACACAAAAAGTAAAAAATGACTGTTAAGCGATTATCAGCCAATCGAATGTTAGCATTGGGTAAACAATGTATTATGAATATTGTATTCATATGGAACTTATCGTTCCTATATAATTAGTTAGGCTTTCTTTTCTAATTAATAGACTATTTTACACAATTAGTTACGAAAACAACTTAATTTATGGAGTGATGGAGATAATAAATACAAACAGTGGTAAATAATTTTTAAAGATGTATAAACATATTATTAAAAATGTATAGACATTTCATATTTTTTATTAGTATAGATGTATGGCTCGCATGACATGACAACTCCCGTACCCTGTCATCCGAGAAACTCATGGTTTTTAGTACATCTATACTTAGTAATCTAGTATTGATACAATCTATTTACATCACACATGTCTTCAAAATTTGTAAGTAAAATGCATCATATAATATACCCAATTTACATCACCCAAGAATACAATTTGCATCTAATTCTTTTAGGTATTATTAAATTGAATCGTAGTCCAAATTCAATTGAAACCAATAACTAGCAAGGATATACACATAATTTTTTAAAAAAATTAAAGTACCCGTGCATACTGGACAACCTAGCCGGCTCCGCCCTAACGGTAGCAGGCACTATACGTATTTTATGTGGAAACTGGAAGATGCGATCAAATAGGTCCGGAGGTTTCGGTTCGTAATTAATGAAAATAGGCGAACGCGTCGGTGGCAACGGTGGTAGGCTGGTAGCCGACCGGAGATGTGAGACGAGGCTCGAGCCACTGCCTCCTCCAGACTCACCGCCACCTCCATCTCCCTTCCTCGATGGTGACAGTGGTGCTTGAAGGAGATGTGGAGCAGAAGCGAGGTCGGAGTGGGAGAAGCGAGGTCGGAGTGGGGGGAGGGCAGGGAGGGGAAGTGGTGGGTAAGGGACTCACGAGCTGTTCGAGTTTGTTGGATTTTTTTTTCATATGAGGAGGTGGAACGATCGTCCCGCTGCATGGAGGGATAGCCACATGTCTCTACCGAATCAATATTGGCATATCTCAAATTTCTCTCGTTTATTCCAAATTCTCAGTGAAAGTCAAATGGACATAATATAGAGTGACATACAAAATAATTGGCATGGTGTAAAGAAGACTCAGATAGGCATCATGATAAAATGGTTAGATACCATGAGGGTATACTTTGGACTTTTCTACTTGGACTAATAGGTTGTATTTTGGCCAAAATAATGTCCAACTGACAAGGACATAGACTAAAAAAGAAAACAACAGAATGGTGAGGCCAACTGGACATATCCCAATCACAAGTTTTATGTTCATTGCTTCCTTGTATACTTTTGCATTTCTTCTAAACATTTTGTCCCTTGTTAGTTCCAAATCATGGGCATCACAGGGAAATTGGCATATCAGTATCTAGGAATAAATGTCAGAAAAGTTACTACGATCAACATTACACAGATAAAGAAACATGTTTCTGACATCAGCAATTCACAAAGAATGGTGAGTCAAACTTACCATCTTCTTCAGCACCTTCCACATCATGCTGGCCACTTAAGTCCTCCTTTCCATCATGCCGAGTAGCACTTGAAGGTGCTAAGCGCCTCCGGAGCTCCTCTACTACCGGAATTACATTTTCATCCGAAGGATCCCTGAACAAAACCTGAGCCCAGAAAAAACAATAATCATGAATTACTACCGGCATTAATTGACAACCAAGAAAAGGATACTTCAGATCCTCTCAGTTCAATCAAGTAAACTAAGGCCCCAGAGTTATTATATAGCAATCTGATTTGAGGACTTGTACATAGTGTTTATTTATAATTATGTTTAATCTCAAATTGACAGAAGCCATCCAATTCAGCTTTTGCATGTTTGTCCCTTTTCAGCATCCTGCAATTCCTAGAAACTACGAAAAATACCTCTGAATCTGTGACAGAACTGTATAAAATGGCTCAATCTCCTGGTAACGATTTCAAAATTATGGAGTCGAAAGCTAATCATTGAAGACAGAGTAAATAAAAGTGTGCAAATAATCCCCAGAAAATCCATGTGCTCTCTAGATTACAACGAATGAATTGAAACCTCCTCCTAAAATGACAAACAATCAGCAGAAAAATAAAAGATCACCTCTTCAGCAATAAGCAGTAAAGATCACCTCTTCAGCAGTAATTGTCGAATGCCTTTATCCAATTCGAAGCTCCTCATGTTTTGCAACAAATTGCGCAATTGTATCATGCCAAGATCGAGGCAATGTTTCATGAGATCCCAGCGCCTCATGCGCCTCGCCAAAATAACAACACACGCGCCGCCCACTAGTCTCCTCGAAGTGGCACAGCAGCTCGGCCCACCGAGCCCGCCGCCTCGCCCTCTTTTGGGAGTACCACCGGATATTCCATACCATATTCGAATTCGATTAAGTATTCGCTGCCTCTGAGCGCCATATAAGGCGATGTCGGATATTTCTGATTATCACCAACTTGCACCCTAGCGGCGATGCAAGGACCCGCTCGAGATCCAGCGCCTCCGCCTGCGCGAGGAGGAGGTCGTCGCCGCGCTGCAACCGACCACGCTCTTCGATGAGTACGACGCCGTGCGCCTCCGCCGCCTCCATGCCATGATCGAGGACCCCGCCGCGCTCGCGGACGTCAACGCGGGGGAGATCGGGAGGGGGCAGACGAATGACTTCCTCCATGCATCCGAGGAAGCGGTGGGGGAGGCCAAAAAGAGGAACTTGACGGGGGTGGAAGAGGAGGGGGACTCACGTTGCCGACGCGGCCGCCGAGGGAGATGTTGTTGAAGAGGTGGCCGTCCGTCATGGGGTCGGTGAACTCCGACTCCGTGGGGCGGTACTCCGGGGGACACAGGAGGCCGCGGAGCCACGCCGGCACAAAGGAATCCGGCGTACTGGCCGCCGCCGGCAACGGCTGCGGAGGCGACATCGGGGGCGCGGCGCGGTGAGGGGCTACGGTTTTGGGAGGTGGAGATGGGGAGCGGAGGGGAGCGGGGGTTTGAGGCGGAGGAGGATGGGAATGGGGGCGGAGATCTTGAAGACGGAAGTGGGCGGTTGCATACTTGCATGGTGTGGGGGATGCAGGCGGTTGCCCAGCAGAGAGGCGTAGTCACGGATCGGGGTGGGGGGTGGGGGGGTCGATCGTCCGCTGACGCGGAGTAAACTCCGAATTATAGTAGTTAAGACTAGGAAGGTCCTCGTACGTTGCAATGGAACATATATTTAGGTCAAGAGAGATTTTTCTCTTCCATTATCTTAAAAAAAAAATCAAGAAGGATTCCCACGTTCAAACATGACCTTAATTCTGGTGCTTAGCATTGGCACTGGCTTCCATGTCAGGAGCAAACTTTCTTTTTTTTCGTGGCACCAACCGGAGAAATGCCTTCGTGGCATATTGTATTATGTAGACTTTGTGACGGCCAGTGCTAGATGAAACCGCATTTTGGAAGGTAAAAACGGAAATTGGCTGCTTCTGGAATCTGCCCGGAAACCCGACGCCTGAAATCTGTCTGGTTTGTTCGGTGTATTTTGAATCTCAAAATTTTCAAAATCTAGTGAGGAAGTTGAGGAATAAGATACTGTAGCAGTGGCGGAGCTAGAAAATTTATGTCAAGGTGCACAATTGATACTTAAAAATAAGGTAAAAAATGACTGTTAAGCGATTATCAACCAATCGAATGTTAGCACTGGTTAAACCATGTATTATGAATATTGTATTCATATGGGACTTATCGTTCCTATATAATTAGTTAGGCTTTCTTTTCTAATTAATAGACTATTTTACACAATTAGTTACGAAAACAACTTAATTTATGGAGTGATGGCGATAATAAATACAAGCAGTGGTAAATAATTTTTAAAGATGTATAAATATATTATTAAAAATGTATAGACATTTCATATTTTTTTTTATTAGTATAGATGTATGGCCCGCATGACATGACAACTCGTGTACCCTGTCATCCAAGAAACACATGGTTTTTAGTACATCTATACTTAGTAATCTAGTATTGATACAATCTATTTACATCACATATGTCTTCAAAATTTGTAAGCAAAATGCATCATATAATATACCTAATTTACGTCACCCAAGAATACAATTTGCATCTAATTCTTTCAGGTATTATTAAATTGAATCGAAGTCCAAATTCAATTGAAACCAATAATTAGCAAGATCTACACATAATTTTTTTAAAATTAAGGTACCCATGCATACCGGACACCCTAGCTGGCTCCGCCCTGACGGTAGCAGGCACTATACGTATTTTATGTGGAAACTGGAAGTTGCGATCAAATAGGTCCGGAAGTTTCGGGTCGTAATTAATGAACTAGCTATTGAGCAGCAAAACTGGAGGTTTTTCCCCATATCCGGACCAATCACCCCAAGCAGTGCACAGGGAGCAAAGCACGACGAGAGATCATACTACCACAGACGTCACCTTTCGTGACGGTTTAACAACGTCAGGAAAATAATAGATATTATCGCTGGGAATTATTGTTCTGTCGGTAAATCGTCAGGAAATTACCATGGGAAGATTGAGGGTGCGAAAATTCCATTTGCTGACTGTTAACCGACGGAAAAATAATTACCGACGGCTTTTTCTGATGGCCACCGACCGGGAAATTTCTCCTTCATCATGTTTTAGTAGAAATATCAGTGACGGCTAGCCGTCGGCAAAAACAACTGCAGATATCATTCCTGTCGGTTAGTCCCGTCAGGGGATGTGTTATTCTGCTGTCGAGATGACGTACCATCTAAAAAGGGAAATTAAAAACAAAAAATACAATAAAATCACAGTACTTAAACTCTCTTCCAGGTATTAGAGCTAATCCATAAACACATCTTTAATCAATGTAATCTACACATGAATATGAATCGTGAATTGAACACTGCATACATCATACACACATACATCAATCCATTCATCCCCTATGAGACATATAACTAGCATAGCATGAATTTATTGAAGAATACAAGGTTCACATACGCAACATAAAACTGCAGAAGACACCAATACATCTCCTATAAGTCTAAAACATGTCTCGGAAGGCAATTTTTACAAATTAGAAGAAACTAGCTTAACACAAATTGCAGTGGTATAGAAAAGCAGCATGCTTAAGAAACTATTGAACAACCAGTATAAAAGAATAGGGCTGATGGAACTAGTTTTTATTCGGATGATTGCAAAAATAGCATCTCTTGATGCCTAATGATCACTCTAATGACTAGAAAAAGATCAAGCCCGCGCCTTGATGTGACTATTCTAATGGGTTATAGGTTGTATGATTTTTTTTAGGCAAACACATCATAGTCACACTACTCACGTGAGCGTCTCCTACACACTAGAAATTTATCGGAGGCACCCAAGGCCTCACAGAGCAAGGGCACACACTTTTCCACTGAACGTGCACTTGTGTACTCCTAACATCGGTAGACACCAGCACCAAGTCTAGGACTTGAACCCTGGTGAGCTAAGTGCACACCCACACACGTGGACATCTGGCCCAGCTTCCAGATTGTATGATTTAATGATGTCTTTTCACCTCAAAAAAAAAAAAACAAAGAATCCCTCATGGTTAAAATCCGTAAGAAAAATATGAAAAACCATCAGGTTTTATTTTCCTGACGGGTAACCGTCGGGCAAAACCTCTCAGGGCTAGAAGGTTAGTAAAACTAAATTTGATTGACGGCTACAAGTAAAAAAAACCTGACAGGCTTACCTGTCAGAATAATAGGAATTATCCTGACATGTTGTTCTTGCCAGGAAAATTAAACCCGTTGGGTCTTACCCATCAGCGAAAATAAATTTCCCTAGCATGTGGTTACTATCAGGAAAATCGTATCCGTCAGGGAAAAAGGAATTTCCCTGACAGCCCTAACCGTTGGGAAAGTTATTTCCTTGACTGTATTATAGCGCATTTTTTCAGCAAAAATTACATTTAAAGCAATCAACTTGCCAGATACATCATTGATATCAGTATCATATACATCTATGCATCATATAATTAATTTAACAACACACATCCATGCATCAATCAACAAACATATAAAAAGTTCAGTTTTCATAGACATTAGTCCCTAACCAATAGCATCGATGAGCACTATATATACATCATTCATGTTCACTACAACAAGCATATCAATTCATAAGGTTCACTTCCAAACACTATCAATCCATCTAAAAGACATTTAAAGTCAAGTACCACATATAAAAGTAACAGAAGTCTTCATTTCCACAGCTTCAAGTTCAGTTAGTCAAAAGAATTGCAAGAGATCACCGAAATTCATGTGGGGGCTAAGTTACTGTACATCAACATCCATTTACCAAATTAAAGCAAAATACTTGCAAGTCTACCATTCCATGTTATCCAGTAACTTGGCCTTCTCCACTGCAACCAACACCTCATGCTTGGGATCCACACCTCATGGAAGGCAAACACAATAAGACCGACCTCCAATCGTGACATGCAAGTTATAAACCATTACTCACCTGTAATTCAAGATAGCTGGCAGAACAAAAGAATGATTGATGTCAGAATGCAGGACTTGATGGTGTTCATTTTAGTAAGGTGCTTGAACAATTCTACCATATTCAATACTTACAAAATATTTGCATATTGCTACTTGTCTTACTAAAGTGCGCTTTTATGCATGACCTAACCAAAGTTTTGTGTTCCAGAAAGAATGAAAATGAGAACAAATTCATCTTAGAGATATAAACTTGTCGACGATCTAGTCACCGATCTTAAGACATAAAATGAGGAAAATAACTAAGAGTTCTTGCAGGAGAATAAGGTTGCTCTTTGTTGCAATGAACTGGCTATTATAGGGATGCCTTTGGGAAGACGATAGACTAGCCCTAATTACACTGAGTATATTGCTTGCTATGCTTCAGTTTGCTTCAATTGTCTTCCAGATGAATCCAATTGCCTCGTCTTTTGATGTTCGTCATCCACCTTTAAATATCAACGAAGAGGCGGCAGTTACTCCTGGAGAAGACACCTTCTGGAAGTGATGTGTATGGTCGGGGAGGCAGTTGCAGTTAGTGAAACACTAACTAATCGCCGGTTGGTGTCAACGGGAGATGAAACTGTGTAGTGGTTGTTGTCAGTGACTTAGGGCCGAAAATGTTGTGTGGTGTGGAGTAAATAAAGTACATGTTGCATTCATCATGTGGAAGAGATATACTTGGAATCATCTTTGAATACCAGTTCAAAGATCCTACGAGCAATTAACTGGTCGGGCGATAGGTACGGGACCTCCCCGACCAGGGTACTCGTAAAGCAACCTCTGGAATTCTCACGACCACAGGTGTCATTAACCATGGGGGTTACGACCATTAAGATTATGTGGCTTTTAATTGAATGTTAAAGAGATATTAAGGAATTTAATCCTCATCAGAACTATTCAAGCTTGAATCATGATACTAATTTTTGGTTTTACTGGATAAACAGGTAACAATTAAGGGGCCCCACAAATCTATAGCCAAAAGATCACAAAGGATTCTTGTGCATAAAACTGCAGAGGGATAAAATGCTTCAAATTGCAAACATATTTGAACTAGTATGGATAACATTGTTTCGTATATTAGTCACTTAAAACCATATGTAGTTATGTACTGCTAGGATTTAATACATTAATAATTACCTCTTACAGTACAAAATTATATACACATACAACAATAATAATTTGTAGCTCATAAAACACAAGAGAAAATAATGGCAGACCTCAGACATTGCCAAATATAGCTGCAAAGTGATGTTGGTCATGTCACTGGCCTTCTTACAAAGCTCTTGGGGGGCATGCAAATGAAGTCCGAGTGTACTGAGATGATCATGAAGTCATCACGAGCTTTCACAAGAAGGACAATGCCATGGACAAAAGATAATAGGAAGTGTTATAATTGGCAAAACTGAAATATTTACATATGAGAAGTCACTAGCATTCTCGTATTCTGCTAGTACTAGAACGTTGCACCAAGAAAGGGCTAGAGAAGTTAGTGTAAAACTACAAACAAGACACTTCTGTAATAACAACATGATGCATTGGAGAGTTGAAAATAGTGAACCTGAGGAGTTTTGTTGCATCGGCATCCAATCTCATGTCCCATATTCATATCCACATACACATATATACTAATATCATACATGAATCAAATATCAAATCTCAAACTAAAATAAACTAAATCTTACAAATCTCAAATCTCTATAATCTCTCAAGCAGCAAGAAGCTCCATCCAAGTTCAAACATTCCAGCTACAAGTGTTCAACTTCCTATTATATACGAAGCAAATAAGTAAAACCTTAGCACAAAAATTGTAAATTTTATTAATACATAAAAATTGATTAGCCCATCAGCAGGCTTCTTCCAAGCATTAAATATACACAAATACTTGCCCATTCATGCAAATATTCAGAGATGAAATGCATGCCCATTCGTGCAAACATTAAAAAAATGTATAATGCTTTAACTAGTGCATGAGATAAAATTGAGGGCTATCTCTATCAATAGGAATAACTACAATTTTATATAGTATCGAGAGCTCTCTACAGATAAAATTTAGATAGTTCATGGCATAAAAAATTCCCTATAATTACAATTTTGTACGTTGGCTTAGTAATTTTTTTGAAAACAGAATGCACACAAACGATGCTAACTACCATGTTCTAAGAGCAAGCAAGGTAAATATTATTGCAGCCTACTTGACAACACATACACTGAAATCTTGTTGTTGCTGCATGCATGAAAATACATACACTGAAATCTTGTTGCGGCAAACATAAAACAACAAATTTCATGATGCAACTTCTATGTACCTAATGAGGCTTCAAGTAACTTCAAAAGATAAATATATTATTAAATACATGCATGTTATATTAGCATAAGAAACCATACCTATCATTATGCAGGTCCTACGAATACAAGTGCAATCCTAGCCAATGATAAAGGTGCACCTCCCTTGACTGGTCTTGCGGTAATGTCTGCAACTTCGTTATTTCATAGAGTGATGAGGATCTAATAATCCTTAATTAATTAAACCATTTATTTATAATATTCGTTATAGATAATAATATCTTTATACAACATTCAAAGGTACACCTCATTATCAATAATGAGGGAGATAATAAATACCTAGTGGTCGTAAGCTATTCTACGGCCACCCTGTATGGTCGTAAGTCATCCTACCGCCATCTTGTGGTCATAAGATCTTCTATGGCCACATGATGATAGTAAGTTCTACTACGATCACCTTATGGTCGTAAGCTTTACTACCATCAGGTCATTCACAACCACCCTATGGTCGATAAGAACCACAGACATATGGACCCAATCGACTAAGGAGTCCATACACTGTGTCTAATTACACGCAATAGCTAATATGTGTTGTTGTTCTCTGGTATAACTGCATGTATTAATCTCTGTCTCTGGCATAACAGCAAGGCGAATTTTGGGTGTTGTCTCTCTGACAATAACTACCAACAACGTGTGCTATTCTTCAACCATTGAAACACCTCCTGGCATGGACAACTGCCACCCCCTACAATGCTATATAAAGGATAAAGCCGGTGGATAGAGAAAGAGGAGAGCGACACAAGCAATGGAATAAGCAGAAGTCATTAGTTCTAGCATTCGGTGACTTATTTCTTGTAAGCACGATCAAGACAAGAACATAGGATTAGGGTTGTTATTCTCCTATGAGAAGGCATGACCCTGTCTAAATCCCTATGTAGTCTCAAGCAAGGAGGCCCCCCCCTTTTAGCATTCATTTCATAAGTTCAATATTAAAACATCGATAGTTGGTCTCGTCCATGGGGAATTTCTCTCTCCTTAGGTCTTTTGGCAGATTTTCTTTATTCCCACTCTGATGCTACCATGGCAAGGGAGTTGAATCAGGAGAATTGGTTCAATCTCGCAGACTACGCAAGACTTGACATGGATGCCTGCTACGACTACGAGCCAAGCATGGTTTCATCCGATGACAATACTGGTTCTAGGGATATTTTACCAGATCCCAGAAATCGCATACCGGACAAGGCTGAGGAGGGAACCTTTCCCCCACAACTATATGCCCAGATGAGGAGCCAGAGTCCTCATAAGCAAGGGTCCAAGCGACCATGATCGGAGGAGCCCCACAACAAGAACTGAACACGGTGAGGATTCCTCCTACAAACGTTTGACCCCATCTGAGGCCATCAGATCTGACGCGTCTAGTCATGGAATCCATGGTTCCAGGGCTCGAGCATCACCTACTAACCATCACTCTTTGGTTACCTCCACCAGGAGTGTGGTCGAACCTGCTGTAGTTGCGGATTCGACCATATCCCCAGAGGATTCACATTCAATCGGAGATGGTTCTAACCCGGAATTCCCCTTCTTGGAGGGGATTGCTCCAAGTCACGAGGCATTGTCCTTCGACTACTCATCCAGCCTGGAGGGCTCGACTGGAAGCGAGGACATCAACACCCAAAAGGTATTTGTCCACCCCTCAGATCCTGATCGTTCTCTAAGAAACAAGACTGGGACTACTTCCCATCGATCACTCGCTTTGGGCTCTCGTCGCAATGGCGAGGACACCTCCGATGACGACCAGGATTTCCACCTTCATGAGTGTGGCAGACATCCTCGAAGTGATCGCATTCCATTGAGGCATGCTCCAGCCAACTCAGATGTTGATGATCCTAACACTATTTGGTGAAGAAGGATTTGTTGATGATCCATTGAGGCAAGGCAAGGCCAAGTGCTTTAAAGAAGATGCACAAGGCACCCTATGGTTTGGGAACCGGTTGGTGGTGCCCTGTGATCATGTCTTGAGAGAACTAATTCTTAAAGAAGCTCATGACTCCAAATTCTCTATCCACCCAGGTAGCACCAAGATGTACCAAGATCTTAAGAAGCGGCTATGGTGGAGCCAAATGAAGCGACAGATCGCTCAATATGTTGCCGAGTGTGATGTATGCCAAAGAGTTAAGGCTGAGCATTTGAGGCCGACAGGTACTCTACAACCCCTGCCCATTCCCAAGTGGAAATGGAAAGAAGTTGGCATGGATTTTATCACCGGCCTCCCAAGGACTCAAACTGGGTCTGATTCTATATGGGTGATTGTTGATCGTCTGACGAAGGTTGCCCATTTCATTCCTGTCAAGACCACTTACACCGGGGTCAAGCTAGCAGAGTTGTACATCTCCAGGATTGTTTGTCTCCATGGTGTACCAAAAGTGATCATTTCTGATAGGGGTCCCCAGTTCACCTCTCACTTTTGGAAGTGCTTGCATCAAGCAATGGGAACCAATCTATCTTTTAGCTCCGCATACCACCCTCAAACAGATGGACAAACAGAAAGGGTGAATCAAATTTTAGAAGACCTTCTCCGAGCATGTGTGCTGTCCTATAGCAAGAATTGGGAGAAATATTTACCGTTTGCGGAGTTCTCCTATAACAATAGCTTCCAATCAAGCATTCAAATGTCGTCGTTCGAGGTTTTGTATGGAAGAGCTTGTAGGACACCTTTGAACTGGTCTGAAGCCGGGGAGAGGCCATTTTATGGTCCAACCTTGGTAGAGGATGCCGAAGAACAAGTTCGTGTCATTCGCGAACGACTTCGGGCGGCTCAATCTCGTCAGAAGTCCTATGCCGACCGCCGTCGTCGCGACTTGAGTTTTCAAGTGGATGATCATGTCTATCTTAAGGTTTCTCCAATGAAAGGAACACATCGTTTCCAAGTCAAAGGCAAATTGGCACCCCGTTACATCAGACCTTTCCGAATTCTAGCAAAGTTGGGACCGGTGGCTTATCGAGTAGACTTACCACCATCACTTGCGGATGTGCATGATGTCTTCCATGTTTCCCAACTGAAGAAATGTCTTCGCGTCCCGACCGAAGCAACTGAGCTAGAAAGACTTGACTTGCAACCTGATCTTTCTTATCGTGAGCACCCGATTCGCATTCTTGAAGAGAAGGAGCGCAAGACACGAAATCGCAATATCGAGTTCATCAAGGTTCAGTGGAGTAACCATACTGAAGATGAAGCAACATGGGAGCGTGAAGATCAAATACGAGCCAACTATCCAGATCTTTTCCTATCCAATTGATGTGCCTTCGAATCAAGAAAGGAAAGTTTGAACAAAGCAATGGGAAGGAAGAATGTATTAAGCCATTCCTTGTAACCCTACAAATATATCTTGGCACTATCTTTGAAGGAAATCAAGACAACAGATGTTTTGTTTTCTTTTAGAACCTTTCTCTCCAACTTCCACCCTACCGATCTCGGGGTCGAGATCTTTTGTAAGGGGGGAGGTTTGTCACATCCCCAATTTAATAAAGAGGTTTATTATGCATCTCATTAGCATGCATCATGTTTTGAAACTTTTTAATTAAACATTGTATTTGGAAAATCTCAAAATACACATGTGACATACACTGTAATTTAACCTCCAAACTAAAAACTGAATTAAATGCTAGTGAAGATTCTCTTGAAATAATTTATTCAAATACTATATTAATTATAATGAATTAATATAATTTTTCCCAAATTTTTTGGGACTAGTTTGAACCCTATAAAAATTCAAACACAATTTAAAGACTACCTTTATGTTTGAATTTAAACTATGCAAATTATATCTTGAACAGTCGGGTTCAATAATTTTTATGGACACTAGGTTGTCCCAGGAACCCCCACAAATTATTTCATGATTTTAAGAATTTTATTTCTATTTTTAAGCCCTGGTCAAAGTAGAGGAAATGAATTAAATCTCAATCAAAATCTTAGACCCTAACCCTGCTACTGTTCCTTGGACTCGAGTCCGACCCGGCAAGACGGCTCAGCCCAACCACCTAACTGCACCTTCGCATGCAACCGTAGGATCAAGGATCGACGGTCCAGATCTCGTCATCAATCGACCTGTCCGAACCCCTCCCTGATCTCGTCCGTCCGTTCGCAATCCAACGGCCGATCAAAAACCACTTAACCCCGCCGTGTCACTGCCAGCTCGGGCCCACATGACAGAGTCGTCTTCTTCCTCGGGCAGGCGCGTGCGCAGGAGCCGAGCTCCACGCGGCCGCGAATCTCTTCACGCACCGGTGACGCCGTCAATCCGCCGCTTCCGTTGGCCACTCCTGGAGCTTCTGCACTTCACGCCGCCTCCATCTCCGTCAACATCCGAGCTTAATACCCCTCGCAACCCTTCCTTCTCCCTCACTTCTTCTCTGTTGACCGAGAAGAAGGAAGCTCGCCTGTGCTCCTCGCTTGGGTAAGCTTCCACCGGGTGTTTTCCCTCTACTCCATCTTCAATGCCTTCTCCATTTTTGCTAAGCTCAGTTCTTGTCTTTGCTTGTAGCCTCTGGTTCACCTTCGTGCTCTAGCTCACGTCCAGAGCGCGCACCCGAGGACACCTTCGTGCTTTCTTCGTGTCCAGAAGGTATTATCCTCGATCCACCGCGTCACTTTACGTGCCTTAGGCCACTGATCAAAACCCCTCAAATTATTTCTTTGTTGCACGACAGGGCCCCGATGAATTGAAGCTTTGCCCCTTTTCGGCCGCACAACAACTTTTCATCTCCCACCTTGTTCTGGTATGCCATTCTTCGATTACTCGTGTCCTTAGCATCTCCAAGGCATACTTGAGCTATTTTGACCATTCGCTATCCTTAGGATTGCTCCAGTTGTCTTCTCCACGTGAAGCCGTGTTGGCACCACCTTCTTCTCCGACGCCATCGGTGCTCCAACTGACTTCTAGCTTCCCCGAGCGTCCACCTAGCTCAGGTAGCCTCCAAGTAGTCTTTAGACACTCGGGCACTCGCTTGTTTGCGCCGCGGAGCTCTATTTTGCTGCTTGTAGTTTTGTCGTATTAAGCGCCGTCGCTCACCTCCGGCTAGCCGCCAGTACAGGCCAGCTTAGCCGTCGAGACCACTTCCATGGGGAGCGCAACGCTATTATGCACCTAAACCTGCCCTTGGTTTACGTCGCCGTGGTGCCCAGCGCCGGCGAGCCGCCGGTGAAGCGCGCGGGACAAAAACCCGTTGTCGTACCCCGACCAGCACTGTAGCTGGGAGGTTACGACAAATCGCGTTCATTAAATACCTAATGATTGAGTTAGCATTTAATTGATGTCTTAGCCGTAGTAATGAGTCTATTACATGTGGGCCCCGCACACAGAAACCCGTGAGGATAAGGGAGATGCGGGAGAGACTGCCGGGTGGGCCTCCCCTTAAACCCCGTGCGCCGTGCGCATGTGCCGGTGGACCAAGTCCCGTGGACCGTGTCGCTGACAGCGGGACCCACTGGTCAGAACGCAAAATAAATCTGAGTTAAAATGAAAAATGCACTATTCATCGCGCTCACCGGTCGGTGACCTTGGCTAGCGCCGCCGGGTGAGAAGAGGCTAAAACGACATATAAAATCCGAAATCCATTTATTGGCAAGGTGAAAAATATGTATAACTTTGAAAATACATAACTAATTCATTTTAACTCCAAAATGAGTGAAACCACTTCTGATAATTTTTATTTTTAATGAACTTTATATTAAAATTGGTTTCCAACATGTCTCTGTAACAGAGAGCATTATTTTAGAAAATGATCTATAAACACTATTATTTTTACAAAAGGAAAAGGCTGATAGCTTTAACAATTCATAAGTAATTATTGGAAACCTCAAAAATAGTGAAATCAATTTTGATAATTTATATTTCAAAGGAACTTAATTATAAAAATGGTTCCAAACTTACCTCTGTCACATAAACTATAGTTTGAGGAAAATTATCCTAAAGGACATTATTTTTACACTATTAATGCTGATAACTTTGAAAATCAATAACTAAATCATGAGAACTCCAATTGGAGCAAACTCAATTGTTTGAACTTATAATAATATTGCCTATTTATCTATGTAATCCATGAACTCGCCACTGTTCTACAAAATTTCACTTCATAATTAAATTACATTAATGAAGGCATATTGAAATCTGAAATTCAAACCATTATAACTTTCATATACTAAATCAAAATAAAATAATTCTTTCACCAAAAATCATTTAAAATCATGACTTAGCTACTGTAGAAGAATCATGTATTTTTGAACATTTTGATTTTTGGAGTATTTCTCGATGTTTATTCGGTATTGTATTTATATAGATTCCGAGCTCATTGATATTGACTCTTACACTACTGAGGGAGAGCAATTAGCCTACCAGCAAGGCAAGCATCCTTTGAACTTTCTTTTTTGCATCATATTTGATCCCAATTTTGTTAGGGTAGATGCAATGATAATTGCTTGCATGGTAGTTCTATAATGTCGCTATTTTTGTGATGGGTAGTTAGACACATCCTATTATCTTGTCATTGTGGCTATCCATGAATTATTCCCGTACTAAAATGCTTAAGATAGGATGTATGAATTTATATTGTTCGAGTCTGCTTAGCCATGCAAGTCTAGAACCGGTAGTTGGATTGTCGGGAATAACCCGACAATTATGGGATATACACAACTGTCATTATTTACTTTTGGTTCAGATCTTCGTATCTGTTTTGTGAGTTAAAATTTTGTCATTTTAAATGAGCTTTTGGTCTGGACAAGTGTTGGTTAGTGATGGTGCTTCGTGCACGAGCTTTGGGTAAGTGGTTGACTTGTCTGGACAATTAAGGACCGAACTTTGGTAACGTTGTTGATTCAAGTACATTCATGCTATCACACGCGGTATATGGGTGCCGTATGGTTAAGTAGGGGGAATGTTTTATTGTGTTGAATCCCACGGTGGTGAAATTGTAAGGGCATGGGACCGTGAAATCCCGTGTTCCTTTGGGCCGATAGGATGGGGGCGTTAACGTCTTGTGTTTCCTAGGATATATAGGATGGAGGCGTTAACATCTTGTGTTTCCTAGGAGCCATGGGTTGAGGGACTTGGCTCAATGGGATCTTCTTGCTAAAAACGACCGTATCTTGATTTACCCGGCCGGCATACCATAGGAAGTATGCTATATTCGGAGGCATCTGGAGGCTTACGGGCTAATCAAGTCGTGTGGGTAAAGTAGTACACCCCTGCAGGGTATAAATCTATTCGAATAGTCGTGTCTGCGGTTATGGACAACCGCTTGAGTTCGGGAGTTACTATTGTTAGACTTGGAATTAAAATTGTGGTTATAACTTGGTATCGACATGAATGGGATGTTCATGCTTGTTGTTGTATCAAAGTGGACCGCCACTTTGTTGTTGGTATGATTCATTTGTTATTGAATTCATTACTTATTCACATGCTTTACTTCTACTTCAAATCTAATTTTGAAATGGCACTTGAAAAACTAGTATGTGTAGGTTGTCAATATTTTGTCTCTTTCGCGCAATTAAGCCAATATGAGCCCTTCCTTTGAATGACCTTATGCATAAATATTTTTATTTGTGTAAGACTTGCGAGTACTCTTTGTACTCAGCCAGATGTTTGCTGGCTTTTACAGGTGAGGAGGATAATGAGACCGACGAGCTCGTCGATGTCGATTTAGGCGACACCGATGAGTAGCGTGCTATCTTTTAATCCCAGTCGGTTGCCGATGGGTTATGGGGCATACCACTGCTGGCCTTTTGGTTTATTTACTTATTTGTTTCCGCTGCTACTTTATGAACTTGTTTAATTTGGCTGGTCGGCCACTTGTATTAGATGTTGTATGCCTTTTGTACTATCAGTGTTTGAAGGTTGTATGGATGTAACCGACGTTGAATGAGAGTATGGTTATATTGGTCGCTGATCTTGGGAGCCAATATAAGTCATACTCACTGTTCATGGGTTCCCATTTAGCTCGCTAAGTGTCGTGCTTGGCTTGTTGGAGAACCGACAATCATGCAGTGCTCGCAAAGGAGCGGCGCGCATGATCGTCGGGGCTCTAGTGTGAAGTCAAGACTCTCATTTAGACTGAGTTAAGTTGGAATTCATTTACCGGAGACCTAGGATTATGTCTCTAAGACCATGCTTAGTCTCGGTCTTATGGAGATAACTCCGGGGTCCCCACATGATCTGCCGGCGGAATATGGATCACAAGGACCCATACGTGGAGTAGGATACACCGGCCTCGGCGGGTGCTCCCCTCCCCCACAAACATGTCCATGTTGCATACGTTAAATATACAACCCACCACGCGACTCATCAATTAACACCCCCCAAAGTACTTAGTCAAGAGAGGTCCTATTTCCCTCTAGTGTGGTTAGCACGCATAAATTGCCTGGATAACGGGGACTCACAAGATGTTCGGTCCTTAATTGACCCGGGCACCATTCCAGTCACACCCAAAAACACACCATCTTACCATTGTGCCCAAGTCGAAATCATTTTATTTTTAGTTTTTAGTTTTCACAAGTAATCATATCATAGAGGCTGAAACATAGAGTCATAATAAGCATTTGTGTGATCAAGGTTATCAACAAGTAGATAACCGTCTATTTCTACCGATAGCTAAGCATGGCTAGGCACATCAACTCGTAACCTACTAAGTGACAAGGGTTCATCCAACTAACCCAAAATCACAGCAAATAATCCTAGACTCAGTAGTAGAGGATAAACATTTACCTACTGATAATGCATCTAATGGGTTAACTATCGACAATAGTTAAAATAACATAGCAATGCATACGTAGAATTTGCAAACAAGATATTAGAATTTGAAATTAATAGGATCAACATGATCAAATGATGCTACATCTGCTTGCCTTACTGTAGGGTAGGGTCTGGCTGCTGTGGCTCAGAATCAAGATCAATACTATCTTCGGAACCTAACGCGAAAAGATGATAAAACCAATAAGAACGAAGAATACCAAACAAAACCCAACAGCAAAAGATATCCAAAACTTATGAGATTTATACAACAGTAAGGGTATGATTTTAGATAATTTTAGGGACAAGAATCAAGTCATTTGGACAAAGTATGAAAAATTTATAGCTAAAATCATTTGTCTCAGCCTATTAATTCAACTAAATTAATTACTGGTACTGTTCATGGCATAAATTTCTGGAATGATCTAAAGTCTAAAATTTTTATGGTAGGCAGGTTACGACATCCTAAGGTCAGCAAAGTTGAGTTTACCAAATTTGGAGTTATAATGATTTACTTATGATTTTTCTAAGTTGTTAACCTAGCACATGTTACTTTTATAGAAATGAAATCATGATCAAAACCTATTTCATATTAAAGTTTGCTAACAGAGGAATTTAACAAAATTGAGTTTGCATATTTTGGAGTTATACAAAAAAAATATATGCATTTTTCAGGGTTTAATGCAATTTCTGGAATATTCTAAAATGGCTGAAATTAAGTTAGTATTGTTTATAAAACTTTCTGTTATATAAGCATGTCTAAAAGCATTTTTAGATTAAACCTTAGTGAACCATGAATTTAATACAGTTGAAATCATCTAAAAAAGATTTGAAATGAATAAGTTATGAGTTTTCAAAGTTTAATATAATTTTCAGATGATAAACAAAGGCATACCGAAATATAATCAACCTTACCATAAATAAAGTGACGTGGACGAACGTGGATCCTTGATGCGAAATCTAACGGCCCACGCGCACGGAGAACAGCGCACGCGCGCGAACCTAAAGATAGTCACTGTTGGATCTAGATCCAACGGTCAAAAATGAATGGGACATTCGGCGCTCCGAACGGCCCAATCGATCTCGACCGTGGGAAGGAAATCGGACGGCTGATATTGATGTTACAATCGGAGGTCCGAATGTTCTCGCGAACGGGGGCCGTGCGATTTAAATCCAACAGCTGAGATCGAAATGCGCATTTTAAGAGATCTCGGGTGCAGTTAGTTGACTGAGCCAAGTCAAGTGGTTCGAGCCCGAGTCTGACTCGAACCCAAGGAACAGTGGAACCTGGTTTTGGGTTTTTAATTTGAGCTGAGATTTTGAGGATTTATTTGAGATAGCAAAACAACTCCAAAAATTCTGAAATTTTTACTGGAGCTTGCTAACTTAGATATTAACCTTGTGTAAAATTTTCAGAAGTTTTTATGCAGTGAATGTTTCTCCAAAAATTCTGCAAGGTTCTGGTTTACGGTTTGACTAAAAGTCAAATAGGTTTGACTGCCCTCTAAAAATATTCAAACAATTTCTAAAAATTGTGAAATTTTTCAGAGGGGTCACACACCAACCCTGGAACTTAGGAAAAATATTTCCAGGAGATTATCACAAGATTTGTCAAGATTGTTTTTGGAAGACAAGGTTTTGGATCAAAAGACTTGTGATTTTGTATTTCCATAATTCTTGTACAGAAATTGTTTAGCAGAGACAGAAAATACATGATGTAATAAAAAGTTTTAATTTTTACTCATTTTCTTACATTTGAAACACAAGTCCAAAATTGGGATGTTACACGTGCTTTCCTATAGCATAGATTGGGAGAAATGCTTAGCTTTTGCTGAGTTTTCCTACAACAACAGCTTCCAGTCTAGTCTTCAAATGTCCCCATTCGAAGCACTTTATGGAAGAAAGTGTAGAACACCTTTGTTCTGGTCTGAAGTCGGTGAACGACAACTCTTAGGACCAGCTATCATCAAAGAAGCTCAAGAGCAAGTCGATGCGATTAAAAGACGCTTAAAGGAAGCACAGTTGAGACAAAAAAGTTATGCCGACTGCCATTGTCATGAGCTGAGCTTTGAAGTAAATGATTTTGTTTATCTCAAAGTCTCACCACTACGAGGTATCCGCCGTTTCCAAGTCCATGGGAAACTAGCACCTCGGTATATCGGACCTTACCGAATTCTTGCAAACAAAGGCGAGGTAGCATATCAATTGGAATTGCCGCCTCAACTCTCAGATGTACACGATGTTTTCCACATATCTCAGCTCAAGAAATGCCTTCGGACTCCTACCGAATCTGTTCCTTTGGAAAACCTGGATATCCAACCAGACCTATCTTACCTAGAACAGCCAATCCAAGTTCTAGAAGAAGCCACTCGCCATACGCGAAGCCGTGCCATCAAGATGCTGAAAGTCCAGTGGAGTAACCACACCGAAGATGAAGCTACGTGGGAACAAGAAGACCACCTTAGAGCCGAATTTCCCTCATTCTTCTCCGAGCCTACCGAATCTCGGGGACGAGATTCTTTGTAAGGGGGGTAGGTCTGTAACATCCCAAAATCCTAATTTTGGGATTAAGTAATATAAATGCATTATAGATTTTTACCTTGATCATTTTTATATGAAATATGCTATGTTAAGTTGGTTTTTGAATTTAAAAGAAAAACTTGAACTACAAACAAAAGGTGCTAAAAAGGAAATAGGTAAAACAAAGTAAAATTTTCTAAGAGAGAGAATGTAAAGGATGCGTCATGAACTCTAGGCTACTTACCTTCGGTAGGGAGAAGTGATATAGAGATATTCCAGGCAACTGGAATACCGTGTACTATGGATAAAGTTGTACACCTCTGCAGAGTGATAAACTATTCGAATAGCCGCGCTCGTGGTCATGAGCATGCTTAGTGCGGCTGGTATGGCGGTAGTCTTTGTTTTTCCAAAAACTGGGTTATCACAAAACTTGGGTAATGACATGGGGTTTTTTATTTGTTGAGTTAACTGCCATTTCTATGGTTATGTTGCTATGTCTATAGCGAAGCTGTCATTTCTATGACTAATTGGCTATTTCTATAGCAGTGTTGCCATATGGTTGAATGTAAACTTGTCAGCGCCATTTCTATGGCTGAACTTGATTATATTTTTGCTTGTAACCGATTAGGGTTGTAAGTGTTGTTGTTACTTGTTTTAATGTCTTACTTACTGTCCTGTACTTACTTTTCTTAAATGGCTCTTTCAAATTCCGTTGCAAATTATTACTTATTAGTATTGCAAATAAAGACAGCTTTGAGCAAAATAACTTGTAGACTAGAGCCATTCATGTGACAGCCTTGCATCTAATATAATTTTTGTGATACACTACAAGTCTTGCTGAGTATACAAGTACTCAATCTTGCTATTGTTGTTGGTTTAGAGTTTGCAAAGGAGCCGACCCCAGACGACAGTTCTTTGCTTCCGGCACCGAGGGGTTCGGTGACGGGTCTACCTAGACTTTGTTCCTTGTCGGTTTCCTATGGGATTGGATGGGCATGCCGCTGGACTTTTGCTACCTTACTATGTCTTCCACTGCTGTTTATTTTTACTCTGATGACTGCTTTTATATGATCGGTTGGCCGTGACTATAATATCTTGTAATAGCTTAAGTAGATTATCCCTTTTGCTTTACTTTAGTATGTGATGGCATGGATGTGATTACCAAATGTTGTGAATGTGTGTGCTAGCCTTATTCCTGGGACTATTACAGTATACACATAGGGTCTTCGGGTATTCCACGTCCGGGAGTCCGACATGATCAAGGATTATAATCTTGGAATCCACTACCATCTTGGTAAGGCCAATATCGTTGCGGGTGCTCTGAGCCGTAAGAGCTACTACAATGTAACACCCCAGCCCAACCAGAGCCTGGAATGCTACTAACTAAATATACTAACAATTTAAACACAAGGTATAGTTCTAAGTTTCGACAGAACCTCCTTTGTATAACCAAGTATACTGGAGTTTCCAACCATTTCATATATTCTAGTCACTATCACCTTTCAAAATTTTCAAAATTCATTCAAGCATCCAAGATAATCTATTCATTATTACTCAACAGATAGCTATTATTAAGGTATGATCGATAATCGACAATTAAAGAATGCTACAAAATTCATTCAAGCATCCAAGATAATCTATTCAAATAGAGCATTAGAGCATTATCATCCTCTGGAAATGATAATCTCGAAAAATTTCACAATTTTTAGAAATTGTTTGAATATTTTTAGAGGCGTCAATTAAAGTGTGTGGTAGAAAGTGCATCCAAGCAACCCTACTCAAACTTGGTTTCTACTTATTACTCCCATGCGTGCGCACCAAGCCACTTGCAAGTAGTACGGCTAAAAACACAACAAACAACAAGAGGTGAGTCCAAAGACTCAAGCCGTTCGCTTTCTAATCGAAATATAATAAATGGCATAACCTCGTGTGCATAAGCGATTACATACTTGCATGTAATCTCATCAACTATATTACACAGTTGTGCTTTGTGTTTCTTGCTTGAGTACACATCAATTACTTTACATACACATGCTCAACATGCTCTTTATCTTTATCTTCGGCGGTCTCTTCCTCAGCTCAGTAATCAAATTTTTACTACTCTCATTATTACAAATAATCCTCAACAGATAGCTATTATTAAGGTATGATCCAAATGATAATCAGCAATTAAAGTGTGTGGTAGAAAGTGCATCCAAGCAACCCTACTCCCTCCCATGCGTGCCGCTCTTGCAAGTAGTACCTAAAAACACAACAAACAACAAGAGGTGAGTCCAAAGACTCAGCAAATATAATAAATGGCATAAACAGCATACTTGCATGTAATCTCATCAACTATATTACACAGAGTACACATCAATTACTTTACATACACATGCTATGCAATATGCTCAACATGCTCTTTATCTTTATCTTTCTCTTTTGCATTTTATCGGTAATGCAAAGTGTGCATCCGTCGATGAACACCCATGTCTGTGCCATCTGGCACAGGGACCATTGCCCATACTCCACAAGTATGGGGACCTAAGCCCATGCTCTATAAGCATGGGGACCTTTAGCCCGTCATAAACATGCCGGGGACCTCAACAATTGCTTGGTCATCACATGACCAAGACTTCAATAAGCCATCATGATGCATATGTATGAAATCTCAAATTAATATAAATATGCATCCGCAGCAACATTGCATATGAATAATCTATTCATACTATAAATGCTCATAATCAAGACTCCATAATCTTCAAACATCCGAGAACAATACTTTACTCATATCACTGGAAACCATGAACATTACCAAACACACCACCATGACCATCATGGATAACACAAATACTCCAAGTATTTATCAAACATTGCCAATCAATGATATCTATAATATCCATCATTATACTTGCCTCAACCGTGCGAGAATGGTGGACGCGAAGAGGGCGCTGCCCCTGGGTTCAAGCTCCCACCTGAACATAATGATAACCCAAGCTAAGACAATCATACTAGACCAAGAGCATAATTAATAACACAAAAGAACTCGCTAAACTCCCAAGCATTACCAATTTTCCAATTTCTACCGATCGATCTGCCTCCTCTGCGGACAGTCAACTTCTAAAATACATAAATTTCTCTAAAGGGGTCCAAATAAGGTGTTCTAATACTCTTTGGAAAGGTAATTAAATTCCCCAACTAAACCTAGTTGTGGAGCCCTTCTGAATCTGATATCTATTACCCCTACCAAGCCAAATTAAATGACATCAGTTTTCACGTCGGGTTCTCTGGACAGAACACTAAAACCACTATAACTTTTGCTACAAAAGTCCAAATCTTGTGTTATTTATCTATATGAAAAGGTATGGAAAATACCTACATTTTTCGTTATATCGAGATCCTCTGATTTCGTGTTTAACTAATGGCTTAACCCAGTTTCCTCCAGACTGTCCGAATGCTGATAGATCAGTAGGACAGCAACGCTAAAAAATTCATAACTCACTGTCCGTTAATCGGATTTGGGCGTTCTTGGCGGCCACTGAAAGATAAGAACATAAGTAAACTATCTCTAGGGGTTGGGTCCCTAGATTCTGCCTCTAACAGCATGAAAACCGCCGTCCAATCTACTCGACAGAATGCTATCTGTCAATTGATGAAACTCGATATACCAAACGGAATCAATTACAGCTAATACACCTCAACCAGCGAAGAACACGCAATGTTACCCTTGTAGAATCGCAGCAAGAAGAAGAACTGTCCCCGCGAAGATGATCTCCTCTCCTTTCTTCACTTGATCGGCAGCAGAGAGCACCGACGACGAGGAAGGAAGGCACCAATGGAGGGGGCAGCACCAATGGAGGATGGGGCTACTTGGGGGAGGGGAGAAGATGCAGGGAGGAGGTGATGGGGGTGGCGGCCAGGAGGTGGGAGGAGTGGGGCGGCTAGGAGGGGAGGGAATAGAGGGGAGGCGGCTAGGGTTTGGGGGAGGGTGGCGCCTCCCCCCTTATGGTCGACCAACCCACATGGGCTAAGGCCCACGTTGCCAACTAAACGCGAAAAACCCCCTCTCATATCCTGATTTGTTGTTGTTCTAAAACAAACACTCTCCCGATTAGTTAATCTCTCCCGGTTAATTAAGTTTCTCATACTTTTGGGGTATTACATACAATGCTTTGGAAGCGAAAGAGTTTTGTTCAGAACATCAAGAGGAATTTCAGAAGCTAAAGCTAGAAGTTGTACCTAAAGGATTTTTGGCCAGTCCAGAAGCACAGTCTACCCTGGAGAAACAAATTCATGAAGCGCAACCAAAGGATCCCATAATTTCAGACATCAAGCTCAAAATGGCAGAAGGAAAATTTAAAAATTTCACCAAGGATGATCAAGGTATACTTTGGATAAATGGACGTATCCGTGTGCTAGATGTTGATGGTTTAAGACAGCTAATCTTAGAGGAAGCTCATGACTCAAAGTATTTGATTCACCCTAGAAGTACTAAGATGTACTAGGATGTTAAGAATAAATTTTGGTGGCCTAATTTGAAGCGAGAAGTTGCAGAATTTGTTGCCTTGTGCAATGTATGTCAGAAGGTAAAGGCAGAACATCAGAGACCAGTAGGATTGTTACAACCGGTAAAGATTCTAGAGTGGAAATGGGAAGAGATCGTAATAGATTTCATTACCGGTTTACCCAGGACTCAATCGGGTTATTATTCGACTTGGGTAATAGTTGATTATTTGACTAAAGTTGTTCAGTTCTTACCAGTCAAAACCACTTACTCAGGAGATCGCCTTACAGAGCTGTATATGTCAAGAATCTTTAGTTTGCACAGCGTGCCTAAGAAGATAGTGTCAGATCGAGGATCTCAGTTCACCTCTCGGTTTTGGCAAAGTTTGCATAAAGCATTAGGAACCCACCTGAATTTTAGTACTACTTACCATCCTTAGACAGATGGACAGACTGAAAGAGTTAATCAGATATTAGAAGATATGTTGAGAGCTTGTGCTCTAGCTAATGCTACTAGTTGAGACAAGAGTTTGCCATATACAGAATTTTCATACAACAACAGTTACCAAGCCAGTCTACAAATATCACCATTTGAAGCTCTGTATGGTTGTGCATACAGAACTCCGTTGAATTGGTCAGAAATAGCTGAACGTTTAGTTTTTTCGGACCACATATTATTCAAGAAGCAGAAAAACAAGTGGCCATGATCAGAGAAAGATTGAAGATAGCTCAGTCCAGGAAGAAGAGCTATGTTGACAACCGTCGTCGTGATCTTAGCTTTGAACCTGAGGATTTTTTGTATCTTCGGGTTATCCCACTCAGAGGTGTAAAAAGGATCCATGCCAAAGGGAAGCTTGCCCCGAGGTATATTGGTCCGTTCAAGATTTTGGAATGTCGTGGTGAAGTTGCCTATTAGTTGAAGTTGCCACAGTCGTTAGCAGAAGTACATGATGTCTGTCATGTCTTGCAGCTGAAAAAGTGTCTTCATGTGCCAGAAGAACAAGCCCCTTTGGATTCAATCGAGTTGAAAGAGGATCTCACTTACAAGGAGCACCAATCAAGATTTTGGACGTCGCAGAGCGTCATACCAGAAGCAAGACCATTCATTTTTGTAAAGTCCAGTGGAGCAACCACTCAGAAGGAGAAGCAACGTGGGAGCGTGAAGAAGAGTTGAAAGCCGAGTTTCCTAGCCTTTTCTCTAGCTAGCCTGAATCTTGGGGTCGAGATTCCTTTAAGGGGGAGGTTTGCAACATCCCAATTTTTTGAGTCTTAAAAATCTTTTAAATAGTTAGTAGGGAGAAATTCACCATTTGGCTTTTATTTGAATTTAATCCAAAAGCTTAATATAGACTTTTAGTATCAAAACAATTTAATACGAATAATTCCAACATGAACAATTATCAAAACTATTTTATTTGGATTCTATGGGCTCGGATATATTTTCTAGATTTTTCTGAGTTCATTTGCTATTTCTATTGCTTATTTGAATTTTCAGTATTTATAAAATAAAAAACCTACTTAAAATCTCAGTTAATTCCTTGGGCTGAAACCCAATCCTATCCTCTTTCCAACCCAGTTTCCCGTGCCGCCTGAGCCCCTATAAATAGTCCCCGAGGATCGCCTCTGCGCCCTCATCCTGAAACCCTAAGCCGCCACCCTCCGAGAACTCGAGAGCCGCTGCAATTGCAAATCTTGAGTTTTGTCGTCGCCGCTGTTTTTCTTAAATTCCAGCCACCGTCGTCATCGCCATGTGGTCGTGGTCTAGACCGCCGGGACCGCAGTCACCGTAGCTTCCTCCAGAACCCCTCTGCGTCGTCCAAGTGTCGCCAGAGCCTTCATCCAACAAAACCAGATTCATCTCCACCGCTTCGACCTCGCCGCCAACCATCTCCGTCCACCTCGACCACCCAGAGGTAATACCCAGAGGTTCGCAATAGCCGTAGCTACCCGCTAGTACCACCTTCCGCCGATCAATCACCGTCGTTCACCGACGACCATCGGAACCCGAGCCCTCGCCGTCGGTTGTCGTCCGAGCACTGTTCATCTAAGTACTGTTCATCCAAGTACTATTCATTCAAGTACTGTTTGTTCGAGTACTGTTTGCTTCGGGTGCTACTCGTTGTTTCCGACTGCTGTAGTCATGGATCTCTTTCGACCGCTGTGGTCATGGATCGCTTTCGACTACCGTAGTCATAGCCAATTTTGACTACGTGGTCGTAGCCACTGTTGATTACGTGGTCGTAGCCACTGTTGATTACGTGTGGTCGTAGCCGCTGCTGAAGACTGCCGTGGTCAAAGATTGTCGTGGTCGTAGCAATTTTAGATCCAAACTTTCGAGAACCATATCTTCTTCATTTGAACTTCGTTTAAGCCCATTCAAATTTCTAAATTTATCTAAATTCAAGATCTATTTATCTGAGATTTTTATTTAATTTTTGGAGTTTGTTTTGCCTCTGTTATTTATTTGTTTTGTTTATTTATTTCATTTGCAAGTAGACGTTGATACTTCGAAAAATTTTGAAGGAGTGCTTCAAGATCAAGACCAGTACCTAGATCTATTCCAAGGTAAGTCATACCTTTGATCATATTGAATACCAGTTTTTAAAACTATATTGTTTCAAATTATTGCATTTACTTTAAGTAGTTATTTAAATGCTTTTGGGTGTAGTTATCAATGAAATTTGTTGTATCCACATTGTCTATTGTTATGCCATGATCTTTTGTCACTCTAGATTGGTTCATTACTAGTTGGTAATACTATAGCACCAATATGGGTTGGTTAGATACGATTAGATTGCTTAGCCATACTACTAGTCATCATCTCATGTGAGTTGCAATTATAAACATGACTAAGTGATTATGGAACTAAGTGATAAAGCTGTGTGTACTGTGTGCTATTACTTGTTGATGGTATATGTTGTACTTAACCAACAGGGTGGGAAAAAGATTTGGACCGAGACATGTGGTAATGTGTGTTCTTATGGTGGATCTGTGTTGGATGCACTACTACAAAACAGGCAATAGCAGACACCTCATCACAGACGGTTCCAAAGGAGCCGCTGCTGTTGAACTTATACTGCAGACGGTTCCCTTTGGAACCGCTCGGGAACTGCTTGTGATATTTCCTCATCACGAGCGGTTCTTTTACCAACCGCTTGTGATACTTCACGCACGCGGTTGGTAAAAGAACCGTCTGTGATGAAATATCGCTGCACGCGTTCATATTAAGAACCGTCTGTGAAGTATCACAGACGGTTCGTAATATGAACCGTCTATGATGAGGACAACTTATCACAGACGGTTTGTAAATAAAACCGTCTGTGAAGTATCACAGACGGTTTTAATTTTAAACCGTCTGTGATAAGCTACTATCACAGACGGCTCTATTAAATAATCGTCTATGATATTATTATCACAGACGGTTCCCATATAGAGTCGTCTGTGATATCCAACCTCTTCTCCCGCGCGATGTGTCTCTTCACCATCGCACAACCGTCTCTTCATCTCACGTGCCAGTTACTCCTAATTCTTTATAAGACGGAATAATTCTTCGTCTCTTCGCCAAGGTGAGCATGCAGAGCAGTCAGGCCAGCACCAAGGCGAGGAGGTCGGTGATCGCCGCTCTTTCTCACGATGTCGTCGTCGACATCGTCGGCCGTGTGGCCGCGAGCTCTCCTCAGCCCATGGAGGACCTATGCAGCCTACGATTAACGTACGTACATCTTTATATCTACAATATACGTACGTACATACTACTATTGTAACACCCCAGCTCCACATGAGCCTAGAATATTACAAGAATTAAACCAACTAGAACATTCTATAAATTTTTCGACAGAACTTCCTTTGTATGAACAACAAAATCGAGGTATTAACAGATGACCATGGCATTTATTATTATTTCTATAATCCAAATCTTTCAAGCATATGAAATAATCTAACGATTGTAAACAATTAACATCATTCTCATGACTATGAATAATCCAACAACCAACATCATAAAACATCCATAGATAGTCTCCACACAGTTATTTATTCCGAGGTGAAACTAAATAGCAATTGCATAAATGTGGTGAGGTAGTGCGTGCTTTCCAATGCCTACTCCCACCCATGCATGACGTTCTTGCCAGAAGTACCTATAACAAAACAAAGCAAGGGTGAGCCATACGACTCAGCAAGTATCAACAAGGTTGCAACATTCACATAGACATAACATCTAAAAACAACTTTATTCAACACCGTTAAGACATTTCAAATATTTACATGATGATAATGCTATGCACACTTTGATCTTTATCTCGCTTCGCATTTTACGGTAATGCGGGTATTCATCCGTCAATGATTACCCATGCCGTGCCCTCGCACAGGACCAAGAGCCTATACATCACATGTATAGGACTTTGCCCGTCATCACAATGACGGGACCTCAGATCCATTGCCCACATTCCAAGAATGTGGGGACCTCAACTGTCATTACAATGACAGGACCTCAACAAAACTCTTGGTCACCACGTGACCAAGCCTCGATATGCTCCAACATGCATAAATACTACAACATCATATTTTCAATATCATAACTCAATATGTAGTCAGGGTATGTAAACAATAGCATCATGAAGGAACCTTAAACATAACTCGCAAGCATCAACACAACTAGAATCATCTCTACAACACATTCACATGGCATTGATGAACAATACACCAACCAATCATGACATGCAACCAATTCTACACATAGACCCGAATACTTGCCTCAACCGCGCGAGAACGGCGGACGCGAAGTGGGTGCTGCCCTTGGGATCTCGCTGCCACCTGGACAAGAAGATAACCCCAAACTAAGAATAGCATACTGGACCAAAATCATACATCACATTACAATCGAAATCGCTAATCTTCTTATCACGTCTAGCTTTTCTAATTTCTAGCGATCGGTCACTGCAGACAGCAGACTTCAAAAATTCATAACTTTCTGCTCAGGAGTCCAAATAGGATGATCTTGGACAATCTGAAAAGGTAATTGAAATGTCTAAATAAACTTAGTTGGGGAGACACTCTGGTTCGGCCATCTACCAGACCTACCAATCTAATTAATCAGAGCAAACATTTCACGTCGGGTTTCTGGACAGCGACAAAGAAACTATCATAACTTTCTCTAAGTTCGTCCGAATTCAGTGATCTTTAGCTTCCCTGAAAGCTAAGAGGATTAGCCTCTTTTTTCGTTATGGTGAGACCCTCTGGAAACCCCTCTAAATAAGCGCTTCAATCAGGTTAACTAACACTAGCAAATCTGCTTCTCTCCAGAAACACAGAAGTACTAATAAATTCATAACTTTGGCTAACAAAGTCCGAATGACTTGATTCTTGTCGGCAATGAAAGGTAACTACGATAGCTACAACTTTCTAGGAGACACCCAGACCCAAATCTGCCTCTAACCTAATCAAAACCGACAAACTTCACTGCTGCAGAATACCGACGAACTGACACCCGAAAATTAGACAACTAGAAAATGACCTAAAGCAAAGAACCACGGGTTACCCTTGCCGAAACGAAGAGAGCACGCAGCGGGGATGAAGACCACCACGCTTCCGCTGCGGATCCCTTCTTCTCCCTCTTCTTCCCTTCTCTTCTTCTCCTTCTTTCTCTTCTTTTCTCCTTCTTTCTCTTCTTTTCTCCTTCTTCTTCCTCCTTGGCCGGCTGCAAGGGAGCTCCTTCTCCTCCTTGGACAGCAGCAATGGAGGTGGTGGGGAGATGGAGAGGGGCGCAAGGGAGGGTGGAAGGGAGGTGGAGAGGTGGAGAGGGGAGAGGAGGAGGCGGCCGTTGGGAGTGGGAGGAGGAAAGGGGGAGGGGAGGGGGAGTAGGCTAGGGTTTGGGGGAGGGGAGCCCCCCCCCTTGGCCGGCCACCCAGATGGGCCATGGCCCAGGCCCAAGTTGCCGCCAAATTGCTCTTTCCCCCCTCAAAAACTGCAGCACTGACAACAATCCAATTAGTCCCTCCCGACGTTCCGTTTGATCCTTCCCCGAATAATCGACCTCTCCCGAAATAAAAATTAATCTCTCCCGACTAATCGCTTAACACACTTTCGGGGTATTACAACTATTTATTCTAACATCTTGAATGTATGTACGTATAGTTGCAAGGCCTTGTACAAGGTGTCCAAGGAACGCGTCGTGGGGAGGCGCGTGGCGCTGGAGCGAGAGGAGGCGATGAAGTGGCAGGACAACGAGCGCTACCTCGCCGTCGTCAACCACCTGGCCGCCGCCGGCAACCCGGGGGCTTGTTTCATCGTCGGCCTCGGGCTTGTCTTCGCGCCCCAAGACATGCAGCGCGGCCTCATGTTCCTTGAACGGGCGGCCGTGGCCGGCCACAAGGCCGCGGCCTACGTGCTCGGTCTCCTCCTCTACACGGCCGCCGAGACGCGCGACGTTGGGAAGCACTACATCAGCCAGGTCGAGGACGAGCCGACCGGCGGCGGGTGCGAGACGGCCAAGACCAACCGGGAATGCAGGCGGTGCCAGAGGCTCGCCGCGGACATGGTCCAGCGGCGGCGGGGAAAGAAGGCCGGGCCATCGGGCGGGTGTGGGCACTGCTTGAGGATGGCCACCGGTGCACGAGCATTGGCGGTGTGGAAGGGTGGGACGACTACGTCGTCTTCTCGCAGTGACGCATCGCAGGATTAGGCATGAGTATACCGGTTTCTTTGCAAAGGTGTTAGACTATTTGCCATAAAATTTTAGTTTTTAGGTTTCTAGAAAGGTGGTATACCAGTTTCTTTGCATCGCGTAGCATCCGATCCAGATTGTCATCGTCACGACCTATCGTCATCAAAAACACACCACATCCGCATATCGTTGACTTCCTCGGCGATGTCATCATTATTAACTTCTGTATAATCGCTCTTCACCGTGGATCGGTCCAACATGTATACCCTTTTTGAAACCCTTCAATCAAGTGCCCTACGATCTGCGCGGGTTGTTAAAAATCTTCGATTACCGCAATCAATGCATGGACAAGACATAAATTCTATCCCCTTATTCAGCATATCCGCTCCCGCTGCTCTTTTAAAAGCAATCACGCCATTAATGTACCCTTCACTCACACGGTTCGCACTGTACATCCGATTCGGTCCATCTACGCTACACATGTAACAATTAGTAGTGTTAAATTATACGACATGAAAACCATCGTCCAATCTACCGACGAATGCTATCGTCAATTGATGAAACTCGATATACCAAGCGGAATCAATTACAGCTAATACACCTCAACCAGTGAAGAACACGCAATGTTACCCTTGTAGAATCGCAGCAAGAAGAAGCTGTCCCCACGAAGATGATCTCCTCTCTTTCTTCACTTGATCGGCGAGAGGCAGCGACGAGGAAGGAAGGCACCAATGGAGGGCGGCACCAATGGAGGATGGGGCTACTTGGGGAGGAGAAGATGCGGGGAGGAGGTGATGGGGTGGCGGCCGGGAGGTGGGAGGAGTGGGCGGCTAGGAGGAGGGAATAGAGGAGGCGGCTAGGGTTTGGGGAGGTGGCGCCTCCCCCTTATGGCGACCAACCCACATGGGCTAAGGCCCACATTGCCAACTAAGCGAAAAACCCCTCTCATATCACGATTTGTTGTTGTTCTAAAACAAACACTCTCCGATTAGTTAATCTCTCGGTTAATTAAGTTTCTCATACTTTTGGGTATTACATACAATGCTTTGGAGCGAAAGAGTTTTGTTCGAGAACATCAAGAGGAATTTGAAGCTAAAGCTAGAAGTTATACCTAAAGGATTTTTGCGATCTAGAAGCACAGTCTACCACAGGAGAAACAAATTCATGAAGCGCAACCAAAGGATCCCATAATTTGGACATCAAGCTCAAAATGGCGGAAGGAAATTTAAAAATTTCACCAAGGATGATCAAGGTATACTTTGGATAAATGGACGTATCCGTGTGCTAGATGTTGATGGTTTAAGACAGCTAATCTTAGAGGAAGCTCATGACTCAAAGTATTTGATTCACCCTAGAAGTACTAGGATGTTACGAATAAATTTTGGTGGCCTAATTTGAAGCGAGAAGTTGCAGAATTTGTTGCCTTGTGCAATGTATGTCAGAAGGTAAAGGCAGAACATCAGAGACCAGTAGGATTGTTACAACCGCTAAAGATTCTAGAGTGGAAGTGGGAAGAGATCGTAATAGATTTCATTACCGGTTTACCCAGGACTCAATCGGGTTATGATTCGACTTGGGTAATAGTTGATCGTTTGACTAAAGTTGTCCATTTCTTACCAGTCAAAACCACTTACTCAGGAGATCGCCTTACAGAGCTGTATATGTCAAGAATCTTTAGTTTGCACAGCGTGCCTAAGAAGATAGTGTCAGATCGAGGATCTCAGTTCACCTCTCGGTTTTGGCAAAGTTTGCATAAAGCATTAGGAACCCACCTGAATTTTAGTACTACTTACCATCCTTAGACAGATGGACAGACTGAAAGAGTTAATCAGATATTAGAAGATATGTTGAGAGCTTGTGCTCTAGCTAATGCTACTAGTTGAGACAAGAGTTTGCCATATCTGAAATTTTCATACAACAACGATTACCAAGCCGGTCTACAAATATCACCATTTGAAGCTCTGTATGGTTGTGCATCTGAACTCCGTTGAATTAGTTGAAATAGTGAGCGTTTAGTTTTTGGACCACATATTATTCAAAGCGAAAAACAAGTGGCCATGATCGGAGAAAGATTGAAGATAGCTCAGTCCAGGAAGAAGAGCTATGTTGACAACCGTCGTCGTGATCTTAGCTTTGAACCTGAGGATTTTTTGTATCTTTGGGTTATCCCACTCAGAGGTGTAAAAAGGATCCATGCCAAGGAAGCTTGCCGAGGTATATTGGTCAGTTCAAGATTTTGGAATGTCGTGGTGAAGTTGCCTATTAGTTGAAGTTGCCACAGTCGTTAGCGGAAGTACATGATGTCTGTCATGTCTTGCAGTTGAAAAAGTGTCTTCATGTGCGAGAAGAACAAGCCCCTTTGGATTCAATCGAGTTGAAAGAGGATCTCACTTACAAGGCGATCAATCAAGATTTTGGGCGTCGCGAGCGTCATACGAAAACAAGACCATTCATTTTTGTAAAGTCGAGTGGAGCAACCACTCAGAAGGAGAAGCAACGTGGGAGCGTGAAGAAGAGTTGAAAGCCGAGTTTCCTAGCCTTTTCTCTAGCTAGCCTGAATCTTGGGGTCGAGATTCCTTTAAGGGGAGGTTTGCAACATCCCAATTTTTTGAGTCTTAAAATCTTTTAAATAGTTAGTAGGGAGAAAATTCACCATTTGGCTTTTATTTGAATTTAATCCAAAAGCTTAATATAGACTTTTAGTATCAAAATAATTTAATACGAATAATTCCAACATGAACAATTATCAAAACTATTTTATTTGGATTCTATGGGCTCGGATATATTTTCTAGATTTTTACGAGTTCATTTGCTATTTCTATTGCTTATTTAAATTTCAGTATTTATAAAATAAAAACCTACTTAAAATCTCGAGTTAATTCCTTGGTGAAACCCAATCCTATCCTCTTTCAACCCAGATTCCGTGCGCTGAGCCCCTATAAATAGTCCCGAGGATCATCTCTGCGCCTCATCACGAAACCCTAAGCCGCCACCCTCAGAACTCGAGGCGCGCAAGTGCAAATCTTGAGTTTTATCGTCGCATTGTTTTTCTTAAATTCCACCACCGTCGTCATGCCACCATGTGGTGCGTGGTCTGAACCGCAGGACCGCGATCACCGTAGCTTCCTCCGAACCCCTGCGTCGTCCAAGTGTCGCTGAGCCTTCATCCAACAAAACCAGATTCATCTCCACGCCGACCTCGCGTAACCATCTCAAGTCCACCTCGACCACGAGGTAATACCCGAGGTTCGCAATAGCGCGTAGCTACCCTAGTACCACCTTCCGCCGATCAATCACCGTCGTTCGCGGCGACCATCGAACAGAGCCCTCGCCGTCGGTTGTCGTCCGAGCAGACTGTTCATCTAAGTCTTGTTCATCCAAGTACTATTCATTCAAATCTTGTTTGTTCGATCTTGTTTGCTTGGTGCTACTCGTTGTTTACGACGGTGTAGTCATGGATCTCTTCGGCCATTTGTGGTCATGGATCGCTTCGACTACGTAGTCATAGCCAATTTTGACTACGTGATCGTAGCCTTTGTTGATTCGTGGTCGTAGCCACTTTGTTGATTACGTGTGGTCGTATGGCATTCTTTGAAGGCTACCGTGGTGAAAGATTGTCGTGGTCGTAGCAATTTTAGATCAAACTTTGAGAACCATATCTTCTTCATTTGAACCGTTTAAGCCCATTCAAATTTCTAAATTTATCTAAATTCAAGATCTATTTATCTGAGATTTTTATTTAATTTTTGGAGTTTGTTTTGCCTCATTATTTATTTGTTTTGTTTATTTATTTCGTTTGCAAGCAGACGTTGATACTTCGAAATTTTTTGAAGGAGTGCTTCAAGATCAAGACCAGTACCTAGATCTATTCCAAGGTAAGTCATACCTTTGATCATATTGAATACCAGTTTTTAAAACTATATTGTTTCAAATTATTGCATTTACTTTAAGTAGTTATTTAAATGCTTTTGGGTGTAGTTATCAATGAAATTTGTTGTATCCACATTGTCTATTGTTATGCCATGATCTTTTGTCACTCTAGATTGGTTCATTACTAGTTGGTAATACTATAGCACCAATATGGGTTGGTTAGATACGATTAGATTGCTTAGCCATACTACTAGTCATCATCTCATGTGAGTTGCAATTATAAACATGACTAAGTGATTATGGAACTAAGTGATAAAGCTGTGTGTCACAAAGGCGTGGAGGACCTTCAAGAGCGTGCTTGTCACAAAGTACGTGAACACGGTGAGCGCCCTTCACGGCGTATAAATTCTTGTCGCGGGATATATGGGGCGCCTTTGTGCAAATGAAGACGGCGCTTGATTTCTTGAGGAAAGTGCGGCGCACAAGGCTCTCCGGACACTTAACACTCACCCCACAAACTCGGCACGGCTGGTACGCGGGTAAAACCGCGCAATGGGCGGCGGAGGGCGCGAGCGAAACAAGGCCATTTGCTTGAGATCACGGACCAACGCACTCTCTCACGGTTAAGAGCGAGGGCATCGATTCGTCTTGGGCGAAATCTCTTTCACAAACCCGTGACGGGATGTGGCCAACCGTGTGTAAATGTCTTGAACTATCTAGTTGTTAATAAGTCTATAACTTCATAATGTATATAATAACATGATGACCTCTTGCAGCAAAATTGAGTTCCGCATGTTAGAAGGCTCCTTCCAAGCGAGCGAGGAGAAGGATATACTAACTACGTACGAGAAACAAGGAGCACCGGTGTGCACGCGAGGCAAAGGGTTAACGTATCTTGGAGGATGGATTCCCGGGCGACTACGCACGTATAGGAGCGGGAAGAGATCCAAGGTCGAGTACGACACGATGTTGGAACATGTGCTTACTTCAAAATTTGAAGGAAGAGAACGGTGCTACTGCAAAATTTGAAGAAAAGATAGCAAGATTGCGGGACCAAGTGAATCAACTACTACTCCTCAACAACCGATCGCGAGCCACCCGTTGTTTTGGTGGCGGTCCTCCTCAACATCGGATGGCGTCGCGTCCACGCAAAATTGTGAACATGATGATGTCCAATTACCTATCGGCGACATCAAGGTAATGTACATCTACGGAATGCTCCAAAGATAGACCTATAGGGCGCCTTAGCTAATTGCGTATCGTTTTGTAGGAGCCGACGCCTGCACACTCCAAGTGAGGATGGTTGGGATGTCTATTGAAGGGCGGGGTGGTGTATCCATGCAATGAAGGGATAGTGCGACCACGGTGCCCGGTGGCGCGAGGTTCGCCGAGTCCAAGTGGACATGGTACATGATAATTTTAGGGCCATCCGTGGAGATTCGCGAGCAGCGAAATCATAACACTAGGGATGCCTGCAGTTTTATTCGGTGGCCAAAGAAGGACATCGCCACGGACCTGCGGTGCGCCTCAACCTTCAATGACTCCACCCAAACCATCTCCACACGACCATGCCTCTCAATTCAACTTTTGAAGGACATCGTCACGGACCTGCGATGCGCCTCAACTTTTGATGACTCTACCCCAACCATCTCGACCACGACCATGTCTCTCAGCAGGACCCTCCATGATTGCACCTCAACCTTCGCGAAGCCGCCTCATCGGTTCCGTGGAGAAGACACCGAGCGAACAAAAAAGCGTGCCGCGTGTCGGTTCGAGTCGTCGGCGGGAGGAAGGCAGCGTGGCGAGCAAGTCGTTCGGACAAATCGAAATCGAAGAACATTAAGCGCTTCCGCCTCTAACCCTAAGAAATACTCTTTGAAGTCCGTTGGCGGCGAGCACGATATTAGCCTCTGCTGGATTAGGTTGTCGAGTTTGCATAGTTGGTACTTGCGAAGACCAAAGAGAAAGAGTGCGATGGAATCACCGTCGGATACACTGAGTACTATTTCCTCCACGAGCCCCCTTCATCGTGGGCTTCGGCGACTTATTCGACCTATTCAACCTCAAAGCCCTCGATGCCTCACTTCTCGATCTTGGACAGTAAGTGTGTACAATCAAGTTCTACATTCACGTACATTCCGTAATATAACAACTCATTGCTTATGTATAGATACATGATTAAAACGCGGCGATTGAAAGAACCGGTGGGTTTCCTCGACCCACACGTGGTCTCACGAGCAAACCATCTTGGCGAGCGCATCCTCGTCGAAAATACATAATGGCGGGATTGCTTGCTCAAAACTACGGGGACTACATAATGGTGCCCTACAACGAAGTAAGTGCTTCACTACTTGCTATACAAATTTCATTTGTACTTTATACTGATATGAACTTAGGTTTAATGACTATAGCGACATACATGAGTAGGCATCACTGGATCCTTCTAGTCATTATACCAAGAGGAATCGTACTATACCTTGATTCCCTAATGAAAAAGGCCACGACTTCACCCTTGTGCAAGAAGTACTCGACAGTGTGCTCATTTCCTCCATACATAACTCTATTGTAGTCTTCCTTCGTTTGAAATGGCGAGGTTAACTTTTTGGAAACATGTAGGTTGTTCATCTCCTATATTGCCGAGGAGGGCTATACAAGGAACGAACGCATACACTTAATCACGGGGCGCGATTTCGTGCGTGCTACAACACAATAATCCTATATCATACTTAAATAATGCGTCTCGAATGACTATACCTATATATGTAATTCTATTTTTGATTGCATGACAAAAAGCAAAAGAATGTGCATTCTCGTTTGCCATCATATGCATATTCTCATGAGTGCTAGGTTGCTGGATCCAGGGGTTGGTCAATCTACGCAATAATTGCTAATTATAAATTTAAATATATATGTGTAACACTTTACTCTTGTTTGTAGGTTTTGAATATAGATTTAGATTCACTCGTTGAAAAGAGATCTCGGATGTTCGAGGAGGCTCTGCACCTTCATCATGACGGATATCATTGCGGCCAGCGGAGAGTTTCACTCTTGAGCGACCTCGAAACAATTAATATATATTTGATATAGTTGTAATTCACTTTGAATAGTTGTAATTCAATGGTACACTAGCGACAATATTTGATATATGTTGGTTTGTAATTGACAATGATCACTTTGGGTTGTCAACGATTGATTTATCGTGATGTATCTATTTTACGCTGCTTATTTTGGAGGGCATGGCTAGCCATTCTGAGGCTAGCGAAAATTTAAAAAAATAGTTAGGCTGAAGTAACTATCACGAGCGGTTTAACAATCAAACGTGCAGCGAATATGCATATCGAACCGCTCTATTTAATAACAAATGCATGATATACACATATCTCGAGCGGTTCGTAAATAGAACCGTCAGGATATCCTTTATCACGAGCGGTTCTATTTACGAACCGTCTGGGATATGTGCATATCACAGACGGTTAAATAATTAGAACCGTCTTGGATATGTACATATCACAGACGGTTTGTAAATAGAACCGTCTGTGATAATTAGATAGCACAAACGGTTCTTTAATAGAACCGTCTGTGATAATTAGATAGCACAGACGGTTATATAATTAGAACCGTGCGTGTTAGTGACTTATCGCAGGCGGATTTTTAACCGTCGTGATAACCGCTTTTATTTATCAGGCGTACAAAAACACGAGCGGTTGGGCAAATGCGTGATGACTATTCCGACCGTGCGTGATGAGGTTGTGTGTAGTAGTGATGGGAACGATAATCTATGTGGCATAGTTAAAAATTGAAAGTCTTGTCTTGGTCAATTAAGGACTTAATTTTGCACGCCATTGAACTTAGCCTTATTGTACGACCACATGTCTGATGGGACGGGCCTAACTTAGTAAGTTATGGATTCTTGACATTGACTACTTAGGTAGTAGGTTAGGCTGTGTTGGAATGAGTGGAGGTGTATACTACTAGGTAGTTGCATCGCGGGACAGTTCGCCACTTCCCTGTCCAACGGTGTGTGTTGTACCAATCACTCTGTATAGGTTGGTATGACGGTAAAGAACATTGGGAGTGTCAATATTTGAGATGAAGTTTCGAAAAGGTTTTGTTATGATTAGTGCTAGCTACACTTATTGTATCGTGTGGGTAAAGTGTACAACATATGTAGAGTGTTAATCAATCTATTCGAATAGCTGCGTCTGAGTTCATGGACATGCTCGGGGATTTCACACGAGGGGTAGATTTTCATAAAACCTTGGGAAGGGACAATTGTGTGATACAAGTCATATGGCTGTGTGAATTAAACTAATTAGCTTTGTGTCCTTTGTGAAAACAAACTGCTAAATTATTATTGTCTATTTATTTTGAATTATGCTTTCAATCTATTACTTGTATTCAATTGCAAATGTTGTATTTCTGCAAAAGAACCATAGAAGCCATTTCCTTTGGAATAAGCCTGCATCTATAAATTGCATTCTGTGGTATGTCTTGCAAGTACGGTTGTGTATTCATGCTTGCTGCAAACAAATCTACAGAAGAGGAGGAGTCATCACCTGCTTTCGAGGAGGAGTTTTTTGTAGGTGCTGATCATTAGGTTCATGATCCCAGACGGTTGCTTGTGGTGAATTGATGGGATTTCACTGGAGTTTATCTTGTTCCGCTGCTGATTTCTTTATTATTAGCCCTGCGTGGCTTAATAAGTGTAAACTCGACCATAAGATCAAACTAATATTTGTTATTCAAATTACTCGTTTATGCTATCAATCGCTTGTGTGGATCTATATTCATCTATATTGCCACTGTGTGCACTAGCGTGATTCTGAACTAGTGCAGAATACACAGAGAGTCTAGAATTGCATTTTTTGGTCCCGACATATTATGCATGCAGTTGTTACTAGTGTGTTAATAGGTGGAGTTACCAGCCACTTATGCATGTCAAGTTCTTTTTTAGTATAAATAAGAGGAGAACCAAAATAGAAAATGCTAAAGTTGAGCAGCACAAAACTCGTTTCTCTGTTCTTTTTGCGTTCGTGAGTATCCAGTGTGTGTGTTCCAGCTAGAGGAAGCGACGTGTAAGTTCTCGCCGAGTGTCTGGGCCAACAGTATGGCATCTACATGTGAGAGAGGAAAGGGTAGTTGAGCTTTTCCTTTGTGTGTGTGTGTGTGTGTGTGTGGGCCCCACCTTAAGACCTCCCAAAAGCACTAACCATTGCAGCATTTGCAACAAGCCATGTGGGCCTTACCTTATGACCAACTGAAGCAATAAGCATTGAAGATGCCCTAAGGCATAAGTTACTGGCAAAATTAAGTTTTAGGCTAATTCCCAATTAGATGCATATGTAGTTTTATATTGATCTGTGTCTCAAGACAAGTGCTCTATTCAAATCTTCTTACCTTGATTTCTTTTAAGAAAGAAATAGCACCATTCTGACGTGCATCTATTTGCTCTCCAGTAGATCATTGACAAGTTGGACTGAGGTGGCAATCTACCATAAGGGGACTGTCCAATCCAGCAATGAAAGGTCAGACCATCAAGCATCTAACCCTAGCATTATCAGTGGTGCAAATCTTTCTTCTCATCTTTGTATCTAATTATTCACCATGATTGATTCCTGGAAAAATTTTAATGATGAATCCAACCAATGACAATGAAACAACCCAAAAATTTAGAGTTTCAAAATTTCTTGGATTTTCAGCCTATTTTTGAAATTCTTTCCCAATTCGGAAAAGCTTCCTCCCTTTTTTGCTCTCTTTTCGGTTTTCCCGTTTTCGCAAGCCTGAAGGCGCTTTTTGGCTGTGCGCTTTCACCATCTTCTTCTTCCTCCTCCTCGCATCGCCACCGTCGCACTGCCTCGACCCTTCCTCGTCTTCGTCCCCGTCAACACCGCCCATCGCACCAAGGCTTCGCCACCTCACCTTATTTATGCCACTTACTTTAATACTAAAATAATACTTTTGAATACCATGATAATTAGATATATCCTATCACCCCACATACAAGCCCTCCTATTCTTTGTAGGCCATATTCACCTTGACAAGTTTATGTTACATAAAATAATAACTAGATATTTAGCTTTATCACAAAATGTGTTTATAAATTCTGGAAAATAGTATTGGTGTTCGCTAGTGGTTTTGGTGGAGAGTTGAGGGTTGAGATCAAGAGGATGAACAACCCAATATACTTGACAAAAGTGAGTCGAAGGTGAGACCTCGAGGTGGATAACCATGAGTTGGTGTTGGTCCATCGCCTCACTGTAAGACAGATAAGGACAAGAACCTTGTGCCGAGTAACAGACACAGAAATCGCTCAACCACATATTTGGTCATTCCAACATGGCTTAGTACACTGCTCTTTCGATTGAATATCTATAGGGTGAACACCTGCTCTTGTGTGATAGAGCAGCTGTAGTTTTGGGGATGGGACAGGAGTGGGCCTGAAGGGATACTCCACTGTTGGCCGGTGGTCTCCTGAGGATATACGGTCCAAGAACCTACCGGATAGAGGCTAGAAAGGTTGAGTAGTGAAAAGGCTTTATTATCTCAACTCAGTCGCATGCTATCAGGTTGCGTGTGTATTGCATGACAGTATAAGTTTGAGGTATCTTGTGGGTAAAATTGAGCAACTCTGCAGAGTATAATCAAAGGTATTCGAATACGCCATGCTTCAGGTTAATAAAGCTGTGTTTATAGGTGATTCCAATACATGAGGCATAGGTAGAGATTTTGAGATGTTAAGATGGTAATTGCTATTGTTGAGTAAACCCCTGATGTTATATTATTGTTTTACTGTTTTAAAGATAAACTGTTTTTATCTCAAATAATGCATCCACATATTTCTACTATGGTAAACCCTAAACAATCAATTGAACTCCTAGCATATAATTAATTAATTTTTCCATGTGGCTTGCTGAGTATGGCTGTGTATTTATTCTTGCAATATCAACTATAGAGGAAATTTGGGAAAGCCCCGAAGATCTTAATGAGAAAGGTCTTGGTGGATCTCGAGAAGGCAATGATTACTGGTATTAGGACTCAACCACGCTTAAGCATGCTTGTGGTTTTGAAAGTTCTTTTGTCATGTATTATATTAACTTTAGGCTTGAATGCCTGTGTTGTGTTAAAACCGACTGATAAGCCTTAACCATGTGTAATAAAAGTTTGGCTATTATTGTAATCGAAAGCTTGCTTATGATGCTTTTTACTTCACAACTGTATATCCTGGACAATTGTGAAAGGTTAGACGGTCCCAGAAATAGGGCCGTTACATACAAGATTAAACTAAACCCTAATCGAGTGGCCAGGGAGCTGCAGGCTGAACGCACTAAGTAGCAGTGCCAATCAGGCTGCTCCAACCAATGCCGCATCTTCACCTACGCCTTACTAGTGGTGAATTGCAGTGTCTGATCAATCTACTGCCCTGCTTTTTCAGCGGTGACAGTGATGGATCGATTAACAGAACGAGCACAACTGGAATTGATCGATGTGGATTGACTTGTAAAATTGTATCGACCGTATTAGGCTGGATCAGGATTCGGGTTCGGGAACGTTTGAGAGAAAGTGGGGTGCTGAGTTAGTTGCATGGCTGGCGGTGTTGCTGCTGAATATTGCTGATAGCTACTTTAGTAGAGTCGACACTCACCAACCTTCCATAGTTAGTGGGGGTGCAAGATTCTTCGGCATCCTGCTGACCTTGCTCACTTGTTGTGTGTATGAACAAATAGGTGTTCCGTGGCTAGCTGAAAGGTGCCGTGCATGATTTGTCAACAATATGTAATGTATGAGTTTCTATGCCCAGCCGGCATCAGTGTGTGTGTGCAGTTTTGTGTGAGACATTTTGTGTCCATCATATGCATAGTTTTGGTATCACTAGTTGTTTCTAGTATCATCTATATACAGATAGACGGAAATTATCAAAAGAATACGATCATATATGTGTAGTTTTTGTTACTACGAATCCATAAATATTACATATCTAGAGATAGTTAAGAAAGAGTTTCTCATGCATCTTAATAACATTTTCCAACGAGTTTTTATTGAAACCAACAAAAATGTCCATCAGTGACTTACTAGTTATGTTTACCATGGACATAATATGCATATTGTTTGTCAAATCCCGCCTAATTTAATGGAATTGAACTAGGATGGAGTTTTTTTAGAGGGTAGGAACAATCATGGTTTGGACCGGCCGATTTTCGGCCAAAGAACGGTAATGTCGATATTACCGCCCCCCCCCCCTCCCTCAAATCAGCCAAAAATGGCCCGAAAAATTTGAATTTGATCTTTTTTTAATTTAAAATTTCAAAATTTTATGGTTCAAATCCCAGACAATATTAGTGGGCAATATTCTACACAAATAGCTCGCCAAACCTGTGGCCGTGATGGAAATCATATCAAACTCTCATCATGAGTCAGAGGATTGCATTAGTACGTATTTCTCACCATGCCCGTCCAAATCTATCTCCCTCCCCTAACGATGGAGAAGGGCACTAAGCTAACCACTGACAACGGATCATCAGGTGCACAGGCCTGCTAGCCAGGTTGCATCAGCCAGCCTATAAATTGAGAGCGCTGTTTAGTCCAAGACCCCGCACTACACCCACATCCACATGCAATATCGCGAGCTTAATTAGGTTACATATCGCCTGCTGATACAGTAGTACGCAGTTACGCTAGCTCCATATCCAGCAAGTGCAGAACTAGCCAGCACAAGTGGATGCGCATGCAGCATGGCGGCTAACTCGTCCTCCGCCGTCAAGATGGCATCGGACGGCCTGTGGCAGGGCGAGAACCCTCTCGACTTCGCCCTCCCGCTCCTCGCGATACAGGTAGCCGTCATACTGGTGGTCACGCAGGGCCTCGCGTTCGCGCTCAAGCCACTGCGCCAACCTAGGGTTGTCGCCGAGATCCTGGTATATATGCTCCCTATTATTCTTTTTGAGGATCTAGTATATGTGCTCTTATGGACTACATATATGCAACACAAGTGTACAGAAGCTGGAACGACTAAGCGTTTTCTAGACCAGACATGGTAGGAGTCAGATCATGCATGGAAAGAACTACCATTGTTTTTGAGTTGGCTAGCTAGCTATAGGCTGCCGAGTCAATTTTACTAGCAAGCTTTGCAAGGTTGAGGTCAGCTTTAATAGTGAGACAAGTACTTAGGCTTTGTTTGGTATCAGAGTGGTGGTTCAAAAGCACTTTTTTTTTTCTCATTTTTGGATGTCACAGTTAGTTTGTAAGCATTTTTTAAGAGCTGTAACAACAACAACAAAATTGGATTTAGAAAGATTCTCTTAACGAACTAGAGTCCACCGCGTCTAGCTACCTTAAGTCCAAGGGAAAATTACATCAATAGCATAAAAAGGGGCAAATCAGAGAAATAACCTCGAAAAGGATCTTGACCGGCTAGAGCAGGACAAGCTTAGAACATGTTTAGGCTTTTGACATATGAGCAGTTGTTTACTTATACGTGCGTGCATGCGCAATTGCGCAGGGTGGCATCTTGCTGGGGCCATCGGCCCTGGGCCGGTGGGGCGCCTTCCGCCGCACCCTCTTCCCAGCGTGGAGCGCCGCTGCGCTCGACACCGTGTCGGGCCTTGGACTGCTCCTCTTCCTCTTCCTGGTCGGCCTCGAGCTCGACTTCCGCGCCGTGCGCCGCGCGGGGCCCCGCAGCGTGGCCATCGCGGCGGCGGGCATCGTGCCCCCGTTCCTCGCCGCCCCCGGCCTCGTGCCGCTCCTCAACGTCGCCGTCCCGGCGCCCCTCCACGCCGCCTTCCTCCCGCTCTGCGTGTTCATCGGTGCCGCGCTCTCGGTGACCGCGCTCGCCGTGCTCGCCTGCATCCTCAAGGAGCTCGGCCTCCTCGGCACGCCCTTCGGCGAGACAGCCATGGCCGCGGCCGCTGTGAACGACGTCTTCGCGTGGGCCCTCCTCGCCCTCGCGCTCGCCTTATCCGGCGGGGGCAGCGAGCCCAAGGGACCCCCGCTCGCGCCGCTCTACATCCTCGCGTCGGGGGCCATCTTCGTAGCGCTCATGCTCTGCGCGCTCCGCCCGCTCATGGCGCGTCTGGCGCGCCGCGCGGGTCCCGACCGCGCGGGCGACCTGGCCTGCTCCGGCGCCGTCGCGTGCGCGCTCCTCGCGGGCGCCGCGACCGACGCCATCGGCGTGCACCCCGTGTTCGGCGCGTTCATGTTCGGGCTGTCCATGCCGCGGGAATGCGGCCTCGCGGAGCTCGCCGCCGAGAAGGTGGCGCCGCTGGTGTCCGGGCTGATGCTGCCGCTCTACTTCGCCACGAGCGGGCTGCACACGAACGTGGACAACGTCCGGGGCGCGGCCGCGTGGGGGATGGTCGCGCTCGTGGTGGCCGTGGCCCTCGTGGGGAAGTTCGCCGGGACGTTCGTGGTGGCCGCCTGGACCGGCATGGCCAGGCGCGAGGCGGCCGCCCTCGGTGTGGCCATGAGCGCCAAGGGGCTCGTCGAGCTCATCGTTCTCAACATCGGCAAGGAGAGGAAGGTACGTACTTACGGCTCATTCATATATACTACATGTTATTAGTATTTCGTAAATGGTGGTGGTTATAGCGTTATACGCCGATCGACTTACGCGTACGTGGGTGCAGGTGCTGGATGACACGGTGTTCGCCATCTTCGTGATCATGGCGCTCACGACGACGGTGCTCGCGACGCCGTTCATGACGGCGCTCTACCGGCACCCGCCGACGGCGACCACACCGAAGAGCGATGTGGTAGAGCTCAAAGGAGGCGACGCGTGCCCGGCCTAGCTAGCCGAGAGGCTGAGAGGGCTTATTAGCTTTTGCAAACTATACGCGCGTATATGTGTAATACTATCTATCCGTACTTATCTATGGTTTGGAAATGTACATACGCCAGTGTGTTTTGCTGGCAGCTAGAGCTATATAATGTAGTGCAATTGCAGGCGATGCTGGTCCGCCCTGGCGGAGCTTACGGTTTGTTAGGTTGGGTGAACAGGTGAATGAGACGAGATGTTACAAGATGGATACAATGGTCTTTGGATGGCATGATATAAGCTTGGTATTTGGTTGTGTTATAAGATAATATAAGATTTTATTTGGTTACTTGGATTAAATAATTCTAGATGGTTCAAGATGATGTTTGGCTTCATGAATGAGGTTGTATAGACGGCCATAGTCTCTCCAGTATTTTGCTAAATTTAAGGCTGAGATATATTAGAGCATCTTTAGTGTATTGAACCGACGTCGATTCAAAGTTATGCCACATAAGTATTTTAGGAACTGAGGTTATTTTTCTCCAATGTATTGAACCGATTCTTACTAATAACTGAGACCCACGTTACATTAAAAAAAATCACAAAATAATAATAACTTCTCTCAACTGCACTATCTCATATGTAGTTGTTTAATGCTTATATGAATTGTTTAATGCTTTGAATCGATTCCTAACTAGAGTTCGGTTCCATGCATTTTTTTTGTTGGAATCGACCCCTCCAATGTATTGAATCGATTCAATACCTTATCTCTCCTTATTTGAACCGACTAAAACACAACATTGGAGATGGTCTTACTTATGCCCTCTCTTTGGTGTTCACTTTGCAATTCACTTAAGGCCACTGCTTGTCCGTATGTACCCACGTCAGCTTGCTTGTGCACACTGGACACCATCCAATATTCCCAACGGCAGCAGGTGGCCAGGGCGTAAGTAAAGAAGGAAACAACAAGTTCGTCTCCAGAACCTCGTATCAAGATGATGATGAGAGGTTTTTATGTCAGGATTTTTTATTATTTGTCCAGTCTTTAAATCGCCTTCTATTATTTGTTTTTATACGTCAACAACGGGTTTGGGAAGATGCTGTCCAACCTAGACGCGGTGTCGGTGTCGAGCTGCGCCACGACGCGGTCGCTGCCGGATCGGAGCAGCAGCAGGAAGGCGTCGCTGAGCAAGCTGGACGGCAAGATCACCACGAGTAAAGCAGGCAAGTTGATCCTTGTTTGAGACTATGTTAAAAGTATCTGACAGATCATTGTCGTAACGATTGCAATGGTTGAATTGGGTTGTAATTATACCTGTAACCAACCTCTGCAATCTGTTTGTTTTCGGTTACTGTAGCATAACCGGGAAGCCCTATATAATGAACAACGCACTTACTCTGGTTTGCTGGGCGTTCTGCCATCTCATTGTCCATCTCAGTTCTATTTCTTGACGGACTACCAGAATGGCGTGCGCTCTGTGCAGGGCAGACACAGAAATCAAAGTCGATGGGCGTGGTGAGGTCACCGCAGATCGCTCGACGAATGCCGAGGATAAAGTCCGATGGGCACCTGCATTCCGCCGCGATTCCACCTTCACGATGACGTATGTCCGGGGGGCACGCTTCAGACTCTGAACTAGCATAGGAATGCAGATGAAGGATTGTATTTTGACCATTCGCCCCCCTCCTTCAGTAGACTATTGCTTAGTTGACAATTTCTTTACTTGGAATTCACCACATGTTTTGAGAAACATAGCAACAACTAATGTATATGAAGTGTGGCATTTTACCACCCCTGTAAACAAACAAACAGATTAATCTTCTTCGACTTCATTTGCAAACAAATAGACCAGGCACAGGCAAGGAAATCCATGCTTAGATAGCACTGATATCAGGAGCTTCCCTAGTTTTTAGAGTACTTACCAGCAGCAACAAATTTGACAGGCAATGGAGAAAATGAAAAATCATGAAAATCAACTATTAGCAGCGTACTGCTTAAGATTCAATCTCAATACATTGTCCTCACTTAATAGACTTTATGAGTTAGGCAAATGCTTAATGCTTTACAGCCAACTTATTATTTTCCCACGAGTCCAGCAATAGTTAGGCAAGGGCATAATTCTCTTTTCCCATGAGCATAAATATCTAAAGTAAATGGAAAATAGAGAAATAGCAAAAGATGAAATAAGAAATTCAAAATGGGTCTTTTAATCATTGCAATTCAAGATAAATACAAATAATAGAAGACGGTTTAAGGCGGGACAAATAATAATCAGAAACCCCTTTTTTTATGTCCGGAGGCTTTGCTTCTGCAACATACTTGCTGCAATTGCACTACCACCGGCGAGACAGAAAGACACGCCCATGTGGGCCATGTCAATAGCTAGCATTCAGAATTTCGGAAATCTGTGCCTACCATGAATCTTGTAGTCTGTACCCTCTTCCACAGTCTTCTACTGGACAGCAGGCCTGGTAACAAGCTTGTCCCTTTGTAGGGCTAACAAGGCTGCTAACCACCTCTTTTCAAAGAGCCTCAAGTTTATACTCCCTCCGTTCCAAAATGTAATTCTATTTTAACTTTCTATGATCTCTGATATAACACTTTGGCCGTGATATTGTACGATGATATACTAGCAAAAAGTTAATAAAAATTATATATTACGAAAGTATTTTGCAAGACGAATCCGATTACGTTATTTTCATGTAGTCAATTTATGTACTTAAATATATATTAATGATTGTATAGTGGCTTATTTAGGAAAATAAATCCTTTGAGGGAGCATATATTAGATGGGTGATTTTAGGTATATCCCTCGTTCAACGGACAAAAATGGAATAATTGTGTGGTGGGTTATTTAGGAAAATTATTTGTTTAATGGGATATTTTTTATAAAAAAAAACTTGGTTATTATGTGTTCCAGTAATGCAACACTGGATCCTGAAATGGTGTGGAAAAAGTTCATTCGGTGTTCTCCCATGTATGTTGACGTTGTAGAGCGTCGCAATGCATTATTTCATATCGATTAGCTGCCGTCATTAGCTGTCTAAAAGATGCTTTGCTTTTAAGGTGTTGCCGTTTTCTTCAGGACTAGAATCAAAATTGAGTTAAGACTTCTTGACAAGTCTGTTAGAATACATATACTTGGTATGTTAGAGTACAATATATTTGGTAGGACAAAGTCCATGTCTTGCCCCCAAGTCTTGTACCCCTATAAATACCGCCTGAGAGGCTCAATGCAATATATCCAATTCCACCTATTCTATCTTCCTTCATGGTATCTGTCACAGCCCCAACTGATTAAATTGGATTAATATGTATTTCACTAACATGCATTATCAAATTCAAATCATTTCATAATATATTGTACTTGGAAAATCTAATTTGAGGTGAACATACACATCAAAATTCAGATTTCACTTCAAATCAGTAATAAAAAGTTGTGATCATCATCTGAAATCAATTTATTTAAATACTACATTAATTATCAAGAATTAATATAATTTTTCCCAAATTTTTTGGACTGGTTTGAACCTTATAAAAATTCAAACACAATCTAAAGACCAACATTATGTTTGAATTTAAAATATACAAAATATGTAATGAACAGTAGGGTTTTATAATTTTTATGGGGACTATATCATCCCAGGAACACCCACGATTAATCTCAGAATTTTTAGAAATTTATTTCTATTTATAAAGCCTCAGTCAAACTAGAATCAAATAAATTAGAATCACCAAAGCTGATGCTGTTCTATGGCTCGGACAGTGGAGACTCGAGTCCGACCCAGGCGAACCGGACTCAACCCAACCACCTAGATGCACCGAGACATGCGACCGTTGGATCAAGCCTCCGCGGCCCAGATCTTTCCATCATTCGACCTGTCCGAATGCCCCCGTCGATCTCATCCGCCCGATCACGATCTATCGGACTCCAATCGCCACGTAGCGGCTTACCCCCGCACCTTAAGTCGCGCCATCACGGGCCGCTTGTCGGCCGCCTTCAACCTCCGGGCGCCCTCGCGACACTCCTGCCACGCGGTCGTCTCGCCGATCCTGTCACTTCACCGCGCTGGTTGGCTTGTCCCGCGTTTCTCCTCGCACACCGCACCCACCCCAACGTCCCTCGGCTTTATCACCTCGAAGCCCTCCTTTCCCCTCACTTCTCCTCGGTTGTGAGAGGAGGAAGCCGCAGAGCTCATCTCTAGGTAAGCTTCACATGTTTAGCTTCCTCTTGTCCTTGTTCGGTCGAACCCATTTTGCTCAACTCAACCTGTTTTGTTTTGTAGCACTTAAGCCACCATCGTGCCATTCGGAGGCTCCAGGCGCACACCGAGGAGCTCACCTTGCCATCCTCGGATCGGGAGGTAAATTTCTCTTTTCGCGCGTCATGAGGTGCATTAGGGTACCTTAAGTACTTCCTCAACCAATTTCTTATGCGCTTCACGAGTGCAGTTACGAAGTTCCCTTTTTGGTGTCTGCGAGTACTTCTTCTCGATTCATTGGTAAGCCATTGCCCAATTACTTGCACCCATATGCCCCTCGGATGTACTTAAGCTAACCCAGCCTTCCTTGTGCTCCCCTTGCTTAGAGTCCCTTTCTGCGTGGAGCCGTGCGTGCGTCATCATCTTCCTCGAGTCCGTGACCTCTGCTACTCCAACCTTCCCCGAGCACCCATCTTCGCTCAGGTAACTCCTCCATAGTCCCCAGGACCTATAGCACACACCGGCTTGGACCTTGTAAGGCTCGGTCGTGCGTTTGCATTTTAGCCGAGGTCCTAGCACCGCCCCTCTCCGGCTAGCCACCGGCACAGTCCCCCTCAGCGACCGCCTACTCCTCCTGGAGGTGCGCAGGGCTGTTGTGGTCCCATCCCGGCACTTAGTTCGCACCGCCGCGGTGCGCAGCACCGGCGATCCACCGGCGAAGCGCACTGGAGCGGCGCCGTTGTCGGCAACACTGTAGCATATCATTTAAGTTTAAACTGAGGTTTAGCGGTTAAGTGTTGGCGTATTTAGTAGTTACGTTTTTCTGAAGGGCATACGGACTCTGGATAGTTAAAATGCGAAGTTGCGCTTGTAGGAATGGAAAACGTATCCTCAGGTTTACGCGTTCAGTTGATTTTCAGTGAAGGCTGAGCCAGTGGTTGACCGGGTCAAACCTTGACCCCGGTCCCACCTGCCATTCGCTAGGGCTGGCAGTAGGTGAGTAGCAAAAGGGTTAGCTCTTTTAGAGTGCGCACTATGCACCGGCCCGGCTTTGTGGCTGCGCTAAGCGTGAGGCCTCGGTAGAAAAGTAATGAGTACTTTATGAAATTCGAAATTCATTTATATATAAGCTGAAAAATGTGTATAACTTCTAAAATGCATAACTAAATCATTTTAACTCCAAATCGCATGAGACCACTTCTGGAAATTTTCATTTGTAGTAAACTTCATATTAAAATTAGTTTCAAACTTGTCTCTGTAGCAGAGAGTATTAATTGGAAATTAATCCATTAAAACCATTATTTGTACAATAGAAAAATGGACTGAAATCTTTAAAAATACATAAGTAAATATTGGAAACTCCAAAAACAGTGAGACCACTTTTGATAATTTTCATTTTCAGTGAACTTAATTATAAAAATGGTCTCCACATTACCTCTGTCACAGAAACTATATTTGGGAGGATATAATCTTTAACTCTATTATTGTTATACTATAAAAAGGTGATAACTTTGAAAATACATAACTAAATCATAAAAACTCCAAAAAGGACAAACTCAACTGTTTTTAACTTATAATAATATTGCCTATTTATCTATGTGATCCATGTACTCATACTGTTCTACAAAATTTCACTTCATAATTAAATTACATAATGACGGCTTATCGAAATCTGAAATTCAAACCATTATAACTTTCATATACTAAATCAAAATGAAATAATTCTTTCACCAAAAATCAATTAAAATCATGACCTAACTACTGTAGAAAAATCATGCATTTTTGAGCATTTTGGTTTTTGAGTTGTTTCTCTCGGTATTTATTTGATGTTATAATTATATAGATCTCGAGCATATTGATATCGACACTTACGCTACTGAGAGCGAGCAGCTACTGTACCAGCAAGGCAAACATCATTTGAACTTTCTTTTGCATCATATTTGATCCTAGTTTTGGTTAAGTTAGTGCAATGATAATTGCTTGCATACTATTTTGATTATGTCAATATTTTCGTGATGTGTAGTTTAGATTATGTCCTATGCTTGAGGTTAATCTTGAATTATGCCAACTCCTATATGCTTAAGATAGGATGTGTGAATTATGGGGTGTAGAATTGCTTAGCCATGCAAGTCTAAATACGGTAGTTCGATCGTCGGAATAACCGAGTGGTTTTGGGATACACACAACTCTTACTTTATGTTTTACTTGAGATCGTGTAGCTGTTTCATGAGTTAAACTTTGTCATTTTTTTAATGAGATTTGGTCGGACAAGTGTTGGTTAGTGATGGTGCTTTGTGCACGAGCATTGGGTAAGTGGAAGGACTTGTGCGGACAATTGAGGACCGAACTTTGTAACGTCGTTAATTCAAGTACACTCGTCTTTGCCACACGCGGGTTGGGAGCCGTATGGTTAAGTAGGGGAGGGTTTTATTGTGTTAAGTCCTTGGTGGTGTAAGGGCATAGCGACCGTGAAATCCTATGTTCTTTGAGGAGCCGATGTAATCCTTTATAGTGTGCAAGGGAGCACCAATTCTTTTGTTTTGATTGCATCGGTATTTCCAATATAACTTGTGAGCCCCTAGCAAGTGCTATCGGGCGCTTGTACTAGGTGTGAGGACCCCGAAATCGGATCCGTATCAAGCTAAGTAATTCGCCGTAAAACGCAATACTTAGCTTGAGACGCACACGATTCCAGTGACCGGATATGTGTCACATGCTAGCTCCCAAGGATCGATGGCTAACATGCACATATCCTAGTACACAACATTGCAATCACATTCATACACAAGGTACAAGAATAAAAGAATTAATTACAACATCATTTAAATAGCACCTTAAGTACAAAGGTTGCAAAAGAGCGCTCGGCCAAATCTAATTAACACAAATAAATTGCAGCGGAAGATAAACTTAAAATAAAAGGGATAACCGAGTTGGTATGCCCACAATCCCACAAGCAACCAACTGGAGTTAAAACCGTTGCACCCGTCGTTCTCACTGAACAAATAGACAACGTTAGAGTACAAAGTTGTACTCATGAGACTTTCAAAAGAAATAAGGATGCATGTAAGTATCAAAGGAAGGCTACTACACTAGTCAATTTTAGCATAAAGCAAGTTTTGCATATAGATAAACAATAAAGATTCTAATGGCCATTTGTAAAACATTTAGAAAACATATTATAACAGATAAGTAATGATCATCAATGGTATAATCTCCAAATATAAACAACACACGAACGTCTCATTCGTGGCACAATTCATTCCTCAACAAATATCAGCGCGAACAACGCGTTCATGAAAACATCTCAACTCTGAACAAACTAACATAGAGACATAATATTACCAACCATAACCCACACTTAGTTTTCCAAAAGACTAAGCGTACTCGCTTTCCCACAAGTGTTGTCCATAACCTAGGGCGAGGCTATTCGAATAGATTTAGTTACTCTGCAGAGTTGTACGACTTTACCCACACGATATGCATTCCTCTTAATGTCGGCCAATGCACTCTTCCATAGGAGTGTGGTGAGGTAGCATAACGAGGCCGTTACAATGTCATGTCCTAACTATCAACCCACGAGGGCGGTCCTATGGCGACGATGCGATCGCTGAACCACGAGAGTAAACCCGTTACGTAAGTAAGTCCCTATCCAACAAGAGACCCTTAAGGGCAAGTAAGGCGACCCTTAACATGCCCCGCGAGATTGACAAAAGAACAATTAAATACATAACAATAACAATTGTCAACCCCATTGTGTTTTGATAGCTAACACACAACAAATTATTAAGCCAAGCCTTCGCCATTATCCCGGCGTGTGGTTGCACGTAAGACTTGGTTCATCACACCACAGACCGGTCCTTAAACACTCAGACGGGGCTACACAATTCCATAACAACAAGCAACAATAGTAATTCATCATCAACCTACACCCGTCCAAGTTAAGAACATAAAACCCATGCCCAACATGTCCACAAACCCGGATGCGAAGATCTGGATATAATCCTCAAGTTCAACATAATCCAATCCATAAAATCCTCAAATTTCATTAAGATTCAATTCGATCGATCGGTGATGGACTAGCTCCATCAACCTCTTTCGGCTAATACTACTAGCAAGGCTAAGCATCGTTCTACAAACTAGCAAACAACCCATATGACATATATCCTTAATCATTCAAGGAAAAAGGGTAATCAACATTCAAGGAGGGCTAATGCAGCAATTAGGAGATTAACTACTTCTACCCATAAACATATATTTCAAAATAGCATGCAATTGTGATAATAAAACTCACACAAAACATTTAAAGATCATCGAGCAATATGATCAAGAGGAGGGTGCTCGCACCTTTGCTGTACCACTTGTTCAATCTCAGGTTACTCACATATTGATCTCACGAATAAAACGGTATCGTCGAAAACCTAATCGAAAGACGATATTGCAATAAACACCAAATAAGCCAAAAATTCAAAATACTCCAAAATGCATGACATTTACACAGTGGGTAGGTCATGATTTTATATGAATTTAGGTAAAATAATTTTCCATTTGGATTTAGTATGTGAAAGTTATGGTGGTTTGAATCTCAGTTTGGAAAAATCAAATTTAAATAGAATGCATTCTCGTTCATCCAATTAAATTCTTTGGTGAAAATTTGCATAAAAGTGGTGGGGATAAGGATTGAATGGTTGGAAATATAATAAAAAGTTATGTTCAATAAAAATTGAATCACCCCATTTGGAGTTTAAATGAATTTTCTATGAATTTTTGAAGTTAATTCAATTTCTATTGTAAAAATAATTCTTTTCTAAATTTTTCTAATACATTTAATACTTTTATACTCATTATAACCTAGCCTCTGCCATTACAAAGGGGACCTACATATTTTCTTTCCTTTTCCATTTAATTCTTCAAGAAAAACATCTACCGACAAATCTAATCTTCTCATAATCATTTACTTAACCGATTCTCCGGTGTTGAATCCAATCACATACATAACACTTTCCGATCATATTCTCATATCTTGATCTAAATCCGTACTAACCTCCACTAAGGCATAAACAAGGTAGTCAATCCAACAAGTAACACCGAACTCAAGAACTTCCATCTATACAATCCATCCGATAGTTATGCGAAATCTACCAAGTGATAAGCATATGACCAAGACTAAATTTATCAATCATTCTCCAATATACAGGATAAGCTAATATGAACTATCTAGCTCTACTAGTCTCGCCTCAGCAAATCACATTCTTATACACCCAATTTTCCACCGATCGAGGTTTAATTGACTAACCGACACCTAATGAGCTTTACAAAATAAATTCACATCCGATATTTAAAAGCTCACTAATCAAATAACTCATATCTACATCACCGAAATAACCATGTATGACATCTACCAAACCAATCATATGTGTGCCTCTACGACCAACTAATTAATCATTAATCTACTAATCCAATTGAGGGCATGATTCTATCAACTCGGCACAAATGACTTCACTACTAATCACATAGCAATCCAATCATTTATCCGCACTCAAATAATCTATTGCTACCTTCTTCCAATTCTAGCATATATGACTCACATAACTATCACTTAAAATATCCGATCAACTACTCACGATTAAATAAATGATCCGATTCAATCTCCATATCTCCATAAATATCATCACAAGAGCTATCCATCAAGTAAAACTTCACAAAATCCTTATGCGTCCTAAATCCAAAAATTACTAATCCAACGTGAGGACAAAATCTCTAAGTAATCTATTATCCAAAGATCACCACTAACTTCCATGCAACTTCAAAATAATATCGCCCGATCAAATAATCCAATCATACATTTAACTTTGGCATCCACCCATCAACAAAATACATAATACGCTACAACGGTCTAGTTATTCGCATCCACAATATTTTATCACATAATCACACCTACGCACAAATCGACCAAGCGGAGAATTATACGGTCTTAAGTTACCGAATTTTTATAATTAAAAGTGCATAATAGATGCTATGCTCATGACTAATATGCAACATGCACGACTAATATCATAGCGCGGTAACAAAAATAACACTAAAGATTTTACCACGGCACTAGGCGTGCGAATAAATCACCGGCGTTGTCTTCTAGCCTCTACATGTCTTGTGGTCGTCGCCGAGCTCGTCTGCGTCCCACCGTAGTCGTTGCGAGCTCGTCGCGTCCCGCTCGTATTGGCGCCGCCACATCATGCACAACACGCCATGCCACCTTGCCTTGCTCGCGGGCGCCGCGCGCATGCATGGGCGTCACATGCATGCGCTGCGCTCTCGATCGGCTCCTCCACGCCATCGTCTTCGTGCGCTACCGCGCCACCAAGCCTTGCCTTGTCGCCGTCGAGCACGGCCGTGTGCATGCATGGCCGGCTGCATGCACCGCCACTCGGCCTCGTCGGCTCTGCCATCTCGATGTCGTGCCACAGCCAAGCCGCTACGGTGGACAGCTCCGCGGACACTCTCGGCCGACTCCTCGGCACCGCCGTCTTCGCACCGCTGGCCATGCCGCCAAGCCTCGCGTACTCGGCTCCTCCTCGACGCCATGGGCTGCCGCTGCCGCGCCAACGTATGCATGCTGATTTGTAGCTAGCTGTACCCACATCTCAAGTTTCATGCAAAGTATGTGTCAACACGTGCACCTCACATGTCCCCGGAAATAAGGTGTTCAAGTTGGTATTACCTTGCATACATTTTTCTACAGGCTGGTCAAGAGCCTCCTCGATCCACACATTCATGAGACCAAGCACCGGGCTGCTCCACGCCGACCGACGCCACAGGCGGTAGCCGCTCATCATGGCCACCGCTTGCACGGGCTCGGTCAAGTTCCAGCCGCGCTGCTCCGTGCGCCTCGCCACTGCTGCTCGTCGCTGCCACTACTTCCAAACCGCTGCGTGTTAGCCCTCGGCGCCACACCGCCTGCTGCACCAGTGCTGGCCGCATACACCAGTGCGCCACCAAGCATTGGATGACGCTGCTCCACTGCTGCTAGCTCTTGCTCCTGGAACCGGCAAGCGACCACCACGCTAACACTCCTCTCCTCTCGCAAAATGCTCAAACGGTCGTGCATGCAAAAACTACTTGGAGGAATGGAATACTAATGTGATGAGGATTGTAATGGTGTGACATGCATAAGGATTTGTGGTTCTTGGAAGAGATTGAGAGGAGAGAAGTAGAGAGATGGACTTGTGTTCACGGTGGAGAAGAAAGGAATGGTGTGCTGCTCTTGGGAGAAGAAGATGGCGAGAGAGAAAATAAAACGATGGGGAATTGATGGCTCAGTTGGGACGTGTCTGGGAGGTTGGATGGCTGTCTAAAGAAAGGAGGGGAGTAGAGAGGGTCAAGCAGGCGGCAGGTGCAGCAGCCTTTGCCTTGTTGCCCACTTTGCAAGTGGCAGCAGCTCTGCTCTGCAGCACGTAGGGCTGAGGGAGCCAGAAAACAATGGGGAAGCTAGCTGCTTTAGTGCCGAGTGGGACCAAGTGGTGGAGGGCCACTGGTAGGGAGAAAAGGCAACTAGTAGCTGGGTTTGTGAGCTCTAGATGAATTTTAGCAATCTTTTGGTTAAGAGAACAATCTGTCGGATCAAAAGAGAGCAATTGAATTTATAAAAATTCGGAAATCATATGCATTCTCAAAAGATGCATCCTAATTCAATTTAGTGACAGAGGTGGTAGAAAGGTTTTGTGGTGACAGTGAGTAGTGAGGATGAATGAATAAACAAAAGAATTGGATGGCAGAGGAGGCTTTGGTAGTCGGGAAATGAAATGGCAGGAAGAGAAAGATGTTTCGGCTGTGAAATGGTTGTGCTATGAGGATAAAGAATGGGTAGCTTGGTTGGGGCAGGATGGTCTCTCGACTGTGAAGAAAGAAATGGGAGGTGTGGTGTGTGCTTGAGAATGAGTGCTGTGTGAGAGAATGGTGGCGTGTAGTGGAATGAATAAATGGATGGGGTTGGCAGTGGGATTATGTGGTTAGGGTGGTGCTACTGCGTGTTGGGGAAAGCAAAAGACAGTGAGCTAAATAAGTGGACAATGGAACAAAGAGCAGTGCATTACTTCCTTCTTTTCTCTAACTCGCTCAAACGACCTCGCATGCGCGAACTAGTCGCTAAAATGGAATGCTCTCTATACAACGATCGCAACGGTATAACATGCGTTGCATGATTTTTGGTTTTCGGTTGTGATCGCGAGGAGAGAAGTTGGAGAAAAGAAAGGACACGCGAGCGTCTACTTTGTGGTCGATTGAACCAGAAAATATAGCGACGATCCTAATGTATGCAAGCTGACATGATTTTTTTTGAAGAGCATGTGAAAACAAGAAATAAAAATAATTTAATTTAAATGTGGTCTCTCAAACAATTTGATTTAATATTGTTGGTCATTATTATTATTATTTTCATACAACTTTTAAACATCTCGATTGATTTTGAAAGAAACCTTTCACTTAAACATGAGAAAAATTTTAAAACACGATCAAATATTTATTAGAAAGCCAAATTAAATATTAACATCCTCATTCGAAAATCGGTGTGACAAACCTACCCCCCTTAAAAAGAATCTCGTCCCCGAGATTCAGACGAAAAATAGTAGGGGCAGAAAGACTTAGTCGCTTTGTTAAAATCCAATCTTGTTTTCAAATACTGAACGACTTGATCTCGATCCACTACTGCCACTATCTCAAATCTTTTGGTTCGGCAATCTCTACTTTGTGTTCATCCAATTAAAATCCACTAAACATATTTAGTCTATTGCAAGCACACTACAATATATCGTTCCATAATTTATACATTAACCTCCAAAATCGCTTGCTTTGATACATTCTTCCAAACCACCATAAATTCATAGGTTTGATTTGATTCCTAGTCAAGATACTGACTTACTTCCAAAGTTTAACAATTCAAAGGTGGGCACAAACTACTATTAATCCACTCCCACAATATAAATCATGGGTTAACTCCAATCTTGATCATATTCTCGGGAACACTAATAATCCTAAGTAAAACCACCATAATGCACACATATTTCATTTCACTAGTTTTACCAAATTCTATCATAGGGTATCCCAATTATAACTCTCAAATCATGAGCACTAAAGAACCGTATTTCAATGTCTATAATCCACCGATTGACATATATTAGCAATCATCCCTCAATTATTTGTTGTTTTCAGCCATTGTCCTCACAACAATTTCAATCCCTAAAAGAGGGTATATCTATACAAGATCAAATTGCATCTTTAGGCAATATCTCTATATTCTTGCTTCTCAACCCTTTTGTCAGCATTATCAATCCTTTTGCAAAAAACCAATCCACCAAATACTCCAATTAATCTCTTCAAGTCTAATCCAATCATCCCTACTCTAGGATCTATTGACCTCCAAAATCAACACAATAATCCTAGGTTATAGACATACCTCCTTTATCCAAAGTTAACTCTAATCTAATAAATCAAATCATCAAAAGGATCATCCATCAAAGTTGAGTTTGTAATCCAGCTATAATCCAAATAATTTGAATCCACAATTTTGTCTCAATCAAGTTATCCATGATAATTATCTTAGTTCAATTCTGTAATATTAACTCGATGTATTCCATAGTCTACTTATCCTCAAGCATTAGCTAATTCCAACTGCCACCTTTAATCTTCCCTACATGATCCAATTATATCATCCTTGGGACAACTATTCCAAAGAGATAAATCTCACATTCAATCCTTAAAGTCATCCACTACACGACTATTCAATCACCTTATCATTCCTCACCTCTAAAGTATTATGATCTTGTTATGTACTCAAATACAACTCCACAAATCTCAAATTATCAACATAAGTATCCATCAAAATTTAATACATAATCATAGTTTCAAATTCAAACTCTATCACACTTGACCAAAATATGATTAACAATCTTATCGACATATTGACTAAGGCATGTCAAAATATAAATCCCCAAGTGAACCCACAAAATTATTTATTCGAGCCTATACACATATTCCATGAGTTCCTTTGCATATCCTCCAACATAAATCCAACATCATTTACAGGCAAGCTCACACTTCACTACAATAGTTCCATTTATACTCATAACGCAACCTCCTATAGTAACTCCTACCATAAGCCACAAGTGATCCCCCAAAGGTTAACATCCGAGGGTACAAAAATCAAATTAATTCTTCTAAGATCATATTTGGGAACAATGAGTAATAAACCAATTTCTCGATTATCAAACATCACTTTGATTAAGCAAGTCCACAAACATCAACCTAACATAAAGGATCTAATTAAAGATAAAATAGAGGTTACTCAATCATATCCTTCCTTTACCAATTCCGTTATTAATCTCTTAATTAACGTGCGACTTCCATTCAAAAGATGAGAGGGAAAAGCATAAGGTAGGGGAAACAACAGGGGTAAGGTCCTTAATTTAATTTAGGAATTTTATGTTTTTAAAACACAAGAACCAACTCGAAATAAAAAAAATGCAGTAGGGACATCACATAATTTATTTTTAACATAAGGCTAAGTTTTAGTATGTTTGCGAAATACAACGTCCGAAGGCAAACCGGCAAACACACCAAACATAAATAGCAACTTACAACCAACACATTACACCGTCTACATGCATGATCAATTGTAAGAATCAAGATTCCTAACACATAATTTGAGGTATCTTCTACCCCCTTAAACATTTTGGTTCCTAAAAGATACGGCTGGAAAGAATGAGCACAAGGTGCGTAAACAGGCAACAGGTATGCAATTTAACCCTAGCATGTATGCACACATGTAACATTCAAAATCAACATCCAAATGAGTGTGCTAAGGCTCAAAGGTCAACACAGGATTCAAGAAAAGCAACCGTAGATTTCTGACATAATTGTGAGTCATGTTGCCCATAGGCGAAGCGCAACTACTCGGAACAAAAGAAAGCAAAAGAACACACTACAAAGTCCAGCGTCTACAAGCTAACGAATATAATTAGGGTGTATAATATCTAAGGATATTCCTAACTTAATCCTAATATCGCGATGAGCGTCATCTTCTCGTCCTTCCGCTAATGCTCTTCACCAGTGACTATTTAACGTTTCTAGTGTTGGAAGGGAGACGAGTAATGGAGAAAAAGATTTTTCTCAAATCAAATGAATAGGGAGGTAAGAATTAGATACTTGGATGGTTAAGAAAGAAAGGAATTTATATTACTGGTATTTTTGCCAAACTTTTGATAGTTTGAAAATATTCTTTGCAAATCAAAATCCTACTAACGTCCATTGCTACGGCTTTAACCTACAGTCAGTATGGCTCTGATACCAACGCTGTGAGGACCCCCGAAATCGGATCCGTATCAAGCTAAGTAATTACGCCAGAACGCAATACTTAGCTTGAGACGCACACGATTCAGTGACCGGATATGTGTCACATGCTAGCTCCCAAGGATCGATGGCTAACATGCACATATCCTAGTACACAACATTGCAATCACATTCATACACAAGGTACAAGAATAAAAGAATTAATTACAACATCATTTAAATAGCACCTTAAGTACAAGGTTGCAAAAGAGGGCCGCTCGGCCAAATCTAATTAACACAAATAAATTGCAGCGGAAGATAAACTTAAAATAAAAGGGGATAACCGAGTTGGTATGCCCACAATCCCACAAGCAACCAACTGGAGTTAAAACCGTTGCACCGTCGTTCTCACTGAACAAATAGACACCATTAGAGTACAAAGTTGTACTCATGAGACTTTCAAAAGAAATAAGGATGCATGTAAGTATCAAAGGAAGGCTACTACACTAGTCAATTTTAGCATAAAGCAAGTTTTGCATATAGATAAACAATAAAGATTCTAATTGCCATTTGTAAAACATTTAGAAAACATATTATAACAGTAAGTAATGATCATCAATGGTATAATCTCCAAATATAAACAACACACGAACGTCTCATTCGTGGCACAATTCATTCCTCAACAAATATCGCGCGAACAACGCGTTCATGAAAACATCTCAACTCGAACAAACTAACATAGAGACATAATATTACCAACCATAACCCACACTTAGTTTTCCAAAAGACTAAGCGTGCTGCTTTCCCACAAGTGTTGTCCATAACCTAGGGCGAGGCTATTCGAATAGATTTAGTTACTCTGCAGAGTTGTGCAGCTTTACCCACACGATATGCATTCCTCTTAATGTCGGCCAATGCACTCTTCCATAGGAGTGTGGTGAGGTAGCATAACGAGGCCGTTACAATGTCATGTCTAACTATCAACCCACCCGAGGGCGGTCCTATGGCGAGCGATGCGATCGCTGAACCACGAGTAAACCCGTTACGTAAGTAAGTCCCTATCCAACAAGAGACCCTTAAGGGCAAGTAAGGCGACCCTTAACATGCCCCGCGAGATTGACAAAAGAACAATTAAATACATAACAATAACAATTGTCAACCCCATTGTGTTTTGATAGCTAACACACAACAAATTATTAAGCCAAGCCTTCGCCATTATCCCGGCGTGTGGTTGCACGTAAGACTTGGTTCATCACACCACGAGCCGGTCCTTAAACACTCGAGACGGGCTACACAATTCCATAACAACAAGCAACAATAGTAACTCATCATCAACCTACACCCGTCCAAGTTAAGAACATAAAACCCATGCCCAACATGTCCACAAACCCGGATGCGAAGATCTGGATATAATCCTCAAGTTCAACATAATCCAATCCATAAAATCCTCAAATTTCATTAAGATTCAATTCGATCGATCGGCTGATGGACTAGCTCCATCAACCTCTTTCGGCTAATACTACTAGCAAGGCTAAGCATCGTTCTACAAACTAGCAAACAACCCATATGACATATATCCTTAATCATTCAAGGAAAAAGGGTAATCAACATTCAAGGAGGGCTAATGCAGCAATTAGGAGATTAACTACTTCTACCCATAAACATATATTTCAAAATAGCATGCAATTGTGATAATAAAACTCACACAAAACATTTAAAGATCACTGGGAGCAATATGATCAAGAGGAGGGTGCTCGCACCTTTGCTGTACCACTTGTTCAATCTCAGGTTACTCACATATTGATCTCACGAATAAAACGGTATCGTCGAAAACCTAATCGAAAGACGATATTGCAATAAACACCAAATAAGCCAAAAATTCAAAATACTCCAAAATGCATGACATTTACACAGTGGGTAGGTCATGATTTTATATGAATTTAGGTAAAAGAATTTTCCATTTGGATTTAGTATGTGAAAGTTATGGTGGTTTGAATCTCAGTTACGGAAAAATCAAATTTAAATAGAATCATTCTTGTTCATCGAATTAAATTCTTTGGTGAAAATTTGCATAAAAGTGGTGGGGATAAGGATTGAATGGTTGGAAATATAATAAAAGTTATGTTCAATAAAAATTGAATCACCCCATTTGGAGTTTAAATGAATTTTCTATGAATTTTGAAGTTAATTCAATTTCTATTGTAAAAATAATTCTTTCTAAATTTTTCTAATACATTTAATACTTTTATACTCATTATAACCTAGCCTCTGCCATTACAAAGGGGACCTACATATTTTCTTTCCTTTTCCATTTAATTCTTCAAGAAAAACATCTACCGACAAATCTAATCTTCTCATAATCATTTACTTAACCGATTCTCGGTGTTGAATCCAATCACATACATAACACTTTCGATCATATTCTCATATCTTGATCTAAATCCCGTACTAACCTCCACTAAGGCATAAACAAGGTAGTCAATCCAACAAGTAACACCGAACTCAAGAACTTCCATCTATACAATCCATCAGATAGTTATACGAAATCTACCAAGTGATAAGCATATGACCAAGACTAAATTTATCAATCATTCTCAATATACAGGATAAGCTAATATGAACTATCTAGCTCTACTAGTCTCGCCTCAGCAAATCACATTCTTATACACCCAATTTTCCACCGATCGAGGTTTAATTGACTAACCGACACCTAATGAGCTTTACAAAATAAATTCACATCCGATATTTAAAAGCTCACTAATCAAATAACTCATATCTACATCACCGAAATAACCATGTATGACATCTACCAAACCAATCATATGTGTGCCTCTACGACCAACTAATTAATCATTAATCTACTAATCCAATTGAGGGCATGATTCTATCAACTCGGCACAAATGACTTCACTACTAATCACATAGCAATCCAATCATTTATCCGCACTCAAATAATCTATTGCTACCTTCTTCCAATTCTAGCATATATGACTCACATAACTATCACTTAAAATATCCGATCAACTACTCACGATTAAATAAATGATCCGATTCAATCTCCATATCTCCATAAATATCATCACAAGAGCTATCCATCAAGTAAAACTTCACAAAATCCTTATCGTCCTAAATCCAAAATTACTAATCCAACGTGAGGACAAAATCTCTAAGTAATCTATTATCCAAAGATCACCACTAACTTCCATGCAACTTCAAAATAATATCGCTTAGATCAAATAATCCAATCATACATTTAACACAGCATCCACCCATCAACAAAATACATAATACGCTACAACGGTCTAGTTATTCGCATCCACAATATTTTATCACATAATCACACCTACGCACAAATCGACCAAGCGGAGAATTATACGGTCTTAAGTTACGAATTTTTTTATAATTAAAAGTGCATAATAGATGCTATGCTCATGACTAATATGCAACATGCACGACTAATATCATAGCGCGGTAACAAAAATAACACTAAAGATTTTACCACGGCACTAGGCGTGCGAATAAATCACCGGCGTTGTCTTCTAGCCTCTACATGTCTTTGTGGTCGTCGCCGAGCTCATCTGCGTCCACCGTAGTCGTTCCGAGCTCGTCGCGTCCGCTCCGTATTGGCGCCGCCACATCATGCACAACACGCCATGCCACCTTGCCTTGCTCAGGCGCGCGCGCTGCATGCATGGGCGTCACATGCATGCGCTGCGCTCGATCGCTCCTCCACGCCATCGTCTTCGTGCGCTACCGCGCCACCAAGCCTTGCCTTCGTCGCCGTCGAGCACGGCCGTGTGCATGCATGGCCGGCTGCATGCACCGCCACTCGGCCTCGTCGGCTCTGCCATCTCGATGTCGTGCCACGGCGAGCCAAGCCGCTACGGTGGACAGCTCGCGGTTACTCTCGGACCGACTCCTCGGCCGCCGTCTTCGCACCGCCCAGCCATGCCGCCAAGCCTCGCGTACTCGGCTCCTCCTCGACGCCATGGCTGCGCGCCGCGCGCAGCGTATGCGTGCTGATTTGTAGCTATTTGTACCCACATCTCAAGTTTCATGCAAAGTATGTGTCAACACGTGCAGCCTCACATGTCCCCGGAAATAAGGTGTTCAAGTTGGTATTACCTTGCATACATTTTTCTACAGGCTGGTCAAGAGCCTCCTCGATCCACACATTCATGAGACCAAGCACCGGGCTGCTCCACGCCGACCGACGCCACAGGCGGTAGCCGCTCATCATGGCCACCGGCTTGCACGGGCTCGGTCAAGTTCCAGCCGCGCTGCTCCGTGCGCCTCGCCACTCGCTGCTCGTCGCTGCCACTACTTCCAAACCGCTGCGTGTTAGCCCTCGGCCGCCACACCTTTGCACCAGTCTGGCCGCATACACCAGTCGCCACCAAGCATTGGATGACGCTGCTCCACTGCTGCTAGCTCTTGCTCCACAACCGAGCAGCGGCACCACTGCTAACACTCCTCTCCTCTCGCAAAATGCTCAAACGGTCGTGCATGCAAAAACTACTTGGAGGAATGGAATACTAATGTGATGAGGATTGTAATGGTGTGACATGCATAAGGGATTTGTGGTTCTTGGAAGAGATTGAGAGGAGAGAAGTAGAGATGGACTTGTGTTCACGGTGGAGAAGAAAGGAATGGTGTCTGCTCTTGGGAGAAGAAGATGGCGAGAGAAGAAAATAAAACGATGGGAATTGATGGCTCGGTTGGGACGTGTCTTTGGGAGGTTGGATGGCTGTCTAAAGAAAGGAGGGTAGAGAGAGGTCAAGCAGCGGCAGGGTGCAGCAGCCGCCTGCCTTGTTGCCCAGCTTTGCAAGTGGCGGCACTCTGCTCTGCAGCACGTAGGGTGAGGAGCCAGGAAAACAATGGGGAAGCTAGCTGCTTTAGGCTGCGAGTGGGACCAAGTGGTGGAGGGCCACTGGTAGGGAGAAAAGGCAACTAGTAGCTGGGTTTGTGAGCTCTAGATGAATTTTAGCAATCTTTTGGTTAAGAGAACAATCTGTCCCGATCAAAAGAGAGCAATTGAATTTATAAAAATTCAAAATCATATGCATTCTCAAAAGATGCATCCTAATTCAATTTAGTGACAGAGGTGGTAGAAAGGTTTTGTGGTGACAGTGAGTAGTGAGGATGAATGAATAAACAAAAGAATTGGATGGCGAGAGGAGGCTTTGGTAGTCGGGAAATGAAATGGCAGGAAGAGAAAGATGTTTGGTGTGAAATGGTTGTGCTATGAGGATAAAGAATGGGTAGCTTGGTTGGGGCAGGATGGTCTCTCGTGTGAAGAAAGAAATGGGGAGGTGTGGCTGTGTGCTTGAGAATGAGTGCCTGTGTGAGAGAATGGTGGCGTGTAGTGGAATGAATAAATGGATGGGGTTGGCGGTGGGATTATGTGGTTAGGGTGGTGCTACTTTGCGTGTTGGGAAAGCAAAAGATAGTGAGCTAAATAAGTGGACAATGGAACAAAGAGCGATTGCATTACTTCCTTCTTTTCTCTAACTCGCTCAAACGACCTCGCATGCGCGAACTAGTCGCTAAAATGGAATGCTCTCTATACAACGATCATAGCGGTATAACATGCGTTGCATGATTTTTGGTTTTGGTTGTGATCGCGAGGAGAAGTTGGAGAAAAGAAAGGACACGCAGCGTCTCGCTTTGTGGTCGGTTGAACAGAAAAATATAGCGACGATCCTAATGTATGCAAGTGACATGATTTTTTGAAGAGCATGTGAAAACAAGAAATAAAAATAATTTAATTTAAATGTGGTCTCTCAAACAATTTGATTTAATATTGTTGGTCATTATTATTATTATTTTCATACAACTTTTAAACATCTCGATTGATTTTGAAAGAAACCTTTCGCTTAAACATGAGAAAAAATTTAAAACACGATCAAATATTTATTAGAAAGCCAAATTAAATATTAACATCCTCATTCTGAAAATCAGGGTGTGACATAGGCAAGGAACCATCTCACAAGGGGGACTTAGCCCAATAGTGCTTTCTTCTTTGAAAATGATCGTATCTTGATTTACAGTAGGCATACCATAGGAAGTGTGCTATTTGGGAGGCCTCTGGAGGCTTACGGGCTAATCAAGTCATGTGGGTAAAGTAGTACACCTGCAGGTATAAATCTATTCGAATAGCCGTGTCCACGATTATGGACAACCGCTTGAGTTCGGGAGTTACTATTGTTAGACTTTTAATTAAAATTGTGGTTGAACTTGGTATTCGTCATGAACGGGATGTTCATGTGTTTAGTACATCAAGGTGGGCTGCCACTTGGTCTTTGTATGATTCAATTGTTATTACTGAAATGTTTTACTACATGTTTTACTTCTACTTCAAATCTGATTTTAAATGGGCACATGAGAAACTAGTATGTGTAGGATGTTAATTGTTGCGTCTTTTATAAAAACTAAACCAATATGAGCCATCCTTTGAATGACCCTTATGCATAACTATTTTTATTTGTGTAAGACTTGCGAGTACACTTGTACTCACGGATGTTTGTTGGCCTTTTCGGTGAGGAAGGTTATGATTATGACGATCTCGCTAGTGTTGACTTGGGTGACACTAATGAGTAGTGTCTTGCCATTTAGCCCCAGTCGGTTGCCGATGGGTGATGGGCATACCACTCACCGGTCTTTTGCTTTATTTATTTACTTCATTGCTACTTGGTACTTTACTTGAATTTGGCGATCGGCGTTTGTAATAAGCTGTAGACCTTAACTATTATGCAGTATGTCTTTTTAATCCCTTGTTGTATGCGTTGTATGGATGTAATCAACGTTGGATGAGGGTATGAGTATATTGGTCGTTGATCTTGAGAGCCAATATATGTCATACTCGTTGTTGATGAATTCCCATTTAACTCACTAAGTGTAGTGCTTTGAATCGAGGGAGAATCGACAATCATGTAGCGCTCGCAAGGGAACAGCGTGCATGATCGTTGAGGCTCTAGTATTCGGCTAAGTCTCTCACTTGGATAGAGTTAAATTGGAATTCATTTACCGGAGACCCGTAATTATGTCCCTAAGACCTTGTCTAATCTCGGTCTTATTGAGATAATTACCGGGGTCCCCACAGTATCAGAGCGGTTTAGATCTAAACTTACCCGCCGCTCGCTTCCGCACCGCGCGCCCCAGGGGAGATCTATCTCCGCCGGGGGCAGCGCCACCGTTTAGGCGGCGGATCCTATTGATCCGGCCACCATCGTCGTCGTTGTCAAGCAGCAGTTCGGACCTCCTCCTTCTCTGGTGAATCTTGGTCGGATGCCTCTTTGCCGCCCTCTTCCTCTTTCGTGGATCTGCGAGTCGCGCCGTCGCCGTCGCGATCTTCTGAGCGTCCTCGTCTCGTCCGCCCTGCCTGGAGAGGTTGCCGCCGTCAGGGCCTCGCTTGGAGCCGGACGCCGAGACCCGCCTTCCTCCTCGGATCCGAGGCCGCGCTTGGAGCCCAGCCGCCGCTTGGCTCGTCGCCGGGTCGCCTTCCTCCGTCGCGGATCAGGGAGCGCGCCGCCGCCCGTCACGGCGTCCGCCCTTCGGCTCCTTCCTCGGCCTCGTCAGATCCGCGCCGCCGCCCGTCTTGTCGCCTGGGGAGATCCACCGCCACCCGTCGCAAATCCGACCACCTGGCCGTCAGCTGCCTCCTCCAGGTCGCCGTCGGCGGATCTGGAGCCGCTGGCCGCCTCGGGTGAGCAGCACCCGGTCGTCGGGCCGCCTCCTCTTCGATCCCAACCGCGCCTCCTCCGCGCCGACTACTCTCTCCAGTCGCGTCGCCTCTGGGCTTGCTGCTCCCATCCGGGCGAGAGAATGAAGGCCTTGGCTTTGGCTGTTGCTGTGAAGGTTCAGTCACAAACATCTTCAATGGGAGATTAGAAAAAGGCACGAGGCCAATGGGTCCCACGAGGAAAGGAGGTGGTTTATCTCTGCTGTTGTATCTTTTTTTTTCCTGATCACTGATTGGGGTTGAGTCGCCTATCGCCCGTCGACCTCGCACGTATCTACTCCGACATCGGCGTCGACTACACCGACCTCTACCTCTTCGACTGTGCGGCCAGGTCGGGTATGCGATGCCGAGGGGACGCCTTCCCGTGTCGCGTCTCGGTCCTCCCGTCCGCACGTCTTCATCGTCGGTTCGTCATCGCCACCACAGATCGGGACGCCTCCGCCGACTTCTTCCATCGTCGTCCTGCCTCGCGCGTAGTCGGTCTGATCAGCCGATTGTACGCGATCCACCCGGCTCCCGTGACGTCCGTCGTCGAATACTACGTGCATCTTCTCCGAGCAACAGGGCTGCTGCTGTGTCGCCTCCTCGGGCCGCAGCACCGCCGCCCGTGTGTCCCCTCGCCGTTGCATCTACATCGCCGTCCCCTGTGCATCGACGACTGTGCTGCGCAACCTCTTGTGCGCCATCTGTCTGCACCTGGTCTTCGTCATGCTGATCGGGCCCTCATCACCGACATCGAGCGCTACCGCCGCCGCCGTACCTTGCGTCGGGATCGCTCGCCGAGCTAGAGTCGCCCGGTTGCTCGCCGCCGGTCGGAGCGTCCGCTCCCGCACTGCTTCCTCTACGTCCAGCACAACCACGCCTGGTTGGGGCCCTCTCCCTAGCACGTCCGGTACTGGCAACACCGGTGCGTGCTTTCGTCCCCAACGCATTGTCGGGTCTGGCAAACCCGGCACACGCCTCGGCCGCGGCGGCATCGCATCAACCGGCATTGACCCTCCGTTCCGTCTCGTCGCCTCGATTGCATCGCCGCTTTTCATCTACATCCTCGACGGCCCTGACTGCGTCGACCTCGGCATCCCCCCCCCCTTCCACGACGACTGCCTCGACGCGTCTCCGTCATCACCATGGCGCCTCTTTTGCGCTCGCGGCTTCATGAGCGACCGCCTCGACATCGGTAACCCGACCATGATTACGTCGACCACGACCATCTCCAGCACAGCATCCTCGACCACGACTACTCCGCCCTCTCGCTCGGCTACCTCGACATCGGCACAAAGGGCTACCGCCTTGCTTGAGCTACTTGTCGGTTCCTGCTCCAGTCATAGCATCCGCAACGCATCGACGGTTCTGGCTGCGGGGGGATGTCAGCTCTTCGACTTCTTCTCCAGTCTCACCGTCTGTGACGCTCCCGTTGTGACTGCGGGGGATGTTAGAATACATATAATTGGTATGTTAGAGTACAATATATTTGGTAGGACAAAGTCCATGTCTTGCCCCCAAGTCTTGTACCCCTATATATACCGCCTGAGAGGCTCAATGCAATATATCCAATTCCACCTATTCTATCTTCCTTCAAAGTCAGGGTGTTAGGAGTTAGGTGTTCGATGAATCGTATCAGTTCATGTTAGAATAGGTGATGTGTCATGGATCCGATTCTCGGGTTTGATCGCTTTAATCAGCGTGGCACAACGTCAGCACATAGTAGTTGCTGCAAGAAAATTAGGCCCGTTTAGAACATATGATAATTTTTTAGATAATAGATTGTTTCCTGTATTAAGGCCCAGTTTAGGATGCAGAAATTGTTTCACATGAAAGCCCTATAAATTTTCTGCGTTCCAAATGAAACCCTAAGTTGATAATTTATTTTTTTTGTAATTCCTGGGTGAAATAGGACCTTAGGCTTTGTGAAATGTTGAGGGATGAAAGATGATCGTAAGTTTTTGACTCGTTTAACCTCTTTTTAAAATAAAATAGCAAAACTAGTCCCCAACAAAATAGCAAAAATAATATCCTTACCGCACCAAATCACCGAGGAAGGCGACGTGCTGCTCAAAATTTGCGTGAAAAGCCACCGCAGCAGGTGGTTTTCCGTGCTGACTTCGGGCAACACGTCGTCTTCTGCAGTATGATAGGGATGTCATTTTTATCAATTCATTGACGTAGACTGATTTTGCTATTTCGTTAAAAAAAAGGGGGGGGGGGGTAATTTCAGCCCAAGACTCGATGAACAGAAACACACACATCCAGCACTTGATTGGCGAATCCACTCGCCAAAATATAGATGAGAACAGCTAATAAAAATATATCCATCAATTACCTAAATGAGATTTACACGGTAGCTAGCGCAACAGATAAGGCTATCATACAGTCAATTCCTACACTACTCAACCAAACATAGTACAGCTGTACAGATAACCAAGACAAAACTCATTTCCTCCAGCTCCAAGTTATTAAGCCTGCATTTTGCCAATGCGACCTCCCAAAGTATCGAACAGAGACAATATCTAAATTTCCATACATTTTTGCAATTTTCAACAGCTGAGTTTTCCAAATTGTGCAATAAAAAATAACTCAACTCAACCGGAAAGATGTGTTGAAAGAAAACCAATTGAATAACACAAGACTGACTGACAGGTTGTGTCATCCAAAAAACAAACGAAATGAAAAAAAAAAACACAAGATTCGGCTATGGCTAACACAGTATCGCCAAAAAAAAAAAGGCAACAGTAAAATTGGTGAAATGAAAAGGAAAAGGGGTTACAAAGGAGCACTATTTTAAGTTTCTCTGTAAAAGAATTCCTTTTGTAGGTTAGACATATTAGCTGCAACCTAATTTACATCTCATGTTCACAGAGTAAATAATCTTGAAGTACAGTTAGATTTCTTCAAACTTGAACACTTGAACTCCGCAAAGTGATGATGATATGCTTCATCGGTTCATCCTACCACAACAGTGATGGATATCATTACTGGTTTAGCCCAACAGAAGCGTCAAGTTTGGCCAGGTTAGCATCCTCCTAACGGGGATTTCTGCCACTTCCAGGACGAGGGCGGGGCGCGGGGGCGGGGGTGCGATGGAACATCTAGAAGCCTCTCCCTCTGTATGGTTGCATCTCCTATAAGATAAACACAAAGTTAACTTCATCGCTGAGCACACTAGTTCATTATAAAGGTTATCACATGTTCAATATTGACTTTCGTAGCAAAGGTGGTGCTCATTAACCCGAAAGAAAATATATAAAGCCGACCATACTTGAGAATGCCATCTCAATTCTATAATAAATTCTAATCAACTCTAGAAAGAGCTGGTTTGCTACTTCTTATATATACTATTTTCCTATATATATATATTTATCACTTTCATTATATTTAAATACCAATTATAAGATACTCCAATACGACCTGATTGAAAAATTTCATTGGAGCCTATTATTTTTGCTATATACCCTTTTTCATATATAAAAGAAGTGTATACACAATTTTTGCTATAAAAAGTAGACTTTACTGAAAATTTTCATAGAACTCATTTTTGGAGTATCTCATAATCATTACTGGTGTATGCTCAAATAGATCAAAAGGTATCATTATATGATTTAAGTAGTATATAAGAAGTGGGAGTACGTACCATACCATTTTCATATATATATATATATATATATATATATATATATATATATATATATATATATATATATATATATATATATCACACTCGACCAACCCATATGAACAAAACAAGAATCAAAAATCAAATTTATTGATTCACTGTGACATGAGTCTGACTAGATACCATGGATCAAAATCCAGTATGACCTTGACCCATGGGTCTCACAATCTCAAAATCCCGATTATTCTTAGCATTTTCAAATTCAAATTTCAAATTTTTGGCTGATTTTAAGCAAATTCAAACGAAATTTGTCCGAAGAAACCGGTTTGACTTGTAACGGACCGTAACGGCCGGTTAATACTGGACCTGCCGCCTCGGTACGGTTATGTGAACCCTGCTAGATACTGGCGGGACTGGTTTTCTCCCGGATGGTTTCAAGCATAAGTGTAAACTTCAAAGTTGAATTAGACCAGATCCTGGCTGGTTACGGCCGATTGCACCAGTTCCGTGCCAGTTACTGAGTAATTACCGTTCATTGATTCAAATTCAAAAGTATGTCCGATCGATTGCTACAGTGTCAGCAGGAAGGGACTGGTACAAATCGTCTTTTTGTAACCCTGATTGCAATAGAAGAAATAAACCTAGACATACTATTCAACCAAGCTGTGTAAAAAAGAGTAAGAAGCAGCCATTATAACTAACGAAGATGTTTTCGAAACCAAACTCACCAAAGAAAATTATGTCAGACAAGCCAGACAATGTAGCTTCAAGTTACTTTTTTATAATATTAGCAAATGACAGAAACTCAATTGAAATTCTCGTTCTTGTTAGATGGAGAGGGAACTCCGTCTGTGTAGTTTTCTACGTAGCCTGTCCCAAGCTAGGAAAAATGAGGAAGGTTGTGTTAGGCCCGGCGAGCCAACGTAAAAATCAAGCCATCTTTTCATGGAATGAAACCCAAAATAAGTACAAAGGAGGGCAAGAAGGATGTTTACAAGATGACTAAACTTCGGGAAACGAAGACGAGAGATTTCAACCAAGTTAAATGCATCAAAGACGACACTAATAGACTTTTGGTGAAAAACGATAAGATCAAGGATAGGTGGAGAGATTACTTTGATGAGTTGTTCAATCATGACAATAATGATAGTATGATCGAACTGGATGATGCTTTTGATGACACCGATAGGCGGTTTGTTCGAAGAATCCAGAAGTCGGAAGTAAAAGAGGCCTTAAAAAGGATGAAAGTGGGTAAGACGTTGGGACCTGATAACATTCCAATCGAGGTGTGGAAATACCTAGGAGAAGTTGCGATTGTTTGGCTAATTAATTTGTTCAATAACATTTTTAGATCGAACAAGATGCCTAACGAGTGGCGGAGAAGCACATTAGTACCAATTTTCAAAAATAAAGGAGACATTCAAAGTTATACTAATTATAGAGGAATTAAGCTCATGAGCCATACAATGAAGTTTTGGGAGCGAGTGATCGAGCACCGTTTAAAAAGAGTGACTAGCGTGACGACAAACCAATTTGGTTTTATGCCTGAGAGGTCGATCACGGAGGCGATTTTCTTGACACAACAGTTGATGGAGAGGTATAGGGAGCAAAAGAAGGATCTTCACATAGTGTTTATCGACTTGGAGAAAGCCTATGACAAAGTGCCAAGAAGGGTCATGTGGTGGACGCTTCAAGGGAAAGAAAAAAAGTCCCAACAAAGTATATTACCCTAATTAAGGATATGTACCAAGATGTTGTGACTAATGTCAGAACATGTGGTGGTGATACTAATGATTTTCCTATTAAGATAGAACTACACCAAGGATCAGCGTTGAGCCCATACATTTTTGCCCTAGTGATGGACAAAGTCACGCGCGACATACAAGGAGATATCCCTTGATGTATGCTTTTCGCTGATGATGTAGTATTAGTTGATAAGAGTAGGATAGAGTCGATAGGAATCTGGAGATGTGGAAGAAGACCCTAGAATCGAAAGGCTTTAGACTTAGTAGGACTAAAACTGAGTATATGAAGTGTGATTTCAGCGGTGCCAGGGCAGATGATGGAGATGTTAGATTGGACGGACAAGTAGTGCCTTTTGATATTTGGGATTGATGCTACAACGAGACGGGGAGATTGATGAAGACGTGAGCCACAGGATTAGAGCGGGATGGGTGAAATAGCGCCAAACATCGGGTGTCCTGTGTGACAAAAAAGTTCCTCAAAAGTTAAAGGGTAAGTTCTATAGGATGGCGATCAGACCAACGATGCTATATGGAGCAGAATGTTGGGCGACTAAAAGACAACATATATAGAAGATGAGTGTAGCGGAGATGAGAATGCTACGGTGGATATGTGGTCATACAAGGCGAGATCGAATCCGCAATGAGAATATAAATGATAGGGTAGGGGTAGCACCAATTGAAGAGAAGCTTGTCCAACATCATTTGAGATGGTTTGGACATCTTCAACAGAGGCCTTCTGAGGCACCGGTACGAAGTGGAATTTTAAGACGTACTGAAAATGTAAGAAGCGACAGAGGTCGACCAAGACTAACGTGGGAGGAAGCAGTTAAAAGAGATTTGAGGGATTGGAATGTAGCTAAAAAATTAGCTTTGGATAGGAGCGCATGGAAGTTAGCGATCCACATAACGGAACCATAAAAAGGTTTAGGGGCTGTGTTTTTAGGCTCTCGACTCGGATGGCAGGATGTACAGCTTAGAGTTTTAGCCTTGTAGGTATTATTTTTATTATTATTTGCAAGGCTCTCGTCTCTTTGACCTTGAAGAGGTTTCATTCCTAGCCTAACCCAACGTGTTTGGGATCAAAGACTTTGTTGTTGTTGTTGTTGTGTTAGATGAAAAGGGAGAGTGCAAATGTGAATCAGTGATTGTATTGCAATAGCCCAATGGACAATATATAGTACAAGGATACACAAAAGTAAACCCTATAATAAGAGTGGAATACCACAAATACCCTTAACACCCCCTCAAATGCAAGGCGTATGCAATAGCATTAGATTTGAAAGGACTGACACTACAATAAGGAAAATCCGAAGTTCGAGTCTTGATAATGTCGTCGAAGCGTGCAGCTCTTGGAAAATATGTCGAGTATCAAAACATCTCTTCCCATGCAGGGTCGTGCGACAGCCCAAAAGCACAAGGTGCGGGGGCTGAGAAAGTAGATGCAAGCGGGAACAAAGTCGACCGTGGCAACACAACGAAAAAGATGATGAAACCAACATAAATAGAGAGCTGTCAAATCAAGCCGAAGAGGAATGGATAGAAGCATGGCGGAGCAGATTGAAGCCCGAGATGACGGGGGCGTAGTGCACAAGAAGAGCAGCGGAGGCGTAGTGCAAAAGAAGTGTGGCCGCCTTAGAAGCTCGGAGCGACGGCTCAAAGAGAAGCGGTGGTATCATAATGACTTCTACGATCTGTAACAGCTCGGAGAGAAGAGCGGCCGTTGCTGCCATGCAAAGGGAAAGAAGAGGACCACAATTGATCTAAGAGGGCGGACCGTGGCTAGCAAAGCAACCAGATGGCTGACAAGGAATTTGTGAACTTGCACGGCTTAGACGAAACTCAAAGATAGAGTGTTATGGACTTGGATGGACTCAAAGGGGAAAATGACTCAACGGAGCAGCAGATACTAGCAACACTAGTCATTTTTCCCATCCCCACTCTCTCTCTTTTCTCAATCTCCACCGACTCCCCCCTCTCCCACTGCCCGGTAGCTCTATGGCAGCCAAGGACGTGACGGCCGGATCTGGCGGAACTTGGCGGCTCCATAGAGGCTTGGACCAAGACGACTGGATCTGGTGAAAACATGGTGGCCGGGGCAGCGTCGACTGGATTTGTGGGCTAGGATGGCCAGCTCCGGCGGGTGGTGATGGCGGATCAGGGGAGGCAACGTCGATCGTCGAGGCGAGGCGAGGAGGCGGATCAAGGCGTCCGCGCGGCGAGCTCGAGGCGGCAGATCTGAGTCAGCGATGTACGGGTCAAGCGGCTGGCGAGCTCGAGCTCGAAGCCATGGGAGGCTCGGGGGAGCGTCGGGCGGCGGTCCAACGCGAGGTATTCGGCGGCAGAGTACCCTAGGCGGCGACGGCTCGATCTGGGGCAGCGGTGCGGATCCGGAGTGGCGGCGACTCAGGAGGCCCAGCGGGAGAGCACCCAGGGCGGCGGGAGCAGAGGCGAGATGGCCGCAGAGCTGGCGTGAAGCTAGTGCGCCTCGGGCACGACACGCTCACGTCGGGGCGACGGCGGCGTCGTCTTCATCACGCCCTTCAACCTCCTCGATGACGGCTGGTGGCAGTGGTAGCTAGATCCAACTAGATCCGAGTGGATCCGGTCGGGAAGAGGACGACGACACCGGATCTGATGAAGGCCGAGCTTGGTGGTGCCGGATCTGGTGAAGGCCGAGCTTGGTGGCGCCAGTTCTGGTGGAAATGAGCAAGCGGCAAAGAGCCGCGTTGGATCCAGTGTTGGTTGTGGGTTGCTGCTGTTGGACAAACTACAACTAAGAGGTGGGCGCCCCCGGGATTGAAGATTGCTCCTCCCGGGGGCAGCGGCAACGCAAAAGGATGAAGGCTAGGGTTTGAACCTTAGCTTTGATACCATGTTAGGGAGAGGGAGAGTGCAAATGAGAGGGAGAGTGCAAATGTGAATCATTGATTGTACTGTAATAGCCCAAGGGGCAATATATAATACAAGGAGACACAAAAGTAAACCCTAGACTAGGAGTGGAATACCACCAATACCCTTAACAGTTCTAAACACAAGTTGTAGATACCAACTGAAGTATATAAAAAGTTGTATGTTTAACTTACAGGTGCATAATAGTAAACAGGACGTCCCGACCCAAGCATCACCTGTTGCCCATACTGCAATAAAAAAATAAGCAAAGCAATCACCAAAAGATACAGGTAGATGTTCCAAGTTCGGAGTATAATATGTAACTGCAACTGATAATGTAAATGTAAAGGTAGCTCAATCTCAGGGAGGCTCTCACCGGTGGCCCACCAGGATGCATGTAACTCTGGAGAGATGGCAACTGCCCAGGCTGGGCGTGGTACACAACAGGCTGGCCACCAAAGGCTGATGAAAACTGCAAAAGTTATGACATAAAACTGCTAAGACAACCATATCTTATCTTAACTAATAAAAGACGGGGTTTACCCCCAAGCAGCGGGGATCATCCCACCCCTCGTACAAAAAAATCTAACGAACCCCGTGCGCACTGGACCACCGTGTCAGCCAAAAAATCATCGTCCCCTCCCCTCCCTCGTTCTCTCCGTCCATCTATGTCCCCTCTCCCCAACTGTTCTCTCTCTCCCCCCATCCAGTCTCCACTATCGACACCACCGGGGGCATTGGAGTTGCCTGGGTCTCTGCCACTGCCGTTTGATTCATCGCTCCACTGCCACCGCCGCGAGGTTGATTGGCGATGACAGCCTCCAGGTCTAAAGCTGCGACGCCGGTTCCAGATCTCGAGCGGCAGCTCCCAGCGGCGCAAGCGTAGGCACGGGGCCGGTGTAGAGGTCGTCGTGGCACTATGATCCCTGCGTCGAGGTCGTCATTGTTGTTGGTGGCGCTGGGATCCCGACGTCAGCTTCCCATCATCTCATGCGACTCCGGGTGGTGGCTCTGGATGGCTTCAATGGCCGATAGGGCGGGCGACCGGTGGCGCGAGTCAAGGCCAAGGTTGTCACGGCGACCTTGGCGACCATGGCGCCTAAGGGGCGCCAGGACGCCTAATCGTCCAGGCGGGCGCCTAATCGTCCTCTAGGCGAGGCAAGGCGAGCTAAGTAGCAACTACAATTCTACTAATAGCAAGTAGCAACACTAGTCAATACATTAGGAGCAATACATTGGGAGCAGAAGATCCGGCTGCCCAGCTACCCCGCCTGCCCCCGCCTACCCGTAGAAATGCAGGCTCGGGCTCCCCCTCTCCCTCCCGGCTCCTCGGGCTCCCTCCTCTCCCTCTCCTCTCCCGCTCGGCGGCGGCGGCTCTCCTCTCCTCTGGGCGGCGACCGACCTCCCCCTCCCGACCGGGGCTCCCCCTCCCCTCCTCCCTCTAGGCGGCGATCGACCTCCCCCTCCCTCTTCGCTGCTGCTCCGGAGGCGGCGACGACTCGGTCCAGGCTAGATCCAGAGCAAGAGAGGCCGGATCCGGCAACGGGGACACCCGAGGAGTGGCGGTGGGCCGCGGTAGGGAGGGGGAGGGAGCAGAGGAGGGAGATAGAGTACCTAGGGCCGGCGGCCGGGGCGGTGACGCAGTCGGAGATGGCCAAGGCGAGGCGAGCGACCACGGCGTCTACTCCGCACCGCCGGGACGCCTAGGCAACGCCAAGGCGATGCCTTGGCGACGCCGTGACATCCATGGCCAAGGCGATGCCTCTCGATGGCAGCAATGGATCTCGAGCGGTGAGGCGGTTCCAGATCTCGAGTGGTGGCCAAGTGCGTCGATGGGAGCGCCTCGCAGGCATCGCGGCATCCGTGCTGCTTGTGCCCGGGGAGATCCATAAGGGGCAGCTCCACCGCGCGCCGAAGGCGCACTCGGACCACTTGTTCCTCATCGACAACGCCGCGACCGCCGGGGAGGTTGCGTCGCCTCTTTCTTCGCCTCCCACCGCAACCGCTCCTCCAGCCGCACGCGTCCCCCTCCCACGCCACGACTCTTAGCTCCTCCTCTTTCAACTTCTGCTCACTCTCATGGAGTGTCCCCCGAACTTGTCGACAACGCGGCGGCTGCAAGCCATTGGGTCCGGCCTAGCCGCATGGCGGGCGTACGAGGCGGGCCTCACGGTGCCTGTGTATGCCATGGGATGCGTGCTACACCTCGCTGCATGGGCCCTCGTCGCCGCCGTCCCATGCCCGGACCACGCCGCAGCACCGCCGCGCGCGGCATTTCCATGGGTGTCATCCCTCCTCGCGCTCACCACGGCATATGTCCAATGATCCAATCCCACAACAGGTCCTTAACTCCCTCTCTCTCTCTCTCTCTCTCTCTGTGCCTCCTCCACCATGGACAGGGGGCATCCTTTTGCCTTTCTCTGCTTTTGATCTACAAGGCCATTACATTTTGATCTGTTAATTTTCTTTTGATTTTGCTCCGTATGCATGCTACATACAAATGGTGCTTGGGCAAGGCTGATATGGATGTGCTTCTACCGAGGTAATTAGGGATGACGGTTCTATATTTTCTTTTGACGCACGCAGCAAGTGTTGTGTTCTAGTGTACAAATTTATTTCAACACTACCGATGCATGCTTGAGGTGTTTAATGTGTGCCTTGCTAGAATGCTTGCTAGATGCTTGGTGAAATGTCTCAACTTTCTAACAAATTAAAGGGGTTTTAGAGGGTATGAATCTCTACTCCCTTTGTCTTCATAATATTTTTGTTCATAGCTGCCGCTACATTTAAATTATTATTGTCGTTGTTCAGATGATTAAAGTGGTTTTAGAGGGTATGAATCTCTACTATCCGGTTCCGAAAAGTTGTGACAGTAGTGGTAACCACCGGGTTTTTTTCCTTGGTGGGTGCACACTTCTTAGCAAACATTTACAAATTGCAATTCGCAAAGTATGCCACCATTTATATCTTTTAGAGAGTACAGGAATTTATAACTAAGATCATTTTAAAAAAATCATAATAGACAACTTCAGAAACAAATAATTAATCTTTGACATATGACATTTTGCTCTACCAATACCACTGTTTAATAATGCTTTAGGAGCAACACCTTGATGACTTCAAAATTCAAAGTGCATATCACACTCAATTTGGATAAATGGTAATCCACACTCAACAAGTAAAACAAAACGTATTAAACTCACCGCCGTGCCCATGGGTAAGCCAGGTCCAAGAGGGACAGTTGGCACATTATTAGGATAGTAGTAGGATCCATCAGATGCTGGGGATTGTGCTGGTCTCAAAGGAGCTGATGGAGTGAAGCTCTTAGCATTAGGGTTAAACTTGAACTCCTGGTCCCCCAAAAAAATCCAATTGTCATTGCAATCAACAAAAATGGCAAACAGTTAAATAATGAAATTAAATAATATATGTGCACCTGGACTTAAGCAATATTAAACAGAAAGAATGGAAAATGTAAATAGTAAATTCAAACACAATGTTCTCCCGTGGGTTGTGGCCTGACCTTAGCATTAGGGTTCAAACTTAATTTCTCTGAGCTAAGAGATCCCATTGAAGAACTAGGTGACAATCCAGGAGTGCTAGAAACTGAGTTTGCGGCAGCTCTTTCTGATGCTGATGATGTAGAATTACCAGTCTGTTGCGACGTATTTACATTTTCTGCTGCAGAAGAAAGTTTGTCAGATCCAACAGAATCTGATGTTAATCCATCTGAATATTTGTTCCCTCCAACAGAATCTGATGCATGTGAGCTTGACAGTCGGTTCTTCAAATCTACCAATAAGATTAGCGAAGTATCAAATATCATACAGACCCAGAAAATAGTAGCAATTTAGAACAATGCAAGCGTAAAATGTTGGCAGATCTGTATTATTTAAACTACAGCAGAGTTCAGCTTTAGAAATTTCTGAGTGATAACAGTTCTAATTATAAATCTACACTGACCATAAGCATTTTTCTTTATATCTAAAAGTTGTATAGCAAAGTAGCAGACAGTTGTCAACACAAGTCATTCAACATAACTCCAAGAAACTAGCTCAGAATCTTACATGCTTAGAAAGTTCACCACATCATCATTAATGTTCAAACCATTAGACCTGACTAAGGACAAACCGTTGCCATCCATGTTTGCTCAAAAGTGAAGCACCCAAAACTTGGTTACAATTGGGCCACATCATGACATACAATCTAGCTTTTGATGTGATCATGGAAAAATCATGGCATCCGTGTTTTCTTAGTTAAGTGCCCAAAATTTGGTTCTCATAGAGCCACATAAACACATAATTCTTGGCTCCTTGCAATTGAATATGACTGAGAATAAATCAACACTATCAATGTTTGTTTAAGCACTCCATGGCGAGGCACGTATTCCCCTCCATATGAGGGCACGAAATGCCCACCACAAGACGCAGGTATTCCACTAATTTGTATAATGGCACGCACAGGTTGCATTTCAGAGGGAGGCATTATTTTGTTGCTTAAGGTATATATGATAATCAGTGAAAGTAGTTCGATCTCTAGTGTAAGAATAATCATGCATGTGTTCTTGCAGCGTGAAACACTTAAATCAATAGTCCTTCCAAAATATAACATGTTATTTGCTAACTACAAAAATAATCCGCACCTGGATCGCATCATATCTGTAAGAGCTAAAGTTTTCTGATGTGATAATGTCAGGTGCAAGTGCAACTGTGCAAATACTCGGCTTAGTTCTCATGGAATGTTGAACTAAGCAGTAAGCACATGCTACCACAAGATTCATGAATAATGCACACAAACTACAGGGTAAACATGTAATATAAAAATGCGAGGAATATATTGTTGTAAGCAAGGTATTTTCTTTTTGTTAAGTAAATCAAAATGTCAAGTGTCAACAGAAGCCAGAATTTTTGACCCACCTTCAGAAATTGATGGTTTACCACCTTCAGATAACTGCAAGAAAGAAAGTTAATTTAGACATGAAAAGAAAGTTAATTTAGACATGAAAAGAAAGTAAGTGCAAAAAGAAATGTTTGCAGGAAGGCATTTAAGCCAGCTTACAGATTTCTCAGATTGCACATTCTCATTGTCCTTGCCTCCACTATCATCCTTATCCTGCATATCAAAATACAAGGGAAAAAACAATAAACTAATGTTATTATAAAACATGTGTATGTTAGCACATTATATCTGTTTCTCAAAAACCAAATAAATTATGCAAAACAGAAATGACTACATTTTTCATAGCAGACATCTCAAACAGAAAGAGAACACTGCACAAGCCACAGCCCAGAAGTGACAATTAATTAAATCACTAAAACTCCATAGTGCATATTCACAAGAGTATGAACCACCAAACCTTAGTCGAATACTCCCTCTGTCACTAATTGTAGGTCGTTTTGGACACTAACACGGTCTCCAAAAAACTACTATGACCATTGATTTCTTTCATAATAATGTAACAACGGATTACAGAAAACATATATTAGGAAAGTATAGTTCATAATGAATCTAGAGATATCAAATTTTATGTGGCCAATCTAGATACTTTTTTTTACATATTGATGATGAAAACTAAGAATGTTCAACTGCATGCATTCTATGATACAACCTAAATTTAGTGACAGAGGTAATATAAAATTTCAAAAAACAATAAGAATATAGTGACTGGTTCCTCACCGCAGATGAACAGGCTGAAAATTCCTCCTGTTCATTATTGCCTGTCCTGATAAATGAATCAAAAGCATGTGTGGTGCTTGGGGCATTCGATTGTAAGTTAAAACTGCTGTTGTCAACATCTCTACGCACAGCAGAGTATTTTATCTCCTCATCTTGGTCCAGATCTTCATCCAAATCTAAGCCTCTTTCCTGAGAAAATGAATCTCAAAATTACAGGTGTTTGGGAGAAGAAAGGACAAACAACCCCATGATCAGAAACTCACCTCAGCGAGATGAATATCTTCTGTTACTTCATTCTCTATTTCTCTAGCTATTTTTGTAGCTTTCTTTTCAAGCTCTCTCATGTGAGGACCTCTCTCAAGCTTTGTGGTATAAATTTCTTCATTAAAAGTACTCTTTACTCCAAACAAAGCTGCATTTGTTTCAAACTGGTCCCAGCTCCTAGCAATATATTAATTATTAGTCAATTATGCTAAGCAAGTACCCATAGGACTATGTGCAGATTACCAATAATCTATAATCCATTCCTACATTTCCTTTTCCATTGCTTGGTTCATAGTTCCTTAACAATTTGGGTACATACGCATTACGCAAGCACATGTTCTTGGACAGTCAAGTAAACATGGTTGTTTATTTCATCATTCCATCACAGCTAAGTAAGATGGCCCAATATTGCAGTAATCTTAGAACCAAAACTCAACATAGTTTCATTACCTACTAGCTACCGCTAATACTCGATATAATACATGAATCTTAGTCTGTCAAGTAATTGTGGTTGCTTATTTGGTAACCCTAAGTCAGATTACCAATGTCGCACTGATGTTTAGAGATAAAACTCTAACATAGTTTCAGTACCTGCTGCTGACACACAATAAAACCATGTGCCGAGCACTGCTATTGCTTTATTTCATAAGTTATAATTTCACCATAACGAAGTCAGATGACTCATTGTTGCAACTATGTTAAGATCTAGAATGTAATATAGTTTGAAGTACCTGTTCCATTTCTTGTCATATTTCTCCAATTCAATTAACTCTGGATCATCTTCATCTGGTGTCCAGCGCTCAAGTTCCCTCTCTCCAGGACGATGAAAGTGAGAAATTGCAGAGTCTATCATAAGTTCTTTCCTTTTGTCAAGGACAGGACCATTTAGCAGCTCATCACCACCAAGAGCTATGTCCTGAAAATCGATAACAGATAGCCGTAAACAATGCAGAAGTCAACATGCCAATAAAATCATTAGCAGGACCATCAAGATAATCTTTATAATTCTTAGTCAACAAGGTACATCTACAATATGCCCATAAAATCTAATATAATTAATAAGTAGAACAGTAAAGTTAGACAAGCATAAAATAGCAACATGAGTAAAGATGTGGAATGTAACCTTGGCAAGAACTTGGACTAGCTCTCTTGCTGGTATTATCATAGTCTGGAGTTTCCTCGCAATATCAGTAACTGCTCTTTGCTTGCTAACAGAACCATCTTTAGTCAGCTGAGCCATTTTCAGGACAATGCCTAAGGTAAAGGCTACACGTTACAGTACATACAGAATGCAACCAAATGCTAAAGAAAAAAAGGCTTCTTATCCAAAAATAAAAAAATAGAGGTACAAACGGCATCTTATCCAAAAAAATTGGAGTACAAAAATGTTACAAGGAGACATGAAAAACATACAAAACTGTGTATGATCAAAGAAACTAAGGGAGATAAGCATACCAAAGTCTTTTTCAGTATTTGTTGCATGGAATATTCCAGAAATGACTGATCCATTCTTCACATGCACATCCACATGACATCCAATAAGTTGTGTCATAACATAGATTAGACGATCCCTTGAGGAACCTGCATGCCCGAGTTTACCTCCATTTGCTTAAGTTCACATAAACATCCTTAAACCAGCATTTGAACATCAACCGTATATGTCAGAAACAGATGTTACCTGTATTACTGAAACTGCCAGATGAAGATTTCTTCAAGCGTGATTTACTTTCATGTCTTCCACTACCCTCCCTGTCAAGATTTCGGTGGGGTAGTCCATTGGCAGATGCCCTAGGAGGTACAATTTGCTGTTGATGGCTCATTATTCCTTCATGCAACAAACCATTCCAATCAGTCCAATGATTGTATCAAAAATCTACAGATTCGATGCTAAAGCTGAAGAAAATAAAATTTATAACGCACCTAAATCAAGTTATAGAACACAACTTAGCTAGACGCCTAGACATAAATTATGTGAGTTTCCTGTTGAAATCTAAGTGGCTGAGTTCTTCACTATACTTTAGGTCACAGAAAACACAAATTGAAATAAATAACTATCTATCCATGAACTTCCAAAAACTATTTCTGGTTATAGCTTTCTACAGATAGAACATTTAAAACGTCAACTGTGTGTGTGAAGGACTAGTGTTCATTGAGGAAGTTTTGGTTGTCAGCAAACTGCACAAGCACCTATCATTTTGCTTTTGCTTGTACTAAGCATCTGAACCACTATCAGGAAAAAAAACCTCTACAACAATTTTCAATGATGCATTTCTATGCCTTTCATTTTTCTTCCAATTGAGCTATGCTTCTAAAAGCACCAAGATCAGAACGTCTTGACCTAACTACATAGCACACGCAAGAAGCACATTAGCTTTACCGACAATATCCAAGAAATCCGCATAATTCCTCTGAGCACATTCAATCCAATATGACCAATGCAAAAGAGGCTCCGCCATTAGCACCAAGGAACAGCTAAACACATCCTATGATCCTAAAGAGGTTCCGTATAAACCACTACAAAATTTTACAAGCTCTACACGCTCCATCACCTACATGTGTCGGTGCATGTTGATCTCTCCACTAAACATTTGGCCATGAACCTGTGATGGATCCACTAACAGAACATCGGGGGTGCTCAGCTAACATTACACTTCGAACATCGATTGCTTCAGAAGAACAAACAGAGCTAGCGCTCTTAACGCGAACAGCGAGGCATGAAGCAACTCAAGCTTCAGTTAGACATCGGAAGAACAAGGGGGCACCACACGGCCACACCCTAAGGCCTAGGCCCTGATCGGCTGATCCCCTTCTCGGCGATTACCCGCAGGCGCAAGAGGAGCAAAACCGACTACTCAAGCAACCTCTCGAGCTACCACGCTCCCCTCCCTACCCCACCGGAGAGCTGGATCTGAGGCGCTCGTTACCTTGCCGGAGAGACGGCGGGGCGGAGTACGCCACCACGAGGCCGCGGGGAGAGGCTGGATTCCGTCACGTCCCTCGCGCCTTCTCGCCGGAGCAGCGCGACGCGTCGCCTAGATGCCCGGAACCTACGCCGCCGGGGAGATCGGCCGTGCTGTGGGAGTTCGGGCTCCTCTCCCCTCTCTGGCTCCGACAGGGGAATCTCCGTTCTTTTCCCCCTTTCCTCGTGTAAGTGGGGTATCGGTGAGTGAGCCGGTAAATGACACCGGAACGGCCCAAGACCGGCCCGGCCTGGCCCGTATTGAGCCTGTTTATTTCAACCAGACGATCACTGTTTGCCACTCCAAAAGTTTCTTGTCTGGCAACAAAATGTTAGCTTTTTGATAATGGAAGAGAAAAATCTCTCTCGACCTTTGCATTAAGGATGTACATAGTCCATTTTATTAAGAAGAAATGTCCACAATGACCAAAGATGGTTAAAAAAAGCAGGAAGCTTTACAACCAATAGACGATTGAAATTAAATTTAACCATTACAAATCATATGACTAAACCACCACCCATGAAGGCTTAAGATTTGCTTCGCCACAAACTCCAATCTGGCGCTTCCAGCTATCATTGCCTCCTTCTAAGGCGATTTCTGTAAATTTGCCCAAACACTCAGCTAGTATCCACTCAAAATGATAACTTACAAGGGATTAGTGATAGTATTTTTATCAAAAACAACATCATTTCGGCATAACCAAATAGACTCACATAAGGCACTAGCTCCCACTAGGAGTTGTGACTTTAAAATTTTGAAATACCAGCTAACCAATTTCCAAACATATGCGCTATACTAGCAAGAGGGGATAAATTAAATGTATATTGAGCAGCCCACCATGTAAGACATGCAAAAGGGCAATCAATAAAAAGATGTTGAATTGTTTAAACAGGTTATCTTTATGTAATATCCTGAAATTAACCCTTAAGGACCTACGTGTAATTAGATGAAAAGGAATACGTACAATTGGGTTATTTTGAAGTTTTTAGGGGGGAGTTGGGTATAAAAGGATTGTGGGGGAGAGGAGGACCCAAAATTCCAAACCCTAGCAACGTTTTGTTTTTTTTTTCGTGCGTAGCCGCCGCCAGTCGCCTTTCGTCTCTCGCTAGCGATTCCATGCGCGGCTGCTCCTGCCCGCACGCGTGGCTGTGTTGCCTCTGCTGAGTTGCCGCTCGGCCGGTGTCTTCTGCCGCGTGTCCGCTCAGCCAGCAGTCGCCGCTCCTTCGCTCGTGGCCGCGCCTGCGTCGCCGCTTCGCCGCGTGCGTGGCGTGGAAACTTCCAGCCGATCTATCCCCTGCTGTGCATCGGTTTGGCTCTGGAGGGAGCGTGGTTCCAGGGGCAACATCCTCTTTGCGTCCACCATTCTCGCACGGTTGAGGCAAGTATTCGGGCTAATATATATGTATGCTTGCATGATGTGATTGTGATGTATCTTGATAGTATAGCCATGCTTGCCTGTTTATGAGATGAGTTACTGTTTTATCTTGATAACTGCTAGTTATGGTTAAAGGTTCTACCGCATGTTGTTATTGCTTTCATGATAATGAGAATATGTTGTATTCCTGCCTATGAAAATGTTATCATGGTGCATATGCATGTTGAGAGCATACGGGTGCCTTGGTCACGTGGTGACCAAGCACATACAGTTGAGGTCCACGTCATGTAGATGATGGGTTTGAGGTCCCCACATTCGTGGAATGTGGGCTATGAATAAAGAGGTCCCTATCATTGAGATGATGGGCAAAGGTCCCTATACATGTGGTGTATAGGCTCTTGGTCCCTGTGCCAGAGGGCACAGGCAAGGGTATACAGCGACGGTTGTATACCCCGCATTACCGGTAAAATGCGAAAGGAGATAAAGTTCAAAGGAGTATTGCATCGGTTGCATGTCATGAGATAAATGGCTATGATTAGTGTTATGTTATTGTGGATTATCGACACTATGTTTGTGTTCTTGTTTATAACCTTGTTGATACTTGCTGAGTCGTTGGGCTCACTCTTGCTTCAATGTGTTTTAGGTACCAATGGCAGGAACGACACGCTTGGGAGGGAGTAGATGTTGGATGCACTCACTACTACACACTCATAATGCGTTGCTACTTAGTTTCAATTCAGAATTAAATGAACTGTTGATTAACACCCATAGACGGTGTGGTTGGAGTAACTGTTTAGTTGTAATAATGAGACTGCTAGTCTTGGATGGTTCATTTGATGATCATGCATAATAGAATATTTTTGATTATGAGAACTTTGTTTATGCCCTATTTCATTGTTAAACTCTCCGTTTAGCTGTTTAAACAAAGGAGACTCTGCCGAAATTTTGTATTTGTGCTAGAATAGTTTTATTCCAGTAGCATTCCAGGCTCTTTAGAGAGTTGGGATGTTACAGTTGGTATCAGAGCGGGTTGTAGGTCCGTGGATAAAGAAAGATTAAAACAGACACACTAAGCACAGTAGGTGGGGTTGGGTTTCTTTTTGCGCTACGCTACTGTTGACTCTTTGACTACTTTTGTGTTGTAGCTATTATTTAACTGGTTCTTGTGACGCTAGTTATTCTATGTGCTTAATGTTTGTTTGTTCTTGTTGTGATGTTTAGAGATGGCAAGGGGCAGAGGTGGTGGTCGTGGCGGCAGGTCTTTGGCGAGGCGCAACGCCCGCCGTAAGCTCGTAACTCCGTGCCGGAGAAGCTAGTCCTGTGGGGTCAGAGGAAGAGGTCGCCGGCAGCAGCAGAGAATCGCTCCACCGGCCGCACTGCTGCCGCCCAATGGTAGCCCCAGCGGTGGTACTGCGGCGATTACTATGGGATTGCATCGGTGGAACGCCCGCGCCTTGATACTTTCGGCGGTTGGGACGCCGATGGACGCCGCCAACCAGGCTGCGTCACATGGAGAGGCACCGAGCACCGGGAATGACGCCCGAGATAAGAGCACGCTTGTGGCCTTCCACCAAGGGCAGCGGACATCGATGGGAGGAGTCTCGACACTAGGACCACGCCCATGGCCCATCACTTGGGAGTTGTTCGTGGAGCAATTCGGAGGAGGTTTTATCTGCCTGCTTGTGGAGAGGATGGAGGTTTCATTGCAAAGCTACAAGCGTGGCAAGATGACGGTGTCGGAATATGAGGCGGGTTTTAACAACTGATCCGCTTTGTTCCTGCGAGGGCTATGGATGAGGTGGAGAAGGCCAAGAGGTTTCGTAGAGGACTCGCAGGAGTTTCGCCAGTTTTGGGGGCATTGAGTTGCGTGATTTTAGCTCCTCGTAGAGCAAGCCGGGGCATGGAGCTAGAGATGCAGCTTGGGAAAGATTTACCAGGTACAGGAGGTACCATGGTTCAGGAGGGTGCACTTGGCAGTCAGAAGAAGAACTTCGGAGGAGGTAGTGGGTCATCTTTGAAGCCAGTTCCTAAGAAGTTTAAGGGCCCACAGAATTCTTCCAAGTCCAGGTTTTCAAGGCCACAGTCATCCTCTACTTCACAACCTGTGGCGAGTGCTCCTAGATTGCGCCCAGTCCCAGGGCAAGGTATGAAGTGTTTCAAATGTGGCAATGAGCATCGCGCTTCGGGGTGTTCTTGGTCTGGATCTTGTCGCCACTGTGGTCGGGAGGGCCACAAGGCGTTGGTGTGTCGGCGGAACCCTGCCAGTATAATCAAGTGGGAGCCGAACTGTCGCACGGCACGAGCGGCGGCTTCATCTCGGGGTTCAGTCCAGATGTTAGCGACCACACCTACTCAGTCTTGGGGTCAGCCGCGGTCTTATCTTCCTTATCCTGGAGGTATTCCACCGACGGGGTACTTTTGGCCACCGGTCCCTGCGGCACTGTTTCTAGTTGCGGCACCTTCAGCACCTCTTGCAGCCGCCGCACCCCCATACCAGGGTGTTGGGGCTCCTACCGCCCCAGCAGCAGTTTCTTATGCTATGCCGACTGCCGATTCGGCGGGCCGTCCCGATGTGTTGACAGGTACGCTCCTTGTGGACTCAGTGGAGGCCTTTGTACCTTTTGATTCAGGAGCTACTTTCTCTTTTGTATCGTTAGAGTTTGCTAGTAGAGTACCTTTGAGTTTGCAGTCAATAGCTCAGTCAGTTGTTGTTAACTCTCCGGGGGGAATTCTTTCTAGTTCCACAGTTTGTCCTGGTTGTGTGATAACTTTAGACGGGGAAGATTTTATTGCTAATCTGATGGTTATGAGGATGGAACCGTTTGATGTTATTTTGAGTATGGATTGGTTGCATAGTTACCGCGCGGTCATATCTTGTTTTTGGAAGACAAGAACTCGCGAGTCTGTCTGTCAAGAGATAGTTTTCCAGGGTAGTGCCCCTTCTTATTCACCTTGTGTGCTGGCTAGTTTGTTTCCTGGCAACTGGGCAGCAAAGAGTGGGTTCCTTTTGTCCTTAGTAGAGAAGCCGAGTGTGTCCCTGACTGCTGCAGGTATTTCAGTGGTTCGAGAGTTTCTAGATGTCTTTCCAGCAGACCTGCCAGGGATGCCTCCACCACGTCCAGTGGAGTTCAGGATCGATTTGGTACCAGGTGCTCGACCGGTTTCTTTGACCCCATACCGTCTAGCACGTCCTTTCCAGGAGGAACTAAAGAAGCAGTTGGATGATCTAAAAGAAAAAAATCTTATTCGACCCAGTGTGTCTCCATGGGGAGCTCCTGTTCTGTTTACTAAGAAGAAGGATGGTAGTTGGCGCATGTGTATCGATTACCGTGCTCTCAACCAGCTGACCATCAAGAATAAATATCCTTTACCTCGCATTGAAGATTTATTTGATCAATTGAGAGGGGCAAAGGTATTTTCAAAGATAGACCTTCAGTCGGGTTATAATCAGATTCCTGTTCGAAAGGAGGATATTGATAAAACGGCGTTCTCTACAAGGTATGGGCACTTTGAATTTAAAGTTATGTCTTTTGGACTAACGAATGCCCCTGCTGCTTTCATGGAGACTATGAACAAGATGCTACATGAGTATCTAGATGATTTTGTAGTCGTCTTTATTGATGATATTTTGATCTATTCAAAGACTGAAGCAGATCATGGGCGTCATCTGAGGCTTGTGTTGGAGACGCTAAGAGAGAATAAGTTTTATGCTAAGCTGAAAAAGTGCGAGTTCTGGATGTCTGAAGTGGGGTTCTTGGGGCATATTATCAATGATAAGGGAATATCAGTGGATCCAAGTAAAATTTCCACATTGGTAGAATGGGGAAGGCCGATCAACATCAAAGAAGTGAGAAGTTTCCTGGGTATGGCAGGCTATTATCGGCGTTTTGTGCAGGATTTCTCCATCATTGCGAAGCCGTTATCTAGGCTCACACAGAAGGATGTGAAGTTTCGGTGGGATGACGATTGTGAACGCAGCTTTCAGATTTTGAAGGAGAGGTTAGTGACTGCTCCTATCCTTACTGTTCCCGAGCCTGGAAAGCGTTTCACAGTTTATTCTGACGCTTCTCGAGTTGGTTTGGGTTGTGTGCTCATGCAAGATGGAAAGGTGTTAGCTTACGCATCTAGACAGTTGAAGAAACATGAGCAGAACTACCCAACACATGATCTAGAGTTGGCTGCGGTAGTGTTCGCCTTGAAGCTTTGGAGGCATTACCTTTATGGTGAATCATGTGATGTTTTTACTGATCACAAAAGCCTTAAGTACATTTTCACACAGAAGGATTTGAATTTGAGGCAGCGCAGATGGTTGGAGCTGATCAAGGACTATGATCTCACAATTCAGTACCATCCAGGCAAGGCCAATGTGGTGGCTAACGCTCTTAGTCGCAGGGCGACGCCGGCTACTCTGGATTGTTTAATTGCAGATTTTGACCGCTTGGGGATATCTTATTGCTATGCGAGCACCGCATACGTCAAACTCGCTTGATTTTAGAGTCACCATTCCAGAGCTGCGTGCGAAGCACAGCAGAGTGACCCGTTATTGCGAGGGTCGAAACGTCCGATTCGGGCAAGGAAGGAGATTTTAGTTTGATGGGTCCGAACTTTGCGATTTAAAGGTCGCCAGCGCGTCGCGCAAGCGCGAGTTAAGGATGACATTTTAAGGAGGCACATCGCACTCGTATCACTGCTCATCCGGTGAAACAAAGATGTACCGTGATTTGAAGCGTAACTTCGTGGAAAAGAATGAAAGTGGATATTGCTAATTATGTAGCCTCTTGTGGCGTATGTCGCAAGTGAAGGCAGAGCATAAGCGTCCGGCAGGGTTGTTGCAGCCATTAGAGGTTCCCCAATGGCCATGGGATGATATCTCTATGGACTTCGTTGTTGCGCTGCCTCGCTCACCTCGAGGTAAGGATGCGGTTTGGGTTATAGTGGATCGATTCAAAGAAATCGCACATTTTATTCCCATCCGCACAACCAATTCAACTAGTGACTTGGCTCCTATCTATGTACGGAAATTGTAAGATTGCATGAAGTGCCAAAGACCATCATTTCGCGAGAGATGCCAAGTTCGTATCCAAGTTTTGGGAGAGTTTGCGAGTGCATGGGCACACGACTGCCTCGAGTACGACTTTCCATCCTCGCGGATGGGCGGTCAGCGCACTATTCGGACTCGGAGGACATGTTGCGGTCTTGTGTCCTATCCTGGAAGGGTAGTTGGGAGGATCAGTTGCCATTGGCAGAATTTGCGTACAATAACAGCTATCATTCAAGCATAAAAGCCGCTCCGTTTGAGGTTTTGTATGGGCGTAAGTACAGGTCACCCCTTTGTTGGGAAGCCGTGGGTGAGAAGGCAGTTTTGGGTCCAGATTGGGTACAACAGACGGTTGAACGAGTGGCCTTGGTGAGACAAAACCTATTAGCAGCTCAGAGCAGACAGAAAAGTTATGCAGACGTGAGGATGAGAGACTTGGAATTTGAAGTGGGGGATCAGGTGCTCTTGAGAGTGTCCCCCACTAAAGGTGTTGTCAGGTTCGGTACCAGAGGGAAGCTTAGCCCGAGGTACGTTGGGCCATTCATGATCTTGGCTCGGATCGGGAAGTTGGCATACCGCTTAGACCTGCCAGAGTCTATGCGTGGAGTGCATAACATTTTTCACGTGTCTTTGTTGAGGAAGTTCTTGCGTGATCCGGAGCAACATGTTTCATTAGAACCTCTAAACATTGAGCAGGGCCTTACATTCGAGTCGCGCCCGGTGCGAATTCTGGAAAGATCCGAAAAAGAGCTGAGGAACAAAACTTTGAAGTATGTCAAAGTGCTTTGGTCGCAGCAGACTGAAAAGGAGGCCACTTGGGAGTTGGAGTCTCGCATGTGCGAGCAGTATCCGGAGTTGTTCACGACGGGTATGTGTGATTTGTTGTTTAATTTCAGCGGTGTGTTTGTTCTTTGAGTAGAGTAGCGAGTAGAATTCGGGGTCGAATTCTGTTTAAGGGGGGTAGAATGTAATATCCTGAAATTAACCCTTAAGGACCTACGTGTAATTAGATGAAAAGGAATACGTACAATTGGGTTATTTTGAAGTTTTTAGGGGGGAGTTGGGTATAAAAGGATTGTGGGGGAGAGGAGGACCCAAAATTCCAAACCCTAGCAACGTTTTGTTTTTTTTTTTCCGTGCGTAGCCGCCGCCAGTCGCCTTTCGTCTCTCGCTAGCGATTCCATGCTCGGCTGCTCCTGCCCGCACGCGTGGCTGTGTTGCCTCTGCTGAGTTGCCGCTCGGCCGGTGTCTTCTGCCACGTGTCCGCTCAGCCAACAGTCGCCGCTCCTTCGCTCGTGGCCGCCGCTGCGTGGTCGCCGCCGCGTGCGGCGCATGGAAACTTCCACCGATCTATCCTCCGCGGCATCGGTTTGGCTCGAGGAGCGTGGTTCGTGGGCAACACCCTCTTCGCGCCCACCATTCTCGCACGGTTGAGGCAAGTATTCGGGCTAATATATATGTATGCTTGCATGATGTGATTGTGATGTATCTTGATAGTATAGCCATGCTTGCCTGTTTATGAGATGAGTTACTGTTTTATCTTGATAACTGCTAGTTATGGTTAAAGGTTCTACCGTATGTTGTTATTGCTTTCATGATAATGAGAATATGTTGTATTCCTGCCTATGAAAATGTTATCATGGTGCATATGCATGTTGAGAGCATACGGGTGCCTTGGTCACGTGGTGACCAAGCACATACAGTTGAGGTCCCCGTCATGTAGATGATGGGCTTGAGGTCCCCACATTCGTGGAATGTGGGCTATGAACAAAGAGGTCCTCATCATTGAGATGATGGGCAAAGGTCCCTATACATGTGGTGTATAGGCTCTTGGTCCCTGTGCCAGAGGGCACAGGCAAGGGTATACAGCGACGGTTGTATACCCCGCATTACCGGTAAAATGCGAAAGGAGATAAAGTTCAAAGGAGCATTGCATCGGTTGCATGTCATGAGATAAATGACTATGATTGGTGTTATGTTATTGTGGATTATCGACACTATGTTTGTGTTCTTGTTTATAGCCTTGTTGATACTTGCTGAGTCGTTGGGCTCACTCTTGCTTTAATGTGTTTTAGGTACCAATGGCAGGAACGACACGCTTGGGAGGGAGTAGATGTTGGATGCACTCACTACTACACACTCATAATGCGTTGCTACTTAGTTTCAATTCAGAATTAAATGAACTGTTGATTAACACCCATAGACGGTGTGGTTGGAGTAACTGTTTAGTTGTAATAATGAGACCGCTAGTCTTGGATGGTTCATTTGATGATCATGCATGATGAATATTTTTGATTATGAGAACTTTGTTTATGCCTATTTCATTGTTAAACTCTCCGCTTAATCTGTTTAAACAAAGGAGACTCACAAATTTTGTATTTGTGCTAGAATAGTTTTATTCCAGTAGCATTCCAGGCTCTTTAGAGAGTTGGGGTGTTACACTTTAGTTAATCCCACCCCTCGTTTGAGATACCATAGGAATATTTTCTCTTTTAATGGAATTTTAACGAATAAAAAAATCCCTAATAGGAGCTTGATTAGTTCCAATTAGTGCCCCCATAGAAGGATGGTACCGAGAAAAACTCAGACTTATTCAGATTCCACCTGAAAACGTCTTTTTGAGAGCTCAATGTAAAATTAGCGATTCTCAAAATTAAATCATTCCAAACATATAACTTAGGTCCAATAATAGATCTTTGAAAAAAAAATTATATATATAAAGGATCTGAACTTAGTATATTTACCACTGTATCATCATTTTTCCTCACCACATTATAAAGTGTATTAGATATAGATTTTTCATAGGAGTGTTACCCATGGTTATTAAGGCGTCCTTAAGGCGTCGCGCCGCCTTGCCGGGCATGCATATGGCGTCCGCCTCAAGTGCAAGGCGTCTCCAAGGTGTCTCTTAGACGGAGAAAGGCGTAAGGAAGGCCTGAGGCGACGCCTTGGACTGCTGGTCTGTGCTGGGTTGCTGGCTAAAGCGTGAGGTTGCTGGACCACACCCGAGCCCGCGAGAGAGAAGGGGAAAGAGGAGAGGGCGAAGACCGAAGAACTGAAGACTCACCCTGAACCCTAGGCGGCGACGCCGCCTCCATCTCGGTGTCGCCCTCCCGGCGCTAAGCAAGGAGGCGCGCGTGGGCGAAGGGGCGAGGAGGGGGAGGGGGAGGGAGATGGAGAGCCGGAGAGAAAGAGGGGGAGGGGAGGTGGCGCGACGCATGTTTAGAGGGGATGCGAAGGGGTGAAGGAGGTGCTGAGCTTCAATTTATGGACTCGGATGGGGAACCGAGAGGGCGCAACCACGAGAACGATCGACGACGACATTCTCGGCTCGGTTTGGAAACTACCAAAACAGCAATGCACTGATGATGAATACGGTAACAGAGGCATTGATGAGAGTGGTGATGGCGGGACTTGATGACGACGCGGAGGCACGACGAGGTCGACGCAGCCAGGACTCTCACAGGTGGCGTGAGCAGGGGTGCGGCCAGGGCGCAGTTGGCGCGCATGGGTGCGACCAGGCGCAGGTGTGACTCGGCACGAGCGCGGTCGGGACGCGGGCGCGACGCAAAGGGCGCGATCAGGGCGCAACCGGGCAAGAATAGAACAAAGGCAAAGAAAAGAAAGAAAGAAAGAAAGAAAGAAGAAGGAGAAGAAATGGGCCGGAGAAATGGGCTTCGGCCAGGAGAGAATTCATGAAAAAAATTCAAATGATGAAATTTGAATTGAGACAATAGAATTTAGATTTGAATTTCGGATTAGGATTTAAATGAATGCAAAAACTCCAAAAAAAAATTCCAACACTATGAATTAATTAATTTGAAATAAATTTGTAAAAAGGGCAAAATTTGGGATGTTACAGATATACCACCTAAACGAACTTGATATACTCATCACTTTGGATACACTCATATACTAATTATAAGATACTCCAATGTGAACCACAAGAAAAATTTGCAAGGGTGTCCATGTTTTTAGCGTATTTTATAAATACCTTCATATTCGCACATAAAAAAGAATATATCTAAAAAATTGTACATATATTATCTTATCTTATCTTAGCTAATAAAAGGAGCTTACTCCCACATAACAGGACAATCGCCCATCTCCTGCTCCAGCTTTGTACATATGTTTCACATAACATGGAAATTATTTCGTTCAAAATATAGGATTACGTCGCAACACACGGGCACCCTACTAGTCATCCCTAAAAGGGGTAAATACCACCTAGGGGTTTTATATATTTATATACTACACGTGCATACCCTCGGTTGCTTAAGATACTCCATACATTGTGAGATACAGCATAAGGAGTAACTACTAGAGTAGAAAAAAAAAGCTTCCTATTATATGTAGAACAAGAACCAATCCAAAACAATATTGAGGCCTAAAATTAGAGTTATTTAGATGATTCAACTGTCCCCTTCCTATCTATACAACATATGTCATACATGAAAGCCCTCAACATGACAATTACAGGCATGGAATACACACACAAGCAATTGTCTCTGGGTACTGCAAAGCAGTGTTCGTGTCACAGCAATGGAGCATTTCGTCCCAGCAAATACAGAAGCTACTGACTCAGGGGCACGCACTCGAGCTCGATCTCAAGCTCCCCATGCTCGACGTTCTGAAGCCTCAATGTGATCTCTTGTTTCACCTTGCCGTCGACGATTGAGATGACGCTGTCCTTGGCGAGCATGCTGTCATCTCTTGCCAACAATTTGCAGATCTGCATCGAGTCGGTGATGGTCGAGTTCTCATACTCTTTTGCTGCAGATATCAGAGTCTGGATGTCAACCTCAGCCTCCCCCATTCGGTCGTCAGAGCTGAACGTATCCTTGTCGAATACTTGCTGTTAGGAGGTAGAAAGCAGATTGGTCAGAATTGAGTTTTTTAGACTTTTTCATACAACAAGAACTCACTGGCAAAATTTGAAGTCTTAAATAGAGACATGAGACATGTCGGTGAGTTAGTATTAGGAACTAGTAACGAATTGTGTTAGGGTCGGATCTAATCTAGTATTAGAGTCGATTCAATCTTTAGACTAGAAATAAAGTGTGTGGGGATCCTAGGGGACACCAAGGGTCACATAACCGTTCCCGGGCAATTTCCCGGCCAGCCACCGGTACCGGTAACCGGCCGGTTACCGGTCAAACCGGATTTTGTATGGATGAAATTCACTCAAATCTGATTAAAAACCATTTGAAATTTAAAATTTTGAATTTGAATTTTAAAAAACCGCCGAGATCCTGTATCCCGGCCCCCCTCCGGTAAGCGGTTACCGGCCGGGATTTTAATCCCTTGGGGACACAACTATTCCCGAATTTCACATGGTATCAGAGCCATCCCCATTCCATCCACCACGGCCAACCCTAACCCTCACTTACCTTAGCCACCGCCGCCATTGTCGTTCGTCCACGTCCTCGTCGCCTCCTGCAATCGAACCGTCGTGTCGCATCGCCTCGAGGCCGAGCTCGGGCTGCGGTTGCGCCGCCTCGAGGCCGAGCTCGGGCAGGCAGGGAGGAGCCCAAAGCTCGGGATGCGAAGACGCCGCCACGTCCATCACCTCGGGTCGCCATCGAGAAAGCGAAGCCGCCGCCGTCGCCAGATCCGACGAGGTAGGCCTCCGCCGCCTCCTGGAACGCCGACACTGTGTGGATCTGGAACCGGATCGCCATCGTTGCTTGGTGAACCGAAGACGAAGAAGGGGAGCAGAGGAAGTCGGCGTGTTGGCCGAAAGAAGAAAAGCAACGAAGAAAAATAGAGGAGAGAGAGGGTGTCGACCGAAAGAAGAAAAGCAAAGAGAAGAAAAAAGAGTTTTGTGTTGAAGTTGTTTGTTTTATGTCACGTCTCTGCATGATTTGGGTAACTATGAAGGCACTCACCAAGGTTGGCAGAACGTTGATGCATTAAGGGTTGCTGTGATCGTGGGAGATACACGCAGCATATCTTGGTAGTGATTGATATTGCTTCAGTTGTTTGAGAAGATGACCCCTAAGGAGATTGAGACTACGAGGAAGGAGAGGAAGAAGCCGTAACGAGGGCGGTAGAAGAGAGGAGGAAGACAATTGTTGAGACTACTTCCCCGCTGGTCACGTAAGATGACATGAGAAGCATGTTACAGGATCTCTTAGCGACGGGTATGATAGGTCCAAGGGCAGCTATAGGGTCATCTAAATTTAAGCTAGAGCTGATGCTAAATAATGTAAGTTGGAGTATGTCAAGTCTGATGAACAGTTAGCTGACTATTTCACTCAAGGGTTAGGTCCTAGTGAGTGTGCTACAATATGTAACAAGATGGGTATGATTGATATCTTCGGCCCACCTTGAGAGGGAGTGTTGGTGAGTTGGTATTAGAAACTAGTAACGAGTAGTGTAAGGGTCGGATCTAATCTTGTATTAGAGTCGGATTCAATCTTTAGACTATAAATAAAGAATATGGGGATCCTATGAAACACATACAACTATTCCCGAATTCCACCAGAGTTTCATCAAAGAACTCGTAATTTAGTGCCAACCAAGACAAAAATGCAGTCTACCACCTCTCCATAAATCTAGACTATTAGATAATGAAGGCATAACTATACATATGCCAATAACCGAGATCGGTTTAGGCACTAAATACATATTTTAATACCTGAGTATAATTTAGACACTAAATAAATACATACTTCAATATAGAACAACCAATAGTCTTAGACACCAAAGATAAGTGTGCCAATGTGCACACACGTTGCACAAGAAAGCTATGACATGGGGTAAAGATAACAGCCACAATATTACATTGACATGACCAAGGTAAAAAGAAAAGCTAGACATTTAGTTGCGACTAAAATTCAATTCTCCACAAAAGAACACATACCAGTTTAAGAGGTGGCACCGGGTCGGGGATTGATAGCATTAGTCTTTCATTCCATACAGGATTCAGGGTGTTCTTTATCACCTTTGTTTTCATGGACTAAAAAGGTGAAATGTTAATTGGAAGCAAAAAAGTATATCTTTGCACAACTAAGCTGCCATATCTGTTAATAAAATGTGCTTACTTGGTGTCCTAGGTTAAGCATAACATATGGATCACTTGACATAACATCACGAACAGCTAGATTTGTGCCCCTTATGATATCGACCTTAATTAATCCAACGAATTCTACCATGCCCACATCCATCTGAAACAAAGTAGACACTTTACAGTAAAGGTAGTGTATAAATTGCAGTATACACTTGAAAAACTTAAGACATGAGAGTTCATCGAACCATTTTCTTTAGTCCTTTGTGATCTGAGTCCTTTCTCCTCCAGCTATTCCTGAAAGAATGACCTTTTCCATGTCGGATGCTGGTGTATTGCTGGTGATGATGTTTATCTACTGCATGTTTGCTATTGTATGGTAAAGGGCATGAAAACTGTGGATCAGAAACAAATTGTTGAAGCTCGTATTTTTTCCTGCATATATAGACAGAAAAAAAAAGCATAGTTTCGTCAGACAGAGTCAACAAAAAAGTAATGACAAAAAACTAACACGATGAGTACCTGATGAAATCAGCACGCTCCTCTGTAGCGCAATCTTGTCTTGGTTTTTTAAAGTTTTCGGGTAAAAAGGCCTCATATCTTGTGTTCACAGTAGCATTTCCACCTGAATCGGCTAAACAATTGACTTCTTCATCGGTCCACTCGTCTAGATTCACTGAAATCACCTATGCTCAATTCAACAATGAACAATTGATTAGTTCAGTACGAGGTCTGCTAACAAAATATTCACCATATGCTTATGCTTTACAGGGGAAAATAGAGTATTATTATCATTTTGAATTAGCTCATTTCACATAGCAAGTACATGCTTTTGATAAGGAAAATATTGAGTGACTGCAGTGTACATTTATTGGTTTTATGGAGACTAAATGTTTAATTGATCCGTATCTTAGCAAGCCTTGCTTTCTAAGAACACCTCCAAACATTGAATTGGAATCAGTAGTGCTGACATAAAATTGGAGATGGGCAGATGATACAACAAAGGAAACTACAAAAGATCCATTGGGCACCTTTGATATGTGTACTCCAAGACTTCTATGAGTACCAGAGCACTTAATGCAAATGAACGCACCAAAAGGCAAGGCCCTGCAAGTGCCACACCAGTTAATGGTAGGGAAAAAAAATCTGGAGCACTATCTGAAATATAATCACAAGAAGTGGTAAATATTTCAACCAAAAGTATGGCCATGCATCAGCCAAATCCGTATCTTTGTAATGTATTACTCACGAAGAAACACAAGCCTGGTAAAACAGCATCTGAACTAACATGCATGATAAGCTTTGGTTATGTTACCTCAGATTTTCAGATAGGCCATTTAGCTATAAAGCAATGTTAATCACTTAAAAGTCCCCAAAATTGGCTTAAAACAGTTCTGCAATATCAATTAATAAGTAATAACTGCAAGGCCTAGGATAAAATACAGCACAAAAACAAAGTATGATAGCTCTTTTAGATCAGAAGAGTGAATGACAACCCTAGATATTTCTTGAAAGCATAAACCACATGGAAAATTCAGGAAGAATGTTGCTTATATGTAAAACTGTTGATACTTACGCCCATTTTGGATCTGGGGTACCACAATCTGCGCAGAACCTGTTAGCAGGTTGGTTCAACAGATGTTCTAATCTTTCCCTTGCATTAACTGGATCTGTATCTGTTAAGCATGGAAATGATCATTTGCAGGCTGCAGCACAGTGGCCATGTGCAATGGAAGCACAGGAATCATGCATTGCCAGGTAAACAAACAAAGTAGATTGTACTCACAAGTCCATCTAATTAACATGTACCATAGAAGAGCCATTTGATTTATAGAGGGAATTGACTATTTGCCACATTTTAGTTTGGCATTTGATAAAATACCACAAACTTCGCGGTAATAGATAGTATACCACATCTTTCCTTGCCCTCTTTATTTTTTTTGCTATTTTCGAGTTTTTAAATTGATTTTCATTTCTTTTGACCATAACCCTCATGTGAAATGATATTTGCCCCTCCACCAGGCTGGCTATGTGGTTGGGTCGAGGCGTCGAGCTAACCCAACCCCAACCACTCCATTCTCTCACTCTCTGCTCTCTCCAGACCAAAGTGGCGGCGACGGCGGCGGCGACCTCCTCCCCCAAGTCCGGCAGTAGTGGTTCATTGCCGAATCAAAAGCAGGTATCTTCCTCGTTCCGAATCTGTTCCCCTTCCTCCTTGAACCCTCCTTTTGGTTTCATTTTTGATAGATTTGCTCCAAACCGCAAAACCCTAGGTTGCTAGATGGGGTGAGGTCGAGTTCGTGAGGAGCAAAATGGATCCAAAGGGGTATGAAACTTCCCTCTGTTCTTGTTGTTTGCATAATTTTTTCCTCCTTTTTCAGTCCATCTTAGTTGAGTCGAACGTAGTAAAGAACGGAACACCCCTAACTGTTGTACTTTGATTTTCTTTATCCCCATGTTAAGTAGGATTGATCTTGACAAAGCGTTTAAAGTAGCTCTTAGAATTCCGCCATACATTCTGAGGCTTGGTGACGGTAGCGAACAAAGATATGAGCGGCAGGACCTGGAATGGGATGTCAATTTGTCTGGTTTTACGCTTGCTAAGCTGTTAGAACAGTTAGGTGAGAGGACAAGTTTGGGTTCATGTCTGGAGGCCCAATTGTGGTGCAGTGATAGGGTTTATGGTGGGATGGAAAGGATCCATCACTCAATCCAGTTGATGGAGGAGATTAACAGCCGCTCGAAGAGTAGATGGATATGCTTCTTAGCAGAAATCATAGATATTAGTGCCAGTCTGTCTAGCCAGTCCAGTGTTGCAGTGGATTTGGTCAATCGGTGTGCTGGAGGGGATGTGTTTTGCAATGTCAGTGATGAAGGAGCTGGGACTTCCACTACTACTATTGCAGCTGCACCACCAGCAGCAACAGCAACATCAAGGGCTGATGCTGCTGATGGTAGTGCACATGCAGATGGTATGGATTAGTCAACACTTGAGATTACTCAATATATAGTGGATTGGTCAACAATTGAGATTACTCAAGGACCTGATGGCATGGACAGAGATGTTCCTATGACCGAGGAGGAAATGTATGTTCTTTTGGGGCTGAGAGATGAGGATGACAGAGCAAGGGTTGATGCTGCTGATGGTAGTGCACATGCAGATGGTGCTGCTGCTACTGATGTTGATGCTCCTATTGCTGCACCACATGGCATGAAGAGGCAGCAATTCCAGTGGATGATCTCATTCTTGAGGAGCAGCATATTACTTATGACAGGGAACACCCAAAGGTGGAGAGAGGCAGCAAGTTTCCTTCACTGAAAGAGTTCAGATTGGCAATTAGACAATGTGCCATAAATGAGGAGTTTGACATGGGAACAACAACATCTGACCCTACAAGGTTTATGGGGTATTGTAGAGCTAAAGGGTGCCCTTGGAAAATTCTAGCTCGTGGGATGGCAGATAAGAAAACCATCAGGGTACTAATTTTGTTGCTAATTGAAGCTGTTATGCATGAATTATTTGTTTATGAATTTGTACTTAATCCATCCAATTGTTGTACAAGTGCCCAAGATAGAGGGAGATCATGCATGTTACTCAAGCAGTAGGATCAAGAGTACTATGGCATCTTAGTCCTAGGTGGCAGACAAGACAGCATCTATATTGAGGACCAATCCCAACATGGGTGCCAAGGAGATGCAAGGGAAGCTGCAAGCCTGCAAGATGACTACAATGTTACCATTGCTTATGACACAGAATGGAATGGGAGACAAAGACCAGTGGATGACCTATATGGGACATGGGATCAAAGCTTTCAGTATCTGTACAACTTGAAGGCTGAGGTTGAGTTGAGAGACCCAGGCAGTTTTGTAAAGATTGACACTAAGAGAGTCAAAGGTAAAGTGTATTTCCATATATTCTTTATTACATTGAGGGTTTTCTAAATGGATGTAGATCATACATTAGTATAGACTCAACTGCACTTAATGGCAAGTGGAATGGGCATTTAGCTACATATACAGCTTTAGACGGACATAACTAGATGTTCCCTGTAGCATTTGGGTTCATTGACTCAGAAACTGAGGATAATTGGACATAGTTCATTAGGCAATTGCAGAGGGTAGTAGGTGAATCTCCTAATTTGGTTGTTTGAACAGATGCCTACAAAGCTCTGGAAAATGTCGTTAAGAAGGTTTTCCCTCAAGCAGAACAGAGGGAGTGCTTTAGGCACCTGATGCTTAATTTTGTCAAAAAGTTCCATGGTGACAGTTTTGGCCATGTGGCCTACAGCTAGGGCATATAGGCATGAGGTGTTTGAATACCACATAGGCAAGGTGCTGCAAGCATGTCCTGAGGTGGCTGACTACGTTTAGAGGCATCACAATTTGATGTGGATGAGGTGTAGCTTCAACACAGATATCAAGTGTGACTACATAAACAACAACCTTGCGGGGTCATTCAACAGCTGGGTGAAGGATATAAAGGACTTGCCTATTGATCAACTAGCAGACAAGACAAGGGAGATGGTTATGGTGCTATTTGAGAAGAGGAGGATTGGAGAAAGGCTACAAAGGAGGATACCACCAGCTATCATACAGCAACTGCATACCAAGTCAAGAGGATTAGGACACTTGAAGCCCCAAGTTTTTGCCAATCGCCGCCGAACTTGGGGGAGGAGGCAGCCGTCGCCTTGGTCAACCCGCCGCCACTTTGGTTGGGAGAGAGCAGAGAGCGAGACAGTGGAGTGGTTGGGGTCGGGCTAGCTGGACCCAACCACATAGACAGACTGGTGGAGGGGCAAATAAGTCATTTCACGTGGGGTTAAGCTCAAAAGAGATGAAAATCGATTTAAAAACCCGAGAATGGAAAAAAAAAGTTGACAAGGAAAGATTTGGCATATTATCTATTACCGTGAAGTCAAGTGGCGGAGCCACATTAGAGCATGAGGGTGCAATTGCACCCCCAGAATTTTTGCATGCAAACCCATTGCACAATATATATATATCTAGTATAATACACATACTATACAATGAATTACATTGTGTTATTATCAGCAATCAATAGTCAGCAGCCTATAAACACAAGTTATATTTTGTCATATCGACTGTACTAGAAATATATAATTTGTTTTATTTAAACCTTTGCCATGTTATTTAAACTTTTATGTTAGAATGCGTCATTTAAGTCCGCACCTTTATACTCACACGAGTGCGTTTTCAGTAGAAATTTTGTAAGGTTGCGGATTTATTCTCAACATCTGTCTTTCTAGACATGTGCTAAGGAAGCGTACTTCGCGTGCATGTGTGGTGGTGTGTGTGCTTGTGTGTTTCCTTGTAATCGAAAAAAGTTTACACCTCAATCGGTGAAATCCTGACTCCGCCACTGCCGCGCAGTTTATGGTATTTTATAAGTATCAAACTAAAATGTGGCAAATAGTCAATTCCCTTTAATTAATAGCTTATGTCTCGCAATATGCTAGATTTTAGTTTCACGTATGCAATGCAACTTGTAATGGCAGTGGCGGTGTGACGCGAAATCATCCATTGAGAGAAACAGTGCTCACAAGCAATACAAACAAGAAGTGAAATCAATGGCCGAAACTGAATGGGGGAAAATTAATTCTGCAGACTACAAGGCTCAACAAATGTTGGAATACTCCAATAAAATGCTAAACTCTTAAAAAAATCAAGATGTGTGATTTTCAATAGGAATACGAAACATTTATTCATTAACGTTGAAAAAATCTCAATAAATTAGGCATCTTAATCAAAGTTTGTACAAGCAGAATCACGAAGGGAAAAAGGAACACAAACCTGATGTATCAGAGTGGTAACCACTATCTTGTTGGGATGCAAATTCATCGCATTTCCTTACAGACAACAAAACGGGAAAACGTCAAATTGCAAATTCCTACCGAATTTTTAGAGAAACCAGATTACTACCAAATTCACACGAGCCAAAAGGAGAAATGTGAAGAAAAAAAATATACGAGAGATTGCATTTGCCAAATTACAACTACAGCCACAAATCAGAGGGAAAATACACACCTGCTGTAATGTGCCTTTGGGGTATCAAGAAAATGCAGAAGATTGTTCCCCTCCATTCCCTCTTTGTTCTTCTTCTTTACCTCCTAACAATGCAGAGGGCAAGAACGTGGCGACCCATCATCACCACAGCAATTAAATCAAGAACTGGAGTTCGGTGCGCAGCCCTGATCAAATTGGTTGGAAAAAACAAACGGGGCATGGGAATGGGAGTTGAACACCAGAAGATCTGGTGTCGAAACAGTCTAGGGCGTCAAGGGTTGGTTGCCTTTGTTGTTTGTTTCTTGCGTTCCTTTCATCTTCTTTCTTTTTCGTTGTTTCTGATTGGGGGTGAAGCGGTTGGCCAAGAATAGGTGGTGAAGGCAATTGTTCTGTTGTGGACAGTTTTAAGGAGTCCTTTGCTGCTGTATGGCAGAATATAGCCTGTATTTAGCACTAGCCGTGCTGTGAATAACCAAAATGATAAATCATTATATGATTGATAAGCGGAGCTATGATTAAATGTTCATAGCCATATAAATTTATACTCAAAATTGATTAAAAATAATTTATTTAGCAGTATTGCAATAAGTTATCATTGTAAGAAACATAATTAATCATAACTTGCATTACATAGTCTACACTTCATCTATATATAAATACATATTGTGTACATTGTTGAACAATATTCTAAACTAGCGAACTATACTTAACAAATAAAAATAAACTGATTTTATGGTTAAACAAAAAAAATCAATTAATCAGAAACAGCCGACTAAGGCCCTGTTTAGTACATGCAGTTCCAGATTCTCGTTTTCCAGATTCTACTCCTGATTATCTGATAATCCACTTCTCTGAGAATCTGGAGCTTTTTGTTGAAAGTGTTTGGCTGATAGGTTAGCTTCAAAAACTATATAAGGGAGGATTAAGAGGCAAATAGACCATATTACCCCTTGTTATAATACTTCAATTATATTTGTGTCTTTCTCCTATATATTTGTACACAAATTATAGAATTTTCCCCCAAATTTGTTTAGACCATAGGAAAGTATATACGATGTGTTTGTACATAATGCTAAGTTACATTGCATTTACATTTCATGATGGAGTACAACTGTTGGCAAATAACGAATTGACGCACAACCATTGACGCATCCGATGCATCCTAAGAAATGACATATCACGGATCTAATTGTTGAATGCCCATCAAGAACACGTTTAAACAAGTCATCTATCCTGGTCAGATCATCGTGTTTGTCACCAATGAGCATATTCACAAGACCAGAGTTCTCCATAAGAATCAACCTCTGCATGTGATTTGAGAGCATCTCTTTATCCACGACACTAAATATTTTGTCTGCAGTCTTGGCATCCATATACTGTGTAACACGTTCCAATTCCTCAACGAGCGCACCTCTCAGCCTTCTTGAGATACTCACCACAATCGCGACACTCAATGAACTGTTGCAACTCACCACTATAGAAACTTACAGATACCTCAGGGAATGGCCTCTCAAAGTCGTCCTGATATACAGAAGACCTTAGATCCATATACATGAGTATATCTCCATAATTCTAGACCAAGGTCAAAGACAGCTGTCTTTTTATGAGTCGGAATAAATGTCCTATCCATATACATGAGTATATCTCTGATCATTTATAATGCCTTGTTATGATTAGCCCATCTTCTCTGCAGCTCCTCCAAGAACAAACCACCTTGGGCGGACTCTACTGATCTAAACATTTCTTTCAGGTGTCCTGTCAAGTTCTCTACAATTTATGCACATGCATCCATGGCCTTAGCAGTAGCATCACTCAGGCATCACAGAGAAATAGAGGGGAGGGAGTAGAGAGAGGGATTAAGGTGGTAGTTTACCTCAAGTGCAAACCGCGGCAACCATGGCAGTAGCTCACTCCACCCCCATTCCTCATGCATGAACATAAAGCAACACACATCAGTAAGCAAATCAACACAAGTCAACCAAATGAATCAACATCGGCAAGCATACCGAGCACATATTTTGATAACCAAATCAAAGTAGGCAAGCAGAAAAAAAGGGGGAAACATGGGGAGGAGGGGAGCCTCGGGCGGCTTTTGGTTGGGGCCGGGCCAGAGAGGGAGGCGCAGGCGCGAGGCGGCCGTAGGTCGGGCCGAGCACGCAGAGGGAGTAGGAGCCGAGCAGAGCAGCGGCGCTGGCCACCCGACCGCACCGTGGGAGAGGGGCTAGATTAGGACGAGGTGATAGCGAGCCAGAGCAGGAGCCGGGCCGGCAGGTGGACACAGAGAGGCGGGAGGAACTGGAGGAAGGCAATGCCGGGAGGAGCTCCAGCTGGAGCCGGTGCTGAGCAGGTGCCATGGCAGGCCGAGCTAGGGAGGAGCGGCGATGTCGGGCTACCACCAAGCCAGGGGCGGCAGCGGCAGGGAGCAGGCGGCCGGAGGCGCCGGGACCGTGTCGTGAGAAGCATCGTGGAGGAAGGAGGAGATTAGGGAAGAGTGGAAATGAAGGGGAGGCTGTGGGATGTGTGGGGGTAACTCAGTGGTATTTGCGGGTAAAAACCTTCAACTTCAAGGGGTATTTTCATTTCTGAAGGTTGGATTCTCACTAGAATCTGCGGGAAGGCTATTTCTCATTGCTAGTTCATTTTTGAGACAGCTCATCGCGAGAAGCAGAATCTGGTGGTTTTGAGAATCAAGGTGTTTGGTATGACTCCACAAGAATCGACTGAGAAGCTGGGATTAGAAGTTGTACCAAATAGGGCCTAATTGGAAAACGGTCAATTGACCGTTCAAAAATGTTAAATGCTCCGGGCATCTACTATATGTGAACATTTACTCAACACAAAAAGATTAGTCGGGCATGGTTTAATGGAATTCTAATATTTCGGCTCAAAAAAAGTGTGTGGCTGGCGCACATTATAAGTAGGGGTGCAAATGGAGCGAGTAATTCCTGACTAACCGACTGAAGTCTCGCAAAACGAATACGGGATGGAGAAATGGGTATCTAACACTATCCGTGCCTGACTCTGACTCCGAGGGAAAATACAGAATATGATACAGAATGAGCAATATTCGTCCGTTTGTGTTTGTATGTCAGGTGGTATGAGAAAAGTCTGTTTTGACTTCACTTAGAAACAAAATAACAAATAGGTGGGTTGTTGCATCTGAGTAGGCATGGGATACTGAGTGTTTTTCCTTCGATATCTCAACGATTAGTCTCTCCGTGTTCGCTCTGATTGCACTCCTATTGTCCAATACTCCAATGTCCTATGTAGAGGTGCAAAAGAAGCAGATAATTTCTGTCTGACCAACCGAAGGCTCGCAGAGCAAATACTGGATGGAGAAATGGGTATCCGACACTATATATGTCCGACTAAGACTATGAGAAAAAAATACAGGATAGGATACAGGTTGGGCGATATCCGTCTGTATCTGCTCCGTTTGCACTCTAGTTATAAGCCTCGAAGCACATCTCAACGAGATAGGTTTTGACCGTACAATCAATTTTAATCGGACAATCTCGCGTGCCTCCCGTGTTGAGGCTGTCGCACGTCGCTGCCCTCCTTCTCCAGTACGAGTACCCGTCTGCCAGCATGAGACCTTCGTGTTGCCATTTTCCTCTGCGTGAGCATCTGTGGGAGCCCACCGATGTCCTCCTCCACACGCGCGAGCCGATCGTCGTCTTCCTCTGAGCCGTCCGCGTGCACATGCGTCGGTTGACGTCCTCCTCTGTGCTGGCCAATCAAAACTTGTTTCAGGTTTTACAAAATGAAACATACCAAGGTTCTAGGTTAAGAAGACAAGAAGTTTCAGCATGTTTCATGATTCAGGATACAGAGAAGTTTCTTCATATGAGAAGTTTCAGATTGTATGGAAGTTTCAACATGTTTCAATTTTGGGAAAAGTACACTTTTCAACCCTCAACTTTCGCCTGAGTCAACTTTTTAACATCGAAATATAAAACCATTTGAAACACACCCATCTACTATCAATACCAGTGCAAAACATAACCTTGGCCCGAATCTAAGGTGATTTTGGCTGACGTGGCATTGACGTAGATCTAAGATGGTGAGTTACACTAATGTGGATGGACACATCACTCTCCTCGCCCTTTTCTTCCTCTTTCTCCCCTATGTAGCACCCTTTGACATCACACTATTCCTTGCCATGGTGAAGCTTTGGAAATAGAGCATGGGAGGAGAGAGAAATAGAGAGCGCCTCACCTTTGTTTCAAAATAGAGAATGGGAGGAGAGAGAGAAGCTGCGGCGACCTCAAAAACAGGATGACGGACGGAGGCGACGTCGTGGCTTAGGTAGCAGAAAGGCAAGCAATCGGCGACGCACGGCAACCGTGGGTAGGGAAGAAAAGGGACGGCGACGCACGAGTAGGAGAGGGATGAAATTAGGGAAAGAATAAGCATGAGCAGGTTGCGGGAAGCTCACCGCGTAGTCGGTGGCGGCGGCGAGGTGAGCTCATGTAACATCCAAAAGTTTCTAAATGCAAAGATATGAGATTTTAAAAACTTTTTATGTGATAACTATTGCCATCCTTTTTGCCTGTATTTTTGAGAATTATTTGAATTGTATTTTCTCTTTTGCCGGCACAAGTGGTGTAAAACAAAAAAACCTAAACACACAAACCCTAGAAATGAAAACCCTAAAGAAACATAAACCCTAAAGACATGAACCCTAGAAACGAAAACCCTAATATCAGGAATTATGATAGCAAAATAAACCTAAGGTATTGCCCTTCTAAATATTACATGTAGGGTAAAACCTAAAGGTCGGGAGCATAAAATTCAAAACCTAATACTCTGAATGTTCAAAAGTCCAATTAGAATTATTTATCAAGTGTTAGAGTTTATCTATTATCGCATGAGAATTTCTTAAAACAAATATCAGAATTTTAGCAAGCCTAAAATTCTATTCTCTTTTCTTTTCCCAAGCTTTTCCCTAATCTTTTCTTTTTCCCTTTCTATTGTTCCTCTGGCCAAACACATTGATCCACTCGAGCCTGAGCTGTTGCCCCCAAAGCAACTCGGTCGAACTCCAACTCACCAGTGCTTCTTCTCTCCCCGAACGACATTGCCTTTGCTTCTCTCTCTCAATGTCAACGCTCTCTGGAGCATTGCTCCATGTCGCAGCCATGCAGCCAAGCTCTGTCACTCGCCATTTCTCAACGAGCACTGTGCTACCGACTTATGTCAAATCCATCGCCAAACACTGTCAATTCCCCGCCAACTCCTTCCCGGTTTTAGTGCAAGCTCTCGCCGAGAGCAAAGCCGACTCCATCGCAATCTCCGCCCCTCAGCTATAAATAGCTACCCAAGGCCCTCTACATTCTCTCCTCGCCACCCCAGACATTCTCCCACTTCCTTCCTTCTTCCATCGAACCGAGCTCAAAGGTAAAGCTCAAGCTCCCATTTTGGCTGACAAGCTGCCTCACTGCCGTTGGCGCCCCGGTGACCCCCACGCCTCGTCAACCCCGTCATGGAGTGTTCCGGACCACCATCAGTGATTCCCCTCATCTAATTTCGCTTTCTGTTCGTAGGAACCACCGCCAACCTCATTCTTCCTCGTCTCCGGCCATAAGTGCCAACTTCGCCGCTGCAACCTTTCCAGTAAGCCATTTCCCGATTCCCTCCTCTAGGACCACCACCACCCCCTGGAGCTATCCCTGAAGTCTATTGCTTCTCCATTATCTCAGGTAACCGCCGCCGCGTGGAGCTCCCCTCGCCGCCACTGGTCATCGCCGCCGAACCTCCACCGACCACCTCAGTAGCCATCTTCTACTCCGGTATGCTCCTAATGCCCCCTAGATGCTCTTGCTTGCATTATCTGGGCGGGAGTGTTGCCGAAGCACCATGGCTGCCACAGCCCCGAGCTTCACCGCCGCCAATGGCCATCGCGCCGCCGGTACCAATAGGATGGCCTAGACCTAGGGGTTCCATTTTTGTCCTTAGCCTGCGCCGCCGTGCCCCCTATCGCCGGCGACGAGCGTGAGCCGAGGAGCTCTCAGGAGCTCCTCTGCTGTCAGAACTAGACATCACTGTAGCTAGGAAATTAATTACTGAATCCATATCTTAGCGCTAAATACTATGTAGATCCGGGTTTAATTGTCGCTTTATTTCACTGACTTGTGGGCTCACGAACAGAAATCCATGGGTGTTAATGCTTTGGTTTTCGCACTAAGTCACAGACGCGCGGGCCCAGAGCAATTAAAAGCACAGTAGACTTGGCCCATGGACTGATGGACCAAACACATAGGCTTTAGTCCATGCACTATTCTCAAAAGCCAAGTCACTGACAGTGGGTCCCACTCGTCAGTAAATAGGTTTCCTTTAGGAAAATAAATGTAAATGTAAAAGAAAACCAAAACAGTCGGGTCCCACCTATCATTCACTGAGCATTTTCGGTTGGAAAATAAATCAAAAGAAAAAGAAAAGGGATGCAGGTCCTGCATGTCAGTGAGAGAGATTCTCTCTCTCTTTTCTTTTTCCAGGATTTAATTTAGGTTTAGACTTCAGAGAGCCCGTTCTCTCTCGTTTCAACTCTGAATTGGGTGATTCTTGTTTCTAAATTTATCTAAATTCAAACTCGACCCAACCAAACTGAAAACACCCAGTTTAGAGTTCATTTGAATTTTTGGATGCATTTTGAATCTTTATGTGCTTATTTGAAATTTGGTTTTTTTTTTGCGTATATAGAGGTTGAAGCCTCCGAAGACCTTCAAGTCGATCAAGAACAAGATTAGTAGTACCAAGAGAAAGGTGAGTCAATACTTTGATCATTTTTGCGTCTATTTTTGAAATGCAATTATATTGCTTTAAATTATGAAATTGCATTGCTATGTTATATCTAAATATGTCAAACTAAGTTCATAGTTAATACCTTAATAATATTTGTGTATAAACTTCCAATCCTTGAATTTTGACTCTACCCTTGTTACCCTATATTAATGGGATACTTAAGAGCCACTAATTACATACCTAAAGTGTTATGCTTAGCCTTGCTTAGATACATTCTCATTCGGGTAGTAAATTGCCCGACATCAAACAACATTCGAAAGTGATATTGGGCAGTTGAGGCTAGAGCCTGGTTGGTATATTGGACTAAAGGTAATTTTAAAAACAAAGAAAAAACTAAAAAATAGTTTTCGAATTGGGCGGGTGGAAAGAGTGGCTAGTGTCGGGTGCACGACGGTGGAGTATGGGGAAGTACCGCCCAAGTCAATAAAGGACCAAGTTCTTGTGATGACCTCTCGTGTAAAAACAGTATAACTACAAATCTATAATGGGTATGACTTGACTAACAAATTTGTCCGCCGCCTCGCAACTTCACTATTGGTGGGTGTGTGGAGTGAATTAAGGTTAAGAGAATCACCGATCTACACGGCGCAAATGGGAGACTTCTTGTGGGCGAGGCCCAGGGAGGTGATACTTAGCGGCGTGGGGTTGCGTTGAGGTGAGGCATTGTAAATGCTTTGTGATAATCATTTTAGTCGCACACATATGAAAGTGTGTCAAACGAACATTATAAATTAATTATCTCTTGTGGGTAAAGTGTACAAACTCTGCAGAGTAAGAAAACTATATAGATAATCATGCTCACGGTCATGTGCGGTGCCGGGAACTTGCTTGAAGTAGCTTTCATTTTCATAAACCATTTGTGGGTGGAATGAAAAGGTGGGTTAGGGCCCTAAGAATTGAGAGAGTCTGGTCGAGGACCAGTGATAAGTACGGGAATGTGACCCGAGAAATGAATATGAGCATTGAGTGGACAGAGCCACTCAATGGTATAGGAGACGAAATCTCCACTAGTACTTTACAACAAAACTCTGTTTATAAAACCTGTGTTAATTAAAATGCTAACTCTCAGAAATTGCTACTACATAATTTAATTCAAACTTGGCTTTGTGCAACTAAAAGAACCATGAACTTCCCTTGATTAGCCTTGCATGTATAATAATTGCATTGTGTGTTGGCTCGCAATTACGGTTGTGTACTCAGGCTCGCTTAATATAATCTTTCAGAGCCGCTTGACCAAGATCCATATGACTACTACTTGGCATCTGGACCGGATGGTGGAGAAGATGGAAAAGTTTAGACCAGAACCCTCAATCGCTTGCCTGTGGGCAAAGTGAATGGCTCCACTTTGTTTTCTTTTGCTTCTGCTCTCATCCTTTAATTATGTATTCAGGACTATGTAATATGGCGGCCTTCGTGGCCCTTTTGTAAAACAGTTGACCATATGGCTTGTTATGTAATATATTATGCTGTTTTGCAATGTATATGATGTATGTGAATGATCCAAAGATATATCTGTGTGTGCTATCTTCTAATCCAGTGAATAACACAGGTTAACATAGTAGAACCCAAGTTACAAAATTTGGGGGCCGACAACTCGATGGTGGCGTGTCAGAGTTCTGGATTGATGAAGAAGGATTTGAGCTCAAGTTTTAACCGTGTGTGGAGATCGTGCGTCGTCCAAGAGTGGCGTAGCTGAGGTGCCGTGGTGATAGCAGCCGCGCGGCCAGGACAGGACTCGACGCCGAACAAAGACAACGCCGAACAGAGAAGAGACAGGATTGGGACTTTTCCGATATTCCCTTCTTCAAAGTGTTTCTCTCCTTTAAATAGAGAACTCCTAACAAATTAGACTAAGAAACGAATTCGAATATGAAAACTAAACTATTACATAATTCCGGAATTGACTATGACTGAAAAGGAAACTACAGTACTAACTATTCCTAATCTGACAAAGGTGTGTTACTTGCCCAAGCAGCTGAACGAGACATCCCTGGCGCAACAGCCAGCGTATGCTTCTTCCTTCGCCCATATGTGATACCCCACATGACACGGCGGCGGCCTGGGGCGAAGGAAGGATGGAATTAGAAATTGGGGAAGGAAATATGGCAATGTAGAGATGCTCGATGTGGGACGAATCGAAGGGAGGCTCACCGTACGAGGAATGGTGGCAGCAGCGGCGGTTTCTGGCATGGCCGGCGTGAGAAGAAAAGAGAACAGAGGGAGACAAATGGAGAGAGGGAGGCTGGAGGACTCGAAGACGGGGATGGCGACGGCGGCAACGACCTTGGCCGGACTCGGGGAAGACGGGCTCGGGGAAGACCCACATGCAGAATCAGTTTCACAAGGTATCATAGACGATTTACAGTTTCACACTACACATGCTAATCATTTTTTGAAGACTTACACAGGCAAATCATGATTTTTCATTAGTATCAAATATATTTATAAAAGAATGTAGCTCTGGCTTTTATTTTAGATGGGCTAGAGGGATGGCATAACAGAAGGGCTCCAATACTGGGTTTAGGCAATCTATGCAAGCTGGTTACAAGTGGGGTCGTGTTCGGGGGATTACCAGGTAAAGCACGACTTTGTAATCTTAGGTCTAGGTAACCTGCAAGATCTTGCATACTATTCTCACATCCCCTTCATTAAATTATTTCTTGGTATTACCATTAATCAGTGCATTAGCTAGCCTTGCTGACAGCTTGAGTACAGGATCTGTACAAGACCGTGCAAGAAATTTCAGCAGATGATGCACTTCAGATGTTTCAGGACAACAAATAACATCAGAGGTGGACAGAGATGTAGATTCTGGTAGGCTAGAGAGCGTCTCAAAAGATCTTATGTTGCTGTAGCGTGAATGCCCAAGCATTAAGGTTGGTGAATAATAGACGATGGATCCTTGGAGATGACTAGACCAAGGAAAACTGGCAGCAATTTCAGATGGAGTTGCTGCAATTACTGTAATCCTGACGGCACTTCTCGAAGTTTTGAACCTAACAAACCTAGACAAAAGATGAAGCCATATACATTGACCAAGAGGGTGCAAGTTGGTGTCGTATGGAGAATTTGTCGGGTAGTCTTTCCTTCACATTTACTCGAAGCTACATTAAGATTTATTTGTACTTTCCGCAAATTTATGCAAGAGTAACAGTTTTTTACTTTGGAGTGTTTGTCTTTTGTTCCTTTCTTTTGGTTCATTGTTTCTACTTTCTTTATAAACATTTTATTCGTTATATCAGCAGTAGCAGATGACTTGTAACTGTATGCTTCCTTGATCGATTGTCTGACTTGAGTTGACTGCTATGAAATTACGAGTCAGATATGCCTTGTTGGAGCATTCTGGTCTTATATCATAGTGCTTCAGTCCGAGTATGGCATGAACAATCACATCTGAGAAAGCAAATGTATGGTTAAACAAAAACTTCCATTGACTTGTTTTTCCATGTTTGTGACTGTGGACCATAAAATGGCAGTGTATTGCATCAGACTGAATGACCAAACATACAATTTTTCAATTGTTTTTTTTTTTGTAGGTCCATCTAAATCTTAAAGCTGTGATAGACCAACCATATTTCCTGCTGCTGGCATCCCTTCAGAATTGCCCATAATATTTGAACATCACCAGACTAGTCTGCTTCTGTCGCAACGGGTTTGAGCTACAGAATGACTGTGTCTTTCATTCCGTACCAGGTTGGTGAAAGAATACAAAACCTGACTTTTTTAATGGGAACAAACCTGAATTAATACATTTGAAAAATATGGGAAATGCTAATATGGGTCACAACGCAAATCAGATCGCATTAAGATTGTACCAGCTGCAATTTTCTACTGAAAAAAAAATAACGAAATTATCTGATGGCGAACAGATGTACTAAGACTGAAATGAAAGACATGTAACATTTCCTTGAAAAAGCTATGAAGTTATACATTTAAAACTTAGCTCTTCTCCATGTGATAAACGAATATTTGTGTACTGTAGAGAGTAATGTTGGCGGTGCCGATTGTTTGGACCATGTTACATCAGAAAATCCATGGCCGGCTGCGGTTTGCGTCTCGCTCTTGTTCGTTGGGCCCCATGATTTAGGCTAATCCGTTCGCGTGTCAACATACATAGATGGAGCTGCTCAAATGGACGTCTCATTCAGATTCCGACGGCCAGCATGAACTGTTCTAGAGTCTAGACAGTTAAGCTGCAACTGTTGGATTTGTTCAGGTATCCCTTCAAACACAATGGCATCATCACCTTCAGATGGTTGAGTAGATGAGAATTTACCACTTACTGTATTCAGGAGGAAACATTTAGAGTTCAATTTGTTTGGTAATTTGGTCAACTGAAGTAGATTACTACAACCTGTTCATGTTACAGAACTCACAAGAGACCGTGTTGTTCATTCACAAGCACATGATATTCATCCAAACATGTTTGCAGAGAGCAGCAAGTATGAGATAATAGATATTGGACGAATGGCTGGAATGGGCATTCACAAGGACACCGAGGATTCTCAAGATTTGCTTATCTTACAAATGCACATAAGCAGTACATATCTGATCATCCTCGCTAATAACAAATCCGGACTCCAGAAGAGTTTTATTGATTTTTGACAAAGGCATGCACCTCAACACCCTTGACATTTTGCAACAGTCATCAGTAAGATATCAGTTATTAGCACATGAGACACTATACACACGTTACAGTACTTAACTCAGTTGGTGAGCTATTATTCCTTTGCAACTCAGCAACTAGATAGGAATCTCCTGATCGGTAAGTAGTTATCCTTCCTTGTGGAGCAGTAGTGAACTGCTCCTTAGCAACTCAATTAGAGATCACTAGAGATCTCTACTGACTAGTAAGGAGTTCTCTCATTCAACTTGGTGCAGGTCCCTGGCACTAATATTGCAGCGACCACCGAGTTAGTAGCTCGCGAGTCAAGAGATCACGATTAGTTCAACCACTAACTGCAATAGACATAAACAAAGCAAGAGGTTAATGTAAATTATTTGACAAGTTGATACTACAAAACTACTGTTAACTTTTCCAAATGTTCTTACCTCTAAATTTATCAGTTGCAAGCTTGGACAGGCCTTGTGGGTGTGATGCTTTTCTTATCATCCTCGTCGTGCGGTAGGACGGTCTCAAAGGCCTGGACAAGAAGCTCCACTTTCTTCTTTCGAGCAGGACCTAAATTATTCACTGCCCTCCTAAGTGCATAATCGATCATCCATTCTTCAGCATTTTTTCGCTCATCCATCATCTGATGCTTGAGGTCAACCTTTTCTGCTTCTGGGTCCAGTTCCAGAGGAAGAAAATTTGGTGCCCTCGGATTAAAACCTCGCATGTATTCCTCCTCTTCAGGTGTTCTCCTCCTGGCAATGATCAATCTATTTCTCGGACAAGTTGCAGTCTCAGTAGGATCAAGATATACATCTCCTTTGAGGTTCATTCCGCTGAATGCGTCGCATATGTCATCAATGGAAGATTCTTTTGCATCATTGTCTTCTGCTGGTAGGTTCTGGGGCTCCCCATGCTCTTCGATAGTGGAGAAGTCATAGGTGTGCTCCGGTATTTGGACATTGGACGAGAGATTAATTTCTTCAGTAGTACAAAATTCTTTACAAGCATTTGCAAAGTCCTTTTGATCACTGTCACTTAGATATGTGGTGTTAACATGTCCATCGGCCTCTTGAGTCATAGCAAATTCTTCAGAAGCACCTCCTGATTCACATGCCGTAATATTCAGTTCCTTTTGAGCACCAGCATTGACACCTGCAGTGTAATAATCTTCATCACCTTGAGTAATATCTGATTCTTCGTGAGCATCTTCTGAGGTGATAATCTCCAATTCCTTTTGAGCAACACCATTGACATCTACAGTGATGTCATCTTGAATAGCTTCTTGGGTAACATCAAATTTTCCAGAAGTATCCACCGATTCACATGTGGTATACTCGGATTCATTTTGAGCACCATCACTGACATCAGCAGAGTTATCATCCTGATCAGCTTCTTGAGTAATAACAAATTCTTCAGAAGCAACTTCGAATTTGCACGTGGTGATCCCCGAAGCATTTTGAGCATCATCACTGACATATGAAGATTTATCATCTTGCCCAGCTTCTTCAGAAGCGTATTCCAACTCACTTCTTCCAATCCCCAATTCCATTTGAGCACAATCAATGAGACATGCAGAGTTGTCATCATAAATGGTTTCTTCAGCGGTATCAGATTCCTCATAAGCATCTTCCAACTTACACGTGGTAATCTCTGGTACCATTTGAGCACCTTCATTAATGCATCCGGAGTTACCATCCTGGCTGTTTTCTTGAGCAATAGCAGTATCTTCTGAAGCATCTTCCAAGTTGCATGTGGTTATCTCCAATTCCTCGTGAACATCTTTTGTGCCATCCACAGTGTTGTCTTGATCGGTTCCTTGAGCAGCACCAGTTTCTTCACAGACAACTTCAAATTTGCTCATTCTGATATCCAATTCCTTTTGAGCATCATCATGACTATCTGCAGGGTTGTCATCTTGTTCAAATGCGTTATCTGCAGTGCTCTCATCTTGATTGAATGCATCATCTACAGTGTTGTCATCTTGTTCAAAGACATTTCCATCTATTGGTTGTTTCTTGATTTTAAAATCAGGAGAACCAATTGCACTGAAGTCAGAAATTTCACCTTTTGAGGCGGCTTTGGAGGTTATTTCCTCAAAGAAACCCCCTTTGCACCCAATACCGGAGATAGTCTCAAAAATCTCCATTTCCGACCCATCATCCGGCATGTTCTCTTCATCTTTCGCATACAGTTCCTTGGTAACCTCTGATTTGCTGGCAGACTCCATGCTTGTGTCATCCCCTTTTTCTTCTTGCTCCGCTGAAGTCTCCTCTTTGTAGCCTTCATACAGGATATTCTCCACCATCTCTGCTACTTCCTGCGCAGAAATCTCCAATTTGCAGACACCAACGGATATCTTCTCTTCTTGTGTCTCTTGTTGTGTGGAAGCCTCCCTTTGACACACCGTGTCCAGGATGTTGTTGCCTTCATCTCTTCTGTCCCGCTCCTCGCAGGACTCCACTCTGCAATCAGCACCATCTTGCTCCACGACGATCTCCGTTTCACGAACCAAAACTGAGATGCTTTCCTCATCCTTTGCCTCCTGATCTTCAGCGGACTCCTCTTCACACTCATCGCCAAATCTACCCGATGTGCCCTCTTCATCTTTACCTTCTTGCACTTCAGAAACCTCTGCTCCACCAATCTCATCTCTCACCCCTGTTCTTCTAAGACCACATCATCCAAGCTATCGTACTCGTACCCCTGGTACCTCATCCACGGCAACTCCTCAACAAAATTGCCGGAGATCGCTGCATCACTGCACACCGACAAACTGTCCCTGCAGACACCAAGCCTCTCCTCCAGCCTTCCCTCATCCTCACCGTGACCGTCACCGCAAACACCAAGATCGTTCCCCTTGTCGTTGTCCTCTTCTGCGCCGCACCGATCGAAGACGACGAACTCCATCCTCCTCACCGTCGCGTCCATCTCGTCCAAGGACATGTCGCTGCAGCTCATGTCCGAGCTCACCCTCGGGCCGGCGTACACCTCGACGAAGAAGTCGCCGAGCGCCTCTTCGTCGATAAAAGGCGCGACCTTTGCATCGCCGCCGACGCCGGCACCGTTCTTGTCCTCCGGTCTCTGGTGGCCGCTGCTCTTGCGGAACGCCGAGACGCCCTTGAGCTTCATGCTCTGCTGCGTCTTGATCAGCCGCCTGCGCGACGCAAGGAAGCTCCGGAGCGGCACCGCCGGCGCGTGGACGTGACCGTTAAGTGAGCAGTACGTGTACGGGCACACCCGCAGGGCCGCCGGGCCCTCGGCGTCGGTGGCTCCCGGCGCCAGGTCGAGCGCGTCGGGGAACTTGGCCTCTTTCATGGCCGACGAGCACGTGGCCCGGCCCAGGCCGATCACCTTCGGGAACAGCACCTTCCCCCTCGTCACCACCCGTACTAGCCTCCGCCTCGGCGGCGACGCCGACGAGGGCGGCAACCGCGCGCGGTGCCCAGCCTTGGCGTCAGAGCTGCTCGTGGCCCTCATGTAGTTGGGCACGGAGGCCGGCGTCGGGGACATGGCCGCGCCGCCGCGGTTCCTCGACCGGCTCCCGCCGTGGTCGAAGTCCCTGAAACCCCTGGGCTTGGACGGAGGGGTCAGGAGCGGGTCCTTGGGCTTCTTGGGCACCTCTTTGCTCCGCACCATGGCTACTTCTCCTTCTTGCTTGCTCGGCGGTGGCTCCTCAAGTTCTTTTTTTTTTCCTTCGAATCGAAGGTTTCCTCAAATTTCTCGGCACCTTGGAACTGGTGGCTTCCTGGAATTTCTTGGATTGTCGGGAACTGGAGGCTTCCTTGAAGTTCTTGGCTTCTTGAGTTGAAGGGCGGCAAGAAAGCAAAGCGAAGCAAAGGTGATGTGAACTAGGGGGGATAAGACTTGAGAGAACAAACTAAAGAAAGAAGAAAATAAAGGTGGGTTTCTGTGGGAAGGCGATGGGCTCAGAGGAGGGGGAGCCGAGGAGAGTGGGTGAGCGGCTGAAAGGGGCAATCTTTGAGAGGAAGGCTGAGTGTGACAAAATTTATTTTTGAATGGGTGCATCTTGTGTGGGGGCAAATTATGTGATGGATTGGGTCTTAGGATGGGCGGGCTCAGCCTCGAGTGGATTGGGATTCTCTACATTAAAAGTAGTTAATATAGAGAATCTATAGTGTAGAGGTATTAGAAGTAATCTTCATCGTCTGATCAAAAATTAAAAGTCGAGATCAAATGCTACAGTGTTTTTGACACAATGTTTTTTCCTACCGTACTTTTCCCAAGTGTTGCTACGGTACTACGTTAGAACACTATTCACTTCCTCGCAAAAACACTGTTCATAGTGTCCCTCTGAGTCCAGATCCAGCCTCGGGCTAGGTCAACTGATCTTGGACCGAACTCGCATGCTTGGTGATTTCTCAAGAGATTTTTATGGACTTTGACACTAGTAAGATTTAGTCCACCCAACCCAAGACCTGGATCCGCCCGGAGGATCCATTTATGAGTTGGTGTTTGATTGAATGGATTTGCATAGAGGTGTTGGGTGGCTCATGAATTCGTTCCATCAGGTTTGATGGCAACTAACTGGACCATGGAAATATGCTTAGCACTAGAAGTACACTTAGGTCATGTAGAACAGTTTGTCTCTTAGAGTTGTTTCTAAAAGCTTCAACTTATCTACAAACAACCTTAGAGATAACATCTCTAATAATTTATCTATGAAATCATTCATTTTCAACACAACTTCTCTCATTAACCACTCACCATTTGCGATGGTTTATGTGCCCAGCTTGTCTCTTATATAAGAGATGACATATTCTCTCTCTTCACATCCTCTCTCCTCCAACTACACTTTTGAGTGACATGGTAGATAAGAGACGATTGAGGTGGACACTATTGAAGATGCCCTTAAGCCTTTTAGGTTTATTGTAGGAAAGACACGAATGCTATTATATATTCGGTGTAGTGACGTGGCTTGCTCACTAATTTCATGGGTACTGTTAAGGAGTCGGTAGTCGTCGTACCATTGACACAGATCAATCACAAAATGAACACCAAAGAGAGACATGATGTGTAAAGGAGATCCAATATCTTTTTTCATCTGTATGTCTCTTGTACATGGGGATTCTCATATTTATAGCTCATAAGGGTGAAAGCCCTCCGGAGACGGTTAGTCTTTTGTCTATAATTAGGTTTCGCAACACTTCCCCTTGGACAATAGACAATGATATGCAAATGTCTCATCAAAAACTCCTTCTAAAAACCTATTGGAAAAAAGAAATGGAGAAAAGAGTACATTACATTCATAAGTTACATTACACTTTATGCCTCACTAAAAATATTTATGTGATAAAACTTCAGAAAAACTCACCAACGAAAAAGAGTACAATGTTTAATCTTTGGGATCCAATCTACAAGATTTTAGATAAATCCTCAGAATTTGATAAGGATTATAATCTAGGGATTTATTGGAAGGAAATTTGCTTAGGGGGCCCTCACCGTGAGGCCCTCCCCATCAGCCGTTGATTCCCCCTCTTTCAACCGAATCAACCGTTGATGGGGGTAGGGCCTCGGGCAAGGCCCTCCCCCATTGCATTTTCTTTCGGATTTACTCCCCCTAATTCTACAACTCTTTAAATCATCTCATTCCAATGCCATGAATGCATCTTTGAAAACTGGATGTAGGTAGAGACTTAGTGAATAAATCAACTAGATTTTCACAAGACTTTGTTTGCAGGATCTTTACCTCACTATTTTTTGAATTTCATGGAGATAGAAAATTTAGGTGCAATGTGCTCGTGATGTTGCTCTTGACATAACCCGTTTGTATTTGTGTAATACAAGCAGCATTATCTTTATAGATAATTGAGGGGATATTGACGGTATTAATGCCATAATACTTTTGGATGTTGTTAGTCACACGTATGAGCCAAAATACATTCAAGTGAGAGTTCATATAGTGCTACAATCTTTGAGTAGTTGGTAGAAGTAGCTACCAAGGTCTGCTTAGATGATCACTAAGAGATGGCTGCACCAGCACAAAGTAATATAAAATATATTCTGGGATTTTGTACTATAGAGATTTGACAGATAGTCAACATATCTTCAGAATTTAGTAATGATCATCAGGATCCATGCGTGATCTTTATGATCTTTGCATTGTCGACCAATTGGATCTAAATTGTTAAGTGGTAAAACTTTCAAGGTGAATTTAAGTAGTAATTATCGTATCAACACCTTCTAGGCTTGACTAAGATTTTTAAAGTCTCAAGTATGATGATCAGGGTTTACCATATGCTCCCCTTGAAGACAACTTCCGCTGAAGTCTTGTTTCTCTAATGCCTTTCATATATTTTTTGAAAATAAATATAGGCAATTATATTATTATCAAATCAACTAGATTACCACAATACAGAGTCTTACATACAAATATCTTATTACTCATCTAAAGATTTTAAGATAAACACTATTCGGGAGTAACATGCTTAACTTATGCCTTTTGCATATGATTTATCAAAACATTTTAGGGTCTTAATATTTTGTAACTATCTTTGAGTGGTTAAAGTTACAACAAATAGTCTGTTCTGTAGAGCTATAAAGTATGGTTGTACCACTCTAAAGTAAAATATAACCAGTCTTAGTTTTAGCGTTCAGGGGATTAATTGCCAATATCACCAATGTATGTCGTACCTTCATGGTACTAGAGGAAACTACTATTCCACTAACTTCTAGTGGAAGATGCACTTTATAAGTGCTTATGTGGCGTACCTCTGGTCTTTAGATTCATCATTACATTTTTTTTCAGGTTTTTATGGGTCCTTGCCCACTTCTAAGGATCATATGATCATTGGTGCGATTAAGATATTGACTTGTAAGGTAATTTTTCTTTAGGGAGATGCTCTCTCTTCCAAGAGATGCTTTTACTGCAGGTAAGAGATTATTGGGTATGAGTTTCATATATATTGCGATTTTGTTTCATTTCTTACTAGGAATTTTGAGTCCTTCGAGGATCTCATCAAGGATTTTTCAGAACCCATTGACTGTATATTTTATTTATTTGTTCATGTCATTTGCCAGAATTTTTATACCACAGAATATTATATCATTCATAATAGGGGACTAATGGTCTCTACGGGGACCTTTGAACCATAGCTTTCACCACTTCATTATATTCATAATGACCCATCAAGTCTGAACTATCTGGTTCCAAGACTTTTATTTAGTAATTATGGTTCAGCCTTATATGCTTTTATTATGTGACCCGATAAGAACATTTCAAGTGCTCGGCCATGGACTTTGATTTAGATATGTGTTCTCATAAGAGAAACTTTAGCAATTATAAAGGCAAAATGGTTATTGATAACTTTTCTCCCATATCCTCAAAATTAAGGATATTTCAGTGTTAACAGATCTTTGTCATTTCCCAGAAAAAAGATTCTTGGTCGTTTCGCATTCTCATCATTATAATATGCGCACATCATTTTGCTGGGGTTTTCATCTTCATGATGAACCATTTTATGAGGTATTTTACCTTCAAGGTGAGTTCTCTTTTAAAAGATTTAAAGGAGTGATTATAATTATTTTGACTAATGTTATTATATCTTAGACCCGCGGGCATCCCCACATATTTTAAATCAAGGACCAATAAGTCAAATTTCACATAGCTAGATATACTATTCAACCCAGGGTATTCCACTCTTAATGATATATTTACTACAAGTAAACACTGTTGTAACTCTTCTATAATTGAAAAGTATCTAGCAGGCTCCCCGCTTCTCGCGTACAAAAGTATAAACTAAACCTTAAGTTTAGCTTGACTAGTGCGTGTATCTTAGTACTAAAGATCTTTTCCTTTTGGAAAATACGACGACATTTGAACTTTTGGGCATTTCTTTCCTGCTAATGCCAAGATTCAATCTTTATTAATAGCATACCACAAAATTTTCCAATTATGGGCACGTGATTGATTGAATTTTAGATCCAATATGATCTCCAACAATTGGTGGTGACCCAAAGGTGTACGCTATGATGGTGACCAGGTGATGAACCGCTACGCGATTTCCGTTGGTGACAACATGTGGGAAATGTTTGATTCTTCCAACATGCACTAATTTCAACAAGGGGTTTGATAATCATATGCAGTAAGGTAAACTTTTATTAGTGCAGTAGCAAGAAAACTGCATGATCCTAACATTCTATAGGATATTCCAACTTTTGACTGATTATTAATCTGTGACGAAGGTCCCATACTGGGTTCGAGAGTTGGCAGACTTATTCTATATACTATATTCTTTATTATTTGCCCAAGTTTCATCCAATTACTCATATCGTATTTTAAATAATTTGGATCATTAAACTTCGAGTTTATAATTACACAACATATTTTCTTATGGTCTCAAGTAGTACGTTCTAACAGTATAAAACTATAGGATGCTCTTCAGGAACATAAATATAATGTTGGAATATAAAATATTTGACCATAATTAATTTGCATGAAAATACTAGACTTTCTTCTAGACTAAAAATCTAGTTGAATCACCCCCCAAAAGTATACTCATTCAATGGGAATATTTATTATTCAACAGGAACACCATATTTAATGCTTGATTTTAATTTGTAATGCCAGAATCAACATAGACAAATTTAGATCATTCAGGATAAACAAAATCCAATAAGTAATCATATTTTATTTCGGAAGTTATATTTGCTTCAAGCAAGTGATGCCTTCTGGTGATGATGTAGTTGCAGACCATATTTACCAATTATGTATGTGTAATTTCCGATGAGTATGGCATGCTTCATTGCGTAACCAACATGACATATATTCGACTGTGTCAAGCGGTCGTCAGTTTGTCGTGTGCATTCCCGCATGCTGGCAGTTAACATATTACTGAATGCACAAATCAATTGCCCTTCATGAGCTGCAATGATTATGGTTGCCAACAGCATGAGTGACGGCAATAGCGTAAATGTCATTATCCATATCAACTGGATAAGGATTATAATCATGCAATTCACTTTTATTACCTCCCAAAATAAACTAGAATTTTTTTGCTTCTGACTTTGACCTAGGATTTGCCACTGCGCCTAACATGACTCTTGTTTTAAACATTTTCCTATGCATCTTAGGATCCAATATCAAACACAAGCCCAATATCCTCTCTTTTTTCATGCAAACTATAAAAATCCCAAGTGATAGCGTGTGCATCAGGCATTTACTTGAAACCAACTCGGAGTTTTAGCAAAGATTTGCAATCATACTTCAACAGGAGTATAATTTTGCTGGCGTGAAACCAATATATACTATGTAACATTCTGCTTACAAAGTTCTTCTATTAAGAAATCATTGTTGTGGAGGATAGTATTATATAGACCCCAAGTCTTAAGGTTTAAGTTATTATGTATTTATTTAAGGGATATGATGTTTTCTAGCCAAAGTGGTCCATCAGAGATCAATATATGACTAGGCTTGTTCTCGTGCTATTGAGAAAAATAGTTTTCCTTTTGCCATCTGGGCATCCGTGCACTTCAAGCTAGTAAATTGGGGATTATTAGATATCAAGAGTACATATCCAATATTTTGTTAGCAAGGCATGACAACGTATTTTCAATTTCCAAACATATTGTTTACAAAATTTATTCCATGCAAGATTAATTTACAACAAGTAAGATATGCTACTGGCAATTTATTCTATTAAGCAGATTTAATCAACTATTCAGTAGGAGATAAGACTTTAATAGGATAACTTATACCATTATTTTATTTATGGCATATGTGAAATAACAATATAATGCATAAGTTTTCAGCTTAAAACAAAAGATAAAAGATACTCATCATAAGCAGAATCAAACTCGAGAAGAGCTAAATCTATACTACTAATGCGACTCGTGCAGGAAAGCGACATCTTTACAAAGTTAATGGACAACTTGCAATTTTCTACAGGTCTCCATAGAACATACCATAGGCTTATCGTCGCTTTTGATTGCACATACTTATCAATCAACCTAGCATTTAATAACTTCTGATTACATAATCTTAGTCGATAGACAACACAGTGTAGAGCAGAGTTATACTCATTTACGGACTTCAAGTCCTAGGTACGTGTGTCTGCAGGAGCACAATTGGACTTTTACAGGCGTTCTTGTAGAGAAAACCAAAGAGCCAATGGATCACACTTAGTCACCACGTCGTCATTCTTAATGGCAGAGTAGAGGTGGTACCTCATAAACTGTAAAGCCTTTGCCTTTTCAGCGGCAGCAGGTTCAGGTGTGTCAGGTGGCAGGCTCGTCGACAATGGTATGACATGGAGATAAACCAAGGTGATATAGTTGCTGCTATCCAAGGCAAGCAAGTTTCCATTTAGTGATGTCTAACATATTCCACACAATTTATGCAATTTTCTATATGTTTACAGCTGGTAAAACATTTTAAATGCTTGAAATGAGTGCAAAATAGTAGAAATTAATTTTTATCTATTCAGTAGATAATTTTATACATTTCCCAGAATTTTTCTAGAATTTTTGATATTTTATGATAATTTTTAAGATATGGGAGCCATTTTCGGAATTACTAAACCCATTAATTAATTTTTCAAAACACACAATACTAGGAAAAATAAATCATAAAAATATGATGCTTCCAAGGTGTACTAGGTCTAAGATTTCACAAATTAATGAAAGCTTATATACCTTAGAAATTCAGTTTCTAGGATTAATTTAAGGTTATTACATAAGAATAAAAAATATTAAAGCAAATAACCATAAGTTAAGGGTATAGATTAAAAATAACCATGGATTGTACTGACCCATCGCAAAATGGGGTTCTCGAGGGTTATTCCCAAGAATGTATAAAAACCCAAAATATAATGTAATTGCCCAAAACTTTAAGGGGTTTTTTGCCCAATTTTCTTATCCGCAAAACTCCTTCATAATTTTTAGAATTACCAAGGACCTTTCCGCAAATTTTAGGATTTCATTTGTTTTGTTTTCCCTTTTTCTCGAAGAAAAGATCATGGCGGGCGGGCGCCCACCGACGGCGTAATTCAAGAGGGGCGCTAGGGTTTCTCCATTGGTGGTGGTGGCGGTGTCGCGGCAGCCACGGTGTCGCAGCCCACAACAAGGCAACGAGGCTGCTCGGTTGTCTCGAGCGCGGGAGGCACGGCGCACGGTGGTGTGGCCCGACTTGGCCTCGGTGGCGCGGGGGGAGGCTCGGCGGAGCATGGGCGAGCGTGGCGCAGCATCGATGGGCTCGCGCGGTCAGAGCGACGGGTGGCGATGCCGGAAGTGGTCGCGGGCGGTGGCAAGCTGGTGAGGCCTGCGGAGCGGGGCCAGTGGCGGAGGCCACGCGTGGCGCGAGCGGATGCGGGCCTGGGTGGCGCGGCAGAGGCCGCGTTGGCGCGGGTGGCTACATGCCGACGGCGGTGGCACGTGGGCGAACGCGACCGCCACGACGACGAGCTCCGGCGGCGCTGCAACTGGAACCACAATATTTGCGAACCACAGCACATATGTATGAACACTAATCCAATCTTAACACTGATTTGCAATTAGCAGTTCTGGCGTCTAGTAATTGATCAACTAGATTAATCTACGGCATCAACAGATTGATTTGTGGTTGGTGCTTGCCTCAGCAATGCGTGACGGCGTGACCACCGATGGAGATGTGTTGGTTCCAGATCGCTACTAACAGAGATCGCAACGAACAGGCTTCGGTTCCTCACAACCATGGTTTCTCCCATTTTCAGTTTGCACGCGGCAAAGATCAAAGACGTGGACAGATTGATCTATGTGTCAAACAATATAGAACGACATGCCCGATTGAACCGATGCAGACCAATCGTGCTGATGACGTGTTAATGAGTCGGTAGTCGTTGTAGTATTGATACAGATCAATGACACGATGAACTCCAAAGAGAGACACAATGTGTAGAAAAGATATAACATCTTTATTCATCTGTATGTATCTTGTACATGAGGGATCCTCATATTTATAACCAACAAAGGTGAAAGCCCTCCAGAGACAAAGACGGTTTAGTCTTTTACCCATAATTAGGTTTTATAACGGGTACAACAACCTCAAGTAGTTACCGATTAAAACAGAATCTTGAAAGGAGTATATACGAGGCTAGGGAATATGGATTTTTTTTTGTCTATAGAATATGGAAATTTCGTAGTAGCTTAATAACTTAACCTTGTATTAAAACAATAGTTTTGCTTTAGTGCTCCTCTTTTCTAAAAATTTATGGATCTTAAAGCAAAAGCTGTTATTAATAGGTAGAGGCAATTTTGTATCAGTGGTAATAGGCCTGACTCTGTGAATCCTGAATCCCCAATTTGTTCTTAGACTATCTGTCCAAAGCACTAACGCAAGGATCAAATCAAGCATGTGTATGTGGCCTAAATCTTTCGTTCCTAGTGTGGATTCTTTTATGTTTGCCCATGAACGCAGACCGGCGGACAAATCAAATTCCTCCACCCGCGAGCACCATACGGCTCAGTCGCGGCTCACTATATTAGTATGAATCTGCCCCTACTCATTAATCACCGCTTTTGCTATAAGATTCATAAACTTTTTACAAAAGTGGTGTAACGAAGCAGATCGCTTAAGATAATAACTAACTTCATAGGTGATAGTACCTTTTAGGTAAGATATGAACTCGGATATCAAAATTGTATGCATACATCTTTCATTAATAGAGATACGGAACATCCCATATTGCATACAAGTATCTAATTTTACTGCACGGTGGTTTACGCGTATAAATCGTAGTCAGAAGATACAAATAAAGAGAATGATACGGGAGATATACAGGAGTAAAGGGAAAATTATTTCCAAACGGTCCAATACCTTATTTGCCACTATTCCTCTAGTACCATCGACATGTGAAAAGAATTTCTTCCATGCCATCCCCGTCACCCCTCCGTCTGTTTGTGGCCGTGAAGTATGTAAGAAGACTATTTGGAGGAAGGGCTATATTCAATACCTTGAATCTATTACCAATAAGTGAGGCAATGTGATCATGGTAATTTTCCTATCCCCAATAGAAAATTCCAAGTCCCATTCTAGATCAGGCATCGACGTAAATCCATATCAAAGTTGATCAGAATTTCAGAAGGAGGCTTTGGATGTATGCGCAAGATACCCCAGATAGATGAAATTTTAATCGCCAGAGAAAGTGGAACCTGTGCAAGAAGAAAATGTATCACATTTGAATATTTCTGGTGATTACTACTTACTAGTAACATCTAAGCTCTTGAGATTGACTTTCTTATGTGCTTTCATCAGGCAGATAATACATAACAAATCTACTAACATAATGCATCAAAAACACATAGGCAAAACACATGCGTGAAGACAACTAAGAATATAGAATAAAGGATTCCTGTAAAATTCATTTAAATCATCATATTATCTACTAACAGCAGGGAACTCCCCTACTGTATTCTCTAAAAAATATTATCTACCATCATCACAGATCCAAGGGAAGCATAAACATTAGTGTACCCCAAAAGTTGGCATTCAAATTTATGTCCCACCTACTTCTATAATATTATCATCACATCAAAGTTGTAATCACTGGCTACCAAGCTCTTTGGCACTAGCTTTTTATTATGGGATAATTACAGATACAGTGGTCAATAAAACTGCAGCCCATAATTTCTGCGAAGCTAAAAGTCAAGTTGGCGTTTAAACTGGGCACGGCTTGTATGGAAGAAACATAGAGAACCTGCATAAACGACAATCCAAAGAACATACATAGGATGTTCATAATAGTACAGACAAGTATGGAAAACACTATATGTTTTCGGGATACGATTACACAAAAGAAAGTAGTGGGTGTTTAGCAGGGAGTGCAAAATACGGATTAATAGGGTAGAAGCAAAATGGCAGCTATGTTGGGGCAGCATGTTTTGTCGAGTGATTGTGAAAGATAGAAACGGCTCAGATTAGAACGTAAGCTTTTGAAAGGAATAGGTAATTCAATAAGGATGTTTATAGACGATAGTATAGATAACATACTTACGATTAATTGTCGCCTCCCGCATCTTGGCGACTTTTTCCGCAAGTTCGTAGGATATCCTCGGATGGCATCCGAGTCTTTTGTCTTTGCAAAATGTAATCAACATGTTAATATGCTAGAGTTCGTAACCTAGTTCTTGGTCTACAAATTTCATTGCTTCCATAACTCTAGTGCAAGCTTTCATTCAAACGAGTTTAAATACTCGACAGCATAAGGGCAATGCAAATACTTTTAAAAAGCACCACAAAATAATCCGTAAACTAAAGTAAATTTTATTTTAAAGTCTAAGAAATATTTCTGGAAAACTTCATTGATTCTAGAACACCAGTATAATTGTATAAACGTCTTCCACTCTTGTTCAAATTCTCCATAGCAAAAAAGGCAACAAATCTTTGTTAAGAAACTGCATTGCTTCTGGAACCCCAATGTAAATGTCATCCACTCTTGTTTGAATTCTCCATAGCCAAAGGCAATACAAATATATTTTTTTACAAAAAAGAACACCATATAATAGTTACTGAATTACGTTGGAACTTATGTTCAAATTCAAGAAACAAATTTGTCTCGAGTAAACATTCTGGACCACACATTCTTATGTGTCATGGTCTAAATAATTGTTCTGAAAACAAACAAGATTGTGGTATCCTAATGCTCATTGCCTCATTAGATAAACAGAGCCTTAACAATATATAGCAAGTCGACTCGAGCACCCATTTTCTAGAAAGTCGACTCGACAAACTTTCCAACAAAGATATAGCATGATCAACCGATAACAAACATCTCAATTAACAACTAAACATGAAATGAGCAAAGGCATGCACAAAGTGACAAACCGACAACTCACAACAAAGACTAAAGAAAACTTTTAACTACTTCCGATGTGTTAGGAAGTGAATATTATATCTCACAGAGAACAAATGTTCCATAGTATAATACCTTGAACTTCAATGTTGTTGACCAAGCAACACCAAAATCAGTCGATAATTGTGAGGAAGAGCCTCTGTGGGGCCTCTCGCATCGCATAAGTTATTTGACCGTAAAAATAGTCTCAGATATTCAACCTACAGTATCAATCCAAAGCACAAATGAGAGCAAACTAATTGACAAAACATGTATATATAGCTATTAGCAAGCCTTGATGATCATGAGTATTAATAGTAAGTCAAAGATGAGAGCAGTAGTAAGCGTGTGCAAGACTGCAGTCGATGTGCAACATGTAAATAAGTTTCTTCGCGAGAAGAAAGAAAGAAAAGTTCGACATATAGAAAGGAAAGGGCTTGAGCTTTAGAAATGTGAAATAGCAGCTCTTTCTTTTAGTCAAACTAAGGACGTTATGATCCAGAATCGCAAACACTTAACCAAAGGAATATTTTTCGCATTCGAACAAATATATGCGGTGTACTATCAATCATTTCTATAAATACGTAAGATGCAGATCAAGATACCGGGTAATTCATCGTAAATAGTCCTTTCATAAAGTTTACCGTCATCCACCGAACATCAAGAATTCAAAAGTAAGGACGATGTATCCATACAAACACCGTCCGCCATTATAGTTTCTCTTTTAAATCGGTGTTGACATGAACTATCTATTAAGCTACTCGCATCAGATTCCCACTCCACCAATGAAACCTCATTAAATTCATTCTACAAAGCTAAAACCAATCACGCCTCATCCTCCAAGTGTTTCATTTCAATCTAGTCAAGACAATCGAGAACATTTATGAATTGCGGGTTGCAGCCATATCTCAAACAACGCACCGAAATTAAATTATAAACAGGATAGCCTACTCTAGGACCTATAAGAATGACATAATGATCCTTAAGCTAACAAAAATATCTCCTAATACTAGTTGGTACATGTTAGTAATTTAATCGACCATGTCCTTCCTGTAGGATCGACATTGTTGTCTTCCCGACATCCAAAAGCGATGTGACAATTTTGTTGTATTCATTCAAGGGAGTGCCTTGAAGTAATCGAGAAAAACTGATTTTAGTTTTTCTGGCATAAGCCTATCACCTTCTCTGCAAGTTCAAAAGATCTGGAGAAGTTTCTGAAATAAAAATCAAAACAATTAGATGGTGTAAATCTCTAAATTGTTTCATGAGGAATGTTGGCGGCTCATTGAGAATATCTTGCAAAGAGAAGTTATTGTTATAAAACAGTAAACTAGATGGTTTCTCCCATACACATCAACACATGGATCAAACATGACTGGTCAAATTTGGAATAAATACTTTAAAGTGTTGGTGGATTTAGAAATCAGTGCTCTCTGGCCTCTGGGTCAATCTACATAATCATCTCCATAGACCATAGGAAGACAGGTAAGCAATTTACAATCAAAAGGAAAAAAGAAGAAGTGTCTCACTGTGATTAATCTGTATTCATGCATCATAAGGACCAAAAATGATAGCTTTAGTTCTTTACTAATTAATTTAAGCCATATTCGCTATAAAACCAAATGCTCACCAACAACATTAACACATGTACAATGCAATTCATACTAGCAAAATCCCGTACTAACCATCGAAACACACACCCCACCACCACAAAGCTATTACGTCGACTGATATCATATAAACAGCCATTTAAACAACATCGACACGCATAAACACCAATCCAAACTACAACAACTCACAATTCCACATTTAAGAACAATCTGCAAAAAGTACTCTAGATAATTAAAGTTGAGAAACCATTATCATTGCAAAAACAACCAAATATTACAAATTTACAATGAACATTGGTCTAACTGCTCGGTTCACTAACCTCTGCTCTGTCGACTCTCCGTCTTTGCCGCCGCGAGGAGGCTCGGGAGGCTACTGCGACGGCGAGGAGGAGGGAGGCGGAGGTCGCAGCGGCGAGGAGGAGGATGGCGGCTACAGCGCAAAGGACTAACGACTAAGGACTTAAGGAGGATGGACGCGGCCGGCGGCGGAGGGCACGCAGTGGGGAGCCCTGTATTAACATCCCTCCGGTGGCATTATGGAAATGGCGCCAACTTGCTCGCCCTGCCCATTTTTTTGGCCATGGGTAGTATAAAGAGGCATGGTGTTATCTGATGACACATCACTACCAGCTAGGTACATGCCTTCGTCGTCAATAACACCAACATGCTCATAATGCTCAAATGGATTAGATAGGTAAGTGTCTGTTTCCTCTTCTACTGCTATATTGCTACCAAATGGCAGACTAGGGCCTACCTAAGAAGGGATTGGAATTGAAGGAGTACATGGCACTTCAGTATTAGACGGATTGCAAGCATTGCATTTGAGTTAGAATGATTCTTGTCGGACCTGGATTTCGTAATCCAGAATTCTCCGTGGAAACACTGTGCTATTCCCTGGATCAGTAGATAGCACTCACAGATACATCACTCAATCAAATCATACACGGCGTAAAATCATACCATTCATTAATTAACACAACAGAGTTTACATAGACCGCATTGGATCGAGTTTTACAATAAGGGCCGAACAGGCCAAAGGATTACATTACAAAAGCGGAAGCGACAACGGAAGCAAAAGGGGTGAGAGCTCATCTCTCCACAGGCAAGCGACTGAGGGAAACATGTGTGCGTCCGATATTAACCAAGACTTGGATAATATTAGATGCACGTAAGTACCGACGGAGTCAACTGGACTGGGGCTAAGGACTTCATCAACTCCTGGGCCTCCAACTTCTGGATCCTTGTAATAGCCATAATCTTCTGATTTTCTGCTCCTGAGAGTTTTGAGGGAGAGAGCGAGGATGAGCACAACTTCCGTGCTCGCGAGCCAACACATAATGCAATAATATACATGCAAGGCTAAACAAGGGTGGCTCGGGTTCTTTTATTTGCTAAAACAACGTTTTCAATTATCATAATTATAAATTTCTATCACTTAGCATTTTAACAAATTGCATTTTTATTAAAGAGAGCAATTGTGCAATATTTAATAACAGCAAAGGTTCTCTCCGCCTTATGCTTAATTTGATTGGGGTTACCCCCACATATTAACATCACTGAATCTGAAAACTCAGGGAAAATCCAACCCAGGGCTAGGTGAGCCCGCCATATTTTCAATACCACCCACTAAGGTTTTTGAAATAGAACTAACTCAAGTTAAGTTCTTATGTCCGCCTTTGACCGTAGGCACAGCGGTTTAAATAGTTTATAACTCTGCAGAGATTGTACACTTTACCCACAAGAGATAATCATTTTGATATGTACACACGTTTTCGTAGACATGTGAATCAAAGGGAGATCACCACAAGGCCTTTACAATGCATCCCTCAGTATTAATTACACTTCGCTAAGGTTTCGTCTACGAAGGGTTATGCTCTGTTTTTAGATCCGTTAATCCTTACTCAGACCCCCTCTTGTGCCGTCGAACGACTTACATCGTGCACCCCGACACCCTTCGCCACAAAGGCTTACGGCGTCGCGGATCATCTATCTGATTCAACTCGTACTGATGGATACAAATTATTTAGTCAGATTGTACTTTACAGACTTGTAGTTGCACTTGTTTTACACGGGAGGTCATGACAAGATTAAGTCCTTAGGGTTGTCTGGGCGGTTCATTCCACATTTCAGTCCACAAAACGACAGTTCTTGGACTACATTAGCACCCACTGTCATACCATCCATCTTACCGTCCACCCAGACAGGGTAATAGTAGGTTGTTAGGGTTTTGAGGAGGAAAACCAAATTACCATCTCAGTCATGGACCACCAATGACTGCCCAAACTATTTTCATGTTTGAAAAGATGATGATTGTGACATTTTAATATCCCGGTACTTAAGCAAGACTAGCATATCGCTTAAGTACAACCTATAGCTAGTATTACCATATAGTTACTAGAGTGACAAAGATTAAGAGATTCAAGTTGTCAAGGATGGCATAATAATTAATTAATCATCAAATGGGTATTTAACTACATTAAACTTTAACATATATTTGTTTAAAGAATTAAAGCATGCAATTTGCGATTTTAAAATAATATAATTTGCATAAAATGTAGGCTCGATATGATCAAAGTATTGACTCGCCTGGGATATAGGTAAGATGATCTTGATAATCTTGGGCTTGATCAACTTGGGGATCTCCGACGTCTTCAAATCCTAAACGGGCGAAAATACCGGAAAAAGGCACAACAGCAAAGAGAGCAAATAAATACACAAAAATACATAAATAAACTCCAAATTGAACAAGACCTATTCCATTAGCAAGATCTTGAATTAACAAATTTTTAGAAATTTATTTTATAATTTTTGAAGTTAGAATGAGGGAGATATGAATTTTGAAGCCTTTCTTTTGAATTTAAAACAAAAAAGAAAAAGAAAAACAGAAAGAAAAAGAAAACAGCGGCGGCCCACGGGCAAGATTTGGCCCGACCCACGGCGCGGGCCGAAACCGGCGCGCGCGGCCCACAGGGGGGCGGCCTGCCTAAGAAAGAGAAGAGGGCCTCGGGCCGGCCGAAGCAAAAGGGGGGAGGGGAGATGGAGGGGTAGAGTGGCGGCGTGGGCGCAGAGGGGAGCGGCGGCGCACGGGGAGGCGAGAGGGAGGCTCGGGGGAGCGGCAGCGACGGTGACCGAGGGAAGGCGCGGTTAGGGGCGGTCGAAGGTAAGCGCTTTGACCTCTCTTCTTCTTCCTTTCTTCTTGTTCTTCTTCCTCTCTTGCTCTTCTTTGCTTGGGGAAGAAAAGGGGGGTGGAGGAGAGGAAGGGGAGGCGCCGGGTTTTATAGGCCACGGGAGGAGCGGAGAGCTGTTGGAGAGGGGGGGGGGTCCGGGCGAGCGTGCGCTGCTCTGGAGCTCGCGTGCGTTTTATGGGGTTTTATGGCTTTTGCGTTTTTATTTCCTTCGTGTCAAGGATATTTGTCAATACCATTCTTGAGACTATACCGGTTTAGCTATTGAAATAATACATTTTGGTACCGATCCATACTGATATACTGTTCTGGAGTTTAATATAATATAATATATTTATAAGTATATATGTTTAATTATTTGTACACTAAATTTCACTTGTAATATTACTCAAAATACATAATAGTAAAATTAAATATAACATATACTTCAATGAATTTAATAGATGATATTTTTAATTCCACTGGTATGATCGGTATTGTCCGGTATCGAAGACGGTATGACCGGTATTGACTGGTATCGAACACAGACCTACTCAAATCTGTACTGTTTTTAGGTGACGGAATAGTATATACTGGCCATACCGGCTGATACCGAAATGGCACTGATAATTAAGTTTGGTATCAAGTCCTATTTGGAACACAGTAATTTTCCCTTGTTTGTGCGTTCATGTAAAATCCCTGTGTTATAGCCGCTAGAGTTAAAACTTATAGAATAGACCTAACGAACTCTCACATGTTTGGTCTGATTAATTTAGCCTGATCGAGTATATAAGCCGAGGTAGAAACTAGCCCGACAAGATGTTAATTTTAACTTCGTAAAAAGTTGATTTGATTATGCGTATAACAATGTACGATTTCTAACCAAGGGATTGAAAATCTTGTCCGGAACAGTTACAGCTTCTGGTAGGTACTCTGTGCTTGAATCTGACGGTCAGATATGAACCGAATCATTAGAAACTGACGACTAAAAACCTAATCGGTCGTCATCCTCATCGCCAGGGCTATCTCATATGGACGGATATAATTATTGAGCTTCATATATGTACATCTTACGTGTGATGAGCTCGTGGAGCTAACTTATCCGAGGCAACTATACAAGTACTAATATTTTATCACTTCAGCAATCTTCTGCCATGGACTCAACCTGGCAAAAAACTGACAAGAGAATATTAGGTACTCGCACCTGCGAGCCTGTGATAGCTTGATGTCACGTCCCTTTCACGAGCCCCAACTAACAACTGATGCGTGTAGTCTATATGAGCAAACTTGCAAGAATCCAAGTTGCTTTTGCTTGCTTGGCATACCAAGCCTGGATAAGTACAATCACCGCAACTTGGTACATGTAGTCCAAACCATCAAGCTGGCAGTACCATGGAACACTGATTCAAGTATCGAAGCAACAAATAATTCTCGGCGATTGGGAAGATATTTGTCGTGGTAAGGGAATGTACAATGTAAGATATTTATAAATAAATGTTTAAAGAAAGAGAATATAGTCACGTTATCAAACATCTATGTAAAAGTCGTTTGCTCTAATGCAAGTATCTGTTTTGTAGTTGTTTAGATGATTATATTATCTATTAATTATCTATAGTTATATACATAAATACCTCTTAAACACCAGTGCTTAATCAAGCATCGATGCTACAAAATAAGCACCTCATCTATTCTACGTGGTAAGAAAAAACAGTTTTTTTTTTTGCTAAACACATCTCTAAGCACCTACATTGTAGGTACTCTAAGTAGTAATAGTACGCAATCATACATAACTTAAGCACAGGCAGCTGATATATGTACTCATTCAGGGAATTAAGAGTGTAACTGCTGTACCTTTTCCACTTACTAGCTCATGCTTTTAAAGATTTAGATTCAGGAGCGAAGGTTAATTGCGTGGGTCGTCGGTTCACTTAATGGAGTTAGCTGCCAAGCATAGTCCAATCTTGCTAATTTAATGTTCCTGCTCTCGCAGCATACTCCAACCTGCGCGTACGAATGGCTAAACTAACGTCATAAAACGGAGGGAGTAATGTACCGTATCCGTATGAAGTGGCCACAATACAAAAGGAATGAGGGCGTCTTCGAACGGAAAAGAGGAGGGAAAGGAACGCGTAATGGCGCACTGTAATCAACACAGTAAACCACAGTCGATCATGTGGCGGTGACAGGAACCTTAACTCGCCAGTTGCAACCCCGACCAACCAACCAACTGGGCAAGGACGTACGCGCCCTGCTCCTCAAGCGAAACCGCACCGCCCGAGCAGGCGGAGCCGCAAAAGTCACGCAACTTAGCACGTCGCGTCGCACCAAACCACCCGCGCGCCCGCCTCCCGTTGGCCCCGCGCAGAAGTCACGCAACTTAGCACGTCGCGTCGCACCGCTCCGAACCACCCGCGTCCCCGCCTCCCGTTGGCCCCGCGACCCAGCGCTAGCCGCAAGCCCAACACACCACCGGGGCGCGCGGAACGACGCGCGGTTCGGGTTGGTTTCCTGCCGTCCGGTGCGTGCTCCTGTGTGGGGGTGGAGCAGCGTCGAAATGAGTGCGCGCACGTACGGGGCCGGGCAGGGGCAACGGCTAGTCGCGAGGGTTTTTACGTTTTTAAACAAGCCTGGGGGCTCGCACGGGCTCGGCTATGCGTTGGCTCCTAGCGCTAGCGGCTCGTTCACTGACAGCACCGCCACCGGCAGGTGATTGCTTTTCTGCCTTTTTCCTGTCCGCTAGTGCTGTCTGAGCCCAGCTCCAACGGCTAATGTCTGTGGGGAACTGGTTTTCCTTGCTCCCCACTGGACCGACTGACCGGTGACTCAGTGCCGTTGTATGTCTGATCACCCACTTATTTTTAGGCTTTCAGTGTTTCATATATGTGTATGTTGTGTGAAAAGAATAAAGTATTATTGAGTTATGTCTATGTCTAATATTGAATTTACGCGAGTGTATTATACTAGATCGATATCGAAACTTTGTTGTGCTCACCTAGGGTTTCATTGAGTTGTTCGTACACAAATATGGAGCCACTCGTCAAAGGGCTTCTCTAAAAAAACTAACCAACAAGGCTTGATGACTATATGTTCGACAGTACAATATTGCTCTCAAAACAATACTACAATATTTTAATGTCTGACTATAGGCTAAAAAAGTACAACGTTTCATAAAAAGAAATAAAGAAGGTACGCCGCTTAGTTTTACTTGTCAATTTCGTCGTCGACACAATCTCCAGTATACACCATTGATAATTACTTTTTCTAATTATATGTTATTCAAAATAGTATAAATATAACAACCTCGAAGTAATTTCTATGATAAATTTACTGATATCATTTCCATGTGCAAGTATTAATGGTCAAAGTTTAAACTTGTCGACTACACATATTCTAAAACAACATCTGTTTGAGAACAGAGGGAGGGAATGTCTACAGCTCATCAAGTCCAACGAAACGATTTTTAAAAACACTCCAAATCGATCATCCACTAGTTGAGTCAAAGCAAGTACCACCCCCCTCTGCTGAGTATGGGTGACTCATATCCTACCATACTAGAATTTGGAGATGTATTCTACAATGATTTATATTAGGATTCCTGCTTTCTTTTAGAGGAGAATTATGGACACTTTATAAAGCCATGATGGGTAGTCATGGAGATAACAAGCTACAAACCAACTCATTCAAAGCAAGAGATACACGAGAAGATCAGATGCTAAGTTATTCTTTAGCACTAAATTCTTGTACATGGCAATGATCGGAGAGTCCTAAAAGACTCGAGATGGTTGTGAGAGTGATAATCCCTGTACTCTTTTGAGATTGTGTTTAATGAATTTGTGGTCGGCATCAACAAATATTTATCTCCCGTCGTGATTATTTCGTCACTGTTATTAGGTTCTCTCTACGGGATTCATCTATTTTGTTTTCGATATCGTGCACGCTCGTACCGTATCTTACAACTCTGATTCGATCTACATCTGTTGTGTATAAGGAAGGGTATCATCATAGTATAACATCCTCTGTATTCTATTTGGAATAGGTTCGCGAGGTTAATAAGCCTCAAACTCCATAAACAAACCGCCAAAACAAGGCTGACGATGATTTCAGCACATGCTGCGCCTCCAAGGCAAGAAGCCCAGCAGCTCCTTTTGTCAACCGTCCTAGAAAGCCCCTTGACTTTCGAACGCACCCGTGGTGCACTTGTGACACATGGTTTCTCTTCAAGTTAAAGACTGGGCATGCTCCTGGGCTGTGCACGCCTGCTTCCCAGTTGCTCTACCAAGACACATAGGATAGATAAAATGCTTATTTTTTAGTATCGATGTTTAATTAGGCATCAGTGCTTAACATGTGTTTATGTATACAACTATATCTAATTAATAAATAATACAACATTTAAGCACATACAAAAGAGATATTTGCATTGGAGGGAATGATTTTTATATAAATACTTAATGACATGACTATATTCTTTATCTTTAAATACTTATGTACAAGTATCTTGCATTGTATATGACCTAAAGATTATGAAAAGGAAACAAAGACGAGCAGTTTCCTGGAGTGCCGTGGGCCAGGAGCAAGCGTTTACGCCGTTGCAAGTTTCGGCCATGCGAAAGGTAGCATTGGCCGGCGTTTGGTAGCCTCCAGATTCGACATCTGGGTTCTCCGGTTTGGGATTCCATCTTCCCCTGAGCTGCATTTTTGCGTTTTGTGACTTCATCACCACGCGTCAGAAATATACAGAAAACCAGACTTGAATTTCCGTGTCAGAGCCATATCTGGAAAGTGAACATACTGGTACGCGTCGGTAACATATCAAGAGATTTCAGATTTCTCCTTGGAAAAGAAAAAGGATTTCAGCTTTCTGGTGGCGTGCTGCCGTGCATACATCGGGAGCCTAATAACAAATCTGCCGAAAGTTCAGGCGAGAGACGCCAGGAAGGTGAGCGCCCAATGGTTACATTTCAGCGGAGAAGACTTTGGCGTGCCTGCCGCAAAAAGAACTGGAAAGGTATTCGCAATCGATCAGAGAAGGATTGATTCATCTTCCTTTCCAATTTACTACTAGTACTAGATGAAGAAGAACGGTGAACAATTCTGACTTGGGCGATTCTGGCAAAGCTCATATCTTGGACCATCCAAACAGGCTACAGGGCTGTGATTGCAATAAATGCAGAAGACACTTGAAGGAAAGACGCTAGAGAATATGAAATCGCTATGCTTTCATGAAGCCCATCACCAGAAAAAGGGAGCTGTTGACTTTCATGAAGTCCATCGCCTTCAGATGACATGAAAACGAGGAAGCTGTTAGTTAGATGAGCAAAGAAGGATGTAGAAAGTTACCATGCCTAAGCTCTCGATTGTTCTAAGCCTAGTTTAGTGGAGTAGGAAAGGCATTGCATAAGCATTTGAGACACTTACCTGAAAGCTGAACATGAACATGTTCGCTTTCTTGCTAATTTCAACATCTGGGTGATATTTGAGATTGCTATACATGCTCATGGCTTCATTGGACCTGTCAAAACAAGATATCCATGGAATACATATGCAGTAAGTAGAGAATCTCAGATAGGAAACCACACAAATTACAAAGACATAGTTGAACAGACTAATGGCACCGATGTTTCTCTCAAAATGTGCATTTGCGCCAGAACAGGGTAAAACATAAATACTTGATGAATAACAGCGATGCAGGGAAAGGGCATAGGAAACAAAGGAAACTACCTGCAGAGTGAATCTAGACAGATAGACCACTGCAAAGCAGCCATTCCATGAAGTTCAGTCTGCATGTAGCTTATTTTGCCCAACATGAGTAAAGAAAACACAATAGGAAAACTAGAAAGGGCACAACAACGAAGCAGGAATACAAGCAAATTAGAAGGCAAATATACGTGAGGAAGAAAACAGAGAGATTTTTTTGTATCTGAACTGAAGCATGTAATAAGACGACATGCTGCTGCTATACTAAGTAAGGTGGCCTATAAAGTTGTAGTAGTTCATGTAATAAGACGACATGCTTCTTAATGTTGTAGTAGTTCATGCACAATGTTCCGACACATATATTTTGAATTGGGCACGATGAATGGACAGGTAGGTGTTGTATATTCCGATAGATAAAATGAAATATTCTATGTGTTTGGTTTCAATGTTCTAACAATTTATCGATATTGTTCCATGCATAAAGTTCGATGAAAATGTGCCAATGTTCCACGAGTTTAGTATCCAACGGTTCAACGAAAATGTTCCAGTGGTAGAGCAACGCGAGCAAATTCAAACCTATTACTGAATCAAATCTCAAAAAAAAAAAAAGAGAGACCTCAAACGATATGCAAGTGGGATCTTGTTTCGAGGATCTCGTCTGAAGGAACAGTGGTTCAAACGGAATTGCAAATCGGGTACTCAGTTTAAAAGTTATAGCATTTTGAATCTTCAAATTTACTTTTGAAGGCAGCTGACATCATCAAATTCTACTAGCGAAATTTTCAGCCTTGTGTGCGCGTGGGCCATGGGCTTCGTGAGGGTGGCGGCAGGTGGCACGGCCTATAGGAATTGCCGAGTATTACCGGCTGAAATTTAGGCATACGTCCTACGGTCCAGCACTAGTGTGGCCCAACATCCAAACTGGATTGGACCTTGGCCCATGACTTGTTCTAGTGTCTGAAATGAAATGGGCCAACATCCTAACTGGATTGGGCGTAGGCCCATGGCTTGTTCCAGTGGCCCAACATCCAAACTGGATTGGGCTAGGCCTATGGCTTGTTCCAGTGTCTGAAATGAAATGGGCAGATCCTAATCAAACCAACAGTAAGGAACGAAAAACATATGATTCGACTAAAACGGTCAAAATAAAATAAAATCTGGCGACTATACTTGGCTGCCTGCATTGAGAACAAGAATTCCAGAGGAGTTTCAGAAAAGAAAAAGGAATCCCAGGGGGAGCTCCTTGATTGATAAGCTAAACAGGGAAGTCTATCTCCTTGATTTGCTCCGTGTTAATCTCCTAGCCGTCTGGCTGATTTCCTGGCTTCGGTGAGACGCGCATACACGTTACGTGCATGTGTAACGTGCAACAAAATTAACGGTTGATGGGGGTAGGATCTCACACGATGTCCCCAATCAGATTTTCTTCCCTTCGACCGGCCCAAAGTTCATTTTGCCCATCTCCACATAAATCCTTAATTTTTGCTGCAGAATCGGTTTGATGAGTGAAGAATTCGCATTTGTTTTTCTGGCAAAAAGCAGGGAGTCAAGTAAACATCCACGCAGCACGGAAATTTCCCTGCGGTTTCTCAGGTTCTAGATCACGCCAACGGATATCTCCCGTTAGTCAACTGACGGTGCATGACCACTTAGACCATCGATCCACGGAACATTCTGGAACATTTTGATCGAGAAAACGACGAAAGGAACACATTACACTACACATACCGAGTATCTTCTTCTCTCTTCTCCGATGGACCGAGGACACCTGTCTGGATGGGTGGAATTCCACGTCTGCGAATTCTGACCACTCACCGCCTTTTCGCTTGCGGTACCCTGCCAATGACAAATGAAAAGGCCAACTTAATGACCAGCCACTGCTACGTGTACTCACCGTACAATTTGGACATTGATATTTTCGATCTTCCTCACACGATAAGAAGTGCGGTGACTGTTAATCTACAGTGCCACAGTCGAATTTGGTGAGAATTCACCGTCAAAACGGTACTGTGCATATGCGCGACTCGATCTGTGCTTGGCCTAATCAGCACCATACTAGTGCCACGCATGGACTAACTTGACCTCACGACGGCGACCAACGACCATGCATGATGAATCTAAGGTTGCGTTGCTCGGCGGTTAACCAACTATATTACTTAACTCGCAGAGAACGCGTATGCAACATGGTAGGATACTTGGCCGACTACAAGGACAACCGCCGACTTGTGCTGTACTCGGGGCGGAGCTGGGTCTCGAGCTGTTCAGGACAATGGCTCGAGATCTAACATTAAAAGCCCATTTGAATTTCTTTAAAAAATTAGTAAAATACCACTTGAGTTCAAAAACAGGTGGTCCGGTCTAAGACTTGATTCGTAGTCAAGTTCCGCCCCTGGCTGTACTGTAAAAAAAAGGACTGTCTATTCATAAGTTGCCTGAATTTTTTTAAAATTTAAGTCACTTGTTGTGACCATTAGATCAATATCCAATCATATGGCATCTATTGGATCAATATCCAATTATATGACAATCATATGACACATCAATCTCTACATAAATTTAATGGTCACAACAAGTGATTTAAATTTAAGAAAATTTCAGACAACTTAAATCTAGCAAAATCGTAAAAAAAAACATTAAAATCATACGTGAAAGTGAGAAAAAAGCTGGATGCAGCCGCTGTTACATGTGCACGCGCTCGCCGCAAACGAAACTCGTTCGCTTCTAGGCAGCTCTATCCCAAACGGGCTCGTCCCCATCCGGTCCGACGGAAAAGACGCGCAAAACCAACGAACCAGACCAGGCCATTCGGAAAGATCCAGACCCAGGCCCCACCTGTCACACTCCCCCACCGCCCGCGCGCAGGAGACGAGAACCCCGCCCGCGCGCCGAATTCTCAACGGAAACAACCACCTCTTAACCGCGTCCTCCGCTCCCCCTCCCCCGCGCCCGGCCGGCCTATAAATTTAGCTCCCCACCACCTCCAAGGCTCCACACCTCAATGATCGTAGAGGAGCCGAGACGTCGACAGCAAACAACTTCCGTTGCGCGCGCGTTTAGAGAGAGACAGAGAGAGACAGAGGCAAGAGACAGAGACGCCGCCATGGGCAAGATGCGGTCGCTCTTCTCCCGCAACCGCCGGGCCAAGTCGCCGCCGGCGCCTTCTCCCGCGTCCGCCGAGGGGTCCCCGAGGGCGGCGGCGGAGGACGAGATGGAGCGCGTGTTCAGGAAGTTCGACGCGAATGGGGACGGGCGGATCTCGCGGGCGGAGCTGGCGGCGCTGTTCGAGAGCGTGGGCCACGCGGCCACGGACGACGAGGTGGCGCGCATGATGGAGGAGGCCGACGCGGACGGCGACGGCTACATCAGCCTCGCCGAGTTCGCGGCCATCAACGCCGCCGCGGGCGATGACGCGGCCGTCGAGGAGGACCTGCGCCACGCGTTCCGGGTATTCGACGCCGACGGCAACGGGACCATCTCCCCCGCCGAGCTCGCGCGGGTGCTGCGCGGCCTCGGGGAGGCCGCCACCGTCTCGCAGTGCCGCCGCATGATCGACGGCGTCGACCGCAACGGCGACGGCCTCGTCAACTTCGAGGAGTTCAAGCTCATGATGACCGCCGGCGGCGGCGGCTTCGGCAAGATCGCTTCTTGAAGCCAGCCCATGAATGGATTCGCTCATGTTCCTTTATTCTTTTAATTGTAAATACACCACCACGGAAGATAAGTAGCTAGCTGCATATCACAGCCCGATTGATTTTTTATAGACTGATGGACATTGAGCATAATTATTTTCTGCCTAATTTTAATCTTATGCCTTTGATTTCTACCCGAATTGGCGATTTGGCGTTTGATTCTAAGTGCATAGAAGATATAAGGGCATCTTTATATATTGAATCGATGCCGATTCAAACTGTAAGCATCAAAGAACTGAGCTTGTTTTTTTTTAATATATTGATCTAATTTTTACTAATAACTGGAATTCATATTATAATAAAAAACTATAAAAAATAATATCATCTCTCAAACCTCTCAACCGTACTCTCATAACTGGTCTTAAGAGTTTTTAATGCTTTGAATCAACTTATATGTAGAGTCTAGTTTTAGAATTGTTTTTTATTAGAATCGACTCTTCAATATATTGAATTAATTTTCTATCTTCTCTCTGATGGTCTAAGGATTCACGTGTGCACAACTAATCACGATTTGTTTGGAACACATGAAATTTTGGCCTTAATAACTCGGCAATCTCATGCGAATACCTGTAATGAATTTTGGCCTTAACGGCAAAATAGCCCGGCAATCTCCCACGAATCTCTGTAATTACTTTTGGCCTTAATGACAAAATAACTTGCAATCTCCTGCGAATCTCATATCGCAGTGCTTAATTCCCCACTACTTTTAAAATTTTATAAATTTCATGTTTAATTCCGACAGCAAGCTTCGGCTCATCTCGGTGTTTCTCAAAGTTCTTTTCACGAAAAACCTGACGATAAACCTGTAATTGTAGCCGAAACTCGCATTCTCTCTCTATCATATTGAAAATCTACCCAGTTGAATTAAACTAAAATTCTCAACGAAATGACACGCCACCAACAACACAAATTCCACGTATTATATACTCACATCGAAGGTTTTAGCAGACTAATTAAGTAGTTAAGAGTTGACTGGATCTGACCGGTGACTGAGCAGTGACGAAGAAAGCTTGGAATAATCTTGAGAAAATGGGGCGGAATAGGACGGAACGGTGATTTATTTTAGTGAACAAAATCGACGCTGTGATTTTCCAACAAGGCCAATCACTCACAATCTACACGTGGATGGCGCTAAGAGCCTAAGAGTATATCAAATCACGCGTCAGGACAGATAACCCACGAGGAGCAGCAAAACTTATCCTCCCGGGAACACGAGGAGTCGAGAACCTCATGTTCAGTGCAATCCAGTTGTTGTTTTTTAGACTTAATCCAGTTGTTTTTTAAGGGGTCGGGTATAGCATTGACGCACATACTCAACTCACACTCCGCTCACACTACCACATATGTATACATGCGTGCGCGTTCCTTTACACACGAGAATTTTGTGGAGGCATCGAGGGCTCACGGAGCGCGAACACCCACCTGTTTTGTTTTTATTTGATGAGCACCGACGTTGAGGCACCGAGACCTCACAGAGAGCAGACACATGTTATTCCACTGAACACGCATGCGTGTATATACCCGATTTTATTTGGTGAGCACCCGCGTCGAACCAGGAGTTCGAAAGCGGTGGCTACGTACGACCGTTCGTAATCCAACGGTCATTGTTTCATACTCATTTTGATTGGAGGGAATCAATGAATGGGGCATGATGAAAACACTGTGAATTGATTTTAGTACCGACCTGTGGGGACATGAAGATGCAGGAACTTGGTTGGAGTTTCAACCAACAAAGAGTAGGAAGCACCGGTGAAATTTACACGACATTAGAGCATCTCCAGCAGGGCCCCTACTTGAGCCCATAAAACCAAATTTGAGGGCTTGAGGCAAAAACAGAGGTCCAGCAGGGCCCCTACTAGAGCCCTCAAATTTGAGGGGCCCCCTAAAATCCCCCCTCAAGCCCTCATTCCTGGGGGCTCTAGGCCAAGCCCCCAAATCACGGTTTCCTGCGCGCCCTGGTCCCAATTCTTCCCCCGTCAGCCTTTTTCCCCTCCCGCGCCCGCTCCTTCCCCCGTCCAAATTTGATGATTATGTCATTTGATTTGCAGAGATGTTATGAACTATGTTGTGATCGACTATCATTAAATTCGGACCAAATTTGTCTTTGAATTTAAATTTGAATATTTGTATTTTCATTCATAATTTTAAGTATAGTGCTTTAGAGTTATAGTTTAAATAAATTATTATATAATGTGATGTTCTCAAATACATATGCATATAGTGTGTGAGAAAATAGAGGGAATTAAGAAGTAGGAGTCTGTTTTGAGGGTTCTGTGAGTGCACTTGAAACAGGGCCCTCAAAAGTAGGGGGAGCCCTCAAATTAAAAGTAGGGGCTCTGTTTTGAGGACTCCTGCTGGAGATGCTCTTATAAGCAGTACTATCCCTGTTCCTCTGCAACTACATGACCATTTCCCTGGAGTACTATAGTTGTTCTAGGTACGACTTTTTGGACTCCAAATTTTGTTTGGTAGCCTTTGATGGAAGGCTGGAAATTTCCAAAGGTTTGTAAGAAGTTCAGTTGGTACCTTTAGTCCTTTATAACTCAGACACAGAGTTAAGTAAGATTCCTACCTAGCAGACGCAGTGTATGTGTAGCACAAGAGGCTGCTTCTCATTTCGGCAGTTTGAGTCAGAAAGATTTGCAGGAGAGTTGGTATCTTACTAAAAAAGTGGGGTGACATTTGGTAGACGCTTTGTGATGTAGGCCATGCCATGTAACTTTTGTTTGGCTTGCTGCTTAGCAGGAGATGCTTTTCTTCTTTCGGCAATTCATTTGGTAGACGCTTTGTCGGTTAGCCAAACCTTTTAGACAACCTGCAGCCAAGAAACCTGCGCGTAAGTTCTTTTTTTTTTATAAAAAAAAACACTAATTTTATATTCAATTTTTTTTAACAGAAATGACTCACAATCGCATTTCCACAGAGCGAGTGGGTCCTGTTGCGCGTTAGTACCACGAATTTGCCAGTCGTCTGTGCCAAATCGCGCCATGCAACGAGCGGATGACAGACGTCCACGTGGCTTGGTCGGGCCGCCGGATCGCGATTGCTCCTCAGTTGTGCGGTCGGCTCGCGACTGGGCACAGGTCGCAGAGTGGCAACACGACGGAGGCCGCATATATGGCCCAGTTGGCCAATGACTCCCCTATTCGCATAACAGAGAAGAGAGGAAGAAGAGAGGAGAGAAGAGAAGATGAGAGAGGAGAGGAGAAGAAAAGAGAGGAGAGGAGGAAACTCTGCCTGTGTTCCTCCATCTACTCGCGGTGAGTTTGCTTTCCTCATGTGGTTTATTATTCATTTTGATTAAAAAAAAACATGGTACGTTAGCGACAATAAACATAGTTTAGTGGTAGATGCAGACTTTGTAGTTGTAGATCGATATTTTTATGGTTTATGTACTGTGTTGTGTTAGAATGTAGGTTATTTATTTACATGTTTTAGCGTAAAAACTTTAAGCTACTCCTATTAGAAGATCGATTAGTGGAAGACCTAGATTACTTAGGTTTAGATCCACATGACCTAGGATCCCGGTTTGAAGGTCTTCATAATTTTGAAATCTAATTTAACATTTGCAGTCACATTTTGTTTAATTTAATTAAAATAGAGTATTTTGATATGTATGGTAGAAAATGACCAGACCTTGGTTTCAGCATAGTGTATATCCGTCGAGTCCAGGGCCTATAAATTGTCCCACAAAAACATAACACATATCTCCAACACACTCCAACCATAACATGGTAGACAAAGCGGGTAGATCAAGGAGGGGGAGGGGAGAGCAGGCACAGACTTGGGGACCAGGCTCTGACCCTTATCTCTATTGTGAAGTGTTATGTTGAGCTTGCAATCTTATCTTCGTTGCTCATTCTCATCGTGCTCAAACCAGAAGTTACAAAATATTTTGCTAAATTTTGGGTTATTTATGTAAAAACTTAAAAGGGGTTCATCCACATAAAATGAATTAAAAAAATGATGTATTTAAAAATAATTGTAGTCAGCGAACTCTAGTTTTTTTTACCACTAACAATTATTCCATCCGTTCAGAAATATATGACACTTTAGAAAGCTACAGTCAAACTTCCTTAACTTTGACCACTAATATATAAAAAAATTATTTATATTAGTCATGTGAAAATGATACCATTATATTAGTCATAGAAAATATTTCATAATATAACAGTTTTATATTATTTTATGAACATATTCGTATAAAAGGTAATGGTCAAAGTTGCATGTTGGAGACTATGTCGATATTCAAAATAACATATATTCTTAAACAGATGGAGTATTTACAAACAACTATTCCAACTATTTAATTCTATAAAATTAAAGCTAGGTTTATTTAAATTATTTTTTAAAAAAACTATCCTACTATCGCCGGATAAGAATGCAAGTGTCCTTAGTCGCATTCGGGCCCAGCGATTGTGCCCGACACGAACCTTGGTTGCACCACCGACTCGCGATTGAGCCGTGTGGCAGGACAAAGGCCTTAGTTGCGATTCCGTTGTGCGAGTAGACTTGCCACGTCAGTTAGTCGCTGGGCCATCGAGCTATTAGGCCTAGTTGTGTGGTGACCCATCCATTGTGGGTTATTTTTGTAAAAAAATTAAAACATGGTTTATTTGTGTACGTTTTTTTAAATGGTTTATTTAAAAAAAATCGGTTCCAACCACAATTGAAATTGGGTACTGCCAGGAATCAGAGCAAAGTTGGTTCCTGCCACACTTCAACTAATTTATTACTAGGAGTTGCGAACTAGACCTGAAAGTGGCGATGTTGTTGGACTGAAACTTACGGTGAATGCGGTCTTAGTATCAATACACAGTGTTCTTGCTGAATTTGCTTATTCCAATTTTTTTTATAGTAATATATGTTTACAACTTTACATTCTTGCGTTTTGAGGATCTTGTGGCACGACAGGCAGACGCTATATGCAGTGCTTGATTTTGCTGCATTGTCTGAACCTGAGTACAGTTATCTTATTCTTTGTGCCATTGCCTTCACAAATCACAACTAATGCGAGAAATGTAGTCATGTGGCAATTCTGAGCAAAAAGGTTAGTTCTGATCAGTCGCTGATGTCTAGGCAGTTCATTAAGTTAATTAAAATTCTAATTTAAACCGGTATTAAAGCTTGAGTCATTGACATGTGGGTCCCACAACCATTCACACCTCAGTGGACTCGGCTCCACCTGTCAGTTGGATGGCGCAATAAAATCCAGATTTTTTTAAGAAAGAAAAATAGAAATTAACATGGAAATCTGTGTGCAGTGTTCCTGTTTTTATTTTTCTGGATTTTACAACCAAACCAAATTCAACTGCTAATTTGCGAATTAATTGTCCCAATTAATTGGGATTTGCGAGCTTACCGGCGCAGGCGGGGGAGTGCCATCCTCACTTTCCCATCGAACACAGGCCGAGCTAGATGGGATTGGGCCTGAATTTGGACAGGCCCGACCAGTTTTTCAAGGCCGAGCTAGATGACAGCATGAGTAGCATGACGCGCACAAATGCTGTGGTGTGTAGGAGGAACCTTTGAGGCTAATGCCAAAAGAAGAAGCGATGGACGATACAGAACGCATCTAATTCTAACCTGGCATTCTGATATAACAGAACAACAATCTCAAATAGAATCACAACATTCCTTTTTGATGATATAAAGTAGGTGTAACATCCCAATTTTGGTCCCAATTTAAATTTGCATGAATTTCAAAAACTTTGGTTGCATTTCAAAAATTCCAAAAGCTTTGCTTTGCAATTTAAAATTTTAGAACAATTTCCTTGCCTCAAAAATCGGATTTGCAAAAATATAAAAATTTAATGGTGTTTCCAAATTTGAATTCAAATTCCAAATCAAAGTTTACCATGCAAGTAATTTTTTTCAAACCTTTCCTTTACCTCTCTTCCCCTCGTACTGAAACCCAGCTGTTGGCCCACCTTCCCCTCGCCTTTCCTCTTCTCCCCGAGGCCCAAGCCAGACCAGCCGTCATCCTCTCTTCTCTCCTCCTTTCTTCCCTCGCGGCCCGCGAGCGATGCCAGCCCAGCTGCAACCCAACTGGTCTCAAGGCCGGTAAGCCCAGCAAGTAGTGGCAACACATCCCTCTCTCCCTCGTGCGCGCTCATTGCCACATGGGCCCTGACCCCACCTATCAAACTGAGAGAGAAAGGGAGACACTGTTTTCTTCTATCTCTCGCCTCCTCTCTCCCTCCTGCTCGTTCTCTCTCCCTCCACATGAGCACGTGATGGAGAGGCACTCAAGAGCCTATAGCTGCAGCAGTCCTCAAGCGCAATGCCGCCGTGAGGTAGTCACATCTCCACGTCAGCCTCACCGATCGGTTGGCACCCGTGAACTCATGAGAAATTTCGCCCGAGATGGACTTCGTGTTGTAGCTTTCTCCAATCACCTTCTCTCCCTTTTAAGGCAAGCCTAGCGCATCACCTAGCTCGCCTCCATCTCCTCTTCATTTCCCAACTAATTCCCCACCTTCTCTTCCACTGGGTCGTTTGGAACACTACTGCACCGCGTCATCCTCTCCAACACCGGTCGCCGGCTTCGCTGACCGATTTCTCCTCATCTAGTGCATCTCACCCCAAACCTCCTTGAGCATCTCGTTTGCCTCGGCATCCTCTCTCTGGTGCTCCCACTCACTCTCTGGTGCTCCCACTCACTCTCATCCTATAGAGAACCTAAGGGTCAACCCATTGGAAGAGATGGCTTTAGTGTTGTCTCTTTTTCTTAGAACGACTTTAGTGTTGTATCTATATGATATGGAGGGATATTTTGTTGAGGTTTTGCTCATTTTGGTCTAGCCCAAATATAAAATATTGAAAACACCAAAGGCCTATGTCTTTCATTATGGAAGGTGAGAAATTTAGCACCACATTGCTACCCAGTAAGAAGTGAGAGTGGGTCTTGCATCTTGCCTAGTTGAAGCAAGCAAAAGAAGCAAACAAGTGCTCGCTTGCTCTCGCCATTGTGCGGGATGTTCGTGTGAATGGTGCGACTATTTCACATCCTGTTGTGGGCAGGGCTGCACTTCCTTTTGCATTTCAAAACCATGTCTGGTGATGCGGCAAGAAGATAAGAACCACCCATTCAAAATTCGAATGTGGAGAGATTACTGCAGTTGTTATGGTATGCACTTGTTGTTTCCATCTGTTTCACTACAAGTTACTGGGATTTCCAAATCGTGGATTTGCTGCCTCTATACAAGGAGAGAGACGTCTCTTATATACATAAACGAAACCATCATCCCTTCGACATGCATCATTTGTGGGTGAGTTTTGTTTCCAAAATCGGCGCACTACTTAATCCTGCACGAGGTTAGGTGAATCAAGTTTTCCGGAAGCACGCCTCATGATTGTTCGCTGCTTCCTGCTCAAGAAATGATGTCTTCTTGCTCAACACTACCTGACTCTACTGCGAAGCGATTTTTTTGTATGTCACGGTGATATTTCTTTAGACGTTGTTAAGTTTTATCTGCTAGCAATCTTTTATGCATCGATAATCTCTACTAGTTAAAAAAGTTGTTGGTGGTGGTGGTGTCTGCCCTCCCACTTCCTCTTGGAGGAAGTTCAAGAGGTCACGCCAAAAGGTGGGCCATATCCCACGTGCATTCGTAAGGCAATTTTTTTTGCTAATGTAGCGCGATTTCATGTCGTATTTGCAGATTTAACCACGTGCACATCGTATTTGTAAAAATGGCAGCGCTAACGCATGGCCACCGTGCACCAACTCTAGATTTTTATCGCTATTTCATATAAGTGTTATGTTCGTACGAATAAAATAGCGATAAAAATATGTAATGAATAAAATTATGAAAAATTTACACAAGTAAGTACACGGTGTCGGGAGACTCCACAAAAAATTTATAATTTTTTAAACTCATTTACTATATTTTAAAATTTCTCCAAATTTCAGCCTAACCTAACTAACCTAACTAATCACTAACCTAACTAATTAACCTAACTAATCTAATTGCCACTAATTGGCTGGCGCATGGCCATCGTGCACCAGCGCGTGACGTGGAGCGAGGGCGGGTCGGCTGGGCGCGAGGGCGGGCCGACGGGGACACGCGGTGGCGGCTCTGGCGTGGGCGCACGGTGGGCGTGCGCGTGATGTGGCGTGAGGGCGGGTCGGCTGGGCGCAAGGGCGGGTCGGCGGGGACACGCGGTGGTGGCTCTAGTGTGGGCGCACGGTGGGTGTGCGCCAAGGCCACGTGGTAGCCTCTCCCGTGTTGGGGCACGGTGGCCGTGCGCCAGCGCTGCCATTTTTGCAAATATGGTGTGCGCGTGGTTAGATCTATAAATATGAGATGAAATCGTGCTAGATTAGCCAAAACTCTTCGTAAGGCAGTGTGTTGTTACTGAATTTTTTTTCCATATTGGCACTATTCTCACACGTATTTGCGAAAACGACACTCATTCGGATGTATTTGCAAAAATGGGCTATCTTCCGCACGGTGACCATGCGTTTCTTCCAAATCCGCACGGTCACCGTGCGTTTCTCCCAATACTCCCTAAATTCCATAAATTGCACGGTCACTATGTGTTTCTCCCACCTTCGCACGGTGTGGTTTTACCCCTCTTGCCATTTCACCTCCGTCGCGACGACGACCCATCCATCAGTCGTCGCTGCCTTTACCTTTTCGTCCCATCAGTCATCGTCGCTACCTTTCCATCCCATCAGTCGTCGTCGCTGTCTGCAACCTGCATGCATGCATTCAAGCATGCAAGAACTCCCTCGTAGCGCCTATAAGTAGCGAGCGAGCGTGAGTTAGTTTCTCCGTCTCGCTCGCTCTCTCTTGGTCGCTCTCTGGTTCTCTGTTGATTTTATTTTTGGGGACAGTTTAGCGTTATTAACCGCTGTCATTTGTAGTCGTATTAGTAGGTAACTTTTTCCTTGTTTTTAAATTCTTTATTAACGTTGTTGTTACTAAATTAGCCGTAGTAAATTTTTTGTACTTATTTAGTTGTCATTTTCTAGGCATTCTTATTTTAGTCTTTTTGAAATTTTTGTAGCAAAATTGGTTTGACTTTATTAGTCGTAATTAATTAACTACAGTTAAATTAATATTACGTATTTAATTAATTTTAACATAGATGCATAATTCTTAACAGAGGGGAAAAACATTTCATACATAATTCTTAACAGAGGGGGAAAATAATGAAATTAATTAGACGTTAATTAGTTATCAAATAATTAGTCGTAATTAATTAGTTTTACTGAATTAATTAGTTGTAAACAATTAGTTCAAATTAAGTCTTACTTAACTAGTCGTCATTACTTAGTGTCATTTAATTAGTTGCAACAGTTTCAGCAATCTGCTGGGCAATCTCCAAGTTCTAACATTTCACAGCAACAACAGCCTTCCCAAGGTTTGCCACAGCATGATAGTCATACTAATAAGATGCCTCAAGCAAGTTTGCCAAATAGGATTATAGTCCTCTAGTGTATTAATTTAGTCCTAATTAATTTAGTCATGTTTAAATAGTCCTATTTATTTTTGTACTAGTAAATTAGTGTATATTAATTTGTTGTCTTCACTTGGTCATAATTTTTAATTTGTAGTATTTTTTTCGTCATTATCAATCTTCTCACTAATATTCTGTCTATTCCATCTGTTGCAAGCTATGTCTCTACCACAGCTTCTGGAACCCTTCTACGATGAGAACCACCGGTCCAAGTTGTGGATCGCCAGTGACGTGGATGGCCCTCCGCCCCTGCTGCTTCGGTCGAGGAGGGATTACTAGGAGCTACACGCTCGCTACATCCCAATACTCTGGGACACGAGTTTGTTGCCCCTTGCGAGGCTGCACTACGTCAAACGCCAGTTCACCCTAGACGGCAGTCTGCTGTCGGCACTTGTTGATAAGTGGAGGCCCGAGACGCACACCTTCCACTTTAGGTGGGGGTGAGATGACACTCACTCTGCAAGACGTCTCGTTCTTGACTGGTCTCCCGATCCAGGGTGATCCACTTGTTCCAGGCCGTCTGCCGGAGGACTAGAAGGCTAGGCTGGAGCATCGATTTGGTATGCCTGTCCCAGAGCGTGCACGTGGCGTCCCTCGAACTTGGCTAAGGTATTTTAGTCAATTCCTGCAAGATGTACCTAACGAGATCGTTAGGACACACCTCATTGCTTACCTTCTTCAGCTCTTTGGTTGGGTCCTGTTTCCAACCACACAGGTCGATTGGGTGTACCCCAGCTTTGTCTGCGTCGCGGAGTCTTTGGCTGATGTGGAGGCTAGGGCAATGCCTTAGTACAGCTGGCGATCAGTCGTCCTTTGTGCCACATACCGAGGGTTGCATGACGCTTCACGCGTGGCGACACCGGTGTTAGCTCGAACCTGACCATCTGCTGTGTGCTCCTATAACTGTGGAATTGGGAGCACTTTTATGTCGGGCGGCTGTCCTTTGAGAGAGTAGTGCACCCGTACCCCAAGTCGCAGGACCTGATTGACGGGCCCACTATGGGGTACCGGTGGACTGTTGCGCAGCTACACTGGGTGAAGGACAGACCGACAAGATGCTACTCGTTGTTCCACAACCAGTTCGAGTCGTTGCGCCAACGATATCATCTAGGCTCTATGGAGCCCATATTTCGTGGCCATGGTAGCGCCACACGGGCTATCCTTGCAATGCATGCAAAATGCGGGAGTATAGGCGATGACATACCACCTGGTGTATGCACATATGGTGGAGCCTTACACGTCATAGCGCGTAATGTGACAATTTAATTTGTACCAGGTTGTGCCCCCTCCCGACGGCAGGATCCTACAGCGAGTCGTCCACTTGTGAGTCCAACTCCGTCTGAGTAATGTTTACATTTCGTATGTATATCATCTATTCTAACATCAATCCTTTTCGAATGTAGGCAATCGAGGTCTGGGCGACATGATGAGGACTGGTAAGCAGTCCAACACGAGTGGATTATGGCCTGGACGGAGACAGCGCACATTGAGGTGTTATAGGAGCAGTGACCGTACAACGTACGAACACACCGTGAGTACATGGAGTGGTACGTACCACAGTCGCGCACCAGACTCACCCGTACTCTGCCAGAGTGTCCGAAGCAGGTGACACACCAGGTGAGCCTCCTCCACTCATTCTATCGACATAGCGCTTTGTAGCGTGATGACACCATAAGACAGTTACAACCTTGGATCGTTTCATTGATGATATTTGTACCATTCGTTACTTAACCTGTTTTGTCTCTCACTTCAGTTGGAGCGACTACAGTGCATCAAAAACTGCAATCGGTAGCTGAGAGCACACAGTATCGGTGCTCCTGAGCACTTTGAAGTACGTCTTTGCGGAGTCGAAGAACCTAGTAAGAACATTAGTTGCAGTCGTTCGAGGGATGATGTCCTGCGTGTTAGGCACTAGGTAGGGGTACCATGCTCACCTCCTAGCTCATCACGACCGAGTGGCATCGGCGGGCATCGTAGCGCTCTCCGTCGGTCATCTGCAGGCCAGATCAGCCGGGGGGTTAAGTTATGTACAAATCTACGTTCTATTTTTTGGTTATGCCTTACTGTGAGCTAACATCGTGCTGTTCTCCCGCCGTAGGTCCGTCGGGATGCATCACTTCTTCCATCTGCACCTCGTACACAGACTGACGCTCCCCCTCGGTCATCTGCACTACGCATCCAGGAGGTACGAGATTCTTAGTTTACGTCTAGAGCATTTATTTTGACTAACATCATTCCATCTTGCAGCCTTCAGTTGATCGTGGGGGTGACGGCCATCCGTCCACTGACGAGGATACGGGCCTCTCAACTCCTGCAAGGGAGCAGTACACGGGGTTTAGAGCATACGCGGGGTTCGGATCGTACACAGGGTTTGGAGTGTACGCAGGGCAGAGCTCCTCTGGGTTTGCTGGCACACCGTACGTTCAAAGCTAGAGCTCGTCCGCACGTTCGGAGTTGCAGACAGTGTACGTTGGGGGCGGACAATTCGGGGATGAATTTATGGAGTCCTACATTCATTGCATGATTGCAGGTGGCCCCGGTTCGACATGTCACAACAGGACGCTATCGACGCTGCACAGACTCAGCTGGGCCAGAGTGAGCGTACTGGTGCACATCCACACACTCAACAGTCTCTGTACCCCCTCCGATCCAATACGTGCTCTCTGGACCGGCTGATGTATCCCATAGGACATGCTCGGCACGAAACTAGGATGCGGACGCGGACGCGGACGCAGACGCAATGAGCAGAGAGTAGTGGTAGTGGCTCATACGAGTGAGTCATATTGTATCCCGTATTTTGCGATTCTGTTTTTGTATATTTGTATGGATGTTTTGTTTTGCTATATTTGTATGCATATATTGTATGTTATGTCTGTACTGCTGCGCTATATCCACATGAAATTGGAGAACAAGGAGTGTCAACATTTCCAATGGAGTTACAATGTAACTTTTCATAGATAAAATTGACCAAATCTTGGAATAGACATTGTGATTTGCAATTTACATATTGTAGTCCAACTAAATGTATTATTTGTACAGAACAGAACAAGATGGACAATACATTAAATTACCACACCTCCTCCGCACGATGGGCGTGCGGTAGCTAACTAAAGAGACTGATGATTCTGCATCTCTCCATGTCAAAAATGGAAGTGCCTGGATTAGTCCCGTGCCACCGTTGTCGCCTCACATTAGAAGCTCCATCCTCCTGTAGGAACACAGGTAGGCTACACTAGCATAAATTCAAAAATCTACCGCGCAACCAAGGAACCTCCGCTAGTAATAGATTACGGGATTACCACTAGACGCGTAGATTCGCAGCGGAAGAAGAGTCGATGTAGCGCGTTGGTGCGGTTGTAGTCGTACTAGTCTCGCGCCTCCTCCAAGTGCTCCCGTGGCCGTCACAAGTGCGGATCGTCCTAGCGTTGAAGCCTCGCGACAACGCCTCAAGGTATCCACACGCACGGGCAGGGAACACCACACGCCGAAGTGCTAGCGGCGGCTGCGCGGTTTTGGCGAAGGAGGTGTGGTGGCTAGGGTTTCGGAATTCGAAAATCACACTTGACCCTATGCCACCTCCTCTCTATATATAGGCATCCATGATGGATCTCGAACTTGAGGCCCATTAGGAACTCGTGGCCCATAAAATTCGGATCACCATCCAAAACGTGTCCGGCCCTTTAAGCGTGCGACCTATAGGTTCCGTGCACTTGGACATGGCCCGAGTACTCCTACTCGTCCACTAATCGGTAGTGGCCCCTAGCAGGACATGCCGACTCCCAAGTAGCGTAAATATCACATCGGACGAACCTCAACAAATCTCATATGTATTTCCCTTTGCCTCACGATATCGGTCAAACTCAAGCGATACGTGCCATCCTTGTTGGTTAGCTCAACCACTCTTTCTCGATCACGTGATTGAATTCCTCGATTATGGTTAACTCTTTAACCATGAATAGCATGACCATGTATTTCGGAATCGATCACTCGAGAGGCCTAGAGATATCTCTCCGTTGCATGGAGGGCAAATCCTATCTTGATCGACCATGCCTCGACGCATATGTCATGACAAACCCAAAGCTACCTTTATAACTACCCGATTCACGGAGTAGCGTTTGGCAACCTAAGTAAGTCACTATACATCTTGAGTGCATGCGACGATCTCAAGTCTAAGGATATAACATACATATTGTAAAAGAGACCAACTGATGACACAAAAGAATACAACATTCTCGCAGTGTCTCATGGTGGGTCGATCCAACCCCATGTTCACTAACATGTGTCATATTATCAACCAATACATATCTCCATATCTATGATCCGTGAAACATGATCATCAACCAATACATATGCTAGTCTATTCATATGTGTCCTCATATGTTTCCGACTAGGGATCGCTTTAGAATAATCATTACAAAGATAAATATAGAGTTTTACAATCAAATCACATACTTGATAATAAATATTAACGATATTATTCAAGGAACAATAAATTATCCAATAAATTATGAACATATAATAATCTCCATGATTGCTTCTAGGGCATATTTCCAACAGTCTCCAACCTCCAAGCACCACTTGAGCCATATCGAAAATGCTGACTAACCATTTGCTTAGCTTTTTTCGGGGCAAATGGGCACTTACGGTTGAGGAGTCCCTCGAAAGTAGCCTCCGTTATCAGTTCCTTTTGTTCCTTTCACAGATGGCTATACATAGAAATTAATGAGCTTGTTTGGTGCACCTCGTTGTATTCCAGTCTGCTATTTTCCACAACTCTAGATCCAAACACTGTGCCAGATTGCCCACTGTATGGTGGCGTGCGGCTGCCTCCTATGTGTCGAACCGATAATTCTTCGCGCAGCCACCTCCTACGTGTCGAACTAATAATTCTCCGCGTGGTGGTGATATGGTCCAGACTCCATTTTTGCAATTCGGCCGGACAAGAGCCATTTTCGCAAATACAACCGCAAACATTGCTAATACGACCAAAAATCCGTTGTTACCAGGAGCACAACATGGCTGTACGGGATGCATCAACGCGGGGCCTTGGATTGTGAGGCACAATCAGCGGAACTAACTACATTTCTTCAGGCGGAGTAAACAGGAGAGAACTATAAAATGTGTAGGAGAGAGATTTGTGCGACGAAGCAAAGACTGCGAAGCGAAACAGGCGAAGAAACATGTACCAACGCAAGCCTGGCTACATTCGTCGGTCGGTACACATCAAAGAAACAACGGAGCTCAGTCGGGCGTGACGTGCGGTAGGACCAGGGGCGTAGCACAGGCCGACCATGGAAATGGAGGGGCGACGTGGGTTTTCGACGGAGCTCAGTTGGGTGCAAGGCGGAGCCTAGGGGACGCAGTGAAGACCGAACACAAAACAGTGACGGAGGCGGGACGGGGACCAGGCACAATGGCAGAGCCAGAGGTGTGGCACAAGTCAAGCATGGCGACACAGTTCAAAGTGTTGGGTAATATGATTTTTTATCGTAGCAAAGCACATGCATTTAACTAGTTATGATTTCATGTGCTATTAGTCCTGGTTTAGACTTTGTTATGTTAGCGTGTGTTAATATATATATATATATATATATATATATATATATAAGATTTTCATATTTGATTTTGTGACTGTGTTACTATTATAATGGCAATATGCCTAGTACTAATTCCATTCTTTTCTACTTGTCGTTTTAGACGTCGACAGGCTTCTAATACATACATTGGACCATTACTTTTTCTAATTATATGCTAGTAAATACCATTAAAATATAATGTTACGAAAGTGTCTTTGATGACGAATCTAGTAACACCATTTTCACATGACAAATGCAAATGCTTTTGTGTATATTAGTGGTCAAAGTTTTAAAATATTGACTATACACATTCTAACACTACAAAAAAAACCGTAGGGAGTATATATGTTACACATATTTTGATCGCTGTTTTACTAACTAAATTAATAAAGAAATCACACAATTTCCTAATGTATTAGCATTTATTTCTATAATTTCTTTGTTCTCTCTCATCCATGTTATTGAAAATCTTATATGGTAAAAATTATAGACTGTTGATATCACCTCACTGTATATGCCCTCAGTTGTGGCACCTCTTTCTCCGGTTACTTCTTCACCCCGTCCTTTTTTTTTTCCAATGCTAATCCTACCCGCTGGTTCTAAGCCCGGCTCATGTAAAAGTAGAGCTTGCTTTGTCTGGTTTTACTTTTCCTCGAATCTAACACTCCAATTCTATAGGAATTTGTCGGCCAATTTTCACAAATTGCTATTCAGGATAATTGATCTTCTATAACCAGCCACTAGATAATTATGCTGCGTTGTGGGCATAATACTCTAACAGCTTCTGTGCCTCCTCTTAATATATTCTGCGGCAGCTCTCCTACCAGCAATTAAAAAAAAGGTTAAAAAATTCTAAAACCAAAGTGCTTCTAATTAGTTTCTGCAGCAATAGTCAGATACATCTCCAATGAAGGTGATTTTTATTTCTGCAGATTGCACTTTTGGACAAGAAGAAATTGAAGACGAGATACTCTGTGTTGATGCACTTGCACTATGGTGATTTTGGGTCATGTACTATAGATTTTTCGGGGAATAATTGTGTACATCCCATAGAATCTTCATACCCTTTATTTATAGTCTAAAAGGAGTTTTTGGCAGATATGACGTTTTTTCATCACGTATTTGCGGATCTGACCACGGCGTCGCCGTATTTGCACATTTGACACCGCTGACTCACGGCCACCGTGCGCCAACGCCGGAAGACACGACACGTGGCGCTAGCGCATGGCCACTGTGCGCTAGCGCTTGCGCAGCCACCGCGTGCCCGTGCCCGCCACCCAGCCCTGCCAGCTCTAGCGCACGGTGGCCATGCGCCAGCCCTTGACGCATGGCCACCATGAGCCATCCTAATTGGTTCAACTAATTAGTTGGTAATTAGTTAGGAGTTAGTTAGGTCAGTAGGTTAGTTAGGAGTTAGGTTAGTTAAGAGTTAGGTTAGTTAGTTTTAGGCTGGAATTTGGAGGAATTTTAAAATATAGCAAATTAGTTCAAAAAATTATGATTTTTTTGTGGAGCCTTCCGACACCGTGTACTTGTTTGTGTAAATTTTTCATAAATTTATTCAATCAGAATTGTTCTCGCTATTTCGTATAAGTGTCCAGTTCGTATGAATCAATAAATGTAGAAAAAGAGCTCCAAAATTATGAATTTTATTTTGAAGGGTCCTCACGCAGTGGACTTGATTGTCTAATGTTTCAGCAATTTTATATGTGTTCTGGTATTGTCTCAAAAATTTAGGATTTAGGTCGCGAAAATTTCGATTTTAGGTTTCGAAAATTAAGGTTTCATGATTTCATGTGACTTGGAATGTATAAAAAAAGCTATATTGCAACTCCATTGGACATGTCGATATACAATATGGCGCTAGAGTACACACGTAACAACCAAAATACGCGTATAAATATAGCAAAATAAAATAGCATAACATAATACTATATACCAAAATGTAAAATTTTCATAATTTTATTCGTTCAAAATTTTTCTCGCAACACCCTCCTGACTCACGCCCCCTCCGGCCAGCCACACCCGCCACGCACCCGGACTTTTCTGCGGAGAATTAAAAAACCTCACAGTGGCTATCTTTCCCACCGTCCCTCTTCCCTCCTCCGCACATCTGTTGCCTCGTCCAAAAATTCCGACGCCAACGCCACGACTCCTCCTCCGCTAGGCTATAAATGCCAAACTCTGGCACTCGCTCTTCGCTCATCTCATTTGCGTTTCGATTATTGTTCTTGCGCTCGTCGCTGAGAACTCAGAGAACGTAACATAATTACTTTTATTAGGAGGTTAACTGTTTTCGTGCTTCTCGTCGCTCCGCGCTCTGAAGGGCAGGTAATTTGTCGGATGCTTTTGTCGTTATTACCGTAGTCGTAATTAGTCAGTTTTAGTCAGCTAGTCGTAATTAGATAGTTTAGGGGATATTAATTAGTCATAATTAGTTAGTTCACTAGTAATGATTAGTTTAGTGGTAATTAATTAGTCGTAATTATTTTAGTAGTCATCATTACGGCATATTAAGTAAGTGAAAATGAAACACTGGTAATTTTTTAGTGCTAATTAATCAATTGTAATTAGTTACTTTAGAGGTAATTAATTAGTCGTAATTAGTTAGTTCACTAGTAATGAATTAGTTTAGTGGTAATTAATTAGTTGTAATTAGTTTAGAAGTCTGAAGAATCTAGACCCGCCATTATGTGTTAATGGAGTTTTGGTTATTAATGACAAATCTATTTATGAGACTAACACTTTTTTTGCTATACCTACTGTTTAGTCTCAAATGGATAAAGATGTAAAAATCAAATGAGGTATGCTTTCCAAATGGCAAATCTTTATGAGACTAACACTTGTATTGTCGTACAAATTGCTTAGTCTCAGCTTAGAGATAAAAAGGAAAAATCCAAACAGATATGTTCATATTGATAAATCTATTTGAGAGACTAACTCCTCTATATTGCTATATCTTATGTTTAGTCTCAGTTGGATTTAAAGATCAAAGAGGTATGCATTCGACATCATTTTATTATATCTTGTTGCATTCCTCGGACTCAAAATATAGGTTGAACTTCACCAGAAGGTTAACTTGAATATGTGCATATGTCTTTATTACACATTCGTGTATGCACATATTTAGGGGGAGTTCACTCTATATTTTGTGGTTTCATTATGTGAGGACCCCAGTTTATTCGACTTGTAATGCTTAGCCTTCCATTAACCCTAGCATCACAATTCAAATAAACTAAGCCTCAGGATATGTATACTTCCCAGAAATGCAGTATACACACCCCGTTACAAAATCATGTATCAATTCCATACAACAAGAGGTTACAATATCAAAACTTCAAATATACAACAGATTGAACTTACAAGATAAAATAACAAACTACAAATGAAGCAAAGCCATAAGATGGCGATAAATAAAAAGCCAATTAGTGTGCCTTTACCTACAAGGCAACCAACCAGGCCATCAAGCTAGTCGTCAACCCGCAGACTGACTCACAAAGGGAAGCCTTGGGGCTCACCTTCTTCCTCTGCAACAAAAACATTAAGCAAAGCAACTGAGTACAAAAATTGTTTTTGTACTCACAAGACTGACGTGTAAGGGTAACAGAACTATAATTAACTACATGCAAGCTTTATTTAAGTGGAGGGGGCTCTGGACTTACTTTTAGCGAAAACAAGTTTTCTTTTGCAATAATGTAATAGTTTGAAGGCGGTTTAACAATTCAAATTTTATTTGAAATAACAACGATCTGATGAAGTAGTAACATAAAGATATCACGGAGATGACCAACCCAATGGCCATCACAACAATAGTATGAACACCAGTTCATACCAACCATGTCAAGTTTTAATTAAAAGGTTGTAGTCTAACTCTTGAAAAGCTTACCCAAGCGTGTCCATAACCTAGGGCGAGGCTATTCGAATAGTTTTAAACCTGCGGGTGTACCACTGTACCACACTTGACGCCTTTAAGCCAAAACACACTTTGGTAGGTATCTTGCACGGCTAAGTCCTACGAGGCGTTTTCCAATATCGTGTATTAACTTGAGCCGCTCGTATGGATAGAAATCCATACGCTTACATGGTAAAGCCGAAAGACAACTACCCACTCGGGATAAAGCTTTTCGGACAACTACCATGCTCCCAACACCATCCCTCCTGCGACCTCCTGCGACCCGGAGTCAATACACGCCAAAGTACTAAGTCAAGAGAGATCCCATATACTCTAGTGTGGTTAGCACGCAAAAATGCCTGGATAAAAATTCACTCACAAGATGTTCGGTCCTTAATTGACTCGGGCACCATTCCAGTCACACCCAAAATCACACCATCTTACCATTGTGCCCAAGTCGAAATCATTTTGTTTTTATTTTTAGTTTTCACAATTAAACTTAGCACAAAGGTGAAATTTAACCAATAATAAGTTTTGTGTGATCAAGGTCATCGACTAAGTCGATAACCGCCCAATTCTCTGAGTAACTAAGCATGGCTAAGCATCATAACGTAAAGACAAATAAAGACTATAAATCATTCACTGGCTCTAATTCACCGAGGATAATATCCTATGGCGTGGCGGTGAATAATTTGAACAATAATGCAATGGGAATAACTACCTCTAAACGACAAAATTACTTTGACACAAAGCATGCATACATACAAGTTAAACAAAATATTAGACTTGAAAATAATGGGAATGAATGGATATGATCAAACTGCTTGCCTTTGTTTTGTTAGCGATATACGTCTTCTTTGCAGAGGATCACTCGATATCAACGTCATCTAGCGATAAAAGCATCAAAGCGAAAAACAATGAATAAACACCGGGCGTAGCGGTATTCAAAAATCAATAACACAGAAGATAGATCATGAATTTAGGAACAACAAATTAGCAGATTCGGAGATTATTTAAATTAGATAGGATTTCTTATTACTGATCTTTCCAAACTCACTTATTTCCACGATAATCATACAGTCAAAAATCAATCCTCTTATATATTTTCCTTTTTCGGCAGACTTTGATGGTGATAGTGTGCACATCTATTAGCTAAGAAGCAAATTACCACATTTTAAATAACTAACTATTCTATGTAACCTTTACTGTGATAAGATCATTTTAGACCTGCAAAATTTCTTATTGGAACACTGATTAGCTAATTAGCCACTAATAAATGTTAATCAAATGTCCAACAGATTGGCCTTACTTGACACTTAACTATGCAATCCAACACCACCAACTACATGTGAATGTTAACAAATTTTTCGCATGTAGTTACCTTAGTGCCATACTACTCTGTAATAGCAAAACCAAAAGCCTACTGACAATTCTAATTATATTTCAGATTACCTTCTGTTCATACAACCTGACAATCGAAAAGTTTTCTGCACCAAAATGCTGATGGCTAACTTCCTTCAAACAACAACTCTCAGATTTTGCTATTTCCTGTTAGGTAAATGCAACTGACTAATTGAATTAAGCTCTAACTTAGTACTGTTATTAGACTAATACCACTTCATTAGACCCCTTCTATGCTCATGTATGCAACAAGAGGAAATTTTCTGATTTGGACTGTTGCCAACTGAACTTTTAGATTTGGGTGCTACAGAACTTCCTCTACTTCAATTTGTTAACTCTCTGTTGATTTCTAGAATTCACATTTATAATGGTTCTTTTCAGACTTGGATGTTGCTTGTTAGGTGATGGTCAAATGGCTAATTGAATTATTAACAACTCTAACCACAAAGCCATCAATCTATTGACAATATTAATTATCTTCAGATTACTGCTCCCACATCCTACAACAGAACATTTTCTGGAATTAAGGTGCTAATCAAACCATTCTTTTACTGGAAAATACTTAATCAAGAGCCAATTAGGTTTGAGTAATCAATTTAGACATTCAAAAGACTCAAATGTATTTCACTTAATACATGATTTTCAGTGTTAGTGACAACAGAGAAAAATTTCAGAGAACTCATACACAAACTTCTTTCAACTCAACCTCAAATTTGTTAGTACATTTGAGTGAACTAATGGACATTTACAAGGTTGATTAGCAGCACAAGATTGGGCTTAAGGGAGTGGGCCCCACTGCCAGTGAGACAGAGGAGATCACAGCCGAAGAACAGAGAGGGAGCTCGGCTGGATTTTGGGGTGGCGGATCGCCGGTAGTTGGAGCGGCGGGGAGACCATGGTGATGGCCAAAATGGGTCGAGGGAGGCTCGAGAATACTAGAGGTGGTCTCGGGGTAGCCGGAGATGCACTGTGGCGGCGCGGCGATGGCGAGCGGCGGCCGGTCGAGGGAGTGACAAGGGGCGACGGCGCCGGAGAAGAAGAGGGCAAAAATAGCGCGCGCATGAGCATCGATGGAGTTACACAGGCAGCGTCGGAGTGATCGACGAGGACGGAGAGCGGCCGGAGTGGTCCGGCGACGGAAGCCAGCGGCGGCGCGGGGTGGTCCACCGTGGAGGGTGTCAGACCCGGGTATTAATACACCCAGATCCTCTGTGCATTTCTGGACTAGTCCCATGATCAGTAGCTAGTCCACACGATAAACAAAATGATAACAAATTCATATCACAACTTTATTAATAAATAACAACGAGTTGATTACAAAGGAGGCTTACGGGCCAACAATAAAATAAACACAATGGAAGACGAAGAAGTAGTAGGGTCGATTAATCAACCAGAGCAATCGAGTGAAGCGGCCTAGTCGTCGAGATCCACATCGGTAGCAAAGTCCTTCTCCTCTGGAATTTGTTTGCATAAGCAAGAATGAGCACAACCACGTGCTCACTAAGTTACACCATCAAGTAACGAATGACATGCATATATGGATGTAACAAAGGATAGCTTATAAAGTTATTTGCATAAAGCAGCATTTTCTTTGAATACTGATACTAGATTCCACAGCAGTTATTCTATAACTAAAGTTTATAAAATTCTTAATTTTATAGTCAGATAACGTTCACACATGAATGGTGAAGGATATCCTCCTATCACATGGCTGTTTGCCTAATTCCCAATTGGATAAACCAGTTTTGAAGAAGTTTGTTTTCAAACAAAACCAAAGTCTAACTTTGAGTAGTTCTCCTAGCATGTCCATGACCGCGGACACGGCTATTCGAATGGTTTTACACTCTGCAGAGGTCGTACAACTTTACCCACATGACAAGACTTCTCTAGTTTGTCCGGCATATATCTATGCCACCGCTCACTACCTTTGGTAGCGGTCTGAAACGTGTCGAGGCCTTTACAATGTTCTGTCTTAATGCATTTATGTCCGCTAAGGTTTCGCTACCATTGGACTGGCCATCCTCCGGAAGGCTCCTCTTGCGCCAGATGGGTCTAATGTCTGACCAACGCCCATACCAACAACATAGCACAAACGACACTAAGACATTACAAATTATTTAGCCAAGTCCCGCCCATACGGGACATGTGGTGGTACGGTTAGGCGTAGCATCATGCGCTCGAAGACCGGTCCTTAACTGACTTGGGCGACTTTCCATAAAAACCCCTGGGCCTTAACCCTAACCAGATTAAGCCCGTGCATGAACCTGCACCCACCAATCATCCATTCCGCCCAAGTCCAAACCATCATTTTATTTTATTTTTCAAGTCATTTGTAAAACTTCCATGACACACAGATGCCAAGGGTACAATTTAATCAATAATTGATTGAGGGCCGAAATTCCACAAACACAAGTTTGGTCTAAAAGCATGGCTAAGCAATACGTTTAAATGATCCTAGTTCATACTATTGTATCAACCAGGTTTGATCTAGGGTGACAATGTGTTTGATTCAATATCAACATTGGCCATACAAAGTTTTAGGCATAACTATATATTTAAAACAGAATTTAAGATACTTGATATAAAATATTGCTTAGGCTTGCGCTTGAGCATACCTCAAGGGATTTTAGTACATCACCAACCTACACTGGTATAGTGTTGGAAAGGTTCGGCTTTGAAAGGGCATATCCTTCAAAAGTGCTAATGATCGGAGATCCTCTTGCAAAGACAAAGGACTCGTTCGCACTCTAAAGAAGAGGGGAGGAAGTCCTGGGACTGGATTCCCATACTTGAGTTAAGCTTGGAGCACTCATGTATTTAGCAAACCGCATCAGACCTGACATTTCTTTCGCAGTGAATCTCTTAGCAAGGTATAGTGCGAACCTACCAAAAGGCATACGCGTGAATAAAGGACGCCTTCCGACACTTCCAAGGAAGTAAAGATCTTGGCCCGTTCTACGTAAAGAACCAGTGACTCCACAATGACTGCGCAGATATGTCTGCACTGCTGTAATTCAGATACATACGAAGTCAAAATGTGCTGCGTATTTCGTGGTGGAACTGCAATTTCATGGAAATCATCTAAGCAAAGTATGGTATCAACTTCGACGCAACTATTCGAAATCATAGCACTGCACGACGGCCGCACGTGAATGCTTCTGGCTTCGGCGTGATGATTCACCATATCCAGAAGTCATGTGGATTGAATATCGCGACAAACCTCTACTCATTATCTACGAAGATAACGCGCAAGTGTGTGCAGCCAAGTACAGTATGAGTTATGTGAAGAGTCCTCTCACAAAGCATATCAACCTCCAAGTTCTTCTATGCTCATGGAATGCAAAAGATGGGCGAAATTAAGGTATTAGCATACTAAGTCATGTGAAAATCTTGCAGATTTGTTCACTAAATCACTCCAAAGATCTAGCTTTGAAAGGCGCGTGTGGAATTGGAATGATGAGACTTAGAGAAGTTAAGAACACACTGTGGAGAACCTTCACAAACTCATTACTAAAGCTTGATCACAAAGATCAAGTACCCAAAGAGCTAATCCCGAGATTAAATAAAATTGGGTTAATTGTACTTTTTTCCTCTCGACGAGTTTTCTCCCAAGTTTCTCGATTAAGGTTTTTAATGAGGCAATTCGGCAACATAGCGTAACATGATCTCATGTACTCTTTCTCCAAAAAATTTCCACCGGGTTTTTATAGAGTTTTAGTGAGGCATGGACATGGAGTGATGAGAGCTCAAGGGGGAGTATTAGAAAGGCCGCCCGCCAGAGTCTCGGTCCGTGGGCACCTCATCCACCCTAGACTATATATAGGAAGGGGGACTCCCAAACATTGTACACAATTCATTATTGGAAGAGTAACAGAGAGAAATCGCACCCTCTCTCTCTCATACTCGTGTTTTCATCTATTGTTGTGTTCTCGCATCGTTTACGATTCTCGATTTTGTATAATCGTAATCGCTCGAAGGACTTGCAATGATGATTCCTCAACAGTAAACATGTGCCAACGCAAGCTCGGCTACATTCGTGGCAACAGATATACAAAGAAACAACTGAGCGTAGGCCGGCGTGACGCCGCAGTAGGACCAGTGGGCGTATCATAGGCCCACCATGTAAATAGAGGCGACGTGGTTTTCTTGACTTGAGCTCGGTGAAGTGGGCGGCGGATATGGACGGGATCGGCACAATGGCAGAGCGAGCGAGTGTGGCACAAGTCAAGCATGCCATGCATACTTCAAAGTGTTGGGTAATATGATTTTTATCAGAGCAAAGCACATGCATTTAACTAGTTATGATTTCATAAAAGCTATTAGTCCCGGGTTTAGACTTTGTTATGTTAGAATGTGTTAATATATATATATATATATATATATATATATATATAAGATTTTCATATTTGATTTTGTGGACTCGTTAGCATTATTATAATGGCAATATGCCTAGTACTAATTCCTGTTTCTTTCTACTTATCGCTTTAGACGCGACAATGCTTCTAATACATACATTGGACTATTACTTTTTCTAATTATATGCTAGTAAATACCATTAAAATATAATGTTACGAAAATGTCTTTGATGACAAATCTAGTAACACCATTTTCACATGACAAATGCAAATGCTTTTGTGTATATTAGTGACCAAAGTTTTAAAATATTGACTATGCACATTCTAACACTACCAAAAAAAAAAAATGTAGGGAGTATATATGTTACACATATTTTGATCGCTGTTTTACGAACTAAATTAATAAAGAAATCGCACAATTTCCTAATGTATTAGCAGTTATTTCTACAATTTTTTTATTCTCTCTCATCTACATCATTAAAAATCTTACGTGACAAAAATTATAGACTGCTAATATCACCTCACTGAATATGCCGTCAGTTGCGGCACCTCTTTCTCCGGTTACTTCTTCATCCCGTCCCTTTTTTTTTCCAATGCTAATCCTACCCGCTGGTACTAATCCCGGCTCATGTAAAAGTAGAGCTTGCTTTGTCTGGTTTTACTTTTCCTCGAATCTAACACTCCAATTCTATAGGAATTTGTCGTGCCAATTTTCACAAATTGCTATTCAGGATAATTGATCTTCTATAACCAGCTACTTAGATAATTATGCTGTGTTGTGGGCATAATACTTCAACAGCTTCTGTGCCTCCTCTTAATATCTTCAGCGGCAGCTCTACTACCAGCAATTTAAAAAAGGTTAAAAAATTCTAAAACCAAAGTGCTTCTAATTAGTTTCTGCAGCAATAGTCAGATACATCTCCAATGAAGGTGATTTTTATTTCTGCAGATTGCAATTTTGGACAAGAAGAAATTGAAGACGAGATACTCACTGTTGATGCACTTGCACTCTGGTGATTTTGGGTCATGTACTGTAGTTTTTTTTTTTTGGAATAATTGTGTACATCCCGTAGGATCTTCACGCCCTTTATTTATAGTATAAAAGGAGTTTTTGGCAGATATGACGCTTTTTCATCACGACTATCGGATCCCACTGCAGCCGCCAGATTTGCACATTTGACACCGGGACGACGACGCCACCGCGTATGCCAACGCCGAAGACATGACACGTGGCTGCGCTAGCGCATGACCATCTGGCGCCAAATAATACCGCACCCACCGCATGTCTGCGTGCTTCGCCACTCCACCTGCCAACCAGCTACCACGGATTAGCGACGGCTATGCGCCACGCCGACGCATGTAATGCCACCATGAGCCATCCTAATTGGTTCAACTAATTAGTTGGTAATTAGTTAGGAGTTAGTTAGGTCAGTAGGTTAGTTAGGAGTTAGGTTAGTTAGTTTTAGGCTGGAATTTGGAGAAATTTTAAAATATAGCAAATTAGTTCAAAAAATTATGATTTTTTTTGTGGAGCCTTTTGACACCGTATACTTGTTTGTGTAAATTTTTCATAATTTTATTCAATCAGAATTGTTCTCATGACTTCGTATAAGTGTCGGGGCTTCAGTATGAATCAATAAATGTGTAGAAAAGAGCTCCAAAATTATGAATTTTATTTTGAAGGGTCCTCACGCAGTGGACTTGATTGTCTAATGTTTCAGCAATTTTATATGTGTTCTGGTATTGTCTCAAAAATTTAGGATTTAGGTCGTGAAAATTTCAATTTTAGGTTTCAAAATTAAGGTTTCATGATTTCATGACTTGGAATGTATAAAAGCTATATTGCAACTCCATTGGACATGTCGATATACAATATGTATACTGAGTACACACGTAATAACCAAAATACGCTTATAAATATAGCAAAATAAAATAGCATAACATGCGATACTATATACCAAAATGTAAAATTTTCATAATTTTATTCGCTCAAAATTTTTCTGCAACACCCTCCTCGACTCACGCCTCCGCCACAGCACACACCGCCACGCACCTGACTTTTTCATGAGAATTAAAAACCTCACTGTTGGCTATCTTTTCCACCATCCTCTTCCCTCCTCCGCACATCCGCTGCCTCTGCCCAAAATTCCACGACAACGCCTACGACCCCTCCTCCGCTAGGCTATAAATGCCAAACTCGCACTCGCCGCTCATCTCATTTGCAGCTGATTATTGTTCTTGCGCGTCGTCGTCGAGAACTCGAGAACGTGATATATACTACTTTTATTAGGAGGTTAATCGTTGCTTCGTTGCCTGTTGCTCCGCGCCCAAGCAAGGGTAATTTGTCTGGATGCTTTTGTCAGCATTACCGTAGTCGTAATTAGTCAATTTTAGTCACTAGTCGTAATTAGATAGTTTAGGGATATTAATTAGTCATAATTAGTTAGGTCACTAATAATGATTAGTTTAGTGGTAATCAATTAGTCGTAATTAGTTTAGTAGTCATCATACACGGATATTAAGTAAGTGGAAATGAAACAATGATAATTTATAGTGGTAATTAATCAATTGAAATTTGTTAGTTTAGAGGCAATTAATTAGTCGTAATTAGTTAGTTCACTAGTAATGAATTAGTTTAGTGGTAATTAATTAGTTGTAACCAGTTTAGAAGTCTCAAGAATCTAAACCCGCCATTATGTGTTAATGGAGTTTTGGTTATTAATGACAAATCTATTTATGAGACTAACACTTTTTTTGCTATACCTACTGTTTAGTCTCAAATGGATAAAGATGTAAAAATCAAATGAGGTATGCTTTCCAAATGGCAAATCTTTATGAGACTAACACTTGTATTGTCGTACAAATTGCTTAGTCTCAGCTTAGAGATAAAAAGGAAAAATCCAAACAGATATGTTCATATTGATAAATCTATTTGAGAGACTAACTCCTCTATATTGTTATATCTTATGTTTAGTCTCAGTTGGATTTAAATATCAAAGAGGTATGCATTCGACATCATTTTATTATATCTTGTTGCATTCCTCGGACTCAAAATATAGGTTGAACTTCACCAGAAGGTTAACTTGAATATGTGCATATGTCTTTATTACACATTCGTGTATGCACACATTTAGGGGGAGTTCACTCTATATTTTGTGGTTTCATTAGTATTGATCCATATTCTTTTGTCCACATATATTTAGGATCTTTACTTTGAAACCATATCCTTGAATATATTTAACCTTGTGTAGTTAATATATTCATATGAGTATATGTAACTGTGTAGTTTATATATACTCATATCCTTGAATATATACAACTAGTGTAGTTCGATATATTTATATGAGCATATGAGACTTGCATAGTTCATATAAGCTCATATATCCTTTGAGTATATATAACTTATGTGGTTCATATATACTCATACCTAATACATTCAGATTTTCTTGATTTTGAAGTGAATATCATCAATTGCTAAAGAGGAAAGATTGCGGTATCTTGTGCCACAAGCATGGCGTCATGGTTTGATGTGGTAATTTATGATAATCATATTATGGAACGAATTATTTTCAACGAGTTGGTGAAATAGGTTATGTTCCATGAGGTCGAAGACTTTGGATGACATCATGTGTTGATTGTCATCAAGTCAAGGATCGGTAATGGAAATCATCATCACGTTGATGATGTTCAGTCGAGATCCCAGTGAAAAGCTTGGAATAAAGGATGCATCATGAGTAAATGCATATCAAGTTAAAGAAGATATGATGATCATGAGTTGATCGTCAAGTCAAGAAGAATCCATCATGTGTTGATGGAGGTCAAATGATGGGTGCATCATGAGTGGATGCATGTCAAGACTTGGGATGAAAGACGTCATCATATGTTGATGGTCATTAGGTCAATAACCCGGACTGGAAGAGAGGATGTATGTCATGAAGCTTGATGCATGGGGCAAGGCAAAGGAATGACTGGCTAGGGCTAAGGATTTGTTGATAGTCTTTTACCTGTCTCGCGTTTGGTGGGATACCGATTGCTACTATAGGTCGTACTATTAAGAGGGTCTTGATTAGTAGCTTGAGTTAGTCATGTGTTGCTAGCTCATCGTGGCGGCTCTAGCTCAACTTAACATGTTGCCTATATTTGCGAATGCGTTTTGCAAATAGTTGAGGCTCATGGTTATGCCTTGCATGTGGCTTTAGTTTGAGAACGTGTTTTGCAAACGGTGTGAGTTCATGTACCTTACGCCTTGTGGCGTTGATTCTAAGAATTGGTAAATGTGTTTTGCAACTTGTTGAGGAGTGGCGGGAATTCGTTGTTTGCATCACGCGTCAATTTGGCAAATGAGTTTTGCAAATTGAGTTGAAGCGAAGTGCATTTTGTGGTTTGATTCTAAAGGTTGGCAAATGTGTTTTGCAACTTGTTGAGAATCTCACCTACATACCTTGTTTGCACTTCATATTGTTTGCAAATATGTTTTGCAAAGTTGTTATTGAAAAGAAATGCAAAGTTGTGCTTTTTCTCCGTGGAGCGTCCTCACCATTATAAGTGCGGTTTGATCGACCCCGTCAAGGACCCATTCCTTTTTCCAGAGTCGATTTTTCGATTTGTGGAGCGTCCGACCGCAGCGTATCGCAAGGTCGACCGCCAGGCGGTTCGACGACCATTGGTTGGCGGTCAGACCGAGGCCCTCCAACGGCTATATTCGATCGTTGTAGGGAAGTGTCCGACCGGCTTATGCCCGCACGACTCGGCTTGGGCTGCTTTTTCGAGAATCTTCCCAACGGCTAGTTTTTGTGTGTGGCTATAAATACCCACCTTGGCCGTGTGAGGGAAGTTCGTGCCCTATTGAGTTTCTTTGAGCTAAGAGCCCTCTACTCCCATTTGTGCATGTGTTGCACTTAGTGAGGTTTGAGAGGCAAATCCATTGCATGTGTTGCATTAGGTGATGGATTTAGTATCCACGAGCTTTGACACTTGATTGGTTCAAGTGAAAGTTGTAGACTTGTTACTCTTGGTGTTTGCGACACCTAGACGACGGAAGCGTCGTGCGCTCTGATCTTCTCAAGTGAAGCTTGTGAGAAGACCCGAGCATTTGTGAGTGGCTTGGTGCTCGTCATCTCTGGAGTGGAGTAAGAGCAACCCTAGGAGCGAGTGTTTGATACCTCTGAGGAAGGCTTAATTGTGGAGCCGGCCCAATTGGTGTGGGTTTCCTCAACGTGGATTGGGAGACCTAGAGTCTCCAACACCACTAAAACATCGCCGTGTCATCTTGTGGTTTGCATTCTTGAGCTCTACCATATAGCAATTTGCATTCATATAATTAAGTTGCTAATTCATTGTGTATGAATGCTTGCCATGCTATGTGCTATCTACATTGCTTAAATTGAATTGCTTACAAGTCCATGCTTGATTGATTATTATCAATAGACTTGTATTGTTGGTGCACTTAGTTGAGCCTAGTGGATTTAGGCCTTAATTGTGCAAAACCGTTTTGTATTAGCTTCCGCATTATAAATCGGTTTTAGCGCATAAAAGTTTTAAAACGCCTATTCACCCTCTAGCCTACCTACCGATCTTACAAAGTCATCATTACGTCATATTGAATAAGTGGAAATGAAGTACTCGTAATTTTTAGTGGTAATTAATAAGTCATAATGAGTTGTTTGTAGACATGATTAGTGGAAATGAACTACCGAATTTATGTAGTGGTAATTAATCATCGTAATTAGTTAAGTAGGAATTAGTTAGGCATAACTCATTCGTAATTATTTAGGGGTTGTTGTGGCTTTAGGTATTTTTGGACATGCAAGATTTGTTTGTGTTTTACAGATAGTCTCGTGACGCCGGACTAGATGGTTGTCGACTGCCGAGAGGCCAGATAAGGTGGTCCGCGAGGCTCCATGGCATGAGTGCGCTGCAGGAGGCAGGTGAATCGAGGTACTGCGTCATGGAGCCAACGACGAAGAAGGTCGAGATCGAGGCGATCACTGCACAAACTATGGCGGCTCATTGGGTCGAAGCGAATCAAGGCATGGAGGCAAACGCGGAAAACATCTCCCATTCAGGGCTATCCACGGAGCCTATGGCCTCGGTGAATTTGGTGACGAGGGATGGGGAAACCCGAGAAATAAACAAAGAGTATCGGATTTGATCGAGTTACATATGATAATACCCTCCTCCTTCATCCGGTTCATGCAGAGGGAGATCGGTAGTCTTTGGTATATCTCGTTCGGCGATCTGTTTGGGTATATTTGTATTCATATTTTATTTTGCTATAGTTTGTTTTTTCTATGTTTAGCTAGACTTTGGTATATCCATGTCATATTGTATATAGACATGTCCAATGGAGTTGCATTGTAGCTTTTAAATACATTCCAAGTCACATGAAATCACAAAATCTTAATTGAACCTAAAATCAAAATTTTCACGACCTAAATCCAAAATTTTTGAGACAATACTGAACACATATAAAATTATCAAACATTACACAATCAAGTTCATGTGAGGACCTTCAAAATAAAATTCATAAGTTTTGGAGCCTTTTGCCATTTGTATAAAATAAACATGACATAGACCAAATAGCGAGAAGGCATTAACGAATAAAATTAAAATTTACACACAAGTACCGTGTCGGAACTCCAACAAAGTTCATAATTTTCTGAATTTGTTTGCATATTTTAAAATTCCTCCAAATTCTAGCCTAAATCTAACTAACCCTCGACCTAACTAACTACTAACTAATTATTAAAAGGTTAGCTAATAAAGTTTTGCATAGGGCTTTCTGTCGAATGATACACATTGCCACAGTGCTAATTGCTATAACTAGATTTGGACGCGAACGTTGCCACATGAATGGGAGATGTCCCCTATCACAGGTGTTTGCCTTTCCCGGATAAACCAGTTGAGGTTTTCAAACGTCAAATGTCTAACTTGAGGCTCAGTGGTCCATCGCAAATACATGATGAAAGTTACATCGCCAAAAATTCGCTAAAGTTGAATCCGACTCTATGACAAGGTTAATCTATTCTAACACGACTAGTTATTAGTGCCTAACGCTAACTCACCAATTTCCTCCTTAAACGAGTCAAAGATATCAATTCAATGTCATCTTGTTTAATATTTAATCCGCGGTTTCCTAATCCATTTAGTGCCAATCCTCCGATTGTTCACCTAACTTGACATGGTCTAATTTAGCATCTCCATTGAGCTTTACCATTGATGCAAAACCTATCAATTACAAATTTGATATGAGCATGTCCCGCCGAGTTGTTAGCAATGTTGATTACTGATTTATTGCAAATGACACCAAGAATGTTCCTTCATACGGCTTTCCATAAACCCTTCGGCCATATCATCACTCAACTGCAATGAACTTGCTCCATCTCCATTCAGATCGATCCACAACCTCCTTCTTGCTCTTTTAGTCATTTTAAAACTCTCCAAGACAATATCCAGGGTAGACCTTCATGTCATAATATTGGCGCAATCAACAACACAATCGTTCCAAATCTAGGTGTTGTTTCTTCACGAACTTAAATTTCCAGATACTACTCTTCAAAGTTCATGATTAGATGAGCATCCATGTGTCTGATTCGAGATCATGCATCATCAACTTTACATACCATATGAACAGTGTCTTGTATGACATAAATAAGATGCGCAAAATGTTGATAATAATTTATAAAGTGGATCTCGAATAGATCAAGGCTTGTAATTCCTATTGATAGGTGAAGCAATTGTTTTCACAAGCATACATTACGGTTGAGGGACATTTTCATCGAACAGACTATACCCTTAACAACGCAATCTCGATCCTAAGAAAGTATCATCACCAAGATCATTACCTCAAATTCCTCTACTTTGCCTTTAGGATTAAATTTCCTTGGCATCATCTCCATGATATCAATATCATCAACATACACTACCAACATTGATATATGATCCTTCAATTGGTATAAAACACACTATGAAATCTAATTGCTGAAAATAACCCATTCAACATCGTGACGTCCGATCTATCAAGCCACGCCATGGAGACCGCTTGCATCGTAAAGATTTCTTGAATTTATACACCTTCCTATCGGCTCGCATGTTCTCAATGGAGTCAAGAGAATCTCTATGTATATCTACTCTTGTAAATCATTATGTAGAAAAACATTCTTTACATCCAACTGATGTAGAGGTCATCCAAAGTTAGTTGTATAGGGGATCAACGTTCTTACCATGTTTATCTTTGCTACTGGTGCAAAGGTCTCATCATAGTCTATCCTATATGTTTGACTGTAACCTTTTGGAACTAACCGTGCCTTATATCTCTTTATCTTATCTTCAGGATTTTGCTTTGTCTGGCTCATTTAAAAGGAGAGCTTGCTTTGTCTAGTTTTACTTTTCCTCGAATTTTACACTCCAATTCTATAGGAATTTGTCGGCCAATTTTCACAAATTGCTATTCAGGATAATTGATCTTCTATAACCAGCCACTGGATAATTATGCTGCGTTGTGTGCATAAAACTCTCTTAACAACTTTTGTGGCCTCCTCTTAATATATTCTGCGGCAGCTCTCCTACCTGCAATTAAAAAAAAGGTTAAAAAATTCTAAAACCAAAGTGCTTCTAATTAGTTTCTGCAGCAATAGTCAGATACATCTCCAATGAAGGTGATTTTTATTTCTGCAGCTTGCTCTTTTGGACATGCACTTGCACTCTGGTGATTTTGGGTCATGTACTCTGTTGGTGCACTTGCACTCGCACTGGTGATTGCACTTTTGGACACGATGAAATTGAAGACGGGGAAGTGGGGCGGGCGTGATGAGGATATATAGGACTTTAATCACCATCATTTGTTGCCATTTCATGCGATGGTGCATCCTATGATAGTCCGGGCAGGTCAGCATTATCAGCGAATGCGAGACATCTTCGTCGGCGCGTACACCTGCCAAGCTTGAATTCGACGGTTTAATGGCGTCAACGAATTAGCGAAGAGAAATGAGTGAGGGAGAGAGATCAGGAGGGGGAGATGAGCGACCATACCGTCCGGATACATGTACCTCATCGTGGAAGATTGGGGCTCCTCCATGCTCATGGCGAGCTCGCGAAAACGGGAGTCGGCGTCCTCGTAGAAGAGTGCGTGGGCGCTTGGTGTCCGTCGGATGGCGATCGGGCGGTGGGGAGAAAGTGAGGAGAGAGGAGCGCGGACGGGCTGGAGTGGGCGAGGCGCGGAGAAAATGGGCGCGGTGGTTTTGGCCGAAGGCTTTCCGGATTTTTAAATTGATTTTCAATTGATTTAATCGAATAATTAAAAGGACTTTAGAAAATAGCAAAATACATCAAAAATTCTAGAAAAATTCACAGAAATTCCTAGAAGCATTTTGGACTTAATTAAAATAGTTCCAACTTAAGATTGGCTATAGTTTTTGCAAATAAATTATTTTGGCTTTGAAATAATTAGGAAAAGCTTTTTAAAAAAAAACTCAGGAAATTCTAGAAACTAAGTAAATTTTTATTTTTCAATTTAAATCCAATAAAACTTCAATAACTTCAAATAAATTTTAAATTTTTGACTTTCAAAACTTCATAGATTCAAATAAGGCAATCAAATTCTGGCAGATTCTTAGCAAAACCAGTTAGAACAATAACTTTATTTTATTTTATTTTGGTAACATAACTTTGGGATGTTACAGAGGGGTTCCTGTGGAGCACGAGAGAGCGGGTGAGTGATCGGGGAAGGAAGAAAGAGTCTAGGTGGCGCTCACGGAGGAAGGAATCGAGCTCGGGCTCATTGGAGGGAGCGCAGCGGTGGAAGCGGTTTCGCCGAGTCCAAGAAGAAGACTTGTGCGCAGCTTCTCGGTGGACGAAACCAGAAATTTCTTGAGGGGTTAGGTTCTGGGAGGCGGACGCCGCCATGACGCGGTTGGCCGTGGCGCCGAGGCTCACCGGAGTGGCGAGAACACGAGGTGGTGCGTGGCTGGCGCTTCGGCTCAAGGAGCTGGTGGAGAAGAATGGGCGAGGGGCAGAGGAACCGGGCAGTGAGCTCGGCGGCTTAAGAAGAAGAGGCGGAGGTCGCGAGGTGGAGGTAAGGGCGGTGAGGTGACCGTGGTGGCGCGCATGCGCGAGGCAATGGTGTCTGGCGCTGGGCGCGAGAGCGTTGCTGGCGAGCGGCGCGGCGCAGCGCGGGGTGGAAGCGAAGACCTGCTGGGTGGGGTCGAGTAGTCAGCGACAGAGGAGAGCGGCTCGGCGAACCGGCTCGGTCAGACCTGGTTGGCGAATGGATTCAGTCGGAGTAACAGTAGATGAGTTAGAGTTTGGATTTAGGATTTAAGTGTTTGACCGAAGATAACACAAGTTTGACCTACGGTTTGAAAAAGAAATAAAATTTGAAAAATTCTGAAAATTTTTGTGGGCACTCTGAGGTTCACAAGGGACTTAGGAAAAATAATTTCAAACACTTTGTATTTTAAAATTTGTCAGAATTAAATTATTTTCAAATCTGCATTAGTGATTTCGTTTGAATTTTGGTGATGGCAAAATGACTTCTAAAAATTTGATAAAAATAACTATAAATCAAGATAAATAATCTAGTATTTTAATAAATTATTTTTGGAAACTTTCATTCACATATTTTTCTGGAATTCAATTAGAAATGGAAATTAAGTTTAAAAGTTTTGAAATTTCAACACAAACTTTAATACAAAAACACCAAAAGTTTAAAATTGCACACAAGTTTTGGGAAACCAAGAGCATGACCAAGAGATACAACAAAAGTTTTTAAACTTTAATATTTTTATACACTTAAAATACAAACTCTGATTTTGGGGTTGTTACACATTAGTATTGATCTATATTCTTTTGTCCACATATATTTAGGATCTTTACTTTGAAACATATCCTTGAATATATTTAACTTGTGTAGTTAATATATTCATATGAGTATATGTAACTTGTGTAGTTTATATATACTCATATCCTTGAATATATACAACTAGTGTAGTTCGTATATATTCATATGAGCATATGAGACTTGCATAGTTCATATAAGCTCATATATCCTTTGAGTATATATAACTTATGTGGTTCATATATACTCATACCAATTACATTCAATTACTTGGTATTGAAGTGACTATCATCAATTGCTAAAGAGGGAAAGATTGCGGTATCTTGTCCCACCATTATTAGTTAATGGTTTGATGTGGTAATTTATGATAATCATATTATGGAACTAACATTTTTCTATGAGTTGGTGAAATAGGTTATGTTCCATGAGGTCGAAGACTTTGGATGACATCATGTGTTGATTGTCATCAAGTCAAGGATCGGGGTAATGGAAATCATCATGCGTTGATGATGTTCGAGTCGAGATCCCGAAGTGAAAAGCTTGGAATAAAGGATGCATCATGAGTAAATGCATATCAAGTTAAAGAAGATATGATGATCATGAGTTGATCGTCAAGTCAAGAAAAATCCATCATGTGTTGATGGAGGTCAAATGATGAGTGCATCATGAGTTGATGCATGTCAAGACTTGGGATGAAAGACGTCATCATATGTTGATGAGCATTAAGTCAATAACCCGGACTTGAAGAGAGGATGTGCGTCATCAAGCTTCAAGTGGTTGCGCAAGGCAAAGGTATGACTAGCTAGGGCTAAGGATTTGTTCATAGTCTTTTACCGGTCTCGGTGTTTGGTTGGGAGACCGGATTGCTAGTATAGGTTGTCGTACTATTAAGAGGGGTCTTGATTAGTAGCTTGAGTTAGTCATGTGTTGCTAGCTCATTGTGTTTGCTCTAGCTCAACTTAACATGTTGCCTATATTTGCGAATGCGTTTTGCAAATAGTTGAGGCTCATGGTTATTCCTTGTAGCATGTGACTTTAGTTTGCGAACGTGTTTTGCAAACGGTTTAAGTTCATGTACCTTATTCCTTGTGGCGTTGATTCTAAGAGTTGGCAAATGTGTTTTGCAACTTGTTGAGAATCTCGCTTTTATCGTTGTTTGCATCACGCGTCAATTTGGCAAATGAGTTTTGCAAATTGAGTTGAAGCGAAGTGCATTTTGTGGTTTGATTCTAAAGGTTGGCAAATGTGTTTTGCAACTTGTTGAGAATCTCACCTACATACCTTGTTTGCACTTCATATTGTTTGCAAATATGTTTTGCAAAGTTGTTATTGAAAAAGAAATGCAAAGTTGTGCTTTTTCTCTGTGGAGCGGTCTGACCGGCATTATAAGTGCGGTTTGATCGACCCGAGTCAAGAACCCGTCGGCTTTCGAGAGCTGATTTTCGATTTTTAAGTGGTCCGTGCGACGCAGATGTATCGAGCGGTCGATCGGGCGGTCTGATCCGACCGGCCATTGGTTGGCGGTCAGACCGGAGGCCCTCCAACGACTATATTTCTGATCGTTGTGAGGGGTGCGGTCTGACTGGGCTTATGCCTGCGGTCGGACCGGTCTTGGCTATTTTTCAGAGAATCTTCTCCCAACGGCTAGTTTTTGTGTGTGGCTATAAATACCCACCTTGGCCGTGTGAGGGGAAATTGCTGGTGCCCTATTGAGTTTCTTTGAGTTAAGAGCAAGCCCTCTACTCCCATTTGTGCATGTGTTGCACTTAGTGAGGTTTGAGAGGCAAATCCTATTGCATGTGTTGTATTAGGTGATGGATTTAGTATCCATGAGAGCTTTGACACTTGATTGGTTCAAGTGAAAGTTGTACACTTGTTACTCTTGGTGTTTGCCGATACCTAGACGGCGTGGAGGCGTCGTGCGTCGGTGATCTTCTCAAGTGAAGCCTGTGAGAAGACCCGAGCATTTGTGAGTGGCTTGGTGCTCGCCATCTTCGGAGTGGAGTAAGAGCAATCCTAGTGGAGCGAGGTGTTTGATACCTCGGAGGAAGGCTTAATTCGTGGAGCCGACCCAATTGGTGTGGGTTTCCCTCAACGTGGATTAGGGGAGACCGGCAAGTCTCCGAACACCACGGTAAAACATCGCCGTGTTATCTTGTGGTTTGCATTCTTGAGCTCTACCATATAGCAATTTGCATTCATATAATTAAGTTGCTAATTCATTGTGTATGAATGCTTGCCATGCTATGTGCTATCTACATTGCTTAAATTGAATTGCTTACAAGTCCATGCTTGATTGATTATTATCAATAGACTTGTATTGTTGGTGCACTTAGTTGAGCCTAGTGGATTTAGGCCTTAATTATGCAAAACCGTTTTTGTATTAGCTTCCGCATTAGAAATCGGTTTTAGCGCATAAAAGTTTTAAAACGCCTATTCACCCCCCCTCTAGTCGGCCTACTCGATCTTACAAAGTCATCATTACGTCATATTGAATAAGTGGAAATGAAGTACTGGTAATTTTTTAGTGGTAATTAATAAGTCATAATGAGTTGTTTGTAGACATGATTAGTGGAAATGAACTACCAGTAATTTATGTAGTGGTAATTAATCAGTCGTAATTAGTTAAGTAGGAATTAGTTAGGCATAACTCATTAGTAATTATTTAGGGGTTGTTGTGGCTTTAGGTATTTTCGGACATGCAAGACTTGTTTGTGTTTTACAGCGATAGTCTCATACGGGCCGGACTAGATGGGTTGGACCTGTCGAGATGCCAGTACAAGGTGGTCCGGGCGGAGGGGCTCCACACGATGAATATTCACGAGTTGCGAGGCTGAATCCGGAGGTAGTTCGTCATGGAGCCAACGACGAAGAAAGTTGTGATCGAGGCGATCACCTACACAAATTATGTGTGGGAGCTCATCAAGCTGAATGGAAGCATAGCATGGAGGCAGTACATGGAGATTATCTCCCAGTCCGAGGGCTATCCACGAGAAGCCTATGGTGTACGTGAATTTCGTACGTAGGGCGCCGGGAAACCCTGATAAATAAACAAAGAGTATCATATTTGATCGAGTTACATATGATAATACCCCTCCTCCTTCATCCCGGTTCATGCACAAGCTTATCTAGACTTTGGTATATCTCGTGTTATGCGATTATGTTTGGGTATATTTGTATTCATATTTTATTTTGCTATAGTTTGTTTTTCTATGTTTAGCTAGACTTTGGTATATCCAGTGTCATATTGTATATAGACATGTCCAATGGAGTTGCATTGTAGCTTTTAAATACATTTCAAGTCACATGAAATCACAAAATCTTAATTTCCGAAACCTAAAATCAAAATTTTCACGACCTAAATCCAAAATTTTTGAGACAATACCAGAACACATATAAAATTACTGAAACATTACACAATCAAGTCTAATGCGTGAGGACCCTTCAAAATAAAATTCATAATTTTTGGAGCTCTTTTTCTACATTTGTTGATTCGTACGAACATGACACTTATACCAAATAGCGAGAACAATTCTGAACGAATAAAATTATAAAAAATTTACACAAACAAGTACACGGTGTCGGAAGGCTTCACAAAAAATTCATAATTTTTTGAATGCATTTGCTATATTTTAAAATTCCTCCAAATTCTAGCCTAAATCTAACTAACCTACTGACCTAACTAACTCCTAACTAATTACTAACTAATTAGTTGAGCCAATTAGGCTGGCGCATGGTGGCCATGCGTCAAGAGCTGGCACATGGCCACCGTGCGCTAGCGGGCTGAACTAGCGAAATTTGGGTGGCGAACGCAGACGCGGGCGGCTATCGCGGCCACTGGCGCGACGATGGTCGTACGCCAACGCCACGTGTCGTGTCTTCTGGCATTGGCGCACGGTGGTCGTGCACCAGCGGTGTCAAATGTGCAAATACGGCGACGCCGTGGTCAGATCCGCAAATACATGATGAAAAACGCCATATCTGCCAAAAATTCGTCTAAAAGTTGAATCCGACTCTAGTACAAGGTTAAATCCGATTCTAACACGACTCGTTATTAGTTCCTAATACTAACTCACCAACACTCCTCCTTAAGATGAGTCAAAGATATCAATCATGCTCATCTTGTTACATATTGTAGCATCCTCGTTATGACCTAATCCTTTAGTGAAACAATCACCAATTGTTCACCTAACTTGACATACTCTAACTTTAGCATCCTACCATTGAGCTTTTCCTTGATGAAAAACCTATCAATCTCAACGTTCTTGATATGATCATGTTGAACTGAGTTGTTAGCAATGTTGATTACAGATTTATTGTCACAATGTAACACCAAGAGATTATTCCTTCATACCCGAAGCTCGAACAATAAACCCTTCATCCATATCATGTCACTCACACTCAATGTCATTGCTCTGTACTTTGCCTCTGCAGTAGATCGATCCACAACCTCCTACTTCTTGCTCCTCTATGACGCAAGGTTACCTCTCACAAAGATGCAATATCCAGAGGTAGACCTCATGTCATCCACACTGCCCGCCCAATCAACATCGCAATACCCTTCCACATCTAGGTGTTGTTTCTTCCTGAACCAAAGGTCTTTCCCAGTACTACTCTTCAAATACTGCATGATTCGATAGATAGCATCCATGTGTCCTGGTCTGGGATCATGCATATATCAACTAATCACACTCACTGCATATGAACTATCAGGTCTTGTATGACATAAATAGATGAGACGTCCAACAAATCTTTGATAAGCTTCCTTATCAACTGGATCTCTCGACTCAGCACATAGCTTGTAATTCCTATCAATAGGTGAAGCAATAGGGCCACACCCAAGCATACATATTTCTGCCAGCAGATCAAGGACATACTTCATCTGGGAGAGAACTATACCCTTTGAAGAACAGGCAATCTCGATCCTAAGAAAGTATCAAGCGCTCCAAGATCTTTCACCTCAAATGTCTCTCCCTGACTTTTCCTCAAGGATTTAATTTCCTTGGCATCATCTCCAGTGATATCAATATCATCAACATACACTACCAACATAGTGATATATGATCCTCTATATCTATAAAACACACTATGATCTCTATTGCACTGATAATAACCCATACCGCAGACTGTACGTCTGAATCTATCAAGCCACGCCCATGGAGACTGCTTCAGACCGTATAAAGATTTCTTGAATTTATACACCTTCCTATCGGTCTGCATGTTCTCAAAGCCTGAAGGAATCTCTATGTATATCTACTCTTGTAAATCATTATGTAGAAAAACATTCTTTACATCCAACTGATGTAGAGGTCATCCAAAGTTAGTTGTATAGGGGATCAACGTTCTTACCATGTTTATCTTTGCTACTGGTGCAAAGGTCTCATCATAGTCTATCCTATATGTTTGACTGTAACCTTTTGGAACTAACCGTGCTTTATATCTCTTTATCTTATCTTCAGGATTTTGCTTTGTCTGGCTCATTTAAAAGGAGAGCTTGCTTTGTCTAGTTTTACTTTTCCTCGAATTTTACACTCCAATTCTATAGGAATTTGTCGGCCAATTTTCACAAATTGCTATTCAGGATAATTGATCTTCTATAACCAGCCACTGGATAATTATGCTGCGTTGTGTGCATAAAACTCTCTTAACAACTTTTGTGGCCTCCTCATAATATATTCTGCGGCAGCTCTCCTACCTGCAATTAAAAAAAAGGTTAAAAAAATTCTAAAACCAAAGTGCTTCTAATTAGTTTCTGCAGCAATAGTCAGATACATCTCCAATGAAGGTGATTTTTTTCTGCAGCTTGCTCTTTTGGACATGCACTTGCACTCTGGTGATTTTGGGTCATGTACTCTGTTGGTGCACTTGCACTCGCACTCTGGTGATTGCACTTTTGGACACGATGAAATTGAAGACGGTCAAGGCAGGGAGGGCCTTATTAGGGATATATAGGACCTTAATCACCATCATTTGTTGCCATTTCATGCGATGTGTGCATCCTATGATAGTCCGGGCAGGTCAGCATTATCAGCTCATGCGACGCATCTTCGTCGGTCATACACTTGCCAAGCTTGAATTCGAAGCCTGAATCGCGTCAACGAATTAGCGAAGAGAAATCCGGTGTGAGGGAGAGAGATCAGGGAGGGGGGAGAGATGAGCGACCATACCGTCCGGATACATGTACCTCATCGTGGAAGATTGGGGCTCCTCCATGCCCATCGCGAGCTCGCGGATACGGGAGTCGGCATCCTCGTCCTTCTCTTCCTCTTGGATGGGGCGTTTCCCATGGTCGTCTTCCTCGAGGACAGGACGCTTCGCAGGAGCGGGAGGAGGGGCCAAGATACCCATGCCCGATCTGCTTGTGAAACAGGCGCCGGAGAGATCACACGGGTGCGTCGCCCAGATCTCCGGCGAAGAATCCAGGCGATCTAGAACCCCAAAAATCGGTCGGTATTGTACTAGGGGTTAGAAAGAGAGCGGATCCGGATCTGCTACGCTGTAGAAATTCACTCTGCTCGGCGGTAGGTCGGTAGCTAAATAATCTAGTACCAGAAATAGCGCAACGTTTACCGTGGCGAAATACACTCTTTAATTTTTAGAGTTAATTTTTTATTTGTCACTGAAGACTGAAGGGTGACAGCTTCCTAAAATATCGTCGAAAGATTGATCATCCTTTATATATCACTCTTTCTCAATTTTAATCCCGCTCATCCCTTATATGTCACTATTTCTCAATTTTAATCCCTTCTTTACCACTCCGGTCTATTGACCGTGGATTTGACCGTTGATTTGGACGCGAAAAGACGATTTTACCCTAGGTGCATTATTTAGGGCTGAGATCTTTAGGGAATTGTTTGACATAGTAATATAGTTCCAAAAATTATGAAAATTTTATGAAAAATTCCTGACATAGTGTAGATTATTTTGTAATTTTTATAGGGTTTTATTTGCAACATGTTTTTCTCTAAAAATCTTTAAATTTTCGGTTGTAACTTGAAATATTTTTAGAGAAAAACATGTTGCAAATAAAACCCTCGAAAAATTGCAGAATAATCTACATTATGTCAAGAACTTTCCTTAAAAATTTCATATTTTTTGGAACTATATTACCACGTTAAATAATTCCTAAAGATCTCAGCGTACTTAGGGGCAAAATCGTCTTTGCGCGTCCAAGTCAACGGTCAAATCCACGATCAACTGACCGGAGTGGCAAAGAAGAGATTAAAGTTGAGAACGAGTGGCATACAAGGGATGAGCAATTTTTCGATAGCATTTTAGTGAGTTTGCCAACTTCCAATGATAAATAAAGAATTAACTCTAGTTTTTACTGTGTTTTAGGGCACTGTAGCACTCAATCTAACCTGTTTGTTTTGGATCAGGTGGTGAAGAGAAAAGGCTAATACGTGTCACTGTGCTCTCTATATTAGTTATGTTAACGAAGAGGATCCGCTCCCGAAGAGACCCGCTTGATTTCCGCCATTGTTTGCACGAATGGCCACCTCGACTTTTTCTGCGCAGCTGTTCGCTTGCTCGTGTATGGTTTCCGAAACACAATTGAACGCCGATTTCCGTCTTTGATTAGTCGACATCTTACTACAGTCAGCGTGCAAAAAAAAAAAATCAGAAACATGCCAAACTAACTTCAATCTTATTTTTCTTTCTGGCACTTAAACGAGGAACCTGAAATGATTGATCACAAAGGGGAAATAATAAAGTTGGATTTCTATTATTTGCGCACTATCATCTCTCAATTCTGTTACGTTGATAGCACTGGAATGTGCAGACAAATTAGCTTATGAACACGTTTAAGGATTGGACAAAGTGATGAATTCTTCGGGTAAAATGCTAAGGTACCCACTAGTTCTAGTTATCTCCCATGGAAGACAAGAAAAAAAAATTAACTAATGCAGCAGCAGCAGCAGCGTATAGGGGTGAAAACGGATAAAAAATCACTACTATAAAACAGGCTATACAAGACGCCTCATCACAGACGATTTCTGTGATACGTAGTTATCAGAACCGTTTGTGATAATCCAGAGATCACAGACGGTTATTGTCAGGGCGGCTACAAACCTTCTCTCAGCCATAGAGTGGATGCTTCCTTTTCCGGCCACCCAAGTCCACACCATCTCCGTCCTTCCCTCCCACCCGCCGACCCCTACTCACCAGCTCGCCTTCTCCAACCTCACCACCGCGATCAAGAGCAACGGCGGTAAGGGGGGAACAGAGGAGCCCTCGGTTCGAGGTGATGCGCAACGACCTCCTCCATCCGCTCGCGAATAGCAACAAGACCCGCAAGCTGGACGCCCTCCTCCTGCTCCTCTGCCGTCGTGGCGCCACTGACGTGGTTGGTATCTAGTTACCCACTGCCACATTCTCTTCTCAACATATCGTTTACTAATCTGATGGTATCGTCACTTTTCGATTGCAGATAACATGCGAGGGTTGCCAGAGCGCCCATGCGGCAATCGTTGGTGAGATATGGATCATCCATGTAAATTTGGTTTCTTCATTTCACTTGAATTTGTGTGTAAATTCCAGTTCTATGTAAATTTGGTTTCTTCATTTCACTTGAATCTATAGCTTTCATGGTTTCTATAGCGTTAGTGTTCTCTTCCGATGTATGGGAGTAATGCATTTTCAAGTCTCTGAAGATGGAAAGCATCTTATATTTATCTTCTAAGTTTAAGTTCTATATTAGGAACGGTGATGGTGCCAACTGTGAAAAATTCAAAATCCGATTTTTTTTTGCAATAAAAAAAACTATCACAGACGGTTCTTGTTCAGAACCGTCTGTGAAAATAGACTATCACAGATGGTTCTGAACAAGAACCGTTTGTGATAGTAATTATCATATACAGTTCTTGTTCAGAACCGTCTATGATAATTACTATCACAAACGCTCCTTATTTAGAACCATCTGTGATAGTCTATTTTTACAGACGGATTAAAAACCGTCTATGATGACCGTCTGTTATCACAGACACATAAATACAGATGATTCAGAAAACCGTCTGTGACCCTTTTGTGTAGTAGTGAATAGTGGTGAAACCATATTCGTATTCGTATTTTTAAATGAATACGAATTCGAATATGCCCGAATACGAATCGAATGTCATAACGAATACGAATGTAAATCGGATATTTACTCAATTCGGTCGGATCCGGATATCCTCATAACTTATGTAATGTGAAGATATTAGTGACACTTTATCCTTGTACAATCACACTTAATCATTCTAATATATTTACTGCACCTAAAGGAACATGAATTCACATTAAATTAGAAAAAAAAGCATCCAACTAATTAAGCATACTGCAATAAAATCCTTATATTGCTTCATCAGAATTCGAATACGAATAGTTTAGGTAAAATAACAATTCGGATGGGGAAATTCCATACCATATTCACATCTATATTTTTATGCGAATTTGAATATGAAAATGAATAAGAGAGAAATTGTTAATCGGATGGAAAAACATATACCGTATTCATATCTTATCGAATACGATAGTCAAATAATACGGACAATTCGTATCTATTTTTCATCCCTAACAGCACAGTATAAGACAATCAGAAAAGGGCACCGCGCGAGATCCATATTCCCAACAGCAAAAGCTTCTAGAAAGCTAACCTTCCGATGAGGGAAGGGTTCGCATCGAGAATCGCCGTCCACTAACACTTGTGTGCTTAATTAGAAAAAAAAAATCATTTTTTTCTGTGCTTTTTTACACAAACATACTTGCATTACTCCCTTTTTTAGGGAATTGCTATACAACACTCAACTGATTTTTTTATATATAAATCAATCGAATTTTGAATCTTCCGATGTGCATGAGGATCCGTGCTCTGTGGCGAGTGAGGACTCACGTTCACAATAGTAAGGGTTCCGGGTTCACCAGAGCCTGACTATAAGGGAGGGAGGGGCGGCGGTGGCGTCGAGATCCTGAGCGCAAGGTTGACGACAGATTCAACGTTGTTGAGCCACCAGAGATGAAAGGGAAGGTGAGATGGCACGACGACGGACGGCGCCGGCGCCGGCAACCATGGCAGGAGGGAACAGCTGGCGGGCGGTCAAATGTATGAACTGCCGAATGTGACAGATGAGACATATGATGTAGTTTCATTTTCTTAATGAAAATGGAGTTGGGCTTGCCTTTGGCTCTAAAAACACATCTAGAGTTGTCTACGTGTCACCTGTGCAGCACTCAACATTTTTTAGTCTAAGTCATTACTGTGAAGGATGAAAAATCAGAAAGCTGTAATAAGATCGACCATACGTTGTAAACAAGAGCATCCGGGTTAGCAACACATGTAACGGAATACGCCTAGGAAAATACTTAAAATAAAGTAATGCACAACAACACAACGGTTACAGATGCGAAATTGTTAACCTGGCTTTCAACAATGCAAAATCGAGAGCTTAAACGGTGTTCCGTCGGCCCTCCTGAGCCTGAACTTTTCAGAAGAAGAAAAAAAAACGCATTTAGAACTGCAACTGGAAATGACATACGCTCCCTAGGATGAATCAACCTGCTACAGATGCTAAGAACAAGTAAATTTGTAAATATATGATGATGATTGTTGCAGTGAAAACTTTTGTGGGACAGCTTGGAACCATCGCTTCACTTACAGAGTCAGACTTCTATTGTAATCCCTGTTTCCCAACGATACATACGAGACTTGATACAGAAAAATTCCAGGCCAGGAAACCACACCTTTGAAATTTGAGCAGCGAAGAACCCAGTTTGCTCAAATGAAACTCAAATCTGTAACAACACCGATTTTCGGGACCGTTAAACTCTTCACAACCGTTCAGGATGTGCAGTTACGAAGCAATAGCATTTCAAGTAAGCTTCCGATTACAATAAAAAACATACTTTTATTATACAAGATTAAGGCTTAACAGTCAGTTTTAACCTGACACGGGTATCTAAGCCCAAAGTTAGTATATTACATAACAAAAGAACTCCAAACCACAGGCACGCTTGAGCGTGGTCGAGACCTAATAGCAATAGTCGTTGCCTTCTGAGGGTCCACCAAAATCTTGCTCACAAGAGTCTTCTGCATTTTCCCAAGATGTTTTGTAGATTGTAAGAATGAGTACTACTTTCGTACTCAACAAGCCATATGAAAATCCTAACTAATTAAATGCTAGGATTATCAAATAAATGGTACAGTTTTAACATTACAGGCATATGTGGACGTATTTTGTATTTAAAGCAGTTTAGCTTTAAAATAGTAAAGCAATAATAAATATAACATCAGGGGTTTCTCAACAATTACACAAACCAACTTAACATCTCAAAAACTCTACTTATGCCTCTGTACTGGAATCACCTATTAACACAGTTTCATTAACCGGAAGCACGACATATTCGAATGCCTTTAATTATACACTCTGTAGAGTTGCCTAACTTTACCCACAAGACATCTCATGCTCATACTGTCATGCAATATACACGCAAGACATTAGTGTGCGACTGAGCTGAGATAACACAGTTTTTCACTGCTCAACCTTTCTAGCCTCTACCCGGTAGGTTCTTACTCCATATAGCCTCGAGAGACTACTGGCCAACTGTGGAATGCGTACTCCGATGCTGATGAGCCCATACCGTTGTGTAGTTCAGAGAGTGTCCTAATTGGCTCACTCCTAACTCACCCCAATTCCTTCTACTCTACCACACAAGCAGCAGTTCACATCCCGTAGATATTCAATCGGGAGAGCAGTGTACTAAGCCAGGGAGTAATTACCACACTTATGGTTGAGCTGTTTTTGTGTCAGTTACTTTGGCACAAGTTTCTTGTCCTTGGTTGTCTCTAGTGAGGAAATGGATCAACATCAACTTGTGGTTGTCCACTTACTTGATCTCACCTTTTACTCACTTTTACCGAGTCTATTGGGTTGTCTAACTTCCTGGACACAACCCTCAACTCTCCAACAAAACTATTGGCGAACCGCCAAATACTGCTTTTCAGGATTTATAAATACATTGTGTGACAATGCTAATTATATAGCTATCATTTTATGTGAACTTGTCAAGGTGAATATGGCCTACAAGAGCTAGGTGGGTTTGTATGTGGGGCAACGGGATTTATCTAATTATCATGGCATTCAAAAGTATTATTTGAATATTTAAAGTATTTGGCACAAATACAGTAATGAAAGTAATAATATATTACATGAAAAATAGGCTCAAAATGATCAAATGAATGCGACTTGCCTCCTTGCACAATTTCTTCTGGATGCTCGTCTTGTCCGGCGTCTTCTGGAGTCTAGTTGTCGTAGTCATGACCTAACATGAAAACAAATAAAATAAATCGAATAAAATCTGGCTCGACAAGGAATGAGCTGGGAACAATATGCAAGTAAATAAAATCAGAAAAGAAATATAAAGGAAGGTGGTGTGGGATGGTGGAGATTTATTTGGAGCTTAAATGGGTTGAACAGAGTGAAGATTTGGGTTCACGGGCTCGAAACGGTTGAAATGAGTATAAAGTGTCAAATTAGGGTTTTAGCGGCGAAAAGGTGTTGGATAGTGAATAGTACTACCTTACTATTCATCTACAAAATGGATTGTGAACAGTAATAGGGATTATTGTTTTTAGATAGTGAATAGTAATAAGGATTGCTTTTTTAGCCAATGGGCAATATATTTCAGATTAGGAACAGTAAAAGAATTTACGGTGCATTGAATAGTAAAGGGGTCGAAATGATTGAACAGTAATGGGCTAAGACTATTACTGCAGTGGCCCATGGCCAAAAGGCTAAGCCTTAAAGGCCCAGGGCAGCCTAAGCTGCGCTCGGCCGAAGGCCAGAGTGTGCTCAGCTTGCCCGAGCCGGCGGCAGCGGCGATTCCGGCAACGACGGTGGCCGGTGGCGGCGGGGAAGGGTGCAGAGAGCTTCACTGAGGTATGTGGGTTCCATTTTGGGAGGTTTTGAGGAGTAGGGGAGGTGCGGAGGTGGGGGTGGTGACGGCCATGGCTCACGGCCGTGATAGGGCGGTGGTGCGGCGGCGCTCCGTTGGGTAAGAGAGTGAGGTAGGTTGGGGGAAAAGTTGGCGGCGATGAGGTGAAGCCATTGCCAGAGGTGGGAGGGGAGGGAGGGAGAGGAAGCGACGAATTTCTCCTCGGCCCTTACCACGGTAGTGGAGGCGGCGGTGGGGAAAACTTGAATTGGGCCGGCTTTGGAGGGGGAGGAGCGGAGGGGAGGTGTTGGAGGTGGGGATGGAAGAGAGAGCGAGCCGGGGATGGCCCTTTATAGGCTTGGAGAGGCGGTGGGAGCAGTGGTGGCGACGTGGTTAGCAGCGCGCGTGGACGGCGTTGGGAGAGGGGAGGTGGCGGTGAAGGTGGTGGTGGAAGCAAGGTGGCACGGGAGGTGGCGGCCGACGGGACGGAAGGAGAAGGTGCGAGGTGGTGCGGCGGTGGCGCCATGAGGAAGAAAGGGAGAAGGCGCATAGGGAGGGAGGCGCTTCCGGGTGAGGAAGGTGGGAACGCCCGAAACGAAAAGCGATTTTGGGCTGAAGTTTCCGAAAAGGGAAAGAAATCCAAATTCAAATCAAAAGTCCAAAATTTTTGAAAACTCGGATTTTCGAGTTGTTTCAAAATCTATACGGCCTCAGATTGCAAGCATAGTTTCTCCAGAGATTCCAACATGGCAAAAACCTCAGTTGGAAATAATACAATTCTTCCAAGAAGATTAATAGATAAAAACAAGTACATTATTCGTAGTATTTGTGAATGAAAACTAGATTGTAAAGTTGTGCCTCTAATCAAGGGGGCTAGGTCTGTATTTATACACAACTGAGACTACAAACCGAGTTGGATCATATCTTGGGAACACAGAGAACTCCATATTTCCATAGAGAGTTCGTGTCGTACACTTGTCGAACAGTCAATAGTATACGTTCGGAATAGGGATTATTGAAGATGTGCCATTAAGTTCATGTGCAATTGCCCACATGTTATTGAGACATGGGGTGACATTTTGGTAATTGCACATGAACTCGTGTGGCAAATATGCCAATCCCCCTTATGAATACATATACAGAGTTCAGAGTTCTATCTCTATTGTTCTGAATACAAAGTTCTATATCTAACTCTTTCATTATCTTTAACAACCCCCCTCAATCTCAGCCATTGTCAATAAGGTTGAGATTGCTCTGTAAGCTGGATGAACTCACATTTGGCTAACGGTTTGGCAAATATATCTATCTGCAACTTGATCTTCTGAATAAATGAACCGAACATCCAATGCTTTGGCTGATACTCTCTCATGTACAAAGTGAAAATCAACTTGAATATATTTAGTTCTAGCATGAAACATAGGATTGGCCAATAAGTATGTTGTGCCAAGATTGTCACACCAAAGACAAGGAGCTCATTCTTGATACACACAAAGTTCTCTTAGCAGAGATTGCAACCTGTTGGTGTTTTAGAACCGATCTTACGTAAAGACTATTTGATTCGGGGGTATCCACAATCAATCAGGCAGACAAAGGAGACACAGGGATTTTTATACAGGTTCAGACCTTTCCCTGAGAGAATAACAACCCTACTCCTGTGTGTATGGTATTGAGTATCCTGGTTACAATTGGCGGAAAGACTGGTACTAATATCGCTACTGATTATCTCCCAAAAGCCCCTTTCCCCATTACCTCTAAAAGATGCCTATTTGTAGTATGAAGGCGGTTGTCGTTTCAGGTCAGGAGATGCTCATTATTCCGTAATAATGAGAGTAATTACCGGAGTATTAACCTCCCCACGGTGCCTGACGGTTATCAATCAGAGATAATGGTGAGTTATCTGTAGTTATTCCAGGTATAACTACGTATCTTGACTGCTCAGACCTCACAATTAATACAGCCTACTGGCGAGTGAACCTAGTTATCTGTGAAGAAGTCGTGGCAAGACTGGTCGTAACAGAACTTACGACCAGGGGTAGTCGTAGAAAAGCTTACAACTGGATACTGGTCGTAGAAAGACTTACGACCGAAGGTAATCGTAGGAGAACTCACGATTACATAGTAGTCGTAGAAATACTTACGACTATGGGGATGGTTGAGAAAGACTTACGACCACCCGATTGACCTCTCCCTTACAACTGTAAGGGGTATGCTTAGTAACTGAGTGATGTCATATTTACCTATAATACATAATTACGAATAAATAGTAAAATGAGGATTATTATATCCTCGTCATCTAGCCCCCCAGCCTCAAGTGAAAATAACTTACTTGGACAAGGAGTCGTAGATGATCCTACGACCATTAGGTGGCTGTAGGAAAAACGTTGAAGGAAATACTCTTCAACACATGTTTCATTTGACCAAAAATATACTTAGCCGATGCAGTTTGTTGAAAATCTCACGATTACAAAGTAGTCGTAGAAAATCTTGCGACTTCAAAGTAATCATGGTACTTATGATCGGAAGTAAAAAACTTTTCCCAGTGGTATTTCTTTTGACCAGAAGTATACTTGGCCAAGAAGGTAATTTTGCTTGAGGTGTGAAAAGAGCCTCGGTTTTCTCGAACAGGCAGATTTAAAAAGATCTGTCTGTTAGAGCAATTCCCGAAGCGGTGGAAACCGTTGAGCTTCCACGACGTTTTGTTTCAAGCGTGCAGAGGTATGTAAAAAATAGAAGTGTAAGAACAACATTTACCCTTTGTTTTTCACAACTTAACTTACTTTTCGTTTTGTGATTTTAGCCCAACTCCTTCAGCCCCCACGGATGCTTCTATTGAGAAGCCATTGTCACTTCTTGACAAGTGAAGGCGCGGCAATGGGTTCTTGAAGTTGAGCCGTTCCCATGGTGGAAGGAGTCGTTGCTGCTGAAGTCGCTACGACTACCGAGACAGTCGTTGGGATGGAGGTGGAGACGAGAGAGGCCACGAGGGGGACACTGGGAGCAGGTGGTGGTGAGAATTCCGACAACCATGCCGGTAAGGAGGTTGTTGAGGACATTCCTTCTGGTCCTCCAAGCGGTGTTTCCATCACCGAATCAGAGGAAGAAGAGTATTTTAACTTCTGCTCTGATTTCTTTGGCCCTGCTTCTATCATAGGATCTTCCGCCTACCAATCTCGCGATCGAGTTCCTCACCCCAGCAACATTACCAATTGTGGGGATGTCTTCGATAACGAACGTCTCGAAGGGGTTTGGTGGAAACGAGTCGAGGAGATGGATGGGCTGAAAGATCCGTCACAGATAGTCTCTATGTTTGCTTGGCCAAGCATAAATGTAAGTATTCATCAATACTCATATGTATGGTTTTATCCCTATTTCTTAACGTCTTTCTCTCTTGCAGAGAGCCGTGGAACAAGTTGTTACGATTTGCGAGTACAATCGGCAACTTGTCAAATTGTGACAAGAGAAAGCAGTACTCTGCAAGCAAGCAGAGTGGTGGTGAGTAACCGATACTTGTAATCGTTTTATAGTTCGACTACTTGTTTAGCACTCGGTAGGGGTTGTCGTAGAAAATCTTACGACTTGGTACTGATCGTAGAAAAACTTACGACCAAAAGTAATCGTAGAAAAACTTACGATCACACGTCAGTCGCAGAAATACTTACGACTACTCGTCTGTGTATTCATGTCTACCCTTAACTCTTTCAGGTTTAAGAGTGACGAAAAGACCTTAGCTGATTCACTCGACTTCGAAAAAGCCGAGACGAAAAAATTAAGGGATAAGGTCACCAACCTTCTGAAGAAACTTCAGGAGGCTAACTCTGCAACTCAGGAATTGCATGAAAAAATAAACAGTACGTGGAGTTACGACTGCTTATAATCTTGATTTTCACCTTCCTAACTTCTCATTCTTTTACAGAAAAAGAAGTAAAAAATAAGGCCCTTCAGGCCGAGGTGGGGACTCTTCGGATCAAGGTTTAGGAAAAGTCCTCGGTCGTTCGTGAGATCGCCCGCATCGCGAAAGACAAAGATCAAAATATTGAGAAGTTAGGTTCTCAATTAGCGGGTAAGTAAAACTTTACCTGCTATTAAATTGTTTTTCCTTCACGTAGAATCATTTTATCTAACTAATCCTTGCTCCTTTCAGAGCGATTAGTTGAAATAAAACAACTTCACGAGGCTTCGACTTGCACCCAGGAGGAGATGAAGTCGAAGAAGATCAATCTTCAAGACAACATTTCGCTTTTGAACAATGTACTCGATGGGCTTCATGCTGAAAAGGTCGCACCTCGCGACGATACGATAGCTGCTCATACGAGTGCCATTGGGGAGCAAGTCGATACCTTGCAAGAGTTAGTGTCTACTTTGAAGACCAATCAGAATGACTCGATAAAAGAAGCGGTCAAAGGAGTTGTAAACTTTATTTTAGCAAAACTTAAAGCCCGTGACCCCAACCTTAACCCTCATTCTGTTGAAGCCGACTTCGACTGTACTAAAGCTGAAGCAGAACAGTTAATCGAGGAGATGCAGTCAGTCGACGAGAAGGTCACGGAGGAGATGCAAATAGAATCTCCTTCATCAGAGTAGTCTGTAATAGGGATCTGTAAAAACAAGCCTTTTGGTGATGCATAAATATATGATCTTCATCCTTTTCCTGCAAATCATCTCGTAGAGTAGTTAGTAACTCGTAAGATAATAAAAGGAAAAATAATCAGACCAGATATTTGCAATTCCTCCTTCCTTCTTCCTTTTTCCTGCTAATTATCTCGTAGAGTAGTTAGTAACTCGTAAGATAACAAATTGGAAAAAGAAAACAAGACTAAGAAATGAAGTCATGTTTATAACTTTATCCTAGCCCCCGACTATTTGCGTAGTTTATTTGAATAAACTAAGGAAATAGTAAAGAAAGGGTTTCTGAAAACAGAGAGGTTTGTTCGACTTATAGCTGTCGATTCTCGATTTTCTTGCATTAGTTGAAAGAGTGGAAATAGATCGATGCTAGGAAGTTCCCTCCAGTGGGCAGGACCATGTGTAGAAAGGAAAGGCTTCGACTAGGTGATGTTATCATTTCCGACCAGATTAATCAATCAAGAACGAGAGCTTGAGTAAAACAAACATCTAGAGGACCTTGAAAGTTCATTCGACCTTTTTCACTGCACTCGATAAGTTTGTCCTGATAGCAAGAGTAGGAAATAGAACGACGCTAGAAAGTTCCTTCTAGTGGGCAGAACCACATGCAGAAAGGAGAAGCTTCGACTAGGTGTGTTTTTTCCTCTGACCAGTTAAAACTGATCAAGTGTACCAAAAGCAGTCGAACGAATCTCAAGAGTGCGCTCTGCTTAGAGTATTTTTCAAGATGAATAAATAAACTAAGGTATTAAGAGTTTGCTAAAAACATTTCAACCATGTTATTTAGCCCAAGAACTTTGTATTGGCAGCAAAAGTTAGGAACAAGGCGATACTAGGAAGCTCCTTCTAGTGGGAAGGACCACGTGCAGATAGGAGGGACTTCGACTAGTGGTTGTGTCCTTTCTCCGACCAGTTTAGAGAAAAATTGAGCATATAAAATATGGTGGAAAAGTTATGAAAGCAATACTCCAAGCAAGACAATAAAGATAGAAAGAACCTGAAACTTTATTGTCGTGGAAGTTTTGTTACACATAGAATTTGCGTAACTGGTCGATGTTTCAAGAATTTGAGAGAACGCGACCATCCTCCATTGCTAGTCATACCGAACCTGGACGCGTAACTTCGACCACAGTATAAGGACCTTCCCACTTGGGGGAAAGTTTATTCCGATTAGACTGGGATTGGATAAGCCTTAATACCAAGTCACCTACAGCAAGGTTGCGAGGTTGGATCTTACGATCGTAGTATCTGCGCAGGGCTTGTTGGTAGACTGCTGAACGGATTAGAGCCTGGTTCCCCTTTTCCTCGAGCAGGTTGATGTCGTCTACTCGAAGTTGTTCTTGGGCGGAGTCGTTAAAATTTCGACTCGTGCTGACCTGATCTTTAGTTCTGGCGGAAGCATGGCTTCTGCGTCAAAAACTAGAAAGAAATGTGTTTCTCCTTTAGCCCGGCTAGCTGTCGTACGAATTGCCCATAATACTGAAGGTATTTTTTTGTACCCAAGCCCCCGAGCGTTTGACAAGCTGGTCGAAGACTCGGGTTTTAATTCCCTTCATTATCTGGCCATTCGCTCTTTCGACCGCCCCGTTGCTTTGGGGGTGGGCAACAGAAGCGTAACACAAGTGGGTTCCCAACTCGTCGAAAAATTCCTGAAATTTTGCGCTCGAAAATTGTTTGCCATTATCTGTGATGATTCAACTTGGTACCCTATCGAACCCGAGAGCGAAGGATCCCGAATTCTCTGTGTTTACACACTAGTCCAGGATTTCTAGTGTACACAGTCAAACAAAAGTGATAGCAAAATCATATCACACACTTTATTAATAATAATTCAGAGTTTATTACAAAAGGGGCCTGAGGCCAATTGGAAAAGAAATAACACAGCGGAAGACGAAATAGTAGTAGACCACACGACTTGCCACAGGCAATCGTCGGGGGGGCGTAGCCTAGTCGTCAAGATCCTCACCGTCCTGATAGAGGTTTTCTCCTGAATAAAGATTATTCAGCAAGAGTAAGCACAACTACCGTGCTTGCAAGTTACACCCAATATTGAAAGATAATGCATGCATAAGGTAAGCAATGGATAATGGCAGGGTTATTTTGCATAAACAACATTTTTCGGTGAAATACCAATATTAATTTCTAAGGCCAGTTTTATATAATAACTCGAATCAGTATTTAAGATGACAATTAATAGTGGATAAACTCCATTGATTGAATGGTGAAGGATACGCTCCTATCACTTGGCTAACCGCCCAATTCTTACCATAGGATTCTCCATCCTAAAATCATCTGTTGAATCATTTTACAAACCAAAAATAAGTCTAACTTAGAGTGGCCTTGCTAGCATGTCCATGACCGCGAACGCGGCTATTCGAATAGTTTCTACTCTGCAGAGTTTGTACAGCTTTACCCACACGAGATAATTTGTTTTTAATGCCGGCCAAGGCACGCTTCCAAGGGCGTGTGACTAAGCAATTATCATGAGGTCATTACAATGTAGTGTCTTAATGTATTTATGCCCGCTAAGGTTTCGCTACCATTGGACTAACCATCCTCCGGGAGACCCCTCTTGCGCTAGGTGGGACTAATGTCTAACCAACACCCACACATACAACATAGCACAAATGACACTAAGACGCCACAAATTATTTAGCCAAATCCTGCCCATACAGGACATGTGGTGGTACGGTAAGGCGTAGCAAAAAGCGGCTCAAAGGCCGGTCCTTAACTGACTAGGGCGACTTCCATCTCGCCCCAGTCCAAACCCATTTTATTTTATTTAGAGTAAAATCCTCTTTATAAACCTTTTGTGGTAAGACAATACCACCAATACAAATTTGAATCAACTTTGTCAAAGATTTGGCTAGAACCCTCCCAAATTCATGATTGTGATCTAAGCATGGCTAAGCACATGATTATTTTTAATAGTATTTTACCTAAGGGTGACAAGGCATTCATATTCAAAAATCAAATTGGCCATACAATGATAGTTGGATTAACTACATACAAAAACAGGACATCCAAATATTTATATAACATATGCATGCAATAATACTTTGAAAGCAGAAATTAAATACGTTAAAATCACCGGAGCAGTATGATCAATAGTGTAACTTGCCTTCGTTGAAGTCTTGAAACTCTAAATCGTCGAAGGATCTAACTCTCCGAGTCGTCGAGGTCTATACGCGAAAATACGACAAATTAACTTCAAATTCAAATAAATTCAAAAACTCAGCTCAAAATAACTCCAAATTGAAATATTTTGGTTTAGTTAGCTATATTTTGATTTTAGACAAATTTTGCAACTTGAACCACCCAATTTGGAGTTTAGATGCAAAAGATATGAATTTTAGAAGTTTTAAACCTAATTCTGGAATTTAATTGAATTTCCCGAATTATTTTTGTACTAGGAAATCTAGTTATTGCGCAATGCTGACACAAGCGAGGAATTTTCGGGAATTAAAGAAATGAATTGAATTTCTAACATGCGGGCCCCACTTGTAAGTGACTCGATGCTCATGAACTGAGTCCACCGAGGGTTTAGCCCTAGGTTGGGTGGTGAGGTGGCAGGCACGTGCTGACCCGGACATGACCAAGCCGAAACGTAGGCGACACGGGCAAAAGGGCTACGTGGTGCTGAGGTGGCGGAGCCACGAGGGCTGCCACGAGGGCTTGACGGCGGCAAGGCTCGGGTTCGCCCGACAACGGCGAACGGTGGCCCGCCGGCGAGGGTGAGTGATCCCATCGTGTAGAGGAGGTTAATGCGCACCTAATGACACTGACCTGGGCACGAGAGGATGTCGGAGTTGACCGGCGGCGACCTGTTGGCGGCGAAGTAGATCGGTTGTTGTCGGTTGGGGGCTCCGGCGACCTTTTGGCGACGTGGGTGATCGCCTGGGGTAGAGTGGAGCACGGGGATGATGATGGTGTGGTCAACGGGGAAGGGGTGTCACTGACGGCGAGGCAATCGGCGGCGAGAGCTTCGGCGGCCGACGAACTAAAGCTCGAGTTCCGGCGGCTAGGAGCGGCGAGTGGCTACGAGAGTTGAGGGGATGGGATGAGTGAGAGGAGGCGCACCCGGGGTGCCCTTTTATAGGGTGCGGGCGTGGCCGAAGCAGCGTAACACCCAAGAAGGTCCCGGTGAGTCCGCGGCGAGAAATCGGGGATTTAGGCGGGGAGAAAGGAAGGTGAGAGCCGTGTCGGAGGCGGAGGGGATCCTGGGCATAAATGCGCGCGATGATTGGGAGGATGCGGCCAGATTCGCCCGGTTTTGAAAGGTTGTAACATCCCAAAAATTTGGTCTGTTTTAAAGTTTTAAAAAAAAAGAACCATTTGGATTTTTCTGGTAAATTAAAAAGCTTAATATGAATTTTTAGAGTTCAAAAACAATTTAATGTGATTAATGTCAACATCAAATATTTTCAAAATTATTTTATTTGGGTTCTATGTGCTTGGATATATTTTCTAGATTTTTCTAGAATTTTTCCGAGTGCATTTGCTATTTTCTATTTGCCATTTGCCTTTTCTGCTATTTTCTAAAAAGAAAAACCTATTAATAAATCTCAGTTGCTTCGGGCCAATCTCATGCAAGCCCACCTTCTTTCCCCGCCGCTCGGCCCAGTGCCCGCCTTTTCTCCCGCATTGCACCCGGCCGCCTTGCGTGCATCTCTCTCGCCAAAGTGGGCTCGCCACGCAGTCGTCGTCCTCCTCCGAACTCCTCCTTGAGTGTCGTGTCCGGACGCCGCGCGCCGCTGCTCTCGTGAACTCCTCCCTCCGCGATATTTAAACCGAGCCTCGCGTCAAAAGCTTTCGCCGCAAGCCCCTCTTCCGAAACCCTAACATCTCCTTCGTGGATCCTCTTCACGCCGCATGTCGCCAAGAACCGAGCACCTTTGAAGCCTCTTCGCCGTCGAATTCTTCGTCCACAAAACTTCTCCGCCCGTGATTCTTCCTCGTTGTGATCGCAATAGCGCCGATTCGTCGTGCTTCCACCATCTTCGCCGAGGGCCATCCAATCGCCATTGTTGTCGCCCATCAAAACCGCCGCCTCTTTTGTCGATCTCCACGCCACGTGAGCTCCTAGCCCTTTTAGCGCGTCGGCATGTGCTCCTTGCTATTCTCGTTCTATCCCCTACCTTCTTGTTGCTCCTCCTTCGCGAGATCTGCGCCGCGCTCATCTTCCTTGTCTCCGGTCATCCTTGGATCGCCGCCGGCATGGACAACCTCCGGACCTCCCGAGCCTCTTTCCGAGATCCTTGCTCCCTTGCCGATGTGGTGCTCACCTCCAACCTCTTCGGGCGCCCCTCCTTCTCTGTTGTCACCGCACCCGAGGACCTCGCCGCCGCCAATGTCGTCGCCGCCGTCGTCTCGTCGCCGGACTCGCCAAGCCACCACCTCCTTGAGCTTCGCCGTGACCGTGGGATCCCGTTTTGCCGCTTCTCTGGACCTACCTCGCCGCCGTTCGCCGTCGATACCGTCGTCAATGTCGCGGCGAGCTTCCTTCTTCCTCCTTTCCTTTCTCGGTGATGTGGCAGCCATGTCAGCTCCACCTTTGCGCCACTTCAGCTCTGCAGCACATGTGGCAATCCAGTCAGCACCCGGTCAGCAGCCCGTGTGGCACATCTACTTCCCACCCAAGCCCAAGGTCCATGAACCAAGTCCATGGTACACCAAGTCTATGCCAAGTGGGACCCAGTCGTCAGATGGTTTTCATCCAGTCCGATCGTCTCTGCACGACGTCATGCGACGTCATAACTCCTTTTCCTTTAGGAAAATAATTCCAGTAAATCCATAAATTCTGATTTTCAGCATTTTATGTGATTTCAATCTTCCAGAGCTCATATCTTTTGCATCCGAACTCCGATTGAGTCCATTCAAATTCCTAAATCTGTCTAAATTCAAGATCTATTTATCTGAGATTTTTATTTAATTTTTGGAGTTTGTTTTCTCTCTGTTATTTATTTATTTAGTTTATTTGCTTGTTTTGCGAATAGACGTCGATACTTCGGGAAGCTTCGAGCAAGGAGTAGCATACCAAGATCAAGATCAATCACTGGATTTATTCCAAGGCAAGTCGTGGTCCTTTGATCATATTGAACCCATGATTTCAAAAGTATATTGTTTTATACAATTGCATGCTATATTTATATAAACTGCTTTGGGATTAGATATTACCTATTGTCATTATGCCTCCATTGAAAATTTGAATGCCATGAATCCTTTGTCACCTTAGCATGGGTAATTTTAGTTGGACATATTTGTATTGCCAACATGGGTATCGTACATATGCTTAGTTTTGCTTAGTTACGATGGGGTTGTCATCACATGTGTCTTAATAATTAATTTTGACTTAATGATTTATGGAATCGTGGTGGTGAGCCACTGTTGCTAAAACTTGTGTACCATGATGGGTTAGTCATGGGTGTTGGTTAAACAAAATGGTTTTCGCTCGGGCGAGTGGTTGGTGGATAGGGAGGATGTGGATGGAACATGTTGTGGGTTTGTGGTAGTCTCGCCTGAGTAACTTGTCAAGGACTTAATCTTGTGCGCCATTGAATCGGGCCTTAACCGCATACAACCACATGTGCGGTATGGGACGGACTGGCCGATTAATTAGCAATGTCTTAATTTCGGTTCGTCATGTGAGCGTGGTTACGGAAGCGTATTCTCACGGTGGGCGCAAGAGGGCCCATGCAAATCAGACATTCGATGTTGAATCTTAGCGGGCGAGCGGGTTAAGAAGGAGCTTTGTAAAAGCCTTGTGATGATCACTTAGTCGCACACCTTGGAAGTGTGTTAAGCGGACATTATAAGTTGATCTATCTCTTGTGGGTCAAGTTGTACAACCTCTGCAGTGTAAAACTATTCGAGTAGCCGTGTCATGATTATGGGCGTGCTGGGGATTTCACCACGAGATAGAGTTTCTTTAAAAATGTGTCTGAGTGTGGATGGGAAGTTCACTTGATGAATATAATATTAGTTTGGTGAATAGGTCATTCACTTGGTGGTTTGTGTCGATTGGTGAATGGGAATTCACTTATCGTTGGTTTGGTTGGGAGTGAATGGGAAGTTCACTAGTTGTTTCAAAGAAATTGTTTATTTACTTGTTATTGTTTTCAATTACGCATTTCAATCTATTTATTGTATTTATCGTAAATGTTGTTTTATGCAAAAATCTGAGCCATGAATACTGACTAATCTTTCTTGTTCAAGCCCATGCATGAATACTATTTGTGCGGGCGTGGCGAGCGGCGTAACACCCAAGAAGGTCCCGGTGAGTCCGCGGCGAGAAATCGGGGATTTAGGCGGGGAGAAAGGAAGGTGAGAGCCGTGTCGGAGGCGGAGGGGATCCTGGGCATAAATGCGCGCGATGATTGGGAGGATGCGGCCAGATTCGCCCGGTTTTGAAAGGTCTCCGAATCGGCATCCATGGTGGAATCGCGGGGAAGAAAAGGAAGGTCGCGGGGAAGAAGATGGAAAGGAAGACGACGACGCTGGCTCGTTCGATTTTAATCTAACGGTGGACAATAGATGGGCGAAACGGTAAGTTAGGGTTGGGTGCAGCCGTTGGATTTTGATCCAACGGGTGTGATAGATCAAGGGGTTGCGGCGGTTAGGAAAGTTACTGATGTATGTGGGCCGTTAGATCTAGATCTAATGGTGCAAAATCAAAAGGGGTGTTCGGTCGTCTGAATGTCACATTGGATGCTGGCCGTTGGATTTTGATCCAACGGCTGATGGATGTTGGTGCGGCGCGAGCGAGAGAAGGAGAGAGGCTGACAGCGGGCCCTGCTATTAGTGAGAGAGAGGAGAGGTGGCGCGGCTGGGCTGGCGCGGGCCGCGCGCGCGGAAAAATGGTCTGGGCTGAGTGGGTTTCGGCCCATTGGTTGTTTGGGGATTTTCCTTTGATTTTCGATTTAAATAATTGCTGATAATTCAATTAAGCTTTGGAATATAGCAATTAAAATCCAAAAAATATGAGAAAATTCACAGAAATTCTCTCAGGCATTTAGATCTTGCAAATAATTAAACTATTTCTAGCTACTACTTGGTAATAGATCTTGCAAATAAATTTGTTTAGCTTCAAATTGATTAAGTAAAAGCTTTTAAAAATTTCAGAAAAAACCACAAGAATAATTAAACTTTATTTTCAATTGGAATTTGAAATTTGGGCTGTTACAAACCTACCCCCCTTAAAGGGAATCTCGACCCCGAGATTCAGGCTTGGTTAGCAAAAAGATCAGGGTAGTTGGCCTTGAGTTCTTCTTCTTTTTCCCATGTGGCTTCACTTTCTGGATGGTGACTCCATTGTACCTTGTATGATCTGATGATTCTGCTTCTGGTAACACGTTCTGCGACATCCAGAATTTTAATTGGTCGCTCCACATAGGTGAGATCTTCTTGCAGGTCGCAGCTTTCTAGGAGGGTGTGGTCTTCTGGTACTCGCAGGCACTTCTTTAATTGCGACACGTGGAAGACATTATGTACTGCTGACAAGGCTTCTGGCAGCTCTAATTGATAAGCTACCTATCAACGTCTTGCCAAGATCTTGTATGGTCCGATATATCTGGGTGCGAGCTTACCTGTTGTCTGGAATCTCCTCACACCTCTATGGGGGTAACTCTGAGATAGACAAAATCTCCTACCTCAAAGTTCAATTCCCTCCGACGGTTATTGGCATAACTCTTTTGTCGGGATTGAGCTACTTTCAGACGCTCCTGTATAGCCTTCACTTTATTTTTAGCTTCTTTGATCAACTCAGGTCCTAAGAGCTGGCGTTGCCCTACCTGATCCCAAAGGAGCGGGGTTCGGCATTTCCTACCATACAAAGCTTCAAAGGGAGCCATCTGCAAACTAGCTTGGTAGCTATTATTGTATGAAAACTCTGCATATGGCAGATCCTTGTCCCATCCTTTTTCGAAATCTAAGGCACAGGCTCGAAGCATATCTTCAAGGACTTGATTGGTGCGCTCTGTCTGACCATCGGTCTGGGGATGATATGTCGTGCTGAAATTGAGTCTGGTTCCTAAGGCTTCATGCAGGCTTTGCCAAAACCTTGATGTAAATTGGGAACCTCTGTCAGACACGATTTTCTTGGGTACTCCGTGTAAACAGACGATCCTGGCCATATATAATTACGCTGGCGATTGCTTCAGATGTGGTCTTGGTGGAATAAAGTGAGCTACTTTAGTTAACCGGTCAATTACCACCCAGATGGAGTCATATCCCGATTGGGTCCTAGAGAGTCCGGTAATGAAATCCATACCAACTTCTTCCTATTTCCACTCAGGAATTGGTAATGGTTGCAACAGACCAGCGGGTCTTTGGTGCTATGCCTTGACTCTTTGACAGACATCACAACGAGCGACGAAATCAGCAATTTCGCGCTTCATGCTGACCCACCAATATTTTTTTAAGTCTTGGTACATTTTGGTGCTTCCAGGATGAATGGAGTATGGTGACTCATGAGCTTCTTTCAGAATCGACTTCTTTATCTCATGTTGGTTGGGTACACAAATGCAATCTCCAAACCACACTGTTCCTTGTTCATCCTCAGAGAACCCTGGGGCTTTGCCTCTTCTCATATTCTTCTTGATTTCTTGGGTGTCTTCATCTTCTAACTGCTTTGTTCTGATCTGGTCCTGAAAAGTCGGTTGAACTTCCAAAGCGTTTACGCAACCTTGGTTGACAATCTCCAGATTCAGGTGCTTCAGTTCCTCATACAGCTCTGGCTGATTTTGTTGTACCATGATGGTGTTGCAATATGCCTTCCTGCTCAAGGCATCTGCGACCACATTGGTTTTGCCCGGATGATAATGGATTCCGAGGTCGTAATTCTTTATCAACTCCAACCATCTCCTTTGTCGGAGATTGAGTTCGGACTGCGTGAATATATATTTCAGGCTTTTATGATCCGTGAAAATCTCACAGCGGTTATCAATGAGATAATGGCGCCAGATTTTCAGAGCGTGCACAATTGCTGCTAACTCCAGATCATGAGTCGGGTAATTTCCTTCGTGTGGCCTCAACTGCTGGGATGCATAAGCTACAACCTTGCCTTCCTGCATCAACACACATCCGAGGCCTTGACGGGACACGTCACAGAATATCTCAAAATCCTTGCGGATGTCCGGTAAAATCAACACCGGTGCTGAGACTAATCTCTTCTTTAGCTCCTGGAAACTTTCTTCGCAAGCGTCGGTCCATTCAAACTTCTTTTCCTTCTTCAGAAGTTGAGTCATGGGTCTTGCGAGTTTGGAGAAATCTTCGATGAACCCGTGGTAATAACCCGCTAGTCCAAGAAAACTTCTCACCTCGGTGACTGATTTGGGTTGTTTCCAGTCCATTACTGCATCAACCTTAGCAGGGTCGACTGCAATCCCTCCTGTTGACACAATATGTCCAAGGAATGCCACTTGACTCAACCAGAATTCACTTTTGCTGAATTTAGCATAAAGCTGGTGCTCCCTGAGCCTGTCCAGGATCATCCTGAGATGCTTCTCATGCTCTTCTTCATCCTTCGAATCGATGAGGATATCGTCAATAAAGACGACCACAAACTTATCTAGGAATTCCATGAACACCTTGTTCATCATATTCATGAAGTAAGCAAGGGCGTTAGTCAGACCGAAGGACATTACTGTAAACTCGTACAGTCCATATCTTGTTGTGAAGGCGGTCTTCGAGATATCTTCCGGTCTGATCTTCAGTTGGTGATAACCGGATCTCATATCAATCTTCGAGAAGACACTTGCTCCCTTCAGCTGATCGAACAGATCATCAATCCTTGGCAACGGGTATTTGTTCTTGATTGTCACCTCGTTGAGTGATCTGTAATCAACGCACATTCTCATACTATTGTCTTTCTTTTTGACAAATAGTACCTGGGTTCCCCATGGTGAGGAACTGGGTCAAATGTACCCTTTGTTTCGCAATTCTTCGATTTGCTTCTTCAGCTCTGCTAACTCGTTGGCTGGCATTCTGTGGGGCCGCTTCGAGATCGGAGCTGTTCCGGGGACTAGATCAATTAGGAACATTATATCCCTATCCAGCGGCATGCCAAGTAGATCATCCGGAAAGACATCGGGGTATTCCCGTGCCACTGGTATGTCTTCCAGTTTTACTTCCTTCAAGCTGGTGAGGAATGAACTCCCTCCGGTGCGGGTCTTGGGTTTGAATTCGACAAATATACCTTGTTCATTGGTGAGGGTGATAGACCTATTGGCACAGTCTATTTGTCCCTGGTTTTTGGCTAGCTAGTCCATTCCAAGAATTACATCCAGACCTTGGGAGTGTAAGACTATCAGATCTGCTAGGAAAGATACTCCGGATATCTCAAGGGTAAGATTGGGGCATAGAGAACTGGTTCTCATTTCCGAGCCCGGGGAGTGGATTATCATGGGAGTAGCTAAGGAGGATATAGGTAACCCATATTTTCCCATAAATTTATTTGACACGAAAGAGTGTGAAGCTCCGGAATCAAATAGGACAGATGCTGGTATCGAATTAACGAGGAACGTACCGAGAACAACATCCGCGCCGCTCGAGCTTCTCGGCGGTGACATGGTTCACCGTCCCTTCTTTGAATCGCTCTTTGGTCTTGTGGTGCCGCCAGTAGCTGGAACTCCCGAGGTTGGCTTTGCCGGTGCCACACCTTGCTGCTTCTTCGGACATTTATTGGCATAATGCCTCGTCTCGTTGCAGTGGAAGCACGTAACTCCGGAGGCTGAGGAGGTGGAGTGCCTCACTAAACCGCCCTCGGATGAAGTGCCACGGAGTTGGATGGGTTGGAGTCTTTGTGGCGGTGCGGAGTGCGGGGCGTGGAAGATTGGAATTTCCCACGCTGCGGTGGGCGCGGTGTGGTGATGCGAGGTTTGGGCGCACCTCTGCGTTGAATCTTTAGGCGGCCATCCTCCGCTTGCGGTTCTCCATTTCCATGTGCTTGGCCTCCTGCCTGATTGCTTTATCCACCAACTGCTGAAAGTCGGTGAAATTCTGAGAGATCAGCTGGACAGAAATATCGTCATTTAATCCTTCCAGGAACATTTCCTGTCTGTCCTCATCTCTGGCTACGTCGGCTGGGGCGTAGGGAGCAAGTTGGTCGAATCGGTGAAGATATTCGTTCACTGTGTGGTTGCCCTGTCGGAGTGCGTGGAACTCCTTCTTCTTTAACGTCATCAATCCTGCTGGGATGTGTGCATGACGGAAGGCTCGCACAAAGTCGGCCCACGTGATGGATTGAGCATCATTATGGGCGATGCAGTAATTATCCCACCATTCCGATGCGGGACCGTTCAGTTGGTGAGAGGCAAACAGAACCCTCTCACGATCAGAGCACTGAGTGATGTCCAGCTTCTTCCCGATGGCCCGAAGCCAGTCATCGGCGTCCATTGGTTCGGTACTACTGGAAAAAGTCGGCGGACGCATCCTCATGAACTCAGACATTGTCAACCTCCGGTTGTGCGAGGGTGGAGCTGGAGCTGCTGCTGCTGCGGTAGTGGCTTGAGTATTCTGAACATTCTACAGCGATTGGGCAAGAAGGTCAATCAGATGAGTCTGATTCGCCATCATCTGGTGCCAGTCGGGTCCTTCTGCCGGCGGTGGTGGTGGTTGCGGAACGTGATTGTCCTGGTAATCCGCCTTATCGTTTCCTTGGCCGCTGATGCTGCCGCTGCCGTTCCTGCGGGTGTTCACCATCTGCTGAATCCTCCAAGGATTTAGAAAAGATGGCAAGGAATTCTAAGGAGGATAAATCTAAAATAGCCCAAGAACCAACAAACACACAACAAAGAACCAACTTTTCAAAATAGTTCTTTTATTCATTTATTTTATTAATTGATTATGGCTATCACAGGGGTAATTGATAGCTCATAATTTGCATCTAAAATCCGAACTAAGGGAAAGCATCTATGGGGTACTAGGGGTATAGTCTATCTCATTAGAGCTAGCCTCGCCCGCCTTGTAGTTAGCCAGCTCTGCTTCGACTGCCTTCAGCCTTGCCTATGTGTACTCCAAGGTATCCTGGACGGTGCGCAAGTCCTCCAAGGTGTTCCTGTAGGCATAGTCCAGTGCCTTCGTTAAGTCGACCTGGTGCGTCAGCTCGGGGGAATCTTCTTCTTTGGCGGTGCGGAAGGTGCTGTCGAGTCAGGTCGGCAGATGCATCGGGTAATAGTGAAACCCGGTGCCGACGAGGTAGCGATCGTAGATGTGGCGAAGACAACGGACTGCCTCTCGTGCTGCATCCTGAATGCCATCAGCGAAGGTGTCGCGTCTGATCGGGGCGTGGAAGGTATGGAAGACTGTATTCGGCACTTCTACCCTCCAGAGCCGTCGTTCTCCCACCTTGTACCGATAGCCCTGGAACGTTGGCCTCTTCTTGTACTCCAAGTGTTGCATCATCTCCCAGAGAAGCTCGGCCCGGTGTCCAGCAAGAACTCCGTGAGAGATAGCGTCCGGTATCTCGGCCATCTACAATTTTTGAGAAAGAGATGAGTCAGTAACCGTTTTAAAGAGAAGGGTTGAGAGAGGACTCTGGATAGACTCAAAATAATGTTAGTTTTTGAAAATAGGTCCATAGGGAAATTGTGGGGCCACGACCTACAGTCGATATGACTCTGATACCACTTTTGTCGAACCCGGGAGCGAAGGATCCCAAATTATCTGTGTTTACACACTAGTCCAGGATTTCTAGTGTACACAGTTAAACAAAAGTGATAGCAAAATCATATCACGCACTTTATTAATAATAATTCAGAGTTTATTACAAAAATGGCCTGAGGCCAATTGGAAAAGAAATAACACAGTGGAAGACGAAATAGTAGTAGACAACACGACTTGCCATAGGCAATCGTCTGGGGGCGTAGCCTAGTCGTCAAGATCCTCACCGTCCTGATAGAGGTCTTCTCCTGAATAAAGATTATTCAGTAAGAGTAAGCACAACTACCGTGCTTGCAAGTTACACCCAATATTGAAAGATAATGCATGCATAAGGTAAACAATGGATAATGGCAGGGTTATTTTGCATAAACAGTATTTTCCGGTGAAATACCAATATTAATTTCTAAGGCCAGTTTTATATAATAACTCGAATCAGTATTTAAGATACCCTCCTATCACTTGGCTAACCGCCCAATTCTTACCATAGGATTCTCCATCCTAAAATCATCTGTTGAATCATTTTATAAATAAAAAACAAGTCTAACTTAGAGTGGCCTTGCTAGCATGTCCATGACCGCGGACGCGGCTATTCGAATAGTTTCTACTCTGTAGAGTTTGTACAGCTTTACCCGCACGAGATAATTTGCTTTTAATGCCGGCCAAGGCACGCTTCCAAGGGCGTGTGACTAAGCAATTATCATGAGGCCGTTACAATGCAGTGTCTTAATGTATTTATGCCCGCTAAGGTTTTGCTACCATTGGACTAACCATCCTCCGGGAGACCCCTCTTGCGCCAGGTGGGACTAATGTCTAACCAACACCCACACATACAACATAGCACAAATGACACTAAGACGCCACAAATTATTTAGCCAAATCCTGCCCAAACAGGACATGTGGTGGTACGGTAAGGCGTAGCAAAAAGCGGCTCAAAGGCAGGTCCTTAACTGACTAGGGCTACTTCCATTTACCATGGGCCTTAATCCTAACCAGATTAAGCCCGTGCATGAACCTGCACCCACCATCCGTCCATCTCGCCCCAGTCCAACCCATTTTATTTTATTTAGAGTAAAATCCTCTTTATAAACCTTTTGTGGTAAGACAATACCACCAATACAAATTTGAATCAACTTTGTCAAAGATTTGGCTAGAACCCTCCCAAATTCATGATTGTGATCTAAGCATGGCTAAGCACATGATTAATTTTAATAGTATTTTACCTAAGGATGACAAGGCATTCATATTCAAAAATCAAATTGGCCATACAATGATAGTTGGATTAACTACATACAAAAACAGGACATCCAAATATTTATATAACATATGCATGCAATAATACTTTGAAAACAGAAATTAAATACGTTAAAATACTGGGAACATTATGATCAATAGTGTAACTTGCCTTCGTTGAAGTCTTGAAACTCTAAATCGTCAGAAGGATCTAACTCTCCGAAGTATTTGTTCACCCAACCAGATCTGAACCTCAGGCAAAGGAGATGGTTGGAGTTGATCAAAGACTATGACATGGGTATTCACTACCATCCGGGCAAGGCAAATGTCGTTGCTAATGCGCTTAGTCGCAAAGCGCATTGCAATGCATTATTGCTCAAGGAGCATCAGCCCACCCTCCTAGAGGAATTTCAGCGTCTCAACTTGGGTTTGGTTGAGCATGGTTCCCTCGCTGCCTTGGTTGTACAGCCAACCTTGGTGGATCGGATCAAGTCCGCCCAGCAGTCGGATGATGGGGTGAGCCACATCAAGGAAAATGTCAGGAACGGAACAGCCAAGTGCTTCTCTGATGATGAGCTTGGTGTTGTGAGGTTCGGGCAACGCCTTGTGGTTCCAAAGGACATGGAATTGCGGGATTTGATTCTCCGTGAAGCCCACGATTCTCCTTTATCCATTCATCCCGGGGCCACAAAGATGTATCAGGATCTCTGGCAGAGATTTTGGTGGACCCGAATGAAGAGGGAGATCGCAAGGTTCGTTGTCGAGTGCGACGTGTGTCGTCGTGTCAAGGCCGAACATCAGCGTACGACCGGACTGCTTCAGCCCTTGCCAATTCCGGAGTGGAAATGGGATTCGATCGGAATGGACTTTATCACTGGTCTACCCCGATCTCCAAAGAAGAATGATGCCATCTGGGTTGTCATCGATTGATTGACCAAAGTGACTCATTTACTTCCTATCAAGACTGACCTTCGAGTGGGTCTTCTGGCAGATCTCTACATAGCCCGCATCGTGAGTTTGCATGGTGTGCCAAAGACGATTGTGTTAGATCGTGGTTCGTTGTTCACTTCGCGATTTTGGCATAGCCTGCAAGAGGCTATGGGAACTCACATTTCCTTCAACTCAGCTTATCATCCCCAAACTGATGGTCAGACCGAGAGGGTCAACCAAGTGTTGGAAGACATGCTTCGGGCGTGTGTTCTTTCTTATGGGAAGCATTGGGAGAAGTGCTTGCCATTCGCTGAGTTTTCTTACAACAACAACTTTCAAGCCAGTCTCGGCATGGCACCTTTCGAGGCCTTATACGGGAGAAAGTGTAGAACCCCGCTGTATTGGTCTGAGTCCGGCGAAAGACCTTTCTTTGGCCCAGACTCGATCAATGAGGCCGAGAGTCAAGTCCAGCTTATTCGTGATCGTTTGCGACGGCTCAATCCAGGCAAAAGAGCTATGCGGATCGCCGTCGTCGTGAGTTGAGCTTTGAGCCCAATGACTTTGTTTATCTCAAAGTCTCCCCATTGAAGGGCCATCAACGTTTCGACGTCAAGGGCAAGTTAGCTCCTCGATATGTCGGTCCATACCGTGTCATCGAGAAGAAAGGAGCTGTTGCCTATAAGTTGGAGTTGCCACCTGCACTTGAGGGGGTACATGATGTGTTCCATGTGTCCCAGCTAAAGAAGTGCCTCCGTGTTCCAACTGAGGAAGCTCCGTTGGAAACTCTTGATGTCCAAGAAGATTTGACCTATCGTGAGCACCTTGTTCGCATATCGAGGAGGCTAAACGAAGAACCAGGAATCGTTCCATTAAGTTCCTTAAAGTTCAGTGGTCAAACCATTTCGAGGATGAAGCTACCTGGGAACGAGAAGATCGTCTCCGTGCAGACTTCCCCTCTTTCTTTTCCGAGTGAAACAAATCTCGAGACGAGATTTTTGTAAGGGGGGGAGGTTTGTAACATCCCCATTTTGGCTTGTGTTTCAAATGTAATAAATTGAGGATAAATTAAAACTTTTCTCACATCCTTATGTTTCTGAGCTTTTCTGAAATTCTTGTAAATGAATTTTGGGAAATCCCAAACCAAAATCCTCAAAGTCCCAGCTCTTAATTTCAAAACTCCAAACGGGGTGCACTGTTCCCCGGGCTCGAGCCAACCATTTCGGCTCAGTCAACTAGCTGCACCGAGCCCATTTCAAAGTGGTGCACTGGTTTGAGCCGTGGGATGGAAATCCAACGGCCCAAAAATCTTTGACTCAAATCTTAGGGTTGGGCTCAACCCACTAAAACACTTTGGGCTCGAACCACTTTGTGTCACTGACTGGTGGGGCTTCTCGAGTCGCTGGTCATCTTCCTCCTCCCGCCGCGCACGTGCATGCGTGCCTGTACGCCATGGCAGAGAAAGGAGGTGCCTTGTCACCTCCTTGAGCCCCTTTAAACGGCTCCCTATGCGACGCATTAAATGCACGCGCTGCACCGCCTCTAAGTCGCCGAGCTTACACGCTCCCGCCGCCCGAGCGACCGCGACGCTTGTGGACCGAGTTCACCGTGAGCATGCGCCGTTGTTCTCTTTGTTCCTCGGCTATTTAAGCCCTCAAGTCCTTCATTGGCTTTCTTTACACCCCTAAGCTCTAGCGCACCTCGCCGCTTGCACGAGCTCAAATCGCCAAAACCATTTCGGCCGCCATTGTGGAGCTCGAGCTCCTCGGCGCAACTCGTGCTCCAGTGGCTTTTCTTCCCCTCTCTTTGTTTCAGATTGTGCCTCTCACTTCTTGAAACGAAACCCCTAACTTAATTGCAGTTTGCTTCCACAGGAGCAGCTCAATTTTGGGGAATTGTTTTTGTCGGCCGAATCACCCCCCCTTCTTCCTCATCGCCGGTAAGGAGTTTCATTTCCTAATTCCTTGCTCATGGGTCATCTATGAGCTATTATGGAGCTTTTGGGATGACGCGGTCTCAACCATTTTGCTCAGGCCGTCGTCTCCACTTCTTCTTCTTCGGCGTCGGTGTGGTTCATCGTCGCTGGAGCAGCTCCGGCCACCTTTGGACCTCTCCAGTGCCCAGGTAACATTCTGGTAGCCCCTAGAAGCTTTGGCACTAGCTTTAGTGAACAATGCGGAGCTCAGTTGCATTTTTATTTTTGGCCGTGCATGGCCACGCCGCCTCTTTCCAGCTCACTGCCGATGTGGTCCTCCTCCGTGGTCGCCACCTACACCAGTGTGTGCGCGTGGCTATTACGGGCTCATTTTGGCCCTTGGTTCCCACCGCCGTACCTTGGGTCGCCGGCGATAAGCCGAGGAACACGTCGGTGTCGTTGTCGGACGAAAACGGTAGCTCGTAATCTCATTTGGGCACAGTAATGACATCAATTAATTGCTCAATCATTGCAGCCATTAAATGTGTCTTAGCCGTTGCTTATCAGCTGCTTACATGTGGGCCCGCACGTTTTAATCACCTCGTGCACTAAACCCACGTGTGCGTGGCCCACAGTCTCTGACCGGTGGGCCCGCCATCTTCAAATCCCATGTGCGCGTGCGTTTTAACCCCGCGTGTGACTCAGTGTCACTGATAGCGGGCCCCGCATGTCAGCACCAACTGTTCAAGTCGAGAATGGCCCAATCTTTGTCAACCGTCGATCTCGCGATCAACGGCCTAGATCTGGGTAACTTTCGGACCCCTCGAAACCCCCGACGTCCCGGATCGTTGATCTCATGATCTACGGCCGAGATTCGTGTCTTTGTTCGGTCACCCAATGAACTCGCGCTCGGGCCGCCATCTCCGGATCGTGGTGAGATTGAGTGAAACGCTCACGACGGCCCAATGTCTCCTCTCGTGGACCGTTGGATCTAGATCCGACGGTGGCTTCTCGAGGTCGCGTGCAGCGCTATTCTCGCAGTGTGGGCCGCTCGATTTCTTATCTAAGGCCCGATTAGTCCACGCCAATTCTTTTCGGTTAAGTTTATCTATATCTCAGTAAGTATTTATTTATCTTCTGAAAATTGTATTTAACTTTAGAAGTTCATATCTAATTCATTTTAAACCCAATTCGATTGATTCAACTTTCGATAATTCTGTTGTTAATTAAACTTTAATGTAAAAATGGTTTTAAGTTTAATTTAACTCCAGAAAAATTTGTAAATAGGCTTAGTTCCTTTTCACTTTATTTAATGCATTAAAATTCGGATGGCTTTAAAATGCATAACTAATTCTCTGTAAATCCTTTTTTGAGTGAATCCAATTTTGTTGGCTTCCTCTAATAATAAGCTTACTGTTAAAATTGATTTTAGGCATGTTACTGTTTAAAAAAAAGGAATTGCAAATACAATTAACGTGTGCTCTTTTTCTTGTCTTTCAAAATTAATAGAAAATGCATTCTAGCTCCAAATGAGATGAATCCATTTGGGTTGTTCATCTTATGAGGTGCTTGATTTACCATAAAAATTTCAGCTGCACCACCTTTCTAGAAATTTTTGCCAAACAATTTAATTATGGTGAACAGTAACAGATTGCATTTTTCCCAGCGGAGCGAACTTGTTTTGATCATATCTTTTGAATTAAGAATCCAAATCAATTGATTCTTATTGCTAAATTTCTTAAAAATCATGCCCGTGCTGCTGTAAAATTTTTAGAGCATTTGGAGCGTTTTGGTTTTAGAGTCTTTTTCGTTTTCTTCGTTCTTATCGGCTATTTTCGCTTTTTCGATTAGGTGCCGACGAGTGTGTTGACCGTGAGAGTGACCCTCAGCAACAAATTGAGCAACAACAACAAGGCAAGTAGTTTGATCATCTCCCCTGTGATCCCATTACTTTTAAAGTCTAATACTTTGTTTAACTCGTATGTATGCATTGCTATTTGTTGTTAAATTGATTAGTTAATCCTCTAGTTGCATAATCTGTAGGTAAATAATTATCCTCTACAACCTGAGCCTAGGTTATTTGCTGTGATTAGAGTTCGTTGGATGAGCTCTTGTCACTTAGTAGATTACGAATAAATATTGCTTAGCCATGCCTAGTTATCGGTAGTATTGGGCGATCATCGACTTAGTCGGTGATCTTGATCACACAAATGTTAATATTATTCCATTATGTCCAGCCCTTGTGTTTTACTAGTTTGCAAATCAAAAACTGAAAACAAAAATTATATCTTGACTTGGGCACAATGGTATGTTGGTGTGATCTGTTGGGTGTGATTGGAATGGTGCCTAAGTCCCAAGGACCGAGTTACTTGTGTCACTAAGCCAAGCGCTTATTGCGTGCTAACCACGCGAGAGGGATATGAGACCTCTCTTGACTAAGTACTTTGGAAGGTGTTAATTGGAGCTGGTTGGTGGGTGTTTTAAAAATGTGGTGTTGTGAGGGGAGCATTGGCAGACCGGTTAGGCTGTCTAATGTGTCCTCCTGTGGGTTGCGGCTCTTAATTAGCATCGTCCATTGGAAAGTGTCTTGTTAGACTTAGCCGTGCCTGCATACCAAAGGAAATATGCTAACCGTGGCTGGTGGAAAGGCGGTCTATCGTGTGGGTACATTGGTACACCCCTGCAGGGTTCAAACTATTCGAATAGCCTCGTCCTAGGTTATGGACATGCTTAGTAAGGTCATGCAAGAACTAGACTACAACCTTTTTTAAAAAAAACTTAAAACTTGACATGGGTGGTATGGAGGGGTACTTCATGCTATTGTTGTGGTGACTATGGGGTTAGTCACTTCCAGGGCTGTTGTTGTCATCTATCTATTGTTATAATTGTCCCTCTGTTATTTGAATAATAAAGATTAATTGCAAACTTGCTTTTAATGTATTACATATTTGCAAATAAAACTTGATTTATGCTGAAAATAAGTCCAGAACCTCCTCCACTTAAATAAAGCTTGCATGTAGTTAATTATAGTTCTGTTATCTTACAATTATAGTTCTGTTATCTTACACGTCAGTCTTGCGAGTACAAAAATAATTTTTGTACTCATTTGCTTTGCTTAATATTTTTGTTGCAGAGGAAGAAGGTGAGCCCCAAGGGCCTCACTTTTGCGAGATGTGTGGTTTCTGGGACGACTAGCTTGGCGGTCCGGTCAGTTGCCTTGTGGGTTTGAGGCACACTGATTGGATTTTATTTATCACCATCTTATGGCACTTTTGCTTCCGCTGTTTACTTAGCTTTTGTATAACATTTGGCCAGTCGACCTCTCTTTTGTAATAACTCTTTATATTATGTATGTCTTTCAGCTCGTTGCTTGTTTCGGTTCTATGTGAATGAATGGAATTGATGTATGATTTTGTAACGAGGTGTGTATACTGTAATTCTGGGAAGTATATATATCTCGAGGCTTGGTTTATCTGATTTGTGATGCTAGGACCAATGGATGGTTAAGCATTACAAGCCAAATAAACCGGAGTCCTCACAAAGTTGGTATCAGAGCCATTCCGACCGTAGTAACCCAAGCTTGATCGTCTTTAGGATATTTTGGAAAACTTAATTTCAAATATCAAATGATTTAGGAAAGCTTAAGTAAGTTCTCAGATTTTACTCCTTACCTATCTCAGCTTTCTATCTCATCTTGCTCTAATTTGAGTTTAAAAAGTTATTTTCCTTTCCTTCTCTCAAAAGATAGTTGTATTGTTAAATCAGGGTTTGGAAACCAATGAGTTTGGCAAATTGATGTGTTAGCTGCTCTCTACAAGGTTTTGAAGCTTCTGAAGTTGACGACATTGGCTCGTTCGATTTTAATCCAACGGTGGACAATAGATGGGCGAAACGGTAAGTTAGGGTTGGGTGCAGCCGTTGGATTTTGATCCAACGGGTGCGATAGATCAAGGGGTTGCGGCAGTTAGGAAAGTTACTAATGTATGTGGGTCGTTAGATCTAGATCTAATGGTGCAAAATCAAAGGGGTGTTCGGTCGTCCGAATGTCACATTGGATGCTGGCCGTTGGATTTTGATCCAACGGCTGATGGATGTTGGTGCGGCGCGAGCGAGAGGAGAGAGGCTGACAGCAGGCCCCGCCGCGAGAGAGAGAGAGGTGGCGGGAGGTGGTCGGGCGCGCCACGCGTGGGAAAATGGTCCGGTAAGTGGGTTTCGGCCCATTGGCTGTTTGGGGATTTTCCTTTGATTTCCAATTTAAATAATTGCTGATAATTCAATTAAGCTTTGGAATATAGCAATTAAAATCCAAAAATTATGAGAAAATTCACAGAAATTCTCTGAGGCATTTAGGACTAAAATAAAATATTTCCAGCTACTACTTGGTAATAGATCTTGCAAATAAATTTGTTTAGCTTCAAATTGATTAAGTAAAAGCTTTTAAAATTTTCAGAAAAAACCACAAGAATAATTAAACTTTATTTTCAATTGGAATTTGAAATTTGGGCTGTTACAAACCCCAAATCGAGTTATCACGTATCTCATCATGAACTTTTTTGCTGCTTTCATTGTTATCCCAGTCACAGTCTTGGCTTCTATCCATTTTGTGAACGTGTCAATAGCCACAAAAAGGAATTCGAATCCACTTGGAGTTTTGGGTAACAGTCTTAGGATATCGAGACCCCAGGTCGCAAAAGGCCAAGATAGAGGGATTGTTTGCAATGCCTGAGCTGGTTGGTGTATTTGTCTGCTATGAAACTGGCATTATACACATTTTTTAACCAGCTCCTTGGCATCGTAGAGGGCTGTTGGCCAATAAAACCTTGTTGAAAGGCTTTACCGACCAACATTCTGTAAGAAGCATAATTCCCACAGATGCCTCCGTGTATGTCGTGAAGGAGTTTAAATCCTTTGCTCTGCGGAATGCATCGCATGAGCACCCCTTGAGTTCCTCTTTTATAGAGGACACCTTCTATCAAAGTATACATTTTGGCATTTCGGGATAGTCGATTCCGTGGAAAGAATATCGTACGGGCCTTACCTTTGTCATGGGCACTTGCATCTCATCCAAGGTACTCGTAAACAGTATGTTTAACGAGCTCCCACCATCAACTAGAACTCGATTTACCCGACAATTGTTGATGGTGAGTTCGACCACGATCGGAAACCGACCTGGTCTAGTCAAAGGAATCAGGCAATCACCTTTCTCAAAAGTAATGGTGACTTCCAACCACTTCGGTAATTTATTGACGAGAGGTGAGTCGATTGTATTTACCTCGCTCTCGATAGCCTTAAGCTGTCTTCGTAACTCATATGTCGATGATCCTTCATAGATGTGATCGATGGTGTGTTGCAGATCCTGGAACAGCATCTCCTCCTCGTCATCCGACTCCTTTTGTCCACTTGTTTGGCCTACCTGTTCAAGAGTAGGAAGTGGCCCCTTGCCAGAATAATAGTTTTCGAGTTTTCGTAGAAAAACTCGGCAGTTGCAAAGGTCATGCCCTTCTTTTTTGTGAAAAGGACACCACCTGGGTTTGTCATTCTTCCGATCTTAACGCTTACCTTTACCTCGATCAGAATTCTGTTTGGGGTTGTGTGGCTCTTGTTACTTACGGTCAGGACCTCCTTAGAACCGGCAGTTGGAGATTTGTGTCTCTTCGCCTTGTTCTTGGATTTTTTAGCCTTTTTATTCTTTTTCTTGCCACTTTCGCCTGCCTCCTAAGGGATATCATCCCCACGGTCGATAGTGTTGTTCCACTCGACTGCTTCGGCGGCAGTCGCATACCTATCGGCTATCTCGAAGAGTTCTGCGACAGTGACGGGAGGATTTAAAGCAATGTCCTCCATTATCCTTCTGCTGCGGACTCCCTGCTTAAAAGCCCTGATCACAGACGAGTCAAAAACTTCCAGAATAGAATTTCGAACCTGACTGAAGCGCCTGATGACTTGGCGTAGAGTCTCGTGATCGTTCTATCTTATCCGGTGCAAGTCATCGTCCTTTTCAGGGCGGTTGTAGGTACCCTGGAAGTTCGCTAGCAGAAGATCACAGAGGTGCTGCCACGAGTAGATCGACTCGAACGGCTGGTTTAAGAGCCATAATCGAGCAGATCCTTCGAGCACAGTCGGAAGGTAGTTCGCCATTACGTGCTCTCCTCCTCCTGCTGCTCGGATAGCGGTTGTGTAGATTTGGAGGAATTCAATGGGATTTTGGGTTCCATCGAATTTCTCCATGTTCGCTGGTCGAAAACGAGGTGGCCAACGAACTGCTCGAAGATCGGGTGAAAACACCCGACATCCTGAGATAACTTCTTGGCACCTTCTTTGCAGAAAAGAAGGGTTAACGTCACTAGGTGATCATACCCGATGATACCCAGTCACAAGTGGGCTGGACCTATGATAGGCCTCAGTCTTACGAGGGAAATACTCCTCGTATTCCGTTTGCTGCCGCACATTTCATCCCTGAAGTGGTGAAAGATCACCTCTCCTAGGGGCTTGTCGGTCTCCAGATGTCCAACGAGCCTTCCTCAGATCAGGAGAGTGACGTGATCGAGGATCATGTCGTCTCCCATGTGACGAATTATCCGAACGGCTGGCAGAAGATAGAGTCGTACTACTATGACTTCCGGGTTGATGTCAACGAGGACGCTCGAGTTTCGCCATCATGTTCCAAAGCCTTCGTACGATCTCTTCTGCAAAGAGATCGCATCCAGGTGCTCGAGTGAGCTCTTGGGTTGGATTTTTAAGCAAGTCGTTGATGTGCTGGAGCTCCTGAACTTCTTTCGACTGAAAATAAGAGCGCCCAGGGAGATTTTTCTTCGTCGAATTGCCTCAGAATCGCCCATATCAGACTCTTGAGTTGGTTTTAATGAAGTGCGAGAATGTTGAGGATGTCCCGCACGTTCATCAAAGTGTTCGTCTCGTTCGCCAGTGGTGGTGGCCTTGTCATTGTCACGAGGGGACGTAGCGTGTTCCCGTTGGGGAGCATCGCCAATCCTGCCTCTGGGAGAATGATTCTTATCAGGGGGAATGATGAAGACCTCCCGTTGACGACCTCCACTTGTGCTCGAGGCCTCCTTGCTTGAGGAGTAGTCGAGTGACACCATTTGGCGACTTAGAGTAAACCCCTCCAGGTAGGGGAACTCCGGGTTATAACCGTCTCCATCTGCAGGTGTGTCCTGCGATGGGATGGTTGTACTTGTAGGAAAAGCGTGTTCGATTCCCTCCTCTGCGGAATTATCCGGAGAGAAAGGACCATTAGGTGGCGATAAAGCTATAGAATGATGGCTTCCAGAAATTGTCTCGCCAGGTCGTACTACCTTAAGGGGGCTCGAACACTCGGAGGAAAAACTCTCATTGTGTTTTGAGTCTGTCTTAGGGCTTCTCTGTTTGCGGTCATGTTGACCCTTACCCTCTGAGGAAGCTGGTCCCTCAATTGGGCGTACTGTTGTGGGGGATAAGGATCCCTCCTCAACTCCGGCAGTGATATGGTCTCCGAGATCTGATAGAAGATCTCCAGAGGCGCATCTCGCCGATGATTTGATACTCGGCCAGAATCGGCGGCATCCATGTCGATGTCTGCGTAATCGGCCAAGTTGAACCAGTTCTCCTCGTTCTATTCTCCTGCCATGAAAGCATAAAAGAGAAAAGAAAGAACTGTTGATAAGGAATTACTGGAAGGCTCCTCACGGTCGGCGTCAACTGTCGGTGTTTTAGAATCGATCTTACGTAAAGATTATTTGATTCGGGGGGTCTCCACAATCGATCACGCAGACAAAGGAGACACAGGGATTTTTATACAAGTTCAGGCCTTCCCCTGAGAGAATAACAACCCTACTCCTGTGTATATGGTATTGAGTATCCTGGTTACAATTGGTAGAAAGACTGGTGCTAATATCGCTACTGATTATCTCCCAAAAGCCCCTTTCCCGTTACCTCTAAAAGATGCCTATTTGTAATATGAAGGCGGTTGTCGTTCCAGGTCAGGAGACACTCATTATTCCGTAATAATGAGAGTAATTACCGGAGTAGTAACCTCCCCACGTTGCCTGACGGTTATCAATCAAAGATAATTGTGAATTATCTGTAGTTATTCCAGGTATAACTACGTATCTTGACTGCTCAGACCTCACAATTAATAGGGCATACTAGCGAGTGAACCTAGTTATCTGTGGAGAAGTCATGGTAGGACTGGTCCTAGCAGAACTTACGACCAGGGGGTAGTCGTAGAAAAGCTTACGACTGGATACTGGTCGTAGAAAGACTTACGACCGAAGGTAATCGTAGGAGAACTCACGATTACATGGTAGTCGTAGAAATACTTACGACTATGGGGGTGGTCGAGAAGGACTTACGACCACCCGATTGATTTCTCTCTTACAACTGTAAGGGGTATGCTTAGTAACTGAGTGACATCGTATTTACCTATAATACATAATTACGAATAAATAGTGAAATGAGGATTATTATATCCTCGTCACAACCAAATTAACTCAACACTAGCATTGGCCAATGCTTTGTATTCCGCTTCTATATTGGAAAGCGATACAGTAGGTTCTGAGGGTATATGTGAGGGTGGGGGTGCCTAACACAGCCGATGCCGGTCCTAAGCTCGGAAAAAAGTGGAGAGGGCATGAATTATTCAAAGTTTGTTGCGATCACTTTTGTCTCTTTCTGGTCGAGTTTTGTTTAGGTTCTTGATCCAGTTTTTTTTTTTTGGAAATCTTTTTGAGGAGTACGAGATTTCATACTGGTGGTGGAGATTTATGCTTAATTCTGACCTTCTGGATGTGATGTTTGGCATTGATCAATGCTGCAATTGTGATGGAGGGGTTATATGTGGGATTAGGGATTTCAGTGATTGCTTGCTGATAGATTTACAAGAGCTGTTCACTGATGATGGCTATCGGGAATAAATATGAGCTATATGTTTGACTTGTTGCCAATAGATGTAATTTTTTGTGTAATAAATTGTTCATTGTTGATAGTCGCATGTGAAATTTTATTTCGTGGATCTTGTTGTATAAATCTTATTAAAGGTCTTGTTTTTTTGGGGCTTGTTGCGTTGTAGTTATTTCAGATGATTCAAATTATGCTTCTACTATTTGGAAGATTGTTTTATCTCTCATGTAATATTTGTTTATTGTAGTAATAGGGGTAAATTACGTTAACTGTGGTTTATTACGCTAATTGTGCTAATTACGATATATTATGTTAATTGTTGTCCAATGTGATCAATTGCGTTAATTACGGTAGTTGTCGTTAAATGCGATCAATTGCGTTAAATGCGGTAATTGTGGTCATTGCGGTAGTAGTCGTCAAATGCAATCAATTGCGCTCATTGTGCTAGTTGTTCATTGTCTTGAAATGTCGTTAATTGCGTTTAGTGTCATAAATTATCGTCTACCGTCGTTAGTTCTCGTTAAATATTGCTAATTGCGTTAAACGACATCGAACAAGCTGTTACTGTCCTCAGGGGCATTTAAGACATTTTTCATCTCGAAAGCTGCAGCTAGCCTACCTAAAAACCAGACAGCCAACATCAAATCTCTTCAACTCTACAACCGTTCAACCCTACAGCATAGGACGAAAACCATTTTTCAGGAAAGCCACAACCATTCCAAATAGACCTAATGGTTGAGAAATGTGATTTTGACAAAGCTTGTGACCCACGTGAGAAAAGTATTGTATTAACTACAATTTGTAAACAAGTACCTTTTTTTTTCTTTCTAATTCCTGATACCAATTTCGACCGGATCAAGTCAAGAAGTATAGTAATCTACAGTTTGTACCATCTAATTGGACGCATGCACAAAACACTATTATTTCACAATTCTATCGGTGATTTTGACACGAATAGAGTTGTTAATGCATGCTTAATTTTGGTGGTCCGTACTCCGTAGGGTTGAAACATGACTTTTCATAGCAACGCATGGACATTCTGTATACAAAAAAAATTAAAATGCACAATATATAGCTAACTCAAAAACTCTTAATAATCCTTAAAACATTTTTTCGTTATTAATCCTCACTTAACCAGTTGATCGTCTCAAAACAATACTGAAGTAACAAAATCGGGTGGCTCCCCAGATGTCCCCCGTCCTCCTTTCCCCCCACTTCCCAGATCCACCGCTCACCTCGCCGCCGGTCACCGCCATGGCCGCGCCAACCACACCGCGCGTCCTCCGATCGCCGACCTCCAAGGACCTCCTCGCCGCCGCCTCCTTCCCCTCGCCGCCCTCCCCCACATCCTCCCCCGACCCCGCCTCCCCTCTCGACGCCTTCGCCTCCGACCCCGTCCTCTCCGCCTTCCTCTCCCCGTCCTTCTCCCCCTCCGACTTCTCCTCCGCCGCGCTCTCCTCAGGCCTCGCGGCCTCCCGCGCCGAGCAGCTCCAGGACGGCATCCGCCTCCTCCGTCGCCACCTCCGCGCCGAGGTGCTCCGCCGCCACCCGCTCCTCCTCTCCCACCTCCTCTCCCTCCGCTCCGCCTCCGCCTCCCTCTCCTCCCTCCCCTCCCACGTCCGCTTCCTCTCCTCGCATCTCTCCCTCCTCTCCTCCCACCTCTCCGCGCCGCGCTCCCACCTCTCGCTCTCCTCTTCGTCCCTCACTAGCCTCCTCGCCACCGCCGACCTCCTCCTCCACTCTCACCGCCTCGTCCGCCTCTCCTCCCGCCTCCTCACCTCCTCCCCTGCCCCAGACCTCGCGCGCCAGGCCGAGCTCCACCGCGAGATCCGCCTCCTCTACGAGGAGAAGAACCTCTCCGGCATCAATGCCGTCGATGAGGAGATGAGGAAGGTTGACGCCGCCGCCTCCAAGCTCCGATCAGAGGCCAGTGCCGTGATCGACTGTGGTGTCGCTGAGTCCAACCAGAACGATGTCTGGTGCGGGCTGCAGGTGTACTACAATCTTGGGGAACTGAAGCCGGCAGTTGAGGGGCTCGTGGGGAAGTACAAGGCAGCAGGGGCGAAGAGCGTGGTTGTGGCGCTGGACATGAAGGCAATATCAATGGCTGCTGGCGGTGGAGGTGGCCCTGGAGGGGTGCAGAGGAGTGGTACGCCGCAGATTGGCGGCAGTAAGAAGGCAGCAGAGGCACTGTGGGAAAGGATGAGGCAGTGCATGGAGGAGCTGCACCGGGCAGTCAGCACTGCTTGGCAGTTGCAGACTGTGCTCACCAAGAAGCGTGTCCCCTTCACGCAAATGCTGTTCCTTGAGGAGGTTTGGCAGGTGAGACTTGATCTATGAACTAATGACATGGATCGGAAATGAATGAAAATGACAATTTAGGACTTCAAGATATTATCATAGTTGGTGGCTTGGTGCAACTTTGAACAAATGAACATACACTATACCATGGCATTGTCGATAGTACGATGTTCATTCGTGAATTCTGAAATATAGTGGCATTCAAAGAGATACGAAATGATAACGTAGGCATAATCAGTACATCTTCTGTAATGAACACATTACAGTTTTAGGTTACATGCTTATTATTATTGAATTTACAATTTGATTAAACTTTATTTGTGTGGTGGTAATTACTGTTAGATGTTAGATATATAGCTTGTATAGGGTGCTCATTGCATATTGACCAACACCTGTAATTTGTATATTTTGACCTGACCCATTGGAATAGAACAAGAATTCATTTCAACATGGTCGTGACTACGATGAGACCTTCACTCCTATCGCCCACGTGACCACTGTTCGAACTCTTCTTGCTGTGGCCTCTGTTCGATATTGGTCTATCTTTCAGCTAGACGTCAATAATGCCTTTCTCAATGGTGAGTTACGTGAGGAGGTCTTTATGCAGCCGCCACCTGGGTATTGTCCTTGATAGTATGGTTTGTTGCCTTCGTTGTTCTCTTTATGGGCTCAAGCAAGCTCCTCGTGCTTGGTTTGACCGCTTCTCCTTTGTTGTCACTACTATCGGCTTCTCCGCCAGTGATCACGGCCCTACCCTCTTTGTACACACCTCTCATCAGGGTTGGACACACTTTTATGTGGATGATATGATCATTACTGGGGATGACTCCCAGCACATTGATTTTGTGAAGGAGCATCTTAGTGAGTAGTTCTTGATGTCTGATTTGGGTCCTCTTCGTTATTTCCTTGGGATTTAGGTCACTTCTACACCTGAGGGCTACTACCTCTCCCAGGAGGAGTATATTCACGATATCCTTGCTTGCGCTTGTCTCACTGATCAGCGCACAGTAGACACTCCTATGGAGCTTACTGTTCACCTCCGGCCCACTGATGGGGAGCCTCTCGAGGATCCCACTCGCTACCGTCATCTTGTCGGGAGCACTGTCTATCTTAGGATCACTCGACCTGACATTTCTCACCCTATTCATATTCTGAGTCAGTTCGTTTTTGCTCCCACTCAGCTCCACTATAGTCACCTTCTTCATATTCTGCGATATCTTCGCGGGATCATCAGTCGTCGCCTTTTCTTTCCTCGCTCCAGTCTTTTGTAGCTTCAGGCGTACTTTGATGTGACCTGGGCCAGCGATCTTTCTAATCGTCGGTCTCTTTCTGCCTATTGTGTTTTCCTTGGCTTCTCTTTGATTGCCTAGAAGACCAAAAAGCAGACTGTCGTTTCCCTTTCGAGTTTCCCTTTCGAGTGCTGAGGCTGAGTTGCGGGCCATGGCGGCATTGACAGCTGAGATCACTTGGCTTCGGTGGCTATTTGTGGATTTCAATGTTTCCGCTTCTGCACCAACTCCTCTCTTATCAAACAGTACTGGCGCGATCAACATTGCTCGAGATCTAGTAAAGCATGATCACACCAAGCACATTAGAGTAGATGCTTCGTACATGATATCGCAGGTGCCGAACCAAGTTATTGCTCTTTAGCATGTGCCTTCGGAGTTTCAGGTAGCCGATTTCTTTACCAAGGCACGGACTCGAGCTTAGCACAACTTCTAACTCTCCAAACCCAGTGTTGTTGATCCGCCATGCGTTTGAGGGGGGTGTTAGATGTTAAATATGTGGCTTGTATAGGGTGCTCATTGTATATTGACCAACACCTTTAACTTGTATAGTTTGGCCTTTGGCCCACTGGAATAGAACAAGAATTCATTCCAACAATTACCTGGTATATCAAAATGTTCATGGAAACTGATGTGTCAATCTAATGATATTATTACCTAGTAGTTGACAGTAGAGCTAAGCTAGTGCATGCCTTGGGTCAGGTGTAAGATGTCAGTTAGATGGTAAAATGAACTATCTATTCGTGGTGCTCAGTGTTGAAATGTAAATTGGGCTGCAACACTGGTAAATACATATAGTCTTTTCTGGCTTCCATAATTATATTCTTTTTGCCCTTTGAAGTTGACGTGGGGATGTTCTATGTTCTTTCAGCGATTAGGTTCTAAACTTTTCCTTCTTGTTGTTCTTATATTTGCCTGCCAATTATTTACACCAGTGGACAATACCTTGATCTATTTGGTAATTGGTATGTTCACCTTGTTTGCAAAATCTGGCATTGGCATGCAAACCTTAAATTTTGATCATTTTCTTGCGCCAATATAAATAGTTTTGATGTTCTATTTTCTTCAGTTGTATTAACAAAAACAATCTGTTGCAGGAGGGCGAGCCTCTGTTAACAGAGAGAGTATGGGATGCGATTGTTAAGGCCTTTGCAAGTCAACTGAAATCTGCCTTTATGGCGTCAAGCTTTGTCAAGGAAATATTTACTTTTGGATATCCGAGACTGTTTTCAATGATTGAGAACCTTCTCGAGAGGATTTCAAGAGATACCGATGTAAAGGGTACCATTCCAGCTCTTACTCCTGAAGGAAAGGATCACATGATTGCAGCCATTGAGACATTCCAGACTGCCTTTTTGGCTCTCTGTCATAGCCGCCTCTCTGATTATATCAACAGCATATTTCCTATGTCAAACCGTGGAACCATACCTTCAAAGGACCAAATATCAAGGCTAATTTCTCGCATCCAAGAGGAAATTGAAGTTGTGAGAACTCATGGGCATTTGCTTGTTCTTGTTCTACGTGAAATTGGAAAGATCTTGCTTCTTTTAGCACAAAGAGCTGAATATCAGGTATTCACTTACTATTTTCAAGTTATATATTTACTCCCGGTATTTTTTTTGTATATTTATATTTTTTCTAGGGATTGTATATGCTTTCTCAGTTTCTTCATTAATTATTAACAAATGTAATCCTTATGGCAAGCTACAATTGTTACAAGTTTTTGATGGTGTGATTTGAAACTTGTATATACTTGATTTTGCCTATTGTTTTGTCTGCCCCTGTCAGGACCCGTTTCACTGATTGTGTTGCAGATTTTTTTTTTTGAAAAAAAAACATAGTAGACTTTCTTCAAGCTTTGCTAGGATCCTGTTGTGGAAGGCTCGAGTGGTTGAGCTTCAGCTCTTTTTTTTTTTTTCAGCTTCAGCTTTAATGCTACTAGAAGCTTAAGCTCGCCCAAATAGGGCAAAGCTGGATCCATTTACTTGTGCCATACATATGGTGCCCACATGTTTGTGAAGCAAAAAATCAGTGTTGCAACCTAATTTAGTTGGATGATTGTAGTTGTATCTGCTAGCTCCTTATCTTTAGTCGGATGATTCTTCGTTAGTTCGTCAGCTTTTGTCATTGTTGGGGTCAGCTGAGTAAAACTTACTATAGATCTTACCTAGTCATCCCTGGTGAAAACAAACTTGTGGCAGCAGTTGGTTGTTTTAAAAAAAAGTAGTGTTTTCATGTTAGTTTGATCAACTAAAATTTGTATTCTGATTAATTGCATATTGAACAACGAAGCAAATAGAATTAAAGAGAGTACAGCAAACAAACTAAATCATGACAAAATGCCATCCTATAGCACACTGTTGCATGTATCCCTGTACTATTGTGCAATGTTAGGTTTCATTTGCAACTTGACCAGATCATGAAACAAGGAAATTCAGTAGTTTCAGCTTATATCATTATATGTAATCTTTCTTTAAGGACATGATCTAAGCATACCATTACAATTATTATATGATTATATCTGTTGGTGCTGGTACATGACAATCTTATTTTTCATTTTTCTTTTACTGACTAACCACTTTACATGCATTTGATAATTACTTTGCCACATTCTCTTGCTTGTACGTGCACAGACATTTGTGCAGTGCAGATCTAACATATATTGGTTGCTTGGCATTGCTTTAGTTTTTGTGTGCATTTACTGACGTATATTTTACTTCAAATGTAGATCTCCACTGGCCCTGAAGCCCGTCAAGTTACTGGCACAGTGACGCCAGCTCAACTCAAAAACTTTGCTCTGTGTCTACACCTCCAGGAGGTTCACACACGCATTTCAAGCATCTTGTCAACACTCCCAAATGTTGCTTCTGAAGTCCTTTCCCCATCCCTTGGGGTCATATACGGTGTCGCTTGTGATTCTGTGACCTCTTTGTTCCAAGCAATGCTTGATCGTCTTGAGTCATGCATCCTGCAAATGCACAATCAGGACTTTGGAGCTCAAGGAATGGATGCAGCGATTGATAATAATGCACCAGCTTACATGGAGGAGCTTCAGAAATGTGCTGTCCACTTCCGCAGCGAGTTCCTATCAAAGCTTTTGCCTTCATCAGCCTCCCGTTCGGAGACCATATGTACCATAATGGTCAGAAGGATGGCCTCAAGGGTCCTCATATTCTTCATAAGGCATGCTTCTCTTGTTAGGCAACTCTCTGAAGCAGGGAAGTTGAGAATGGCTAGGGACATGGTCGAGCTGGAGCTCGCTGTTGGTCAGAATCTGTTTCCAGTGGAGCAGCTGGGTGCACCTTACCGGGCGCAGCGTGCATTCCGTCCTGTTCTATTCCTGGAGACATCTCAACTTGAGAAATCTCCACACCTTCAGGACTTGCCGCCTAGTGTGATCCTGCACCACCTATATTCTCGAGGGCCTGATGAACTGCAGTCGCCTTTACAGCGCAACAAGCTCACACCGCTGCAATACTCTCTGTGGCTCGATTCACAGGGTGAGGATCAGATCTGGAAGGGGGTGAAGGCAACCCTGGACGATTACGAGATGAAGGTGAGGTCTCGCGGAGACAAGGAGTTTAGTCCAGTGTATCCTCTGATGCTTCTGATTGGATCTGCATTGTCTCAGGCCATGAGCTAACTTGTGTTCAATTCAGGTGCGCACCACATGTTTGTACCATCATTCTGTAGCCATTGATTCCTTAAGAGACTGCTTGAGCTTCGGCGTAGTTTATACACATGAAATAGCATTTGTATGTGCTTTCGAAAATAAAGATGCTGAAAGTACAGAATGCCTTGTGTTTCTGGTAGCTCTTGTTATGTTCTGAGTTCTGATATGTTTGATCATTGTACATCTCCTGTTGCTTCCCATCTACTCTTCACAATAAAACAAGACCATATGTGGAACTTTGAATTCTGTAAAATTTTAAAAAAAATCTGAAGAGAACAGAATAATCCTTTTTTCTAATGTTCTAAATCTAATTATCTAAGCGGATACCAATACAGATGCGACATTCCCTACTTGCCCAGTTAAAAGAGTAACAAAAAAAAAGTAAAAAATCTACCCCGGTTGAGAAACTGGATTAAAAAAAGGGAAGAAGTAAACTAATTCAGACTGGTGTGCGAGAGTGAGACAGAGAGAAGCAGCAGAATGGGGCGGTGGTGGTCGCCGGCGTGGGTGGCGGAGCCGCGGTCGGTGCAGCTGCTGCTGCTGGGTGTCGCCCTCATCACCGCCTCCTATGTCGGCACCCTCTTCTGCTGCTCCTCCCCTGGGCTCATACTGCCCCCTTCTGGCTCCTGATCTTCTGATTCCTCCAAGTCCCTAGGTACCTTCTCTACCCTCTAGGAGTGCATAGCGTGTGTCCATGCCGCCGTCGCTCCGATCCGGCGCCGCTCTGGCCGCCGCCGCCGCCTCTCCCTGCAGCCGGATTTGGGACGGCCCGCCCTCGACGCCGCCGTTTTTTGCGTCGGCACACCCTCGACCAAACTGCTGCCGCTCAAGATCCTCTCCCTAACGCCGCCTGTGCCGCCTGGGACCTCCATCCTTGACGCCGTCGCTGCCCGCGATGCCGCCGAGCTAGCCGCTGGAGTCAGGGGAGCACTCTACTTTGTTTTCTTCGATTCGGGTGGAGCCACCGGCTTTAGCTTCACACTGGCTGCACTGATCTACGCGGAGCCGGCGGCTTCGGCTCCACTGATCTACGTGGAGCCGGCGACTTAGGCTTCACTCTGGCTCCCCGATCTACGTGGAGCCGGCAGCTTCGGCTTAACTCCGACTCCCCGATCTACGTGGAGCCGGCGGTTTCAACTTCGACTTCACCTCGGCTCTAGCTTCTTCGGCCTCTCTCTGGCTTTTGGCTTCTCTTCAGCTCCAGATCTAGCTGGAGCCACTGCCTGTGGCTTCTGCTCATGAGCACGCCGACTCTGGATCCGGTCAAGTCATCACTGATGGCTACTACCGGAGGTTTCTTCGCCATCCCGCTCCCCCCCTCAGTTTGGTTCAACGGGACGAACTTCAGGGAGTGGGTTGTTCACCTGAGGATTCACCTAAACAGCCAGCGCCTCTAGGGTCATCTCACCGGCGAGTGGCCCCGCCCGTCTCGTCCTACGCCGCCAGTTCTGCTAGCTCTTTCAGCTGGTGCAGATCAGGCTGTCTAGAAGGCCGCTAATGCTGCACTGGAGGAGGCCTTGGAGCTCTACCAGTCTGAGCTGCACGCCTACGAGAGATGGCATGATGCTGAAGCTCGTGCTACCACCATCCTGGTGGGTAGCATGACCGTGGCCATCTCCATGGATGTGGCTAAGCTGCCGATGACAGCTGATGTGGGAGCGTCTCCGAGCTTACTACCAGTCGACGAGTGATGCTATGTACCTCTCTGTCGTGCACCAGGTGTATTCTCTTCAGCAGCTTGATGCCACCGTGGATGACTTCTACCAGCAGATGTCTAAAGTGTGGCGTCAGCTTGATTCTCTGGGGCCGATTCTCTGGGGCCGGATGTTTGCCGGACTTGTCCCTACTGTGTGCGGCTCCGCACTCACCAGGAGACTCACCGTCTCTACGACTTTCTGACACGCCTTCGCCTTGAGTTCGAGACTGTGCGTGCTCAGCTCTTGACTCGCCACCCGCGCCTGACCTTGGTGGAGGCTCTCACGAGTGTTCGTGCTGAAGAGACTCATCATCGTGGCGTGACTCGAATCTGAGTTGTCTTGTGCGCCGGCGCTGCTCTTCCTTCGCTGCTTTCTCCAAGACCGATCGTGATCCTCCAGCTCCCAGCGCACCAGTGGTTGCTGTCTCTCCTGTGGGTCTCCACTGCACCTATTGCTAGCGTGACGGCCACAGGTATCAGGACCGCTACCAGTGGAGGAGGGACCAAGGTCGCTAGGGTGGACGTTCTCCGAAGGGCTCTGGAGGTTCCTCCCACTCAGGAGCTAGCACATGTCGCCAGGGCTCCTCCGGTGATGCCACACAGTAGCTCCTCTCACTGCTCTAGCATCTCAGTGTCGACTCGTCCTTAGACTCCTCGGGTTTTGCTCGTCTGACTCTTGCTTCTCGGCCGTCTTCCTCGCCTTCGCTTCCTCTCTCGTTAGGTATCTTGTCTCCTGGATCTTGGACTCTGGTGCTTCCTTTCACATGACACCAGATTCTACCCATCTTACTTCTATGTGCCACATATTTTCCTTCCATTGTTCAGACCGCAGATGATACCTCTCTTCCTGTTGCAGGCCGAGGCGCCCTTTCCACTTCTTCTTTTCATGTTCCTACAGTCTCTCATATTTCTCAGCTTACTATGCAGCTTATGTCGGCTGGTCAGATCACTGATCACGACTGTCGTGTTGTTCTTGAGTCCGACTCTTGTTGTGTTCAGGACCGCCGGGTGGGGACTTTGCTTGGTACTGGCCCTCGGCATCGTGATTCGCAGCGTCTTTGGGAGCTCGATTGGCTGCATTTTCCTTCCGCTATCTCCACTAGGCAGTCAGCCACCACCACTACCTCTGGTCTTGTTGCGCCCTCCACTACTTCCTTCGCTCAGTGGCACCATCATCTGGGTTATCTCTGCGAATCCCGTCTATTGTCACTAGTAGGTCGTGGTGTTCTTAGGTCTTTTTCTGGGAACACCTCTTTACTTTGTATGGGTTGCAAGCTTGGCAAGCAGCTGCAGCTTCCCTATCCCTATAGTGATTATGTTTCTACTCGTCCTTTTGATCGTGTTCACTATGATGTTTGGGGTCTGGCTCCCTTTGTTTCGAAAGGGGGTCATCGATACTACGTGATTTTTATTGATGATTATTCTTGTCATACTTGGATCTACTTCATGTCCTCTCGCAACTAGGTTCTCTTTATTTACCAGATATGCGCCACCATGGTTCACACTCAGCTTGATTCAGCCATTCGTGTGTTTCGTGTTGACTCTGCTGGCGAGTACCTGTTTGCGGCTTTGCGCCGTTTTCTTGTTGAGCAGGGTACTCATCCCCAGTACTCTTGTCCTGGTGCTCACGCTCAGAATGGTATCTTTGAACGTAAGTATCGTCACTTGCTTGAGACAGCTTGCACTCTCATGCTTGCCTCTTCTGTTCCACCTCACTTCTGGGCTGAGGTTGTCTCCAATGCTGCTTTTCTCATCAACATGCAGCTTTCCACTTCTCTTCAAGGTTCTACTTCTGTTGAGCGTCTCTATGGTCGAGCTCTAGAGTACAGTCACCTTCGCAGTTTCGGCTGTCTGCTTTGTTCTTCTTCCACCTCGTGAGCGCACCAAGCTGACCACTCAATCAGTTGAGTATGTTTTTCTTGGCTATAGTCTTGAGCATAAGGTTTATCGTTGCTACGACCCTGTTGCTTGCAGTATGAGGATTTCTCGGGATGTCACTTTCGACGAGTCCCGACCTTACTACCCTCGTTCCTCTTCACTTCAGATTATCTTGTTAAGTCGATCTCCTTTTTGACTTTTTCCGATTCTCAGCTTTCCACTACTGTTTCGCTTCATCCTCCACCTTATCCGCCTCCCTCTCCTCCGGCTCCTCCTGTTCCTCCTCCGCCGGAGGTTTCTTCCCACTCTTTTGTTGATATTCCACCCTTTCCCCTGCACTACTCTCGCCGTCCTCGGCCCAGTCCTTCTCCAGTTGAGCCTCCGTCTTTGCTGGGCCCTTTTCCCAGCTCTTCTTCTCCGTCCTTGTTGGGTCCTGCTCCGCCTTCTCCTTCCAGATACGATCTTCGTGATTGCCACACTGTCAGACCTCCTGAGCGCTACGGCTTTGCAGCCGCTGCTCTTTCTAAGCCAACGACCTATCGTGAGGCTGCTGCTCACCCTGAGTGGTAGCTCGCGATGTCTGAGGAGATTGTTGCTTTGGAGCTTATTGGCATTTGGGATCTTGTGCACTTACCTGCGCATTACTCCCATCACGTGCAAGTGTGTGTACAAGATCAAGACCTGCTCGGATGGTTCCCTTGAGTGATACAAGGCTTGTCTTGTGGCGCGTGGTTTTCAACAGCAGCATGGTTGTGACTACGATGAGACCTTCGTTCCTGTTGCTCACATAACCACTATTCGCACTCCTTGCTGTGGCCTCTGTTCGACAGCAACCCATCTCTCAGTTGGACGTCAAGAATGTCCTTCTCAGTGGCGAGATGCGTGAGGTCTACATGCAGTCGCTCCTCGGGTATTCTGTCCATGATGGTATGGTTTGTCACCTTCATCGTTCTTTCTATGGGCTCAAACAAGTCCCTTGTGCTTGGTTTGACCGCTTCCCCTCTGTTGTCATTACTGTCAACTTCTCCGCCAGTGATCACGACCTGCCCTCTTTGTACACACCTCTCCTCGGGGTCGGACGCTCCTCCTTCTATAGGTGGATGATATGATCATTACTGGAGATGACTCTCAGTACGTTGCCTTCGTGAATGAGCATCTCAGTGAATAGTTCTTGATGTCTGATTTGGATCCTCTTCGTTACTTCTTTGGGATTGAGGTTACTTCTACGCCTGAGGGTTACTACCTCTCCTAGGAGAAGAACATTCAGGATATCCTTGCTCGCGCTTGACTCACTGATCAGCGCATGGTGGATACTCTTATGGAGCTTGGTGTTCACCTTTGGCCTTACTATTGGTGAGCCTCTTGAGGACCCTACTTGCTACCGCCATCTTGTTAGGAGCCTCGTCTATCTTGTGATCACTCGACTTGACATTTCTCAGTTCTCACTTAGTTCACATCCTAAGTTAGTTCGTCTCTGCTCCCACCCAACTCCACTACAGTCACCTTTTTCGTGTCCTGCGATATCTTCGTGGGACCATCACTCGTCACCTTTTCTTTCCTCGCTCCAGTTCTTTGCAACTTCAGGCATACTCTGATGTACTTGTGCTAGCGACCATTCTGATCGTTGGTCTCTTTCTGTCTCTTGTGTTGTCCTTGGTTCCTCCTTGATTGCCTGGAAGACTAAGAAGCAAATTGTTGTTTCTCGTTCGAGTGCTGAGGCTGAGTCGAGAGCCATGACGTCGTTGACAGCTGAGATCACCTGGCTTCATGGCTACTTGAGGATTTCGGTGTTTCAATTTTTGCACCGATTCCTCTTATCAGACAGTACTGGTGCGACCAGCATTGCTCGAGATCCTGTGAAGCATGAGCTCACTAAGCACACTGGAGTGGATGCTTCGTACATGAGATTGCAGGTGTAAGACCAAGTTATTGCTCTTCAGTATGTGCTTTTAGAGCTTCAGTTAGCAGATTTCTTCACCAAGGCACAGATTAGAGTTCAATATAGCTTCTACCTCTCTAAACTCAGTGTTGTGGATCTACCATGAGCTTGAGGGGGTGTTAGATATATATATATAACTTAGGGTTTTCTTTGCCTATTGACCAACCCTGTACATGTATATTGGCGTTTTGACCCATTGGAATAAATCATTCCAACAATACGAAGCTACTGAATGTTGTCTCCAATGATAATTCTTCGCCGTCATGGAAAATTCTGTTAATGAACTGTGTGAAGTTGAACAAGGACCAATCAAATATGCAGAAATTGCCTTCCAGACCTAACCGCCTGTCATTTTATTCCAGGAGTTTGGAGATGATAGGTTAGCTCATTTTTCATTGCCTAGAAAAAAAGGGGGACACACCATTTTTATGCTGCAAATTTGGGCCAAGTTCCATACTTAAGCTCAATTTTTGAAAGGGGAAAAATCATCTCTACTTTCAACATATGTTTGAAAAAGGCATTCCATTTTTAAATTCATTTAGTCTAGTGTTATTGATATGTGGGGCCTGCACCTATTTGCCAGTGACATAGAGAACTTCTTCAGACCAAGGCCCATGGTTTAGGGTCTGTTTTGGTTCCTTCAAAGAGTTGTGGTCCTTAAAGGCATTTTGGCCTAAAGTTGGAGCCTTGGAGGCCTAAAGTTGGAGGACTAAAAATCTGACCATTTCCACGGAAAAAAAGATTCTGTACTGGATTAACATTTCCCTCTCTTACATAATTGTTAGTCATTCTTGTCGTGCACTGTTATTTGGCATTCCTGGAGCTTAAGAGTGATATTGCTGTTTAAATAATGTTCCACAGAGCAGAACAATAATTATTCTGAGTGATTAGAAATAGTTTCTGAATATATAGCAATCTACAACTATGACATGCTGTTAATCTATGAAGCATACCAATCAGACTGTATTATGATAATAAATATTGAGGTTTTCTAAATGACAATACGTGCTTATAGCCGTCTTTGATTCAAGAGTACTCTTGATTCAACTTTTATGAGGAATCTTTGAAGTATAATTTGATCTTTCATCTTTGACTTGATTTTTTTATTGCATATTTGTGAATGTAACCTGTTTTCTGAAACATGTGTTTTAGGAGTTACTCCGGAGAAGTTTGATAAGAACAAGAAGTTCTGGCGAGACCAGGTTCGCATGTATTGGTCATTTCTTGGTGTTGAAAAGACAAGCATCCGAAATGTCATTGACATGAATGCTAATTATGGTGGATTTGCTGTGGCACTAACCAATGATCCTGTCTGGATTATGAATATAGCACCCCATACAATGAGCAACACATTGCCTGTTATCTACGATCGTGGGTTAATCGGTTCTTACCATGACTGGTTGGTATTTCTTCCGGAAAAAAATAAACCTCCGTTTCCAATGTTTATGATGAATCTAAAGTCATTCATGCTGCAGGTGTGATCCATTCTCAACATATCCTAGGTCATACGACTTGCTGCATGCTTTCCACCTCTTTTCTCATTATCAAGGTCGCAAGGAAGACTGCTCATTGGAAGATATCATGCTAGAAAAAGATCGCATCACTCGCCCCCAGGTAACCATGCCTTATATTATAATTAATCATGACAGTTATAAATATTTTTACCTCAGTGCATCTCTTATCTACTAATGCCAATGATTGTAAGAACAGAGTTTTGTTTTATGTTTTCAAGAACAAAGGGTTTTTGTTTGTGCAAGAGCAAAGGCGTTATCATACTCATGAGCACGATAGATTCCTAGCAAAGTCTAGCTTTAGTCATTCAATGTTTTTGGTGTGACTATTTGCTGTATCCTCCTAGAAAAATAGAGTTGAAATAAGGAAATGCCTTATTAGTTATCATTATATCTATATTTGTGAAGAAGCTTTTGTCTTTTTGGGTGCAAACTTAAATGATTGAACATGCTAACCATAAGGTGTTTTATCGTTTTGTTTATATTAGCTGAGAACCATTTTCCCATTTCATTTTATATTACCCTCCAAATGGTTGAACACGCCTTCCCTGATTTTGCACGAGTTAATTACTGAGATAGTTAAGAAACATTTTCCCATTTAATTTTATAGTAGTACCCTCCAAACGGTTGAACATGCCTTCCATGATTTTTCACAAGTTAATTACTGAGAGAAATATCAGATTTGTGGTCATTGTGGAATAAGCAATTTATCCACAGAAATTCGATAGCTTGTGATGTAATCACACTGTTCCTCAACTTAATCATTTGCGATTCATAGCATAGTATAAACTATACGATGGATAAGTCTCTGTGTTTTGTGTCGGCTTTTTGCTTTTGTAAAGGACAACATCATTGATTGGTTGTTAGCATCTCTAGGACAGCATCTTGACCAGCATCTAGGACAGGTTGTTAGCATCTTAGAGGATAGCATCTAGGACATGTTGTTAGCATCTTAGACTAGCATCTTGGCATATGCTTGGCTAAATAGCAGCCTATAAATATGTATACCCAACCCTTCAGGCTGGCATGGCATTGTGTGAGAAATAAACCAAGAAAAATTTACCCCATCTCCAAGTGTCATCCTCTCCATGAGAGTAAGGATCTTGCTATCACCAAGAGCAAGAGTCCAACGACTAACAAGTGGTATCAGAGCTATACTATCATGTAGCCTAAGCATCTCCTGCTCATCTCCTTCTCCGGCCTCGCAGCAGCCCCAGCCGGGAGAGCCAGGGGAGCTAGCAGCTCGTCTTCACCGAGCTCGTCCACCTCGACACCTTGCTCGCCACCAGCTCCGGCGAGGGCTACGCCCCACTCTTCACCACCGGCCACTCCACGCTCTCCCGCACCGGCTCACCACTCTCCTGCACCGGCGGCCACACCACCGGGATCGACCCCAACAGCTTCGGTCCACGACGGCGGCGCGACGGTGGAGTTCGCTACTCGCCGTCCCACGACGAGGACGGCGTCGACGCCTACCACGACGGCGAGCCTCTGCGCTCTGTACCATGGACAACATCCTCGAGCCGCTCGCCGTCGATCGGCGCAGCGACGACTTCGGCGGAGCGCACTTGGCGTCGCGACGACGGCGAGCCCGCTCCTTCGCCGAGGAGAGGAGACGCGGCGTGGCGTGTCGCGATGAAGCGAGAGATGGACGTCGTCCGGCGGAACCGGGCGTGGAGCCGGCGGATCTTCTGCCGGCCACCGCGCGATCACCCTTAAGTGGGTGTTCAGCCGAGCGGGATGAAGCCGGCGCCATCGTCAAGCACAAGGCTCGCTTGGTGGCACGAGGATTCATGCAGCAGGAGGGGGTCGACTTCGACGACGCCTTCGCACCCGTCGCGCGCATGGAGTCCGTTCGTCTTCTCCTCGCACTTGCAGCCCAGGAGGGTTGGCGCGTCCATCACATGGACGTCAAGTCCGCCTTCCTCAACGGCGACTTGAAGGAGGAGGTCTACGTTCGTCAGCCGCCGGGATTCGTCATCCCCGGCAAGGAGGGCAAGGTCCTCCGCCTGCGCAAGGCCCTCTACGGCTTGCGGCAGGCACCACGAGCCTGGAACGCTAAGCTGGACTCCACCCTTCTGCAAATGGGGTTCGAGCAGAGCGCATACGAGGTGCGGTCTCCGGCGGGGTAAGGCGGCAACGCCTGGCGGTGGCGTCGTCGACGACTTGGTGATCACCGGCTCCAAGGAGGCCGAGGTCGAAGCGTTCAAGGCGGAGATGAAGACCGCCTTCGAGATGAGCGACTTGGGGCTCTCTCCTTCTACACGGGATCGAGGTCCACCAGACAACTCCGATCTCCTTCGCGGCACCGCCACGCCAAGCGCATCGTCGAACTGGCGGGCTCACCGACTGCAACCCAGCCCACACTCCTATGGAGGAAAGGTTGAAGCTGAGTCGTGAGAGTACGGCGGAGGAGGTGGACGCAACGCAGCGATCGCGCGTTATGGGCGCCGCTATCTTGTCCACACGCGACCGGACTTGGCGTTCGCCGTCGGCTACGTCAGCCGGTTCATGCAGCGACCGACGACGGAACACCAGCAGGCCATGAAAAGGATCCTTCGCTACGTCGCGGGCACCTCCGACTACGGCTTGCACTACCCAAGGTGCCCCGGCGCGGCGCACTTCATCGGGTACAGCGACAGCGACCACGCCGGCGACATCGACACGAGCAAGAGCACTAGCGGGACGCTGTTCTTCCTCGGCAAGTGTCCGTCAGCTGGCAGTCGGTCAAGCAGCAGGTAGTGGCTTTGTCTAGCTACGAAGCAGAGTACATTGCAGCCACTACCGCTTCTACTCGAGCTCGTGGTGCACGGCCGCTTGGCGATCTCCTTGACAGAGACGCGGAGGCAGTGGAGCTCAGGGTGGACAGCAAGTCCGCCTTGGCCTTGGCGAAGAACCCTGTCTTCCATGAGCGCAGCAAGCACATCCGGGTGAGGTATCACTTCATCAGAAGCTGCCTGGATGAAGGGAGTATCCGGGCCAACTACATCAACACCCAAGGCCACCGCGACTTCCCGACCAAGTCTCTTGGCGGATCAAGTTCCAGGAGTTTCGCGCCAGGATCGGGATGGCTCAGATTCCTCACAAGGAGACACACAAGACTTAGGGGGAGAATGATGGATAAGTCTCTGTGTCGGCTTTTTGTGTCGGCTTTTTGCTTTTGTAAAGGACATCATCCTTGACTGGTTGTTAGCATCTCTAGGACAGCATCTTGATCAGCATCTAGGACAGGTTGTTAGCATCTTAGAGGACAACATCTAGGACAGGTTGTTAGCATCTTAGACTAGCATCTTGGCATATGCTTGGCTGAGTAGCGGCCTATAAATATGTATACCTAACCCCTCAGGTTGGCATGACATTGTGTGAGAAATAAACCAAGAAAAATTTGCCCCATCTCCAAGTGTCATCCTCTCCATGAGAGTAAGGATCTTGCTATCACCAAGAGCAAGAGTCCAGCGACTAACACTATAAGTGTAAGCTAGCAGTTTCGTTATTCAGACATTTTCTTGTGTAGCATCAGCTTCTGTATGTTTTCAAAGACAAGCGATCAAATATGATGATACGGTAATTATGGAAATTTAGTTTTTAGAGATTCGACACCATCAAACCGAGTCGCTTGCCTTTCTATAAACTAAATTTCGACATATTCGCCTCGCCGGGTCAGCTCCGCCCACCCAACATATTCGCCTCGACTTTATGGAAATTTAGTTTACTAAATTTCGGCAAGGAGGCAAGCGACCCGGCGAGTGAAAGTATCTAGATTTCACATCTTGGATGGACGGATCTGATCCGTCGTCTTTGTCTTCGTCGAGCATTAGATTCGACACCGTTACCTCACTTTTTGGGTGGGCGGATTTGGTTGGTGTCCTCATCTCTATCTCTCTTCATCGGTTTGATTTGACATATCTATCTATTCCTGTTGGTTTCAACATCTCTAAATGAAGACTTTCATGTGTGAAGAGTCGAATGACGATTTTTTTTAAGAGTTGCATGCTTCGACGATATCTTCAAGCTCGGACTTTGGATTTATATTTTATTTTAGTATTGTTCTTTTCAAACTCAATGCTATTGCATACGTATTGAGTTTGAGTGGAGGTATTAAGGGTAGTAGTGTAATGTGTGCTAGAAGTGTAATAGTCATGTAATTGTTAGAGGTAGTTATGTAATTGTAGTCTAGTCTAGGGTTTCTAGCCTGAGGTTTCTCTTGTACACTATATATTGCCTATTGTGCTCTCCCAATAGAACCAACAATTCAGCCTCTATTCCTCTCCTCCCCCAAAATCTAATGGTAACAACTGTACTACAACAAACGTCACGAAAGCTACAGTTACATGCTTACAGTGAATGATGAGGCATGGTTGTTTCACCATTTGTTTAATTCGATTTTGTTACCCTTTTTCGGATGCTTGTGTGAACCAAGCACTTGTTTGCAAATTGCAAGAGCCGCCTTCTCTGCGTTGAAGAGGCCGGTATGGTAAATTATTCTATTTGGCTATACTATTTTGCAGATGGCTAGCGCTCGGTGTGAACTACAGATGCTATATGTTGTGCAGATAGAATCATATTTCGCTAGACTGCCACTTTTCTTTGCTTATGCGCGCAGTACGTTTTTTCGCTTACTGACCGTCAGTGGTGGAGCTAGAAATTTATCATTGGGGTGCACATAGGACATAGTTAATATCAGACATAAGCAGGGTTCCATTTCCTATTGGGAACTGCCGGCCATACCCGGAAATTAAAACCCAACGGTCCAAGATAACTTTAAATTGAATTTGAATTTAAATATGAAACATGAACTCTGTAGAAAGAGAATGTAAGATCCATTCTTCCAATAACAATAACAACAACAAAGAGAGAACCAAAATACAATGAATAGAAACAAATCTATATTCATCTCTTGAGTTACAATGGTAGAAAGGAAAAGAACCAAACTTGAAAAATGAAACACGAAAAACAAATTTATGTTGAGTAGTTAGTCTACTCATGCAGATCGTATCTGTTTGCAAAAATAGTGCCACTGTTTTTCATGAGTTGAACTTGGGAAATCTGATTTATAAGAAACAACCAATCTGTTTTCATGCATGCAGGCATGCATGTGTACAACCTAAGTCATATCATTATGCCTGTATTCCTCGATTGAAAACAAGAAACATTTGCAATGCGCGGTCTTGCATGGCCAAGTGGTGCCTCGTAGTCTTCCAGTCAGGAAAAATACATCAACTTTTTTGCATTTTTTTGGGGTGCCGGCGCACACCGGGCACCCTACCTAGCTCGACATTGGCTGTGACGGTGGCCTGAGGGCTTTGCACCGGCCTAGCTAGTTAGATATCTAAATCCTTGATGATCTCACGATGGAATAAGTGCTGGTAAAGAAGGCCGCAAAGAGAACAACTTTCTATCCGCTTGGCGATGGCAGCAGGCACAATCGAGCTGGGAATCAGGTAAGTTGTTGTCGGTGCCCTAGCTGTCGAAATGTCGATTGGGGCAGCAAGCATTTGTTTGTCGAAGTGTGATGCATAGGAATCAGTTCAGCCCTCGAACGGTTGAATTTTTCGCTGGAATCGAACTATTTCCTATACAATTCTTTTATTTCACATCTATAATACATCATGTCTATTATATATTTAATTATTTAATCGGCAAGCAGTGGTAATAATATATTTGATGCGAATAACGCCGTGTGACCACACCTTACCCGTCGTCTTTTTCCTCCATCCTGTTGTTGCCACTGACTTCGTCGACGCAACCGCCCGTCGCTGCCTCCGGTGGCTACAAAACCTGCCACCCCAAAAACCTTACTTGTTATTCTCACCGTCGCCGTGCCATATCACCTCCCATCTGCCACCACTGCGAGTCTGGGACACCCCGGAACTATGCAAAACGCTATCGGCGAAATTTCATCAGTAATCGAGGTTATCGGTGTTATCCGATAAAATTTTGTAATGGAGAATTTTTTTTGCATTGATCTAATTTCATCCGAATTTAAATTTCAATTCAAAAGTTAGATAAATTTCGTCGTTACATTTGAAAAAAAATTCAATTCAAAAATTTCATCCAAAATTTTGCCAAAATTTTCGGTAACCAACGGTTACCGGTTCTATCTGTAGGGTCTAATAAAATTTTATCGGACCTCGGACGTCAAATACCCTAAGCACTCGGGTGTGTACCGTACTAGTCCTGCGATCAGTGGTTAGTACATACATCCACAACATTGATAATCACATCCATACATAATACATATAACATGAAACAAATATAGGACATTAAACTTGAGCGTTTACATGACGAGTATATATTACACGACCGACTGGCCAAACTAAAACACAAGTACCAAGAGTAATAACGTAAGGATAGCAATTAAAATCCAAAATAACCAGCGGTGTGCCCATCTATACCCTCAGGCAACCGACAAGAACCAAACACTAGCAAGACCCGTTCCAGTACCCTCCGGTATCGAGAGAGAATAAAGTGTCGTCTGGAATCAGCTCATCCTCATACTCTGATCAACAATTTTAAGCAAGATTGAGTACATTTTGTACTCAGCAAGACTTGTAGTGTATGACAACGTAATATAAATGTAAGGCTATCAAAGTTTGAGGCTCTACATTGCAAGTTATTTTCAGCATTAAGCAAGTTTAATTTGGAATATCGATATGTAATAATTTGCAATGGAATTTTAAAGAGAAACTGACAGATAATGAAATAATAACTATGTAACTTAACAACAGTAAATTCACAGCCCTCCTCGGTTGTGATCATCGTTTCATTCTCAGCCATAGACATGGTACTCACACCAACAAAACCATCCCAATATTTCCAACAAGACCGTTTTTTTTGTTGCAAAAGTAGAGACTATACCTGGCGAAACAACACTTAGCACGCTCATGACCCCAATCACGGCTATTTAAATAGATTTACACTCTACGGAGGTGTACAACTTTACCCACACGATGCGAGCTCTCTAGTTTATTTGACATCCGTCGACACCACTGCTCTCAACACGTTAGTAAGCAGTCTAGAGTTCGTAACAAAGCCTTTACATCAATATGTAACATCTAAAATTTGGAGTTCATTTGAAGCATTTTAAAAAAATATTCAAAACTCAATTTGAATTTTTTTTGTTTAAGTTAAAGCTTAATTTGAATTTTTAGAAATTAAAATCATTTAATGTGAATAATCTAACCGCCAATTAAATTCAAAACTATTTTATTTGGGTTCCGTGAGTTCCAAAGTATTTTCGGGAATTTTCTAGGATTTTTGGAGTTTATTTGCTATTTATTTGAGCTCGATTTTATTTAATCTCTATTCTGAAAATTGGAAATCCTTTTTTATTCCAATTTTCTTCTCGGGCTCAATCCTTCTCGGCCCAAATCTTTTCCGCTGTCGACCTTTTTCTTCTGTTTTTCTCCCGCGCCCATAGCCTGCTTCGCCTAACCCGTCTTCCTTTTCAGCCCAAGTCGCGCCAGCCCACCTCCCCCTTCCTCTCTTCTCTCGCTGCCGAGCGGGTCCCACCTGTCAGTGTCTCATCCATGTCTCCTTCCTCCTTCCAGCTTCGTGCTCATGTCTGAGTCCGATACATTACGCCGCCAGCCTCTATCCAAATCCTCCCTCCTTGGTCCTTTAAAAGAGCGCCACCCGTGTCCTTTTTCTCACGTCGTCCACCTCTTTCGAAGCCCTAAGTCGCCACCATCGGAATCATCCTCGTTGCACCGGATTTTGTCAAAGACGTCGCCGACCACTGTGGTGTTCCTCTGTCCGTTCTGTCACTGTCCGTCATCCTCTGTTCGTGCCTCCACCGCCATTGGATTCGCCTTCTCGCATCTCTGTCGTGCTCGGTTTGCCGTCCCAAGAGGATCGCCGGACGACCGTCGCCCCTTTCTTCCCCAAATCCAGCCACCGCCTTCGTTCTCGATCTCGTTGTCGGTGAGTTTCTTTGTCTTCTTGTGCAGGTCACATTGTGTTCCCGTTCATCCTCTTCCGATCCCCTCCCTCTCTGCTGCCTCTCTGTCGCCGAGATGCCCCACTGTTGGTCATCCTCGTCGCGCCACCCTCCTTATTGTCCTCTGGCCACCCCGGTTGTCTCATCATGTTCCCCTCGCTGCCACCAAGCCTGTGCTCCCCTTGGTTCCCTTCAGGTGTTGCTCTCTCGCCGTAGCCGTCGCGCACCCGAACCTCCTTTTCCGTCGCAGTCGCCATTGCCGCCACCTCCTCGCCGTTCTTGTCGTACCACCACCACCCAAAGAGCCGTCGTGATCCCAAGATTCCATTTTGCCCATTGCCCACCGCTCCCTCGCTGTCGTCTGTCGCTGCTGTCGAGCACAAGCCACTACTAGCGCCTCCTCTGTTCTTCCTCTCCCTATTCATCTCTCTTTTGCTTTCTTACAGGTAGGTCCCACCTATCAGTCTCCTTGTTTTTCTCTCTTTGTCTCTTTGGTCCCACCTGTCATCCGCTGCTTTCTCTCTCCTTCACTTATGAGTGGGCCCCACTTGTCAGTGTCTTTTCTTTTTCCTATTCAGTTGAGAGAATATTCCAGGAATATTATTTCTTCTCTCTTCTTTTTTCTTTTTCGGCAAATCTTCCAAGAGTCCGTTCTCCTTCGTTCGAAATCCGATTTAGTCCGTTCAAATTCCTAAATTCATCTAAAATTGAGATTTTTGAGTTGATTTTACTGTTTTGGATTTTATTTGATTTTCTTTTGGATTTATTTGTGCTTCGCCTGTTGTTTCCTTTCTCGTTTAGATGATCTATTTCAAGGAGCAGGAACAGAAGCAAATTTTGAAGATCCAGGTGTGGTAACTAAGCAAAACCAAGGCAAGTCGTAGTTCTTTGATCATATTGAACCTATGATTTTAGAATTATATTGTTTCATATCAAATTACATGCTATCTTTATATTAACTACTTTTGAGAATAGTTAATCACCTATTTGTCGTTATGCTTCTATTGATTATTTAAATACCATAAATCATTTGTCACCATAGGATGGTCAATATTAGTTGGACATATTTGTATCACCAATATGAGTTATCGTAGAGATGCTTGGTCATGCTTAGTTACGATGGGATCATGATCACATGTTTAATATTGATAATTTGACTTAATGATGTATGGAATTGTGGTGCGATGCCACTATTATAAAATTGTGTGCCATGACAGTGATTGTCATTGGTTTGATTGAACAAAATGATTTATGCTCAAACGAGTGATCGTGCAGTAAAGGGGGTGCATGAGGCACATTGTTTTGAATTAGGTAGTCTCGTCTGGGTAACTTGTCACGGACTTAATCTTATGCACCATTGAATTGGGCCATATCGTACAACCACTTGTCCAGTATGGGATGGACCTAACTAACTAATTAGCAATGTCTTAACTTAGTTCTGTTTTTGGAAGTGTGAGTTCCGGGATTGATATTCATAATGGTGTAAGAGGGGGCCTTGTCTGGTCTTGATGACATTCAGTGTTGAAACCTCAGCGGGCAGAATTGGGTTAAGTAGGAGCTTTATAAAGGCCTTATGATGATCACTTAGTCACACACCTACGGAAGTGTGGTCAGACACCTTGAGTTGATTTATGTCTTGTGGGTAAAGATGTATAACCTCTGCAAAGTTAAAATTGTTTAAGTAGTCGTGTCCTCGGTTATGGACAATGCTTAAAGATTTCACACGAGAGGTAGAGTTTCTTTATAAAAATATGTCGGAAGGTGAATTGGAGATTCACTTGGGGATGGGATGTTCACTTGGTGGTTTGGTTAGGAAGTGAACGAGAGGTTCACTGGTTATTTCAAAGAAATTATTTATTTATTTATTATTTTTTTCAATTATGCATTTCAATATACTTACTATATTTATCGTCAATACTGTTTTTTGCAAAAGAACCATACATCTATTCCTTTGTTCAAGCCTTGTATGAATATTAATTGCATACTGTTCTCTACGACTTATTGAGTACTTTATGTACTCACGGCTTTAAACATGGCTGCTCGGTTGAAGAAATTCAAACCACTTAAGAGTTCTACGAAGAGTTCTTTGAAGGCTTTGCGAATTAAGATACGTTCTCCACTCGATTGCCTGTGGGCATGTTGATTGGTCTTTCTAAGTTTCTCGTTCCGCTACAAGAGTTTATTTGTTTCTTTAGCCCTGTGTGGCAAGTTAAGTAAACGTTGACTATGGTCCAGTTATTATTACTATTTATTATATTGAGAACTTTTTAGTTAAATCGATAAATAGATGGTTTTTCATCGATGTTTCTTGTGTGATCTAGCTACTGATCTAGGACTAGTTCAGAATACATAGAGGGTTTCAGATATGTAAATTCGGGTCCCGACAACCTAGTTCTAACATTGCACTAGCTCGACGAATGACACACCCTCACATCACCTGGGTTCCTTTCGTTTTAGTGAGGCACTCGTTGTTGTATCGACAACCTTTGTTCCCAACACCTCGATGAAGGGAGCCCTTTCAAACAACCCTTCCTGGATTGCTCGAACTACTGCGGTCTACCAACATGCAAGGCTAGACCTAGATAACGTAATTAGCTAAGACCGCCCCAATTCAACCATGTGGTTGTACGCTTATGCTTAGGTTGGATACACCGGCGTTCTGTCCTTAATCGACCCAGGCGAGGATCTCCCCCATATCTACACGAGATGCACCTCTCACGTTCATCAATTCATAATATATCTCGCTCGCTTCACAACTATGTTTTTCATTTTCATTTTTATACAAATTAACATAGGTAACCCCTATGGATCATATTTCAAATTCTCCCCAAATCCATACTCATATTTTCATCAATTATTCAATTCTACCGAAACTAGAGCTCAGTTAAGCATTTAAGCGATATTTGTAATCGAAATACACGCTTGCATAATATATTTTGCAAAACAAAGTAAAGTAATTGAAATAATGGGATCGACATGGTCAAAGGAGGTGCTTGCCTATCAAACCCCAAATTTGTAATTTAGAATCTTCTGTGTTCACAGCACTAGTCACTGGATCAGTAGCTAGTACCACAGTTACATCATTGAATATCAATCACATATTATGAATATGTAAGGCTATTGCATAATAATAAACAAAGTATAAATATATCTTACGGCTTTTGACTTGCAGAATAGCTGGACAGGCCAAATACCTTTCAAAGAACAACAACGAAAGCAAAATAAAAGTACACCACGTGAAAGCCTCACGATATGCCCATAGGCAATCGACTAGGGCTTGCGACCTAGTTCTTGGCCTTCTTGATCTCCAGCCTTGCGATGCTCATACGTGCCCACATAGCTTTCTTTTATGCTTACTGAATAATAATATATTGAGGGAGCATGAGTACATAACTATACTCGCGAGCTAACACACAAAATATAGTTATATAATAAGCAAGGCTGATAAAAGGAATGACTTCTGGTTCTTTGGTTTGCATAAAGCCAATTATTGAAATAGATTATGTAGTAGCAAATCCTGAGACCTTGCATTTTTAACTAACACAAGTTTTAACAAGTTGAGTTTTGTTGTAAAATACTAGTGGAGACTCCAACCTCCTATACCATTGAGTGGCTCTATCCACCCAATGCTCATGTTCTTTCTCAGGTCACATCCCATACTTATCACAGGTTCTCAACCAGACCATCTCAACTCTCTAGGCTTCAACCCAACATTTTCAACCACTAGGCTCCAACCCAATATTTTCAATCACTGGGCTCCAGCCTATCCTCTCATCCTACCCACAAATTATTTTATTAAAATGAAAGCTACTTCAAGTAAGTTCTCGGCACCGTCCATGACCGTGGGCACGACTATCCAGATAGTTTTCCCACTCTCTAGAGTTCGTACACTTTACCCACAAGAGAATCAACTTATAATGTCTGTCTTAACACACTTCCATAGGTGTGAGACTAAGATGATTGTCACAAGGCCTTTATAATGCCCCACCTCAACACAACCCCACCAGCTAAGGTTTCCACCACCTTGAGCCGCGCTCTCGGGAGGCCCCCTCTTGTGCCGTGTTGTTTTCCTAAGGCTTCATTACCCTCTACCCATGTCACACAACCACTAATGGTGAAGCCATGCTGAGGCGAACAAATTATTTAGCCAGATCGTACCCATTATATACTTGTGGTTGCGCTGTTTTTACACGAGAGGCCATCACAAAATCCGAGTCCTTAATTGACTTGGGTTGTACTTTCACATACCCACTCTATCGTGCACCCGGCACCCGCCACGCTTTCTAGTTACCCAAGTTGCAATCCGTTTTTGTTTTGTTTTGTTTTAAGATACTTTTCTAGTTCAACATACCAGCCAGGCTCCACCTCGACTCTCAAATCCAGTTTCAAATTTTGAATGATATCAGGGCAAATCGTTGCCCACATGCCAATGTACATAAGCAAGGCTAAGCATGATACTTAGGTACGGACTTAGTAGTTAGTATGTATACCATTAGTCTAGGTGACAAGGAATAGTGTCCAAGTTCAAGGATGGGAAGGTTATATGCAATTATCATTAAGATATTAACTATGAACTAGATCAACATAGTTGTATAAATCATACCAATGCAATTTCATAATTTAAAATAATATAATCGCATTTCAAAAGTAGGTGCAATATGATCAAAGTGTTGACTCGCCTTGCTCGATGTTCTGATAATCGTCTTGCTCAATGTTATGATAATCTTGATCTTGACCTCGTTCTTGTTGGGACTGTTGTTCCATCATAACTTCAGATTCTAACTACGCATAATACGATCGAATCCAAGAACATCTGAAAGCATCCAAATGAAATCCAATAAATCCAAAGACATTCAAACAAAAGTGATAACACTTCAAATGAAAGTAAATATATCTAACAACATCTTGAAAGAAGGAAGTACTCCAGATGGAACCAGACATACTCAAGTGGAGTTGACGAAGGAAATACTCCAAACGAAGTATATCCAAAGGAAGTTGATGAAGGAAATACTTCAGACGGTAAGAAGTACATTCAGTGATAGTTGGAATGAAGAAAATACTCCAGACCAAAGTAGATAAACCCAAACTCTATTCGTTTGGTCTAGTGGTGGGGTTTTGGGTTGATAGTCGAACTTTAGGGTTAGGTAACCGTTTGATCCGGAGTGAGGACGAGAGGCATCTGGCTCTCGGGAAGTCCATAGGTGCAAGGAGTTAGGATTCCAATAGGAGAGATAGAATATTCATAGGAATATTTCACATCGATTACCTAGATAGAGATATTACCCAGTTAGGTCGAACTCTCTGATCCACCTTCGGACCACAAATTGTCCTACTACTGGGAACATATAGCGATGGATGATAGCTAGGGCATATACGATGTTGATTGGTGGTTGGACTACTATCATCCACTTGGGGGCATATTGTTGATATCCATACACTGCGCCTAGCTAATCTAATGATTTCCTTTTTTATTTTATATTTATCAAGAAAATTCCATAACCCTTAGCTCGAACTTCTAAGCATTGGCTAGACACCAGCCTTACATCATTAGTGGTGTCTGTTAGTTTGGCCTTTGATGAGGACATGACCCCTATGGATACAACCATATTTGCTATGCTTACTGTTCCAAGTATAAGAGCTCGTACGCTTCACTTAAATTATCAGGTGAGTTTGTTTTTAGGAGTGTCTTTATATTATATGAATTATATGATGCTACCTAATGATGAAATATATATATGTGCAGTGCCATGTCACTTTTGGTCCAAGACAAGCAAGCAGTTCGAGCTGGACCCATTTTGGAATCCAGTTCGGCCTCTAGAATCAACCTGACAACACCAACTTAAAACAGGCATAACTTTCACATACGGAGTCCATTGAAGGTCCACGAGTACTTGATTGAAAGCTTATTTCGTCCTCTTTCCAATGGATCCGGCCTCACCTCTAAATTCCTTCTGGGCTGATCGCAATCATCAAAAGAAGACGTCATATCACTTGTTTGGGCCAATTTGGGCTTTGTAATCATACTAAACTTGGCCCATCTGCCGACGGCCTACTTGTGGGCGTGGTTACTGTTCACATGAACAGTAACCCGCCAATTTAGTCCCACCCCGTTGGTTCTATTAGATGTGCGGCTCCCCCTCCCCTATATAAGGAGGCCGCACCCCTCGAGTTTTTCTTGGATTTTGTTTAGTTAAAAGTTAGCCTTGTTGCAATTTCGTGTATTGGCTTGTGTCGACCAGACCAATCATAATACCGCTTCAAAATCCCAACTCAATTCAATATTTCAATTCCTATTTGCAATTTCAGATTGCTTTATCTTTTTCTTGCGTGCTTCTTCGGTGTATGCAGGAATCGACCTTCGTGGTCAGGTCATCCGGGTATTCATGCACGGTTGATAACGACTTGTCAATCAGTTCAACGATTGCGTGGTTTCGAGCCTTGCGTGTTCGTAGCCAGGATCGTGAGAGTTGAGCGACGACTACCGAACTTATCGTTCTCATCGAAAGATCGGGCCAACAATCAGACCTTCGGGTTCATCAGGTGGTATGAGAACTACAGTTCTTCGGTGAGAAATCAGTACCCTTAGTAGTAGATTTGTTTTTCATACCTAGAGTCCAGAAAATTGCCCCAAAAATTTAGTTAGAGTCTAGTTCATCGTTGTCTAGTTTGTATTTTGTGTTTTCCTTCGCGTCGCTTGATCGCTCTTTCAGGGTTCTTAGTTTTTGCATCTAAACACAGAAATTCGTGAGTTAGAACTTCTCTAATCCGCACAAAAAACAGAAAATTCGTATTGTTGTTAATCCAAAAAAAGAGAGGATTGTTGTGATCTTTTGGGAGAGTTGATGTTATTTAAAACTTGCGGCAAATCCTAGGGTCGGCCAAATAGTAGAAGGAGAAAGAGGCAACCGCAAAAACAAAAGCCACGGTAAAAAAAAAGAAAAAGAAAAAAGAAAATAAAAGTGCATGAAAATTGGTGGAGACCTTCTACATATAACCAAAAGTTTTCACAAAAAATTTCAGAAGTTTGGCTCAAGGGTTTGAAAGATATAGCAATTTCAAATTTAAACCCGAGACGGATTCGAGACCGAGTAGAATTCCGTATCCGAGTCACCTTCAGTAAAACGGGCATAACTTTTGCATATGGTGTCCGTTTTCGACGTTCTTGTGCTCGTTTCGAAGCTAATGATGCGGCGCATCGTTTCCACCTAAGCCACTAGTTGCCATCCAGGTGCCCCAAAATCAGTCATCTTCGGCCCCGATTTCGCGTCGCAAGTTTTCGGTTTCTGTTTTTGCTGTTTCCTTCGATCTTCCTTTCGGAATTTGGAGTTCGCCTCAACTGAAAAGTTGTAGATATCGTCGAAACCTTTCAGAAAAGCATATATAAGACATATAAAACTTTGTTTTTTTTTCATCATTTGAGACTAGCTATTGTTTCTGCTCAATCTAGAGGGCTGTTTGCGTGCATCGATATTGTTGTTTTTGTGCTCTACATCACACGAACAATCTTGTGCCCTTAGAAAAAAGTTTGAGTAGTTGGCTAGCGTCTCTCCTAGCACTTGTTGTGAGGCTTTCCCTTGCTTGCATCAAGTCACATTGATTGTTGCGTGTGCGTACATACACTTCTTTGCATAGGGCTTTGATTAGGCTAGGATCAGCAACATTGGCTAGTACTTTGAACAATCTTTCAACTTGCATTAACTGTTTTGATTATTGCTGATCCTTGCTACCATATTGAAGCCTTCCAAGCTCCACTTCCTACTAACTCAGCAGGTGTCGTTCCTCGCAATCGTTGGGCTGATCGCAAGTGAGAGTATCACGAACCAGCCACCTGTTGTATCACTTCCTTGCTGCATTGGTAAGAACTTGTAAGAACTGGGTATAAGCTTGAGTGTGAGTGACTTGGTTGAGCCTCCAGAACCTAGTAGTTGATAGAGACATATACTTGTGATTTATTTCCTTGTTTTCTACTAACTATGGCAGGTTCACGGAAATATTGCAAGATATATCCACCTCTTCTTCGAACTGTTGGACGGGAGTGCAAGATAGTGAACGAGGAAGATGCACACTTGAGATAAGTTTTTTCACCACGGAAGGTATATGATAGTGATAGTATGTCTCATAAAATTAACTTCACGGTACTCTCGTTTGCTGGGAATTATGATCCTGATGCTTATCTCATATGGGAATTAGATGTACAACAATTATTTGCATGCCATGAATTTCCTGATCATCTAAAAGTTAGGGATGTTACCCGTGAGTTTTATGATTTTGCATCTATTTGGTGGAGTGAATATTATCGTACTAATCAGAACATACCTAGAACATGGAATGATTTGAAGAGAGCAATGAGACATAGATTTGTACCTTCATATTATTCTCGTGAATTGCTTAATAAATTGCAACGCTTAAGACAAGGTAGTAGTTCTATAGAGGATTATTATCAAGATTTGCAAACTGCTTTGTCTCGTTGTGATTTAGAAGAAACTGAAGATGCAAAGATAACTAGATTTCTAGGAGGATTAAACCATCAAATTCGGAATAAACTTGTTTATAAACCTCCCACTGTCACTCGTTTGTTTCGTCTTGCTTGCCAAGTTGAAAAAGAAGTACAGGGACGACAATCCAAGACCGTTCGTGCTCTTTCGTCTACTTCCACTACACCTTCACGTGTACATGAAACAACTAAGCGCACGGTACAAACCTCTGCATCAAGATCATCTTCGGTTGCTTCTCCTGCTCTTTGCATCTACCATGATGGCCGCCCCTCTGCTGTGGGCGTTACTCGTCTCGTTATCTTGCACCCATGGCTCGCTCATTGTTAATTGAGTGGAGCAAGAAGAGGAAGGAAAAGCTTTAACTACTCACCAATTTCAGTATCAACATCATCCGAGGCGATCCTACAAGGTAATACCAAAGGTACTGATTTGAACACTCAACCTAAGAACAATAACCATGATTTCATGCCTAGTATCATTGAGCAAAGGAAAATCAGATTGTAGTAGAAACCATCGCATCACATGAGGTGGATGAATCTAGTCTTGAGAAGGTAGAAATTAATTTCTAGCTACAGAATCGATATTATTGAGAATTTGCATGAATCTGTGATAATTTGATTGATTTGCCAACAGAGTTGAGTGCACCATGTGCTGAAATAATTGAATTGCATGTTGTTTTGAATGAGTCATGCGATGATTTAATCACACACAATGATCATGTGGAATTGGTTAGACATAAAGACGTTTTGACTAGAATTTCTCCTCTGACTCTTTATGTTATATTATGTTGGATCCACTGTGAAATTGTCACATGCTATGGAGAAAGTTTACAAATCGCATGTTCAAAATGCTTGTCTAGTGCCTACACCCACTGGTATAAGTTTAATTTGATTAGAGATTATGGTGTAGACAATCAATTTCTTGTTTATCGAATATGCATAACTTGTGATTACATGGATGAATTGAAGCTTGCTGTTTTGAACAACAATTATTATGTGCGAAATCTTGTTCATTATGAGAGAAAATTAAAATTTAGTATTCATTCAATGCCCATGTGTTTATCTCTTGTTGCACCATCTAGTGTGGACAATCGCATCAAGATGTTGAAGTATGGAAGAATTTACACATCCTTTCACCCTTGCTAGATGAATTTGCTATTGCTCCATTGAAATCTAATAATATGGATGAACTTTGTTTGATTCCAAAAGTTGTAGATTTGCCCATATGTGCTACCACTACAAGTTTACAACTTCAGAGAGTTGAATTGCATAAATACTTCACTTATATTTGCAAAACTAGTTGCAATAATTGCTATGTGAGAAATTTTGTTTTGCTCATTAACATATATGATTATTCTTGGGGTAATAATACAATGATCTTTTATGATCACTGCTGTCGTCTAACATTAATTGTGCAACAACGAAGAACCGTTAAAACAGATGACATATACATATACCATGCATACACTTTGGCTTCTTTGTTACCCTATTTTCAGCTTATCAAAAGCCGAGGACGACTTTGTTTTCAAGAAAGGGAGGATGATGAGGACATGACCCCTATGGATACAACCATATTTGCTATGCTTACTGTTCCAAGTATAAGAGCTCGTACGTTTCACTTAAATTATCAGGTGATCTTGTTTTTAGGAGTGTCTTTATATTATATGAATTATATGATGCTACCTAATGATAAATATATATATGTGCAGCGCCATGTCACTTTTGGTCCAAGACAAGCAAGCAGTTCGAGCTGGACCCATTTTGGAATCCAGTTCGGCCTCCAGAATCAGCCTGACAACACCAACTTAAAACATGCATAACTTTCACATACGAAATCCGTTGAAGGTCCACGAGTACTTGATTGAAAGCTTATTTCGTCCTCTTTCCAACGGATCCGGTCTCACCTCCAATTCCTTCTGAGCTGATCGCAATCATAAAAAAAAACGTCATATCACTTGTGTGGGCCAATTTGGGCTTTGTAATCATACTGAACTTGGCCCATCTGCCGGCGGCCTACTTGGGGTGTGGTTACTGTTCACGTGAATAGTAACCCGCCCATTTAGTCCCGCCCCGTTGGTTCTATTAGATGTGCGACTCCCCCTCCCCTATATAAGGAGGCCGCACCTCTCTAGTTTTTCTTGGATTTTGTTTAGTTAAAAGTTAGCCTTGTTGCAACTTCGTGTATTGGCTTGTGTCGACTAGACCAACCATAATACCGCTTCAAAATCCCAACTCAATTCAATATTTCAATTCCTATTTGTAATTTCAGATTGCTTTATCTTTTTCTTGCGTGCTTCTTCGGTGTATGCAGGAATCGACCTTCGTGGTCAGGTCATCCGGGTATTCGTGCACGGTTGATAACTACTTGTCAATCAGTTCAGCGATTGCATGGTTTTGAGCCTTGCGTGTTCGTAGCCAGGATCGTGAGAGTTGAGCGACAACTACCGAACTTATCGTTCTCATCGAAAGATCGGGCCAACAATCAGACCTTCGGGTTCATCAGCCTTGATCTGTGAGGTAATCTTTACTTAGTCTCATTACTTGCGTGACTTGGCATGCACTAAAGTTACCAATTACACTATGTTGATCCTTAGCTTCAGCGCATGCTAAAGACTACTTCTAGTTAAGTAGATAACTATGATACGAGGTTTATGGTCTCTTACCTACTAATCCTTGTTTGGCGATCAACCTTATGTCTTGGTTACTATTACTAGCATGAAGCTAGGTCGTGGCTATCGTTAACCTTCATGACTATCTAATAGTACTAATAATCTTATATGCCATGAATTCTTTTTATATCTAAGCTTCTAGTTACAATTAGGACCTAGTTATGTGTGAGGTATAATTTCTATATCATGTTTTACTTTGATTAAGGTTTGTTGAATATACTAATCTCCCAACTAGACAATTGCTATCAGCTTAGGGTTAGCTGTTGTATGACACACTACTTTCATTAATCTTTTGAGGCGATGAGCTAGGATTCAACAGCTACTCAGGCATTCTATTCAGACATTAACGTCATATTAGCTAGCTTCAATTTAAGTGTATCCTTTAATTAGGTGGGCCCGGGGATGTATCTGATTTATCTAGGCAAGTGTGTATGTTTAACTTACTAACAATCGTAGTGTTTAACTAGTTATTATTACTGTTTATTATTGTTTGGATCCAATGTGTCAAGGATGTATCATTATTCGTTACTAACACTATTTGGTTGCGGTTAATTGTTCACTGTAGCAATCCTGAATATAAGACTACACTTTAACAGTGCACGTAATAGGATTTGAACTTGGTTGGATATAACTTTTATTCACACCTCCATAGCATAGCATGACACTCTAATTAACTTAACTAGACTACTACTTTGATTGACTTAGTTATCCTACTAAACATCCGATAATGTGGGACACAATGCTACGTATACATTATATTAAAAGTACTTTAAAAGGGTTAACATCCTATGGCCCATTATCAATTAACACTACTATCTGTTACCTTAGTCATCTAAAGGTGGACCCTGCTGGTAGTCACTTATCTTCATATATTATTTAACACAATTTGAGAAGGAAAATTGCTAACTGAATACTTGTTAACCCCTAACCTACTAAGCAATTTGAGTTAATCACTTGATTAGGTTGGGCCCTCTGCTAGTTAGGTTTTTCTCAAAACCCCAATTGCCCACTATCCCTTACAAGTGGGCCCTTCTTCACTACTTAGAGGGAGAAAGAGACTAAGGGGGGCTACTGCTCTGGCTCTGTTCAAAACAGAGGATGGTCGGAGGCGGCTCGGGTGGGGATTGACGCTGAGAGGGAGGCTACTACAGAGGCTGGCGAGGAAAAAATGGAACGCCCACGGCAAGGCGAGTTCATAGGCAGCGTAGACGTAGAAGAAGGTGAGCTATAGCGGCATCAAGCGACAACAGCGGCATGGCAACCATGGTGGCGGCGATGGGAGGGCAGAGGGGAAAGGATGGGCGAGTACGAGCAACAACGAGGGGAGGGGAGCTCACCAGATTGATTGCTGGCGACAAAGAAGGGCTGAGATAGGCTGGCGGCGGTGACCTGAGGCAGTGGGGCCAGCTCCACGCGGCGGTGGTGCGACGGGGCATTGGAGCTCGGGTGGGTGATGGGGGAGGATCGGTTGGGGTCTGGGGGTGCTCCAGGTTCAGGGAATCGAAGAGGAGCTCACCGGAGAGGGAATGACGACAGTGGCGGCGGCTTTCGGCCGAATTTGGGGAGGAATGGGATGCGACGTGCCCGTTGGTGGAAGCCCAAAATTAGTTGAGGGCTTTTGCTCGTGGGGTTGTGGAACACGGCATGATGCGATCACCTATGGACGGCATTCGTCGGATCACCGGTAACGGCGAGATGGGCGCGACGACCGAGCAGGCGGCGTGCACCAGCCAGGAGGAAGAAGATGTTGTCCGCGCTGGTCCCATGGGGAAGGAAGGGTATGGAGGTGAGCTGGAGGTGAAGCTGGCTGAGACGAAGGTAGCAATCAAGATGGGGCGGCCGGAGCTTCGCTAGAGTTGCGGCGCATGGCAAACAGGGTGGGGCGAGCATGACGACCGGTGCGGGCATGGCGCGTCGCAGGCTCGGTTGGCCATGGGGAGGGAGAAGATGGAGGGAGAGCAAGAGGAAGGGAGGGATGCTAGAGCAAGGCCTTAAGAAGGGAGGCGAGCGTGGCGTCGAGTCGTGGGTGGCGAGGTGATGGCGTCGGGACGTTTGCACAGTGATGGGAGTAGGCGACGTGCGTGACGGGGGCACATGGCAATAGCATGGGATGGCATGGTGCTAGTGGAGGCGGTTGAGGAAAGGGAGCAAAAGATGAGGAAGGAAGGAGTGGGGTCGCTGGCGGGTGGGCCTAGGAGGAAAGTTGAGAGAAAAAAAGAGAAAAAGAAAAGGAAAATGGTGTGTCGGGCTGGGATGGGTAGTTTTTGACCTAGACCATACTCCCGCAGTTTTAATTTTCTTTCCTCTTAAACTCCGGTTTGATTTCCCTAAATTGATCTTAAGATCCATTACTTGACAAATAACTCAAATAAAATCCAGAAAAGTTCGAATGTCACCAAGACGAATCAAATTTTTTTTAAAAAAATTTCACATTTTTACACAACTTGAGATACATCCAAATTTTGGGATGTTACATTGCCTTGCTCTAGTAGCTCTGAGTATGAGGGTGATGGGTTGTCGAGAGATTCGTTCATGTTTCCGATGTCTATTCAAAAGAGCTGATGATAAATCACAAATAGTAAAATAAATTCAACAACAATAAAATCCTATTTTTTTTTGCATATTCAGACAAAGCATGATATTATTAAAAAAATATTAATTCAATTTGGAGTTCATATGCAAAAGTTATTAGCATTTCAATTTTTCTCGGTTTGAAAAATCCTGAAAATAATAAAAGGGAAACGTCGAAAACGTATTTTTTGAAATTTATGCTTTCCAACAGAGAAAGCGCGTTTCCTTTGCACTGGAAGTGGCTTTTCTCATTTTATGAACTGTTCTTTTTATTGGAAGTGGATAGCGGTGTACGGTAGATGAAATTGACTTACGTTTGATTTGTTGTTGACTTATTACTATTTTATTGAGAGTACCTTACCATGACTTGCATGGGAGGTCAAGTTCATTTAGTAATTTATTTTGTTATTATTTCCTATTTATCAAGAAGGTTCTATGATTTAGCTGTGTCCTATGAGTATCATCTAGATACCATCCTTACGATTTAGACGATGGCTTTTATGTGTCTGAGTTTTATTATTGTATTGATATGTTCTTGTCATAGTTATTATTGTGGTCAAGTTTACACTAAGGTACACATATTATACTAGGTTATCCTTTAGCTAAAATCCGCACTAATGACTATTTTTAGTTAATTAGCTAGCTACTCATTTCACTTTGTGAGGCCTAGGTGTTATTGACTACTAATTCTTACCTAACAAATACTCATCCTACTTACTCGATTATGAATTTTTACTAACAAAAGGCCATGTATAGGAGTCGCTATTTCTGACTTTCACTTCAACCTAGTAGCATTAATGGGAGGAACCTACACGATAAGAACTCATAGTTCTTCTACTTTCAATTTAAACTTGATTATGTGTGGCATAAGTGTCATATTATGTCCTAATTAAATTGTGCTCGTTGGAAAGTTAACTCTCAATTTAGTCAATTATTAACAACCGACTGTTGAATGGTCATGTAGACACCTTATACATACATGGCTACATCTTAACAAAGGTGTACTGTAATTACTTTAGCGAAATGATTATGACTAACTTAGTCATATCTATAGTGTTTAACTAGTCATTACTATTACTAGTTGTTGTTTAGCACTTATGGCCGGGTTGTTTACATACCAACAAGTACTAGTTAGCCTTCCACTAAGTTAATTATTTTACCTAATCGACAATTAGTAAGTGCTCACTTGTAAGTGTATGTGTTCACATGCCATTGGCATGTTGTTGTCATTATCTTTTATTGTTACTCCTAATTAAGGTCACCCTTTTGATTCCATGGTACTTACATGGCACTCCAAATAATTGTCCGCAATCAAATAATCCATTGCCACTTCCTTCCAATTCAAGCATCTAGGACTCACATAACTATTACTTAAGTCATCCAACCAATTTGCTCATGACTAAATAATCCTCCGATTCAACCTCTAAATTCCATTAAATATCATCACAAGAGCTATCCATCAAGTATCGATTATCAGATCCTTATACACCCCAAATCCTAGAATCACTAATCCAACTTGAGGGAAAAAGCTCCAATCAATTTGACATCTGAGGCGCTCACCGCTGATTTCTATGTGATTCCAAATCAATATCATCCGGTCCAATAATCCAGCAACATATTTAATCTGACATCCACCGATCGACAAAACGCATATTCTGCTACAACGATCTAATTATCCGCATCAACGATCTAATTAGTCGCATGCACCGACATTATGCACAATCAAGACATAATCAGGGAGTTATACCGGTCTAAAGCTATTGGACAATTCTTACACTATGCATGAATAAATATGAAATGATCATGATGATAATGCGACATGCACAACTAAATATCATAATTGCGGTAACGCAGATGACACTAAAGTTTTTACCTCGGCACTAGATGTGCGAACCACCATCGGACGTCACCTTCTCGGCCACTCGTCTGCGTCCGCCGTCGTTGCCACCGGTTCCAAGTCCTTCTCGTCCACATCCGTCGAATTTGCTGTAGAGCCCGTGCCAACGCCTTTTCTTCAATTCTTCCATTTTTCCTCTTTTTTTCTTTTCTTTATTTCTTTCCTCTCTTTCCTCTCTGCTCTCCTTTTTCCCCTTTCCTTTCTTCTTTTCTCTCTTTCGTTTCATTTCGTTTCCTTTCTTTCTTTTCTCCAGCCGACAGCACCTCTTTTCTTCCACTTTCTCTCTTTATTCTTCCTCCTTTCTTTCTTCTCTCCTCCCCCCATTCTTTCTTTTCTCTCTTCCTTCTCGATCCACTCTCTCCTTCCTCCAGCTGCTCCTTCCCCTCTCTCTGTCCACCCTCTGGCCGAGCCAGCCTTTGCCGGCTGCGTCGACACCACCGCTGTAATGCAGCGTCTCAGCCTCGCCCCGCCGGGCCGCTGACGCCGTCAGGCCACCGCGCCACGGCTAGGCTGCTAGCTGCATCGCCTCCACGCCGCATGCCTTGGTTGCCGTGGTGCTGGGCCGCTCGAGCCGCACGGACCTACCGGCCTTGGTTGGCTTGCTAGCGCCTGCGCTCGCCACACCTCGCAACTCACGGCGCCTCGATGTCATTGCCCTCGGTCATCGGGTCCCGCATCGCGCAAGCCGCCAGCCTCCATGCGCCGCTGGCCGCTGCACTCGGGCTCAGCGCCGCCAACAGACGCCGCTTCCTTCGGCTCGCCTCGGGCTTGCGTCACCATCGAGCCCGGCCGTCGTCGTCGAGCCTGGCCACATGCATGAACGGCTCCGGCTGCATCCACTGCTACTCGGCCTCGTCGGCTCCGCCAACTATCCCCCTGCAACGAGTCACGCCGACCGTGCCTTTGTCACATCTTCCTCCCCTTTTCCAAAACGCTCGAACGGCGTCGCATGCGCGAATGAATCGCAAAAATGGAACGCTCTCGACATGACGAACGCAGCGATATAACATGCATTGCGTGATTTGTGGTTTTTGGTTGTGAGGAGAGAATTGGAATGTGTTTGAGTTCATGTTGAGAAGAAAGCGACATTGGGGTGTTCTGTTTTGGTGAGGGAAGAAATGACAATGGAGTGAGGAAGAATGGGAAATGAATGGCAGTGGGTGGAAGGAGAAATGACAGAGTAGTGGGAGATGGTTCTGGAGAGAGTGATGGGGAAGGTGGCATGGGGTTTTTGACTGTTGGATGGGAATGGTAGTGAAGGGAAAACGGAGAAAAAGGGCACACATGTGTTTTTTCTGCGGTTGGTCGAACGGGAAGAGAGAGCGACGATACGGTCGAACGGGAAGTGAGAGCGACGATACGAAGGAATGCATAATGCATGCGAAAACAGGAAAAATAATAATTTAATTTTATGTAAACACATTTCAAACAATTTGATTTAATTTTAAATACAACCTTTTAATTAAACGCTGCTGCTTTTAAGAAGGGTTTTTAACTTTTTGTCGCTTTCCTTTGCTTTGAAATTCAGTTTTTGATTTATTGTTTGTTTGGATTTTTGCTTTGAAATTCAGTTTACGATTTATTGTTTATTTGGATTTTTAATTATCACACTTCATTTCAATTTGTTTTAATTCTTAATTAGGTTTGCATTTCCATAATTTGATTCTTAAATCTCACGACTGGACAAAAAGTCTCGAATAAAAATCCAGAAAAATGAATGTCAATAAAATGTATTAATTTTTTTTAAAAAAAGCTCACATTTTCAAACAATTAGAAACGAACTAAAATTTTGAAATGTTACAAATTTCTCCACCGATATAGTTTTCCCTGCCTCAAACCCCCTAACTCTATAGTTGATTAGTCAAGGTGCCGTTGAACCTACCTAACTTGGTGAGTCATAAGGGAACGTACAACAATTTGTCTCTAAAAATTTCAACTCATCTATAGATAACCTTAGAGACGACATCTCCAACAATCTATCTATAAAATCATTTATTTTCAACACAACTTTTCGTATTAACCACTCACCATTTGTGATGGTTTGTGTGCGTAGTTTGTTTTTTTATATAAGAGATAACGTATTCTCTCTCTTCACATCATCTCCCCTCCAACTAGATTTTTAAGTAACATGACAGGTAAGAGACGGTTGATGACCACTTGAAGATGCCCTGAGGCCCCTAACCCTACCACTGCGGACGGTGACCGCTGTGGTGTGAGAAGAACTCCGCCGTGTGGAGGTGGGTAGAGCGCTCCGCCTAAAGAGCTATTAGTAGCTGTAACACCGCAACATAATCCACCATTGTCCATTGACAACGTACATCAGTAAATAGCGTGGCGCATGCAGCAAAATGGTGAACACCCCACCCCGGGCGGCTACTCTCGACGTGCACTACCGATCGACGGACACTTGTATCCCCGTCCCATCAGATCAGATCTTCTCGAGACGACAGCAGGCAGATCTTGAACGGGGTAGCAGCACGAACAAAATTCGATCACACAAGGGAAGAACATATTCGATCCTCAAACAACGATCTTCTTCTTGCGGCCAAAAAGAAAGTAAATATTATTGTATGTGTGCGCTTTCTGCTACGGCCTAGCTAGAAGGCGTCGGGGACGGGGAGAATATATTCGTGCGGTGTTTGCCTGCCTATATATTCAGGCCGGTCGCTTCTCCGCTTAATAGCAGCAGCATCCATACAAGTCTTAGCTAAGCTAAATTAGCTCGTACGTACTTGCACAGTAACGTTGCCCTTGCCTCTTGCAAGTAAGCTAGATCGATCGATGGAGAACAACAAGAACAACGTGCAGCCTCCGCCAGGTGAGGATCGATCGACCGATTATATATACTAGTCCTCAACCGTGCGTCCGCACGGTCTAGATGTTCTCAATGATGCTATTATTGTTAACATTTTTTTTTGGTAAAATGTACTTTGAATTTATAAAATTTGTATCAGAGAGGTTGTACTTTTGAAAATTCACAATTTTACTTATCAGATTTTGAACTCCTTATACATATACATGGATAGTTCACTTTTGAATATTTTAGTTATTAATCTATATATAATTGGAAAATAGAACTTTTGAAGATTCTACTTTCAAATCCATATACTTTGGATACCACACTATTTTTATTCCAACTTCGTATGTCGATATTTGGATAGTACAATTTTGAAAATTTTGTATCTTATCTATATTATATTTGGAAATAGAAATTTTGTGGTTTTTCATTAGAAATTCAAATATAGTTAAATAACACACTTTGTATCATGCATTTACATATATCTAGTACCCTCACGTGCATCAAAGGCAGGGTGGGCCTCACATAGTTTCCTCCCTAGGTGGATGCATGCCCCTAGTGCGCCCCTATATATTAATTATGTAGTTTTCAACTCCATGTTTGCCAAAATTATTCTAAAATTTTAATTCTGGTTTGCATATCTCTTGATGTCACAATCCGTTTGGAATTTCAGCTCCTAATGTTTTTTATCTATTCGATTCTACGTATAATTTTAAACGTTATATGTGGGCTCCCGATTCCAATTCGTATTGAACTCTTAGGTTAGATCTAGCCCAAGCTGTTATAATTGGAGTGTTCATTACGGATCACAGAAATGCAGGAATGTCTTCTCAAAATTAGATATATGCCAGAGATATATCTGCTTGTTAAACAGATTAAGATTTTAGGTGAACTGGTTATACGTAACTCAATAGGAAAGATAATCAATATACTCATGCTTCAACACTTAAAACTCACCTCTATGCTCCATCAAGCTTTTGACGTGATCGAAGTGGACTACAACTCTTTTTTTTTTTTTTTTAATCGCATCAGCCAAGTATCAAACATAGGACAACCTTTAATTTGGCATTGATACTATATCGAACTACAATTTTTTTTTCACATCTTGCTTTGTTATACATGAATTGCTCTGCTTTTAATTCTTAGCCTCTGCTTGAACCTAATTATCTCTTTAGTTAGTGTTCTAACAAAAACAAAACAAAACAAATTTGGAGTTATGTACTAATTTCTAGCTTTTCCACCGTATGATTAGCATGGAGGTTTCTAGAGGAGCCTCCAATTAGTATAGATATAGATTTGTATCCTACACGGTTATTTGGTGAAGTTATATGTGTTCAAAACGAAAACGTCATGTACGTTTGGATATTGGAATTTCAGAGTCCAACTCTAATTAGTAAATGCAACGTAGGTTAATCAGCATGCCTGCACGTGGGCTAAAAAAATAAATTCAAGCCGCATGTTGTACCACATGATAAATTGGATGGTTAGGATTTTCCTTTTTCTCCGATTAATGTGGGAATTTTTAGCTTTTTTTTTCTTCTTTTTCTCCAATTAATGTGATAATTTCTAGCATTTTTTACCTCCGAGGATCAATATGAGGGCTTCTAAGAGAGCCTCTAATTAGTATAGATATAGATAGATAGATTGATCTATAACTAATCGTTCCCCTCGAAGAAAAAAAGACACTACTATTAATTAATCGTTGTGTTAACCCGCTAATTAAGTTCTTTCCTGTCGACTGTAAACAAATAGGCTACCCGACGACGGTTGATTCGGAGCAGCAGCAGGGTGCAGGCAAGAAGAAGGGATCGCGCCGTACGACGGCCAAACGGGGAGAGACGAGCTTCATCGAAGGATGGTACGTACATACATATACAGCCGCCATTGGAGCCACTTGCCTGCTTAAGAGGCATTCTTTTCTTTTTCTTTTTTGCAAGTCTACAGCTCTGGCTGACGCACACTTTGATTTTTCATCTTGGTGTTCTTCTTGTTCAGCATTGCTGCGCTCTGTTGCTGCTGGATCTGCGAGCTGTGCTGCGACTAGTCGAAGAAGGATATCATATATGTCAAAGACATGGAGGGAGGATGCTGTTTAATTTCATCAAGACGGAGATTGATAATTTCGGATGATGATATTATCTTTGGCTGCGTCCAGATGATATCGTCCGTGCTAGTTCTATTAGACTAGTTTAAGGGTTTCCGGTGACAAGTTTTTGCTTGTAGTTTTCCTTTTTCTGTTGGGGGCTGTCTACTGTAGCACAGCTAGTGGCGAATACAAAATGAAAATGAGCGAGATCCTTACTCCTCATATATCATACATATTTAATTATCAAGCAGGATTGATCATGTTCGGCTGAGATATGCCTTAGGGTGTCTTCTCATATTGAGTTAGAGATATCCACACTATATATATATATATCCTGTGCACCTTGTTGGGTTACTGTAGATCTACCCCTGAGCACAGCTGTCTAAATTCTTCTTAGCTTCAGTCAATTTCTCAACCATTAGATCAAAATCCAACCACCCATATCACTCCCTCCCTTCATATATAATCCTACCCCACCCTAACCCTAATATCTACTCTCATCTCACCCCCAGCCGCCGCCGCCCCAACGCCCTTGGCGCCGGCACCGCCCGTCTCTTCCACCTCCCCCGCCGACATATATGAGATGGTGGTGGGTCTTTTATCCTACGGCGCATAGTTGGACCGACTATCCAGTAAACAATCTCAATACATAATACACTTTTCTTGCTCAAAAGTATGTACCCAAAGAGAGGATTTTTCCACATGCCTATGCACAATCGAAGAATGGGGCACTAGCTAATAGAGGAATTTCTCTCTCTTGTCCTTGGCTACGTACCGTATGTAGCAATATTTGGTTTATTGGCATGCAACGACACGTGTTTGTTGAATGAACTCTTGTCAAACATGTGTTCAATTCACATCAAATTAAACAATCATCATGCAAGGAATTCACTGTAAATAATTAATTGTGCCTTTCACACACACACACACACACATATATATATATATATATATATATATATATATGAAACGGAATTGCTAATGCACAGTCACATAAAAATTGCTTAAGTTTCAATCGATTTTCTAACCTTCGGATCTTACGTTGAGATTTATGTTTGGACGAACTCATATTTCTCCTCTCCGCCACTGCCATCTTCCTCCGCCGCCGCTGGGTTAGGGCTCGGATTCACTGGTTAGGGGCAACCCCATATATGTATGCCACTGCTATAACCTAACCTCTCCTCTTGATCCCGGCCCTTTGGTCCACCTGCCATCACTTTCGCTTCACCCACACATTTGTACCTTATTATACTCTGATACCTCTTCTTATGCGCAACAGCCCCAGATCGGATCGGAGTTTGTGAGAAACAACATGAACATGCACGATATCAAGAACGAAGTTGATGAATCTTATAGAGAGAACCAAATAACGGCGACGAAATAATCACGACGAGAGAGAGAGAGAGAGAGAGAGAGAGAGAGATTTTGGAGAAGCTGACCGTAAATTTCTTAAGCATAACCTCAAAAGAGTACAAGTGATTGTCGCTCTATCACAATCCTCTCGAACCTTTTAGGACCATTAGATCATTGCCCTATACAAGAATCTAGTGATAAATAATAGGGATAATTAACTTTTTGCCATGCAATAGAGTGAGCTTCATTTTTTACCACTGTATGTGAGTATGACATGTGGGTCCTGGGTCCACATGTCATACTCATATGAGTGGCAAAAGCTAAAATGTGCATGCAAGTACAGTGACAAATTCTTGAATGCCCCTAAATAATAACCTAGCATCTAATTCTCTCGTGCACCTTTTGCTTTGGATGAGTTGATCTTTGGCTTATGTTCTCTATGACCACCCATCATGGCTTTATATAGTGCCCCTAATTATCCTTCAAAAGAAAGTAGGAATCATAATTCTATTACTATTCATATAGGAATCATTGTAGCATACTTCTTCAAATCCTAATTGATTAGGATATGAGTGAACATACTCAACAATCTCCACCTTGACTCTTATTTGTTAAAGTCACCGTGTTCCTCCGAGAACTCGCTTCTAGTCGGCTTCGCCTTTCTTATTTTTCTATTTTTTTCTCCCATCTTTAGGAGTGCCTCTACCATTGGGGCTCATGCCATATGTTTGTACCTCTTTTGAGCTCCACCTGCTCGACGATACCGAGTGGTTAATCCCACCATGTCTTCGCTAACAATACAGTTTTCTTTTCCTGGTCAGGATTTTTATCAGATCTCCCATTGGTTGCTCTTCCTTGATGATTATCTATCAATCGATATCCTCCATTGCTCTAGATACTTTTAATAATTATCTGCCCTTTGCAAGTAACTTGCATGACCCTACCTTGAAGTGATACCTTATAACCTTTGAGTTCAAGCGACCTTACAGATATTAGATTCTTCTTTAAGCCGAAAACATATCGAACTCCTGTTAATGTGCGATGTGCTCCATTATACATATTCAATATAACTATTTCCACCTCACTAATTACATACTCCTTGCAATCCACTGAATGAACAATTTCACGCGCCAGACGTAGAGATCATTCATCAAATATCTCACTCATCGAACACATATGGAAGTAACAACCTGAATATAATATCCATCCATGAGAAGTACTTGATTGACTGACAATTAGTACTTTTGAATCACCTTTAGCTATCGCCACTGAGCATACACATCTCATTTGCTTCAAACTTGGATAGTGCTTTATCATATGACATTCCTCATCACATAGATAGCATACACATGTGCCCTTGCTCTTGCCCTTCTTTTTCCTGTGACTTTTGCTTTTGCCTACAATGCCTGTGGCAGCCAATGCTTGATCACCCGAGGATGAAGAACTTATGACTTTTTCAAGGACTCTGCCTCCAATAGATATGACGCTGCCTCATTTAACTTGAGAGTGATTTTCCTGACAAAAATATTCTTCACCAATTGCTCACATAACAGTGGTAGAGATAAAGCTAATATGACAACCTTGTCGTTCTCCTCATTTTTCTCATCCACACTAGTACTAGTGAGCCGTGTGATAAGCTTGTTGCAGACATTGAGATGGTCATCGAACCGTATGCCTTTCTCCATGTGCAAACTGTACAATTGCCGCTTTAGCACCTATCAGTTTGTCAACAACTTTGCCGTATACAATTCTTCTAAGTCACTCCATAATTTTTTCGATGAATTTTCCTTAATTACCGAATACTTTCCCTCATCGGAGAGATATAGACGGATTGTATTGACAGCCTTCCGCTCCATCATTTTACATTCTTCAACAGACGTCTTTTCCGGTTTATCTAGAGCATCGGTTAACCCTTATTGGATAAGAACATCCTTCACCACACATTGCAACATGTTGAAAATTTTCCTGTCGTCAAATTTCTCTACTTGATTCTACATCGTAGACTTCGGTCATGATTTTATGCCACCTGGCGCTTTGCCAACCTTCCCATAAGTCACATTAATCTGGCTTTAGCTCTGATAGTGGTTTTTTTTTTATCCGACGGCTCGTCATTCTACTGACAATCCAGTAAACCATCACAATACATAATACACTTCTCTCGCTCATATCAAGTCTTCAGCGTGCAAAAGTATGTACCCAAAGAGAGGATTTTACCATATGCCTATGCACAATCGAAGAATGGGGCACTAGCTAAGAGACTTTCTCTCTCTTGTCCTTGGCTACGTACCGTATGTAGCAATATTTGGTCTATTGGCATGCAACGACATACGTTCGTCGAATGAACTCTTTCAAACATGTGCTCGATTCACATCAAATTAAACTATCATCACGCAAGGAATATATATATATATATATATATATATATATATATATACACTCTTATTTCTCATATACCACTTAAATAGTATAATGATACCTCTTTATCAATTTGGGTGTACTCTAATAATGATTATAAGATACCTCATAATGAGTTCCATGAAAAATTTCATCAAAATTCACTTTTTATAGCAAAATTTGTGTATATATTTCTTTTATATATGAAAAATGATATATAGAAAAAAAGGCCTCCAATGAATTTTTTCAATCAAGTTGTATGAGAGTATCTTATAATTGGTATTTTAGTATACTGAAAGTAATAAAAAAGTATAATATATTCGTTTAAATGGTATATTAGAAGTGGGAGTACATACTCTCAAGAGTACGTATGTGTACATGTACAAAACTACGTTCAAATGTTCCATGACGTGGTAACGAACGTGCTCATGGGCTCACCAAATCCACACTAGCTAGTATACAGACGATGTCCTCTGGATGGGTCAACATAAACGGAATTGTTAATGCACCGTCACTTAAAAATTGCTTGAGCCTCGCTGATCAAGCCGAAGCCGAGATGTCTTTGAGCACAAATCCTTGCGTAGGATCGATCGGACTACGAGTCATTCAAGGATTTGCAAAAAAGATCAGTTGAATAGTTCTTATGAGTTTGTTCAGGACCTTTTTCTTTAGGCAATATATTTTTATGTACGAAGGTATAAAAATCCAGTTAGCTGCGAAACATCTTAATTCGGAACTACTAGAAATCTGTCGAATGTTTTTTTTTCTTAAATCAGTTGAATTTTTCATCACCCGATCTACAACAAGATTCGTGTCGCTATACCTTTCTCCTCCAGCTCTGGCGTGGCCGCTGCGTTCGAGCACACACGGCGTCACCACCAGTGAAGCTGCTTGCCGCCGCCGAATGCCCCTCCGACAAACGCATGCTTCACCCCCTTCTTTTCCTTATATTAAGGAGATGCGTTGAAACCACCACCCGTCGTCGGACGCGACGGCAAATGGAGGAGGAAGAGGCATGGTGGAAGACACCGGCTCGCGACAACTGTCTCTGTCTCCTCCGCCGGAGGCGTGGGAGAAGGAGCTGCGTGGGAGAGGGGTGTCATGGGGAAGGATGAGGAGCATGGCCAGGGGCAGAGATTACCAGCGATGGTGCTAGCGGTGCTAGGGTTTGGGGTGGTGTCAAGAGTTGGGAGGTGTCGAATGGATTGATTTGTGCGGGAGGAAGGGGATGAGAGGAAGAGGTAGTTGAGGGGAGGGGGACATCAAACCGTTGCATCTAGATCCAACAGGTGAAAATCTGATTGATTTTAGGAGAGAAAGCAGTCAAGAATTGTATAGGCATTCCCATCTTAATTTATCTATGTTACTATTATCATGACCGGTGCAGCTGAAATCCTGACAATGATGATCTGACGGGCATGATCAACTACATTTTTATTATTATTATTATAACGAGGACAATTGGTTAGTGGTAGCCATCTTAAGCATATATAACCCATGAGTTGCACTGACCTTTATTTTTTCAAGAGCATACAATTGGCTAGTGATTGCCATCTTAAGCGTATAACCCGCAAGTCACAGATGTGCACCGACCTTCCTTTTCTTTAAAAATGTAATTGGCTGTTGATTGCCATCTTAAGCGTATAACCCGCAAGTCACAGATGTGCAAAGACCATTTTTTTCTTTAAAAATGTAATTGGCTAGCACAATCGTCTTAAGTCTAAAAAAACCACAAGTTACCGATATCAAGAGTACGGTGCCTTTGTTGTGTGGTCGGTGCAATGAATCTCTTCCTTGCTTTTTTATTGAATTAAACTGGCAAGAGGGTTGCTTGTTATATTAATAGAGAGGGTGCGGTAACGAGAGTCGCAAAGTACAGAAAAAAGTTAAGCATATGTCTTAATTACAGAGTATTAAAAAGCTTCAGACTCTTGCCCCTTGCTATGTACCAAGTTCTACTCTCCTCCTTGATCTTCGCTAGGAGTTCTAGAGGCGCAGCAGTTTTGTTGTTGAAGATTCTAGCATTTCGCTCCTTCTATATCTCCTAGAGGATTAAGATCAGGGTCATTGTCCTGGGTTTCCTAGGGGAGCCGGTCGCCTCCGCCACGTTAGACCACCAATTGAAGATGTTCGTGTTGGGGCCAAAGGGAGGGCCGGAGGCTATCAATTTCTAGCCAGTCTGTCATAAGCTTCCAGATTCGTTCAGAGAAGCGACACTTGGCGAAGAGATGCAAAGCTGATTCCAGAGTATGTCTGCAGAGGGGACAATAACGTTGGTTTGGCCAGCCCCTCGCTTCCAGTCTGTCTGAGGTCCATAGTTTGTTTTGTATTCCCAGCCATGTGAAGATTTTACACTTTGGGCGGTGTGGGTTTTCCAAATTATAGTTTTTAAGTTGGACTCGATTGATCCCAGCAAGTGTAAGGCATAGGCGGATCTTGAAGAGTAGGTTCCGTTCGGGGTTTGCTTCCAAGATATCTCGTCCGCGGTGCCTTGTATCAATTGGCTTTGGTTGATTTTGATCCACAAACCTACGAATTGTTGGATGTGATGAAGAGATAAGACCCTCATCAAGTTTATGTCCTGCGCCCACCGCCCGTTTTGTAGTGCTGAGGCCACGGTCTGCTTTTTTGCGTTTTGATATTTCGAAGATCTTTGGGGCTATATCTTTGGGTGCTTCTCCGTTCAACCAGGCTGAATGCCAAAATTTTGCCGTCTTGCTGTCCCCGAGGGAAATCCTAGTTGCCGCTGTGAAATGGTTTCGGTCCGAGTCGTCACAGGGGATTTCCATGCCGACCCACGGCTTGGAGTAGTTCTTTCATTCTTGCCAGAGCCAACGCAGTCTGATAGCCGAGGAGAATTGCGGGAGGCCGAGGATGCCCAGACTGCCTAGCTGGGTTGGGCGGCACACTTTGCCCCAGTTGATTTTACACTTAGCCCCCAAGATATTCTCGTGGCCTGCCCAAAAGAAGCGACACTTGATTTTGTCTAGGGCGTGGAGGATCGACATTGGAATTTTGAAAACTGTGAGGTAGTGGATTGGAATCGAGGTGAGAACTGATTTTACATGGCCCATCCTGTTGGGGATAGAAGGTATCCCTGCCGGCCCGCCAACCTCCCCGCCACTTTGTCTAGGAGTGGTTGGTAATCCACTCTGCAACCTCCTGTAGGTAAACGGTAATCCAAAGTATTTGATCGGAAAAGATGATCGGATTGCAGGGCAGTCTTGGAGGATCGTGGTAAGATCTATGTGGTCACAGATTATTGGTAGTACCGTGCTTTTTTGGAAGTTGATGTGTAGGTCAGTTGCATTCTCGAAATTGAGGATGATCAATGTGGTTATTTGGAAGTTGGCGTGTAGGCCAGTCTCCTTGCTTTTTTAGAGAAAGCATATATCGAAAAAGTATTAACGAAACGAACCTTTCAAGCGATCAATGGAGAGGGAATCGTCTGAAAGTTGCATGAGATTGCTGCAACTGCACACCTGCAAAGGAGAAGGATCGATTAGAAGGAAGAGGAGCGACAACGTCGGCGGAACCTATTCCTTGGCCCCGGCAAGGCCTAGACGTATCCGCGGTGGCTTTCGGCAGATCGAAGGCACGAGGCATAAAGGAGCCGTCTTACGTAGCGCCCATGCCGCATGCACGAGCACGAAGCATCTCCATATGTTTCCTTCCTTCGCCGCCGATCGAGAGAGATCCCCCCCGAGAGCTCGATTAATTCTCGCGTGCACACGCCGCCGACAAGCTAGACAAGAGGAACAACGCGTCGACCGACCGGCCGATCGACTCGATGATTCTCGCGCTGTCAAAAAGAATGGGAAATGAACGGGAAAAGGAGAGAGAATCTGCCACCAATTCAATATTCTCTTGATCATCGACGCGCGCGGGTAGAATTAAATAAAAGGAAGTAATTTAGCAGCAGAAAAGTATAAGCGCTCACGTACGGCTAGCTACTGCCTATATATCGGGGCCTCGCATGCTCGCTTACCGTCACCAATTAACCCATACGAATCAACAAGTCTCTAGCTAGCTAGCTCGTAAGAAGTAGTCACTAAGATCGATGGAGAACAACAGGAACAGCCTGCAGCCTCCACCAGGTGAATGATCGATCGATCGATCTTAATCTCCATATATGTCGAGGAACACAAACTGCGCTAGCTAGTTAATGATTTGTTCTTGGTTTGTTAATTTGCTGGGTACTTCTGTTTGCTCTAATTTAATTGCTTCCCCATTAATTAGGCTACCCGAGGGTGGATTCGGAGCAACAAGGCGGCGGCGGGAAGAAGAAGTCGTGCTGCGGACGATCACGCCGCCGTACGGCCAAACGTGGGGAGGCGAGTTTCATCGAAGGATGGTACGTGCGTACGTATGTATGTATGTAGTTGGCTAACACCACTGCTCTTCCTCAGCATTAGCTGACTTATTCATCTTGGTGTTCTTCTTGTTCAGCATTGCTGCGCTCTGTTGCTGCTGGATCTGCGAGCTGTGCTGCGACTGATCGAATTGAAGAGGGGCTATATATATATATATATATATATATATATATATAGGATGCAGCTTAATTAGTTCGATCAAGGGGAGTATTTGATTTTAGACGATCGATATATGGTGTTAATTATGTGATACAACGGTGTAGTTTGGTTGCCTACGATCGGATGCCTAGTGTGTATGTGTATTCATGGTCTCCATGTAATTTTAGAACCCAGCTTAATTAATTCCTGCTTTTCAGCTGTAACAGTCACACATTATACTTAAATGAGTATTGTTCCATGTGAGGAACGCAATAATAATGGATATATATTAAACGACTCATCGCATCGTCCTCCAGAGCTACCCTCCGATCGAGCATCCATCTAAGATTTCTACTTCCTCTGTTTCAAGATACAGGACACCATTCCCCTTCTCTCATCAAGATAAAGAAATGGTGAAATCAAGGGCGAGAGAAGGAAAAATGCACTTGTTGTCACGTACCAGATGGATGAGCACTGATGCACAACCGAGACAAGGAACTATAATTCACTCCAACACAGAATATTAGTAAGTTTGATACAACTTGGGGGAGAAATTAAAAGCTAGACTGGGAGAAGCAATTGGGGAATTGGGAATTTAGAGGAAGGGATTTGGGGAAGAGGAGTGGCTGGAGGTAGTAGAGAGAGCCAAGGCGAACAGCAGGAGGAAGGAGATAGCCTGGAGTATCATCTATTCTTCGATGCCCTCTGTAGTTGATCTCGCTGCCCCTTTGTAATACGGAGTTGCTCCCCGACTTGCCTTCTGGCCCACGGCCCAATCGACAGAAGCCCAATACAAGCTAGATTGGTTTGTGACATTCCTCCCTCTTTGAGTTTTGGCTTGTCCTTAAGCCGATGCCATGAAGTCGGAAGAAGCACCAAACCACCCGGGTCCCATGTCTTGTGGTATCTGTAGCCCTTAATCATCATTTCCTCTTGTTGGAGAACCAATACTGTAGCTCGTCCATCTCCATTTGTCACTAAAGGAGTTGAGTCATGCTTCCGCTGCTCCACCCTGATACTGTAGCTCGTCCAGCTTGGTCTTGAGTGCCAGCGTCTGGACCCCATACCACCATTACTGAGCTTGTTCTCACAAATCAATTTAAGACTATCCAATCCATACTTATCTGCAGCTACAAGCAAATGATATGCCATCGCTACGACCTCCTGCTCCATGCCACTGACGTGATGCTGATCAAGTTCTGGCAATATACCAGTGTAGATGAACTTATACTGCTCAATCCCTGGCCTCCAATGTTCTTCTGTGTTAGCAATGCAGAATCTGAACATGCCATAGTCCGTCGCATACCAGAATTTTGCACGGTTCTTAGTAGGAGTGTAGAACACAGTTTGAGTAGGAACACCGCATTCTCCACCGGAGTCGATGTTTCCATAGAAAGAGCCAGTACCGGGCCAATCTCTCTCATGATTACCCCTGCCAATCATGTATGGTACAGTCGAAGCAATTGGTTCGATCTATGCAGTAAACTGATCCCACTGCGACAAGTAGTCATTCGTGTAGCAAATGTTCCCTATGTGAACCACCATCTCAATGTTGTCTAGGTCTCTAATGATCTGGTATGTAGTGTTTAGTGAGCCTGGCTGGAAGTCATTGAACTCATTGGAACCATCTGCCTCTGCCTTTCCCATGTCTCCAAATATGACAACTCGTTGCAAAGAATCTTGTCCAGGATAAGATGATGCTTTGAAGCTATATGACTTGCTCCAGATGTGGGTACCGTTCATTAACCTATGGCCAAGCCTGTAGGTATAATGTGAGTCGGGCCACAAATCCTTCACGTAACTAGTATGGATGTAACCAGGATGGCGCCAACCAACAGTTCGCGCTGGTGCACCGCACACGCTATTTCTGTCAAATGTTAATGTTCCTGCTGAAGGAAGGAGCTGAAGTCCGCCTTTCACACTCCATTCAACAAAAGGAACTGCTTCTTTAATATTGTATCCGCTTGTCCAGGTGGCAGTCATTTCATTCCAAGACTTCCCTTGCGCCAAACGTGGGTACACAGGTTCCTTTGATTCACAAATGTGACCTTGTTTGAGACAGCAATCAGCTTCGGCTTTGAGAGACCTCCTGAAAACATTGCAAATGAGAAATCTTCTCTCTGGTTGATCAATTGAAGCTTCAATTCCCCCTTTCCAGACTTATTGTAGCCATCATTCTTGAAGTTTGCAAATTGGTACTTGATAGGTGCTGTGCATAACACTGGGGGTTGTTTGCTCGCATTTTCAGGCTCATAGATTGCAGCACTAAAATTGGCAGGAGAGAAAACACCAATCCAATCATCATTGGAGGGATTTGGATGGAAGAACTCTATCTCTACCCATTCACTGTTCTGGCCCCAATTGGAGGACTTAAGCATGGTTGTCATGTCCTTGATCTCAAGAAGTATGCTCTTGTGCGCCAAGAAGGATTTGCCTGAAACAACAAGTGTGGTGTCTGCCAAGTCACAGCACAGATCTACAATGATAGAGTGAACATTTGTTTGTATATCTTCATGCAGGCAAACAGCTGGCTCAATAGTTTCTCGAAAACCTGCACAAAGTGCCTTAAGAACTGCTCCTTTGTCAAGTTTCCCTCTGCATTGTCTATTGTTGATGACTAGTGTTGGTAAAATGGTAACATCACCACGAGAACCCTTGCCAATCTGTGCATTCCATGCCTTCTTTGTGAAGAAGAAATCATATTCACTCACTCTCGCAGTTCCGGCAGGAACCATCGCCTCCTTGAGTGACTTCTCAAGAGAAATCAGCTCAAGTTGTCCAGCCGCTATGACATTATACTTGATATGATGCTCAATATCAATTGGCTCTCCTGTCTCAAAACAAAAGGGCCTATGAAGCGGGAAGCTCATCTTTAGGAATTGTTCAAGCTTGTGCCCATCCAACGGGTATCTGTACCCTCCATCACCATTGAAACCAATCAAAATAACATTAACCTCAAGGGGCACTTGAAATGGAACTGGAGCGCCTGAAAGAACAGCAACAATCGCCGCATCACCATACTCCACTCCACTGTACGTGACACCCGCTTGCATAGGCGGCGACCATGGTTGCCTAAACTCCATAGCCTCACACGAGTTCCCCAAGCTTGCGAGGATTAGCACGCAATGGGCTCGTTCTCTTCGACGGGCTGCTCGATCCACCACGGTAATGCCTACAGTGGATGACTTGTCGGGGCAGCAGGTGGTGAGGATGAGACCGAGGGTGGAGAAGCCATAAGAGATGCCATCAGGGCCACGCATTCGGTCGAACACCTTGCGTGCTCCCAACTGACAGTTGAATAGATTGAGGAAGTGCTCGTCACCAAGGTCGATGGAGTGGTCGGCGGCGCCACTCAGTGTGGAGGTGAGGACACGAGTGCCATCTAGAACGGTGTCCCGCTGTAAGACCATGACTGGAGGGACATTGACAGTGGACGTCGCCTGGGCATCGCACAAGGCCGGGGAAGGCGTAGACCGCCCGAACCTATTGCGCAGCGTCTCATTCAACTCGGTTACCATCCTCAAGCATTTGTCCTTTTGCTCATCAGACATGGCCTCCCAGTCCTAGTCCAGTGAAGGCGACGAGACTGGCTCGGACATGGGCTCGTCGGCGCCAGCGGGGTGCGTGTCCGCTGATGAGGAACGTGCATCCACGACGACCTCGGTGGCAAGCGCAGAGACCTCTGCGCCGCGTTGAACCGTCGTAGTGGAAGCAGAGTCTGGTGTCAGCTGCACCAGCAGGATGTCGAGGAAGCAACAACCTTCGTAGATGCACCGACCATGGAAGGCATCTCAGGCTCGCCTCGCTTCTTGCCATGATTGGAGTTGTACCATGTGTGGGGACCCCGGTAATTATCTCCATAAGACCGAGATTAGACAAGGTCTTAGGGACATAATTACGGGTCTCCGGTAAATGAATGCCAATTTAACTCTATCCAAGTGAGAGGCTTAGCCGAATACTAGAGCCTCAACGATCATGCGCGCTGCTCCTTTGCGAGCGCTACATGATTGTCGATTCTCTTTCGATTCGAAGCACTACACTTAGTGAGTTAAATGGGGATCCATTAAGAATGAGTATGACATATATTGGCCCCCAAGATCAACGACCAATATACTCATACCCTCATCCAACGTTGGTTACATCCATACAACGCATACAACAAGAGATAAAAGACATCTTGCATAATAGTCAAAGTCTCGACTTATTACACACCCACGACCGCCAAATTCAAAGTAGAGTATCAAGTAGCAAAGGAAGCAAGTAAAATAAGCAAAAGACCAGTAGTGGTATGCCCATCACCCATCGACAACCGATCGGGTTAAATGATAGCACACTACTCGTTAGTGTCACCAAGTCAACACTAACGAGATCGTCATACTCATAATCTTTCACCTGAAAAGGCCAAAACATCCGCCGAGTACAAGTGTACTCGCAAGTCTTACACAAATAAAAATAGTTATGCATAAGGGTCATTCAAAGGATGGCTCATATTGGTTTAGTTTTGCGAAAGAGACGCAACAATTAACATCCTTCACATACTAGTTTTTCATGTGCCCATTTAAAATCAGCTTTGAGGTAGAAGTAAAGCATATAGTAAAGCATTTGATAATAAACAATTGAATCATGCAAAGACCAAAGTGGCAGCCCACTTTGATGTACTAAACACATGAACATCTCGTTCATGACGAATACCAAGTTCACTCACAATTTTAATTAAAAGTCTAACAATAGTAACTCCGAACTCAAGCGGTTATCCATAGCAGTGGACACGGCTATTCGAATAGATTGATACCTGCAGGGTGTACTACTTTACCCACACGACTTGATTAGCCCGTTAGCCTCCGGATGCCTCCGAATATAGCACACTTCCTATGGTATGCGGCGGGTAAATCAAGATATGGTCGTTTTAGCAAGACGATTCCATTGGCTAAGTCCCTCAACCCAGGCTCCTAGGAACATAAGGCGTTACGGCCTCCATGCCCTATCGGCCCCAAAGGAATATAGGATTTCACACCCTATGCCCTTACAATTTCACCACCGTGGGACTCAACACAATAAAACCTCCCCTACTTAACCATACGGCACCCATATACCGCGTGTGGCGGCAGACGAGTGTACTTGAATTAACGACGTTACCAAAGTTCGGTCCTCAATTGTCCGCACAAGTCCTTCCACTTACCCAATACTGCGTGCACAAAGCACCATCACTAACCAACACTTGTCCGGACCAAGAGCTCATTTAAAAATGACAAATTTAACTCATAAAACAGCTACAAAGATCTGAAGCATAAATCATAAAAATGAGAGTTGTGTTTATCCCAAAACCGTGGTTATTCCGACGATCGAACTACCGTGTCTAGACTTGCATGGCTAAGCAATTCTATAACCCATAATTCACACATCCTATCTTAAGCATATAAGAGTTGGCATAATTTATGGTTAACCTCAAGCATAGGACATAACTAAACTACACATCACAAAAATATTGACATAATCAAAATAGCATGCAAGCAATTATCATTGCACTAACTTAACCAAAACTGGGATCAAATATGATGCAAAAGAAAGTTCAAATGAATACCGAGAAAACAACTTGCTCTCATGAGCGTAAGTGTCGATATCAATATGCTCGGATCTATATAATTATAACATCAAATAAATCACCGAGAAAACAACTCAAAAACCAAAATGCTCAAAATGCATGATTTTCTACAGTAGTTAGGTTATGATTTTAGAGGGATTTAGGTAAAAGAAATATTCCATTTGGAGTTATGAATTGGAAGTTATGCTATTTTGAATTTCAGGTTTCATTCACCCTAAGTTATGTAATTTAATTATTTGGCCAAAATTTGTAGAACAGTGGTGGGGTAAAGGATTACATAGGTAAATAGGTAATATTAATACAAGTTCAGAATAGTTGAGTTTGTCCCATTTGGAGTTCTTATGATTTAGTTATTGATTCTCAAAGTTATCAGCCTTTTATAGTATAAAGAAAAATGGAGTTAAAGATCATTTTCTCCCAAAACTAGTTTCTGTGACAGAGGTAATGTGGAGACCATTTTTAGAATTAAGTTCACTGAAAATGAAAATTATCAAAAGCGGTCTCACTGTTTTTGGAGTTTCCAATAATTACTTATGCATTTTTGAAGTTATCAATCCTTTTCCTATTGCAACAATAATGGTTTTAATGGATCAATCTCCAAATAAAGCTCTATGCTATAGAGACAGGTTTGAAACTAATTTTAATACAAAGTTTACTAAAAGTGAAAATTTCAGAAGTGGTTTCATGTGATTTGGAGTTAATATGAAATAGTTATGCATTTTAGAAGTTAATACCAATTTTGATGTACGGTTATTAGATTTCGAATTTCATAAAGTATTTATTACTTTTTCTACCAAGATCGCAGCATAGCGCATGATCATCGACAGGCGGGGCTGGTCAAGATTTGACCGATCGGCATTGACTTCGGTCTCATTGCGCTATCTTTGGCGTAATTTAGATAATCGTCTTCTACTCACGAACGCAAACTTATTCGAGGCATACCAAGAATACGCTTTTCCTTAAACAAAACATACTTTACAATCTACGCTTCCACTTATGGCCATATGGCCCACATGTCATTCACTCCACTCTACGGTATAACCCCGCGATTTTTGTGCACGACCCACGTGTAAGCGGCATCGCTTAACTCGTTAAGACATCATTTAACGCTAATGATTGGAGTTAAACGTCAAATGACTTGCCACAGTGTTGGTCTGCGTACGTCACGGCAACAGCGCGCTGCCGCTCGCTTGCCCAGCGGCTTGCCGGCGATTCCGGCCATGGCGGCGCTATCCAAGGGCAGGTACATGTGTAAAATAGCAATGCGCTCCTAACGGGGTAGTCTCGACGATGTGTTGGCCCGAGCGGCTAGCGAGTCGGCAGCGGCGCTAGATCGGCAAAAATGCATGCAGCTAAACCGAGCTTCTCGACATCCTAGCGATTGCTTATGCTACCTAAGGATTTAGGAGGTCACCCGAGGTGTGAGAAGCTTGGGGAAGTCGGGTCGATCGGAGTAGTGTGGCACGAGAAGACAAAGTGCGAAAAAGGGGCTTCACGTGGATAGGAGGCTGGAAGCAAAACTAAAACAAATGAATGCTCGGGATAGCTCAAGATCCCATAAGGATCTTTGTAAAAGTAAGGAATCGACATAAGCCTTACCGAAACAAGGTGGGAGGTGAAGGGTTTGTTCTTCGACCGCAAGCCCAATTTCTTCAAATCCACGAAGTACTGTCGTGCATTGTCGAAATAAGTTTAGGGGTTATCATAACCATGCTATAAGGCACGATATGACGCGAAAGAAGGTTCAAGTACCCACCGAGACAAGGATGGCACGAAAGGTGTCCCCGGGCGCGCTCTGGAAATGGCCGAGAGCTCGAAGATGCACCCGAAGCTACAAGGCAAGATAGGAGCTGATCTTAGTAAAAATGGAGATGGCAATGAACAGGAAGGAGGAAGGAACCATGCGGTTGGAGCTTACAGAAAGCAGCTCAGCTAGCTTCCCTCCCATCATCAGCAGGAAAGTGAGGGAGAGCGAAGGGCTTTGAGGGTGATAAAGCCGGTGAGGCGTTGGGGTGGGTGCGGTGTGCGGAGGGGAGCTCGGGGATAGCCAGCGGCGCGGTGAGGTGATGGCGGCTCGGGCGTGGCGACCGCGTGGCGAGGAGCTCTGCGCGTCGGCTGAGGAAGAAGAAAGGCGACAGGCGGGCCGCGACGACGGCGACTCGGGCGTGGAGGCGATTCACCGCTACGTGGCGATTGGAGCCCGATAGATCGAGATCGAGCGGATGAGATTGACGAGGCGTTGGACGAGTCAAGCGATGGGAAGATCGGGCCACCGATCCATGATCCAAGGGTTGCATGTCTCGGTGCATTTAGGTGGTTGGGTTGAGTCGGTTGCAGAGTCGGACTCGAGTCCGAGGAATAGTACTAGGTCGGGTTTAGGTTTAGAGTTGATGAAGTTAAAGAATCGATTTCTACTTTGACCAGTGCTTAAAAATAGAAATAAAAATTCTAAAATCATGAAATAAATTGTGGGGTTCTGGGAGATATAGTTCCCATAAAAATTATGAAACCTTACTGTTCATAATAAAATTTGTGACATTTAAATTCAAACATATTGTGTGTCTATGAATGTTGTTTGAATTTTAATTAGGTTCAAACTAGTCCCAAAAATTTTGAAAAATTATATTTATTCATGAGAATTAATGTAGTATTTAAATAAATTGATTCAGATGATGATCACAACTTTTTATCATCGATTCGAATTGAAAAGTGAATTTTGAGGTGTATGTTCACCCCAAATTAGATTTTCCAAGTACAATATATTATGGAAATGTTCTGAAATCAATAATGCATGCCAATGAAATACATATTAATCCATTTTAATTGTTGGGGCTGTGACACCATGGCCTCCACCTGGTTGCCTCTCTCAAATACCGACATCTTCTCCACGCCATACGCCTCAAGGACTTGGTGTAGCACCTCCTTCGTCACCGGATAGAGCACATGGCTCACGGTGATGCGAAGAACGCTGCCTGTGGCTGCCTTCAGGTGGCTCGGCATTTCGCTGAGCAGGTGTCTCCTTCACCGACACCGCCACTGCTCAAATCCGCCCGCCGGTCCCAGCTACCACCGCAAATCACTTCCCACACCATCTCAGCACAAGAACTCCCACGAATCGACGGCTCTGATACCGATTGTTACGTACCAGATGGATGAGCTCTGATGCACAACCGAGATAAGGAACTATAATCCACTCCAACACAGAATATTAGTAGGTTTGATACAACTTAGGAGAGAAATTAAGAGCTAGACTGGGAGAAGCAATTGGGGAACTTGGAATTTAGAGGAAGGGATTTGGGGAAGAGGAGTGGCTGGAGGTAGCTGAGAGAGCCAAAGCGAACAGCAGGAGGAAGGAGATAGCCTGGAGTATCATCTGTTTTTCGATGCCCTATATAGTTGATCTCGCTGCCCCTTTGTAATACGGACTCGCTCCCCACTTGCCTTCTGGCTCACGGCCCAATCGACAGAAGCCCAATAGAAGCTAGATTGGTCTGTGACACTTGTCTTCCCCTATGAAAAAGGTGAAATTAATCACCAACCCTGTCAATGACAGGGGTAGAGGAAAATATGGGTTAAATACGAACATTTTTTTTAAATATTTAACACTTTTTTAATTTATTTTTATTAATAACTCCTTACCCAACTTATTTCCAAATCCTCTTTTACACGCCACCATCCAACAACATTTCCACGTCAGGATGTTAGCCAGCGCCGAACCAAAAAATAGCATGTTTGGTGTGGCAAGGTTTGGTTTGGCTACACTAGAGATTGATGGTGTGGTAGTGTATATTTGCTACGACAGAGGCTATCACATGGTTAAAATGGTTAGATTTGAAAATAAAATTAAGAGAAATTATTAATAAAATATATATTTTAAAATATTTAATAAAAAGTTCATTAAAATACACCCTTGATTTTTCTCTCCAGATGGTGAGAATAACTAACTAGTGCAGTTAAGGTTGTCAGAATCGCAATCCTGAATCGAATCAGAGGTTCTTCAGTAAGATCGCAAATCATAGGATCGATGTAGAATCTAAGATCCTATCTAATTGTACCAAAGATCCATTTTTAAAAATCTATTTTGTATTTTAACACTTCTACATTTTTAAAACTATAATTTTAGAACTTTTGTTTACCAAAATGTAGTGCAAATGAAAGATCATTCGTTATTTATGCAAATTATTATGGACATGAAGAAATAAAAAGTAAAAATTTACAATGAAAGAGATGTATGCAAATAATTATTTATAATAAATCATTAGAATCGGGTAGGATCGTATGAAATTTTTTATCACGATCTTACAAACTTTTTGTTAGAATCGTAATAATATTAATATTATACCAAATTAAGGCTCTACCATATGATCGGATCAGTCCAATTAATCTTGATCGTAGAAATGTATGATTGTATGACAAAGATCGAGATTCTAACAATTTAATGAAAATCCACACAGATAACCTGTAGCCGTGTAGGCTGTCGCATTTGAGACGTTATCGAAACACAACTGCTTGTACTAATGCTATACTTAGCCGAAAAACATAAAAGGGAGATCCTATGCATTAGAACACTAGATGCAGAGGATACGATCATCTCCCAACCGTCAGATGTTATTTTTGCCGATTACTATTTTTCTATTTCGGTTTTGTGCAAGAGATAGAGAGCCAAAAACTCGCCGCAGGGCCCTGTCTGAAAAAGACCGGGAAAAAAAAACGCAGCGCAGACTTGTTTTCTTTTCTTCAGTCATGAGTTCGCCGCCCCCATCCAAGAGAGAAAAAAGAGCAGTCTTGAGTTCGCCGCCGAGAGCCGATCGAGCGAGATGGGGTTCGTCGGCGACACAGTGGAGTCGATCCGTTCGATGCAGATCCGCCATGTGCTCGCGCAAATCGTCGGTCTCGGTGACGCCCGCCTACCTGAATCTCGCCTCCTGTTCTTCCTTCTCCCCGTTTTTTTTTTTAGGTTTTCTTCCGAGGTATTTGGCGCTCAGATCGGCACCTGGGGGTTGTAGTTCTTAGGTTCATCCTTACGGCTTTTACCTTGTGATTGCAGTGGGATTTCGGTGGGAGTATGCGACTTAATGAAAAATAGAGGAGTAGTTGAATTGGACATGGCGGATTTAGAGACGTGAGTCGCGGTATTTGAGCTCATGATTATATGAACTTTTAGAGTTGGCTTTTGTTGCTTACTCTAGAAGCTAGTTGTTACTATTGCTGTATGTTCCTTGCTTCTAAAATATTCCCGATGAAGTGATATTAAGGGGAAAGAAGGGCATAGGGTTTATCAATTTACCCGGCTTTGGTGGTTGGGTTGGGGTTTTGGTACTCTTAGATTTGTTGATTGTTCATTGTGACAGGGACCACATGGTTCTCATAAGGAAGTTTCAAATGCCACTCTTGGCAGGTATGATTGTTACCTCGGCATTGATCATACGGAAGGGATTGATGGTCGTAACAGGGAGTGAGTCCCCAGTGGTGGTGGCACTTTCTGGGAGCATGGAGCCTGGATTTAAGAGGGTTTGTTACCTCCTCACTCAATATGGAGCCTGGATTTAAGAGGGTTAGTTACCTCCTCACTCAATATGGAGCCTGGATTTAAGAGGGTCAGGTACTTTCTGGGAGTAAATTATTTTTACTCCAGAGTTCACTTTTGCATCCTTTTATGTGCCATCATCTTTCACACTGATATGCCTGTGATAAATTATCTTCTTTTCAGGGTGACATCCTGTTTTTGCACCAGGAAAGACCCTATTCGCACCGGAGAAATAGTTGTTTTTAATGTTGATGTAAGTCCCACTGAATCGTTGTGTCATGAACCTTAGTTCATAACGAGGTAAACACCGCCAGGAAGAAGGCCGGACAACATCGGCTTGGTGGGATAAGGGGTTAGACTATAGACTGGGATGATAGAATCTTGGGAGTGAGACTAGATTAATTCATCTTTCTTGGTTGATTGATAATGGATACATGTTACCCCTTTTATAGGGATGACTCGACTTAACCCTTAAGAAATAATTTCTAAGGAAACCTATCTCTAGCAATCCAATCTAATAATAACTTGCCTACCTAATAGATAGATTCCTAAGTAATGAATTCCCTAACAAGCGGGGGTACTGCTCACACGCGAAGCAATGCACTGCATGAACGATGAGCCCGGCTTGGCCCATGACAACTACTCCTCTTTTCGCGACGGCTCGTCCTCGGTGTGGCGGCGCCATGGTCAAGCCCTAAGAGGCCCCATGTTGACGACAGGTCGTGTCGCCGGCGAAACATTGCATGGAAGATAGTCTGCAACACTCCAATAGACATCGGTGGGTTGCGTGGATAAGACAATCGTTGGTCACCAGCTTTCATCCTCGGCGAGGGCACCGTTTGTGCAACCACAGATATGGAGGTCAACGCTCCAATAGACTCGGCAGCATGTCTGATGGTCTGATCTGTCGCCATAACCATGGTAGAAGAAGTCGTGAGAAGGGATCGACTGCTCTGATACCAAGTTGTCATGAACCTTAGTTCATAACGGGGTAAACACTGCCAGGAAGAAGGCCGGACGGCGTCGGCATGGTGGGATAAGGGATTAGACTATAGACTGGGATGATAGAACCTTGGGAGGGAGACTAGATTAATTCATCTTTGTTGGTTGATTGATAATGGATACATGTGTTACCCTTTTTATAGGGATGACTCACTTAACCCTTAAGAAATAATCTCTAAGGAAACCTATCTCTAACAACCCAATCTAATAATAACTTGCCTACCTAATAGATAGATTCCTAAATAATGAACTTCCCTAACAAGCGCGGGTGGTACTGTTCACACGCGAACAGACTCCGCCGCGTGAGCGATGGCGGGCCGCCCATGACAACTACTCCCTCTTTCGCGATACTCGTCCTCGGCGTGGCGTGGCCATGGTGAAGCCTAAGAGGCCCCATGTTGACGACAGGTCGTGGCGCCGGCGGAACATTGCATGGAAGATAGTACGCAACGCTCCAATAGACATCGGCGGGTTGCGTGGATAAGACAATCGTTGGTCACCGGCTTTCATCCTCGGCGAGGGCACCGTTTGTGCAACCACAGATATGGAGGTCAACGCTCCAATAGACTCGGCAGCATGTCTGATGGTCTGATCTGTCGCCATAACCATGATAGCAGAAGTCGTGAGAAAGGATCGACTGCTCTGATACCAGGTTATCATGAACCTTAGTTCATAACGGGGTAAACACCGCCAGGAAGAAGGCCGGACGGTGTCGGCTTGGTGGGATAAGGGATTAGACTATAGACTGGGATGATAGAACCTTGGGAGGGAGACTAGATTAATTCATCTTTCTTGGTTGATTGATAATGGATACATGTTACCCCTTTTATAGGGATAACTCGATTTAACCCTTAAGAAATAATCTCTAAGGAAACCTATCTCTAACAATCCAATCTAATAATAACTTGCCTACCTAATAGATAGATTCCTAAGTAATGAATTCCCTAACAAGCGCGGGTGGTACTATTCACACGCGAACAGTACCCGCTGCATGAACAGTAGCCCGGGCCTTTGTAAGCCAAAAACCAGTAGCTGAATCATGAATTCATCAGCCTGTCCTATATTTCATTCTATTGTGTGCTTATACATGATTCTCAAGACACTAAATGTACATTTGGCTGTTATGTATGTAGGGCCGTGAAATTCCAATTGTTCACCATGTGATTAAGGTATAAATTGTAATATCTTTACATCAATTGATCCAATTTACACTAGATGTCTGTCTTTCTTTTTTTGCTTGGTTTGAATTTGCTCTTTTTTGTGTATAGGTTCATGAACACCAGGAAAGTGCAGAAGTTGAGATCCTCACAAAAGGTATCCATCATTTTTTGTTTAAGCACCAGAAGTTTTTATTTTTGGTAAAGCGATTTGTATAATCCTGTTATGGAGAAAGACGCGAGGCGGCGCAACATGCGTGCGAACAGTACCATGGGTACTGCAGCGAACGTGAACAGTACCCGGTGGTACTGTAGCATGTTACTTTCCACGTGTGCGGATTGGTTTCCTAGAATAGAGGATAATTGGTTAGATAGTATTTTGGAATTCCTTATCTATGTAGTTATTATTAGGAATAAGATCTTATTTATTAGGAAGATTATTTTTAGTAGTTGGAAAGATTGGATTGGATTGATAGGTTTCCTTATAGATTATTTCTTAAGCGTCAAGTTAGACTGTTCCTATAAAAAGGATAACATGTATCCATTATCAAGCAAGCAATGAGAAATCAAGAGTTCAACTAAGCCTCAGAGCCTCGCTACCTCGACAGGGAAGAGTCCTGCCGGCGGTTAGATGAGGGCGAGTGCCCTACCCTCGATCATCGGACCCGTACCCCAACAGTTACCACAACATTTGGTATCAGAGCCACCCACCATGGCTTCCGATGCCGATCTACCTCATTCGCCATGTTGAAGGCTAGCAACGAAAAGATGATGGCTTCAATGGACAACATGATGGCCATCCTCCAAGAAACGTGGGCACTGATGGTCAAGTTGAAGGAGCAGGAGGAGGCATCGCGTGCCATTGCAATGGCGGCGCTACCGTCGCCTTCCTCAACGGCACCACCAACGCACCCCCAGTGTGCATCTCTGCCCTTGGTTGCACCCTTGGTGCGTTCACCGAGGAGGGTTGCCGCTGTCCAGTGGTGGTATATTCCGTGCGGTCGGCCGACACCGTGCCCTAGGTGATGCGGAGCGCAACGGCTGAGAGGCCAACGCCAACGCTCGCGTCGCGTCCCCGCCATCATCACGCTCCATGGCAGAACGGACGTCACTCCTTTCCCATGTCGGTTGCCCATGTCGCCAGCATCTTCCTCGATGCCACGTCATGCTAAGTTGTTTCTTTCTTGGGCGCTATATGTCGGAGTGTCACTGATCTGCTATCAAGCGAACCGACGCTGGTACCGGATACTCTTGTCAGCATGGGGCCACCAAGGACTTCAACCGTGACCACCACGTAGCTCGAGGACGAGCTACCTCGCCACAAGGGTGTAATGTTATGGAGAAAGACGCGAGGCGGCGCAACACGCGTGCGAACAATACCATGGGTACTGTAGTGAATGTGAACAGTACTCGATGGTACTGTAGCACATTACTTTCCACGTGTGCGGATTGGTTTCCTAGAATAGAGGACAATTGGTTAGATAGTATTTTGGGATTCCTATCTATGTAGTTATTATTAGGAATAAGATCTTATTTATTAGGAAAATTATTTTTAGTAGTTAGAAAGATTGGATTGGATTGATAGATTTCCTTATAGATTATTTCTTAAGTGTCAAGTTGGACTGTTCCTATAAAAAGGGGAAAATTTGATCATATACCCTCCCCTTAGATGGAAATTCAGGATTTACCCTCCTGGTCCACATGTCATTGACCTATGGTGACCCCACATGTCATTGAGGTGGGAGGGTAAATCCTGAAATCCTGAATTTCAGGGAGGGTATATGATCCAATCCCCCATAAAAAGGATAGCATGTATCCATTATCAAGCAAGTAATGAGAAATCAAGAGTTCAACTAAGCCTCAGAGCCTCGCTACCTCGACAGGGAAGAGCCCTGCCGACGGTTAGATGAGGGCGAGTGCCCTACCTTCGGTCATTGGACCCGTACCCCAACAGTTACCACAACAAATCCTGACAATAATAATCAACAGCTAGCAATGTATAATGTACCGTGGATGCCACTGCAATGTTTTGTCTTACCTGATGAACTGCCTTACCGGTGACAATAACTTTGGGGATGACCGACTTCTACATGCACACGGGCAGCTTTGGCTTCAACAGCATCACATTATGGGACGGGCTGCAGGGTCAGTACCCTCGACTTTGACCACACACATCTGCCTTCATTCCTGGTGAAACTAACTCCACTAACCTTATGTTCTCTACTGTGAACAGCTATCTTCCATATGTCGGGTGGGTTACAATTGTCATGACTGAGAAACCAATTATAAAGGTACGCTCTTTCTTATTTCCTGATTGATATGGTGTCCGACCCCAAATGTGAAATTCAGGATCTTCTCTGTTCATAGCACCAGTCTCTGGATGAGTAGACGGTGTTCACAGCTATATCATTGAATATCAAACATATATCTTGAAAAATGTAAAGCTATTACTGTTGTGGACTCGTATTACCAAAGAAGATCAAGGAAGATCTAGGACTCGTGAAGACAGGAGTCCACGCGCAATAGAAGTTCCCAAGTTTCTGAAGAAGTCTTGTAACAGTCCGACAATATAGTTTCCAAATATGACTTCCGAGTCTGTATCTAAGTAGAATTCGTATGAGAGTAAGATTACAAGGTATACCCTTTAAAAGGGCATAGAGTCCGTAATTCAGAACTAAGAAAGAAATATACTTTGCCTTCCAATTGCTATTCTATTGCCCTCTGAACTTCTCTGTTCTTCCCTCGATATCTTCTATCAAACGTGACGGCGTCTTCTCGCCAGAGCCGAAAGCTTCAACTTGCAGCGACTCATCCTTACAACCTGCGCAGCCGAAGTCGAGTACATCATTTGGTATCAGAGCCGACCACCATGTCTTCCGGTGCGAAGAAGAGCGGCGAGCTGTTTGAGGTGATGGCAGCGATCGCTGAACTAAAACTTGAACTGAGCAAAAAAATTAGAGAAAGCTTTTCCTCCCTTGAAGCCCGAGTGATTGTCCTAGAAGAACGTCCCTCCAACTTGGATGAGCGCATTCAGAGGTTGGAAGATCAATTGGGATACTCCGGCATCTTGGGAAGTTTTCAACTGTAAGTGGCTTTAGAAACAAAATTGGAACCACGGAATATGCCGACCGTGGAGACCATCCCTTCAGCACCGTTTCCAATAGGTACGTTTCCAAAGGATCCGATCGTCCCAGTTTCCGGCACAACACCGTTTGCGAAATCTCTGCCACTGGGTTCGGCGCCCCTGTCCTTCATGCCCCGACAATTTCCGTCGAGGGCGTCTGTTCCATAGATCGCAGCGACCGTTCCTCACTTAGTAGATATGGCGGAAGTTCCTCGGTATCACAAACTCGATTTCCCGACATACGATGGCAAGGAAGATCCTCTCGGATAGATCAATCGCTGTGAGCAGTTTTTTTGGGGACAACGTATGACGAGGGCTACAAAGTTTGGCTGGCAGCATACCATATGGTGGGAATTTCTCAACAGTGGTATATTCAATTGGAATGGGACGAAGGAACACTGTCGTGGACTCGTTTCAAGGATCGTTGCCACCTTCGTTTTGGTCCACCGATTCGTTCTAATCCTCTTGGAGAGATAGCATGGTTGAGGATGACTAGTACCGTGGCTGATTATCAAGAAAATTTTTTAGCCTTACTTTGCCGGGCAGGTCCATTATCGAGCGAACAACAAGTTCAGTTATTCACGTCGGGATTGACTGATCTCTTACGAATTGATGTCGAATTACAAAATTTACCAGATTTGCAGGTGGCCATGAGTTTCGCAAGGGCATATGAACAACGAGCTCTTTTTGTTGCCTCGGCCATGTTAACAACAAACAAACAAGCTATGGTCTGCAACATGCAATCAGCAGGGACTAGAGGAGATAGGTGCTGGTAGATCACGTCAATTTCCTCGTTTAACATCGGCAGAGATGGCGGAATGACGGGAGAAGGGTTTGTGCTACAATTGTGATGAGAAGTTCACCAAGGAACATAGATGCCAATTACTCTTCTACCTTGAAGTGGTGGACGACAAAGTCAACGACGAGAGGGAACCACCTTGAACTCTAGCTCGAGGACGAGCTGGTTCTCTAACGGGGGAGTAATGTTGTGGACTCGTATTACCAAAGAAGATCAAAGAAGATTTAGGACTCGTGAAGACAGGAGTCCACACACAATAGAAGTTCCCAAGTTTCTGAAGAAGTCCTGTAATAGTTCAACAATATAGTTTCCAAATATGACTTCCAAGTTCGTATCTAAGTAGAATTCGTATGAGAGTAAGATTACAAGGTGTACCCTTTAAAAGGGCATAGAGTCTGTAATTCAGAACTAAGAAAGAAATATACTTTGCCTTCCAATTGCTATTCTATTGCCCTTTGCACTTCTCTATTCTTCCCTCAATATCTTCTATCAAACGCGATGGTGTCTTCTCTCTAGAGCCGAAAGCTTCGACTTGCAGCGACTCATCCTTACAACCTGCGCAGCCAAAGTCGAGTACATCAATTACATAATATTAAAGAAATCATAAATATATCTTACGGCTTTTGACTTTCAGAATGATCGGCTAGGTGAAATTCGGGATCTTCTATGTTCACGATACCAGTCTCTGGATCAGTAGCCAGTGTCCATAGTTACATCATTAAATGTCAAATACATATCTTGAAAAATGTAAAGCTATTACATAATATTAAAGAAAGCATAAATATATCTTACGGCTTTTGACTTTTAGAATGATCGGCTAGGCCAAATACCTTTAAAGAATCAACAACAGAGGCAAAATTTAAAGTGCCACATGTGGAACCCTCACAATATACCCACAGACAATCGACTGGGGTCTGCAATCTAGTTTTTGGCCTTCTTGATCTCCAATTTTGGCGAATGCTCATAAGTGTTCATGTAGCCTTCTTCTTTTACGCTTACTGAATAATAATATACCGAGCAAGCATGAGTACATAACTATACTTGCGAGCCAACACACAGAATGCAGTTATATAATATGCAAGGTTGATCAAAGGAATGACTTGTAGTTGCATAAAGCTACTTATTGAAATAGATTATGTAGTAGCAAATCATGAGATCTACCATTTTTAATTAACACAGGTTTTAACAAAGTTGAGTTTTGATGTAAAATACTAGTTATTACTTCCTATTTATCGAGAAAGTTCGATGAAAGTCAGGTGAGACCAATACATAAGTGCGGGGTTCGTTCTGGATAGACATAAGTCTCACCAACACATGTGACCTCGTTCACTTAATGATTTCTTTTATGATTTTATATTTATCAAGAAAGTTCCATGAGCCTTAGATGGAACTTCCAAGCATTGGCTATACTCCATCCATATAACTGGATGAGGGGTGTCTATGAATTTGGGTTCGTCTTTGAGGTGATCTTTAGTTAGCCTTACTATTTATGTGGCTTGATATATACTAAGTAAACCTTTCATACTAGGTCAATCCTTAACTATAACACATGCTAATGATTACTTTTTGCTAAGTAGATAATTATACTACCAGACTTATGGGCTCTTATCTACTAGTCCCCATGTAGCGATCAACCATATCATCTTGGTTACTATCACTAGCATGAAGCAAGGCCATAGTTACCGCTAACCTCTGACTATCTAATGGTAATAATATTACTTCTTAATATATAGGTCTAGGTGTATATGTTTAGGTGTCGGTGACGTATCATAAGGTAATCATTTTACTATTACTCTGCTAGTGGGTGTACATGCCAATGTTATGGCAATGGCCTAGGGCCTACATGTCGTCGAGACCACTATATTAGATATATGACTCATGATTAGATGTGTCCTGAGTGTACTGGTAATGACAAATACTTGACACCTAATCATCTGCACTAATCACCTTAAACTAACCATTTGATTAACCCACAGTTATTATCATTTATATCGGCTAGGGCTTACATGGCATTGGGGTTTATGTACATGCCTAGACATAATTGTATCATTTTAACTAATCATTTATTGACTTGATGCAATTCTTAGCTACAAGGTGAGCCAGTGTTGTTTTAACTGAGCCAATTACTTTGTTAAACACTAACCATTTCTATCAATCCCCTACTGTAGTGATCTTAGATCATTACGGGGTAAACACCATCAGGAAGAAGGTCGGACGGCGTCGGCTTGGTGGGATGAGAGATTAGACTATAGACTGGGATGATAGAACCTTGGGAGAGAGACTAGATTAATTCATCTTTCTTACTTCATTGATAATGGATACATGCTCTCTCTTTTATAGGACGATCTGACTTGACTCCTAAGAAACAATCTCTATTTCTAAGAAAACTTATCTCTATTAGATGTAATACATCTCTAAAAAAGTAAACACAACTAATAAGAAAACTAACTATTCTTATCTCTATTTTTCAACTACCAATACACTGCAGCCCAAATGTGAACAATGCATTATGCTACAGTAGATGGGTACTATTCACATACGCGTGAATAGTGATTTCTACCGTGACATAATTCCAGCACATAACAACTTCTCCGCTCCTTGACAAGCAGCTCGTCCTCGAGCTGTGGAGGCAGCCATGGCTGCAACCCTTGGAAGCCCCACATCAACGAAGTATAGCGCTTCTGGCTCCCTGTCATGCTAGAGTATGTCGACGCCTCAAAGACTGCCGTCTCCACACGCTTGAAGTGGAAGCCCGACTGTTGATGTAACTCATCATACCGGCACAAGTGCCAACCCACCCTTTGATAGGGTTTCACCATGGGAACCTCCAGTGTTCCCTTGGATGGTTTCGCAGCTGCTAGAGCTCCAGGCTGCAATGCCGCCGTTGTGCCTTGGTGCTCCGCCACCTTAACTAGATGAGTTGTCGCCTAGCCTTGGAGCTCCGCCGTCGCTCGACACGGTGCAGTCGTTGCCGCTGCTGTTGGGTGCAGCATCGTCGTTGGCGGGGAAAACTCTGCCGTAGGGCCTGCGCCGAGCAAGCCATTTCTTAGTATGGCAGCAACTGTCTCAGGGGCTGCGCTGAGCAAGCCATAGCCCGGTGCGGCAATGATCACTACGGGGGCTACGCCGAGCAAGTCGTCGCTTGGTGTGACGGTCCTTGGTTTGCCCACCTTGATCATCTCCACGCGAGCCAACCGCGCGTTATGGTCTTCCAATCGGTTGTTGATGGTGACAAGCTGAGCGACGTGGTTGTCTATCGTCAGGAGCATGGCATCGAACCGAGCGATGAGCTAAGCGAACATCGTGGCTATGTCCAGAGGGTCGGAACCACCGTTGCTTGATATGGTCGATGGAACGGTAGGCTCTGATACCAAATGTAGTGATCTTAGATCATTACGGGGTAAACACCGTCATGAAGAAGGCCGGACGGCGTCGGCTTGGTGGGATAAGAGATTAGACTATAGACTATGATGATCGAACCTTGGGAGAGAGACTAGATTAATTCATCTTTCTTGCTTCATTGATAATGGATACATGCTATCTCATTTATAGGATGATCCGACTTAACCCATAAGAAACAATCTCTATTTCTAAGAAAACTTATCTCTATTAAATAAAATACATCTCTAAAGAAGTAAACTCAACTAATAAAGAAACTAAATATTCTTATCTCTATTTTCTAACTACCAATGCACCCGTGGCCTGAAGAAAACAGTGCGTGTATGCTACAGTAGATGGGTACTATTCACGTGCGTGTGAACAGTGATTTCTGCCGTGACATAATTCCAGCACATCACACCTACTCACTTAGCCTTTTCCTGATTAACCATTTGGTCATCCCATTATTTGATGTGGATCAAACCTCCGATGAAATTTAATCCCTTAGTTACCCGATCTTTCGCGGTGGAACAACAAACTCACAAACAAATTCGGCTGAATCGTAGCCTTGTAAACAGTACCATGTATGAACAGTACCCAAACTCTTGATCTCTCTCAACTCATCTCAAGCACACACGATATAGGCCGCATGGCTTTTCTGAATTTCATTATCTAAATCATAACTTATCTTTCCTCGTGGCGCACACACCCTAGCCTTTTATAGGCTGAACACACACGCATAGGCCTTGTGGCCGACTCAGATTAGTCCCCCTAATGGCCACGACTTGGACTTAGCAAAATAAAAGATAATTTATGAAGTAAACTAAAAGAATCCTTTTACATCTCAGACCCTTTCCTAAACCAAAATATCTTCAAATATGGTGTGTCGTCTCCAGTCTGGTCGACATGCATGTAGGTGGACCCCAACCCGTGGCTCGCAAGAAGAGGAACGTACGTGGGCAGAGAGAGATACACGGCCATGCATCCTGGATGATGTCGAGCAAAACAGACACACATACAACCTGATCTCTTCGTGATTATTGTTAAGAAACCGGGCCCGGCCAGGAGTCCGGGTCCAGGTGGGCATCTCATTCACCCGTAGACTATATATAGGAGGGGGAGGACCCCAACCATTGTACAGATTCATTATGAGAAGAGCAATAAAGAGAAGCCCGCAGTCCCCTCTCATACCTGTGTTCATCTATTGTTCGTTCTTGTGTTCATGCATTGTTCTTACGATTCTGTATTTGTCTACGAGGTAATCGCTCGGACTGGACTCGCCAGCGACGGTTCCTCAACACGTTATCAGCACGATCGACTCTCCTCGCATCGAAAAGGTAACCGTCGATGAACGACACTCGTAGATTGAATCGTTTTCTAGATTGCTTTCAATTCGCAATTGTTGCTTTATAGATTGTTTCTACGGTGCAAATTCACTCTGATCTACCGCGAGCCGACTTGAAGTCGCCAGCCAAGCTGATCGGTAGATCGCATGAAAGAGCGGATTTTGATTGCACAGTAGATCATTGCATCACATACATATGCATAAACAGTAACAAAAAAAAAACCTTGGCCACAAAGTCGCAATATGCGCCACCGGCCCCCCACACGGGCTTCTGCCGCGCGCACCCCGCCTGGCCCAGCACGGCCTCGTCGTGCCGCCCGGACTCCGCAAGGCCGCATCCGCAGCGCGGCCAGCCCCCGCGTGTAGCGCCTGCAACCAGCAGCAGCAGCATGCACGCATGGCCGCAAGCAGCAGTATGCGAGCAAGAAGTTTGCAAGAGCATCACGTAGATGCAAGACACACCATGTGTAGACGTGTGCATGCAGCCCTGCATGTTGAGATCATGGCTTCTAAGCATGCATGAACTCCCAATGAGAGCACAAGCACAAGTATGCTAGTCGCATGTTGTGGATTTGCATATAGGAAGAAAATAGGATGCACGCGCCACATTGTGCGCCGGCCGCTGCCCGAAGTAGCCGCCTGTACTCGGCCTACAGCCGCTCCCGCACGAGCACCGCCGCACAGTCACGCCGCCGACATGGCCTCCGGATGAGCCACTGCATGGGCACGCCTCGCCTCCATCGGCCCGAAGCCGCATGCCGTCGGCACGAAGCCGCTCGGCTCCGCGCGGCCACCTCACACGCACAAGGCGCCGTCGTCCCGCATGGCCGACGGCATGGCCTTGCCCGCCGGCTCGCCCGTAGCGCCGGCTGCTGCACGCCACGCTTGGGCCGCCCTGCATGGCCACCAGCCGGCGCAGCACCGGCTGCCTCCACAGGGGCGTTTTTGTGCCTGCTCGCCTTTGGCTAATTTGAAGCCGCCGCCACATGGGAGCATGGGGCAAGGAAACCCTGCCCCTGCCTTGATTTAAGCCATTGGCTGGTAGTGGGCCTATTATGTAGATGGCCTTAATAGGCACGGGAGGCTAATCAGGCCAAATTAAGGAAGGCCTAATGAAAAAAAGGGTAGCCGGCAAAGAAAAAAAAGTGGGAAGAGAAAAAAAGGAAAAAGAAAATCCTGATTTTGCGAAAAGGACCCCCGTGATACTGAAAATTACGAGGAAGTTTTTCTGCTAATGAAATTTTGGAAAACCCCCCGAGAATTGGGAAATTTACAGGATTATGTATATTCTTGCAGAATAACCCCTCAGAAATTTGATAATTACACGATCTTCTCTCAGAACTGAGATTTCGTGTTTTAACCCCTGAAATTTGCATAATTCGCCGAAAATACTTTTTCCAGCAGAAAAGAGCATCGGGAATTCAATTTTGAATCAGTTTTTGCATTTGAAGTATGTTTTAACTTTGTTATTATTATTTCTATGCAATTTATTTATTGTATTCTTGTTTTGATTATCTGTGATTGTATTTATTGCTTTTAATCACTTGAAAATAGCAAGAAATCATGAAAAAATGCATAGAAAATACGAACACGAACACGGAGTTCAAGAGCATTGTGAGAATTTTGCAACTATTTTATGCAGATTACCAGTAGTAATCCTTTGAACTTTTTGCATAAATATGAAGATGACTGGCATCACGAATCAATAATTCGAAGAACTGACCCAGTATGGCCAGAATTTGTATAGAATTTATATCAGTCTCCAATTCTGTGGTAATGTGATCACGGATGAGCAGACGATTGGGAAGACCCTCGCTACCTTTCACCCGAATGCGGTACAATCCGTACGCAACTATGGTCAAGACGGCTACATGAAGTATGCCAAATTAATTGACATCATGCAAGTTGCGAAAGCTCAAGGTGATGTTCTAGGAAAGAACTTCATCTTGCAGCCACCTAGTAGCAATGTTGGTCATGAAGCCACTGCTAGCAGCTACAAGGTGATGAAGCCTCTCACAAATGAGAGGAGCAAGAAGGGTAAGGTCGTGCATCGCACATTATTGATGTTTTCCAGTCTAAGAAAAAGGGCAATGATAGCATGAGGCACACCTCGCCATTGCAGGCACAGAGGATTCACATCCATTAGTTGCACTTATGAATGTGGACAGCCCTGTAGCAGCCCCCATCATCCCTCCTTTGGACATCGCAGCGGCCACAGCCGTAGCTGCCCAAAAGGAGAAGATCGCGCATGAAGCCGATTGAGGCAGAAGTTCCTGAATACTTCGTCTATTAGATCTAGTGCATGCATTGCACTCGAATCTTTTATAGTAACCTGCAGTTTGTAATTGAAGCAGAACTTTGAATTATTGAATAATGGTTGCAAGCTCTAGAAGAGCAAAGCATTAAATTCTTATTATGAGTCCTGCAAGACTTATTTCCGGTTTATAATAGCAAGTTATGTTCGATATTTGAAGTATTTTATTTATGTGTTGCTTGCTTTGCTACATATCAATAAAGTACATTATATTAGAACGCGTGTGGCGCCTATGGAGGAAGTGTGCTTAGCATGTAGTGGCACAACGAATACCATCTGAGAGAAACAAAATTTTCAGTCAATCAAAGAAGAATCTTTGGTAGTCTTACGACGATCGTGGCGTGATACTTGTATAATAGGCTCGGGAAGGGCCATAATTATACTCTCAACGGGCACAACTTTGGTCATTGAAGAAGACTTGTTGTACCCGAATCGACTAGAACTCTCAAGGATATTTAGCGCTACTTGGTTTCCATGTAGAGATCGAAGAAGAGTATGGTATACTGCTCACTACAAAGCATGAAGAAAGTGAAAAATAGCATTAGAATATCTTCCTTCATATGAAACTGGCTATACTATACTAATATTAAGGCACTGCATGCCTATCTTGCCTTGAAAACCGTATTTAGAAGCTCGAACTTATCTATCTACGGCATGATAGATTATGCCGCTAGGTCTTAGGATAATGAGAGATATAATTAACAATTCACGGGACATAATATGAATATAAATAATTTCCGAATCTGGAAGATTTTGTGTGTCCGCATGTGCCAAGAAATTAATTATTAGACCTTTGCTCTGGCGAAGGATGAAGTCCTGCATTCTGGACCGTATCCGGGAGACTTTGCGGTCCTATACACCGTAAGGGTCATTTAGGTATTTTATGATGCTCATCGATGCTTCCTCGGAATGGCGCGACGTATGTTTATTGTCTATGAGAAACCATGCTTTTGCAAAGCTAAATCTCGCAGATAATTAACAATTGAAAAATAATTTCCATGATCATCACGTGAAGTCTATCTCGAATGGACAACGCCGAGAATGTACTCAGAAGGCATCGATGATTATTGTATGAAAATGGGAATTAAAGTTGAGCATTCTATACCGCACATCCGCACTCCGAGCGGACTAGCGAACTTTGAAGAATTGTAATTTACCAAGCGTATGTTGGGGACACGCAGATCTTGCTCGTAGCGCTCTCATCAATTTTAGACCGTCGCCTATAACATCCATCCACCTATGCAACTAGCGCAAGGTCGGCCGAAAACTACTCATCTTCGCAGCTTTGGTTGCAAGGGTTATATACCTATACCACCACCACAAATGATCGCATTGGGTTTTCTCGAAAGTCCGGAATATCGTTGGTTATGAGACAAAGATCCATAATCAAGTATTTGGACCCTATGATTGGAGATTTGCATAATACCCGATCGATAGTACAATAGATGAGATTAGTTTTCCGTCATTAGGGGAGGAAATCAACCCTTGATAATAATGTCGGAAATAATTGAAGTCCGAAGATAATTGAAATCTATGCATATGACCCGCGCACTAGTGAAGCAAATAGAAGTCGAGAAGATAATTGCGGTCGAAAGATAATTGAATTGAAGTCTAGAAGACAATTGAAGTCCGAAGATAATCGATTTGCAAGCATTAGCGAATCAATCGCGGAATCACTTTAGTGATTTGAAGAGCGTGACCAAGTAGCATTTACACACGCAATGCACCGGAGAGGTTGAAATACCAATGAAGGTATCCCTAATCCCGTCCTAAGGCCTCGAAGGACGAGAACTCCGGCCTCGAATCAAATGGCAGGGGCGCTGGTGAAAAAGGATAAGAAGGACTTGACACAGCCGATCACTGAAGTGCCCCGAACCAGAAGGGTAGCCAGTTGAGACCTGGCACCGGTATGGAACCTTCAGAAAAGGCATACCAGAATTGAACATTCCCATGAAGGGAGACATCAGCATGGATGTGCGCGCACACATCGGAGCTGAAAAACTAAAGGGACTTGCCCCGCAATTGAAAGCAGCGGTGAGCAAGTAGAAGCATTAGCTGAACCGCCCCATGAAGAAATAGCTATAAATTATGTGACCACGGGAGGATCTTTGAATATGACAACAGCCAATGTCGACACTTACTTTGCAAAGAAACTTGCCACAATCATCAATCTTGATCCAGAGCCTGCATCGCTCGATAAATGAAAGAAAAGATCAGATTGGAAGAAGGCAATAGAAATTGAATTATTCTTTCCGAATAAAAGAAAGGTGTTTGGGCACAGAAACCACACCTCCCCTTGTACACCCTGTAGGGCATAAGTGGGTATTTGTTCGAAAGAGAAATGAAAAGAAGCAAGGCTCGTTGAACAAGGTTTCACTCAACATCCAGGAGATGATTATGAAGAAACCTATTCCCCGGTCATGGGCGGAACTCCTTTTAAATATTTATCTCAATGGCAGTGAACTCGAAGTTTGAAGTGAAATTGATGGATAGGGTACCAGCATACCTTTATGAAATATTGGATTCGGACATTTATATGAAGATACCTGAATGTATCACTGTCCCGAATCAAAACAGAGCAAATAGAAATATATGCAGTGTGAAACTCGAGAAAGTCATTATGCGAACTTAAGCAATCAGCGAATATGGTATAATCGCCAGCGACTTTCTATGCAAGAAAGGCTACGAATAATGAGAATAATCTATGTGTTTTTATACGACGATCCCGAATGGATTTTGTATAATCTTAGAATATGAAGATGATCCGAATATCATCTAACCTGAAGGATATTAAGAAAGCAAGCTCTTACCGGTCGGAGTTCAAATGAAAGGTTTGGGTAAAACCAAATATTGCTTAGGCTTGCGACTTGAGCATGCCCCTGAAGGATATTAGTGCATCGCTTAGCCTACACTCGAAGGTGTTAGAAAGGTTCGACTTTGCAAAGGCATACCCTTTGAAAGTGCCAATGGTCGGAGATCTTTGCAAAGCAAGACAAAGACCGTCTGGACCTAAAGAAGAGGGGAGAAGTCCTGGGACCGAATTCCCACACTGAAGTGCAATAGAAGCACTAATGTATTTAGCAAACTGTACTAGAACGGACATTGTATTTGTCGTGATCCTACTAGCAAGGTATAGTGCAGAACCTACCAAAGGCATTGGCAGGAAATAAAGGACATTTTCCGATACCTCCAAAGAAGCAAAGAACTTGGTCTATTCTACAGAAAGAATCAAGACTTAACTATGAATGACAATGCATATAACGGGTACTTGTAGGACCCACATACAGCAGCAAACAGGCTATGTATTCCTATGTGGTGGAACCGTAATTCCATGAAAATCGTCTAAGCAGAGTCTTGTATCGACTTCGACGAACCATTCAGAAATCATAGCACTGTACGAGGCCGCACGTGAATGCTCTTGGCTTCGGTGGATAATTCACCACATCCAGCAGTCATGTGGATTGAATACCGCACCAACCCCCACTATTATCTATAAAGGTAATGCAGCTTGTATTGCACAAGTGCAGATGGGTTATGTGAAGAATCCTCTCACAAAGCATATCAACCCCAAGTTCTTCTATGCTCATGAAATGCAAAAGATGGACGAAATTAAGGTACTGCATACTAAGTCATGTGAAAATCTTGCAGATTTATTCACTAAGTCACTTCCAGCATCTAGCCTTGAAAGGTGCATACGTGGAATTGGAATGATGAGATTTAGAGAAGTGCAAAATTCAGGGGGAGAACCTTCACAAACTCATTACTAAAGCTTGATCACGAAGATCAAGTATCCAAAGAGCAAATCCTGGAGATTAAACGATTTTGGGTGGATTGTACTCTTTTTCCCTTGACGAGTTTTCCTGAAGTTTCTCGGCTAAGGTTTTTAATGAGGCAATTAGTGCGAAGATAGCGAACATGATTCATGTACTCTTTCTCCAAAATTTTCCCCATTGGGTTTTTATGGAGTTTGTGAGGCATGGACATGAAGGATGAGAGCCCAAGGGGAGTGTTAAGCCAGGGCCGGCCAGAGTCCGGGTCCAGTGGGCATCTCATTCACCGTAGACTATATATAGGAGGAGGACCCCAACCATTATCAGATTCATTATGAGAAGAGCAATAAAGAGAAGCCCATGATCCTCTCTCATACCGTGTTCATCTATTGTTCGTTCTTGTGTTCATGCATTGTTCTTACGATTACTGTATTTGTCACGAGGTAATCGCTCGGACTGGACTCGCCAGCGACGGTTCCTCAACAATTATGCGTGTAAACTTGCAAAAAAATCTGGATGGGTTTCCCTTGTTGTAAACGTGTACATTGGAAACTCTTTCCAAACTTTCCTTTCCCTTGATTTCTTGGACTCTGGCACGCACACATGCAATGCATGGCTGATTAGTTGCATCTGCATGCATCTCGTGGCCCTCCTGGCTCCCATGCAAATAGATGCACACCGGTGCATGCATGGCTCAAGTAGGATGCATGCATCTCGGGTACTTGCGTGCATATAGCTTGTTCGCGCACACGCTTTTGGCTTCAATGTCTACGCGCGCAGGTGCACTATACAGGCTCCCTTGTGCTGCCTTAACTTGTGTGCGCGATGCTTCTGAGGGCCCATGTGTCGCACTTCCATGTGCTCTATTTACGGTTAGGGTTTCAACCCCATTAGCAACCGTATAGACAGAAGCCTCTTTTCTTTCCTCCTCGGCAGCAGCCTTGCTAATATCATGCTCACTGTTTTTAAACCTGAAATAACAGAAACATTAGTTAAAGATAATCTGTCCGCATCATCATCATTATTATTATAAAAATGGACTAGGGTCTCTATGTTGTTGGGACAACTATCCCACGTATGATCTACTATTAAATCCTTGTTCTTTGAGTTTAGCAGGTAATGGCAATCTAATTAGCCTCTTAACTACTTAAACTGATCCTCTTGAATTACCCATTAGTTAGCTCAAGAAAATGCCATTCCTAATTGTATTACCTACTAGCTGCTTAACCATTCCTAAACACTCTCCTAACAGACTTTACTAACCACTAAGGGGGTGGGGCCCATTGTCATACATTCATTCCTAGTGAGCAACATGTAGAGAGCTTACAGAGGGGGGCCACTTGTCACTGTGTGTGTGAGAGAGAGAGCACAGAAACAGAGAGGGGGAGGGGACAGGGAGGCGCTGGGGCGAGTTGGGCAAGGCTCATCGCCGGCGAGCCAAGCCTCGGCGGTGATCGAGGGAGCCCAAAATGGGTTCCCCAAGGGCACACGGCCCTAGGGGTACCAGCGGCGAAGGGAGGGATGGCCGGTAGTGGCGGTGCAACAGCAAGTGGCGGCGGTGGGATGCGAGCTACGGCGATGTCTACAAGCCAGCGGCCTTGTCATCCTAATGACGCGCGCATGAGCATCACTAGGAGGAGGGGAACCTACCGGAATGATGCGGAGTGAAGGAGGCGGCCGGAGGGCGATTGATGGCGGTGACCCGAGGTGGTGACGTAGCTCCCACGTGGCGGCGATGCTCTGCACATGGAAAGAGACCATGAGTGGTCTGGGATGCACAGGTGTGGTGAGGAGGTGCTCGGAGAAGAGGGGATCAAAGCGAGCTCACTGGAGAGGTTGCGGCGACGGAAGGGGCGGTTTCGGTCGAAAATGAAGAAGACGAACATGTGGTGACACGGGTGACGAGGTGAGGGGCTCATCGGAGAGGTGGGGAGGCAACAGCGGTGTGGCGGCCGAAAGTGGCACTTGCGCTTCTCTCATGCTTGTGCTCGGTAGAGGAGGGGGAAAGGAGGAGAGTGGTCGGGGAGGGTGAGGCAAGCTCGGGGGCGCCCTTTTATAGACGAGAAAGGGGATGGAAGGTGGTTGGTACCAGCGGGACGGGGCAGTGTCATTGCGGCATGGGCATCAGCTTGGATGGATGTGGGCAGGCGGTGGAGCGACGACAACATGATGGCTAACGTGTGCACAAGCGAGGGCATCACCTTCCGTGGAGCGCTAGTGGTGCAGGCGCGAGGGTAGGGGCGGCGAGGACGAGAGCAGGTGATCGGCACACGCGGGCGGCAGCGGCACGGGTGCGGCATTGATGGGCAAAGGAAAGGAGGGAAGAGAGGGCTAGGCTGGCGCTACGGAGCATGGCGTGGTGAGCGACATGGTGCTATAGCGGCGGCGGACGATGCGTGATGAAGCCATAGTGTCGCGGATGTGACATGGGCATGGTGCTGGGTGTGGGCGAGGCAACGGGAGCATGGTCGTGCGGGGGCAGCGTGGGCACACATGGCGGAGGGGATGGTGAGGACGCGGGCGTGACGTGGCCACAGTAGCGAGTTGATGGGTTAGTGGTGACAGTCAGGGCGACAGTGGTGGCGTGAGGACGACGCAGACGCGGCGATGGTGACGGGAGCGTAGTTGGCTAGCGTTGCGCTAGTAATGCGGTTGCACGGCGTGCTAGCTTGGTGATGGCAACACGTCGGGGCAGAGCAAGTGGCGGTGTCGTGCGGACAGCACGTCACTAGTGGAGGCGACGAGATGGGACCGACAAGGCAGTTGAGCTCGGCATGGCGCCAAGAGAGCTGGAAGGGAGATGAGGCCGGAGGTCGGCAGGTGGTTGGGCCGGTAGTGGGCCAATAGAGAAAGAAGAGGGAAGGAAAAGGAAAAAGATGGCTGGCCCGGGTTTTGGCCCAAACTGCGCTTTTGAAGTCGAGATTTCAAATAACTACCCAAAAATGACAAAGTGCAACAAAAGGTTTTTCAGTTTTTAAAAAACCCTCAATTTTAAACAATTCTAAATGCGTGGAATTTTTGGGCTGTTACTCCTGGAGGTTAAACAAAGATTGTTCTAGTTCATGTGAGAATTTTTTTGTAAGATGTTGACAGAATTCCTCGCCCATTCTCGTGTAAATGAATAGGCAAGTTTATCTGTTCTCTAGATAAACTGGTGCATTATATCGATGATAGTACTCAAACTGAACAGTAATATTGTAGCTCAATGTTCTTGAGAGGATTGCTGATATATGCTCTGTTGTTGCAGTACCTTCTCATTGGCGCACTGGGCCTGGTGGTCATAACGTTGAAAGAGTAACGATGTCTACTACGCCATATAGGATTGGTGCTAACGGTCGAGAGCAGTGGTTTGTACGGTCTTAAGGGAGAAACCGTTTTGTTGCACCATGTATCGAAAAAGACGTCTTTATCAGCTCTGAGGGTACATGATCCTCTCAATTGGATAGTATGTTTCTCATGTAACACCCATCTTCGATAGCCTTTTTAATGGTTTGAATATGTTTTTTTTTTCATTTGATAGAATTTACTACTCTTTTCGGAAAATTTCCTTGTATGCGACTACAAAGTAGCCTAATTTAGGATCTACCACTAGAACATAGATGCTTCCCTCGGTACTAAGGGCCTGTTTGGTAGGGTTCCTGCTCTCAAATTCTCATCTAGAGCAGTCGGAGCCCTGCCAAACGCCAACTCTTTGTTTTTTAGAATCTGGATCAGGAAGGAGCGGAGCAGCCTGAATGTGTACTTTCGAGGAGTGAGCCAGTGGAGCAGCCTGTATGTGTACTTTCGCAGAGCGACCTTGGGCTCGCTCTCTGCATGGAGCAGTCACCTTGTTACGAAAATACACCTAATGTTAGGGTGGAATCACTTACCAAGTATCACCTACCATCCCCTTCGATCCCATCTCTTCCCCATTTGCTTAGTCTCCTATTCCTCTACCCCATTCTCTTCTCGTCTCGTGAATGGAGCACCCAACCAGCGGCCTCCACCGTGACCACTGGCTGACTCTCCTCTTTGCTGCTAGTCTAGCAAACAGTCGCTGAGGAAAAAGAGAGGAAAAATATCCCCAATTTCTCATTTACTAAACCCTAATCTCACTGAATTTTCACCAAAGGCCTCCTAAGTCAAAGCTCTTGGATGCTCCTGTTGGCCGGGGGAGCTGTGGTGCACTCGGTTTGCTGAAAAATTGCAGGTTTTTTGGGCTAGAAGCCACCAGTTCAGGCTATTTCTTGGGACGGTTTCCTGTGTGTGTCGGCGAAAAATTGGTTTTTGGGACGGGTCGGTTTAGCTTCGCGCTCAATTTTCTCAACTGGGTTGGTTCGCGACTGCGGTTGTGGCGATTGAAGGATACCTTTGTTGTATTTGTTTGCTCATTTCTTGATTTGATGTTCTTGTTGATTTTCTCATACTTTTGATGCATGTGGTTGTAATCTCTAACCATTTTCATTCATGTTTGTTTGGTCGCTCATCTATCTTCTTACTGCCATAGTTCTTGTTCTTGTTTTGTTCAGATAGTTGCATCGATTTGATGGGCTGTTGCTGCCATTTTGTGAGCCATTCAGAGAGGCCAAAGTTGAACAGTATGTTCATGGCATTTTCATCGCAAGATAGTATCCATTTCTCGGCAATCTTTGGGGCATTTGGACCATTCAAGTTTGTTGTAAAGGTTCTGATGAAGGGATGCACTTACCTTCTGGAGATGAATGGCTTCTAGATATCTTGAGTTCTCTGGTGCAGGTATGGGTCATTGAGCTGCTTTACCTTCTGATCTGTGTAATAGGCTGTGTTTGTTGTCTGTTGTGTACTTGTGTTAGCTCTTTGTACAGAGGTGACATTTAGTTGGTTATATGAAGAGCATATCAAATTAGTGTATTTTTCTCATTGTTCTCCTCCCTGATGCCATGTGGGATACTTTGATGTGTTCCAACTATCATGCAAGCTGGTTGTTTACCTCACTTTGACATCTCCACTAGTCTTTCATTTTGCTTTTGCCAGTTGAGATGTCTGAAATGGCAATGTGCATTATCTGCCTTACTTTTTGTTTAAGCAAACTGGACCAAGTAAACTATGCAACTGAGAAACCACGCGTAGTGTTGGCTTCCTCTTTCCAATGACATCATAACCTTGTTTGAGAGATTCGGATTCAGTCATTGCGTTTGTGTTTGTACCACTACATGGGTAAATTTGTAGCTAAATTTCCAACGATATTCAAACAGAATATCGGCCGGTCACAAGAAATTTGTAGCTAAATTTCATATATGAAAGGTAGCAATACGAAGTGTTAAACCAGGGGTATGATAGTCTTATTGTCTTAAATCATCACTTTTAGAGTTTTAAGAGCAAATCTCCTACCAAACGTTTCCCTCAGCCATCTCTAGATTCTCATAGGAGTTGATCCTCTGAGAATCAGGAGCTAAGAACTAAAAAAATAAGGAGTGGAGCCATACCAAACAGGCCCTAAGCTAGAGTTGAAGTTCAAGAACCTATGTGAAAAAAAACAGAGATGTTTAAGGGACTATCAATGTAATTTACTATTGAAGAAGTAAGCACCAAATCTCTTGATCATTAAAAATGTTGGTTTCGAGGGATAAGACTTATTTCACCCACGTAACATATTTAAGAATGGAGGATTCGAACCCGGTTTTCTAGCTCATCACCTATGGGGCCAACCAAGTGACCCCGAGAGACTTCTCAAGATTTCTTAAAAAAAATGTGGGATACCTAGAAAGAACTAGGTATCAATTTGATTAAGAAGAAATATACTTTTAAATCCGAGCTGAAGAGGACTCAAATTTGGATGGTGGTGGTGTACAACCATACCTCCCACAAACTGAGCTAGACTTGGTTCCTTAACATAGATTGGAAACAACATAACCAGAGTATGTAGAGTTATATTGTCAAACTCCAAATTTGAAATTTAGAATCTTTTGTGTTCATAGCACCAGTCCCTGGATCAGTAGCTAGTGCCCACAGTTACATCATTGGATATCAAACACATATCAAAAAAATGTAAAGCTATTGTATAATAATAAACAAATCATAAATATAGCTTATGGCTTTTGACTTTCAGAATGACCGAACAAGCCAAATACCTTTAAAGAATCAGTAGCGGGAGCGGAATTTAAAGTGCAACACGTGGAACCCTCACGATATATACCCACATGCAATCGATTGGGGTCCGCAACCTAGTCCTTGGTCTTCTTGATTTTCAGTCTTGACGGATACTCATAAGTGTCCATACAACCTTATTATTTTATTCTTACTAAATAATAATATTGAGCGAGCATGAGTACATAACTGTACTCGCGAGCCAACAATAGAATGCAATTATATAATATACAAGGCTGATCAAAGGAATGGTTTGTGGTTCTTTTGTTTGCATAAAACCACTTACTGAAATAGATTGAGTTGTAGCAAATCTTGAGACCTAGCATTTTTAACTAACACATGTTTTAACAAAGTTGAGTTTTATTGTAAAATACTAGTGGAGGCTCCAATCTCCTATACCATTGAGCGACTCCATCCACTCAATTCTCATACTCTTTTTCGGGTTACATCCCGTATTTCTCACTAGTTCTTAACCAGGCCATCTCAAATATCTGGGCTCCAATTCATCTTTTCATTCCCTTCCACCAAATGTTTTATAAAAATAAAAGTTAATTCAAGTAAGTTCTCGACACCACCCATGACCGTGGGCACAACTATCTTGATAGTTTTCACACTCTATAGAGTTCGTACACTTTACCCACAAAAGACAATCAACTTATAATGTTCGTCTTGACACACTTCCATAGGTGCGTGACTAATATGATTATCACAAGGCCTTTACAACGCACTATCTCAACGTAACCCCACCTGCTAGGTATCACCTCATTGGGCCTCGCCCCTGGGAGGTCTCCCATTTGCGTCATGTAGTTTTCCTATGGCTTCATTATCCTCTACCCGTGCCACACACCCACCAATGGCGAAGCCATGCTTTGGCAAACAAATTAGTCAGCCAGGTCGTACCTATTGTGGACTTGTGGTTGTACTATTTTTACACAAGAGGCTATACAAGAACTTGGTCCTTTATTGACTTGGGTGGTATTTCCCCATACCCACTCTGTCGTGCTTTTATCCGCACCCGCCACACTTTCCAATCGCCTAAGTCGAAATCTATTTTTGGTTTTATTTTCTTTTGAATTATTTTTCTAGTTCAACATACCAGCCTGACTCCAACCTCGAGTGCCCAAATCCAGTTTCAAGTTTTAAATAATATCAGGGCAAATCATGGCCAGCATACCAATGTACTTAAGCAAGACTAAGCATGACACTTAGGTATGAACTTAGTAACTAGTATGTATACCATTAGTTCTATGGTGGTGACAAAGGATAGTGTCCAAGCTCAAGGATGGAAATGTTATACACAATTATCATTCAAGTATTAGCTATGAGCTAAGTCAACATATTGGTATGAATCATAGCAATGCAATTTCATAATTCAAAACAATATAATTGTATTTCAAAAGTAGGTGAACATGATCAATGTGTTGACCTGCCTTGCTCAATGTTCTGATAATCGCCTTGTTCAATGTTTTGATAATCTTGGTCTCGACCTCGTTCTTGTTGGGATTGTTGTTCCATCATGGCTTCAGATTCCAACTACGTAGAATACGATTGAACTCAAGAACTTCTGAAAGCATCCAAATGAAATCCAATAAAGCCAAAGACATTCAAACAAAAGGAAACACTTCAAATAAGAGTAAATATATCTAACAACATTTTGAAAGAAGTACTCCGGGTGAAACTAATCATACTTAGTGGAGTTGATGAAGGAAATAGTTCAGACGAAGTATATCCACGAAAGTTGATGAAAGAAATACATCAGATGAAGTATATATAATGGAAGTTGATGAAGGAAATACTTTAGACAGAATGAAGTACATCCAGTGATATCTGGAACAAAGAAAATACTTCAGACCAAAGTAGATAAATCCAAACTCTACTCGTTTGGTCTAGTGGTGGGATTTTGGGTTGATAGTCAGACTTAGGGTTAGGTAACCGTTTGATCTGGAGTGAGGGCGAGAGGGATTAGGCTCTCGAAAAGTCCACTGGTGCAAGGAGTTAGGACTCCAACAGAAGAGAGAGAATATTCAGAGGAATATTCCTCATTGGTTACCTAGATGGGAGAGATCACTCGGTTAGGTAGGACTCCTTGATCCATCTTTGGGTCATGAATTATCCGATTACTAGGAATGGATAGCGATGGTTGAACTACTATCATTCACTTGGGAACATACCACCGCTACTCATACACGGCACCTAGCTGATCTAATGATTTTTTTGCTATTACTTCTTATTTATCGAGGAAGGTCCATGATAATCAGTGAGACCTATGTGTAGGTGTGAGGATCCGCTCTGGGTAGACATAAGTGTCACCGATACATGGTCTAGTTCACTTAATGGTTTTCTTGTCAATTTATATTTATCAAGGAAGTTCTATGAGTCAAGTGGAACCTCCAAGTACAAGCTAGACATTGACCTTATAATTTGATCATTGGTGTCTACGAGTTTGAGATTCATTATTAAGGTGATATTTACTTATCTTAATTACTTACGCGGCTTGACATACGCTAAAGTGCATCTATCACACTAGGTTTGTCTTTAGCTATAATACTTGCTAACGACTGATTTTAGTTAAGTGGATAGCTACTATGTAAGGCTTATGTGCTTTTATCTACTAATCCTTATTTAGTGACTACCCTATCATCGTGATTTATAAGAGCAGATAAAATCTTGAAAATTTTACACAAGAAACCACACTGTGTCAGGAGCCTCTACAAAAATTTCCATGATTTTTGGAGCCCAATTGATAAGTTTTAAAATTCACCAAGTTCTCAGCCTTTCTGGAAAAATCCGAATCCTATTTGAATTTCCCGCCGGGCAAATGGGAAGCGTCTACATCAGTCCAATTTTGCTTGCACTTGCAGCAGCCTGCGCCAGCCCCGCTCTCACCCTCTCACTAACATGTCGGGCCTACACGTCAAATCACTTCGTCCACCTTGCCTTCGTCTCCGCGCGTCAGCACGCCGCGCCAGCACTTACTCCGCCCATTGGTTTTGACCGCCGACCACTATTTTGCGACTTCACCTGCTCCCGTCATTATCTACCCCATTGATGGCACCCTTTTCCCGCATGGACAGAGAGACCAGAGCACCCCCGTGAGTTTCTCGCGTGACCGCCTCCTTCTCGCCATTCTTGTCGCGCTAACTCAGCAGTGCATAAGCTTTCCACCATGTCATCTTCTTCCTCAGCTCGCCCCTGTTCTATTTTCACACAAATCCAAGTTTATTGCTCCTTGGTTTCGCTGTAACATGTGCATCGTTTTTGACATTGGTGAGCGCGCCTCCGCACCATTGCCACCCTAGTGAGCTTCCTGACCTATGACACTCACGTTGTTTTGATCCTTGTCCATCACTCATTCCTCTTCTTTACTCAATGTAGCTCCGGGAGTCTCGTAGCTCGATCGCGCTCACCTTTGTCCCCGACTCCGGCACACACCAGATCTGAGCTACGGTGTTCTCGCTGTTCCAGCAGGTTTGAACAACCCCCGAGTGCACCATCATGTGTTCGAACCATCATTCATCTAATTTCACCACTCAAAGTAGGCAGATTCTCAAAGAATCCGAGCTTCACTGCCATCTTCCTCTCTCATGGATGCCACCACCATTTTCATTATCCTTTGAAGCCTGGTGAGCCTTGGAGCGATTCCTTGCGTTTACACCATCTTTGAGACATTAGTGAGCTAATGTGACACTCATTGTAGCTTCTACATTGCTGTAGTGAGCTATTGTCATGAACCCCCTTTGGGCCACCGCTACTCGTCGTTCACTAGCCGCTTCAGACCTTCCCCGACCTCGTCTTCTTCACCCTCGTGGTCATGGTGAGTCACTGGTCCTCAAGCGCGCATCATTTTGACATGGGAAAGTCCCTAGTGCCCATTCCTCCTAAGCCACCCGTGGTGCCGCCGCGGTCGCATGCCGCTCTCGCCTCTGGTGACCCTAGGTCTTCGCGCTCAGTCCCTTAGCATCACCTAGACTTGCTGAGTCCAGTGCACCTCTTCTTAGACCCTGGAATGCCTCTTTCATCGAAGCTTCGCCGACCCCAAGCTTACCGTAGCTTCTCACCATTGCGCCTCTGACTCTGTCCATCTCTCCTGTCATCTTCACCTTCCCTAGCATCGCAGTAGCACCCTCTCTCCATTTCCGAGCTCCTTCAATCTTTTTCGTGACCACCTCGCCATCGGCGAGCTCTTCTTGACTCTCGATCGTGCAGCTCTGCTGCTTCTTTCTTTCTCTCTCTCTCACTGGTGGGACCCACTCGTGTTTAGGAGTTTGTTAATACTAATGACAGTGGTTAAGTGTAATAGGAATACGACAGGTGGGACCAGTCAAAAGTTTACCAGAAATCTAATTTAAAACATAATTAGAATATGTGTCACTGACATGTGGGACAACGCACTATTCTCGGTTTTAAAACACGTTTTAAAACCCGAGAGACTGACATGTGGACCCTAGTCGTCAATTAATTAAAATAAAAATAGGTTTAATCATTAATAACTTGAGAGACTGACATGTGGACTCCAGCCGTCACTTAATTAAAATCAAAATTAGGTTTAATCACTAGTTAATAAATAATGAGTCTATGACATGTGGGACCGCCTCTATTTTAGAAATAAAAATCTATAGAATAAAACTATAAGTCACTGACAAGTGGGCCCACATGTAAGTTAATAAAATTCAAAAAATAAGAAAAAACCGCTTTTAGTTGAAAGGAAAATACGCTTTTTCTGTTGGAAAGCATAAACCTCAGTAGAACTCAAACGAAAAAAATGCCTTCTCTGTTGGAAAACGTAAACCTCAGAGAATATGCCTTTGACGTCACCCTTTTATTAATTTCTAGAATTTCAAAACTGAAGCAAATTAAAATATTAATAACTTTTGCATATGAACTCCAAATCAAATGAATCTTTTTTATAAATTCATATAAAATCATGGCATGTCTGAATATGTAAAAATATTTTGATTTTGTTGCTGTTGAAATTATTTGTCTATATTTAATTTGCTATCAGCTCTTTTAGAATAGACGTCGATACTTCGAACGAAATTTACGATGATCGCTCATCCTCTTATTCAGAGCAACCAAAGCAAGGCAATCACCCCTTTGATCATGTTGATCCTACTATTTTAATTATTGTATTTCTTTTTGCAAAATCTATTATGTATACGTGTATGTTTGCTTAAAATTTCTATATTTGGGATAACGGTAGTTATATTCTTATTCAATACATGATCCTTCTTAAATAATGGTATACTTACTGTTGTAGCCATGAGGTTATGGTTTAGACAATAGATGATGTCGGTCTAGTATTTTGAGTGCGAATATCGCACAAGTGCTTAGTTGGGCTCTAGATTTACTAAACTTTGAAAATAGATGAAATGTTGAACTTGAATTTGGGAGATTTTGAAATGATGGTCCATAGGGGTTTACCTTTGTTATTTTGTATAAAAATTAAAAACTTAGTTTGTAACGCAGGCGAGTTATATGATATTCTGATAAGTGAGAGGTGTATCTCACAAGTAAATAGGGGAGATCCTCGCTCATGTCAATTAAGGACCGAACGCCGGTGCTCCCAATCTAAAGCCTAAGAGTATAACCACATGTGCCAGTATGGGACGTGTAACACCCTGGCAATTCGGAAGCCAGAATGTTACCTAAAGACCTAACATGTAACCATACAGCGGAATAATTTTCAAAGTAATTCATCAACTAAGTTAAGTAGATCATCAACAATTGGAACATAAACGGAAATGTAATATTAGATCCACTAAGATAATCCTATCAACGAATAATCAATAAATATAAACAGTTATTTAAACAAACTCAATGATAAGGAAGGTACCATCCAAGTCTAAGTTTATTTATTACAATCCAACAATTCACTAATGTAAGGTAGCAGCAGATCTTTTATTCAACTAGTGTAAAGTGATGTATTTGAGTAGTGCATGTCTACTCCCTCCCAAGAGAAACTTCATCAACGATCACCTAAAAATAAATAAACAAAGCAAGAGTGAGTCCAAGACTCAGCAAGTACAATGAATAAGAACAGACAACCAACATGAACAAGATAATCTCTTCTCAACCTCTGAACATACAACAAATGAATACTTATGAAGATATGAGATGAATGTTCAAATTCAAAGGATTGGACTGCACACATGCATATACCGGTATAGCCAGTGACACACCCGTCGGTGCTCACTTAAGCCCGTATTTATCGAAATACGGGGATCCAAAATACCGTATGAAGAACGTTTCATACGGGTGTCCAAACTGCCCACATTGGAATGGTGGGACTCACATGCCCATACTGGAATTGATGGGACTTTAGACTCCACTACCGTGGACGGAACATGAACATGGATGCAACTTTAAACTCCACTCCCGTGGACGGACTTGAACATGGGTGCATGAATATACTTAAGAACAATGACCAGCATCATCTTTGAACATATGAATTTCACATATGGAAGAAACATAATCATCGGAACTTCTCACGTATCAAATGAAAACACAAGATCTAACATCCAAAGCATCCAACATACACAATTCATACAAGCGTTAGTGTACTTGCCTTCCGCGAAGCAACGTTGTGGCGTGAAACGATGGTGCTCCTAAACCCAAGCTTCACCTCCTAAACAATTAAATAACTGAAATAAGAATGCGAAGAATATGATATTATTGAATAACGTCCTACAACGCTTTCCCAATGATTCAATATTTAACTAGAAGCTCTAAACTGAAAACCAACGCATTCTGCCCTAAACCGCCTCTGGACAGTAGCACGGTAAACAGCATAACTCTTGATCTGGAACTATGAATGAGGTGAGTCCAGTTTCTATGGATTCTTAACTAACAAATCTACGATACTCTAGTTGACAAGATAATCTAATTCGGCCAAATTAGTACGTCAACGATGATGAACTTTCAGCACAGAGCAGAAAAAACAGCAGCACTAAAACGATCATAACTTTTACTCTATAACTCTGAATTGAACGTTCTTTAACAATTTAGAAAGGTTATCAAATTACCTACAATAACCTAGTTGGGTGAAAACTCAGATTCTTCCAATTACAAATTCATATTTTACGAAATAACAAAATAGACTAATCTCATCATAAATCTGGACAGCAGATACCAAATCTATCATAACTTTTGACTCAAATGTCGGAATAAGGTGTTCTTGGCGCCACCAAAATAAGAACATAATATAGATATCTCTAGGAGATCAAAACTACTGGTTCGGCCTCTAAGATCACGAAAACGCCCACGCAACAATCTGGACAGATTGATGTGAACAGCAGACCGACATTGATCCAATCAAATCTATTCGATTTCTCCTCTACGACTAAACAACCAACGATAATCGAGAATCATTACCCTTGTAGAACCTTAGGAAGACGCTGAATGATCCCCCACGAAGAAGATCCCTCGTCCCTCCTTTCGGCGAACCAATCTGCAGTCCTTCCTTCTCCTTCCTTTGCGAACACCGGCAGCGGGAAGGAGCGGCTCCAAGAGGCAAGGCACTGTAGCGTGGGACTGTAGCGGAGGCACTGTAGCTACAGTGTTGGCCTAGGGTTTTCCCCCTTCTTTTATAGGTGGTCGGCCCCCCATGGGCCTCCTGGGCCAAGGCCCGAGGCCCAGGTTGCCGAAGAAAAGCGAAAAACCCCTCTTTCTTAATCCTATTCTTCTCTTTTGAATGATTTCTTCCTTAGAATAAATCGGGGTATTACATTCTACCCCCCTTAACAGATTCGACCGAATCTAAACGCCGATCTACACGAGAGAAACACGGCGACTGAAAAAAAATTAACAATGGTAAACGGATACGTGTTGCGAACAAATCCAGACAACACTCACACCAGCGACTCTCCAACCCCCCAAGTAGCCTCTCTCTCAGAATGAAGAGATCACAACTCAATGACGTAAAACGACGTCTAAACTAAAACTCAACTCGGTACTTTCGGTACACTCATTGGATAAGACTCAAGGTAAGATCTTACTCGATGGTCAACGTTGTTAACGAATAGCAAACTCCGGATCTCCTAGGTACTCACTCAGCACCAGAACAAACCAAAAGTTGTGTACACCGCGTAGGGAACTCGAGACGGTCTTAGCGATACGATAACTCGCGAAAACAACCCAATGTACCTTGGCCTAACCTTCCCATTGATACCGAACCACACCGCAAGCACATAGAACACGGAACTATCGTTCCACCTCTCAAATGCACTCTTCACTGAAGCAAGGATCACCTCCTTTAACCAGAAACACACAACAGAACTCTCTTTGAGCAAACTCTTGTACCAACAAAACTCATTTGAAAATGAAAGACTCACATCACAACTATGCGTTAACAGCTCGGTACTAAAGAGTCAAATCCAGAAATAGGAATTTCATCACGAAAACTATTTCCATTTTCGAGTGGCAGGTTGCGAATAAATGTCACGAATTCCAAATGAGAAATCACTCGAATGCCCATATCAAATGTTTCTTTTATCCCATCTGAACTGGAAAGAATCACACACGCCCACATAAATGTCGAGCTCAACTTGCGAAAGACAATGGTCAACAAAGACAAAACTCAAACGAGATTCAGAAAACGATTCACTTCTTGAGGAAGCATCAAATTATCAGTTTCTCTTTTACGACTAAAATATCTCTCAAACTATGGAATCCCAACCATCGCACAACACACTAACTTATTACTCTTAACTTGGCGATCTCAACGCCAAACCCAAATCGAAACACCTCATCTACACCGCTGAAGAGGGACTCTAATGATCTCACAAAATATTCTCTAACCGATTTCCTTTACTGACGGAATTAATTTGACAGATGGCACTCAAAAAGTATCCCCAAATTAGATCTCTCACACAATCATATCACCTCAACCCTTTGAGAACAAACAACTCAGAATTCACATCACACACTCTCATGTACTACATCAGAAGGGTGTTATCAATGATCATCCCATTGTTCGCAATCCACCCTTATTCTACTTCCTCTACACATAATCATTGGGCGACTCAAAGCCCTAGCATAAAATGCGAAACTCAAATTTAAACTCCAAGACTCTTGCAATTAACTTCTCATATAGAAGATAGGGGAAACCTCAGATTAAATCCCTAAAATTCTCACAATCCAACATACTCGCACAATAACATCAACATGAAACATTTTCTCAACTCAATTATCTCGTATAAGGATTCTAACTCTTAGGAGTTACTTACTAAGTCTAAGTCATTCTCGATAATAATCCAACAATCTCGGTTATCTCAATAATCGCTTAACGATCGATCGTTTTGCCAATCTTACTCTCATTACAACACCATCATATTTTAACTGCACAACCGTGCAAGGTACCCAATCGCGACACTCTAATACTTTGATCAAGGTTTCCATACTTTGGATAATTCTATGTTCCATTGGAATGAACAAAAGAACTTGGACCACATCTCGCTATAGATTCTTCTAGTTGTAACAATGCAATCAGTTTAGCCTCCAAAGACAACATTCTATTGAGATAAAGTCCTCTCCAAGAATTATATTTTGAAATCAATTCATCCTCCAATATTCCTTAATTAACTTGCAACCCAAGGTCTCACAACAACAATTAATAACACTTTGAAAGACTCTTGTGAAACGAATCGATGGATCCTTTCTCGGAAGAAAACAAATGAAAACAATTTTCACCACATAGAAACATTTACCACTCATGAAAACAGAGGACCAAAGAAAATAGTCACTTAGGCAAAGTACTCGAAACATAAGGGAAAGTCAACGATCATGGGCTCAAGCCCTCTGAAGCGAATACCAAACCACAAATGAGAAGAAGGTACGCCCATTTTAATTGATAAACCCTTATGAAACAAGCGCATAAGGTTTAAACACACTCAAATAAATTGCAAGATGCGAAACATGATTTAAATCTCAAATACTTATGCTTCACTCCTTCTTTTAACAAGGAAAGACATTTTCTATGATTACTACATTATTTTGCTAGCTTAAACAAGATAAACTCTTAAAACTCATATCACAGGAACCACTTAAGAACCAAAAAGATCTTTCTACATGTCACCTTGCTCGAAACAAACTCAATCACCTCCTAACTCAAGAGGTCCAAATGATCACAACCGCAGAACTCGAAGCACTTTTACTAAATCAAAATTACAAAAGACGATTAAATTACTTTATTTCTAAAAGAATCATCACCACACACACAAGTCACAATCTCTTGCAGATAATCTTACTAACATCAAGAATAATACACTCTGAACACGAATCTTTATCATCAACTATTCCATTAGAAAGTCCCAAAATTCCACCAAATTGTTTCATACTACATTCCCAACTCATCGTCAAAACGAGAGTATACCAAAACCATACAACCTCACTACATCAACTTGTTAAGTTTAGAAGGGGTCTACTACACAATTGAAAATGTCCTACCAAAACCCTTTTTTAACAAGGACACATTATCATCCGATGATTTCACAATCATGTGGGCATAAGCCACCTATTATAACATATCAATTCAACTTTTAGTGATGCTCAACATCAAACTTCAACACACAACCGTTCTACTCCAACCATTGTTGTTATCAATCGGCCTCATTATGAAATCTAGTTGCTACCTACTTCCTTTCCAATTCACATGGATATTTACAAACACATATTCAACTCCTCATATTTGAATTTCGGCAAAAATACACTAAAACTTCAAAAATCGAAATCTTCTATCCATCAAAAGTTTCAACAACACTACAACCAAATTCATCGCGTTATTCTATATAGAATAACTATATAGAACTCCTATAAATTCTAGATCCACCGACATTCAATTCCTTCAACCGGTTGTACACAATTCCAATAATTAATCATACTAGGGCATATGTAAATCTAGCATTTCCTCTTGTTTTCCTTTCCACACATTTAAATTAATCCATTGGAACCAAAGAACCCAACAAGTTCAAAGAACCTAAATAATTTTAATGACCAGACTAATTCATCAATGTTCCATACTTCTTAATATCTCTTTTGACTCCAAATAGGTATGAACATACTCTCACTACTACTCATACATACAGATTCATCAAGAACTTGCAAACGATAACATCAACTTAATCAATTTCACTTTCAAGGTTACTAATTAATATTAATTATGCACTACACCAATGACTCCACTTGATACCCATACCATATCAAGTTATTTGATTACACTCTTTGACTTATCCATAACAAGGCATCACAAAAGGTTTTTAACAAGTTTTCCTCAAAAAATGGATGCATTAAACTTCAACACTCAGAATAATCCAAAAGAAATACATAGAGCCAAAGCTTTCTCATGTTAACAAACTTGCAACATAAAACTGTCATTACCCAAATTATCAAATGAATAAATGAGTCATTCTTTTCCAATGAGAAAAAAGGAATAACCATGAAATTATCAATATTGCGCTTGACGAAGATCACAAGTAGTAAAAGCAACTCAATAGTCGAAAACAATAATTGTTTGAGAGAACCATTGGAGACCCATTGAAACTCAAAGAACAACCATGAACCACGAACCCAAGAAAAATTCATCATCCACCACGAACAAGAATTTGTCAAGTTCAAAGATCAAGGAAGAAAACAACTTTCTAAAGCACTCACGCTCAACACCCACAGCTATGGTATTCGGGGTAACTACTCTATTCATCTACCACGAATAATGGTGTAATCTGACAAAGTCCAGGGCCACAACCACGGCCTCCACTTCTTAACATCCATCATCGACACGTTTAAATAATATAATCAATTATGATTATACATGATCATCTCATAACAATCATAGAATAGATTCATAGATATAGAATATCATAACATATCATAAATTAACAACAAGAAAGATAATACATAAGCAATTCAACAATTGCACAACGATTGAAACATAACAATAGAAATGCGAAAATAATGGATTTCCCAACCCCACCTACTGTGCACAGTGTGTCATTTTAATAACTTAATTACCACGGACCTAAAGCCCGCTCTGATACCAACTGTAACACCCTGGCAATTCGGAAGCCAGAATGTTACCTAAAGACCTAACATGTAACCATACAATGGAATAATTTTCAAAGTAATTCATCAACTAAGTTAAGTAGATCATCAACAATTGGAACATAAACGAAATGTAATATTGGATCCACTAAGATAATCCTATCAACGAATAATCAATAAATATAAACAGTTATTTAAACAAACTCAATGATAAGGAAGGTACCATCCAAGTCTAAGTTTATTTATTACAATCCAACAATTCACTAATGTAAGGTACCAGCAGATCTTTTATTCAACTAGTGTAAAGTGATGTATTTGAGTAGTGCATGTCTACTCCCTCCCAAGAGAAACTTCATCAACGATCACCTAAAAATAAATAAACAAAGCAAGAGTGAGTCCAAGACTCAGCAAGTACAATGAATAAGAACAGACAACCAACATGAACAAGACAATCTCTTCTCAACCTCTGAACATACAACAAATGAATACTTATGAATATATGAGATGAATGTTCAAATTCAAAGGATTGGACTGCACACATGCATATATGGGTATAGCTGGTGACACACCGTCGGTGCTCACTTAAGCCCGTATTTATCGAAATACGGGATCCAAAATACCGTATGAAGAACGTTTCATCGGTGTCCAAACTGCCCACATTGGAATGGTGGGACTCACATGCCCATACTGGAATTGATGGGACTTTAGACTCCACTCCGTGGACTCCGTGGACGGAACATGAACATGGATGCAACTTTAGACTCCACTCCGTGACGGACTTGAACATGGGTGCATGAATATACTTAAGAACAACGACCAGCATCATCTTTGAACATATGAATTTCACATATGGAAGAAACATAATCATCGGAACTTCTCACGTATCAAATGAAAACACAGATCGAACATCCAAATCCAACATACACAATTCATACAAACGTCGATGTACTTGCCTTCCGCGAAGCAACGCGTTGGCGAAAACGATGGTGCTCCTAAACCCAAGCTTCACCTCCTAAACAATTAAATAACTGAAATAAGAATGCGAAGAACATGATATTATTGAATAACGCCCTACAACGCTTTCCCAATGATTCAATATTTAACTAGAAGCTCTAAATCGAAAACCAACGATTCTCGCCCTAAACCGCCTCGGACAGTAGCACGGTAAACAACATAACTCTTGATCTGGAACTATGAATGAGGTGAGTCCAGTTTCTATGGATTCTTAACTAACAAATCTACGATACTCTAGTTGACAAGATAATCTAATTCGGCCAAATTAGTACGTCAACAGACTGATGAACTTTCAGTACAGAGCAGAAAAAAACAGCAGCACTAAAACGATCATAACTTTTACTCTATAACTCCGAATTGAACGTTCTTTAACAATTTAGAAAGGTTATCAAATTACCTACAATAACCTAGTTGGGTGAAAACCCAGATTCTTCCAATTACAAATTCATATTTTACGAAATAACAAAACAGACTAATCTCGTCATAAATCTGGACAGCAGATACCAAATCTATCATAACTTTTGACTCAAATGTCGGAATAAGGTGTGCTTGGCGGCCACCGAAAGCTAAGAACATAATATAGATATCTCTAGGAGATCAAAACTACTGGTTCGGCCTCTAAGATCACGAAAACGCCCACGCAACAATCTGGACAGATTGATGTGAACAACAGACCGACATTGATCCAATCAAATCTATTCGATTTCTCCTCTACGACTAAACAACCAACGATAATCGAGAATCATTACCCTTGTAGAACCTTAGGAAGACGCTGAATGATCCCCCACGAAGAAGATCCCTCGTCCCTCCTTTCGGCGAACCAATCTGCAGTCCTTCCTTCTCCTTCCTTTGCGAACACCGGCAGCGGGAAGGAGCGGCTCCAAGAGGCAAGGCACTGTAGCGTGGTACTGTAGCGGTGGCACTGTAGCTATAGTGTCGGCCTAGGGTTTCCCCCTTCTTTTATAGGTGGTCGGACCCCCATGGGCCTCCTGGGCCAAGGCCCGAGGCCCAGGTTGCCGAAGAAATGCGAAAAACCCCTCTTTCTTAATCCTATTCTTCTCTTTTGAATGATTTCTTCCTTAGAATAAATCGGGGTATTACAGACGGCCTTAGCTAATTAAGTCATAGAAAACAAGCCTTGCACGTTGGTAGGCCGTAGTAGTGCGTGAATAACCGGTGTAGGCATGTTCGAAGGGGCTCCCTTCATCGAGGCATTGGGAACAAAACTTACCGACACAACAGCGAATGCCTCACTAAGACGGGGGTGTACCCGGTTGAAATGAAGGTGTTCATTTTCCAGGCTAGTGCAAGGTTAGGACTAGGTGATGTAAAGGCTTCGATATGTACTCTAGACTGCTTATCAAAGGATAGTGAGCGGTGGTATCAACGGATGCCAAACAAAGACTGCTTACCAAATGATAGTGAGCGGTGATATCGACGGATGCCAAACAAACTAGAGAATTCGTATGATGTGGGTAAAGTTGCACACCTCTATAGAGTGTAAATATATTTAAATAGTCGTGCTTGCAGTCATGAGTGTGCTTGGTACGGTCCATCGGGTATAGTCTCTACTTTTGCAAAAATAGTCTTATCGAGAAATGTTGGGATGGATATTTTGGATGTTGCTTAAATTGAGTGTCATGCCAATGGCTAGAGGTAAGGTGTTGATCTCAACCGAGGAGGGTTGCTATTTGTTATTTATCAAGTACTCACTTGTTGATTCTTTATTTACTTAACTGTTCTTTAAACTCTCATTGCAAAATACTACGTGTGGATATTGCAAATAAAACTTGCTTAATGTTGAAAATAACTTGTAGCATAAAGCTTCATCCCTCATTAGCCATATATATATATATATAAATTTTATGATACACTGCAAGTCTTGCTGAGTACGCAATATACTCAATCTTTCTTAAATTATTGTTCAGAGATAGAGGATGAGCCTATGCTGGACGACACGTTCTTTACACCCGGTACCGGAGGGTTCGGTGACAGGTCTTTCTAGGACTTGTTTCTTGTCTATTGCCTGAGAGTTTGGATGGGCATACCGTTGGACTTTTGGTTTATATACATGTTATGCTTCCACTGTTTAATTCGTTAGTTCTGATATTTGTTATTTTATTTGGCGGGTCGGCCGTATATCCTACTCTGTGATGTAATCGTTTAAGATAACCACCATATTTATTTTATGTTATATGTATATTGTGTATAGATGTGTATGCCAAAGTTGTGAATGTGTGTACTAGCCATTGATCATAGGACTAGTACGGTACACACACGAGGACTTTGAATATTCAAAGCCCGGGGTCTGACAACAGGGATGGTGGGGAGAGCACGGCGACCAGCGTGGACACGGTGACGGTGGCGCAGCTATTCCAGGTGATTCCGAGCGAGGGAGTGGAGAAGAAAATGTGCGTGGGGATGCGGTTGTTGAGGTGACGGCGATGCTGTCGGAGCGGCGGCGAAGGTGGAGGCTGGTGTGGGTAGAGAAAGTCGCGGCTCAAGTCGAGCTCGGGGAGGACGACGATTAAGTGGGGGCTCGGGGAAGGGGGTGAATGGGAGGCCAGAAGAAGGGGGAGGGGAACGAGTGTGGCTTAAGTAGGCGCAGGGTAGGCATGGGCCTCGACGGGACAGGGCATACGCTAACTGCAGTGCACGAGGATGGAGACGACACGGTGACGACGTGGTGGCAGTGGTGTGAGGATGGTGGGACAAGAGCGGTTGAGCGAGGCGACAGGAGTGGGTGGGTGCATGCGAGCGGCATGGGCATCCTGGGCGTGGCTAGGGCAGGCATGGCGCCAGTGCGAGTGGCATGGCACTGCTGGCGCGTGGTGAGGCGAGCGTGGGCCAGAGAAGGGAGGAAAGGAGGTCGGCCGGAGTAGGGGCGCAGCGCCTGGGTGTGAGCTAGGATAGGCGCACGGTGATCGAGGGAACGGGCGACATGACACTAGGGCGGGGGAAGGTGGCGTCGAGGGTTGATGACGCAAGCAACATGGCTCCAGTGGCGTCGACGAGGCGACGATCAGGCGAAGAGCTACGGGGGCAAGTGGTTGTTGGGAAGCACCAAACCGAGAGGAGGAGAGGCGGCATGGCACTAGTGATAGGGGCGGGTCGGGTGAAGGAAAAGAGGAAGGAGAAACAGAAGGAAGAAAGAGAGAGGCTAGCAGGTGGGCCAGGAGTGAGAAAGAGAGAAAGAAAAGGGAAAGAAAAAGAGAAAAGAAAAGAGAGAAAAAAGGAAGGCTTCTGGCTGGGGCGAAGAGGAGCACAAATCAATGATTGGGGTGGATCTAGTGATGTCTGAGGGTGCTCTAGGAGCAAAGAATCAAAGAGGAGCTCACCAGAGAGAGGAATAATGGCGGTGGCGGCCGAAACAAAGGGAGACGATGACGGTGCGATGCTCTAGTGCATGAAACCCAAAATTAGGTGAGGGGAATCGAAGAGGATGCTTGGGAACATGATGTGACACGAGCGATTTGGAGAGAATCTCACTGGGTTAGCTGGAACGGCAAGGCGATGGCAGCGGCTGCGGACGGAGAGGAGGAAGAAGGCGGTCGTGTTCCCGGTGGCAGGGTTGGTGCCGTCCATGGCTGCATGAGGGAAGAATTGAGGGAGGGAGTCCTTCATCTTGAAAGGCTTTGGCGCCGGTGGGTACGGGTACGGTGCCTCAATGGAGAAGTCGATCGTGCGCCTGTGGCAGCCGTGGCACTGGACCCTTGAGGAGGATATATGGGGACTTGGTTTCTCCGTTGTCGTTGGCGTTGGCGTCGGCAATGATGATGGGGTTGCCTTCATCGTCAGAGTCGGCGGCAGAGGGGTCATTGCCGTGATTGTCGGAGGAGGGGCGCCAAATGTTGCGGGCGATTTGGTATTGAGGCGGGAGCAAAGATGATTTTTTTTGTTTTATTTCTTGACTCATCCAGCCACATCAGCTCATTTGATGATTAAGATGTCACATCAGCTCGAAACCAAGTGGTATCGGTTCGGGGGAGTCGGGTGATCTGGTATTGAAAATTTGAGGGTATAAACTAGATGGTATTAGAGTTCAAGGGTTTTTTTGGACACTTGTGATAGTTCAAGATGTAATATGGACTTATTCCACGATAACACGGGGATGTCGAACTGAGCTGTTATCAGGCAAGGCGAGGATGGCTCATATACTTTTACACTGGAAAATAAATTTAAAACATGTCGGGCTGGGCTCGGGCTGGGAACTGGTGTCACCCGGCTGCAACAGTGCTGCCCAAGCCTGGCCCTAAAATGGCCTCCAGCTGGGCCAATTTCAGCCAGCCCCAGGCCGGGTCCCCACCTTTCCACTGGAAGCCCACCAATCCAATCATCAACTCTGTCCGAGTTGACTTAAAAATTAGCCGGCTGATGAATTGCATCTTTGGCTCTGTCCTCGGTCGTTAATTATCCTCGTGCTGCTAGCTAGATTGTTTGATTAGCAACATGTTGGACGATAGAGAAATTTTAGACGCCTTCTACTCCCACAGACAATGGGAGTATAAATTAAACCTGACCGTTCATTTGCAAACGGTAGCATAGATATTTACTGTGGCTCCAAATTATATATATGCATGGGATGTCAAATGGATTAATTCTAGAGAATTCCCCGAGTGGCTGAAGAAACCAAGCACACACAAATCCAATATGTGGCGCGCGCAACTAACTGAGCGATGAATCACCTAGACGGAGGAGCTGATTGCAGATTTGATCTAGAATTATATATAAACAGTTTCAGTGGTATATATATATACTACAGCATGCAAGTTCAGGCCTTCAGGGTTATCGTCCAGAGCTCTTTTACAGTACCTTCGGAGAAATATGGACCGTTCATTCTTTTGGATATAATGGATTAGATTAGTCATAATCTGCTTATACTTCCCCATGTGGTATAAGGAAGTACAGTTCTCTGACGGGCAAATATGTAATCTCAACAACTCATCTCCCTCGCAGCCTCCCAAGTTAAAACAGAAATGTCTAATCTCCTCGCTGTGCGCGCTCAAGAGTCAAGTCGCAACAGAGAACCCTAATCTAGCATTAACAACGACGTAAAAGAACTCCGAAAGGCATCACCATAAAATGTGCCATAAGAAGCAGAGACATCAAATGAAAGTCATTGCATTGTAGCACTTGTGCGCCATTAATCAATATGCGCCAGTTTGAAATTAAGGCATAGATCAACACGTTGTGGTTTGGTAGTTGCATGGACTGGCTGATCACATGAGGCAGACGCGAGGTTCATACGAAGGCGGCGGCGAGGATCTAGACGGCGGCTGATGTGGAGCACGGTGAAGAAGGGACAACGCGTAGCAACGATCATGATGTATGGCGAGGCTCCGGGCGACGCCGAGTAATGGCGCAGACGATATGGGCTAGCGGCAGCGACTATTGGCGTGTGCTATATGAGTGAAAGTGAATTAGTTGACATCCATTAGTTTATTTGAATAGTAAATCTAGGTCTTAACATTAAAGTTGACATTAATACCTGTCGGTAAATAATTTGGAGTCACAACAAATGTCTATGCTACCTTCGTAAATTAACGGTTCCATTTAATTTATAGTACCATTGCCTAAGGGAGTTGAAGGTACCGTAAAATTTCTCGCTCGATGCCGTTCCACTTTTCCCCACACTAATCCACCTCACTAAGTTGCGGACAAGTCATAAATATAGTTCTCCACAGGGGAAATTATATCGGTGGGGAAATTTTTGCAGACCCCACCGATAGGACTGGTAACCGTCGGTTATTGGATATTTCGGTGAAATTTTGGATGAAATTTTAAAATTGAAGTTTGAAATTTTCAGATGTAAAGATGAAATTTATCTAAATTTTGAATTAAAATTTGAATTTGGATGAAAATTAGATAAATCTGATTTTTTTTTGTCTGGTATATATGAAATTTTATCGGACCCCACCGATAACACTAGTAACTGGCGATTATCGGCGAAATTTCGGTGATAGAGTTTTCGCTTTGTTCTCCATCCTGATACCGTGTTTCTTAATTAGGGGATTCGCCAAGGCGCCAAGTGTAGGAGAAACAAGATCCCACATGCATCCCATGTTCGGTTAGTACTCTGCTATTTCCTCTTTTCTTCCTTTTCCTACTTTATGTTTCCACTTCTTTTCCATACAGCTTAATTCCGTAACCATCTCTTACAATACATATATGATTAGATACCCATATACCTTTTTCCCTAGAAAAAAGAAAACAAAGGCTCGGTTAGTCCTTAGTACGTACCTTCCCATCAGTTACAAATCAACAGGGATTCTTTAGCTAGCATACACCGATACACATGTTGAACAGCTACAAGTCTTGGATTCCGATTCCTTCTCTGAATTTTGGCCATGTTAAAAGTAACCGCGTCGTCCAGAAGGTCTTTTTCTATCTTGTCATTCTTTGATTCCAACTAGAAAGTCTCTCATGACAGCTACGAGCAATTTACAAGTTTGGGCTGTTAGTTTGAAGCAGCTCATACACCGCATGTTGGTAGACGGTATCGCTGGCTCAGACTGACAACGACACACGAACACACAATGGAACCTAGGATGTGAATGCAAGAACACAAGAAAATTATTCGTGCTGTCAGAATAACAGTAGCTTTTCTGATTTTATCTTCTATTGCTCTTGTACGTATCCTGAATGGATACCATATAAACTCTAGAATCCCATAATGAATATTACCTAAATACTATAGGACTACGTAAACAAACTCTATGTAAAATCTAGATATAACATATTCACAAAGATTACTAACAAATCACTCACTAATCTTTGTGCACTAACTTATTGAGGTAGTCAGTCTCAACTACAACTTGCCCAACTATTACTCAATACAGGACGGCGAACACATCTCCTCAACGCCCCGGACTCAACTCCACGGACTCGACTCAAGACGACGAACGTATCTCCTTAACGTCTTGGACTCAACTTCACGGACACACATACAAATACAGCATCGCAACCGCCTAGTACCAACACAATACTTCCACCTTAGCAATGCGCAACTCATCTTGCGTTCCACCGACGTGCACAACTATCTATTCCACATGTATGTATGCATGCAAACAACTAACTAAATGTGCTAACATGCACACACATATGACTCGGCACTACCGCTCCTACATGCATAGATTCAACTACATGCATGCGCTCGCCGACGAGATTGCGCTGCACGGTCGCCGCTAGATCAGCTATGCCCAGTGTCGCTGCCGACCCGTCAAGACTGGCCCGCGTCAAGCCGCCAGCCGCGCCGCATCTCCGGCTGCCCATGCCTGCCGTGCAGCTCCGCCACACCGGCCTCATCTCGCGCCGGCACGCCACCGGGAGCCCACCGCTCTACCGTGCTGGGCTTCACTCGCGCCGCCACTCCATCGGTCGCTTGCATGCCCTCCGTATATGCCACCCGAGCCGAGATCACCCCTCTCGGGGCAATAGCTAGGGTTTTTAACCTGTAGCTCTAATACTAATTGTTGGCCAATAGCCAAGATCACACATGCTATGTGGAGACACACACGAACATTGCTAGGAGATGAACTCAGGAAGTACAAGAGAGAAACTCACAGGCCTGCGGCACAACAACAGCCTAGCTAGTGCCTTTTCATGGTTTTCTATTATTCTCTTCTATTGCTCTTGCTCACAAAATCTCTATTGCTCTTGTTCACAAAAATCTGATTACAGGGGTGTTTTTTGTTGAATATATGAGCATTTTTCGAATTATTTTAATCCAAAAATATACTAGATAAATCATATAAATTACTATGGCCATTTTCACAAAGCAGGTAAACAAGAACACTATAGACATACGATTTCTAGAAAAATAGAAACTAGTATACCTATCTCAGTGTTCTAGACAACAATAGATAATAAAGCTAACCAAGCAATAAGTGCGAGATAGCCGTACCCAGATCTAGTAGAAGGAGCAGCAGAACAACAAGAATCTTGGTGAGGTCGTCGTTCGTTATGGCGTAGTGGACGTGGTAGTAGTTGCATAGTTGGTGTAGACGTAGCTTTTAAGATGGTGTAACTCCTCTTTAATCCTCCATGTGGGACTAAATAGTTTTAGCACGTGCACATGGGCCTTTGGGATTTTCAGAATTAATTAGAATTAAAATTGGGCCTAGCCCGTATTAATTCCAACAATCCCCCACCAGATCACAAGGGCACATGTCAAATGCCTTGATTCACAGTATTGTTTTGATATACCAGTATTTTAATGGAGACCGGTTAAGGTTGAACATCCACCTAAACAGAAGCTACACTTATCCATTACTGCATAATGGACTAAGCCTTGAATTGGCAGTTTTGTGTGAATAAGTTTCACTTAAGTCCTTAACTGATACTAGGCTGTCAGGCATCCCCGCGGGTTGAAGCATATAAGTCATACTCCTAGCCTATTCATGAGTTTCTTAGAGATTACCCTATCTCATAGACTGTGACTAGCAGTCGGACTCATATAGGTGTGTTCTTTCAAGACTGCTCTGCAGGACAGCATCTTTGCTTAAACAAGCCACATAACACATTAAAATAAAAATTAACCTGTCATACAGATTTAGGAGAGAATTGCATCTCCAATGGAGTGGGTCTATAAAGGTACTCTCCTTCCAGTTAACCAATAGCTTGTTTCGCCAATCCTACTTCACAGGATCTCCGATCACATAGGATGGGTTACCACTATGGTGTAACTCACATGAGTCTCAAACCCATCTCCCTCGATGCATTGTTTATCACATTCCGTGATAAACCCTTTGTGAAGGGATCTGCCAGATTCTTAGCGGTTTAGATATAATCCAAAGCTATTACTCGGAGTTTCTCAATTTCCTGACAGACTTCAGTCTTCTCTTCACATGTCTTGGTGCCTTCATATTATCCTTAGAACTGTTCACTTTGATGATCACGGTCTGATTGTCACAGTTCATTAGAATAGCCGGTACGGTTTTCAACCACCGGTAAATCCATCAAGAGCTCACGAAGCCATTCAGCTTCAACAGTGACAGTATCTAATGCTGTGAGTTCTGCTTCCATTATTGACCTCGTTAAGATGGTCTACTTGCAAAACTTCCATGAAACAACGCCACCTCCAAGTATGAAGACATATCCACTTGTGGCCTTAATCTCATTAGCATCAGATATCCAGTTTGAATCGCTATAACCCTCCAGTAGCTTGGGGTATCCGGTATAGTGAATGTCATAGCTCATAGTACCATTTAGATAACGCATTACCCTCTCAAGAGCATGCCAATGATCATCCCCCCGATTGGAAACAAAATGGCTTAGTTTGCTCACAGCAAACGAGATGTTAGGCCTGGTAGCGCTAGCTGAATACATGAGTGAACCAATTATCTCAGAATATCTCAATTGGTCTCTGGCTATATATTTTTCGATTCTTCCTAAGCAATACGCAAGGATCATAAGGTGTTAGAGAGGATTTGCAGTCGCTATAACCAAAACGACTTAGAACTTTTTCCACATAATGGGATTGCAACAATATAATCCCACCATCATCACCTCTCAACAGCTTAATGTTCAAAATAACATTAGCTACTCCTAGATCTTTCATCTCAAAATTCTGAGACAAGAAATCCTTGACTTCCTTAATCACATCATGATTGGTCCCAAAGATCAGTATGTCATCAACAAACAGACATAGAATGACTCCTCGTCCCCACCATGGCGATAATACACACATCTGTCAGCTTCATTCACAATAAAGCCTGCAGATTGTTAAAGTTTTGTCGAACTTTTCATGCCACTACTTAGGTGCTTGTTTAAGACCATACAAAGATTTCAACAACTTACACACCTTTTCTTCTTGACCTACTACTACAAATCCATCTGGTTGTTCCATGTAAATTTCCTCGTCCAACTCTCCATTTAGGAAAGCCGTCTTAATGTCCATTTGATGAACGAGAAGACCGTGTGGGGCAGCCAGAGATAGTAGTACTCGAATAGTAGTCAATCTAGCCACATGTGAATAAGTATAAAAGAAATCTTCGTCTTCCTTTTGGGTATAACCCTTGACCACAAGTCGTGCCTTGTACTTCTCGATAGTACCGTCAGGCCTAAGCTTCTTTTTGAACACCCACTTACATCCTACAGGTTTACAACCATAAGAACGCTTAGTGATCTCCCAAGTTCCATTAGAGATAATGGAATCCATTTCACTACGGTCTGCTTTCTTCTAGTATTCCGCATCTGGAGAAGCATATGCTTCAGAAATGGTACTTGGAGTATCATCCACAAGGTACACAATGAAATCAGGACCAAAAGACTTTGCAGTCCTTTGTCTTTTACTCTTCATTAGAGTTTCATTGTCTTCCTCCTCAGGAATTTGCTTAGGGGTTTGCTCAAAATATTCCATTGAAATGGCAGGTTCAGGAGTTGTATCAGGCTCCTGACTCGATGAACTAGGCATATCTTTCATCGAAAAAATATCCTAAAAGAATGTAGCATCTTTGGACTCCATAATTGTACCGACATGCACGTCAGGTAATCCAGATTTCACCACTAGAAATCTATATCCAACGTTATGGTGAGCATAGCCTAGAAAGACGCAATCCACGGTTTTTGGTCCAAACTTACGCTTTTGGAAATTGGCACATTGACTTTCACCAAACAACCCCAAGTGCGCACGTATGAAAGTGATAATATTATCTTCTCCCATTGTTCATATGGGGTTATCTCTTTATTCTTTGTGGGAATCTTGTTTAGGACATGACATGAAGTCAATATAGCCTCCCCCTACCATGCTTTGGAAAGACCCTTGTATCTAACATGGTGTTAACCAAATCAGTTAGAGTGTGGTTCTTTCTTTCAGCAATCCCGTTTGTCTGGGGTGAATACGGAGGCGTTCTCTCATGGATTATATCATGTTCCTCATAGAATAAATTGAACTCATTAAAAAAGTACTCACCACCACGATCAGACCTAACCCTTTTGATTTTCCTCTCATGTTGGTTCTCAGCTTCTGCCTTATAGATTTTAAAGTAGTGAAGAGCTTCATCTTTAGTTTTCAAAAGATACACATAGCAGAACCTAGTGGAGTCATCAATCAAAGTCATGAAATATCTCTTACCACCTTTTATCAATACACCATTCATCTCACACATATATGAATGTATGAGTTCTAATGGTGTCAAGTTTCTTACCTCCGCGACCTTGTGAGGCTTACGAGGTTGCTTTGATTGCACATAAACTTGACACTTAGAACCTTTGGCAATGATGAATTTCAGGATTAACTCTAAACTGGCTAACCGCGTCATGCAATCAAAATTTATGTGACAAAGTCGTGAATGCCAAATAGTAGTCTCATTACCACTGCAAACATGATTCAAAACATTATTACACAAATCTGTAAGAGATAGGCGGAACAAGCCTCCGCACACATAGCATTTACCAACAAATTGTCCACACTTTGACACTACAAATTTATTGGACTCAAATACTAATCTAAAGCCATCTCTACACAAAGAGATCCGCTGACGAGATTCTTATTGATAGATGGCATATGATGCACGTTCTTCAGTCGCACGATCTTCCCCAAGTAAACTTCAGATCGACCGTGCCAACACCATGAACAGCGGCATGTGACCCGTTCCCCATTAGAACGGCTGAATCTTGTGTGACCTGGTAAGAAAAGAACAATGAAATATCAGCACACATTTGTATATTAGCACCAGTGTCTATCCACCAATCGGTAGATTGACATACGAAATGAACAGTAGGTACATTACCATACCCTGATGTTCCCATCTCAGTAGTACCAACAACAATATTAGCAGACTTGGAATTCTGCCCTTGCTAATTCTTTCCACCCCTGCGTTGGCTGCAATCCTTGACCCAATGACCAGGTTCGTCACATACAAAGCAAAGGTCATCCTTTGTGTTCTTCTTCTTCTTCTTCTTGAAGCTAGTTGTTTGTGCAGTCTTGTTCTTATCTTTGAACTTTTGAGTTTGGCCATTCTTCTTTTGCACCACATTGGCACTAGAATGTCCCTCATTACCTCTAGTGTGTGTATCTTTTGCCCTCGCCTTCTCTTCAACATCAAGAGACCCAATGAGATTTTTAACAGAAAACTTTGTCTCTTATGTTTGAGAGAAGTAGCAAAATTCCTCAAGAAGGAGGAAGTTTGACAATAATGCCTCCATGACAACCTTGTGCAGTAACACACATTTGAAGTGCTCAAGTTATGTGGCCATGGATTGTATCTCATGAGCTTGCTCAACTACAAAACGGCCATCAACCATTCTATAGTCATGGTATTGCTCCATGAGATACAATTCACTGCCTGCTTCCGAAACCCTAAACTTGGCACCGAGTGCATCCCACATCTCTTTTCCAGTTTTAATCACTATGTATGCATCAACTAACTTCTTACCAAGAACGCTAACCATGGCACCTTTAAGGAGGTTATCAGCAACCTCGAACGCTTGCTCCTGTTCAGGAGTAAGTGTTCCTTCAGGCTTGCCCTTTGCCACATGGAAAACGTTCATGGCAGTTAGCCAAAACACTATCTTAGTGCGTCACCTCTTGTAATTCGCACCATCGAACTCAGAGGGTTTGAGCGCAGCAGCAAAGCCAATTGACGAAAAATGCCTATAATAAGGTTTTTGGATTGTTGAACATCTGAGTATTTTTTTGAATTATTTTAATCCAGAAATATACTAGATAAATTATGAAATTATTCTAGCCATTTTCACAAAGCAGGTAAACAAGAACACTATAAACATACGAATTCCTAGAAAGACAGAAACTAGTATACCTATCTCAGTGTTCCAGACAACAACAGATAATAAAGCTAACCAAGCAACAAGTGCGAGATAGCCGTATCCAGATCCAGTAGAAGGAGCAACAACAACAACAGGAGTCTTGGTGAGGTCATCGTTCATCATGGCGTAGTGGACGTCGTGGTAGTAGTCGCGTAGTTGATGTAGACGTAGCAGAGAATCGGATGAAAAGGAAGCAGTGAGCGAGTCGCGCGAACGCTCCCCAACAACCTTATTCGTCCTCGCCCGTGCAAGCCTTCAAGGACAGGGGTTCCGAGGCCTGTTCTCCCGGTGCGGCCGTACACGCGCCTCGCAGGGATAGAGATCACCAGAGACAGCAACAAAAATAGTAGGATTCTGTATTCGTCTTTCATAACGCGGAGAGGAAAAAAAGGGAGCCAACACTTTATTCTTCAGAAAATAAATAGCCCAAAACAAAGAGGATAGAGGCTTTTAATTCACCAAGAAATGGTCACCATTGATTCACTATCAACCAGTGTTAACCGCAACCATTACTCACTAGTAACTGAATCGTTACTGCCAGCCGTTCGTTAATGCCATTTACTACGAGTCGGTGCGTTTCGATTTTCGAATAGATAAAGAAAAACACGCCCGCACCCGACACGCCTACGCATGCGCACACACACGCACACGCATGGCACGGCACGGCATGACACGACGAGGCGAGGCGAGGCGGCGCACGTGTGTATTGGCTCTCTCCAATTCCACAAGGGGGCTACCACATTCCACCTTTTAGGATGATGTAACTCCTCTTTAATCCTCTATGTAGGACTAAACAGTTTTAGCACGTGCATATGGAACTTTGGGATTTTCTAGGAATTAATTAGAATTAAAATTGGCCTAGCCCGTATTAATTCCAACATTTTTATTGAGAGCAAATAACTATTCGTATCCAAAAAAGATTCTACGTATCCTGAAGGGATACCACACAAATTCTATAATCCATAATGAATATTGTCTAAATATTGTAGAACTATGTAAACAAACTCTACATAAAATCTAGATATACTATATATATGCACAAAGATTACTTAACAATCGCATGGTATTCTAAAGTTTTTGCAAACCATTTTCGCATAGTTCTATGAGACTCGGACGATGCCATCCTTACTTCTTTGATCCTACTATAGTCAGGATACCACATACCTAATAATTTTTTTTGTTGATATCACTTTCGAATACACCTCTAGAATTTATCAATGTACTAAAGGATCGTTTGCTTGATGCTTTGTCCTGACTCCCGAGTCTCGGCAGTAATGCTCTAGTCTCGGAATTGTTGTCGGGCTTTACCGAGGATATCCCATAGCTATGTAAAAATGGAATTCCTTTTTGATTTGGCCCTATAGCGTCACCGTAAATGCAAAAATAGCCTCTTTATCACCATTTTTACGAAAATAGCTCCCAAACGAGCGCAGAATCAATGGGGCCCGACGCGTGGCTCCTCCCATGGTCAGTGAGCGTGGCAAGTGGGGTGGGCGCGGGACCAAAATCAAAATGGCGCGGAAGCTGGGGGTGACCACCTCCCATGGTGGGGGAGCACGGAAGCTCGCACACCTTCCGCGGTGGAGGAGCGCGGAAGCAGCATTCCACGACCACCGAGCGCGGAAAGCGGCCAGGACGCCCAGCTCCCACGGTCACCGCGCGTCGCCGCGCTTTGCCGCATCGAAGAGCTTCCACGGTCACCGAGCGCGGAAGGAGACACGCGTTGGCTTGCCGGTGATTCCGCGCTCGTTTTGGGGCTATTTTCACCAAAAAAAAACGGTGGCAAGGGGGCTATTTTTTGCATTTACAGTGGCGCTATGGGGCCAAATAAAAAAAAATTCATAAAAATGCTCGAGTTACACTAACACAATTTTCTGTTGTCACGTTTTGAATCAACTAGTGACTACTGAGACTACACAAAAGTTTAGTTAACTGTTGACAAAAGAAATCAGCAACCAAAATTTTGTTTTACTACCTTTACAAATAATGATCGATGTGGTGACTCATTCAGGATGTTGCAGTACAGAACAACACATTTAGCACTACAACATTTCAAACCAATTGCTACAATCTATATCTATACTAACTGAATGCTCTCCTAGAAGCTCGCACGTTAATTCTTGGAGGTGAAAAAGCCACATTAATCGAAGAAAAAGAAAAAGACTAGAAATTCCGACATTGATCGGAAAAACAAAACATCTTAACCATCTAAATTTTGTATCGTTAATTGACGACTAGATGACCATGTTGTACCGAAACACAAACACAACACTTGCAATCTAATTGAAATCGGACAGGAAAGAACTAATGCATGTGAAGCTGTCGAATGAAAAAACCCATTCGGATTCATCGGGCATGTGTGATGCATTAAGGACTCCTTGATTTGTAATAGCATAGTAACACTACTATGCTTATCGGACATGAACTTTTCAAGCACATTAGCTGTTGCACATAATTTATCGTGCACTCTTGTGAGATTGATTAGTCAGCTACGTATACAAATATTGGACAGATGAAACTTGAATTTTCAATTTAAATTAAAAATGAAAATTATAAATGTAAAAAAATATTTTATTTGTTGTGGATGCACATGTTCAAAACATGGAATCTAGGGGCGATGTGTTATGTTTGAAGTCTAAGATTGAATTGAAGTCGAATAGATAAGAAACTGAAAAACAAAATTTATTATGCATAAAAATCTAATTTAGAAATGAACTTAAGTTTGGAATATTTGAAGATGGTCATGCAAGTAATTTGAAAGTTACTTTAGAATATATGTAAGTTCAAGCTCATAATATATGTAAATTCAAATACCCAATTAGTACTAAATTCAAATTTTAAATAAATGGATAATTCCATAAACCTAATATTAATTTGAAAATGTATTAAAATTAAGTCCAAACTATATATGTTGAAATTTGAATATAAGTATGTGTTATCAAAATGAAAAGAATATAAATTTGTATTTTCAAATCTTAAACTATAAAAGTTATTAATTAAATTTGAACCCAAAACCTTATTTCCAAATTGATGTAAAAGGTAACTATGAAACTATGACACTAAAATATGTGAAGTTTGACCCATTCAAACTAAAAAAAAGAAGAAGATAGGTCCTCAAAGTTTTATCATCATTGGGCTGAAATTCAAACAAGTTCTTTTGCGCCAAATAAATATTACAGAAAAATATGTGCATCGTGCGGATACACAGATTGATGACTAGTGTTTCGAATCAACTATTGCAACGAAGAACAAACACGTCTAATGCAACCATCTAATTCATAGCGTTTCCGTCCGCAAAGATCGAACATTATACTTCAGAAAAGAAAGATGTCTCATCCTAGCTAGCTATCTGTTAGAGCATGTGGCCAGGTCTAGTATATTTTAGTTGATGAATAATTGACAATGTTGCTTATTGATGTTATTTGAGGCATATGGTGTGTGTGTGAACTAATGTCGGTCAAGTTGGGAAGAACATGTGCTGAAAAAAGATGGTGTTTTGGTCTTTGCATGTGTAGGTAACTCGGAGATGATCGTGGTCTACGGCGGTGACCGAGAGGTGGCTTAGTGCGAAGTCATGGTCCAGAGGGTCGAGGATGCTGGAGGAGACGGTCGAGCTCGAGTTGGGGCGCGTGGAGATCAAAGTTGGATGATGCGTGTTGGAGCTACGGAGGTACGGTCCAGAGGCTACGACATGTGACAATTTTTGGGTGTCTAAAATGGGAAGGCTGCAGAATTCGTGCGACTAGCGGTGTGAGGAATCGATGGGCTCACGATGGTATACATAGGCTGGCCATGTTTTGGAAGTCTTTGTACGTAAGGCTGTAGGGAGATTAAGTGCTAATGGCATGCATGATGGACAGGACCACATTTATGATGGGCTGCATAGAAGATGTACTAATTGAAGCTGTATGTGAGGAGGTTTGGTTGGCCTAGCTGTTTACGTATATGTGCTAGCTGCGGCTGGTATATATATGCCAGCGGTGGCTTGAGAAAATGGTTTTTTTAGGGTATTGGGTTCTTGTATGTGAGGATTTTTGGGCATTAATTAAAGGCTTATGGCAGCTGGTTCTGTGAGCCACGATTTTTGGGTCTAGAGCGGCTGCTTGTTTTCTCGAGTTCTGTCAGTGAGTCTCATCAAGTCATCACCATCTACTGCTACACCAATTTTTCTTTTTGGCATCGTCCGTGCGTGGTTATCTCCAGAAGAATCGGCTTGGGTGTTTGCTGTTGAGGTAATTAAGGGATCATGCATGCAGTCATCTGGTGCACAACATGCATCAGGCTGTAGCTGAGTGCTTGGAATAGAATTAGTGCATGCATGCGTGATCTCCAAAAAATTGATGTGCAATTTGTGCGCCCGTGAGTTTGGCCAAGCGAGACAAGTGTTGTCTTCAATCTTTAATCTGCTACAGTAACTTGTGCTGTACAAACAACATATCGCGCTATTTGGTACAGCACATGTGCAGTGCTACAGTACACTACACTATTTGCTACAGTATGTAAAGTTTGCTACAGCATCACAAAAATATTTTCCCCTTTTTCTTTTTCTGCTTTAATTGTGTTGGCATGTTGAACAATAAGAAGATACTAGATTTGTGAAAAAGTTTCCACTGCGGTTTACAATCATTCACCCCCCTCTGATTGTCATTAACGATCCTACAAATAGTATCAGAGCAGGTTACTATTGCGTCAGAGAGGTATGTGGATCATCCCCCCATGCTAGATGGTACTGATTTTGCTTTTTGAAAGTGTTGTATGCAAGCTTATATTGAGGCTCAAGGTAGTGATGTTTGGAATAAAGTTTCTAGACCTTATGAGGTTCCTGTTACTATTACTAATTTAAATAAAACTAATGTTGATTTGAATGCTCAAGCTCGTAACTTGCTGTTTCAAGGGATTTCTCGCAAAGAATTTAATCGTGTAGCTCATATTAATTCTGCCCACTTAATATGGAAGACTCTTTGCGATTATCATGAAGGAACCACTAAAATTAAGAAAGTGCGTCAAAATCTTCATCAAAAAGAATATTCTGATTTTGCTATGAAGCCTGGTGAATCTATTGATGACCCTTTTGCTCGTTTTGAGAAAATTTTGAGTAATTTGCGCGGTGTTAATGTTATTCCTACTGATGAAGATAATGCAACTAAAATTTTGAGATCTTTAGGTTCTGAGTGGTTGATGGTTGTCACAACTATCAATCTAGATACTTTAACCATGGATGTTTTTTTCTCTAGATTGAAAACCTATGAGATGGAAGCTTTTCCATCTAAGATCGATAAATCTTCATCTTTAGCACTTGTGACTAACCCTGTGCAGGCTGCTTCATCGAGTTCTTTTCCTTTGTCTGCTTTATCTTCTTTTTGAAAGGAACAGTTCGAACAGCTCACTAAAGAGGATTTGGTGTTCATTTCCTCACGGGCATACAAGGCACTCAACAACGTAAGAATGGGGAAGCGAGGTGGCGTGTCAAGTTCGATCAGGTGCTATGAGTGTGACGAGCCAGGTCACATTAAGGTGGATTATCCTAAGCTCAAGGGGAAGATGATCAAAGAAGACAAACATTACCGTCGTCGGCCATCTAAGAACAACAACACCAAGGGTGGTAATTTCCGTCGGAAATTTGCTGAAAAGGTTCTTTCAGCTATCGAGCATCTTGATCTGAGTGATGTGGAATATGAATGTTGCGACGACGACGACCCTGACAATGATGATGCTAAAGGTAAGAAGAAGAACAACGATGACTTCACGGGCATGTGCTTCATGGCAAGAAACGACAACAACGACGATGATGACAGTGATCCCGATGAGGTAAGACCATCATATGATGAACTTGAAGATAGTTTGATTAAACTTGCTATTGAATTGAAAAAGACTAAAAAAACTGAAAGAAAATAATTGTCTTGTTGAAAGCTTAACTTCTGAAATTAATAGATTTAGAGCTTCCATCCCTGATGATGAACATTGTGAGTCTTGTCAAGTTTTACACTCTGAGTTAGAGACTGCTAGAACAATTAATGCATCAACCTTGGTTCAACTTGGAGACGTAACTACTAAACTTGATGAACTAAGATTGGCACATGATTCTTGTGATAAAAAGTTAAAACTTGCAAATGATGAAATTGAAAAGCTCAAGTTTAGTTCTCCTACATGTTTAGAGTCAAGTACTTCAAATGCTCAAATTAAAACTTATTCTAATTATGGATTGGTAGAAGCTAGACTTAATTCATCTCAGAAAACAATTCAACAGATGATCTATCATGATATAGCTTCTTACTCTAACTGTCCTAAGCTCACCATAGAAATAGAAGCATTGACCAGACAACTTAATGATTTTGCTGAAAAATAAAGGTTGGCTCAGTCTAGTGCTTCTAAGAAGATTGTGAATAAATCTGTCACATGCATTGCTTGCCCTACTCTAGCTAAAGAAATTGTATCTTAAGTACATTTTATAAAGATTTTCTTTTGGAAAGAAAATTTTGAATATGATTCTAGACAAGTCAAAAGTGAGTGTTAAAAATCATGGTCTAAGATTTAATTTAGTTGAGCATGCCAAGAATAATCCTCCTACAGTTGTTAAGTTTCTTGAACCTGAAAAATTTGAAGTAAAATATGAACCAAAACAAACTGTGTTTAAATCTGCTGGTTTTGTGCAAAGCTCTTCTACTAATGTTGTAGGTGCTAGCTCATTATCTCAAAAGAATTCTAATTATATTAAATTTCATTGCACCTATTGTGGTAGAGATGGACACTTGCATGAATTTTGTTTTAGGCGTGTTAAGAAAGAGAAAAAGAAAAGATTGAATGCTTTAAGACAAAAACATGCTTCTTCTTATGTTGTTCCTAGAACTAATGCGAAACCTAGGTTTTTAGAGAACTTTTATGATGATTTTAAATGTTTGACGTGCTGGTTTGGGTTATAATTCAAATAATGTTTATTCAACATTGCCTGCATTTCAAGGGGCAGTTAGACAGGCTTCTTTTTGGCATTCTGATCGCTCAAGCACACATGTTTTTGGTTCTAGTATTGTTGCTCCTGTTCATCGTGTATCTCAGTGCTGGCTACCTAAATCTTTATTTTCTAACCCCAGTACTAAGATACCGATGATTGTTCGTGCTTTGTAGACTCGTCGTAAGCGGAAGCAGAACATATGGTTCATTGACTCCGGTTGCTCTCGACAGATGATCAAAGACTCAGGATGGTTCTCCTCACTCACTCATGCCACTGGTGATGAGATGATCACTTTTGGGGACAATGCTCAAGGACGAGTTCTTGCAACAGGTATTGTGTGCGTAACGATAGGTTCATTTTAAAAGATGTTGCTCTTGTCAGTAAGTTGAGCTATAATATGCTTTCAGTCTCACAATTGATAGACGACAATCTTGAGGTGAGCTTTAAAAGACATTCTTACTGCATTTTAGATTCATCTGGTGATTTAGTGTACAAAATTACTCGAGTTGGTTGTCTGTTTAAGGGCTATTTTTCATATTCCTCATCATCTGATTTTAGGTGCCTTATCTCATCTGCTTCTAAAGATCTTTTTCACTGGCACCGGAGATTAGGTCATATTGGTTTTGATCATCTCACTCGTATCAGTAATATGAATCTTGTTAGGGGAATACCTGGTCTTAAAATTGAAAAATCAATGGATTTTGTTTGCACTCCGTGTCGTCATAGAAAGATGGTCTCTACATCATATCCTCCACTCTCACTTGTAATGACTGATGCACCTGGACAACTGTTGCACATGGATACTGTAGGACCTGCTAGAGCTCTGTCAATTGGAGGTAAATGGTATGTTCTTGTTATTGTTGATGATTATTTTAGATACTCTTGGGTCTTTCCTGTTGCATCTAAGGACAAAACTTTTGATCACTTTAGAGAGCTTGCTCTTAGACTTGCCACTGAACTCCTAGGAGCACTTAGAGCAATTAGAAGTGACAATGGAATTGAATTCAAGAATACATTATTTGCTTCTTTTTATACTGAAAAAGGTTTAGATCGTCAATCCTCTTCAGCACGTGTGTCTCAACAGAATGGTTTTGTAGAACGAAAAAATAGAACTTTGGTTGAGATGGCTAGAACAATGTTAAATGAACATGCTACTCCTAGGAAGTTTTGGGGTAAAGCTATTTCTACTGCTTGCTATATTTCTAATAGAGTATTTTTGCGAGCTAAATTGCATAAGACTTCCTATGAGCTTCGTTTTTGTCATTCTCCTAATATTTCTCATTTGATGGTGTTTGGATGTCGATGTTTCATTCTTAAACATGGAAATCTTGATAAGTTTGAATCTAGATCCTCATATGGTATTTTCTTGGATATGCAGCACATACTTGAGGTTATCGTGTATTCAACTTAGAAACTAACAAAATTGCAGAGACCTGCGAGGTCACCTTTGATGAAGCTAGTCCTGGTATTAGATCCGACAATGCAGGTATATAGGAAAATGATGCACCTGAAGATATTTTCTATGACTCTGACGACGATGAAAGGATAACCCCGATTCACACTATGACACACGTATCTACACCGATGGAGTTTACAACTAGTGGCTCTGCTCCTACCTCCAATGAGATAGAGGTCACTACTACTACAACTTTATCACCAATGACTCCACAGGTGTAATACCCCAAAAATATTCGAAAGGATTATCGAGAGAGAATTAAGTTATTTAAAGAGAAGGACTATTTAGAAATTGAATTGAGGGAAGGACCACTTAGAAAATAGTCATTTATACAGTTAAAGAGGGGGTTTACAGCGAAATTTGGACAACCTGGGTCGGGGCCTCAGGCCATTGGTATTTGGGCCAAAGGTGGGAGGTGGTGGCCGGCCATAAGGGGGAATTAGCCATAGTGGCCTATGACCCATGAAATCAACCACCAACAAAAGGAGGAGGAAACCCTAGATTTTGCTATAGTAATTCCATGCTACAGTGCCATCGATGGTGCAGAGCACCAGCTAGCACACCCTCCCCATTGATGCCGCCTCCCCCTCCATGCCATCCTCCTTGGCCAAGCCATGTCGCCCCTTGCTGCCAGCCAAGGAAGAAGGGAAGAGAAAGGAAGAGGAAGAAGGAGAGAAGGGAGAAGAGAGGGAAGGGGAGAGATCATGGGCTAGGTTCATGATGTTCAGAGGTTCTTCAAGGGTAAGATCCAATCTCCTTTCGATTAGATGATTAACTGATTATTTAGCAATGTCGGTATTTAGATCTATCTTGAGCAGATAGGATTGACCGACGTTTTTCAGTAGTTTAACGGAAGAATCTGTCCTGTCCATCTCCTAGAGATTTGTAGGCCACATCGTTAGCTTTCAATAGAGTCTTAGATCACATCGTTTGGATGAGCGGTTCAAACGTTATGAATTTTGTAGCGCCGTTGTACCGTAAATCTGCTACGTTTCTGACAGTTTTTAGTAATCAGACTTAAAATGATAGATAAAGGAGTTTCTGGGAGGTCTCACTATAACAACATATGTAGATAATTATCTTAGCTTTCATGGAAGCAAAAGAACACAAAATTTGGATCATTATTCTGAAAGTTATGATGGTTTTACGGTTGCTGTCCAGAACCCTGACGTGAAATAGTTGCTCTGTTAATCTGTTTGGTAGGGGTATTAGATGGTCGAATCAAGAAGGCTCACCAAATAGGTTTAGGTGGGGAATTTGATAAGCTTTTTCGAAAGTCTAAGAATGCATCATTTGGATCTTGGATCAAAAAGATATGGATTTTAGAATATGGCTGTGCACAGAAGGGACAGATCGATCTTTAGGAGTTGGAATTGGGAATGCGCTTGAGAGTATAGCGAGTGCGGTTGTGCTATTTTTGTGCTTTTGGTACAGTATAATTGTCTTAGCATGCTTTATAATTATATTCAGGTGGGGGATTGGTCTCGGGAGCAGCACCCTCTTCGCGTCCTCCGTTCCCGCACGGTTGAGGCAAGTATTCTGATTGTTGATAAATTATGAATGTTTGACAGTGAGTGCTTGTGTTTTATATATACTAGCTATGCATGAATGATAGTGCGATATGTATAAATAAGATTAGCGAATGCTTGAGTTATGGCTAAAGGTTATTCATGTATGTTGATGATGCAATACATGTTATTTAAAGTTGGAGATTTTGGTATATAATTGTTGATTCACATGTTATTGAAAGATAGAGTACTAGTACATGAGCATGTTGAGAACATACCTGAGACTTGGTCACGTGGTGACCAAGTATATATATTGAGTCCCGTCATGTAGATGACGGGCTTGTATCCCCACATTCGTGGAATGTGGGCATTGAGTAGAGGTCCCCATCATGAAGATAATAGGATGTGGTTCCTATACTTGTGGAGTATAGGCTCTTGGTCCCTATGATAGAGGGCACATGCAAGAGTATACATCGACGGTTGTATACCCCGCATTACCGGTAAAATGCGAAAAGAGTAAAAGAGAAAAATGTGCATTGCTCATTTGTATTACACAAGCATGTGAGTCGTTTTAGTGTAATATTTTCTTATGGGATGTTGTTGCTATAACTGTGAGTTAATGTTTATTTATTGGTACTTGCTGAGTCTTTGGACTCACTCTTGCTTTTGTTGTGTTTTTAGGTACCACTTGCAAGAACAGCATGCATGGGAGGGAGTAGGCTTGTATTGGATACACTCACTACCACACAACCCTACAAGCTGAATAACATTTAGATCGTGCTATAATAATAAGCAAACTGCTTAAGGACTTAGTTATGGCTATGCTTGAATGCATTGGATCATTTGTAATAATGAGATTAGCATATTTTGACTATGCTTGTTTATGCTTTAGCTGAATAGATTGTTTTTGAAAGCTTTGATGAAATTTGGATGTTAGAGTATTGATTATGATTTATGCAACTGTTGGAATCTCCGGTATACTTAGCTATACAAAGGAGGTTCTGCCGAAATTTAGTAAGATGTTTTTTTAGTTTAATTTGATTTTAATGTTAGTTTAGTAGCATTCCAGGCCTTTGTCGGGCTGGGGTGTTACAACAGGCTCCTCTGCATATTCAATGACGTCATCCTCCTGAACAAATGATTGGTGAGGTAGATAAGAGAGTGTTTCGCAATAGGTATAACTCCGATGCCTCGTATGCTCATGCTGCTTTTGTTTCCTCTTTTGAACCCCAAGATGTAAGTCATGCTTTATCTGATGAGTCTTGGATTAATGCCATACATGAGGAATTAGAAAATTTTGAGCATAATAAAGTCTGGACTTTAGTTTCACCTCCTCATAGCCATAATGTTATTAGAACTAAATAGGTTTTTAAGAATAAACAAAGTGAGGATGGTGTTGTTATTCGAAATAAGGCTAGACTTGTTGATGGAGGCGGGGTGCCCGATCTTTCGATGAGATTGATAACTATCGATTTTGGTAGAGGTGACTCTCGCGATCCGACTACAACCGTACGACGATGCTTGCGCCTTAGCAATCGTTGAACCAACTCCGAGATGTTATTGACCGTGCTAGAAGCGCGATCAACCTGAACACGAGGTTCAATTCCTGCGAGCAATCGAAGAACTAGCAAGAATAAAATATAGAAAATCTGATATTGCGAATAAGAATGTAGCGTAGATGGTATTGAAAATCAAAGGTGGGATCCCGAAGGCTGTCTTGACAGGTGGTCGTCTGACACAACTGAAGAACAGAAGTTTGACAATGGCTAAACCTAAACTCAACGAAATCCGAGTTCTAGCTAGGGGAACAGCGGCTCCTATATGGAAAGACGACCAGGGGTGGTGGCCAGGGAAGTGGACGCGCGCCCCTAGGGTTACAACGCCCATGGGCCCAAGAGGAGGTGGCGCAGAACCCTTTTTGACTCGGACAAAAAAAACAGGCGTGGATTGTTTTGTTTATTGTGGCCGGCTCGGTTGGAATTTGAAGCTGAGGTTGGATCTTAGAAAGTAGACTTGATAAGCTTTCAATCAAGTCCAAGAACATCCCAAACGGAGTCCGTATGAAGAAGTTACGGCCGTTTGAACTTAGTGTTGTCGCAGCAGTCCGAACTCGAATCCAGAACGAGCCCAACTCGAACTCTTGCTTGGCTCGGACTCAAAGTGACGTGATGACCTCCATTATGCCTCCTATGCTTGTCCATGACTCCATATACCTCTCATTGGTCCTTTCCCATGTTCCTAAGCACAATTAAATCACTTGCATTAGGTAGCGATCTATTCTCAGTAATATATAAACCTATGAACGAATTCACCTGGTGATTAAGTTGGCGAGCACGAGCTCGAGTAATTGGTCCTTGTAACATTTGTTGTGGATCAGCTGTGTGTGTAGGCGTGGTTGTATCCAAGTTAGGAATATCCTCATCATCCTCCCCTTCTTGTATTTGAGTCGTCCTCGACTCAAGCTCATCCTCTACTCCCAAGTATGGCTTCAAATCTGCAATTTTAAATTTGGGACTAACCCCAAAATCTGCAGGAAGGTCAAGTTTGTATGCATTATCATTAACCTTTTCTAACACTTTGAAAGGACCATCAGCTCGAGGCATCAATTTTGACTTTCTCATTTCAGGGAACCCATCTTTTCTCAAGTGCAACCAAACAAGATCTCCTGGTTCAAAAGTTAAATGTTTTCTCCCCTGACTACTAGCAAGTTTATATTTAGCATTCATGCGCTCTATATTCTCCTTAGTTATCTCATGCATTTTCAAAATCAATTCAGCACGTTGTTTAGCATTAAAGTTCAATTTATCCGAAGATGGAATAGGCATTAAATCAATAGGAGCATGAGGCACAAAACCAAAAACAATTTCAAAGGGGCACATCTTTGTAGTAGAATGCAATGAACGATTATAAGCAAACTCAATCTGAGGCAAGCATTCTTCCCATATTTTTAAATTCTTTTTCAACACAGCCCTAAGCATTGTAGATAAAGTTCTATTCACAACTTCAGTTTGTCTATCAGTTTTGGGATGAGAAGTAGTAGAAAATAGCAGCTTAGTCCCCAATTTAGCCCATAAAGTTCTCCAAAAATGTCTAAGGAATTTAGCATTACGATCTGAAACTATAGTATTAGGCACACCATGCAATCGAACAACTTCACAAAAAAATAAATCAGCAATATTGGCAGCATCATTGCTCTTATGACATGGTATAAAGTGAGCCATCTTAGAAAATCTATCAACAACCACGAATATACTATCGCTCCCCTTCTTTGTTCTAGGTAATCCTAAAACAATGTCCATCGAAATATCTTCCCACGGAACGCTGGGAACTGGTAGAGGCATGTATAAACCATAAGGATTAAGGCGTGACTTAGCTCTTTGACATGTAGTGCAGCAAGTAATGTAGCGCTCGACGTCCTGTCTCATCTTTGGTCAAAAGAAATGATCAGCAAGTATATCCTCCGTTTTCTTCACGTCATACTGTCCCATCAGCCTGCCTCCATGTGCTTCCTGTAACAACAACAAATAAACGGAGCTAGCTGGAATGCGTAGCTTGTTAGGTCTAAACACAAACCCGTCATTAATGACCAATTTTGTTCCACATTTTTCCTTCTTTACAATTCAACAATATATCTGTAAAAGCAGCATCATGCATATATTGCTCTTTAATAGTCTCCAATCCAAAAATTTTGAAGTCAAGTTGTGAAAGCATGGTATATCTCCTAGACAAAGCGTCAGCAATAACATTCTCCTTTCCCTTCTTGTGTTTTGTGACGTAAGGAAAAGACTCAATAAATTCAACCCACTTTGCATGTCTACGGTTCAATTTACTTTAACTTCGAATATGCTTTAAAGATTCATGATCAGAATGTATAACAAATTCTTTGGTCCATAAATATTGTTGCCAAGTTTCTAAAGTTCAAAATAGTGCATATAATTCCTTATCATAAGTAGAATAGTTCAAACTAGGCCCACTCAATTTCTCACTGAAGTATGCTATAGGTTTACCTTCTTGTAGCAATACACCACCTAAACCAAATCCGCTGGCATCATATTCTAGTTCAAAAGTCTTATTAAAGTCAGAGAGTTGGAGTAGCTGTGCATGTGTTAACTTATCTTTCAATGTGGTGAAGGCGTTCTCCTATGCGGCGCTCCAAACAAATGGCACGCCCTTCTTGGTGAGCTCATTCAATGGTGCAGCGATGGTGCTGAAATTCTTCACGAAGCGGTAGAATCCAAAGTCCTAAAAGCTTCGTCTGTGTGACCGTGTTAGGAGTCGGCCAACTCTGTATTGCTTCAATCTTGGCTTGATCAACTTCAATTCCCTGTGGAGTAACAACATAGCCAAGAAACGCCACTCGATCGGTGCAAAAGGTGCACTTCTCAAGGTTACCAAATAAACGTGCATCACGTAAAGCATTAAAAATAGCACGTAAATGGTCAAGATGTTCTTCTAAGAATTTGCTATATATCAATATGTCATCAAAATAAACCACCATAAATCTACCAATGAAAGCACGTAAAACCACGTTCATTAGTCTCATGAAGGTGCTAGGTGCATTAGTTAATCCAAAAGGCATTACTAACCACTCATATAACCCGAACTTAGTTTTAAATGCGGTTATCCAGTCATCGCCTAATTTCATACGAATTTGATGATATCCACTACGCAAATCAACCTTTGAAAAAACAACAGAGCCATTCAATTCATCAAGCATATCATCTAACCTAGGAATAGGATGACGATACCTAATGGTGATATTATTAATTGCTCTACAATCTACACACATGCGTCATGATCCATCTTTCTTAGGCACTAAAATGACCGGAACAGCACAAGGACTAAGAGATTCACGCACATATCCTTTAGCAAGCAATTCTTGAACTTGCGCTGAATTTCTTTAGTTTCTTCTGGATTGGTCCTATATGGTGCGCGGTTGGGCAGTGATGCGCTGGGAATTAAATTAATTTGATGCTCAATCCCTCAAAGCGGTGGCAACCCCGGCGGTATGTCCTTCGGAAAAACATCGTTGTACTCCTACAAAATGTTAGTGACAGCAGGAGGCAAAGAAGAAGTTGTATCCTCAAATAAAAACAAAGCTTCTTTGCAAACTAATGCATAGCAAATAGAATTACTAGCATGTAATTCAGTCATATCAGATTTGGTAGCAAGAAAACTAGCACCTTTCAATTTAATTTTTTTTATTCTTCACATGAGTAGATTTAGGTTCTTTCTTTTTGTATTGCTCAAGTTCTTTTGCTACAATCTGATTTTCGCTCTTAGCATTCTCCTGATTCTTCTCTCTACTAGCTCTAGCAAGTTCATCCTTAACAATTTGTTCAGAAGTCATAGGATGCATCACAATTTTCTTTCCCTTGAACATGAGAGAGTATTGATTATTCCTACCATGATGCACACAATCAGCATCGTATTGCCAAGGTCGTCCTGATAACAATGAACAAGCTTGCATAGGAACAACATCGCAATCAACATAATCATGGTATGAACCCATAGAAAAGTTTACTCTCACCATTCGTGTTACTTTCAACTTACCACTGTTGTTGAACCATTGAATATGGTATGGATGGGGATGAGGGTTGGTCGGCAAAGCAAGCTTCTCCACCATATCCATACTCGCCAAATTGTTGCAACTCCCACCATCAATAATTATGCGAATCGAGCGTTCCTTGACAACGCCCTTGATTTGAAACAAATTATGGCGCTGATTTTGCTCGGCACGAGAAACTTGAGCACTTAGTACGCGTTGCACTATCATGCTCAAATACTTATCAGCATATTTGGCGCCAACATGTTCCTCCTTATGATCAGATTCATCATCAAGTCCTGCAGGGTTAGTTGCAAGCATAGCATATGTTTCATCATCAAAATCACTAGCAGAGGAATACCCACCATCATCGCGTATGATCGATGCGCTTGTTTGGACAATCCGCATCATGTGTCCATAGCCTTTGCACCGATGGTATTGAATATCCTTAGTTCGTCCTGTCGAAGCAACTGAAGAGGAGGTTTTTGCAGATGCTTGTGGTACTGATTTGGTTGCTTCAAAAACTCGTGGTGCTTGATTTGAAATAGCAGGACGCGGCTTGTTGTTGAAGGGTGGCGGTGGGGGTGCACTGATGGCCGGGGCAGTAGAGGTGTGTGGGGACCCCCGAGATCGGATCCGTATCATGCTAAGTGATTACGTCGTAAACGCAACACTTAACGTGAGACGAATACGATTCCGAGTGACCCGGATATGTGTCACATGCTAGCTCCCAAGGATCAGTGGCTAACATGCACACATCCTAGTACACAACATTGCAATCACATCCATACACAATGTACAAGAATAAAAGAATTAATTACAACATCATTTAAATATCACCTTATGGTACAAGGTTGCGAAAGAGGGCCGATCGACCAAATCTAATTAACACAAATAAATTACAGCGGAAGATAAACTTAAAATTAAAAGGGAATAACCGAGTTGGTATGCCCACAATCCCACAAGCAACCAACTGGAGTTAAAGTCGTTGCACCCGTCGTTCTCACCTGAACAAATAGACACTGTTAGAGTACAAAGTTGTGCTCACGAGACTTTCAAAAGAAATAAGGATGCATGTAAGTATCAAAGGAAGGCTACTAAACTAGTCAATTTTCAGCATAAAGCAAGTTTTGCATAAGGATAAAGATTCTAACTTGCCATTTGTAAAACATTTAGAAAATATTTTATGATAGTAAGTAATGATCAACAAAGGTATAATCTCCAAGTATAATCAACACACGAACATCCCATTCGTGGCACAATTCATTCCTCAACAAAATTAGCGCGCGAACAACGCGTCCAAGAAATAATTTCAGATTTGAACAAACTAACATAAAGACATAACATTTCCAACCATAGCCCAAACTTAATTTTCCAAAAGACTAACTGTGCCTGCTTTCCCACAAGTGTTGTCCATATCCTAGGACGAGGCTATTCGAATAGATTTAGCTACTCTGCAGAGTTGTACAACTTTACCCACACGATATGAATACCTTATACTGTCGCCATGCACTCTTCCGAAGGAGTGTGACTAAGATATCATAACAAGGCCGTTACAATGTCATGTCCTAACTATCAAACCACCCGAGGAACAGAATCCCATAGCAGACTAAGCGCCTCGCACCACAGGTGAACCCCGTTGTGTAAGTAAGTCCCTATCCAACAAGAGACCCTTAAGGGCAAGTAAGGTAAAAATTTAATATGCCCCCACGAGATTGACAAAAGAACAATTAAATACATAACAATAACAATTGTCAATCCCATTGTGTTTTGATAGCTAACACACAACAAATTATTAAGCCAAGCCTTCGCCATTATCCTGGCGTGTGGTTGCACGTATGACTTGGTTCATCACACCACAGACCGGTCCTTAAACACTCAGACGGAGCTACACAATTCCATAATAACAATAACAACAAAATTTCATGATCACCCTACACCCGTCCAAGTTAAGGACATAAAACCCATGCCCAACAAGTCCACAAACCCCAGATGCGAAGATCTGGATACAACCCTCAAATCCAACATAATCCAATCCATAATATCCTCAAATTTCATTAGGATTCAATTCAATTCACTGGCCGATGGACTAGCTCCATCAACCGCTCTCGGCTACAACTACTAGCATGGCTAAGCATCGTTCTACAAACTAGCAAACAATCCCATATAAAATATAAACTTAGTCGTTCAAGATAAAAGGGTAATCAACATTCAAAGGAGGCCTAATGCAGCAATTAGGAGATTAACTACTTCCACCTATAAACATATATTTCAAAATAGCATGCAATTGCGATAATAAAACCCACACAAAACATTTCAAATCACTGGGAGCAATATGATCAAGAGGAGGGTGCTCGCACCTTTGCTGAATCACAGGTTCAATATCAGGTTATACTCATAATAATCTCACGAATATATCATTATCGTCGAAAACCTAGTGAAAAGGCGATAATACAATAAATATCAAATAAAGCCCGAAATTCAACATGCTCAAAAATGTATGAAAATTATAAAGTAGGTAGGTCATGATTTTATATTTATTTAGGTGAAAGAATCATTCCATTTTGATTTAGTATAAGAAAGTTATGGTAGTTTGAATTTCAGATTTCAATACGCCTTAATTCATGTAATTTAATTATGAGATGAAAATTTGCAAAGCAGTCATGAGTACATGGATTACATGGATAAATAAGCAATATTATTACAAGTTCAAAACAGTTGAGTTTGCCTCAATTGGAGTATTCATGATTTAGTTATGAATTCCTAAAATTAACAGCAGTTTATAATGTAAAAGTAATTCATTTTGGGATACATTTTCACAAAACATATCTTCTGGGATAGTGTCATGCTGGAAACTAATTTTACAATAAGATTCATTTAAAATGAAAATTAACACAACTGATTTCACTCATTTTGGAGCTAGAATGAAATAGTTATGCATTTTTGAAGATAGCAACATTTTTCTATTGTAAAAAATAATAGAGTTATGGATCATTTTTCCAAAACAATGCTCTCTGTTACAAAGACATGTTTGAAACCAATTTTAACATAAAGTTCATTAAAAATTAAAATTACCAGAAGTGGTTTCATTCAATTTGTAGTTGATTTGAAATAGATATGGATTTTTGAAGTTAATACACTTTTCAGTGTGAAAATAATTCGTTTTCCAGATTTTCTAAAAGAACTCAAAACTCTTCTCACTCGCCTACAGCTAGCCACAGGGGATGACGAGTGGGGCCGGGGTCAAGGGCTTTGACCCGGTCAACAAGGACTCGTCTCGGCCGCAACTAAGCGGGGCGTAATTGAAGAATACGTCTTCTAAACGAAGAGACGTAAAACTCGTTCTAAGCATGCTAGGGATACGTGTTCCTTTTAGCGGAAACGTATTCTACAAACTACGCATCCACTTAACAGGTCTTGCGGGCCCACAAGTAATAGAGACACCAATCTTTTAAGACAACCATTAAGCAACTAATCAAAGATTTGCGCTAATTAATGAGCTAGTGTTTTCGGTCGGTAATCCGACAACGAAGCCGGGCGCTCCCGTGAGCTTGCACGGTGGCTCGCCGGCGCTGTGGTCTACGCCGGCGCGGACAAGGCCAAAAATGGGTGCCTAATAGCCGTGCGATCCTAGGGGTACCTTCAATCGGAGCTGGGACGGCCGGTAGCGGCGGCGCAACGCCGCGAGCGGAGGTGACCATACGGCTATCGTGCAAGCAGCGTTCCGTCAAGTGTTTAAGCAAAGAAAGGCATGCTTAAGCTTCCAAGGTGCTCACTGATGCTTACCAAAGGGTGGAGAGGGCCGGAGAAGCTCTGAGGTGGTTCGACGCCGTCAATGGTCGCGGCGGCGGGAAGGTTTCACAAGGGGAGAGTTCCCTGGGCAACAAGGAAGACAATGAGTGATCAAGGGAGCATGAGGGTGGCTCGTAGATGGTGAAAGCACAAGGAATCGTGAAAATACTCACCCGAACGACAAATGACCGCAACTAGGGTTGTCGTCCGACAAAAAGGGGGGAAAATCAAATTCCAACGCTTCTGTGAGAGCAAAAACGAAATTAGCTGAGGGGAAAAGTTAATCATGCGCTAGGGCGCATCGTGACCCGAAAGAAAATAGGGAGGAGCTCACCAGAACACCAAGGCACGACGAAGGTGCGGCGGTGAAGCTCTGGACGCGCTCTGAGGCCGCCGGGAGCACGAATCTGCCCCGGATCCTACAAGCAATGACAAAAGCTCAATTAAGTGAAAAATGGAAAGGCAATGATAGAGGGAGCCGAGGGATCTTGCGGCAAGGACTTTACCGAGGAGATGAGCTCGAGGGAGCTTCCTCCTCCTCAGCTCAGAGGAGAAGTGACATGAACGGGAGGTCAAGGAGGGGTGTTATCCTCAGGAGAGGACGGAGAGTGAAGCGGCGTGAGAAGGCGGAGCTCTAGGAGTGGCTGTCACGGGCGGTGGCTCACGGAGGTGACGGAGGCGCGGCAGAGCATGTCGGGCGCGTGGCACAGCGCCCCTGCGCGAGTCGCGAGGAAGAAGATGGGGCGCGCGCGCCCCAGCGGTCGATGGCTCGAGAGCGGCGGCGAACAGAGTGAAGAGGGTCGATCGGGACCGTTGATTTTGGATCAAACGGCTCGCAACCCAAAGTGCAGTTAGGCGGTGCGGTGTAGTCAAGTTGGCTCGGTCCGGTCGAGCGATGGTGGGCTCAGTCGATTACAACGATGTTGAGTCTGAGTTTGATTTTTGTTTGACCAATTAAGTAGAAGGTTTGACTGAGGCTTTAAATATAGAAATAAAATTCTATAAATTCTAAATTAATTCATGGGTGTTCCTGGGATGACCTAGTATTTATAAAAATTAAGAAAGTCATTGTTCATAATATAATTTGAATAAAATAAATTCAAACTTAGTCTAGGTCTTTTAATGAGTTTGAATTTTCTGGGGGTCTAAAATAGTCCCAAAGATTTGGTAAAAATTATATTTATTCATGATAATTATTCTAGTATTTGAATAAATTATTTTTAGGTGATGATCAAATGTTTTTGTTCCTGTTTTTATTTGGAGTTCATATTTGAAGTGTATGTTTAATCCGTTTGATAAATTTCCAAGTGCAAAATATTATGCAAATGATTCCAAAATGTCATGCATACTGATAAGATGCATTCTAATTACCATAAATTAATTTGGGGATGTTACAAGGTGCGTGGTGTCCATGAGTTTGTGCGACCTGCAGAAGAGTTAAATCGTGTCCTCGCTTAGCGTCCCTGCACTTCACGTTCTGCTTTACAAGCAAGATGAAACAATCTAGTAATGGAGTTGTAATCTTTATAATCAAGGATGTCATGAATTTCTCGATTCAACCCTCCCAAAAACCTAGCCATTGATGCCTCCTCATTCTCATCTAAACCACAACGCGACATACCAATTTGCAATTCTTGATAGTAGTCTTCCACAGACTTTGTACCTTGTCGTAAGCGTTGTAATTTATTTAACAAATCACGAGCATAATATGAGGGAATAAATCGATGCCGCATAAGCAATTTTAAAGTCTCCCAAGTGTTAGGTATGTTATTGGGATGTTGACGGCAATGTTCTTTCCACCAAATAGAAGCAAAATCGGTAAATTCACTAGTAGCCGCTCTAACTCGTCTAATCTCAGGAACTTCATGGCAAGTAAATTTTTGATCAACAGCTAGTTCCCAATTAAGATAACCATCAGGATCATATTTACCATTAAAAGAGGGCATAGTGAATTTAACCTTAGCAAAAGAATCATCGTGGTCACATACCTCACGTCGTGGGGGGTCTCGTCGCATACCTTGTCAGTTAAAACGCAACTGTCGATGAGCTCAATCGTTGTTATTGTTACCCATATCATTAGCCTCTGTATCAGTCACATAGTCGAATTCATCTTGTCCCTCTACCACCGGGGCAGTAGGGGGAACAACAGTGGATGCATGGGCCATCTCGTCAAGGTGCGCCATAATACCTGCCAAAGAAGTGTTAGTGACGCCTTGCACTCTCTCCATCGCGACGAGCATGGCGTTTGTCTCAATTTGGGCGCCCTCAAGTTGAGCAAGTCGCTCATTCGTGACCCTGACATCTTCCTCAAGACCCTCCGTACGAAGGTTCATGAGGCGTCGGAAATGTTGTACGATTCCCTTCGTACGAGGAGTATGAGATGTATCCTCATCCGAATGCTCCGCAGAACCTGCCATTGTTAGCAAATCACAAGTATATGTCCCTAGCAACTACTAGGATGTGGTGGTGCAAAAGTCGCTCACACTCAAGCCTTCTATCGAATTCTTACCAATTCTTACCAAGCAAACAGGGGTGATCGGCAACCAGCGGTATCAATGTATCTCCGAAGATTGGATGGAGCGATTGTTAGGTGAAGTTCATCCTGTACGGTTGTAGAAAAGGTGTAGCTGGGAAGGCTCAAGTATGGTAGCAATGGATTAGCAACTATCAAATCAGAGAATGCAAGCTGAAAAATTGTTCAACGCCGGTTAGTGCTGGTCCTAGGCTAAACCGTACTGGAGACGCGAGCCTAGAACACAAACGAAAGCACGATGCGGCAGAAGCTCGAAAAAGGATGCCGTCTTCACGGGGAACCTTAGAATCACTTACAAAAGGGCTCTGTCAATTTTGAGCAAATTCCGAGAAACTTTTTTTTCGCTCTTTTTTTTCTCCTCTTTTTTTTCCTTTTTTTTTTTTTTTTTTTGCAAATGTGCACCTCACTCAAAACTTTTCAAAGTCCTCTTCCAGGCCTAAGGAGGTATATGGGTCACAAACATTTTCTAAAATGTAGGGGTAAAAAGGTAATTAAAACCACCTCTCTTTTTTGATCGCGTTGCCGAAGTCAGATGAATCTTATGTTTCCTTCTAGCAGCACGAAAACAACCTCTCTTTTTTTTTCTTTTTTTTCTTCTCTGTCACAAACCGAAACGAACTTTTTGTTCTTGGTTAGGGTTTCCCTTGGTGTGGCGGTGGCAGGAGGATGGTGGCTTGCCGCGGCAGGAGGATGGTGGCCACGGTAGGACGCGACAAAGGATGGTGGCGCTGGCGGTGGTCGCGCAACGGCTCGTGGTCGTGGCGTGCGAAGCCAAAGACGGCTGCTCGCCGCCGGCGCGGCAAGGACTGGCAACGATGGAGGTAAGCGACAGATTGAACCCAAATGCAATGGTGCGACCAAACGTGAGCAGAACTTGAAACTCTAAAGGAACTAGACACTAAGACCAGCAAAAGACACGATGATGCAATCGAAAGTTCAACAATGCAATGCACTGAAAAGAAAGATGCAATGGCGCAATTGGTCTTGGACAGATAGGTGATCTAATCCTATAATTTTTTTTGGCTTTTTCTGGACTTTCGGAATTAAGCAACCTAACTACGAAAACAGTAAATTCTCACCGAGCAACCTTGAGCTCTGATACCACTTGATGGAGGTGGGGTGCCCGATCTTTCGATGAGATTGATAACTATCGATTTTTGTGGAGGTGACTCTCGCGATCCGACTACAACTATACGACGACGCTTGCACCTTAGCAATCGTTGAACCAACTCCGAGATGTTATTGACCGTGCTAGAAGCGCGATCAACCTGAACACGAGGTTCAATTTCTACGAGCAATCGAAGGACTAGCAAGAATAAAATATAGGCAATCTGATATTGCGAATAAGAATGTAGAGTAGATGGTATTGAAAATCAAAGGTGGGATCCTGAAGGCTGTCTTGACAGGTGGTCGTCCGACACAACTGAAGAACAGAAGTTTGCACAATGGCTAAACCTAAACTCAACGAAATCCGAGTTCTAGCTAGGGGAACGGCGGCTCCTATATGGGAAGACGACCAGGGGTGGCGGCCAGGGAAGTGGACGCACCCCCTAGGGTTACAAGGCCCATGGGCCCAAGAGGAGGTGGCGCAGAACCCTTTTTGACTCGGACAAAAAAATAAAAGTGTATTGTTTTGTTTATTGTGGCCGGTTCGGTTGGAATTTGAAGCTGAGGTTGGATCCATTAGAAAGTAGACTTGATAAGCTTTCAATTAAGTCCAAGAACGTCCCAAACGGAGTCCGTATGAAGAAGTTACAACCGTTTGAACTTAGTGTTGTCGCAGCAGTCCGAACTCGAATCCAGAACGAGCCCAACTCGAACTCTTGCTTGGCTCGGACCCAAAGTGACGTGATGACCTCCATTATGCCTCCTATGCTTGTCCATGACTCCATATACCTCCATATACAACGCTTCTTGATTTTTACTTTCATTGTTTCTTCTTAGAATTATTCTTTCTTTGATGCTTCTTGATGATTACATTGCCAAAGGGGGAGAAAAATAGGAGAAATTTGCTTCCCTTGTGTTGAGGGGAGTTTTTCAGCTCCTTGTGTTGAGGGAGAGTTTTTCTGGCTTTTTGGCTTTTCGGTTTTAGTTCTTTTCATGACCTATTTTGAAGCTTTTGCATTTTCCTATTAGTCATCATGCAATCTTGAAGTATTGTCAATGTATTCATCAAGGGGGAGATTGTTAGATCATGTGGCCAGGTCTAGTATATTTTAGTTGATGAATAATTGATAATGTTGCTTATTAATGTTATTTGAGGCGCATGCGCGTGCGTGTGCACTAATGTCGATCAAGTTGGGAAGAAGTTGTACTGAAAAAAGATGGTGTTTTGGTCTTTACATGTGCAGGTAACTCGGAGACGATCGTGTTCTACGGCGGTGACTGAGAGGTGGCTTGGTGCGAATCATGGTCTAGAGGGTCGAGGATGCTGGAAGAGACGGTCGAGCTCGAGTTGAGGCGTGTGGAGATCAAAGTTGGATGATACATGTTGGAGCTACGGAGGTGCGATCCGGAGGCTACGACACGTGACAATTTTGAAGTGTCCAAAATGGGAAGGCTGAAGAATTCGTGCGAGTAGCGGTGTGAGGAATTGATGGGCTCAAGTGGTACACATAGGCTGGCTGTGTACGTATATATGCTAGCTACGGCTGGTATATATATGCCAGCGGCGACTTGAGAAAACGTTTTTTTTAGGGTTTTGGGTTCTTGTACGTGAGGATTTTTGGGAATTAATTAAGGGCTTGTGACGGCTGGTTCTGCGAGCCACGGTTTTTGGGGCTAGAGCGGCTTCTTGTTTTCTCGAGTTTTGTCAGCGAGTCTCATCAAGTCATCACCATCTGCTGCTGCAGCGATTTTTCTTTTTGGCAGCGTCCGTGCGTGGTGATCTCCAGAAGAATCGGCTTGGGTGTTTGCTGTTGAGGTAATTAAGGGATCATGCGTACAGTCATCTAGTGCACAACATACATCAGACTGTAGCCGAGTGCTTGGAATAGAATTAGTGCGTGATCTCCAAAAAAATAGATGTGCAATTTGTGTGCCCGTGAGTTTGGCCAAGCGAGACAAGTGCTATCTTCAATCTTTAATCTGCTACAGTACTTGTGCTGTACAAACAGCACATCATACTGTTTGGTACATCACATGTGCAGTGATACAGTTGCTACGGTACCACAAAAAAATATTTTCCCCTTCTTTCTTTTTCTATTTTAATTGTGTTGACAGGTTGTACAATAAGAAGATACTAGATTTGTGAAAAAGTTTTCACTGCGTTTTATAATCATTCACCCTCTCTCTCTGATTATCATTAGCGATCCTACACTATCTGTAACGGGGAACATATTCCATGGTCCTACAAGACGGCTTTTGGCGAAAGCCATCAGTAAACTACTTAACAAAACTAAAAAGAAATTTTTACCGACGCCCCTGGCATCTAATCTGCGCCTCTGCGTAGGATATGATTTGCTTATGAATGAACGCACCTGAGCTTACTTTTGCAGCTGGGAATTAATCCGAAGTCGTAACTAATATCATATAGCCTATAATCACTGGTTTGTCAACAGTAAGCGGCGGTGCCGACAAAATAATCTCTCACTTTTTTTGTGTCAAAATCGGTCGCTGATTTCGTTGCAAGTTCGCAACCAGCACCAAATGACAGATTCGATCACCCCGCACGCAATTTCAAGTCGATCGAGAGCATCTCACTTCCCACTAGCTTTTGCCTAAACAAATCCGAAAGGAATACCTTGCATTCGTGCCCATCACGGTGCTCTCGGCTATATATACCTGGGTGATTCCTCCTCTTCTTTTTCGCATAAGCAAATTGAAAAACCATAAACGCCAGCGATTCAAAGAAGCCTCGAAGTGTAGCTGTGTTGGTACGTAGAAGCATGGAGAACAACCACAAGAACCTGCAGCCACCACCAGGTATGGTTGGTTATTCTAGCTAGATTAATTGCTCGAACACAAAGTGATGTGTTTATTATTAATTACTTATGTGCTCTTAACTAGGATGCTAGCTAGCTTGTTCTCCCTCCAGCTTCAATCGTTATTTTTTCTTGAATTTTTCTTGTTAATTTGGATCGGTTTCGTCAGGCTACCCGACGGTGTATTCAGAACAAGGCGGGGAGTCGCCGCGCCGTGGACGAACGAGAGCGCGGGGAAAGACTAGTTTTATCGATGGATGGTATGTACAAACTCTCAGCAGTTGCGATTGATATTAGCTGCAAAGATGTCTACTGACAAGTCCAATAAACTAGTTAGCCGGGAATGCTAGCATATATATACGTACTTTAATTGTCCAGAATTGTCTGAATAATGTACTTATATGCCATTGTATGTGATGTATTTTTTTTCCAGTGTTGCCGCACTGTGCTGCTGCTGGCTATGTGACCTCTGCTGCGATTAGAGGATGGCAAACATGCATTCAAGCGCCGTGCAGCATGCATGCCACCGTTCTACAGTTGATTCGTATATATATATATATATATATATATATATATATATATATATATATATATATATATATATATATATATATATATAGTGCACGTCTGTGTTGATATATGAGAAGTTTTCATCAGTTAAGCAGCGCATCCTATGAGATGTATATAATGATTATGACACACTTTATATGCTTGGTAGCTAGTGGAATAATTATGTTGTTCATTTGTATCTGGGTAATATATGTGTGCGTATTCGATTTCTCCCTGAGTCTGTTCTTAATTTCTAGAGTTGTTATTTTTAAGTCCTACTCTGAACTTCGAATGTTCTCCCCATAATTAAATAACCCCTTTGTCGTTGATCATTATTATCCAATAGCCCTATCAATAACATAATAACTAAAAAGAGTCTTCAGAAAATAACTAAATTAAAAGTACAATCATATGTAGGTTGCTACTTAGCTAATAATACTGAGCAGAAATTTCATGTTAAATGTGCCTAATGTGAAGTTTTAAATTATTATTTTAAAATTTCCTTGTAGATATGATGTTTCATAAAGAGGTATGGTCACAATTTCGGGCATATGTTGCTTAACCTAATATTGATTTAGGACAGCTATTATATTAGTTTCAGTAAAATATTAACAGAAACAAAATTGTTTCTAATATGGATTTCCTTGGCCCTTGGAACCAGAGCTCTATCTCCATATATGTTGTCAGCTCCAATCCAACCGAGCCTCTAAAAATGTTGCCACCTCCATGTGAGGGAAATTTTCAGCACTAAGATGTCATTGATCCTCAAAAATTGTTATGATTAGCACAATTTTGCATGAAGTTTTGTCTCAATGGCAGCAGCATTTTAACACACTACATGATCACACGTGCACACAGAAATATACCTAGGCACGGATGACATGAAGCATATAAATAAACCTAAATAGCACCACACTATGTCATGACACACCTTCACTTGCTGACAGTTGCGGTAGCTACCGGGAAATGACCTTTTGCGAGCTGTAGGACCGATGACAATAATATTTGAGTTTGTAATTGTAAGTGGGCTTACCTGTAGGAAATTAAGTAATTAATTATTGTAGTACATGTCATTATGACAGTACGCAGTAGATCATGAAGTACTTAGTTCTTTGTGGTAAAGAGATCTACATGTATGTCGTTGCGATCTGTGGATGACACATATTTTTCAAGAATGATGGATGAACAATTTTGATGTGAATATATGTGAGGCATTCATTTTTTTTTTTCATATCAATCACTTGATATGTTCTGCATATATGTGGATTATTTCTGTCAATCAATTGTCATTGTTTCTTGATTTACAACAATTTTTTTAAAAAAAATGGTTGTCCCACTCCCAGCAGTATAATCAAAATTTAATTAAGCAAAAGAAAGTTCTTCATATATGCATAAGAGATTCACAATATGTAGCCTCAAGAAACAAAATTTGAGAAACATATAGGTAACCAGTTTCCATGCTAGCTTTTGTTTTCCTTCAGCTCTGAAAATTAAAATACAGCGAAAAAGAGTTCTTCCTAAGCACCTGAAGATTGGGAGAGAGAGCACAAAATGTGCATATTTTCTTGAGTTCCAAATTGCTCAACGCCTATATATAACAAAAGCTTTTGATGAAAACACGCCTGAATGTGTTGAACTTTAGCAACCGGAAATATAATCATCAGGCCCAAAGAATCCATCAAGACATCCTATTAGCAGTAGCAGAGAACAAATCTCTAGCAGTGTATTCCACCTTTTTCTGGCAACAGCACGAGATCATAGTTTGTCATAAGAGAAAATTCTTTTTGTTTTTTTTTCATTGATAAAAGAAGGGTAATACTAATATATATTAGAGGGTATTGATATACCATGTTCCATTAAAACCCTTAAGGGTGATTTTTTTTATGGAGGCACTGTGCAGCTAGTATAAAATCAAGCAATCACACGAAAGTTACAACTGATTTGTAATTAGAATTTAGAAAACATTGCCAAATCCCATACTAGTAAATAGTGCTAAAGAAAGATATTATTACTGCAACATAGCGAACATTCTTTTGAAGTTTTTGATGAATACAGATGAATAAAAGACGCACAAAGTATAACTAGTTCAACCGAAAACTAATGAAATGCATAGAGACGAATATTTCTTGTATCTCTCCCCGCCTCCACTGCCACTGTAAGACAATTGATCGCACAACAATCATCATCCATCAGCTCACATGGACCGTCCGCCGAGCCAGGCCGGCTGGTGGTTGTGGACCATCGGCTGAGCCGCTGCAGCCCTAGGTCCCTGCCACATGGACACCGAGAACATCCGCCGGCCATACCAGCAGAAGGCAAGCCACCCTTTGTAACTCAGAACGCCGTGCGCCCTGTCCCCGCCGGGAAGCTGCCGCGCCACCGCCCTCACCTGCTCCACGCCGTCCTGGCTCATCTCCGTGAGCCCGAACCCCGCGGCCTCGATGCGGCCCAGCCAGCGCTCGTGCTGCTGGTGCCGCTCCCCACTCCACGCGTCGTCGCAGGCGATCATGTCCTTGATCTCCTCCCCGAGCAGCCACTCCGCGCTCGCCCGCTCGGCCAGCGACACGTACGCGGCGGCGGCGCCCCGCGCACGCCACCACCAGAGAGTCGAACAGCGCCGTGTAGTAGCTGAGCGCCTCGTCGAAGCGGTCCACGAACGCCGCGCCATTGTGGTTCACCTCCTGCTCCGTCACCACCAGTAGCTTCGGCGACAGCTCGAGGAGCGCGCCGAGGAGCTCGTCCATCCTCCGCCTCGGCGGATGCGGCCCTAGGCCCTTGATCCCATTCTTGTCGTAGACCACTGAGGCTATGTCGTACGCGAGCAAACGGTGGATCTCGAGGGTGCAGACGACGACCAGGGCTTGGCCGCTGTTCACGCCGAGGGTATCGACGTCGATCGCGTTGACGCGGCATTCGATGGGGCGGAACTGCAATGGCATCCTGTAGCATCCTCTTCTCTCTTTCTACTTCCCCCCCGTTCCCGTTGACCCCGGCGCCGTCAACCCCCCTGCAGCGCGTCACCTCCCCCACCCACTCGTCCTCGCCGGGCCCCCTCTGCGCCAGTGCCGTCCTCGCCGCTGCCGCGCCGTCGCCTCCCCCACCCACTCCACTCGCGAGGGCGTGTCCTCGCCGTCGCTGCTGTCGCCGTCGCCGCCGCCGCCTGTCGCCGCCGTCGCTGTCGCGCGTCGCTCGTCGCCCGTCGTCCTGCCGCCTCCGCCCCGTCCGTCCCGCTCCCGGCACCGCTTCCGCGGTGCCCGCGATCCGGACCCCTTGTCCTCTCCCCCCCGCCGGCTATAAAGCCTCCCCTTCGGCCCCGTTCCTTGCCCCCATCCCCTTCTTTCCCCAAGCAAAAGAAACCGAGAAAAGAAGAAAAGGAGAGGAAGAAGAAAGCCGAGGGCTTACCTCCGGTCGCCGTCGCCGCTCGGTGGGCCTCCGTTGTCGTCGTCGTCGCCGCCGTCCTCCTCCGTTGCCATCGCCGTGAGCCCCGAGCCCTCTCCTTCCATCGCCGCCGTCCGAGCCCATCGCCGCCGCCCCGAGCCCCCTTCTTCCCGGCGCGCTGCTTTTCTTCCCCTTTCTTCCTTCCGCCCGCCCAGCGCCCCTCGCGCTGAGTCCTCTTAGGGCACCCCCTTTCTCTCGGGCGCGCGGTGGGCTGCGCTGCGCGCGCAGTGGCCGCCTCCCGCCAGGCATCCGTCTTGGCTGGGCCGAAAGAGCCTGCGGGCCGATTTAGCTTTTTCTTTTTCTGTTGTTTTTTCTTTTCCTTTTTCTATTTTAATTCTAAAGAGAGGCTTCAAATATACATAACTCCCCCATTTCAACTCCAAAAATTGTAAAATAAATTTCTAAAAATTTGTAAAATCAAGATCTTGCTAATGGCATAGGTCTTGTTCAATTTGGAGTTCATTTGAGTATTCTTGTGCATTTATTGGTCCTTTTGCCTTTTGTGTCTTTTTCCGATACTTCGCCCGCGTAGAGTTCGGAGACACCGGAGACCTCCACGTTGATCAAGAACAAGACTACTCGGACCTTCTTCCCTACACTCAAGGCGAGTCAATACTTTGATCATATTGAGCCTACATTTTATTCAAATTATATTATTTTAAAATAGCAAATTGCATGCTTTAATTCCTTAATCAAATGTATGTTAAAGCTTAAGGTAGATAAATACCCAGTTGTGGAATAATTAATTAATATGCCATCCTTGATAAATTGAATCCCTTAATTCCATTGCCACCCTAGTAACTATATGGTAATACTAGCTTTAGGTTGTACTTAAGCGACATGCTAGACTTGCTTAAGTACCGGGACATTATAATGTCCTAATCATCATCATTTCAAACATAAAATGATTTGGGCAGTCATTGCGGGTAAATGACTGAAATGGTTGAATTGTTGTATTTTACATCTCAAAAACCCTAACCTGCTAGCGCAATGGCTCCATTATTGTCACAATAGAGATCCACTGGGCCCGAGGCACTCGGAACCATACCCAATTCAGTAATGAAATTCCTTATCCAAACACCTTCCTTCGCAGCTTCAGAAGCCGCAATGTACTCGACCTCCGTCGTAGAATCAAGAACCGCCCCTTGCTTGGAACTTTTCGACTCACTGCTCCTCCATTCAAAATGAATACATAACCGATTGCGAACGATAATCATCTTTGTCGGTTTGGAAGCTTGCATCGGTGTAACCATTTACAACGAGCTCTTCATCAACGCCATAAACTAGAACGCATCCTTAGTCCTTCTCAAGTACTTAAGAATGTTTTTCACAAATTGTCCGATGACCTTCACCGGATCACGGTATCTAATCGTAACACTTAGAGCATATGATACATCGGTCAAGTACATATCATGGCATACATGATGGATCCAATAGCTGAAGCATACGGAATACCATTCATACAGTCTCGCTCATCAGTTGTCGAAGGACACTGACTCTTGCTAAGACTTATGCCATGTGACATAGGCAATAACCCTTTCTTGGCATCCTGCATGCTGAACCGAATCAATATCTTGTCAATATAAGTACTTTGGCTTAATCCAATTAGCCTTCTTGATCTATCTCTATAGATCTTTATTCCTAAGATATATGCTGCCTCTCCTAGGTCCTTCATAGAAAAACTATTTTTCAATGATACCTTAACAGATTCCAGCATTGGAATGTCATTCCCGATCAATAATATATCATCTACATATAAGATCGGAATAACGAGTGCGCTCCCACTAACCTTCATGTAAACACAATGTTCTTCTTTGTTCTTGATGAAACCAAACCTTTTGATCTCTTCATCAAAACGTATATTCCAACTCCGAGATGCTTGCTTCAACCCATAAATGGACTTTTGAAGTTTGCATACTTTCGTAGCATTCTTTGGATCGACAAAACCTTTTGGCTGTGTCATGTACACATCCTCACTTAGGTTTCAATTAAGGAAAGCCATTTTGACATCCATTTGCCATATCTCATAGTCAAAATATGCAGCAATAGTTAGAATGATCCGTATAGACTTAAGCATCGCTACCGGTGAGAAAGTCTCATCGTAGTCAACCCCTTGAACTTGTCGAAACCCTTTTGCGACTAGTCGAGCATTATGAATGTGAACATTTCCATCCATATCAATCTTTTTCTTATAGATCCATTTGCACTCAATGGTTTTAACACCATCAAGAGGATCGACCAAGTTCCAAACCTGATTGTCACTCATGGAGTCTATCTCGGATTTCATGGCTTCAAGCCATTTCTCAGAGTCTGGGTCCATCATCGCTTCCTCATACGACTTAGGCTCATCATTATTCAACAATAATACATCATGCCCATACCTTATAGGCAATTGACGTGGCCTTTTAGATCTACGTGGGGCTGATGCCTCATCTACAGGTTCAACAACAATTTGTTCATCCTGTAGAGGTTCAGTAGGAGTTGAAACACTTTCAGATGTTTCCCGAATTTCTTCAAGTTGCACCTTTCTCCCACTAACTTCTTTTGAAAGAAACTCTTTCTCCAAAAAGACACCATTTCGGGCAACAAAAATTTTGCCTTCTTCCCTATTGTAGAAGTAATATCCTTTGGTTTCCCTAGGATATCCTACAAAGAAGCATTTATCAGACTTGGGTGTGAGTTTATCAGACGTCAAACGTTTAACATAGACATCACATCCCCAAATCCTTAGAAAAGACAAACTAGGACTCTTCCCAGTCCATATCTCATATGGTGTCTTATCTACTGATTTTGATGGTGACTTATTTAAAGTGAAAGCGGCAGTTTCAAGAGCGTAACCCCAAAAATACAATGGCAGATCAGATTAGCTCATCATCGACCGACCATGTCCAACAAGGTCCGATTACGCCGCTCGGACACCTCATTCCATTGTGGAGTGCTCGGTGGTGTAAGCTGTGGAACAATTCCACATTGCTTCAAATGATCACCAAATACATGGCTCAAAAATTCACCTCCACGATCAGATCGTAAAGATTTGATTGTCTTGCCAAGTTGATTTTGTACCTCACTCTGGAACTCCTTCAACTTTTCAAACGATTCCGACTTGTGCCTCATTAAATAGACATATCCATATCTACTATAGTCATCGGTGAAGGTAATGAAGTACTGAAAACCACCTCTAGCTGTCGTGCTTATTGGTCCACATACATCAGTATGTACGAGTGCCAACAGGTCGGACGCCCTCTCAGCTCGACTAGCGGAAGGAGTCTTGGTCATCTTTCCGAGTAGGCAAGATTTGCACGTTTCAAATGATTCCAAATCAAATGAGTTTAGAATTCCATCATCATGGAGCTTATTCATACGTTTCTCACTTATGTGACCCAAACGACAATGCCAAATAAAAGTAGAATTCATATTATTAGGCCTAAGCCTCTTCGCATTAATATTATAGACAGGTGCAACATCAAGATTCAAAATAAACAACACATTCAAAACAGGTGCATAGCCATAAAACACTTCATTCAAAAATATAGAACAACCATTGTTCTCAATTTGAACTCAAAATACAATTGAAAACATACACTTTAATTTGAACTCCAAACAAAAAACTGCAATCAATGCTACTGAAGATCTTCTGGAAATAATTTATTCAAATACTATATTAATTATCATGAATTAATATAATTTTTCCCAAATTTTTTGGACTGGCTTGAACCCTAATAAAATTCAAACACCATTGAAAGACCTAGCCTAAGTTTGAATTTATATATTACAACATATATAATGAACAGTAGGGTTCAAAAAATTTTATGGACACTAGGTTGTCCCAGGAACCCCCAAAAATTATTTCATGATTTTAGGAATTTTATTTCTATTTTTAAGCCCGGTCAAAGTAGAGGAGATAATTTGAATTTCACAAACCCTAAAAACCTAATCGGTCGATATCGTTTCCTCGGGCTTGAGTCCACCAGTGAACCGCTCACCAACCACCTAAACGCACCATCTCAAGCAACCGCTCGGATCTAGGTTCAACGGTGCGATTTCGTCATCCTTTTGACCAGTCCGACATTCTCGCTAATCCCATCCATCCATTCGTCATCTAACGGTCCCGATTGAAACACTTTGTCGCACCAAGCCGCGCCTCCCTGTGTCTCTGACGAAGCGAGGCCCACCGGTCAGCTGCTTCGTCAACCTCGCGCAGGAGCCGAACTCCACGCGGCCGCGCCGCCCGACGCAGCGACATGCAAGCGGCGATGCTCACGCCAAATCCGCCGCGCTGGCCACTAGCCGAGCCGCCTACTCTTCACGCCGCCTCCATTGCTGTCATCGACCGGGAATAATACCACCTCGGTACCCCGTTTCTTCCTCACTTCTCCTCTTTTCGGCAGAGGAGGAGGAAGCTCTCCCGGGCGCGTCTCTCGGGTGAGTTCCCTCCGCATGGTTTCCCCCATCTCTATGACCCATACCATTTCCATTTTTGCTTATTTTGGACCTTGTTTCCTCTTGTAGCTCCTGGACCACAGTGGCGCCATTGGAAGCTCTAGAGCACGCACCGAAGACCTCTCCGTGTCAACCCTTGTCTTCGAGAGGTATTATCCTCAATCGAGCGTCATATCATGTCTTAAAGCATGACCTAGTTTTCCTCAAGTAATTCCGACGATGCTTTCACAGGATCTTGTGAATTTGAATAGCTCCTCTTTTCGATCGAAAGCACTGTTCACCGTCCTTCTTGCCAAGCCGGTGAGTTATATCCCGATTCCTTCCAAGGGCAGCATCTTGTGAACCTCCCTTACCTTTTTCAACCACCCATTGTTGTTTTTCCTGCTCAGGTTGTCGTGACATCGTGGGACCCTCCTTGCCGAATCTCGGTCACACGTCGCCGACGAGCTCCAGTGCTTCTCCGGTCCTTCTTCCAACTCAGGTAGCTTCCTTGGACCTCTGTGATGCTAAGGCACCAGCTTATTTGGGTTTTGCGAGTTCGTTTTCGTACCTCCACCGTTGGCCGAAGCTTTAGCTCCGCCCATCTCCGGCTAGCCGCCGATTCAGTCCACTTCAGTCGTCGCCGCCACCACCTTAAGGTGTGCAAGACTATTGCGGCTCCGTTCTGAGCCTTGGCCGGCGCCTCCGTGGACGAAATCGCCGGCAAGCCGCTGTTGTCGGTTTCGTCCAGCAAAACCCTGTAGCGCGGTGATTAGAGTAAATGACGTGGTTTAGTGTTAAGGTTAGAAGTAATCTATCACTGACTTGTGGACCTTGGTATATTTTAAGTAGATGTGTAGTTGTAGAATACGTGTTCGTTAAAAGGAAAACGTAATATTTTGGGTTGAAAAACTAATAGTACGTTTTCATGGTTGGGAAAACGTATTTTTCTAAATGCGCCTTCGGCATGTTTTCGACTGGTCGATCAAAGTGACCAGTCAACCACGACTTGGGCCCGCCTCGTCAATCAGCAGCTAGCGCGTGGCCAGTAGAAAAAGGAGTAAATGCTTTGTAAAATCCGAAAACCAAATTATCTGTGTACTGTAAAATAGGTTTAACTTTGAAAATACCTAACTAATTCATCTCAACTTCAAAATAAGTGAAACCACTTCCGGAAATTTTCATTTTGAATGAACTTTATATTACAATTGGTTTCAAACATTTCCCTGTAACAGAAAGAATTATTTTGAAAGAATAACCTATAACTCTATTATTTGCACAATAGAAAAAGGATTGTAACTTCAAAAATACATAACTATTTCATATTAACTCCTAAAACAGTGAAACCACTTTTAATATTTTTCATTTTTAGTGAACTAAATTATAAAAGTGTTTTCAAACTTACCTCTGTCACGAAAACTATGGTTTGAGGAAAATGATCCTAGAAGGGATTATTTTTACACTATTAATGCCGATAACTTTAGAAATCAATAACTAAATCTTGGAAACTCCAAATAAAGCAAACTCAACTGTTCTGGACTGGTAATAATATTGCCTATTTATCCATGTAAACTTTGTGCTCACCACTGCTCTACAAATTTTCATCCCATAATTAAATTACCCGAACGAAGGCGTATTGAAATCTGAAAATCAAATCACCATAACTTTCTTATGCTAAATCAAAATGCAATAATTCTTTCACCAATAATCATCTAAAATCATGACTTAGCTACTGTAGAAAAATCATGCATTTTTGAGCATTTTTATTTTTGAGGTTTTTCTCGATGTTTATTCGGTATTGTATTTATCTAGATACCGAGCCTATTGATATTGACTCCTACGCCACCGAGAGTGAACAACTACTTTTCCTGCAAGGCAAGCATCCTTTGAACTTTCTTTTGCATCATATTTGATCCCAGATTTGTTAGGATAGATGCAATGATAATTGCTTGCATGCTATTTTGATAATGTCGCTATTTTTGTGATGATTAGTTAGACACATCCTATTATCTTGTCATTGTGGCTATCCATAAATTATTCCCATACTGAAATGCTTAAGATAGGATGTATGAATTTATATTGTGCGAGTCTGCTTAGCCATGCAAGTCTAGAACCGGTAGTTTCATTGTCGGGAATAACCCGACAATTATGGGATAAACACAACTCTCTTTATACTTTTGGTTCAGATCTTCGTATCTGTTTTATGAGTTAAAATTTTGTCATTTTAAATGAGCTTTTGGTCTGGACAAGTGTTGGTTAGTGATGGTGCTTCGTGCACGAGCTTTGGGAAAGTGGTTGACTTGTCTGGACAATTAAGGACCGAACTTTGGTAACGTCGTTGATTCAAGTATATTCGTGCTACCATACGCAGTATATGGGTGCTTATCCGGTCAAGTAAGGGGAAGGTCCTATTGTGTTAAGTCTCACGGTGGTGTAGGGACAATTGTGTCTTTGTCAATTGTCCTTAGGAATCGATGTCAATGTTCTATAGTGTGCAAGGGAGCACCAATTACCTTTTCATTACATCGGTATTTCCAATATAACATGTGAGCCCCTTAGCAAGTGCTATACGCTACTTGTACTAAGATCGAAACATCTCACATGGGGACTTAGCTCAATAGGGTTTTCTTGTTGAAAACGCATCAGTATCTCGATTCTCCCGCCAAAGATACCAAAGGAAGTGTGCCATTATCCGGAGGCTTACGAGCTAGTCGAGTCATGTGGGTAAAGTAGTACACCCCTGCAGGGTATAAATCTATTTGAATAGCCGTGTCCACGGTTATGGACAACCGCTTGAGTTCGGGAGTTACTATTGTTAGACTTGGAATTACAATTGTGGGTGAACTCGGTAATCATCATGAATGGGATGTTCATGCTTGTTGTTGTATCAAAGTGGGCCGCCACTTTGCTATTTGTATGCTTTATTTGTTACTCAGTTCATTACTTATTCACATGCTTTACTTCTACTTCAAATCTGATTTTGAAATGGCACTTGAAAAACTAGTATGTGTAGGTTGTACATTGTTGCGTCTCTTTCGCAAGACTATGCCAATATGAGCCCTTCCTTTGAATGACCTTATGCATAACTATTTTTATTTGTGTAAGACTTGCGAGTACTCTTTGGTACTTAGCCAGGTGTTTGCTGGCTTTTACAGGTGAGGAGGATATCGAGACCGATGAGTTTGTCGGTGTCGATTTGGGTGACACACGACGTAGTATGCTATCTTCTAACTCCCAATCGGTTGCCGATGGGTTGTGGGCATACCATCTGCTGGCATTTTGGTTTATTTACTCGCTTAGCTATAAACTTGTTTAATTTGGCGGCCGCCACTTATGTAGTTGTACACTTGGAACTGTGATGTATAACTTTTGTACTATTTATGTATGAGCGTTGTATGGATGTGATCGACGTTGTAATGAGAGTATGAATATATTGGTCGCTGATCTTGGGAGCCAATATAGGTCATGCTCGCTGTTCATGGGTTCTCATTTAACTCACTAAGTGTCGTGCTTGGCTTGTTGGAGAACCGACAATCATGCAGTGCTCGCAGGGGAGCGGCGCGCATGATCGTCGGGGCTCTAGTTTACAGTCAAGCCTCTCATTTAGACTGAGTTAAATTGGGATCCATTTACTGGAGATCCAGGATTATGTCCCTAAGGCCTTGATTAGTCTCGGTCTTACGGAGATAACTCCGGGGTTCCCACAGCGTTGGTATCAGAGCTATACTGACTGTAGGTTAGTGATAGCATGGGCGTTAAGTTTAGCAAGGCTTGGTCAAATTACTTTTCAAAATTATAAAAATTACTTTCGAAAAGTTAAGTTAGGAGTACCTTTTATTCCTTACCCATCCTAGTATCATCCCTTACCTTATCTGGTTTTGGTTTTGCAAAACTAACTCACTTTGCCTTTTCTCCTCCTTTAGATGAACCCCCAATACCTTGTTCGTGAGACCCAAGCTGAAGAGGTGGAAGGATACCCGGAGTTCTTGAGGATATGATGTGGAAGGCGAATTTTACCTACCGGTAGACGTACTCCATTTCCGTCGAGATCGAGGGCCGGAATGGAGGAATACATGGTTGTGGCGGATATTATTGCTAGGCGTGTTACGGAAGCATCCCGTATCGCTTTGGTGCTTATGGCACCGGGGCCATGGCGCTGCAAGAAGTGGCTAGGGTGGCCATGAGTCGCCTCCGCTATGATCTGACAGAGCTGTCCCAGCCGCCTTATGACCATTTCCCCATGCAAGCACATGAAGGGGAAGTGAGCAGGTTTGCTAGGATTCAGTTCGGCGAAGACCCTCAGGTTCGACAATTGGCAAGGCTGGTGCATATCATGGACCAGATGCATCGCTGCACCATGCACGAGTTGTGGGAGACGCGACGGCGTCTCATTGAAGCTCAGGAGCACTTAAGGCTCATGCATGACATGAGGCTCATTCATCCCAATGTGCTATATGGCACTAATATGATCTCCCCTTATCTTTCTGCGCCAGCAGATTGTCGTCTTCCCGTGGTAGGAGGTCATATTAACGCCATAGGATCACCCTTACGTCTTCCTAATCTAGGGGACCCCGACGATACTGGATCCCCTGGGGCGCATCTTCTGGACGAGTTTCCGGTGAACTTTGACCGAAATAATATTTAGGATATCGGGGTGATAAGCTCGCTGTCCAGGCATGTTTCCAGCGAAGCGTGTATCTTTTAAATTATTGTAACAGGCTAGTAGTCGTGGGACCTTTTGTATTGTTTTGGACTTTAATTTCGGGCAGTCACCGATTGCCTACGGGCCAACCTGGATGTAATTGTTTTGGATTTTGTACTAGCCTTAATGTTTTTGTACCCCTATTTGGTGTTAAATTCTGCTGTGTTTGTAAATATCCTTCTTACTACTTGCTCAAATAAGTTATGACCTTTATGTTTATCTTCTAATTTCCCTTGTCCCTACAGGATGACGGGTCCAAATACTCGTTCAAGAGCTCAGCGCGATGGGGGATCTCCACCCCAGGGCACTCGTTCTGCTGCTGTGGCAGAACTTTACGCCCACGAGGAGAGGGGCGAGCCCTCTCAGCAGCACCATCCGAGGGACAGTTCATCTGAGGAAGTGCTTCCTCCGCCACCCACTATGGCGGAAGTCTTGGCTCAGATCGAGAGGAACAGGATGGATCAGACCAGGATCCTAGAGGCTATAGCTCGCAACACTTCTCCTGCTCCTGTGGCAGCAGGGGGAGGGGGACATCAGAGGCAGCGGGGAGGTCTCGCTGACTTCCAGCGAACCAATCCTCCCACCTTTTCAGGCACCGAGAGCCCGATGGAGGCTGAGGACTGGTTGAGGGACATTGAGAAGAAGCTGGTCATTGCTCAGTGCACAGGCATTGCGAGGGTGCTCTTTGCCAGTTATCAGCTAGAGGGCGCTGCTAGTGCATGGTGGGACAACTTTTCCGCCATGCAGCCGGAGGGAGAGGTTACATCGTGGGGCGAGTTTTGTGCAGCCTTCAGGGAGGCCCATATTCCTGAGGGGGTCATGTTAATCAAGCAGCAGCAGTTTCTTGCCTTGAAGCAAGGAAAGAAGACCGTCTCTGAGTACCTTCAGGAGTTCAACTCCTTGGCTCTCTATGCCCCTGATGATGTTTCCACCGACGCCCGCCGCCAGCGCCGTTTCATGGGCGGCTTGACTGAGGAGATGCAGTTGGCTCTAGCTGCACTTGACTTCCGCAACTTTCAGCATTTGGTGAACAAGGCCATTGTAGTGGAGCACAAGAGTGTGGCGGTGGAGGAGTCCAGGAAGAGGAAGAGGGCCGCTCAGTTTTCAGCTAGCAGCAGTTTTCCTCGACAGCGCACCGGACCACCCCAGGCACCTCGTCCTCAGGCCCCAGTGCCACCGAGGCCTCCTGTGGTCCCTCCGCGACCTTCTCCACCAGTGGTGCAGTGGAACAACGGGGGTAAAAACCCCCAAAACAGTGGTGCGTACAAGCCCAATGTCATCTGTTTTCATTGTGGTCGCCAGGGCCACTATGCTTCTCACTGCCTCGCCAAGCAGCGAGGGATGCCCCAGACTTATCGAGCTCCTACTCCACCGGCTGTAGCAAGACCTTCACCACCTCCGAGGGCAGCATCTACCCCTCCTCAGATCCCTACACGTGGCCGAGTGAACCACGTCACCGCCGAGGAGGCTAGCGACGCTCCAGACGTCGTTTTGGGTATACTTCTCGTTAATTCTTGTCCAGCATCAGTTTTATTTGATTCAGGAGCATATCATTCATTCATCAAAGAATAGTATGCTGCACTTAATCAATTTGAATGCACAAACTTTAGCCACATTATCAAATCAAATCACCGGGATCGGTTTTCCAAACCGATCAAGTCTGCCGGGGCGTAAAAGTGGAAATTCATAATATCAACTTCTTGGCAAATTTAATTGTGATAAATTCAGTGGGTATTGATGTGATATTAGGGATGGATTGGCTATCCAAAAATCAGGGAAAGATCGATTGTGCTCAACGGTCCATTTCAGTCACTAGCGAAGATGGCAGTCAGGTCGTTTTTGCACCTTCTGTTGGCAGTTCTCATCTCTATCTTTGGAAACTATTACCTCTCTTGAAATTGAGAAAGTGCCAGTGGTGTGTGAATATCCAGATGTATTCCCTGAAGAACTCCCAGGCATGCCACCTGACCGTGAAGTTGAATTCGTCATCGAGCTTGCACCCGGTACTGCGCCAATCTCAAAGCGGCCGTATCGGATGCCTCCTAATGAGTTAGAAGAATTGAAAGCACAACTCCAAGAACTTCAAGATAAGGGTTTCATTCGGCCAAGCTCCTCACCTTGGGGATGCCCGGCCATCTTTGTTAAGAAAAAAGACAAGAGCTTGCGGATGTGTGTTGACTATCGTCCGTTGAATGAAGTTACTGTCAAGAACAAGTATCTGCTTCCGCGGATAGATGACCTGTTCGACCAACTTAGTGGAGCTCAAGTGTTCTCCAAGATTGACTTGAGGTTGGGTTACCATCAAATCAAGGTCAGAACAGAAGACATTCCAAAGACAGCATTTTCTACTCGGTATGGTTTATACGAGTACACTGTTATGTCTTTTGGTTTGACTAATGCACCTGCTTATTTCATGAACCTCATGAACTCCGTTTTCATGGAGTATTTGGATCAGTTCGTCGTTGTATTTATTGATGACATCCTTATTTACTCCAAGTCCGACGAAGAACACGAAACATCCGAGACTTGTGTTGGAGAAGCTCACAACATCAACTTTATGCAAAATTCAGCAAATGTGAATTTTGGCTTCGCGAAGTGAGTTTCTTGGGTCATGTACTCTCCAAGGGTGGTGTCGCTGTTGATCCAAGCAAAGTGCAGGATGTGCTGAATTGGAAGCAACCCAAGGGCATCACCGAAGTCCGCAGTTTTCTTGGACTTGCGGGTTACTACCGCAGATTCATCAAAGACTTCTCCAAGATTTCTAGGCCAATGACTCAACTTCTGAAGAAGGAAAAGAAGTTTGAATGGTCAGTGGATTGTGAGCAAAGCTTTCAGATTCTTAAAGAATGTTTGACCACCGCTCCGGTGCTCGTTCTTCCAAATGTTCATAAGAGTTTCGATATTTACTGCGATGCATCTCGCCATGGGCTCGGTTGTGTGCTTATGCAAGAGGGCCGAGTGGTGGCATATGCGTCGATACAATTGAGACCTCATGAAGCTAACTATCCCACTCATGACTTAGAGCTTGCAGCGGTTGTTCATGCTCTAAAGATATGGCGACATTACCTCATCGATAATCGTTGCGAGATCTACACCGACCACAAGAGTCTCAAATACATTTTCACCCAAGCTGATCTGAACTTAAGGCAGCGAAGATGGCTTGAGGTAATCAAAGATTATGATATGGGACTTCATTATCATCCAGGAAAAGCCAATGTGGTGGCCGATGCATTGAGCAGAAAATCTCAATACAACTGTTTGTCGGTGATCCCTTCTTCGGCAGGCTTGTGTGCTGCAATGGAACGACTGCATCTGTAAATGATTGAAGAAGGTTCGCTCGCTGCCCTAAGTGTGAGTTGTACACTTGAGGACCAGATTAGAGAAGCCCAGCAAACTGATGCAGAAGTGGCTCAAATCCGAGAAGCAATAAAGAGACACAAAGCCAAAGGTTTTAAAGAAGATTCGCAAAGCACCCTTTGGTTCGGGAACCGATTGGTGGTGCCCTTTGACCACACTTTGAGAGGGCAAATTCTCAAAGAGGCTCATGATTCCAAATTCTCTATTCACCCTGGTAGTACCAAGATGTACCAAGATTTGAAGAAAAGGCTCTGGTAGAGCCAAATGAAGCGACAGATCGCTCAATATGTTACCGAGTGTGATGTATGCCAAAGAGTCAAAGCTGAGCATTTGAAGCCGGCAGGTACTCTACAACCCCTGCCCATTCCCAAGTGGAAATGGGAAGAAGTTGGTATGGATTTTATCACCGGCCTCCCAAGGACTCAAGCTGGGTCCGATTCCATATGGGTGATTGTCGACCGTCTGACTAAAGTTGCTCACTTTATTCCTGTCAAGACCACTTACACCAGTGCCAAGCTAGCAGAGTTGTACATCTCCAGAATTGTTTGTCTCCATGGTGTACCAAAGGTGATTGTTTCAGACAGAGGCCCTCAGTTCACATCGCACTTCTGGAAGTGTTTGCATCAAGCAATGGGGACCGACCTGTCTTTCAGCTCAGCTTATCACCCACAAACGGATGGACAAACTGAGAGGGTAAACCAAGTTTTGGAAGATCTTCTCTGTGCTTGTGTTTTGTCCTATAGCAAGGACTGGGAAAAGTGCTTACCATTGGCGGAGTTCTCCTACAACAATAGTTTCCAATCTAGTATAAAAATGTCACCCTTCGAGGCATTGTATGGGAGGGCTTGTAGGACACCTCTGAACTGGTCTGAAGCCGGGGAGAGGCCATTTTATGGTCCAACCTTGGTGGAGGATGCGGAAGAACAAGTTCGCGTCATTCGTGAACGACTTCGGACGACTCAATCTCGTCAAAAGTCCTATGCCGACCGTCGCCGTCGTGAGTTGAGCTTTGAGGTGGATGATCTTGTCTACCTTAAGGTTTCTCCAATGAAAGGGACGCATCGTTTCCAAGTCAAAGGCAAATTGGCACCGCGCTACATCGGACCTTTCCGAATTCTGGCAAAATTGGGACCGGTGGCTTATCAAATAGAATTGCCACCATCACTTGTTGATGTACATGATGTTTTCCATGTATCACAACTGAGGAAGTGCCTCCGTGCCCCAACCGAAGTAACTGAGCTAGAAAAGCTTGACTTGCAACCTGACCTTTCTTATCGGGAGCACCCGATTCGCATTCTTGAAGAAAAGGAGCGCAAGACGCGAAATCGCAATATCAAATTCATCAAGGTTCAGTGGAGCAACCATACTGAAGATGAAGCAACATGGGAGCGTGAAGATTAAGTGCGAGCTAACTATCCAAATCTTTTTCTTTCTTCTTGAAGTGTCTTCGAATCAAGAAAGGAAAGTTTAAACAAAGCAATGGGAAGAAACAATGTAATAGTCATTCCTTGTAACCTTACAAAGATATCTTGGCACTATCTTTGAAGGAAATCAAAACAACGGATGTTATGTTTTTCTTTTAGCACTTTCCTATTCAACTTCCACTCTATAGATCTCGGTTGAGATCTTTTGTAAGGGGGAGGTTTGTCACATCCCAAATTAATAAAGAGCTTATTATGCATCTCATTAGCATGCATCATGTTTGAAACTTTTATTTCAATATTGTACTTGGGAAATCTCAAAATACAATTGAAAACATACACTTTAATTTGAACTCCAAACAAAAAACTGCAATCAATGCTACATAAGATCTTCTGGAAATAATTTATTCAAATGATATATTAATTATCATGAATTAATATAATTTTTCCCAAATTTTTGGGACTGGCTTGAACCCTAATAAAATTCAAACACCATTGAAAGACCTAGCCTAAGTTTGAATTTATATATTACAACATATATAATAAACAGTAGGGTTCAAAAATGTTTATGGACACTAGGTTGTCCCAGGAACCCCCAATAATTATTTCATGATTTTAGGAATTTTATTTCTATTTTTAAGCCCGGGTCAAAGTAGAGGAGATAATTTGAATTTCACTCAAACCCTAACTGGTCGATACTGTTCCTCGGGCTTGAGTCCGACCCAGGTGAACCGGCTCAGCCCAACCACCTAAACGCACCATCTCATGCAACAATCGGATCTAGGTTCAACGGTGCAGATTTCGTCATCCTTTTGACCAGTCCGACATTCTCGCTAATCCCATCCATCCATTCGTCATCTAACGGTCCAGATTGAAACACTTTGTCGCACCAAGCCGCGCCTCCTCGTGTCTCGACGGCGAGGCCCACCGGTCAGCCGTCAACCTCGCGCGAGCCGAGCTCCACGCGGCGCGCGCGTTCGACGCAGCGCCGCAGCGGCGATGCTCACGCCATCAATCCGCCACCGCCGTTAGCCGCGAGCCGCCTACTCTTCACGCCGCCTCCATTCTTTGTCATCGGCGAATAATACCACCTCGGTACCCGTTTCTTCCTCACTTCTCCTCTTTTGGCAGAGGAGGAGGAAGCTCTCGGGCGCGTCTCTCGGGTGAGTTCCCTCCGCATGGTTTCCCCCATCTCTATGACCCATACCATTTCCATTTTTGCTTATTTTGGACCTTGTTTCCTCTTGTAGCTCCTGGACCACAGTGGCGCCATTGGAAGCTCTAGAGCACGCACCGAAGACCTCTCCGTGTCAACCCTTGTCTTCGAAAGGTATTATCCTCAACTGAGAGCGTCATATCATGTCTTAAAGCATGACCTAGTTTTCCCCTCAAGTAATTCCGACAATGCTTTCACAGGATCTTGTGAATTTGAATAGCTCCTCTTTTCGGCCGAAAGCACTGTTCACCGTCCTTCTTGCCAAGCTGGTGAGTTATATCCCGATTCCTTCCAAGGGAAGCATCTTGTGAACCTCCCTTACCTTTTTCAACCACCCATTGTTGTTTTTTCCTGCTCAGGTTGTCGTGACATCGTGGGACCCTCCTTGCCGAATCTCGGTCACACGTCGCAGACGAGCTCCAGTGCTTCTCCGGTCCTTCTTCCAACTCAGGTAGCTTCCTTGGACCTCTGTGATGCTAAGGCACCAGCTTATTTGGGTTTTGCGGAGTTCGTTTCATTTCCACCGTTGGTCGGCTTTAGCTCGCCCATCTCCGCTAGCGCGATTGATCCACTTCGATCGTCGCGCCACCACCTTAAGGTGTGCAAGACTATTGCGTCTCGTTCGAGCCTTGGCGGCGCCTCCATGGGCGAAATCGCGGCAAGCCGCCAGCAAGCACGAGCGACAGCTAGCATTGTCGGTTTCGTCAAGAAACCACGTAGCGGCGATTAGAGTAAATGACGTGGTTTAGTGTTAAGGTTAGAAGTAATCTATCAGCGACTTGTGGGCCTTGGTATATTTTAAGTAGATGCGTAGTTGTAGAATACGTGTTCGTTAAAAGGAAAACGTAATATTTTGGGTTGAAAACTAATAGTGCGTTTTCATGGTTGGGAAAACGTATTTTCTAAATGCGCTTCGCATGTTTTGGTGAAATTTGGATCAAGGTGACCGAGTCAACCCCGACTTCGTGGCCCGCCTGTCGGCTAACTGCGCTAGCGTGTGGCCGAGAAAAGGAGTAAATGCTTTGTAAAATCCGAAAACCAAATTATCTGTGTACTGTAAAATAGGTTTAACTTTGAAAATACATAACTAATTCATCTCAACTTCAAAATAAGTGAAACCACTTCCGGAAATTTTCATTTTGAATGAACTTTATATTAAAATTGGTTTCAAATATTTCCCTGTAACAGAAAGAATTATTTTGAAAGAATAACCTATAACTCTATTATTTGCACAATAGAAAAAGGATTGTAACTTCAAAAATACATAACTATTTCATATTAACTCCTAAAACAGTGAAACCACTTTTAATATTTTTCATTTTTAGTGAACTAAATTATAAAAGTGTTTTCAAACTTACCTCTATCACGAAAACTATGGTTTGAGGAAAATGATCCTAGAAGGGATTATTTTTACCGTATTAATGCCGATAAATTTAGAAATCAATAACTAAATCTTGGAAACTCCAAATAAAGCAAACTCAACTGTTCTGGACTGGTAATAATATTGCCTATTTATCCATGTAAACTTTGTGCTCACCATTGCTCTACAAATTTTCATCCCATAATTAAATTACCCGAACGAAGGCGTATTGAAATCTGAAAATCAAATCACCATAACTTTCTTATGCTAAATCAAAATGCAATAATTCTTTCACCAATAATCATCTAAAATCATGACTTAGCTACTGTAGAAAAATCATGCATTTTTGAGCATTTTTATTTTTGAGGTTTTTCTCGATGTTTATTCGGTATTGTATTTATCTAGATACCGAGCCTATTGATATTGACTCCTACGCCACCGAGTGAACAACTACTTTTCCTGCAAGGCAAGCATCCTTTGAACTTTCTTTTGCATCATATTTGATCCCAGTTTGTTAGGATAGATGCAATGATAATTGCTTGCATGCTATTTTGATAATGTCGCTATTTTTGTGATGATTAGTTAGACACATCCTATTATCTTGTCATTGTGGCTATCCATAAATTATTCCCATATTGAAATGCTTAAGATAGGATGTATGAATTTATATTGTGCGAGTCCGCTTAGCCATGCAAGTCTAGAACCAGTAGTTTCATTGTCGGAATAACCCGACAATTATGGGATAAACACAACTCTCTTTATACTTTTGGTTCAGATCTTCGTATCTGTTTTATGAGTTAAAATTTTGTCATTTTAAATGAGCTTTTGGTCGGACAAGTGTTGGTTAGTGATGGTGCTTCGTGCACGAGCTTTGGGAAAGTGGTTGACTTGTCCGGACAATTAAGGACCGAACTTTGTAACGTCGTCGATTCAAGTATATTCGTGCTACCATACGCAGATATGGGTGCTGTATCGGTCAAGTAAGGGAAGGTCCTATTGTGTTAAGTCTCACGGTGGTGTAGGGACAATTGTGTCTTTGTCAATTGTCCTTAGGAATCGATGTCAATGCTCTATAGTGTGCAAGGGAGCACCAATTACCTATTCATTACATCAGTATTTCCAATATAACATGTGAGCCCCTTAGCAAGTGCTATACGCTACTTGTACTAAGATCGGAAACATCTCACATGGGGGACTTAGCTCAATAGGGTTTTCTTGCTGAAAACGACCGTATCTCGATTCTCCCCGGCCAGCATACCAAAGGAAGTGTGCCATTATCCGGAGGCTTACGGGCTAGTCGAGTCGTGTGGGTAAAGTCAATTTGTTTGACGGTTCATCGTCGAGAAAATTATTCCTGATGATTTTTGCTATTTTGCTGACGGTTTTATGAAACATACATAAAAAGAATTTTGCTGACGAGGGTATTCACCATCAAGAAAAATTAACCTGACGATTTTTTTGCCCGTCCATAAAAGGAATTTTGCTAATAGGTAATGGCCGTCAACAAAAATAGACTTGACGGTTTTTTACCCGTCAGTTATCGAGTTTGGCTGACGGGACCATTACCATCAAGCAAATTAAACCTGACGGTTTTTGCCCCTCAGTAAATTGTTTTTTCCTAAGTGTCATTACCGTCACCAAAATGACTATGTGGCTATCAGCAAATTATAATTCTAGCAGCTAATGCTAGCAGAAATTGTCAATTAGTTGATCACATATACACACACTAATATTTGATTCGTACACATTCATGCATCATATAATCCATAATACATATCCATGCATTAATCCACACACAAATAAGAAGTTCAAGCTTAAATTAGCATCATTTCAAGCCCAATACCATTCATGAGGTTCACTTGCAGAAAACAACATTATAATCCCCACGAAATACATTTAAAAGTCCAGTACTACCACAATACACCTAAAGACCAATATCACATACAAGTCATGTAAGTCCATCTAAAAGTCCAGTAACACCATCTTTTGACAATTTGCCAATTTGCCCAGAACCCATATTTTGCTGTCCATAGGTTTCTCTGCCAGAACATCTTTTGCTGCCTGCTGAAAGCCACACATAACTCAGTTGTCACATGGATATCTAACAAAACATTGGATCAAAAGGTGTAAAGTGTAAACATACAATGCCTCGGGATCAGTAAAAAGAATTCGCCAGTATATGTAAGCTCGATCACGCAAATCACGTGAATGCATTGTACCCATAGGAACCAAGCCTTCTCCTTCTTAACATATTGAGAATTGACTATTCTAACCATTAACATTGTAGCTCAGATCAACACTATGCTTAGTGCTCTACAGACTTCAATAGCCATATTTTGAGCATCCATGACATGCCATGATACCAAATCATTGATGCCTGAAGAAAATGAAACATGTAAGTGAACAAAACATGCAATAAATTACCGAGACAGTGTTCATAGGCTAATACCTTAGCCTCTAGTTCATCTAAAGTGTCGAGACTTTCACAAAGTGTTGCAATGATAGACTTGTATCTGCGTATTCAGCAAGAAAACAATGACCTTTTTACACAAAATTTCCTTGAGCAAAAAAGAAGAACTCTAATAGTTCCATAGCTCCAAAATATAGAGTGTCGAACTTTCATGCAAAGGCACTTACGTGTTTGGGTAGCATCTAAAGATGTCCTTGATAACAATTATAGCTTCCTACACAACATAATTAACTTTTATCTTAATCAGCTCAAGCAAAACACTGATGCACCTTTCAGTAGCTCTCTCCAATTTAATTGCACATCTTCCAATAGCACGAACAGCTTTCCGAACAAAGTCAACATCCACCTCTGTGGCGTACTCTTTGAACTCCAATAGCACCTAGAAAGACCTCTGTTAGCGTCTGAATGGAAACTTGCAGAAAACAAATCATCTGGTACCAACTTTTCCATCTTAACATATATTGGGTCGTTGTACTTGCAAAAGAGGACCTATTGCCGGACAGCCCACACATACTATTGAGTTAAAAGACATACTGTGACATGATTAATGAATAAGAATAGCTCAAAAGAGAAACAAATGTATCACCTTAATTTCATGTGCAAGTATTGTAGGCCTTTTTTGAACAATCAGATTGATGTTCCTCAATGCTACATACTGAATCTCAGGTTCTGCTGATAGAAGTGTAACAAGAGGGGGTGCCATTTTCTTACAGAGATTCCAGACAACATCCGTGCTAGTAATGAGCTCCATTTGTAGAAGGATTATCTATGTGAAAGAAAAAAAGGATAGCATCAACAAAAGCTCCTGTCTGATATAGAAGGAGATAAGCAATAGGTTAAAATATTACTAAAAGAAATAGAACACCTATTTGGATAAATAAAAAATAAGCAGCAAATACTGCTTTGAATAGTAGCTGGATTGCCATTCTCAACTAATTACATGTGGAGATGTATCATAGTCCTAAACTCCTATTCGACCAAAAGGTCAAGAAACATACAAATCAATCCAATGTTAGAATTCAATGGTTCCTACAATTTATCATGATACAAATTCAAGATGGCAAAAGAAACTCATTACCTAATTAGAAGAAACTCATTACCTAATTAGAAGATCCTCAGATATAACCAACAGGAGTATGTATTAATTTTGTTTTGTCCTTGGAAACAAGTTTTTTCTACCCTGATACACACGCAGTGAGGATTGGGCAGTACCTTTATTCAGGCATGACAAGTCAGCAATCAAGATCAAGTCCATGTCTCTAATTCTACAGCTAAAACTAGCATGATTCATGTGTAGGTTAGGAATAGGAGTAAAACTAGTTAAAGACCCTTCATCCATCACCAATAAGCACACACAGGCAATATATGATATAAAGAACTATAGAATTATGGATGGATAGGCAAGCAATTAAGAAGTATTAGCTGAATTAGTCCTATGTTTGAATGCCTACATGTTTGTTGATAATTCCAGTAAATAGTGTGTATCTCATGCTGCAACTTCATTTCTAAGAAGTAAACCCTACATGTGAACTCATAGATGGTTTTTAAGAGCTAAACCCAAGTAGAAAATGTTACCGGGATATATAATTAACATCATTAGTCAATCAATCAATTGGAGATATTTAACTAAACCAACATCACCACCGCGGCCGGTACCACTGCCATCCTCAACCCATAACTGACCAAACCCAACCCAACAGGTAAACCATATTTATGCCCCACTACCATCTTGTCATTCCAACCCCCACAGTATGATCTCACATTAGGCACAGAGAGCTCATCCACTAACCACCTCATCATCCATTCCACATCACAGAGCAAAGGGGGGAGCAGAGAGAGTAGAGGAAGGGGAGTAGTTATCACAGTGCATAGACGGCAACACCATCTTCCGTAGCAAGCCCACCTCTACCACCATAGTCATACATGAGCAACAACTAAAACAGCAAGCAACACAATAAAATGAATCAAGTCAGAACTTAAAAACCGAAATAAAAGAAAGTGGAATAGGGGAGGTCAAGCAGCAAGGTGCCGGCCAAGCGAGCCAGGCGAGCGACCGGTGCACAGGGGCACGGGCGCACGGGCCGAGACGGGGTCGGTGTAGGGAGCCACCAAAGGGCCGAGCTCCAGGGGAAAACGCGGGCAAGCCCAGCACTGAGGGAGTTAGGTGCGGCACCAGAGCGGCCGAGCTCGGGGAACTAAGTCGGGCCATGGCGCAGGTGGAGGCGGCCAAGCCGACAGCCAAGGGGGTGTGAGGGAGCAAGGGCCAGGAGTGGCAGTAGTGTAGGGGAGGCGCTATGGCGGTGCCGCACCGGGAGCCGGAGGCCGAAGGAGAGAAGTCGAGCCAGGAGTGGCGCCATGGGGAGCTTCGGCTGATGAAGCTCCAAGAGAAAGGAAAGATTGGGGAAAGCAAATAGAAGAAGATTTTCATGAAATATAGTATGGAGGCAGCAGGCGCGGCCGGAGATGGTGGAGGTGGCGGATTGGGAAGAGGTGCGGCCGGAGGTGGTGGAGGCGGTGGATTGGGAGAGCTAGGGATTTTAGCTTTGACTGGTACAGGACTGAGGAAGTGTCGTTTTTGATGTGTCGCACGCGCGACATCAAAAAAATTTGGCGCGGACGACCCAACCACTTAACACGACGGTTATGAATTTTTGACAGATACAGCACTTCTATAACACGTATTTGCAAAAATGACAGTAATCGTAATTAGTTTTATTAGTAATTAATTAGTTTAGTGGTAATTAATTAATCATAATTAGTTTAGTAGTCATCATTACAACATATTAAATAAGTGAAAATGAAGTACTGGTAAATTTTTAGTGGTAATTAATTAGTCATAATTAGTTAGTTTAGAAGTAATTAATTAGTTATAATTAGTTAGTTTATTAGTAATGAATTAGTATAATGGTAATTAATTAGTCGTAATTAATTTAGTAGTCATCATTGTGGCATATTAAAATAAGTGCAAATGAAGTACTCATGGTCGTGCAACAAGCTATAGCGCGGTACGCCTTCTCCATCAGTCGTGTGTACCGAGTGCACCGGTCCAACTCAGGAAAGTATGCAATGAAGTGCGTAGTGGAAGACTACCCTAGCAAGATCAGAGCTCACCGAGCAAAGATCTTCGGCTCGGTCTTCATAGTTAAGGAGCTGATCAACCACACTTGCGAACACAGCGAGCCCCTACTGCAGCATCCGAATGTAACTTCCGCATATGTTGCAAACCTCATCAGCACCTAGTTGAGGCGGACGTATCTGTCTCCATCAAGATCATGATGTCAGAAGTCCTCAATCAGGTTGGCCAGATTGCTTCACCAGATTGCCAAATCAAACTCCAGCACATACATAAACAAGCTGGACCATGAAGATGCTGGGAAAGGGCCCAATCGCTTCATACTGAATCGGGTGTTTTGGACATTCGCTCAGGCCATCGGGGGCTTCAAGTTCTGTCGTCCCGTGCTAACGATGGATGACACTTTCCTCACGGGGAGGTACAAGGGCATCATTCTCATCGTGGTTAAAATATATAGATAAATAGAGAATAAAATTATAAGACCCAAATAACTTGGTTCAACTCATTTAGAGTTCAGAAATATTTTTTTATAAATTTTCAAAGTTAAAAGCATTTTGTAGTGTGAAAATAATTCGATTAAGAATCAATTTTCAAAAACTATATATTTCTAGGCCAGAGAAAAGTTTTAAACCTATTTTAAAATAAAGTTCATTTAAAATGAAAAATATCAAAATTTGTTTCACTTTATTTGGAGGTGAGATGAATTAGATATGAATTTTGGAGTCAAATGAATTTTTAGTGGATTCGAATGGTCCGATCGGAGCAAGGTCTTGTCGGACGGTCCGATTACCCCAAAAGTGATGTTCGGACGGTCCAACGTTACCAGGATTACTGTTTGAACTTCAAACCCCTCAAGTTTGATTGGGCTAAAAAAGAGCAAATAAATTCCTAAAATTATAAAAAAAAAATCAGATGTGTTCCTCGGATGATCTAGTACCCAAATAAAATTTCTAACCTGTCTTTTGAAGATTTATTCTTTTATTTTAATTCATTAACAAAGAATGGCTTTTATAACTTGGTTTGAATTTTTACAAGATTGAATTAAGCTCTAAAAATTGAAGAAAAAATATATTTATTCATAATAAAGATTATAGTATTTAAATAAATTATTTCCCGAGAGATGATCACATGTTTTTTTAGAGTTTATTTTTAAGTTAAAAGTTTAATGTTTGATTCAGTTTTTCCAAGTGCAATAAATGATGCAAATGCTTCAAAAACAATATGTATGCTCATAAGATGTATAAAAATTCTATTTATTAAAATAGGGATATGACAAAATTGTTCTACTGAGATAGGACCATTAAATTTATGGCAATCCAAATACAATCTCATTCATCAAACCAAATACCATATTGTACCATCTAGGACCATCCTATCCCACCAACCAACAAAATCATGTATCATCCTATCCCACCAACCAAACACCATACTTGTATCATCACATCTATGATTATCCCATCTATCCTGTACCATCTCATCCCATTCACTCTGGTTCACCCAACCAAACACACCCTAAAACAGTCAAACAAATTAGCCTGATCGGACCAGTTCGATAGGACCCTTGGTTCGGCCAGTCTGAACAACACCCCGGGCCCGCCTGTAAGGTTATCCTCGAAAGAAAAAGTTTAAATGCTTAAGAAAATCCGAAAATCAATTATTTGTACACTAAAAGTTCAATCAACTTCAAAAATACATAACTAATTCAAATTAACTCCAAATCCAGTGAAACCAATTTTGATATTTTTCATTTTAAATGAACTTTATTTTAAAATAGGTTTCAAACTTGTCTATATCCTAGAAAATATAGTTTTTAGAAATTGATCCTTAACCGAATTATTTTTACACTAGAAAATGCTATTAACTTTGAAAATTCATAGAAAAAGTTTCTGAACTCCAAATAAGATGAATCAAGTTATTTTGGTCTTATAATTTTATTCTCTATTTAGCTATGTAAACCTTTTCTCCACCACTACTCTACAAATTTTCAACAAATATTTAAAATCGGATGAATAGTGACAGATTGCATTTTCAGCATTTTCTTTTCTTTTATTTCCTCTCTGTCCTATTTTCTCTCTCCCACCCCTTCTTGCCGCGCCCACCATATGGAGCAGGTCACCTGCCCCCCCCCCCGGCGTAGGGGGCAGGGGGCAGGTCCCCTGCCGCATTTGAGATCGGGGGTAGGTGCACTGTACGGGGGCCAAATCTACAAATTATGGTGGAAGAGGACTGCAAAAAAGGAAGAGCAGGAGGCCAGAAATGCCAAAAAATTGTGGCCGTAAGGTTTTCTCCGTTTTCTAGTGGTGGTGGTGCAACCTTCTGAAAATCTAGCTAAATCGAATGTAGATCGATGTTGCTTACTATTGGATATTTGACAGTGAATACATGTCCATATCAAACAAGTTGGCCCTTGTTTATTGTAACATCCCCAAATTAATTAATGGGATTTTGTATGCATATTATCAGCATACATGATATTTTGGAAACAATTCTATATATTTTTGCACTTGGAATTTATCAAACCAATTAAAACATACACTTCAAATCTAAAACTCCAAATAAAAACAGGAACAAAAACCTTTGATCATCATCTGGAAACAATTTATTCAAATACTATGATAACTATCTTGAATTAATATAATTTTTCCAAAATTTTTGGAACTCAACTCAACCCTATTCTAAGTTTGAATATAAACAATACAAATTAAGTCATGAACAGTGTGTTTTAAAATTTTATTTGGGAACTAGGTCATCCCAGGAACACCCTTGAATTATTTCAGAATTTTTAGAAATTTATTTCTATATTTAAAGCATCGGTCAAACCATTTTGTTAGTGTCAAATCTTTTCTAAAATTGGCTCAACATCGTTGAACCGATCCAACTGCACTCGCTCGAGTCCGACGCAACCCAACTGACTCGGCTTAACCGCCTAACTGCACCATTGCTTGCAAGCCGTTTGATCCAAACTTAACGGTCCAGATCTGGACGCCTTTTGACCAGTCCGAACATCCTATTAGATCCTGGCCGTCCGTTTTGAATCGAACGGCCCGTGCCACACCGCACCCCTCTTACCTTTGAGTCGTTGATGCACCAGGCCCGCTGGTCAGACCCTTCTTCCACCTCGGGCGGGCACGAGCAGAGCTCGAGCGCCACGCGCCCGAGCGCCTCTGAGCCGGCTCTGTTGACGCCGTGAGCCACCGCCCCTCCCGACCAGTCCCGGAGATCCGCCTCGTGACGCCGCCTCCACTCCGTCTTCTTCCCAAGCTTAATACCCTTCGTACTCCTCCCTTTTCGCCCATTCTCCCTCTCGGTGGCCGAGGGAGAAGAAGCTTTTCTTGCTATCTTCTCGGGTAAGCTCTAAGCCCTTGCATCCCCTAGCCTTCTCCGTGCCTCCCCTATCCATTTTAGCTCACTTGAGCTCTTGTCGTTGCTTGTAGATCCAAGTCACCAGCGTGTCCTCACCGGCCTCCAGAGCGCGCCCACGACGGCTCCGCTGTGTCACCCGTACCCCAGTAAGCTTTCTTCGCAACTTTGTGCTTCACAAGTTGTGTTTGAGAATGATTAGAGTTTCCCCTCGATAAATTTTTACTTTTAATGACAGGATCATCCGATTCCAAAGTTTCCCTTCACGCCATAGGAACCCCCCTTCTTCCCCGACGCCGGTACGGTGAGTTCCCCTTCAATTCCACCCACTGGAACAATCTAGGGGATCCACTGGTTCTGTTCCCACCTTTCATTTCCTTTCTTTCTCCCCAGAACGTCTCCGCCACGGTGACCTCCACCTCGCCACCGCCGGCTCACGTCGCCGGACCACCCCGGTCACTCCCCGTCGCCTTCAAGTGCACGGTGAGCATTGCAAAGTTCCCCTGAGCTTTTTGCACCTCTTATTTTCGATCTCTGTGCCTTACCGCATGTTGTCGTCGTGCATGTGGTGCCGCCGCCATGACTGGACCATGCCGTTGCCGGAGAAGACAACCTTGGTCCCCGCTCCTAGCTAGGGAAGTTACTGAATCCTCAGGAGTCCGGACCCAGAACCTTATTTGCCTCTGGGAGGTCTCTACGTCGAGCGTCGTCGCACCCGTACACTCCTCCGCTCAACCCCGTCGCCGGCGCGCCATCGTACCTCTCCGTCGGCGACGACACCACCGGAAGGTAGCCCTCCCTATTCTCTTCCCGTTTTGCCTCAACCCATGCACTCTCGGTCTCCTCGCCGCCGCGAAGCGCAATGCCGCGGCCATGCGCGGCTCTGTTGTCGGAATTCCGTCCGAAAACAGTAACTCGATTAGTTTAATTGTTGTTTAGTTGGGTAATGGTTGTTTAAGATGGTTAAAGTCTCTATTACATGTGGGCCCGTTTAGCCAGTTAAGTGGAAGTGTGCTTTGTTAGTACGTATTTGTTAAGGAAAAACGTATTGTTGGTATACTTTGAATAGAATTACGTTTTCAGAATTAGAAGACGTATTCAGTAGAATACGCCTTCAGTTTGGTTTTCAACCGAGACCGAGTCAGCGTCGACCGGGTCAAACCTTTGACCCCGGTCCCGCTTGTCAGCGACTGAGGCTAGGAGAGCTCTTGGTAGAAAAGGTATTTAATACTTAAGAAATTTCGAAGTACAATTATTTGCACACTAGAAATTGTATTAACTTCAAAAATCCATATCTAATTCAAATCAACTCCAAATTGAATGAAACCACTTCTGGTAATTTTAATTTTTAATGAACTTTATGTTAAAATTGGTTTCAAATATGTCTATGTAACAGAGAGCTTTATTTTGGAAAATGAGCTATAAACACTATTATTTTTACAAAAGAAAAAGGCTGATAACTTTAAAAATTCATAAGTAATTCTTGGAAACTCCAAAACTAGTGAAATCAGTTTTGATAATTTCTATTTAAAATGAACTTAATTATAAAAATGGTTTCAGTCTTACCTCTAGCACAGAAGATATATTTTGTGAAAATGTATCCCAAAATGAATTACTTTTACATTATAAATCTATTTGTAACTTTGTAAATTCATAACTAATTCATAAAAACTCCAATTAAGGCAAACTCAACTGTTTTGAACTTGTAATAATATTGCCTATTTATCCATGTAATCCATGTACTCACCACTGCTCTACAAATTTTCATCTCATAATTAAATTACCTGAATGAAAGCGTATTAAAGTCTGAAATTCAAACCACCATAACTTTCACATACTAAATCCAAATAGAATGAATCTTTCACCTAAATTCATATAAAATCATAATCTACCTACTGTATAAATTTCATACCTTTTTGAGCATGTTGAATTTCTGGCTTTATTCGATATTTATTGCAATATCGCCTTTCATCAGGTTTTCGACGATAACGATATATTCGTGAGAGTATTATGAGTATAACCTGAGATTGAACAAGTGGTACCGGCACAGGTGCGAGCACCCTCCTTTTGATCATATTGCTCCCAGTGGTTTTTAAAAGTTTTGTGTGAGTTTTATTATCGCAATTGCATGCTATTTTGAAATGTATGTTTATGGGTAGAAGTAGTTAATCTCCTAATTGCTGCATTAGCCTTCCTTTGAATGTTGATTACCCCTTTTTACTTGAATTATTAAGGATATATGCTATATGGGTTGTTTGCTAGTTTGTAGAACGATGCTTAGCCATGCTAGTAGTTATAGCCGAAAACGGTTGATGGAGCTAGTCCATCGGCCGATGGATCGATTTGAATCTTAATGAACTTTGAGGATTTTATGGATTGGATTATGTTGGATTTGAGGGTTGTATCCAGATCTTCGCATCTGGGGTTTGTGGACATGTTGGGCATGTGTTTTATGTTCTTAACTTGGACGGGTGTAGGTTGAGGATGAATTACTATTGTTGTTTGTCGTTACAGAATTGTGTAGCCCCGTCTGAGTGTTTAAGGACCGGTCTGTGGTGTGATGAACCAAGTCCTACGTGCAACCACACGCCGGGATAATGGCGAAGGCTTGGCTTAATAATTTGTTGTGTGTTAGCTATCAAAACACAATGGGATTGACAATTGTTATTGTTATGTATTTAATTGTTCTTTTGTCAATCTCGTGGGGGTATGTTAAATTTTTGACCTTACTTTCCTTAAGGGTCTCTTGTTTGATGGGGACTTACTTACACAACGGGTTCACTGTGGTTCTAGGCGCACCGATGCCGCCACGTGGTTCCGCTCCTTGGGTGGTTCGATAGTTAAGACATGACATTGTAACGGCCTCGTTATGATATCTTAGTCACACTCCTTCGGAAGAGTGCATGGCGACAAGATAAGGTATTCATATCGTGTGGGTAAAGTCGCACAACTCGCAGAGTAACTAAATCTATTCGAATAGTCTCGTCTAGGTTATGGACAACACTTGTGGAAAGCAGCACAGATTAGTCTTTTGGAAAATTAAGTTTGGGCTATGGTTGGGAATGTTATGTCTTTATGTTAGTTTGTTCAAATCTGAAATTATTTCATGAACGCAGTAGTTCGCGCATTAATTTTGTTGGGAAATGATTTGTGCCACGAATGAGATGTTCGTGTGTTGATTATATTTGGAGAGTATACCATTGATGATCTTTACTTACTGTTAATAAATATTTTCTAAATATTTTACAAAGGGCAAGTTAGAATCTTTTATCTATATGCAAAACTTGCTTTATGCTGAAAACTGACTAGTGTAGTAGCCTTCCTTTGATACTTACATGCATCTTTATTTCTTTTGAAAGTCTCGCGAGTACAACTTTGTACTCTAACAGTGTCTATTTGTTCAGGTGAGAACGACGGGTGCAACGACTTTAACTCCAGTTGGTTGCTTGTGGGATTGTGGGCATACCAACTCGGTTATCCCCTTTTTATTTTAAGTTTATCTTCCGCTGCAGTTTATTTGTGTACATTAGATTTGGCCGATCGGTCCTCTTATGCATCCTTATACTATAAGGTGCTATTTAAATGATGTTGTAATTGATTCTTTTATTCTTGTACCTTGTGTATGGATGTGATTGCAATGTTGTGTACTAGGATATGTGCATATTAGCCACTGATCCTTGGGAGCTAGCATGTGACACATATCCGAGTCACTCGGAATCGTATTCGTCTCACGTTAAGTGTGCGTTTACGGCGTAATCACTTAGCGTGATACGGATCCGATCTCGGAGGTCCCCACATTTATGGATAGTTTGTCCTAGCAATTTACATATATAGGACCAAGACCTACCATACAGTACATGTCAGGGATAGGTGGACTGACCTGAAGGGGTAAAAACAAACTTTTCAGTACTTCAGCCTAAGCCAGAGCCTAGATCATCAAGTGCTCAAGTCTAACATGGAAATTATGTGGTCCTTGGATATATATGACAACACAATCATAATCTTATCCATTTTGTAGTTCTGAATGACGACAGAATCTTGAATCCCAGGCAGAAAGAAACAGACTACACGGAGAACGATTGAATCTTACTTAATGGAGAGAACACAGCACCTAACCATCAACTAACATGACAAACAAACCGAGGGATTTGAGAGGCAAAACAATACTGATATTTCATGATGCAAAATAAGAAAAGAAACATCCTTCTAATTCATCCCTATACCTAATTTTCTACATAATATATAAGAAGTATATCTCCTACCCCTTTTCACCCACCGTTTAATTTGCTCTAAAACATGTCCGGCACCTGGTGCAATAATGCATTCGGAAAAAAGAGAAGGAATTCTAGTGGAATATAATTCTGGACGAAAATTGAATTATTTACTGAGGAGGGTATATTGAATTTTCAGACGAATAGAATCCAAATACTGATCAATCAACAGCTCCAACCTCATAAAATCAAACTGGCTTTTAACACTAGGTTCGAAGAATATAACATTATGTGTTTTTCCAATGAAATTAAACAGCATAGGTTTTTGCAGAATAATTAAACTTGCGCTGAACACAGTGCTCACTTAAATAAAGCATTAAGGCACTAAATACAACATCTCCAAGAGTACGAAATATTAACATTTGTTTGGTTGGTATAATTAGAATAGGAGCAAAAGTAAGTTAATTTTCTATGCTAGTTGTCTTACAAAAATTGACTTCCACCTTTTCAGAAAAAAAAAGACAAACATAATTAAACTAAATCCAAATATCCTCATGAACAGTACCCTTGCAAGATAATGATCTCACTACACCAATTTTGCTAAAATTATATTAAAACATGCTTCTGCAAAACCATACTCTAAATCAAATTAAGTAGATCAACCAAAACACCCGCGCGCACAGACATATCCTCGTCCAACAGAAGGTAATCGTTGATTCGCTATGAAGCATCAAATCCAACACTCTTGATAAGCAAGGTAACATATCAAATATCACATAATATTTTTTGTTTTCAACTTCTTCATGCTAACATTAAGCCCGACGGCATAAGATGAAACAACGGCAACAAGAGAACAACATGCAAAAAAAAAAATGCTAAACGGTTATTCATCTGATCAATCTAAACGCATGCAATTCATTAATCCAGGACATCGAATCACCAAGATATGGATCCCCAGCCTTCAGAATCAGATCGCCTCGTCGACGAGCTCACAGAATTGCCTTCGAGCCCGATGGACCAGCTGGCCGCCGAGCGTCATCCGCTGATCCTCCACTCGCCCGCCACGTTGAGACGGAGAACATTGGGATGGCGTGCCAATAGAGGAAGAAGCACCCGTCGTCCTTGAACACCCTGTACGCCCTGCCCTCGCCCGACAGCTGCTGCGCCAGCTTCGCCGTCTGCACCAGCGCGTTGTAGCTTATCGTCACGGGTGCAAACCCCGCGTTGTCCATCCGCGCCTCCCACCGCGCCATTTTCTCGTGCCGCTCCGCCGCAGCGTGCCGTCAAAGGCGACGATGTCCTGATCTCTTGCCGGAGCAGCCAACGCTCCACGCAGATCCGATCCACCGACCGCGCGGCGCGCTCTCCTCCAGGGTGTCGAACAGCGCCGCGTAGTAGTTGAGCGCGTTCGAGAACCGGCCCGTGAAATCCGTGCCATTGTGGTCGGCCTCCTGCTCCGTCAGGATCATCAGCTTCGGCGACAGCTCGTGGAGGGTGCGGAGGAGCGCGTCCGCTCTGGTCTTCATTTGCCGAGTATGCTCCGGCATCTTTCCCTTCCTGTCGTGAGCGGCTGCTGCTGCAAACTCGTAGGCGAGCAGGCGGTGGAACCGGAGAGTGGAGGTGACGACCAGGGCTTGACCGCTCCTGATGCCGAGGGGCTCGACGCTGAGCAGCTCGTCGATGTGGGATTTCACTGGGTGGAACTGGAAGCGGACGTGCAGGCGCTCGGCTTCCGGGGTGAGGAGCGCAGCGGCGGCGGAGAGGAACTCATTCTGGTCGTTGACGACGGTCAGGCGGAGGAGGTTGGGTGCGCCCTCGGGCGCGCGGCGAAGAGGCGGATGAGCCCGAGCCATTGGCTAGGGCCAGCGCCGCCGAGGTCGACGACGTGGACGACGTTACTCTCGGACTGCATCGCGTCGATGATGGCGTGGTTGGCAGCGGTCGCGGCAAGGCGGAGGAATGGGCACAGCAAGGCGAAGTTGCGGCGCTACGGCGGCGACCTGGACCGGGGTAGGCTGCGGGAGCTGGAGAGTGCGGCACACGCCCTGCAACGGCTGGACCACGCGCAGCGCGAGCGCCTCGGCGAAGGCAGACGCCAAGCGCTGCATGGGGTCGCCCTCGGGTGAAGCGAGAGGAGATCTTGTCCAGCCCCGTGTTCAACAGGTCAACCTCCCCTCGGCCGACGCGGCGGCGCACGCCTGTAACAGCTTTATCAGAGTAGGCCGCGCTCCTCGAAGAGATCCTGCTGGGAAGGGGGCACCGGCCCCGGCGCCATCGCCAGAGGAACAGGCGCCGCCGGCGCCACCGGTGGGGCGCTCTGCACGCCCAGCGGGTTCTCCTCCATCGAAGGCTTGGGCGTCGCGGCCGCTGCCGACCCCAACTCCGGGAGCTTTCTCTTATGCTGTTCGTTCTTGCTCTCGTCCTTGCTGGAGCGTGGCATCGTATACCTAAGACATACAAGCAGATTAATTCAAGAAAATTCTTTTTCATATTAAGCAGCTAAAGAAATTGTATAGAAAGCACGTAATAATTAACACTATAAACCACACATGAATGTAGTGCATAAAATCTTTTTTTTTCCAAATATTGAAGCTGTGATACACTTATATGTGTAGTTATAACAGTTTTATTTTGCAATAATATAGCAGATAATCTGCTGCGACAGGTAATATAGTAAGGTTACTAAATTTATCCTTCAGCAATCACCGATTAACATTTAATACCCCTTTTACCTATAGGGAGTTCGCAAGGGGAGTTCTGTAAAATAACAATATACAAAATGGATTACAAATTAAAACTTTTCTCTCCTATGGTCCGGTTCACTGCGCTCATGGTCGATCGATACCTCACGTCCGATACGGGAGAAAAGTGAACAGGGAGGGGTGAGGGGATCTTGCTTACCTCTGGACAGACCGGCCGGAGGCTGCAACGAGGGGCCGGGCCGGGAGTGATCTGATTCTGATCTCCAAGAAACGGGGAACCAAGTCCAACACACGGATTAACAAACAAAAACACAGAACTTTTCTTCTGCTATTCTTATCTACGGACCGATTTATCAAAACAGGCAGAAAGACAGAAGGGAATCTCTGTGTCTGTGATCGTTACCCCAAAGAAGATGGAAGAAAAAACAGGAAGAAGTAGTTCTTGCTCGCTGTACCTTGAGGTCGATGGAGGCCCGATCTTGCTACCAGTCTTCGTTGGTCTTCTCCGAAGGCGAGAGAGAGAGAGAGAGAGGGGTATGCAGAATTGGGAGGGAGGAGCGGGATGAGGAGTGGAATTGGCCAGATATAAACGTTACAGAAAGCGGGGTACTGCTGGCAACAGACAAGCGGCCGGAGGCTCTTGTTTCCATCTCTATCTGCCAAAAGGTTCACCAGCTGGCAATGGGGAATTTGCAGCAAGGGTTGCAAGGCACACCTTGTTCTATTCTCCCCCAAATCCTGCGCGTTACGGTTTTTAGCTCCATGGTTTTTGTGGTTTTAGACCTTCCTTGGATACTGATCATTTCGTTGTGTTTCTTGTTTCTGTTGTGTGCTGCGTGTGTAGCATGCAGTTTGGGAGTGCTCCATACTACGGTGGATCGGATTAAGATCTACACGATAGTTAATTCTAGGGAAAAAATTATGCCACAGCAAATGTTCATAATCCTAGATCTACCATTGCAAAGTGACATCTCCCTCGCATGCACTGTAAAGTTGAAACCATACCCTTTTATGCAACTGTTGACGAGTCAAGCCGTGAAGTGGTTGTGCAAATATCATTTTACCCTTGTTGTCTTCTTCTTCCTCTAGCTACCCTGAGCGGACCCGCCGCCATGCCCCTCATTCGCCCTCTCCCCTCCCCCTCGTGACAACCCACTTGCCCTCCTCTCGCACGACGCCCCTCCCCACCCCTAGTCTTCCGTCGTTGATGTTGTCTCCCTCCGCGTCACTATTGGAATTTTTATTGACCTTCGCTCTGTTCATCGCTTCATCCGGAGATGTGAGGACCTCGAGATCGGATCCGTATCAAGCTAAGTGATTACGCCAGTAACGCAACACTTAACGTGAGACGAACACGATTCCGAGTGACCCGGATATGTGTCACATGCTAGCTCCCAAGGATCAGTGGCTAACATGCACATATCCTAGTACACAACATTGCAATCACATCCATACACAATGTACAATAATAATAGAAACTTCGATACATTTTCAACATAGAACCTTTCGGTCCCAATTTACATAAGAGGGCCAATCGGCCAAATTTAAATAACAATAACACAATAAATTGCAGCGGAAGATAAACTTAAATAAAGAGGGAACAACCGAGTTGGCATGCCCACAATCCCACAAGCAATCAACTGGAGTTAAAGCCGTTGCGCCCGCCGTCCTTACCTGATCAAATAGACACTTTTCAAGTACAAAGTTGTACTCGCGAGACTTTTCAAGAAAAATAAGGATGCAAGTAAGTATCAACGGAAGGCCACTACACTAGTCAATTTTTCAGCATAAAGCGTTTTGCAGATGGATAAAAGATTCTAACTTGCCATTTGTAAAACATTTACAAAATATTTTATAGCAGTAAGTAATGATCATTAATGGTATATTCTCCAAATATAATCAACACACGAACATCCCATTCGTGGCACCAATCATTCCTCAACAAAATAACGCGCGAATACATGCCAATGAAATACATATTAATCCATTTTAATTGTTGGGGCTGTGACACCTGCTTTCCCACAAGTGTTGTCCATAACCTAGGACGAGGCTATTCGAATAGATTTAGTTCTCTGCAGAGTTGTACAGCTTTACCCACACGATATGCATTCCTCTTAATGTCGGCCAACGCACTCTTCCATAGGAGTGTGACTGAGGTAGCATAACGAGGCCGTTACAATGTCATGTCCTAACTATCAAACCACCCGAGGAACAGAACCCCATAGCAGACTAAGCGCCTCGCACCACAGGTGAACCTCGTTGCGTAAGTAAGTCCCTCTCAAAAGAGAGACCCTTAAGGGCAATCAAGAGAACAACAAACATGCCCCCGCGAGATTGACAAAAGAACAATTAAATACATAACAATAACAATTGTCAATCCCATTGTGTCTTGATAGCTAACACACAACAAATTATTAAGTCAAGCCTTCGCCATTATCCCGGCGTGTGGTTGCACGTAAGACTTGGTTCATCACACCACAGACCGGTCCTTAAACACTCAGACGGGGCTACACAATTCCATAACAACATCAACAACAATATTTCAAGATCACCCTACACCCGTCAAGGTTAAGAACATAAAACACATGACCAACATGTCCACAAACCCCAGATGCGAAGATCTGGATACATCCCTCAAATCCCACATAATCCAATCCATAAAATCCTCAAGTTTTATTAGAATTCAATTCAATTCACCGGCCGATGGACTAGCTCCATTAACCACTCTCGGCTATGACTACTAGCAAGGCTAAGCATCGTTCTACAAACTAGCAACAACCCATATAACATATATCCTTAATCATTCAAGGTAAAAATGGTAATCAACATTCAAAGGAGGGCTAATGCAACAATTAGGAGATTAACTAATTCTACCCATAAACATATATTTCAAAATAGCATGCAATTGCGAATAATAAAATTCACACAAAACATTTAAGAACCACTGGGAGCAATATGATCAAGAGGAGGGTGCTCACACCTTTGCTATATCACTTGTTCATTCTCAGGTTATAATCATAATACTCTCACGAATATATCGTTATCGTCGAAAACCTAATAAAAGACGATATTGCAATAAATGTCAAATAAAGCCAAAAATTCAACATACTCAAAAATGCATGAAATTTATGCAGTATGTAGGTCATGATTTTATATTAATTTAGGTGAAAGAATTATTCCATTTGAACTTAGTATGTGAAAGTTATGGTGTTTTGAATTTCAGATTTTAACACACCTTCATTCATGTAATTTAATTATAAGGTGAACATTTGTAGAGCATTGGTGAGTACAAAGATTACATGTATAAATAGGTAATATTATTACAAGTTCAAAACAGTTGAGTTTGCTTCAATTGGAGTTCTTATGATTTAGTTATTAATTTCTAAAGTTGTCCGCATTAATAGTGTAACAATAATGCCCTTTAGGACCATTTTCCTCAAACTATAGTTTCTGTGATAGAGGTAAGCTTGAAACCACTTTTATAATTAAGTTCATTTGAAATATAAATTATTGAAACTGATTTCACTATTTTTGGAGTTCCCAAGAATTACTTATGAATTTTTAAAGTTATCAGCCTTTTTCTAATGTAAAAATAATAGTGCAAAAAGGGTCAAATTCCAAAATAATACTCTCTGCTATAGATACAAGGTTGAAACAAATTTTAACATAAAGTTAATTAAAAATAAAAATTACCAGAAGTGGTTTCATTCAATTTGGAGTTGATTTGAATTAGATATGGATTTTTGAAGTTAATACAATTTCTAGTGTGCAATTAAATGGATTTCCGATTTCATAAAGCCTATAATACTTTTTGTACTAGGGCTGAGCTAGCTACAGCCACTGACAGAGGGGACCCGAGCTGAGGGTTGACTTGGTCAAGGTTGACCGGTCACGGCCGAAGACTACACCGAAAACGTATTCCAAAGAATACGTCTTCTCGACAAGAAGACATAAACTCGTTCTAAGTATTCAAATATACGCTTGCCTGAAAAAAATACGTATATGAAAACGTACACATCCACTTAACTGGCTAAACGGGCCCGCATGTTAATGACTCAAGGGCAAGTCGGTTTAATTAGATGTCTAGATTTCTGTTCACGGGGTCCACCAGTCAAACACTCACAACAATTAAATGCCTAATCATTAGCTCAGTTAAACCCTGATTTCCCGACAAAGATTTGCAATTAAAAGCTAATCATTGCCATTAACTCGAAAGCTACGTGGTGCTGAGCTTCCACCAACGAGCTCGGTGAGCTCGGGCTTGAGCCGAGCCTCGCCGGAGTTTTCGGCCAAGACGGCGCCGGCGAAGGGCAAGAATGCAATCCTTGAAGCTATGCGCATCTACAGGTGGCAGTAGCGGCGGCCGAGGAGGCTCAGAACGACGGCTAGCCGGCGACGAGCGCAACCACACTACGGCCCGAAGTGCATGTGCCTTTACGATGAGACAAAGTGCCGGTTAGCGCATGCATGAGCTGAAGTGAGGTCCACTGAAGCTTACCAAGGTGAAGGAGAGACCGGAGGAGCTTGGTGGTGGTTTGGCCGCGACAATGGTGACGGCGGCGGAGGGCTTTCCTGAGGAGGAGACAATCTGTGCAACTAAACCGAGAAATGGTGGTAGGGAACACTTCAGTGGGTGGTGTAGATGGTGTGAAAGCAAGGAATCGAAAAACAACTCACCCGATTAAAGAAAAAAGGCCGAAGGGAGTGTTCTTGGGCGAAAAGAGAGGAAAATTCCTAATCCGAGTGTTCCTGAGAAAGAATGTGAAATTGCATGAGGGGAAATCATTCTTAAGCTCTAAGACACGATATGACGCGCTAAACCGAGAAAGAAACTCACCGGAGATGGGAAACGGTGTGGCGATGGCATTCGATGCTGGCCCACTGTGGCGAGGACGGCGTTCGTGCTTTGGAAACTACAAGCCAAGAGAGAAGCTCTAGTTAGATAAAATGGGGACGGTGGAGTGAGAGGAAGAGGATGGCGTGATGCGGCGGTGCTTACGGGATGGAGGAGAGCTCACGGCCTCCTTCTCTCCCACGGCCGAGAGAGAAGTGAGAGCAACGGAGGGCACGGAGGCGGTTTGTGCACGAAGGAGGACGGAGGAATAGGCGGCGTGAAGAAACGGTGCTCGTGGACTGGTCACGAGGTGGCGCGTTACGGAGGTGACGGCATGCAGCGGGCTCGGGCGCGTGGCGCGCGGCGTCGCGCGAAGTCGCCGAGAGGAAGGAGAAGAATCAAACAGCGGGCCAGTGTCACCGCTCCAAGGTAAGTGGACGCGCGAGTTGGTTGGCCGACCACTTCCGTTGGGTCGGTCGAATGGTTCGGCGAGTGCGTTCGGTCCGTAAGATGAAGATCTAACGATGCGGGACGAGCGGTGCGGTTAGCTGGTTTGGCCGAGTCAAGTTGGTGCGTCGGGCTCGAGCTGCTAACAAGATCGAGTCCGAGTTATTTCGATTTGACCAAAAACAACGAGCTTTGACCGAGGCTTTAAAAATCGAAATAAAATTCTATAAATCCTGAATTAATTCATGGGTGTTACTGGGATGACCTAGTATTTATAAAAATTATTGAATATCACTGTTCATGATTTACTTTGTATAATTTAAATTCAACTTAAAATAGGTCTTTGAATTGTGCTCGAATTTTCTGAGGGTGCAATTGAGTTCCAAAAATTTGGGAAAAATTATATTTATTCATGATAATTATTCTAGTATTTGAATAAATTATTTTTAGATGATGATCAAAGATTTTTGTTCCTATTTTTATTTGAAGTGTATGTTTGATCTTTGATTTAGGTTTTCCAATTGCAATAATTTATGCAAATGATTCCCTAATGCCAAGCATGCTGATAAGATGCATACTAAATTCCATTAATTAATTTGGGGATGTTACAAACCTCCCCCCCCCTTACAAAAGATCTCGACCCCGAGATCGATAGGGTGGAAGTTGGATAGGAAGGTTCTAAAAGAAAACATAACATCCGTTGTCTTTATTTCCTTCAAAGACAGTGCTAAGATATCTTTGAAAGGTAGAACTAAGATATTCCAACAATGTTACAAGGAATTTCTATTACGTTTTCCTTCCCATTGCTTTGTTTAACTTTTCCTTTCTTGATTCGAAGGCACTTCATGTAGAAGGAAAATGTTCTGGATAGTCACCGCATTTGATCTTCACGCTCCCATGTTGCTTCATCCTCAGTATGGTTGCTCCACTGAACCTTCAAGAATTTGATGTTGCGATTCCTTGTCTTGCGCTCCATTTCTTCAAGAACGCGAATCGGGTGCTCCCGATAAGAAAGATCGGGTTGTAAATCAAGGTCTTCCAAGTTGGTTTCTTCAGTAGGGACGCGAAGACACTTCTTCAGTTGAGATACATGGAATACATTGTGCACATCTGAAAGTGATGGTGGTAGCTCCAACTGATAAGCTACCGATCCTCGCTTCGCTAGAATTCGGAAAGGACCGATGTAGCGAGGGGCCAACTTGCCTTTGACTTGAAAACGTTGCATTCCTTTCATTGGGAGACTTTAAGGTAAACATGATCGTCCACCTCAAAACTCAACTCACGACGACGACGGTCGACATAAGACTTTTGACGAGATTGAGCCGTCTGTAGTCTCTCCCGGATCACACGAACTTGCTCTTCGGCTTCATTTATCATGTCCGATCCAAAGAATTGTCTTTCACCAGACTCGGACCAGTTGAGAGGTGTCCTACACCTTCTCCCATAAAGCACTTCAAAAGGTGACATTTTGAGGCTTGCTTGAAAGCTATTGTTATAAGAGAATTCCGCGAACGGCAAGCATTTATCCCATTTCTTGCCATAGGACAGCACACAAGCTCTCAACATATCCTCCAAAATCTGATTCACCCTCTCAGTTTGACCTCCAGTTTGGGGGTGGTAAGCGGTGCTAAAGGATAGTTGAGTTCCCATTGCTTCATGGAGGCAATTCCAGAAATGCGAGGTGAATTGAGTACCTCGATCTGAAACAATTATCTTAGGAACACCATGGAGGCATACAATTCTGGAGATGTACAACTCCGCCAATTGATTTCCCGAATAAGTGGTCTTGACAGGGAGAAAATGAGCAACTTTTGACAAACGGTCGACAATTACCCATATGGAGTCATAACCTTGCTGTGTCTTTGGAAGTCCGCTGATGAAATCCATCCCAATTTCATCCCATTTCCACTTGGGAACGGGGAGGGTTTGAAGCATACCCGCTGGCCGCTGGTGCTCGGCCTTCACCCGTTGACATACATCACACTCGGCAACAAAGCGTGCAATCTCTCGCTTCATCCGAGTCCACCACAACTTTTGCCTCAAGTCTTGATACATTTTTGTGCTCCCCAGATGGATGGAGAAAAGAGAGTCATGGGCTTCATGAAGGATTGACTCTTTAAGCTTCACATCATTTGGAACAGCCAAACGCTTTCCGAACCACAAAACACCTTGGTGGTCCTCGACAAAACACTTAGCTTTGCCGGTCTTCATTTTCTGCTTAATTCTCTCCATACCCTTGTCATTCTAATGGGTCATCTTGATCTGGTCCTCAAGGGTAGGTTTCACTTCTAAGGCAGCGAGAAAACCTTCGCTAACCATCTCCAAGTTGAGCCGTTGAAATTCATTGCAAAGAGCTTCCGTTTCAGGTCGAACTGAGATACAGTTGCATTGGGATTTTCGGCTCAATGCATCGGCAACGACATTAGCTTTCCCTGGATGATAATGAAGTCCCAAATCATAGTCCTTGATCAATTCAAGCCATATTCTTTGCCTTAGGTTCAGATCGGCCTGAGTGAAAATATACTTCAAACTCTTGTGATCAGTGTAGACTTCGCAGCGATTGCCGATAAGAAAATGTCGCCATATCTTCAAGGCATGTACCACTGCTGCAAGCTCAAGGTCATGAGTGGGATAATTCACCTCATGAGGTCTCAATTGCCTCGATGCATACGCCACAACTCGGCCCTCTTGCATAAGAACACAACCAAGACCAAGGCGAGATGCATCGCAATAGATGTCGAAGCTTTTGTGGATATCCGACAGAACTAACACTGGAGCAGAAGTTAGACGATCCTTCAACATCTGAAAGCTTGCTTCACAATCCGCTGACCACTCATACTTCTTTTCCTTCTTCAACAATTGGGTCATCGGTCTTGCTATTTTTGAGAAATTCTCGATGAAGCGGCGGTAATAGCCCGCAAGACCGAGGAAACTGCGGACCTCGGAGACAGACTTGGGTTGTCTCCAATTAAGTACATCTTGAACTTTGCTAGGATCCACAGCAATACCTCCTTCGGATAGCACATGACCCAAAAAGGCGACCTCTTTTAGCCAAAACTCACATTTGCTGAATTTTGCATATAGTCGATGTTCTCAGAGCTTGTCCAACACAAGACGAAGGTGTTCTTCATGCTCACTTTCAGATTTGGAGTATATGAGAATGTCATCAATAAATACGACCACAAATTTATCCAAATACTCCATAAACACTGAGTTCATGAGATTCATGAACAAGGACGGTGCATTAGTCAAACCGAAGGACATGACGGTGTACTCGTATAAGCCATAACGAGTTGAGAAAGCCGTCTTAGGAATGTCTTCAGATCTGATCCTAACTTGATGATAACCCAATCTCAAGTCAATCTTGGAGAAAATACGAGCACCAGTCATCTGGTCGAACAAATCATCAATCCGTGGAAGCGGATAGTTGTTTTTGATGGTGACCTCATTCAACGGACGGTAGTCAACACACATCCGCAGACTATTGTCCTTCTTCTTCACAAATATAGCCGGGCATCCCCAAGGTGAGGAGCTCGGCCTAATGAAACCCTTCTCTTGAAGTTCTGTGAGTTGCTTCTTCAATTCAACCAACTCATTTGGCGGCATCCTATAAGGACGTTTCGATATTGGAGCAGTTTCGGGCTGCAGCTCAATCACAAACTCAACTTCTCGTGAAGGTGGCATGCCAGGTAATTCCTCAGGGAATACATCCGGGTACTCACATACCACTGGGACTTCACTCAATTCTGGCAATTCTTTGCTGCTAAGGGCATAGAGATGTCGAGGCTCTAATTTTGGCACCATTTCAACTTGAAAACCAAGAGGACTAGTAAGAGTGATAACTTTGCGGGCACAATCAATTTGACCATGGTTCTTGGACAGCCAATTCATACCGAGAATAACATCAAGGCCCGCTGAATTTATCACAATAAGGTTGGCCAAAAACTTTACCCCTTTAATCTCAATTTCAACTTCACGACATTCATGAAGGCTTCTCATTTCTGAACCTGGTGATTGAATCATCATAGGTGTAGACATCAAACTGAGTTAGAGGTTGTGGAGTGTAGCAAAACCTCTGGAAATGAAAGAATGAGATGCTCCAGAGTCGAATAGCACGGTCGCAGGAGTCGAATTGACTAGAAAAGTGCCCAACACGACGTCGGGTGCTTCCTGCGCTTCCTCGGCAGTGACATGGTTGACATGAGCACGACTGGGGTTCTGAAAAGTGACACTGGGCCTCTGATCAAGAGATGTGTCAAGGTTTTGGCGCTGATCAGAAATGACTTGGTGCTTCACTGTACAGTGACTTGCAAAATACCCTGGATTGCCACAAGTGAAACAAACAGCTAATGAAGCTTCGCCGTGCGCCGCTTAGCTTCTTTCAGTCGCCTTAATCGGTTTTCTTGCTGAGGTGGAAGAGACACTTGCATAGGAGATACTGGAGATGCCAAGTCTTGAAAATCAGGAGGAGAGGGCTGCCAAACATGCAGTTCTTGAAAACTGCAGCTTATTGAAATTTGTGCAACCTTCTCGCGCTTTCGCGATTCTGCCACCGCTTGCATCTTATTTTCCACGACAATAGCCTTGTCCACCAATTGTTGGAAGTTGTGGAAGTCGTGTACAGCGAGTGCCAGCTGCATCACTTCCGTAAGCCCATTCAAGAACTGGTCTTGCTTTCTTGCATCGGTGGAGACATCGTCTGGAGCGTAACGAGCCAAATGATTGAATTCGCAGAGATACTCCAACACAGACTTGTTGTTTGCTTCAGCGCGAGGAATTCACGCCTCTTGATATCCATAATGCTTGAAGGAACATGTGCCTCTCGAAAAGCTGTTCGGAACTCGTCCCATGATGGAACGTAATTGGCGTGCATGGCGCAAAAATTATCCCACCATGCGATAAAGCACCTTCGAGTTGATTGAGGCATATAAGACCTTCTCATTACCGCACACTGGTGATGATCAATTTCGTTCGATGGTACGGCCAATCATCGGCCTCGAGAGAATCCTTCAACAAGAAAACACGGAGGCTTCGTGCTAAGAAAGTCGACAAATCGGAGCCATAAGGATCGGCTTCCTTCCGCCATTTGAGCACCTTGGACATTGGCGGTGTTTTGAGCAAATTGTTGCAAAATCGAGTTTGGTCTTGCGACTGCTCCATCTCGATCAACACATCAGCCACAGACGGCTGAGGTGGAGTCACTTCTTCACGCTGACCCACGTGCGATGAGTCCTCCATTACTTCTGACATCAAACGAGTTTTATGACCCGACATCCTGTTGTCATACAACTTGTTAGCAACCGGCAAAAAGGAATGAGAGAAAAACATAAGGTAAGTAATAGACAGCAAGGGGTAACTTAACCTAGTATGAATGCACGATAAAAGCCATTTATGCATCATGAAAAACGGGTGCTAGAGTGTAACAGCCCTAAACTTAGGGTTTGTATTTCATATGTAAAATTTTGAGGAGAAATAAAAACTTTTGTTGTCTCATCAAATCATTTGGAAGCTTTCCAAGTTTTCCCTAGCAATTTCCATTTTCTAGAATTAAATTCTTGTGAATGGAAATTGTTGTCAGCAAATTCTTAGCTTTCTAACTTGTGATCATCCTCTGAAATTATTTTTCCCATCATCATGATCATCCTAAATACCTCCCTGAATTATTTCACAATTTTTAGATTTTAATTGCTATTTCAAATGGCCAAGTCAAACCAGTTTACAAATCTGGTCAAACCCTTGGTCAGCAACTTGTGGATTTTCTTGGGAGAAATCTAGTGCATGAAAATTCCTGGAAAAATTACACAATGTTTTTCTCTGTTCCAGTAAGCTTCCATAAAAATTTCAGAATTTTTGGAGCTCAGGAGCTACCTCTAAAAATTCCCAAAACCCTCTCTGTCTTTTTAATTCAAATCTGAAATCACTGTTCCTCGGGTTCAAACCCCACTTGGGCTCGAGTCCGACCGCACCTAATGGACTCGGTCGCACCGCCTAGTTGCACCGTGCGAGCCCGATGGCTGTCAGCCGTCCGGTGAAGATCGAACGGTCCACATTGCTTGTCTCGTCGACCTGTCCGAATGCATACACCAATCTCAGCCGTCCATTTCAGATCCAGGCGGTCGACATTCTCTTGATCGAGTCGACCAACTGTTCACGCCGCACTTGACTCGGTTCGCGCCGCTTGCTGCTGCCGCCGACAAAGGGCCCCATTTGTCGTCGCCACCTACCTCTCGCCGAGTCGAGTGCGCGGCGGCATGCATGCGTGCACCTCGCCGCCGTCCATTCTCGGTTTCTCAAGACTTCACCTCGCCGCATCATCCGCTGCTAGCCCATACCCTGGTGCGGCATTAATCGCCCGTCATCTACCTCTCTGCCTCACCGCTTTTTCTTCCTTGCGTCTCGGTGCCGAGAAGCTCCGCCTCTTGTTTCCTCCGCCCTCGTCCCTACTTAAGCTCACCCAAAGCTCCATCTTCCTTCTTTAGACACCATTAAGCAATCCCCTATCACCCATTGCTCCTTCTGATCTCAAATCATAGTAGTGCTCGAGCTCTGGTGCACGACCGTGCCGCCACCGCCATGTCAACACCACAACCAGTGAAGCTCATCTTCTCCTTTTCGCGTCATATCGTGTTCCAGATCCCTATCATGTTTTCCCCTCAGCTAATTTTGAGTTTCACTAGCAGGGGGCCGTTGAATTTAGGTGTCCCTCTTCTTCGGCCGAAAGTTGGATCTTCGTCCTCATCTCCGGTGAGTTGGTTCCTAGAGCAATTGCTCGCGCTAGCACCATCTAGTGCACTCACTCGAGCTGTCTCCATCTCTCTTTTCCCCTATTTTTGCTCAGGTTGCTCCCTCCTCGGTGACCCCTTGATCGCCGCCGCAGGTTCTCGTCGCCGGGCCATCTCCGGCAGCCACTTGAGCTCTGTGTCATCCTGGTGAGTTCCTGGTAACCCACTGATGTTCATGCGCGCGCTAGTTTTCATCATATTCCTATATGGCGCCGCCGCCTTATCACCTTCCACGGCCGCCGCCGCGAATGCCGCCGCCAGCGCCACTTGCCGCTCAAGCCACACCATCGCCACCCCTAGCTTCCATTCACTCTGGGTGACCCATTTTTGAGCTCACCTTCGCCGCGCCGCCACTCCACCGCCGGCGACCACCACCGCTCCAGATCGGCCCGAGCCTCCCCTGTTCTTCCTTGAGCTCCCTGTTGCTGTTGTGGCTGACAGTGGGGCCCACCTCCCTTAAGCTTTGTAGTTAGCTGCTTATCATGCTTATAATTGTTCATTAGTTCACTCTCATTGCATGATCAAATTGGTAATGGAAGTTTGAAAGTATTTTAGTGTTGTTCTCTGTAATTATTTCCTGTTGTCGTTTCTGTTGTCAGTAACTAGATTTTAGTTTCATGCTTTTGCTTTGGATTTTTGTTAGTGCTGGTTGACTCCCTTTTGTTGTAGTGGTTAGCATGAAATCATTTAGTTATCATCTTTAAGTTTCAAAACTCTGGTTGTCATGATTGATCAAAGGAATAGTTAGATGATCATGTTGATTGTCTCTGTACTTTTGATTTATCAGTGTAGTAAGATTTTTAGTAGTAGCATGCTGAATTTTGATAACCTTACAATATGTTGGTATGTTGCTTAGGTGTGTAACAGCTGAAATATTTTTCAAACCCAAACTTAATTAGAAAATGTCTTAGCGTCTATTAGTTGATAGATAAGATAGTAGTTGTCCTCTTGAAGCACATTGTAGGCCTAAATGAAGTCATGTCAGTAATGGTGGCATTAGAATAGCTAGTTACTTCTATTGTGTTATTCTGATGCTTAGTTAATAGATGTGCACACAATCACCATCAAAGTCTGTAGAAAGATTAAAACATATAAGAGGATTGATTTTGTGGTTAACTTGGTAAATCAAGTGAGTGGATAGATCTATCATGAAAGCATGTCTAAATTGAAACATCTCTGTAGCAGCTAATTTGTTATTCCTTTTGTGTTTGGGCTAGCTGCTGTGTATGAATTTGTGTTTGTATTTGAATGTTTGAGTTTTGCCGGTGTTATTCGTTCTTATTCGCTGTTATTTGTTCAATCGTTAGGCTTCGACATTTGCGGTAACCCTGAGAGCGATCCTCTGCAACAGGTTGAGCATTCTGAGCAACAGCAGCCAGGCAAGCAGTTTGATCATGTTAATCCCAGTATTTTAAAGTCTAATATTTTGTTTCAACTGTATGTATGCATCGCTTAATTTGTGTTAAATTGGTTAGTTAATCCTTTAGATGCATAATCGGTAGGCAAATGATTTCCTCTACTACCTGAGCCTAGGTTATTTGCTGTGATTAGAGATCGCTGGATGATCTCTCGTCACTTAGTAGATCCGGGTCGCTTGCTTAGACATGCTTAGCTATCGGTAGAATCAAGGCGGTTATCGACTTTAGTCGGTAGCCTTGATCACACAAAAATTATCAAAACTTTATAGTTCAGCCTTTTGCCATGTTACTTGTGAAAACTAAAAATGAAAACAAAATGATTTGGACTTGGGCACAACGGTATGATTGGTGTGATCCGTTGGGTGTGGTCGGAATGGTGCCCAGTCGATTAAGGACCGAGTTACTTGCGCCACCGTCTTGAGCATTTTGCGTGCTAACCACACTAGAGTATATGGGACCTCTCTTGACCTAGTACTTTGGCGTGTATTGGCTCCGGTCGCAGGAGGTCGCAGGAGGGATGGAGGTGGGAGCATGGTAGTTGTCCAAAAGCTTTATCCTCGAGTGGGTAGTTGTCTTTTCGGCTTTACCATGTAAGCGTATGGATTTCTATCCATACGAGCGGCTCGTAGTTAATACACAATATTGGAAAAAGTCTCGTAGGACTTAGCCGTGCAAAGATACCTTCGAAGTGTGTTTTGGCTTAAAGGCGGTCCAAGTGTGGGTACATTGGTACACCCCCGCAGGTTAAAACTATTCGAATAGCCTCGCCCTAGGTTATGGACACGCTCGGATATGCCCCCCAAGAACTAGACTACAACATTTAAATTAAAACTTGATGGGTGGTACGAATCTGGGGATTCGTGCTATGTTGTGGTGACTATTGGGATAGTCACTTCTAGGTTATTTACCTTTACTCTTTTATTATTATTATCCCATCAGATTTCAACATTAAAAACGAATTGCAAACTTGCCTTCAAATGTATCATATTATTGCAAATGAAAATTGGCTTCATGCAAATGAAACATATGGCCTCCACTAAACAAGCCTCGCATGTAGCATATGAATAGGTCTCGCTAGTTCACACGTCGGTCTTGCGGGTACAAAGACAATCTTTGTACTCAGTGCTTTGCTTAATGTCTTTGTTGCAGAGGAAGAAGGTGAGCCCCAAGGGCCTCACTTACGTGAGTCAGTGTTGCCGTTTCGTGGACGACTAGACTTGGCGGTCCTGTCGATGCCTTGTGGGTTGGAGGCACACCGATTGGCTTTGTTTATAGCCATCTTATGGCACTTTTGATTCCGCTGTCCGTCTTATTTATTTATGTATCTTGTGGCACGTCGCCTTGTCCGTAATAACTCTACTATTTGTTTATCTTCCGCTTGGTAGTGTAGTGTTTGGACTCTATGTTTGGAATGGAGTTGATGTCTAATTTTGTACCGAGGTGTGTATACGCTTCGGGAAGTATACATATCTCGAGGATCAGTTTATTTGATTTGTGATGCTAGGACCAGGTGGTTGGTTAAGCATTACAAGCCAAATAAATTGGGGTCCTCACATAGAGCCCAGGTGGACAACACAAGATACAAATGAAAACACGATTAGTTTTCCGACATAGTTGCGATACAACCCGCCCGTAGGCGATGCACAACTACTTGGAACGAAAGAGAGCAAATTGTCACCACAAAATCCAGCGTCTACAAGCTACGTAGTATCCTTAGGGGGTATAACATCTAAAGATAAATCCTAATTTATTCCTAAAATTGCAGCAAGGCGTCGTCTTCTTGTTCTTCCATTATTGCTCTTCACCGGTGACTATTTAACGTTTCTAGTGTTGAAAGAGAGACGAGCATTGGAGAAAACGATTTTGTACGACTCAAAAGAATGGTGAGGTAAGAATTAGATACTAGGATGGGTAAGAAACAAAGGAATTATATTACTAACATTTTTGCCAAACTTTTGATAGTTTGAAAATATTCTAACTCAAAATCCTAATAACGTCCATTGCTACGGCTTCAACCTACAGTCAATATGGCTCTGATACCAACGCTATGAGGACCCCCGAGATCGGATCCGTATCAAGCTAAGTGATTACGCCGTAAACGCAACACTTAACGTGAGACGAACACGATTCCGAGTGACCCGGATATGTGTCACATGCTAGCTCCCAAGGATCAGTGGCTAACATGCACATATCCTAGTACACAACATTGCAATCACATCCATACACAATGTACAATAATAATAGAAACTTTGATACATTTTCAACATAGAACCTTTCGGTCCCAATTTACATAAGAGGGCCAATCGACCAAATCTAAATAACAATAACACAATAAATTGCAGCGGAAGATAAACTTAAATAAAGAGGGAACAACCGAGTTGGCATGCCCACAATCCCACAAGCAACCAACTGGAGTTAAAGCCGTTGCGCCCGCCGTCCTTACCTGATCAAATAGACACTTTTCAAGTACAAAGTTGTACTCGCGAGACTTTTCAAGAAAAATAAGGATGCAAGTAAGTATCAACGAAGGCCACTACACTAGTCAATTTTTCAAAGATAAAGCGTTTTTATGATGGATAAAAGATTCTAACCTGCCATTTGTAAAACATTTACAAAATATTTTATAGCAGTAAGTAATGATCATTAATGGTATATTCTCCAAATATAATCAACACACGAACATCCCATTCGTGGCACCAATCATTCCTCAACAAAATAACGCGCGAACAACGCGTTCATGATAACATCTCAGCTCTGAACAAACTAACATAAAGACAAAACATTACCAACCATAACCCAAACTTAACTTCCCAAAAGCTAACTGTGCCTGCTGTGGGGACCCCGGTAATTATCTCCATAAGACCGAGATTAGACAAGCTCTTAGGGACATAATCACGGATCTCCGGTAAATGAATTCCAATCTAACTCTATCCAAGTGAGAGGCTTAGCCGAATACTAGAGCCTCAACGATCATGCGCGCTGCTCCTTTGCGAGCGCTACATGATTGTCGATTCTCTTTCGATTCGAAGCACTACACTTAGTGAGTTAAATGGGGATTCATCAACAGCGAGTATGACTTATATTGGCTCCCAAGATCAACGACCAATATACTCATACCCTCATCCAATGTTGATTACATCCATACAGCGCATACAACAAGAGATTAAAGACATACCGCATAATAGTCAAAGTCTCACTTATTACATACGACGACCGCCAAATTCAAGTAAAGTATCAAGTAGCAATGAAGTAAATAGATAAAGCAAAAGACCAGCAGTGGTATGCCCATCACCCATCGGCAACCGATGGGGTTAAATGGTAGACACTACTCGTTAGTGTCACCCAAGTCAACACTAACGAGATCGTCATACTCATATTCTTCCTCACCAAAAAGGCCAAGAACATCTCACGAGTACAAGTGTACTGCAAGTCTTACACAAATAAAAATAGTTATGCATAAGGGTCATTCAAAGGATGGCTCATATTGGTTTAGTTTTGCGAAAGAGACGCAACAATTAACATCCTACACATACTAGTTTTTCATGTGCCCATTTAAAAATCAGATTTGAAGTAGAAGTAAAGCATTTCAGTAATAAACAATTTAATCATACAAGGACCAAAGTGGCAGCCCACTTTGATGTACTAAACACATGAACATCCCGTTCATGACGAATACCAAGTTCACCCACAATTTTTAATTAAAAAGTCTAACAATAGTAACTCCCGAACTCAAGCGGTTGTCCATAACCGTGGACACGGCTATTCGAATAGATATATACCCTGCAGGGGTGTACTACTTTACCCACACGACTTGATTAGCCCGTTAGCCTCCAGATGCCTCCGAATATAGCACACTTCCTATGGTATGCCGGCCGGGTAAATCAAGATATGGTCATTTTTAGCAAGACGATTCCATTGGCTAAGTCCCTCAACCCAGGGCTCCTAGGAACATAAGACGTTACGGCCTCCATGCCCTATCGGCCCCAAAAGGAACATAGGATTTCACGGTCCTATGCCCTTACAATTTCACCACCATGGGACTCAACACAATAAAACCCTCCCCCTACTTAACCATACGGCACCCATATACCGCGTGTGGCAAAGACGAGTGTACTTGAATTAACGACGCACAAAGTTCGGTCCTCAATTGTCCGCATAAGTCCTTCCACTTACCCAATGCTCGTGCACAAAGCACCATCACTAACCAACACTTGTCCAGACCAAGAGCTCATTTAAAAATGACAAAATTTAACTAATAAAATAGCTACAAAGATCTGAAGTATAAATCATAAAATGAGAGTTGTGTTTATCCCAAAACCGCCAAGTTATTCCCGACGATCGAATCGCCGTGTCTAGACTTGCATGGCTAAGCAATTCTATAACCCATAATTCACACATCCTATCTTAAGCATATAAGAGTTGGCATAATTTAAGATTAACTCAAGCATAGGACATAACTAAACTACACATCACACAAATATTGACATAATCAAATAGCATGCAAGCAATTATCATTGCACTATCTTAACCAAAACTGGATCAAATATGATGCAAAAGAAAGTTCAAATGATGCTTGCCTTGCTGGTACAGTAGCTGCTCGCTCTCAGTAGCGTAAGTGTCGATATCAATATGCTTGGGATCTATATAATTATAACATCAAATAAATACCGAGAAAACAACTCAAAAACCAAAATGCTCAAAAATGCATGATTTTTCTACAGTAGTTAGGTCATGATTTTAGATGGATTTAGGTAAAAGAATTATTCCATTTGGAGTTATGAATTGGAAGTTATACTATTTTAATTTCGGGTTTCATTAACCCTAAGTTATGTAATTTAATTATTTGGCCAAAATTTGTAGAATAGTGGTGGGGTAAAGGATTACATAGGTAAATAGGTAATGTTAATACAAGTTCAGGATAGTTGAGTTTGTCCCATTTGGAGTTTTTATGATTTAGTTATGTATTTTCAAAGTTATCAGCCTTTTATAGTATAACAATAATGGAATTAAAGATTATATTCTCCCAAAATAGTTTCTGTGACAGAGGTAAGATGGAGACTATTTTTAGAATTAAGTTCACTGAAAATGAAAATTATCAAAAGTGGTCTCACTGTTTTGGAGTTTCCAATAATTACTTATGCATTTTGAAGTTATCACCCTTTTCTTATTGTAAAAATAATAGGATTAATGACTCATTTTCCAAAATAAAGCTCTCTGTTACAGAGACAAAGTTGAAACCAATTTTAATATAAATTTCATTAAATATTAAAATTATCAGAAGTGGTTTCACTCATTTTGGAGTTAAAGTGATTTAGTTATGCATTTTAGAAGTTAATATCGATTTCAGTGTATAAATAAACTGATTTCGAATTTACTAAAGTGATTACTACTTTTCTCATCGAGCGCAGCGCTATCCACAGTCGATGTTTTGCGGGCCCGATGAACAATGCGATTTCTGATTTTAACTCAGACTTAACTCGTGAACTAACAGCTGGGACCTAGCGTCAGTGGCACGGTCCACGGACCGATCCACGCACGCCACAGCGCGCGCTGCTGAATCATCGGGCTAGGCCCACCACCACCTCTCACACAATTCTTTAACGCTTCGATTTCGTGCGCAGGCCCGCGTAATAGACTCATCGTCGCGCTTAAGACATCACTTAAATGCTAATGATTGAGTTTAACGCTAATGACATGCTACGATGACGGCCGGCGACGACAACGGATTTCGATCCGCGCTTCACCGCGGCTTGTCGGCGATCCCGCCACTGGCGTGAACCAAGAGCATGGACAGATGGAGAATAGCAAGGCGCTCCTAATGGGAGTAGTCCCGACGACTGAGCCGGCCCAGAACGGCGGCTAGCCGACGGCGAGCGACGGTACTAAATATGGCAAAAGGAGCTACGCCGATTTGAAAGCGTTCTGAGCAAATGGACACATGCTTATGCTCCTAGGGGGCATGAGGAAGCTACCTGAGCTAGGAGAGGGCCTGGGAAGCTTGGGGATGGTCGAGCAAGCGTGCCACGGAGAAGAAGTAGCGGCACAACACGCTTCACGTGGAGAAGATGATTGAGAAATCCTAAGGACAGAGAAGGTTAAGATAGCTCAAGGACCATATGAGAATGCTTCATGAGCAAAGAATTGAAGAATGGCTTACCAAAACGAAGTGGGAGAGGAAAGGTTGTTTCCTACCGAAAATGGTTCAATCTTCAAATCAACAAGATCTCGCGTGCAAAGACCAAATCGATTGAGGGAAAGTCTAAACAGACTAAAGGACACAAGGTGACGCGCAGGTTTAGGCTAGTACCTCCGGACACGAAGGTGGCACGAGAAGTGTCCCCGGCGCGCTCGAAATGGCCGAGCTCAAGATGCACCCGGCTACAAGCAAGAACAAGAGCCGAGCTTAGCAAAATGGAGATGGCATCGAACAGAAGGAGAAAGGAACCATGCGGTTGGAGCTTACCCGAGAAATGAGCTCCAGCTAGCTTCCTCCTCTCACAACCGAGGAGAAGTGAGGGAGAACGAAGGGCTTCGAGGGGTGATAAAGCCGAGAGAGACGTTGGGGTGGGTGCGGTGTGCGAGGGGAGCTCGGAGATAGGCCAACAGGCGCGGTGAGGTGATGGCGGCTCAGGGCGAAACAACCGCGTGGCGAGGAGGCTCTGCGTGAGCTCTGTCGCGAGGAGGAAGAAAGCTCTGACGCGTGGGTCCGGCAACAGCACAAGGCGCGCGCGCGTGTAGCGAAGATTTGATCAAGACCGTTGGATCGCGAAGGACTGACGAGATCGAGAGGGGTTCGGACAGGTCAACAGAGTGATGAGATCTGGGCCGTTGAACGAGGATCGGACGACTGCATGTGAAGGTGCAGTTAGGCAGTCGGGCTGAGTCGGCTCGCCGAGTCGGACTCGAGCCCGAGGAACAGTAGCGACTGGTTTGGGTTCAGTGCTTTGACCAGGATTTTAATTTATTCTTCCTACTTTGACCAGGGCTTAAAAATAGAAATAAAACTCCTAAAATCATGAAATAAATTGTGGGGGTTCCTGGGGAGATATAGTTCCCATAAAAATTATGAAACCCCACTGTTCATATTAAAATTTGTGACATTTAAATTCAAACATGTTGTATGTCTATGAATGTTGTTTGAATTTTAATTGGGCTAAAACTAGTCCCAAAAATTTGGGAAAAATTATATTAATTCATGATAATTAATGTAGTATTTAAATAATTTGATTCCAGATGATGATCACAATCTTTTATTACTGATTTGAAGTGAAATGTGAATTTTGATGTGTATGTTCACCTCAAATTAGATTTTCCAAGTACAATATATTATGGAAATGTTCTGAAATCAATAATGCATGCCAATGAAATACATATTAATCCATTTTAATTGTTGGGGCTGTGACACCTGCTTTCCCACAAGTGTTGTCCATAACCTAGGACGAGGCTATTCGAATAGATTTAGTTCTCTGCAGAGTTGTACAGCTTTACCCACACGATATGCATTCCTCTTAATGTCGGCCAACGCACTCTTCCATAGGAGTGTGACTGAGGTAGCATAACGAGGCCGTTACAATGTCATGTCCTAACTATCAAACCACCCGAGGAACAGAACCCCATAGCAGACTAAGCGCCTCGCACCACAGGTGAACCTCGTTGCGTAAGTAAGTCCCTCTCAAAAGAGAGACCCTTAAGGGCAATCAAGAGAACAACAAACATGCCCCCGCGAGATTTACAAAACAACAATTAAATACATAACAATAACAATTGTCAATCCCATTATGTTTTGATAGCTAACACACAACAAATTATTAAGCCAAGCCTTCGCCATTATCCCGGCGTGTGGTTGCACGTAAGACTTGGTTCATCACACCACAGACCGGTCCTTAAACACTCAGACGGGGCTACACAATTCCATAACAACATCAACAACAATATTTCAAGATCACCCTACACCCGTCCAAGTTAAGAACATAAAACTCATGACCAACATGTCCACAAACCCCAGATGCGAAGATCTGGATACATCCCTCAAATCCCACATAATCCAATCCATAAAATCCTCAAGTTTTATTAGAATTCAATTCAATTCACCGGCCGATGGACTAGCTCCATTAACCACTCTCGGCTATGACTACTAGCAAGCCTAAGCATCGTTCTACAAACTAGCAACAACCCAAATAACATATATCCTTAATCATTCAAGGTAAAAAATGGTAATCAACATTCAAAGGAGGGCTAATGCAACAATTAGGAGACTAACTAATTCTACCCGTAAACATATATTTCAAAATAGCATGCAATTGCGAATAATAAAACTCACACAAAACATTTAAGAACCACTGGAGCAATATGATCAAGAGGAGGGTGCTCGCACTTTGTCAGTATCACTTGTTCATTCTCAGGTTATAATCATAATACTCTCACGAATATATCGTTATCGTCGAAAACCTAATAAAAGACGATATTGCAATAAATGTCAAATAAAGCCAAAAATTAAACATACTCAAAAATGCATGAAATTTATGCAGTAGGTAGGTCATGATTTTAGATTAATTTAGGTGAAAGAATTATTCCATTTGAACTTAGTATGTGAAAGTTATGGTGTTTTGAATTTCAGATTTTAACACACCTTCATTCATGTAATTTAATTATGAGGTGAAAATTTGTAGAGCATTGGTGAGTACAAATATTACATGGATAAATAGGTAATATTATTACAAGTTCAAAACAGTTGAGTTTGCTTCAATTGGAGTTCTTATGATTTAGTTATTAATTTCTAAAGTTGTCCGCATTAATAGTGTAAAAATAATGCCCTTTAGGACCATTTTCCTCAAACTATAGTTTCTGTGACAGAGGTAAGCTTGAAACCACTTTTATAATTAAGTTCATTTGAAATATAAATTATTGAAACTGATTTCACTATTTTTGGAGTTCCCAAGAATTACTTATGAATTTTTAAAGTTATCAGCCTTTTTCTAATGTAAAAATAATAGTGCAAAAAGGGTCAAATTCCAAAATAATACTCTCTGCTATAGATACAAGGTTGAAACAAATTTTAACATAAAGTTAATTAAAAATAAAATTACCGTATGATTTCATTCAATTTGGAGTTGATTTGAATTAGATATGGATTTTTGAAGTTAATACAATTTCTAGTGTGCAATTAAATGGATTTCCAATTTCATAAAGCCTATATTACTTTTTGTACTAGGGCTGAGCTAGCTACAGCCACTGACAGAGGGGACCCGAGCTGAGGGTTGACTTGGTCGAGGTTGACTGGTCACGGCCGAAGACTACACCGAAAACGTATTCCAAAGAATACGTCTTCTCGACAAGAAGACATAAACTCGTTCTAAGTATTCAAATATACGCTTGCTTGAAAAAATACGTATATGAAAACGTACACATCCACTTAATCAAGCAAACGGGCCCGCATGTCAATGACTCAAGGGCAACTTCGCTTAATTAGATGTCTTGATTTGCTCACTGGTCCACCACCAAACACTCACAACAATTAAATGCCTAATCATTAGCTCCGCGAACCCGATTTCCGACAAAGATTTGCAATTAAAAGCTAATCATTGCCATTAACTCGAAGCTAAAGTGGTCGCTTGAGCTTCCGACCAACAGAGCTCAGCTGAGCTCGGGCTTGAGCCGAGCCTCGCCGGAGTTTTCGGCCAAGGCGGCGCCGGCGAAGGGCAAGAATGCAACCCTTGAAGCTATGCGCATCTATCGGTGGCGAGAGCGGCAACCGAGGAGGCTCAGAACGATGGCTAGCCGGCGATGAGCGCAACCACACTACGGCCCGAAGTGCATGTGCCTTTACGATGAGACAAAGTGCCAAGTAGCGCATGCATGAGCTGAAGTGAGGTCCACCAAGCTTACCAAGGTGAAGGAGAGACCGAGGAGCTTGGTGGTGGTTTGGCCGCGACAATGGTGACGGCAAGGAGGGCTTTCCCGAGGAGGAGACAATCAGGCAACTAAACCAAGAAATGGTGGTAGGGAACACTTCAAAGGGTGGTGTAGATGGTGTGAAAGCAAGGAATCAAAAACAACTCACCCGATTAAAGAAAAAGGCCAAGGAGTGTTCTTGGGCGAAAGAGAGGAAAATTCCTAATCCGAGTGTTCCTGAGAAAGAATGTGAAATTGCATGAGGGGAAATCATTCTTAAGCTCTAAGACACGATATGACGCGCTAAACCGAGAAAGAAACTCACCGGAGATGGGAAACGGTGTGGCGATGGCATTCAATGCGCGTCCACTGGTGGCGAGGACGGCGTTCGTGCTTTGGAAACTACAAGCCAAGAGAGAAGCTCTAGTTAGATAAAATGGGGACGGTGGAGTGAGAGGAAGAGGATGGCGTGAAGCGGCGGTGCTTACCGGGATGGAGGAGAGCTCACAGCCTCCTTCTCTCCCACGGCCGAGGAGAGAAGTGAGAGCAACGAAGGGCACGGAGGCGGTTTTGTGCACGAAGGAGGACGGAGGAATAGGCGGCGTGAAGAAACGGTGCTCGGGGACTGGTCACGAGGGGCGGCGCGTTACGGAGGTGACGGCATGCAGCAGGGGCTCTCGGGCGCGTGGCGCGCGGCGTCTGCGCGCGAGTCAGCGAGAGGAAGGAGAAGAATCCGACAGGCGGGCCCAGGCTGTCAGCTGCTCCAAGGTAAGTGGACGCGGCGAGTTGGTTGGGCTGGACCACTTCCCGTTGGGTCCGGTCGGAATGGTTCGGGCGAGTGCGTTCGGTCCGTAAGATGGAGATCTAACGGTCTGGGACGGAGCGGTGCGGTTAGCTGGTTTGGCCGAGTCAAGTTGGTGCGTCGGGCTCGAGCCAAGCGAACAGTACTGAGTCTGAGTTATTTCAGTTTGACCAAAAACAACAGGCTTTGACCGAGGCTTTAAAAATCGAAATAAAATTCTATAAATCCTGAATTAATTCATGGGTGTTACTAGGATGACCTAGTATTTATAAAAATTATTGAATATCACTGTTCATGATTTACTTTGTATAATTTAAATTCAACTTAAAATAGGTCTTTGAATTGTGCTCGAATTTTCTGAGGGTGCAATTGAGTTCCAAAAATTTGGGAAAAATTATATTTATTCATGATAATTATTCTAGTATTTGAATAAATTATTTTTAGATGATGATCAAAGATTTTTGTTCCTATTTTTATTTGGAGTTTAAATTTGAAGTGTATGTTTGATCTTTGATTTAGGTTTTCCAATTGCAATAATTTATGCAAATGATTCCCTAATGCCAAGCATGCTGATAAGATGCATACTAAATTCCATGAATTAATTTGGGCATGTTACAAGAGATGCGCTCTGTTCTTTTCTCCGTGGAACCCACTGGAAGTAGCGCCTCTGGCCTCTGATGTCTTCACGTGATGTACCCTCCTGGCAAAAGCTCTCGAAGCAGCGCCTGTCCTCTGTACTTCCTTCCAACTCAAGACAAACGAAACACCGAGACAAAGCGAAAGTGCAAGAACACAATCGAACGAATATAGTTTTCTTTTGTTTCGGGAGCCCCAAGCGTTGCTCCTCTTTTTTGGTTTTCATGTATATTTATACCCAAAAGACTGCAGAGTTTGATTCCGATTCGGTATGACAATCCATACCAGAAATCATCTCACACTCGGACTAAAAAAAACAGAAACTCTCACAAAGAAAAAAATAATAGCACCTACCAAAACAAGATTAAATTCTATCAATCACCCCCTTAATCTTGTTTCTTCACCATGACCACGCCAATCTTCTCTCTCATCTCCAAGAACTTGATCCGCCCCAGCGACTTCGTCAAAATATTAGCGAGTTGATCTTCTGTTCTGATGTGATCAATCATTATCTTCCCTTCTTCAACACACTCCTGAATGAAATGATAATGAGTATCTATGTGCTTGCCTCTGTCATAGTAGACTGGATTCTTGCTTAATGATGTCGCTGACTTGTTGTCAACTTTGAGCACAAAACTACTCACCTCCTTCTGTGTGAGATCATCAAGTAGTCGTTCCAGCCAAATATCTTGACACGCTGCAGTGGTAGCAGCAATATACTTTGCTTCACATGAAGAAAGTGCCACTACTTTCTTTTTTTGTGACTACCAACTCACCATGCTTTTTTCAAGCAAGAAAAGTACACCTGTTGCACTCTTTCTGCTATCAACATCTCCAGCCATGTTGCTATCACTGTAGTCGACCAACTAGATTTCTTCTCCTTCACCTCTTTCATAGTAACAGCCAAACTCCAGAGTGCCACACACATACCTCAGTATGTGCTTAACTGCTGCCATGTGCTCACTTGTAGGAGACTCCATAAAGCGACACACATAAGCAACAACATAAGCAATATCAAGTCTAGTATGCACTAAATATCTCATACTTCCAACGATGCTTCTGTAGGATGTGGCATCAACTCGCAGGCTGTTACTAACCTTACTTAACTTTAGGCAAGCCTCCATTGGGACTTGGCAGGATTGCAATTCTTCATACCACACTTCAAGAATCTTCTCTGCACATGTTGATTGGTCACAGATCTCTTTTCCAGCTTTGTTTCACCTCTATCCCGAGGTAGTAGCTCAAAAACCCAAATTTGTCATCTTGAATGCAGACTCATCATCTCCTTGTTAAATATTGCAATCTCTGTGTGTGTGTACTTGTGATAATTAGATCATCCACATATACACCATAATTAATCTTGACAAACCTGTCCTCTTTTGTACATGACATGCTCAGATTGGCTTTTTTCAAAATCAAGTGACGAAAGATCATGATCCAACTTTATGTTCCAAACCCGAGGTGCTGTCGAAACCTGCATAATGCCTTTTTAATCTCAATGCTTTATTTGGGTTTGCACCATCAACGAAACCAGTGGTTGTGCAACATATACTTCCTCCTCTAATTCACCTTTAAAAACCGATTTAACATCCATATGATGCACTTTCCACCCTTCAATGAGTCACTAAAGCAATGAGAAGTCTTACTATCTCCAATCGAGCAACTAGAGCAAACACCCACTCAAATCCACTCCTTTTTCTCGACATACCCTTTCGCCACAAGCCGTGCTTTGTGCTTCACAATAGCACCACTAGGATCTCTTCTCACCTTATAGACCCACTTCACTCGATAACCCAAACCGCTGGCAAGTCTACGAAGTTTCTGTATCATTTTCCACAATGGTGTTGATCTCCTCTTGCATGGCTTGTCTTGCCACTGTAAGTGCTAATTTGCTTCCTCAAAATTTATAGGTTCTTCTACTAAGCCAAAAAATTGTTCTTCTTTTGTTTCAAGAGGATTAATCTAATCATAGATCTCAGAGAAGTTTATGAACTTTGGAGTCTTCTCTGTACTAGCTCCTGCTGAAATATCTTCTTCTTGAAACACAGCACCTACTCTAGGTAGGCCCTAACTGAGAGAACCGGCACCAACCAACCTAGCTGACAGTCCTAGCTGCTAATGGGGCCCTCCACCTGGACCTACCGAGATGCTATTCTCTGTGTCAGCTGACCCGCTGCCTGGACCTCCCGAGCTGCCTCTTGTTGTGCCTGCATGCGTGGGGTCCGGTGCAAGCAACGCCACCGTGATGTGCTTCGAGCTAGCGCCAAAACCTGGGCAGCGATTCCCGAGCCGCTACTCCGTGCTGTGTGCAGCACGTGGATAGCAGCTTCAAGCGCATGGACAATAGCGCCTTGATCTTTTGAGCCGCTGCCTCCTGGGGCACCCATCACATTTGGTCCTTGGGTCCCGCCATCTTCTTCGTCGTGGAAGTCCGAAACAGCTTGGGGCGAGCGAGAGGCCTCCTGCCTGTGGGGCCCGGTGATGGAGATAGCTTCGTCGAGAGAAACAGCGTCTGTATCTTCACCAAAAACTGAAAAATGAACGCACTTTGTTTTTCTTGTTCCATACCAAGCTCGACTCCACAGCTCCACTGCTCTTCCAGTCGCCCTCCGCATTAAGTTAGCTTACAAGTTTTCAGGAAAACTTTGTACAACCAGTTTAGGAATTTTTTTACCTTCATCAATAGATCTTTCTTTTGTCATAGACACGCAAGAACTCAATCTACAGCTCCAACCTACACCCTTCTTCCACCCACTGTCCGACACCGAGTATGTTGTTACACAAACTCTGTGATAAATTAAATTTTAGGTAGCATCTTCTGTCGCCATTCTTGCATTGCAGCAGCATTGTTCCTTTGTCTCTTATCTACACCATGGAGCCGTTGCCAAACTTGACTTTGCTTGAAATCTTCTTGTCAAGCTCATGGAACATGGAGTGATCTCCCGTCATGTGATTGCTTGCTCTATTGTCCAAGTACCACGATTAGTGTGATCATGGTTACCTCCTTCAGTGTGTAGTTTAGGAACTATGTTCTCCTCGCTCAATATTACCATGACTGGCACCTCTTTGACACATAAAGAGAGAAGCAGGGTAGGCTCGTCGTCTTCACAGGCTCAGGTGAGGTTTACCTCCTTGTTTTTCTTCTTTTTTCTGCAATCCGAAGCGTAATACCCGTACTTGTCGCAGTTGAAGCACTTTATGTGGTTAAGGTACTCCGACACCTAGTGACCGAATTTATCACATGCAAAACACTTGATATGTGACTTTTCATGGGATCTATCACCAACGCTTTGTCCGGACTTGTCTCCATGTTGACCTCACGCTCGGCCATTCGGGCCGCCTCACCTCACCCGCGCTCCACTCGTGACTACTTTTCTAGTAGCACGTGCAGGTATTTCTTCACTACCACAAATTCCTCCATCTTGTTGCCGAGAGAGATAATCTAGTTGTATAGTAAAGTTAGCTTGTCGACAAACTCATCCACCAACTGGGTTTCTCCCATCTAGAGATTCTCGAACTCGATCCGTAAATTCTAGAGCCGCACATCCTTCACACAGTCAACTCCCTCGTCAATATTTTGAAGCATCACCCATGCTTCACGTGCCGTCTCTTTCCCAATGAGCTGATGCATCATCGAATCTGGCACCACCTGATAGATGGCAGCAAGCGCCATTTGATCTGTCTTGTCATCTACCTCTGTCTTCCCCTTCGGATCGACTACGCCCCAAACACCCTTGGCGCACATGTTCACCTTCATCTTCATTGCGCACACTGGGTAATTGTCGGTCATCAGCAGAGGGTATTGGAGGGAGATCGGCCCATCCTGGGTCTTTGCCTTCTCACCCATGATCTTTAGTCACCAACAAGATCAACAGGCTCTGATATCAACTGTTGGAATTTTTATTGGACCTTCGCTCTGTTCACTGCTTCGTCCAGAGATGCACTCGGTTATTTTCTCCATGGAACCCATTGGAAGTAGCGCCTCTAGCCTCTAATGTCTTCACGTGATGTACCCTCCTGGCAAAAGCTCTCAAAGCAGCGCTTGTCCTCTGTACTTCCTTCCGACTAAGGACAAACAAAACACCGAGACAAAGCGAAAGTGCGAGAACATAATCGAACGAATAGAATTTTCTTTTGTTTCGGGAGCCCCAAGCATTTCTCCTCTTTTTTGGTTTTCATGTATATTTATACCCAAAATATTATAGAGTTTGATTCCGATTCGGTATGACAATCCATACCAGAAATCATCTCACAATCAGACTAAAAAAACAGATAGTCTCACAAGAGAAAAATAGCAAAGACCTACCAAAACAAGATTAAATTCTATCACCACACAATTACACGTGAAGCGGGCGACTTGTGGTTCCTCCTTCGTGCCCGCTTTATAGTCAGCTATGCTAGGCTCTGCTTGCTCCCCGACATTGTTGGGAATAGTCTCACATCGGTTGTGGGAAAAAAAGCACAACTTATAATTGTGAGAGAGACCTCACCTATTAGACTAGTCTTTTGTGGGGAGAAGGCCCAATACCACTTATAAAGTTGTTGCTATAGGGCTTGCATACTGGAGTCTCGAGAGCTTAGTTGTGTTCAAATTGCTTAAACCTCGTGGCCGGGAGTAAACCAGGTTGACCTAGGCATGCGGCCAAGGTCCGATCTAACAATTGGTATTAGAGCCCTGGCGTCTATCATCTCCTTGGACTTTATAGTTGCGGAAGTAAACAACCGATGTGTGAGGGGGAGATTGTTGGGAATAGTCCCACATCGGGTATGGGAAGGAAAGAAGCATAACTTATAAGTGTGAGGGAGACCTCACCTATTGGACTAGTTTTGTGGGGGGAGAAGGCCCAATACCACTTATAAGATTGTTGCTATAGGACTTGCATGCGGCAGCCTGTGAGCTTAGTTGTGTTCAGCCCATTTGGACCTATGGCCCGGGGAGTAAACCTGGTTGACCTAGCCATGCAGCCGGGGTTCGATCTAACAGACATGCCTCCCGATATTTTTTTTACAAAAGAATATTATTTTAAAAGATAACTATAAAAATAAATAGTAAAAAACAATTACAAAACTAGGGCAGGCTACTATCGTCATTAATTCGGCGACAAAGACCCAGTCGTCAAAGGGAACAGTGGGCGAGGTTCCTATCACTAGTTCATTTGGCGATATGAGTCCTGTAGCCAAATAGTTAGGTGCTATTGATGGAACATGGTAAGCCCATCTTTCTCCATATGAAAGTGTGAACCGGCGATAGGAGGGTTCTATAATTTTTTTAATTTATGTGTAATGGAATTTGTAAATTTTTGTAAGGTTGTTTTTTAAATTTGGTAATACGTTGAAGTGTCTGCGTAATTTAGAATGCAAAATCAGAGAATACAATGTAATGTGAAGTAGAGAATGGAAAATCGAGAATTGAAGTCAACAATCGCTTTCAATGCATTTACCAATTGAAATAGACTTTGTGATAAAGTTGTAAATTACACAACGCGCAGGGTTTTGTTACATTCATAAGGAATGACCACATGCACTATGCAACAAACCAAGATACGCTTACGATACATATGTGCCTTTTTGGAATAGAAATAAAGTCGATTGGAACAAAGATCGTTAGTTTTGGCGACAGAGTGTTGTCACCCAAAGGCAGAGGACATTTTGGAGCACATTTCTACTGACTGTTTCGGAGCATATTTTTTATCGACAAATCATAATGACATTACATAACATTCAACACAACATCATAACACCTAGTTTTTTTATAAATTAAAGTGATATTACAAAGCATTGAGCACCACATATTTCAAGTCGATGAATCTTTCCAGTGGTTGCGACCTCAATGTCCGCCATGTGGATCGCCTCTAGTGGGCGGTCGATGAGGTCCCTCGGTGACGTCCGGATCGCCGATGTCTCCTTCGGCCCCGTGGATTTCGTAGGGTATTTCTTAAAGGTGTGCCTGGACTTCCGCAAATGGAGCACTTCTTCGTACGATGCCCGGCTTCTGCTTCGCCCATGTCATTCCTGATGTGTCGTACATGTCTCCAACCAACATTTCCCTTAAGTCTATCAATGTCCGCGTCCTAGATAAGTTGGTCCCGGGTCAGATGGCCTGTGAAATGGCCAACCACGGTGTAATCATATATCTCTGCACTCCAGGTTTGCATCAACTCCTCCTTGGTGAAATAGTCAGAGAGGTACTGGCTGGGATGCTACATCACTGTCGAACATGTGGTCATAACATGGGAGCAGGGCCTATGCAAAAGAAGGGGTTTGTTGCAAGTGCATATGCAACTAGCGCAGCGTAGCATGCACTCATGGGTGATCCTCTCGCGGTTCATCCTGCAGCGTCCTTTATCCCTGCACATGATCTCGAAGCGAAGCTCCCTTGTGCCTATCTTGAATGCCCGGTGTATCTCACCCTTCTTTATCTTCTCCTCTATGTACTTGGTGATCATGGCAGAGTAGAGTACTCATCATTTGCCATGGCCGACGCGTTGTTATTCATCAACAAAGTAATTTGTAATCTCGCAAGAATTGCCTCCACAATACCAATCAAATCGAGGCACCTTGCACCGCGCATGACCCAGTTGTACACCTAGGCTAGATTGGTTGTCATAACACCATATCACGCACCACCCCTGTCATATAGCAGCGACTACTTCTCCTTAGACTTGTGCCCAATCCAGTCCGAGAAGCATTTCACCTGTGCCCCCGTCTTCCTCGTCACACTGGGACCATCTGTGGGTAGCTGTGGCAATGCTTCAGGGGCCTGGTCAGCACTTTGGGCGGTCCTTTTTGCTGCCTCCCTTCTATGTGTCTGGGTTCGCTTATCTAGAATCTTCTAGAGTGCTTCAAAATTCTGCTGCTGGTTTTGATTGCATAGCTGCTTAAACAGGTTCATCAAGTTCTTATTGTGGAACTGCTTGTAGAAGTTTGCACCCAAGTGCCTCATGCACCACCTGCTCTGTAGATCCGTCCATGGAAGTCCTTCGTCCTCTCCTTGTTGTAGCTGAGTTATTGCACTCAGCAGCCCGCATGCCGATCATGTATGATGAATACGTTTGGACAGCCCTGGACAACAGAAATCCTCAAATTCCCTAGGAACCACAACTAGCTGTCTGTGTTCTCGCTCTCAACGAAAGCGAATGCAACAGGAAGAAATTGATTGTTCCCGTCCGTCGCTATTGCAGTCAGTATCTGGCACTTTTACTTTCCAGTCAGGAATGTGCCATCCACACACAAGATTGGATGGCAGTGCCAGAATGCATTGATGCATAGACCAAATGCAAAAAAAATATTTGCTACAATACCCTCTTATTGGTCTAATTCGGATGCGTGGAATCTTGAATATCAACATGAGTCACTACTACAAAAAGGCACATACTAGACGCCTCATCACGCACGGTTGACCAAAACCGCTCAGATATATGCAATCGCTGACGGTTTTGGTTTAGAGACCGTCAGTGTTACTAGCCGCGCTAAAACCGCTCGTGAAGAGGGCTAGATCACGCATTTGTTCATATTGAAAACCGTCAGGAAGTATCACGGATGGTTCTTAACACGATCCGTCTGTGATAATTGTAGACTTCACGCATCGCTTCATGATACGAACCGTCTGTGATACTTCACAGATGGTTCTTAATACAAACCGCTGTGAGGTAAGGAATATCACAGACGATTTGTATTAAAAACCATTTGTGACTTAGAATTTTTCTTACTCTTTGATTTTACCATGGCTTGAAATTTCCTTACTCTTTGATTTTACCATGGTAAAATCAGATAGTAAGGAAAATTCTAAGTACGATTTTTAATCTGAACTGTCTGTGATACTAGCTTATCACAGACCATTTTTAATATGAACCGTCATGATATTAGCTTATCACGCAGACGGTTTTTATTTTAAATCGTCTCGTGATTCACGAAAATTTTCAACGCTTGCGGGAGGCAAAATATTTTGGCGTTGTCCTTATATATTATACCTACCCCCGCTTGTCTTCCATCGCCTCTCCTCTCCCCCCCACGCCGAGCTCCGGCGACCACCCTGATTCCCAAATATGGTTCGGCGAGGAGACGCACCAACGAGGAGGAGGAGGAGGGACGCGTAGGTGTTCCATGTCTCACAGAGGTAGATCGCTAAGGTATGTGTATATCCCAAAACATACATAATTTGTTGGTTGTTTGATGATTCTTATTTTATTTGTACCTAATGCCTGGAGCGCTTGAGGTTTTCACCATCTCTCCTACCGACGAGCTTGAGTCGAACTCTGACAACATGCAAGAACAACTTGTGATATGTCGGGTGAGGTACAGAGAAGCAAATGTTGAACCAATCCAAGAAGCCGATGAGTTCTTCAGAGCTTGGAAGCACAGATGGTTTCTAGCTACTTTAACTTTGTAAATTTATTCTTTTTTCCCCATTCGGAGATAACGTTGTGAAACCTTTTGGTTTCCCTTTCCTATAATGTGTTTGCCATCAGAATTTTAACTGAATTTTAGTTGTCTTGCTAGAGGTTGTATATGGAAAGTACTGGCCCAAAGAATTGATTGGTTTTGCTCAAAATCCGATTTTTTTTTGTAATAGAAAAAACTATCACAGACGGTTCGGAACATGAACCGTCTATGATAATAGACTATCACAGACAATTCTTGTTACGAACCATCTGTGGTAGCTTTTTTCACAGACGGTTTGAAAACCGTCTGTGATGACTTATGTCATCACTGACCCATAGACTTAGACGGCTCACAAAACCGTCTATAGTGATATTTTTTATTCGTCAGAAAGACCTTTTCTGTAGTAGTGAGTGTCAGGATTCCTATCTTGTATGACTTAGAATAGCCCAAGGAGGTTGTGGTAGGATTCCTAACGCATCAAACCTCGATTTCAATGTCTTCTGCTTTGCCCTCCACACCTTAGCATAGTCGACTATGTATTGAACCTTGCCTTAATCACCCATATGATGGACCATGGCTTAAAATCTAGATTATCCATGATCTCATCGTACAAGAGGTTGGCGATGAAGCCTGATGACAGATTTCTGTGGGACTACACTGACTCAGCAACGACATATGTGTGAGGGACCACTATAGAGCACTTTCAGTAGGTATCCCACTTAGGTTGAAATGCGTGCACTCGCCAAGGGCATCCCTATATGTCGCAGTTCATGTCGTAGCATCTTGGGTTAGACTTGACGACTGTGAATGTACGTCGCACCAACAAGGTCCGAGTGGACCGCCTCTTACCCTCCTCTTGCATTTGTACATAGCTCCTTGCCCGACCTCACTCTGGTCGTACTCCCACGGTACACGGGAGCCTTCGTTAATGACAAGGTTGTCGAACTAATATGTGTTCCACTCGGATGGAACCGCCTGCTGGTCCATATCATTCTTGTCGTCGAATCCTTCATCTTCTGACAATGCCATGTAGTCTCGGTCTTCGAGATCCATCCTTTGCACTATGGCTTCCAGCTCCTTGCTCTCGTCAGCAATCCCAGTAGCTTGCCTAACTAAAGGAGAACTTCTGCAGGATCTTCATTGACAGCATCAGCTACTCCCGGACCTTCGGCCATTGTGTGCACTGTGCTGTTGCTAGAGTCCCCGACTTGTTCTTCGGCATCACCACCCCATTCTTATTCAGTCGTGGATGCAGGAGTGGATTGGCAAATGCCTGGGCTAGAAGGACCAAATCCCACCCTTCCTCCCTCGCCATGAGTACATATGACTTCCATGATATTATTCCCTTGAGCTGAACTAACTTCCAATATGTGCTTTGCATTGTTCGGGGGGCAAGACAACTCAATCTCAGATCATACATAGAATGGTCCAAATTGAATGTGTGGAACAACCACCGCATCACAGCACCCCATACATGTCGCTCTACTCTTGGCAGGGGCACAGTCACTGATTGGAAATAACACAAATCAATCCCCTCGAGACCCTTAAGAATAGTCCCTTAATCGTAGTAAATTTTGAAATTAGTGGCGTCCCACATATTTGACGCACTGCACCGTAAACAAGATTTCCACGATTAACCACATATCTAAAGCAAAACTACCCACTGAAAGGATTATGTACGACAGATTGCACTACGTGAATCAGACATCTAAAACTATGTAATCCATTCTATTAAAAAAAATTACCTGAAATGTGGGCGATCGGACGGGCAACGCTTCTCTAGCTTCTCTCCTCCTCTCTACTCCTCTCTGCTCCACTCCCTCCCCCCCCCCCTCTTTCTCTTTTTTTTTTTGAATAAAAGTGATTTTTACTCGAATTTTAGGGTTTCAATAGTCTTTTATAGGGGTGATTGTGTCACCATTTGGAATGGCGACAAGGATTTGTGGGATCGCTATCGCCATTTGAAATTACGATTTTCCAAATTTTAAATGAAAAGGATCCTCGTCGCCATTTGTAATGGCGATGGCTTCGAATTGGCGACATGAAGCTCGGGTCACACATTGTAGGGCTAGGCCCTGCCGCCAATTTCTAATGGCGACCGACCTAATTTTGTAATTGCTTTTTTGACTATTTATTTTTGCAATTATATTTTAAAATAATATTATATTTTAAAAATTCCATGCCTCCCTGGCCGCTCCTATGGCTTCTGGTCGTCGCCCCCTCCACCACTCCTCACGAGTCATGGTCGCCACCGACTCTACATACCGACCTCCTTGCCTCCCTTCCTCGTGCCACCCACCGGCCCTAGGGATTTGACTAACCGATTTGTTCGTGCATGCAGTGATTCGGCTCTCATTCTTCGATTCTCGCTCCGATAGTGGATTAGTGGTATTATTCTGGGCTTTTGGTTTGTTTTGTTGAGCATATGGTCAGAAGTGTGAATTCCTACAATTTGTTAAGCAATGGTTTTTCTGGTTGCTTGATTCGGGAAAGACGCAACCTTTGAGATAGGAGTGAAGGTGATACAATGGAATTTCGCAAAAAAGCTATTCTTATGGGGATTGGGTAATCTCGAGGGAGAGCTCACCAAACCGAATAGTTCAAGGCAGTTAGATTGTATGATTATACACTTATGTACTTGTTCATATATATCAAAGGGACTAATGAGAAATATTTGACTCTTTGCGTAGCTCCTAAACGTAATCTCCCTCTCACCTCTCGCTGACAGTGGGTCCTGCCAGCAGGGACCTTCGTCCACCTTGGTTCGCTAAGCACCAGCGCACACTCGTGAGCCCTCCGTCATGCGCTCCTGGTTTCCGTGCCTATGCCTGCCCTCTCCTCACCCACTCCTGCCCGTACACCCGAGAACTCCGCCGCCCTTGCCCGCGAGCATACCGGCTTCCTCTCGCGATTCCTCTGCTCCTCTGCCTATAAGAAGCCATCATGAGCTCCTCTACTCCCTTTCCTCACCACTTCGCTCATTCCCTCTCCTTCTCTCCTCTTCCACTAAGCTCAAACACTCAGAGAGCTCAAGCTCTACTTCGGACGTGAGCCACCACCTCCATTCCTACCATTCCAGAGGGTTCCTCTTCACTCTGCTCGCATCATGTGGGGACCCCGGGTTATCTCCATAAGACCGAGACTAAGCATGGTCTTAAGAATATAACTCTGGATCTCCGGTAAATGGATTCCAACTTAACTCAATCTAAATGAGAGGCTTAACTGAAAACTAGAGCCCCGACGATCATACGCGCCGCTCCTCTGCGAGCACTACATGATTGTCGATTCTCCAACAAGTCAAGCACTACACTTAGTGAGTTAAATAGGAAGCCATGAACAGCAAGCATGACTTATATTGGCACCCAAGATCAGCGACCAATATACTCATACTCTCATACAACATTGATTACATCCATACAACAAACACACATCAATAGTTCAAAAGACAACAATATAGTTTAAGTCTACAACGGTTACAAACGGCCGACCGGCCAAATTCAAATAAGAGTATTAAGTAGCAACGGAAACAAGTAAATAAAACAAAAGACCAGCAGTGGTATGCCCCATAACCCATCGGCAACCGATTGGGAGTTAAATGATAGCACTACTCATTAGTGTCGCCTAAATCGACACTAACAAGCTCGTCGAACTCGATATCTTCCTCACTGTAAGAGCCAAGAACATCCGGTCGAGTACCAAAGAGTACTCCCAAGTCTTACACAAATAAAAATTAGTTATGCATAAGGCTATTCCAAGGAATGGCTCATATTGGCTTAGTTTTGCAAAAGGGACGCAACAAGGTACAACCTACACATACTAGTTTTTCAAGTGCCATTTCAAAATTAGATTTGAAGTAGAAGTAAAGCATGTGAATAAGTAATGAATTGAATAACAAATAAATCATACAGATAACAAAGTGGCTGTCCACTTTGATATAACACAACATGAACATTCCATTCATGACGATACCAAGTTATAACCACAAGTTTAATTCCAAGTCTAACAATGAGCAGCCACAGTTTTCAAGCGGTCGTCCATAACCGCGGACACGGCTATTCGAATAGATTTATACCCTGCAGGGGTGTACTACTTTACCCACACGACCTGATTAGCCCGTAAGCCTCCAGATGCCTCCGAATATAGCATACTTCCTATGGTATACCGGCCGGGTAAATCAAGATATGGTCGTTTTTAGCAAGAAGATCCCATTGGGCTAAATCCCTCAACCCAGGGCTCCTAGGAAACATAAGCCGTTACGGGCTCTATGCCCTATCGGCCCAAAAGGAACACAGGATTTCTCGGTCTCATGCCCTTACAATTTCACCACCGTGGGACTCAACACAACAAAATATTCTCCCTACTTAACCATACAGCACCCATATACTGCGTGTGGTAGCACGAGTTTTACTTGAATTGCAACAACCCAAAGTTCGGTCCTTAATTGTCCAGACAAGGCAAACCACATACCCAATCTCGTGCACGAAGGCACCATCACTAGCCAACACTTGTCCAGACCAAGAACTCCTTTTAAAATGTCAAAATTTAACTCATAAAATAGATACGAAGATCTGAAACAAAAGTATATAAAGAAAGTTGTGTTTATCCCATAATTGTTGGGTTATTCCCGACAATCAAACTACCGTATCTAGACTTGCATGGCTAAGCAAACCCGAACAATATAAATTCACACATCCTATATTAAGCATGTGGTGCTGGAATAATTCAAGGACAACCTCAATAAATAGGATATAACTAATCTACACATCACAAAAATAGCGACATAATAAAATAGCATGCAAGCAATTATCATTGCATCTACCCTGACAAAACTGGGATCAAATATGATGCAAAAAGAAAGTTCAAAGGATGCTTGTCTTGCTAGGAGTTCACTTCCTCACTCTTGGTTACACACTCTCTTACTTCCGGCAACTCAGAATCTATAGAAAGGCGATATCGAATAAACATCGAGAAAAGTTGAAAAATTCAAAGTGCTCACAAATTCATGAATTTTCTACAATAGCTATATAATGATTTTATATGAATTTAGGTGAAAGCATTATTTCATTTGGAGTTAATATGTGAAAGTTATAGCAATTTGAAAATCAGTTTTTCAGAAAATGCTGAAAATCAATGTTCTACATCGTTCAATTCGAATTTAATTATTTTGTGAAAATTTGTAGAATTCTAGTGGAGATAAAAACTACATGGTTAAATATAAAATAATATTTTATGGACAACCCAATTGGATTCATACCATTTGGAGTTCATATGAATTTTCTAAGAATTTTCAAAGTTAATTCAATTTCTAGTGTAAAAATAACTCTTTTCTACATTTTAAATGGAATTAAATCCTTTTTATACACGGGCTGCCCTAGCCTTTGTCAATGACAGATAGGGCCCTTGCATTTTATTTTCTTTTCCATTTATTTTATAAAGGAAAACATCTCAAACAATCTAATCTTCTCATAAGTATATACTTAACCGATTCTCCGGTGTCGAATCCAATCACATGCATAGCACTCTCCAATCATATTCTCATATCTTGATCTAAATCCCATACTAACCTCCACTAGGACATTATCAAGGTATTCAATCCATCGAGTGATGCCCGAACTCACGATCTTCCAAATATACAACCTATCCGATAATTACACGAAATCCACCGACTCATGGGCATATGACCATGATTGAATCCATCGATCGTTCTCCGATATACTATTTAAGCTAATTCTAACTATCTAGCTCTACTAGTCTCGCCTCGGCAAATCACAATCGCATACACTCAATTTTCCACCGATCAAGGTTTAATTGACAAACCGATACCTAATGATCTTTACAATTTAAGAACACATCCAACATCTAATTGCTCACTAATCGATCAACTTATATCCATACCACCAAACTTAGTTGTGAACGACATCTACCAATCCAATCACATATGCGTCTCTATGATCGACTAATAATCATTTAGCTACTAATCCAAAAGAGAGTACAATTGCATCGACTCGGCACATAGGATTTATCTACTAATTACATGGCAATCTAATTAGTTATCTAAAATCGAATAATCCATTCCTACCATCTCCAAATTCTAGCACAAATGACTCACACACTAATGCTAAAATCATCCGATCCATTTGCTCATGATTAAATAAATCCCCGATTCAATCTCCATATCTCAATACATATCATCACAAAAGCTATCCATCAAGTAATAGATCGTAAAATCCTTATGCGTCCTAACTCCAAAAATTACTAATCCAATGTGAGAAGAAACCTCCAATTAATTTATCCTCCAAAGATTACCACAAATTTTCCATGTCTCTCAAAATAATATTATCCGATTAACAATCCAATAATATACTTAATCCGACATTCATCGAGCAACAATACACAAATTCGCTACAACAATCTAATCATTCGCATCCACAATATTTTATCACATAATCCCGCCTACGCACAAATAAGTCTTAACCGGAGAGTTACACCAGTCTTAACCTACCAAATAATTTTTACAAATAAATATGCATAAATAGATGCTATGCTCATGACTAATATACAACATGCACAACTAATATTGTAATGCGATAGCATAATTTAACGCGGCGATTTTACCACGGCACTAGGCGTGCCTAATATGGTCGGACGTCGCCTTCTCGGCTCCCCATCCGTGTTCACCGTGAGTCGCCGCCGATGTTTGTCCGCTCGTGTTCGCATCCCGCCCGCACGGCGCCGTCTCTCTGGCCATGCCCAAGGAGCCACCTTGTCGACACCACGCCAAGCACGGCACGCCATACCTCCTCGTCTTGCCTCGCTATCGCCGCATGCATGGTCGTTGCATCGCCGAGCTGCTACTCGCCGCTTCCACCGCCACGCCATGCGCCGCCGTCAAGCCCAGCCGCTAAGCCTCCGCTGCCCGCATGCACCGCTACCGACGCCATCGACAGGCCGGCCCGCCTTGTCGCCACTAGACTACACGCCGCTGCTCTACCACTCGATTGCCTTTTGCCGCCGCGCGCTCGCCGCTCGGCTACACCGGCAGGACGGCGGTGGGGTGCCCGTGGTGCACGGCACCCAAAAATTGCAAACTTTTTTGATTATCTATATGTATCAACAGCTGGCACCAATTTCAGCCCAATCCCCAATTCACCACCAACAACACGCACCATCTCTAGGTCGACCTCGGTGAGTCGAGAGTCCTTGGAGCTTGCTTCTCCTCCTACCGACGCCGCCTCCCCTCCTTGCTTCTCCTCTGATCCTCCTCCGTCCCGCGCCCCCGTGTCCGCCGAGGACGCCGCCTCCTTGCTTCTCCTCCGCCGCCGCCGCACACCGCCTCCTCCTGGATCCTCCTCCGCCAGTCCCCACCGCCACCGCCGAGGACACCGCCTCCTTGCTTCTCCCCTCCGCCGCCGCACACCGCCTCCCGACCCTCCGCGTTTCGCCAATCCGCCGCGAACGAGGACGCCGCTCGTCGAGGCCATTGCTCGCCTCGCCGCGCCGGGCATCGCAGGCGCCGGCGGTTCCCACCAGGCCACCAACACGCAACACCGCTACCAAGGTAGGGCAGCGGCAGCGCCTCTTGCTTCTTTCCCGACCTCTCTCCGACCGGACGGCAGACTCTCCGCCGACCCGCCGTCGTGGGCGCTCTTCTCTCGGGATCCGTGATTGGATATTTGGATTTGGGGAGGCGGCGCAGTGGGCTAGGGCGCTAGGTCGCAGAGGAGGACCGCGAGCGCACCGGCCAGCGAAGGGCCGGCGGCCAGAGGCCGAGCCGCCGAGCAGCGCGCCGCGCAGAGGGACCGAGGGAGCCAGCGCCTGTGCCGTTGGTGGCTCCATTTATGATTGCCCCCAAGGCCCGAAAGGCAAGAGCAAGAGATGAAGAGAATTAGGAATCTAAGAGCAGTAACCCTTGTGGCCTTGTTTTATACTGATACACTAACACCGCATGTAAAATAGCGATGAATGGAGCAAAGCTCAGATTGCATTTGATCAAAAGTTCAGAACAACTTTTGTAGTTTATACACAGTCAATCTAATTATCTAAATGTCATTATGCCATCAATCTGTCTGATCTTGAATGTCTCCTGTCTCTTGACTTTTGTTCTTGAAAATAGCAAGAAATGATGATATAATCAAGTGTTTTCAAGGAATGAGATCGCGTCGTATGGTATTGTGATTTTCATTAGCTATTTAGGACTTTTTATTCATGTAAGATTTTATTTGAACTATTTGTATTGTATTATTAACTAATTTTGAACTTTTATGTAATTGGTTGAACTTGTAAAATTACTTATATGTCGCATAAGATTTTTTAATCCTTAAAGTGTGCACCCCATCACAAAATTCCTCGCCCGCCATCGCGCACCGGGCTCGCCACTTCCGGTTATGCCGCGTGCTAACACCGCGACGCCGCTGCACCGCCGCCAGATCACCTCGCGTCCTCGACTCACCCACCTCCGTGCTACAAGCGCAGCATGCTTGCCGCAAAGATGGCCGCCATTGCCGACGCCGCCGAGGCCGATCGCACGATGCACCCGCCGAAGCCGCCACCTTTGCATGCATGCGCCGCGCCACTCGCCACTCACACGCCGCCGCTCGCCTTCCACGCCACCGCCTTCACGCCGGCGTGCCCCCCCGCTTGGCCACCTCCAAGCGCCGCAGCAGGTGGGCGCCACCGAAGTCACGCCGCCGACTGCCGCCCCGCATTCGCCGGCACTCGTGTCTCGCCGCTTGCCGCCACGGCATGCATGCATTGCGTCGGCCTCATCTCCATGGCGTCGCTGCCGGGCCTCCACGCTGGCTGCCGTGACAAGCTAGCCGACAACACAAAGATAAAGGTGTGTGCTTCCCTTCATGTAAAAGCTTGAAAGACCTTGCATGTGTAAACTATATGTATGAATGGGATGCTTAGGTGATGGGGTTGTGATGGCATAGCATGCATAGAGAGATTTATGGTTTTGCTTGGGATTGAAGGAGAGAAGGGAGAAGCTTGTGTTCATGAAAAGAAGAAGCAACTCGTTGTTCTGCTGTGGGGAAAGGAGATGGCGTGAAAGATGGAGGGGCTGTGAGGTAATAAAAAGATGGTAGTGTGTGTGGTTGTGTGACTTTGGTGTTGGAGAGAGAAGGAATAGGTAGTGGAGGAGTATCCTCTCGGCTGGGCATAAGGAAAATGACAGTGAAAGAGCTTAGTAGCGGAGGTGAATAAAGAATACAAGGAAAGGTGGCCGTGAGGGGATGGTGCTTCGGCTGAGACCAAACATTGGCAGTGAGGGGTTTGGGAAATTATTAGATGAAGAAATCTTGCTCCAAAATTCGTGAAAATTTTATGGAAGGCTTCTGACATAATGTAGATTCTTAGGTAAAATTTTCAGGAATTTATCCAGAATGTGATTTTCTCTAAAAATCTTTAAACTTCCTATTTTTGTTGGTTGTGTTTTGTTGGGAAGATGAGTTGGCGTGGGAGGAAATGAAAAGGAAATGGAGATGAAGAATGGTGTGGAGGGAGATGCTTTACCGAGCAAAGAAAAGAAATGGCAATGGATGCATTCGGTTTGGAAGAGAGAAATGAAGTGGGAAATGAGTGGTCCGTTAGACAGAAATGGCAAGTGAAAGGTTGCAGAGAGAGAGCATTTGGTTGGGGCAAAGGCAGTGGCATGCTTTGTTGGGAGATGGAAAGTTTGGTTGGGTTAATAAAATGGCAGGAGTGCCCATAGCTAGCTAGCTAGCTCATGCATATAAGTATATACTACTAGCTCCTTCTCGCATGCCTCTCTCTTTTCTCGTGTGAAGCAAAGATGCTTGCATGTATATATGTGTGCAACTATCAGCTACTAGTAGTATATGTAGTGGATTAATAGTAGTAGCAGTGTGTAGCACTCGCACAATTGTAAGCATGAGAAAAGAAATGGCAAAGTGAAGTGTGTCGATGAGTTGTGCTCATGTGGACCGGAAGAAAGGAAAAAGGCAAGGGATTTAAAAGCATGTCATGCGTTGCGCCGTGGGCGGTCGAATCAAAGCGACAAAGAATGATCTAAATGAATGACATGTCATGAGTTTTGAAATACACGCTAAAACAAGAAGTCGAAATAATTTAAATTTTTAAATGCAATCTTTCGAACAATTCGATTTGATTTTAGAAGCAACATTTTAATTAAACAAGGGAAAAATTTTAAAACATTACCAAATATTTATTAGATCGTTTACTTAAATATTAACATCCCGATTCTGAAAATCAGGATGTTACACATCATCTAATGTTCTGGAGCACCATGAATCTTTCCCCTCACTCAATTTCATCTTTGGTCCACAAGAATGCACCCAAGCTAGCTTCTTCCCCAACTCTGGCTATTTGCGCCGCCGTGGTCACCGCTAGAGGTTCACTGCGTCTCATCCAAATCGGGTGCACTAGGAGCACCTAGTGGAAGTCCTAAGGACGTTCCAAGCATCACCAAGGCTGTTCTTCCACTCCGTAAGCTCCCCACGTTGCCACCTCACCACCGCTTCGTTCACCGTCGCCAAGCCATCTCCGACCACCTCGACCTCTCTCGACCGTATACTCCTAGTACCCCTAAAAGCTCATGCGCATGTTTGTTAGTTGAAAGCATCGACGGTTACAAAGTGCATTGAAGTCAGAGCTTAACTACCGCCCAACTCGCCGCGCGCCTCGCTCGGTCTCCTCGCCATCACCACCTGCACTTCTAGGATCGCCACTGGGAACCAATTTTGGGTTTTCCTAGCATCGCCGTGGACCATCGCGCGGCGAGCAGCGCAGCTAGTAGCGCCTAGCGCTACCCTCGCTTGTTCGAGCGCCGATCGCCACTATAGTCGGACATTAAAACCAAATCAGTTTTGTTAAGACAAAGTAATGATTAGGTTGAGTTAAACAACCCTCGCCATACTAACATGTGGGACCGAGCCAAACAATTAAATAAAATATAATTTGAAAACGTTATTCTAAATGAGTCAATGACACGCGGCCCTACCATTTAAGTGCACAAGGAACCACCCCATGAACCCATGTACTATGCATATAGACCTATCATCTACGCATTATTTCCGTGAGCCAAGTCACTGACAAATGGACCCTACACGTCGAAATAAAGAAAATCAGAGGAAAATGTAAAGTACGCTTTTAGTTTTGTGGAAATACGTTTTCTCTATTTGGAAAGCGAAACCTCAATAAGTCCAGAGGAGAATACGCTTTCCTTACTAGAAAGCATAAACCTCAATAGAGCATGCGCAAGAATACGCTTCCTCTATTGAAAGCGATTTCTTTTTCTCTGGAATTTCCAAACTAAACCTAATTAAAACATTAATAACTTTCACATAAAAATTCCAAATTGAATGATTTTTGTTTCTAAATTCATCTAAAATAATGCTCTATCATAATATGTAAAATATTTGAATTTGGTCACTGTTGAATTTATTGGTGTTATTTAATTCGTTTCTAGCTTTTTTGAATTAGACGTTGATTGCTCGAGTGATTATTTCGACGACCAACCATCCATATATTTAGAACAACAAGAGCAAGGCAAGCACCTCCTTCAATCATATTGATCCTACTATTTTACTTATCAGATTTTATTTTGTAAATCCTATTACACATGCACATATGTTTGGATGAAAATGCTATGTTTGGGAAATTGGTAGTCAGAATCCTATTTGATGCATATATCTCCTTGAAAAGTTGATGTCTTACTATTGTAGCCATTAGTTATGGGTTAGATAGTATATAATATCATTTGGAATTTTGAGTGCGATTATCGCACAATGGCTAAATAAAACGCATGATTTTCCATAAAAGTATAAAATGACAATATGATAAAATGAAATTTGGGAGTTTTATGAAAATATCCAGAGGGGGTACCTCTATTATTTTGTATAAAAGAAAATGAAAACCTAGTTTTCGACGCGAGCAGTTATATTATTCTCGAGAAGAGTGAGGTGTACTTCACTAGTAGATCGGGAGATTCTCCCTTAGTCAATTAAGGACCGAACGGCAACTCCAATCTAAGATTAAGCGTGCATAACCACATGTGCCGTATAGGACAGCATTAACTAATTAAGTCAAGAAAACTAGCCTTGCACGCTGGTAGGCCGTAGTAGTGGACATGACCGTTAGGCATGCTCAAAGGGACTCCCTTCACCACGGTATTGGGCACAAAGCTTGCCGACACAACTGTGATTGCCTCACTCAACGGGGGGGTACCTGGGTGAAGTGAGGAATAACATTCGCTGGGCTAGTGCAAGGGTAGGATTAGATGATGTAAAGATTTCGATACATGCTCTAGACTGCTTGCCTACGATAGTGAGCGGTAGCATCGACGAATGTCGAATAAACTAGAGAATTCGTGTGTTGTGGGTAAAGTTGTACTCCTCTACAGAGTGTAAATCTATTTAAATAGCCGTGCTCGCGGTCATGAGCGTGCTTAAATTGTTGATTTAATGGGTATACTTTTGATTTTTCATAAAAACCATTTTATTGGTAAAACATGGGTAATGACTTGTGGCTTTTTATTTGAGTTAACTGCCATGTCTATGGTTGAACATGAATGTCGCCGCAACCGAGGAGGTTGCGAGTTGTTGTTATTATTATTCTTTGTTGCTCGTGAATCGAAGGGTTGCAAGTGGTTGTCATATTTTTTTGTGCTCAGAATCGAGAAGGGTTACGAGTTATTGTTATTATTCATTCAATTCTCTATTTACCATCCTCGTATCTAATTAATCGCTTTAAACTTCATTGCAAATTAATGCATATCGATAATGCGATAAAAAGGCTTTAAGCAAAATAACTTATAGAGTACAGCCTCTTCCTTTGATGGCCTTGCATTTATATAAATTTCACGATACACTACAAGTAGGGGTGCAAACGGAGCCGATAATTCCCAACCGACCGACCGAATAAATATGGGCAAAATCGGTGTTTTTCCGAATATCCGCTTTTTCACCGGATTCGATCCGATTCGTTATTTTCACGGATTCGAATTCGGATTCGGACGGAACGTGGCCGGTGTATTTGGAGCTATCCGGGGGGTAAATTCGGATATATCTGTAAAAGTGACCGAGCTCGAACCGTGAACACCAACAGGCAACAACCAAAAGCCCAAACGCCACCATCCTCCAATCCCGCTCCCGCAGGAGACCCACATAGTGCAGAGCAGAGAGGGAGCGCCCAAATCGGCGAAATCGCAATCCCACCAGCCCGCCTAACCCTAACCCTCGCCGCCGCCGCCGCCGCCGCCGCCGCGTTCCTCCTCCCTGACCGCCACCGCTGCCTCCCTTCCCATCCTGCGGTCCCTCCTCGCAACCGTCGCCGCCTCCCCTCCCTCTCTCGGTCCCTTCCCTTCTTGCAGTCTGGTCTAGGTGCGATCTTGCGCTCTTGGTTCTCCCTCTCCCTCTTTGTTATTGTGAATTGTTTGCTGTCTTTTGGTGGATTTTTGAGCTTCTTCTTGGTTAGTTATGAACTTATGATGTGAGTTCCGCCGCTGCTTGGATCTTTCTCTCATTTGGCTAATCCTAATCGCATGTTGTATTGTCGCTCGCTTCGGCCGGGCGGTCGCTCGTGGTCCGCGCCGACGACTTCCCAGCGCCGGCGGTCCCTTCCTTTGCCGCTACTCCTTCCGGCCTTCCCGCTTCCCGGCTTGGTGGCTTAACGCGAGAAAGCACATCGCAGTGCGAAGCCCGAACTCAACTCGTAAACATATGTCCAGGTTCAGATTTGGTGCTATACTGCTATTGCAATCAATCTTCCATTCTTCCATATGTCCACCACATGTTTGTTTGAGTTCCTGTGAGACTTGAGGTTTCGATTTCGCACGTTGTGACTTGTAAGTGGCATGCTACGAGAGATGGAAATCGCTATTGCCCCGCCCAATTGTCCACACGTATGTCCTGTTTTAAAGTATTCATGTCAATTGCCATGCTAGAGGAAGCTAGCTTGTATTTGGAATTTTGTATGACCACCGCTGTTTGAGGGCGCCAAAGATTGCCCTTGGTGGTGAGGAGAATACTTATATTGATCAAAATGTTCGCACCGCAGAACAATGTTTTGGAGATGCTATGGAGTAGGTTAGCATTTTGCCTTTAGTGGGTCATACATGCTAGGCAAATTTTCAAAGGACTATCACATTTTAATGCCAATTGTAGAGATTACATATCGTAGAATATCCTTAAGTCCATTAACTAGATAAGGACTTCCAACTACTAAATATCCTCTTGGTGGATTGCACACATTAAAAGAATCCTAAACCCGAATTATAATGTTTCATTGGTAGAGGGATGACTTGTCACTGTGTGACCAATCAAGATCGCTTTAGATTGACAGCTTTTATTGTGCAATTCTAAGGAAATGGGATACAATTGGCATTCCTTTCAGTTGGTAGAGGGATGACTTTTCACTGTGTGACTAATCCCATTTCCCATTTCCTTACAATCAAGATGTTATCTTTAAGTTATATTCTTTTTACATCGCACTTTTCATTGGCATGATTGTAAGGAAATGGGATACACTTGGCATTCCCAGCTTGTCTGATACTAGAAAACACTAAAGATAACCTGCTTATTTTCCAATGCCACTCATAAAAGATGAAAAGGATTACTACTCGAATTCACCCACTCACGCTTGAGAGTAGGTTTTGTTGCTTGTTTTTAAGAATAGAAAAAATCCAGCTTAGCTTTTATTTAAATTACCATAGACTCATAGTTCTTGAAGGCTCTTATTGGCCCCGATTACTTTAAGAGTAGTGTGCCTTTCTGCTTTAACTCACTGAGTACGTTTAAGTAATCAATTACACATAATTTGGTTCTATTGATCGTTAGGTCGATCAAAATTAAACCGTATTCAAGGCCTAATAATCGATCTTTTCGATTGCACCTGGAATTTAGGACCAGCTGAATCAAATTTGAGCATGTTGGTTGCTTCATGATTGTTGAAACCAGTCCAGTGTTTTGTATCATTACTTACACTTGTTCTAGTCTTGCATAAGATTTTGGACAATTATTTCCATTTTATCCAAGCAGAGTTTCCAAATGTGTGAACACTGTAAAATAACTTTGAGGCTAAGACCGCATTTCCTAGATAACTTTGATTTTCCTACATATTGGGTTCAAGAATATGCATATACATGTGCTGGCTATAGAGTGAATAACTCCTTTAAGTCGTTACTTAGAGCTCAGGTTTGGACATATCTATCTTATTCTTATCCTTCTGCCCATGAGGAATTTGGAATGTTTATAAAATATTGGAATGCCCGCAGGCTTCAGTGTCTCATTTGTTGGCTTTGTTCTTATTTGTAGGGTATTGATTATTGAGAATTTAAAATGACTGTTGCAAGTGGAAGTGTGAGCATTTGTGCTAGCACAGGAGCATCCCCTGCTGCTACTACCACAGCAATTGGTACCGGCCACTCGGCGCCACTCTTACCGAACACTGGTGCATTGGTGGCGTGTGAGATAGCCACAACCACTGGAGGTGTAGGACATGTTGAAGTAGATGAAGAGACTTGCACAGGAGAAGTTGAGCCTGCTGTGAAGAAGCAGAAGAAGTGTACCTCTAAGGTTTGGGAGTACTACTCTAAGTACTCATGACCACAAGACAAAAGATGGTGGAGAGGAGAAACAAGTTTGGGTGAAATGCAAGAAATGTCATCACAAACCTCGAGCTGAGACCTCAAGGGGAACGAAGGCATTGTGGAATCATTTGGGATTTTAGCATGCCATAAATCAAGGCCAACAACAGCTACAATTTCAGAATGATGAAGGTGGAGAAAATAGTTCAGTTCAGACTTATAGGTATGATGCTGAAGCTAGCTTGAAGAAGTTCTATTTGGCATTAGTTATGCATGAATATCCCTTTGTTATGGTTGAGCATGAGTACTTTGTTGATTTCATCAAGTCTCTACGTCCTGGTTTTTCGTTCAAGAGTCGCACAACCACTAGGAAAGAGATATTAGAAATGTTTGGAGATGAAAAGAAGAAGTTATATGAACAACTAAAATCTCTTTCTTGTCGATTTTTTGCAACTATGGACATGTGGACATCTAATCAAAATAAAGGTTATATGTGCATCACTGTGCATTGATTGATGATAATCGCATATGCAAAAAGAATTGTTAAATTCATTCATGTGAAAGGGAATCATACAGAACTAATCTAGCAACCGAATTTGTCAAGGGTGTCATGTCTTGGAACATTGAGAAGAAGTTATGTGCCCTCACTCTAGACAATGCATCATCCAATGATAAATGTGTTAGAGAAGTTGTGGTGGAGCTTAATAAGCGTTCTCCTTGATATGTGATGGTGTTTTTTCATGTGAGATGTTTATGTCACATACTAAACCTTGTCGCTCAAGATGGATTAAAAGTAATTGCATCTTCAGTTCATAATATTAGAGCCACTATTGTTATTGTGAAGAATTCTCCATTGCAATGGGAGGAATTTCAAAAGTGTGCAGTGAGAATGCGACTTGGATAATAAACCGTCTTCCATTGGATGTGCCTACAAGGTGGAACTCCACATATGAAATGTTGAGCCATGCTATTTACTACACGAAGGCTTTTGACAGGTTGTTATTTTTGAACGGGAGTAAGTATGAGAAGTGTTCTCCGACAGATGAGGAATGGGATATGGCGGATGCACTATGCAAGTGTTTGCAGAAATTCAATGACACTACTGTGATATTTTCTGGAAATCAATATCCAACAGCAAACCTATTTTGGTGGAAATTTTGTGAGATTAAGATGGCACTTGCAGAATGGTGTGAAAGTACTGATAACACTATTTCTTGTATGGCAGAGGCCATGAAAGCCAAATATGACAAGTATTGGGACAAGTCCAACATAGCTCTTGCTGTAGCATGCTTTCTTGATCCTAGATACAAGAAAAAGCTAGTGGAATATTTTATGGGGAGGATTTATCATGAGAGGGCTGCCCATGAAGTTAATCGCTTTATGGATGTTGTGAATAAATTATTCCAAGCTTACTTGTCCTGCACACCTCAAGCTTTAAAGCCTAATTCTGCAGAAGAACCTTCTCATCCACATGCTAATGTTGACTTGGGTCTTCAAGACATTGAACACTTCTTGTATGAGGATGCAACTGCAACAAGTTGTGATATGAATGAATTGGAGCTATACCTTAAAGAAAACCAATTCGTGGGTTGACCCTACTGGTAAGGGTGTAGAGTTTGACATATTGTCATGGTGGAAGTCACACCAAGGAATTTTCCTGTTCTCTCACGACTAGCTCGTGACGTGTTAGCTATTCAAGTATCCATTGTTGCTTCAGAGTCGGCCTTTAGTGCTTGTGGGCGTGTTGTTGATCCATTTCGTAGTCGACTAGAGCCCGAGGTGGTTGAGGCTCTAATTTGTACCAAGGACTGGATAATTTCATCTAGAAAAGGTAATAATAATAATCCATTTAGTTCATACTTTATACCACTTTCAGCTTTAGTTTACTAACTTTATGTCATTTAAAAATTTCAGTTCTAAGGAGAAGATAATATCACTTGTTGATGAGTTGGATTTGGAGCTAGAGGATAAATAATGTGCTACTACAAACATGAACGAGGAGGTTTGATAGAATCACTTGTTTTTAATTTGATGCCTCAATGATTGTCTTTCCCTTGTTCATTTAATCAAACTATAAGATCAGGTAGACAAGTATCCAAAAGAAGGATCAAAGAGTATGCATCTAGTTTCGTACCTTTCTCATTCACTCCCATTTTTTCTTCTTGTTCTTTGCCTTGAGCCCTTGACCATCCGGATTCGAGTATGCATCTAATTTCACTATTCCCATGCAAAGATATACTATTATATTTGTATACCACACAAAAAGGGCATTATATAATACTAAGATGTTAAGATAGCAAAAACAGTTTTAGTTGGTTTCATGACATGATATGAGTATAACATTCTACAAATTTATTTTTGTAGGACGAGATGATGACCGAGGTGAGATCAACCGAGGCGTGGATGCGTGGTCATAGACTCATAGTCATAGAGATGGATGGCGGCTGCTAGACAAGTCTTTGTGTGGCCAAGGATCCACCACTTACTTACTTAGCACTTACTATTAGTCTATTATCGCTAGTGCTTGGTTACTTGTTGTGCAACTAGTGATGTATTTGGCTATGGCTATTGCCTATTGGTTATTGGCTAGTTGAATTTTGGACCGTGAGAGTTGTGACTTACTACTTGCTAGTTAGTACTTAGTAGTTACTACTTGCTTAACTAGCCCCCGTCAGAGTGTCATCCGTCATGTACTTGCGAGTTGCGACTTGCTAGTAAGTAGTTAGTTACTACTACTTGCTTAACTAGTTAATTCTCGTTATCGTGATGTATTTAAATTTGCATGTTAAACTACTAATCTAGTTGCATTTTGGACATTTAGTATGGCGATTGATCTTTATTTATACGACATATATGGTTTCTGCTTGCGCAATATCCGAATAACTATTCGTGACCGAGACAATCCGTATTCGGTTCAGCATGTATTCGCTCCGTATTCGTGACTGAGACTATTCGCATTCGTATTTGTATCCGGCACTGTCCGTGTCCGATTCTGAATCCGAGAAAAAATATGGAAAAGGGTACGGGATAAACGATATCCGTCCGTATCCGCTCTGTTTGCACCCCTAACTACAAGTCTTGTTGAGTACGCATTGTACTCAATCTTGCTAATATTGTAGTTCAGAGTTTGAAGATGAGCTAACGCCTGATGATACGTTCTTCGCACTCGGAACCGGGGGGTTCGGTGATGGGTCTACTTAGGTCTTGTTCCTTGTTGATTGTCGGGCGTTGGATGGGCATGACGCCGATTTTCACTACATTTACTACTTCTTCCATCGCCACTTTTACTCGATAGTCGCTTATTTGGCCGGTCGGCTGTTGATGTAATAACTTGTAATCGCTTAAGTACCCCTTTTGCTTTGTATATATGAAAGTATGGATGTGAATGCCAAATATTATGAATATGTGTACTAGCCACTGATCATAGGACTAGTACAATATACACATGGGGTCTTAGGGTATTCCACACTGATGGTTCGACATAAAAAATTTGCCATTAATTATATTAGGTCAATTGAAAAGTGCGGGCTCAAGCTTATATGGAACGTTTGTGTTGTTTACCTGTCGACCATGCAAAATACCCATGTTGTAATTATAGGCTCCTTGCAATATGGTAGAATGGTGGGATTCTATTATATCCCTTGATATGTACGAACATGGGGGCTTTTATGGTATAAATATACTCACTGCAAAGAGTGACGCCCTAGAATGTGTGCAATAAAATAAATTAATTTTCACCAATTGTATGGCTTCAATATATGAAAATGATAAAAGAGAATTTTATCACAAAAAATGCTTTCATAATATTTCACTTTCATAACTTCCTTTTGAATATATGACAAGCATACTTTTATAATATTTGTTGGTTTCCTTTGAGGGGGTGGGGTAGAGAGACAGAAGGAGCGGCTAAGGAAGAACACATTATAGAAGGGTGTGCGCCATTGCTTGCAATAGAAAAGCTAGCAGAGGTTCTTCTCTTCATCTATACTAGGATGAAAGCACGCCTTACGCCATGCTAGTGAATTAATAGATGGAATTAATAGATGTGACATTGTAGATGATAAGAGTCTTGTGTGTACATGAACAATTTTAGTCAGAAATTAATTACCAAGACAAAATGTGTCCATTAAATGTGTTTGATTGTCTAAACATGGTAAGCTAAAACACAAACTATATTACATGCTAAAATAGACATCACAGTGTCATAACATTTCAAGAGAACAACTTAACTCTATGTGAATGCTATCTTGTAGCTACAGCAGCACTACTTGAATAACTATCAAACTTAAAGAAGGGGCACAGATTCACTTAGGCTAAATGATCACTTAGAAAATTGGTCCAAGTGTCATAAGCAAAACAATTTGGCGGCATTGCCAAACATCAATGAGTGTATGAGACCTTAAACATCTACTTTTCTGCAGACTCTGCTACTCTCCCATTTAGCCAATTGTTTTTTGTTCACTGAGCAACCTAATAATTTGATGTAGTAAAAATGAATGTGGGTATCAAATTGATAAATCCTTATGAGATTTTAATGGACACCATATATCTTAGTGATACCATCATCATGTGTAAAACAAAGTCTCTCCATGAGCGAAAAGGATATTTCACGCTAATAATAAATTTTGCATTCTGAACCTATGCTTAAATCATATACAAGAAGCCAAAGAATAGTTACAACCAACCTATTAGGAGTTGCGTTGTAGCTTGGAAAAGCACGTCTGTACATGAAAAGTGCCTTTGGGGTGGCTCGGCATTATTTCCAATGAGCTCTATTGTAACATCCCAAATTAATTAATGGGATTTAGTATGCATCTTATCAAGATGCTTGACATTTTGAAACATTTGCATAAATTATTGAAATTCAAAATTTAAATCAAAGATCAAACATACACTTCAATTCAAACTCCAAATAAAACAGAAACCAAAACATTTGATCATCATCCGAAATAATTTATTCAAATACTATATTAATTATCATAATTTAATATATTTTTTCCCAAATTTTGGAACTCAAATCAACCCCTTAAAATTCAAACACCAATCAATGACCTACCCTAAGTTTGAATTTAAATTATGCACATTATATCATGAACAGTAATTTTTAAATTTTATATGGGTACTAGGTCATCCCAGAACACCCTTGAATTATTTCAGAATTTTCAGAAATTTATTTCTATATTTAAAGCCTCAGTCAAACCTTCTTCTTTTCACCGATCTGTTTTCAAAACTTTGGGCTCAAGATCGCTGCACCGAATTCGCCATTCGCTTTGACCAAGCCAATTGAGTGCACCGAGTCCAACCCGCCAATCGCACCGCCCATCCGAGATCGTGGCCCTAATGAAACGACTGGACCGAGTTAGAGTCCGATCGAGCCCGACGCGCCACTTGGCTCCACCCGACCGCCTAATCGCACTGGCCGCCAGGAGCCGCTTGATCCTAAATCGACGGTCCGGATCTTGGCGCTTGATTGACCAAACCAATGTCCCATTAGATCCTCGCCGCTCTGCTTTTAATCAAACGGCCGGGCCATCCGCCCGCACTTTTCGCTTGTGCCGACTGCGGGCCCGCTACCGCCGCACTGCCTTCCTCCTCTCGCCGCACACGCAGCAGCTTCCGCCACCACGCCCAAGCGCCCGCCGCATGCCGCCACCTCGCCCACCCACCGCCCTCGCGCCTATCTCGAGCACCGCCGCCACGCCGCCTATTCTCCGCCTCCTTTGTGCACAAAACCGCCTCAGTGCCCTCCTTTGCTCTCACTTCCTCCTCGGCCGTGGAGAGAAGGAGGTCGTGAGCTCTCCTCCGTCTCCTGCAGCGCCACCGAGACCGATCCATTCTCTTTCTCTTTCAACACTTTCTCCATTTTAGCTAACCTCACCTTTGATTTGGTTTGTAGCCTTGGTTTCACACATGCTCGACGGTCTCGAGCAGCGCCGCGCGCCGCCTCTTTGCCAACTTCACCTCTGAGCTAATTTTTTTATTTGTGCATCACCCACTACTACAAAACAGGCTATAGAAGACACCCCATCATGCATGTGTTAATTTGAATCTGGTCATGGTGGGTCTGTATGCGCAAAGATTTGCTTTGTTGTTTATCACGCACGGTTCTTACTAGTAACCGTCGTGATATATGATTATCACGCACGTTTATATAAAGAACTGTCAGGAAATATCACGCATGCTTCTATTTATGAACCGTCGTGATAATCCTCATATCATGCATTTGTTTATAAATAGAGCGCTGTGATATTTCCTGCATGGTTCTGTATATAAACCGCTCGTGATAATCTCTCATATCACGTATTTGTTTATTAATAGAGCCGTCAGGATATGTCATGCATTTTTGTATATAAATCGCCTCGTGATAATCTTCCGTATCACGACGGTTGATAAAGAGCACTGTCAGGACATATCATGCACGGTTTTATTTATAAACCGTCTGTGATATATGCCTATCACGCATAGCTCATATTTGGAACCGTCTGATATCCTCGCTTATAAATACCTTTGAGTACCCCCGCCCATTCCCATTTGAGCCGCCACCCGTATAAAAACCCATCGCACACACAGAGAGAGAGGGGAGGAGAAGGAGAGGAGAAAGGGAGGAGAAGGAGAGGAGAAAGGGAAGGAGAAGAGAAAGAGAGGAGAAAGGAGGGAGAAGGAGAGGAGAAAGGAGGGAGACAAAGAATCTAATAGATCGATTTGGTATTTTCGCCGTGAGCTCGAGGGTAACATTCTTTATAACCCAATCGAGATATGGTAGAATATGCTAAGCATCGCGTGTATAAGAGTCGATGGGAGTAAACTTTTGTATCCGATGTAAGGAATAGAATAATATTTTTCATTTGGTAGTTGGAATAATATTAAAGTTTCGTGAGGGGAAGGAAATGGAGAGAGAGAGCGGTTGAGAGAGATTTTATTAATCTAATTTGACACTATATATTTTGTTACATGTGTAGCGAGATGGACCTAAACTGGATGTATGGTGTGAACCGTGTGAGTCAAGAGTACATTAATGGCGTGGTTGCTTTTAGAAGAGCCGCCGAAGCGTGATATGTTGAAAAAGGGGATAAAATATATGTACATTCCATGCATTGATTGCGATAATCAAGATGTTTACCAACTCGCAGAGTAGAAGCACACTTGATTCAAGGGGTTTCAAAAAGGGTATACATGTTGGACCACCACGTGAAGAGTGACAGAAGTTAGTAATAACGACATCGCCGAGGAAGTCAACGATATGCCTGGATGTCAACGATATGCCGGATGTAGATCGTGCTTTTGATGAGGATAGGTCACACGATGACAACTGGATCGAGATGCTACGCGATGCGTAAGAGAACTACAGTGAGAGAGAGTTTTGTAAATTCGAGCGCTTAATGGAGGACTCGGTGAGACATTTGTTCCCCGCCGCAAGCCGAATATACAAGGTTGTCAACCGTGATTGAACCGCTAAATTAAAAGCAAGCAATGGTTGGTCTCGATAAGAGTTTCACGGCGTTGTTAAGTCTCCTAGCGACATTCTTCCGAGGGAAACGTGTTGCCCAACACCACCTACCAAGCAAAGAAGGTTCTTTGTCCATTGGGAATGGAAGTAGAAAGAATACATGCATGTCCGAACGATTGTATCCTCTATCGTAAAGAGTATGCGACATGCATGTATGTCCTGTGCAAAGCATCCCGATACAAGCGCCGAATACTTCTAGGTTGAAGCAAGGACCTCTGCTAAGATGTTGTGGTATCCGCTGTGATCCCACGCTTGAAGCGCTTATTTGCGAACTCAAAAGAGGCAAGATTGGTGCGTTGGCACTCGGAGGACCGTAAGAAAGATGGAAAGCTAAGACACCCTACCGATTCTCGCCATGGAGAAACTTCGATCGGAGGTTCAAGAGTTCTGCAGTAACCAAGGAACATAAGGTTAGGGTTGAGTACGAGATGGAATGAATCTTTTCGGTAACATGAGCAATGACATAGCACTGCCCGTGAATCTATGCATGTACAACCTTCCTCCTTGGCTGTGTATGAAGCGGAAGTACATTTTGATGTCACTACTTATCCAAGGGCCGAAACAACCTGGGAATGATATTGATGTGTACCTAGCACCATTGCTGGAAGATCTTGTGACATTGTGGAACGAAGGGGTGCAGTATGGGATGCGATAAACGAGAGAACTTCACTTTACACGCCATGTTGTTCTGCACCATCAATGATTTTCCTGCCCTGGGTAACCTGTCGGGCTTCAGTACAAAAGGAGCCAAAGCTTGTCCGCACTGCTTAGATGCTACAGAGAGTATATGGCTAAACAACTCACGCAAAACTGTGTATACGCGTCACCGTAGGTTCCTTCCCAGGAGTCACCCATACCGGAAGATGAAGAAACAATTCGACGGAAATAAGGAGGACGGTTCAGCTCCAAGGGCTTTTAGAGGGAAAGATGTCTATGATATGGTTAAGGATATCGATGTTGTGCTTGGGAAGGGACGTCAATTAAGAACCCGTCAAAAGAACATCTGGAAGAAGCGGTCAATTTTTTGGGACTTGCCTTATTGGGAGCACTTAGAAGTTCGCCATCGATCGACGCCATGCATGTGGAGAAGAATGTATGTGATAGCTTGATTGGTCTCTCATCAACATTAGTGGCAAAACAAAGGATGGTGTTAACGCACGAGAGACTTGGTCGATATGAACATGTAACAGCCCTAACTTAGGGTTTGTATTTCCAATGTAAAATTTTGAGGAGAAATAAAAACTTTTATTGTCTCATCAAATCATCTAGAAGTTTCTACATTTTTCCCTAGCAATTCCCATTTTCTAGAATTAAATTCTTGTGAATGGAAATTGTTGTCAGCAAATTCTTAGCCTTCAAACTTGTGATCATCCCCTAGGAATATTTTTCCTGTCATCTTGATCATCCTATCTACCTCCCTGAATTATTTCACAATTTTTAGATTTTGTTTGCTATTTCAAATGCCCCAGTCAAACCAGTTTACAAATCTGGTCAAACTTGTTCAGCAACTTGTGAATTTTAGTGGAAAATCTAGTGCATGAAAACTCCTGGAAAATTTCACAAGGTTGTCCTCTGTCTCTAGTAGCTTCCATAAAAATTTCGAAATTTTTGGAGCCCTGAGCTATCTCTAAAAATTTCCCAAAACTTCTGCTTTTAAATCGAATTCAAAACATCGCTTGTCGGCCCGAACCACACTTGGGCTCGAGTCCGATCAGACTAATGGACTCGGTCGCGTCAACTAATCGCACCGCCGAGTCCAATCAATCGCGACTGTCCGATGAAGATCGAACGATCCACGCCGCGCGCGCAACCGACCGTCCGAATGCATACACCAATCTCACCGCCCATTTCGGATCCAACGGTCGGCGCGACTGACGAGTCAAACCACCGCCGCGACCGCTCGCCGCCGTCGCCGACATGTGGGCCATCCTGTCGTTCTTCCTCGCGACTCACGCTTACCGGAGCTCACAAGGCGCCAAGATGCGCACGCACTGCCGCCGCCACGCCGGACGCCGTGTCCGCTCTCAGAGGATCGCCTGAGTCCATCTACCTCCTTGGGTCATCCATTCTTCCTCGCGTCATTCTTGTGTTTTCTCCGCCCATTTCTTAGCTTTGGCCGAGAAGAACCCGAGCACGCGCCACCACCTCGTTGCCGCCGTGCTTTACAACCCCGCCTTCGACTTCCTTGTTCAACGCCCATTTTGGCCATCCCGACCCTTGGCGCCCGGAATTGCCAGAGCGACTCCGCTGCCTTCGACCGGGCGCCTCGGCCCGCAAGCTCAATTGCGTTCGGTGAGTCCCTAGCCTCGCCACTTGGTCTCTTAGTATCGCATCGATGCACCGAATCTAATGATGGCTTCATTTTCATCTTTGGTGCATCGTTGAGGCCGCGGCGACCCTTCTTCTCCGAGCTCGGTTTCCGCCGCGGAAATTCCGCCTCGGACCTTCTTCATCGCCGTTATCGTGGTGCTTCTTGCTCCCGTGTTGAGGCGGCTTAAGCACACCTTCCGAGTCTTCTAGAAGCTTATCGCGTCCTCTCCGCTGAAGCCGCACCTTCTTCTCCGCCTCCGCTCGCCGCTACCGCCAGCGCATCCTCGAGGTCCCGGTCACCGCCATCAAGTTCGCAAGGACGCGGTGAACCCAAGGTACCACTCTCGCCGTAAACTCTCTCGTTAGCCGGATCACTCGCGCGCGCCGCTGCCCTCCGGCGCGCCGGTGAGCCGCCGTGATGATTAGTTTAACTCTAATCATGTCTAGTTTGAGTCTCGCGCTTGTGGGCCCTATTGGCTAATCACGCTTAGAAATCGCTTAATCCAACCGCTCTGTTATTCATGTGTCGCCTTGTGGGTCCATGCCGTTAGTTAGGTTGTGTAGCTCGTACGCGCTTTTCCGCCGGTAAGCGATTTCTCTGAGAGTATGTTAGGTTTGCACTTTGTAAGCCAAGACGATTCTCGTAATACGCCGACGCCACCTTCGCGCGCGCCGCTCGTCCGCACCTTTGCGCGCCCATCTGCCGCTGTCTCGGGGCTAGCTGTTGCTTGAGAAAAGATTTAAATGCTTTGGTATTTCAAATGCTTTTCTGTTGCCTTCGTTAATTCAATTAAACTTAGAAAATGCATAACTATTTCAATTTTTATCCAAATTGCATGAAACGAGTGTTGTTAATTTTCATTTTAAATGTACTATTTACTAAAATTAGTGTCAACCTTGTCCTCAGAATAAAAATCGTTAATTAATTTAATGTTGTAGAATGTAATCTCCAAATTAGAAAATGTATATCTCTTTCAATAATTGTCCAAATTCAATGAACCCAATTCAGAAAATTTCATTTTCGTGATACTAATTATCGTGATAGGTTTTAGGCACTATTTCTGCTTCATGAAAATTGTTAAGTAATTAACTAGTGTTTTGATGTGTTTTTAGCTTAGGAAGTTCATAGAAAATCTCTTAATAACTTAAAATGGTTTGTTCTCTGTTTCTAAAATTTTGTTTTATCATGCTTAGGCTCTTGTGAAAAGTTTAGTGTGTTTTGTTATTGTTGTATGTTTGAGTTTGGTCGGTGTTATTCGCTCTATTCTTTGCTTTGTTCAATCGTTAGGATTCGATATTTGCGGCAACCTCGAGAACGACTCCTCGCAACAAATTGAGCAACGAGATCCGTGCAAGCGCTTGATCATGATAATCCCAGATTTTAAAGTCTAATATTTTGTTTCAATTGATGTATGCATTGCTTAATTTGTGTTAAATTGATTAGTTAAATCCGTAGTTGCATATCCTGTAGACAAAATATTGATCTCTACTACCCGAGCCTAGGTTATTTGTCGTGATTAGAGGTCGGATGATCTCTTGTCACTTAGTAGATCCGGGTCAAATTGCTTAGACGTGCTTAGTATCGGTAGAAATGGGCGGTTATCGACTTAGTCGGTAACCTTGATCACACAAAATTTTCTATAACTTTATGTTTCAGATTTCGCTATGTTTAATTGCAAAATTAAAAATAAAAACAAAATGATTTAGACTTGGGCACAACGGTATGTTTGGTGTGATTTGTTGGGTGATCGAAAGGTGCCCGAGCCGCTTAAGGACCGAGTTACTTGCGCCACCGCATCGAGCATTTTGCGTGCTAACCACACTAGAGTATATGGGACCTCTCTTGACCTAGTACTTTGGCGCGTATTGGCCCGGTCGCAGGAGGTCGCAGGAGGGATGGAGGTGGGAGTATGGTAGTTGTCCAAAAGTTTTATCCTCGAGTGGGTAGTTGCCTTTCTTCGGCTTTACCATGTAAGCGTATGGATTTCTATCCATACGAGCTGCTCGTGAGTTAATACACAATATTGGAAAAAGTCTCGAGGACTTAGCTGTACAAAGATACCTTCTAAGTGTGCTTTGGCTTAAAGGCGATCAAGTGTGGGTACATTGGTACACCCTGCAGGTTAAAACTATTCGAATAGCCTCGCCCTAGGTTATGGACACGCCGGATACGCCCCAAGAACTAGACTACAACATTTAAATTAAAATTTGATGGGTGATACGAATCAGGATTCGTGCTATTGTTGTGGTGACTATTGGGATAGTCACTTCTAGGATGTTTTATCTCTATTCTTTCAGTATTATTATCCGCATGTTATTTCAATCTTAAAAATGAATTGCAAACTTGCCTTTAAACAGATTACATTATTGCAAATAAAGTTGGCTTTATGCAAATAAAACATATGGTCTCCACCAAATAAGCTCGCATGTAGCATATGAACAGTGTCCGCTAGTTCACACGCTGCCTTTATGTGTACAAAGACAATCTTTGTACTCGTGCTTTGCTTAATGTTTTTATTGCGGGGGAAGAAGGTGAGCCCCAAGGGCCTCACTTATGTGAGTCGTGTTGCCGGTCGTGATCGACTAGACTTGGCGGTCCTGGCCGATGCCTTGTGGGTTGGAGGCACACCGATTGGCTTTGTTTATAGCCATCTTATGGCACTTTTGCTTCACTGCTGCTCTTGTTTATTTGGTATCTTGGCCCATCGGCCTTTGTCCTGTATTAACTCTACTATTTGTTTATCTTCCTTTGGTAGTGTGATGTTTGGACTCTATGTTTCAATGGAGTTGATGCATAATTTGTTGTGAGGTGTGTATCTTGCTTCGGAAGTATACATATCTCGAGACTCGCTTTATTTGATTTGTGATGCTAGGACCGGTGGTTGGTTACATTACAAGCCAAATAAATTGGGGTCCTCACAAAGTTGGTATCGAGCCATTCGACCGTAGTAACCAAGCATAGTCGTCCTTAGGATATTTTGAAAGAGCTTAATTTCAAAGTATAAAAGGGTTTATGAAAACCTAGGCGATTCTCAGATTTTACTTCCTTACCTATCTTAGCCTTCTACTCTCATCTTACTCTAATTTGAGTTTAAAACTTGGTTTCTCTCTTTCCTTTCAAAAGATAGTTACTACCGGTAGAATCACTTTGGGAGAACCATAGAGAATTAGTCTAATTAAAATTTGTGGGAGCATAAGGGTAAGATATGTATGAGTTTGCTAAGTATCCGACTTTTGTCAATTGGTTTTGTAACTTAGAAGTCTTGTATTTGTTTTGTCTTTGTTAGTAAGTTATTTGCGGTGGGTTGTCGACTTCGTGTTTTCCGCTATTGTTAACTTGTCTTAGTGAAACAGATGGCCGAGAACGCGCGTGCAATCGAAGGTCGGTCATGATGAGGAGCTTCCTCCTCCGACCATGGTCGAGGTTCTCGCCGATCGAGCGAAATCGCATGGACCGACGCCGCATCTTGGAGGTTATCGCTAGGAATACCTCCACTCCCGCCGTGGTGGCGGCCACCGGACTCGCGGGGACTTGCAGAGTTCCTCCGACGCGCCACACGACTTTCTCCCGCCTCGAGGACCTCTCGATGCGGACGATTGGTTGCGCATGGTTGAGCGAAAGCTCAACATAGCTCGATGCCGTGCACAGATAAGGCACTCTTCGCCCCACCACCGAGGGCGCAGACTCTCATGGTGGGAGAACTATCTCGCCATGCAGCCCGCGCCATGTGGTCGCGTGGGAGGAGTTCAGTCCACCTTTCGTCGGCCCACATCCCGCATGGCCCGATGAAGCTGAAAAGAAAGAATTCCTCGCGCCAAGCAAGGGCGCAACTGCGGACGAGTACTTGTACGAAGTTCAATCATCCGCTCGTTATGCTCGGAGAGGTGGCCTCGCATGAGGCTAAGCGGAGAAGTTTATGGATGGCTTGTCCGAGGAGCCGCAGGACAAGCTATCTATTGTGGACTTCTCGACTTTCGTGCCTTGGTAGATAAGGCCATTGTTGCCGAGCATAAGGCAAAGGCGCTGGCGAGTCCATAGCGCAAATGGGAGGCACATCGGTCTACTCACACCACCCTCACTGCCCTCTGGCCGGGCCAAGACCAGATGGCCCGTTCTTTTGCTCCACCGGCGCCGAGGCCATCTCGCACCAGCTCTCGCCCACCGCAGCCGTGTTTCCACCACGTGCGCCGCGATCCAAGACAGAGCGGCCTCCGCAATCCGGCGGCCGAGGTTACTTGTTTCGCCGCCACAACAAGGGCCACTACGCCAACGCTTGCCCTCGAGTGTTGCAGAGCCCTCGCCCTAATGGAGGACGCGGCCGTGGAGTGGTCACCCACCGACTGTAAGATTATCCGTAAGACCTGTGCGGCGGCGGTCGAGTCAACCACCTTTCACCGAGGAGGCTCTGGAGGCGCGGATGTCGTGATTGGTACACTTCTTGTTAATTCGTCCCGCCGCAGATTATTTGATTCTCGAGCATCGCATTCTTTATTTCAAGATCATTTGTTGCTCGCTAGTGGTCTTCACTGTGTTCCTTTGGGAGTTCCTTTGCTCATCCGATCTCCGGGTCGGAAATGAGAGCCGATCTGATGTCGTGATGTTCCTATCATAGTCCAAGGAGTGGGGTTTTTGCAAACCTTATTCTCGCTTCGCCCAATGAGCCCGGATGTGATTCTTGGCATGGATTGGTTGTCCCAACACTTGGGGCAAATCGATTGTGCGGAAGATTGTCTATCTCACCACTCTTCAGCGAGCAAGTTGGATTTCGCGCCAGCCTTGGGCCGATCTATGTGCATTAGAAGCAAAGCCACTTTGCGGTTCGTGGATGTTCCCATAGTATCGACTTTGTGGATGTCTTTCACGAAGATTTGCCCGGATGCCTCCAGCTCGAGACCTTGAGTTTGTCATTGAGTTGTTGCCCAGACGCCTCTATCTCGAAGGCGCCAGACGGATGCCTCCCAATGAACTAGAAGAATTGAAGAAGCAGCTTGGTGAGCTCCAAGCGAAGGGTTTCATCCGTCCTAGCCATCTCCTTGGGGTTGTCCGTGATCTTTGTGAAGAAGAAGGACAAGACTTTGCGCATGTGTGTTGATTACCGTCCTCTCAATGAGGTGACGGTGAAGAACAAATATCCTCGCCCGCATTGATGATCTGTTTGATCGCTTGACTGGAGCCGTGTGTTCTCAAAGATTGATTTGAGAATGGGGTATCATCGTGTCGATCGGATCAAGATATTCAAACGGCTTTCACTACTCGTTATGGTCTGCATTTAGTACACCGCCATGTCCTTTGGCTTAACCAATGCTCCACTTTGTTCATGAACTTAATGAATTCAGTATTCATGGAGTTTTGGACAAATTTGTGGTGGTCTTCATTGATGATATTCTTATTTATTCCAAGATCAAGAAGATCATGCGAGCATCCAAGATTGTTTTGGGCAAATTAGGAACACCGCCTATACGCGAAGTTCAAAGAAATGTGAGTTCGTTGAAGGAAGTGGCATTCTTGGGCCATGTTCTTTCAAATGAGGCATAGTGTGGATCCCAGAAGGTCGGCGATGTTCTATCTTGGGGACATGTCAAGTCGATCCACCGATGTGCGGAGTTTTCTCGGTTTAGCGGCTACTACCGCCGCTTTATCGAGAACTTCTCCAAGATCGCCAAGCCGATGACCGAATTGCTCAAGAAGGACAAGAAGTTTGTGTGGTCCTCTGCTTGTGATGGGAGCTTCGTGAGCTCAAACAACGATTGACTTCACCCAGTCCTCACTCTTCCGATGTCCACAAGAGCTTGATATTTATTGCGATGCCTCTCGTCGAGGACTTGATGTGTTCTTATGCAGGAAGGCAAGGCGCTGTTGCCTATGCATCGAGCGATTAAGACCTCACGAGCTCAACTATCCCACCCATGATCTAGAGCTTGCCGCCGTGGTTCATGCACTCAAGATTTGGCGGCATTATTTGATCTGAAACCGTGAGGTGTATTCCACCACAAGAGTTTGAAATACTTGTTCACTCACCAGATCCAACCTCAGCAGAGGAGATGGCTAGAATTGATCAAAGATTATGACATGGGTATTCGTGATCACCGGGCAAGGCCAATGTGGTTCTTGATGCACTTAGCCGAAAGGTGTATTGCAATACTGATGATCCAAGAGCAAGAACCTGCACTTCTTGCGAATTTCACGCCTCAACTTGGGTTTGGTTGAGCATGGTTCCCTTGTCGCTTGGTTGTGCAACCGACCTTGGTGGATCAAATCAAGGCAAAGACAAGAATCGATGTTGGTGTGGGTAAAATCAAGCAGAACATCAAGAATGGATCAGCCAAATGTTTTACAGAAGATGAGCACGGTGTTGTATGGTTTGGGCAGCGCCTCGTGGTTCCAAAGGTTCCGGAATTACGGGATTTGATTCTTCAGGAGGCCCATGATTCGCCTTTGTCCATCCATCCCGGGGCCACCAAAATGTACCAAGATCTGCGCGAGAGATTCGTGGACTCGCATGAAACGCGAGATTGCGTGTTCGCTGCCGATGTGACATATGTTGTCGTGTCAAGGCCGAGCATCGGCCCAAAGAGTCTTCTTGACTTCTTGCCTATACCGTAATGGAAGTGGGATTACGAGGCATGGATTTTATCACCGGTCTCGCCTGCACCGCGGGAAGGATGCATTATGGGTTATCATTGATCGATTGATTTGGGTGGCCCATTTCCTTCCAAAGGCGATCGAAAATTGATGTAAATCAGCAGCGGATCTTTACATAACCCGCATTGTGAGTCTCGCATGGTGTGCCACGAACGATAGTGTCGATCGTGGTTCTTTTCACTTCCCGATTTTGGCACGATCGCAGGAGGCCATGGGTACCGTTTTACTTTCAAGACCGCCTACCATCCTCGATCGATGGTCGGACAGAGCGAGTCAATCAAAAGCTTGAAGATATGCTCGTGCTTGTGTTCTTTCCTATGGAAAGAATTGGGAGAAGTGCCACCGCTGCCGAATTCTCCTACAACAACGACTTCGGGCTAGTCTCGGTATGGCACCGTTTGAGGCTTTGTATGGGAGGCGCTGCAGAACACCGTTGAACTGGTCAGAAACTGGTGAAAGGCAGTTCTTTGGTCCAGATTCCATCAATGGGGCGGAAAGTCAAGTGCAGTTGATTCGTGAGCACTTGCGCGTAGCTCAGTCCAGACAGAAGAGCTATGCAGATCGTCGTCGTCGTGAGCTGAGTTTCCAGCCCAATGACTTTGTGTATCTCAAAGTCTCACCTCTGAAGGGTCATCGCGTTTGGGTCAAGGGCAAACCGCTCTCGGTATGTCCGGGCCTTATCGCGTCATCAAGAAAGTGGGTGCCGTTGCATACCAATTGGAGTTGCCAGCTACACTTGAAGGGGTGCATGATGTTTTTCATGTGTCACAATTAAAGAAGTGCCTTCGTGTTCCTGTGGAGGAAACGCCATTGGAAAATATCGATGTGCAGGAAGATCTGTCTTATCGTGAGCGCCCCGTTCAGTATCCTCGAAGAAGTGAGCGCAGAACAAGGAACCGTGTGATCAAGTTCCTTAAAGTTCAGTGGTCGAACCACTCCGAGGATGAAGCCACTTGGGAACGGGAAGATCGTCTCCGAGCAGATTACCCATCCTTCTTCTCCCAATGATCAGAATCTCGGGGCGAGATTCCTGTAAGGGGGGAGATTTGTAACAGCCCTAACTTAGGGTTTGTATTTCCAATGTAAAATTTTGAGGAGAAATAAAAACTTTTGTTGTCTCATCAAATCATCTAGAAGTTTCTACATTTTTCCCTAGCAATTCCCATTTTCTAGAATTAAATTCTTGTGAATGGAAATTGTTGTCAGCAAATTCTTAGCCTTCAAACTTGTTATCATCCCCTAGGAATATTTTTCCTGTCATCTTTATCATCCTATCTACCTCCCTGAATTATTTCACAATTTTTAGATTTTGTTTGCTATTTCAAATGCCCAAGTCAAACCAGTTTAGAAATCTGGTCAAACTTACATTCAAAGAACTTGTGAATTTTAGTGGAAACATCTAGTGCATGAAAACTCCTGGAAAAATTTCACAAGGTTGTCCTCTGTCTCTAGTAGCTTCCATAAAAATTTCGAAATTTTTGGAGCCCTGGAGCTATCTCTAAAAATTTCCCAAAACTTCTCTCGTCTTTTAAATCGAATTAAAACATCGCTTGTCGGGCCCGAACCACACTTGGGCTCGAGTCCGACCGCACTAATGGACTCGGTCGCGTCAACTAATCGCACCGCCCGAGTCCAATCAATCGTGACCGTCCGATGAAGATCGAGCGATCCACGTCGCGTCGCAACCGACTGTCCGAATGCATACACCAATCTCACCGTCCATTTCGGATCCAGCGGTCGGTGCAATCGATCGAGTCAAACCACCGGCCGCACCGCCGCCGCCATCGCGACATGTGGGCCATCCTTGTCGTTCTTCCTGCCGACTCGCCGCCTCACCGGAGCTCACTGGCGCCGCGCATGCGCGCCACGCACTTCGTCGCCGCCACGCCGGGGACGCGTTCGCCCCCGTGAGGATCGCCGAGTCCATCTACCTCCTTGGGTCATCCATTCTTCCTCGCGTTCATTCTTGTGTTTTCTCCGCCATTTCTTAGCTTTGGCCGAGAAGAACCCAGCACACGCCACCACCTCGTTGCCGCTCGTGCTTCTACAACCCCGTCTTCGACTTCCTTGTTCAGCCCGCTTCCATTTTGGCCATCCCGACCCTTGGCGTCCGATGAATTGCCGGAGCGACTTCTCGCTGCCTTCGACTCGGCGCTCGGCCCGCAAGCTCAATTGCGTTCGGTGAGTCCCTAGCCTCGTCACTTGGTCCCTTAGTATCGCAGCGATGCAATCGAATCTAATGATGGCTTCATTTTCATCTTTGGTGCATCGTTGAGGTATGCGACCCCTTCTTCTCCGAGCTCGGTTTTCGCGCCGCGGAAATTCCGGCCGTCTCGGCCTTCTTCATCGTCGTTATCGTGTGCTTCTTGCTCCGGTGTTGAGGCGGCTTAAGCACACCTTCCGAGTCTTCTAGAAGCTTGTCGCGTCCTCTCGCGAGCCGCACCTTCTTCTCGCCTCGTTCGCCGCCACTCGCCTTGCGGCATCCTCGAGGTCCCGGTCACCGTCATCAAGTTCGCAAGGACGCGGTGAACCCGGGGTACCACTCTCGCCGAAACTCTCGTTAGCCGGATCACTGCGCGCGCCGCCGCTCCCGTCCGTCTGCGCGGTGAGCGCCGGTGATGATTAGTTTAACTCTAATCATGTCTAGTTTGAGTCTCGCCTTGTGGGCCCTATTGGCTAATCACGTTTAGGAAATCGCTTAATCCAACCGCTCTCGTTATTCATGTGTCGCCGCCTTGTGGGTCCATGTTTGCCGCTTAGGTTGTGTAGCTCGGTAATGCGTTTTCTCTGTCGGTGGCGTATTTCTGTGAGAGTATGTTAGGTTTGCACTTTGGTAAGCCAAGACGTATTCTCGTAATCGCCACGCCACCTTCGTGACGATCATTGCTCGTCAGCACCTTTTGCGCGCGCTCTTTGTCGATGTCCGGGCTAGCCGTTGCCGGTAGAAAAAGATTTAAATGCTTTGGTATTTCTGAAATGCTTTTATGTTGCACTGTTAATTCAATTAAACTTAGAAAATGCATAACTATTTCAATTTTTATCCAAATTGCATGAAACCAGTGCTGTTAATTTTCATTTTAAATGTACTATTTACTAAAATTAGTGTCAACCTTGTCCCTGTATCAAAAATCTGTTAATTAATTTAATGTTGTAGAATGTAATCTCCAAATTAGAAAATGTATATCTCTTTCAATAATTGTCCAAATTCAATGAACCCAATTCTGTAAAATTTCATTTTCAGTATACTAATTATCAGGATAGGTTTTAGGCACTATTTCTGTTCATGAAAAATTGTTAAGTAATTAACTAGTGTTTTGATGTGTTTTTAGCTTAGGAAGTTCATAGAAAATCCTTAATAACTTAAAATGGTTTGTTCTCTGTTTCTAAAATTTTGTTTTATCATGCTTAGGCTGCTGTGAAAAGTTTAGTGTGTTTTGTTATTGTTGTATGTTTGAGTTTGGTCGGTGTTATTCGTTCTTATTCGCTGTTTTGTTCAATCGTTAGGATTCGATATTTGCGGCAACCCCGGAGAAGAACCCTCGCAACAAATTGAGCAACAGCATCCAGGCAAGCAGTTTGATCATGATAATCCCAGTATTTTAAAGTCTAATATTTTGTTTCAGCTGTATGTATGCATTGCTTAATTTGTGTTAAATTGATTAGTTAAATCTGTGTCGCATATCCTGTAGACAAAATATTGATCTCTACTACCTGAGCCTAGGTTATTTGCTGTGATTAGAGGTCGCTGGATGATCTCTTGTCACTTAGTAGATCCGGGTCAAATTGCTTAGACGTGCTTAGTATCGGTAGAAATGGGCGGTTATCGACTTAGTCGGTAACCTTGATCACACAAAATTTTCTATAACTTTATGTTTCAGCATTTCTGCTATGTTTAATTGCAAAATTAAAAATAAAAACAAAATGATTTAGACTTGGGCACAACGGTATGTTTGGTGTGATTTGTTGGGTGTGACTGGAAAGGTGCCCGAGTCAGTTAAGGACCGAGTTACTTGCGCCACCGTACTGAGCATTTTGCGTGCTAACCACACTAGAGTATATGGGACCTCTCTTGACCTAGTACTTTGGCGTGTATTGGCTCCGGGTCGCAGGAGGTCGCAGGAGGGATGGAGGTGGGAGTATGGTAGTTGTCCGAAAAGCTTTATCCTGAGTGGGTAGTTGCCTTTTCGGCTTTACCATGTAAGCGTATGGATTTCTATCCATACGAGCGGCTCGTAGTTAATACACAATATTGGAAAAAGTCTCGTAGGACTTAGCCGTACAAAGATACCTTCGGAAGTGTGCTTTGGCTTAAAGGCGGTCTGAAGTGTGGGTACATTGGTACACCCCTGCAGGGTTAAAACTATTCGAATAGCCTCGTCCTAGGTTATGGACACGCTCGGATACGCCCCCCAAGAACTAGACTACAACATTTAAATTAAAATTTGATGGGTGATACGAATCTGGGATTCGTGCTATTGTTGTGGTGACTATTGGGATAGTCACTTCTAGGATGTTTTATCTCTATTCTTTCAGTATTATTATCCGTCATCGTTATTTCAATCTTAAAATGAATTGCAAACTTGCCTTTAAATCAGTATTACATTATTGCAAATAAAGTTGGCTTTATGAAAATAAAACATATGGTCTCCACCAAATAAGCTTCGCATGTAGCATATGAACAGTCCGCTAGTTCACACGTCGATCTTGCGGTACAAAGACAATCTTTGTACTCAGTGCTTTGCTTAATGTTTTTATTGCAGGGAAGAAGGTGAGCCCCAAGGGCCTCACTGAGTGTCAGTGTTGCCGATTCGTGTGATCGACTAGACTTGGCGGTCCGGTCGGATGCCTTGTGGGTTGGAGACACCCGATTGGCTTTGTTTATAGCCATCTTATGGCACTTTTGCTTCCGCTGTCGTTCTTGTTTATTTGTGTATCTTGGCCTGTCGGCCTTTGTCTGTATTAACTCTACTATTTGTTTATCTTCCTTTTGGTAGTGTGATGTTTGGACTCTATGTTTGGAATGGAGTTGATGCATAATTTTGCTGTGAGGTGTGTATACTGCTTCTGGGAAGTATACATATCTCGAGACTCAGTTTATTTGATTTGTGATGCTAGGACCAGGTGGTTGGTTAAGCATTACAAGCCAAATAAATTGGGGTCCTCACAGAACATAAGGACCGAGTTAGCACCGCAAGAGACTGATACAGGACGAACGTACCTCCCCCCAGCTTGCTACACTCTGTCCAAGGCCGAGAGATATGAACTATGCCAGAGCTTGCATGGTGTGAAAGTCCCGTCTGGTTACTCTGCTAACATTAAGAAACTTGTTTCTATGCAAGATTTGAAATTAATTGGTATGAAGTCGCAAGATTGTCATGTGCTGATGACACAAATGCTTCCTGTTGCAATTAGGAGTATCTTGCCGAACAAGGTCCGAGTAGCAATCTTGAGGCTGTGTTATTTCTTCAACTCAATTGCTCAGAAGGTCATCGATCCCCAAGGACTAGATGCTCTACAGGCCGAGGTGGTGACGACTCTATGTCATCTTGAGATGTATTTCCCTCCGTCATTTTTCGATATCATGGTCCATCTCATTGTTCACCTTGTGAAAGAGATAAAGATATGCGACCTGTGTTCCTCGTTATATGTACCCGTTCGAGAGGTACATGGAATTCTCAAGTCCTACGTGCGGAATCAATCTCGACCGAGGGCGACATCATCGAAGGTTATGCAACGGAAGAGGTCATTGAGTTCGCGTCGACTATATGGCTCGGTGGATCCGATAGGTGTGCCTCTTTCGTCATGAGGAGACTTGATGGTATCGGGACCATCGGAAGGAAATCAATCACTCCCGATCTGGATACATACGCTCAAGCCCATTTCATGGTCTTGCAACACATGACCGAAGTGTCCCGTACATCGACGAGCACAAAGACATGGTACGCAATGAATCCAAACCGGTCGGAGGTTTGGATCATGAGAGAGCACAACCGTCGGTTCAACGGATGGTTAAAGGTGCGAATCACGGGAGGTCATCAAGTGATGATACATTGCTATGGTTGGCACAAGGGCCACAATTTACAATTGTCACATGGCAAGGATATGACATAAATGGGTACACATTTTATACGACATTTCGGGATAGGAAGAGCACGATCGTAACAGCGGTGTCCGCATAGATGCATTCGATGCTGATAAGGTGAGGAGCTCGTACTATGGGCAAATAGAGGAGATATGGGAGCTTGACTACGTGCTTTTCAAGATCCCCTATTTCGGTGCCGTTGGGTCCATCTCCCACAGTGAAGGTTGACAAATGCGGCGTCACTACCGTGGACCTTGAGCGTGTCGGATACAAAGACGAACCATTCGTCTTGGCTAATCAAGTTGTTCAAGTATTCTATGTAACCGACCGGCAAATAAGAAACGCCACGTAGTTCTTCATGGAAAAAGAATGATTGTCGGAGTTGAGAATGTAGTGGGCGAGGAAGAATACAATCAATTTGACGAGTTGCCTCCTTTCGGAGATGGCATCGGGCTCGACGAAGAACCCAATGAGGAAGCTAGCTATATGCGCACGATCATCATGAAGGGCTATATTTTAATTAAGAATTTAATCCATTGTAATTAATTTATTCTATAACATCATGTGTTGTGGACTTGTAATCTCTCATATATTTTGATATTGATGTCAATGTGGACGTTCATCGAATCGACAATTGGTTTTTGAAGTAAAATGTGTTATGAGCTTGTCTTCATATATACTTGTCACGAGTTCATTGTATTTGATAATTGTGCGGATCTATCACGAGCGGTTCTATAATATAACAAATCAGTGATAATGAATCCTGAGCGGTTCTATAATAGAACCGTCGTGATATGAGATTATCTCGAGCGGTTCTATTTGATAACCGTCGTGATATCCCGACAAAACCAATAGGTAACTCGTGATAAAGCTAATCACGAGACGGTTTAATACACAAAAATGCTCGTGATATGAGTTTATCACGACGGTTTAATCGCGCCGTGCGTGATATGGAACATATCACGCAGGCGGTTATTAGATAAAGTCGTCTATGATTACTTATCAAAGCGGTTTTAGTAAAGAACCGCCTGTGATAGCGTCTTATAAGGTGGGAACCGCTAGGTTTTCCTCACTCGTCCTTTCCTCTGCCGCACCATCGGTTTATCGCGCGCTCCTTTGCCTCCTCTAGGGCTCCGTTCACCGCCGCCTCGACCTCGACATCGCCGCCCGACCTCGCCGTCGCCGCTCCGACCTCGGCGCCTCCTCGACCGCGCCGCTTCTCCGACCTCGCGCTCCGACCTCGGCTGCCGACCTCGGCGCTGCTCCCGACCTCGTCGCTGCTCCCGACCGCGCCGCTCCCGACCTCGGCGCCGCCCGACCGCGCCGCTTCTCCCGACCTCGGCGCTCGACCTTGGCGCCGCCCGACCTGGCGCTGCTCCCGACCTTGGCGCCGCCGACCTCGTGGCTGCTCCCGACTCGTCGCTGCTCCCGACCTCGCGCCGCCCGACCAAGGCCCGCTGCTCCCGACCTCGGCGCTCCGCCTCGCGCCCCCTCGGGCAGTTCATTTTGCTACTCCTTCCCGTGTGTGAAAAAATGGCATGTGGTTTGATAGCAATCGATACCTCATCGAATGAGAGCACATATGTTTCATCGAGATGCATGAATTGGTCTGCATTACTTATCCGAATCGGGTAGTAATATATCTCAAACTAATTATATAGATAGCAAGTAAGCGAGATGGCGAGGCACCATCTTCCCGCGTCGCCGGCGCTTGCAGATTGCGAGAGCACCATCTTCCCCACCGTCGCCGCGCGCAGACGACAATGACATGAAAGCGAGATGGCGAGAGGAGAATCGAAGATGCACGTGGGCCGACCGGTCATCACGGAGGTTAGTCGGTTTGGGGTCCCTCTGCGTCCCAAGAGCTCGGCGGCGGATTCCGGACCATGCGGGATACTTGCAAGGAAACGGGTCCCCATCACCACACCAAGGTGGAAGGATCGCGAAAGAAGCGAGAGCGCTACCGTGGACGTAACTATTACAAAAGTTCACTATCGAAGCGGACATGGCACGCGTGGAGCGGACGGCGATGCTCACGATCGATAAATCGTGGAGGTCGTTCAAGAGCATTCTTGTCACGGCATGCGTGAACACGGGTCGACGCCCTTCGCGAAATACGGATTCTTGACGCAGAAACATGGGACGCCTTTGTTGCTATGAAGACGGCGCCGAATTTAACGAGCAAAGTCACGGCACACAAAGCTCTCGAACACGAAGCACTCATCCGCACAGCACTTCGGCACGGCCGGATACGCAGGAAAATATGATGAATGGGCGGCGGAGGACAAGGCGTTTCGATGTCACGGACCCGCGTTCCTAGCACAGTTAAGCGAGGCAAAAGTCTCGTCTTCGGGAAGCATCTCTTTCACAAACCCGCGACGAGGAAGTGTCTCAACGTTTGGTAAGTATGTCGAACTACCTAGTTAATAACTCCATATATAACTTCATAGTATCTATAATAACATGATGACTTCTTGCGCGTGAATTGTCCGCCCAAACTTCCCAAGGCTCCTTCCATGTAGGCAGGAGAAGGATATACTCTCACCACTCGGAAACAAGGAACACCGGTCGCCGCGAGTCTTGGGGTTACCATACCATGGAGTCATGGATTCGCAGACGACTCTGCACGTCGAGGAGTAGGAAGAGATCTAAGGCGAGCGTGAGGACCGGTTAATACGGATAGTGAACATTTTGAAGGAAAGCCGCGGCATTGCAGATCAATTGAATCAACTCCTCGGCCAGATGCAAGCCGCCTCTGTTAATTTGGGAGCCACCCTGCCGACATCGAGATGGCGTCGCGTCCACGCATAATTCGGACATGACGATGTCCAATTACCGATAAGCGAGATCAAGGTAATGTACATGTATGGAATGCAAGAAAGATAGACCTATAGGACACTTTAGCTAATTGCGTATCGTTTTGTAGGAGCCGACGGCCTGCAAGCTCGTAGTGAGGTTAGTTGGGTCCATTTCTATTGAGGCGCGCAGGGATGGTGCATTCATACCAGGAAGGGGCGGTGCGGCCAGACGGTGTCGGTGGCGCGAGGTTACGCCGGTGGAGGTGGACATGGTACATGAACATTTCATGGCCGTCCGTGAGATTCGCCGAATGAAGAGATCACAACACTAGGGGATGCGTACGCTTTTATCCGATGGCCCAAGAAGGACATCGTCCTTGACCCAGCCAGTGCCGCGATCTCAACACGACCATTCCTCTCCAACGGGACCCTCCATGACTCCACCTCATATTTAGCCTCGAAGGCCACCTTTCGGTTCCTTGAGAAGACATCGAAGGAACAAGAAAAGCGTGTCACCATGTCGGTCCCGAGTCGTCTCGCAAGAAGACGCCGCCAATGCTTAAGACCAAATCGGCGCCCTCAAGTCCGACCAAGTCGGAATATCCGCGAAGTACATCCTCGGAAAACCGTTGTGCTCCCCGCGATTAGGGCGTCTTTGGATATGCTTGTCGCTTTGCATGCCCGGTACTTGGATAGGACCCAAAAGGAGGGTGCGATCTTCGAATCACCGTCGATACGAGGATAAGCATTTCTTCAGCGGACGAACCACTTCGTCGTGGGCTTCAACGACCTATATGACCTATTCAACCTCGTTGGCCTTGGCGCCGCTTCTCGATGTTGGACACCGTAAGTGCATACAATCAAGTTCTACATTCACGTAATACCGATAAATATCACAACTCATTTCTTATGTACGGATACATGATGAAAAATGTCCGGTTTGGAAAGAACCAGGTGGGTTTCTCGACCCACATGTGGTATCATTGCAAACCATCCAAACAGACTCGTCCTTCGTGAAATACATAACACGGGCATTGCTTCACGTGAGAACACGAAGTACATCGTGGTGCCCTACAACCGGGGGTAAGTGTCACTACTTGCTCTACTTTATACGCAGCACGAACTTAGGTTTAATGACTATAGTGACATACATGAGTAGGTACCATGGATCCTTTTAGTCATCATACCAAAGAGGAACCATGTGATATACCTTGATTCCTAATCCGCAACAACCACGACTTCACATTCTAGGAGGAATACTGATGGTATGCTCATTTCCTTCATACATAACTCTATTTTAGTCTTCATTAGTTTGAAATGGTCGAGGATAAATTTTTGGAATCATGTAGGTCGTTTATCGACTATGTTGCCAACAAAGGAATATCGATGGAAAGAGCGCCCAACTAACACACAGGACAAAATTTCGATGCGCTATAATACGATAATCCTATATCATACTTCATAATAACGCATCTCGAATCGATATATGTAATTCTATTTTGCGATGCCGCCACAAAAAATGATGAGTTATGTGCAATCTCGTTTGCCATCATATGGACCAAATCATTAGAGCTAGGAAGAAGGATCCGAGGTTTGTGAATCTCCAAATAATTATTTTCTAATTATAAAATTAAATATATATGCATAACACTTTACTCTTGCTAGCGACGGGGCTTGAATATAGAATTAGATGGACTCGTTGATAATGAGATCGGGGACATTCGAGGAAGCTCTGCGGCTTTATCATATCGAGATAATTAAGGACACCGAGAATTTCACTCACGCCGATCGAAGCGCATCACCTGCTGGCACTTCTCAACCACCGCAAACAATTGACTCAATTGTAATCCAATTTATTTTGTAACAATACTTGAACAAATGTGATCTTTTGTAATTTATTTTGAGTAATGATCGATTCGGTTTGTCGACAATTGATTATCCGTGATGTATCTGTTTTTGTATGCTTGTTTTGAGAGGGCATGGCTAGCAATTCACGAGGCTAGCCAAAAATCGGGAAAAATGTAGTTAGTTTAATGAACTATCACGAGCGGTTTTTATAAAAGCGATGCAGCGAAACAGAGTATCACGAGCGGTTCTAAAAAAGCGTCGTGAACTCGAGTATCACGACGGTTCTAAGTAAAAACGCGTCCGTGAACTCCGAGTATCACGAGCGGTTTTAACAACGAACCGCTGCGTGATAATCGACTTCACGACGTTTCGTGTAAATAACCGTGCAGTGAAGACAGAGTATCACAAGCGGTTTTTACATAGAACCGTGCGTGATATTCGACTTCCGCGACGTTTTGTGACCATAACCGTGCAGTGATACTCGTCTTCACAGACGGTTGTTGATAAAACCGCCTGCGTGATATTCATATCACGAGCGGTTTCTTGCCGTCTGTGATAACCACTGTTATCACGAGACTATTTTTCGAGCGGTTGGCAAATGCGTGATGACGATTCGAACCGTCTGTGATGGCTTTTTCTGTAGTAGTGACCTCGCATGCTTTAGACTGCTAAGCATTTCCCCTCTATTGGTTTGGCAGTCCATTCACAGGAACACTTGGATTTGGAGCTCTCCCCAAATTCTCGGTCGACAACCCTATTCACAATCTCTTATCGATCGGGTAATCCATTTTCCAATTCCTGGTATTGCTACCATATGAATCACTATCTGAGGCATTCCCAATCTTTTCTTGTTGGGTTACTTGCCCAGGGTGCTCTCTCCGCGTGGAGCTTGCCGCCGCTGTCACCATTGCCGTGGCCAGCTCACCACCAAGTTTCTCGGTCTCCCCTTCACCTTGGTAAGCTTGGTGTACCTCACTCTGACTCTTGCATGCACTAATTTGCACTTTGCCTCACCGTAAAGGCACATGCACTTAGGGTCGTAGTGTAGCTGCGCTCGCCGGCGGCTAGCCACCGTTCTGAGCCATCTCAGCCGCCGCCACTGCCACCGGTAGATGCGAAAAGCTCCAAGGTTTTCATTACTGCCCTTCGCCGGCGCCACCGTGGCCGGAATCGCCGATGGGGCTCGGTCAGAATCGAGCTCAGCGAGCTCTGTTTTGTCGGGAGCCCGACAACCACTGTAGCTCGAGTTAAACCGCGTGTTTAGTTTTTAATGCTAAATCTTTGTCGGGAATCAGGGTTTAACTGAGCTAATGATTAGGCATTTAATTGTTTTGAGTGTATGACTGGTGGACCTTGTGAACAGAAATCTAGGCATCTAATTAAACCGAGTTGCCCATGAGTCATTGACTTGTGGGCCCAAACAGCCAGTTAAGTGGATGTGTTTATTGTTAGTACGTTTTCCCTTAAGAAAAACGTATTCTTAGTAGGCTTAGAACTAATTTACACGTTCATGATTAGAAGACGTATTTTTGGAGTACGCCTTCGGTGTGTTCTTCGGTTGGGACCGGTCAACTTTGACCGAGTCAACCCTCAGCTCGGGCCCCATCTGTCATAGACTGTGGCTAGCTCAGCCTCGGTAGAAAAAGTATTAAATACTTAAGAAATTTCGGAATACAATTATTTGTACACTGAAAAATTGTTGTAACTTCAAAAATCCTTATCTAATTCAAATCAACTCCAAATTTAATGAAACCACTTCTGGTAATTTTAATTTTTAATGAACTTTATGTTAAAATTGGCTTCAAACATTTCTCTGTAACAGAGAGCATTATTTTGGAAAATGAGCTATAAACACTATTATTTTTACCAAAGAAAAAGGCTGATAACTTTAAAAATTCATAAGAAATTCTTGGAAATTCCAAAAACAGTGAAATCAGTTTTGATAATTTCTATTTCATATGAACTTAATTATAAAAGTGGTTTCAAACTTACCTCTGTCACATAAACAATAGTTTGATGAAAACGATCCTAATTGGCATTATTTTTACACTAATAATGCTGATAACTTTAGAAATCAATAACTAAATCGTGAAAACTCCAAATGAAGAAAACTCAACTGTTTTGAACTGGTAATAATATTACCTATTTATCCTTGTAATCCATGTACTCACCACTGCTCTACAAATTTTCATCTCATAATTAAATTATCCGAATGAAGACGTATTAAAATATGAAATTCAAACCGCCATAACTTTCGCATACTAAATCCAAATGGAATGAATCTTTCACCTAAATTCATATAAAATCACAATCTACCTACTGTATAAATTTCATACATTTTTTAGCATGTTGAATTTCTGGCTTTATTCGATATTTATTGCATTATCGTCTTTCATTAGGTTTTCGACGATAACGCTATATTCGTGAGTGTATTATGAGTATAACCTGAGAATGGACAAGTGATACAGCAAAGGTCGAGCACCTCCTCTTGATCATATTGCTCCAGTGATTTTTAAATGTTTTGTGTGAGTTTTATTATTCGCAATTGCATGCTATTTTGAAATATATGTTCATGGGTAGAAGTAGTTAAATTCCTAATTGCTGCATTGGCCCTCCTTTGAATATTGATTACCCTTTTACCTTGAACGACTAAGGTTATATGCTATATGGGTTTGTTACTAGTTTGTAGAACAATGCTTAGCCATGCTAGTAGTTGTAGCCGAGAGCGGTTGATGGAGCTAGTCCATCAGCCAGTGAATTGAATTGAATTCTAATGAAATTTGAGGATTTTATGGATTGGATTATGTTGGATTTGAGGGTTGTATCCAGATCTTCGCATCTGGGGTTTGTGGATATGTTGGGCATGAGTTTTATGTTCTTAACTTGGACGGGTGTAGGTTGATGGTGAATTACTATTGTTGATATGGAATTGTGTAGACCCGTCTGAGTGATTAAGGACCAGTCTGTGGTGTGATGAACCAAGTCTTACGTGCAACCACACGCCGGGATAATGGCGAAGGCTTGGCTTAATAATTTGTTGTGTGTTAGCTATCAAAACACAATGGGATTGACAATTGTTATTGTTATGTATTTAATTGTTCTTTTGTCAATCTCGTGGGGGTATATTAAATTTTTGCCTTACTTGCCCTTAAGGGTCTCTTCTTTGATAGGGACTTACTTACACAACGGGGTTCACCTGTGGTGCGAGGCGCTGAGTCTGCTATGGGATTCTGTTCCTCGGGTGGTTTGATAGTTGGGACATAACATTGTAACGGTCTCGCTATGATATCTTAGTCACACTCCTTCGGAAGAGTGCATGGCGACAGTATAAGGTATTCATATCGTGTGGGTAAAGCTGTACAACTCTGCAGAGTAACTAAATCTATTCGAATAGCCTCGTCCTAGGTTATGGACAACACTTGTGGGAAAGCAGGCACAGTTAGTCTTTTGGGAACTTAAGTTTGGGTTATGGTTGGAAATGTTATGTCAGTATGTTAGTTTGTTCATATCTGAAATGATTTCATGAACGCGTTGTTTGCGCGTTAAATTTGTTGAGAAATGAATTGTGCTACGAATGGGATGTTCGTGTGTTGATTATACTTGGAGATTATACCTTTGTGAATCATCACTTACTATCATAAAATGTTTTCTAAATGTTTTACAAATGGCAAGTAAAATCTTTTATCTTTTTGCAAAAACTTGCTTTATGCCAAAAATTTGACTAGTTTAATAGCCTTTCTTTGATACTTACATGCATCCTTATTTCTTTTGAAAGTCTCGCGAGTACAACTTTGTACTCTAACAGTGTCTATTTATTCAGGTGAGAACGACGGGTGCAACGGCTTTGACTCCAGTTGGTTGCTTGTGGGATTGTGGGCATACCAACTCGGTTATTCTCTTTTTATTTTAAGTTTATCTTCCGCTGTAATTTATTCGTGTTATTTAGATTTGGCCGATCGGCTCTCTTTTGCAACCTTGTACTATAAGGTGCTATTTAAATGATGTTGTAATCGATTCTTTTATTCTTGTACATTGTGTATGGATGTGATTGCAATGTTGTGTACTAGGATATGTGCATGTTAGCCACTGATCCTTGGGAGCTAGCATGTGACACATATCCGGGTCACTCGGAATCGTGTGCGTCTCACGTTAAGTGTTGCGTTTACGACGTAATCACTTAGCTTGATACGGATCCGATCTCGGGGGTCCTCACATCTATCTTCATTGCCTTCCTATCAAGTAGAACACTGTTGTATCTCTTGATAGCATCAAAGCATCCGCTTTTGTTGTAATTAAAGACAACTCTCGCAGTACTTCCCTAAGAAAAAAAAAGTCAAAAAAGTCAAAGAAAGCATGTAATAAAGTAGAGATATGAGATACTAAAAGCAAGAGAATACTCAAGGATCCACCTTTGATCTTCCATCCTTATCATAGCTGATAGAATAATGCTTGAGCTCACCAACCTTGGAGAAGAATTCCTGATGAAAGAAAACAACATAGCCCATCAGCTCTCATGGCCTAAAACAAAAATTAAGAATTGTGTATTGTTCCCTTCGGTCACAAAATTCTTAACACTTTCTTCTTTTCAGTCTCTAGGACGCACTTGGACCAATAGTTTTATCACAATATGATGATACCTTTGTAAAACTTACAAAAACAATAACATTGTGAAAGTATATTTATGATGAATCTACTCGTGCCATTTTTGTGTGATCCGTCTATGTATTTAAATATTCCATTGGTCAAAGGTCAAAAAGTATGATCGAATGCTTTGCATGGAGATGAAAATTCTACCGGATGAAGTACAAGAATTAAGACCTTAAGATCTTTCATAGGAACTATGATATCCGTGGATCTGTTAATCACATGACCATTAAGAGATAACAAGGAGGGTTTTGGTATGTCACCAGGAAGCTGCCATCTTAGTAATCTTCAATATATGCAATGTTTCGTTTGAGTTGTGTAAGCTGGAGATAAACAACCTTTATCCTCTTTATCGTTTGGTAACATGCTTTTTCTGTAAGAACGCTCCATTGAGAATAGGTCTGTGAATCAAAGTAATTTGAGCAATTATGTTGCTTTCAGTTTTTTTTTTCTTTCTTCTTTTTCTCCATTGGGTGCTTAACTGTGCGCTACTTTGCAGATGAAGAACGATACTGAATTCCTCCTAACAGATACTGTCGGATTCATTCAGAAGCTACCCACTATGCTGGTATGCTGTTCCAAAGCATATCACTCTTGTTTAGACATTTGCTTCTAGAACATCCATGTGATATACATGCCAGGCCAGTATTTAGTTTAATCAGTTTGTTAACTTTTTGTAATTATGTTTCCTTTTAATGGAAATGGGGTGCAAACCTATTATCAAATATATATATATATATATATATATATATATATATATATATATATATATATATATATATATACATGCCAGTTCCTCTTCTGTGCGGTTTCACAGTAATTACTTCCATACACATAAAACACACGAAACAGAACATGCTTATTATGATTCTCCTCTCTCCTTTCTGATCCTAACTCTGATCAAACTAACTATTGGTATTTATCCAGGTAGCATCATTCAGAGCAGCACTGGAGGAGATATCAGAATCATCAGTTATAGTTCATCTTGTAGATATCAGGTGTGGAACTGACATACAAAAGACTTTTTCCTCATTGTGAGTTCAACTTTATGCATCTATGCATATTATCTTAACGTTTGTTCCATGTGTGTTATAGAGATGAGATAATGATGATAGAGCTGCCCTATATATGCTATGACGATGATTAAATTAGATAATGTCTAAGCCCTTTGAGGGAAAGTTGCCCACTTAATGTGAATTTGTTCTTGTTTTAAGTTGTCTGTATAGAAATAGAATGCGGTTCTCGTGCCCCTTTTTTATTAAATTAGTAAATCTCTAATATGTGGATGGATAGAATGCTGAATTATATAGGAATTGCTTCTGAATTTTGAACTAAATTATAACTTATATGGCATGCAGATTGAAAATACCGATGACCCATTGAGAGTGAAAGAGGAAGCTGTAAAACAAAGAATAATCTGCATATCAGCCATCAATGGTGATGGTTTGGAAGAGTTCTGCAATGCAGTCCAAGCAAAGTTGAAAGTATGAGTTGTTTTCAGAAGTTAGATACATGGCTTTTTTTGGGTATACGATGCTTCTTTAAATTATCTGAAACGAATCACGCCTACCTATCTTCTACAGAACTCACGGGTGCCAATAGAAGCTTTTGTTCCATATGACAAAGGAGAGATCCTTAATGACATACATAAGGTTGGAATGGTTGAGAAAACGGTGTGTATCATGTTCGGTCATTAAAATAAGCAAGTCATTTAGTATGTTCTAAATGAAATGCCTAGGAATTAGGTGAGGCATCCATTAGTTGCCACAGCATGTGCATCAGATAACGCTGGCTGCTAATTACTTGCCCATTGCATAATTCAAACTTTGCTCGTTGTATTTCTGCCAATATAGAATTTTTTAGATGTCTATTCAAATATGGATTGTAAATCTGTTGAGACTAAAACAAAAAAAAATCATAGGAACTTTGATATTCTTATTCGGAGCTAACAACAATGTTTTTCGCACAATCGTTTCTGCAGGGGCATATAGAGAATGGCACCTTTTATAAAAGCATACAATAAATCAGCGAAAACCGAGGGTACCCACTGAAACAACAACCAGATAGTGGCGGTAACACCGCAGGAAATCGCAGCCCACCGGAGGAGGCGGCTCACAAAAGAGGCAAAACGATGAGCCAACGGATCTCATCGTGTTCCTGCACAGCATAATTTAGATTGTCATATACCACATGGAGTACGACATGAAGTAAATTGTATCAACAAAAAAAAAACTATAGAATCTGTATTTTTTGCTCTCGGCATCTCACAAACATTGGTTGTGGTATGGTTTTTTTTTTCTGCAACAAGCTACGCTTTACTGTTGATACAACTTAAACCCAACCTTGCATGCAGTTCACTCATGGAAAAAACTGGAGGAAGCTAACAATTCCTTAGGCGAGGTGATCGAATGATCTGATCACTTCAGACCTGAAGGAGCATGCATGTCATTGAGCCTGAGACATAGCAGAATGATAAACTAATGTGATCTCTACCTTGTGTCACCAACATCTATTTCATGTCAGAAGGATGGAATGAAGATAGCAAGAGGCTCAATTGAATAAAAGTAGTTCATGGATACAGTGAAGCACCAAAAGGGAATTAAAAAATACTTTGGTGTTGACTGTAGAGAGAATACAATAATTACAGTGCATGGTAAAAAACCGCAGCAGAGCACATTGCATATATATTAAGAACACTGTTGAAAATATGTAGTTGGTAAGGCAATAAAAGATAAATGAGATACTGTGGCCATTGCCAGCCTTAACTATTTCAGCTATGCTCTTCACCAAAGATCGAGGAGGTTCAATTAGTAGTTCAGTTTTATCCATTGAAAAATTCTCAAAACAATAATAATAAATCGTAAGAAGCATATACAACTAAAGGTACTAATTGAAATTTGGAATGGCTATTATCTAGGCAAACAGGGAAAAAGAAGGCGACCAAACAAGGAAAAGAGAACATATGAAGCAAGTCACGTCCTAAACCAAAAATAAAAATGATCGTTTCCTCATAGCCACTTCATGCTACTCAATCATCGAACATCTGAAGATGACTCCAGGGGCTGCATAGGTGCTTACACACTAACAAAGGTAATGTTCCTGAAATCTGAAGCAATGCTACCCAATATTGGGAGGAAGAAACAATCAAATACCTCGGTTCCTGAAGTGGACGACGTTGACACAAATGGCGGCCATATGCCCTCAGAGGAGGAGACGCTCGCGGGAGTATAGGGAGCATGTCTACTATGGGAAGTAGAGAACAAAACGACCATACCATTCATGCAGCACAAAAAATTCTCAACAGCGACAATATAATTAGATGGCTGGTTTTTGCACATACTGATCATATTTATTGAAACCGGAACGGAGATCAAACCAGTGGACCCACCGGTTCACCTGCATATATAAAAATGTTAATAGGTGTTTCAAATAAGTTCTTAGTCATCATCACAATAATATAATCTAGCTAGAGCCTGCATATAACTTGCATAGTTCTGGACCAAATTCTCTAGGTACAAGATGAGTGAACTCACAGTCAATTTTGTCATCAAGGGAAGCATCGGGATGAAATACTGAGAGTGCACGAGAAAACTATTCAAATCCTAAAATTCCATTGTCCTTTGTGTCAAACAAATCAAATACTTGTAAGTGCAGGAAAATGTTACGGGCATGGTAAAGTCAGGTATTAGTAAACAAAAGCAAAATCATTCACCAACAATTTTCATGCAGCTCTTATTTTATATAGAACATGGTTCTCAATGTCGGTAGCATGAATTGATAGATGCAACAACTTTTCATACAGAGGACAATGTTAGTCATTCAACAACCAGATTATCTGAATAAATTTGAAATCCCAAAAGATTTTTATAGATAATGCATTTAGCACCGATGTGTAGGAACTGATAAGCATATAAGTATTTTTCGAATTACTTTAATCCAGAAATAAGCTAGATAAAACATGAAAAATACTCTAGCTATTTTCACAAATACAAAGCATGTATGAATGAACAATATAGGCATACTAATTTCTAGAAAGACAGAAAATAGCATATCTATCTCAGTGTTCATGATAACAACAAATAGTAAAACAATCCAAGTAACATACCCAGATTCAGCAGAAGAAGAAGTAGCACCAGCATTCTTGATAATGTCGTTGTTCGTCATGATGTAGTGGACATCATGTAATCGTGCAGTTGATGTAGAACGTAGCAGAGAGTCGTGTAGTCGATGTAGAACGTAGCAGAAAGTTGTAGTCGTACACTTGATGTAGATGTAGCAGCGAGCAGTCGCGCGAACGCTCCCCAAAAACCTTATTCGCCCTCGCCGTGCAAGCTTTCAGGGCGAGGTTCCGAGGCTGCTCTCCGGTGCGACCGTACACGCCTCGCCGGGATGGAGATCGCCAAAGACAGCAACAAGTACTGTGCAATGTAAACTGTGGAAGTGGAAAAACTCTAACCAGAGCCAGTCCTCTCAGTCTCCTTAAATAGCCAAAAGACAGAGAGTCCAAAGGTCGCCAGAAGTCCAAAGTCCAACAGTCACTATCAAGGACAGTCGTCAAAAGACCAAAGACCAATAGTCGCCATCAAGGACAGTCGTCAGAAGACCAAAGACCAACAGTCACCATCAAAGACAATCGTCAGAAGACCAAAGACCAGAGCACTCTGTTCTTTTTAATGACCAAAAACAAAGAGACCAGAGACCAACAGTCACCCTCAAGCCAGTGCGCTTCGATTTTCAAATAGATAAAGAAAATCGCGTCTGCACCCGACACGCCTGCGTACGTGCGCACCACACCGCTCGGCGAGGCGAGCGAGCGCGCGCGTGTGTAGTCTCTTTCCAATTCCACAAGAGAGGCTACCATGTTCCACCTTTTAAACTGGTGTTACTCCCCTTAATCCCTCCATGTGGGACTAAACATTTTTTAGCACTTGCACATGGACCTTTGAGATTTACTAGGAATTAATTAGAATATAATATTTGGGCCTAGCCCATATTAATTCCAACAGGAACCATGAAAGGAACTACCAAAACGCTTGGTAACAACCGGATCACAACTCAAACACAGAAGCACACAGAGGAGGACGGACGCGGTGATAAGGCCCCGAAAAATTCATCAATTTTATTTACTTTTCTGAATAAAATATTTATTTTCTATTTTTCTAAAAATGTATTATATTTTCTATTTTTGTGAGACTTGTAGGTTTCAGGCATAGTTACTTTGATGAGACTGGCAGTTCCTTTGATATAATAGTTTGCTGGAGATAATAGGTCATCTAGAGAACCTCGCAAATTTTAAGAGTGCCTGTACGCACTTCATAATATTAGTTGGAAATAACTAAACAAAGAACCAACATTCAAATTGAAACAAACTCATTCGAGTGTACTGTGCTAGAAAAAGATTGGACTCAATGCTGGATATTAAGCTGTAGATGCATTCTCTTGGGTTTCTGTTGGAACGGGAGCATACATTGTGACATCCTCAGTTTTAAATTACAGGAAAAAATTATTTAATCCTTTATGAATTTTTTGGAAATTTTCTGAAGCTTTTATTAATTAAAATGCATTTATCCAGAAGAAATAAAAATTTCATAAACTTTAAATTAATTTATTTGGATGGAAAATCATTTAAAATGCATATAGAATTTTTCTGGAATTTTCAAAAGTTGTTTAGTATTTTACAAGCTCATTTTAATTTACTAGATTGAATGAAATCCAAAACCAATTTAAATCTTCCTATGATGCAAGGATGGCTGTCAAGAATTTTGTATGATTGATGGTTGTTCTTTATGCAAGGATGGTTGCCACCTATTATGTATGATGCAATGGAAGAATTGAACTGGAAAAATAAATAGCAACAATTAAAAATCAACTATTGTAAGTACATACCCTGCAATAATAAACAACGGTTAGGCATTGGAGATTTCAGCTCATGGTATTTTGGTAGCTAGCAGTTTATATTCTAAGATTAGTATATAAATTTCTCTTTCCATGGTTTGTCGTAGGCAAGACACCCTTATGCCGCCATTCCTTCCCTTGTGGAATTCTAGGCTCTATTGTCCACCTCCCGGCGCCATGACCGTAGCAACTAGCAACTGTTCTGGTATTATGGTTGTAAGACCAGGTAGATGGATTAGATTTCATGATAACTCGTGCTCCTCGGAATTGCAACAAATCTCTATTGATACCCACGTTTATATATCACCCTATGGGTCGTCGGCTTATCGCTACAACCAGTGCTCATTTTGTAAGTAGGAACAATTGTTCTAGGTCATGCTTATCCAGCACCTTAAATTACATAAACATGCACAAGCACGGCAGAAACAAACGACATCCCTATGAACTGAACGCACCAACTGTTACGAATAAGTACTCTATTGCATTGATACCCGTTCTACCAATCTATATATCTCATCCGCCTAAACGGACTACTCACACAAAATTAAGGGTGAAAACAAAAGGCAAACATTCTGAAAATAAGAGAAAGACGCTTGTATCTTTGATTACCAATAGTGGATGTGAAGAAATCGGGTCTCCAATCATGGTTCAAAATTTCGGCCGATTAATCATTTCTAAGGACCGAGTATGGACCCTCGGTCCTGGTAAATTTTGAAACCGGTTCTGATTTGCATGAATTTTATCAAATATAAAAGAAATTTGTACCAAAATTTATTTTCAAAAATTCCAGCTGATATTTTTGGCGATTTTCAGCCATTTTTTTAGTTCAAAATTTTATTTGAAAATTCCCTACTGGACCACCCCGAAAATTTTGATACCGGTTTTCAAAACTCTGTCTCCAATTGATAGCAATGAAGGATTACACAAAGGACTCAAACACAAACATGAATAGATCAAGGAAAATTAAGGTGACGAACAGACTCTTCCTCTCCAATGACGATCCGGTTGAGAACTCCCTCCCGAATGGCCAATCTGTAAACATTTACTTCAATAATAGATAAGAAGGTCAAGCAACTAGCAAACATAGAGAAGTATTTTCTCGAAAATAATACAACACCATGGGATGAGCAACAATTGGGTTAATCAGATGTTGGTTTTTCTCTTCTGCAGGCTTTGCTTCTTTGAGTCTCTTTCAATATTGCCTTCATCATTTCTTGTAAAATCTCGTTCATTTTTTACTGATCAGAGAATGCGTCGCTTAATGTTCGTCTTACTGGCACACCGTGATTAATTCCTTATTCAACATTTTGGCTGCATCTTTTGTCAAATCCTTCTCTCTTCTAACTTTCTGACGAGCGTGACGATCCACATTAGCTGCCAGAAAAAAACACAGTATGACGAGGAGGCACACCAGCTGCACTACACTGAAAGTTTTAATTAGTGGTTGTACCTTGAGTACTACGTCATGTTACTTCAATCTGTGAATGTCTTCCTGCAGCCAGAGCAACCAAGTTGGCAGTTGAGATCTTCTAGGGATTTTTTTCTGCGTCACGCTTAGCTCGAGTAGTTGATGCAGGAGTTCGAGTGCCCTCTATAGCAGAAACTATTACTGGGTTATATTCAAGATAAGGTTTGGGCCACGAGAGCGGGAACGGCCACGAGAGCGGGAATGGGGGCCGGAGTGGGAGTTACAGCGTGGAGGCTCCAACAATTTGTTGCATTTTGCAACACCTTTCAACCTTAAGGAAGGAAACAAATTAGATAGATGGAAACCCTCTTATTAATCTATTATCTTATTAAAACAAAAGCAAAAAAAACCACATCGTTCACTCTCAAGGGCTTAAAATTCTCACGTTACTCTGAAGAAAAAGAAAAAGATCTACATCGTTGATCGTAGTGAGTCTAAATTACAACTATCTAGACAAAAAGAAAAGGTCAATGTCAAGTAAAATCTATAAATAATTGAAATTCAGGATAAAGATAAAATAAAATAAGCAATTTGATGTTGGACCCGGAAAATTAAATCCGAATCATATATGTTTATCGTGCTAGTCCCATGCTCAGTAGCTAGCACCCACATAGTATATTGTTGCATCACACCCATACACGGATAATGAAACAGAGTACCACATAATATTAAGCAGTCATACATAGGTCTACATGACCAAGTTTTATGCAAATGGCCCGACCGGCCAAATAGTTCACTTAAGAAAGTACTTGCACCGGAAATAAACAATAATTAAGATACATGGCCCTCGTGGTATGCCATTGTGAGGACCCCCGAGATCGGATCCGTATCAAGCTAAGTGATTATGCCGTAAACGCAACACTTAACGTGAGACAAACACGATTCCGAGTGACCTGGATATGTGTCACATGCTAGCTCCCAAGGATCAGTGGCTAACATGCATATATCCTAGTACACAACATTGCAATCACATTCATACACAATGTACAAGAATAAAATAATCACTTACAACATCATTTAAATAGAATCTTATAGTACAAGGTTGCATAAGAGGGCCGATCGGCCAAATCTAAATAACACAAATAAATTGCAGCGGAAGATAAACTTAAAATAAAAAGGAAATAACCGAGCTGGTATGCCCAAAATCCCACAAGCAACCAACAGGAGTTAAAGCCGTTGCACCCGTCTGTCACAGCCCCAACAATTAAAATGGGTTAATGTGTATTTCATTAGCATGCATTATTGATTTCAAAACATTTCCATATTATATTGTACTTGGAAAATCTAATTTGAGGTGAACATACACATCAAAATTCACATTTCACTTCAAATCAGTAATACAAATTTGTGATCATCATCTGGAACCAATTTATTTAAATACTACATTAATTATCATGAATTAATATAATTTTTCCAAAATTTTTGGGAACAGTTTGAACCAAATTAAAATTCAAACAACGTTTGTAGACATACAATATGTTTGAATTTAAATATCACAAACTATATTATGAACAGTAGGGTTTTATAATTTTTATGGGAACTATATATTCCCAGGAACCCCCACAAATTATTTCATGATTTTTGGGAATTTATTTCTAATTATAAATCCCGGTCAAAGTTGCTAGACAGTTTTTAAATCCCAGTCAAACCCTAAACCCAAACCGGCACTGTTCCTATGACTCAGACCAGACTCAGACTCAGTTCCGACCCAAGCGAACTGACTCGGTCGAGTCAACTTAACGCACCAATGCATACCAACCATCAGATCTAAATCCGAAGGTGCGCATCGAATCGCTTCACTCGCGCTCGCGCACGTCGCTCTGTCTCACTGACACGGTGGGCTCGAGCTGTCAGCTCTGTCTTCCTCCTCTCGCTGACGCTCGCGCAGGAACCGAGCTCCACGCGGCCGCGAATCTCTTCCGCGCGGCAGTGACGCCGTCAATCCACCGCGTCCGTTGGCCAGTCCCCGAGCTGCTCCGTCTCTCGCCGCCTCCACTCCGTCTTCTTCCCGGGCATAATACCCCCTCGGCACCCCTCTGTTCCTCACTTCTCCTCTTTTCGGCAGAGGAGAGGGAAGCTCGTACCAGCTCCTCGCTTGAGTAAGTTTCCACCGGGTGGTGCCTTTCTCTTTCTTGTTCGATGCCTAATCCATTTTAGCTTATGTGAGCTTCTCTCGTGCTTTGTAGCTCCCGGTCCATCATCGTGCTCTCTGGAGCTCTAGAGCACGCACCCGAAGGGCCTCACCTTGTCATCCTCAACTCCGGTGAGCTCCTCTCTATCTCTCTCGTGTCACAATGTGTCTTAGGATCTAACTAAGTTTTCTCCTCAATCAATTTTGTCATTATATGACAGGACTGAGAGGATTTGAAGAAAACTCATTTTCGGGCAGTGAGGAGTCTTTTCGTCTCCCACTTAGGTCCGGTAAGCTATTGTCAAATTCCTTGTTTCTATAGCTTCCTTAGGTGATCTTTAGTCCATCTTGATCATTCTTCCCACTTGGTTTTGCTCAGGGAATCCTCTCCTCGTGGAACCGTGCCTTCACCATTTTCTTCTCCGGCGCCGACATTGCTCCAGCCCTCCCCGACCTTCTCGACCTCGCTCCAGCACTCAGGTAGACCCTCAGTAGCCCTTAGTACCTCAGGCACCCGCTGGTTTGCGCTGCGGAGCTCTCTTGTGTCTTGCACACGTTTGCCGTATTATCACCGCCGCTCAACTCCGGCTAGCCGCCGGTACAGGCCGGCTTAGCCGTCGAGACCACTTCCATTGGGAGCGCAGCACTATTGTGCACCTAAGCATACTCTTGGTTCACGCCGCCGTGGCCGGAATCGCCGGCAAGCCGTCGGTAAAACGCGCGGGGACGAAATCCCGTTGTCGTGACGCGGCCGCATTCGTAGTACGTCATTAGCGTTAACTGTAATCATTAGCATTTAATTGATGTCGGAAGTGAATGGTTAAGCCCACTGACGTGTGGACCCAAGTCGTTAAACACGTGCTAAGAAGCTAAATCAACTAGGAGTCGATCTGGACCGTCAGATGCGAAAGGAACGGTATGGATTTGTGAGACATTCGGACCATCCTAATGCACCTCGACTGTGGACCGTTGGATCTTGATCCAACGGCTCGCAATCGTAGCTCTAGGATGCACACGTGCGCGCGCCTCGCTGTGGGCCGCTGACTAGCGGGCCCGCTGGTCAGTGACCGTGGCTAGCTGAGCCTCGGTGAGAAAAGTAGCAAATGGTTTATAAAATACAGAAATCAATTACTTGCATACTGAAAATTGGTATTAACTTCTAAAATGCATAACTATTTCTTAATAACTCCAAATCACATGAAACCACTTCTGGAAACTTTCACTTTTAACAAACTTTATATTAAAATTAGTTTCAAACTTTTCTCTGTAGCAGAGAGTATTAATTGGAGATTAATCCATTAAAACCATTATTTGTACAATAGAAAAATGACTGATAACTTCAAAAATGCATAAATAATTATTGGAAGCTCCAAAAACAGTAAGACCACTTTTGATAATTTTCATTTTCAGTGAACTTAATTCTAAAAATGGTCTCCATGTTACTTCTGTCACAGAAACTATTTTGGAAGAATATACTCCTTAACTCCATTATTTTTATACTATAAAAGGCTGATAACTTTGAAAATCAATAACTAAATCATAAGAACTCCAAATGGGACAAACTCAACTATTCTGAACTTGGATTAATATTACCTATTTACCTATGTAATCCTTTACCCCACCACTATTCTAAAAAAATTCACTTCATAATTAAATTACATAATGACGCCTTATTGAAATCTGAAATTCAAACCATTATAACTTTCATATACTAAATCAAAATGAAATAATTCTTTCACTAGAAATCATTTAAAATCATGACCTAACTACTGTAGAAAAATCATTCATTTTTGAGTATTTTGATTTTTGAGTTGTTTTCTCGGTATTTATTGGATGTTATAATTATATAGATCCCGAGCATATTGATATCGACTCCTACGCAACTGAGAGTGAACAACTTAGCTACCTGCAAGGCAAGCATCCTTTGAAATTTCTTTTTGCATCATATTTGATCCCAATTTTGTTAGGATAGATGCAATGATAATTGCTTGCATGCTATTTTGATAATGTCGCTATTTTTGTGATGAATAGTTAGACACATCCTATTATGTTGTCATTGTGGCTATCCATGAATTATTCCATTGCTGAAATGATATGATAGGAGGTGTGAAGTTATATTGTTCGAGTTTGCTTAGCCATGCAAGTCTAGAACCGGTAGTTGATTGTCGGGAATAACCCGACAATTATGGGATAAACACAACCCTCATTATATACTTTTGGCTTCAGATCTTCGTACCTGTTTTACAAGTTAAATTTTGTCATTTTAAATGAGCTTTTGGTCTGGACAAGTGTTGGTTAGTGATGGTGCTTTATGCACGAGATTTGGGTATGTGGTTGGACTTGTCTGGACAATTAAGGACCGAACTTTGGTAACGTCGTTGATTCAAGTACTTTCGTGCTACCATACGTAGTATATGGGTGCTGTACGGTTAAGTAGGGGGAAGATTCTATTGTGTTAAGTCTCATGGTGGTGTAGGGGCATTTGTGTTTGATCATTTGTCCTTAGGAATCGATGTCAATGTTCTACAGTGAGCAAGGGAGCACCAATTACCTTTTCATTACATCGGTATTTCCAATATAACATGTGAGCCCCTTAGCAAGTGCTATATGCTACTTGTACTAAGACCGGAAACATCTCACATGGGAGACTTAGCGCAATAGGGTTTTCTTGCTGAAACGATCAGATCTCGATTCTCCCGCCAAAGATACCAAAGGAAGTGTGCCATTATCCGGAGGCTTACGGGCTAGTCGAGTCATGTGGGTAAAGTAGTACACCCCTGCAGGGTATAATCTATTCGAATAGCCGTGTCCACGGTTATGGACAACCGCTTGAGTTCGGGAGTTACTATTGTTAGTCTTGAAATTAAAATTGTGGTTATAACTCGGTAATTAGCATGAATGGGATGTTCATGCGTGTTGTTGTATCAAAGTGGGCAGCCACTTTGTTATTTGTATGTTTTATTTGTTACTTAGTTCATTACTTATTCACATGCTTTACTTCTACTTCAAATCTGATTTTGAAATGGCACTTAAAAAACTAGTATGTGTAGGTTGTACATTGTTGCGTCTCTTTCGCAAAACTAAGCCAATATGAGCCTTCCTTTGAATGACCTTATGCATAACTATTTTTATTTGTGTAAGACTTGTGAGTACTCTTTGGTACTCAGCCAGATGTTTGCTGGCTTTTACAGGTGAGGACGATACTGAGGTTGATGAATTTGCCGGTGTCGATTTAGGTGACACCGACGAGTAGTATGCTATCTTCTAACTCCCAGTCGGTTGCCGATGGGTTGTGGGCATACCACTGTTGGTCTTTTTGGTTTATTTACTCGCTTCCGCTATAAACTTGTTAAATTTGGCCGGTCGGCCCTTATGTATTTGTACACTTGGAACTGTGTTGTAACTTTTGTACTATTTATGAATGATGGTTGTATGGATGTGACCAACGTTGTAATGAGGGTATGATTATATTGGTCGCTGATCTTGGGAGCCAATATAGGTCATACTCGCTGTTCTTGGATTCCCATTTAACTTGCTAAGTGTCGTGCTTGACTTATTGGAGAACCGGCAATCATGTAGTGCTTGCAGAGGAGCAGCGCGCATGATCGTCGAGGCTCTAGATTCGAGTTGAGCCTCTCACTGAGACTGAGTTAAGTTGGAATCCATTTACCGGAGGTCCCGAGTTATGTCCCTAAGACCTTGATTAGTCTCGGTCTTAAGGAGATAACCCCGGGGTCCCCACACCGTCGTTCTCACCTGAACAAATAGACACTGTTAGAGTACAAAGTTGTACTCGCGAGACTTTCAAAAGAAATAAAGATGCATGTAAGTATCAAAGGAAGGCTACTAAACTAGTCAATTTTCAGCATAAAGCAAGTTTTTCATAAGGATAAAAGATTCTAACTTGCCATTTGTAAAATATTTAGAAAACATTTTATGATAGCAAGTAATGATCAACAATGGTATAATCTCCAAGTATAATCGACACACGAACATCCCATTCGTGGCCCAATTCATTCCACAACAAAATTAACGCGCGAACTACGCGTCCATGAAATAATTTCAGATTTGAACAAACTAACAAAAAGACATAACATTCCCAACCATAGCCCAAACTTAATTTTTCAAAAGACTAACTGTGACTGCTTTCCCACAAGTGTTGTCCATAACCTAGGACGAGGCTATTCGAATAGATTTAGTTACTCTGCAGAGTTGTACAGCTTTACCCACACGATATGCATTCCTCATAATGTCGACCAATGCACTCTTCCTTAGGAGTGTGACTGAGGTAGAATAACGAGGCCGTTACAATGTTATGTCCTAACTATCAAACCACCCGAGGACGGTCCATGGCGAATGATGATGCTTCGCTGAACCATAGGGGAAACCCCGTTGCGTAAGTAAGTCCCAATCAAACAAGAGACCCTTAAGAACAAGTAAGGCGACCCTTAACATGCCCCCGCGAGACTGACAAAAGAACAATTAAATTCATAACAATAACAATTGTCAATCCCATTGTGCTTTGATGGCTAACACACAACAAATTATTAAGCCAAGCCTTCGCTATTATCCCGGCGTGTGGTTGCACGTAAGACTTGGTTCATCACACCACAGACCGGTCCTTAAACACTCAGACGGGGCTACACAATTCCATAACAACAAATCACAACCATAATTCATCATCACCCTACACCCGTCCAAGTTAAGAACATAAAACCCATGCCCAACAAGTCCACAAACCCCAGATGCGAAGATCTGGATAAAATCCTCAAGTTCAACATAATCCAATCCATAAAATCCTCAAATTTCATTAATATTCAATTCGATCCATCGGGTGATGGACTAGCTCCATCAACCGCTTTCGGCTATAACTACTAGCATGGCTAAGCATCGTTCTACAAACTAACAAACAAGCCCATATAACATATAACCTTAGTCATTCAAAGGAAAAGGGTAATCAACATTCAAAGGTAGGCCAATGCAGCAATTAGGAGATTAACTACTTCTACCCATAAACATACCTTTCAAAATAGCATGCACTTGCGATAATAAAACTCACACAAAACTTAAAAAAAAAACACTAGGAGCAATATGATCAAGAGCAGGGTGCTCGCACCTGCGCCGGTACCACTTGTTCAATCTCAGGTTATACTCATAATAATCTCACGAATATATCGTTATCGTCGAAAACCTAATGAAAGACGATAATGCAATAAATATCGAATAAAGCCAGAAATTCAACATGCTCAAAAATGTATAAAATTTATACAGTAGGTAGATTATAATTTTATATGAATTTAGGTGAAAGATTCATTCTATTTGGATTTAGTATGTGAAAGCTATAGTGGTTTGAATTTCAGACTTTAATACGCCTTCATTTGGGTAATTTAATTATGAGATGAAAATTTGTAGAGCAGTGGTGAGTACATGGATTACATGGATAAATAGGCAATATTATTACAAGTTCAAAACAGTTGAGTTTCCTTCAATTGGAGTTTTCATGATTTAGTTATTGATTTCTAAAGTTATCAGCATTAATAGTGTAAAAATAATACCCTTTTAGAATCATTTTCCTCAAACTATAGTTTCTGCGACAGAGGTAAGTTTGAAACCATTTTTATAATTAAGCTCATTTGAAATAGAAATTATCAAAACTGATTTCACTGTTTTTGGAGTTTCCAAGAATTACTTGTGAATTTTTAAAGTTATCAGCCTTTTTCTTTTGTAAAAATAATAGTGTTTATAGCTCATTTTCCAAAATAATGCTCTCTGTTACATAGACATGTTTGAAACCAATTTTAACATAAAGTTCATTAAAAATTAAAATTACCAGAAGTGGTTTCATTCAATTTGGAGTTGATTTGAATAAAATATGGATTTTCAAAGTTAAATAGCAATTCATAGTGTACAAATAATTGTATTCCGAAATTTCTTAAGTATTAAATACTTTTTCTACCGAGGCTGGGCTAGCCCTAGTCACTGACAAGCGGGACCGGGGTCAAGGGTTTGACCCGGTCAACAAGGACTTGGTCTCGGCCGAAAACTAGCTGAAGGCGTATTTTGTGGAATACGTCTTCTAAATCAAGAGACGTAAACTTGTTCTAAGTATTCAAATATACGTTTGCCTGAAGGGAAAACGTACATGCAAGCGTACACATCCACTTAACTGGCTAGACGGGCCCGCATGTCACACTCTACCTCAACTCAGTTAACTAATAATTTCCGACAAAGAGTGATTCATTAACTACTAATCACTGCCATTAATCCCTAATGACCGGCTACACGACCTGTCGGTTGTCCGACAAACGGAGCTCCTGCTCCGCTCGCTTGCACGGCGGCTTGCCAGCGTTGTGGCCTACGGACGCGCGATCCAAGAGCCAGGATGGGACCACAATAGCAAGGCGGTCGTGACGGTGGCCGGAATTTGGCCGGCGATGATCCCTAGCGACGGCGCGACGTGGAGAAGCGGCGGCGCTTCTACGGTGTACATGCATGTGCATAAAGAGCTCCGCGGTGTGCAATCCAGCGTGCGCAAAAGCTAAGATGAGGTGCATTGAAGCTTACCGAGGTGACAAGGAGACCGGAGAAGCTCTGATGCGGCTAGACGTCGATAATGGCCATGGCGGCGGAGGTTTCAAGAGGGGAGAGCTCCCTAGGCAACAAATCTGAGAAAGGGTGGTAGGGTAAGCTAGAGGAGGTTGTGAAGATGGTGTCAATGCATGGAATCGGAAACTAACTCACCAGATGGGCAAAGGGGCTGAAGGGGGTGTTCTTGGCCGAAAAGGATGAATTCCCCAAATCCGATTGTACCTGCGAGTGAAAGCGAACATTGAATGAGGGGAAAGATCACTCGTGACCTAGGACGCAATATGACGCACATACGAGGACAAGGGGCTCACCGGACACAAAGATGATGAAGGTAGACCCGGCGGTGGTCTTCGAGGCGCGCTCTGGAGGCAGTGGGAGCACGGCGGCGTTCCGAGAGATATACTGCGAATGAGGGGCTCGGGTTAGCAAAAACGAAAAAGGTGCCGAAAGAGGAAGAGAATGCACTATCGCGGCGGCGCTTATCGAGACGGAGGAGGGCTCAAAGCCTCCTTCTCTCCCACGGCCGAAGAGAGAAGTGGGAGCCAAGGAGGGCACAGAGGCGGTTTTGTGCGAGAATGGGGACGGAGAAAGAAGCGGCGTGAGCGTGCGGTGCTTCCGGACTGGTCGCGACGGGCGGTGGGTGAACGACGTCGCTCGCGTTGACGGAGGCGGCTCAGAGCGCTGCGGGCGCGTGGCAGTGAAGCTGTGCCCAAGCCAACGGGAGGAGGAAGACGCCCCTGGCCGGTGGGGCGGCGGTCGAGTCACGAGAGCGAGGAGGTGCGGTGCGGCGTGGCGTCGTGGACCGACCGATTGAGAATTGACGGTCCAGATTGGGCTGGTTGGGTCCGGTGCACTAAGTTGGTTCGGTCGAAGCAGTTCCGGTCGAACGATGGTGGGCTCGAGTCAAAACAACGATGCGGCGTGAGTTTAGAATCTGATTTGACCAATTAAGTAGAAGGTTTGATGAGGCTTTAAATATAGAAATAAAATTCTATAAATTCTGAATTAATTCATGAGTGCTCCTGGGATAACCTAGTATTTATAAAAATTATCAAAGTCACTGTTCATAAAATAACTTGTGTAAAATAAATTCAAACATAGTCTAGGTCTTTTAACGGTGTTTGAATTTTCGAGTTGATTTGAGTTCCAAAATTTGGGAAAAATTATATTAAATTATGATAATTAATATAGTATTTGAATAAATTATTTTAAGACGATGATCAAAGGTTTTTGTTCCTGTTTTTATTTGGAGTTTTAAATTTGAAGTGTATGTTTAATTTGTTTGATAAATTTCCAAATGCAAAATATTATGCAAAAGATTCCAAAAAGTCAAGCATGCTGATAATAAGCATACCAAATCCCATTAATTAAATTGGGGATGTTACAGCCATAAACCACGGGCAACCGGCTGGGTTAACACATTAGTACTCGGCATCATCATCACCAAATCCCGCGACACAAAAGTAGCCGACCGAGGGATCTTCTTCCTCTTGCTCTGATTTTTGTTCAACAAGCAATTGTGAGTATATATATATATATATATATATATATATATATATATGCAAGCTGAGACAAGGAATGATTGTACTAACTAGTTTATTTTTGCATAAAATGAGTTTTATTTGCAACAGGCATAGTAATTTGAGAAGGGCAATTTCTACAAATAATTGACATTGTCATAAAGTAACCATAAGTAGTACAAGTACAATAAGTCAAGTGGCTTACCGTTGCCACAACATTTAAATATTTGGCAAACCTTAGCTAAAAACTTAAACTATCATGGACTACACCATCCATGTAAAATCCCAAAAATCAATTTTTCAGTAAGTGTAATAAAATAAGTGAGGAAATAAAAATTTAAGCATTTTTATTTGTGTAAAAAATTGAGCATGTTTTTGAAAATTTTCATCAAAGCAACTATTGTATTTATATGAAAACATCAACTTGCAAGAATTTGCCAGAAACACACAGAGCAGATATGTCACATCCCCATTTTTATTAAATGGAAGCAAGATGCATCACATGAGCATGAATATCATTTCTGGAATTTTTGCACAATTATTGCATTTATATAATTTCATATCAAAGTTAAACATACAACTCTATTTGAAGCTTCCAAAAGAAAACAGAAATAAATGCTTATAAAGTTCTCTGGGAGATAATTTTATTAAATATTATAATATTTATTGTGAATAAATATAATTTTTTCCTATTTTGTAGAAACCAAATCAATCCTGAGAAAATTCAAACTCATCTCACCAGCCTATCCTGTGAAAGAATTAAAAATAAGAAAATAAAACATGAAAAGTGAGGTTTAAAATTTTATATGAGTACTAGGTCATCCCAGGAACCTACCTGTAAAATTTCAGATTTTTAATAATTAATTTGCTATTTTATCTTGGCCGGTCAAAGTGGGAGGTTTTGATTTTAAATCCAGTCAACTGTTTTGACTCAGACACAACCGAGTTGACTCGGTCTAACCAAACTAACTAACGGAACCGACCGCACCACACTCCGGCTCGCACCCTCACTGAGCCACTGACCGCCTGGGCCCACTCGTCAGGGTCATCCCTAACCTCCCGTCGGCGCGGTAGGGAGCGAGCTCCATGCGGCCGCATTCCTCTTCCGCGATCCACTGCCTCCATAAACCACTCCTGGAGCTGCGACAGCTAACGCTGCCTCCTTCTCAAAGATATGAATTGATTTCTAAATGGAAATTAAAGCTTTGATAGAAGATAATGGCATTTCCATCTCCTGCCAAGAGATGAAACTTCGATAGAAGATTTGACTATATCTAAATCGATGTATGTGGTAGTTTCTAGTATTCATTAATTTTGTGATCTTTGTAATAATATGGAAAATATTTGGATTTTGAAGATGTTGATTTTGGAAAGAAAAAAATCTGACACACTTGGACTGGATGACCAGATATGTATGTGATTGCTTGTTATAGTACTCCCTCTATTCTTTTTTATTTGACGCAGTTGACTTTTCACGGTCAAAATTTCTAAAGTTTGACCGTCAATAAGTTTAAAACTATCTAGATTGGCTATATAAAAATTATATCATTAGAATTATCGTTGAAAATACTTTTATAATATTATAATTTTATTAGTGTATCTTAATGTAAAAGTAATAAAAATTATGGTCAAAGTCACGTCTCGAAGACTGTGAAAAGTTAACTGTGTTAAATAAAAAAGAACGGAGGGAATATCATATGACTATCTAGTCATCGAGACAGGTACTACTGCAGAATGCAGACTAATGTATGTTATGTTGTTATGTTTAAAAAATGGTGCATAGAAATATAAGCAACGTGTACAAAATCTCACCTTGAGGAAGATGCGATCAGTGATTCACAGGGGCGTTCATTTGTGCAACTTGTACACTAGAAAACAAATGAAACACAGTCAGATGTAGTATTCTGTATTTTTTGACAACCAAAATCATGTATACAAGAATGAAGCAGCGAAAAATACAAAAAAAAAATGTATATCCAATTCCACATCAGTAATTGTGCAACATTTTTGTATTTTTGAAGGATTCTAGAGCTTTTAGTTCCGATTTATTCACTGATAATTGGCCAGACATATATCAATCCAGTCTTACGCTGTGAAACAAAAAGATCTAGCTTCTTCCATCAAATTAATCACATGTGTTAGTGGTCAGTGGATGATTCACTTCATGTGTTAGTGGTCAGTGGATGATTCACTTTTTCCATCAAATTAATCACATGTGTTAGTGGTCAGTGGATGATTCAATCTACTGAAAAAACTTGCATGATGTCTGAAGGATTCAACGTTTCTCTCTATTTATTTTCAACACGAAAGGCCAAATGCATGTCTGTCTGTTATCTCGGAAACAAACATCATATGCTTATATTGTGTATAATAGGTTTATATCAGTTATCTATAGTCTCTGGCAATGTAACATCCCGTTTTCGAAAACGGCGATTAGTAATTGTATTTGGTGTTCAGTTTTCGTTCGTATTTCAAATTAGTATGTAATTTCAAAACCTTCTCGCTCCTTCTGAGCTCGGGATGGTGTTTCAAACCTTCTCGAGTTTTTGAATTCAAATTCAGGATTTGAATTTCATCTTTTCAGTTGTTGGACCTCTTTCTCTTTCCTTTTGAGCTCAGCCCATTCCCCTCCTTGGGCCGGCCTCGGTTTTCCTTGGGCCCCTTCTACTCTTTCCCTGGCCCACTCTTCCCTTCTGGCCTAGCTACCCTTGCTCCTTTCTTCCCCCACCTAGCCGACAGCACCCTGCCACCACTACGCCGCGCACGTCGCCCCGTTTCTGCCGGCACCGTCCTCGCCGGGTCAAAGCTGCACTAGGCCACCTGCGTTGAACCGGCTACTTCCTCTGCCACCGCCTGCGCCGCACCTATGCCCTGCGTCCCACGCCTCGCCCGCATCCCATCCCGGTTCCCCCGCCTCCGCGCCCGTGCCTTGTCGTCGCCGCACGCATACCGCCCTCGCCCATCTCGCATGCTCGCTGCCTCCGCCGGTCCCCGCCGCCCTCCCTGCGCCGCCCGCGTGCCCCCTCTGCCACGTACACTCACCCACCCCCTCCCCAACGGCTCTCCTCGCTCCCGTTGGCTCCCCTCGGCCTATAAAGCCCGGCGCCCTCCCTTCCTCTCCCCCACCCCCCTTCTTTCCCAAGCAAGAACCACAGGGAAGAAGAGCAAGAAAAGAAAGAAGAAGAAGAAGAAAGCCGAGGGACTCACCTCCGCGAAGACGTCACCGCCGCCGCTCGGTGCCCTCCTCGCCGGCCCGGTGAGCCTCGTCACCGCCGCCACCGTTGCTCCTCACCGCGCCGGCGCCGCCCTTCTCCTTGCGTCGCCGCTTCACCGGCGTCGCACAAGCCCGTGGAATGCCGCTTCCGCCCCGCTCCGGAGCCGCCGCCACCTCCCTTGGGTCAACCGCCTTCTGGAGGCCCCACTCCGCCCGCCGTTGGCCTCCCCGAGCCCTCAACTGCCGGCGCCGCCCCATGCTGCCGTCGAGCCCGCCTCTGCTCCCCTCTCTTTCTCTGTGATAACCGAATGGATTGGGGATGAATTGGATCGGGCCCCACCTGGCATGCTCTTAACCCCTTCCCTCCTTTGGCTGCCTTGTGGGTCCACCCGTAGCCAGTGCACCACACGCCCAAGCACGCCCGTGCATGGACTTGGTTCACGCACTGTGCGGTGGACCGATGTCTCTCTCCCTTTTTCCTTTTTGATTTAATTCCAAGTCCGAACTTCGGAAGCTTTGTTCTCCTCCGTCGTAACTCCAAAAATTATGAAATAAATTTCTAAAAATTTGTTGATTCAAGGTCTTGCTAAGGGTATAGGTCTTGTTCAATTTGGAGTTCATTTATTGTTCTTTATTATTTATTTGCTCTATTTGCTTATTTATGTCTTTTTCCGGTACGGTCATCCGATTAGAATTCGAAGACGTGGGAGACCTACAAGATGATCAAGCCCAAGAATATCAAGATCCTCTTACCTTTATCCAAGGCGAGTCAATACTTTGATCATATTGAGCCTACATTTTATGCTAATTATTATTTTTTTAAATAGCAAATTGCATGCTTTAATTCTTTAATCAAATGTATGTTAAAACTTAAGGTAGTTAAATACCCATTTGATGAATAATTAATTACTATACCATCCTTGACAAATTGAATCCTTTAATTCCCTTGCCACCTTAGTAACTATGTGGTAATACTACTTGCTTAAGTACCGGGACATTAAAATATCTCAATCATCATCTCTTTAAACATAAAAATAACTTGGGCAGTCATTGGTGGTACATGACTGAGATAAATGTGGTGATTTAGTTTTACTCCTCAAAACCCTAATATTGCTATTACTGTCTGGGCGGACTGTGTGATGAAGAGTATGTTGATGGGTACTAATGCAGCCCAAAGAATGTTGATGGGTGAAATGATCTGCCTAGACAACCCTAAGAACTTAATCTTGTCATGACCTCTCGTGTAAAATAAGTACAACCACAAGTCTGCAAACTGCAACTTGGCTTAATAGATTTATCGAACCTTGAAAGTCAGTCTCACAGAAGGAATAATTAAGGGTGCAAGTGTGAGCTTGATCACGTTTGAATGGGACACCGATGGTGAAGTGCCTTCTACGGCAAGACGTAGGGGGTGACATCCCGCACCAATATATGGGCGTAACCCCATATAGGTGAGATGACAGAAGGGACGAGATATTTTGAAAGGTTACTGTGACGGTCGCTCAACTACATGACTAAGGAATCATGTGGGGTAACGAGTATGACTATCTCTTGTGGGTAAAGTGTACAACCTCTGCAGAGTCTAAACTATTTAAACAGCCGCGCCTACGATCAAAGGCGGACATGGGAATCTTTACTTGAGTTAGTTCTATTTCAAAAACCTTTGTGTATGGGATGAAAAGTGTGGTGGGCTCACCTAGCCCTAAGATTGGATTTTTCCCTGAGTGTTCGAACTCAGTGATGTTAGTAATTGGGGACAGACCCAATCAAAAGTAAGCATAAGGTAGAGTTTTCGATTTAGGGAACATCTGATGTTATCAAATATTGCACAATTACTCTTTTTAACAAAATACAATTTGGTTAAAATGCTAAGTGATATGAATTTGTAATTATGATAATTAAAAATATTGCTTTAGCAAATAAAAGAACCTGAGCCACCCTTGCTAAGCCTTGCATGTATATTATTGCATTGTGTATTGGCTCGCGAGCACGGAAGTTGTGCTCATTCTCGCTCTCTCCCCCAAAACCCTCAGAAGCAGGAAATCCTGGAGACTACGACTACTATGAGGATCCAGAAGTTGAAGACCTAGGAGATAATGAAGCGTAGTGTAGTCTTTAGCTGTTCTAGTCTCGCCTCAGTCCAGCTGACTCTGTCAGTGCTTGCGTGTATCCTATATTATCTGAGTTTTCGGGTAATATCAGACGCACATGGGTTTCCCCAGTCGCTTGCCTGTGGAGAGATGTGCTCTCACCCTTTTGCTTCTGCTGTAGTTCCGCTGTATTTTGTAATGTAAACAATTTGGCATGTTCGGTCCTTATTGTAAAAATCGACCCGACGCGGTCTATGTAAACTCTGTTTTGTTAATTAATGAATGGTATGGTCTTACGCCATGTATGAGTTGATTCAGTGATGTATCTGTGAGTGTTATCTACTGATTCAGAGAATAGCACAGTGTTTTCACGGAGGATTCTGGATTACGAAATCCGGGTCCGACAGTCGCATTGGATTTTAGCTGGGGTGGAAAAAAGAGAATAAAAAGAGAGACAGTTGTTGCCGTAGACAGAGCTGTCTGCATCAAAAAAAAAATCAGTGAGCCTACCGATCTCGGTTCACTCCCTCTTTTCTCTCTCTATCCAACGCAAAAAGCGTTTCTTCTCTACTACGCGCGAAAGGCAGCCGTCTTCCCCCCTTTTTTTCTCCGCTCAGTCGTAGGAGTTCTTGGTGACCTCCGATGCGGTGGTGGAGGTTGTTAAAAATATGAGTATTTTTTGAATTACTTTAATCTAGAAATATGGTAGATAAATCATGAGAATTACTCTAGTCATTTTCACAAAGTAAATGAACAAGAACACTATAGCCATACTAAGATCCAGAAGGACATAAACTAGTATACCTATCTCAGTGTTCAAGTTAACAACAGATAAGAAAACTAACCAACAAATATATGTAAGATAGACATACCCGGATCCAGTAGAAGGAGTAGCAGTAGTAGGAGTTCCAGATCCAGTAGCAGCAGCAGGAGTCTTGACTAGATTGTCGTTCGTCATGGCGTAGTGGTAGTAGTCGTGCAGTTGTTGTAGACGTAGCAGAGAATCGAATGAAGAGTAAGAAGCGAGCAGTCGCGCGAACGCTCCCCAAAAACCTTATTCGTCGTCGCTCGTGCAAGCCTTCGATGACGAGGGTTCCGGAGGCCTGCTCTCCCGGTGCGACCGTACACGCGCCTCGCCGGGATGGAGATCGCCAGAGACAGCAACAAAACCAAGTGGTGTTCTGTAGTCTTTCGTGGAGAGTATTGGAAAGTGGAGAAGAACAAGTGCTCTGTTCCATATAATGGCAAAAAACCCAAAGACCAGAAACGGTCGTCATTACTCAGTAGTAACCGCAGCCATTACCCAGAGACCAGAAACGGTCACCATTACTCACTAGTAACCATAGCCATTACCCAACGATTTTTGAAACAGAGCATACTCTACTTAATGGCAAAAATAAAGAGGCTAGAAACGGTCGTAATTACTCACTGGTAACTGAACCGTTACTGCCAGCCGTTTGTTAATGCCATTAACTGCGAGTCAGTGCGTTTCAATTTTCGAATAGATAAAGAAAAACGCGCACGCACGACACGATCACAGCTGCGTCAAGACACGCACCGCACCGCACCGCACCGCTTTCGGCGGCGTCTTGAGGCGAGCGGCGGCGAGCGCAGCGTGTATTGGCTCTCTCTAATTCCACAAGGGGGCTACCACGTTTCACCTTTTAAAGTGGTGTAACTCCCATTCAACTCTTCATATGGGACTAAACAGTTTTAGCACGTGCACATGGGCCTTTGGGATTTTCCAGGAATTAATTAGGATTAAAATTGGGCCCAGCCCGTATTAATTCCAACAATCCCCCCACCAGATCCCAAGGGCACATGTCAAATGCCTTGATCCACAGTATTGTTTTGATATACCAGTGTTTTGATGGAGACCGGTTAAGGTTGAACATCCACCTAGAACAGAAGCTACACTTATCCACAACTGCAAAATGGACTAAGCCTTGAATTGACAGTTTTGTGTGAATAAGTTTTACTTAAATCCTTAACTGATACCAGGCTGTCAGGTATCCCCGCGGGTTGGAGCATATGAGTCATACTCCTGGCCTATTCATGAGCTTCCTAGAGATTACCCTATCTCATAGACTGTGACTAGCAGTCAGGCTCATATAAGTGTGTTCTTTCAAGACTGCTCTGTAGGACAGCATCTTTGCTTAAACAAGCCACAGAACACATTAATATAAAAATCAACCTGCCATACAGATTTAGGAGAGAATTGCATCTCCAATGGAGTGGGTCTATAAAAGTACTCTCCTCCCAGTTAACCAAAAGCTTGTTTCGCCAATCCTACTTCACGGGATCTCCGATCATATAGGATGGGTTACCACTATGGTATAACTCACGTGGGTCTCAAACCCATCTCCCTCGATGCATTGTCTATCACATTCCGTGATAAACCCTTTGTGAAGGGATCTGCTAGATTCTTAAGCTGTTTGGATATAATCTAAAGCTATTACTCCGGAGTTTCTCATTTTTCTAACAGATTTCAGTCTTCTCTTCACATGTCTTGATGCCTTCATATTATCCTTAGAACTGTTCACTTTGACGATCACAATCTGATTGTCACAGTTCATCAGAATAGTCAGTACTGATTTTTCAACCACCGGCAAATCCATCAAGAGCTCATGAAGCCATTCGGCTTCAATAGTGGCATTATCTAATGTTGTGAGTTCTGCTTCCATTGTTGACCTCGTTAAGATGGTCAGCTTGCAAGACTTCCATGAAACAGCGCCACCTCCAAGTGTGAAGACATATCCACTTGTGGCCTTAATCTCATCAGCATCAGATATCCAGTTTGAATCGCTATAACCCTCCAGTATCCTGGGGTACCCGGTATAGTGAATACCATAGCTCATAGTACCCTTTATATAGCGCATTACCCTCTCAAGAGCATGCCAATGATCATCTCCCAGATTGGAAACAAAACGGCTTAGTTTGCTCACAGCAAACGAGATGTTAGGCCTAGTACCGCTAGCTAAATACATGAGTGAACCAATTATCTGAGAATATCTCAATTGGTCTCTGGCTATTCTCCGATTCTTCCTAAGCAACATGCTAGGATCATAAGGTGTTGGAGAGGATTTGCAGTCGCTATAATCAAAATGACTCAAAACCTTTTCCACATAATGGGATTGCAACAATGTAATCCCACCATCATCACCTCTCAATAGCTTGATGTTCAAGATAACATCATCTACTCCCAAATCTTTCATCTCAAAATTCTGAGACAAGAAATCCTTGACTTCCTTAATCACATTAAGGTTGGTCTCAAAGATCAGTATGTCATCAACATACAGACATAGAATGACTCCCTCGCCCCCACCATGGCGATAATACACACATCTGTCAGCTTCATTCACAATAAAGCCTGCAGATGTTAAAGTTCTGTCGAACTTTTCATGCTACTGCTTAGGTGCTTGTTTAAGATCATACAAAGATTTCAACAACTTGCACACCTTTCCTTCTTGACCATCTACTACAAATCCATCTGGTTGTTCCATGTAAATTTCCTCGTCTAACTCTCCATTTAGGAAAGTCGTCTTAACGTCCATCTGATGAACGAGAAGATCGTGTGAGGCAGCCAGAGATAGTAGTACTCGAATAGTGGTCAATCTAGCCACAGGTGAGTAAGTATCAAAGAAATATTCGCCTTCCTTTTGGGTATAACCCTTGGCCACAAGCCGTGCCCTGTACTTCTCGATAGTACCATCAGGTCTAAGCTTCTTTTTGAACACCCACTTACATCCTACAAGTTTACAACCATAAGGACGCTCAGTGATCTCCCAAGTTCCATTAGAGATAATGGAATCCATTTCACTACGGACTGCTTCCTTCCAGTATTCAGCATCTGGAGAAGCATATGCTTCAGAAATGGTACTTGGAGTATCATCCACAAGGTACACAATGAAATTAGGACCAAAAGACTTTGCAGTTCTTTGTCTTTTACTCTTTCTCAGAATTTCATTGTCTTCCTTCTCAGGAATTTGCTCAGGGGTTTGCTCAAAATATTCCATTGGAATGGCAGGTTCAGGAGTTGTATCAGGCTCCTGACTTGATGAAATAGGCATATCTTTCATCGGAAAAATATCCTCAAAGAATGTAGCATCTCTGGACTCCATAATTGTACCGACATGCACGTCAGGTACTCCAGATTTCACCACTAGAAATCTATATCCAACGCTATGATGAGCATAGCCTAGAAAAACGCAATCCACGGTTTTTGGTCCAAGCTTACGCTTTTTGGAAATTGGCACATTGACTTTCGCCAAACAACCCCAAGTGCGCAAGTATGAAAGTGATAGTCTTTTCTTCTCCTATTATTCATATGGGGTTATCTCTTTATTCTTTGTGGGAACCCTATTTAGGACATGATATGAAGTCAATATAGCCTCCCCCACCATGCTTTGGAAAGACCCGTTGTTTCTAACATGGCATTAACCAAATCAGTTAGAGTGCGGTTCTTTCTTTCAGCAACCCTGTTTGAGTGGGGTGAATAGAGACGCGTCCTCTCATGGATTATACCATATTCCTCATAGAATAAATTGAACTCATTAGAAAAGTACTCGCCGCCACGATCAGACCTAACCCTTTTGATTTTCGTTTCAAGTTGGTTCTCAGTTTCTGCTTTATAGATTTTAAAGTAGTGAAGAGCTTTATCTTTAGTTTTCAAAAGATACACATAACAGAACCTAGTGGAGTCATCAATCAAAGTCATGAAATATCTATTACCACATTTTATCAACACACCATTCATCTCACATAGATCTGAATGTATGAGTTCTAATGGTGCCAAGTTTCTTACCTCCGCAGCCTTATGAGGCTTACGAGGCTGCTTTGATTGCACACAAACTTGACATTTAGAACCTTTGGCAATGGTGATTTTCGATATTAACTCTAAACTGGCTAACCGTGTCATGCAACCAAAATTTATGTGACAAAGTTGTGAATGCCAAATAGTAGTCTCATTACCACTGCAAACATGATTCACAACATTATTACACAAATCTAAAAGAGATAGGCGGAACAAGCCTCCGCACACATAACCTTTACCAATAAATTGTCCACACTTGGACATTACAAATTTATTGGACTCAAATACCAGTCTAAAGCCATCTCTATACAGAAGAGATCCGCTCACGAGATTCTTATTTATAGATGGCACATGATGCACGTTCTTCAGTTTCACAATCTTTCCCAAAGTAAACTTCAGATCGACCGTGCCAACACCATGAACAGTGGCATGTGACTCATTCCCCATTAGAACGGCTGAATCCCGAGTGACCTGGTAAGAAGAGAACAATGAAATATCAGTACACACATGTATATTAGCACTAGTGTCTATCCACCAATCGGTAGATTGACATACAGAAAGAACAGTAGGTAAATTACCATACCCTGATGTTTCCGTCTCAGTAGTACCAACAACAACATTAGCAGACTTAGAATTCTGCCCTTACTGATTCTTTCCACCCTTGCGTTGACTGCAATCCTTGGCCCAATGACCAGGTTCGCCACACACAAAGCAAAGGCTATCCTTTGTGTTCTTCTTCTTCTTTTTGAAGCTAGTTGTTTGTGCAGTCTTGTTCTTGCCTTTGAACTTTTATGCATGCAGTGAATTGTATCTCATGGAGCAATACCATGACTATAGAATGGTTGACAGCCGTTCTGTAGTTGAGAAGGCTCATGAGATACAATCCATGGCCAAAGTATTAGAGTACTTCAAATGTGTGTTACCGGACAAGTTTGTCGCGGGAGACATTATTGCCAAGCTTCCTCCTTCTTGGAGGAATTTTGCTACTTCCCTGAAACACAAGAGACAAGAGTTTTCTGTTGAAAATCTCATTGGGTCTCTTGTGTTGAAGAGAAGGCGAGGGCAAAAGATACACACATTAGAGGTAATGAGGGACATTCTAGTGTCAATGTGGTACAGAAGAAGAATGGTCAAGCTCAAAAGTTCAAAGGCAAGTACAACAACTGCACGACTACTACCACTACGCCATGACGAACGACAATCTAGTCAAGACTCCTGCTGCTGCTACTGGATCTGGAACTCCTACTGCTGCTACTCTTTCTACTGGATCCAGGTATGTCTATCTTACACATATTTGTTGGTTAGTTTTCTTATCTGTTGTTAACTTGAACACTGAGATAGGTATACTAGTTTATGTCCTTCTGGATCTTAGTATGGCTATAGTGTTCTTGTTCATTTACTTTGTGAAAATAATTAGAGTAATTCTTATGATTTATCTACCATATTTCTGAATTAAAGTAATTTGAAAAATACTCGTACTTTTAACAGAGGTCACTGCACTACTGGCGGCGTGGACGCGTGGTTGAGCGAGCTGGCGAGTTAGGCGGTGGCAAATTGCTCTGGGATGGAAGTGGCGATGCGGCTGCAGGGGGAAGCAAAGGCGGCTGCTTTGGAGGGGCAGCAGGTGTAGGTGGTGACGGCACTGCAGTAGGTGGTGAGGGTGGCGGCAATGCGACTGAATGCGGAGGTGAAATACCAAGAAATCTCACCTCGAGAACCGGGGGAAAAGCTTGTCGCTCAAATCAGCAAGAACAGCACCGCATTCCCCAAGAGCTAGCATCTCTCTTGAACACCAAAAACAACAGGAGAAAAACCGAACCTTTCTGGCAAAAATTGAACCAAGATCCCACCTTTGTCACGGATTTGGGGAAAAAGAAGCAAGGAAAGACGGAATTCTGAGGAAAAAATTGTTGAAGAAGCAGAAACAAAGATGGGGCCTTGGCTTCAAAGGCGGACGCGGTGGCTTTCTGAGGACTAGATCCAGCAGTAAAGCAGTAGCATGGAGCAGTATTATATCAGGACATTAATATTGGGGAATGGGCATCATGTTGGCTAATTTTTTTAGATGGAGAAAACGTGCAAAACATTTTTTAGATCGGTAACGTTAACATGCCAAAGTTTAATGAAAGCACACACTAAAAAATACTTGCATGTCGTGTGCCTAAGAAACAAATAAAAATAGATGAATTTAAGAAATTTCTTTTTTCATATTAAATAAAAACACATTACACTATCAATCACATTTGAGTTTCATGTATAAAATCGTTCTTTCAAATACGTGGCCCTCTTTGAACGAATGATTTATGGAGGAATTAAAGGAATAGAATCATATATTCCTATAGGAAAAATTCCTATATGGCCCTTTGGAACAAGGAATGAGTTTCCAATATTTCTATGAAATTCCTATGGAATGACTCAATCCATAGGAATTTTGGAGGAATTCTAATATGAGGTTAGACTTCATTGAAAAAGATCATTTGTGTCTTACAATTTCTCTGTTTTGCATTCTTGTGGAATTTCAATGTCATTCATGTGTAATTCATGTGTTTTTCCTATTCCTGTGCTTTTCATTTCCTGCATTTCACAGGATCCCTAAAGCTATAATGTACGTGTACTTCCCGTAAAACAAAAAGGCGAAATTGAGCAAGAACGTGGACTAGCAAGCTAGGTTCTTGTACACAATTTGATATAAGGTCTTAATGTACGATTAATAAGAGGAATATCTGTGTTTGTGATCGCTATCCATAATTAATTAAGCATGGATCGAAGAAAAACAGGAAGAAGTTTCTTGCTCGTTGTACCATAAGATGGCAGCCCGATTCTTGCTAGGCGTGTCTTCGTTGTTCTTTGAAGGGGGGATTTGTGGAGAGAGAGTGTGCAGTACGGCACTGTGGAGAGAGACGGGGAGGGAGGAGCGGGCTGAGGATTGCAAAACTGCATAAATATGCACCCAAAAAAAAAAGGGCTCACCAAGCAATGGGGAATTTGCAGCAAGGCACACCTTCTTGTACTATTCAGAACCAAATCCCGTGCGTTACATTTTTTTAGGTCCATGGCTTTGTGGTTTTAGCCTTTCCTTGGATTGCCTTGAGTCTCCAAGCGTTAGTATCCTTTCTTTTGTCTTTTCTTTTATGTTGTGCTCCATGTGTAGCAGTTTAGGAGTGCACAAATTACCTTGAAATTAGGGCAACAACGAACATCTTTAATCACGATACCACTGCCATAGCCGGAGTGAGAATTATCCTCGTTAATTTAACTGCAGAGTTAAAAATAACATGAAATTAACAAGATAGGAACAAACGTACAATTAGTGCCGGACACAAACGGTATAAATGAACTTTCGTGTGTCACACACAAGATGTAGAAGAGACACTACAACGATCTTTCAATATCTCATGTGTCTAATACCGCTGGGAACGGTGGAAAACACACGTGACGAAAATCGATCTCATGTTGCACACGCGAAACTCCACACATGCTAAACTATCCATGAAAGATTCGCCTTGCCAGTGATACTAGCACAGTCTCACGAGTGACAATAAATACTACTCAAGGAATATTGTGTTTGTGTGACCCACGAGACACTAAGGACCTGTTTGGATGTTATAGTTTTTTATAAATCACAGTTTTCATAGCACTAGACATGAAATACTACAGTTTGTGAATACCACAGTTTTTTACAGTTTTGATGAAAACCATGTTGTGTTTGGCAATTGCAGTATGCAACACAGTATTTTCTTCAATTATTAGCCTAACTAGTCATTCTTTGCGAAAGTTTAAACAATCTGTACACAATATACATGCATGGGGCTATTTTTCGAGTATGCATATTGATCACAGCTATGTTTGCATGTTCCGATTTTAGAAATTGAATCGAATCAGATGAAGGTTATGTTAATAATACCTTTAAGGTATGTACTTGGAGGACTTTGTAAATATTTTTTAAAAATATTATATCTTTGAAGTACCAATATTAAAGATAGCAATATAATCCCTAGTTTGATCTATATGTGTACACACGGCGGATCCATGAAAAAATATGGTAGGTTCACACTTCTAAGTATCATTTGTCATCTCCAAAAAGGATTTGCTCTAGGCTTAGCCAAAAGTCATTATAGTCATATGACCCCAATGCTCATATGTTGCATATGCCATAAGTATAAAAAAAAGGGTCCTACAGAAAGATGATGCATAAATATATCATGCTATATCTGTATGGATAGGCTGACATATCCTGTAGCTAAGAATTTAAAGCATAAACAAACAGAATATTTGCTTCTATCGATGCTTGATTAAAAAAAACTCTTTACTAGTAGTTGGATGATCGTAGAAGAGAGCACACGATCGAGAAAACATAGATGCGATGAAGGCGCACCTCCGGATGTGTGAGCTTGGTTTCGAAAAAATTGGTCTTGAGTGGACTTTTAAAAACTCAAAAAAAATCATGGTATTAGACACTATGGTTTCTAATACTATGTTATTTTACTTTCTCTGCTTTCAATCAAGGCAGGCTCCTTTGTTTGGGTCTCTGATCTAAAAAAAAACTATGTATTTATTGGGTGTCTAACACCTCAAAGTTTTCGATATTATAGTATTTTTAAAAACCATAGTATTATCTAAAACTCCAAAATACTATGTATGATCCAAACAAGCCTTAAATCATCATCCGTATCCTATGATCTCATTTTATTAAAGTTTCATTTCTTCTAAAAACTGTCCATGGTTACATCCGCCCCGTGAACGATCTTACAAGGCCGGGCTCTTTCGGCTGGGCCGGCAAAAGAGGCGAACCGGATGGGCCGATTAACGACGATTTGTATCGGCACAAGTTGCCTACGTTGCCCTTCTCCACCCTACTCGCTGAACGCCTGCACCGATCGAGGAGGTGAGGAAGAAAATGGCGATGGCGGCGGCGAGGAGAGACCTCCTGGACCACCTCCGCGTGCCGGTGGTGCGGCCGGCGACCGCCTTAGCAGCATCAGCGGCGGGAAGCATCCCCGTCGCCCGACTCCTGTCGTCGATGGCAGAGGAGGTGAAGGGGTTGTTCCTTGACAAGGGTGGGGTCGCCGACCGCATCGTCTCCGTCGTCAAGAACTTCCAGCAGGTCGAGCCCTCCAAGGTAAATGCGATCGCGGATGCTTGTGCAGCCCGTACATTTGATAGATGGATACATGATGGGTATATATAGGGTTTTGGCTCCCGTCGCTGGTTTGTTGCTTCGTGTCATCAAGTGAATAGGATCTTCCATGGAGAGCTGGGGTGTAAATATGTAAGAGGACGGAAAGGCGTTTAGCGGTTAGGTGTGTGTTTGAGACTTTCAGTTGGAGCTGAAAGACCGGAAGTGGAGGTAGAGGAAAATGTGGGATCTTTGATCTTTTCTTGCATTCCACAATTAAGAATTTCGATTTGGAAACAGCTTTGGTTGATGATTGATTCTATCCTCAGCGGACACTGCATACTCATATTGTTGAGGAACCGTCGCTGGCAAGTCTAGTCCGAGCGATTACCTCGTAGACAAACACAGAATCATAAGAACAATACATGAATACAAGGACAGAATAAGAGATAGAACACAGAGATGTAGGGGGACTTCTTGCTTCTTCTTATTCTTTCATCCATCGATCAATCCTTTACAATGAATAGCACCCCCTATTTATAGGCTACGACCCTGCTAGGGTTTGGGATGGGGCGCCCACTAATGGACCGACTGCAGGGTCAGGCCCATGGTTTTCCAACACTCCCCCTTGGGCACCCATCCTTCATGTCCATGTCTCGTCAAAACTCCATAAAAACCCAGTGGGAAAAATTTGGAGAAAGAGTACATAATACACGTCCTGCTGTGATGCACGAATTGCCTCATTAAAAACCTTAGCCGAGAAACTTCAGGAAAACTCGTCAAGGGAAAAGAGTACAATCCACCCAATTTCATTTAATCTCTTGGATTTATTCTTTGGGTACTCGATCTTCATGATCAAGCTTTAATAATGAGTTCGTGAAGGTTCTCCCCCTGAATTCTGCACTTCTCTCAAGTCTCATCATTCCAATTCACATATGCATCTTTCAAAGTTAGATACTGCAAGTGACTTAGTGAATAAATCTGCAAGATTCTCACATAACTTAGTATGAAGTACTTTAAATACGTTCCTCTTTTGCAATTCATGAGTATAGAAGAACTTGGGGTTGATATGCTTTGTGAGAGGATTCTTCACATAACTCATCTGCATTTGTGCAACACAAGCTGCATTATCTTCATAGATAACAGTGGGGGTTTGTGCGGTATTCAATCCACATAACTGCTGGATGTAGTGAATTATCCGCCGAAGCCAAACACATTCTCGTGAGGCCTCATACAATGCTATTATTTCTGAGTGGTTCGTCGAAGTCGATACAAGACTCTGCTTAGACGATTTTCACGGAATTGCAGTTCCACCACATATGAATTCATAGCATGTTTGCAATTTGGCTGTATGCGGGTCCTACAGGTACCCGTCATCTGCATTGTCATTCATAGTTAGGTCTTGGTTCTTTCTATAGAACATACCAAGTTCTTTGCTTCCTTAGAGGTATCGGAAGATGTCCTTCATTCCCTGCCAATGCCTTTGGTAGGTTTTGCACTATACCTTGCTAGTAGGTTCCCGGTAAATACAATGTCCGGTCTAGTACAGTTTGTTCAATACATGAGTGTTTCTATCACACTTAAGTATGGGAATTCTAATCCCAGGACTTCCTCCCCCCTCTTTTCTAGGTCTGTACGGGTCTTTGTCTTGTTGCAAAGATATTCCGACCATTGGCACTTTCAAAGGGTATGCCTTTTCAAAATCAAACCTTTCTAACACCTTCGAGTGTAGGTTGGTGATGTACTAATATCCCTTGAGGTATGCCCAAGCTGCAAGCCTATGCAATATTTGGTTTTACCCAAACCTTTCATTTGAACTCCAACTTGGTAAGAGCTTACTTTCCTAATATCCTTGAGTTCGATGATATTCGGATCATTTTCATACACCGAGATTATACAAAATCCATTCAGGACCATCATATAAATACACGGGTTTATTCTCATTGTTCGTGTAGCCTTTCTTGCATAGAAAGTCGCTAGCGATTATACCACATTACGCTGATTGCTTAAGTTCGTACAATGACTTTGAGTTTCACTGTACATATTTCTATTTGCTCTATCTTGGTTGGGACATTGATACATTCATGTATCTTCAATGTCCGAATCAATATTTCATAAAGGTATCTTGGTACCCCATCCATCAATTTCAATTCTAACTTCAAGTTCACTTGTCATTGAGATAAATATTTAAAAGGGAGTTCCGCCCATGACCGGAGAATAGGTTTCTTCATAATCATCTTACGGATGTCGGTGAAAACTTGTACAACGAGCCTTGCTTCTTTTCATTTCTCTTTCAAACAAATACCCACTTATACCCTTCGGGGTGCACAAGGGGGAGACGTGCGGCTTACAGGCCCAAACGTCTTCTTTTATTTGGAGAGAATAATTCAGTTTCTATTGCCTTCTCCCAATCTTCTCAATCTGATCTTTTCTTTCATTCAGTGAGCGATGCAGGCTCTAAATCAAGATTGATAATTGCGACAAGTTTCTTTGCAAAGTAAATATCGACCTTGGCTGTTGTCATATTCAAAGATTCTCCCGAGGTCATAAAGTTTATAGCTATTTCTTTAAGGCGATTCTTCTAATGCTTCTACTTGCTCACTTCTTTGCTTCCAATTGCGGGGCAAGTCCCTTTAGTTTTTCAGCTCCGATGTGTGCGCACATCCATGCGATGTCTCCCTTCATAGGAATGTTCAATTCGTATGCCTTTTACGAAGGTTCCGTGCCGATGCCGGTCTCAACGGCTCCCCTTCTAGTTCTAGGGCACTTGGTGACCGGTGTATCAAGTCCTTCTTATCCTTTTCACGGCGTCCCGGTTGCCGGATTCGAGGGACGGAGTTTTCGTCCTTCGAGAGGCCTTAGGGCGGGATTAGGGATACCTTCAATGGTATTTCAACCCTCTCGGTGCATTGCTTGCGAGCAAATGCTATTTATTCACGCTCTTCAAATCACTAAAGTAGTCTGGCAGTTGATTCGCTAATACTTGCAAATCAATTATCTTCTGGACTTCAATTGTCTTCTAGACTTCAATTCAATTATCTTCTGGACTTCTCTATTTGCTTCACTAGTGCTCGGGTCATATGCATAGATTTCAATTATCTTCTGGACTTCAAATGTCTTCTAGACTTCAATTATTTCCCGACATTATTATCAAGGGTTGATCTCCTCCCCCTAATGACGGGAAACTAACCTCATCTATTGTACTTCAAATGTCTTCTAGACATCAATTATCGGGCATTATGCAAATCTCCAGTCATAGGGTCCAAATACTTGATTATGGATGTTGTCTCATAACCAACGTATATCCTAGACTTTCGGAGAAGACCCAATGCATTTCGCTGCAGCCAAACCTGCGAAGATGAGAAGTTTTCGGTGCTGACCCTTACGCTAGTTGCATAGTTGGATGGATGTTATAGGCCGACGGTCTAAAATTGATGAGAGCTGCTACGAGCAGGACAGCGTGTCCCCAATATATAGTTGGTAAATTACAATTCTTCAAAGTTCTGCTAGTCCATTCTGGGTGTGGATATGCGGTACAGAATGCTCAACTTTTAATTCTCATTTTCATGCAATAATCATCAAATGCTTTCAAAGTAAATTCTCCGGCGTTGTCCATTCAGGTGGACTTCATATGATGATCAGGGAAAATATTTCTAATTTAATTATCTGCGAGATTGGCTATGCAGAAGCTTGATTTTTGTAGACAATAAACATACGTGCGACCATTCCGAGGAAGCATCGATGAGCACTATAAAATACCTCAAATTACTCTTACAGGGGCTATATAGGACCGCAGCGGTCTCCACGAATACGGTCCAGAATGCGAGGACTTCATCCTTTACTTTGAGCAAAGGTCTAGTAATTAATTTCCGGTGGCACATGCGGGCACACAAAATCTTCTGATTCGAGAAATTCTTAACATTCATATCATGTCCTGTGAATTGTTAATTATATCTCTCATCATCCTAAGACCTAGACGGCACAATCTATCATGCCGGAGATAGAAAAGTTCGAGCTTCTAAATCGATTTTCGAGGCGTTATATGCTGCAGTGCCTTAATATTAGTGTATTATAGCCCAATTTCATATGAAGGGAGATATTCTAATGCTATTTTTCACTTTCTTCACGCTTTATAATGAGCAGGTATGTTGTACCATACTCTTCTTCAGTCTCTACATGGAAACTGTTAGCGCAAATATCCTTGAGAGTTCTAGTCGATTCTGGGTACAACAAGTCTTCTTCAATGACCAAAGTTGTGCCCGTTGGGAGTATAATTATGGCCCTTCCTGAGCCTATTATACAAGTATCGCTGCCTGCGACTGTCGTAAGACTACCAGCATTCTTGCTGATCGACTGGAAAAATTTATGTTTCTCTCAGGATGGTATTCGTTGTGCCGCTACATGCTAAGCACACTTCCTCCATAGGGCGCCACACACGTTCTAATATAATGTACTTTATTAATATGTAGCAGAAAGCAAGCAACACATAAATAAAATACTTCAGATATCAGAACGTAACTTGCTATTATAAACACGGGAAAATTAGTCTTGTAGGACTCATAATAAGAATTTAATGCTTTTGCTCTTCTAGAGCTTGCAACCATTATTCAATAATTCAAAAATTATGCTTCAATTACAAACTGCAAGTTTCTATAAAAGTCCGAGTGCAATCGTGCCTTTGGATCTAATAGGCAAAGTATTCGGGAACTTACGCCAAATCGGCTCCATGCGCGATCTTCTCCTCTTGGGCAGCTACGGCTGCGGCCGCTGCGATGTCCAAAAGGAGGGATGATGGGGATGCTACTGGGTTATTCACATTCATAAGTGCAGGTAATGGATGTGAATCCTCTGTGCATGCAATGGCGAGGTATGCCTCATGCTATCATTTGCCCTTCTTCTTAGACTGGAAAACATCAATAATGTGCGACGCACGACCTTACCCTTCTTGTTCCTCTCATTCGTGAGAGGCTTCATCACCTTGTAGCTGCTAGCAGTGGCTTGATGACCAACATTGCTACTAGGTGGTTGCGAGATGAAGTTCTTTCTTAGAATATCATCTTGAGTTTCTGCAACTTGCATGATGTCAATTAATTCGGCATACTTCATGTAGCCGTCTTGACGATAGTTGCTTGCGGATTGCACCGCGTTCGGGTGAAAGGTAGAGAGTCTTCTCAATCTTCTGCTCATCCGTGATTACATTGCCACAGAATTGAAGACTGTTATAAATTCTATACAAATTACGCCATCTTGGGTCGATTCTTGAATTCTGATTCGTGATGCCAGTCATCTTCATATTCATGCAAAAATTTCAAAGGATTACTGCTGGTAATCTGCATAAAATGGTTACAAAATCCTCACAATGTTCTTCGAACTCTAGGTTCGTGTTCCCGTATTTTTCTATGCATTTTTCATGATTTACTGCTGTTTCTAGTGATTAAAAGCAATATAAACAATCACAGATAATCAAAACAGTAAATATAGTAATAAATTGCATAGAAATAACAATAACAAGAATAAATATGCTTCAAATTTCAAAAAAAAATATGCAAAAATTTGGATTCCCGAAGCCCTTTCCTGCTGGAAAAAGGATTTTTCGGTGAAAACTGCAAGTTTCAGGGCTAAAACGCGAAATCTCAGTTCTGAGAGAAATTGCGCGTAATTTTCATGTTTTCCGGAGGGGTTATTCTGCAAGAATGTACATAAACCCGTAAATTTCCCAATTTCAGGGGGTTTTCTGCAAAATTTCTAGATCCTCAAAGAATTCTCGTAATTTTCAGAACTACGAGGGCCTTCATGCAAAATTTCCTCATATGCAAAACTACCTCGTGATTTTCAGAATCCAGAGGGGCTTTCTTGCAAATTTTGGGATTTCTTTTTCTTTTTCCCGTTTTTTTTTTCTTCCGGCTGGCCCGATTCTATTGGGCCATCCGGCCTTCCCCGGCCCACGTTTGCCCGGCCCATCCGGCCTTTTACCCCCGGCCCAAAAAGGGCATATGGCCGGCAATCAAGAGGAGCATCACGGGATAGGGTTTCCCTATCCCGGTGCTATGGGTGGCGGCCGGTGGCATTGTGGCGTGCGTGCAAGGCTAGCGCGAGTGTGGCTCGGCGCGCACGCGTGCGGCGGCGCGCGCGCGCGTAACGCAGCGGGGCAAGCGGCTGCGGCGAGGCTAAACGTGGCCGTGGCACGACGGGGACGGCGCGGCTGCCGGTGCGGCCGGGCAGCGCGCATAGGCGGCCAGCGCGTAGGCTGCAGCCGCCGCGACTAAGTCGCGGTGCCTCGGGTGTGGGAGTATCGGCGCCGACATCCGCCGGCCGAGCGGCGATCCCCCCTTCCCTGTCCCCTTTTCTTCTCCGGCGGCCGTTCCATGCCGACGGTGCCACTGCGGGCGACGGTCGCTTCACGTGGTGGCTCGGAGGCCACTTTAAGCGGCGATAATGGCGGCCTACAATGGCGGTCGGCGGCTCCAAGCCGCGCTTGTCCGGCTGTGGCTACGGGCCTAGGCGGTGGCATGTTACAGGCATGTGCGATGGAGGTCATGCGGCGACTTCAGGCCGCAATTTTCTTTACATGATTACTGTGTATACATGTAGATGTGATGCTGATGCAATGCGATGTAATACAAGATTTGCAATGGAGGCGCGGCTTCATGCCGTCATGTGCGTGCTTGCCGCGTGCTAGTGGTGTGGCACTGTCGTTGCCTCCGTGGCGAGACGTGATGGCGGACTATGCCGACCGGTAACGTGTCGCGGAGGTAGTGACAGCCGCTTACAGGCGGTGCCGTGCACATGATGCCTTTCATGCGATTGCATATACTACCTACGGTACAATCATCATCTACTCTTTCATGCAATCCACCGATCGGCTTGGCCGGCGACTTCAAGTCGACTCGCGGTAGATTAGAGCGGATTTGCACCGTAGGAAACCAATCTAGAAAGCCAAATTTGCATAATTGAAAGCAATCTAGAAAACGATTCAATCTATGAGTGTCGTTCATCGACGGTTACCTTTTCGATGCGAGGAGAGTCGATCGTGCTGATAACGTGTTGAGGAACCGTCGCTGGCAAGTCCAGTCCGAGCGATTACCTCGTAGACAAACACAGAATCATAAGAACAATGCATGAACACAAGAACAGAATAAGAGATAGAACACAAAGATGTAGGGGGACTTCTTGCTTCTTCTTATTCCTTCATCCATCGATCAATCCTTTACAATGAATAGCACCCCCTATTTATAGGCTACGACCCTGCTAGGGTTTGGGATGGGGCGCCCACTAATGGGCCGACTGCAGGGTCAGGCCCATGGTTTCCCAACACATATAACGATTTTTTTAAAAAATAAACCATTTTTTTTTAAAAAAAATACACCACGTATTAGTTTTTTTTACAAAAATGACCCGCAATCGCTGGTCCACCGCGCGACCATGTCAATCACTTGATGGTCCAACGATTAGCTGAGGCCCCAATCGCACGACAGAACAACAACTGAGACCTGTCAACACTGTCGTCGCGCAATGAGCGGACGACAGTGAGCCACATCGCCTATCACGGTCCAATCGCGCGACTGACTGCCCAATCATGTCCACATGGCCCGATTGTGGCCAGTCGCGTTACAGAGGCGCGATTGAGGGTGATTATATGCCCGATCGGCCGATCCGGCGCCATTCAATTGGGAGAGAGAGAGAGGAGGGGAGGAGAAGAGAGGAAGGGAGAGAAAGGGGCGTAGGAGGAGGAGACTCTCCAAGTTCTTCGTTATTCGGTGAGTTTCTTGTGCTCATTTGGTTTATTGTTCATTTCGATAAAAACACATGGTAAGTTAGCGACAATAAACATATATTAGTGGTAGTAGCTTTAGATTGACATTTTTAGGGTTATATTGAGTTTAGTTTTTGAATGTGTTTTACTTATTTAAATATTTTAGTGCAATAACACTTGGTGACCCCCACTAGTAGATCAATTAGTAAAAGACCTAGCCTACTTAACTTTAGATCTGCATGACCTAGAGATCCGGTTTTAGGGTATTTATAATTTTGTAATTTAATTAAACATTTGCAATCGTAATTTTTAATTTAATTGAAATAGAGAGTATTTTGATATGCATGATAGGATTTGGTTTTCATTAGACTCGATGTAGCGCTTATTTAGCATGCGTTCTAAATATTTTGAGTCGTGTGGCGGGTATGTTAGGTCAATGTTTTTTCATAATGTTTTACGGGTAAAGGGAAGTTCGTGAGAAGCCATGTGGGGTTAATTTGAGCAGTTTTCTATAGACCACAATGTATCACATGAACACGTGTTGCATTGGATGACATGCAGCCTCTCGCTGGGTCCAACACTGTATGGTGTCACTGTGAGATGCTTGTGGAGCCGTTCGTCGGAAGTCGACCATTGGGAGTTGAGGCCTATGGAGCGAACAAAGTCATGGCAGACATGGTTGACAACGTGGAGGCGTCATGGCTATGAATGAGTGTTGTTGGCGCAGGTGTGTCCGAGGATGCATGGGGGAGAATAGTGTGGGTATGTAGGTAGAAGTTGAGGATGGTGGGACAGACGAGGTGGTGCAGGTGCAGTTATGGCGGTAGACAGACATGTCGATCCCAATGGATAGGCGGACAAAAAGGAAGGACATTAAATTCATAGTAGATGACTTGGAGTGGGAAGACCGAAGGTCAAGCATTGGAAGAGAACGGGGAGGATGATGACTGTTCGAATGATAACAATGTCCCTGATGCACCGGTGTCTAATGCTTGGAATAGACACGACCCAGGGGGTCTGTTGGGAGTGATGGCCATGATTCTCAGTGGGTGTAATGCCACATTTGCAGATAAGTCGACTCTGCAGGATGTTATCAAATTGTGGGTGATGTCAATGCAGAGGCTGTTTAAAGTTGTCAAATCAAACAAATAGCAGGGAGTGAGAAGCAGAAGGCAATGGAGAGAAGGTTAGACATGTTTGAGCCGACCTCGTCAATCTCCTCGACTACTTGAGGTGATATGAGACATAAACCCCGAACATACACATTGTGAAGGATAAGATTTTAGAAAAAAAATGGAGGGGTATGTGGTAATGCAACAAGCTTTCCTTGCACTTGGTGCCTGCATTGATGCCTCCTGTCACTATTGCCAGCTCATGTGTGTGGATGGAACATTCCATCGGGAAGTACAAGGGGAAAATCTTGACGGCAATCAACGTAGATGCCAACAATTAGATCATTTCTATGGCGGCTGCATTTGTGGACAGTGAGAACTTCGATAGTTGGTTGTGGTTCTTCAGGCTCCTCAAGGTTGGTGTCGTTGGTGAATGCCCAAGCGTCTGCATAATACATTACCGACATGCCAGGTTGATTAAGGCCATCAAAAAACTGCAAGAATATCCAGATGAGCCTTTTCCATAGCATGACCTACGAAACTATTAGTGCATGTGGCTCCTGGGGGCCAATCTTTTTAAATAACTCACGAGCAAGAGGCTGATGAACCTGTTCAAGAGGTTGTGCAAGCAGAACCAGCAAAGGAAGTTTGATGCACTTTGGAAGAAGCTTGATCAATTCACCACAAAGCACGTCGAGGAGAGGAATAAGCAACCTGCTAGAAACACAGCCGATGTACCAGAACGGTTGGTGCCATTGCCCAAGATTGACCTACTTGACTTGAGAAGGAGGACAGCGAAGAAGATCAAATGTTTCGCATGGGATCGAGGTTGAGCCGATGGAAGTAGACATTGGTTTACGACACTAACAATGCAAAGTGCGGTGTAATGATGACTAATCTAGTTGTAGTGTACAATTGGGTCATTAGGGGCCTCGCGACATGCCCCTCATTGCAATCGTCGAGGTATATTGCATGGTATAATGAAGTACTTCAAGAAAATACATAGTGTTGTTGCATTGCATATCTTTGAATGCCTGAGATGGTCTATTGTACCAAGATGATGGAGTACATAGCGGGAAGAGCGAGAAAGCCCGAATGCACTCGGTCTTCCTTATGGGCACCACGAAGCTTAAGCCAGGTATTGCTAAGGAACTAAAGTGGGTTGGGAGCAGCGAGTGTGTCGCCATGTGCGAGTGGGCCTTGGACGGGAGGGCAATAACAATTGTCGATGCATGTGTAACAAGCCCATGCTACTCCATAAGCCATGCTTTGATGTGTTGGCTGCATGTGGCATGATCAAGATGGACTCTCGCGATGCGTGTGGGCTTCTTCATGATGGAAAATGTGGTTCAGACTTAGAGTGAGAGATCTATGGATTCAGCGTTGTTGGTAACTTCATATAGGACGATGTGCAAAATAGGATATGGGTCCCTATTTTGGACTTGTTGAAGGGTGGCAAGAGCGTCAGGCGGACTCGTCGTATTTGAAACAACATGGGCGAGTTTGAAGATGGAGGCCTTGTGAAGAGGTGTATCATTTGCGATATTATGGGCATAGGAAGAACAAGTGCACAAAGCGTAAAGGGTCGGGTGAAGGTCATGACGTCACGGCTAGTGGTGGTCATGGGAGAGCCCGCTAACAAGGTCGTAGAAGGCGACATGTTGCAAATCACATAGCTAGAGTTGCTACTTGATGCGTGCTTACCTACAATTTGTGCCCATGTTAGGAGTGCTTTGTTCCTATCATTGTGGTTAATTTGTGTAATCCATCCTATGGTTGTATTCCGTTTGTTGCAAGCTACCTTTACTTTAGACATGTTGCTACATGATTTGATATGTTGTAAACCCTACTTGTATGCTAAGTAGTACTTATGTGTTTGTTGTGCTCTCTTTATGCTAAGGCGTAGTAATTTTGCGATGATAACTTTTTTCATTTATTATTACCTTCCAGTTCATTCCGTTAATGTATTGCATTATTTATTAGTGAAATATGTATTTCTTTCTCGAATTGTTACTAACTTCTTTGTTGTTCCGTGGGCATGACGGGTAAGGGTGGTGGCCCGCTTGCGTCTGACCTTTTGGACGCGAGATAGGCGGTCGATCTGTGGCCGCCTCGTGCTTCACTTCCGCGAGAGGACAAGTTTCGATGAGCTAGGAGTGTTGTCCACTCAAACTTTGTCGAAATCTTGGAGGCTGGACCGGCGTTTGCATTGATCTAATGCATTATTCATCTTACAGGATGAGACGATGACACCTAACGCGAATGACTACCATGTGTTTTATCACCTAGAGGCGTACCTGCTGTGGCTATTCAGTTGGGTTATGTTCACGAGTACCCACGGCAACAGCGTCGACTCCCGATTCATCCAGTTTTCCTGTGTGCTCGCCGATGTAGTTTAGTTGCGGTTTGACTGTGCTGTGCGGTAGTAGTATCGTGCCCTCTACAAAGCTTGCCTTATGAGCAACCCAACATCCCTGTTGGCTAGTTGCGCTCTACTACCCCAGTTGTGGTCGTTTAAGCGTTTCCAGATCGGACGACCGTGGGTAGAGGAGAGGGTCTCCGTGGGATCCTTGTGGTGCTGTCTAGCGGTAAGTAGTTCTTAATACTATCAATGCAAGCTTGGTACAAATGCGCAGGAGGAGGTGAACGCCCGTGCACTAGGGGTTGTCCACCCTTTGCATGAGGGACCAGGCATACTGGTTCACATGGAGGAAGCATGTGTTCGACGTCTTCATCAAGGACTATGTTGTGCACCGCGTGCTGAGGCGGTTTGGACGACGACAGTAGTTCCCAGTTTCGTTGGGACAGTTGGTCCTAGCCATGACACACTTGTAAGTGTTTTGTATGTGTTAACCGGACAAGGGAGGCCTGGGCGGAACCAGTTCTTTGGGGCTGGAGGCATTGTTGGAGGCTGGGAGGTGGTTTGGTGCGGCGCGGCGGAGTGCGGCCAACTCTCCAACGGGGGGTGGTAGTGGTCGATCGGCTAGGTCTAGTGGTGTTTTGGACGGACGGGGAGGTTTCCTAGTCACGGGTCGTTGTGGAAGTTAAATCAGCGATCCGATGCGCGTGCTCGGCGCCAACAATGGCCGTGGGCATTTCAGAGTAGGCATCAGAGGCCGGGGTCTTGGTCGGTTTGGTGGAGGTAGTCATCATGTCGTTAGTGGTTCCTCAGGTGATGCTTCAAACTTAATTTGCTTTCGGTGTAAAGGAAAGGGGTATGGAATTGCTAATTGCAAACCTATTTTAATATGTGATATTTGTGAGAAATGATCATTTGGCAAATAAATGGCGTTGTTGATGATGTCGAGGCCTATCACAAATCTGTGTGGGTTTAGTCTTTGATGGTGAGGTTTTATCACATCACAACATCAGTCTGAAGAAGTGAAGAAAGATAATAATAAGGCGGGGCTTGTTAAGATCGTTGGTGATTCACTATCTGTTGACCTTTTGATTGCGAGACTCGAAGATTAATTCAATGAATTGGCAGCCACGGTGAAGATTTAGGGGAGAATGAGTTCTTGGTTCACTTTCCAACTAGACTCGATATGCTTTGTATGGTGGCGATTGGTGACATGCATGTGAAGGAACATAAGGTAGTATTGCAATTCAGAATGGAACACGAAACCAACGCCTAAGTACCAACCAGAAGGTATGGATTCAGGTTTTAGGAGTGCCTTTTGAAGTTCGTGACTTTCTGAGCCTGTGTGCTATAGGATCAATCATTGGTTTAGCAATGCATGTGGACATGGAAAAGGTCTGTAAAAATGATTTAGTTCGTATGCTGGTGGGAGTTCTGGACATAGATGCAATACCTTCTAGTGTTGAGATCGTGGTGCATGAATATGTCTATGATATTTTTTCAAAGTGGAAGATATCGTGGTGGATATTGTTGTGAGGATATTCATCGAAGGGAGGATCATGAGGGAGGATAAGTCGGGCAGAAGCAAAGATGGTGAGATCATAGATAGAGATCCTAAGAGATTGAAGAATAATTCTGATGTTAAATCAAATTCTTTCGAGAACTGCGCGGACAGTCTACCTCTATTACTAAGGGGACAACCTTAGGGCTTTCGGCTTCAGACACAGTTTGGGTAACGCCTAGGGCGTTTAAAAAGGAGGCAGACAATGTAGTCAGTGTGAAGGCGCAGAAGCAGGAGGCTGATGTGGCTGATGTGGACGGTTTGAACTCACCTCAGGAGGTTATAGCAAAAGCGAATGGGTTATTTTCGGAGGATGGTCTGGGGGCGGTCACTAGCCTTGAGGTATAGGAAAATGCGGCGGATGGTGAAATGAGTCCCTCGGGGCAGTTTCTTGATTCGTTGCCCAAGGAGTTAGGCGAGTCCCTGACAGTAGGTGTTGTCACTGTGCCAACGATAGGAGAGTTGGAACGTGATACTCAAGAGGTGATGGGAGATGTTAATAAGACAGATGATGTTCTTGATTCCAAGCTAGTTAATGTTGGGGTGATCTCTGAGAATTATGATGCAGCGACGACAGTTTTGTTACCTCGGCTAGCTGCTTCTATGGCTAACGGAGGGGAGGCTTGGAATGGTGCCATGATTATCAAGTCACCGCCAGGATTGCTAAGCGAGCTCTGATGAATGAAAGGTGGGCTTACGAAGATCAAAATCAGTTGGGCTTTTACGTCGGAGTGGGACCACATTAATGAAACGATGGACCTAAGGCGAGTGAGCGTATCAAGATGTAGAAGTCGATGATGGCTTCGGTCGAGAGGCTACACGACGTGCTAAAGTTCGTAATCTCGAACTTGATCCAAGTCGGTATGTTAATAAATTTTCATTTTTATCTTTTTCTGATAAGCAAGTTGTTGAAAAAATTGCTAGCATTGGCTTTTCTTTAGGAGGGGATAGAGCGGAGATTGGTAGTACAGTTAACAATATTATGTCTCTTGAATTAGGAAGATTAAGAAAAATAAAGGAATTGTAGATGTTAAGGAGTTGGAGGATGAGAATTTGGGAATCTCAGGCCTTAATCATTATTGTGATGATTTACATGTTGATCTAGAGGATGATCACTCTTCTTTTACTTTAGTAACAAATAAAAAGAGGTCGAAAAGGAAAATGTTCATAATAGGCCTATCAAATTAAAGTTAAAATGAAAGATCTTTTTTGGAATAGCAGAGGTCTAGGAGACTTGGCTAAACATTATTACGTCTGTGAAGTGGTTAAGGAACATCAGTTAGATTTTGTGGCCATTCTTGAAACTAGTAAAAAAAGACTTTTTAGTAGCTAGCCTTAACCATCTTTGTGGTGGAAGGGATTTTTTGTGGCATTTCTCTCTACCATAAGGACGGTCGGGGGTATCCTTCTAGGGGTGGACCCCCAGGTTTTCGATATTGGGTCTATTGATGAGAGTGATTTTTATGTTAAGTTTCATTTAAAAAACAGAAAGGGTGATTTCCAATGGGTTCTTGTGGCTGTTTGCGGTGCAACTCAAACTCAATTCAAGGAGAAGTTCCTTACTGAACTTAGTCATGCTTGTAGGAAAGAATCACTTCCCATTTTAATTGGGGTGATTTCAATATCATCGAGCATTGATGAAAAAATAATGATAATGTTGAGTATAGATGGCCTTTCTTGTTTAATGTTGTTATTAATATTTTGGATTTAAGATAAATAGTTTTATCCGGTAGACAATTCACTTGGGCCAATTCGTTAGATAATCTAACTTTTGAAAAGTTGGATAGAGTCCTTATAGTCTGAATGAAAGCATAAATTTTCTTTGGTCACAATTAATGCTCTTGAAAGGTCTCTGTCGATCACACGTCGTTGCTTTTAAATCGAGAGAGGTCCGTATATAGGAAGTTAGCCCTTATTTAAATTTGAATTAGGTGGTTATGTAGGGAGGGGTTGAGAGAGTGGTGGTGGCTATGTGGAATAAGGAAATTAGAGGTCATTCGCTTTACATATTTGGCAATGTAAGATTAGAGCTCTTAGGCGTTTTCTTTGTGGTTGGGTTAAAAGCACCGATGGGACTTATAAAAGGAAAAAAGATCTTAATTTGCTTATTGATGAGCTAGATAAAAAAAACTAAGTTGTCCAGGTTGTCGGATCAAGACCTTAACCTTAAAAAGTGGCTAATGAGAGATTGGCACATCTTTTAAGAGAAGAAAAAAATTAAGTGGTATCAAAGATCCAAAGCGAAGTTTCTTTTGGAGGGTGATCGGAATACTCGTTATTATCATTTAATTGCGAATGGTAAGCATAGAAGACAAACGATTTTTTAGCTCGATCAAGAGGAAGGGATAATTTGGGGCGATGTATAGTTAAAAAAGTATATCACCAATTATTATAAAGATTTGTTTGGACCACCCAAAGTTAACCATTTATCTATGGTTGATGCTTTTATGAATGATATACCTCAAGTTTCGGATGCGAAAAATAGTCTCCTTATAGAATCTTTCACTGAAAAGGAGGTAAAAGAATCAATATTTCAAATGGAGCATAATAAAGCACCGGAACCAGATGGATTCCCAACATAATTTTATCAGACGTTTTGGGAAGTCATTAAAAAAGACATGATGACCATGTTTCATGATTTTCATAAATTTTCATTGAATTTTGGGATCATTACACTGCTCCAAAAAAAACGGATGTTACGCAAATTCAGCAGTATAGGCCTATATGTCTTTTAAATGTAAGTTTTAATTTTTTTTACTAAAGTGGTTACTAATAGACTTATGGGTGTAGCTCGGAAGATTGTTAGACCATCTCAGTCGACTTTCATGCAGCGGAGATTTATTCTTGATGGAGTTGTTGTCCTTCATGAAACCATCCATGAGTTACATAAAAAGAATTTGGATGGAATAGTGTTCAAGATTGATTTTTGAGAAAGCTTATGACAAAGTAAAATGGTCGTTTCTTCTTCAAACTTTGAGAATAAAAGACTTTTCTTCTAAGTGGTACTCCTGGGTGGAAAGTTTGGCTAAGGGATGGAGTGTTGGAATAAAAGTCAATGATGATCTTGGTTCTTTTTTTCAAACACATAAGGATCTTAGGCAAGGTGACCCTATGTCCCCTATTCTTTTTAACCTTGTAGCGGACATGCTAGCCATATTCAAGAGCTAAAGAAGCAGGTCTTTTAACAGGAGTAGTTCCTCACTTAATTGATGATGGGTTATCAATTTTACAGTATGCTGATGACACGAACCTCTTTCTGAATAATAACTTAGAGCAAGCGAAAAATCCCAAGCTTATCCTATGTGTCTTTGAACAATTATCTAGTTTAAAGATTAATTTCCAAAAGAGTAAAAAAATTTGTTTTAGTTCTGCCAAAGATGTTGAATCACAGTTGTAACAGTCCCAATTATATGAACAGTAATAAAATATTTTCTGAACAGTAATGAGGTGCTGTTCATAGCATCAATGTTCATTTTTACAGATTGGGCATTATGTTGCAAATAAAAACTTTCTTTTTCTAGCCAAAAATCCAAAGCCCTTCCTAAAGTTCAAAGGGAATGCAAGCCAATGCTTGTATTTTGACTGAGAAATATTTTCATTAAAACCTAGATCAATTATCTTGGTTAAAAATAATTTGTGTTAAATTTTTAGAAATTATCTTGACTTGAAGGAAAATATTTGGCTTTAAATAAACCTATTCGGGTTAAGTTAATTATTTATGAGTTTTAAAAGTGAAACTGTGGATTTTAAATTTTATTTGGGAAATATATCATCCCAGTAGCCTCCTGGCAAAATTTCATGATTTTACAAATTTATTTACTATTTCTAAAGCCCAGTCAAACCTTTAAACTTTGAATTTAGAGTTTGGTCATCTCTTCCGGTCTAAACCCAAGCCCTAGCACTGTAGTGACTCGAACCCCATGAGGTTGGGTCCAACCGGTGCAATGTGGTCCTGCTCAGTCACGCTCGGGCGCGAGCCCAAATCCCCCACGTGACGCGAGCCGTTGATCTCCAATCGAACGGACGGGGTTGCGGCATCACGCGGGCTGTCCACGTATGCAGATTAATATCCATCCTTGGATCTTGATCGGCGACCAAGAGCGCGAAACAATCGGACCATCCGGATCCCTTCTTAATCTCCACCGTCGGTTTTAGATCCAACCGCGCGCTCTTTTGTTTTGAACTTAAAGGCGCGCAGTCATCGTTGACCGTTGGATTCAAATCCTACGGTGCACCATTTTGACCGCGTGCATTTAGGGCCCAAATTCATTGGACCGTTGGATTTCAATCGGAGGGTCCCTATTGAGATAGCATTCGGACCATCCGGATCCCGCGTCAATCCCGACGTGAAAGCCAATCGAAGGTGTCGCGTCATCTCATTTAAAAGTGACGTGTATCCTTTTTGATTGATCGTTGGATTTCAATCCAACGCCCCTCTTTGAATGTGTAGCACCCCTTTTCCCCGTCCTTCTCCCCGCCGGCCCGGACCCCCCCCTCCGTTTCTCCCTCGCCGGACCGGACCCCCCCTCCTCCCTTCCCTTCCCGCGCTCGCGTGCGTCGCGTTGCCGTCGCGTGCACGCCACCGCCTGCTCCCCTGCTGCCGCCCACGAGCGCCCGCGCACGCCGTCAAGCCGCCATCATCACCGTTGGCGCATGCCGCCGGACCCCCTTCTCCCCGAGCTCCTCCCCGGCTTTAAAGCCCATGCTCGGTGCCCTCCCTTTCCTTCCTCTCCTCCATCTCTCCCTCCCTCCTTCTTCCCCAAGCAAAGGAACCGAGAAGGAAGAAGAGCAAGAAAAGAAGAAGAAGAGGAAGAAAGCCGAAGCCTTACCTTCCGGTATCGCCGTCGCCGCCGTCGGTGAGCATCGCCGCCGCCCTAGCCGCGTCCCCCTCCATTGCCGTCGTCCTCCCCGTCGCCGACGCCGCTCCACCTTTTCCCTCCAGTGGCACCGCCGCCCCTCCATCTCCCCTCCGCCGCCGCCCGCCCCCTCGTGGTCGCCGTAGTCGTCGCCATCTCCTCCCCCGCGCGTCGTCGCCGCCACCCCTCCTTTCCTCCTACCCTCCGGCCGCCGCCCGTGCCGCCCCTCTCCTCCCCCCTTCCATGCGCCGCCGCCTCACATCGCCCCAGGCCCTTTTAGGGCGGGCGCGCCGCACGTGGGCTGCGCTGCGGACGCCTGCGCTGTTCGGTAGTGAGCCTCAGGTGGGCGCTTTCGCATTTTGGGCCGACCGGTTGTTTTGATTTTCTTTTGTTTTGATTTCCTCTTTTCTATTTCTAATTCAAAAGTGAGGCTTTAAAAATTAGTATCTCCCCCATTTTAACTCCAAAAATTATAAAATAAATTTGTAAAAATTTGTAAATTCAAGATCTTGCTAATGGCATAGGTCTTGTTTAATTTGGAGTTTATTTGTTATTTAATTGTATTTAATTGCTCTTTTTGTTTATTTGTGTCTTTTACCGGTTCGATCGCCCGAGTAGGATTTGAAGACGCCGGAGACCCCCAAGTTGATCAAGCCCAAGATTATCAAGATCCTCTAGCCTATATCCCAGGCGAGTCAATACTTTGATCATATTGAGCCTACATTTTATGCAAATTATATCCTTTTAAAATAGCAAATTGCATGCTTTAATTCTTTAATCTAGTGTATGTTAAAACTTAAGGTAGTTAATACCCATTTGATGATTAATTAATTATTACGCCATCCTTGACAACTTGAATCCAATAATCCTTGTCACCCTAGTAACTATATGGTAATACTAGCTATAGGTTGTACTTAAGCGACATGCTAGTCTTGCTTAAGTACCGGGACATTAAAATGTTCCAATCATCATCTCTTTAAACATAAAAATGATTTGGGCAGTCATTGGTGGTCCATGGCTGAGATAAATGTGGTGATTTGCTTCTACTCCTCAAAACCCTAATATTCTTTATTCTTATGCAGGTGATTTGTGTGTTGAAGAGTATGTGATGGGTGCGGATGCAGCCCAAAGAATGTTAATGTGTGAAATGATCCGCCTAGACAACCCTAAGGACTTAATCTTGTCATGACCTCCGTGTAAAACAAGTACAACCACAAGTCTCGCAAGCGCAACTTGGCTTAGTAGATTTATTGAACCTTGAAAGTCGGTCTCACGGAAGGAACAAGAAAGGGTGCAAGTGTGAGCTTGATCACGTTTGAATCGGACACCGATGGTGAAGTGCCTTCTACCAAGACGATGTAGAGGTGACATCCGCACCAACATATGGCGTAACCCCATATAGGTGAGATGACGGAAGGCGAGATATTTTGAAAGGTTCTTGTGGCGGTCGCTCAACTACATGACTAAGGAATCATGTGGGGTAACAGTATGACTATCTCTTGTGGGTAAGGTGTACAACCTCTGCGAGTCTAAATCTGTTTAAACAGCCGCGCCTACGGTCAAAGGCGGACATGGGAATCTTTACTCGAGTTAGTTCTATTTCAAAAAAAACTTGTGGTTGGGATGAAAAATGTGGTGGGCTCACCTAGCCCTGAGATTGGATTTTGCACTGAGTGCTTGAACTTCGATGATGTTGGTAATTGGGACGGACCCAATCAAAAATAAGCATAAGGTAGAGTTTCAACGGAGGGAACCTCTGCTGTTATAAATTATTGCACAATTACTCTTTTAACTAAAATGAAATTTGTTAAAAATGCTAAGTGCTAGGAATTTGTACTTATGATATTTAAAGGTATTGCTTTCGCAAATAAAAGAACCGAGCCATCCTTGTAAGCCTTGCATGTATATCATTGCATTGTGTATTGGCTCATGAGCACGGTAGTTGTGCTCATCCTCGCTCTCCCAAACCCTTGAGATGACGTGAAGGAGACTATGCCTATTACGAGGATCCGTGGTTGGAGGCCGGGAGATAATGAAGCGTAGTGTAGTCTTTAGATGTTTTAGTCTCGCTCGATCCGATTGACTCGTCGATACTTGCGTGCATCCAATATTACCCAAGCCATGGTTAATATCGGTTGCTGCACGGTTTCCCGATCGCTTGCTCGTGGAGAGATGAGCTCTCACCCCTTTGCTTCCGCTGTCGCTTAGCTTTTGTAATGTAATCAAATTGGCTTTGATCGGCCCCTATTGTAAAACTCGACCGACGCGGTCTATGTAAACTCTGTTGTGTTAATTAATGAATGGTATGGTTTTACGTCATGTATGAATTGATTCGATGATGTATCTGTGAGTGCTAGCTCGATCCGGGAATAGCACGCGATGTTTCACAGAGGATTCGGATTAGGAAATCCGGTCCGACGAATGTAAACCCCAAAATCCGTAGGGCTCCTTTAAATCTCCATCCTCCGTTTGAGATCGCACGGCCCATATTAAATGGTGCCGATTAGATTTTCTTAATGTCTATTTCCATCGCGGCGCCCTTCTCTGTCGAGCAGTCGACGATTCTTGTAGCTTTAAGAGGCGCCGCGATCGTGGTGACAAAGGGACCCACACGTCGGTGTTTGCCTCTCTTCCTCCTTGCCTCATGCGCGCGCCGACTCAGTAAGTGAGTAGAGGAGTTATCCAAGAATTATGCACCAATTTTTGGATATTTAGCACTAAGTGGACACCTCATCAACTCTAGACACTTCCACATGCCCGTAGCTCAACCTCTATATATATACCCTAGCTTTTTGGTCTGCCATTGTTGACCATGGATCTCTTCATCTTCATTACCATTCCAAAGGAGTTTCTTGCTCCTATCAATTGCTTATCCATCTTAAGCGTTTGTTTCACCTTGCATTAAGGATTTAGCATCTTTTGTAGGTTAACCTGAGTTTAATTCTCTTTGATCGAATCGGTTTTCAACACCTTCGGTGTTTATCTCATCTGGTAAGATAAGCCCTTAGTTTTTGTCATCTTGAGCACCTTAAGGACCTCAAAGACTCATATGCACCATTCCTTTGTACATATACTACTCCAACCTTTAAAGCGAAAAGTTGTTTTTATAACTTTTCGGTCTTTCATATCGTTTTCAAGAACTAGGTTTCTCCTGTCAACTTATCATCTGTGTAGGTTTTAATCGAACCTTAGTAGCATAATAAGTTGTTCTTTTGATCCTTCTTGTCATCTATTTAACTTTATAGCAGAGGTTCATTTTAAATCATCGTTGTCGCCCAACCGACAACGTTGGTTTTCTTTAGCTTCAGCAATCGACCGATTAGGGTTAGGTTAGGTTAGCTTGGGTGTTAATTACCCTAAAAGATCAGGCTAAGCTTCATTTGAGAATCTTTGCTTGACCTATTTTCCTTTAACCCAAATCATGAGTCCGCCTGTTTACATTCTTTTCAAAATCAAAACGTAACTTTGACTTAAATTCTAGTTTATGTTATTTAAAGGCAGTAGATGCTAATATGGGTTATTATCTTTCTTGGGGTAGGTATAGCTTAAGCATCTTTGTTAAACATGCATTTCCATATTGATCATACATTTTCTTTCATTATGTACTTGTTGTCAACTTTGGTATTTATCGATTTTATTGTCTCTTTTAGAATCTGGTTCTTCTGAGGTGTTTGAATCTCTTTATGAACACAAGAAATCTATTATTATCAAGGCAAGCATCCTCTTTGCATCATGTTGATTCCAAAGTTTTGTACAATAGATTTTCCAAATCTGATGATAATCGTTGCATGCTACTTTTCTGAAAATACAATTGTGATCTGTAGTAGTTAGCTATGACCTAACATTGTGGATTACCTTAATTCTAACCATACACTCAAACTTAGAGTAGTACTGTATATTGTAAGCTTTAGTTTCAGAGTTTGCTTAGCCATGCAATCTAGATAACTCTAAAGTTTGACAAGATTATCTTGTCAAACATGGGAATCCCAATTGAATTTCAGCTATTTTAAACTCTTTGTCCAGTTTATTTACACCAGAAATGAATTTTACATTTAAATTGATCTGGACAAGAGGAAGCTAGTGGTGGTGCCTTCGTGCACGAGATTGGGAATTGTGGTGGACTTGTCTGGACCAATTAAGGACTGAACTCTAACTATTCAATTCAAGTCCCTCACGTACTTCCACACGCGGTGTATGGGCGCTGTTTGGTTAAGTAAAGAGTTAATGCTATTGAGTTGGAGACAGGGGAGTAAGGATATGTGTATTGGTCTTGTATGGCATAGATGCTTTGGTCTTTGGGCTGCGTTTTATGCCATGTGAGTTTTATATAAATATCAGATGTTCTTAGAAGGGTGAGGGCGTATTTGTGTTCCATCGCATGTACGTACCTTAAAGATGCCGATTGCAATCTAATATGGGTAGCGAACCCAGTTCGTATTTCTTTTTGTTTGGGTCGGCATTTCTGACGCAACATGTGTGCCCCGGTTAAGCAGATGCTATCAGTCGTTGTTTAAGCGAGATCAGTTCACACATGGGTATCCAACTCAATAGTGTCAACTTGTTGAAAAATACAAAATCTTAATTTCCCCGGTCGGCATACCAAAGGAAGTGTGTCATCATTCGGAGGCATCCGAAGGCAACGGGCTGACTAAGTCGTGTGGGTAAATATGTACACCCCTGCAAGGTATTGAACTATTCGAATAGCCGTGTCCACGGTTATGGATGACAACTTGAGTTGATGTCACCTGTATAGAGTTTTGATTTAAACTTTTGTTTTGCTTTACAGTTCGACATGAGGAATTCATGCATTGTATTGTTTACATTTATTCTCATTTACTTACTGTTTTAACCTAACTTTGATTTATTAAATTGCTTTATCAAAACTTAGCAATTGTAGGTTAAGATGTCTTGCTTTATGCAAAATTGAACCAATATGCCTTCCGTTGCAACCTTATGCATGTACCAATTCTAATCCTTTGAATAGGTCCTATCAAACACTTTCTTTTATTAGTTTGTATAAGTCTTCTTGAGTACCTTCCGTACTCAAGGTGTTATAACCTATTGTTGCGGTGAGGATGGTTATCTTTATGAAGTGCCCGTTAAGCGCGATCGGGTGGCGCTAACGAGTAACGCTATTTCTTTCCTCCACGCAATCGCTGCGGAGTGGATGGGGCCTTTGGTGGCTTTTGTGTTTTATTTTGCTTCCGTTTATTACCCTTTTGTAGTGACCAAGTCACTTGGTATTGTAATACTCAACCGAATTGTAAACTTATGTTTAATTAGGTAAATGTATGACTTGTATGTGTATGATGCAATGTTGTTTTAGGATATATGTGCAATGGTCACTGATCCTGGGAACCATTGTGAGACATATATCCGGGATGCCTAAATATTAGGTTTGTTACTTATTAAATTTATGCTTCTAGCATGATCTTTAATAAAGGAGCAGCACTGTTCCTTAATTAATAATTGTGCTACAGTATAACTTTAATTAAGTACATTTCCAATATTCCGGGGCGTCCACAGCGTTGGTATCAGAGCATATTTTGCCTGTAGGTTAGAAATTGCATGGCCAAAGTAATTAGAGAGTCTTCTGAGAAAATTATTTTCAAGTCAGTAATATAATTTCGAAAGTTTAAGTACGACATTTTTTATTTCTTATCTTCCCTAGATCAACTCTTGTCCCAACTTTCTGTTGGTTTTTCAAGAGTAACTTGTTTTCTTACCTTGTCTTTTTGTCTATAGATGAGCGGGTGGTACTTGGTCAAGGAGACCCGAGCTGAAGATGTGGATGGATTTCCGGCTTTCTTGCGGGACATGATGTGGCGAGCCAATTTCACCTATCAGCCGGAGTATGCCATCTATCGATGAGATCGAGGACCAGGGATGGAGGAGTACCGTGCCTTCATCAACGTCATCGCTAGGCGGTAGCGACGAAGTCCCATCGCGTGTCCAAGCACTTGCCACTTCGAGTCTATGGTCGTTCGGAAGTCGCTAGTAGGATGATGAGCCTCCTTCGTCATGATTTGTGGAGTTGTCTCAACCACCCTATGATCACTTCCGAATCAAGGTCCTAGTGCGAAGTGAGCATGTTTGATGAGATACGATTTAGGAAGACCTCAGTGCGGCAATTGGCGAGATGGTCCGCATCATGGACCAAATCCATCGCGCCTTGTGAGGGAGTTGTGGGAAACTTCGGCATCGTCTTAACGAGGCCGGGAGTACCTTAGACTTGGAGTCAACATGAACCGCGTTCCTCGTAACGCGTGCTTTATGGTGACAATGAGGTCTCTCATTCTTCTTTGCACCACGGTTCTGACTTCCGAGTAGTGGGTGCGTGCTCGCTTATGGACAAGTGCGTCAAGCCGGATGACTCTGATTTTCCTCGCACTTTGCGATGCACCTCTGGAGGTCATCGACCATCGCTAGGATCTCCGAGGCGGCTCATTAGTCCTTTGGATCCTATTGACACGGGTTCCCCGGAGCTTATCTTACAATGAGTTTCCGTGAACTTTAACCGTGATCGTATACTAGCACCTCGCGATGAACCCTCGTGGATAGGTGTTTTATCGCTTAGTAGTTGCCCTTAAATAAATGTAATAGAGCGGTGGTACTTTGTAAAGAATATGTAAATCATGCTTTTGGTTTGTATTATGATCTTGGTAACCGACTTATATATGGGATGGCTTGGGTCCCTTTGCGGTACATGTGGGTTTTATGGTTTGGTGTTGATTCGGATGCATGTCATCACATAATGCATGTGCAAATATAGTGTTTATTTCTTTTCTACTGATAACCTTGTTTGTGCATGCCCGAGTATATCCTTGTTATGTTGTTGACCATGGTGTGGTGACAGGATGACAGGACCTACTACTCGTGCGCAAACACAACAAGGAAAGGGTCTTTTAACTCCAACGCCCCACTCTCAGGGAGAGCAGGCTGAACCTTCTGGTTCTCAAGGTCCACAAGGTGGTCCCCAGGAAGAGGAGCTTCCTCCACCACCTACTATGGCTGATGTGCTCATGCAAATTTAGCGCAACAGAATGGACCAGACGCACATTTTGGAGCAAATTGCGCGCAATACTTCTTCCACTGCCACGCCAGCTGTCAGAGCAGGAGGTCATCATGTGCAGGGAAGTCTTGCTGAATTTCAGCGAACCAACCCGCCGGTGTTCTCCAGCTCTCAAGATCCAATGGAAGCTGAAGACTACCTTCGGACTATTGAGAAGAAGCTGTTAATTGCTCAATGCTCCGAGAGGGAGAAGGTCCTTTTTGCCAGTTACCAATTGGATGGGGCGGCTAGCATTTGGTGGGATAATCTTCTGGCCATTCAACCTGCTGGACACGTCCCTACTTGGGATGAGCTCATGGAGGCATTTCGTGAAGCCCATATTCCTGAAGGAGTCATGATGATCAAGCAACAAGAATTTCTCGCTCTCAAGCAAGGGCGAAAGTCTGTGACCGAGTATCTACATGAATTCAACTTTCTGGCCAGATATGCCCCTGATGATGTTTCGACTGATCTTCGTCGTCGAAACCGATTCTTGAATGGACTGTCTGAAGAATTGCAGATGGTTGTAGCTTTGCATGACTTCAGAAATTTCTCCCATCTTGTCAACAAAGCCATTGTTGCTGAAAGCAAGAACAAGGCTTTGGAGGAGTCACGCAGTTTACGAGAACTTCTCAGTTTGTTCCTAGTGGCAGTTTGCCAAGGCCTCGCATGTGGTTGCCCCGACCTCCGCGAGCACCAGCTCCATTTTCACCGAGGTCGGTAGTGTTTGCACCTTGTCCATCTTCTTCCACCAATCAGCCAAGGCCTAATGGAAATCGGCCACCTGCTGTTGTCAATGTCAGGCCGGGTGTGATTTGTTATCATTGCGGGCGCCCAGGGCATTTCGCCAATCAATGTTATGCCAGGGCACGAGGAATACCACCTATTCAGCCTTCTCCAGCTGTAGTGCGTCCTGCACCACCTTCCTCGACAGTGGTCAAGACTGACCCAGCTCCAGTCCGAGGTCATGTGAATCAGATTACTGCTAAAGAAGCAGTTGATACTCCTGAAGTTGTCCTTGGTATGCTCCTAGTTAATTTCAGTCCTACCACTGTTTTATTTTATTCTGGAGCATCCCATTCATTTGTTAGTAGGCAGTTTGCTACTCAACATCGGTTAGTTGTGCATCATCTTCATCCACCCCATATCATCCACTCACCTGGATCAGCCTTTATGACTGATCAAGTCTGCCGTAATGTCAATATATGTCACAGCCCCAACTAATTAAATTGGATTAATATGTATTTCACTAACATGCATTTTCAAATTCAAATCATTTCATAATATATTGCACTTGGAAAATCTGTTAAAAACATGAACATACCCTTCGAAGTTTGAATTTCAATTCAAATCAGTAATAAAAGGTTTTGATCATCATCTGGAACCAATTTATTCAAATACTAAATTAATTATCAGGAATTAATATAATTTTTTCAAAATTTTTGGGACTAGTTTGAACCTCATTAAAATTCAAACAACATTCATAGACATACAACATGTTTGAATTTAAATATCACCAAATATTTTATGAACAGTGGGGTTTCATAATTTTTATGGGAACTATATCGTCCCAGGAACCCCCACAAATTATTTCATGATTTTATGAAAGTTATTTCTATTTATAAAGCCTCAGTCAAACTAGAATCAAATAAATTAGAATCGATCAAGCTGATGCGTTCCTAGGGCTCGAGACCAGTCGGACTCGGTCCGACCACGCGGCTTGACTCGACCGCGTCACTTAATCGCACGAGACATGCGTCCGTCGGATCGAAGATCAACGGTCCGATCTCGTCACCCGTCGACTGTCCGAATGCCCCACTCATCTCGTCCGTCCCATTCGCAATCCAACGGTCGATCAAACCACTTTGCTACGCTCGCGCGCGCCCTTGTATCGCGACCGCCCGAGCCCACTGCCGGCTCCGTCCTCGACCTCCGCTGGCGCCCTCGGGCATCGGTGCCGCGCGCCGCGGCTGCTCGTGGTGCTCCGTCGACGCCGTCAATCCGCCGCATCCGTTGGCCACTCCGGAACCACCTCCTCTTCACTCCGCCTCCATTGCCGTCATCGCCCGGGCATAACACCCCCCCTAAGCCCTCCATTCTCCCTCACTTCTCCTCGGTTGTGAGGAGGAGGAAGCCAGCTGAGCTCATTTCTCTGGTAAGCTTCCCAACTCCGGTACCCTCGGCTCCTCCCTTGCATGCCGTTTCCATTTTTGCTAATGCAAGCTGCTCTCGTTGCTTGTAGCACTTGGACCACCATCGTGCCATCCGGGAGCTCTAGAGCGCGCCCCCGAAAGACATCTTCGTGCTCACCTTGTCTCGAGGAGGTATTAAACTAAACCTTGCGCGTCACTAGGTGTCTTTTGGTATGATTAGGTTTTCCCCTCAACTAATTTTGGAAATGTCACGACAGCAACCTTAGGATTTGGAGATCTCTTCACTTTCGCCTAAAGGAACCTTTCACCTCCCACGTTGATTTGGTAAGTCCTTTTCCGACTCCTCACTCAAGTAGCATCCTAGTGTGGTCTATAATCTATTCGATCATCCTCTCTTGGTTGTTTTGCTCGTAACCTCCGTCCCCGTGAAACCGAAGTTGGCGTCTTTGTCTTCTTGGCTCAAACAGCTCCGATCAACCTCCGACTCCCCAAGCTTCCACGACTCTAGGTGACCTCTCTGAACCTTTAGGTAGCTTAAGCCATCGCCAGGTTGTACTGAGGAGCTCGGTTTAGCTGCATGCCCTTTTGCCGTATAACCCGCCGCCGCTCGTCTCCGACTAGCCGCCGGCACAGACCACCCCCAGCTCTGTGACCACCTCCCCTAGCTGCGCCAGGCTATTGCCAAGCTAACGCGACCACTGGCAGGCTCCGCCGTGGCGCGTAGCGCCGGCGAGCCGCCGGGCAAGCGGGCGGCAACGCGATTGCCGTGCCGTACGCGGACAGGTACTGTAGCCGGGCGTTTATCACCTAACTGCCAATCATTAGCCTTAAATGTTTGTCTTAGCCGCCTTGGTGTGTCACTTACGCGTGGGCCCTTGCACAGAAAACCCGTAGGATTAAATGGAGTGCGGGAGTCACTGACGTGTGGGCCTGAGCCATAAGCCCCGTGCACCAAGCGCGTGCGCCCGTGGGCCAAGTCCGTGGACCGTGCCGCTGACAGTGGGACCCACATGTCAGCGCTCAAATTAAAAAGTCTGAGTTAAAAAGAAAGTGCGCTATTCACTGGGCCCGCTAGTCAGTGACTGCGGCTAGCGCAGCGCTCGGTGAGGAAAGTAGCAAATGAATTATAAAATCTGAAAACCATTTACTGGCACACTGAAAAATATATATAACTTCTAAAATCCATAACTAAATCATTTTAACTCCAAACTAAGTGAAACCACTTCTGGAATTTTTCACTGTTAATAACCTTTATATGAAAATTAGTTCCAAACTTGTCTCTGTAGCAGAGAGTATTAATTGGAGATTAATCCATTAAAACCATTATTTGTACAATAGAAAAATGACTGATAACTTCAAAAATGCATGAGTAATTATTGGAAGCTCCAAAAACAGTGAGACCACTTTTGATAATTTTCATTTTCAGTGAACTTAATTATAAAAATGGTCTCCACATTACCTCTGTCACAGAAACTATATTTGGGAGGATATAATCTTTAACTCTATTATTGTTACACTATAAAAGACTGATAACTTTGAAAATACATAACTAAATCATAAAAACTCCAAAAAGGACTAACTCAACTGTTTTTAACTTATAATAATATTGCCTATTTATCTATGTAATCCATGTACTCATGCTTTGTTCTACAAAATTTCACTTCATAATTAAATTACATAATGACTACTTATTGAAATCTGAAATTCAAACCATTATAACTTTCATATACTAAATCAAAATGAAATAATTCTTTCACAAAAATCATTTAAAATCATGATCTAACTACTGTAGAAAAATCATGCATTTTGAGCATTTTGGTTTTTGAGTTGTTTTCTCGGTATTTATTGGATGTTATAATTATATAGATCCCGAGCATATTGATATCGACACTTACGCTCTGAGAGCGAGCAGCTCTGTACCAGCAAGGCAAGCATCATTTGAACTTTCTTTTGCATCATATTTGATCCCGCTTTGGTTAAGATAGTGCAATGATAATTGCTTGCATGCTATTTTGATTATGTCAATATTTTGTGATGTATAGTTTAGTTATGTCCTATGCTTGAGGTTAATCTTGAATTATGCCAACCCCTATATGCTTAAGACAGGATGTGTGAATTATGGGTTATAGAATTGCTTAGCCATGCAAGTCTAGATACTGAGTGAGTTCGATCGTCGAATAACCCGCGGTTTTGGGATACACAACTCTTACTTTATGTTTTTACTTCAGATCTGTGTAGCTGTTTTATGAGTTAAACTTTGTCATTTTTTTAAATGAGATTTGGTCCGGACAAGTGTTGGTTAGTGATGGTGCTTTGTGCACGAGCATTGGGTAAGTGGAAGGACTTGTGCGGACAATTGAGGACCGAACTTTGTGCGTCGTTAATTCAAGTACACTCGTCTTTGCCACACGCGGGTTGGGAGCCGTCTGGTTAAGTAGGGGAGGGTTTTATTGTGTTAAGTCCTTGGTGGTGTAAGGGCATAGCGACCGTGAAATCCTATGTTCTTTGAGGAGCCGATGTAATCCTTTATAGTGTGCAAGGGAGCACTAATTCTTTTGTTTTGATTGCATCGGTATTTCCAATATAACTTGTGAGCCCCCTAGCAAGTGCTATCAGACGCTTGTACTAGGCAAGGAACCATCTCACAAGGGGGACTTAGCCCAATAGGGCTTTTGTGATACCCTAAAATATATTCGAAAGGATTAGTCGGGAGAAATTAAATAAATCGGAGAGAGTATTTGAATCGGAGAAGGGTTCTTTAGAAAATCATCAAAACAGGAAATGAGAGGGGTTTTCCGTGTTTAGGGGCAACTTGGGCTTGGGCCTAAGCCCATGTGGGGCTGGCCGACCATAGGGGGCGCCATCCCTCCCCAAACCCTAGCCGCCCCACCCCTTTCCCCTCCTCCCCACTTGTGGCCGCCACCTCCTTGTCCCCTCTCCACCTTGGCCGCCTTCCCTGCTCCTGCACCTTCCCCTTGGTGCTCTCCTTGCTGCAGGCCAAGGACACCATTCCCCGCTGCCGGTCTAGTGGAGGAAGAAGGGAGGGCGCCCGGTTTGTGGATCGGCCAAGAAGAAGAAGGATGAGGGGAGAAAGGAGGAGGAAGATCATCTTCTCCAAGGTTCTCCCACCTACGTCCTGGTTTCTACAAGGGTAACGAGTGCCGATCCTCATCGTTTGATTAGTGGTAGATGTGTTTTGGTTCAATTTTGATTAGATCGATTTGCTGCGGGTAGAAATTCGATTCTGTCCAGATTGTTGCGTGGACTTTTCGTGATGTTAGAGGCCGAATCTGAGTTTCCCATCTCCTAGAGATATGTAGGTCTTGTTCTTAGCTTTCGGTGGCCGCCAAGATCACCTCATTCCGACTTTCGAGTCAAAAGTTATGATAGATTTACTATCTGCTGTCCAGAATCCTGACGAGAATTAGCAGTCTCTGTATAGGTTGATTTATGGCCTAGTTAGAGGGTGATTCAGAGGTCTTGCCCATAACAACTTTTGAAGGTGATATCACTAGCTTTCAGGATTGATAAAGAACACCTCATTTGGAGTTATAGATCAAAAGTTATGCGCTTTTCATTGTGACTGTCCAGATTGTAGATCAGTCTGTCCAGATTGTATGTTAGTTTTATCTCTAGTTTTGTCCCGTGTGCCACTTTTTGTTAAAGGCAAAATTTGAATGTCGTGCCAACTAGGTTAGTGTAGGTAATTTCATAACCTTTTCAGATTGTTAAAGAACGTCCAATTTGGAGTTGTACAACAAAAGTTATGGATATTTTATTTTAGCCGATATTTCTGTCAATTAATTCAGTCAACAGATTTGAGCCGTGGGCCAAATTTTATTAGAGGCAAAATCTGAACTTTTGCCCAACTAGAGTATTGTAGATATGTCAGTTAAGAATCCATGGAAATTGGTCTCACCTCATTCCGAGTTCCAGACCAATAGTTATGTCAATTACCGTGCTGCTGTCCAGAATTAAGTTATGTAAGAAATTGTTGATTTCAGTTTAAGCTTTGTTTTAATGACTAGAGTCATCGGGAAGCGATGTTTAACGTCGATTAGTAGTGTTGGGTATATTATGTCCTTATTGAAATTATTTTACTTGTTTAGGAGGTGAAGCCTCGGGTTTATGAGTATCACCTTTGCCGACTAACGCGTCGCATCGCGAAGGCAAGTACATTGCCACCCTTAATGATTGTGATTGATGAATGTTTATATGGTCATGCTGTGATTTTGTATGATACGAGAAAGATGGATTGTCTATGTTCTTTCATATGTGTTGAATCCATGTTTTGTTATCATGTCTTTCAATATTCGTATTTCATTCTATGCATTCATTATGCATGTTTCATCCACGAAAGTGGATTGCAAGTCCCACCATTCGGTGTGGCGGTGTTGGACATTGTCATGTCCGTCCATGGGAGTGGATTTGAAAGACCCATTAATTCCAGAATGGGCATGTAAGACCCATTAACTCCAAGATGGGCAATGTTGGACACCGTATGAAACGTTCTTCATACGGAAGTGGATCCCGCATTTTTGTTAAGATGCGGGCTTGAGTGAACACCGACGGGTGCTTCACCGCTATACCATATATGCATGTGTGCAGTCCATTCCTTTGATTTTGAGCATTCATATCATGTCTTCATATGTAGTCGGTTGTGATGTGATCGAACTGATGATGAGTTTGTCTTATTCATATTGAATGATTATCTTATTGATATATGTACTTGCTGAGTCGTGGACTCACTCTTGCGTTGTTTGTTTATTTTAGGTAACCCCGATGTTGGCTCTTGGGAGGAGTAGACACGCACTACTTGTTCACAACATCAAATTCATGTTCAAGACTAAATTTAGTTCTATCTTACATTCGTTAATGATGAACTGTAATAATTAAATTATAATTGGTGAAGGAAGGATACCTTCTCCACTTTGAGGTTGATTTATTACTGCATATGAACTTTCATTATCAATGAACTGAAATAAATAGATTAGATGGTGAAGGAAGGATACCTTCATCATGTCTTGGTTGTTTTGATACTATCATTAGTTGTTTTTATTCGAATTCTTCCGCAATATGGATGTATGTTAGATGTTTTAGGTGACATCTTGGCTTCGAATAGCCGAGGTGTTACTGGTTGGTATCGAGCGGGCTTTAGGTCCGTGGTTAATAGAAGAACATTAAAATGACACACTGTGCACAGTAGGTGGGGTTGGGAATCTATTGCTTCCGCATTTCTATTGTTATGTTTAATTCGTTGAGCAATTGTTGAGTTGTACATATTATCTTCCTTGTTGGTAATATATGATCTGCTATGATATTCAATATCTATGAACTAATTCTATGATTGTCATGAGATGATCTTGTATATTCATAATTGAGTATTTTGGTGAAGCGTGTTGTTATCGGATGATAAGAAGTGGAGGTCGTGGTTGTTACTCGGGATTCACGGAGTTACACCACTGTTTCGCAAAGACGTGGTTAGAGGAGTAGTTAACCCAGTATCATAGTTTCAGTGCTAAGTGTGAGTTGCTTTAGAAAGTTGTTCTCTTCCTTCATTTACGAATTTGGCAATTCTTGTCCCGTGGAGGTTGATGAATTTCTCCGGGTTTGTGGTTCATGATAGTTTGTGGTTTTCAATAGATCCTCTTGGTTCTCTGAAACAAATATTGCTTTTCAACTCGTTGAGTTGCTTTTACCACTTGTGGTCGTTGTCAATTGGCAAGATTGATGTTTTCATGGTTGCTCCTTCTTTCTCATTGAAAAAGAATGACTCATTTAGTCGTTTGATAGCTTGGTTAGTGAGAGTTTTCTGTTTGTAAGTTTGTTTGCATGGAAAGCTTTGGCTTTATCGTTTCTTTTGAATTACTTGAGCGTTGAAGTTTGAAGTCTCTCTTTGTCTTTGTAGTAAGGTGTTAGGATTCTTTTGTGATGTTCGCCATGCTTAAAATTAGAAGTTATAACTAAACGAATAAATTGTTACCTTATGAGTTACCAAGTTGAGTTATTAGCATGGTGCAAATCAATTATTCTTAACTATCATCCATGAAAGTGAAATTGATTAATTTGAAATGTTCTTGTATTTCATACATGGTGTATGTTAAATAAAGATTGTCCATATCTGTCGAACCTATAGATCTTACATAAGAGCTAGATTTATCTATTTCATGGTATGCTAAAAATGTTGAAACTTCTATAAAGGACCGGATGGGTGCGGTGTATCGATTAAATGAAACCTTGTTTATAGAAAATTATGTTAGTGAATCTTTAATCATGTTTTGAAATGATTTCTAAACAAAGGTGAAATGTAAATCTATGTTTACATATGGTTATGTGATTGCAAATGGAATTAGTACTGTATGTACACACATGATTAATACCATCATCGATTGTTAATGAGCGCCGAAGAAGGTGCTAAGCAACACCAATAGTTGAGTAGATTAATTTCGTAAGTAGTCTTTGCTTTCGTGCCTTATGATATGGATATTGCTTAGCATAATCTTGTTACAATAAATTTGTTTCAACCTTGTGGTTTGTGTTCCCTTTGGGAAGTTTTAGGATGGAGTAATAAAGTTTGATGACTCTTGGTACTAGGGTATGTTGTCGATGTTATTAAATAGTCAAAATGTGAGAATGAGGTTAATTCTAGTAGTAATTTGATCACCCATGGTGATATTTTCTAAATGATCAAGTTTCAAGTTTTGTGTTCTTGATCTTTTGGGGGTTCAGGCTTTATGTGGTAAATGAAGCTTATCGAGTAACGATATGTTACAAAGTTGCAATGGTTCTTGATGATGCAAATGCTTGATTTTGAATACTTATTTGTTCTTATCTGTTAAGGTTCGATATTCTCTTCTTGCAGAGGCTTATCGTTCAAGCGTGGACTCCACTTATGTTCTGTGAGTTCATTGCTTAATTGGTTTCTTATCTTGGTCCCATGTTCAGTCCGAGTGGTGGATGAGTTTTCTAGTTGGTGAAAATCGTTTCCATTTGTCTCTTCTTTTGAGAAAGAATCAACTCATTCCTTTCACGTGGGTCTTTTGAAGTGTTTTCTAATTGTTGTTGTGAAATTGATGTTAATACCCATAGTAATTTGATCGCCTTGGTGATATCGTTCAGATGAGAATATTTCAAGTTTAGCTTTCGTGATATTTTCTTTGAGCTATTGAATCAGCTGGTAGCTGAAATTATTTTAAATAAATTGAGGTATTGAATTGTCTTGTTGCTTCTTAAGAGATTCATGTGATTGAATCTTAACGGATTTTTGGTTTGAGTTGGCAACGTGAAGCGGCAATTAAAGAAAAAAATTATGTTGGTTCCCTTAAGAGAAGAATAATCTGCTTGTTTTTCATGAAATCCCGTAATTGGAAAAGTTTCGAGTTTGGTGATTGAGATTATTTGGATCTCATGTTTCTTGTGTAGTTGAGCAGTTACGAACAAATATGACGTATTGAAGAATTTCATTGGTTCTTAATTAGTCCTTGTGGTTTGGACTAAAGATCTTATCTTATGCGTTGTGGCAAGCGATGTTAGTCAAGGAATTAATTTCAGTGTTAAAGGAAAGAGTGCAGTAGGAATATTTGAGAATTTGAGTCAAGTTTTGTAACTTGTAGTTATTCGAATTGTTCATAAACTTTTTGCTCTTTTCACTCAAGAGTTGTCGAGTTTCAATCGCAATGCTATTTCTCTTAATGGTGGTTATTTGCTATTCCCTTTTCGAGGGGTGCGTGCCCTCCGCTGTGAACTCAACTTTCGTTTTTCCAGATCTTCATTACCAGATTATTTCTTTTGGTTTCGTGCTCACTGTGAGCAAGAACATTTCCACGTATGTGAAACTTGTCCTTGTTCGCCTCTTTCTTTTGAGAAAGGATCAATAGTTTTGTGTTGCAAATCTTTACAAAGCGTAATTTTGGCAACGTGTGGTGGTGGTTAAGTAATTGTAGTGGTGAGATTTTGCTACCAAGCTATTGGAGGAATGGTAGAAGATGAATTTGGTTTTGACTGTACTTCTTGGAGGAAGTTGATTCGAGATGGAATGTGTGGCTTCAAGTAAAATCGTATAGTGTTCAACTAAGTAGAACCTATGATATAGTGTAGTTCGAACTTTGGTTCATGTTGAAATGTTGCGGATTATCAAATGTATGGAAACCTTAATCAATTTTATAGAGTAACACAATTGGAAAGTTTTGCGTTGTTGTGTGAGTGATTCGTGAGGATGTCAATGTGTGTGTATGTCAGAATTGTGGGGATGTTAGAGATTTAATCCGATGTTTTCACCATGTGTTATAAGAGGAATTCGTTCTAGGGGTCTTGGAGGTTAAATTTGAGCTTTCTATTCTCATGCTAGACTTTTGGTCGCCCAAAGGTTTGTGTGTAGAGGAGATAGAAAATCAAGTATTCTCGAGTAGTGGAATGATTGTCGATAGAACCCTTCCGAGGTAGTTCATGAGCGGGTGTGCGAGGATTACGATGTGTTATTCTTGAAAGTTGGAGGTGATGAGATTGCATGGGTTTTGAGGGGCTTTGGTGCCTTCTATCAAATTAATGTCATCGATTGAAGGAGTGGTCCAGAGTGTTCAATGGAATCAATAGAGTCTCTCCACAAAGGTGTGGATGATGTATTTCGTTTAAGCCTAATTTGAGGATGTTAAATTAAGAGGTTTGAGCCTGTGGTATGCGATGAATTAATTCCAATGTCCGAGAGAAATTTTATTCCTAAAAGGGAATTGAGAAAAAAGATGTTTCCTTGGGTATTGAAGCGTTTTCTTGTTACTCATTTGAGCTTTATGTTGTTGACTGGTGTGTTCTGCATTGTGAGTTGGTGTTGTGTTGGCATGTTTGCTTCTTTCCAATTCAGGCAAAACAAAAGAAGTTTTTGGTTTGAGCATTCAAGTGATCTCCCCTTTGGCTTTCGTGGCGTTTATTCGCAATTTGCCACTGGAAAGTGGAAAGGTTTTCTTGATGAAATTCGATTTAGATTTTACTCTTGATATTCGATTGGTAACGTATAGTTGTGATGTGAATCTTTCTTATTCAGATGTGTTTTGCCGGTAAAAGAGGTTGCTTAAAAAGAATTCGATTGTATGTTTCCGGTTAAAGGAGGTGATCCTTGTTTTCAGTGAAGAGTTCAATTGAGAGGCGGAATAAGAGTTCCGTGTTCTTTGTGCTTGTCGTGTGGTTCGGTATCTTTGGGAAGGTTAACCCAAAATACATTGGGGTTGTTTTCGCTAGTTGGCATATCGCCAGGACTGTCTCGAGTCCATGCGCGGTTTTTTTTGTTGTGGTCTCAACAGTCCGAGTGTGAGGCCTCTTGGGAGTTGGGGTTTCGCATGCGTGAACGTTATCGGATTTGTTCGCAACAAGTATCTCATTTACCGTTGTTAAATTCGATTCTGATTTTCCTTGTTATAGATCGCGGGTAGAATTCGGGTCGAGTCTTTTAAGAGGTAGAATGTGATACCCTAAAATATATTCGAAAGGATTAGTCGGGAGAAATTAAATAAATCGGGAGAGAGTATTTGAATCGGGAGAAGGGTTCTTTTAGAAAATCATCAAAACAGGAAATGAGAGGGGTTTCCGTGTTTAGGGGCAACTTGGGCTTGGTCCTAAGCCCATGTGGGGCTGGCCGCCATAGGGGAGGCGCCATCCTCCCCAAACCCTAGCCGCCCCCCCTTTCCCCCTCCTCCCCACTTGTGGCCGCCACCTCCTTGTCCCCTCTCCACCTTGGCCGCCTTCCCTGCTCCCTGCACCTTCCCCTTGGTGCTCTCCTTGCTGCAGGCCAAGGACACCGTTCCCGCTGCCGGTCTAGTGGAGGAAGAAGGAGGGCGCCGGTTTGTGGATCGGCCAAGAAGAAGAAGGATGAGGGGAGAAAGGAGGAGGAAGATCATCTTCTCCAGGTTCTCCCACCTACGTCCTGGTTTCTACAAGGGTAACGAGTGCGATCCTCATCGTTTGATTAGTGGTAGATGTGTTTTGGTTCAATTTTGATTAGATCGATTTGCTGCGGGTAGAAATTCGATTCTGTCCAGATTGTTGCGTGGACTTTTTCGTGATGTTAGAGGCCGAATCTGAGTTTCCCATCTCCTAGAGATATGTAGGTCTTGTTCTTAGATTTCGGTGGCCGCCAAGATCACCTCATTCCGACTTTCGAGTCAAAAGTTATGATAGATTTACTATCTGCTGTCCAGAATCCTGACGAGAATTAGCAGTCTCTGTATAGGTTGATTTATGGCCTAGTTAGAGGGTGATTCAGAGGTCTTGCCCATAACAACTTTTGAAGGTGATATCACTAGCTTTCAGGATTGATAAAGAACACCTCATTTGGAGTTATAGATCAAAAGTTATGCGCTTTTCATTGTGACTGTCCAGATTGTAGATCAGTCTGTCCAGATTGTATGTTAGTTTTATCTCTAGTTTTGTCCGTGTGCCACTTTTTGTTAAAGGCAAAATTTGAATGTCGTGCCAACTAGGTTAGTGTAGGTAATTTCATAACCTTTTCAGATTGTTAAAGAACGTCCAATTTGGAGTTGTACAACAAAAGTTATGGATATTTTATTTTAGCCGATATTTCTGTCAATTAATTCAGTCAACAGATTTGAGCCGTGGGCCAAATTTTATTAGAGGCAAAATCTGAACTTTTGCCCAACTAGAGTATTGTAGATATGTCAGTTAAGAATCCATGGAAATTGGTCTCACCTCATTCCGAGTTCCAGACCAATAGTTATGTCAATTACCGTGCTGCTGTCCAGAATTAAGTTATGTAAGAAATTGTTGATTTCAGTTTAAGCTTTGTTTTAATGACTAGAGTCATCGAGGAAAGCGATGTTTAACGTCGATTAGTAGTGTTGGGTATATTATGTCCTTATTGAAATTATTTTACTTGTTTAGGAGGTGAAGCCTCGGGTTTATGAGTATCACCTTTGCCGACTAACGCGTCAGCATCGCGAAGGCAAGTACATTGCCACCCTTAATGATTGTGATTGATGAATGTTTATATGGTCATGCTGTGATTTTGTATGATACGAGAGAAGATGGATTGTCTATGTTCTTTCATATGTGTTGAATCCATGTTTTGTTATCATGTCTTTCAATATTCGTATTTCATTCTATGCATTCATTATGCATGTTTCATCCACGAAAGTGGATTGCAAGTCCCACCATTCCAAGTGGGCGTGTTGGACATTGTCATGTCCCGTCCACGAGTGGATTTGAAAGACCCATTAATTCCGAATGGGCATGTAAGACCCATTAACTCAAGATGGGCAATGTTGGACACCGTATGAAACGTTCTTCATACGGAAGTGGATCCCGCATTTTTGTTAAGATGCGGGCTTGAGTGAACACCGACGGTGCTTCACGGCTATCTGCAGATATGCATGTGTGCATCCATTCCTTTGATTTTGAGCATTCATATCATGTCTTCATATGTAGTCGGTTGTGATGTGATCGAACTGATGATGAGTTTGTCTTATTCATATTGAATGATTATCTTATTGATATATGTACTTGCTGAGTCGTGGACTCACTCTTGCGTTGTTTGTTTATTTTAGGTAACCCCTGATGTTGGCTCTTGGGAGGGAGTAGACACGCACTACTTGTTCACAACATCAAATTCATGTTCAAGACTAAATTTAGTTCTATCTTACATTCGTTAATGATGAACTGTAATAATTAAATTATAATTGGTGAAGGAAGGATACCTTCTCCACTTTGAGGTTGATTTATTACTGCATATGAACTTTCATTATCAATGAACTGAAATAAATAGATTAGATGGTGAAGGAAGGATACCTTCATCATGTCTTGGTTGTTTTGATACTATCATTAGTTGTTTTTATTCGAATTCTTCCGCAATATGGATGTATGTTAGATGTTTTAGGTGACATCTTGGCTTCCGAATAGCCAGGGTATTACAGCTTTCTTGCTGAAAATGACTGTATCTTGATTTACCCGGCCAGCATACCATAGGAAGTGTGCTATTTCAGAGGCCTCTGGAGGCTTACGGGCTAATCAAGTCGTGTGGGTAAAGTAGTACACCCCTGCAGGGTATAAATCTATTCGAATAGCCGTGTCCACGGTTATGGATAACCGCTTGAGTTCGGGAGTTACTATTGTTAGACTTTTAATTAAAATTGTGGTTGAACTTGGTATTCATCATGAACGGGTTGTTCATGTGTTTAGTACATCAAAGTGGGCTGCCACTTTGAACTTTGTATGATTCAATTGTTTATTACTGAAATGCTTTACTATATGCCTTACTTCTACTTCAAATCTGATTTTAAATGGGCACATGAAAACTAGTATGTGTAGGATGTTAATTGTTGCGTCTCTTTATAAAACTAAACCAATATGAGCCATCCTTTGAATGACCCTTATGCATAACTATTTTTATTTGTGTAAGACTTGCGAGTACACTTGTACTCACCAGATGTTTGCTGGCCTTTTCAGGTGAGGAAGATTATGAGTATGACAATCTCGTTAGTGTTGACTTGGGTGACACTAATGAGTAGTGTGCTATCATTTAAACCCCAGTCGGTTGCCGATGGGTGATGGGCATACCACTGCTGGTCTTTTGCTTTATCTATTTACTTCCGCTGCTACTTGGTACTTTACTTTGAATTTGGCCGGTCGGCCGTATGTAATAAGCTGTAGACCTTAACTATTATGCAGTATGTCTTTTTAATCTCTTGTTGTATGCGTTGTATGGATGTAATCAACGTTGGATGAGAGTATGAGTATATTGGTCGTTGATCTTGGGAGCCAATATAAGTCATACTCGTTGTTGATGAATTCCCATTTAACTCACCAAGTGTAGTGCTTCGAATCGAGGGAGAATCGACAATCATGTAGCGTTCGCAAGGGAGCAGCGCGCATGATCGTTGAGGCTCTAGTATTCGGCTAAGCCTCTCACTTGGATAGAGTTAAATTGGAATTCATTTACCGGAGACCCGTAATTATGTCCCTAAAGCCTTGTCTAATCTCGGTCTTATGGAGATAATTACCGGGGTCCCCACAATATAAATATTGAAGGGGTAGACTTTTGGGCGGATTTGATTGTGATAGATTCTAAAGGGTTGGATGTTATTCTAGGAATGGATTGGTTGTCCAAAAATCTTGGGCAAATTAATTGTGCCCAAAGATCCATTTCTTTAACTAATGAAAGCGGCACCTTAGTCGTTTTTCAATCCAGGACCGTGAGTTCTCATCTTTGTGCTCACCAAGTTGATACCACTCCTTCTTTGGAGTCAGTACCAATTGTTTGTGAGTATGTTGATGTCTTTCCTGAAGACCTTCCCGAGTGCCACGAGATCGGAAGTGGAGTTCGTAATTGACCTAGTTCCTGGAACTGCTCCTATATCCAGAAGTCCTTATCGAATGCCTCTTAATGAGTTGGTTGAATTAAAGAAACAACTCGGAGAATTGCTTGACAAAGGATTCATCCGACCGAGTTCCTCACCTTGGGGATGCCCGGCAATATTTGTCAAAAAGAAAGACAATACTTTGCGGATGTGTGTGGATTACCGTCCATTAAATGAGGTCACCATCAAAAAAAAGTATCCTTTGCCTCGCGTTGATGATCTTTTTGACCAGTTAGTCGGAGCCCGAGTCTTTTCAAAAATTGATTTGCGATCTGGCTATCATCAAATCAAGGTTAGAGCTGAGGACATACCTAAAATAGCTTTTTCTACTAAGTGCGGGTTATGCGAGTATCTTGTCATGTCCTTCGGTCTAACCAATGCTCCACTTATTTCATGAATCTTATGAATTCGGTGTTCATGGATTTCTTGGATAAGTTCGTTGTCGTGTTCATTGACGACATCCTTATTTATTCAAGTCGACAAAGACCATAAGCAACATTTAAGGCTTGTGTTGGAAACACTTCACAAGCATCGATTGTATGCTAAATTTAGCAAGTTTGCCTTCTGGCTTAAGCAGGTTGCATTTTTGGGACATGTGTTATCCGAAGGGGGTATCGCTGTCGATCCAAGCAAGCTACAAGATGTACTAAATTGGAAACAGCCCAAGAATGTTACTGATATCCGAAGCTTTCTTGGACTTGCGGGTTATTACCGTAGGTTCATTGAAAATTCTCCAAAATTGCAAGACCTCTGACTCAGCTTTTGAAGAAGGAAAATAAATTCGAATGGTCGACTAAGTGTGAGGAGAGTTTTCGGCTTTTGAGAACTCTCTTGACTAAAGTTCCAGTTCTCACTCTTCCGAATATCCATAAGAGCTTCGATATTTATTGTGATGCATCCCGCCATGGACTTGGCTGTGTGCTTATGCAAGGAGGCCGAGTTGTGGCATATGCATCTCGGCAGTTGCGACCTCATGAAGTCAATTATCCTACTCATGATTTGGAATTGGCTGCCGTGGTTCATTCCTTGAAGATTTGGCGATATTACTTTCTCGGTAATCGTTGTGAGATCTATACTGATCATAAAAGCCTGAAGTACATATACACTCAAGCTGATTTGAATATGAGGCAGAGAAGATGGCTTGAATTGATCAAGGACTATGATATGGGTATTCATTATCATTCGCAAAGCCAATGTTGTGGCGGGCGCTTTAAGCGAAAAGTCACGGTGCAGCGCATGTCCTCCTACTGCGTGAGAACTTGTGTGCTGATTTTCGCGCCTAAGTCTCGAAATGGTGGGAGAAGGTTTTCGCTGCTTTAGAAGTGGAGCCCACGTTAGAAACTCAGGTTCGGAGGCCCGAAAATTGATGCAAAGTAGCCGAGATCAAGAAAATTTGAAGCGAGCAAAGCCAACGAATTTTCGAAAGATGATCGCGTATATTCGATATCGCAATCGTTTGGTAGTGCCTGCAGATCCTCAAATAAGAGGGCTAATCCTTAAAGAGGCTCATAATTCCAAGTTTTATTTACATCCTGGGAGTACCAAGATGTATCAGGATTTGAAGAAGACATTTTGGTGGAGCCAAATGAAAAGGCAGATTGCTCAGTATGTTGCTGAATGTGATATTTGCCAAAGGGTTAAAGCTGAACATCTAAAGCCAGCCGGTACCCTTCAACCTTTGCCTATTCCACGGTGGAAGTGGGAAGAGAACGGTATGGATTTTGTTACCGGTCTTCCAAAGACTCCGAATGGATCCGATGCCATTTGGGTAATCATTGACCGTTTAACGAAGGTAGCTCATTTTATTCCTGTCAAAACCATCTTCGGTGGCAAGCAACTAGCAGAGCTTTATATTGCTAAAATTGTTTGTCTTCACGGTGTTCCCAAGGTCATTGTTTCTGACCGTGTCCCTCAATTTACTTCCCATTTCTGGAATTGTCTTCATCAGGCTATGGGGACTGAACTCTCTTTCAGTACTGCTTATCATCCTCAAACTAGTGGTCAAACTGAGAGAGTGAATCAAGTAATGAAAGATCTTCTTCGAGCCTATGTGCTAGCCTATAGCAAAGACTGGGAGAAATCTTTGCCATATGTGGAGTTTTCCTACAATAATAGCTACCAAGCAAGTATTCAAATGTCACCTTTTGAAGCCTTGTATGGAAGAGCTTGTAGGACTCCATTGAATTGGTCCGAGTCGGGTGAAAGATCATTTTATGGTCCAGACTTGGTGATGGAAGCAGAAGAACAAGTTCGCCTGATTCGAGATCATTTGAAAACTGCACAGTCTCGTTAGAAGAGCTATGCTGACCATCGTCGTCGCGAATTAAGCTTTGAGATAGATGATCATGTCTATCTTAAAGTGTCACCGATGAAGAGCACTCATCGTTTTCAGGTGAAAGGAAAGCTAGCACCTCGTTATATTGGACCCTTCCGAATTATTGCAAAACGAGGAGTTGTAGCTTATCAATTGGAATTACCTGAATCCCTCTCTGCAGTGCATGATACTTTTCATGTGTCTTAATTGAAGAAATGCCTTCAAGTTCCTATTGAGGCGACTGCTTGTGAGCATCTTAATCTTCAACCTGACCTTTCCTATCAAGAGCAACCAGTGCGTATCCTTGATGAAATGGAACGCAGGATAAGAAATCGCACTGTCAAGTTCTTGAAAATTCAGTGAGCTAATCATTCTGAGGATTAAGCTACTTGGGAGTGCGCAGATCTGATGCAGATTGAGCACCCCCATCTCTTTGTTGTTTAGAACTTGCCTTTGAATCAAGAAAGGCAAGGTTAAACAAATCAATGTAAAAGAAGATGTAATAATAACACTATGTTATTATGTAAAATCTTTCTTTACTATCTTTGGAGGAAATAAAGACACCAGATGCTGAATTTCCATTAAAATCATTTCAATATCACTTTGTCCCAGCTTCCATCTTTTATGAAATCTCGGGGACGAGATTTTCTTAAGGGGGGTAGGTTTGTAATGATCCCAATTTTATGAACAGTAATAAAATGTTTTTGAACAGTAATGAGGTCTTTATTCATAGCATCACTGCTCATTTTACAGATTGGGCATTATGTTGCAAATAAAAACTTTCTTTTCTAGCCAAAAATCCAAAGCCCTTCCTAAAGTTCAAAGGAATGCAAGCCAATGCTTGTATTTTGACTGGGAAATATTTTCATTAAAACCTAGATCAATTATCTTGGTTAAAAATAATTTGTGTTAAATTTTTAGAAATTATCTTGACTTGAAGGAAAATATTTGGCTTTAAATAAACCTATTCGGGTTAAGTTAATTATTTATGAGTTTTAAAAGTGAAACTGTGGATTTTAAATTTTATTTGGGAAATATATCATCCCAGTAGCCTCCTGGCAAAATTTCATGATTTTACAAATTTATTTACTATTTCTAAAGCCCAGTCAAACCTTTAAACTTTGAATTTAGAGTTTGATCAACTCTTCCGGTCTAAACCCAAGCCCTAGCACTGTAGCGACTCGAACCCCATGAGGTTGGGTCCAACCGGTGCAATGTGGTCCGCTTCGATCCACGCTCGGCGCGAGCCCAAATCCCACACGTGACGCGAGCCGTTGATCTCCAATCGAGCGGGCGGGGTTGCGGCATCACACGGGCTGTCCACGTATGCAGATTAATATCCATCCTGATCTTGATCGGCGACCAAGAGGCGCGAAACAATCGGACCATCCGGATCCCTTCTTAATCTCCACCGTTGGTTTTAGATCCAACCGCGCGCTCTTTTGTTTTGAACTTAAAGCGCGCGATCGTCGTTGACCGTTGGATTCAAATCTCACGGTGCACCTTTGACCGCGTGCATTTAGGGCCCAAATTCATTGAACCGTTGGATTTCAATCGGAGGTCCCTATTGAGATAGCATTCGGACCATCCGGATCCCGTCAATCCCGACCGTAGAAAGCCAATCAAGGTGCGCGTCATCTCATTTAAAAGTGACGTGTATCCTTTTTATTGATCGTTGGATTTCAATCCAACGCCTCTTTGAATGTAAACCCCAAATCCCGTAGGGCTCCTTTAAATCTCCATCCTCCGTTTGAGATCGCACGCCCATATTAAATGGTGCCGATTAGATTTTCTTAATGTCTATTTCCATCGCGCGCCATCTCTAATCGAACGGTCGACGATTCTTGTAGCTTTAAGAGGCGCGCGTGCATCGTGGTGACAAAGGACCCACACGTCGGTGTTTGACTCTCTTCCTCCTTGCCTCGTGCGCGCCGCGCTCTCAGTACAGAGTAGAGGAGTTATCCAAGAATTATGCAGCTAATTTTTGGATATTTAGCACTAAGTGGACACTTTATCAACTCTAGACACTTCCCCTGTGCCCTGTAGCTCAACCTCTATATATATACCCTAGCTTTTTGGCTGCTGCCATTGTTGACCACTTGAGCTCTTCATCTTCATTACCATTCCAGTGGAGTTTCTTGCTCCTATCAATTGCTTATCCATCTTAAACGTTTGTTTCACCTTACATTAAGGATTTAGCATCTTTTGTAGGTTAACCCTGAGTTTAATTCTCTGTTGATCAGAACCGGTTTTCAACACCTTCGGTGTTTATCTCATCCTGGTAAGATAAGCCCTTAGTTTTTGTCATATTGAGCACCTTAAAGACCTCAAGACTCATATGCACCATTCCTTTGTACATATACTACTCCAACCTTCTTTAAACCGAAAAGTTGTTTTATAACTTTTCGGTCTTTCATATCGTTTTCAAGAACTAGGTTTCTCTGTCAACTTATCATCCTGTGTAGGTTTTAATGAACCTTAGTAGCATAATAAGTTGTTCTTTTGATCCTTCTTGTCATCTATTTAACTTTATAGCAGAGGTTCATTTTTGTCATCCGTTGTCATTGCAGACAACGTTGGTTTTGCTTTAGCTTCAGAATCACCGATTAGGGTTAGGTTAGGGTTAGCTTGGGGTGTTAATTACCTAAAAGATCAGGCTAAGCTTCATTTGAATCTTTGCTTGACCTATTTTCCTTTAACCCGAAATCAGTAGTCGCCTATTTCTATTCTTTTCAAAATCAAAATCGTAACTTTGACTTAAATTCTAGTTTCAGTTATTTAAAGGTTGTAGATGCTAATATGGGTTATTATCTTTACTGGGGTAGGTATAGCTTAAGCATCTTTGTTAAACATGCATTTCCATATTGATCATACATTTTTCTTTCATTCTGTACTTGTTGTCAACTTTGGTATTTATCGGATTTTATTGTCTCTTTTAGAATCTGGTTCTTCTGAGGTGTTTGAATCTCTTTCTGAGCACAAGAAATCTATTATTATCAAGGCAAGCATCCTCTTTGCACCATGTTGATCCCAAAGTTTTGTACAATAGATTTTCCAAATACAGTGATAACTGTTGCATGCTACTTTTCTGAAAATACAATTGTGATCTGTAGTAGTTAGCTATGACCTAACATTGTGGATTACCTTAATTCTAACCATACACTCAAACTTAGAGTAGTACTGTATATTGTAAGCTTTAGTTTCAGAGTTTGCTTAGCCATGCAGTCTAGATAACTCTAAAGTTTGACAAGATTATCTTGTCAAACATGGGAATCCCAATTGAATTTCAGCTATTTTAAACTCTTTGTCCAGTTTATTTACACCAGAAATGAATTTTACATTTAAATTGATCTCGACAAGAGGAAGCTAGTGGTGGTGCCTTCGTGCGAGATTGAGAATTGTGGTGGACTTGTGCGACCAATTAAGGACCTAACTCGACTATTCAATTCAAGTCCCTCACGTACTTCCACATGCGGTGTATGGGCGCTGTTTGGTTAAGTAAAGAGTCAATGCTATTGAGTTGGAGACAGGGGAGTAAGGATATGTGTATTGGTCTTGTATGGCATAGATGCTTTGGTCTTTGGGCTGCGTTTTATGCCATGTGAGTTTTATATCAAAATCAGATGTTCTTAGAAGGGTGAGGGCGTATTTGTGTTCCATCGCATGTACGTACCTTAAAGATGCCGATTGCAATCTAATATGGGTAGCGAACCCAGTTCGTATTTCTTTTTTGTTTGGGTCGGCATTCCTGACGCAACATGTGTGCCCCGGTTAAGCAGATGCTATCAGTCGTTGTTTAAGCGAGATCAGTTCACACATGGGTATCCAACTCAATAGTGTCAACTTGTTGAAAAATACAAAATCTTAGTTTCCCCGGTCGGCATACCAAAGGAAGTGTGTCATCATTCGGAGGCATCCAAGGCAACGGTCGACTAAGTCGTGTGGGTAAATATGTACACCCCTGCAGGGTATTGAACTATTCGAATAGCCGTGTCCACGGTTATGGATGACAACTTGAGTTGATGTCACCTGTATAGAGTTTTGATTTAAACTTTTGTTTTGCTTTACTCGTTCAAATGAGGGAATTCATGCATTGTATTGTTTACATTTATTCTCATTTACTTACTGTTTTAACCCAACTTTGATTTATTAAATTGCTTTAACAAAACTTAGCAATTGTATGTTAAGATGTACTGCTTTATGCAAATTGAACCAATATGCCTTCCCGTTGCAACCTTATGCATGTACCAATTCTAATCCTTTCAATAGGTCCTATCAAACACTTTCTTTTATTAGTTTGTATAAGTCTTCTTTGAGTACCTTCCGTACTCAAGGTGCTATAACCTATTGTTGCGGTGAGGATGGTTATCTTTATGAAGTGCCCGTTAGCGCCGATCAGGGTGACGCTAACGAGTAACGCTATTTCTTTCCTCCACGCAATCGCTCATGTGGATGGGGCCTTTGGTGGCTTTTGTGTTTTATTTTGCTTCCATTTGTTACCCTTTTGTAGTGACCAAGTCACTTGGTATTGTAATACTCAACCGAATTGTAAACTTATGTTTAATTAGGTAAATGTATGACTTGTATGTGTATGATGCAATGTTGTTTTATGATATATGTGCAATGGTCACTGATCCTGGGAACCATTGTGAGACATATATCCGGGATGCCTAAATATTAGGTTTGTTACTTATTAAATTTATGCTTCTAGCATGATCTTTAATAAAGGAGCAGCACTGTTCCTTAATTAATAATTGTGCTACAGTATAACTTTAATTAAGTACATTTCCAATATTCCGGGGCGTCCACAACAGTATACAAAGTTATTTGGATGTGAAGTGGGGACTTTTCCTTTTCGGTCCTTACGAATCCCAATTCATTTTTAAAAAAAATTAAGGAATCGTGATTGGAAATGGGTTGAGGATAGAGTTGAGAGAAAGCTTAGTAGTTGGAAAGGAAAAATATGTCTGTGGGTGGACGGTTAGTTCTTATTAATTCGGTACTCAGCAGTCTGCCAATGTTTATGTTTTCTTTTTTGAGGTTCCTAGAGAGATTCTCATAAGACTAGACTTTTATCGTTCTAGATTTTATTGACAGAGTGACTGTCACTAACGTAAATATAGGCTTGTTAAATAGAGTCTAGTTTGCTCGCCCAAGGAGCATAACGGCCTAGGAGTTCAGAACTTGGACACAAAAAATAAAAGCTTGCTTGGGAAATAGTTGTTTAAGCTGCTTAATGAAGAAGGAGTTTGGCAATCTTTTACTGACTAGGAAATATATGGGGGACAAGAGTCTGTCACAGGTGGATAATAAACTTGGGACTTCCCAGTTTTGGTCGGGTTTTATGAAAATTAAGATCAATTTCTTCGCTTTGGTTCATTCCAGATTAAAAATAGAATACAAACTAGGTTTTGGGAAGATATCTGGTTAGGTGATTCTCCGCTGAAATGATAATATCCAATTCTTTATAATGTAGTAAGGAAAAAGGAAGATACAGTGGCAAATATTCTGAGCTCGACTCCTTTAAATATTTCCTTTCGCAGACCTATTATTGGGCCTAAATTACATGCTTGGAATGAGTTAATTTTAAGAATTTCTAATCTACACTTAAGCTCTCAAAAGGATGTGTTTAGGTGGAATTTGAATAAGTCTGGACTTTTTCGGTACAATCTTTATATGGGGCACTTAGTGGCAATTATCAAGCCCCAATTAAGAATTTATTTTGGAGAATTAATATTCCTTTAAAAGTGAAGATATTCCTATGATATCTCAAGAGAGGGATAATATTAACTAAAGATAACCTGCTTAAAAGGAATTAGAGGGAAAGCAAACAATGTTGTTTCTGTATTAAATAGGAAACAATTCAACATCTTTTTATTGACTGTCCCTTTGCATATCTTGTATGATGGGTTGTTCAATGTGCATTTAATCTTTCTCTTCCTATGAGTATAGTAAACATGTTTGAAAATTGGTTAGCTGGTATTTCAAAAAAATTTAAGTCACAACTCATAGTGGGAGCTAGTGCCTTATGTTGGTCTATTTGATTATGTCGGAATGATGTTGTTTTTGACAAAAAGCGTGTCTCTAATCCCTTGCAGGCTATCTTTTTGAGTGGACATTGGTTGAGTGTTTGAGCAAATTTGCAAAAACCTGCCTAGAAGGAGTCCATGTTGGCTGGGAGTCTAAGGTTGGAGGTGGCGGCGAAGCAAATCCTCAATATACATGGGTGACGACTTAGCCATAGGATTTGCAATGATTGAACTTAATCTCCATTAGTATTTTGGTTGTAAAGCTCCAAGCCGCTTTTAACATATTTGGTTATTTTGGCACTCTTATCCTTGTAATAAATTGGGTTGTGTGTATCCTTAATGCGAGGCCGAGATATTCTTTCTCTTGCATTATCTAAAATAATAATAATTTAAGGCGACAATTCATGCCGTGGTCTGCGTGCACATTGACATTTTTGTTCAAGATCGCAGCATGTCCATTGTTTTCTTACAATAATGAGATTTTTTTACGTGCACTCGGGACTTGGGAGCCAAATAAATGGGGAAACTTTAATTATTGTTAGGTCATTGTGGTACTTATGAAATCCATCTATATTTTGCAGCAGCTTCTCTTGACATGAACTTTAAATCAAAGTTGTCACCGCTGCATCAAGGTCATGCCGGTTTGGTTCTTAGAATGGTACGTTTTGGTATTGGTTCATACCGCATACCGCTTTGATTTAATATAATAATACGAGTATATATTTGTTTAATTATATGCACACCGAATATCACTTGTAGTATTATTCTAAATACATAGTAATACTATCAAATATAATAAATAATTCAATAGACGATACTATCAATTCCACCGGCATGGCCGGTATTAACTGGCATCAAGCTAGTATGACCGGTATTGAGACCGGTACGGTATGTAGAGCTACTTTGTATCAGTTTATATGACGGTATGGTACGTACCAGTCGGTATCGGTACGGTATTGATAACTCTGCTTTAAATGGCATGCAGCGATGTTTCTCTAATGTTTGTTAAGAGGATATCAATTCATATTTCGTAGATGCTTAAATGTCAATAATCACTTCTTTCTTCTCCATGAAATCTTTGCAGGTGATGCCTAATGCGCATTTCCAGAAGGACCTCGGGCTTGATGATAGCTTGGACATCGTCGAGATTGTCATGGCCTTTGAAGAAGAATTTGGGTTCGAGATCCCTGACAACGAGGCAGAGAAGATTGATTCCATTGAAACGGCGGTCGACTTCATCGCCTCACACCCTCTACCAAAATAAGAATGTATGCAACATTTCTTGGTTCTAGGGATGGCCACGGGTGGGAGGCTCAGGGGCTCCACTGCAAGCCCGCTTCGATCCCTGTTAGCCATCTCCTCGCCCCGTTATGCATGCCGGGGCAAGAGTCCCTCCGATCCCTGTTAGCCATCTCCTCGCCCCGTTATGCATGCCGGGGCAAGAGTCCCTCTGACTCCAATTCCCACGGGAACTACAACTTCAAAATCTAGCAAGGCTAAAAGTTCATGTAAAATTTGTAAAAGTTTGAAATCTCAAATAATCAATCATACATAATACATTACGTAAAAATTAGAGTACAAATATGATATAAAAGTTCATCTCAAAGCACAAATATAAAGTCTTAAAAATAGCAAATATAATCCAAATAATTAAAAAAACAACATGTGAAGGCCCCGTGAGGCCTCGCAAACCCGCCGGCGAACACCCCGCCACCGCCCCACGGAATTTCCCACAGGCCCGCCCCGCGAGTCTCCTTGTTGATGACAAAGACTGCCGAGCGTAAGTCGGTTTTGTCGGACTCATCTGCATGAATGTCATGTCACGAATGTACATGTCGCAGTTCCCACCGCGAAAGCTGCAGCCTCTGCGTGAACACATGTAACAATCCATTATGCGATCGGTGACAACCTATACCAGTTATGCATGGCACAAATTGCAGATCTGTATGGTCAGATCCACCCAAATTGACACCGATGGGTGACTATATTTTGTACTTCTTTTGTTGTGCGAGAATGTATTACTACACAAGTATATGTAGCGTAGGTTTTCAGTGGATGGGGAATTTTCTTGATCCCCATTCATTCTCTCACTCGTAGTATACATATAAGTGTACATGGATCTAATGGGCCATCATCCAACACTTCCTTTCAAGATGGGTGATAGATATCTGTCATTCACATCTTGTTACATGCTGATATACACTCTCTAACACCTAAACCTTTTGTTAGACAATTAGCTACTTGTTCTCGTGACATTACAAAGCCCAACTTTAGTGCTCCTCCATCCAATCTCTCTGTGATAAAGAAACGATCTATCTCCACATATTTCGTTCGATCATGTTGGACTCGATTATTAGCAATGTTTATCGCTGACTTGTTATCGCACCATAACTCCACGGGAGTATCCTTCAGCAACTTCAACTCGGATAGAAGATTTCTCATCCATAATATCTAGCTCAAACTCACTGACATTGCCCTATATTCCGCTTCGGTAGTAGAGAGAGATACCACCACTTGCTTCTTACTCCTCCAGGACACCAAATTATCACCTATAAACACACAGTAACCTGAAGTTGACTTCTTATCATTAGGGCAACTAGCCCAATCTGAATCACAGTATCCTTCCACATTTAGGTGTCCATTCTTCTTGAACCATAACCCCTTTCCCGGGATTCCCTTCAAGTACCTCAGGATTCTAAGTGCAACTTCCAGATGACCACTTCTAGGATCATCGGCTTACAGGGGCGGATCTACAGTGTTCCTGCAGGGTGCACAGGACACCGGGTCCAAAAATCAATTTTCATTAGATATAATCATGTATATGTAGTATGGACACCCCTAACCCAACATTAGAGGACACCCCGAGCCACAACCCAGCCAAACGTGGCCCATCTTGCCTTAGGGACTCCCAGTCATTTCCGTTCTAGATCCGCCATTGTCGGCTTATCACACTCACAGTGTAGGATATATCTGGCCTAGTGTGACATAGATAAATTAACCATCCCACAAGCCTCTGATATCTCTCTTTATCCATTGGATCTCCTGACTGAGCACATAGCTTGTTGTTCAGTTCAATAGGAGTTGAAGCAGGGCGACAACCAAGCATACCTATGTCATTAAGTAGATCCAATACATATTTCCGCTGTGAAAGAACTATTCCCCTAGGGGATCTTGCAATCTCAATGCCCAAGAAAAATCCGAGGCCTAGATCCTTAACTTCAAACTCCTTGCTTAGATTCTCCTTCAGTTGAGCTATTTCCCGAGTATCATCCCTTATAATAATCATATCATCCACATATATAGCAAGAATAGTGATATGACTTTCAGAATGGTGATAGAACATTGTATGATCTCCATTACATTGTTTATACCCCAAACCACACATTGCATGCCTGAATCAATCAAACCATGCCCTTGGTGACTGCTTAAGACCATACAAAGATTTCTTTAATCTCAATACTTTTTCCTTAGTTTGTGAGGCGGCAAACCCAGGTGGAGTTTCCATATATACTTCCTCCTGAAGGTCTCCATGTAGAAACACATTCTTAACATCTAGTTGATACAATGGCCAATCAAAGTTAGCTACACATGATATTAATGTCCTCACCGTGCTCATCTTTGCCACCGGTGCAAAGGTTTCATCATAGTCAATTCCATATGTTTGGTTGTACCCTTTTGCCACAAGCCTCGCCTTGTACCTCTCTACCTTACCATTATGGTTTTTCTTCACAGTGTACACCCACTTGCAGTTAAGCACCTTCTTCCCTATGAGAAAAGGTACAAGATCCTAGGTTTTGTTTTTCTCAAGAGCCACCAATTCCTCCAATGTGGCATTGTACCACTTTGGATCATGTTTTGCTTCTTTCCAATCCTTCGAAATCACCACTGATTGTAATGATGCAACAAAGGCCTTGTAGGAAGGATATAGAGACACATATGAGACATAGTTAGCTATGTCATTCTCATTATCATTCTTCGTAGTGATATCTTCAAAGCCATATCTTGATAGAGGTTTTCCTATAGAGCTTCTCTTCCCTTTTCTCATAGCAATAGGCAAGTCAGATTCCTTTTCCCTTATTTAAGACTCTTCTCCCTCTGTATTGAAGGACACCTACACAGGGTTTAAAGGGTCAGATGACTGATATTCCACCTCAACAACAGCTTGAGACCATTGCTACTCCACTGGCTGCACCACTGAAGTTCTTAACTTTCTCCTTGTGTAAACATGTGGATTTTCTTCTTCGTTCGGTCTTCTCCATTTTGGCTCATATGTGGATTCACTCACAAGACATGGGATTGAGCCAATCACCACCTTCTTTTATTCCTCTTTGGTGTCTAGCGTCATCACATACATCAGTAGGGTCAAGATCAGTAAATAAGGTACTCAGATCTATCTTCTCTCCAAAAAATGGGATAGATTCTCGGAAGGTCACATCCATGCTCACAAAATGTACCACTTTCATATGTACTCCAACATTTGTACCACTTTTGTCCAGGTGAATAGCCTATAAATATGCACTTCATAGCTTGAGGATATATCTAGCTTTCCCATTGAAGGCCTATGATTTCTTGCAAAACACGTGCATCCAAAGACCTTTGGGGGAATAATAAATTTATTCTTCCCAAAATATCATTTCATAAGGAGTTTTCATCCTAAGTACACGTGATGGCATGTGATTAATAAAATATGTAGTGGTCATAACTGCATTACTCCCCAAGAATTTTGGCACATTCATTAAGTGACCAAGCTAACTCCAAGAGATGACGATTTTTTCTTTTAGCCACTCCATTTTGAGGAGGTGTATCAGGACAAGAAGTTTCATGTAGTATTCCTTCTATTGAGAGGAAACTACCAAATTCATTGTTCACATACTCTGTCCCATTATCAGTTTTGATAATTTGAACACGAGTGTTGAATCGGTTTCTAACGTAAGCATAGAAGTCTTAGAAGCATTTTAGCACCTTATTTTTATGTTTCATGAAATATATCAAAGTTGTACGAGAATAGCAATCAATGAAAAGTAACAAGTTACTTCATTCCACTCATAGAAATAACAGGAGAGGTCTACACATCAGAGTGAATTAATTAATATAAAGGGTGGTACACTTTGAAGTCCCCTGCTCACATATGATGTGCTCGTATGTTTTCCAAAATCGCATGCATCACATACTAATTTACATTTATCCACCGTACTCATTTCATTAGGAAATATTTTGCTCATAGTCTCAAAAGATATATGTCCCAACCGACAATGCAAAAGTATTACCTTAGCCTCCTCCTTACTTGCAAAACTGTCAATGCAAGACACACTGCTTCACTTGTTCCCCTTCGATCTAAGTACTAGAGTCCATCACACCTGACTCCAATCCCAAGTCTCTTCCCTATTCGTCTCTCCTGAATTAAACAATTCTCACGATCAATGCAGTAATACAACAAAACTGACTCGTAGAGATGACTTCTTTGTATAGTAGAGAGACTTTTTTCGAGCCGTATGTAGTTGTAGATATGTTTTCTAAAAGGCCTCATAAATGCCCTCTCATGTATTGTCGTTATGACAGTAGTGGTATTTTTTAAAGCGTCTCTATAGGATATGCGGCGTTATGTAGAAATGTTGCATTACACCTCAACAAATAAAATATAAAAAAATGTGTGAACTCTTGTAAAGGTTGGCACTCGAACTCTAGACCACATGGAAAATACGTCTCTTAGAGTTGTCACACTAGCTACCTCAACGTCACAACCTCACATGTTTAGTTGTGTGTTGTAATATTTATATATAGTTATTCTAACAAATATCAACCATCGAAAAACACCTCTAAAGAGTTAAAAAAAATGTCTCAAAACAATGTCTTTACACAACATAACCTTTAGGCGAATTAGAGTACGTCTCAAAAACGTCTCTACAGGATAACATTTTGTATGTGTCTCAAAAACGTCTCAAAACCGTCTCTAGCATACAACATTTCAGGACGATTTTTAAAGTGTCCCTAAAAAACGCCTCTAGACTATATAACTCCTTATTTTAGAGACAAATTGAAAAATGCCTCTAGAAAAGCACCTTATGAGGGCGTTTTCTTGTAGTGATGGAAACTTGACGGTCCATATGATCAACTAAAGCACTTTTTGAAACCAAATTAACCGAAAAGGAGGGAACATATAGAACTGATGATAATGTGATAGAAGGAGTTCATTGTATTGTACCAACACCTCTGATGGGGTGAGATGTTCCATCAGTAGTTTGGATTGTTTCACTATGAGTATATGGGTATGGTGTATATGATTTAAATTCACTAGACATACTTGTGATATGTTGAGATGCACCTGGCTCTAGTATCCATTTCGAATGAGAATCTAAATAAGCAAGGCTAGCAACATTATCAACAGTAGTTGTCACCACATTAGCTCCGTGATCACTCCTATATCCACGGCCTCTACCTCCTCCCCTTGGTCCACCTCTGTCACTGCCTCTTCCTCTTCCATGATTAGGCTTGCGTGTGGCACGTCAATCGCGAATCAAGTGCCCCTTCTCACCACAGTTGAAACACTCCCTATTTTCAACTACTACAAAAGCAGGACGTATTTGTGGCTCTAATGCTTTGGAACTAGACAACACCTTCAATCTAGTCTCCTCTTGTGCAATTGCTACAATTGCTTCCTCTAAAGAAGACTGTGAAGGCTAATGAAACATAGTAGCTCACCATCCATCGAACTCTGGGTTTAGCCTCTTCAGGAATTCTATCACCCTCCTACGTTCAATACACTTCTTAACAGTGATTACACACTCTTAATGTGGCAACCCAAGAGGATCATAGTGATCTAGGTCAACCCACAACCTTTGTAATTCTGCAACATACTCTGTCACTGAATGCTCCCCCTATTTTAGATCACTAAGGCCCTATTTTGTACAGCTTCTACTCTTAGCTTCTCAATCGATTCTCGTGGAGCCATACCAAACACCCTAATTCTCAAAACCACCAGATTCTGCTTCTCGTGAGGAGCTGTCTCGAAAACAAACTAGCAACGAGAAGCAGCCTTCTCGTAGATTCTTGTGAGAATCCAACCTCCAACCTTCAGAAACGAAAATATCCTTCGAAGTTGAAGGTTTTTACCCGCAAATGCCACCGATATACCCCCGCACAAACCACAGCCTCCCCTCATTTCCACTCTTCCCCAATCTCCTCCTTCCTCTCCCCTTCCTCCACGGCGCTTCTCCCGACGCGGTCCCGGCACCTCCGGCTGCCTGCTCCCTGCCGCCGCCACCCCCTGGCTTGGTGGTAGCCCGGCGTCGCCACTCTTCTCTGGCTCGCCCGCCATGGCACCTGCTCGAGCCTGGTTCCGGCTGGAGCTCCTCCCGGCGCCTCCTCCCTCCGGTTCCTCCCCGCCTCTCTATGTCCACCCGCCGGCCCGGCTCCTGCTCCAGCTCATCGTCACCTCGTCCTGATCTGGCCCCTCTCCCACGGCGCGACCGTGTGGCCAGCGCCGCCGCTCGGCTCAGCTCCTGCTCCCTCTGCGTGCTTGGCCCGGCCTACGGCCGCTTCGCCCAAGACTCCCCTCCTCCCCATGTTTCCCCCTTTTTTCTGCTTGCCTACTTTGATTTGGTTATCAAAATATGTGCTCGGTATGCTTGCTGATGTTGATTCATTTGGTTGACTTGTGTTGATTTGCTTACTGATGTGTGTTGCTTCTTGTTCATGCATGAGGAATGGGGGTGGGGTGTTCTTTGCCATGGTTACTGCGGTTTGCACTTGAGGTAAACTACCACCTTAATCCCCCTCTCTACTCCCTCCCCACTATTTCTCTGTGATGCCTGAGTGATGCTACTGCTAAGGCCATGGAGGCATGTGCATAAACTGACGGAGAACTTGAAAGGACACCTGAAAGAAATGTTCAGATCAGTAGAGTCCGCCCAAGGTGGTTTGTTCTTGGAGGAGCTGCAGAGAAGATGGGCTGATCATAACAAGGCATTACAAATGATTAGAGATATACTCATGTATATGGATAGGACATTTATTCCGACTCATAAAAAGACAGCTGTCTTTGACCTTGGTCTAGAATTATGGAGATATACTCATGTATATGGATCTAGAGTCTTCTGTCTATCAGGACGACTTAGAGAGGCCATTCCTTGAGGTATCTGCAAGTTTCTATAGTGGTGAGTCGCAACAGTTCATTGAGTGCTGCGATTGTGGTGAGTATCCAAAGATTAGATGTGCCCACTAGGCTGGAAAAGGACAGATAAGAAAAGGTAGCTTCCACGCTCTTACTGGTTGGCTACTGAAGTTGATTTACTTGTTTTTTAGCTTTATGTGGGATAAGCTATCTTAGTAGTTGCAATCTCTCAACCTGACCCCATGACTGCTGTACATGTTACAGAAATTGAGCATCTAGCAACTAATGCAGAAACTATGTTATAATTCGCTACCATTTGACTACACTTGTATCGTTGTGATGTTTACTGAATTGTAACCTTGTATGGATAGTGCAGTGACTGAATTGTTTATTATGACATAAACAAGATTTGCGCATTATCTTGTGTACTGAAATTGTAACCTTATAAGGATAGGTGCAATGACTGAATGAGTGACAATGTAGAAAATCTTGATTCTTCACACTTCCTGACAAGTAGACAGTCTCATGAATTCTTAGCTGCCTGAGGAGCTTTCTTAACTTATGATGAGAGGCTCATTTTTTCCTGCTTGAACTTACTATGTTCATACTTGCTAGATGATTACAGCAATCATAACTATCTTCCTTTTCCCCTTAGCAGGACCAAGTGTCAGTTCAATTGTGAAGAGAGCTGCAGATTTTGGAAAATTATTCTGTGGAGCTATAGTGGTTATGTTCATGATTGATCTTCAAAAGTGCAGTTGTACATAATATATTGATACAAAACCATATGCATTTTTCTCCTCTTGTATTCTTTCTATTGACCTTAGTCTTACAACACTAAAGGCAAATTTCAATTTATATTATTTCCATAGTGCTTTGTTAGTAAAGAAATCTTGATCTACTCTGCCTGTTAGTAAAATTCCCCTTCCATGTTGATAATGTGTCCTAGGACATGATATTATTTTGCTTAGTTCTTGGCTTCATGCTTGCATGAGCTGCTGCGGTGCATGATCGTATACTGTCAGTTTGCCTAGGGCCTGACCAAGACAAATGAAGATTGGTAAGCTTGTACAATGATTCATGGCCAATCATACCAAGTATTTTGGCATTGTCAGAATTAGCAATTTGATCAAGCCTTGACTCTTGATTGTTATAGCCCCGGATAATGACTTAATCTTGGCTCACTTATGAGTCGTGACGTCCATCATTGTCATACCACTAATTACCGTTGATTACCGACACACATAATTCTCCTCATAATGAATGGGTTACTAATTCTCCTCATAATGAATGGGGTGCAATTTGCCTGGCTCGATCGGTTGTTCGTTGGTACCATATGTGCGTTTGACAGAGTATCTATTGAGCTTTGATTCGTCAGTAAGGACCGTATATATACATTAATATGGTCTTAAAAAATTTGGCAAAAAAATTCTATAATTTGTGTATAAATACAAAGCAGTAAAATATAAATATAATTGGGGTTGATTTCAATATCATCAGGCATTCGGGCGAAAAAAATAATGATAATGTTGAGTATAGATGGCCTTTCTTGTTTAATGCTGTTATTAATATTTTGGATTTAAGATAAATAGTTTTATCTGGTAGACAATTCACTTGGGCCAATTCGTTAGATAATCTAACTTTTGAAAAGTTGGATAGAGTCCTTATGAGTACAGAATGAAAGCATAAATTTTCTTTGGTCACAATTAATGCTCTTGAAAGGTCTCTGTCTGATCACACGTCGTTGCTTTTAAATACGAGAGAGGTCCCGTATATAGGAAGTTAGCCCTTATTTAAATTTGAATTAGGTGGTTATGTAGGAGGGGTTGAGAGAGTGTGGTGGCTATGTGGAATAAGGAAATTAGAGGTCATTCGCTTTACATATTTGGCAATGTAAGATTAGAGCTCTTAGACGTTTTCTTTGTGGTTGGGTTAAAAGCACCAGTGGGACTTATAAAAAGGAAAAAAAGATCTTAATTTGCTTATTGATGAGCTAGATAAAAAAAACTAAGTTGTCCAGGTTGTCGGATCAAGACCTTAACCTTAAAAAGTGGCTAATGAGAGATTGGCACATCTTTTAAGAGAAGAAAAAATTAAGTGGTATCAAAGATCCAAGCGAAGTTTCTTTTGGAGGGTGATCGAATACTCGTTATTATCATTTAATTGCGAATGGTAAGCATAGAAGACAAACGATTTTTAGCTCGATCAAGAGGAAGGGATAATTTGGGCGATGTATAGTTAAAAAGTATATCACCAATTATTATAAAGATTTGTTTGGACCACCCAAAGTTAACCATTTATCTATGGTTGATGCTTTTATGAATGATATACCTCAAGTTTCGATCGAAAAATAGTCTCCTTATAGAATCTTTCATCAAAAGGAGGTAAAAGAATCAATCTTTCAAATGGAGCATAATAAAGCACGGAACGGATGGATTCCCAACATAATTTTATCGACGTTTTGGGAAGTCATTAAAAAGACATGATGACCATGTTTCATGATTTTCATAAATGTTCATTGAATTTTGGGATCATTACCTGCTCCAAAAACGGATGTTCGCAAATTCAGATATAGGCCTATATGTCTTTTAAATGTAAGTTTTAATTTTTTTACTAAAGTGGTTACTAATAGACTTATGGGTGTAGCTCGGAAGATTGTTAGACCATCTCGATCGACTTTCATGCAATGGAGATTTATTCTTGATGGAGTTGTTGTCCTTCATGAAACCATCCATGAGTTACATAAAAGAATTTGGATGGAATAGTGTTCAAGATTGATTTTGAGAAAGCTTATGACAAAGTAAAATGGTCGTTTCTTCTTCAAACTTTGAGAATAAAAGGCTTTTCTTCTAAGTGGTACTCCTGGGTGGAAAGTTTGGCTAAGGGATGGAGTGTTGGAATAAAAGTCAATGATGATCTTGGTTCTTTTTTTCAAACACATAAGGGTCTTAGGCAAGGTGACCCTATGTCCCCTATTCTTTTAACCTTGTAGCGGACATGCTAGCCATATTCAAGAGCTAAAGAAGGTGTCTTTTAACAGAGTAGTTCCTCACTTAATTGATGATGGGTTATCAATTTTACAGTATGCTGATGACACGAACCTCTTTCTGAATAATAACTTAGAGCAAGCGAAAAATCCCAAGCTTATCCTATCTGTCTTTGAACAATTATCTAGTTTAAAGATTAATTTCCAAAAGAGTAAAAAAAATTTGTTTTAGTTCTGCCAAAGATGTTGAATCACAGTTGTAACAGTCCCAATTTTATGAACAGTAATAAAATGTTTTCTAAACAGTAATGAGGTGCTGTTCATAGCATCAATGTTCATTTTTACAGATTGGGCATTATGTTGCAAATAAAAACTTTCTTTTTCTAGCCAAAAATCCAAAGCTCTTCCTAAAGTTCAAAGGGAATGCAAGCCAATGCTTGTATTTTGACTGAGAAATATTTTCATTAAAACCTAGATCAATTATCTTGGTTAAAAATAATTTGTGTTAAATTTTTAGAAATTATCTTGACTTGAAGGAAAATATTTGGCTTTAAATAAACCTATTCGGGTTAAGTTAATTATTTATGAGTTTTAAAAGTGAAACTGTGGATTTTAAATTTTATTTGGGAAATATATCATCCCAGTAGCCTCCTGGCAAAATTTCATGATTTTACAAATTTATTTACTATTTCTAAAGCCCAGTCAAACCTTTAAACTTTGAATTTAGAGTTTGGTCAACTCTTCCGGTCTAAACCCAAGCCCTAGCACTGTAGCGACTCGAACCCCATGAGGTTGGGTCCAACCGGTGCAATGTGGTCTAGCTCAGTCACGCTCGGGCGCGAGCCCAAATCCCACGTGGCGAGCCGTTGATCTCCAATCGAACGGGCGGGGTTGCGGCATCACGCGGGCTGTCCACGTATGCAGATTAATATCCATCCTTGGATCTTGATCGAGCGACCAAGAGGCGCGAAAACAATCGGACCATCCGGATCCCTTCTTAATCTCCACCGTCGGTTTTAGATCCAACCGCGCCGCTCTTTTTGTTTTGAACTTAAAGGCGCGCAGTCATCGTTGACCGTTGGATTCAAATCCTACGGTGCACCATTTTGACCGCGTGCATTTAGGGCCCAAATTCATTGGACCGTTGGATTTCAATCGGAGGGTCCCTATTGAGATAGCATTCGGACCATCCGGATCCCGCGTCAATCCTGACCGTAGAAAGCCAATCTGAAGGTGCCGCGTCATCTCATTTAAAAGTGACGTGTATCCTTTTTGATTGATCGTTGGATTTCAATCCAACGCCCCTCTTTGAATGTAAACCCCCAAAATCCCGTAGGGCTCCTTTAAATCTCCATCCTCCGTTTGAGATCGCACGGCCCATATTAAATGGTGCCGATTAGATTTTCTTAATGTCTATTTCCATCGCGGCCGCCCATCTCTAATCGAACGGTCGACGATTCTTGTAGCTTTAAGAGGCGCGCGCGACTGTGGCTGACAAAGGGACCCACACGTCAGGTGTTTGCCTCTCTTCCTCCTTGCCTGCAGCGCGGGCGCTCTATAAGCAGTAGAGGAGTTATCCAAGAATTATCAGCCAATTTTTGGATATTTAGCACTAAGTGGACACCTCATCAACTCTAGACACTTCCCCTGTGCCCTGTAGCTCAACCTCTATATATATACCCTAGCTTTTTGGCTGCTGCCATTGTTGACCACTGGAGCTCTTCATCTTCATTACCATTCCAGTGGAGTTTCTTGCTCCTATCAATTGCTTATCCATCTTAAACGTTTGTTTCACCTTGCATTAAGGATTTAGCATCTTTTGTAGGTTAACCTGAGTTTAATTCTCTGTTGATCGAACAGGTTTTCAACACCTTCGGTGTTTATCTCATCTGGTAAGATAAGCCCTTAGTTTTTGTCATCTTGAGCACCTTAAGGACCTCAATGACTCATATGCACCATTCCTTTGTACATATACTACTCCAACCTTCTTTAAACTGAAAAGTTGTTTTTATAACTTTTCAGTATTTCATATCGTTTTCAAGAACTAGGGTTTCTCCTGTCAACTTATCATCCTGTGTAGATACTAAGATGGATAAGGAATAAAAGATATTCTTAACTTAACCTTTCTTAACTTAACTCTTTGTCCAGTTTATTTACACCGAAATGAATTTTACATTTAAATTGATCTGGACAAGAGGAAGCTAGTGGTGGTGCCTTCGTGCGAGATTGGGAATTGTGGTGGACTTGTGCGACCAATTAAGGACCGAACTCGACTATTCAATTCAAGTCCTCACGCACTTCCACACGCGTGTATGGGCGCTTGTTGGTTAAGTAAAGAGTTAATGCTATTGAGTTGGAGACAGGGAGTAAGGATATGTGTATTGGTCTTGTATGGCATAGATGCTTTGGTCTTTGGGCTGCGTTTTATGCCATGTGAGTTTTATATCAATATCAGATGTTCTTAGAAGGGTGAGGGCGTATTTGTGTTCCATCGCATGTACGTACCTTAAAGATGCCGATTGCAATCTAATATGGGTAGCGAACCCAGTTCGTATTTCTTTTTGTTTGGGTCGGCATTCCTGACGCAACATGTGTGCCCCAGTTAAGCAGATGCTATCAGTCGTTGTTTAAGCGAGATCAGTTCACACATGGGTATCTGTGGGGACCCCAGTAATTATCTCCATAAGACCGAGATTAGACAAGGTCTTAGGGACATAATTACGGGTCTCCGGTAAATTAATTCCAATTTAACTCTATCCAAGTGGGAGGCTTAGCCGAATACTGGAGCCTCAACGATCATGCGCGCTGCTCCCTTGCGAGCGCTACATGATTGTCGATTCTCCCTCGATTCGAAGCACTACCCTTGGTGAGTTAAATGGGGATTCATCAACAACGAGTATGACATATATTGGCTCCCAAGATCAACGACCAATATACTCATACTCTCATCCAACGTTGATTACATCCATACAACGCATACAACAAGAGATAAAAGACATCTTGCATAATAGTTAAGGTCTACGACTTATTACAAGCGGCCGACCGCCAAATTTAAAGTAGAGTATCAAGTAGCAGCGGAATTAAATAGATAAAGCAAAAGACCAGCAGTGGTATACCCATCATCCATCGGCAACCGACTGGGAGTTAAATGGTAGCACCCTACTCATTAGTGTCACCCAAGTCAACACTAGCGAGATCATCGTAATCATAACCGTCCTCACTGAAAAGGCGAAAAATCATCGGGCCGAGTACAAGTGTACTCGCAAGTCTTACACAAATAAAAATAGTTATGCATAAGGGTCATTCAAAGGATGGCTCATATTGGTTTAGTTTTTGCGAAAGAGACGCAACAATTAACATCCTACACATACTAGTTTTCATGTGCCCATTTAAAAATCAGATTTGAAGTAGAAGTAAAACATGTAGTAAAGCATTTGATAATAAACAAATTGAATCATACAAAGACCAAAGTGGCAGCCCACTTTGATATACTAAACACATGAACAGCCCGTTCATGACGCATCCCAAGTTTAACCACAATTTTAATTAAAAGTCTAACAATAGGCGACCACAAATTTCAAGCGGTGGTCCATAACAGTGGACACGGCTATTCGAATAGATTAATACCTGCGGGGTGTACTACTTTACCCACACGACTTGATTAGCCCGTAAGCCTCCAGAGGCCTGCGAAATAGCACACTTCCTATGGTATGCCGTGGGTAAATCAAGATACTGATCATTTTCAAAGAAGAAAGCCCTATTGAGCTAAGTCCCCTTGTGAGATGGTTCCTTGCCTAGTACAAGCGTCGGATAGCACTTGCTAGGGTCTCACAAGTTATATTGGAAATACTGATGCAATCAAAACAAAAGAATTGGTGCTCCTTGCACACTATAAAGGATTACATGGGCTCCTCAAAGAACATAGGATTTCACGGTCGCTATGCCCTTACACCACCAAGGACTTAACACAATAAAACCTCCCCTACTTAACTATACGGCTCCCAACCCGCGTGTGGCGGACGAGTGTTGCTTGAGCGATGAGGTACCCAAAGTTCGGTCCTCAATTGTCGAGACAAGTCCTTCCACTTACCCAATGGTCGTGCACAAAGCACCATCACTAACCAACACTTGTCGGACCAAATCTCATTTAAAAATGACAAAATTTAACTCATAAAACAGCTACAAAGATCTGAAGTAAAAACATAAAGTAAGAGTTGTGTGTATCCCAAAACCATTTGGGTTATTCCGACGATCGAACTATCAGTATCTAGACTTGCATGGCTAAGCAATTCTATAACCCATATTTCACACATCCTATCTTAAGCATATAGGAGTTGGCATAATTCAAGATTAACCTCAAGCATAGGACATATCTAAACTACACATCACAAAAATATTGACATAATCAAAATAGCATGCAAGCAATTATCATTGCACTAACTTAACCAAAGCGGGATCAAATATGATGCAAAAGAAAGTTCAAATGATGCTTGCCTTGTCGGGTACAAGATGGCTGCTCGCTCTCGATGGCGTAAGTGTCGATATCAATATGCTCGGGATCTATATAATTATAACATCCAATAAATACCGAGAAAAACAACTCAAGAACCAAAATGCTCAAAAATGCATGATTTTTCTACAGTAGTTAGGTCATGATTTTAAATGATTTTTGGTGGAAGAATTATTTCATTTTGATTTAGCATGTGCAAGTTATAATGGTTTGAATTTCATATTTCAATAAGCCGTCATTATGTAATTTAATTATGAAGTGAAATTTTGTAGAACAGTGGCGAGTACGTGGATCACATAGATAAATAGGCCATATTGTTATAAGTTAAAAACAGTTAAGTTTGTCCTTTTGGAGCTTTTATGATTTAGTTATTGATTTTCCAAGTTATCAGCCCTTTATAGTATAAGAATAATGGAGTTAAGGAGTATATTCTCCCAAAATAGTTTCTGTGACAGAGGTAACATGGAGACCATTTTTAGAATTAAGTTCACTGAAAATGAAAATTATCAACAGTGGTCTCACTGTTTTTGGAGGTTCCGATAATTACTTATGCATTTTTGAAGTTTTCAGCCCTTTTCCTATTGTAAAATAATGGTTTTAAATGGATTAATCTCCAAATAAATCTCTCTGCTACAGAGACATGTTTGAGACTAATTTTAATATGAAGTTTACTAAAAGTGAAAAATTCCCGAAGTGGTTTCATGTGATTTGGAGTTAAAATGATTTAGTTATGCATTTCTAAAGTTATAACTATTTCTCAGTGTGCTAGTAAATGGTTTTCGGATTTTATAACGCATTTACCGCTTTTCTCACCGAGGCTCAGCTAGCCACGGTCGCTAACCAGCGGGCCCGCCGCCGCGCATTTGCGGTAGCGGCATCGCGTGTGCGTCCTAGGGCTACGATTGCGGCCGTTGGATCAAGATCCAACGGTCCCACGATCAGTGCAACAGACGGTCCGAATGTCTCACAAATCCAACCCGTCCCTTTCGCATCTGACGGTCCAGATTGATTCCAGTTCATTTGATTTTTCTTAGCACGTGTTTAATGCCCTGGGTCCACACGTCAGTCTCTGTGGCCTTAAAAATCAGTGTGCTGGATTTATGTGCAAGGTCCCACTTGTAAGCGACACATTAGGACGGCTAAGACAGTGTTTAAAAGCTAATGATTGGGTTAACGCGGCAAATGACTAAGCTACAGTGCCTGTCCTAATACGGCACGGCAAAACGCCACCGCCCGCTTGCCCGGCGGCTCGCGGGGCTACGCGCCACGGCGGAGCCCGCCACTTGTCGCATTAGTTCCGCAATAGTCTTGCGCACCATAAGCATGTGGTCTCGTCGGCTAAGCCGGCCTGTACCGGCGGCTAGCCGGAGATGAACGGAGGTGACTCTTACGGCAAAAGTGCAAACAACGATATACAGCTCCGCAGCGATAACCAAGCGTGTGCCCAATCCCTAGGGACTAATGTGGAAGTTACCTGAGCTAGATGGAAGCTCGGGGAAGCTTGGAGATGGTCGGAGCGATGTGGCGCGAGAAGACAAGTGCGACAAAAGGGCTTCACGTGAGAGGATGCCCGAAGCCAAAAGGAGGTAACTGAGAGCTAGGTATAGCTCAAAGATCCACATAGGATACTCTAAGAGCAAGGAATCGAAGAGGAGCTTACAGGAACAAGGTAGGAGATGAAGGGTTAGTGCTATGGCGAAAAGATCAAATCTTCAATACACGCACACCGTGCAATGTCCAAATAGAGTTAGGGTTTTGATTAGTGAGCTAAGGCATGCAAGGTGACGCGGTGGATTGAGGATAATACCTCCCGACACGAAGAAAGCTTGAAGATGTCGCGGTGCGCGCTCTAGAGTCGCCGAGACACGATCACGGTCCAGAGCTACAAGCAAAGATAGGAACCGAGATGAGCAAAAATGGAAACGACATGGAAGGTGGAAGAGGAGGAACCATGCAGAGGAAGCTCACCGAGTAGAGGCGAGAACGAGCTTCCTTCCTCTCGGCCGAAAGAGAAGTGGCAGCATTTGGGGTTCGGAGGTGTCTTAAGCACGGAAAGTGACGGAGTGGAGGCGCGTTAGATGAGCGAGCTCGGGGTGCCAACGGCGGCGGTGGATTGACGGCGTGCTGGCGCGCTCGGTGTGTGTCGCGATCGCTCGGCGCGTGGCATTAGATGCTGGCGCCGCCCAGAGGTAGACGACGGGTCCGACAACACGGCCCCACGGTCGGCCGCTCTGTTGCGTGTAGGAGGGAGGGCGTGGTCCAACAAATGCCGTTAGATCTCGTCGGAAGGTTGAGGTTTAAAGAGGTTAAGTGGCGTGGGGCGAAGAGTGCGCAATCTCACCGCGAGTTCCCATCGGACGGCTCTCGAGAGGTGCGTTTAGTTGATCGGGCTCAACCGAGTCGCAAAAGGGTTCGGTCGGAGGAACAGTAGCTAGGGTTTAGGTTCCAGAGTTTGACTGAGCTTTAAATCATTCCTTCTACTTTGACCAGTGCTTTATAAATAGAAATAAATTTCATAAAATCATGAAATAATTTGTGGGGGTTCCTGGGATAATACAATTCCCACAAAAATTATAAAACCCTACTGTTCATAATATAGTTTGTGATATTTAAATTCAAACATGTTGTATGTCTATAAATGTTGTTTGAATTTTAATGAGGTTCAAACTTGTCCCAAAAATTTTGGAAAAAATTATATTAATTCATGATAATTAGTGTAGTATTTAAATAAATTGAATTCAGATGATGATCACAACTTTTTATCACTGATTTGAATTAAAAATTGAATCTTGATGTGTATGTTTACCTCAAATTAGATTTTCCAAGTACAATATATTATGAAATGATTTGAATTTGATAATGCAGTTAGTGAAATACATATTAATCCAATTTAATTAGTTGGGGCTGTGACAAACCTCCTTTACAAAAGATCTCGACCAGAGATGCGGGTGGAGAAGAATTAGAAAGTTTTCATTAGAAGTTATAATTTATGTTGTCTTGATTTCCTTCAAAGATAGTGTTGACAGTTATAATTTACATTAATATGTTTTACCTTTCCTTTCTTGATCTGAAGGCACTTCATGCGAGAAGAGTTACGGATATCTTTGCTCGCATCCGGTTTTCACGTTCCCAAGTTGCTTCATTCTCCGTGTGGTTGCTCCATTAAACCTTGACGAACTTGATGTTACGATTCCTAGTCTTACGCTCGGTTTCCTCAAGGATACGAATCGGGCTCTCTCGATAAGATAGATCGGGTTGCAAGTCGAGTTTATCCAACTCGGTTGCTTCCGTTGGGACTCGAAGACATTTCTTGAGTTGGGAGACATGGAAGACTTATGCACGTCTGAGAGTGATGGTGGCAACTCCAACTGGTATGCCACCGATCCCAACTTAGCTAGAATACGGAAAGGTCCAATATAGCGAGGTGCTAATTTACCTTTGATTTGGAAGCGACGAACTCCTTTCATAGGAGAGACTTTAAGATAAACATGATCGTCCACTTCGAAACTCAACTCGCGGCGGCGGCGGTCGGCATAAGACTTCGGCGTGATTGAGCCGTCCTAAGTCGTTCACGAATGACACGAACTTGTTCTTGACATCTTCCACCAAGGTCGGGCCATAGAATGGCCTCTCCCGACCGGACCAGTTCAAAGGTGTTCTACAAGCTCTCCCATACAATGCTTGAAGGGTGACATTTGAATGCTCGATTGGAAGTCTGTTGTTGTAGGAGAACTCCATAAGCGGTAAACATTTTTCCCAACTATCATTTGTAGGGACGATGCAAGCCGGAGAAGGTCTTCTAAAACTTGGTTTACCCTCTCGGTTTGTCTATCCGTTTGCGGGTGATAAAGCGGAGCTAAAAGATAGACCGGTCCCCATCGCTTTATGTAAGCATTCCCGAAAATAGGATGTGAATTGAGGGCCTCTATCGGAAACTATCACCTTTGGTACACCGTGGAGACAAACAATTCTTGCAATGTAAAGCTCCGCTAACTTGTCCCCACGGTAGATGGTCTTGACAGAATGAAGTGAGCAACTTTCGTCAAGCGGTCTACAATTACCCATATAGAATCAAATCCAGCTTTAGTTCTAGGAAGGCGGTGATAAAATCCATGCCAACTTCTTCCCATTTCCACACGGGAATGGGCGGGGATCTAGAGTGCCACTGGCTTCAAATGCTCGACCTTGACTCTTTGACATAGATCGCTTTCGGCCACATCTTGTGCACGTGCGCTTCATTCGGCTCCACCACGACTTCTTTTTCAAATCTTGATACATTTTCGTACTCGGGGTGGATAGAGAATTTTGAGTTATGAGCCTCCTTGAGAATCAATTCTCTCAAGTGGCGATCAAATGGTACCACCATACGGTTTCCAAACCATAGAGTACCTTGTGCATCTTGCTTAAAACACTTAGCCTTGCCTTGTTTCATTAGTTCTAAAATTTGAGCCACTTCGCATCGGTTTTACGGGCTTCCTAATCTGGTCCTCAAGTGTGCAAGTCACACCGAGGGCTGCAAGCGAACCTTCTTCAACTATCTCCGGTGTAGGCCTTGCAATGCGGCACATAAGCTGCGAGAAAAAGGAGCTACTGACAAGCAGTTGCATTGAGATTTTACTCTCAATCGTCGGCCACGACATTAGCCTTCCACTGGATGATAATGGAGTCCCATATCATAATCTTTAATCAACTCAAGCCATCTTCTTTGTCTCAAGTTCAGTCGGCTTGGGTGAAAATGTATTTAAGGCTCTTATGGTGGTGTAGATCTCGCAGCGATTCTGGGTGAGGTAATGTCGCCAAATCTTCAAGGCATGAACTACAGTGCGAGCTCTAGGTCGTGTGTGGGATAATTGGTCTCATGGGGCCTCAATTGCCTTGACGCGTGAGGCCACCACTCGGCCGTCTTGCATAAGCACACAACAAGCCCATGGCGAGATGCATCACTGATGAATATCAAAGCTCTTGTGAATGTGCGCGAGAACAAGCACGGGAGCTTCATGCGGGCATCCTTTCAAGGTTTGGAAGCTTTGCTCGCATTCTGCTGTCCACTCAAATTTCTTTTCTTTCTTTAGAAGTTGGGTCATAGGCTTCGCGATTTTTGAGAAATTCTTGATGAACCTACGGTAGTATCCCGCAAGTCCAAGAAAACTACGAATGTCAGTGGCGCTCTTAGGTTGCTTCCATTCAAGGGCGTCTCGTGCCTTACTAGGATCATGGCGACACCGCCCTTAGATAGGATGTGTCCCAAGAAACTAACCTCTCGAAGCCAAAACTCACATTTGCTGAATTTGGCGTGCAGCTGATGGTGGCGAAGCTTTTCTAACACTAGTCTCAAGTGTTGCTCGTGCTCAAGATCAGAATTAGAGTAGATAAGGATATCATCGATGAAAACCACTACAAACCGATCCAAGTATTCCATGAACACCGAATTCATGAGGTTCATGAAATAAGTCAGGGCATTGGTCAAACCAAATGACATGACCGTGTACTGCATAAACCGTAACGAGTAGAAAGGCGGTCTTGGAATGTCCTCGGTTCTAACTTTAATCGATGGTAGCCTAACCTCAAGTCAATTTTGGAGAACACCGAGCTCCACCGAGCTGGTCAAATAGGTCATCGATCCGCGGGAGCGATACTTATTCTTGATGGTGACCTCATTCAGCGAATGATGATTAACACACATCCGTAGACTTTTGTCTTTCTTCTTGACAAAGAGAGCGGGCATCCCCAAGGCGAGGAGCTAGGCCCGATGAAACCTTTGTCTTGCAACTCCTTAAGTTGTCCTTTCAATTCAGCTAGCTCATTGGGCGGCATCCGTCTGGCCTTTTGAGATGGGCGCAGATGCAGTGCAAGCTCAATGACAAACTCTACTTCTCGGTCGGGGCATGCAGAAGTTCTTTAGGAACACATCGGGATACTCACTCACTATTGGAACCTCCTCTATCTTGAGGAGGTACTCACCTCTAAAGCATAAAGGTGAGAACTACCCACTAAAGGTGCAAAGACTACACGGATGCCGTCCTCGCTAGTCATTTGAAATAGACCGTGGGCACAATCAATCTTCCCTGATTCCTAGATAACCAATCCATCCCTAGGATAACATCGATGCCCAGAACTTATCACTATTAAGTTTCTTTGAAAAGTTAACATTTTGTATTTCAATTTCTCGTCCTGCGGACTTGATCGCGTAGAAAACCGACCACAGGGATTTGAATATGATAAGGTGGGTGTAGTGTATGTATCTTGAATTGGTTAATTTCAGCATACTCGTTTTTAATAAAAGAATGAGATGCTCCAGAATCGAATAGAACCGATGCAGGACATGAATTAACAAGCAGCGTACCTAGCACGACGTCAGGTGCGTCGGTCGCCTCCTCTGCTGAGACGTGGTTGACGCGACCACGTGCATGCTGGGGTGGAGTAGGTGCTGCTCTCTGTGGTGGTGGCGGTGGCCTTGCTGGAGCTGGGGCTGGTGGCGCTGGAGCAGAGTACGTCCGGGGCATCCCTCGCTGCTTGGCGAGGCACTGCGAAGCATAGTGGCCCTGACGGCCACAGTGAAAACAAATGACGCCGGGCTTGTATGCCCCGCCAGTCTGTGGTCTCTGGCCCCCGCCAGTCTTTGAGTGCGCGGTGGAGAAGGTCGTGGAGGTGCCACAGGAGACCTCGATGGTGCTGAAGCTGGGGCACGAGGTGCCTGAGGTAGTCCTGGGCGTGGCCTGGGAAAACTGCCACTCGCCACTGCCGTCTGTAAGGCCTTCCTCCTCTTCCTCGACTCATCCACCGTCATGCTCTCATGCTCCACCACGATCGCCTTGTTGACCAGATGCTGGAAACTCCTGAAATCATGTGCAGCTAAAACAAGCCGCAACTCCTCTGATAGCCCATGGAAGAACTCGCTCGGCGACGAGCGTCGTCGAGGCGTCGTCCGAGCATACCCGCCAAGTAGTTGAAGTCATGCAGTACTCGGTGACGGTCCGCCGTCCTATCTCAAGGCAAGGAACTGCTGCCGCTGATAAGCGGCACTCCCTCCGTATATGGGCCTCCGGGCGCGTCCACGAACTTCGTCCCAAGTCGGGACGTGACCAGTGGCTGCATGGCGGAATAATCGTCCCTGCACGCTTTCGCCGCCAACCAGCGATAGGCGGCAAACAAGACTCTCTCAACTCCGGTACAACTGCGCAATGTTCAGCTTCTTCTCAATGTTGTGCGGCGGTCCTCTGCCTCCATCGGGTCTTGCCGCGCAAATGTCGGAGGTTGGTCCGCTGGAACTCGCCGAGACCTCGGGCGCTGGTGCGGGCAGCCCCTCTGTTGGAGCGGAGCTGGGCGAGTGTTGCGCACGATCGCCTCAAGCATCCGGTGCGGTCCATCGGTTGCGCTCAATCATCATCATAAACTTCGACCATGGATGGCGGCGGAGGAGCACCTCCTCATGCGGTCCACCTGCTGGGGCCGGCTGAGAGAGGGCTCGCCATGCCCAGACGGCTGCTGGGATGACTGTCCCTGATCGTAGAAATCGCTCAGAGGTGCTAGACGTGGTGCCCTAGATGGGGATGGGGAGCCTCTGCCGCGCAGGGCTCCTGATCGCGTAGTCGGTCCTGTCATCCTGTATTGGACAAGGATGGTTAGTAAATAAGACAAAAGCCATTACTTGGCTGTACATGCACAATCAATATCAAAAAGCAAGAAAATTGTAACATCAAATGGAACACCGAACATTAATCAACATAAAACCGAATCGATACAACATCAGTACATAGCGCTGCAGCTTAAGATTACAAGCGAAATAGTAGTTTTTGCAAATGAAACATAGCGGTTCGACATCTACTACCCTATTACATAATCCTAAGGATACGCTCAAACATAGAGCTCCACGCCTTATGACCTAGATATTATTCGGTCAAAGTTCACGGAAAGTCATCGGCGGTGGTATCCGAGGATCTGTGTCTTGGGTCTCCGGGTTGGTGAGCGTAAGGGGATCCTACGCCGATGATATGGCCTCCTACTTCGGGAGGCGATAGTCGTGGCGCGAAATGTACGGTGAAACCTCATTAGCGCCATCTGGCACATCCGGACGAATGAGCCTCATGTCATGCATAAGTGTAAATGCTCTGAGCTATAATGAGGCGGCGGCGTGTCTCCCATAACTCATGCATCATGCGCGATGCATTTGGTCCATTACGTGAACCAATCTCGCCAATCGCCTCGACTTGGGGTCCTCCCAAAGCTGATCCTAACAAGCGAGCTCACGTCCTAGCGGCGTGTGCGCATCGGAAAAGTGATCATATGGGGCCGGGCTAACTCGTCAGTCGTAGCGAAGACGACTCATGGCCACCAAAGCCACTTCTTGTAACGCCATGGCCTCAGAAGTACCACGCTACCGAAGCGGTAGGTATGCTCCGATAACTTGTCTAGCAACGATATCTATCACTGCCATAAATTCCTCCATTCCAGGTCCTCGATCACGGTGGTAGATGGAATAAGTGGGCTGATATGTGAAGTTCGCCCTCCACATCATGTCTCGTAGCAACGCCGGGTATCCATCCACTCCTTCCGCTTGAGTTTCCCGGACAAGGTACTGAGGGTTCATCTAAAGGCAAGAAGGCAAGGTAAGTTAGTTTCATAAACCAAAACAGGATCACGAGAGAAAAGATACTAAGATGGATAAGGAATAAAAGATATTCTTAACTTAACCTTTCTTAACTTAACTCTTTGTCCAGTTTATTTACACTAGAAATGAATTTTACATTTAAATTGATCTGGACAAGAGGAAGCTAGTGGTGGTGCCTTCGTGCACGAGATTGGGAATTGTGGTGGACTTGTCTGGACCAATTAAGGACTGAACTCTGACTATTCAATTCAAGTCCCTCACGTACTTCCACACGCGTGTATGGTATTGTTTGGTTAAGTAAAGAGTTAATGCTATTGAGTTGGAGACAGGGGAGTAAGGATATGTGTATTGGTCTTGTATGGCATAGATGCTTTGGTCTTTGGGCTGCGTTTTATGCCATGTGAGTTTTATATCAATATCAGATGTTCTTAGAAGGGTGAGGGCATATTTGTGTTCCATCGCATGTACGTACCTTAAAGATGCCGATTGCAATCTAATATGGGTAGCGAACCCAGTTCGTATTTCTTTTTGTTTGGGTCGGCATTCTCGACGCAACATGTGTGCCCCAGGTTAGCGGATGCTATCGATCGTTGTTTAAGCGAGATCGGTTCACACATGGGTATCTGTGGGGACCCATGATTATCTCCATAAGACCGAGATTAGACAAGGTCTTAGGGACATAATTACGGTCTCGACAAATTAATTCAATTTAACTCTATCCAAGTGGGAGGCTTGGCGAATCTCGAGCCTCAACGATCATGCGCTTGCTCCCTTGCGGCGCTACATGATTGTCGATTCTCCTCGATTGAAGCACTACCCTTGGTGAGTTAAATGGGATTCATCAACAACGAGTATGACATATATTGGCTCCCAAGATCAACGACCAATATACTCATACTCTCATCCAACGTTGATTACATCCATACAACATACAACAAGAGATAAAGACATCTTGCATAATAGTTAAGGTCTACACATTATTACAAACGGCCGACCGGCCAAATTTAAAGTAGAGTATCAAGTAGCAGCGGAATTAAATAGATAAAGCAAAAGACCAGCAGTGGTATACCCATCACCCATCGGCAACCGACTGGGAGTTAAATGGTAGCACCCTACTCATTAGTGTCACCCAAGTCAACACTAGCGAGATCATCGTAATCATAACCGTCCTCACCTGAAAAGGCCAGCAAACATCTGGCTGAGTACAAGTGTACTCGCAAGTCTTACACAAATAAAAATAGTTATGCATAAGGGTCATTCAAAGGATGGCTCATATTGGTTTAGTTTTTGCGAAAGAGACGCAACAATTAACATCCTACACATACTAGTTTTTCATGTGCCCATTTAAAAATCAGATTTGAAGTAGAAGTAAAACATGTAGTAAAGCATTTCAGTAATAAACAAATTGAATCATACAAAGACCAAAGTGGCAGCCCACTTTGATATACTAAACACATGAACAGCCCGTTCATGACGAATCCCAAGTTTAACCACAATTTTAATTAAAAGTCTAACAATAGGCAGCCACAAATTTCAAGCGGTCGTCCATAACCGTGGACACGGCTATTCGAATAGATTAATACCCTGCAGGGGTGTACTACTTTACCCACACGACTTGATTAGCCCGTAAGCCTCCAGAGGCCTCTGAAATAGCACACTTCCTATGGTATGTCGTGGGTAAATCAAGATCTGATCATTTTCAAAGAAGAAAGCCCTATTGAGCTAAGTCCCCCTTGTGAGATGGTTCCTTGCCTAGTACAAGCGTCGGATAGCACTTGCTAGGGGCTCACAAGTTATATTGGAAATCTGATGCAATCAAAACAAAAGAATTGGTGCTCCTTGCACACTATAAAGGATTACATGGGCTCCTCAAAGAACATAGGATTTCACGGTCGCTATGCCCTTACACCACCAAGGACTTAACACAATAAAACCCTCCCCTACTTAACTATACGGCTCCCACCCGCGTGTGTGGCAAAGACGAGTGTTGTGAGCGATGAGGTACCCAAAGTTCGGTCCTCAATTGTCGGACAAGTCCTTCCACTTACCCAATGCTCGTGCACAAAGAACCATCACTAACCAACACTTGTCCGGACCAAATCTCATTTAAAAATGACAAAATTTAACTCATAAAACAGCAACAAAGATCTGAAGTAAAAACATAAAGTAAGAGTTGTGTGTATCCCAAAACCGCGGGTTATTCCGACGATCGAACTCACGATCTAGACTTGCATGACTAAGCAATTCTATAACCCATATTTCACACATCCTATCTTAAGCATATAGGAGTTGGCATAATTCAAGATTAACCTCAAGCATAGGACATATCTAAACTACACATCACAAAAATATTGACATAATCAAAATAGCATGCAAGCAATTATCATTGCACTAACTTAACCAAAGCGGGATCAAATATGATGCAAAAGAAAGTTCAAATGATGCTTGCCTTGCTGATACAATGAGCTGCTCGCTCTCGATGGCGTAAGTGTCGATATCAATATGCTCGGGATCTATATAATTATAACATCCAATAAATACAGAAAAACAACTCAAGAACCAAAATGCTCAAAAATGCATGATTTTTCTACAGTAGTTAGGTCATGATTTTAAATGATTTTTGGTGGAAGAATTATTTCATTTTGATTTAGCATGTGCAAGTTATAATGGTTTGAATTTCATATTTCAATAAGCCGTCATTATGTAATTTAATTATGAAGTGAAATTTTGTAGAAACGATGGCGAGTCGTGGATCACATAGATAAATAGGCCATATTGTTATAAGTTAAAAACAGTTGAGTTTGTCCTTTTGGAGCTTTTATGATTTAGTTATTGATTTTCCAAGTTATTAGCCCTTTATAGTATAAGAATAATGGAGTTAAGGAGTATATTCTCCCAAAATAGTTTCTGTGAGAGAGGTAACATGGAGACCATTTTTAGAATTAAGTTCACTGAAAATGAAAATTATCAACAGTGGTCTCACTTGTTTTTGGAGGTTCAGATAATTACTTATGCATTTTTGAAGTTTTGACCCTTTTCCTATTGTAAAATAATGGTTTTAAATGGATTAATCTCCAAATAAATCTCTCTCTGAGAGACATGTTTGAGACTAATTTTAATATGAAGTTTACTAAAAGTGAAAATTTCGAAGTGGTTTCATGTGATTTGGAGTTAAAATGATTTAGTTATGCATTTCTAAAGTTATAACTATTTCTCGAGTGTGCGATAAATGGTTTTCGTATTTTATAACGCATTTACCGCTTTTCTCACGAGGCTCACTAGCCACGATCGTGACCAGCGGGCCGCTCGCGCGCGTCAGCTGCGGCGCGTGCGTGTGCGTCCTAGGGCTACGATTGCGAGCCGTTGGATCAAGATCCAACGGTCCACGATCGAGTGCAACGGGGCGGTCGAATGTCTCACAAATCCAACCCGTCCCTTTCGCATCGGCGGTCCGATTGATTCGGTTCATTTGATTTTTCTTAGCACGTGTTTAATGCCACAGGTCCACACGTCGGTCTCGTGGCCTTAAAAATCGGTGTCTTTGGATTTATGTGCAGGTCCCACTTGTAGCGACACATTAGGATGGCTAAGAGAGTGTTTAAAGCTAATGATTGGGTTAGCGGCAAATGACTAAGCTACGATGCTGTCCTGTACGGCGCGGCAAAACACCACCGCGCTTGCGGCTCGCGGCGCTTCGGCGCCACGGCGGAGCCCGCCACTTGTCGCGTTAGTTCCGCAATAGTCTTGCGCACCATAAGCATGTGGTCTCGTCGGCTAAGCGGCTGTGCCGTGACTGGCCGGAGATGAACGGAGGTGACTCTTACGGCAAAAGTGCAAACAACGATATACAGCTCCGCAGCGATAACCAAGCGTGTGACCAATCCCTAGGGACTAATGTGGAAGTTACATGAGCTAGATGGAAGCTCGGGGAAGCTTGGAGATGGCTGGAGCGATGTGGCACGGAGAAGACAAGTGCGGCAAAAAGGGCTTCACGTGGAGAGGATGCAGAAGCCAAAGGAGGTGGCGAGAGCTAGGTATAGCTCAAAGATCCACATAGGATACTCTAAGAGCAAGGAATCGAAGAGGAGCTTACGGAACAAGGTAGGAGATGAAGGGTTCATGCTATGGCGAAAAGATCAAATCTTCCAATACACGCACACACAATGTGCAATGTCCAAATAGAGTTAGGGTTTTGATTAGTGAGCTAAGGCATGCGAGTGTGCGTGGATTGAGGATAATACCTCCCGGACACGAAGAAAGCTTGAAGATGTCGCGGAGTGCGCGCTCTAGAGTCGCGAGAGCACGATCACGGTCCGGGAGCTACAAGCAAAGATAGGAGGCGAGATGAGCAAAAATGGAAACGACATGGAAGGTGGAAGAGGAGGAACCATGCGGAGAAGCTCACGGAGTAGAGGCCGAAACGAGCTTCCTTCCTCGGCCAAAAGAGAAGTGAGCAGCATTTAGGGTTCGGAGGTGTCTTAAGCACGGGAAAGTGACGGAGTGGAGGCGCGTTAGATGGCGAGCTCGGGGTGCCAGCGGCGGTGGATTGACGGCGTGCTGGCGCGCTCGGTGTGCGTCGCGATCGCTCGGCCGCGTGGCATTAGATGCTGAGCGCCACCGTAGGTAGACGGCGGTGCGACAACACGGCCCCAGCGGTCAACGGCTCTGTTCGTGTAGGAGGAGGACGTGGTCCAACAGCGGCCGTTAGATCTCGATCGGAAGGTTGAGGTTCAAAGAGGTTAAGTGGCGTGGGTCATCAGCCACTGCTAGGATCTCCGAGGCGGCTCATTAGTCCTTTGGATCCTATTGACACGGGTTCCCCTGGAGCTTATCTTCTGAATGAGTTTCCGGTGAACTTTAACCGTGATCTGTATGCTAGCACCTCGGCGATGAACCCTCGTGGATAGGTGTTTTATCGCTTAGTAGTTGCCCTTAAATAAATGTAATAGGGCAGTGGTACTTTGTAAAGAATATGTAAATCATGCTTTTGGTTTGTATTATGATCTTGGTAACCGACTTATATATGGGATGGCTTCGGGTCCCTTTTGCGGTACATGTGGGTTTTATGGTTTGGTTGTTGATTCGGATGCATGTCATCACATAATGCATGTGCAAATATAGTGTTTATTTCTTTTCTACTGATAACCTTGTTTGTGCTTGCCCGAGTATATCCTTGTTATGTTGTTGACCATGGTGTGGTGACAGGATGACAGGACCTACTACTCGTGCGCAAACACAACAAGGAAAGGGTCTTTAACTCCAACGCCCACTCGGGAGAGCGGTGAACATACAGGTTCTCAAGGTCCACAAGGTGGTCCCCAGGAAGAGGAGCTTCCTCCACCACCTACTATGGTTGATGTGCTCATGCAAATTGAGCGCAACAGAATGGACCAGACGCACATTTTAGAGCAAATTGCGCGCAATACTTCTTCCTCTGCCACGCCAGCTGTCAGAGCAAGAGGTCATCATGTGCAGGGAAGTCTTGCTGAATTTCAGCAGACCAACCCGCCGGTGTTCTCCAGCTCTCAAGATCCAATGGAAGCTGAAGACTGGCTTCGGACTATTGAGAAGAAGCTGTTAATTGCTCAATGCTCCGAGAGGGAGAAGGTCCTTTTTGCCAGTTACCAATTGGATGGGGCGGCTAGCATTTGGTGGGATAATCTTCTGGCCATTCAACTCGCTGGACACGTCCTACTTGGGATGAGTTCATGGAGGCATTTCGTGAAGCCCATATTCTGAAGGAGTCATGATGATCAAGCAACAAGAATTTCGCTCTCAAGCAAGGCGAAAGTGCGTGACCGAGTATCTACATGAATTCAACTTTACGGCGGATATGCCTCGATGATGTTTCAACCGATCTTAGTCGTCGAAACCGATTCTTGAATGGACTGTCTGAAGAATTGCAGATGGCTGTAGCTTTGCATGACTTCAGAAATTTCTCTCATCTTGTCAACAAAGCCATTGTTGATGAAAGCAAGAACAAGGCTTTGGAGGAGTCACGCAAGCGACAGAGAACTTCTCAGTTTGTTCCTAGTGGCAGTTCGCCAAGGCCTCGCATGTGGTTGCCCCGACCTCCGCGAGCACCAGCTCCATTTTCACCGAGGTCGGCAGTGTTTGCACCTTGTCCATCTTCTTCCACCAATCAGCCAAGGCCTAATGGAAATCGGCCACCTGCTGTTGTCAATGTCAGGCCGGGTGTGATTTGTTATCATTGCGGGCGCCCAGGGCATTTCGCCAATCAATGTTATGCGAGGGCACGAGGAATACCACCAATTCACCTTCTCCGGTATGAGTGCGTCTGCACCACCTTCCTCGACGATGGTCAAGACCGACCACTCCATCCGAGGTCATGTGAATCGAGTCTGCTGAAGAAGCGGTTGATACTCTGAAGTTGTCCTTGGTATGCTCCTAGTTAATTTCAGTCCACGCCATTTATTTTATTTGATTACGAGCATCCCATTCATTTGTTAGTAGGCAGTTTGCTACTCAACATCAGTTAGTTGTGCATCATCTTCATCCACCCCATATCATCCACTCACCTGGATCAGTCTTTATGACTGATCAAGTCTGCCGTAATGTCAATATAAATATTGAAGGGGTAGACTTTTGGGCGGATTTGATTGTGATAGATTCTAAAGGGTTGGATGTTATTCTAGGAATGGATTGGTTGTCCAAAAATCTTGGGCAAATTAATTGTGCCCAAAGATCCATTTCTTTAACTAATGAAAGCGGCACCTCAGTCGTTTTTCAATCCAGGACCGTGAGTTCTCATCTTTGTGCTCACCAAGTTGATACCACTCCTTCTTTGGAGTCAGTACCAATTGTTTGTGAGTATGTTGATGTCTTTCCTGAAGACCTTCCCGAGTGCCACGAGATCGGGAAGTGGAGTTCGTAATTGACCTAGTTCTTGGAACTGCTCCTATATCCAGAAGTCCTTATCGAATGCCTCTTAATGAGTTGGTTGAATTAAAGAAACAACTCGGAGAATTGCTTGACAAAGGATTCATCCGACCGAGTTCCTCACCTTGGGGATGCCCGGCAATATTTGTCAAAAAGAAAGACAATACTTTGCGGATGTGTGTGGATTACCGTCCATTAAATGAGGTCACCATAAAAAACAAGTATCCTTTGCCTCGCATTGATGATCTTTTGACCGATTAGTCGAGCCGAGTCTTTTCAAAAATTGATTTGCGATCTGGCTATCATCAAATCAAGGTTAGAGCTGAGGACATACCTAAAACAGCTTTTTCTACTCGGTACGGGTTGTACGAGTATACTGTCATGTCCTTCGGTCTAACCAATGCTCTAGCTTATTTCATGAATCTTATGAATTCAGTGTTCATGGATTTCTTGGATAAGTTCGTTGTCGTGTTCATTGACGACATCCTTATTTATTCCAAGTCTGACAAAGACCATAAGCAACATTTAAGGCTTGTGTTGGAAACACTTCGCCGGCATCGATTGTATGCTAAATTTAGCAAGTGTGCCTTCTGGCTTAAGCAGGTTGCATTTTTGGGACATGTGTTATCCGAAGGGGGTATCGCTGTCGATCCAAGCAAGCTACAAGATGTACTAAATTGGAAACAGCCCAAGAATGTTACTGATATCCGAAGCTTTCTTGGACTTGCGGGTTATTACCGTAGGTTCATTGAAAATTCTCCAAAATTGCAAGACCTCTGACTCAGCTTTTGAAGAAGGAAAATAAATTCGAATGGTCGACTAAGTGTGAGGAGAGTTTTCGGCTTTTGAGAACTCTCTTGACTAAAGCTCCAGTTCTCACTCTTCCGGATATCCATAAGAGCTTCGATATTTATTGTGATGCATCCCGCCATGGACTTGGCTATGTGCTTATGCAAGGAGGCCGAGTTGTGGCATATGCATCCCGGCAGTTGCGACCTCATGAAGTCAATTATCCTACTCATGATTTGGAATTGGCTGCCGTGGTTCATTCCTTGAAGATTTGGCGACATTACTTTCTGTGTCGTTGTGAGATCTATCACGATCATAAAAGCACAAATACATATACACTCAAGCTGATTTGAATATGAGGCAGAGAAGATGGCTTGAATTGATCAAGGACTATGATATGGGTATTCATTATCATTCTGGCAAAGCCAATGTTGTGGCGGACGCTTTAAGCAGAAAGTCACAGTGCAACTGCATGTCCTCCCTACCTGCGGCCGAGAACTTGTGTGCTGATTTTCAGCGCCTAAGTCTCGAAATGGTGGGAGAAGGTTTTCTCGCTGCTTTAGAAGTGGAGCCCACGTTAGAAACTCAGATTCTGGAGGCCCAGAAAATTGATGCCGAAGTAGCTGAGATCAAGAAAAATTTGAAGGCAGGCAAAGCCAACGAATTTTCTGAAGATGATCGCGGTATATTCGATATCGCAATCGTTTGGTAGTGCCTGCAGATACTCAAATAAGAGGGATAATCCTTAAAGAGGCTCATAATTCCAAGTTTTCTTTACATCCTGGGAGTACCAAGATGTATCAGGATTTGAAGAAGACATTTTGGTGGAGCCAAATGAAAAGGCAGATTGCTCAGTATGTTGTTGAATGTGATATTTGCCAAAGGGTTAAAGCTGAACATCTAAAGCCAGCCGGTACCCTTCAACCTTTGCCTATTCCACGGTGGAAGTGGGAAGAGATCGGTATGGATTTTGTTACCGGTCTTCCAAAGACTCCGAATGGATCCGATGCCATTTGGGTAATCATTGACCGTTTAACGAAGGTGGCTCATTTTATTCCTGTCAAAACCATCTTCGGTGGCAAGCAACTAGCAGAGCTTTATATTGCTAAAATTGTTTGTCTTCACGGTGTTCCCAAGGTCATTGTTTCTGACCGTGTCCCTCAGTTTACTTCCCATTTCTGGAATTGTCTTCATCAGGCTATGGGGACTGAACTCTATTTCAGTACTGCTTATCATCCTCAAACTAGTGGTCAAACTGAGAGAGTGAATCAAGTAATGGAAGATCTTCTTCGAGCCTATGTGCTAGCCTATAGCAAAGACTGGGAGAAATCTTTGCCATATGTGGAGTTTTCCTACAATAATAGCTACCAAGCAAGTATTCAACTGTCACCTTTTGAAGCCTTGTATGGAAGAGCTTGTAGGACTTCATTGAATTGGTCCGAGTCGGGTGAAAGATCATTTTATGGTCCAGACTTGGTGATGGAAGCAGAAGAACAAGTTCGCCTGATTCGAGATCATTTGAAAACTGCACAGTCTCGTTAGAAGAGCTATGCTGACCATCGTCGTCGCGAATTAAGCTTTGAGATAGATGATCATGTCTATCTTAAAGTGTCACCGATGAAGAGCACTCATCGTTTTCAGGTGAAAGGAAAGCTAGCACCTCGTTATATTGGACCCTTCCGAATTATTGCAAAACGAGGAGCTGTAGCTTATCAATTGGAATTACCTGAATCCCTCTCTGTAGTGCATGATACTTTTCATGTGTCTCAATTGAAGAAATGCCTTCGAGTTCCTATTGAGGCGACTGCTTGTGAGCATCTTAATCTTCAACCTGACCTTTCCTATCAAGAGCAACCAGTGCGTATCCTTGATGAAATGGAACGCAGGATAAGAAATCGCACTGTCAAGTTCTTGAAAATTCAGTGAGCTAATCATTCTGAGGATGAAGCTACTTGGGAGCGCGCAGATCTGATGCAGATTGAGCACCCCCATCTCTTTGTTGTTTAGAACTTGCCTTTGAATCAAGAAAGGCAAGGTTAAACAAATCAATGTAAAAGAAGATGTAATAATAACACTATGTTATTATGTAAAATCTTTCTTTACTATCTTTGGAGGAAATAAAGACACCAGATGCTGAATTTCCATTAAAATCATTTCAATATCACTTTGTCCCAGCTTCCATCTTTTCTGAAATCTCGGGGACGAGATTTTCTTAAGGGGGGGGGTAGGTTTGTAACAGTCCCAATTTTATGAACAGTAATAAAATGTTTTTTGAACAGTAATGAGGTGCTGTTCATAGCATCACTGTTCATTTTTACAGATTGGGCATTATGTTGCAAATAAAAACTTTCTTTTTCTAGCCAAAAATCCAAAGCCCTTCCTAAAGTTCAAAGGGAATGCAAGCCAATACTTGTATTTTGACTGGGAAATATTTTCATTAAAACCTAGATCAATTATCTTGGTTAAAAATAATTTGTGTTAAATTTTTAGAAATTATCTTGACTTGAAGGAAAATATTTGGCTTTAAATAAACCTATTCGGGTTAAGTTAATTATTTATGAGTTTTAAAAGTGAAACTGTGGATTTTAAATTTTATTTGGGAAATATATCATCCCAAAGAGCCTCTGGCAAAATTTCATGATTTTACAAATTTATTTACTATTTCTAAAGCCCAGTCAAACCCTTAAACTTTGAATTTAGAGTTTGATCAACTCTTCCGGTCTAAACCCAAGCCCTAGCACTATAGCGACTCGAACCCCATAAGGTTGGGTCCAACTGGTGCAATGTGGTCCGGCTCAGTCACACTCGGGCGCGAGCCCAAATCCCACACGTGACGCGAGCCGTTGATCTCCAATCGAACGGGCGGGGTTGCGGCATCACACGGGCTGTCCACGTATGCAGATTAATATCCATCCTTGGATCTTGATCGAGCGACCAAGAGGCGCGAAAACAATCGGACCATCCGGATCCCTTCTTAATCTCCACCGTCGGTTTTAGATCCAACCGCGCCGCTCTTTTTGTTTTGAACTTAAAGGCGCGCAGTCGTCGTTGACCGTTGGATTCAAATCCTACGGTGCACCTTTTTGACCGCGTGCATTTAGGGCCCAAATTCATTGAACCGTTGGATTTCAATCGGAGGGTCCCTATTGAGATAGCATTCGGACCATCCGATCCCGCCAATCCCGACCGTAGAAAGCCAATCTGAAGGTGCCGCGTCATCTCATTTAAAAGTGACGTGTATCCTTTTTGATTGATCGTTGGATTTCAATCCAACGCCCCTCTTTGAATGTAAACCCCCAAAATCCCGTAGGGCTCCTTTAAATCTCCATCCTCCGTTTGAGATCGCACGGCCCATATTAAATGGTGCCGATTAGATTTTCTTAATGTCTATTTCCATCGCGGCCGCCCATCTCTAATCGAACGGTCGACGATTCTTGTAGCTTTAAGAGGCGCGCGCGACTGTGGCTGACAAAGGGACCCCACACGTCAGGTGTTTGCCTCTCTTCCTCCTTGCCTCTGTGCGCCGCCGCCGGCTCTGTAAACAGAGTAGAGGAGTTATCCAAGAATTATGCAGCTAATTTTTGGATATTTAGCAATAAGTGGACACCTTATCAACTCTAGACACTTCTCGTGTGCCCTGTAGCTCAACCTCTATATATATACCCTAGCTTTTTGGCTGCTGCCATTGTTGACCACTGGAGCTCTTCATCTTCATTACCATTCCAGTGGAGTTTCTTGCTCCTATCAATTTCTTATGCATCTTAAACGTTTGTTTCACCTTACATTAAGGATTTAGCATCTTTTGTAGGTTAACCCAGAGTTTAATTCTCTGTTGATCAGAACCGGTTTTCAACACCTTCGTGTTTATCTCATCCCGTAAGATAAGCCCTTAGTTTTGTCATCTTGAGCACCTTAAAGACCTCAAAGACTCATATGCACCATTCCTTTGTACATATACTACTCCAACCTTCTTTAAACTGAAAAGTTGTTTTTATAACTTTTCGGTCTTTCATATCGTTTTCAAGAACTAGGGTTTCTCCTGTCAACTTATCATCCTGTGTAGGTTTTAACTGAACCTTAGTAGCATAATAAGTTGTTCTTTTGATCCTTCTTGTCATCTATTTAACTTTATAGCAGAGGTTCATTTCTATCATCTGTTGTCGGCCCAACCGACAACGTTGGTTTTTTGCTTTAGCTTCTGTAATCTGACCGATTAGGGTTAGGTTTGGGTTAGCTTGGGGTGTTAATTACCCTAAAAGATCAGGCTAAGCTTCATTTCAGAATCTTTGCTTGACCTATTTTCCTTTAACCCAAATCAGAGTCCCTCTGCTTTCTATTCTTTTCAAAATCTGAAAACTGTAACTTTGACTTAAATTCTAGTTTCTGTTATTTAAAGGTTGTAGATGCTAATATGGGTTATTATCTTTACTGGGGTAGGTATAGCTTAAGCATGCTGTTAAACATGCATTTCCATATTGATCATACATTTTTCTTTCATTCTGTACTTGTTGTCAACTTTGGTATTTATCGGATTTTATTGTCTCTTTTAGAATCTGGTTCTTCTGAGGTGTTTGAATCTCTTTCTGAGCACAATAAATCTATTATTATCAAGGCAAGCATCCTCTTTGCACCATGTTGATCCCAAAGTTTTGTACAATAGATTTTCCAAATACAGTGATAACTGTTGCATGCTACTTTTCTGAAAATACAATTGTGATCTGTAGTAGTTAGCTATGACCTAACATTGTGGATTACCTTAATTCTAACCATACACTCAAACTTAGAGTAGTCTCAGATATTGTAGCTTTAGTTTCAGAGTTTGCTTAGCCATGCAGTCTAGATAACTCTAAAGTTTGACAAGATTATCTTGTCAAACATGGGAATCCCAATTGAATTTCAGCTATTTTAAACTCTTTGTCCAGTTTATTTACACCAGAAATGAATTTTACATTTAAATTGATCTGGACAAGAGGAAGCTAGTGGTGGTGCCTTCGTGCACGAGATTGAGAATTGTGGTGGACTTGTCTGGACCAATTAAGGACTGAACTCTGACTATTCAATTCAAGTCCCTCACGTACTTCCACACGCGGTGTATGGGCGCTGTTTGGTTAAGTAAAGAGTCAATGCTATTGAGTTGGAGACAGGGGAGTAAGGATATGTGTATTGGTCTTGTATGGCATAGATGCTTTGGTCTTTGGGCTGCGTTTTATGCCATGTGAGTTTTATATCAATATCAGATGTTCTTAGAAGGGTGAGGGCGTATTTGTGTTCCATCGCATGTACGTACCTTAAAGATGCCGATTGCAATCTAATATGGGTAGCGAACCCAGTTCGTATTTCTTTTTTGTTTGGGTCGGCATTCCTGACGCAACATGTGTGCCCCGGTTAAGCAGATGCTATCAGTCGTTGTTTAAGCGAGATCAGTTCACACATGGGTATCCAACTCAATAGTGTCAACTTGTTGAAAAATACAAAATCTTAGTTTCCCCGGTCGGCATACCAAAGGAAGTGTGTCATCATTCGGAGGCATCCGAAGGCAACGGGCTGACTAAGTCGTGTGGGTAAATATGTACACCCCTGCAGGGTATTGAACTATTCGAATAGCCGTGTCCACGGTTATGGATGACAACTTGAGTTGATGTCACCTGTATAGAGTTTTGATTTAAACTTTTGTTTTGCTTTCTGGTTCAGCATGAGCGAATTCATGCATTGTATTGTTTACATTTATTCTTATTTACTTACTGTTTTAACCCAACTTTGATTTATTAAATTGCTTTATCAAAACTTAGCAATTGTAGGTTAAGATGTACTGCTTTATGCAAAATTGAACCAATATGCCTTCCCGTTGCAACATTATGCATGTACCAATTCTAATCCTTTGAATAGGTCCTATCAAACACTTTCTTTTATTAGTTTGTATAAGTCTTGCTGAGTACCTTCCGTACTCAAGGTGCTATAACCTATTGTTGCAGGTGAGGATGGTTATCTTTATGAAGTGCCCGTTAGCGCCGATCAGGGTGACACTAACGAGTAACGCTATTTCTTTCCTCCACGCAATCGCCTGCGGGTGGATGGGGCCTTTGGTGGCTTTTGTGTTTTATTTTGCTTCCGCTGTTACCCTTTTGTAGTGACCAAGTCACTTGGTATTGTAATACTCAACCGAATTGTAAACTTATGTTTAATTAGGTAAATGTATGACTTGTATGTGTATGATGCAATGTTGTTTTAGGATATATGTGCAATGTTCACTGATCCTGGGAACCATTGTGAGACATATATCCGGGATGCCTAAATATTAGGTTTGTTACTTATTAAATTTATGCTTCTAGCATGATCTTTAATAAAGGAGCAGCACTGTTCCTTAATTAATAATTGTGCTACAGTATAACTTTAATTAAGTACATTTCCAATATTCCGGGGCGTCCACAACAGTATACAAAGTTATTTGGATGTGAAGTGGGGACTTTTCCTTTTCGGTCCTTACGAATCCCAATTCATTTTAAAAAAAAATTAAGGAATCGTGATTGGAAATGGGTTGAGGATAGAGTTGAGAGAAAGCTTAGTAGTTGGAAAGGAAAAATATGTCTGTGGGTGGACGGTTAGTTCTTATTAATTCGGTACTCAGCAGTCTGCCAATGTTTATGTTTTTTTTTTTTGAGGTTCCTAGAGAGATTCTCATAAGACTAGACTTTTATTGTTCTAGATTTTATTGACAGAGTGACTATCACAAACGTAAATATAGGCTTGTTAAATAGAGTCTAGTTTGCTCGCCCAAGGAGCATAACGGCCTAGGAGTTCAGAACTTGGACACAAAAAATAAAAGCTTGCTTGGGAAATAGTTGTTTAAGCTGCTTAATGAAGGAGTTTGGCAATCTTTTACTGACTAGGAAATATATGGGGGACAAGAGTCTGTCACAGGTGGATAATAAACCTGGGATTTCCCAGTTTTGGTCGGGTTTTATGAAAATTAAGATCAATTTCTTCGCTTTGGTTCATTCCAGATTAAAAATAGAATACAAACTAGGTTTTGGGAAGATATATGGTTAGGTGATTCTCCGCTGAAATGACAATATCCAATTCTTTATAATGTAGTAAGGAAAAGGAAGATCTGATGGCAAATATTCGAGCTCGACTCCTTTAAATATTTCCTTTATGGACCTATTATTGGGCCTAAATTACATGCTTGGAATGAGTTAATTTTAAGAATTTCTAATCTACATTTAAGCTCTCAAAAGGATGTGTTTAGGTGGAATTTGAATAAGTCCGGACTTTTTCGTACAATCTTTATATGGGGCACTTAGTGGCAATTATCAAGCCCCAATTAAGAATTTATTTTGGAGAATTAATATTCCTTTAAAAGTGAAGATATTCCTATGATATCTCAAGAGAGGGATAATATTAACTAAAGATAACCTACTTAAAAGGAATTAGAGGGAAAGCAAACAATGTTGTTTCTGTATTAAATAGGAAACAATTCAACATCTTTTTATTGACTGTCCCTTTGCATATCTTGTATGATGGGTTGTTCAATGTGCGTTTAATCTTTCTCTTCCTATGAGTATAGTAAACATGTTTGAAAATTGGTTAGCTGGTATTTCAAAAAAAATTAAGTCACAACTCCTAGTGGGAGCTAGTGCCTTATGTTGGTCTATTTGATTATGTCGGAATGATGTTGTTTTTGACAAAAAGCGTGTCTCTAATCCCTTGCAGGCTATCTTTTTGAGTGGACATTGGTTGAGTGTTTGAGCAAATTTGCAAAAACCTGCCTAGAAGGAGTCCATGTTGGCTGGGAGTCTAAGGTTGGAGGTGGCGGCAAAGCAAATCCTCAATATACATGGGTGACGACTTAGCCACAGGATTTGCAATGATTGAACTTAATCTCCATTAGTATTTTGGTTGTAAAGCTCCAAGCCGCTTTTAACATATTTGGTTATTTTGGCACTCTTATCCTTGTAATAAATTGGGTTGTGTGCATCCTTAATGCAGAGGCCGAGAGATATTCTTTCTCTTGCATTATCTAAAATAATAATAATTTAAGGCAGCAATTCATGCAGTGGTCTGCGTGCACATTGACATTTTTTGTTCAGTATCGCAGGCATGTCCATTGTTTTCTTACAATAATGAGATTTTTTTCTGTGCACTCTGGGACTTGGGAGCCAAATAAATGGGGAAACTTTAATTATTGTTAGGTCATTGTGGTACTTATGAAATCCATCTATATTTTGCAGCAGTTCTCTTGACACTGAACTTTAAATCAAAGTTGTCACTGCCATACCGAAGGTCATGCCGGTTTGGTTCTTAGAATGGTACGTTTTGGTATTGGTTCATACCGGCATACCGTTTCGGATTTAATATAATAATACGAGTATATATTTGTTTAATTATATGCACACCGAATATCACTTGTAGTATTATTCTAAATACATAGTAATACTATCAAATATAATAAATAATTCAATAGACGATACTATCAATTCCACCAGCATGGCCGGTATTAACTGGCATCAAGCTAGTCTGACCGGTATTGAGACCGGTACGGTATGTAGAGCTACTTTGTATCAGTTTATATGGCGGTATGGTACGTACCAGTCGGTATCGGTACGGTATTGATAACTCTGCTTTAAATGGCATGCAGCGATGTTTCTCTAATGTTTGTTAAGAGGATATCAATTCATATTTCATAGATGCTGCAAACTGTCAATAATCACTTCTTTCTTCTCCATGAAATCTTTGCAGGTGACGCCTAATTTGCATTTCCAGAAGGACCTCGGGCTTGATGATAGCTTGGACATCGTCGAGATTGTCATGGCCTTTGAAGAAGAATTTGGGTTCGAGATCCCTGACAACGAGGCAGAGAAGATTGATTCCATTGAAACGGCGGTCGACTTCATCGCCTCACACCCTCTACCAAAATAAGAATGTATGCAACATTTCTTGGTTCTAGGGATGGCCACGGGTGGGAGGCTCAGGGGCTCCTCTGCAAGCCCGCTCCGATCCTGCTAGCCATCTCCTCGCCCCGTTATGCATGCCGGGGCAAGAGTCCCTGACTCCAATTCCCACGGGAACTACAACTTCAAAATCTAGCAAGGCTAAAAGTTCATGTAAGATTTGTAAAAATTTGAAATCCCAGATAATCAATCATACATAATACATTACGTAAAAATTAGAGTACAAATATGATATAAAAGTTCATCTCAAAGCACAAATATAAAGTCTTAAAAATAACAAATATAATCCAAATTATTAAAAAAAACACTGTAACGAAGGCCCCGTGAGGCCTCGCAAACCCGCGGCGGCGAACACCCCGCCACCGCCCCCCACGGGAATTTCCCCACAGGGCCCGCCCCCGCGAGTCTCCTTGTTGATGACAGCACTGTCGAGCAGAAGTCGGTTTTGTCGGACTCATCTGCATGAATGTCATGTCACGAATGTACATGTCGCAGGTTCCCAGCTGCGAAAGCTGCAGCCTCTGCGTGAACACATGTAACAATCCAGTTATGCAGTCGGTGACAACCTATACCTGGTTATGCATGGCACAAATTGCAGGATCCTGTATGGCTGTATCCACCCAAATTGACACTGATGGGTGACTATATTTTGTACTTCTTTTTGTTGTGCCAGAATGTATTACTACACAAGTATATGTAGTGTAGGTTTTCAGTGGATGGGGAATTTTCTTGATCCCCATTCATTCTCTCACTCATAGTATACATATAAGTGTACAGGGATCTAATGGGCCATCATCCAACACTTCCTTTCAAGATGGGTGATAGATATCTGTCATTCACATCTTGTTACATGCTGATATACACTCTCTAACACCTAAACCTTTTGTTAGACAATTAGCTACTTGTTCTCGTGACATTACAAAGCCCAACTTTAGTGCTCCTCCATCCAATCTCTCTGTGATAAAGAAACGATCTATCTCCACATATTTCGTTCGATCATGTTGGACTCGATTATTAGCAATGTTTATCACTGACTTGTTATCGCACCATAACTCCACGGGAGTATCCTTCAGCAACTTCAACTCGGATAGAAGATTTCTCATCCATAACATCTAGCTCAAACTCACTGACATTGCCCTATATTCCGCTTCGGTAGTAGAGAGAGATACCACCACTTGCTTCTTACTCCTCCAGGACACCAAATTACCACCTATAAACAGACAGTAACCTGAAGTTGACTTCCTATCATTAGGGCAACTAGCCCAATCTGAATCACAGTATCCTTCCACATTTAGGTGTCCATTCTTCTTGAACCATAACCCCTTTCCCGGGCTTCCCTTCAAGTACCTCAGGATTCTAAGTGCAACTTCCAGATGACCACTTCTAGGATCATCGGCTTACAGGGGCGGATCTACAGTGTTCCTGCAGGGTGCACAGGACACCGGATCCAAAAATCATTTTTCATTAGATATAATCATGTATATGTAGTATGGACACCCCTAACCTAACATTAGAGGATACCCCGAGCCACAACCCAGCCAAACGTGGCCCATCTTGCCTTAGGGACCCCCAGTCATTTTCGTTCTAGATCCGCCATTGTCGACTTATCACACTCACAGTGTAGGATATATCTGGCCTAGTGTGACATAGATAAATTAACCATCCCACAAGCCTCTGATATCTCTCTTTATCCATTGGATCTCCTGACTGAGCACATAGCTTGTTGTTCAGTTCCATAGGAGTTGAAGCAGGGCGACAACCAAGCATACCTATGTCATTAAGTAGATCCAATACATATTTCATTGTGAAAGAACTATTCCCTAGGGATCTTGCAATCTCAATGCCCAAGAAAATCAGAGGCCTAGATCCTTAACTTCAAACTCCTTGCTTAGATTCTCCTTCAGTTGAGCTATTTCCCGAGTATCATCCCTTATAATAATCATATCATCCACATATATAGCAAGAATAGTGATATGACTTTCAGAATGGTGATAGAACATTGTATGATCTCCATTACATTGTTTATACCCCAAACCACACATTGCATGCCTGAATCAATCAAACCATGCCCTTGGTGACTGCTTAAGACCATACAAAGATTTCTTTAATCTCAATACTTTTTCCTTAGTTTGTGAGGCGGCAAACCCAGGTGGAGTTTCCATATATACTTCCTCCTGAAGGTCTCCATGTAGAAACACATTCTTAACATCTAGTTGATACAATGGCCAATCAAAGTTAGCTACACATGATATTAATGTCCTCACCGTGCTCATCTTTGCCACCGGTGCAAAGGTTTCATCATAGTCAATTCCATATGTTTGGTTGTACCCTTTTGCCACAAGTCTCGCCTTGTACCTCTCTACCTTACCATTATGGTTTTTCTTCACAGTGTACACCCACTTGCAGTTAAGCACCTTCTTCCCTATGAGAAAAGGTACAAGATCCTAGGTTTTGTTTTTCTCAAGAGCCACCAATTCCTCCAATGTGGCCTTGTACCACTTTGGATCATGTTTTGCTTCTTTCCAATCCTTCGAAATCACCACTGATTGTAATGATGCAACAAAGGCCTTGTAGGCAGGATATAGAGACACATATGAGACATAGTTAGCTATGTCATTCTCATTATCATTCTTCGTAGTGATATCTTCAAAGCCATATCTTGATAGAGGTTTTCCTACAGAGCTTCTCTTCCCTTTTCTCATAGCAATAGGCAAGTCAGATTCCTTTTCCCTTATTTCAGACTCTTCTCCCTCTGTATTGAAGGACACCTACACAGGGTTTAAAGGGTCAGATGACTGATATTCCACCTCAACAACAGCTTGAGACCATTGCTACTCCACTGGCTGCACCACTGAAGTTCTTAACTTTCTCCTTGTGTAAACATGTGGATTTTCTTCTTCGTTCGGTCTTCTCCATTTTGGCTCATATGTGGATTCACTCACAAGACATGGGATTGAGCCAATCACCACCTTCTTTTATTCCTCTTTGGTGTCTAGCGTCATCACATACATCAGTAGGGTCAAGATCAGTAAATAAGGTACTCAGATCTATCTTCTCTCCAAAAAATGGGATAGATTCTCGGAAGGTCACATCCATGCTCACAAAATGTACCACTTTCATATGTACTCCAACATTTGTACCACTTTTGTCCAGGTGAATAGCCTATAAATATGCACTTCATAGCTTGAGGATATATCTAGCTTTCCCATTGAAGGCCTATGATTTCTTGCAAAACACGTGCATCCAAAGACCTTTGGGGGAATAATAAATTTATTCTTCCCAAAATATCATTTCATAAGGAGTTTTCATCCTAAGTACACGTGATGGCATGTGATTAATAAAATATGTAGTGGTCATAACTGCATTACTCCCCAAGAATTTTGGCACATTCATTAAGTGACCAAGCTAACTCCAAGAGATGTCGATTTTTTCTTTTAGCCACTCCATTTTGAGGAGGTGTATCAGGACAAGAAGTTTCATGTAGTATTCCTTCTATTGAGAGGAAACTACCAAATTCATTGTTCACATACTCTGTCCCATTATCAGTTTTGATAATTTGAACACGAGTGTTGAATCGGTTTCTAACGTAAGCATAGAAGTCTTAGAAGCATTTTAGCACCTTATTTTTATGTTTCATGAAATATATCAAAGTTGTACGAGAATAGCAATCAATGAAAAGTAACAAGTTACTTCATTCCACTCATAGAAATAACAGGAGAGGTCTACACATCAGAGTGAATTAATTAATATAAAGGGTGGTACACTTTGAAGTCCCCTGCTCACATATGATGTGCTCGTATGTTTTCCAAAATCGCATGCATCACATACTAATTTACATTTATCCACCGTACTCGTTTCATTAGGAAATATTTTGCTCATAGTCTCAAAAGATATATGTCCCAACCGACAATGCAAAAGTATTACCTTAGCCTCCTCCTTACTTGCAAAACTGTCAATGCAAGACACACTGCTTCACTTGTTCCCCTTCGATCTAAGTACTAGAGTCCATCACACCTGACTCCAATCCCAAGTCTCTTCCCTATTCGTCTCTCCTGAATTAAACAATTCTCACGATCAATGCAGTAATACAACAAAACTGACTCGTAGAGATGACTTCTTTGTATAGTAGAGAGACTTTTTTCGAGCCCTATGCAGTTGTAGATGTGTTTTCTAAAAGGCCTCATAAATGCCCTCTCATGTATTGTCGTTATGACAGTAGTGGTATTTTTTAAAGCGTCTCTATAGGATATGCGGCGTTATGTAGAAATGTTGCATTACACCTCAACAAATAAAATATAAAAAAATGTGTGAACTCTTGTAAAGGTTGGCACTCGAACTCTAGACCACATGGAAAATACGTCTCTTAGACTTGTCACACTAGCTACCTCAACGTCACAACCTCACATGTTTAGTTGTGTGTTGTAATATTTATATATAGTTATTCTAACAAATATCAACCATCGAAAAACACCTCTAAAGAGTTAAAAAAAATGTCTCAAAACAATGTCTTTACACAACATAACCTTTAGGCGAATTAGAGTACGTCTCAAAACGTCTCTCTGAGGATAACATTTTGTATGTGTCTCAAAACGTCTCAAAACCGTCTCTAGCATACAACATTTCAGGACGATTTTTAAAGTGTCCCTAAAAAACGCCTCTAGACTATATAACTCCTTATTTTAGAGACAAATTGAAAAATACCTCTAGAAAAGCACCTTATGAGGGCGTTTTCTTGTAGTGATGGAAACTTGACGGTCCATATGATCAACTAAAGCACTTTTTGAAACCAAATTAACCGAAAAGGAGGGAACATATAGAACTGATGATAATGTGATAGAAGGAGTTCATTGTATTGTACCAACACCTCTGATGGGGTGAGATGTTCCATCAGTAGTTTGGATTGTTTCACTATGAGTATATGGGTATGGTGTATATGATTTAAATTCACTAGACATACTTGTGATATGTTGAGATGCACCTGGCTCTAGTATCCAGTTCAAATGAGAATCTAAATAAGCAAGGCTAGCAACATTATCAACAGTAGTTGTCACCACATTAGCTCCGTGATCACTCCTATATCCACGGCCTCTACCTCCTCCCCTTGGTCCACCTCTGTCACTGCCTCTTCCTCTTCCATGATTAGGCTTGCGTGTGGCACGTCAATCGCGAATCAAGTGCCCCTTCTCACCACAGTTGAAACACTCCCTATTTTCAACTACTACAAAAGCATGACGTATTTGTGGCTCTAATGCTTTGGAACTAGACAACACCTTCAATCTAGTCTCCTCTTGTGCAATTGCTACAATTGCTTCCTCTAAAGAAGACTGTGAAGGCTAATGAAACACAGTAGCTCACCATCCATCGAACTCTGGGTTTAGCCTCTTCAGGAATTCTATCACCCTCCTACGTTCAATACACTTCTTAACAGTGATTACACACTCTTAATGTGGCAACCCAAGAGGATCATAGTGATCTAGGTCAACCCACAACCTTTGTAATTCTACAACATACTCTGTCACTGAATGCTCCCCCTATTTTAGATCACTAAGACCCTGTTTGGTACAGCTTCTACTCTTAGCTTCTCAATCGATTCTCGTGGAGCCATACCAAACACCCCAATTCTCAAAACCACCAGATTCTACTTCTCGTGAGGAGCTGTCTCGAAAACAAACTAGCAACGAGAAGCAGCCTTCTCGTAGATTCTTGTGAGAATCCAACCTTCAGAAATGAAAATATCCTTTGAAGTTGAAGGTTTTTACCCGCAAATGCCACCGATATACCCCCGCACAACCCACAGCCTCCCCTCATTTCCACTCTTCCCCAATCTCCTCCTTCCTCTCCCCTTCCTCCACGGCGCTTCTCCCGACGCGGTCCCGGCACCTCCGGCTGCCTGCTCCCTGCCGCTGCCACCCCCTGGCTTGGTGGTAGCCCGGCGTCGCCACTCTGCTCTGGCTCGCCCGCCATGGCACCTGCTCGGGCCCGGTTCCGGCTGGAGCTCCTCCCGGCGCCTCCTCCCTCCGGTTCCTTCCCGCCTCTCTGTGTCCACCCGCCGGCCCGGCTCCTGCTCCGGCTCGTCGTCACCTCGTCCTGATCTGGCCCCTCTCCCACGGCGCGACCGTGTGGCCAGCGCCGCCGCTCGGCTCAGCTCCTGCTCCCTCTGCGTGCTTGGCCCGGCCTACGGCCGCTTCGCCCAAGACTCCCCTCCTCCCCATGTTTCCCCCTTTTTTCTGCTTGCCTACTTTGATTTGGTTATCAAAATATGTGCTCGGTATGCTTGCTGATGTTGATTCATTTGGTTGACTTGTGTTGATTTGCTTACTGATGTGTGTTGCTTCTTGTTCATGCATGAGGAATGGGGGTGGGGTGAGCTGCTGCCATGGTTACTGCGGTTTGCACTTGAGGTAAACTACCACCTTAATCCCCCTCTCTACTCCCTCCCCACTATTTCTCTGTGATGCCTGAGTGATGCTACTACTAAGGCCATGGAGGCATGTGCATAAACTGACGGAGAACTTGAAAGAACACCTGAAAGAAATGTTCAGATCAGTAGAGTCCGCCCAAGGTGGTTTGTTCTTGGAGGAGCTGCAGAGAAGATGGGCTGATCATAACAAGGCATTACAAATGATCAGAGATATACTCATGTATATGGATAGGACATTTATTCCGACTCATAAAAAGACAGCTGTCTTTGACCTTGGTCTAGAATTATGGAGATATACTCATGTATATGGATCTAGAGTCTTCTGTCTATCAGGACGACTTAGAGAGGCCATTCCTTGAGGTATCTGCAAGTTTCTATAGTGGTGAGTCGCAACAGTTCATTGAGTGCTGCGATTGTGGTGAGTATCCAAAGATTAGATGTGCCCACTAGGCTGGAAAAGGACAGATAAGAAAAGGTAGCTTCCACGCTCTTACTGGTTGGCTACTGAAGTTGATTTACTTGTTTTTAGCTTTATGTGGGATAAGCTATCTTAGTAGTTGCAATCTCTCAACTGACCCCATGATTGCTTTGTACATGTTCTGAAATTGAGCATCTAGCAACTAATGCGAAACTATGTTATAATTCGCTACCATTTGACTACACTTGTATCGTTGTGATGTTTACTGAATTGTAACCTTGTATGGATAGTGCAGTGACTGAATTGTTTATTATGACATAAACAAGATTTGCGCATTATCTTGTGTACTGAAATTGTAACCTTATAAGGATAGGTGCAATGACTGAATGAGTGACAATGTAGAAAATCTTGATTCTTCACACTTCCTGACAAGTAGACAGTCTCATGAATTCTTAGCTGCCTGAGGAGCTTTCTTAACTTATGATGAGAGGCTCATTTTTTCCTGCTTGAACTTACTATGTTCATACTTGCTAGATGATTACAGCAATCATAACTATCTTCCTTTTCCCCTTAGCAGGACCAAGTGTCAGTTCAATTGTGAAGAGAGCTGCAGATTTTGGAAAATTATTCTGTGGAGCTATAGTGGTTATGTTCATGATTGATCTTCAAAAGTGCAGTTGTACATAATATATTGATACAAAACCATATGCATTTTGCTCCTCTTGTATTCTTTCTATTGACCTTAGTCTTACAACACTAAAGGCAAATTTCAATTTATATTATTTCCATAGTGCTTTGTTAGTAAAGAAATCTTGATCTACTCTGCCTGTTAGTAAAATTTCCCTTCCATGTTGATAATGTGTCGTAGGACATGATATTATTTTGCTTAGTTCTTGGCTTCATGCTTGCATGAGCTGCTGCGGTGCATGATCATATACTGTCGGTTTGCCTAGGGCCTGACCAAGACAAATGAAGATTGGTAAGCTTGTACAATGATTCATGGCCAATCATACCAAGTATTTTGGCATTGTCAGAATTAGCAATTTGATCAAGCCTTGACTCTTGATTGTTATAGCCCCGGATAATGACTTAATCTTGGCTCACTTATGAGTCGTGACGTCCATCATTGTCATACCACTAATTACCGTTGATTACCGACACACATAATTCTCCTCATAATGAATAGGTTACTAATTCTCCTTATAATGAATGGGGTGCAATTTGCCTGGCTCGATCGGTTGTTCGTTGGTACCATATGTGCGTTTGACAGAGTATCTATTGAGCTTTGATTCGTCAGTAAGGACCGTATATATACATTAATATGGTCTTAAAAAATTTGGCAAAAAAATTCTATAATTTGTGTATAAATACAAAGAAGTAAAATATAAATACAATTGAAGTATTACAACCATGGGTAGTATGGTCTATTTGCCTCTAATCATCCCTCTTATGGTTTTTGGAGTCAACCTACCAGCCAAACATTTGCAACAGACAGCTTCAGATTCTCAGAGAAGTGGATTCTCAGAGAATCAGGAGCAGAATCTGAAAAATGAGAATCTAAAGCTCTACCAAACAGAGCCTAATTTTGTCATGTGTTTCCACCACTAGCATCACATTACCCACTCTTGAGTACAACTTTGATAAAGTTTTTCATACCTCAACGACACTTGAGATGGTCTCCACCAATTGCAGCAATGGTTGGAGACAAAGAGCTCAACAACCAGGTCACCACCAGTGAGTTGGTAGTGCTCCATGTCTTCCATTCAGCACTCGTCTTGTTGATCGATTCAATTGCCTTCCCTTCCACAGATCCTTCCAGACCCTTTGTCTTCAAGATTAGCAATGCCCTTTGAGACCAATACAAGTAATTTTTGATACCCTCCAATTTGATTTCACTCGTCATCAATTCCACCTTCAGGATTGGCTCCACACGCGCAACAACAGCTTGACTTGGTGTCGCCTCACTCGCCTTCGCAGTGAGCAATTGAGACAGCTTCTCAAGCATCTGCTCGATACCTTGACTTTCTCCCATTGTGTGTGTAGAAGCTTCACTTCAAGGAATCTAGTCGCAGCACAATCCAATCTGCTCACACCTTGTTCCCTCTCACCCGTCACAGCCAACCACCAAAACCTCCTTCCACACACACGCTACAACACCGCCATTCAGCGCAGCACGTCCTGACCTGGCTCTCCTCCTCACTGGAGTCTTCCTCCCCAACCCCCTGCCGCCAGATTGAGCTCACAACCACCAGTCAAACTCCTCCTTCACCACCACCGAGATCCTGTGTCGCCTTACCGCCGTGCAGCGTGGCCCCACGACGCCGCACTCACCCCACACGGCCATGCCCACTCGGGCGAGTCGACACCCCACGGGCCTCTGCTTTTCACTAGCGGGCCGCCTAGCGCACTAGGGTCAGCGCCGCCTCGTCGGAAACCAGCTAGAATTTCACCGATCGCCCATCGCCTATGCTCTGATACCATATAGGTTTTCAGTGGATGGGGAATTTTCTTGATCCCCATTCATTCTCTCACTCATAGTATACATATGTGTAAATGGGCCTAATGGGCCAACACCACCCAACATGTAGACTGTCTCAACACAACACAGCAGTTAAAAACAAAAGAGAGCTGTCGGAGCTAGCTCAAAAAGGACATTTGTTTAGAATAAGCTCAAAAAGGACATTCATTCAGAGAGATTTAGATTCCTACGTACAGGGACGCCGGCCGCGGGTGATCGACGACATCGGAAGCAGATTTAGATTCCTACGTACAAACACAAAGGATCACGGGAGAAGATCGCGTCAGGCAAACCAACAAAACGTTGGAGCACAGGGAATAAGGAGCTAGGTTGCTACACACACGTCGCATAGGCTGGCTTCTTCCTGGGGCTGGACCCGTGGGCCGTGCTGTTTGTGGCCGCCCCTGGGTTTGTTTTCTCAACCGCGCTAGTACTTAAATCAGGCATTTGTGGCCAAAAGCCGAGGCAACGTTCAGTCCAGCTGTGGAGTCGATTTTACGTCCGCTGCTAATCATTCCAGTTTAGTTTCGCCAATTTGAGCCTTTCTCGTTCAATGGTATCTCTCAGGTTGCATCAAGTTTGTCCTTCACCGGATGCTAATTAGTTGCCACTTCGTGACATGGATAAAAGGAGTAACAATGATCGGAGGAGGTGAAGAAAAGAAGGGAGAAATCAATGTTACCATGGAAGCAAAAGGATTACTACATTATCCAGGGGGAAAGGCAAAACTGATTTCAGGGAGAGCCATCAGCTAGCCACGGCTCACAGCTCACATGTGCAGGCAAGAGGCTCAACCGTGTGGGCAAGGCAAGGCAATGCAACTTGCGTCCCCTCCTTTGTTTGACACCACACCAACAACGACACGCATGGCGCGGCCAAGTAGCAGGCCACGCGCCAGAAACTGCCAAACTGCGATAAACGTCCGATTCCAACTGCACAACTGCACCATTATTGCTTGGCCCTGGATAGGTAGAACACCTAGCACCTCTCTCTCTCTCTCTCTCTCTCTCTCTCCAGCCCTTTCGGTGCATGCGGCTGATAGAACAGCTCACAGCGCAAACAGGTTTGGAGCCAAGAGACACCTCGTATACATAGATAACTTCAATTGAGAGACGGAGAGAGAGGAACTAACTAGCACTAGAAGGCTTCATTTCTTTTAGCTTTATGTACCTGAAAGCAACCATGAGGAGCAGTACGGGGAATAGAGGGGTGGTGGTGCTCTGCATTGCAATGGTGGTTATGCTTCTCTGCGAAGAAAGCCAGGTCTGTCTCTTCTCTCCTCTTCTTCTCTTATATGCAGTCATTGGCAGTTTGGCACTACACATAATAAGAGCTTCTTCCATTGCTATCAATCAAGGAAGAAATGTTTACCTCGAACTAGTGCAGCAAGCAAAGATGCTAAATCTTGCCGTTTTTCCATGTCCTCGTGATGCAATAAGAATTAGTTCAGTTTACAAATTGAACTGCAATTACAATGTGGGACATAAACACGAGCTTGAACTTTGAAGGTTCAGAAATGGAGGTGAACTGCAGAAACCTCTCCTTGTTGGAAAGTGGGTTTTTGGAGTATCACCAAAAAAAATGCATCATATCACCGAAAATCTACCATTTTCAGGCCGCTTACCTGCCGTCTCCAGGGCCGACTCCGCCGCCAGCCAACTCCTCGGCGGTGAACTCCTCCGCCATTCCACCGCCCCAGCCCACCACCTTCCCTATGGTAAGCAAGAGTCAAGACACGCAGATGAGATGATCACGATGCACTGCATTAAATTACACTTGTAGATATGTGTAATCTTGTTCTTACTCCAAGTACTCTGTGCTTACTGTACTTTTTCTGTCCCCGTGTCGTTCTTGCAGTACGGTGTCACCCCCGGCAGCCTCCAGCCCCAAGGTAATGCAATTCTGAATTTCTGGTAGATGCACACATGATAAGAGGACAAGAAAATAGATGTGAGCATGTGGCGATCGAGCGTCGCTGATGGGTGAGCATGGTTGCTAATGTTTTGCAGAGTGCGCCGGTCGGTGCGCCTACCGGTGCTCGGCGACGGCGTACCGGAAGCCGTGCTTGTTCTTCTGCCAGAAGTGCTGCGCGTCCTGCCTCTGCGTGCCGCCGGGCACCTACGGCAACAAGCAGTCCTGCCCCTGCTACAACGACTGGAAGACCAAGAGGGGAGGGCCCAAGTGCCCCTGAAAGATTAGCGCTATATTCTCGTTGCATCATCTTGTTAATTGCTTGACTCGATTACTTCAGTGCGTTGTGTATTGATTGTGTTCGTCTGCCTTGTTTTTTCTAAAAAAACCACGCATGCACGGGTGCAGTAGTGCATCTTAGTCTTAGCACATGCCTATAATCGTGGAGGCGCCCAACAAAGAAGTGTGTCTTCTCCTGTCACTAGAGTTTAAAGGTGACTAAATGGGCGGCACGGTCGGCTTGGCTAACTAAATGGGTCGTGTCGTGCCGGTCCGTGGGCTCGACTGTTGACCCAGACTGTGCCGGCCTAGGCACGATTAGCCCGACGGGTCAGCAGACCTGTGTAGCCCATCACGCATCACCGCCGACGCATGCCCCCAGTGCTGCCAGTGTCTTGCGTGGGGAGCTAGGCTGCCAGATAGGATGGAAGTGTCAGATATGCGGAGATTGCCGGACGGGGAAATGACACCGGATCTACGCAAGGTGGCGATTGGAGGAGAAGTCGGCAATGGATTCAGGGCGGAGGAGGTGGTGCCGGACTTGATGGCGAAGGGGAGGAGACGTGTTGTGCCCAAGCCGTGCCGTGCCAGGTGCCGACCCAAGCACTACCCACCTCATCGGGCCGTGCCGTGCCATACCATGCCGTATATGGGCCGGGCCAATAGTGTCGTGCCGTAGGCTGATCCGACAGGCACAACCCATTTGGACACCTCTGTCTTATCGCAACATGAGCCGCAACACAAAAACAAATGTTTGCCCAACCGAGAGGCAGCTCAAAAACCTCAGCTGGGATCATGCCGAGCTACTCTCTGTACTCTGTTTCTAATTAATCTATGTGCATGAGTAAAAATCGCGCAGAATGTAGGAAAAAATATTTTCGGTAATGCTTTGATGCGGACATCCAGTATGAGGCACGAAATTCGGACGACCCACTCGCTGAGCCAACTCCACCACTCATCTTATCCATTCCTTTTTCAGTGTTCTACACTGCTTCTTTCTCTATCTACCTATCCATTGCATCTCCTCCTCCCGTGGCTCATCGACGGCCGAAGTTCACCGCCTGGGAGCTAGCCACCGAAACCATGCCTCCCTTCCCCCACTCTCTCTCTCCATGCTCGTCGTTCTCCTCCAGGAAGCTCCGATTGGAGCTCCACCCTGCGCGGTAGTGGTAGGTCGTCGAGGCCTCCTGAGCTCGGAGGGTCAAATGGTGGTGGAGCTCTCTGGCGGAGTGGCGAGGCCTCTTGAGCTCGAGTAGAGAGGTGGTGATGTGCTCCAATCTTGCCCTTGTTTGATCTGGGTTGTATAGGTGATGAGGCATCCGGCCGGTCACCTCCTACTCCTACTACTAACTAACTACTTTGCTGCCACCATTGTCTTTTTCTTCTTCGATGGGTTTTGTTTGCATTTAGAAATTTGTTGCAATATATTCACTCGATCGTTGCAAAAAATGATTTGTTTTGTTGCACTTTATCTTCTCAAAGATGTTGCCGCAAGAGGCATTGTTGCAATGTTGCCTTCTATTTTTTTCGATGTTGCGTAATTGAGATGAATTTGTTGCAGGTATTTTGGCAAGTTGTGCATTTGCTCCAGACCATCTGATGTTTTTGTTGCAAGTGTCCTCCCCGTTTGTTGCATACATTCTCAAAATGCTGTGATGGTTGTAACAAAATAAATTTGTTTTGTTTCAAAATTTTGAACTAGTACATCGTCTGTATTTTTCAAGTGAATTTATTTGATGGATTTAGGATCCACTCTTTTCAAATGAATTATTTTATATTTTATTGTATACGTTGATTACACTTGTTGCACAAGATGTTCATCATATTGAATTGAAGCGCACGATAGAAAATTTCCCATCGCCGCGCGCTAGTTGCACCGGAAATATTTTTCATATTCTGAAAGGGGCCTCGTACGCGGATGACACAATTGGGCTTTTAGTATGCCGGCCCAAGCCTAGCCCAGTCTGAAGTCTGCGTCTGCTCGTTTCGCCTGAAACTTGGGGAAACCTGGAAGCTATAAAAGCCACTTTACGCGCCCCCCCTGTTCTCCTTTTCACTCTTCCCGCCCCCCAAAACCCCGCCCAAACTCCAAAATCCAACCCCAATCTCGCTTCCCAAGAAGAAGGCGAGAAATTCAATCCATCCAATCCGATCAGATCAGATCCAATCCAGCGTTCGAGTTCCTCCTGATTCCCAGATTGTTTGCGCCCCAACAAGGGGACTATCAGATGGGGAGACCGCGGAAGACGAAGGCCGAGGCCGCCGCTGCCTCCTCCTCCTCCTCCGTCTTCTCGATCGGTATGTATGCGCTATCGACCAATCCAATGGTGTTTACCTGATCAGATTGTCTCAGAAAGTACACATTTTTGTAGGCAACTGCAAGGTGGAGATCCACGGGGGTGGCCTGAGGTGCCAGTCCACGGAGCAGAACCTCACCATTTCTGGGGCTAGGAGCGCAAAGATCGTGGTCTCTGGTATGCTGAGAGAAATATGGCGACTCACGAGTTTGCTTTTCGGGACTCCTAGATGTTTCTTGTTGCTGACTTTTTATTTTATGATCCTTGCGCAGTCCATGGAGATGGAGACAGGCGTTCTTCAGATGGGATTGGTAAGTGCTGGAGGTGTCCGACTCATTTTTGCTTGGTTCTAGTGGGTGAGTGGAATGGTGTAGTTCTCTTCGTCGCTGTGATGTGTTTTTTGTGTTGTCTGCAGGCGAGGGTTCTCATTTCATCCTTCTCAATGCAAATGATGTCGATAGCCGGAGCAAGTCCTTCCTTCAGGTAATCAAAGCTCGTAACTTGCTGAATTAAGCACTTCCGTTGCATCAGGAAAGGAATACAATAATGGCGCCGTATCAGAATTTTGTGCTTCCTATGTTGGTAGAGCACATGGCTGCGGAACTGAAAGGTTTACATGGATGCATATTGGCCACGCTAACTGGTACCAGTAGATGCGAAATTCCTTTTCAGAAAATGAACCACGAGCAGATCGTTCGGGAAATGTTCCAAGCCGCAACACAAATGGAGTTGGGAGATGGGAACGTAACCTTATTCTGGCTGGACAACCGGGTCGAAGGAAGATCGATCGAATCTCTAACTCCAAATCTATGGAGGTTAGTAAGTGGGAGAGCAAAAAAGACCACGACGGTGGCCGGTGGGCTTGTTGCAAACGCTTGGGTTAGGGACATCCAAGGCGGTCTATCCGTCCAAACCCTAACCGAATACTTGCATCTCTGGAATACAATTAATTCCATTTACGTTTGCCGGTTACGAACAAATCTGGAAAACTTGGGCACCATTGAAGTGCAAGTTATTTTTGCGTGGTTGGCGGTGCAAGACCGCTGCTGGACAGCAGCTAGACTCCAGCGTCCAGGCCTTCCCAATCATGGCTGTTGCAATTTTTGTGCCAGAGATCCCGAAACCATTGATCATCTGCTGATTCAATTGGTTGTCCATAATGTCCAAATGACAAGGATCACCATTGAGTCTAACCCCTGGCGCTGATCCTTGGGGAAGGCTTTCCTTGCTGATGACCACCAATCGATCAACCGACCATCCAATGGTGGCGAGAAAGAAACTCAAGAGTTTTTCAGGACAAGAGCACTGACATTCAAGGTCTGATGCTGCTTGATGACATGAGGAACTGGCGTCAGGCAGGCGCGAATCGGTTGCCAATTCTATTGGGAGATTAGCCTTTAGCCTTTCTAACCAGTTCTTGTGCTGCTCGGGAGAACCCCTCAGTCCAGTTCTTTTCCGTTGTTGCCTTGTTTTGTTTTTATTTCTACCTCTCTTAGGCTAGCCTAATTGGTTGTAATTATTGTACTTCGTGTTGTTTCCTGCTTTCATACAACGGCATACAAAGCTTTTGCACGTTCCCTAAAAAAAGTTTTTTTAAAAAAAATAGTTGTGGCCACTGTGATGATAGGCTTATCGCATCCTAGATCTCGGATAGGCATAAGCTTTAATGACTAATCATTGATCATCATATCGTAAATACTAGGATAACTCATGTGCATTTTTGTCTTGAATTTTTCAGGAAGTACTAATGCTTTATAAGCAAGAACTTCCAACTATGGATTATGCCGCTGACACTGGGAGAAAGTCAGGGTTTCTTGAAAAATGCATAACCAACGGGTAGAATATTATTTTTTTCTCTACCACAAACTGCTTGCATAATCATGGTCTAATACATATGATTTCTGATTGACGTTACTGCCATAATTCTTCTTGCTTGAGTTTTGCTTTGACATTACTATTATGTTTTGTTTGCAAGAGTACAAAGAATTAATATTATTACGATTGTATTTTGTTTGCAAGAGTACAAAGAGTGAACATTCTGGTTTCATGTTCTTTTCACCTTCCCCCAGGAAGTATAAGAGTCTAATTCTGAGGTCTAGCTCTGCTGCAGGGCATGAAGAGGTAATGAAGCATCATTAGCATCCTACCCATGCATCATCCTCTTCATAATGCATAAATACTACTCTGGACTGGTTTATCTGCTCATTTGTTTGATGTTATTAAGTATCTTAGACAAATGATCTGATCTTCTACACTAGGACAAAAATATGCCAAAAATAAAAAAGATAGAGAAGATTTAATGTGTTGTACTTGTACATCAACTAGATATTTCATCCCTAAAAGGGAAAAAATGGAGATGCTAGAGACGGTTGAGTCTGCCAACCAGCTCATTTTCACTGATGTACTTACTATATTCAACCTAAGATATTGTTACTTTTTAAGTCTTGCGTATCCTACTTTTTCTTTGGTAATCGATTGCTGGCACACAAGTAGCAGACATCCAAGGATTACATCAGCATGCCCAACTGTGAGGCGCTTATATGGTAAAGGAAAACATCGGCACAAGAGTAATGAGATTAGGAAGCCTCTTGAATGATTAAATAACCTTGAAAAACTGTGAAGTATAGTTAAGTTGACATATCATGGATTTCTGTTTGCTTCCGTTAGAATAGAAAAGCAACGTAAGAGCAGATCAAACCTAGTATTCATGTACAATTGAAATGTTCTGCCTTCTTGTTTTTACTGCCAAACAATTGTGGCAGGTCTGACTAAAGCTGCCTACTGTGTCACGCAGGTCATAGCTGCTGTATCATATCAGATAGTGCCGGCTGACACACAATATGCTGAAATACCTCTGACAGTTGTGAGATCATCTTATCAACGTGTGGTATGGTAAACATAAATTATTTTAAGCTTCAGAACTAGCATCCCTTTTTCTACTGGTTCTTTACCTACACAAAATGAAACATAATAGTTTTTTTTTCCTACTGGTTGTTTGTACTTTATTCCATATATGCACTCAGTCATTACTCACTGAAACTCCTTATATTCTACACAACTTCGCATGGTACATTGGTACTTACATTTCATCAAATCCAACATACTTCACAGTTCACACTAGATAATGTGAGGTTTTGAGGGAAATAGTTTTACTGAAAGGTAACTGATGTTAGATATGTATATTGCTTAGGGTGTTCTTTGTATATTCACCTACACCTGTACATGTTATACTAGCCTTTTGGCCCATTGGAATTGATCAAGGTTTCATTCCAACAACTGATTCACCTTACATACTTCATCATTCTTCCAGACTGTATCTCTTGCGACATGCAAATCATTCCATTCTGTTTGTTTAACACCTCATTGTAAACTAATTATGATGCTATTATCCTTTTCTTGGTAACATGGCATTTATACACTTAAGACACATTATGTATGAAATGAAGGCAATAGTTTATTTTATCTCCAAAAGTTTCATAACTAATGTAGTTGTTTTAATGTTTATATCAGGGTATTGGTCAGCTCTTGTACAAGGAACTAAGCCAGAGGCTTCAAAATGTTGGCGTCACAACTATATTCTGCTGGGCAGATAAGGTCTCTGAAGGATTTTGGCTTAAACAGGCAAGTCAAAATCGATATTTGATAACTCCCTTTGTTTCAGTTTCCTTTTGCATAATGAACAGACCTTATTACTAATGCTTGGCAAATGCTATCGATTAGTAATCTAATGCTTGCATTATTTTCGTGATCATATGTTAGATAAGAAATAATGCTAGTATGCAAGTCCGACATCTAAGCATCAAATTCTGGAAAAAAATTTAATGTTTGAGTTTTCATGGAGTGTTATGGGCTTCTGGCACTGTGACACGGCAATATTGTGGGGGAAAAAAATGCTTGAGTATGTATAGTTTATGTATTCTGCCAGTCCTTAACTTCTGCAATCTTCTGCTCCTATTATGATTTCTTTTGAGCTCCTTTGTATTTTCTCAATGCCATTATTTACGCTTATTGACTACTTATAACTTATAAGCAACCCAATGAATTTCAATTGGGGGTAACTAAACTTCCTTTGCAGTATCATTTTAGGTCATTATTCTGTTAGTGGGCTCTTTACTTACAAACTGGTTCTCTTATTTGGTATCCTACTTTATTAACATGGATACTTGATCAAGAACTGCAAGGTTATGCTAATGAGATGTTTGGTCTGTGCTCCTGAATGTGTTGCAGGGTTTTGTGTCTGTTGGAGAGGTGGATACTAAAGGTAAGATACGCAGAATTCCAGTAAGGGCTGATATCAGGAGAGCATTATGCTTTCCAGGTGGTTCAACACTTATGGTTACACATCTCACGAAGGAATTGTTAGCTCTGCAAGAGATTTCATTGGAAAATCTGCAAACATCTCAGCTCCATGATGTGGCACCAGATAGTAAGTCTACATGAATGCATAATTATGTAAAATTTCAGGTTCTGATATCTCAAACCCACTATTTCCAGAAGAATGACTGTATCCAGGCAAATATAACTGTGATACAAGCTACATGATGCAATAAGCTACTTATATATTACATAGTTAACAGCCGATTCTTTGGTCCTTTCATTTGTTGCAATTTTGTTTATGACCATAATTAATCTCATTGCAATTTTGTTTATAAACATAAGTAATCTAGTCTAACATGCAATACAAAACTTGTATGCTCCATGATTTTGGTTGCACGCAACATGTCATACACGTCTTGGATGGTGAAAAAAGTCAAAAACCACCGTACCCCATAAGGCCATAACTTGAGGAGTTAATACAATTACTACTACATCCCTTGTTCTTGATGTTTCCTTTGAAATTTCACTACCATCCCACTTTTAACATTCTTTACTTTGAGATTCTAAACTATCAAAAGGTGTAAGTCATTAGCTATCTTGTGATGATCCATTTATTTGCTCGAAAGGAACTCTGTTATTATGCACAGACTGCATTCTGTTGATTTTGTGAATTAACTATAGAAGTTCTGCAAGAGTGAGAAGCTGAAGTTTTAGTCATAGCTATCACTGCAACCATAATGTACTCATACACTGTTATAAATAAGACCCGACAAGTTTAGAACTTATTGGTTTATTAAGCTAGATTTCATTCATCCTTTGGAACAAAGGCCATACGTAAATCCAGCGTAATTGTATACTCATTGACGCATTTGCAAAATATTCCAATTACTATGTTTATTACTGATTCTATACTGATTCTATGTGGTATTTTTTTCAGGCATATCTCCTGGTGATACTCATACTGCAATTCCCTCCGGTGAAAATTTGGTTCCCCAGACATTTGGATGCCACAAAGTTAGCAAGACTTGTAGTGGAGGACGTTCATTGTCGGGCCAACAACCGAAGAAACGAACATATGAAACCTCATCATCTTCACTGAAGTCAAAAAGAATAAGATGTAGCCGTCATGCTGACCATTACGAAGACATGAATCGAAATGATATCTGTGACAATTCCCTTTCTATAATCAACACCCCTGAACATGAAAGTTCAATGCATCTGATGCCTGAAGAACTTTCTACTCCTAGCATGGTAGCTCATGTTGAAAGCAAAATATCAGGAGATGCTAAGGCCACTCTCTGTTCCAATGGAAGCCCTTCAGTTATGCTCATGAATATTGCAGATGAAACAAAGAAGACACGCCTTACAGAGGTAACTTCTATATAAAGCTTACTCTCATCTTCGAGAGAAGACGAGCTACTTGTCTAAGATTAGGGAATGTATGAATATATGCTCATTGAACAAACAGACACTCTTTGGTGGATTGAAGTAAATTGCAGGATATTTCCACAAAAAAAATTGCGTACTCTTTTCAGCATATGAGGTTTAACAGAGATTTGTGGATTTAGTTTATTAAATGAGCTAACACTTTCATGTTCTTTCTTTTTGCACCAGTGCACTGCTATTTTGCTTCGTTTGAAATGTATTGAGTTGTGAATTATGGTGCAGGTAGTTAAAATGCTTGGGGGATTTGTTACTAGTGAAGGAAATTCATGCACACATGTCATTACTGGAAAAGCTCGAAGGACTATGAATTTTTGTATTGCTTTGTGCTCTGGGTTAGTTTTCATCTAAATTCTTCAACAACCCAGACTCCCAGGGATGCCTCCATCTTGTTTCAAACTATAATAAAATGTGCTTCTTGTTTTACCCGCACTTAATTCAAAATAACATCATCGTCATTGTAGAATAAGAATTTTGAATTGACTATACTATATACTCCTTGCAGAGCTTGGATAGTTTCTCCAAACTGGCTAAAAGAAAGCTTCAAACAAGAGAAATTTGTAGGTGAGTCAAAACTTGATAAGATAACTAGGTAGCCAATTCTTGCCAAGTGTGTTTGTGTAATCGAAGGCATGAAATATAAGCAAAGACTTTCGTAGTCGTCTTTAGCGCCTTGAGCTGCTGTTGTAATGAACTAGGTGTTTAAACCCTAGCACTTGATCCAAAATGAACATATGTACTCCTTGAAAGTTTCCAAGAAATGAATGGCAGAGCTCCTGCCCTTGTTTTTTTTTTAAAAAAAAGTTTCCAAGAAAAAAGGTTGCTGCTTAAAATCCTTGGTAAAAAATCAACTTATCTCCTTTTCTTCTCTTGCTATTTTATGCTGTTTCCTAGGAGAAGCAGAGTATGTTCTGGAAGATGAAGAATATAAGATGACATACAAGTCTGGACTGAGAGAAGCAGTTATGAGAGCTAAAGAGAGGCCTTGCTTGTTATTTTCTGGCTACACTTTCTGTCTAACCAAATACATCCAGCCCTCGGTTGTTGTTCTCTCTCCCATTATCAAATCCTCTGGTGGCAAGGTAACTAAACATTATCCTGCTGTGTCAAAATCATGTATGCCTGAACTTTTTGAATATGGTACAAATTAAGTAGAACTTGTTTAAATACCCTCTGAATAATCACTCTAGAGTTTGGATGGTCTACTGTGATATTTTAGGGCAATTTCTATGCTCTAATGCAAATACTATTCTGTGAGACATGAATTTCTGCTTTGGCATCTTTAAATAGCTCATGTTACCATTATTAAGTTCAAGTGCAAACTAGACTAGTCACATACGAAATATGTGACTCTTATGTGTGAAGAATGGTTTTGAAATATTTGTCTAAATAAACATGTTACTCAAACCGAAAGGATTGACTTAATCAAACTACTAGTAAACTGCTGAGATTGATTTGGGGGCACAAATCACTAAATCCTGCATGAGTCATGCTTAGACGCATTCTAGCAGTTGAAAATTTGAAATGTTTCTATTGTTAGGTCTTAGCAAACGTAGTTACACTGCTTCAATAAATAGTAATGTTCACATCTATTTACTTTGCAGATCATCAGTAAGCTGGATGACTTAGATGAACCCTCAACGACAATCTTCTTGGCGTGTGAAGAAGACATGGAACTTGCATTAGATGCAGCAAAACGAGGCATCAAAACATTCAGCAGTGACTGGTTCATGAGCTCTGTCATGAGGCAAGAGCTTGACCTTGAGGCGCCTCAGTTCACTGAATCTCTCTGATGTGCCCGCAGTTGTAATATAGGGGCCCGAACTGTAGCTTCACTTTTGCTAAAGATATCGGCTCGTTGGCTAGGGATTGTAAATTCTTCTTTTGGTGTTCGAAGGTTGAGGCTTCTGTGTAAGTATACACATTCTGCGATCACCTTGGAAAGTAGAAACTACCAAACTAGTAATGTTTGGACAACTTCAGTGCAATTCCTACGTGCTTTGAACGAAATCCTTGTGTTCCAACTGGGGCTATTTAGATACAAGTACTGATGAGTATGGGTAATTATAACCTACTAGGATTTGGAGAGGTATTTTACGAGGATTTCTATTTTAATCCTATTAGGATTAGGATTCTTACTTCTCTTTAGTAAAGAACTAGGGGTCACTCACTATATAAAGTCATGAGGAATGATTATAGAGAATATAAGTTACAAATCAACTCATTCAAAGAAAAAGATGCATGAGAGGATTGAATGTTAGGTTATTTTTTAGTATTAGATTCTTGTATAGGGTAAGGATTCAAGGGTCTTAAAAGGCTTGTTAGAGATCGACAATCTTTATACTCTTTTGAGGTTGTGTTTAAGAAATTTGTGGTCGGTTTTGCTAAATCTCTCTCTTGTTATGATTATTTCGTCGTTATTATTTGATTCTTTTTACAAGATCTATCTACATTGTTCTTGATACTGTACGCGCTCATGCTGTATCTCACAAACTCTGATCTGTTATGAGGTTGTTGTGCATAAGGAGTATCAAAGTATAATAAGTGGTATTAGAGCCAAGATCATATTAATCTGATTTGTGAGAAGGTCGGCAAAGCGTCAAGTGACACAAAATCAATATTGATGTTTACGATGTGAAATCAAGTGAAGAAATTTGACGGAGGAAATTTCAGCGTGTGGTGGTGTGTGGTGAATGATGTCCTTATTCATCAAGGGTTAATTGATACTCTTGAAGGGGACAAATCGGAAAAGACATCCGATGAAAACTAGAAAATGATGGAGTGGAAGGTTATCAGTACAATCCGTCTATATCTTTTCGATGAGGTAAAATACTCGGTGATTAAGGAGAATTTGCCGAAGAAATTATAGGGTGACCGTAACATCCCATTTTGAAGCTTTTGATTGAAGATCAAATTTGAATTCAAATGTTAAACTTGTTTTTGCCCAAATTTTCAAAATCTCTTTTCTCCAATTCCTCTCCTCGGGCTTGGAACACGCCATGCTCCCCTGACCAGCGCCCTACGCTGCATGCGTCCCCTGCCCACGCCCACCGGCGATGCCGTCTCGCCAGCTCCACGCTGCACCGCTCGCGCTAGTGCACGCCACACGTGTCTATCGCACCTGGACCCCCTGCTCCTTTCTTTCCCCGCCGCATGCCCCCGACCTGCGCCCACCGCACCACATGTCGAGCCGCGCCGCACGGCCATCAAGCCCCTCCAACGACCATCTCCTCCCCGGGGCTATAAAAGCCCCTGTGGCCTCGCCATTGCCCCCTCCTCGCCATTCTCCACCTCTCCCTCTCCTTTGCCGAGCAAAGCCGAAGAGGGCGCGAGCTCTGTCTCGGCCGTTGCGCCGCCGTTGCGTTCCTACTGCTCCGGTGAGCCTCTCCCCTAACCACCCATGTCACGTTGTGTTCCCAGGCACCGTGAGCTTTTCCCCTCAAACAATTCCAGATTTCGTGCAGTGAATCGCCGGAATTTCGCCGTTCCCCTCTTCTAGGCCGAAAGTCCTCCATCGGTCGATCTTCTTCTCCGGTGAGTATTTCATCGAATAAATCGTGTCACCTCGTATTCCCGACCTCCTTCTACCCCTCCCCCACCTCAATTCATCTTCTTCCTCGCCGTGAAGCGCCGTCACTGTGAGAGCTGCCAGGTGATTTAACTTGTAATGCTTAACTGTCCAAATGGTCCTAGCATCGCAAATTAAATTTCCTGCTCTCAGTGTATTATGTACCTCCCAGGAGCGGTACATATACACCCTCACAAACATCAATATCAAGACATACATAAGTCATTACAATAGCGCAATCTACATAATTTACAACATAATAAACATACAAGGTTAAGTTTTGTACAAAGGGCCGACCAGACAAATAACAAGATAAAATATCAAGTATGCAACGGAAAACAGTAAATAAACTGAAATAAAAATATGAATTAACCATCAATAAAGTCCCAATGGCTTGCCATAACCCGTAGGGCAACCAACTGGGGTTCAAACCATAGCAAAACGGCGTTTCTTGCGCATCTTTTCTTACCCGATTCAACCTCAACACCTGCTGTCCAGATTAGTAAATAAAGCAAACAGTGAGTACACGAATGTACCCCGCAAGACTTTACCAAGCCTATATATAGCTACATGCAAGCTCTACTCAAAGGTTATAGGGTTCATTTTCAGCACGAAGCAATATTTCAATTGAAGTACAAATAGTATATTTAAATGGCAAGTGAGCAAACATTTTTAATACTTCAAATAACAACGAGTAATTAACATTAGACAACAACTAAACATCAGCAGGTGGCTGCCCTTGCAGCACACAAACATAGCATGAGACCACTCTCAATACCACTCGATCAAGTTTTAAGTTTAAATTCCAAAATGTTGAGTCTAACTTTTGCAAGTCCAATCCCAAGCATGTCCATAACCAAGGGATTGGCTATTCGAATAGATTAAACCCTGCAGGAGTGTGCGACTTTACCCACACATCAGACCACTCTTTCGCCAAACTATATAGCACACTTCCTTAGGTATGTCGGCAGAGCTAAGTCCTACGAGACGTTTTCTAATGAGATGTATGAACTAAGAGCCACCTATATGGGTGAAACCCTCCGTAAACCGCCCTTGTGTGTGCAGACAGGGCTCCCACGGATGACCCATATGTTGTGTCGGACCCACCGGTAAAGCCTCGGTTAACTACCCCTAGGGGTAAAGCTTTAGTCAACTACTGATACCCCTCGGGCGAAGGAACCTAACCGGATCCCACCCTGCACATTCCCAACAACAACAGAACAATTTTTCTCCCTAACATCTACCACCTACGACTCCGAGAGAACACATGCCAAAGTACTAAGTCAAGATGGGTTCCCAATACCCTCATGTGGATGCATGCAATAGTGCTTGGTTCTGTGTAACAAGATGTTCGATCCTTGTTGACTCGGGCACAAACCACACACCCAATAACCACACCATCAACTATTTGCCCGAGTCCAAATCGTTTTATTTTCATTTTTAGTTTTTTAAATATAATATAGCACAGGGTGTTGGACATAGCATAATGAAAGTGATTTGTGTGATCAAGGTTATCGACAAAGTCAACAACCGCCCAATCTACCGACAACTAAGCATTGTTAAGCATCAAATCAAATAAGCATAAATAGACCATATAGCATCCATCGGGCTCTAATCCACCAGTGGAATTATTAACTTAGCTAGTGGCAAGGGATGAACAATTTGAGGGAATTCATGCAATAGGATCAGCTATCTCTAATTGATAAAATATCTTGACAAATAAAGCATGCATACATACAGTTGCAAACAAGATAATAGTTTGGAATATAATAGGATCAACATGCATCAAAGGATGGGTGCTTGCATTTGCTTGCTGGTACTCTGGACATCCTCACAATCCTCACAAACATTTCTGATGCACTCCCGAATCACCGTCATCTAACGAAAAGAACCGACAAAGCGAAAGCATCGAATAAACACCAAAATTCTAAAAGTCTCCAAAAATTATGAAATTAATATAAAGGTAGATTATGATTTTATATGAATTTAGAAATAAAAATTTATTTATTTGGAGTTTGTATGTGAGAGTAATGCCCTAAACGATTTCTACCGGAGATGAAAGTAAAGAAAAAGGCTTGCTATCCGAATTTGATTCTTTTCGTGAAAATTTCCAGAGTTGATATGGAGATAATTTTTACATGGCTTGGAAGAGACTAAAATTTTATGAACAAAAAAAAATTGAATCACCCCAATTGGAGTTAAAATGAATTAATTATGAATCTTTGAAGTTAATTCAATTTCTAGTGTAAACACAAGCCTTTTCTGATTTTAATTCTAATATCAAATTTTCTGTGATAGTAACATGTTTCAAACCTATTCCAAGTTAAAGTACAATAAGAATAAAAACCAACAAAATTGGTTTCACTCAAATTGGAGTTTATTTGAATTAGTTATAAATTTATTCTAAGTATGTACTAATGATTCTTAAACTCTAATTGCTTTACTAATTTTTATCAACCATCCCAAAGACCTAGTGCTACTAATGCTGCTGCCATATCCATGGCATAAGTTTATTGTCATTTGACATTCATATAACCTAACTCTTGCCTTCTATTTTGCTTTTGCTTTTATATGATTAAGTGTTAATAGCCAACTAATTTCAACCTAACTTCCTAACTGCATTGGAAATGTCATAAGCTCATTGCCTAATTAAAGTATTCTCTAGATTAGTTGGCTCACTGTTTAACTTGCAATGACCATGTTCTTAATACTTGTTTTTTTTTCTTCAGATTTAGAGTGCTCTCTTTAGATCAATCCCTAAAGGCTATATAATCCAACACAACTCTTCCATTCACTCATTAAAAAAAACAGCAGCTTACTGTTCATCCTAAATTGTGGATATCATGGGGATATACTCATGATTTTAGGATGATGATATAATTGGCAATAGTGCTGAGGGGCTGAGGGTTTGTTAAAACACTTGTTTTCATCAAAGTTCAGTTAAATCGGTTTGTCCGCTTTTAAGGAGCGGTATTACCGTAGGTGGTCGTAGCTATTTTTAATGAGTTATCAAAAGATCCGAGTGCTATTTCTCACGAGCATCGTAGCTACGAGCCTTCGTTCGTCACGATCTTCGTTCATTGAGCACTACGCCGAGTCTTCACGAGAGATCGTAGCTACAAGTATTGTTCATCGAGTACTGTAGCTACGAGTGCCGAGTGGTCATGGACATTGGTCGTAGACAGTGGTCATAATGCATGTTTTAACTAACGTGGGTCAAGTTGCGAAGAATTTATTCCTGAAATCGATTTCTTTGTCTATTCTTGTGCACGTGGCTTGGTGGTCAATAGTGAGAAGGATCGGGGCTTGGTTAGGAGAATCAAGGTCCAGAACGATCGTGGATGCCGGGTGAGATGGTTAGACTCAATCATGGCGCAAAATGGACAATGATGACCGAGCGCAGCAGTTCTGTGCGACGGGTCACATCAAGCAGCGTGATAGCTCTGTGCGACAGGTCACATCAAGTAGCGTAATAGTTCAGTGTGATAGGATGGATCAAGCGACGTGGTTGTTCGGTATGATGGGTCGCATCGAGCGGCGCGGGAGTCAGTGCAAGTGTCATGATGGTTTCAGTGAGAGCCATCGTGCATCAATGAAACCCGTTTGTGTGTAGGCTTAACGGGTTCCCATTAAGATGTCTTCCTCTAGAAGCTAGCCGCCTCTATAAATAGAGAAGGGTGTTGGTTGTGCACCCCTCAACCCTGGACAAGAAACCTTAGTTTGGTTTTAGGGAGAACAGAGGGAAGTGGAGAGGTTAGAGTTCTAGAGAGTTGAATTGATTGTGTACTCAAGTGTTGAGCTTTCGTCCTCCAGGATGGAGTGGTTGTAAACCAACATCAATCTGAAATCAATCCAAGCAAGATTTCTCAAGATGAGTCTCTTCTTGTTCTTGCTCTCTCTTTTGTGATTTTGGGGCTTTCTTTGATTCTTTGGTTTCTAGCTTGAATCTTGCTTGCTGTGACATATAGGAATACATCTACGATCATCTCTTACCCACGAGCAAGTTTTTGGATCACATTTTGGTTTTGGCTCGGTTATGAAGCAACCTTCACTCAAACCGAAAAAGATCAGAACCTTGGCAATGATCTTTACGATCCTTGACTAGAATAGGTTCCTGACATCCTAGAGAAGGTTTATTTCAAGTTTCATGAGTCTGGAGTTGTAGATCAAAAGTTAGACCTATTTGTGATCTTGTGTTCGGGCTGACTTCTCTGTTCATCATGCTAGCGGTCTGACCGCCCCAATCTGAGAGGTCCGACCGTCCGACTCTTTTGGTCTTGAGTTTTTGGTAATTTTGGTCTGTTTTCTTTGGGGAGTTGATTGGATTCAATACAAATCTTTCACTATATTTGTGTATTGATCTTCATAGCTCTCATAGCTATTTGAGTGAAAATCTTGTTGAATTCGTTCAAAGTGAAAAAAAGAGACAGTGCTCCTATTCACCCCCTCTAGTCACCTTTTCGGTCCAATAAGTGGTATCAGAGCCCGGTTAGTTCACTCTTGATCTTAACCGGTCACTGAACTTGGCAATGGAGAAGTACTCCACCAAGCCACATGTCTTCGATGAGCTTGACTATGCCTATTGGAAGAATCACATACGTGTCTACCTCCAGAGCGAAGGTCAAGCCATATCGGAGGTTGTTCGAGCCCCTCTTGTTTTGCCTGAGGTTCTACACAGGCTTCAGCAGCCCTCTTATCTAACAACCATAAGGCAAAGAACCTCTTATATGTTGGGCTTAGTAGATAGGAGTATGACAGGATCTGTCATCTTGAGACCACGTATGAGATTTGGCACACCCTCGAAACCTACCATGAGGGTTTATCCCAAATCAAGCAAGTACGCTAGACGGTTTTCAAGTGCGAATACAACAAGTTCGAGATGCGTCCTAGAGAGAGTATCGATGATGTATTCACTCGCTTTAACAAGGTGCTTAATCAGTTGAGAGAGGTCGACATCGAGTATTCTCAGTCTGATAATGCCACCCACCTCTTGGCTGCAATCAACACCAAGGAGTGGAAGATGAAGACTACTGCCATTGAGGAGAATGTCAATCTCTCTAATCTCACTTTAGAGCTGCTTTGTAGTAAACTCAAGACTCATGAGATCAAGAGGGTTAATCATCCTAAGAAGGAAAACATGACTTTAGTAGCTGACCCTCTCAAGAAAACTTTTGATGACTCTTCTAAATCTTCATCTAGATTTTCAATTGCCTGTTTATCTGCAATCCATGAAGAGGAACTTGAGACTATCCCTAAGCATGAGTTAGCCCTCCTAGCCAAAAAGTTCACACTGGGGCTATAACAATGTGAGAAACAAGAAGAGAGGTGGCCCTGTGACATGCTATGAGTGTGGAGAGCTCTACCACATCCGGACAAACTACTCCAAGCTTAAAGGGAAGAGCAACCATAAGGAGGAGAAGATAGCTTGGAGGAAGCCTCAAGGGAACAAGTCCAAGTTTGATGCTGTCAAGCTCGGAAGGCTGCTCACCGGGTTCTTGCCACTTTTGGAGAGCAATCCATGAGCGATGTGGACTCCGGGAGCGAGGAGGACAAGGAGGAGGAGCTTTCCAAAGAGAAGAAGAAAGGGAAGGCAAATGACTTCACCGACTTGTGCTTCATGGCCAACTCTATCGATGTCGATGACATCGATGAGGTACTTCCATCCTATGAAGTTCTTTCTACTAGATATGATACCATCTATGAGCAACTGCTTAGCCAGGATAATGCATCAGAATTCACCATGGCTAGGAATAAGGACTTAGAATCACAAGTTGATAATCTAATGCTAGAACTTGTAAATGCTAAGAACCTTGATGCTGATGAATATTCATCCTGTCATGCTTTACATTCTAAACTTGTTAAATTGCAAAATGCTCATGATGCTGCCTTGCACCAATTAGAGAATGCTAGGACTGAGTTAATTGAAGTTAAAGCTGCTCCATGTGAAAAATGCTTAGAATCTAGCAAGTTGGTCGCTTCTGATAAGGCCGAGTCTAGCTTGTGCTCTTTCTGCTTAGAACGTGGACACGAAGTAAAAGACATATTAGAAACAATTAGAGCTAAGTATGTCAAGCTTAAGAACAAGATTAATTCTGTTCCTTGTGCTTCATGTGAAGCCCTCAAGCTTGAAATTGTTGTTCATAAGGAGAAGTATGCTAGAGCCATTAAGACTAAAACCTGTGAATCATGTCTTAATCTTGAAAAAGAGAATGCTTATCTGAAGGATACATTAGAAAAATTCGCTGAGGGTAAGAAATAATTAAACATGATTCTTGACAAGTCCAAAACTCCTTATGAAAAGCAAGGGTTAGGATACAATTTTGTCCAAGACAAATCCAAGCCAAATGTCATTCAAGTTTTGGAAAATGGCTTAGTTGAGTTCAAAACCCAACCTGCAAAAACCTTTTCAAATCTGCAGGTTTTGCCCAACCATCTGTTGAGTCAAAAGGTGCTTTTTCCAGTGGTACCAAGTACCATTGCATCTATTGCAAGAAGGATGGGCATTTACTTGAGTTCTGTTGGTGTAGGTTGAAAAATATTAAGAAAAATCTTGTTAGAATTTCATCTCATCAACCTAGAGTCTTCATGAAATATGGTCATCAACAAAAGAAGAAAATTGGACTAGGATTTGTTTCACATGCTCATCATTATCATCATGTTCCTAAACAGAATGCATCTCATGCTCTTGTGACCATTGCTCATGATAGAACCTCAAGTGGGATCAAGGCTAGCAAATCTGCTTTGCATATTTCTCGCAGACGTGTCTTAGTACTGGGTTCTCAAGTCTTATTTAACTAACCCCAGTATTAAGACACATCGATCTTTTGTGCCTTAATTTTCAGGATCACCGTGGAAGGGGGAAGAATACGTGGTTCGTTGACTCTGGCTTTTCACGCCACATTGCTGGAGACTTAAGATGGTTCACCTTTTTCACGTGGTCGAAAGGTGATGACTTCATCACCTTTGGAGATGATACACAAGGGCGGATTGAAGGAACGAGATCGATCAGGGTGAACGACAAGTTCATCCTTAAGGATGTTGCCCTTGTGGACAAGCTAAGGTACAACTTACTTTCGGTCTCGCAGCTTCTTGATGATGGTTATGAGACTAGATTTAAGAAAAATGCTTATCGAGTGCTTGATTCAACTAGTGAGCTTGTCTTTGGAATTTCTAGAGTTGGTAGGATTTTTAGAGTTGACTTTTCTGAATCTCTTACTGAGTCTCTCAAGTGTTTGATTGCATCTTCTTCTGAGTTCTGGCTTTGGCACCGTCGTTTGGGGCACATTGGTTTTGATCATCTGACGTGAGTTAGCAACCTTGATCTCATGAGAGGTTTGCCCAAACTCAAAGCCGTCAAGGATGTTGTATGTATGCCCTGCAGGCATGGCAAGCAAGTTGCCGTCTCACACCCTTCATTGACTATGGTCATGATTGACGGACTGAGACAATTGCTTCACATGGATACTGTTGGTCCTGCTAGGGTTCGGTCAGTCGATGGCAAATGGTAAATTCTTGTCATAGTCGATGATTTTTTAGATACTCTTGGGTGTTCTTTCTTGTTTCGAAGGATGAAGCTTTTGATCATTTTCATGATCTTGTTCTTCGCTTTACTTCTGAACTTTCTAGTGCCTTGAGAGCAATCCGCAGTGACAATGGCATGAAGTTCAAGAATGCCTCATTTGCCTCTTTTTGTGCTGAGCGTGGTATTGAGTATCAGTTCTCTTCTCCACACGTTCCTCAATAAAATAGCGTGGTGGAAAGGAAGAACAGAACCTTAATCGAGATGGTTAGGATGATGTTAGATGAGTATAGCACTCTAAAGAGGTTCTAGGCAGAAGCTATTGCTATCGCTTGCCATATTGCAAATCGTGTCTTCTTGAGACCATCTTTGGGCAAGACATCATATGAGTTTCGGTTTGATAGAAAACCCTTTGTTTCTCATTTTTGAGTTTTTGGAGCTAAGTGTTTCATTCTTAAGACAAGAAACCTAGATAAATTTGAGTCAAGGACTTCTGATGGTCTATTTCTCGGTTATCCTGCACATTCGAGGGGTTTTCGGGTTCTTAATATTGAGACTAATGTTATTCAGGAGATATGCAATGTCACTTTTGATGAGACTAGCCCTGGAGCTAGATTAGATGTTTCAGGTGACACACAGAAGACAGAGAGCATCTTTGTGGAGGAATATGAGGACAAAGCTGATGTTTGTCTCCCACCTACTGCTGCTACACCTCCTGATCCAATTGAAGAACATGCTGCCACTACTTCACCTTCAGTTGAGGCTCCTGATGCATCTTCACCATCAGTAGTACCTGCGGAGGTCAAAGAGGAGTTATCTCCCCCGAGCGCTCCACTTCATATTCAAAGGCATCATCCTCCGGATTAGATGATTGATCATCTTCATGAGCGAGTCACTTGCTTCTTTCGAACCACGCAATATATCATATATTTTGTCTGATTTGAGCTAGGTCAATGCCATGCATGAGGAGTTAAAAAACTTTGAGAGGAATAAGGTCTAGAACCTAGTAGAGCCTCCTAGTGGTCATAATGTGATAGGAACCCGTTGGGTATTAAAAAAAATAACAAAGTGAGGATGGTTTTGTGGTTAGAAACAAGGCTAGATTGGTAGCTCAGGGCTTTAGCCAAGTTGAGGGGTTAGACTTTGATGAAACCTTTACTCCTGTTGCTAGATTAGAAGCCATTCGTATTCTGCTTGCATTTGCTGCATTAAGGGCTTTAGGCTATATCAAATGGATGTCAAGAGTGCTTTTCTGAATGGTTACATAGAGTAGGAAGTGTATGTTAGACAACTCCCAGGCTTTGAGAATCCCAAGCATCTTCATCATGTTTTCAAGTTATCCAAAGCCTTGTATGGTTTTAAACAAGCCCCTAGAGCCTAGTATGATAGGCTTAAGACATTCTTACTTAAGAATAACTTTAAGATGGGTAAGGTTGACAAGACTCTATTCATTCTTAGGCATGACAATGATTTCTTGCTTGTTCAGATTTACGTAGATGATATTATCTTCGGTGGTTCTTCTCATACTCTTATTTCCAGTTTTTCTAAGACTGTGACTAGAGAATTTGAGATGAGAATGATGGGAGAGCTCAACTATATTCTAGGACTTCAAATCAAGCAATGCAAGGAAGGGATCTTCATCCATCAAACGAAGTACACTAAGGATCTACTCAAGCGCTTTGACATAGGTGACTACAAGCCAATCGCCACTCCTATGTCGACTTCGACTGCTTTGGATCCAGACGAGGAAGGAAAAGTCGTGGATCAACGCGAGTACCGAAGCATGATTGGCTCTCTTCTCTATCTGACGGCCTCAAGACCGAACATCCACTTTGCGGTCTATCTCTGTGCGAGGTTTCAGGCGTCTCCGAGGACTTCCCATCGCCAAGTCATCAAGCGTATTTTCAGATACCATCACTCTACCCTCCAGTATGGCATTTGGTATTCCTGCTCATCTTCCTTGTCCATTCGAGGGTTTTCTGATTATGATTTTACGAGCTATAGGCTATATAGGAAGAGCACCTCATGCTCTTATCACTTCTTAGACACTTCTCTTGTCTCTTGGTATTCTAGGAAGGAATCATCTATTGCTCAATCCACTGCAGAAGCTGAATATGTAGCTCATGCTAGTTGCTGTAGTCAGATTATGTGGATAGTGTCCACTCTTAAGGACTATGGGTTAGCTTTTCATAGTGTTCCTTTTTTTTCTGTGATAACACTTCTGCCATTAACATTGCTAAGAACCTCGTACAACATTCTAGGGCCAAGCACATAGACATTTGCTATCACTTCCTTAGAGACCATGTAGAGAAGGGTGATATTGTGCTAGAATTTCTGGAGTTCGAAGCTCAGTTAGCTGATATCCTCACCAAGTCTTTAGACCCAACTAGGTTTGCCACCTTGAGAAGTGAGTTATGAGTAATTTACCCCTATAGGTTGGTTTGAGGGTGTTGGTGATATGCCCTAGAAGAAATCATAGAGATGATTGTATCACGTCTATATTTATGAGTTATTAAATAAATGTTATTATGTTCCTTGAATGAATCATTGGTTATAAAGATTAGCAAGTATGTGACTTGTTGGTGAAGCTCTTTAACTTATATGATGTCGTTCTAAATTCTATCCCTGGTCGTATGTCATTGGTCGGAACACCAGTGACCCTACGACCAGCGAATGTATTAATTGTTGACCATGTTTCACCGGTCATGGATATAGAGATATCAAATCAATGATGTGAACACATGTTAGAGACCATGGGGTTGGATAGACCCACCTTGAGACATTATTGAGATTGTTATGATTATATGTGTCATTAGTTGGTCTCAAGTAATGATGATGTATAATCCTTAGACCTGAGATCAGCATAGTTCTCTACATGTGTAATAGCACTCTTAGGGGTTGCCAAACGCTACTCATAACTGGGTAGTTATAAAGGTAGCTTTCGGGTATGCTATGAAACACGCAGAGGGATGTGACTGGTCGGATATGGGATTTGCGCCTCCTAACATAACGGGAGAGATATCTCTGGGCCCCTCGAAGTGGTCGGATAAAGAAAGTGCATGGCCATGCCACTCGTGGTCGAAGAGTTCGACCACATAAGGTTATCCGACACTCGATCGAGAAAATATTGAATAGTCCATGGATGACAAACATCTCACCTAGAGTTCAAACCAAATATCGTGAGGCAAAGGGAGAATACACGAGTAGGTCGCTTAGTTTAATCAGTTACAGACTGGTCGTATGGAGATACGAGCTGGTCGTAAACTGGTCGAACGTAATCACAGAGTGGTCGAAACCTAGTCGTAAGGAGTTACGAACTAGTCGAGACTAAATATGAATTGGTCGTACACAGTTACAAACTGGTCGTATGGGATACAAGCTGGTCATAGACTGGTCGTACTTAAGTACTAACTGGTCGTAAGGAGTTACGAATTGATCGTACCTAAATACGGACTTGTCATGACTAGATACGTGTTGGTCGTAAGTGATGAGGACCTGGTTGTAGATCATATTGCATTAAGGTTCGTCCAATATAATCTGTGTGTATTCGAGAATCGTTATGTTATGCTAGGAATCACTAATGACTCGTGGTCGGAAAAGGTTTTCGAGTCACAAATGACTACGCATAAACCTAACAGGTCACACACTTAACGGGTTAGAACAAAACGTGTTCGGATAGGATCTGTCATGGGCACTATATAAGGAGATACTTGAGGCTATTGGGGAGAAGCGATACACATGAGTTGTTCGATCGAAACCCTAACTGCCATCTTCCTAAGAGAGCCCCGCCGTACGACTTGGTGCTAGCACACCAGTGTCTGGTTGTTCCTTCCCTGGACATGTGGATACCGTAGAGGTGCTACTGCAGTTGCTGTTGCGTTTGAATACGATCCACGATCTTCACCAGGAACATTGGAGGTTACTGGAGGAGACGATCGGCTACGACCACTTCACCGACGCGCTCTTTGTTGGACCAGACTGCTCCAATGTTTCTTCTGCTACACTGCGTGTCTGGTGGTAACGATCTGTGATCATCTACTTGCTTGGCTTCTAGGTTTACGTGGTAGAAATTTTGATTTGTTGCTCCCGTAGCCTACCTGTATCCCTTCAGTGGTATCAGAGCCATCCTGCATAGTTTTTTTTTATCTAGATCGGTCATATATACTGGATATGTGGCAGCAGTAGATTGGATCTATTACTGGTTTGGTCTGGTAACCTAGATCAGTTCATATGGATGGAACGATCTAGGCACTGGTCGATAAGATCGATCATTGTTCGGTGGTAGTAGATGGGTTTTCCGAGGAGGTATGATCTAAAAAGACTAGATGGTTTGTCGCGCTTGATCACAACCACACTACATGATACTCCTACTAGTTGGAATTCCACCATCGGAGTGTGTCGCAATGTGTGGTCGTATCAAGGCAGCGATCAGATTGGTTCAGAATAGGGTTAATATGATTGTTCCGATGATTTCCAAGGCTCGGTTACGTGAAGCGCTGCCCTCGACCAGAGAGGGGTGCTGCCCCTTCGAACCCCGCTCGCTAACTGGATAGTGGGACTACTGTGATCGTAGCCACGTTATATAGTAGTATGTGTTCATGTCGCCCGATAGAATTGGATTCTATGCATAACTTGTTTTTGCAGGGTTTGCTGTGAATAGTATGGCCCATTATGTATATGATGCATGAATGGATTTTCATGGCTTGCGTGTTATGCTGTGAGATAGCCATCGAGCTATATATTATTGTATAACGGTCTGTGTACCGACATGTGATGGTTGATATTATTCTATGTAATTTATTACTAGCTTTTAGGAGTAAATGCTTAGTAGATGAATGCAGTCGGAGACGCCAAGCATGGTTGTCCGAGAATAGGAAGGATGCTGATGGAGATCGACATGTTAAGGGCCATACTATTTCACAGTTTAATATGATTATCTATGAATGTTTCTGTTTATTCCTGTTATGCTATTTGATCATGTTTTGTCATTAGATGTTTTGACACGATAGGGTAGTATCCCTCACGAAAAATTAAGTAAAATTGATGCATTTTCAATTGCTGCGCCTATCACGATTTTGATCATTAATTGGCAGGCCTACCAAATTAGGGTTCCATTAACTATCTTAATAAGATGGGGTGGGTGTCGGACACCTATATGCATAGTATTGGTTTCACTTAACAAGGCTATCAAAACGGTTTTGGGCCTTGGGCAAAATGTTGGTTGCCGGGGCATAGAGATGTCTCCCAACAAACAAGAGTCATATATGATATGATTAGCAAGAGGTTGCTTACCTTAAATCACTAAGTTTCTAGCAGTGATGCCAAAGCTCACTAGGACTTAATGATTTTTGGATCTTGAACTCACTATATGATGTTAGAGGGAAACGTGGTTTAGAACATATAGTGGGAGTATCTTTTATTAAATTGTGTAATAGAAGATCTTACATAAACATAGTGTTGAATTTTTTGCATATTCTATTATACATCATGGCACCTATTACTTCTTCTGCACCTACCTTTAATTTGCGATCTATTCTTGAGAAAGAAAAGTTGAATGGTTCAAACTTCATTGACTGGTTTCGTAATCTGAGAATTGTTCTCAAACAAGAAAAGAAGGAATATATTCTAGAGGGTCCCTATCCCGAGGAACCGAGTGCCGATGCTCCTCGTGCTGAAAAGAATACTTATGAGAAGCATTGTAATGACGTAGTTGATGTGCACTACCTAATGCTTGCTACCATCAACTCTGAGCTTTAGAAGCAATATAAGACTTCGGTCAGAGGTGGTTTTCAGTATTTCATAACTTTTACTGATGACTTTAGTAGATATGATTATATCTACTTAATGAGGCACAAGTCTGAATCCTTTGAAAAGTTCAAAGAATTTCAGAATGAGGTACAGAATCAACTTGGCAAAACAATCAAATGTCTACGATCTAATCGTGGAGGTGAATATTTGTAACATCCCAATTTTCTGAGTTTAAAAATCTTTTAAATAGTTAGTAGGAAAAAAGTCACCATTTGGATTTATTTGAATTTTAATTCTTATTTGAATTTTAATTCAAAAGCTTAATATTGAACTTTACAATCAAAAATATTTAATGTGAATAATCCCAACATGAACATTAGTCAAAACTATTTTATTTGGGTTCTATGTGCTCAGATATATTTTCTAGAATTTTTCTGAGCTCATTGGCTATTTTCTATTGCTTATTTGAATTTCTGGCAATTTACAAAATAGAAAATCTATTTAAAATCTCAGAAAACCCTTAGGGCCGAATTCCCTAAACCCGGCCCATTTTCCTCCCGCGCGCAGCCCAGCTCGCCCCCGCGTGCGCCGCCTCCGACTGCCATGTGGACCCCACCTGTCAGTCTCTCCATCTCTTCTCTCTTTCCTTCCGAACGCCCCGCTCGTTCTCCACCGTTCGATCGAGGATGGATGGCTGGATGCACGTGTTGTAATCGGAGGTTCCGATCGTCCCTTTTGATTGTGAGCCGTTCGATCAAGGTTTAGGAATGTGGACTGTTTTGGCCCTGTAGCGCAAATTAATTCCTAAACTAGCCTCCTTAACGTCAAAATTCCAGTTTTAGCCCCATCCTATTACTTGCTGCCGTCGGGGCAAGCGAGAATCGAAGTTCATGCCATGTCACTCGACGGCATGTAGGTGCCGCTGTGCCAATTGGCGGCACCCAACATCTTCGCCAAGCCATACCGCAAAGATGAAGCTGCTTTGCCGCGACGACGAAGACGTTGCAACGCCTACCAGCCTCTGCACGCGATCGGGAGCGAGGCGGCGGGCGGCCCGGTCGCGCGACGCATGGCTGCCGCCCAACTTGCTGCCGATCCCGACGGCAACAAGTTGGTGCTGTCGATCCCAGCCGCAGCACCTTTGGTGCTTTGAATCCGACCGCGAAGATTTGGATCTTTGCGCGATGCGCCGCAGCAAGTGAGTTGCTACCGTCCGGGACGGCAGCACGTACGATGAAGGGGCTAAAAACGGAATTTTGATGTTAGTGAGGCTACTTTAGGAATTATGGTGCTGTAGGGGGCCAATTATGTCCATCCTTCCAAGGTTTATCGGCCAGATCTTGTTGGAGCCCGTGTGCACTCGCGCCTCTGTGTCGCTGACGTGTGGGCCCCCATTTTAGGTCTTCGTCTCTGAGTTGGCTTCGTCTCCGCGACGCGCCCGCCTCCGTCCGCCATTGCTGCCTTCTAGAAGCTGTCCGACAACGGGACTTTCCTAACTAAAACCTTCCCGATTTCTTCACCAAACTCTATCTCCTTCCTTCTCGCACCCGTATCTACCCTCATTCGGGATCAAAACCAATTCTATCTCCTTTTTCGTTCAAGACCGAGAATATCCCAAATTGGGGATTTCTTATCTCGTGCCGCCCCGGTCCTATAAATAGGTCTCCGAGGTTCGCATTGGCGTCCGCACCCCAAACCCTCAAGCCACAAGACTCAGAGCCCTAGCGCGCCGCAATCGAGCTTTTAGGGTTTCTCGCCGCGTTCTTTTCTTCTTGGTGCGCGCCGCCGTCGCCGCCGCGCCTCGTGGTCTGCACCGCTGGGTTCGCCGTCGCATCCTCTACCTCCAGGAGCCTTTGCTGTCGCCTAGATCTCACCGGAGGCCCTGTCCGACAACAACCGAGACTCTCCGCCGCTCAAACCTCGCCGCCGGTTGTCTCCGTCGACCTTGACCACCCGGAGTTGCACCTAGAGGTTCGCAATAGCGCCCTCTACACGCTGGTACCACCCACCGCCGGTGGATCACCGCTGTTCGCCGTTGTTGTCGGTTCTCGAGCGCCGCCGCCTGTCGGTCTGACGTGTCACGCCACGTGGGTCGCCACCTCAGCTCCAGCGCCGACGTGTTGTCTCGCGTAGCATCCCCGTCAGCCTGCGCGTGTACGCCCGAGTCAGCGTCCCGGTCAGCAGCCGCCGCTGACGTGTCGCGCCGAGATTGGTCCAGATCAGCACCACGTGGCTCAGTCCACCGGTCCCAGGTCCCGAGGCTCGGTAGACTTGGTCTACCGTGAGCTGTGTCGCTGACATGTGGGTCCCGCCTGTCAGTCCATTTTTCGCCCTGTCCGAACGTTCTCTGATGACGTCAGCGTTGCGCAATAATCCGATTTTTCTGTTAAGAAATAATTCAGAAATTCCAGAAAATCCAATTTAGGGTTTTTCTTTAGATTTTCAATCTTCCGGAGCCCATAACTTTTGTATCCTAACTTCGTTTGAGCCCATTCAGATTCCTAAATTTATCTAAATTCGAGCTCTATTTATCTGATATTTTTATTTAATTTTTAGAGTTTGTTTTTCTTCTGTTATTTATTTGTTTTGTTTATTTGTCTCGTTTGCAAGTAGACGTCGATCCGTCGGGGAATTTTGGAGAAGAAGGAGCACCTCAAGATCAAGACCAGTACATAGACCTTTTCCAAGGCAAGTCATACCTTTGATCATCTTGAACCTAGTTTTCAAACTACTTTATTTCAAAGTATTGCATTCTACTTTAATTATGTATTTAAATGTTTTAGGCATAGTTATCATCCAATTTGTTATTACACCTTGGCCTTGTATGTCATATTTCCTTGTCACCCTAGATTGGTTATTAGTTGGTAATATTATAGCACTAACGTGGGTTGGTTAGATGTGGGTACAATTGCTTAGCCATGCTATGAGTCTCACATCTCATGTAAGTTGTAAATATTCAATTTGACTAAGTGACTATGTAACTTTGTGTAAAACTGTGTGCTATGTGTTATTACTTCGTGATAGCATGTGTTGCACTAAAACCAACTGGGTGGGAAAGGATTTGGACTGAGGCAAGTGGTGCATACTTTGTGATATGGTGGACTTTGTGAATGAGAATGATAATCTTTGTGATCTAGTTAGAACATGGAAGTCTTGCCTTGGTCAATTAAGGACTTAACTTTGTGTGCCATTGAATTGGGCCTTACTGTACGACCACATGCCTGGTATGGGACGGGCCTAATTTAGTAGGTTATGGATTCTTGGCATTGACTACTCAGGTGGTAGGTTAGGCTATGGGTGGAGGTGTGTACTACAAGGTAGTCGCATCACGGGCGGTTCGTCGTGTCCCTGTCCAGCGGTGTGTGTTATGCCAAAGTGTTTCGTTAGGGTTGGCATAGCGGTTTGTAAGCACATCGGGAGTGTCAATGTTGAGATGAAGTTTCGGAACCATTTTGTTATGATTAGTGCTTGCTACACTGGTTGTATCGTGTGGGTAAAGTGTACAACCTCTGCAGAGTGTTAAATCAATCTATTCGAATAGCCGCGTCCGCGGTCATGGACATGCTCGGGGATTTCACACGAGGGGTAGTTTTCATAAAATGGTTGGGATGGGAGCTATATGATCTAAGTCATGTGGCTATGTGAAATAATCTATTTAGCTTTGTGTCTTTGTGGAAATAACTGTTAAATTAATATTGTCTATTTGTTTTGAACTGCATTTCAATCTATTATTGTATTCAATAGAATATTGCATTTATGCAAAAGAGCCACAGAAGCCTTTTCTTTTGGAATAAGCCTGCATCTATAAATTGCATTCTGTGGTATGATTTGCGAGTACGGTTGTGTACTAACGCTAAGCCTGCATCTATAAATTGCATTCTATGGTATGATTTGCTAGTACGGTTGTGTATTAACGCTTGTTGTAAAACTTGCGCCCAAACCTACAGAAGAGGAGGAGTCTACGCCTGCTTTCGAGGAGGAGTTCGCCGAAGGTTGCTGATCGTTAAGGTCTGGATCCCAGTCGGTTGCCTGTGGTGAATTGGTGGGATCTCCGCTGGAGTTATTTCTGTTCTGTTGCTATTTTATTCTCTGTTAGCCCTGCGTGGCGTAATAAGTGTAACCTCGACCATAAGGTCAAAACCCTTATTTGTTATTCAAACTAATTGTTTACTTTATTTATCGCTTGTGTGGATTAGTATTCGCCTATGTTGACACTGTGTGCACTAGCGTGATCCTGGACTAGTGCAGTATATACAGAGGGTTCCAGAATTGTAATTTTGGGTCCCGACAATATTTGAGCCATGAGTTTGGTGATCATCTAAAGAAATGTGAAATTATTGCACAACTCACTATGCCGGGAACGCCTCAATGGAATGAGATGTCTGAACGACAGAACCAAACATTGTTGGACATGGTTCAGTCAATGATGAGCCAATCTGATCTTCCATTGCAATTCTGGGGATACGCTCTAGAAACAGCGGCTTTCACTTTAAATAGGGTTCTATCAAAAACAGTAGAGAAGACCCCATATGAGATATAGACCGGGAAGTGTTCAGGATTGTCTTTTCTCAAGGTATGTGGTTGTGAGGTATATGTCAAACGTTTGACGTCTGATAAACTCACACCCAAGTCTAATAAGTGCTTCTTTGTGGGGCTATCCTAAGGAAACTAAAGGATATTACTTTTATAAGCAGGATGAAAACAAAGTGTTTATTGCCCATAATAGTGTCTTCATGGAGAAAGAGTTTCTTTCCAAAAGAGTCAGTAGGAGCAAGGTACAACTCAAAGAAATTCGAGAAACATCTGAAAATGTTTCAATTCCTACTGAACCTCTACAGGATGAACAAAATATTGTTGAACCTGTAAATGAAGCATCAGCTCCACGTAGATCGAAAAGGCCACATCAATTGCCTATAAGGTATGGGCATGACGTTTTATTATTATTGAATAATAATGAGCCTAAAACTTATTTGGAAGCGATGGTGGACCCAGATTCTTAATCATGGCTTGAGGCCATGGGATCCGAGATAAAGTCCATGTATGATAATCAAGTTTGGAACTTGATTGATCTACCTGATGGTGTTAAGACTATTGAGTGCAAATGGATTTTTTTTGAAAAAAAGATAGATATTGATGGAAATGTTCACATTCATAAGGCACGACTAGTCGCAAAGGGTTTCAAACAAATTCAATGTGTTGATTATGATGAAACATTCTCGCCCATCGCTATGCTTAAGTCTATCCAGATCATTCTAGCTATTGCTGCATATTTTGACTATGAGATATGGTAAATGAATGTCAAAACAGCTTTCCTAAATGGAAACCTAAGTGAGGATGTGTACGTGACACAGCCTGAGGGTTTTGTCAATCCAAAGGAAGCTAGAAAGGTATGCAAGCTTAAGAAATCCATCTATGGATTAAAGCAAGTATCTCGGAGTTGGAATATTCGTTTTGATGAAGTAGTCAAAGGGTTTGACTTCATCAACAATGAAGAAGAACCTTGTGTTTACAAGGAGGTTAGTGGTAGCAAACTTATGTTTCTGATATTGTATGTGGATGACATACTACTAGTCGGAAACGATATTGCAATGCTTGAATATGTTAAAATTTCATTGAGAAATAGTTTCTCTATGAAAGATTTAGGAGATGCAGCATATATTCTTGGTATAAGGATCTATAATGATAGATCTAAGAGGCTAATTGGATTAAGCCAAGATGTGTACATTGACAAGGTGTTAAAATGGTTCAACTTGCAAGATTTTAAGAAAGGTTTCTTGCCCATGTCACATGGTATTAATCTTAGTAAGACTCAGTGTCCTACGACCATTGATGAGCGAGACAAAATGAGTAGAATTCCATATGCTTCGGCTATAGGATCTATCATGTATGTCATGCTGTGTACACGACCAGATGTGTCGTATGCTCTAAGTGTTACAAGCATATATCAGTCAGATCCAGGTGAAGGTCACTAGATTGCAGTCAAGAATATTCTTAAGTACTTGAGAAGGACTAAGGATGCATTCCTTATTTTTGGTGGTGAGGAAGAGCTGGTCGTAAATGGTTACACCGATGCTAGTTTTTAAACCGACAAGAATAATTTCAGATGGTAGTCTGGGTTTGTGTTTTGTTTGAATGGAGGAGCAGTGAGCTGAAAAAGTTCCAAGCAAGAAACGGTTGCTGATTCTATAACAGAGACTCAGTACATTGCCGCTTTGGAAGCTGCAAAAGAGGTTGTATAGATTAGAAAGTTCATTAATGAACTGGGTGTGGTTTCGAGTGCTTCCAGTCTAGTGGATCTCTAATGTAATAATAGTGGAGCCATTGCACAAGCTAAGGAGCCTAGATCACATCAAAAGTCCAAGCACATACTTCAGCGATATCACATTATTCGTGAGATCATTGAAAGAGGTGATGTGAAGATATGCAAAGTGCACACGGATTTGAATATTGCTAATCCGTTTACAAAGCCTCTCCTGCAATCTAAGCATGAGGTGCATACAAGAGCTATGGGTATTCGATACATGTATGATTGACTCTAGTGCAAGTGGGAGACTGTTGGTGATATACCATAGAGGCAATCATAGAGATGATTGTATCACATCTATGTTTATGAGTTATTGAATAAATGTTATTCCGTTAATTGAATGAATTATTGGTTATAAAGATTAGCAAGTATGTGACTTGTTGGTGAAGCTCTTTAACTTATATGATATCGTTCTAAATTGTATCCCTGGTCGGATGTCACTGGTCAGAACACCAGTGACCCTACGACCAGTGCATGTATTGATTGTTGACCATATTTCACCGGTCATGGATATAGAGATATCGAATCAGTGATATGAACATATGTTAGAGAACATGGGGTTGGATAGACCCACCTTGAGATACTATTGAGATTGTTATGATTCTATATGTCATTAGTTGGTCTCAAGCAATGATGATGTATAATCCTTAGACCTGAGATAAGCATGGTTCCCTACATTGTAACAGCACTCTTAGGGGTTGACAAACGCTACTCGTAACTGGGTAGTTATAAAGGTAACTTTCGGATATGCTATGAAACATGCAGAGGGATATGACTGGTCGGATATGGGATTTGCCCCTCCTAAGATAACGAGAGAGATATCTTTGGGCCCCTCGAAGTGGTCAGATAAAGAAAGTGCATGGCTATGCCACTCGTGGTCGAAGAGTTCGACCACATAAGGATATCCGGCACTCGATTGAGAAAGTATTGTACAGTCCATGGATGACAAACATCTCACCTGGAGTTCAAACCAGGTATTGTGAGGCAAAGGGAGAATACACGAGTAGGTTGCTTAGTTCGATCAGTTACAGACTAGTCGTATGGAGATACAAGCTGGTCGTAGACTGGTCGAACGTAATCACAGAGTGATCGAAACCTGGTCGTAAGGAGTTACGAACTGGTCGTACACAGTTACAAACTGGTCGTAGACTGGTCGTACTTAAGTACTAACTAGTCATAAGGAATTACGAACTAGTCGTACCTAAATACGGACTGGTCGTGACTAGATACATGCTGGTCATACCTAAATACAGACTGGTCGTGACTAGATACGTGCTGGTCGTAAGTGATGAGGACATAGTCATAGATCATGTTGCATTAAGGTTCGTTCGATATGATTTGTGTGTATTCGAGAATTGTTGTATCCTGCTAGGAACCGCTAACGACTCGTGGTCGGAAAAGGTTTCCGAGTCACAACCGACTACGCATAAACCTAACAGGTCACACACTTAACAGGTTGGAACAAAACATGTTCGGATAGGATCCGTCATGGGCACTATATAAGGAGATGCTTAAGGCTATTGGGGAGAAGCGATACACGTGAGTTGTTCCACCGAAACCCTAGCCGCCATCTTCCTGAGAGAGCCCCGCCGTGCGACTTGGTGCTAGCACACCGACATCCAGTTGTTCCTTCCCTAGATGTGTGGATACCGTAGAGGCGCTACTGCAGTTGCTGATATGCTTGATGACGATCCGCGATCTTCACTAGGAACATTGGAGGTTGCTGGAGGAGACGATCGGCTACGACCACTTCACCGATGCGCTCTTTGTTGGTCCAGGCTGCTCCAACGTTTCTTCCGCTGCACTGCGCGTCTGGTGGTAACGATCTGTGGTCATCTACCTGCTTGGCTTCTGGTTTACGTGGTAGAAATTTTAATTTGTTGCTCCTGTAGCCTACCTGTATCCCTTCAGAGGGGGAGTTGGTTCTCTTATGAGCTTTCCTTGTTAATCTGATCTTTCCTTGATCTTATTTTGAACTTGCTGATCTTTTTAGGCCTTTGAGTTTTTCTTGTATCTCATTGTATCATATTGCATTCATATGAAAATCTCAAAAAGATGTATTGTAATATAAACTTTACTACTTGTCATTTAAATTGATCAAGCTTTACTTATTATCCTTTTGAGCTTTAGTATTTCAACTTTTGCTCAATTCCATGTCTAGTTCTTTGACTTGCTAGAATTATCATGTTTTCACATATGTGGCTAAGTCTTTGCTAAATGAGCTAGAACTTTAAGACAACATGAACTAAAAATTGTAATTTGTGGATCTTTTAGCTGGTTGCACAATTAATGATCTTTTTGTGACATTGGCCTTGTCAAAATTGCCTTGTTAGCTCTTGAATCTAGAATTTGAACCTCTCTTGAGCTTCTTGTTCCTCTGTGAATCTGAAACTGCTCTTGTGCAAAAAAAAATAATAATCAAATTTTAAGTTTCTCATGTGGTGAAATTGTGCCAAACTATTCTCACGAGACTGCATGCCAAAGACATGAATTTGGAGATAGTTTGATGATCCAGACGATCTCATGGGGACTGCTTGTCAAAATTAACATGAACTTCAAGATTTGTCGCCCCTAGTTGAAGCTTAGAAAGAGTTTGTGGATGGCTCCTACTCCAGGGCATTCTTCACTAAGATGGACCTTTAATCAACATTAAATATTCATTGTAAATGAAAACTTTTGTAAAAAAAATTGGGTGATTAAGGTACTTTGAGCAAAGTGATTCAAATTGAGGATTTTTTGTCTCTAAGATGGTCGTTGTTAGCTTCTTGATCTCACATTGATATTCTGACATGGTCTTTATCACTTTAGGATCCCTGTTGATGAACTTACTAATTTTGAAGCTTTGCTTAAATTGTTACAATGCATTGCTTTGTCTTAAGCCTTCTAGCTTAGCTTTGATATATATGTCTTAACATGATCCTGCTAGCACTTTTAGGCTTGAAGTGTATTGAGTAATAATAGAAATGCTAGCTTGTTCTTTTGGGTAATCTCTAAAGCTTCTTGTACTAAAAATTGAGAAATACAAAAAAATAAAGCCACTCCATGGCATTTCATGCATGCTCTTTATTACGCTTCGTCCTTATTTCTGCATTTGTCCTCTCTGGATGAGAGGAATACGTGATTCCTTGATGATTCTATTGTCAAAGGGGGAGAAGATATAGCAAAAATGATGATAAAAGAGGAAACTATGTGGAGAAAAAGGGAGAAAATGAATTTTAAAAAAAATCATGATCATAGTGAGGGGGAGTATCCAATTTGCATTATTATGATCTTATTGTCATTTCTGAACTTGAATTGCAATCCTTGGAACTTCACAATGATCAAAGGTCAAATTGAACAATTGTTCTTTAATATGGACCTGAAGTGAGATTTTTTAACTCTTCTCTGGAAATTATAGCTTTCTTGCTTTCTTTTATTTTATCTCACTTTCCTATGCTGATCTAAAGTTAACTTGGTGTAGGATCATTAATGACAATCAGGGAGGGGATGAATGATTGTAATCTATAGCGGAAGCTTTTTCAACAATTGTGTTGTTTTTTGGTTGTCCAAACCTGCTAACACAACAAGGATGCAAAGAGAAAACAAGAAAATAGTAAAAAGAATGCACACGCCAGTCACTACCAAACGCCTGACGCCATTGCCTTTATTGTTTTGACTGCAAGCTCTTGATGACACAACAGCAAAAGAACCGCCTCTTGTCTCATGTCACACACTACTAGTCCCGAGACCGAAGGAAAGACAATATCTATTCTCATGCACGAACTAAGCACAGGCCACTGACACATCAAACACATCCGCAATTCTCACGTCAAGAAAGAATTAAATCACAGCTAGCAATTAATCAACTCCACGTATCAAATTCTTCACGGCATGCAAAAGTGTGTATTCACAGGACCAAAAACTCACGTGAGGATCTAATTACTTCCGCCACCAGCTAGCACATCTCCACGTAAATCAGCACATGCATAGCCGCCCCATACCTTCACGTAATAGCCAGTTCTCCAGATCACGCCTGAACCCAAGTGCCGCCCCTATTTTCTTCAAAGCCACGGCCACACCTGCCGCCGCCGCTCCCTTTTATATGTCAACAGCCACCAACTCTAAAGCCTTCTAGCGTTAACACCTAATCACCCACATACGGTCCACTAAAGTCCTAGGGCCCAATACATGGGCTTTTACACCAGATTACAAAACCAATTTTGGCCACCCCAAAATTATCACGTGTTGTAGTGTCCGGATCGCACCTCCGTAGCTCCAACACACATCATCCATCTTTGATCTCCACATACCTCAACTCGAGCTCGACCGTCTCCTCTAGCATTCTCAACCCTTTGGATTATGACTTCGACCCAAGCCATCTCCTAGTCATCGCCGTAGACCACGATCTCCTCCGAGTTACCCTGCACATGCAAAAACCAAAAAATCATATTTTCTCGGCACAAGTTCTTTCCAACTTGACCGATATAAGTCCACACATACCACACGTCTCAAATAACATCAGTACCCAATATTGTCAATTATTCATCAACTAAAATACACTAGACCTAGCCACATGGTCTAACACTTGGTCATTTCTATTGTGTCCTCTTGCTTTTGGACCAAGTTGTGCCTTTGCGTGAAAACGAGATGTAGTTTTTCAAAACAACCTCCAATCTGCATTTTTGAGAAGATTGCCAATGTGTTCATCAAGGGGGAGATTGTGGATATCATGGGTATATGCTCATAATCTTAGGATGATGATACAATTGGCAATAGTGTTAAGGGTTTGTTGAAACACTCGTTTTCAGCAAAGTTTTGTTAAATCGGTTTGTCCGCTTTTGAGGAGCGATATTACCACAGGTGGTCGTAGCTATTTTTTACCGAGTTGTCAAAAGCTCCGAGTACTATTCCTATGAGTACGGTAGCTGCGAGCACTTTTCGTTACTAGTACTGTTCATCCAGAGCATTACGCTTCGAGTACTGTTCACTGAGTACTGTAGCTACGAGTACTGTAGCTACAAGTGCCGAGTGGTCATGATGTATGTTTTAACTAACGCAGGTCAAGTTGCGAAGAATTTATTCCCGGGATCGATTTCTTTGTCTATTCTTGTGCAGGTGGCTTGGTGGCCAACTATGGTCAACGGTGAGAAGGATCGAGACTTGGTTCTCCAACCAAGATCCAGAACGATCGTGGATGCCGGGTGAGATGGTTGGACTTAAGCATGGCACAAAATGGACAATGATGATCGTGCGTAGCAGTTTTATGTGACGGGTCACATCAAGTAGTGCGACAGTTCTGTGCGACAGGTCACATCAAGCAGCGTGACAGTTCGGTGCGACAGGATGGATCAAGCGGCGTGGTAGTTTGGTATGATGGGTCGCATCAAGTGCCGCGGGAGTCAGTGCAAGTGTCATGATGGTTTCAGTGGGAGCCATCGTGCGTCAGTGAAACCCGTTTTTGTGTAGGCTTAACATGTGCCTATTAAGATATCTTCCTCTAGAAGCTAGCCGCCACTATAAATAGGGGAGGGTGCTGGCTGTGCACCCCTCAACCCCAGTACAAGAAACCCTAGTTTGGTTTTAGGGAGAACAGAGGAAAGTGGAGAGGTTAGGGTTCTAGAGAGTTGGATTAATTGTGTGCTCAAGTGTTGAGTTTTTGTCCTCCAGGATGAAGGGATACGGGTAGGCTACAGGAGCAACAAATCAAAATTTCTACCATGTAAACCAGAAGCCAAGCAAGTAGATGGTTATAGATCGTTACCACGGGCGCGTAGTGTAGTGGAAGAAACGTTGGAGCAGCCTAGTCCAATGAAGAGCGCGTTGGTGAAGTGGTTGTAGTCGGTCGTCTCCTCCAACAACCTCCAATGTTCCTTGTGAAGATCGCGGATTGTCCTCAAGCGCAACAACAACCGTAGTAGCACCTCTACGGTATCCATATGTCCAGGGAAGGAACAACTGGACGCCGGTGTGCTAGCACCAAGTCGCACGGTGGGGCTCTCTCAGGAAGATAGCGGCTAGGGTTTCGGTGGAACAACTCACGTGTCTCTCTTATTCCCAATAGCTTCAAGCATCTCCTTATATAGTGCCCATGATGGATTCTATCCGAACACGTTTTGTTCTAACCTGTTTAGTATGTGACTCGTTAGGTTTATGCGTAGTCGGTTGTGACTCGAAAACCTTTTCCGACCATGAGTTGTTAGCGATTTCTAACAGGACATAATGATTCCCGAATACACACAAATTATATCAGACGAACCTTAATGCAATATGATCTACGACCAGATCCTCATCACTTACGACTAGCACATATCTAGTCATGACCAGTCCTTATTTATGTACGACCAGTTCGTAACTCCTTACGGCTAGTTAGTACTTAAGTATGACCAGTCTACAACCAGCTCGTATCTCCATACGACCAGGTCCTCATCACGTACGACTAACGCGTATCTAGTCACGACCAATCCTTATTTAGGTACGACCAGTTAGTACTTAAGTACGACCAGTCTATGACCAGCTCGTATCTCCATACGACCAGTTTGTAACTGTGTACGGCCAGTTCATATTTCATCTCGATCAGTTCGTAACTCCTTACGACCAGGTTTCGACCACTCTATGATTACGTTTGACCAGTTTACGACCAACTCGTATCTCCATACGACTAGTCTGTAACTGATTGAACTAAGTGACCTACTCGTGTATTCTCCATTTACCTCACGATATCTAGTTTGAACTCCAGGTGAGATATTTGTCATCCATAGACTGTTCAATACTTTCTCGATCGAGTGTCGGATAACCTTCGACCATGAGTGGCATGGCCATACACTTTCTTTATCCGACCACTTCGAGGGGTCTAGAGATATCTCTCCCGTTGTGTTAAGAGGGGCAAATTCTATATGCGACCAGTCATATCCCTCCACGTGTTTCATAGCATACCCGAAAGCTACCTTTATAACTACCTAGTTACGAGTAGCGTTTGGCAACCCCTAAGAGTGCTATTACACATGTAGGGAACCATGCTGATCTCAGGTCTAAGGATTATACATCATCATTGCTTAAGACCAACTAATGACACGTAGAATCATAACAATCTCAATAGTGCCTCAAGGTGGGTCTATCCAACCCCATTTTCTCTAACATGTGTTCACATCATTGATTCGATATCTCTATATCTATGACCAGTGAAACATGGTCAACAATCAATACATGCACTGGTCGTAGGGTCACTGGTGTTCTGACCAGTGACATCCAACCAGGGATACAATTCAGAACGACATCATATAAGTTAAAAAGCTTCACCAACAAGTTACATACTTGCTAATCTTTATAACTGATGATTCATTTAAGGAACAGAATAACATTTATTCAATAACTCATAAACATAGACGTAATACAATCATATTTATGATTTCCTCTAGGACATATCACCAACACAGGATGGAGTGGCTGTAAACCAACATCAATCTGAAATAAATCCAAGCAAGATTTCTCAAGATGAGTCTCTTCTTATTCTTGCTCTCTCTTTTGTGATTTTGGGGCTTTTTTGGTCCTTTGGTTTCTGGCTTGGATCTTGCTTGCTGTGATATGTAGGAATACGTTTACAATCATCTCTTACCCACGAGCAAGTTTTTGGATCACATTTTGGTTTTGGCTCGGTTCTGAAGCAACATTCACTCAAACCGAAAAAGGTCAGAACTTTGACAATAATCTTCACGATTTTTTACTAGAATAGGTTCCTGACTGACATCTTAGAGAAGGTTTGTTTCAAGTTTCGTGCAGTCTGAAGTTGTAGATCAAAAGTTAGACCTATTTGTGATCTTGTGTTCGGGCTGACTTCTCTGTTCATCATGCTAGCGGTCTGACCGCCCCAATCTGAGAGGTCCGACCGCCCGACTCTTTTGGTCTTGAGTTTTTGGTAATTTTGGTATATTTTCTTCAGGGAGTTTATTGGATTCAATACAAGTCTTCCGCTATACTTGTGTATTGATCTTCATAGCTCTTATAGATATTAGAGTGAAAATCTTGTTGAATCCGATCAAAGTGAAAAAAGAGACAGTGCTCCTATTCACCCCCTCTAGTTGCCTTTTCGGACAACATAAATTACACTCTGAATACCTTCTCTGATCAAACATTCCATGAAAGTACTTTACTGTTCTGTTAACCTATCTTCTCAATAATTCAATTATCCATTTCTACACTTAAACATGCATGAAAAGATAAAATGCCATGCTTAATATGATGATGCAACATGCACAAGTAAATATCGGAACACGGTACATGATTTAACACTAAATATTTTACCGCCCTACGCTAGACGTGCGACTACCACTGGACGTCGTCTTCTCGACTCCGTGTCTGCGTCCACCGTGTCGCATGCATGTACGTCCTCGCTCCCGAATGTCCACGCCAAGTCGCTGTTGCCGTCGTGCCGCTGGACCGCGTCGCCGTCGTGCCCTCAGCCACCTCCACAGCTGCAACGCCGTGTGCATGCACGGTCGGGCTCGGCCTCGCTCCACTGCGCCGCCTCGCCGCTCGCACGCGCCGCCACTGCCTTCCACGTCGCTGCGCCCGGCCGTGCTCTGGCGCTCCCTCAGCCTCGGTTCCTCCCAGCACCGGCCTTCTCAAGCCGTCGCCTCCCCCTCCTGCCACTGCATGCATGCAATAGCCACATACATGCACTACTCCGGCCGCACACCATCAACCCGCCGGCCACCTTGCTCCTGCTGCTGCATGCTCCTTCCAGCCAAGCCAAGCCACTTCTTCTCTTCTCTTGTGAATCGCTCGAACAGTCGTGCATGCAAAAACTACTTGGAGGAATGGAAAGCTTAGGCGATGATGAACGCAGCGGTGTGACATGTATTGGTTGATTTGTGGTCTTTGATAGAGATTGGAAGGAGAGAAGGGGGAGAGATGAACTAGCGCTAATGTTCTTGCTTGGGGTGGGTGGGTGGGGAGAAAAGGATGACTAGAAGATGCTCTGCTGGTTGGAAGAGAGATGGCTGGTGGGGAGGCGGTTTTCGTAGTTGGGTGGAGTTGGCAGTGGGTTTGATTGGTGATATTGGAGAGAGTTGGCAGTGAATGGAGTTGGTTCGGCTGTGCTGTTGGAAAAAAAAAACGAGTTGGCAGTGGAATGAACAGGGTGCGGTTGGGCAAGAAATAAATAGCAGTGGGGAGTTTAGTAAATTTTAGACATAGTTGCTCAGCTCCAAAAATCACAAAATTTTTATGGAAGATTTCTGACCTAGAGTAGATTATTATATAATTTTTATGGGGTTTTATTGATGTAAATTTTTCTCTATAATTATTTCAAGTTTCTGTATTTACTGTTTGACTTTTGATTCACTACTTTGACTAACTGTTTAAAAATAGCAATTTAATTCCAAAAAATATGAAATTTTGTAGGTATGTTTCTAAAGTGTTCCAAAACCTAGTAAAATTATTTTTAGGCACTGTTCACATGCTTTGTTTATAATTTAAATTCAAATTTAAACATGAAAATTAATTGGAACCAAATAACCTCCAAAAATTTAAAAAAAATCAAAACAAGCATAATAGAGAAAATAGAATCCAACTAAAATATTCCCAGCTATTGGTCCCACTAAATTTTCAAAATAAAAATCAGTTTGAGATTCTAAGCTAGAGAAAGTATATTTTTAAGTTCAAATTTGATAATTCTTTTGAAATTATCTCAAACATTCTAGGAGCCTTTGAGGTTTTTACTCTTTTTAATTTGAATTCCAAAATAATCCTTCCACACTTGAAACCTTTTTAGTTTTTCCCCAAATTCAATTTGAGCTTTTGAATAGGAGATGGAGTATTAGATCCCTAGGTTTACATTCTAGCCTTCAAAAATCAAAGGAGTTTTGACATATGGTTTACTCTCCAATCTGAATTAAGTTTTACAATCTTGACAAAAATGTTATTTTGTTTTAGAAAATCCATTTCTAGGATTTGGAAAACCAGGTTTTAACCTAATTGCTTTGCAACAAAAATTTTTAAAAAGTCCAAAATTTTACAAATGCACATTAGGTGCTTAACTAATCCAACTTAAGGATCTTGGGCTGTCACCGTCACTCCTCTCTTGCCATCGCCGGCCACCGTGGCGCTGCCACCTTGGCCAACCTCCTCCCCCTCCCGCGAGCGGCCCAGCTCCTTCCCTACCTCCGGGTGCAGTTCGTGCTCCCTCCATCTTCCCCAAGGCACCACCCCATCGTTGGCGCCGCGTGCATCCTGTGTGCCGCCGCAGCCTCCTATCTCGCCGGCGCTGCCGTCACTCTCCCTACGTCTGAGCCTCCCTTGTTCTGCTACTCTGTGTTACTCTCTATGCCTTGTGTAACATCCTAAATCAGGGTTTGTGTTTCAAATGTAATAAAATGAGGATAAATTAAAACTTTTGATGCCTCATGAGTCATTTGAAAATTTTCTAGAAATTTTTCCCTAGCAATTCCTATTTCCTAGAACAATGTTTCTTTTGATGGAAGTTGTTGTCAATAAAAATTTTCAACCCTAATCTTGTGACCATCCTCTGTAAATATTTTTCCTATCTTCTTGATCATCCTAGTAACCTCTCTGCAAAATCTCTTAATTTTTAGATTTTGTTTGCTATTTCAAAAGAGCAAGTCAAACCAGTTTGAATTCTGGTCAAACCCCTAGGGCAGCAGCTTGTGAATTTTCTAGGGAACAATGCAGTGCATAAAAATTTCTGGATAAATTAAAAAAGGTTTTTCTCTGTTCCAGAAAGTTCCCATAAAAATTTTGGAATTTTTGGAGCTTTGTAGCTACCTCCAAAAATTCCACATCTTCTCAGCCTTTTCAAAACCAAAATCTGAAATCACTGTTCCTTGGGCTCGAACCCAACTCCGACTCGAGCCCGACCGCGCCTCTCGGCTCGATCGCACCGCCTAGCTGCACCGTGCCGAGCCCAGCACTCACCGACCGTCCGATGCAAATCGTGCGGCCCACACGATCGAGCCGATCGGTCTTCCGAATGCCTCTTTGGATCTGAGCCGTCCCTTCGAGATCGAACGGCCGTCGTGGATTCACGTAGAGCGGACTCGCGCACGCCATTTTTTCTCGCTGATGAGGCGGGCCTGCGATGTTAGCTCCTTCTTCTTCCTCGGCAGAGCACGTTCGCCACGCGGCCGCGCCGCTCTGCTCCGACCCGTTGGAGGATGATCACGCCGTGAATCCACCGCCCGCTCCGACCACTCCTGGAGCTTCGTTGCTTAACGCCGCCTCCACGCCGCTATCTCCCCACGCATAATACCCCCCTCTCTCGCCCGGTAGAGGTCATTCCTCCTCTCGGTGGTTGAGGAGGGAGGCGCTCGTTTGAGCTCGGCTCTCGGGTAAGCTTCCTCCGTGTGGTTCCCCTTTCTTCCTCGTCCTTCACCGCTTCCATTCTTGCTTACTTGGAGCCTTGTTTTACCTCGTAGCTCTTGGTCCGCTGTGAAGCTCCCTGCTGCTCCAGAGCGTGCACCCAAGGCCGTCGCCGTGCCATCTTCTCCTCCGGTGAGTTTTCCTCTCCCTTAAGTGCGTCACCATGCGCCTTTTGGTCTAAGGAGGAGAACCCCTCAATCAATTTCATGTTTCGGTCGCAGGAGCTCTCGGGATTTGACTTTCCCCCATTTTCGGTCGTCTGTGCCATCTTCTTCTCCGACGATGTTACGGTGAGTCCCTGTCAAATCCCCCTCTCTTACACCATCTCGACGCACCTCTGATGCATCCTCCATCGCCCATTCTCTTCCTCTGTCCTCAGGTTGAGCTCTCCTCGGTAGCACCATCGCCGCCGCCGCTGTTCTTCGTCGCCGGCTCGACTCCGGCAACCCCTCCACCTCCGGGTCATCCCAGTAAGGTCACTGACCCTTGCTGTTGCTTATGCTCACGCTAGATCGGGTGATGCGTTGTCGTATCGCCGTTTTTGTTTTCCCGTACTTGTCACTCCGCTTCACCTCGTCGTGCCGCCGCGTCGGGTCACCTCCGACCTCGCCGCCGGTGCCGCCGGGTGCGCATTAGCGTGCTAGTTCCATTTTAGTGCTTGGCCGCCGCCGTCGAGCCCTCCTTCGCCGGCGACGCGCCGGCAAATCTCGCGGCCGCAGCGCGCTTTGCGTGGCGTGTCCCGACAGTTACTGTAGCGAATCATTAGGAATTAATTGCTCTCTTAAGCGTGGGTTTCTGTGTAGATCTGATAATCTTTCGCTGGCAGGTGGGCCATAGACCGGTTAAGTGGTAGTTAAAGTGGAGTTCTACGCCTTCCCTTAAGGAAAACGCATTTCTATTAAGTGTCAGAGTTAGAGTACGTTTCCAGTTTCGGAAAGCGTATTTTCGGCTGGGGTCTGGGTCGAATTTGACCAGGTCAGACTTTGACCGTGGCCCCACTGGTCAGTGTGTATGGCTAGCTCGGTCTGAGTATAAAAAGTATTGAATGTTTATATGATTTTCCGAAATGCTTTATTTTAGCTTACTGGGACTGTGTGTATGGCTAGCTCGGTCAGTGTGTATGGCTAGCTCGGTCTGAGTATAAAAAGTATTGGTTAAACTTCAAAATGGCATAACTAATTCATTTTAGCTCCAAAATTGATGATTCAAATTTTGTTAGCTTTTATTTTCAATGTACTTTAATATAAAATGTATTGAATCATATTACTGTTCCATAAAACACTTTTGGCAAAATTATTGTAGGGTTAATAATATTGTTGCACTAAAAATTGTTTAACTTCAAATATGCATAAGTATTTCTCTGTAACTCCAAATTGAGTGAATACAATTTTGTTGGCTTACTCTAATAATGAACTTGCTGTTAAAATTGGTTTTAGGCATGTTACTGCTTGAAAAAGAATTGCAAATACAATTATCTTGTGCTCTTTTTCATGTCATCGGAAATTCATAAAAGATGCATCATAGTTCCAAATGAGATGAATCCAATTGGGTTGTTCATCTTATGAGGTGCTTGTTTTACTGTAAAAGTTTCAGCTTCACCACCTTTCTAGAAAACATTGCCGAACAATTTAATTATGATGAATAGTAACATATTGCATTTTCAAGCTGAGCAGATTTGTTTTAATCATAACTTTTGCATAGAACATCCAAATCAATTAATTCTTGTTTCTAAATTCATTATAAATCATGCTCTTGCTGCTGTACAATTTCCAGAGCATTTGGAGAAAGTTGGCTGTTAAGTCTTTTGGGTTTTTCTTCGTTCTTATCGGTTCTTTTTCGCTTTTTCGTTAGGTGCCGACGAGTGCGTGGATCTCGAAAGTGTCCCTCTGCAGCAAACTGAGCAAAACCAGCAAGGCAAGCAGTTTGATCATGTTAATCCCCTTATTTTGAAGTCTAATATAGTGTTTTCAACTTGTATGTATGCATTGCTTATTTTGTGTTAAATCGAGTAGTTAAATCATTTAGATGCATAATCTGTAGGTAAATGATTATCCTCTACTACCTGAGCCTATGTTATTTGCTGTGATTAGAGTTCGTTGGATGGGCTCCTGTCACTTAGTAGATTACGGGGTCGAATTGCTTAGCCATGCTTAGTTATCGGTAGTATTGGGCGATCATCGACTTAGTCGGTGATCTTGATCACACAAATATTAATATTATCCCATTATGTCCAGCCCTTGTGTTTTGCTAATTTGCAAATCAAAAACTGAAAATAAAAACTATATCTTGACTTGGGCACAATGGTATGTTGGTGTGATCTGTTGGGTGTGATTGGAATGGTGCCTAAGTCCCCAAGGACCGAGTTACTTGTGTCACTAAGCCAAGCGCTTATTGCGTGCTAACCACATGAGAGGGATATGAGACCTCTCTTGACTAAGTACTTTGGGAGGTGTTAATTCGGGATCGCAGGTGGTTAAAACTGTTTTTATAAGGGGAAGAGCACCCGCAGTTACTTCGGCTGGGCCGGTGCACCCTACCCTTCAGGTTGTCGCGACTCTTAATTAGCATCATTCATTGGAAATGTCTTGTTAGACTTAGCCGTGCCTGCATACCCAAGGAAGTATGCTAACTGTGGCTGGTGGAAAGGCGGTCTATCGTGTGGGTACATTGGTACACCCCTGCAGGGTTTGATCTATTCGAATAGCCTCGTCCTAGGTTATGGACATTGCTTGGTAAGGTCGTGCAAGAACTAGGCTACAACCTTTTAAAAACTTAAAACTTTACATGGGTGGTATGAATGGGTAATTCATGCTATTATTGTGGTGACTATCGGGTTAGTCACTTCCAGGAGGTTGTTGTCATCTATCTATTATTATTATGAGATTCTTGCTGCTATTTGAACAATAAAAATGAATTGCAAACTTGCTTTTAAATGTATTATATTATTGCAAATAAAATTTGCTTTGTGCTAAAATGAGCCATACAGTCTCCACTCAAATAAGCTTGCATGTAGTATATGTATAGGTCTGCTAGTCCACACGTCAGTCTTGCGAGTACATTTTTGTACTCATTTGCTTTGCTTAATGTTATTTGTTATAGAGGAAGAAGCTAGGTGAGCCCTAAGGGCCTCACTTTTGTGAGATGTGCAGTTTTTGGGACGATTAGCTTGGCGGTCTGGTTGGTTGCCTTGTGGGTTTGAGGCACACTGATTGACTTTTGTTTATCGCCATCTTATGGCACTTTTGCTTCCGCTGTTTACTTAGTATTTGTATGACATTTGGCCGGTCGGACCCTCTTTTGTAATAACTTTATATTATGTATGTCTTCTAGTTTGTCGCTTGCTTCGGTTCTATGTGAATGAATGGAATTGATGCAAGATTTTGTAATGGGGTGTGTATACTGTATTTCTGGGAAGTATACATATCTCGAGACTTGGTTTATTTGATTTGTGATGCTAGGGTCAATGGAAGACTAAGCATTACAAGCCGAATAAACCAGGGTCCTCACACCTTGCTCCTTGGCTTTATGACATGTGGGACCCCAGTGTCACACTCTCTCCTCTTTCTCTCTTTATCTCCTTGTCTCTCTTACAAGTGGGCTATGGGTGTCATACCCTCAATGGCTTTGTTTGTAAAATATCAGAACAATGATTCCAGAATAGCGCATTTTCAGAACTTTTGTCATTTCATGTGAAAATCAAACTTTCGAATGTTCGTTCTCCTTCATACGAACTCTGAATCAATCAATTTTTGTTTCTAAAATTTTCTAAATTCAAGATCTTTCTTTTGGCAGTGGTTTGGTTCAATTTGAAGTTCATTTTATTTTTTTTGTATTTATTTACTTTGCTTGTTTGTTTGTTTGTTCTTTTTCCAGCGCGATCGTCCGAGTAAAGTTCGAAGACGTAGAAGTGCCCCCGTTCGAGCAAGCGCTAGAATTTCAAGACCAACTTGCTTTTGACCTAGGCGAGTCAACACTTTGATCATATTGAACCTACATTGTGCAAATCTATATTCTTTTAAACTATCAAATTGCATGCTTAATTCATTATGCAAATATATGTCAAACTTTAAGGTAGTTAAATACCAACTTGATATTTAAGTATTATTATACCATCATTTGGCATTTGAATCACATGATCCTTGTCACCCTAGATAATTTAAGTGGTAACTTTACTAGCTATAGGTTGTACTTGCTTAAGCACCAGGGCATCAATTGCCCTAATCATCATATTTTAATCATGAAAATTATTTTGGACAATCATTGGAGGTAAATGACTGGTATATTTAAGATTAACTTAGTTTTATACTTCTCAAAACCCTAACAACTTGCTGTTACCACATCTAGGCGGATGGTATGATGGTTGGTGTGAATATAGCACGAGAAATATTGGTATGTGGAATACACCGCCCAGATAACTTTAAGGACTTAATCATGTGATGAACTCCTAATGTAAAATAGTACAACCATAAGTCTATAATGGTTTCAACCTGATTAAATAATTTGTATCCACCAGTGTGAGTTGCACCATTGGAGTGACCCACGAGTCGTGTCGCTGGTGTAAGCCGTCGTGTGGCGTAAGAGGGGGGTCTAGATGTGGTAGATGTAACCACCTTCAGATGAAACCTTAACGGGTGCAACTTACACTAGGGGATGCATTGTAAAGGCTTTGTGATGATCTCCTCGATTCACATGTCTAAGGAAACATATGAAACACAACAAGTTGATTGTCTCTTGTGGGTAAAGTGTACAGTATCTACAGAGTATAAACTGTTCAAACAGGCATGCCCATGGTCAAGGATGGGCATGGGAATTTACTCGAGTTAGTTCTAATTTATAAACCTTTGTGGGTGGAATAAAAACTCGTCGGGTGGATGTAACCCTGATTTTGGATTTTTCCTAGGTGGATGTAACCCAGTGTTGTTAATTGGGTGGGGGTAATCCTAATAATAAAAATTAAGCATATGGTGGATGGAACCATGTAACAGGTGGATGAAACCTACACCGTTATAAATATTGCACAACTTCTCTCTTTAATAAAATATGATTTAGTTAAATTGCTAAGTCCTAGGATCTTCTATTTACGGTAATTAAAAATGTAGCTTTATCAAATAAAAGAATGTCATATGATAAAAGGATTGTCCAAGTTTGAAGCAAATGAGGTGTGCATGCTCAGTGATATAGCTAAATATGATTCAGATGTACTAGTCGCCAGCCAATCAGATACTTCTAATGGATGGATATTATATTCAGATTGTTGTTTCTATATATGTTCAGTGAGAGAGATGTTTGGCGAATAATCTCTAAACCCGATGCATGAAACTATTCACTTAGCGAATTGCAAGGAGTACGTAATTACTGAGGTATGTATTTGTATTCTATATTATTCGTATTCATATATTAGGCATTCGTATTTGTCTACGCATCCAAGAAAAAAATATGAAAACAAATATGATAAAATTATTATCCAACCGTATTGGACCCGTTTTCCTACGCGTGTGCTGTGAGCATAAAAGAAAGCTCTGCTTCTCATATGGTTGTCATCGGACTAAGCCCAAGCCCACTAAGCCCAAGCCCGAGTTGGCAATACGGTGGGTGTTTGGTTTGATGCACATAAATATCAAAAAAGTTTGCCTCACCAACATTTTTTAATTTTGACTAGATTTAACATGTACGTTTATTGCTACTAATCGACCCTCAAGAGGAGTATATGCTTCTAAAAGCTAAAAGATGTTTGACACTGCCCAGTTCTGAAATTAGCAACGAGCAAAATACATAGCAATAGCCAACTGATGATGAGCAATACCAGTTGGCCACGAGCTTTGTGTTTTTGCATGGAATCCCGACAAGAGAGTTAGAATGGCAGTTTCTTCTGCCCCTCGAGCGCCAGTGCGGTACCAAATAAGGATTACTAGCTTGGCCGATGACCAGCAGCCCGGTTCTGACTGTGCAATCTTCACCGGATCGCACTTCAATCACTTCACCGCCCGCGCGCTTCTTCCCAGTGGCGGAGGGAGGGGGAGACCGGCGGTGGCATCGCTCCCTGTCCTGCCAAATATTTTTTTTTACTCTCCTCCATCTTTCATACAAAACAAACTTTTAAATATGTATGCCCTCGTCGAAAATGTATGTGTTTGATGAATCATGTATATAGCATTTTCCGAGTACAAATTTTTAGTTTAATATCCACTGTATTTGTCTACTGTTTTTACTTCTTTTGTTTTGTCGTTGGTTTATGTTTTTATGGTGTTTGTTTTGCCGTTTTATTATGATTTATAGGACTACTGTTTCGTTTGATTAAGAATTCTTCGATTTATGTAATAAATTTTTGGCTATGTGTATCAGAGGCCGAGAGAGATTTTTTTCTTTCATTATCTAAAAAATCCACTGTATATGTCCGACCCACCCTATGTTTATTTTCTGGCTCCACCACTGCGTTTGCTTCGGCACCGCCAGAGCTGTGGAGTTTCGATCATGTGTTACCGATTACCGCTGCAGACGAGCCCCGCACGGCCGCCAAATGCCCCCGGCACAGCGTGACGAACACAAAATATTTGCTCTTCTACAATTACCACCGAACTTATTCGTATTTCCCCCACAACAGAAAGAATTCACATGCGCAAGCGCCAGAGCATATACTACAGTCAGCCGTTTGGTGGACTGTTGGAAAAAACAAAGAAGTATTAAGTACTTTAATGATCTCAGAACATGTAGAAGAAAAATTCAAACAACACTAACCTGTTCAATTGATGCATATGGCATTATTCATAATGTGAAAGAAAAAGAGAGGTAGATATCCTGTCAGACCCACAACAAGCATGGGTACCAGGTGATCCATTAGTATGTACATTGAACAGACTTAAGAACTACTAGGAGACAGAACAATCATATGATGATATATGATATATTCTTCTTTATTAGTATCATGATACTGTAAAAGCAATGTACTTGCATGTGGTATCTCAATACTCCCACGCATCTATACTCACAATTAACAAAATATTCTCTACTTCATCGGACTCATATACATCGCTAACATTTCTTTCAAGTCACCAGATGATCCATCAATATATATACATTGAAGCTTATGCACAATTTGACATCAGAAGAGAAGAAAAGCAAACTTGCACAAAGAGCACTGATTTCACATCAGAAAGGGAGTTGAGTTCTGTACAAGAACCGATTTCTATCCTGTTCCTGTATACATTTGGATATAGGTTTGAATGAAAGAATACTCCTTTTATTGTTTCATTTGCACAGGAGTTCAACCTATATCATGCCTATAAGGAGTCCTGTTACTTTTGTATATTTGACGAATATGCAGCTGCAAGGAGGGCAGCCCCAATCCCGGACCCCTCCTCCATCACTCTAAGACTAACAGTGGCCGCAATCTCCTCCCCTAGGATCTCACCTACGGCTTCATTCAGATACTCTCTGAAGACTGAATAGCCTTGGTACAGGCCACCCTCGATTGCAATGACCGATCTCTTCGGCACGCCTGTTATTCTTCGAACTTTGTTGGTACCACAAAGGGTTCCATCACGACCGATTTTTTGCAGTATTGCAACAATTCCAGCTGCCGCTAGACGGGCAGCTCTTCGGGTTACAATGTCGCAGACTCTCTGGGCAAGCCTCCGAGTCTTCAGATGAACATCTGGTATCTGTATGCGAAATAATGGAAAGATGAGATGCTGGTCTGAAGAAAATGGCTACTGAACAAAAATGCATAGATTGTTAGGTGGGCTGTGAGAGCTAACCTTCAGATGTTCTTCCAGTATCCTTCCGACTTCTCTCAAATCTGGGGAATCATCCTCACGAATAGCAGCTAGACATGGTGTACTGGATGAAAAGACATGGCATTAAAATTTTGATCACTATGTGCAAGATGATAATCGGTATTTTCTGCTGAGGTAATTGGGCAGCAGAGCTTCCTAAAGCATACATCTGAAATGTACAAAACTTGACCACGAAGTTCCACCAAAATACAAGCTGTCATGCAATGTTTCGAACCTTAGGCCAGTTATTGGACATGTCAAATTAAAGATAACGACCTCAGTAAGAATCTTATGAAATCATTGTGTCTTGAAATTTGAATATGAAAACATTATTTCATACATAATCATCCAATGTCTACAAATCAACTAATGTTGTTTATTTGCAGATCAGTAAAGAAGATAAGCATATGCAGCTAACAGAGATGCATCGGAAGAAACAACGAAAAGTTCCTAACTGTAATGATCTCTTGCTCCAATTCCACTTAATTCATCTGAACAGCGACTATGTTGCATTTTACCATTATCACAGTCTCACAGATATTCATTTGCTAAGGAATAAAGTAATTCAAAAGAAACAAATTTCAAGTAAGAAAGTACCTTAAGATGAAAGGGTAGCTAAACCATCAACAGCAGTACCAAATACATCTGACTCTTGAGCCATTTTTGGAACACCAATCTTGCAATTTCCCAAGATACACACGGAGATCATTTTCTCAAAACCCTACATCAATAAATGACATTAATTTCAGCTTGATATTCCAAAGGGGAAAGTTTTCACTGTGGCATTACCTGGTCATAGTAATCTTGTTTCTCATCATTGAAACATATGTCATAAGGAGTCAATGGTATTTGCGGAGGCCGGAAACTCCCCCATTCCACATTTATAACCTGATGAATGGAGCATTATAACATAGGATACAATCATCAGACTTTCTATTTCCACATTGAAATTTTGATCATATACAGAAAAATTTAGAAGTAACATACCATTAGTCCAGAGTTGGTAAGAACACCCCAACCTTTTGTAATTGCCTCATTGCGTTCAATATAGCAAGCATTGGTGCCAGCTCCAATAATCACTGCAGCCACTGTATCCTCATCATAATAATGCCCCAGAGCTAATGTCCCCACAGTATTGTTCACCTGTTTCGAATAGCACATGAAATAATCAACCAAAAGATGCACATGTTCGAATCTACTAGTGAATAAATTACATGCAGCAGACTTGAAAAGAAAATTTGCTGGACTTGATCAAGGAACACACATCATTCTCAACTAATTCACCAGAAGAAAAGAACATGTGCGAGCTTAACAAAAGCTGAAACTAAGCCCTATTTGCACATGGTTCTTTCATATAACATTCAATCATGCAATTCTACAATTCTGCTGAGCATAAGCACATAAAAATGGCAGACGATGCAGTGGAGTAATATAGCAATAATAGACACCAAAACAATAATCCTAATAAATGACCGATACACCGAATCAAGCTAGTTCATTTTATTCCTAGTTTGTAATACCCACTCCTCCCTCATGAACTGATGAACCACATTACAGCCAAAATAGACCAAGCTGTTTACGGGTACCCACAAAAATTCAAAACTGAACTTACATGGATATGTTAAGCTACATATATGCATCCTTTATTTCTCCCTTGTAAATTCCCAAAATGGATATGGAGCATAGTACTTCCTAGCTCCCTAGTCAGTTATATTTGGAAGAGAACATATATTTAGTTATGCAATACCAAGTGACTGTCTACAATTCTAGCTAGAGATACTTGCATTTGATTTGATATCTCAGTCAAAAAACAGGAAATCAACACATACTACACTGACCGTTAACACACATTTAGGGAAGCATAACACTAAGATTCTAAAGGATTAACTGATGCAAGACTTCTATAAATTATACACTAATAGTCAGGAAGTATTTGACACCATACTTCTATCTAAGCCCAGCAGGATTCAGAATGTAGAATATCGGAAATAAATGCGCACATTCTGTTTTCTGAGAAATACACTGTGAATTTTTGGCATCCTTAGAAACTTAAGGACACCTAAGTTTACGTGTAATCCCCCTTGGACAAAGTCCGCCATTTTGATGAAACTTATCGCATGCTACAGATTGAAGGCATTAATAAACCTTGACAGGATGGACGGATTGCAGAGCATCTAGGTTGCACCAATACTGCAACTAAGTAGCATGCGACTTGTTCAACAAATATCAAATACCGACACTTCCTCAATACACGAGGAACCATGTAAATTCCATAAATCGTTCATGCCATGTTGGTGGTGCACTTATACTATGCCAGCATCATGCTATGCCCTAATAATTCAAAACTTCACGAAAGTTTCAGTTTCATCTCTTTCCATTATTACATAATATATATGTGGGCACATGAACTTGGAAAGCAAGTCACGGTCATAAAAGTTCAGCGCCAACAGTACATGATAGATGAACTAGGCAATAAGGGATGGCCAATATAGTGTCAACTTTTTTTAGATAGCTTATAGCAGTGATGTGGTAAATGGGACATGCTCGGCTATATTGGCAAAATTATGAATTTAGGTAATCAGTCTTAACGTAAAGCATCCAAAATATACAGGTCAATATGACTTTGATTCAAAGAAGATGCAAATATCTTAGCTATTCAGTTTTTTTTCGTATGCGGAGAATCCAACCTTTTAACTTGTTTGCCTTCTCTTTTAATATACCTTCTATGAAGACTACTTATTGAGCCTGGGAGTATGAATTGAAAGTCAAAGTTGGGTAGAATTTGCAATAAGTGGCTTTGTATTGAAGTGCCCCTACATGCTACAAGCTATATATAGCCTATAGCAACCTGCTACGGCGCTACACAGCAGCCACTACATAGTGATCACAACCTGCAGTCCACTGTTTCAAATAATGGTGTTCACATACAGTGGATTATTGGTTAAGAAGGCTAATTAAGACACTCCATGCATAAACAAGAAATGATTGATGGAATCAAAGGATCATAGTAACAATTCAAATCAAGTAATCAGTCAAATACTCAAATATTTGTTTCATAATGGAAATGAGTTTTTGAATACAGAACCTACTTCACCCAACATAAATAGGCTAACGACATACCAGTGCATTGACCTGCAAATTCAGTCCATTCCTAACAAGGGCTTCATTTAAGCACTGAGCAACATCTTTCCCAACCTGATATTCCAAAAGTACAAAGAAGCCAGAGTGGAAAATAACATAAGAAATCAACATTAATTACAAGGAACCAAGGAACATATTGACGCAATGTGTCATGCACCATTTATCGAGATATAAACAACAGAACTAAGCTTTATAAATGTATTAAAGTAACTATAGGGGAAAACAATTATATATCGATAAGATGTTGCATCACATATGAATAAACCTGCCAAACCACAGGTTATTTGAATGATTCTGCCAAAGCAGTTTGTTGAAATAAACTATTGTAAATGGTTCAAATGAACAAAGACACAAAATTCTCTAGACAACAAATTACAAGGCCTGCTATTGTCATTGTTATGATAGTTGAAAATCTGGAACACTGCCAACTTTCTATGTATGTTGTAGTCTTCCCCTGCATAAGAAATATGGCACAGCATTGCTCATAACGATACCAAGTTTCACATCTGGCACATCACTTCTTACAATACAATGATTTGCCTCAAATTGAAGGCATATGAAAAGCAGAATAATTGAAGGTGTAATTTTTGAACTTACAGCCTCTTCAATTGAAAATTCTTTAGTCCACCGAATTAATGATCCCGAGGATATGGAAAGTTGTCTGACAGGGAAAGAAAATGTAAAACCAAGTGCCCTCCCCACATCTTTCCCATCCTCCTTTTGAATAAAATTCTTTAGTGCCGAGGCAATGAAATTGAACAGATCCTGCAAAGAAAGTAAAACTCACATACAGAAACACTATAACTTGTAGGGAAATGGAAATAAAATGATGAAGCATACCTCGCTTGTACCCTTAGTCAATTCTTCAGGGATAGGATGATGTTCAACTTTTTTATTAATGATCATAGACCCTGCACCAAATTCTAGTTTCAAGACTCTAAAGCTCGTCCCACCAAGATCAATGGCATAATAGATGCCTTCCTCACTCCTGGTCACATGCACAATATGAACTACTGTAAGACTTATACAGTAGCGTATTTTAGGAAAACTTGTCCACCAGTCGCACTATGTGAAGAAATGAGGACAAATTATGCACGAAAAGACCATTGCTTGTAAAAATAATGACTTACAGCCCTCAAGTTGAGTTGTCAGTCAGAAATTTTTACTTGAATAAAATATACGCATGAATATTACAGCATTTTATAAAATTGAAAGAGAATGCAACATGCACATGAAATAGTTTAAATAGGTGTAAGGATTATTCTCATTGATGCAGGCCCTCTCAATACAATTCCCACAGTGGACTAATAAGTGTGTCTGGAATTCTGGATAGCCATAAAAAATAGCCTTCTGCTGTACTTGAAAGAAGGACAAATAGTACAGATTTGGACAGGGCTGGAAGGAATATGGTATCAATGCAAGATCAACAATGAAAGCAAAAAGGAGAAGAAGGGTCTCACTTCTAGTTTCATGCATATGAGTGTCTTAATTAATTAATTTTTTTTGAACAAGTAGAAACCAAGAAGCTAGCTACCGAAGGAGGAGAGCGCCCGCACGTACCCATCGGGGAGCGCGTCCACGCAGGTGAGCAGCATCCGGACCTTGCTGGCGCCCTCGGACGCGAGCCCCGCGAACATCTCGATGGACAGAGAGTTGACGACCCGCTGCAGCCGCTCAGTGGGCGTGGCGAAGCCCTCTTCGAGGTCGCGCAGCACCTCCACGGCCCGGCACCACCGCCGCCGCGCCAGCGCCCGCCGCTCCGCAAGCGCCGCCGCGAACGCGCAAGTCACGACCGCGCACCCCACCGCCGCCACGCGTAGCCACCCCGCCCTCCCCATCCCTCCCTCCCCGCCGAGCACAAGCGCCGATCGCGCCCTCCCCTCCCCCGCGCAAGAACCGCTCCGCCGGCGCCGGGAGCGCGCGCGCGTAAGGTGTTCGACAATATGGCTAGCTCCACGACGCGATCGCAACAGCTCTCCCGGAAGGAAGGACGCGGGGAAGCACAGCGGCCGCAAGGGAAAAACCGCGGCGGGGTGAATATATAGGCGAGCAAGGGACGGGGGGAGCCGCCAGCGCTGGGCCTACGATGATGACGTGGACGGAGATCGTATACGTAGCATATAGCATATCACGTAGTGGTATTTATTTTCTTCCATATACGAAATCTTCTCCCTTGTATTTCTCAAAGACTTTTGGGAGAAAAAATCAATGTCTCCCATGTATAGAATGCATTTGTGTTGATTCTTAATTCAATAAATTTGGAAGGCATCTTATCGAGATTTTCGCAGTAAAAGGAAAGATTTACAGACGACGTACGTAATGCTACCTATCCATCTATCTTCCGCTGCATGGATATATATCTATCTATCCCTAGCAATTACTTGCATGTACATCTTTTATTTGGAGTTAATTAATAATGGTAGGGTGCCATACTCATCCGAATGTCCATCTCCATGGAGTGCATTTGTGTTCGACCAATAAATGTGTATTACAAAGGTTTTCAAAGTAAATATGATGGAAGATCTTATCTTTTAGAGCTAACTGATGCATGTACATCTCTGACTTTTAGAGCTAAGAAGGCATGAATTTTATAGCAATTTTGCAGGAATTTTGTTTGAAACAGCGTAATGTCCACAGTATTCTTTTTATGGAATTCCGACGTTTCGAATGAGTTATTAAAGGGGGCGACTACCACATAGACGTAGGATGGTCCCATCGTACGCTCTTTACATCATCGGATCTGACTTAAAATGATCGATGTCAGCCATCCGATCTGGCACAACAAAAATGGTGAGACATAAAAATTATTTAGTAATTAAGTCTGTAACAAATTCTCATCCGATGCAATAAAATATAGTGTTCTACAAGTGTCTATATTTCTCCAACACCGAAGAGAACAGCGGGCGTGTGTTCTACAAGTATTTGTATTTCTCGGCGAGTTTAATTTATGAGAATGTTGGTATTTCAATTCTTGGTATGTTTCGTCACTTTTTTTTTACTATTCAGTGTGGATCTTAGGCCGACGGATGCCAGTACTTTCAATAGGCGGACTCTATTTGTGCCGTGATGGAAAGGACAGTTGAACATCCACCGGTAGATCCATCTGCTCCAATGGTGAACATGCCACTCGCGGACGAGCACCTTGATAGGATTTTGGACTATCTGAAGTGGCTGGAGAAGCTTATGTGTGTGTGTGTATCCTTATGGTAGTTTATGCAATATGTATGAAGTAGTTTTCATTGTCTACAAAAGCAGATTCATGTATCTAGGATGTTGTATGCTTATGTTGTGCTTCCATTCTATGAATTGCAAGAGATCTTTAACTTTCACATACTTGATTTGTATGAACATAATATGACAAGGCACAATTGCATTGTAGTATTACGATATGGTAAAATCATAAGTCCAAGTACCAATTCTGGAATAGCATTACAATACCAAAATAAAACTAAGTTATCTAATCATGTTCAATTCATATTACAATACCAGAACATTAAAACTAAGTTATCTAATCATGTTCAATTCACATTACAATACCAGAATATTACAATACCAAAATGAAATTAAGCTATCAAGCAAGCTTCAATTCACATTAAAATAACAGAACAATATTACACCATACCTTCATTGTAGCCTTTAGCATCTTTTCAGGCCGAATTGATCACACCCTACCACGCCACCTTTTCAAACCAAAACGACAACTCAGATCGGCTTTTCTTGATGAGTAGACACAACTCACCAGCCATCCTACCTTTTCATGCTGAAATGACCACACCTTGCCAAGCAACCTTTTCAAACCGAACTGACTACACTCTATCACGCCACTTTTTTAGACCGAAAGGACAACCTAGATTCGCTATTCTCGGTGAGTAAACATCACTCACCAGTCATCCCACCTTTTTTGAATGAAATGACCACACCCTGCCATACCATCTTTTTAGACCGAATTGACCTCACCCTGCCATGCCACCTTTTTTCACACCGAAATGACCACTCGGATCGGCTTTCCTCAATGAGTAGACATCAGTCACCAGTCATCCCACCTATTTCAGACCAAAATGACCACACCCTGGCACGACACCTTTTAAGACCAAATTGACCGCACCCTGCCATTCATCATTATTTACCCCCCTCAACGCTACACCCTAGCCACTTAAAAGCGGGGTACACTCCACTGCCATAGCAAACACTCCACACCAGCTAGTTTCACAAAACACATAGAAATAAGGGAGAAGAGAGCTACAGGAGATCAGTGCTTCAGGCTTAGAGATGTCAGGTTATGGGGAAATGCTACGGAAGCGGAAGTGGCCTATCGAGAAGGCGGAAACTACCTGGATCGTTCGATGAAGGACGCACCTGTACCACCAGAGTTTGCACGCCTGCAGTGTGACTGCGAAAACCTAGCGTATATCATTAAGTCCACACACCCAGCGATTGCCTCTTGGGTGTACTACACGTGCTCAGATATCCACGTAAGTGAATCTCCTACACACATCGATTTTTCACATTGCACGTTGCATGTCACATAACGCTAACTTTATCTGTGGATAATGGCAACCGGAAGAGCGTTGCTTTTTCTTCCAATGGATCGATGACCTGGACAAGTACGATAGGGTATTGATTGAGCAGAAGTACATTTTGAACTATGCACTGCAACCTGAGATCTTCCACTGCTAAAAACCTTACGTACCCGAGAGTGGGGAAGATGAGGGAAAGGCACCGATGGAGCCCCCTCCCCTCTGAATAGCACACCGAGAATGATCGGGCCGAGCGCGCAGCAGACAAGGGGGAAGGCACCCATGGTCCCCGTGGCTCTTACTAAACGCGTGGTTACTCTCGAGGAGTTAACGGAAGCCCCGTATAGGGCTGCTTTAGGGATGGGCTGCTCCTACAAGTTAGGAAGAGACAAGGGAAAGGCACCTATGGGCTCTCAAGACTGACTACTTTTCGATTCCAAAAAGGTGCACATATATCCTAGGTGTAGATCGGGTTGATGATTCGTGCATGCTGTCATTTGTACCGTACAAGTAGCAGGATAAGCAGATGCATCAACCAACCCTCCGCGCCATGTAATTCGCACCAACATTACAAAGTCTTACTTTCGCAGTTGAAATATCATCTTTTAAATTTAATTTCCAAATTATTCTCTATTTCATATTTCGTTCTCTTTTCCAAAATAAATCGGTTGCGCAAAACACTAAACTAGTAACAATAGCGCATGCAAGCGATTTATTCACAAAGTCAACAAACTCCAGCTTTTTTAAGCACTACGAGAAATTACCAAATAACTTAGTAAAGTCCTATAAATTTTGAATCTGCATTTTGTCAAAAATTATTTCATTTTTTTCTGCCAAAAAAGAATTTTTAGGTTGCTGTCACCATTTGGTTTGGCGATGAGAACTTGTTGCCATTTGAAATGGCGATTTGCTCTTTGTCGCCATTCTGAATGCCTATAGAGACATTTAATACTATTTTAGTTAGCGATAGGAACCTTGTCGCCAATCCAACTGGTGACATGGGCATGTCGCAAGTTCAAATGGCGACAGAAACCCATTTTGTAATTTTATTAAACAGGCACTTATTTATGTCATTCTATTTAAAAATATACTAATTTAAAAAATCCATCCTTGCATGATAATCAATTATTAATTAACCCCAGTCAAACTATAGCAAAAGGAATGAATGATGTTGTGAGTTACCATATAAATCCAAGTTTATATCTATCCCAAATGCTTTTAACTCTTTAAGGACAACTAAAACATTATTACACAACATCAATTCAGTATATATAAGGACAAAGAAAGTTTATAGTACCTCATCATCCCACTAATTTCAACCAATGCTAATTTCCTCTTGTCCAGTGCAACCACATTACCTCTATTGTTTTAAGCCTTTTGGATGAGTGTTGAATAGTGAAGATACTATATCCTATATATTAACACAATTGATTCAATAGTGTTATTAATCTTATCTCTGGTGCAGACACATCATCTCAATTATTTCATATGGCAGTTATATATATATATATATATATATATATATATATATATATATATATATATATATATATATGTTTCATGCACCATGTGCCTAGACACCCAAATCAATACCCGTTGATGTGCTTTGAGATTTGAAAAGTTTGATGTGGATATCTTTACATACCCAAAAAAGTGTATTTGAGATGTCAAACTCTGAAAAAAAAAATCATCTTTAATTTAACTAGTTTGAGCTAGTTTCATGGTATATAATTACTCCAGTTGCACTAAATTCAAAAGTAGTTCAAACTAGTTTGAACTGAGTTCAAAACTCACTTCTCATAAATACATCAAGGGTATACAACATTCCCACATCCAAACTCCAAAATTTGCATCGATCATACACGTGTATCGGACAGTTCATGGTGGGGGTGTGGGAATGTTTTATACCCCTAATGTATGTGTGTGTGTACTATTCTCTAGCTAAGCGTAGAATAGTTATTCTATGCCAGCCAGCCCACCGTGCGTAACTAGGCCAGGTGGGATGCACGCGCACAATCCTCATACGGTCGGCCCATTAACTACAGTCGACAGGCTAGAAACGTCCACTCCTGTGCGGAATTCGATTCACGGTAATTGATAAAGTGCGTGCGACAATAATTTGTATATCAATTTTACTGCATGTTTTTGGTATACGATTACTCGAGCTCATACGTCTGAGAGTAAAATACAACAGCTAGACAGTAAATTTGTAATGTGTTTTTACTGCCGAATTACATACGTTTATATTATTTATTGAGACATGCTCCCACTATCTCCCCCGATGCACGATGTCCCATCTGACAGTAACTTGTAGCGTATATTTCATTAATTACGTCGAACATTTTTTCAAGCATAGCCATCATGTCACAATGGGCTTTGTGTGTATATAGGGGTGAGGACCCTCGACCCAGACGTCACGTTTGATAGTAACAAAATGTACCACATGCGTTTTTTTGTGATAATAAGCCTACCTCCAACGACCACCAAACCCATCACATGATTTTACTGCACCCAACATCTGCTTTTACTTTTACGAACATTTTCTTTTTACAAACAAGTGAATCGTGAGAGGCCAGTAATGCTCATCGGGTAGTACAGCAAAAGTTAGTGTGACAGTATACTCTCATACACGGAGCGGTAAAATGGACAGTAGAAAGTAGTAAATGGCCAGCTTGAGAATCGTCCCACACCAATAATGCTCAACGGTAGTACAACAAAAGTTAGTGTGACAGTAAAAGCGCATACATGAAGCAGCAAATGGTCAGAACAAATTAGTAAATGTGTATTTTTCTTTTTGCGTTTTTTCAATGATACTATATCCCTTTATTTTTGCTTAAGCAGTAAAATGAAGCAAACATTGCCGTAAATATATATGTACATAACAGTAACAACTGAAGATGAAACTTCTTAATATATTTCGGGGGTTCGGGCAAATAGCATGGCCGGTCGCATTTTTTTGTACATTGCATGATAAATAAGAAAAGAAGGGGAAAGAAAGAAGGCTCTAGTGGCCAAGGTAGGACCCTATCGCAATCCTCAAGTGTTTGTAAGCCTACTTGTAGGCTTTAGCAGGAACGAGATCAGGGAATATGTGGAGAAACGCCTCCACCTGCTCCTTCGAGGCGGCGAGTCGCACTTGGAGTCGTTGGTACTGAGGATACATGTCGACCATGTGCCAGAGCAGGGCCTTAGCCTTTTATACGCTCTCGGCATCGTCGACCCTCACGCTTAGCATGTTGATGTATGCATCATGCCTCTGGATCAATGTTTCAACACGCTCCACGTAGTTTGTGAGCGCGATCTCAATTACGAGGTTGGCCCACTAGACGTCGAAGACCAAGTCATTAGTTCGACTGACTAGGAGGTGCAGCTGGCGGATGATCAGAGACACGCTATCCGGCAGACATGAGGGGGAGAACGGAGGAGGTCACAAACATAATAATTGTCCACAACATGGTTCAGGCTCCACCCAGATAGATGCTCATATATAAGGGCGAGGTAGGCCAAAACTAACATGGGAAGGGGAGATGAAGAAGAGCACGAAGGCATTTTTACTGTTTGGCTTTGGAAATCAGTGGGGGCGGTGGAGTGTGTGTTTTGAAGTTTTTCAGAAGGAGAAGATGAGGGCTTGTGTTTTTTGGGAAGCGATGTCCATCCTTATAAGTCATTGGGAGGGAGACGAGAGACGATCGGGAGCCCGAGCGGCGGTGGTGCGTTTTAAAACAGAGGAATCGGTTGATATGGTATCATTTTTCCTTTTTCACACGCAAATATACAAAAAAACAAAAATAGCGTGGAGATAGTACAGTAAATGATAAGCCTCAACATAGTAAATTTATTTTACACATACAGTAATTCCAAACAAAATCGAAGGTCAGTAATTTCATGGGCATCTTACAGTAAAAGAAGTCTCATATATCAGTAGATGAAATGACACCACTGCTCATTGCATTTTTTTGTCGAACAAACATAACAGTAATCGCCAAGCAAAAGGCACTAAAAGAATGGGATCAAGACAGTAAAAGCATGTGTACAATAAGGGTGATTGTTGTAAGCAGTAAACAAACCAACTGAGATACACATACAGTAGCCCCCATAAATCAAGCAGTTATATCACATGACATTTACAGTAAGAGAGTTCGTATAGAAAAGTAAAACATGCAACACGAGCCGAATAATGTGCTCTATTTCCAGATGATATCTGTAAGTAGTAAATTGAAGCAAACGTTGCAGTAAATTCGTATGTACATGTTAGTAAACATTGAAGATAGAAATGATTTAATATGTTTCCGAGAGCGTTCGGCCAAATAGTGTGGTCGGTTGCTTTTTTACATTGCATGATAATAAGAAAAGAAGGGGAAAAGGTGGAAGAAATAGGCCCTAGTAGCCAAGGTAGGACCCTATCGCAGCCCTCAAGCGTCCGTAAGTCTGCTTGTGGACTTCGGCGAGGGGGGGCCAAGGAATATGTGGAGAAATGTCTCCACCTGCTCCTTCACAGCAGAGAGTTAGGTTTCATGCAACTAGTACGAAGGAAGTGTGTTGAAGATAGTCCAGATGAGGTAGGGCGCCTCTTCCTTGGTCCCGATGAGGTTTGCTCTTGCGTTTTGCCTGGAGATGTAGCCATCGAGCCTCTGAATTGATGCTTTGGCACAATCTACATAGCTCAAGAGTACGATATCCACGATGAGGTTGGCTCGCCAGACATTGAAAACCATGACATTGGTCCAACTGAGTAGGAGGCATAGCGTGCAAATGATCGCAGCTACGCTCTCCGGTAAACACGGGGGCGGAGCACGGAGGAGGTCGCGGACATAATCATGATCCACAGCCTGGCTCGGGCTCTACCCAGATAGCTACTTGTATATCAGGGCTAGGTAGACTAGAACCATCTGTGGTAGGGGAGCGAAAGAACAGTTTGAAGGCATTCTTTTCTTTGTGTTGTGTTTTTTAGTTTGAGTGTGTGTTTTGGAGTTTTTCAGTGGGGGAAAGCGGGGGCTTGTGTGAATTCAACCTTCGCAAGCTGATGTCCATCTTTATAATTCATCGGGGGGAGACAAAGAGATGTATCGGTAGTGTTGAGTTTTAAAAGTAAAGTCTTTTTACACATACAATAATTCCAAACAAAAACAAATGTCAGTAATGTTATTCGCATCATACAGTTAAAAAGACACCACACATCAGTAGATGAAAATGACGCCACTGATCGTTGCATTCTTTCTCTGACAAAAAAAATAGTAATCGCTACGCAGAAGACAATAATAGACTACGATCAATACAGTAAAATCATGTGTAAAAAAGGAAGGGATACACACAAAGTAGTCCCGATAAACAAGCCAGCTATACCACGTGATATTACAGTAAGAGAGTTCGTATAGAACGGTAAAACATGCAACGTGAGCCGAACAGTGTGCTATGTTTTCCAGTTGGCAGATGTCACATAGTAGCACACATAAGACAAGGTAGTAAATGTGTTACTACAGGAAAGTAAAAACATGGCTAATCAGCACGCGTCCCTGTCATCTGACTGATCCTATGATGAGACTGTCTTCAGCATCGTCCTCTTCCGATTCGACGTCATGAATCAACTGGCGGCGTGTACCAGACCTTCCTCTCCCCTCTCCTCCTCCCTCCTCCCCACCCATCGCCATCGCCCCCTCTCCCTCTAGATGAGGAGTTTTGGGGTAGTGTTGGGCAGGTTTTACTATTGTAACTGGCTTTCAGGCCGCATATGCTGCACGCCCTAGTCATCTTCTTTCCCACTGGGGCAACACTATACTTTGGTTCGTCATCGGCTCATTTGCGACTCTTGGGCTATGACAGAGAAGGCACGGATGGATTGATCATATCGTCGTCCGCTTCATAGGGCTCAGCGGCCTCATTAACCACCGGACCAATGTCGTTGGGTATGGTATCAAGCTGCATCCGAAGCGCCTTGAGGACCTCCATGGCTCTATCATACATAAGACTCGATCTGTACCCTAACCTCGCCACGCCCATAGCCTCTATCACTAAGGTGGAGTGCTGATACATCTCAGTAGTTCCATCGGGTTCGACCTGCATGAGGTCGTGTCTATCGCACGACACATCTACCCTTGCATCCCTCGTGTACCTACAAAGCATGTAGCCGCTAGGGATACTCTCGACCTACAAGTGGGTGAACGCCCATACCAGGTGCGCGCAGAACAGCCCTACGGAGGTAAATAGAAGATGGAGTAACAATAAAATACACAGCCAAGGACAATAAAATGACCATCTATACTAGATAGTAAAATTACAATAGTTTGGACTGTAACTATTAGACCGAGAGACAGTAAAAGTACCAATGTGCTCCCACCATTTGCATTCACCGCTGTATCTACCCGTTGCCTCTTAGGCTATCACCTTGAAATCATGTTGCGCCCACATGAATGTTGTAGACTACGTCCCGTGAGACATGAGGAATAGGACATGTCGGGTTGTATCGACCCTTATGCGGAAGGTTGTACTAGAGAAGTGGGTCTCCATGTACTCTTTGAACACCGCATGTGTGTACACCCTACCCAGTTGCTCCTCTAACGGGAATAGAGTGGCTCTGCGAGCACACAAGACGGGATACGACATGCAGTAGACACATAAATAACATGAAGTAATTGTATACATGGGTTGCAGTAAAAAGAAGGATGGGGTGCGAAACACAGCAAAATAAGGCCGTTTAACAGTAAATCATGGTAAAAAGTGAAGTACATGCATAAAGAAGGTGCAGTAAACCTTTTTTTCAACATATCATGGAGCAGTGCATCTCCAGATCCTCGGAGTGCTTCCTCTTCTGCAGAACCCAGTGCATCTTCCGCGCGAACTGGTGGAGCAAAGTTAAGTTATCCACGAAGTTCCATTTTACAATGTTATTCATACTCTCACATCTCTGCGTGAATATCATCCTACCACAATACACATCCTTGAAGTACACCGTGACCCACCTTTCACGCAAGTCATAGAGGTTAGCAATGGCATGGCTCCGCTCGAGGTGGTACTCTCTCACGAGATCCTCCCATGCACTCTCGAACTCTCTCAAAGTAAGTGGATGATTTATGACAGAAACCAAACGCTCCTTTAGCCCTTTCTGCACTGTGTATAGATTGTTCATGTTCTGATGCTGCGTGTCGGGGAAGATGCATGGGGTGGTAGCCGCCATCGCCAGGTCCTGATCTGCAATGCAAGGAAACACATTAGGCAGCAAAACTCATATAGAGATGTAGTAAATACCACTACTACAGAAAATATCATCACGCATTTGTTCGAACCGTCATCACGCATCGCTCGAATCGCTCGTGTTTTTGTACGTCTGTGATAACTGGCGGTTATCACAGACGGTTAAAAAAACCGTCTGTGATAAGTCACAACACACACGGTTCTAGTTACCAACCATCTGTGATATCCACATATCACAGACGGTTCTAGTTACCAACCGTCTGTGATATCTTTTTTGATTGCAAAAAAAAAAATACTACCATTTCATATATACACTCATACACATACACTGTTATTTCCCAAGCCTCCCAAACATGGATTCATTGATACACATACATGGATTCTAAGTCCCAAGTCCCCCAATAAATTTCTCAAGCCATGGATTCATGGATACACTCATACAATCGATCATATACAAGTACCAACATAAGTAGAATCTGGAGGAGAATCTAACAGAAATCTGGATATGAATCTAACACAAGTACCACAAGCACATACATACAAATCTGGATCTGAATCTAACAGAAGCTCATATACAAAAGTACCAACAGAACCTCATATACCAGAGACGTCGGCGTCGGAGGAGGACCGGATGAGGTCGACGTCGGAGGAGGACTAGAGGAGGTCGGCGTTGGTGTCGGCGTCGACTCTTAGCTGTTGGGGAGGAAGACCACGTCGGAGGTTGGGGACTGTGGGAGCAAGGGAGGACCGGAGCACGGAGGAGTAGCGGGGGGCCGGGAGCTGCAGGAGGACCGCAGGAGCAGCGACCAGCCGGAGCTCGGAGGAGGACTGCGGGAGCAAGGGAGGATCGAGCCCAGAGGATGACCGGGACTGCAGGAGTGCGAGACTGAGCGCCCAGAGGAGGTCGGCCATAATATATAAAAACACCAAAATATTTTGCCTTCCGCGCACACATTCAAAATTTTCAAACTCCCGCGTTGCGAATCATAGACAGTTTCATATAAAAACTGTCTGTGATGACATATCACAGACGTTTGGTATCACGAACTGTCTATGATAAGTATCTCATCACAGATATATTTAGTTGACATGATCAAAGGTCTGTGACTTGCCTTCATTGAAGGTTTGAGTTGCTTCGGCAGACGGGTCCAAGAATTCTTCGAAAACGTCAGAATCTATATGCGCAAAAAGAGCCAAATAAATACAACAATTCCAAATAAAATTCAAAAATTATCAAATTAGAACCAACAGAAAGGTACTAAATTTAGATGAATTTGGAAACAAGAATCAATGGAATCGGAGTTCATATGAGGGAGAACGAACGTCGGGAAGGTTGCCTGTTGGGTTGGTATTCCGGATATCTGGCCTTCATACTATCCGGATAATCCGTATTGGTATCCGTATTTGATGAATACTAGGGCTACTATATTCGTATTTGTTTTCGATCCGAGAATTACCCGAGAAAAATACAATCCGAGACAATCCGAATCCGTTTACATCCGGATCGGTCAGAAACTATCCGATCTGTTTTCACCCCTAGGTGCAGGTTTATGCACTAGCTCAATTGAGTGAATGGTTGAGGCCCAGGGGTTATTTTTGGAAGTTGCCTGAGTCAATTAAGGACAGGTCTGTGAGCTACGGATTGTAAAGCTCTTATGTACTACCACAAGTTTGGTATGGGATAGACTAAGCTAAATAATTTGCAACGTTCTATTGTTAGTTGTGCCATGTTGATGTGTGGGTGTTCGAATGACCTACTTTTTATTTATTCCCATGTGGCGTAAGAGGGGGCTTCTGGCGGATGGTTTACTCCAAAGGAAGTAAAACCTTAGCGGCATGACTACTTTGGGATGAAGTATTGTAAAGACCTCATGATAATCACTTAGTCACCCACCTACGGAAGTGTATCAAATAGACATTAAAAGTTGATTATCTCTTGTGGATAAAATTGTACAGCCTCTACAGAGTGTAAAACTATTCGAATAACTATGTCCACAGTCAAAGATATGCTGAGCAAAGCCTTTCGCAGATTAGACTGCAATTTTTGTTTTCAAAATGTTTTATAAAACAGTTTATGATATGGATGGGTGTACATGAGAAAAATTAGGGGTTAAAGCCCTGGGTTGGTGCCTGTGTTTAAGTTAGTATTAGGTTGGTGCCTACACTAGCTTTATTAATTCATTAAAAACTCAAATATGGATGTTGTAACAATTGAGTTTTTGAACTTAGCTATTGTATTTAAAATGTCAAATATTGCTTTTGTGCAAATAACCCTATAAGCCCTCCTTTGATAATATACATGCATGCATTAACTCTCTTATAAGTGTAACATGTGGAATATATTTTTGTACTTACCCTTGCTTAATAAAATATTGTTCAGAGGAGAAGGACTTTGCCAGTGCTGAGGATCTCGACGATTAGACCGCTACCCCAGTTGATTGTCTGTGGCAAATTTGTTGGGCTCTACAACTTCTTCTTCGTCCTCCGCTGTATTCTTTATTGTTGGCTTGTAAACTATTCTTGTAATAAACTTTGATAATTATTAATAAAATTGTGTGAGATGTGTATGTTACCATATTTGCTTACTGTGTTCACCGGCTACTATTCCAAAGACTAGTGTTGAATACACAGGGAATGGGGGTGTTACTCCCGGGTTCGACAGTCGCGCCCATCTTCCTCCCAGTCTCCTCCTTTCGCAATAATAAAATATACAGACTAGTGTTGAATACATAGGTACTCTGAGGTGATACTTTTAGAATGACATTATACAACTAATAAAAAGCTTCACCAATAAGTCATATATTTGTTAATCTTTATAAATGATAATTCATTCAAGAAACATATTCTATAAATCATAAATATAGACGTGATACAATCATCTTCATGATTACCTCTAGGGCCTATCACCAATAGTAGGGTATTCAAACAAAGATAGAGTGGGTGCCTTGTGTTGTAAAAGTTGTACTAGTGAATAAAGTGTTATCCCCTTACTACGAGGTAACGTTGTAAATTGTGATAGTAACTAACTTTGGCTTATGCAAAGTTATAGAAGTAGCTATCGCATAAGCCATAGAAAACTAGAAACACGACAATCCAAAACTAGGGAAATGAACCTTATTATCTCGTAATTCTAGAATTTGGATTATGAATCATACTAGATCACAAGGCATGCTTTATGGCACCCTATTGTGCAACAAAGACAATATATAAATACATATATTGATACTTATGGTAAGCTATAACAGATAATAATAAACATGTATATAGACATATAAAGTAGTGGCTTAGGCATAAGACATTCACATGCACAAACCTTACACCATTGACATTTTTCTTTGAATGATGAAATTGATAACTATACTTCACCATTATCAAGGCTACATACATTTCATACTTACATTGGTTTGTATTATGAAATCTACAATTAATTCCAAAAGAACCAACACATCGTTACATGGAGTCAACTATGTTTCCTCTCGACGATAAAACTAATAATTACACTTCACCATCACATCCCAAAGATGACTAAGTCCTACAATCACACAAATGAACAATTCGTGCACCAAGTTTCTTCCGTAGTTAATCAGGTAGAAAATGAGATTTTGTTTTAAAAAAAAAGAGTCTAGCATCATGGGTGGACCCAATATATGTTCATCGGGTACAGATGAACACCTTTTCAAAAAACAATACATGTTATTTAGTAGGTGTTGAGTGGGTTAAAATATTTGTATATAAATATATATTTATCCTTATATTTGACCCAAATATATATATATATATATTTGGGTCAAATACGAAGGATAAAATACTCCGTATTTGCACCACAAATGATTTTAACCCACTCAACACCTCATCCTTTCCCAATTCACACTCAAAATCAAGGGCAGACCGTGAGCGCGGCGGCCGGACAGCTATGGCTCATAGTAGTCTATAATTAGTGCACAACCAACTAAGCAGCAGTGCAGTGGCCATCGTCAATAGCGAACCGTTAGATCAATTATATTAGTTCCCACCCCAAAATATGAAATCCAAAATTGGTTAGTTGATCCATCTCTTACCAGTACTACTTTTATAGATTATAAAATGTAGATTGTAGAGCCATCATAAATGAAGAAGTCTATAAATTTAAAATATAGGTAGAAACGAAAGGTTTAGAGAAGTGAAAAATATTATTGAGCTTTTCGTTATTCTTGTTGAAACAAATAAGTAATTATAGACTTGTCTACGAGCTTCTCAAATCGGTGCTAATCATTCATGTAGCAACCGCTAGTGTTGAGAGTATTTTCTTCAATGAATTTTGCGAAGAATAAGCTATGATGACGTGAAATCTCACTTCCCATGCATGAAGACTCATCATTCTCTAATTTATTTTCAGATGTTGTCTTTGGTTAGAACAATTTGTACTTTTTCCGCTAATGCCTTATTTCATGCATGCGAGTGATGGTGTGTTCGTCAGCACGGTCTCCGTGACCGCCGGATGGAAGCGCAAGGACCCCGGGCGTGTGACACAGCTCGTGGCCGTGGGGGGCAAAGGCCAAAGGTTTGTCATTTAGTAGGGTTTTATTTAGTAGAGTATTTTCTGGAATTTTTTAGAATTTTTTAGAATTTTTTTGCTATTTATTTGAGCCCGATTTTATTTATCCCAATTTCTGAAATTCGAAAATTCTTTTTTAAATCTGGATTTTCCTTTGGGCTCAAATCTCTTTGTTTGCCCCATCCTCTTTTTCCACCGTCGGCTCACTCTTTCTTTTTCCCCAGCCATTTTTTTCTCTTTTTCCCGGCCCGGACCGCACTTCTTCTATCGCGCTAGCAGCCCAGCCGAAGCCAGCCTCCTTTGCTTTGCCTTTCTCTGACCCGTGGGCCCGTGTTGTCAGCCTCACGTGTGCTTCTTCCTCCTCGGACCGGACTCCTTGAGTCTGAGTCGAGCACGTTGTGCCGCCATGCTCCTTGCGGATCCTCCCTTACCAAGTACTATATAAGGGCAGCAAACCGTGTCATATCGCTCACGTTGATCGTCCCTTCCAAAGCCCTAAGCTACCGGCCTCGCTCCCATCGGCATTGCGCCGAAATCGGCCGGAGAGTCAAGCCGCCACCGAAGGTCTTGTTCGTCGGAATTCGCTGCTATTGAAGCATCTCCGTCATCACTATCACCTCCTTTGGAATCGTGCTGCAATGTTCTACACCGTGCTTCCGCTATCTTCTTCCGAGCATCAACGAGCCGTTATCTCCACCTTTGCTCAAACTCCGGCCGTCGCCAACCCGTTCTGATCTACTCCTCCGGTGAGTCCCTTGGCTTTCCGAGCGTGTTATCTTGTGTTCCAGGTTGTTCTCTCCCGATTCCTACCTTTCTTTGTCGCTCTCGGTCACCGAACTGCCGCCGCCACCTCTCTTCTCTATCTCCAGTCATCTTCACTTTGCCGTCGAGTTGGTTAAGCCCTGGTCTTCCCGAGCCTTCGGTTGTGATCCTTGTGTAGCCACCGAGCGGGTGCTCACCTCCATCCTCTTCGGGCGCTACCCAATCACCATTGTCACCGCACCCGAAGCCCTCCACCGCCACCATTGTCGCCGCCGCCAACAAACCGCTACCGTCCTTGCCGAGCCACCGGCACCCAGAGCTTCCTCATATCCCTGGGAACTCGTTTTGCTACTCACCGCTACCTCCTTTTGCCTCCGTTCATCCTCACCACCATGCACCATTGCCGCCGACCAGTGCCATCCTCCTTCTCTGTGCTTCTTTCTCTCTCCTCCACCAAGCTGACACATCCTCGTCCACCTCAGTTCTTTTGCTTGTGTGCCATCCTTGTCAGCACCCATGTGTCAGTACATGTGGTAAACCTAGACCCAAAGTCCATGGACATAGTCTACCCTAAACCTTGACACTTACATGTGGGACCCCATGTCACTCTATCTCTTTCTTACTTTCTCTCTCCTACAATCTTGGCCCACACATGTCATTCTGTCTGTTTTCCTCTCTTTTATTTATCAGTGTACCCCACTTGTAATTTTCAGATTTCTTTTTATTTTAATTTCAATCAAAAGGAATATTCTTTTCTCTCTCAATTTCTTTTTCGGCAAATTTTTCGAGAGTCTGTTTTCCTCCGTATTAAAGCCATGTTTGGTACAGCTCCAGATTCTTATTTTTTAGATTCTACTCCTGATTCTCCAAGAATCCACTCCTCTGAGAATCTGGAGCTGTTAGAGAAAAGTGTTTGGCTGATAGGTTGACTTCGGATTCAAGAATAAGAGAATTGTATGCAAAATGTCTATACTACCCATGGTTTTGGCACATGTATATTGTTTTGTATATATTACTAGTTTATTTATGTGGTTCCTTTGTATGTTGTTATTTTTGACATTATTTCTTTTTAAAAATATTTTTGGCCAAAAGTACTTAAAAGTTTTGAACATAAATTCTACGAATGTTCATATTGTGATTCATCATGAATGTGAACTCGGTTATCCACTCAGCCAAACATTTTCAATCCACCATGAAAGCGCGTAATCAGTAAACATAAGCATTGGAACAGAGAACACATTCTCAACAACAACTAGAAAAATTACACCACTAGATAAATTACACGAGTACATTAAGCGCAATAATTCACAATGCAATAGCGGTACCCTGTAGCAAAGCAGCTTTAGCCTCTAGAATAATGTCAATATTACAGTCATCAAGTCAACATCAAGAATATGGGATCAATGTTACAACCATCTCATTTCTACCAATGTATACAAACGAAATTGAAGTTACTACCAATGTATACATCACTATGCAACATCAAGCTAGCATGGTATGCCGCTGCTCTACAACTTCCCATGGCATACATGCTGTCTAGTCCAGGGAAAGAAAGCACCTGCCCAAAATGGTGGCACACCACAAAGAAGTATGTAAAGAATCATTGTAAAATATTGTGGTAGTCAGAGACTGGTATTTGATGATTGAGGCAATAAAACTGTGGTATTCGCAAACTGTGGTTTTAAAATGTTGCACCATTCAAACATGCCCTTAGTGTATTTTAAAGACCCCAACACTGGCACCTCATTGCACAACAACACCTCTGTACGTACAAGAAATGTCGGCACAATAGCCCTACTTTTGTGAACCGCTCTTATATCTTCGAGCAAGTGTATGCTATAAAAATGACAAGCACTGAGATAACTAGTACAACCACAAATAATCATCATAGGATGCCATATTCAATTTGTATCATTTGACAAGAAATTGTCGAGCGAATAATTTTAATAGTTGCACACTGATGTTTGCAATTGCCGCTTCCACATAATTTTAAATATGGAAGCAAAAAGCCAGCAATGACAAGCTGCTATTAAGAAACAGTTAAAGTTTCACATAATCTATTGGTACAAGCAAGCTTTTACATGATGAATGAAACTTAGTGAAGTGTCTGCAATCTTCATTAGATTCACAACATTAATCTTCGATTCTATGGCCACTCTGCCTATTCAGCAGAGAATCAACAGTATTACACAACCAGTCCAGGCTTCAAATGTTACTGGAGAACAAATATTGTATGTACAATTGTGCTGTCTGCTTTGCCAACAAAGGACATCTGGACCTCTAGCACTGTCTTTTATATAATTCAGATCTGAAATAACATATTAGAATGATTGAAGATTCTTTATGTTAGATAATTCTTAGCTTTTCATAGACGTGAAAACAAAATTAGGTGCCATACCGAGCAAAGGAGTAGAACACAGATACCCAGCACTGCAAGATGTAACAATGTCTTGCATTGGAATCCCAACATCTGCAAGTGCTAGTGTTGCAAAGATTGATGCATGCTGACCTTGTTCCTATTATGCACAGTCATTCCAAGATATGTCAGAAATCAAAATTATTCGACTCAGTCCAATTTTCAACCTCAAACTCTAAAACGATAAAAAAAGAGTTCATACTTCAATGTTGTATAACACTTCTATATGGCATACTTCAATGTTGTATAACACTTCTACAGTCTAGGTTTATATTTTTATAGGTTATATGAGCATATAAGGATTGAGAAAGGTTTCTAAATCACATTAAAAAAAACATAGGTGATTCAAGGCAATGTCTTTGTGCGAACTCACAAAGGTCTAAAAGCTGATTTTATATGAAAAATATGATGTTGTGGACATAGGCTAAGGTAGCGATGGCGGACATACAAGGGCAGCACAAGACCAATACGAGTAGCCTTGGCCAACAAGACGTCGAATACCAGAAGAAATTGACGCCCAGGAGTCCGTAGAAATGGCTTGGAAGCGGAAGTGAAAGCAAAGAAGAAGGGGAGTGAGCAGAGCAAGGGGCGAAGAGAAGGACCGCCAAAGGGAAGAAGACGAGCGGCAGCGGAATTAGGGTTTACGGGAGCAACACCGCACCTTTAACCGAGCACAGGATGAAGGGAGCACACGACGTATGGACTCCTCTTCTTGTCGCCGGTCGCTGCCGCCGACCCCAGCTGCCTTCGTCGCCCCTGGACACGTCGTCGCCCCAGCACACACCGTCGCCAAAGAGGAATCGGGCGGCGACGGAATTAGGGTTTACGGGAACAACGCCGCACCTTTAACCGAACACTGGACGAAGGGAGTGCGGGATGTATTACCTCCTCTTCTTGTCGCCGATCGCCGCCACGACCCAGTACCGCCGTCGTCGCCTCGACGCGCTGCCTCTCCCAGACGCGTCGTCGCGAGAGAGGAATCGAGAGCCAGAGAGGGGAATCGAGGAACGAAGGGGTACGCGACTGAGGCCGCTTGGACTAGGTTTGCCTTCGCGTTGAGGGTATATGACTGGCAAATTGCGGGTAAATAAGTGCAACTTCCAAGGGCAAACATGTTTTATGGGGTTGGATTCTCACGAGAATCCACAGAAAGGCTGCTTCTCCTTACTAGTTCATTTTCGAGACAGGTCCTCGCGAGAAGCAGAATCAAGCTGTTTTAGGAAGCTGGGTGTTTGGCACTGCTCCACGAGATCCAAACGAGAAGTTAGGAGTAGGAGTTGTACCAAACAGGGCCTAACTCCGATTCAGTCTATTCAAATTCCTAAATTCATCTAAAATTGAGCTCTTTCTTTTAGAGTTGGTATTACTATTTTTAGATTTTATTTGAAATGATTTGTGCTTCGTCTGTTGTTTTCTCTCTCGTTAGACGATCTGTTTCACGGAGCAGGAGCCGAAGTAAACTTTGAAGATCCAAGTGTGGTAACTGAGCAGAGTCAAAACCAAGGCAAGTCGTAGTCCTTAATTTGATCATATTGAACCTATGATTTCAAAAGTATATTGTTTTATATCAACTATTTTGGTATTAGCTATCACCTATTGTCATTATACGTCCATTGAACTTTTGAATACCTTGAATCATTTGCCACCTTAGCTTGGTTAATTTTAGTTGGACATATTTGTATCACCAACAAGGGTATCATACAGATGCTTAGTTAAGCTTAGTTACGATGGGTTCATTATCACATGTGCAATAAATGTTAAATTTGACTTAATGAGATATGAAATTGTGGAGGTTAGCCACTATTGTTAAAATTTGTGTACCATGATAGGGTATATATGTCATTGGTCTTAGTTGAACAAAATGATTTTCGCTCGGGCGAACGGTTGTGAAGTGAGGGTGTGGATATAACACGTTGTGGGTTTGTAGTTGTGAGGACCCCGATTTATTTGACTTGTAATGCTTAGCCTTCCATTGACTCTAGCATCACAAAATAAATAAACCAAGTCTCGAGATATGTATGCTTCCCAGAAATGCAGCATACACACCCCGTTACAAAATCATGCATCAATTCCATACATCACGATATAACAATTCTGGCGAAAGACATACATAATATAAAGTTATTACAACAAGGGTCGACTGTCCAAATAACAACAAGTATCATTAACAGCGGAAGCAAAAGTGCCATAAGATGGCTAAGACAAAAACCAACCGGTTAGCTACATAACCACAGGGCAATCGACCGGGCCGCCAAGCTAGTCGTCTCAACGGTAGCACAACTCACAAAAGCCGATCCCATTGGGGATCAACCTCTTCCTCTGCAACAATTAAGCAAAGCAAATGAGTATAAAAATGTACTCGCAAGACTTACGGGTAACAAACCTAGTTACTACTACATGCAGGCTTTGATCAAATGATAAGGCTCAAGGTTAATTTTCAGCATAAAGCAAGTTTTATTTGCAATAGATAATAGATTGAAGGCTGTTGTAACAAACTGAATTTTATTTGCATAAATAACAGCGATACAATAAGTAGTAACAACATCCTGGAGATGACCAACCCAATAGCCATCACAACCATAGCACGAATTACCCATTCGTACCACTCATGTCAAGTTTTAATTTAAAAGGTTGTAGTCTAACTCTTGAAAAGCTTACCCAAGCGTGTCCATAACCTAGGACGAGGCTATTCGAATAGTTTTAAACTCGCAGGTGTACCAATGTACCCACACTTGCATCGCCTTTTGCCAAGCTATTAAGCACACTTCCTTTGGTATGCCGGCACGGCTAAGTCCTACGAGATATTTCCAATGAAAAATGCTAATCAAGAGCCGCACGTATGGGGGTTAACCCTTAGTGACCTGCCGACGGAATCTGGATCATAAGGACCCATACGTGGAGCAGGAGACACCGGCCGCAGCGGGTGCTCCCCTCCCCACAAACATGTCCATGCTGCATAGCGAAATATGCAACCCACCACGCGACTCATTAATTAACACCCCCCAAAGTACTTAGTCAAAAGAGGTCACATTTCCCTCTAGTGTGGTTAGCATGCACAAAAATGCTTGGATAACAGGTACTCACAAGTAGTTCGGTCCTTAATTGACCTAGGCACCATTCCATTCACACCCAAACTCACACCATCTTACCCTTGTGCCCAAGTCCAAATCATTTTGCTTTCATTTTTAGTTTTTACAATTAAATATAGCACCAAGGCTGAAATCATGAAGCCATAATAAGTTTGTGTGATCAAGATTATCGACTAGGTCGATAACGCCAATTCTACCGGTATCTAAGCATTCTAAGCATGACACCGTAAAGATAATAAAGAGCATAATTAAATCACCGCTCTAATTCACCAAATGATATTAATAACTTATGTTTTGTGGCGGGGATAAACAATTTAAGGGCAACCATGCAATGGGATTAGCTACCTCTAATCGACAAAATAAATCTTGATGTAAGAAGCATGCATACTTAGGTTTTGCAAAAAAGATATTAGAATTTAAAAGTAGTAGGAGCAATATGATCAAATGATGTTACACTGCTTGCCTTGCTGTAGATCACTTTCTTGCTGCAGAGGATTCACTCACGTAAACAATAATTCCTTCGGAACCTAATGCGAAAAGGCGATAATCAAATAAGAACAAGAACTCCAAATAAAACTCAACAGCAAAAGTTCTCCAAATAGCATGAAATTTACATAACAGCTATAGGATGATTTTAGACAAATTTAGAAACAAGAAACAGGTCATTTGGACTTAACATGAAAAAGTTATGGCTAAAATAATTTCTATCAGTCCGAAAAATCAATATTAATTCCTATCTGTTACTGTTCATGGCAAAAATTTCTAGAATGATCTAAAGTCTGAAATTTTTATGGTAGGTAGAATAAGACATTCTAAGAACAACAAAATTGAGTTTGCACAATTTGGAGTTAAAATGAATTAGTTATGATTTTCTCAAGTTGTAAAACTAACATCTACCACTTCACAGGAACATAAATAAGAACAAGCCCTATTCCACATTACAGAATGCTAATAAAGGAATTTTACAGTTGAGTTTGCTCGAAAGGAATTACACACAACAAGTTATATAATTTACAAATTTTGAAGTGAAAATTCTAACCCTTATTACATTTAAGCTTCACAAAGAATTATCAATTTCGGACTAGAAAAGTGACCACAAGTATTCTCAATTTAAAGTTTATCCTATCACACACATCAGAATCGGAACCATTCAAAAGGAGCTAAAATGACAAACTTATGCATTTATGAAATTTGAATCAATAAAGTACTTTAGAAAACTAAAGCTCCCGTGAGGTCCTACGAATCGAGAGAACGGGAGGTCGTGGCCGTTGAGATGAGATCCAACGGTCCGGGCACTAGGGAGGTCCTAGAACTTCAATCCAACGGAAGAGGTCTGGACGGTCAGGATTTCTCGGGGGAGGTCCTGACGGTCTAGATCTCCAGGGGGAGGTCCTACGGCTTAAGTCCACCGAGGAGGTCCCGACGGCTAAGATCTCTCGAGGGAGGTCTTAACGGTCACGATCCAGCGAAGAAGGTCTGAACGATCAAGATCTACCGGGGAGGTCTTGAACGATCCAGATTAACTCGAGGGAGGTCCGGTGCGGCGGGGTTTTAGCGGGAGGAGATCTGGACGGCTCAGATGGACTTGGGGAGGTCCTGACGGTCTAGATCGAGGTGGGGGGAGGTCTGGACGGCTAAGATCTCCACGGGGAGGTCTTAGACGGTGCAGATCTCGCCCAAGAGAGGTCCCGACTTAGCTTCTCGAACAAAGGACCGGTGGGAGGTCTTGAGGTGGTCCTTGCAAAAATGACCAAGGAGGTCTTTTGCAAAGAGGACCCGAGGTGGTCTCGAGGTGGTCTTTGCAAAATGACCAGGGAGGTCTTTTGCAAAGAGGACCCCGAGGGTGGTCCCTACTACCGATTAGACCTTGGGAGGTCTTCACGGCGGAGATCAAAGTAGGAGGTCGTGAGGGGTGGTCTGAGCGGTGACTAAGAACGCGACCACAGGAGGTCTAGGCCCACGTGCAAGTGACAGGTGGCGGCTTCCGACAGCTAATAATGGCGAGACACACTAAATACCAGTCTTGACCATTAATGACGCGCAGGGGACGCCGCGGGGTTTTAACAATTTGGGCCCACACGACAGAGACTCAACGAGGGCGACTTTAAGACACGAACAGATCCCTAATGATTGAAAATCATTGGACAATAATGGTGTCCGAGAAATCTGATGAAAACAGGAGCTCCCGCCGGCAAATCCCCGAGAGACTTCAACGGGTTGCCGCCGCGACATCGACATGCATGGCGCCATCAAGATCGGAATGGACTCGCAATAGCGATAGGAACCTAGTGGTGGCAATCTCGCCGGTGACGGTGGCTCTAAACGCCGGCTAGCCGGAAACGAAAAAGCTGGCATCGAACTTGAAAACACCAAAGCTTCGGGTGGTCTCAAGAAATGGTACCCTGCACTATGGACTAACAAGGGACTACCTGGATGGAGGGAAGCGCTAAAATTGGTCGGAGAGGACTTGCACAAGAAGAAGCTCGCCGGACTTGAAGAAGAAGGCTGGAAAATGGCACTCTGAGCAAAATGAGTGGCACCCAAGTATCAAAAGAGCTTCAATAAGGTTCACAGAAGCTACTGGAGCAATTAATTTGAAAATGGGCCACTCACCTGAGCTGAGGAAGAAGATGCCCAAATTCAGCCGAATTTGAACAAACCCCAAATTGGACAGATCCTGCGAATCAAATCCAAAATTAAGTGAGGGGATATGTTCAAGATGGTAGGAGGTAGGAATGGTGCAAAAATTTGTGGGGGAGAACCACTGGAGCACCAAGAACACCAAAGAAGCTTTTCGGGCCAACAATGGGGATTGTCGGATTTTAAAGTATTAAGCTCCAAAGTTGAAAGTGGAGCTGGAGGGTGGTCTAAAGAGAGACTAGGAGATATGAGAGGTGCTTAAAAAGCTTGGAAAGGGTTAGGGTTTGACAGGAAGTCCTTCGGGAGACAGAGGAGCAAGGCTCGAGACCACCAAAGTGAAAAGGTGAAAAGAGGTAGGTTAGGGCATGGCATGGCCGATCCTGCCTCCCACAACATTTGATGTCAACTAGGCAGGTGTAGGGAACATGAAATGACACCGCCATTACTTCCTACTACTCACGACGCCGAGGTTGAAGACAACCAATAATGCATTTGAGTGATTATTGGCGTCGGATCTATCGCAAACGGCTTCGATCATAGAGCTCGGTGCTTTCAAAACGATGAGAGGAGGAGGAGGAGGTCGGGCCTTTAGATGGCGGCCACGAGCACCCCAAGCCTCCGGAGGCTAGCGCACCGGGAGGTCGTGGGCCTTAGATCTCACATCCCACGGCTCACGCGCACGCGCGACGGTGCGATTAGGTGGACATGGTCCGATCGGGTCGATCGAGTTAGGCTCGGCTTGAGCCCAGTCCACTCGAACCACGCTTAATTTTTGACTTTTGAAAAGGGCTGGGCAATGGAAAACTAATTGAGGTAGCAAAATGACTCTAAAAATTCTGAAAATTTTACGAAAGCTTGATAACTAGGATATTGACATTGTGTAAAATTTCCAGAGGTTTTGGTGTTGCACATTTTCCTCCAAAAATTCTACAATGAGCTAGGCCAAGGTTTGACCAAGATTTGAATTGGGTTGACTTGCCTCTAAAAGTATTCAAACAATTTCTATAAATCGTGAAATTTTTCAGAGGGGTCCCACACTAATCCTATAACTTAGGAAAGGTATTCCCAGGAGATGATCAAAATGTTTGACATGAATATTTTCTTAGAAGCTCAAAGTTTGGATCAAAAGATTTGTGACTTTGTATTTCCATAACTTTTGTACAAGAATTGTTTGGTACAACAGGAAATACATGATGTAAGAAAAAGTTTTAATTTCTACTCATTTTCTTACATTTGAAACACAAGTCTAAATATTGGGATGTTACAGTAGTAGACTCACCTGACTAACTTGTCAAGGACTTAATCTTGTGTGCCATTGAACTGGGCCTTAACCGTACAACCACATGGTCGGTATGGGACAGATCTGGCCAATTAATTAGCAATATCTTAGTTTCTGTTTTGTCTTGGAAGCGTGAGTTGCGGGATAGACGTATACTTACAATGGTGTAAGAGGGGGGGTCATGTCTGGTTGGAAAGACATTCAGTGTTGAAACCTTAGCGGGCAGAATTGGGTTAAGAAGGAGCTTTGTAAAAGCCTTGTGATGATCACTTAATCTCACACCTAAGGAAGTATGGTAAGACACTATAAGTTGATTTATCTCTTGTGGGAAAAGTTGTACAACCTCTGTAGAGTTAAAAATATTTAAATAGTTGTGTCCACGGTCATGGACATGTCCGGGGATTTCACACAGGAGGTAGAGTTTCTTTATAAAATGTGTCGGAGTGTGAATGAAAAGTTTACTTGATGAATATAATGTTCGTTTGGTGAATGGATAATTCACTTGGTAGTTTGTGTTGGGAAGTGAATGGAGAGTTCACTGATTGATTTCAAAGAAACTATTTACTTTATGTATTTATTGCCTTTTAAATTATGCCCTTCAATCTATTTATTGTATTTATCGCTAATGCTGCTTTCTACAAAATAACCATACAGCTAAGCATTTATTCAAGCTCTACATGAATATTATTTGCATACTGTTTCCTACAACTTGTTGAGTTCTTTATGTGCTCGCGACTTCAAATTCTGCTACTCGATTGAAGAGTACCAAGCTACTCAGGAGTTCTTCGCTCAAGAGTACCATAAAGGTTTTACGGATTAGGATGCGTTCTCCACTCGATTGCATGTGGGTATGTTGATTGGCCTTCCCAAGTTTTCCTCATTCCGCTGTAAGAGTTTATTTGTTTCTTTAGCCCTGGGTGGCAAGTTAAATAAACATTGACCATAAGGTCCAGTTATTATTACTACTTGTTATTTTAAGATCTTTTTAGTTAAATTGATAAATGGATGGTATTCCATCACTATTTCTTTGTGTGAGCTAGCTACTGATCTGTGACTAGTTCAGAAAACATAGAGTGTTTCGAATGTGTAAATTCGGGTCCCAGCAACCATCGCCCTCTCGAGTCGGATGAACCATCCAGACTACTCCCGTCCCTTCCCCTCCATCGACTCCCTCCCCATCGCTGTTCCTCTTCCTACAGCCACTGCTTCCTCTTCCCTTCACCCACTTGTTGCCTGCGTGTGCCTACGCGGTCTTGTCCTCCCCTTCGTCTGCGTCATGCCCGCCGCTCCCTCCTCTCCTTCACCCCACCGCCCCCGCTGCCCTTTTCCTCCCCTTTGTTTGTGCCATCGCTCCTCCTGTTCACCCACGCCGCCCTCCTCCTATTCACTCGCGCCCCTCCTCAAAGACTCCACCTCCTCCCCTTTGCCCACGTCGCCCTCACTGCTCCCCCTCCCCTTTGCCTGCACCTAGCATCCGTCATCTCCTCCCTGCCCTTGCGCTCACTTCCTCCCCATCTCCTCCCTCGCTGTCGCCATCACCCCCGCTCCTGCTGTCACCGCCACCCTTGATCCCGCCATCGCCACCAGCCCCGCTCCCTCCTCCCCGTCTTCCACGCTTTTGTCGCCAATCCTGGGTTGCCACACCATGAATCCTAGGACACCATCAGTGTCTCCTTCCCCTTCTCTCTCCCGTCCTCTAATGGAGAGCCCCCGCCGGTGAGGCCTAGACCGACTGTAGGGAAAAGATGGTAGGTGAGGTCCTCTCCCCGTAGTGATCCCTTCCTCTCCTTCCTTCCGCTCGTCGTGGCCCAAAATCGGGTCAAAACCAGTCGAGGAAGAGAGCCAACTCAATGCTTCTTATTTGTGTGTCCATCTTACTCCAGTTCCTACTAATTTGTGAGCCGATAGTATTGGTTTGGTGTATACTTGTTTGAGCAATGAAGGCTTGATTCTTCCGCTCATACATGAATAAAATACCTTTTGTTGTGAAAGGATTAAATGTAAGCATGCATTTCTCTGAATTTGTGTTCTTCTTGTTCTACACAAGGCCGCGAGGACAACGCTCACGGAGCTGGCTGTGGCTGTGAGTGACATAGAAGTTTTGATACATATTTCTTTTCTTAGTTGAGTTGACAAGGTTTTGTTTGCTTTGGTACCTCTGACTTTTTTTAACATTTACTGTAGATACTTGATTAGGATCTAATTCCATAGGATCAAGAATATGATTTTGTCCAACCTGAGGGTAAATGTAATGTAGATATCTGATATTTTAAGTCCATTGTGGTTGAAGATTTTCTTAATTGGTGCCATTGTTATGTGCTAAATGGATACGAAGACGGCTTCTTTTTATCTGTTTTATTTGCATGATCAGTTTCAGGTTTTTAGCATCTTCAAAGTAGGAAGGACTTTGTACGATTAGAGCAAGGTGCTCTTTCTTATATGAACAGATATGTTACGTCTCAGGGTGTAATTTTTTATGGCCAATATTTGAAATACTACATAACGGATCCTAGGGTATGTTTAAGCAATGTTTTAGTAAATCTTTATTACATAGCAGTAGATCTAATGACTAACTAGAGATTAAACCCATGGATATATTCCTTGTATTGACTATCAAAGGTGATTTTGTGATTGCTAAGATAATATATCACCTAATTGTTATTTTTCAAATTACATTTACACATGCTTAGGTTTTTCTTAATTTTATTGTCAGCTGAATTCTTCAGTACATGTTTAGCAAGACATAATATCACCCTACAGGCTAAGATTTTCATCTAGAATTAATATGTTTTGAAACACTAGTGGGGTGTCCGTGCGTTGTAATGGAGTTCTAAAAGAGGGTGAGATATATTGGCAGACAGGACCGTCCGTACCAGGGGCAGGACTACACCGAGCTGTCTGCTGCAATGTAACAATCAGGTATGTCTATATTGTTTACATGCATAACGTACTATTTCAGTATTTCCTTCTTGTTTACATGCATAACTTGTTGTTCCACAGTCGTAGGCCCTACCGGATGAGGAGTGGGTCGCAGCAGGAGTAGACTCGGGAATACAACATCGCCGGAGTTGGTGCTACAAAGAGCGCATGCGGTGGGCCTCCACACAACGAGAGTAGCCAGGTCTCCGGCTGGGCTTCATAGCTGCACGGTACGTTAAGATCGAGCCAGCCGACACAACACCCCCTTAGGACACACCCTCTTGGGACACCCCTCTCACGACACCCCTCAAGCTACTCGCGTCGGTAGGTACCTCAGCCATCGGAGCCTTTGATATAGGTAAGCCAAATTTCATAAAAACTATTTAACATTTAATAATTGTTCACCATGCTCCCCTCAAAAGAAGAAAGGAAATTTATCACGCAAGCACAAGCACTTCCAAAGCCCTGTTACAATGTCAATTTAATATAATAATGTAGACATGAAATTTAGTTTGCTAGAGTCCTTCCTTTATTCCCTCTTCAAAAACTCCAGGTAGATGACATGCTCTGTATAGAAAAATTGTCTCAAGCAAAATCACAATTACAAAAATTAAGTTGTGAAGTAATGGAGATAAGGCCTGACTTGGTACAGATGATACCCGCCTTCTAGACTCCTCATGCTTCCTTAGGGGCTTACTAGTATCAATGTAGATAATCTTCATAAGCTCGGCTGGATCAATGGTGTCTGTGTCAATCTTTGTCACGAGATGGGTGTGAACAGTAGTAATCACCGTGGTCTGAAAAGGTAACAAATAATAAAGATAAGAAACATAAATTTTGGGTAAACAAAATAGGGTGATGAAGGGAGGCTGCTATGCAAATATACCTCATGATGTGTGGTGCCTTGCCTTCTCCTTGTCCGAGTATCCTGCGTTGGAGGGACATCATGCAATATGATAATAACATAACATACTTCAAACAAATATCCCAAAATCATAAATATTCATGACAATACTTGAACTTTTGTCCCTAGAACAGTGTCTCCGCTCTGCTTCTCTATCACGATCCCTCTCACGGCCGGAGTCCCGTCCCTTGCTATCATGATCAGAATCCCTACCCCTACTGTCACGCTCCCCACCTCTTGATCTATCTCTTTCTCTTTCCCGAGTGCGGTCAACATTGGACTCTGATTTATCACTCTTCGAATTCACTACCGAATCTTCTTTTCCATTAAGTTCAGTAGGCAATGGCTTGACTTCGTCATCACTTTTCTCCTTCTCCTTATTTGATCATGCCTTAATCTGAACCCTTATCCTGGTTAGAACTTTAGGGTATTGGGGTACCCTTATCGCTAGCAATAACACCTGATGGACTTTCCTGCATAGAAGTGCAAAGATGTAAATTCAGTAATCATTTTTAAAAATAAACTTCATAAGTCCAATCATTTTGACTGTTCTTCTTTTTAACCTTTGAAGCCGAGCATCGAGGTCCTTCTAATAGTAAAGGAGTCATCGTCTCTATACACTGGTATATATTGTGCCTTAGGGAGGTCAGAAGGTGAGCAAGAACTCGCAAACTTCCCGAATTCTGCCTCATCAAGATCAAAGACAATCCACCAAGGGGAACCCGGTGTCTCCTAGCCTAAAAGATACACAACTCGCAAACCGATATACAAAATATTGACAATATGTTAGTAGAAGTGCAAATTTATCTCAATACGGTTTAAAAGGCAATGAACAACACAATTTTATCCAACTAGGATGTGCAAGCTTTTAATGTCCGAGCACTACAACAATGAAAGGGGAATGCATATAACAAAGCGAACAAAGAAGCCTTGATAGTAGATCTATTTTATGGTACTACTAATCCCGACTGCTCGATTCAAAGCCAAATATAATTTTCTACTAAAGAAAAATCTGGCGTGTACATTCCTTATGAGATGGCAAACAGACATCATCTTAGAAGATGGTTGGTCATCTAAAGACAAACACTGTATTATGCAACGCAAGTCATCATGGGTAAAGAGGACATAAATGCAAGTCATCATGGGTAAAGAGGACATAAATGCAAGTCATCATGGGTAAAGAGGACATAAATTCTAGCTTCATCTAACCTATGTGTACGTCTATATTTCCTCGTTTTGTTTTCTATTCCACTCATCCTAATGAAAAACAATTGCACAAATCAAATTTTTATATGATCTGGGCGATAACTTAAAATAAAGTGAAAGGCATATTGTTACAATAAAATGGAAGGCAGATTGTCAGCTTAACAATTGTTTTGCTGATTTGAGAGTCATAAAGCAAAAAATCAAAATCAAAATTTTATCTTACTCAAGTAATTTCTTACACAAGTTTTACAACAATCGTGCTTCATATGGCAATAGTATTATCTCAAACCAATACCGCATGCAACTAATATTAAAGGTTCATTTTGATTGGACACCTCAAAGAAATTACACCCGTATTGCTAAATCTCCAAACCTATATAGTAGGGTAATGGAACTCAGTCCTATTATGGGAAGATTTATTAATATTACACTAAGGACAACACCATATTAGTTCAGAATTTCAAGAATATTCGGGATGCGTTTCATTTACGATCGTGTCAGAAGTTGCGAGTTGCAATTTCAAACAATAGGCCGTAGTGAGGAATATATGTGAGGCATGATGAATATAGCAAATAAAAGGCTTGCAAAGCAGTATCTGGTATTCTTCTAACCTCTCCTATGTTTGATTGGGTATGAAAAAACAAATGTATGTGTTTTCTTTTGGGTGTTGCTCCATGGTAAAGAACGCTAGAGCCATGTTAAAGAAGGATTTTGTTCAGAGAGCTATGTGCTTTGTTCGATGGACAGCCAGAGGAATGAAAGGATATGTTTAATTTAGTCAAGTTTGCTAGAGTTTTCTAGTAATTGTTTAGGTTATCTATGAGATATATCCTACTCATTTAGTCAAGTTTGGTAGAGTTTACCAGAAATTGTTTGGGTTATCTGCGAGATATTTGAAGTACTAAGAAGAGCAAACTCAAAAGCTAAGGTAACAAAATATTCTTTTTGGGAGAGCTCATGATTTTTGAGATGTCTAGTATTGGGTATCCCTCTTGTCGAGGCGGGCATTGCTCATTGGTTTTGGTTTATGTTTTTTCTTTTCTATTATTTTCTTTGTTTTCCCTTTATCTTTTGTATAGTTGTTTTAATATATTTGTAGTGTTCTACTCTATCGTGTCCCATAAAAAACATCAAAATAGAAGGAAAGTAAAACGTTCTCCATAGAGCAATCATCTACACAGCTTGACTAGAAAAATAGAAAATCCATGTCAACATGGATTACAACAACTTCATGGTAACAAATGTAGTTTGCAATAGGAAAGGAATTGAGCAAGTATGGAGTATATGGGAATGAGACTAAATGGTTGATGTTCACAAACATAAGAAAGTTGTAAAGAATAAATTAACCAATAGTTGCTCTTGCCCATACACATAGCAAATCCTGATAGTCTTAAATACCTCTAAAATTTGGTTTAAATAAAAAAATACAGATTGAACTCACCCTGGTAACGATCGTGCAGAATTAGCCTGAGATATATTGCATGTCCACGTCTCCCCCAATTGCTACTAGACCAAAATAACCTCACTGTAATCAGCTGACCTGAGATGCTCAAGTCCACAGTAGCTATGTGTCACTCACCTAGCATATGATGCGATATGATCCAAAGGTGGAATAAGATGCCACAGATGTACATAGAACAATGATTGAACAGTTGGTGTGCACCAACAAAATAAGTATCAAACACTTGGCGTGCACTAAGAATCATGTCATGTGAAGAGCAAATTAGAAAGCAAGAGAGTGGGGATCTTAATGTGGAGATGAAGGAGAAGAATTATTGAAGGTGCACCACCCATCAGACTGCGTGCGCCCAAGATTCGAAAATGATGGATCAACAACACACCTGGGCCCTTGATAGTGGATTTGCGGAGGGCTAGCTCTGCAGGCGACGACAAGGGAAGGAGGAGGTGGAGGCGTGGAGTATGCCGACGAGGCAGCGGCAATGGCGGTGTGCATGAAGGAGGCGGAGGAGGAGGCGCGGGAGGAGTAGGATGTGGCGGCAACAGGGGAAGGGGATTGGACGAGGAAAATCAAGAGGGAGAGCAGTTTTGTCACACCTTAGCAGCTGATGGGATTCCAAGTCCGCCACCGTCGTCCCTCACTACTTGAATCTGGAGGTCTAGTCACTGTCCTCTCAACAATAGTCTGGATCGACCTTTGCCTCATCGTTGTTGCTACTCCCGCCACTGCGCTAGTTTCTTATGACGAAATCAGTCACCTACGCGGTGATTCAGGTGGCAACATCGAGGAATCAGGATGGGGGAGGCTGGGAATCAGGTGCAAGGGAGAGGGGAGTTGAAGAAGATGGCAACCGACTGGGATATCTAGGGCATTCTTTTGTTTTTTTTTCTCTGTGTGATCGTTCGATAGATGGGGGCGACGGTTGAGGAGTATGGTGGAGGTGTCCATAGAGACGATTTTTAAGAGGGGAGGAGACTCCTGACAACAAGGATCCATGTGTCGGCTCGTGCGAATAGGAGAGGAAGGTGGGGGACGATTCTCCCGCTGCACGGGGGTAAACCCTATTCTTTATTAGTTAAGATAATTCTTTAGTATGTTGATGCCATCATTGAAATTTTACTTTATCCTTCTCTGTTAACACAGGTGGCTCTTGGGAGAGAAATAGGTGAGGTACATGTTGACATTGATTTGGGTAAAGAAGGGAAGCCAAATAAAATATCCCATCGACAGATGCTTTCTTGCCTTTTATTTTTAAGTTAGAATATGCCAAGACACCTTGGATTGATGGAAGTTATACGGAGATTCTTGTTTCGTTTTCCAGGACCACCTTTCCTTGCATTATATACGTTATCATTTTTCAGTTTTTGTCGCTCACCATAAATTGTGCATAGCAAACCGCTTGGTATTGACTATTTTAAACTGCACTATTTTATTTTCATATTTTATTATTACGTCCAAACAATCTTAATTAATCTTGGGATAATATTTGGATACGCTGACAATAGCTCTTCTTATATGGATATTCAACAAACATACGAAACTGACTCTAGATTTGTTGATTTGGGACTTTATGTTTTAAGATCTGAATTTGTGTGTTCAATCTTTACAGTGTATTAAGAGTTGAGACCTATGACTATTTCTTAATCTCCTTTAGACCTGTTTCGAGTGATAATTAACAATGACATCTATTTTTTCAGTGTCCTAAGAAAGTAGAAGCATGCAAAATAAGTCTAGCGGGCAGTGTATAGAATTAATAGGTGATTGGCCCTATGTTCGGCTCAATTACGAGTTGATTTTTCCAATTTATGGAGCGACTTCCATAGATGAGGAGCCATACCTCAAAATATATGTCTTTTTTTAGGAAAAGGAGTCCAAGTTTAATGGCTTTGGCTTTCTAACCAGTCAAGAATTAATTCCATACGCATGCGGTTCTTGCATTTTGATTTGGGAAAAGTCTTCTTTACGGATTTGTTATAATCATATGCACTCAACATATTGTGTTCCGAGAGGTAGATAGATAGGGTGTAGTCTTACTCGATCAGTAGACTAGCTTTATTGTGAGCCAAAATAGTTGTGCTTTAGTTGTTGTATATATACTTCTGTACAACGGTGCCACCATCAACATTTCCACGTTATCGTATTTTTTAATTCATTTTCTATCCACTGATATTGACTACTTCGATCGTGTGCTACAAAAGGATTATGCCATCTGACACTATTGATTTTACTATGGAAAGCCAATTAATATGTTAATCAATCTATAACACTACTGCTTTTGCTATGGAAAGCCAATTAATATTTTATGCAATCTATTTTTTTCCTTCTCATATATACCATCACTATCTCCAGATCGCCTCACAACAGAATATATATCTGAAGAGGGAGAGGAGAGGGAGAGGAGAGGAGAGGGAGAAGGTTTTGTCTGTGAGGTAAGTTTTTAACTTTGTAGTGTATATTTTTAGTAAGTAAATAGTTTATGTAGTTAAAATACTAGTATGAGTAGGACTTGTAAGAAATTTTAGTTAGAGGATAAAAATAGAAAATCAAACATTGTTAAATTGTATGTAAGTAGCAGTGATAGAAAAATAGTTTATGTAGTTAAAAATAGTAGTATAAGTAGCACCTGTAAGAAAGAGGGATAGGGAGGAGTAGAAGAAAGAAAGAGGGAGAGGGAGGAGGAGAAGAAAGAAAGAGGAAGAGGGAGAAGGCTTTGTCTGTGAGATAAGTTTTTTTTTACTTTGTAGTGTATATTTTTTAGTAAGTAAATAGTTTATGTAGTTAAAATGCTAGTATGAGTAGGACTTGTAAGAAATTTTAGTTAGAGGATAAAATTAGAAAATCGAAACGTTGTTAATTTTTATGTAAGTAGCAGTGATAGAAAAATAGTTTATGTAGTTAAAAATAGTAGTATAAGTAGCACTTGAAAGAAAGAGGGAGAGGGAGGAGTAGAAGAAAGAAAGAGGGAGAGGGAGGAGGAGAAGAAAGAAAGAGGGAGAGGGAGAAGGCTTTGTCTGTGAGGTAAGTTTTTTTTACTTTGTAGTGTATATTTTTTAGTAAGTAAATAGTTTATGTAGTTAAAATACTAGTATGAGTAGGACTTGTAAGAAATTTTAGTTAGAGGATAAAATTAGAAAATCGAAACGTTGTTAATTTGTATGTAAGTAGCAATGATAGAAAAATAGTTTATGTAGTTAAAAATAGTAGTATAAGTAGCACCTGTAGGAAATTGGAGTTAGAGAAAAAAATTAGAAGATGACCGAGCACATGAGGATGATGAATTATTTGTATGAACTAATTAGTAGAGATTAATTAGTATGAACTAAATGACTTAGGTAATTGCTATAGCTCTGGAAGACCCGAACGCCACTTGTAGCATTTCTTTCGACAAGTTAGCGTCGTAATCGATAATGCCCGCTATGGAATAGCTTGGTTTTGAGGTTGAATGAATATTGTATTGCACGCTCGTGTGGCCTCCGCCTTTAGGGAATGAATGACGCCTTGATCATGGCGCAGAGTGTAGTTGTTGACGATAGGCGAAGGGTCTTACAATAAGTGCGCTATGATCCGACTAGTTGTAATATTGAAATATTTTCGTGCATACAATAAGTCATGCCAGCATTCCATTACATTGAAAGCGCATTAGTGTTGTTTATGAGAAGTATTGTAGTTGTGTCGCGTATGCGTGGACCGACTATTATTGGATGAATAATGCGAACCGAGCGCATGAGAATGATGAATTATTTGTATGAACTAATTAGTAGAGGTTAATTAGTATGAACTAATTGACTTAGGTAATTGGTATAGCTCAGATAAGACCGAACGCCACTTGTAGCATTTCGATTGTGTTAGCGTTAGAATTGGATAATGCCCGCTATGGAATAGCTCGCTTTTGAGGTTGAATCGAATATTGTAATCGCACGGTCATTGTGGCCTTTGCCTTAGGGAATGAATGATGTCTTGATCATGTCAGAGTGTGGTTGTTGACGATAGGTGAAGCGCCTTACAAATGTAAATTACAATGTAGGCGATGTTGCGATCCGACTAGTTGTAATATTGAAATATTTGCAGCATACAAGAATTCATGCCTGCACTCCACTCTATTGGAAGTGCATTATGGTGTTGGTACCGCTCGTGAAGGTCCGTGACGGTGTTGACTTGAGCAGTCGCAAGCCACTCGTACATTCGACGGCGAGAATGCACGATCGCAGATGTGATGCACTTGCTCACCCGTAGCTTCTTGACCTCGAGGTGTGCAGATCTTCATACAAGGGCTTTGGAGCCGCCTCCCACGACGTCGGATGGGAGTTGAGAACACCGCGCGCGCATTTACTGTGGAAGGGCTTTATAGAAGGTCGCCGCCGCCAGGATATGAGTGTGTAGTGCTTGTGCAACCAAGCCCAAAAGAAGTCGTGGCAGTGGCCCCGCCGCCGGATATCATCCTCGGTGGTGGGAGCAATGGGTGCTCTGCAAGTTGGTGAAGAAGAGGAGCCGGAGGGCGGCGTTATTTAAGGCTTCTGAGGATGTTGCTTGTGATGAGCCCACACGATAGATACAGAAAGGAAGATCTGACACGAAGATGGTGAGCCCACAGACAGTCGATGAAGGAGAGCATAGGGAGTACATATTGCGTCAAATGGATAGCGATGACCTGATGGCCTTAGTTGAAGAGGAAGCTTGACAAGAGGACGACGAGGACAGCTTCGATGAGGATGGAGCCCCATCCCCAGAATGGAACAGATTTGATGTTGAGGGTGTAAGCACGCATGACGAGCACAAATCACCATGGGAGTACCATGCTACCGAGGTTCGACAGACACTGTTTGCCGATAAGACATCCTTTGTAGATGCCATTAAGCTGGGCTATGTCCATGCATCTGACATTTCGGTCACAATCCAGACAGAGCAAGACATCGTGAAGTGTGAGCAGCTTGTTGTCCTTGGCGAGTGCACGACATAGACCAAAGTATGAGACTCACCGGATTGTCTCGAAGGTAGAGGCGCACTCGCATGCTCAGCAGTTGTTTTGTCCAGACATCGTAACCAACATCGACCTTCGTGAGGCAATTTGATGTATGGAGAGATAGTGGAGAAGAAGGATGTGGAGGCCAAGCACATTATGGTGGCTATTGAGAAGAAATTCAAGCACATGATCGCCACGCGTAAGGCGTGGCATGCGGGCGTAAGGCTTTAGAAAGACGGTTTGGATCTTTTGAGGCGTGTACGACAACCTTCCTCGTATGCTTGGGGTGCCGCAGAGAGAAACCCGCACGACATCGCCGAAGGACATGCCATCTAAAAATCCATGAGGTTTTTCAATATTGCAAAGGGCTTTCATAGCCTTCGCCGTGATCGAGGCTTTTAGGCATATGCTGCCCGTGGTCTCGCTTGGCGGACCTTTTGACCGGAAATACAAGGGTGGATCCTTACGCCATAGGCGCTGACGGAACAATCAATTCTACCATTGGCCATCGATTCGCCGAATGTGAGAATTACGGCGCTTGGTTGTAGTTCCTTCGACATCCGAGTGGGAGTTGTTGAGTCTCGCCCCGCGCAGTGCGTGATCCATGATCGCCACGGGATGCTAAAGGCCATAAGAAAACTTCAAGAAGACCCCGACGAGCCGCTCCTTAGTCGGATATGAGGAGTAGATGGTGCATTTGCCACTTAGGGGCCAACTTCTTCAAGAAGTTCCCAAGAAACCCTTGGTGAAGCTTATTCAAGAGGCTAGCTATGCGTAACTGGAGCCAGAAATTTGACGCCTTATGGACGAATCGATGAACACAAAGAGAAACACGTGGACGAGGAACCAGTGGACCGTAGTCCAACTCGTTGAGCGAGGCGAGGACTTCGAGGAATATCGAGTGCTTCTCGTGACCGGATCGCAGGTCGCGCCATTGGAGAAGTGGTCTTGCCGACGACACGGACAGTGGCAAGGTACGATAATGACCACTAACCTTGCAGGTGTACAACCGGGTTCTTAGGGGCCTTCGCTCATACCCTCGTTGCCACCGTGGAAGGTGTTCTCGCATGCACAACGTATTTCAGGAGAGGCATTCAAATGCCGCACTTCATGCCACCAACCTCAAACTATCGCCAAAGATTACGCATACATGCAAAGCGAAGACGTAGAAGGGCCGCCGCATTACGATGCACGTGATGGCAATACGAGCATCGCTTCGACGCGTTCTCCGGGATAGAGCCGATTTGGGATGGCTCGCTCTCTTGTCACCCACGCAGGTATGGCTTGAGATCATGTGAACGAACCTAGTTGTATCGGTAACAAACCGAAGCTCTTACACAAGCCATGCTCTCATGTCCTCGCCGCATGCAGATTGTGCGCATGGACCTTTGAACTTTGTGTCCGAGTACTTCTGAAGGACAAAGTTGGTGCAGCTTAGACCGGCGAGCTTAGGGGCTTCGTAGTTGTGTAACTTCGCCACCTTGGATATTGCAAACAGGATGTGGATTCAGGATATTGACATGCCGGCGGTGGCAAGGGTCGCCGATACCAATGATATGGACGGCTAATGCCGGGCGTTGGTCGACGCCATGACTCGCGCATGAGGGCCACACGCCGACGATGCAAGGCACCACCGAGGAGTAGGCATCGCCATGGTTTGCGCACCACTTCTTTGCAGCAAGTGGGACCAAAATTGCAAATCATTTATATTGTCATGTGTACTTTGTATTGTTTATGTAATCGTTTCCGTACTACCCAAGTGGGACCAAAATTACAAATCGCTGTATATTGTCATGTGTACTTTGTATTGTTTATGTAACTGCTCACATTACCCAATTTTGAATGTATTGTCCCGTGGCCTACTACTTTTTGGTTTATTTGTTTACAAGTTAAATTTACTCCTCGCTACATTCGATGTTATATTTCCACATATGTCCTAATTTCTAGTTGTTTTGCGTGTATGGCTCGTGAGCCTCACGGACGGACCGAGTTTCTGGCCTCCGAGCATCGATCGACGGCTACATCGCAGCATTGCGCCGTGTCCTCATCCTACGGTGCGGCCGACACAATCGTGTTGGGGGTGATCCACACGCGACACCTCAGTGGCCTGGAGGCTAGACCCACGTTGACACCATGTTAATATTCGCCGACACTATCTTCTCCCCATACGCACCTTTTGTAATCGACCTTTTGCTTTGCTTTGCTGTGCTAAGGCACCGCTTCTGCCTACTACCTCTCGCCCGATGGTGCAAGCCACGACGAGGATGAGCCAGAGCACCGCGGCTGGCAATGATGGAGACGCCGTACGGCCGAGTCGTCCCACTCTTTCCGCTCGACCACCTTGCCGACACTCTCTGTGGACCGTGGCGCCAGAGACTCACACTTTCCATCTCCCATTCGGGAGATGGCCCCCTACTCGCAGACGCCTCCCGCTTCTTGGCCTCCCTATCGCAGAGGTGCCGCTTTCCGCAGGAGCCTCAGCCGATCGGCGCCGTGACCTTTGGCCGTGTTTCAGGAGTCCTTCGCTCGGGCCGCGGCCGGTACTACGTCATCCCGAAGGTACAGAGGCACGCCCGCCTTTGGTGTGGTCCGCTGCCGGGCACGTGTAATAGCCCTAACTTAGGTTTGTATTTCAAATGTAAAATTTTGAGGAGAAATAAAACTTTTGTTGTCTCTTCAAATCATTTGAAAGTTTCTACATTTTCCCTAGCAATTTCCAATTTTCTAGAATTAAATTCTTGTGAATGGAAATTGTTATCAGCACATTCTTAGCCTTCAAACTTGTGATCATCCCCTAGAATATTTTTCCTGTCATCTTGATCATCCTATCTACCTTCCTGAATTATTTCACAATTTTTAGATTTTATTTGCTATTTCAAATGGCCAAGTCAAACTAGTTGAGAATCTGTCAAACCCTAGGTCAGCATGCTTGTGAATTTTCTGCAGAACTTGTTAGTGCATAAAAGTTCTGGAAAATTTATGCAATGTTGTTCTCTGTCTCGAGTAGCTACTATAAAATTTCTGGAATTTTGGAGCTCGGGATCTATCTCTAAAATTCCTCAAACTCTCTCACTTTCTAACTCAAATCGTAAAGCATCGCCTCGCCCGAACTCAACTCAAAGCTCGAGTCCGACTCGCACCACTTGGCTCGGCCGCACAACTAAACGCACCACTGAGTCCAATCGACCGTGACCGTCCGATGCAAATCGAACGATCCACGCCGCGCGTGAACCGACCGTCCGAATGCATACATCTATCTCGACCGCCCAATTCGTGATCCAACGGCCGATACATTCTCGATCGAGTCTGGCATCTGCTCGCGCCGCTTGTCCCGTCGCCGACATATGGGTCCCACTCGCCGTTCTTCCTCGCCGACTCGCCGCCATCGGAGTCTCGGGCGATCGCAGACGCAAGCACGCAATCCGCCGCCACGCCGGGGACGCGGGTCCGCTTCCGGGATCGCCAAGTCCATCTACCTCCTAGTGTCGCCCATTCCTTCGCACCATTCTACGCCTCTCCGCCCATTTCTTAGCTTCGCCGAGAAAACTCCGAGAGCAGCGCACTGTTAACGCCGCTCTTGAGCCCGCGATCGCACCACCGTGATCCACGCTGACGCCGCTCCATTTTGCCCATCCCGGTTCTTGGCGCCCAGCGAATCACCAGGTGGTATCGCTATCTCGCCTCCGGCCTCCTGGCCTGTGAGCTCGCTTATGCTCCGTGAGTCTCAAGCCTCGCCGTTGATCTCACTTGATCGCAATGCTTCACCGATGCTCACGCGGCTCAAGCCGTTTTGATGCATTGTGGAGGGTGTGCGACTTCTTCTTCTCCGAGCCCGTATTTCGCCGCGGATTCCAAACGCCGCACCTTCTTCGCCGCATTGTCCGGGCGATCCTTCCGGAGCCGAGGCGATTCCATGGCACACCTTCCGGTCTTCTCGGCTCGCAGCTGCTTTCTCCGCGAAAGCACCGCACCTTCTTCTCCGCCTCCGGCCGTCGAGCCCATCTCCGCGACCATCGGCCCGCCACCACACCGGTTCATGAGATCTTTGCAAACCTTAAGGTACCACTCATCGCCTCTAAGACCTCCGGTTCGCGAGAATACCGCGGCGCCGCGCCACCGCCCTTGTGGTCGCCAGAAGCCAGCAGTGCTAAGGTCTAACCCTACTTTTAGTGATAACCATCTTTAGTCAAGATTACCGATTTGTGGGCTCTTTGGTTAATCGCGAAATCCTTTAATCCAATTCGCTATTTGTTCTCGAGTCACCGCCATATGGGCCCATGTTGTCGCTAGGGTTGTGTAGCTCGTAATGCGTTTTCTCCGCTAAAGCGATTTCTTTGTGAGAGTATGTCGTTTGCAGACTTTGGTAAGTCAAGACGATTCAGAGAATACGCCGACGCCACTTTCTTGGCGGCCGTCGCTCGTCAAGATTTCGCCGCCCGCGCGCAAGGGTGGGCTAGCCAGCCGTAGGTGCGAAATGGAATTAGTGCATTATAGATTTTGAAATGATTTAGTATTTCGTTTATGTTTTTCGTTGAGTCGATAATTCAATTAAACTTGTAAAATGCATAACTAATTCAATTTTTATCTAAATTGCATGAAACCAAAGGTCATAATTTTCATTCTAAGTGTTCTATTTACTAAAATGAGTTTAAACTTTGTATCCGTAGCAAAATCTATTAATTAATTTAATGTTGTAGATTGTATTTTTCCAAGTTAGAAAATTCATATCTTTTTCAATAATTGTCCAATCCAAGAAACCAACTCAGAAATTTTCATTTTTAGTAAAGCAATTATCAGGTTAGGTTTTAGATACTATTTTTGTTCATGAAAATTTGTTAAGTAATTAACTAGTGTTTTCATGTGAATTGTTAGCTTAGAAAATTCTTAGAAAATTCATAACCACTTAAAATGAATTGTTTCTGCTTCAAATTTTGTTATATCATGCTTAGGTTGCGTGTGAGTTTTAGTATGTTTGTTTGTTGTTGCATGTTTGAGTTTTGTCTGTTATTCGCTTATTCGCTTTGTTCAATCGTTAGCTTCGATATTTGGCGCAACCCCGAGAACGATCCTCCGCAACATATTGAGCAACAAAGAACAGCAAGCGCTTGATCATGATAATCCCAAGATTTTAAAGTCTAATATTTTGTTTCAATTGATGTATGCATTGCTTAATTTGTGTTAAATTGATTAGTTAAACTGAGTCGCATATCCCGTAGACAAAATATTGATCTCTACTACCCGAGCCTAGGTTATTTGTCGTGATTAGAGATCGGATGATCTCTTATCACTTAGTAGATCCGAGTCAACTTGCTTAGACATGCTTAGCTATTTCAGAATCAAGCGTTATCGACTTTAGCTCAGAACCTTGATCACACAAAATTTACTATAACTTTATGTTTCAAAGATTTCGCTATGTTTAATTGCAAAATAAAAATGAAAACAAAATGATTTAGACTTGGGCACAATGGTAAGACTGTGTGATCTGTGTGTGACTGAAAGGTGCCCAGTCGCTTAAGGACCGAGTTACTTGCGCCACCAGATCGAGCATTTTGCGTGCTAACCACACTAGAGTATATGGACCTCTCTTGACCTAGTACTTTGGCGTGTATTGGCTCCGGTCGCAGGAGGTCGCAGGAGGGATGGAGGTGGGAGCATGGTAGTTGTCCAAAAGCTTTATCCCGAGTGGGTAGTTGCCTTTTTCGCTTTATCATGTAAGCGTATGGATTTCTATCCATACGAGCACTCGTAGTTAATACACAATATTGGAAAAAGTCTCGAGGACTTAGTCAGGCCGCATACCTTCGAAGTGTGCTTGGCTTAAAGGCTGGCCTCAAGTGTGGGTACATTGGTACACCCCTCGCAGGTTAAAACTATTCAATAGCCTCACCCTAGGTTATGGACACGCCGATACGCCCCAAGAACTAGACTACAACATTTAAATTAAAACTTGATGGGTGGTAATAACTGATTCGTATATTGTTGTGGTGACTATTGGGATAGTCACTTCTAGGATGTTTTATCTTTATTCTTTTGTATTATTATCCTTACTTTATTTCAATCTTATAAATGAATTGTAAACTTGCCTTTAAAATCAGATACCTTATTGCAAATGAAAATTGGCTTTATGCAAATGAAACATATGGCCTCCACCAAATAAGCCTGCATGTAGCATATGAATAGGTCCGCTAGTTCACACGCTGCCTTTGGTACAAAGACAATCTTTGTACTCGTGTGCTTTGCTTAATGTTTTGTTGCAGAGGAAGAAGGTGACCCCAAGGCCTCACTGGTGAGTCAGGTTGCCGCTTTCGTGACTCTAGACTTGGCGGTCCTGGCCGATGCCTTGTGGGTGGAAGGCACGCCGATTGGCTTTGTTTATAGCCATCTTATGGCACTTTGCTTCACTGCTGCTCTTGTTTATGTGTACCGTGGTGGCCTCGTCGGCCTTTGTCCGTAATAACTCTACCATTTGTTTATCTTCCGCTTGGTAGTGTAGTGTTTGGACTCTATGTTTGGAATGGAGTTGATGTCTAATTTGTACCGAGGTGTGTATACCGCTCGGAAGTATACATATCTCGAGGATCAGCTTATTTGATTTGTGCCGCTAGACCGTGGTTGGTTACATTACAAGCCAAATAAATTGGGGTCCTCACAACGTGTTCGACGATGTTTCCGTCAACCACCGCGCTTCCTTTCTCGCACTCACGATCTCACTAGCTTTTTTGTTGTGCATGTGTCGAGCTGATGGACCCTACCACGGACGATCAGCCAGTGTCACGCCACCTCGAGGCCTACTTGTTGTGGTTGTTCGGCTGTGATGTTCACCAAGAGCACAGCGACACCGCCGACGAGCGGCTCATCGCAGACGCCAGGCTATCGCCACCGTGGAGGCCCCTAGATCACCGTTCGACCGCATTTGCCACCACGATCACGGCCAGCGACGCTGGCGGCTTCCGTGTCGAGGCCAAACTCCATCCTCAAGGGGTGTCCTCTCCATCGCAGCTTGTGGTCATTCGAGCGCTTTAGCCTCGGACGCCCTTGTTAGACGACGCCCGCCCGCGTAGGAGATGTACAACGCAGAGGTGGACCGCCGACAATGGCTCGCTGGTGCCGTGACGGGTACGCACTCTTTCATGCGACTAATTTCTTGATATAACCGATCGCCCTATCTAATATCTTGTGCTACGGCAGTGCGGGCCACAAGACGCAAGTGACATGGGCGCACGAGCCGCTCGTGGAGCAAGCTGACCGCTCACGGCGATGACGTTCGGGAGCCATACTCCACTCAGAGTTAGATGCCGGCGCCTCACGCCTTCCTCGCCGCGCCTATGCGATCGATCGGCATGGCCGACCCGCAGGCGCCATCTTCGACGCCTTCGTTGAGGCTCACGAGGCACATCGCGTGATGCGCTAGTTCGCCTACGGCAGAGGTTCCGCACTGGCCGCGGCCAGCGTTCGACAAATGCGGCACGCTGGTGAGTAATCGCATACATGCCTCGCTTTTGCTGCCCCATACGCACGACTTCTAACTACATGTTACGCCTTGCGTTCAAGAGGAAGGAGTCCGCCGCGACGGATCGGGGAGTAGGATGAACGATCGGTAGGGTAGTGGAGGGCGCGCACAGACCATGTGCGGAGGACACCCCTTACGACCTCAAAGACGCACGACGGTACCTTCGCCGCACGCCTCAAACACGCATAAGGCTCAGATTCATCGCAGACGAGCCCGCACCACGCGTCCCGCTACGGCTGCATACACATACCTTGTGCATTTCGCGAGGACGCCCACCGCGGTACGTTACATCCTACTTTGAAAACTTCACTTGTGGCATCCCCATTACGCTTTCACCCTACCTTGTTTTCGGCGTAGGCAGCATCGCCATCGAGATTATGACGGATCACGCCATGGCTTCGTGAGGTTCACTGACGATGTGGACGACACACGCCGAGGAGACGACGACGTTATCCATTGTGTGGCTGTTCAAGCCACGCATATGTTTGGCCTGTTGTCGTGCACCAGGCTCCCGGAGGTTGATACACTCGGCCTCGGTCGATACCAGACGCCTCGCGCGCCGCCCCGTCCGATAGCAAGACAAAGAAAGAGAGGTCACGCACCACGCCCAACACCGACGCGCTCGACGAGGCCGGATGCTCCACTGCACTTCGCCCGCCGAGGCTCGAGGAGGCCGGAGGGTCCGCCGGGCACACCGCACACCGGCAGCGCCGCACCACGCCGGCCCTCCACACCCTTCGCTTCCACACGCAGCACACGCAGGCACGTACGATGTGCCATACTTCTCACGGATACGCTTGCGCTGCGCCATGGCACTAGCCGAGGGTACGTCACGTCTTTGTTTGTCAGCATGCATCTCGTTTTTTTAATTAACTAACAATATTTTATTGTGCAGGTCATGTTCCCCATGATGGAGGGTCCTCCCCAGGCTATGCAAAAGCGCACGAATCTTGGTCGACGAAACTTCTGACTCACCACACCCGCCGAGGTTCTCTCCGGTCATAGCTCGCCGGGCGCCAGCACTCACACAAGAGTAGTTCGCCCACCCCTTCGCTCCGGTCCTCATCGCACTGTGGCCCAAGCGAGCCCGTAGGGGAGGACACAGAGGTGGAGCGGCGGTGGCGACGGAGGGGATGCTGGGGTGGTTGGCTGGGCTAGTAGGGGTTGTCCGCCTACACTGGCCGTACATTTGTTCGTTATGACATACTTAAATTTTGCACTTAATATGTGATGCATGTAATACTTTATGTCTTATGTGTACTGCTCATACAACGATGTTTGTCCAATGCATATGGAGTCATACAATTTTAAAGAACGCGATAAATCGATGCAACATGTCAACTCGATAAAAGGCAACCGCAATGACGCGCCCACCATTTAGTTACATGCTTTAATAGATTGAACATAAGTGCGCATGTATGAGACACTTGGAGTGGTACAAGTTTCTCCGCCCATGCCTAATGGTAGAAGGTGCTCCCGCTACCCACATAGAGTGTTCTCTAGTTGGGCGCCTGACGTGGTTGGTCGTTGTAGTGGTACGCACATATGCAACTAGGTTACGCAAAGAAGATGTGGGATCATAGGAACTTCCTATGTTCACGACTCCTCAAGGTCCTCTCGCGCCGCATCTATTGGCTGATGTCATCGCTTTCCTCGTTGAGATTGTCAACCCGCCTCCAACTCAAAGATTCGGTTCCACAAGATTTATACGACATCACAACATGCCGCTCATGGAAAGGATCGATCCAATGACAAATTCGCATTTCGCCATCCGCAAAAGAGGGTTAACATGGAGGCTCTATTAGCAAGAACATAAAGCAAACTATTAGCTAATTGTACCTCGTGAGTGTGTGCATCGGAAGAAGCGCCGCCCACCATCGAAAGGGTCATCTAGGATTCGCACGGCGCCCTCCTCGTGTCCGCATTTCGGTTATACCGGCTGAGCACGCTTTGTTCGCATCAACCGTAGTTAGGGGCCAAGTCCTCCTCCTTTCGAGGGGTTATTGCTTCGCGACCCTGCTGAATCGGTCCCTGCCCGCTATGTTGTGTTACCGCACTCACTGAGAAAGTTCTTCTTCCTACGATGGTGTGGTTATTCTTCCTACTACATAGTTTGGAGGGTAGAGTAGTCCTACTTTCGGAGCGTGGGACATGTTAATAAAGCAGGGCAACTTCGCGCAGTGACAAGACCAAACGGGGCAGCTTTACGCAGTGACAAGACCAGACGGGGCAGCTTTACGCAGTGAGAAGACCAGACGGCCTAGCTTTACGTGGTGATAAGACCAAAGTGAGCACTTTACAGCAGTTGACAAGACCGGGATGGGGCAGCTTTACGAGTGACAATACTGCATGAGACACCTTTACGCAGTTGACAAGATCGACGGCGCTTTGGGCGTTGACAAGACCGCACGGGAAGTTTTACGAGTGACAAGACTAGATCGGGAAGTTTTACGAGGACAAGACCGACGGCAGCTTTACGAGGATAGACGGGCAGCTTTGAATAAAGGACAAGACCAGACGCGCAGCACTTTACGCAGTTGACAAGACCGTGCGTAGCTTTGCCCAAAGGACAAGACCGCACGTGGAAGCTTTGCCCAAGAATAAGACTCGACCGGCAAATTGGTACGCTTATAAGACTGCACAGGCAGCTTTACGCAAAGGACAAGACCAGACAGGCGCCTTGGCGCAAAGAATAAGACTCCGATGGGGCAGCCTTGCGCAGAGATAAGACCAGACGGTAAGGAGAAGGAATGACTCCACTATAAATACAATGTCGCTTCACCAGAACTCCACAACACTTCCTACATAAGATGGACAAAGAGAAGGAATGGGAGAAAATCCACAAACTTTAAAGGACTAGGTGTCTCCCACGAGACCGTGCTCGCCATCATGCATTTAGTCAGCAGCCTTACACACACCAAACTTTTCCGGAGCTTGTGGATCTAAGGAGGCTTCCTCGCAATACTCCCAACGATTCTGGGACGAGCTGCGCCCCCCCTCCTATGCCAACTGAACGCCCTCCGGACGGGCCCCATGGGGGTGGCGCCACCCCTTTGTTGGTGTAAGGACGCCTGCAAGTGCGTCAAATCAACTAACGAGTGGACCATTGGGCAGCGCTATTGGTGCTACGCAAACTACGGCGCGGACTACCCCGACCGCAAGTTTGACACGGAGAGCTAGAGGCAACCAGTAATGAAATCGTATTTTAGTGTACACTACTATTTTTCTTCCCATTACGCCGTACCCACGTCTCTCTTCCCACCGCAGTCTCCGCCGTGCCTATGCGACTTCAGCCAGTGGATCGACGACAAGATTCACCCATACGACATGTGGATGCTTCTCACACGGAAGTACTGAGCCAGGGAGGATTACGAGAACCGTGAAAGGCGTCTCGCAGAGCTGCAGGCTAAGAAAGACGAGAAGGACAGGCGAAACAGGCTGCACGAGGAGCAGGAGCTTGAGCATGCCAAGCGACGGGAGGCCGAGAGGGAGCGAAAGAGGGCCATCGCGGCGAGGGCTAAGGTGCAAGGCGATGAGTACAACGCCAAGCTAGGCCGCAAGGGTAAATGGCCACGCCCACGAGTAGTTCGACCCTCTTCGCCCACATGTCCCATGTATTTCTATTTCTAAAGGCATGCGTGTACCGCCCTTGCTTCGTTAGCTTGCGTGCCATGTAACCCCTCTTGTTGGATCAACTGTCATGTTGTTATCATTGCGTCATTTGCCCAAAAGTTCTCCCCCGTGTATGAATTTCCTGGCACATCGCAATATTAGTTACCTTCTGATGAGGACATGACCCCTATGGATACAACCATATTTGCTATGCTTACTGTTCCAAGTACAAGAGCTCGTACGCTTCACTTAAATTATCAGGTGAGCTTGTTTTTAGGTGTGTCTTTGTATTATATGAACTATATGATGCTACCTAATGATAAAATATATATATGTGCAGCACCATGTCACTTTTGGTCCAAGACAAACAAGCAGCTCGAGCTGACTGTTTGGAATCCGCTGGCCTCTAGAATCAGCCCTGACAAGCACTAACTTAAAACGGACATAACTTTCGTGATACGAACTCCGCTTGAGGTCCACAGTACTTGATTGAAAGCTTATCTCGTCCTCTTTCAAACGGATCTGGCCTCACCTCCAAATTCCTTCTGTACTGATCGCAATCATCAAAAGAAGATGTTATATTACTTGTTTGGACCAACTGGGCTTTGTAATTATACCGAACTTGGCCCATTCGCCACTGCCCACTGGGGTGTGTTACTGCTCACGTGAACAGTAATCCACTAATATTAGTCCCACCCCGCTGGTTCTATTAGATGTGTGGCTCCTCATCCTCATTTAAGGAGGTCGCACTTCTCTAGTTTACTTGGATTTTGTTTATGTTTAGTTTGCCTTCGTTGCAACTTCTGTATCTTTATGCATCGACTAGACCACCCAATTAAGATCCTTATTCGAATCCCAACTCAATTCAAATATTTCAATTCCTATTTGCAATTTCAGATTGCTTTATCTTGTTCTTGCGCGTTTCTTCTGCGTGCGCAGAATCGACTTTCGTGGTCGTCAATCGGGTATTCGCACACGGCTGATAACGCATTTGTCGAAAGCGCTTCAATGATTGCGTGGTTTCGAGCCTCCTGCAGTTCGTAGCCAGGATCGTGAGAGTTGAGCGACTACTACCGAACGACGCTTCTCATCAAAGATCGACAACAATCGACCTTCTGTTCATCACCTTCGTAGGACGACTAATACTATCTCAATCGCCCTCATAAAATTCTTCTAAAATTAGCGCACTACAACGATATACGACTTATCATAAATGTTATTAAGTAGGTCGATAAATTTTGTATCCTTCATATTCTACTAAAATAACAAACTGACCAATCAACCTTAATAAAGACATTTTTCTTTCCTAAAAAGATGGATATACAACAATATTTTCTAAATGTAATATATACTAAATGTGATACGATTATAACACAATTATTCCAATCGATCATGTGAAAACTAAAGTTAGAACTAAAATTGCCCACTAGTTGAGCGACTACCAAAGTCACTCTGGTTGGGCGATAAGGATAAAATCGTCGAACCAGAGAGCGATAATAGTAAATTGCCATTATGTTCATGACATGACATCGCCTCGCACTGCTGGACGACTATACCGTTGCCCAACCGCACACCGCACGCAGGTCATTTATGTAAAAAAATTAAGTGGTATTATTTCAGATTTCAATAAAAAGATTATTTCAAAATAAATTCAGAACAACACTATGACGGAAGCTTATCAATCATCCTTTCTCTCGAACGAATATCACTTACCTACTTATAACTCATTAATTACTATAATATCTACTTATGATTCATTACAAACAAGAATTAAAAATTAAAAAAATGCAAACTTCGTCGCTTAGCTGTTCGGCGACATCCAATCTGTCGCCGAAAGGTTGGGCGCAGATATTCAATCGGCAACGGTTAAGGCCTGATCCGGGCCGCCAACCATTATGCGACGCGCGCCACGCCCAACCATTAGGCGACTACATCATGTCGCCCAACTGCTAGGGGCGATGGGAGTATAATCCTCGTAAAAAAGATCGTAAGAATAAATTTTTAATTTTTAATAAAAATAGATTTTTTAAAAAAACACCACTATCTTAGTATCCTCGGGAAGGCTAATGACCAGCCTCCTCGCTATCTTAGTATCCTCGGGAAGGCATCACTACCCCCGCTGAAGCTAAGCAATTAGTTGCTTTTGCACTCGACACTCCGAGTAGTGCACATGCTCTTTGAAGAAACATAGTATTAACTCTTAATGGCCATGTGGTTAACTAATCCACGTATATCATAGTTCCGCATTTAAAGATCTTAGGTCTTAATTCTTGTGCTTTATCGTCAAAGTTCCATCTCCATGGGAAACATTCGATCATATTTTATGATCTTTTACCAATGGAATATTTTAATACATAGACGTGTCACACAAAAATCGCATTTAGTAGATTCATCATAGATATACTTTCACAAAGGTCATGTTTTTGTATGTTTTACAATGGTATCATCATATTGTGATAAAAACTATTTGTCCAAGTGCCACTACTACAAAAACAGCAATAGCAGATACTCATCACTGCATTTGCCCAAAGGAGCCGCTCAGGTTGAACTTATATGACGTTCCTTTGAACTGCCTGGGAACTGCCTCAGGATATGTCCTCATCACAGCACGCTCTTATTACCAAATCGCTTAGATACTTCACGCATTGCTGGCAAAAAGAACCGCTCGTGATGAGGACATATCACGCACGGTGCATATTAAGAACCGTCAGGAAGTATCACGCACGGTTTGTATATGCATCGCCTCTCGTGATGAGGACAACTTATCGCGCACGGTTTGTAAATAAAACCGTCAGGAAGTATCACGCACGTTTTAATGTTAAACCGCTCTGTGATAGCTACTATCACGCACGCTCTATTAAATAACCGCTCAGTGATATTATTATCACTGCACGGTTTTATTTAGAGCCGCTCGTGATATCCAACCTCTTCCTCCCGCGATGTGTCTCTTCACCATCGCACAACCGTCTTCTTTCGCCTCGCACGCCGACGATACATGCCTCTTCGCCTCACGCGCGCTTAGTACTCCTAATTCTTTATATAAGATGGAATAATTCACCAAGATTAAACTCTCCCATCGCCTTCGCCTCACGGTTTTGAGTACGCCAATCGCCAAGGTGAGCATGCAGAGCGCCAAAGCCAAAGACCAAGGCGCAGGAGGTCGGTGATCGCCACTCTTTCTCACGATGTCGCCGTCGACATCGCTTACCGTGTGGCCACGAGCTCTCCTCGCCCATGGAGGACCTATGCACCTACGATTAACGTGACGCACATCTTTATGTCCACAATATACGCACGCATACTACTATTTATTCTAACATCTTGAATGTATGTACGATAGTTGCAAGGCCTTGTACAGGTGTCCAAGGAACGCTACTGGGGAGGCGCGTGGCGCCGAGCGAGAGGAGGCGATGAAGTGGCAGACAACGAGCGCCACTCGCCGCCAACCACCTGCCGCCGCAAACCCGGGCTTGTTTCATCGCCGCCCCGCTTGTTCGCGCCAAGACATGCAACATGCCTCATGTTCCTTGAACGGCGCCATGGCCGCCACAAGGCCGCGCCACGTGCTCTGGTCTCTCTCTACACGGCCGCGAGACGCGCGACGTTGGGAAGCACTACATCGCCAAGTCGAGGACGAGCCGATCGGCGGCAAGTGCGAGACGCCAAGACCAACCGGGAGTGCAGCGGTGCGAGGCTCGCCGCGACATGGTCCAGCGCGGCGCGGGGGAAGAAGGCCGCCATCAACCGGTGTGGGCGCTGCCGAGGATGGCCACCGGCACGAGCATTGGCCGCAGCAGGAAGGGTGGGACGACCACGCCGCCTTCTCGCAGCGGACGCATCGCAGGATTAGGCATGAGTATACCGCTTTGCAAAGGTGTTAGACTATTTGCCATAAAATTTTAGTTTTTAGGTTTCTAGAAAGGTGGTGCAACCGACTATTTTCCAAATTAAATGAATTTTTAATGCACCAAAATATACGGTCCACAAGGACAGAGCGATTACAATTCCACGTTGACATCAAAATATACGCACGATATATTACAAGTTCATAACACATGATGCTATGGAATAAATTAATTACAATGGAGTAATTTCTTAATTAAAATATAGTCCTTCATGATGATCGACGCAAGATATAGCTAGCTTCCTCACTGGTTCTTCCTCGAGCCCGATGCCGCTCCGGAAGGAGGCAACTCGCCAAATTGATTGTATTCTTTCTCGCCCACTACATTCTCAACTCCGACAATCCTTCTTTTTCCATGAAGAACTACGGACGCTTATTTGCCGTCGGTTACATAGAAGACTTGAACAACTTGGTTAGCCAAGACGAATGGTTCGCTTTGTATCCGACACGATCGAGGTCCACGTAGTGACGCCGCATTTGTCGACCTTCACATGTGGGAGATGGACCCAACGACACCGAAATAGGGGATCTTGAAAAGCACGTAGTCGAGCTCCCATATCTCCTCTATTTGCCCATAGTACGAGCTCCTCAAAACCATCGGTATCGAATGCATCTATGCGACACCGCTATTCCGGATCAGGTTCTTCCTATCCCGAGCTGCCGATAAAATGTGTACCCATTTATGTCGATCCTTGCCATGTGACAATTGTAAATGTGGCCTTTTGCCAACCATAGCAACAGATCATCACTTGATGACCTCCTACCATGATTCGCACTTTACCCATTCGTTGAACCGACGGTTGTGTTCTCGTGATCCAAACCTCCGACCGGCCGGATTCTATTGGCGCATTCATGTCTTTGTGCTCGCCGATGTACGGGACGCTTGGTCATGTGTTGCAAGACCGTGAAATGGGCTTGAGCGCACGATCCAGATCGGAGTGATTGATTTCTTCCGATGGTCCCGATACCATCTAGCCTTCCTCATGACGAGATAGAGGCACACCTATCGGTTCCACCTCGAGCCATGTAGTCGACGCAGAACTCAATGACCTCTTCGCTGCATAACCTTCGATGATGCCGCCTCCGCTGAGATCGATTCCGCACGTAGGACTTGAGAATTCCCATATACCTCTCGAACGGGTACATATGACGAGGAACACAGACCGCATATCTTTATCTCTTTCACAAGATGAACAATGAGATGGACCATAATATCGAAAAATGACTGAGGGAAATACATCTCAAGTTGACATAGAGTCGCCACCACTCTACTCAGAGCATCTAGTCCTTCGATCGATGACCTCTCGAGCAATTGTTGAAGAAATAACACAACCTCAAGATTGCCACTGACCTTGTTCGCAAGATACCCTAATTGCAACAGAAGCATTTGTGTCATCAAGACATGACAATCATGAGACTTCATACCAATTAATTTCAAATCTTGCATAGAAACAAGTTTTAATGTTAGCTGAGTAACCAGACGACTTTGACACCATGCAAGCTTTGGCACAATTCATTTCTCTCGCCTTGGACATAGTGTAGCAAGTCGTGGAAGGTATGTTCGCCCTTATCGGTCTCTTTCGTGCTAACTCGGTCCTTATGTTCATATCAACCAAGTCGCGCGTATGTTAACACCATCCTTTGTTTTGCCACTAATGTTCAAGAAGAGACCAATCAAGCTTTCATATACATTCTTCTCCACGCATGACGCCGATGCAGCGACGAACTTCTAAGTGCTCCCAATAAGGCAAGTCCCAAAAATTGACCGCTTCTTCCGATGTTCTTCCGACGGTTTTTAATTTACGCCCCTTCCCAAGCACAACATCGATATCCTTAACCATATCATAGACCTCTTTCCTCTAAAAGCCCTTGAGCCGAACTGCCCTCCTTATTTTCGCGAATTGTTTTTTCATCTTGCGGTATGGGTGACTCGGGAAGGAACCTACGGTGACGCATATACACGCTTTGCGCGAGTTGTTCACCCATACACTCTCCGTAGCATCTAAGCAAAGATGACAGCTTTGGCCCTTCGCATCAAGCCCGACAGTTACCAATGGCAGTAAAAATCATTGATAGTGCGTAACAACGTGAAGTGTAAAGAGAAGTTCTCTCGCTTGTACGCATCCCATACTTGTACCCCTTCGCTCCACAAGATCACAAGATCATCCAAGAATGGTGCTAGGTACACATCAATATCGCTCCTGTGTTGCTTCGCCCTTGGATAAGTAGTGACATCAAAATGTACTCCGCTCATACACAGCCAAGGAGGAAGGTTGTACATACATAGGTTCACTGCCATGTGCTATGCTCACGCTTCATGTTACCAAAGGATTCATTCCATCCGCACTCAACCCTAACCTTATGTTCCTGCCCGCACCGAACTCTTTGAAGGTCCGATCAAGTTTCTCCACCGCGTAATCAGCAGGTGTCTTAGTTTTCCATCTTTCTTACGCCTCCGAGTGCCAACGCAGCAATCTTGCCTCCTTTCGCTCGCAAATAAACGCTTCAAACGTGGGATCATAGGCGATACCACAACACCTTAGCAGAGGTCCTTGCTTCACCTTAGCGATTCTTACGCTTGTATCGGATGCTTTGCACACGGACATACATGCAAGTCTCGCATACTTTACGATACAGATACAATCGCTCTGACATGCATGTATTCTTTCTACTTCCATTCCCAATGGACAAAGAACCTTCTTGGCTTGGTAGGTGGTGCCGGGCAACACGCTTCTCCTAAGAATGTCCGCTAGAGACCTAACAACGCCGTGAAACTCTTGTCGATCAACCATTGCTCGCTTCAATTTCAAGTAGCTCAAGTACGGTTGACAACCTTGTGTATTCCGCTTGCAGCCAGGGAACAAAGGTTTCCGAGTCCTCCATTAAGCGCCAATTTACAAAACTCTCTCTCACCGTAGTTTCCTTCGCATCGCGAGCATCCGATCCGATTGTCATCGCACGACCTATCGCCATCAAAAACACACCACATCCGCATATCGCTGACTTCTCGCCGATGTCATCATTATTAACTTCAGATAATCGCTTCTTCACCGCGATCGGTCCAACATGTATACCTTTTTGAAACCCTTCAATCAAGTGCCCTACGACCGCGCCGTTGTTAAAAATCTTCGACACGCAATCAATGCATGGACAAGACATAAATTCTATCCCTTATTCAAGATATCCCGCCCGCGCTCTTTAAAAGCAATCACGCCATTAATGCACTTCTTCACTCACACGGTTCGCACTGCACATCCAGCTGTCCATCTACGCCACACATGTAACAATTAGTAGTGTTAAATTATATTAATAAACTGCAAATATGTTACTCCTCCTATTAACCGCAAATACGTTACTCCTCCTATTAAGCAAATATAAAGAGTTAAAGATCATACCCTGAGCTCACGACTTAAAATTCCTAATATTCCGCGAGATTCCTCACCGTCCTTCTCCTTCGTGCCAATGAACAGGCAATAGAAGAGCCACAAATAAATGCACCACCCTCCCACATAAGCTTATCCTACTCACAAAAACACTCATTCACAACACCCAAACCGAGAGCTACCACCAAAGCCAAGCCTCACAAAGCAAGCATGCATGCAAGCCAATGACCATAAGTTGCTAGGGCAACCCACAACCAAGAACAAGGCAAGCAAAATAAACAAGCCTCCTACACCAACACAGAGCAAAGCTTCTCAAGCCCTCTATTCCAAAGAAGAGATCGAGGCGCGAGGCAGTGGGGCCTCTGGCTGGTCTTTATATTTATAGGTGAAATATCACGCATGCTTCTTATTTCCAACCGCCTCAGGATACGAGTATATCACGCATTTGCTTCACAAATCGCTCAGTTGAATTGACAGACAGCCATGTGGAATCGTCAGGATATACTCAATATCACAGACGGTTAATAAGTATAACCGTCAGGATATACACATCACGCACGCTCTATTAACAAACCGCTCGTGATGTGAGTATATCATGCACGCTTCTACTTATTAACCGCTCGTGATATTGAGTATATCACGCATTTCCACATGGAGCCGCTCAGTGTAAGTTCAACACGCATTTGCTAGTAATAGGAACCGCTCGTGATGAGGATATTAGCACGTATGGTTCTTCATTCAACCGCTCGTGATAGCGCATTTGAGCATGTATATGCGCAAATAATTAACAAAATGAATTTTGCCTAGTAATAAATAGATGATAAAGAGACCATATCATCACGCATTTATAAAAAGACCATATCATCACGCATTTATAAAAATTAAAGACCATATTTACATCACAAACAATAGATCGCCTTATCGCTTTTACATCACGCATTTATAAAAAGGATGACCGATCCTATCTTAGTCTTCAAATCTTCGCACGCATTCTCGCCGGCTTCGGGGAGCGGATCAGCGATCGCCTCACCAAACGCCTCCACCGTGACCTTGCACGCCAATTTCTCTGTAGATGTTCTGACCGTAATCAAGTCCCATATAACCTGCAGGCCATCAACCCCGGTCTCCACAGCCTCGCTAGGCCGACCCGCCTCCCGCAATGTCGAGGTCGCCCCGACTCTCGGGCTGCATCCTCGTGCGTACTCAAAGAGTTCCATAGATAATCTCCACGACGAGGTTTACTCGCTTGATGCCGAGAGCTCGTGACCGGTCTCGTTGGAGGAGGAGCTCCAATCGACCGATGATCGCCGCTATGGTCTCCTGAGATCGGAGGGTCTACAACGGATTGCATTGCGAACGAAGACTTGTTCGCAGCCTTGGGCCAAAGTTGCGATCGAGAGGTGCGAGTACACAACCATAATGTAGGCCAAGATACCGACGAGAGGAAGCCATTTGGAACTTGTGGAGAGAGGGGATGATCAAGGATCGAGGTTCGTGAGAAATCCTCTCGATAAGGGTTGTCTATTTATATAAAAGAAGTAGTAAAGTCGAGCAGTAAGACGAAGAGACACTCGCGCGAGATGAAGGGATCCATAGCACGACGGCTCATGATGGATCCGCTTCATGATAAGATATCACAGACGCTTTATTTAAGCACCGCCTCGTGATATCATCAATATCACAGACGCTTTATTGAAGCACCGCTCGTGATATACTATCACAGACGCAAGATTTACAGAGCCGCCCGGATATCCTAAATATCACGCATTTTCTATTAAATATAGATATCACGTAAGGCTCTATTAAATAACCGTCGTGATAGATATCACGCATTGCGCTTCAATAGAACCGCTCAGTGATATCATTTTTATAAAAAGGCGCACTTAGGTTTTGCTTTACTCGCCACTTCGCCTCCCACGCCTTAGGCTCGCGCGCTCGGCGCCTCTAGGGTTCGCCTGCTCACCTCCCGGCCAGAAGACCCGACGCCGCGCTCGCTCATCGACGACGCCCCCGCTCGACGCGGCGGCCTCCTCCCGTGTCGGCCTCCTCCTCCGCACCGCCTCCCCCGCGCCGCCTCCTCCCGCGCGCGCCCTCCTCCCCCGCACCGACCTCCTCCCCGCGCCGCCCTCCCCGTGTCGGCCTCCTCCGGCGCCTCCTCCTCCCCGCCGGCCTCCTCCCCGCACCGGCCTCCTCCTGCACCGTGAGTTGTTGTGCGGCATCCTCTCTGTGAGTATTCCTAAAGATAATATGTGAACTGAATCTAGTACTAATAAAGATATGGCAAATTGATCATGGGCTTTGTTGACATGCTCGTGATGAACTTTGTCTTATACCGAGATTGAATGTGATAGTTAGTTGATTCTGAGCTCTATTGTACAAATTACTTACTATCACAATTTCATATATTGTTAATTTGTTACTTTCGATTGAATGCTAGTTATCACGCATTTGTTGAATACCATCACAATTTGATATATCGTTAGTTCATTCTGAGTTCTATTGTATTGACGAACCGCTCGTGATGTGACTTTGATAGTCTTTGATAATGTGAATCAAATTGATCGCTGGGCTTTGTTCTCGTTCGCCTCGTGATGAACTTTTCTTATACTGAGATTGAATGTGATAGTTAAGATAATTTTCTTGAATAGCTGAGATCATTTGACGCTTACAAAGTATTGTTTAGAGCTCATAGTTTGAATTTATACTATCATATTCATTTAATGAAGAGTATAGACAATAGGATTGAGATGGCAAAGACTTGTTCTTTTGCAACTCTCCTTCCGAGAGCACAAACTACCATCAATCCTTCTTATATATTATACGCTTGTGCATCATTTTCGTTGTTGAGTAACCGCTTGAATCGTCGCTTAGAGCTACGATATTGCTTCGCGCATATATAGATAGCAAGTGTTTACATGGCGCCCTCACCATCTTCGCCGCCCGATCTCCGAGGAAAGTGGTACGACGCGAGATGGCAGAGGAACATCGAGAATTCCTCCGTGCCTAATGACCGCCACGAGGTCAATGCCAATGGATCCTCGAGTCCCCAAAGCAAAGCAGATTCCAACCTTGTGCGGATACTTGAAGGGAACGGGTCCCCATCACCACACCGAGCCGACACCGTGCTCGGATGTTCGAGAAGCCACCGTGGACGGTTTTAAAATCGCTCACTTTCCCACCGCAGACTGCGCGTGGAACGATTGCGCGCTGTTTCGATCGGAAAGGCGGAGGACCTTCAAGAGCGTGCTTGTCACAAAGCACGGAACACGGGTCGAACGCCTTCACGCGCATATAAATTCTTGTCGCGGATATATGGGACGCCTTTGTGCAAATGAAGACGACGCCCGACTTTCTTGAGGAAAGTGCGACGCACAAGGCTCTCCGCACACTTAACACTCACCCCACAAACTCTGCATCACTGGTACGCGGTAAAACCGCCGAATGGGCGCGAGGACGCGAACTAAACAAGGCCATTTGTCGAATTCACGCATCAACACGCTCTCCCGGTTAAGAGCGAGGGCATCGCCATCTCTTCGGCGAAATTCTTTCACAAACCCTACAGACGGATGTGGCCAACCGTGGTAAATGTCTTCGAACTACCTAGTTGTTAATAAGTCTATAACTTCATAATGTATATAATAACATGATGACCTCTTGCAAGAAGAATTGAGTTCTCGCATGTTCAAGGCTCCTTCCAAGCGCATGGGAGAAGGATATACTAACTACACTGGGAAACAAGGAGCACCCTGTCGCACGTGAGGCAAAGGGGTTAACGATCTTGGAGGGATGGATTCCTGCACGACTCATCGCACGATAGGAGCAGGAAGAGATCCAAGGCCGAGCACGCATACATTGTTGGAACATGTGCTTACTTCAAAATTTGAAGGAAGAGAACGGTGCTTATCGCAAAATTTGAAGAAAAGATAGCAAGATTGCAGTGACCAAGTGGATCAACTACTACCTCAACAACCAGCCGCAGTCGCCCGTTGTTTTGGTAGGCGCCCTCCTCAACATCGGAGTAGCGCCGCGCCCACGCAAAATTGTGAACACGATGATGTCCAATTACCTATCGACGACATCAAGGTAATGTACATCTCCGAATGCTCCAAAGATAGACCTATAGGACGCCTTTAGCTAATTGCGATCGCTTTGTAGGAGCCGACGACCGCACACTCCAAGTGAGGATGGTTGGGATGTCTATTGAGGTCGGGGGGGTGGTGTATCCATGCAATGAAGGGATAGTGTAGCACGGTGCCTGTGGCGCAGGTTACGCCAGTGGTCCAGTGGACATGGTACATGATAATTTTAGGCCGTCCCCACCGAGATTCGCTCAACGACGAAATCATAACACTAGGGATACCCGCATGCTTTATTCAGGCCAAAGAAGGACATCGCTCGACTTCGCAGCGTCGCCAACCTTCGATGACTCCACCCAAACCATCTCCACACGACCATGCCTCCAATTCAACTTTTGAAGGACATCGCCCCGACCCCGCAGTTGTCGCCAACTTTTGATGACTCTACCCCAACCATCTCGACACGACCATGTCTCTCCAACAGACCTCCATGATCGCACCTCAACCTTCGCTCGTGGCCCGCCTCATCGGCCTCGTGGAGAAGACACCGAACTAACAAAAAGCGTACACCGACGGCTCTCGAGTCGTTCGACAGAGGAAGACGCGTAGCGGCAAGTCGCTCAGACAAATCAAATCGAAGAACATTAAGGCGCTCCGCCTCCTAACCCTAAGAAATACTCTTTGGAAGTCCGCATGACGACGAGCACGATTAGCCTACGCTGGATTAGGTTGTCGAGTTTGCATAGCCGGTACTTGCGTAAGACCAAAGATAAAGGGTGCGCTGATGGAATCACCGCCGATACACGAGGACTATTTCTCCACGCAGCCGCCTCTTCATCGTGGGCTTCACGACTTATTCGACCTATTCAACCTCAAAGCCCTCGATGCCTCACTTCTACGATGCCGACATCGTAAGTGTGTACAATCAAGTTCTACATTCACGCACATTCACGTAATATAACAACTCGCTGCTTATGTATAGATACATGATTAAACTGCCCGCGATTGAAAGAACCGGTGGTTTTCGACCCACACGTGGTCTCTCGAGCAAACCATCTTGGCGCATACATCCTACGCCGAGAAATACATAACTACAGGATTGCTTGCTCAAAACTACGTGACTACATAATGGTGCCCTACAACCTAAGTAAGTGCTTCACTACTTGCTATACAAATTTCATTTGTACTTTATACGCAGATGAACTTAGGTTTAATGACTATAGCGACATACATGAGTAGGCATCATCGATCCTTCTAGTCATTATACCAAAGAGGAATCGTATTATACCTTGATTCCCTAATGAAAAAGGCCACGACTTCACCCTTGTGCAAGAAGTACTCGACATGTGTGCTCATTTCCTCCATACATAACTCTATTGTAGTCTTCCTTCGCTTGAAATGGCCGAGGTTAACTTTTTGGAAACATGTAGGTCGCTCATCTCCTATATTGCCGAGAGAGGGCTATACAAGGGAACGAACGCCACACTTAATCACAGACGCGATTTCCTGACGACGTACAACACAATAATCCTATATCATACTTCGTAATAATGCGCTCGAATCGACTATACCTATATATGTAATTCTATTTTTCAGCATCACAAGAAAGCGTAAGAATGTGCATTCTACGCTTGCCATCATATGCATTCTCATGAGTGCTAGGTTGCCTGATCCCGAGGTTGGTCAATCTCGCATAATTGCTAATTATAAATTTAAATATATATGTGTAACACTTTACTCTTGTTTGTAGGTTTTGAATATAGATTTAGATTCACTGCTCGTAAAGAGATCTCTGATGTTCGAGGGAGGCTTTGCACCTTCATCATGACGGATATCATTGCGCCTAACTGAGAGTTTCACTACCAACGACTTTCAAACAATTAATATATATTTGATATAGTTGTAATTCACTTTGAATAGTTGTAATTCAATGGTACACTAGCGACAATATTTGATATATGTTGGTTTGTAATCGACAATGATCACTTTGGGTTGTCCGCTGATTTATCTCGTGATGTATCTATTTTCTCATGTGCTTATTTTCGAGGGCATGGCTAGCAATTCCGAGGCTAGCCAAAATTTTAAAAATAGTTAGGCTGGTAACTATCACGCATTTGTTTAACAATCAAACCGTTTATGAATATGCATATCCTGCATCGCTCTATTTAATAACCGTCAGTGATATACACATATCTCGCATTTGCCAGAATAGAACCGCTCGGATATCTCTTATCACGCATTTGCTTCTATTTACGAACCGCTCGAGATATGTGTATATCACGCACGTTAAATAATTAGAACCGCTCGATATGTGCATATCACGCACGTTTGTAAATAGAACCGCTCGTGATAATTAGATAGCATGCATTTCTTTTAATAGAGCCGCTCGTGATAATTAGATAGCATGTGATTGCTATATAATTAGAACCGCTCAGGTTGTGACTTATCACGCACGGATTTTTAACCGTCGTGATAACTACCGCTTATCACAGACGATAAAATATGTGCATTTCGCTCGGAACTGCGCTCGTGATGACCGCTCCAACCGCCTATGATGAGGCCGTGTGTAGTAGTGTGCGCCTCTGAGATTATGAAAAGTAAAAAGTGTTTGTCATCGAAGGGAACAATACACAATTCTTAGTTTTTGTTTTAAGCGCATGTCCTCAACTGTTATGTGCTGGTAGCTGATGGGCTATGCTATTTTGTTTCATCGGGAACTCTTCTCAAAGGTTGGTGAGCTAAAGCGTTATTCTATCAACTATGATAAGGTTTGTTTTTTTTTTTTGTTAGGGAACTGCATAAGTTGTCTTTAGAAGAAAAGCGGATGTTTTTGGATGCTATCAAGAGATACAACGGTGTTCTACTTGATAGGAAGGCAATGAGGATAGAGCTCATTGGAAATAATGCCAAGCCACTCCCAATGATACCTTTCATGTACGGCCGTGCCTTTTCAAGCTACAATGCAACTGCTAACAGGTTGGTTCTAACTATTATTTGACTTCTTGTATATGGTTTAAGCATATGTTCAGAATGTAAAATATATTATCAGCGTGAAACATCCTTTTCGCTCATAAAGAGACTGTTGTACACCTGATGATGGAGTGTCACTAACAATACCCTAAGATTAAGATATATTGTGTTTGTTAAAATCTCATGAGAGGATTAATCGATTTGATATCTGCATTCATTTCTTAATACAACAAATTATTAGGTTGCATAGTGAACCAAAAACAATTGACTAAATGTGAGAGAAGAAGAGTCTACAGAGAAGTAGATATTTAAGGTCCCATACACTCGTTAATGATCGGCAATGCCCCCCAAATTATTTTGCTTTTGACACTTTAGACCAATTTTCTAAGCGACCATTTAGCCTAAGTGAATATGTGCCCCTTCTTAAAGTTTGATAGTTATTCAGCAGTGCTACTGCAACTACAAGATAGCATTCGCGCCGAGTTAAGTTGTTCTCTTCAAATGTTATGATACCGTGTAGTCTATTTCAAGCTTGTAATATAGTTTTTGTTTTTGTTTACCATGTTTAAACAATCAGACATATTTAGTCAAGCACATTTTCATCTTTGTAGTTAATTTACAGCTTAAAAATATTCATGCACACAAAAGATTCTTATCGTATGCATTGTGCACGTCTATCTATTAATTCACCGCCGAGCGAACATCCCAGCAATAGAAGCGTCTAGACCACCCCCACCCCAATGTCCTCATCTCTTTCTTACCTCACTCATACGGAAACGCATCCTCTGCCATTGCAGAGTAATGTCACGGGTGAACAGTGCCGTAACATTGTGTAGATCTGAGCCGTCGGTTTCGGGAAGAACGGTCTAGATTAATCTCTACGATCGCTACAAGATTAGTAAAGCGCGGCATGTGCTACGTTTTGCTACGGTGTTTGCTACGATGTTTGGGAACAAGACACACCTCGATCTCACTCTCGCCAAATCAACGCAATGTTATGGCACTGTTCACCCGTGACATTACGCAGAGGATGCGTTTCCCACTCATACTTGTCCCCCTGCCGAGACTCTTATCTCCATGATTCCATCCCCGCCCACCCAAATCCCGGCAAAATTGGTCACAATCTCAATGCCGGTGATGTTCTCCGGGCTCCTTGAAGCTTCCTCTTGCTCCTAGCCAGCGTAAATTTCTCCGTAGCGGTCCGGTGCTGCTGTCCTAGAGGCTGCGAGGTTGATGCGCCGTAGGGAGGTACGAGCGCGCCGGCAAGGCTATCTGAGACGTGGACGTGGCGTCAAGCGCTGCATACGGCACGGCGGGGAAGTGGCGCATGGATCGAGGTGACTCAACAACGGTGAACCATGTGGCGGCAATGAGCACGGGCACGCAGCTTGAGGAGCACGCCCAAATTATGTTGAATTTTGCTTGTCTGTCATGATTTGCCTTCGAATTTGTACTTGATTAGCTCTTGAATTGTGCACCAATTTGCTCTCAAATTTACACTGTGCCCTCGAATTTGTACCTATTTTGCTCCCATAATCACACCGATTTGCTCCCGGATTTGCACAAGTTTGTTTTGATTTGCTCCCAAATTTTGCACCGACTTCTCTCGGATTTGATTTTTGAATTCACATAAATTTGTACTGGCTTGCTCCCAAAATTATACCAATTTGCTCCCCAAATCAGCATCATTTTGCTCTCAAATTGCTCCCAGATTTGCTTTCGAAATGCTATCTGTTTTTTACATTGATCGAATTTACACAAATTTGTACGGATTTGCTCGTAAATATGCAACAACTTGGTCCCGAAATTTTCACCGATTGGCTCTCGCATTGCTCTCGAAATTGCAACGATTTGCTCAAAATTATACTGATTTGTTTTTCAAATTATGCCATCTATACATAACTAAGTTATGCGGTGGTAAGAAACATGGTCTCGCGACTATGGAAGCATGTCTGTGGAGGCAGGTGATGGTTTAGAAAGCGGTGGGTAGTCATTGCGCAACACAATATGGCAAGTGCGTGTCAGCATGTGTGCGTTAGAAAAAGCGATCTCACGCACGCGCGGTTTGTAGTCGCGCGTTTTCGCCATTGGACCTTTACCTTTTCCGTGGAACAATATTTCGTTAACTATTCGCTCTTTCTAGGTATGATAGGGCCTGCGAGCCATATATGTCCATGAAGTTAACAATGCCTACAAAGGAAATGAAGAAGGCTCTCAAATTCGGCAGTATATCGTGTGCACATGTCCCATTTGTTAGACATATGCACATGTCTATCTGAGCCGTCCTCTGCGAAATCCACGGTCGAGTTTCCTCTCACCTCCCACTTCACACCACTTTGTGAAAACCTTCGCGCGAAATCCTTCTTTATCGCTTCAGCCCCCGCACGGGCTGGCTGGGTTTTTCGCTTCCCCCATTGCGCCTCCCACGAGCTATTCCCCATCCATGGCACCTCCTCCCTTCTCCAATGGCTAGGGTTAGGTCATGCGACTCCTCCCCATCGGAGTCCCCTCCAGCCAAGCGCACACCTCCTCCAACGCCGCTCCACCGAGACGCCTAGTTGTCACGACCCCGGGGCAGTAGAGGATCTTGGGACATCACTGTGTAACCCACACTAGTCCTATAATCAGTGGCTAGTGTACACAGTCAAACAAAAGATGATAACATATCCATACAACATCACTATATTAACAAAAATTTGAGTTGATTACAAAATGGTACAAGGCTAAAAGCAAATACAGCGGAAACAAAAGAAATAGGTCGTGGCCACCCGATTCGCCACAGGCTATCGGCTGGGGGCTGTCCTAGTCGTCTGCGAAGGCCTCTTTACTTGCTTGACAACAAGCAAGAGTGAGCACAACAACCGTACTCGCAAGTCACACCTGTCAAGTAACAGATTGATGCATGCAAGGGTATAACAAAAGGAAGGCTTATAGAGTTGATTTGCATGAAGCCAAGTTTCTTTTCAAATACTTGTACTAAGTTCCAAAGCAGTCTAAACCATAACTAAAATTCATTTTTCTAAACACAAGTTTTATAGTTAGATAACATTCATAAGAGTTTGTGAAGGATACTCTCCGATCACAAGGCTGCCCGTCGAAAATCCAATTGGATAGAGATCCAAAACCAGGTAATCAAGCCTTTGGAAAACAAAATCAAAATCTAACTTGGAGCAGCTTTGCCAGCATGTCCTTGACTATGGACAGGGCTATTCGAATAATTTTACACTCTGCAGAGGTTGTACAACTTTACCCACAAGAGATAATCAATTATACTGTCCGCTCACACATTTCGAAGGTGTGCGACTAAGAGATTATCACAAAGCCTTTACAATGTGCCATCCCACCATAGTCCCGCCTCGCTGAGGTTTCGCTTCCATTGGGCTAACCATCTGCTGGATTCAAGCTCCCTCTTGCGCCATGTGGGAATACATGAAAGTAGGTCGTGAAAGACACCCACGCAACCGGAGGGCACAACCACAGTGAGACGTTGCAAATTAATTAGCTATGTCATGTCCATTCAGGACATGTGGTAGTATAGGAAGGCGTAGTAAAATACACTCAAAGACCGGTCCTTAACTGACCTGGGTGACAACCAAAAGAACCCTGGGCAGCGACCATAGAAATGGATCAATCCCGTGCATGAACATGCACCCAGCCAACATCCATTTCGCCTAAGTCCAAATCAATTTTCACTTCAATTTACCACGATTAAAATATTTTCAAAAACTCCATGGTACTGACCATACCACAGCAACGATTGAAAACAGAGTTGAGCTTTTGGCTAACTTGCCCAAAATCAAAGATTTTTGAGCTAAGCTTCGGCTAAGCATAGAGTTTTGCACACAAGTTCTAGTCCAAACTAATGTACCAACTAGCTTTTCACTAAGGTATCAATGGAGGTCCAAATGACGTTCAAGTCTGGGTGTACAAAGGAATTCAGAATAACTATCAAGTTAAAACAGAGATTTAAAGTACTTTGAATTGAAATATGCATGCAGTAGTAATTTAAAACAAAAGGTACATAATTTGAAATACTGGGTGCAATATGATCAAGAGTATGACATGCCTTGCTCGAGAGATTGGGGATCTACTTCGTCGAGGTACTATAGTTCCCCGGCATCATCGAACTCTACACGTGAGAACAGAGTAAGATCAAATAAAGCCCAAATAAAGATCCAAATGAAAACCAACTCAAAAAGTTTTAGAGAAGGGGGTCCAACGGAAGAAGGTCCAATGGTGGAAAGCTGCGGGACGAGAGCAAGAAAGAGGAAGTGTTGAGGTGAAAATGGATGGAGTGGAAAAGGAAAAAAGGCTCCCTAGAATGCTATTATAGTGGAGGTAGGAGAACTGGGTGACAATGATGTAGCAACGGGATTCAGTGTGGCGCAGCATAGGCGCACAATCGGCAGGTGAGTAAGGGGACAGGAGCAGGTAAGGGAGGAGACAAGAGGGGGAGATGGGTACAACAAAGGTGACCGCATTTAAAGCGATGCAACAGCATTTAAAGTGCAAAGAATTCTGTAGCAAACATGCAAGAAGAGGAAAGTGAACAAGGCTAGTTAAAATAGGGGTTAATTCCTTATTTGCCATTGGAAGTTGGCAGGCTCCCCAAAATGCCATAAAAAAATTTCTCATCCCTTTTTTGTCATTCGACCTCAACTTCTCTCCCCTTTTTGCCACTCCCGTCAGTTTGTTGTTGACTTAGCCGTTGACTTGGCCGTGAAAAGATGATTTTGCCCATAAGTATGTTGAGATCTTTAGAGAATTGTTTCACATAGCAATATAGTTCCAAAAATTATGAAATTTTTAGGGGATGTTTCTGACATAGTGTAGATTATTGTGTAATTTTTATAAGGTTTATTTGTAACATGTTTTTCTCTAAAAATCTTTCAAGTTTTCGGTTGAATTTGAGATATTTTTAGAGAAAAACATGTTGAAAATAAAACCCTATAAAAATTACACAATAATCTAGACTATGTCAAGAACTTTCCCAAAAAATTTTATAATTTTTGGAACTATATTACTATGTCAAATAATTCCCTAATGATATCAGCACTACTAACTTCACTTAGGGGCAAAATCGTCTTTTCGTGTCCAAGTTAACGGTCAAGTCCACGGTCAACTGACGGGAGTGGAAAAAACGGTAGAGAAGTTGATAACGAGTGGCAAAAAATGGATGAGCAAATTTTCAATGGCATTTTGGGGAGCCTGCCAACTTCCAATGTCAAATAAAGAATTAACCCTTAAAACAGAGAGGTTGGTTAAGGTCAAAGGGGAGGTGTGACCAAGAGGGAGGTCTCACCAAAATGGTGGTCCTGAGGAGGAGGTCCTGAGGAGGTGGTGGTCTTTGCAAAAAGGGGTTGTGGCGACCAAGAAGGTCGTCTTTGCAAAAAAGAGCAGTTGCGACCAAGATGGTTGTCTTTGCAAAAAGGGGATGTTACGATCAAGAGGGTCATCTTTGTAAAAAGGGTAGTTGTGACCAAGAGGGTCGTCTTTGCAAAAAGAGCAGTTACGACTAAGAGGGTTGTCTTTGCAAAAAGAGGAAGTCGAGGGAATGAAAACCGTTCGATTCTGATCGAACGACTCGCACAGATTAAAGGCGCGGGCGCGTGGGAGGAGGAACAGACCGAGAAAGGGGAAACTAAAGACTAGAGAACTCCAACAAACTTGAAACCAGCTACGGATTAGTTGAAGTTTGATCCAGTCATTTAAATCACTTTTGATTTGGAAAATCTCAAGTTAGACTTTAACAAATCAATAAACCAAATGGTTCTTTTTATTTTGAAAACTTCAAAAAGGCTCAGAAAAATAGGGTGTTACACTAGTCGCTGCCTCCCTTCCAGCCACCGCCTCCCACGAGCTAGGGGTCTGAGCCAAACCAGCCGCGCACCGCCGAGCCTGCGCCGCACCACTACTCGCGCTGAGCCCTCGTGATCGCCCCAATGCTTTATGCGCCGCACCGTGCATCGCATCGCACTCGAGCCCTATGCCGCCTAGTCATCGTGTCGCCCCTCGCCTACCTGGCCCTACTTGCGCCGTGGTGAGGCCCTTGCGCCGAGTCCCCTCCCCTGCGCCCTGCATCCGCGGGCCCTTGCGCCTGCACCGCGCCGAGCGCCCCCTCACTGTGCTTGATTTTCCCCTTCGATTTGGGAGGCAAGAGGGGGCAGAAGTAATTCTCGCAAGCTTCTCCCCTGTCGCGCACCTGTGTCAAGTAAGCAGACAAAGATTTTCAGTACTCACTGTCTAGCATTCAGTAGGATGTCTTCGCTCTTTCTTCATCTCTCTTCATACTTGCATTGGTGCAGAGTAGACATCAGGCATGGGAATTATGGGAAATATTGCATGCGGTATACTAGTTTTTCTTCTCTGCTTGATTGAGCTAGCAAAGTTGAAACTTTGAACTCATATTTTTTATGTGCTTAGTTTCACAAGTTTGTTGAAACTTGCAAGCACCTGTAAGGAAGTAAAAATAGTTGTAGTATGGGGGCTATTTAATTCTAGTGGTGTTTTAATTTCCCTTTTAAGTGTCCAGGTACAACACTGAAACATGTTAGCTCGATTTCTTGCCTGGTTAACAAAAACTAACCGACAGATTTCTCATTGTTGGGAATTTGAGGAGAACAGACACAGAGAAGCTATCCTATGCTATTTTTGATAATGTTGGATTGGGTTCAGATAATGGGGGTGGAAAAAGGGAAGAGGATGGTAAGGATTGGTTTAGGCAATTGTGCTTGTGCAACCAACAGATCAAAATAATGCATTTTCTCTGTCTAAATCTCACTCTCTCTTTTTGAATTCTGGTATGACTTGTACAAGATGTTCAATACAATATCATGTTACCAATTGACATGTTGATGTTCTCATATTTGATTTGTAGGGTCTCCAAGGTGGCTAAGCAGGAGGTGGCTAAGCAGGATGTATCTGCGGTTCTCATATTAGCTAGTTGGTATTTTGATGGAGGCATTGTTTCAGTTCTGGAGTCATGGAAATGTTGAGCTTTATATTTTGTTAAGGACTCCTCGACATGTCATACTATTAATTTCAGAAATATTGAGCTTCAGATTTGTGGAGTCATGGACATGTATGAACTAAGATTTTATTGTATGGATGTGCATGGAAGCAAGGGCCACAATCAGAAAATGCAACATCAGAAAGTAATGCTACAGTATCAGTTTTTTTGCCAAGTCCTCAAACTAATTAGTTATGAATCGATTCAGTTCAGTTTTTGCTTCCAACGTGGACGAACTAATGCTACAGTATCAGGAATAAGCTTATGCATTCAAGTGTCATGCATCACCCTTCACCCCAAGACATAACAAAACCCAGAAGGATACTTCTATAGCTCTTGGCCTTTTATTCTTACAATTGTACATTACAACAATGTACCTTTCAAATACATTCTCAATGCAAACAATGTTTAGGGAAAGTCAAAACAAAATCTCACTTACAGACTACATTCATAACCTGAACTTATACAGTCCATGGATGTGAATGGAAGCAAGGGCCTCAATATATTCCAATCAAAACATGATCTCTAATCATGTTGAGTCTGAAAGGTAATTGCAACATGAGAATGTAATGCTACAGTATCAGTTTTTTTGCTAAGTCCTGAAACTATTTGAAGCAATGTGATTATAAATAGCCAGTTTGCTTTCTGCTAGTTTGCTAAGTTCTCATGTGCTACTGTGCATGCAAATTAGTCAATCCAATCGCAGAAAGCAACAACATCAGAATCGGAACACTCAAATTATAACAATAACAATTTCACAATATCTACTATTCCCAGTACACAATAACAATTTCAAATCTTCCAAGTCCTTTCTCATGTGCTGGTACATGTTCCCAATACACAATATTGCCAACAGAAGTGACCCAATACATGAGAAGCTTTAAGCACATCAAGATTATACTGGAATGACATTGTACATTGATAGCAAAAAGATGATACTGCTCAACAACAACCGAAACACATTCAAACCATTACAGTTTCCCTAGTTACGCAGGGGCTCAGGCCGACGGCACGGCTAGCGTCGCAGGAGGGCGGCTGGTTTGGCTCAGACCCCTAGCACGTGGGAGGCGGCTGGAGGGGGAGGCGGCGGCTGGAAGGGAGGCAACGACTGGAGGGGAGGCAGCGACTGGAGGCGTCTCTAGTGGAGAGGCGACGTTGGAGGAGGTGTACGCGGCACTGGAGGGGGCGACACCGATAGGGAGGAGTCGCATGACCTAACCCTAGCCATTGGAGGGGGGAGGCGCCATGGATGGGGAATAGCTCATGGGAGGCGCAATGGGGGAAGCGAAAAACCCAGCATGGGTTGGTGCGGGGGCCGAAGCGATAAAGAAAGATTTCACACGGGGGGTTTTTCGCAAAGAGGCGTGAAGTGGGAGGTGGGAGGAAACTCGACCATGGATTTCGTAGGGACAACTCAAATGGGCCATGTACACATGTCCACCAAATAGGACATGTGTACAGGATATGCCGCCCTTAAATTCAGGGGTCAACACCCTACGCTGTCCCCAAAGAGCACAATGAGCTCAGATGTAGAAGAACATTACAAAGTAAAAGAAAAAAAAACTGACCAAATCAGAGGCAAATTGCAAATATGGACAAAAAACAATGAAAGCTTAATTTGTTACCCTCATAGTCTGTCCTGCTCTCCCAGCTTCATTGAATATACAGCGTACTATGATTTTTTTTTTTTGTTCGTGACATACGTGCTACATGCCCACATATATCCAATCCATCTAAGCTTTATTTTGGGAATTTTTCATGCTAATTTTACTGTCCAAATCAAATTAGGATTTTTTTTTACTACACCTAATTGTGCGATTGCAATTGATACCCCCAATTGTGGGCATATGTACCTGAACTGATTTTCCTCGCGCGTATTGAGCACAGGCTCCTTTCCTTTGCCGTACCACGTTCTGCTGTTTTGCTAGCGTGTAGAAACACATGAGACCTGACGGGATCTCTGCCCGTTACCGCTTTATTGTAGGAATTTTACTGTAACAAAACACGGTAGTTACTGATCACAACCATTGATTTTTATCGGACAATAAAAATCACTTCTAATACTATACCCTCTGCATTAAATCCTTCGTCCCAGGAGACCTTCCCTCGGGCTGCCTAAAATTGATAACGTTATTTTCACCCAGTGGATAGGCAAACTTTCGTATTGGCCCATGCAGTAAAACGGAGAACAATGGGAAGTATTTTTTAGATTAAAACACGGCATGCATACAAAACTCAAAACAACCGGTCCAGTTGGGCTCGGCCGATGGAGGTGCTGGGCGGCGTGCCTCAGGATTGGGTCCAGCAGCCCACCAGACTCATCTTAGAGCTACAACGCATAGGGGTGTTCGTTGTATCCATGCGGACTCATCTTAGAGCTACAATGCATAGGGGTTTTCGTTCGGTATTTTTGGTAAATACGATATATACGGTAAATACGATGTTGTTATTTTGGTAAATACGGTATTTTTTAATATACAGTTCGGTATCGGTAAAGCTCAATTTATTTCGGTATGGTATCGGTAAATACCATATTTACTAAAATTACCGCGAATTGCGAGAGTAGTCATGTTGTATCGCGTCTGGGATTAATTATTCATGATGCTCTCGTTTAGTATGTGCTCCAGCACTAACATTTCTTTTGGACCATGCATGCACCATCATCGGTTGGTAAAGTTGATGGTGAAAGCAGTGCATGATGTATAGGCTTCGCTTTGCTGGAAGTGCATGCAACATGGAAATGCACATGCACATGCACGGATGCAGAAGTTTGGACAATATTAGCCTCAATGGCCCACTGTAATTCCAAAATAGCTACTTTAGCATCAAATTTCCATTTGTGGCCCCTTAGTCACGCTCGCTGCGCTGCCGTAGCGCAGAACTGGCGTCTTTGCGCGGTGTACGGCGAAGACCTTGCCGCGCGCCAATGACAGCAGCAGAAGAAGCGGCCACGCCGGCCGAAGCGCCGCTGGCGCAAGAAGACGCGATCACGCGCGGGGCCAGGAGCGAGTGGGCGGGCTGGCGTTTGCATTCAAATTCCGGGAATCGCTGGGAGCTGCTGCGGCCGGAATGCGCGGCACATGCACTTGCTGCGTCTGGGAGGCGCAGCATGCGCTTGCTGCGATCTTGTCGCAGCACGTCGTGCCGCTCGCCAAGCGCAGAGCTTTGGTCTTTGCGTTAGAAGCGCAGCGATCTGGCGGGCGCAGGGCTACTTTTGGAAATTGGAGAGTAAAGAGGTTACTTTTGAAAATTTGGATGCAAAGGGGGGCCAATACTGTCCTCTCCTCACGGATGCACCACTGCACAGCAGTCAGCACCACACGTCCTCTGTTTGGCGTTTGCTCTCAAGTCTCAACAATTTCAACATGCACATGCACTGATGCACTTGGACAGCGGCCTAGGCGCCTAGCAGCTGAGCAGCCAGCGCTCCCGCAGGCCCAGGCGCCCAGCAACAGCGAGCAGGCCAGCGGACAGTAGTCACAGCGCCCAGCGGACAGTAGTCACCGGTTTGCTCGGTTTATTTGCTGGTTTTTATCCAAAAAAATCAGATTTCTGAAAACCGAACTGAGTTAACCTATACGGTTCGGTTTATTCGGTACAGTTCAAAAGTGAACAGCCCTAACAATGCATAGTGGTGGAGAGTTTTAGGTGGTAGCTTCAGTTCATATCACAGGCACTCGTCTAAAGCTACCGTGTGTTAGAGATACTCTCTCTCTCGCTCACTTCTCAAATGGGATAATCAGTTATTTGCTACTGCAAAGATGTGAATTTCAGAATTTGTCACTCTATGTATAAATGACATTTAGGTCCTGATGCCACATATCATAAACACATAAGTGATAAATCCTAAATTTGCATATCTTTGACGGTTCCCTTCTTAAATCTTTGTGTTAACCCACTAAAAAAATATATCTATGTTTTCAATAGTGAAATACCTAGGTGCTAGCTAGTATGAATTTTCGTTCAATTAAGTTTATGCCACCTAGCAACTATGTTAGGGCAAATACCCCTAAAAAGGCACCAAATTAAGCAATTGTAAAACAAACTGCAATTGTGTAAAATTACTTATTTGATCAAAACGAAAAGTAGAACAATATGTATACTCTTTTCTTTACCTGTTCGTAGGATCCCGGAAAACAATAGTGGAAAGTCGCCCACATGTGTAATCCACCTAATATTCATGGTTAATGGAGATCGAATTATATCGTTAGCCAAAAAAAAGAGAGAGTAATGCCATACCGGTTGGGGTATCTGGGCTTTCTCATGTAACTCATGTTGAGTATAGTTCACTAAAAGGCAGGGGAAAAAGTGTTAAATATCGGTGAGATTAAACATCAATCTAATCACAAAGCACAAGTGTATACGCAGTACTACAAAAAAAAAACAAAAAAAGGAAAACAGATTTCGAGTTTTTTTATTATTTAATCATTTTTTAAATTTTATTTTAAAGTTAATCCATCGCAAACTTTATTTCCAATTCTGACCCTTTTAGTCACGCCACCACTCGTAGCGTGACAAAACAATACTGTCACGTCAACCCATTTCTGGTCAAAGTCTTGTCACGCCATTGGTGGTGGCGTGACAGTGTTGTTTTGTCAAGCCACCACCAGTGGCGTGACAAAAAGTGCGATTTTGGGGACTTATCCTGTGGTGTGACAGTGTTGTTTGCCACGCCATGGGTGGTGACGTGACCAAAGGGGTTAAAATTGGAAATAAAGTTTGCGAGAGGTTAACTTTAAAATAAAATTAAAAAAAGGATTAAATAACAAAAAAAAGTTCTGGCATGAGGACTGATTTGATCCGTCGAAAATAGCCTGCGTTCCGACCGGAAACCCTGCCGTTACTCTCACAGAAACACTTACTCGATCATGAGCTCAGCTCGACCTTTTCGTTAGTTAGGCAACCACCACTGTTGCTGCTTTTCTTTCTGCTCCATCATTATCCCGTAATGGTGCGGTTTGACAGGCACGATCCGGAATTAACACCCGTCAGCGTCCCCGATCGGACGCACGCTTTATTGGCCGATGGACGCGGACGCGGCACCACTCGCTTCTGTTCGCCGATCGATGCCGCATGCAACCTCCCGGCACTCGAGTCGAGTCGGGTGGAGTCGTTCGACGATGACGACGGCTCGGGCGGGCCATCACTGCGCCCTCACGGCCCCGGAAAACCTGTGGGTTTCGGCCGAGATGACACGGCGCGGCGGGGGTGTGTGCAGCGCGAGTTGGGACCGCGCGGGGCGGGGAGGGAGAGGCCGCGCTAGGCAGGGTCGGGGTTTCCATTGATAAAGCCGTCAGAGTCGTTTTCCACGGCAAATTACCCGCGCACGCGGCTCGTCGATCATGGGGAGCGATTTGGACGGGAGATTAGGTGAGACCTCGGGGCGTGAGCCGATCCAGCCAGTCCCTCAATCTTCCGTTGCAGGGGTGCAATCGGGGCACGTACGAGCGAAAATTGCTTATCTTATATCTTATTATGTTTTTTTTTCTCAGAGTCGAAGTCAGACACGGATAGTGTGGGATACTAATTTCTCTATCATGTATTCACTTCGCAAGCCTTCGGTCGGTTAGACGGATATTATCCACTTCTTTTGCACCCCCTACACAGGACATTAGACAGTAGAAGTACAATCAGAGCGAACACGGAGAGACTAATCGTTGAGATATCAAAGATAAAACACTCAGTATGCCCTGTCTGCTCAGATGCAGCAACTCATCTATCTGTTATCATATTACTAAGTAAAATCACAATAGACATTTCCTCATACCACCTAATATACAGATACATAAAAACGGATATCCTCTATCTCGTATTATATTCTGTATTTTTTTTTCTCGGAGTCGGAGTTGGAGTTGGAGTCGGAGTCGGACATAGATCCATTTGCAGCCCTGCTCCGGTGATGTCTGCTCTTCGCATGTTACCACCTCCCGTGCGGCGTTTTAAGCCCAGAAATGGGACACGTACGGCAGCGCGCTGATGTGGTGAAATTGTTCATCTGGTCGGGGTTTTTTTTTCAAAAGGAAGAGCGGTATGCTTGCCACCACATGTTGTTACGATATCTAGTGCTTTATGCAATATTCTTAAGAAAAATATACTAGAAAGATCGCAGGCGCGCTCCTCTAAAATCTTTTTAAAAATTTTCGGATACGTGGTGTTTCCTTCCTTCGACCCTTTTGACCAGCCTTCATCGATTTGTCTAAGTATATTTTGATTTTAGTATAATTCGATTTTTGAATATCTCATGTCTCAAGCAACTGTCTGTACCGTCTAAGAAAAGATGGATTAATTAAATTTGTGCCTTACTTAGCGACTTTACTACATAATTAAGGATCTCAAAATCACGTTTAATTAATTTTCCAGCTGAAAACTCACATGTCGTCACCACGTGATTTCGCAGAATAAAGATGATATATCAAAGCGACTGTCTATTCATAAGGTGACTAAAATTTTCTTAAGCATAAGTCATCTTTTTTTATCCATTGGATCAATATCCAATCACATGATACAACAATCTCTACACGAATCCAATAGTCACAATAAGTGACTTAAACTTAAGAAAATTTCAAACGACTTAAAAAATAGCAAGACTTAAAATTTTTGCCCCGGCTAGGTTCGAAGTTTTACCCTCTGTCCAAGTATTCCATGTCTATCTGTAGGAGTCATGCGGGAGAGATCATACCGTTGCAATACAGTACGATGCAGTTATACAACCATCTCCAACATATTCTTTAGCGAACTTGAGTAGTAATGTATAATTCAATTCAAAGTCGGCAGTGATGCATAATTCAATTCTTATACGCCATGACAAATCTGCCAAGATAGGATTAGTAAGTTGTCAAGAAATGAGTAAACACAGATATAATTTTTAACAAACCAAAGATGCTTAGTTATGAGTTCTGAGCTACCTGTTCGGCCTAACTTAATTGGTACATGTTTGGTCTAGCATAAAGTTGCCTTTTAAAAAACAAATCTCGAAAGATATGCAGATAAACCTACCCCCTGCGAGGATAAACCTAACTTAGTAGACTTTGGCTACATTTGCAAGTTTACGTTTTTTTTTTATCATTTCAACAAGAGAAGTGCCTCAGTGCTCTCTATAGTCGAATCAGAACTTGCACTAATTCATACCGAAGTTTGTTGACTACGTACTATATATACAATAGCACCGTACTTAAAATTTTAAAAGGGCAAGTTTTTTATATGTCACTTCAAAGTCGAAATTATACCCTTTTATGTCACTATAAAGTCGAAACAATATCCTTTTATGACACTGCCGTCACATTCGTTAAATTTTTTCCATCAAACTTTTCTAAAATACCCTCATTTCTTTCTTTTTCCTTCCTCCATTTATTTTCTTCCCTTCCTGCTTCTCTCTCTCTCTCCTCTAGCTCACCCGACACCGCCGACTCTCTCTGCCTACGCGGCCACCGTCACCTTGGCCGATGGGCGAGCTCCTCCACCTCCGCCTCCCCCGCAGGCCCCCCGCCACACCCCCTTCCTCCTCTCCTCTTCTCACACTCCCCGCCGTGGCGCCCCGCTATGAGGGCACACGCCGAAACCATGTAGGCACCGACACTTGCGTGCCAACGCGACACCATGGAGACCGGCCTCCTCCCCTTAAACTTGCGCGATTGCGCCATGGACGTGGTTGGCCACTTCGGCGACCGCATCACCATCGGCGACGTCGCCTCCCGCGCCATCCTGCAGCTCACCTGAGCCATGCTGCCACCATGGGCGAGCTCGCACAAGTGTGCCACCAACTCGCCTCGGCGTCGCCATCGCTATCAATCCTCACGCCGCCTCGAGCGACGGTTGCCTCCCTTGACCATGACGGCCTGCTCACAGCTAGAGGAGGCTAAGGGAGAGTGAGAAGAGGGAGCGAGAGGAAGAAGAAGGCAGCAAAGTCATCGACCAATTAGGCGTCCGCATCACCATCGGCGATGTCACCTCCCGCGCTGACCTACAACTCACCTGAGCCACGCTACTGCCATGGGCGAGCTCTCGCGCGCGCCACCAACTCATCCCGGCGCCGTCTTTGTTGTCAATCCTCGTGCCGCCCTGTCGTCGCTGTCAGCATCAACGTCGCCGCTGGTGCCTCGATGTTCGAGCAGCGGTTGCCTCTCTTGGCCACGATGGCCTGCTCACAGCTAGAGGAGGCTGAGGGAGAGTGAGAAGAGGGAGTGAGAGGAAGAAGAAGACGCAGGGGCAAAATAGTATTTGCGCGGTCACTTTACAGCGTGACTAATCAATAGTAGCATAAAAATGGTGGTATGGTTTCGATTTTACAGTTGTAATGACAGATCATAGATTCAAAACATTTGCTGTGATATATTTTTTCCCCCGTTTTAAAATGACAGACGGTGACAGAAATTGCAATATCGACCTACGGATAAACATAATTAAGAAACGTATGGATGCCAAATAAGTATATATATGCTTAACCGGCGACTTATGTAAGGTGTTAGGTATAAATAATAATGGTTCGACTGTGTCATTCTGACCTACTGCTACTACCGAATATTTGCTTAAACAGATATAACTTGTACGCATGTATATGCATTATGCAATACTCGAATTTCTGGATCTCGCATCAACGCTTTATTTGGCGACCACTAACCACTGGAATCTTGATCCATTCAGCTGACAATACTAGAGGCTATGCATTGCAGCGAAGTCATGTGCACCTTAAATTAGGGCTTTAGCAAAGACTCCTTAGCCACCAGTACCACCTGCTCCTAATTATTTTCTGTCGAAAAAGGATGCCAAATATAAATATATAATCATGGTGGTGTTCGGAAGCAGGCACGTCTATTTCAAACCAAGTCTTTAAATTCTTGAAGCTGACGGGCTCACGGTTCAAAAAACAGGTCGAAAACCGGTTTTACCGGTCTTACCAGCCCATAGAAATCCAAACCATAAAAAAAAAATCGGTTTTGGTTGAATTTTGCCCCTACATAAAAGAAATTTAAAACCATGTCTAAGCACATGTATGCATAAAACGTTTTTAGTCTAAAAGGAGGTCTTGGGTTCGAAAAACACACTATTTTTTTAGTTTTTTCTGTTTTAACTTCGAAACATTCAAATTTTGATTTGAACTACCAGCCCTACCCCCGGTTCAAAATCCCAAACCGTTTTTTTTTTACCCTGGACGGGCTAGAAGAACTAGCCATTTCCTGTAAGAAAACGAAAGAAAAAACTAGCCCTTTTATACATGGGACATCTATGACAGTCAGTCTACAACGCGTTCAGCTAGATAAAAAAAACATTCAGTAATGAAGAACTCCTTAATTGCAAACAAGTGCTTATTCCAATGAGCTAGCTCCTAGAATAAATTCATATTTAGGTCTGAATATAAGCTAGATATTTAGTAAGCATCTGTTTCCTTTTTGTCACAACTATTCAGTAAGCATTTGTCATTTTCATGATCGGTGAGACTGCAATGATATACTAGGGGAAAAGTGTAAAGCTAGAGCTTTGGTCGAGATTCCAAATCAAACCAACATTTCTCGTCACAACCGATTCATCCACTTTAACGAGCGGCACTAGTGCTTTTAGGTGAGCCTAGAACATCAGGCGCCACCGGCTCCGGTAGCCATTTAGAACTACGTCTATCAAACCATCATTAGCTCAATTAACTTAGCTAGCCCCCCATACAATTAATTAAAAGCCCATTAAAATTAACTAAAATTCGGTATAATTGCTATTGTTAGTGGTAGTATGACGGTGTCACACACTGGTCAACATGTATTGTAGAGCGCGGAGAGCACCCGTACCCTAATATCCCGTTTTAATTAAAAGAATTAACAAAGGATACTATAAATCAGCTTAAGGGAATTAAGAATTAATTTGTAAGGGAAAGAGTGAGCCGGTCAAGGCCTAAGCCAAGCCGAGTCCACAGTGGACTCGGCAAGGCCGGCCGCCCTAGCCTTAGCTGCTGTCTCTGTCTCTGTGCGCCGTGCCCCCGCAGCGCAGCCAGCCGCCCGTGCCCCAAGAGATGAACAAACTTGCACAGAAACGACCATAGAGTTCCGTGTGCAGGAGATCCGACAGCCCGGACGAGATATGCATATCCACAAAGCGGATGGATGACGCCGAATACGTCGTACAGAGACGAGGCCCCAGCCGAATTTAATTAACGAAATTAAAATACGAAAATTCACGAAGATTAAAAGCATGTAGCAGTATATATATATATATAAGCGTGTGGACGGGATCGTCGGGCACTCCAATGGAATACATGTGCGCCGCTCTCGAGTCCGTACAGCCCGGGCGCACGCGACGCGCCTATCGGGAATCGCTTGGAGCTCGAGCTCGTGAGTGATCGGGTCAGATCGATCTGGGCCACCCGTGTCTGGCCTGGATCTCTCCACGTCGAGCCGGTGCGCATGCATGTCTATTTAGGAGCACATGTTACGGACGGAACAGTGAATTTTTCTCAGACGTACGGTGTATAATTTACATATGTTACAATTGGTGTACGTACAATATACCTCCTACGTACGTACGTACGTATATGCGTGAATCAACCTCTATATACTAGGAAGGGAGCAATCACTATGGTTTCCCTTCGACCATAATCATATCGTATATATGTAGCAATTACTATAGCGTACGCATCTGAGCAGTATTTCATACTCTCAGCGGTCGCAAGCACAAGCCCTGTACAATACAAATATACAGGTACGCGTACACTACCTGCAGAATACGTACGGACGGACGTACGGCGGCTGGCTAGGTTCAGAAGCTGATGGGGTAGACGCTCTGCATGTTGGGGTAGAAGAGGCCCCAGTTCTGCTCGACGCCGGAGTCCTTCTGGTTCTCGTTGAATATGGAGAAGAGGTACGTCTCGATGGCGCCCGGGTGGCGCGGCGTGCCGCGGCCGACGTGGTTGATGAGGTTCTGGTTGTAGATCCTCGCGTTGGCCGGGGACGCCGCCGTGCCGCCACCGGACGGCCACCCGCTCTCCGACACGACGAGCGTCACGCCCGACCCGCCGTGGTTGGCCATCGCCGTGTAGAAGGCGTCCACCGTCGTGTCGAACAGGTTCTGGTACCCGTAGGCGCCGTCCTGCACGACGGTTCCGGAGGCGGTGAAGAGCGCGTAGCTGATGTCCATGGCGCCCGGGTTGTAGGTGTAGGGGAAGTAGGGGTATATGTTGGCCAGGAGCGGCGCGCCGGTGCGCGCCAGGAACTGCGCCACGGGGCCCATGTACGCCTGCGCCTCGCCGGTGAACTCCGCGGCGGAGGGCGGGCTGTACACGCCGAGGATGGCCTGCGACACCGACGTGGTGACCTTGATGTGGCCCAGGCCGGCGGAGGCGAGCGCCCGTGGACGTTCTCCATGGCCGGGACGAGGTTCTGCGTGGCGCCGCCGGCGACCTCGTTGCCGACGCAGACGTACCGGAAGGAGACCGAGGGGTAGGCCTCGATGTTGTTGCGCACCCACGAGGCGGCCGCGGCCGGGCTGGCCGCGATGTTTGACAGCACGTCGTTGGGCGCCCCGACGACGACGTTGATGCCTGTGCCGCCGACGGCCTGCAGCGCCGCCTGGTCCGGCGCGTACAGCCGCATCGAGCTGATGCCGTTGGACTTGTACATGCCGACGACGGTGCTCGCCGGCGGCAGGTTGTTGGCGCTCATGCCGTAGCACACCCCGATGGACTCGACGCCTGCACGTAAGTACGTAGATTTCGTTAGCCCTCTGTACCTACTCACACTTAATTAATCGCAGTAGAAATTACGAACCGTACGTCCAAATTAAATCAGTTCATCATTTTAGCTAGTTTTTTTTTTTACTGTCTGCTACAAAACTACTGTTCTATTGCCTTAGAAATTAAATCTTCCTTACTGACGAAGAAAAGAAACCGGGAAAATGGGTACACAAAGCAAGAAGGGCGGCGACGCATGTACACAGTATGCCTGCACCCTTTTGACTTGTTGGAGGGGAAATTTTAACATCTAGAAAAGGACATTTAACTGAAAATTTTTGTATTAATTTGTGCATGGACTGACAAATGCAGCTCCAAACTTTGCATATTTTTATGACTCTCTCTCCAGACTCCGGCTGTTAATTACTGGTTGATGTAACACCTAACGAATCAGCATTTTTACGGTCAAGGAGTTGGTGTCGAATGCACGCGCACTGCCTATCGAGGAATATATTGCTAGTCTCGTGCCTTGCCTTGGCTTGACCGAGCTGTCACAACGTGCAAGAAAGAAGCTAAGAAAGTGGCTTAGATCGTGACCAAGGACAACTACAACCTTAAAGAAACGAATAAACTTTGACTACTTGGAGTGTTTTTTTTACTAGCTCACTAAGTTGCTTTGTTAACCACCTAACTCTACCATAATTATGGCAGCTAAAGATTTGCCAAAACTATATATGTTGGCCGGAGCAGCAGGGGCGGATCCACGCTCCGGGCAACCTATGCTTCAGCTCCGGGTCTAAGTTCTAAAACCCATAGAGAAATTGCTGAAAAAACAGAAGACACTAGGCTACTGGAGACCTGTCAAAAGGTGATCAACTTGAGAGTGCAATATGTAAGAAAATTTGTACAGTTGAAGTATATCATCAATCTACAGCATGTAGTTTGTACTTGCACGCCACTAGTCAACTTCGGAAATGGACCAGGCAGCTAGAAGAGGAGAGGAGAGCAGAGAGAGATCATACATGGGGATAAAGCTTCTGGTCCAACGTCCGCAGCACGACCGTTGGATAGTGCACGTACGACCCATGTGGATCGCCAAAGCGTGCATGCTCTAGACCCTGCGGCTAGCCGTGCCACGGGCCTAACGCACGGCTCTACGGGTGAATTCTTATATGTCAATGAAAGTTTGGCTCGTCCTTCATATTCTACTCATTGTGTTATTAAGCGTGTGGTTCTAATTCTGACACGATAAAAGGTTTCATAAAATTCCAGTGGCATATAAAAAATTGATGCCCTATCTAGCCAGCTCACCTGTGTTACAAGTATTATATAGTACACGCAAGTTAATATACTAGACTGCAATTACAACTAATTGATCCTCCTCTCTTTGTATATTGCAGATATGCTATCTATACCTTTAAGCTAGTATTTTTTTCAGTGCATATTCATCAAACGAAGTACTACTAACTACCACCAACTGCTAACACATTCTTTGCAAGCTTATATTTCAGGCAGATCACACTAGCTTATACCAAAAGAAAGAACACCTGCATTGATTTGTGGCTAGTTAATTAGTGATGTACTCTCACATGCGCAGTACCCTGGATATGTGTTGTCCTATGAAGACATGCATGATGAGAACAAGACTAGCTATAGCTAATAATATGCTCCTGGAGTCCTACATGCATTAATCTATCAGCAAGTGAGTTAGTTAATTAACAGTACAATATATTCATCCAACGGGTGCTTAAGTAGTAGTTGCACCTAATTAGGGAACAAGTGAAGTGGTAGGACTCGTGTCAACATTGGCAAAAAGGGAAGAGAAGAGGCTAGTGAGATACAGTGGTACACTTTTGCATGCATGCATGGCCAAAAAAAAAAAAAAAAACTGGCTAGCTTAACATGACACTGATGAAAGATTTAAAGAAAGAGACTTTAGCTGATAGATCATTCGTCAAACTTTCTGACTCTTCCAAAAGATGGTTAGGAAGCAACAAAAATGACATGCATGCTCACCAAACATGCAGAGACTTCATCTGCAAGCTTGCTGGTTTATGTACGAAATAGGCTTAATTTGTCACAGTAACTTGGGTTTCTCCATCAACTTTATAGTTTAGAGTAGAAACTAGCTAGAAACATCATTTGCGATATGCTTGAGATATCAATTTCCTTGCAGAAACCTATATGTACTTGCGATGTTTCCCTAGAAGAAAAAAAAATGCAATTAAGATACAAGATTGTACTTATGATATGTTCACTTTTATTTGGTGCAGCAGTAATGCAGTATGTATACAGATAACACTACCCCTTGAAAACGATGCTTTTAAGCAAAAAAAATGTTTAAAAGTGGCCCAGCAGTAAAAAGTTAGGTTTCTTGATTTTTTTTTTTAAAAAAAAGAAAGCGATTGATGCAATTTTTTACTGTTCCATTGGTTCATGAAAGATAGAGAATGAGACTGTCGGATGGCTTTACCTTGCGACTGATAGCAGGAATAAAACACAGAAAGAAAGCGACATGTACCAAAAGAGGGCAGTATTAACGACTAACGAGTTGTTATCTTTGCATGACGTTGTTGATGAGAGAGCTATGTGTGACTCAGTGACTATGCGTACTTCTCCTCTCCTCTATGTATATTATCTAGCTCTCACACCATGGCTAGCTAGCTAATTCCCCTCTTCCCCGAAGCTGAGATAATTTATTATCTTCTTCCTCTGACCTAAACAAAATTATCTTCCTCCTCCAAAGAAACTCCCTGAGTGACTTGCATAGTCAAAATAAAAAATCTACCTAATTATTTTGAAACAAGAAACAGTAGAGAGAGAGAGAAGGGAATCACTTTTAGGGATGGAGGCAAAGACTCCGAAGAGCAATGCCAGGGCGAACATGGAGGCTACACCTTGGCTTGCCATTCTCTCTCAAGCTCTCTCTATCTTCAAGGGTGTATACTAACTAGCACGTCTCTCTAAAACGACTCTCCTTGGTTCCTTGCTGAAAAAACCACTGGCTGCACCCCCTTATATAGATGTGGAGGAGACAAAGTTTGGTCCAATCCACGCTTGGCCCAACGTCTCCAGCAACATTAATTTAGCCTATTGCAATTGACTAGCTAGGGCAGCCGTTGCATGCGTCATTCGTCTCAGTGTCTGGTGGCCAGAAGTTATCCGGTACACTAGGTTGTTGTAAGAAGTAGGGAATAATTCACACCAAACAACTTTTGAAAAAGGTTTAAATTTAGACTCCATGGGTGATGCTCGATGAAAGATAAGTTTCTAGGTCAATGAGCTGAGGATGCGGCGCGCCGTGTCGGTACCGTCAACGTAATTTGGTCGATGAATATGCATGTCTTACTCAAGAATATTCGGCGTGTCGTTTTTTTTTACGACAGGTTTATGTTCTACAAAAGCCAACACGACCTGCCTAAGAAGAATTGACACTACTGTTTGTTAGCTTTTTTTTTTTATGGATATCATAGTCACATATAGAAAGGAAAATATTTTGACGTACAATCACGATCGGTCTGAAAGGGTAGAAACCAGCCACCCTTGCGACTTGTACCTTTTCTATTCTTCTACGGATATCTATACTGTTTAATTTACGTATCACTTAGAAATTATCTGATATGAGAAATTCCTAGTTTAACCGATAAGAAAATTGGTGTTTTGGGTGTACCTAATTAATAATATCTCACATGAACCAAAGAATTACTTGAACCACTTTAATTAGATATTAGGTATTCCTTGGACTCCAATATGCCCGTACACCTTTTTTTCGAAGACTAGTTCCATTTAAGTTGGCGACATATTATTTCAGAGGAGGTTAATATTGGATTCAAGTTCAACAGCCTTAAAAAAATTGTAGCTTCTTTCAAAAGAGAAAAAAGGGCAATTTATTAGGAACAGTCATAGAGTCGACGAAACACAAGGCAACTTCTCTAAGCTAGTGCACCATGTGAGCTTTTTGGTGTCCCATTGTTTTCCCTTCTGTTGCGGTGACCTCAACAGCAAAGTGATTAAGCAGGCTATCTCCCATCCAATTAATCTGTTGGAACATCCAGATCCTGCCGTCGCTTTGATTTGTTTATATTGCAGTGCTGATCTGCGGATAGGGCGGAACATGCTGTTGCTGTCAGTGGAGTCCCGTTATGCAACTGCTTTCCAGTATAACTACTAATGCAGAGACAATATTAGGTGCACCAAATGTGTTCGCACCAACTAGCTAGCCGATGCACTCTTGTAGAATTAATAGAGCTAATACGAATTGTACGCGATACGATTTGGACATTTCAATCATGAGTTGTTTGATCAACGGCGTTAACAAAACTGGTCATGTCTAGGATTAGCTAGCACTACTACAAATCAGGCTATACAAGATGCCTCATCACAGACGGTTCCAGAGGAACCGTCTGTGTTATACTTATCACAAATGGTTACTCCACTATATCACAGACGGTTTTTCTTACGAACCGTCTGAACCGTCTGTGTTATACTTATCACAAATGGTTACTCCACTATATCACAGACGGTTTTTCTTACGAACCGTCTGTGATCGCACTCATCACGGACGGTTCTTAATACGAACCGTCTGTGATAATTCACAGACGGTTCGTCATGAGGGGAGACTGGAGAGTATCGGAACCATCAGAAGGAAATCAATCACTTCCGATCTGGATACGTACGTTCAAGCCCATTTTACGGTCTTGCAACACATGACCCAAGTGTCCCCGTACATTGACGAGCACAAAGACATAGTACACCAATAGAATCCAGACCGGTCAGAGGTTTGGATCACGAGAGAGCACAACCGTCGATTCAACGAATGGTTAAAGGTGCGATTCACTGGGAGGTTATCAAGTGATGATACACTGCTATGGTTGGCAAAATGACTAAAATTTACAATTGTGATATAGCAAGAATACGATATAAATGTGTACACATTTTATACGGCAGCTCAGGATAGGAAGAGCACAGTCCAGAACAGCGGTGTCAGCATAGATGCGTTTCACGAGCAGTTCAATACCGCTAGGGCACGTGGGTTGAACTCCTACTATGAGTTCGTAGAGGAGATTTGGGAGCTCGATTACGTATTTTTCAAAATCCTCCTGTTTCGATGCCATTGTGTTAAACTTCCGCAGGGCGTGAAGGTCGACAAGTATGGCGTCACTACTGTGGATCTCAAATGTGTCGGATACAAGGACGAATCATTCGTACTCGCTAAGCAAGTTGTTCAAGTTTTTTATGTAACAGACCCGACAAATAAGAATCACCACGTAGTTCTTCATGGAAAAAAAAAGGTTTGTCGGAGTTGAGAATGTCGTGGATGAGGAAGAGTACAATCAATTTGACGAGTTGCCTCCTTTCGGAGACGACATCAGGCTCGAGGAAGAACCCAATGAGGAAGCTAGCTATATGCGTGTTGATCATCATGAAGGGCTATATTTTAAATAAGAATTTATTTCATAACATGAGACATGTCAATGTAGACTTGCTATGTGTTATAGACTTGTAATCTCTTATTTTGATGTTAATGTAGAATTGTCATGTGTTATGAAGTTGTAATATCTTATTTTTTATGTAACGTGGAATATCAAAATTGGTTTCACCTGATTTGAAGTTGAGTTGAATTAGATATGTAACAGTTGGTAAATAGAACCGTCTGTGTTGTGTCTTAATCACAGACGGTTCAATAACCGTCTGTGATAACCGTCTGTTATCACAGACGTAAAATTTCAGACAGTTCAAAAACTGTCTGTGACGACGGTTCCGAACCGTCTATGATGAGGTTTTCCGTAGTAGTGTAGGGACATTGGTAGAATTAGCATAGATAGTGAGAAGCTTCCCTATTGGTTTTGTAGTGAGTTACATGTTGATCAGATTGTAGTCATGGTGACACCAATTCGGTCTAGCCAAGTTTCTAAACAAATTTTTTTATGCAATCATGCCTTTAATTCATTATAAAATTTTTAAAAGATGCATGGAAAAAGAACACCTTGCATGCATTATTTCTGAGTTTCACTAGAGGTGAGTAGTTAATTACACCCAAATTTACTCAAAGGGTTAGCACTACGAACTTTACCTAACCAACGCGCCACTCGGTGCCCCCCAACAATTAAACCTCTTGAGTTGGCTGGCTATCTTGCGCTTTATGCTACGCGGATACAAGTCACCCTTGTCCTATCCTAGAATTTTTTAAAAAAAAATAATACATTTTTAAAGAGAATTACAGAAATAAATAGTCTAACAAATATTACAAAACTAGACCTCTTCGCCAATTGAATTGTCGAATTGGTGACAGAAACTGTCGCCGTTTCAATTGGCGACTCCGGTGGCATGTGTCCTCTCTAGAAAGAGCAATTCAAAGATTTAGTCTCTGTCCTCAATTCAAATGGTGACAGGTAACTGAATTGGTGACAGGATCCTGTTCTATGGACGACAGGGGTCTAGTTTTGTAATATATATATATATATTGACTATTTCTTTCTGTAGTTCTATTTTTAAATGTATTATTATTTTTTTTTAAAAAAAATTCTCCTATCCTGGGGCTCTGTATGGATGGGAACCTGCAGCCTAGTCGGGGCAATTGTCTCTTCTCTTTTTTTTTTTTGTATACTTTCTCGAAGTCGATCGAGTATTCTAGCTCTATGTAAGACCTATGAAACTGGGTTTTCTCGATGAGCTGTTGATAAATGTGAAGATTGTTTATAGGAACTGTATAGCCTAGTACTATACTTGAAAGGTCATTTTATCTTTATCCTTGCTTATGTGGACGCAAGGACACAGCTAGTCCTGTCAGTAGATCGCTACAGGGTACAGGCTGCTGACTGGTAATGCTGGCTTGCTGGAATTCTCTTCATGCTCTGGCGGCTCCGTGAAGGAAGTGGTTGTCTTCTTGGAGTGTGATTCTACACGAGTCTGCCGTTTTTCCATGTCGTTTTGCTTTTGTTAGTTTTACCGAGTCATGGTATCTTCTCTCCCGTGTGTTCTCGGAGAGCAAACAGTAATGAGAGAGAATTGAGTATCCTAGTACTCTTCGGAATGTCGTACTTGGGGCACGATTAACCAGGACCCACAACTGTTACCTGATAAGTGCAGCAGTTATTGGCTAATTAAGCTCGACGGATTTGATGCGATGCATGGATATCTCTTTCTTGGCTAGCAGATAGATTAGGCGACCAGGATGGCTAAATTAGGATGGAGTAGACCAACAGGCCGGCACAATGGCCAGGCTCGATCGACCAATCGTCGTTTACTTTTCCCAGGATCTTTTCTTTCCTATCACCTTCATGAGTTCCCGAGAGTTCCAAGAATTCTTCTCTTCTCTTCCTTCCATCGATCCGTCAGCTCGTTGTTCCTTCTTGATGCCTGCAAGTAGTAGCCAAGATGGATAAGCCACACGCAGCCACAGAAACAACTTGAAGCCCCTGCGTGTCGTTGCAAGCAGATAAGATAAGATTCCCATGTCATTTGTTTTGCCACACACACACATCGACCAATCAGTTCCAAGAACATTCATTTTTTTTCCACCTTCAATTTTGGCCGAGTTCATTGCTTGGTGTCGACGTGGTTCAGCAGCCACAGAATCAAAGAAATTCGGAGCCCATTGGATCGAGCTGAACAAAACGGATAAGATCTCCGTGCCATCTGATCAAAGAAGGTAGCTAAGAACAGCATTGACAAGGTGACGATTGTCGATAGGCCTGCAGGCCGCCCAGCGACTCACGGCGACAGACATGGACGTTTTTGCGGGACTGTATGGACATGTGAAAGGGAGATACACATACATGGAACATATATATAGCTAGCTAAGCTAGTTTTTTTCTTCTTGTCATCGTAATTAACCTTGTTGTTGGCATGCCACATATGTCGCGTCCTGAGGAATGACACGCAACTGAAGCTCTCAGAAGCCTGTTCCTGGCTAGTTGCATCTTTTCAAACTTGGAGTTTTAGTCTAGTAAGCCAGGCTGACATGCTTAACTGTGTCACTTAGGTCATTGACACGCAAGTTACATGATTAAAAAGATCACAAGATAGGACTCAGGGAGTATCCCTTTTGCAAATGGTGTGGGCACAGTTAGTATATATAACAGTCATATAGAGCTAAGACATGCAAAAAAAAAAAAAAAAAGCGCCGTGCCAGGAAAATCTATAAATAAACCCACCAAACATATAAGTTGATGGGACTGAAACTGTGGCCTTTAACACTACAACATGTGTGCGTGCCACACATGTTGGACTCACTACCACTTACCTATGCTTGCTTAATTGCACTAAGATTTACACTTCCTTTAATTGCACATTCCAGACCTCTATTAAGGACTTTGTTAGTTTGTTCTTTCAACTATGTAAGTTTTTTTAGGAGCTAGAGAACAATTGTGGAGACTATGTGGTATGGTCCTCATCTTAGTGTTGAACAATTGACATCGATGTTCAGGTGTTTTGGGGGAGAAGCCATCGGTTTAGCAAATTATCAGATTTGTTGTCAAGGTGTTAGCGGTTTAACCGGCAATGTGATCAGCTCATGTGAGCTTTTGAGGATTGCGTGCTAAACACTTGTTTGGGAGTGTTTAGGGGTATGTTTGCAACCAACGCCATTAAAAATGGAGACTCGACGCGAAACTAGATAAAGTTTTGCCAAAAAGTCCAGGAGGGGTGTTTTCTGAAATGGAAAGCGGTCTGGCTGGTCGCTGGTTGGCAGTCTAACCGGTCCCCTGTTACTAGGGCTAGCAGTCAGACCGGCCATGGCGATTTCAATACAGTGAGGTGTGCCGATATAGGGTTTTGACCTAGGGTAATGGAAATATTGCATATGTGTTGCATATTTGTATATTTGGACTAATGTGGGTCAAGTTGTGCAAAACTTGTGCTAAAAATGGTTTATTGATCTATTGTTGTGCAGGTGGCTTGGAGTCAACTATGGCCAACAACGAGGAGGACCGAGACTTCATTAGAAGAACCAAGGTTCAGAACGGTCATGGATACCGGGTGAGATGGTTGGACTCAAGTAAGATGCAAGATGGAAAAGAACATAGAGGACAAAGTTTGAGCAAAGACCTTTTCAGGTAAAGTGGTGCTTTTGGGCGCGAAACTTTGAATGTATGTATTCTTGACTCATCAATTGTGTCAATTGATGATTTTATGTGTCGTGCGGTGCTACGTGACAGTTTGGTTGTCGGTGATGGTTGTAAGACTCCAGATCTATATCATGGTAAGGCGGACGTGATTAGGACTAAGCTAGAAGAGTTTAGGTCTAGAATGTTCAAGGTCTTCTTAAAGATGACCGGGTTACTAAGGTGGTTATAAGCGAGAAGACAAGGAACGGAGCGAGGAGCTACCAGTGATGGACACGACGGGCAACGACAAGGTGGACCGGAACTAAACTCAGGGAGAAGCTGAGGTCGAGAATGGTCAAAAAAGTCGGGTGCGGTCATGGTGGATGGTAAGGTATATGGTGTGCAAGTGACTTAGGCCCGTTTGCAAGCGATGACGGTTCGGTAGGATCTGGACATGTGAGAGGCTTGGCGAGAAGTCATTGGAGCCACATGAATGATGGCGAAGCATGGGCGATGCTTCGATGTGAAGGAATCAAGAAAGGTCGGTAAAAGGGCATTATGGTAAATTTTCCAATACTGGAAAAGTGGTGGTGTGCGAAACCATGATGGTGGAATAAGTAGATTAGGTCAATGATACTCCATAGAGGGGGAAATCATGATAGATAGATTTGGCCTAATGGAGCTAAAGACGAAGATGCTGCTTTGAGAAGCGTGCATGAGTGAGACCCGTTTGTGCGTGAGATTAACGGTTGTCTGTTAGGGTTTTATCTCTAGACCTAGCCTCCACTATATAAGGGGGTGGTGAAGGATTTAAACACACATCTAAGCTAAGGAACCGTAGTGTGAAATTTGGGAAAAGTGGAGAGAGGAGGAGGCAAGTATTGATTTCTTGATTTGGCTTGGTTTTTGTGTTCCTTCCTCCCCTATTAATCTTGCTTTGTACCTAGAATGTGTAAGTGATGGATATATCTTTTGAAGACTATATCTCATCCATCTAGGTACTTTCTATTGCGAGTTCTTGAGTTTGCCCGGTTTTAGTGGAAGAAATAGTGATTTGGGGGGTTTTCTCTTGAGGGCTTTTAGCTTGATTCTTACTGTGATTAAGGATGATAAGACATGTGAGAAACCATCCTTAGCCATGTTAGATTGATTTCTCCCATGAGCTTGTCTCAATTATCATTTTCGTATTTGGCCGGGTTTTGATGCAACTTTCACTCAAATGGAAAAAGGACAGAACATTGGCAATGAACTTTAATTGGAATAGGTTTCTGACATCGTAAAGAACATGTGTTTCAACTGTTTATCCAGTCTGATCGGTCCAGTGGGGATTTTAGCAAGTCTTGATCTTCTTGTTGCCTTGCTCTTGTTAATTTGAATGATTCTCTCTAATCTTCATAACTCCACATAGCTATTGGAGTAAAATAACCTTAAACTCTTTAAGACAAAATATTTTAAAGAGATCGTCGATTATGTGGCGCATATTCAACCCCTCTAGTCGCCTCCTCGGTCCAACAACCATTTATTCAAAATTATGCAGCTCTCTTATCCATACACATGGTACATCAATCTAGCTAGCTTTGTAGCTAGTTTTTCATTTCATATAACGCTTTAATTAATTTTGGTACTTAGAGCTGTATCAAGGCCAAACTAATTAATTAAGTATATGAAAAAAAAACTGGCGCGGGTAGAGCTCAACATCAGAGTACAACTTAGTACAAATTATCAATGCTACATTGCATGCCAAACTTTGAAACATTTCCTCTCCAAAAAGCAAAAATGTGAAACGAATAGAGGGCTTTGTTGGGAGTTGCTAGCTGCTTGTGCTTTGTTTTTCAAACATGTAAACATCAACATTACCTCACGAATTGCTTACAAGACTCCACTTCCATAGATTAAGTGACCAGTAGCAGTAGCAGTAGGTGTAGGTCTTGATCCTTGACGTACTCGATCGATCCGTAGCTAGCTCGCTGGTCAAATGTTGTGGCACAAAACCATACATACAAGAAACCAATAAACAAGCCCATCTTAACTAGCGTGCCTATATACAATTAATTTTTCAAGTTTCAATCGGTCGTCCATATATCTTAGATACAATAATACGGGTACTCCATATAATAGTTGTGCTAATTATTGGGTCATCAATTGATTTCACCAAAAAAAAATATTTTGTACTCTCGATCATCCTAGCGTATAGGTCGATCAATAACCATTTCTTTCATCATCGATCGATCGGGCGGTGTGGACAAATTGTTGCATGTATGTGTATGTGAACATCCGGTAGCGAAGCCAGGACGAAAATATAGCAGGTGCTATGAGGTTAAAGCTAACGAAAGATAAACTTACCGAAAATATACATCGAACGGTTTTGTACAATCTAAATCCAAACATAACTAGGAAAAAAATTACAAAATACAGTAAAAATAGTACACCACTACCAGGGGTTAAAATCCCGGCCGGTAACCGCTTACCGGCGGGGTGGCGGGATCCCAAATCCCGGCACGGGTTTACAAATTCAAATTTTGAATTTTGAATTTCAGATGGTTTTTAATCAAATTTGAGTGAATTTCGTCCGAATAAAATCCGGTTTGACCGGTAACCGGACTGGTAACCGGCCGGTTACCGGTACCGGTCAGGGAGCAGGAAATATGCTGGGAGCGGTTATGTGAACCCTGACCGTTACTAGATAATATTGCTCAAACAACTATAATTATGCACGAGTAGTCGTGGGGTACTACGACTGCGACAGGAGGAGCCTGCGCGCAGCACCCCCTAGCGGCGGAAAGCTTCGCCCCTGCATGTGTCATGTGTAACTTCTGTGAGCCGTGTAAGCTAGCTAAGGTAGCTAGTAGCAGCCATTGGCCAGGATGAGCTCCAAGTGTGGAGCTACGTACTATATATACAAGTACACATTTAATCTTGAGTCCGATGTATCATGGTGTAGTAACGTCCTACTCCGCTTGCTTATCGCTTACGGCGCCGCCCATCATCTATATATATGTGTGTGCAGGGATTGAAACGGAGGCGCATGCGCACTGCATTCATACACACATATATCGACGTCGATACACGTATACGAGTAGTAGCGGAGATACCATGGGTGCATACTGCATCGAAACGGAGACGCATGCGTACTGCATTCATACGCGTATATGTGCTAGCTAGCACAGTACTGTCTGCTTTGTGCAGTGAGATCGACGTCGTTGGTTTGAGCTTGGGTACCGGGGTGAGATGGACAAAGACGCCCATCTTAAAAGAATGACATCCTCTCTCTCTCTTGGGACGAATCCCGCGTGTCATTCTTGGCCTCGGGCACTGGTGTGGCTAGTACGTCAAAGGTTCAGGCGTCCGAGGTACCTGACCGGCGCGAGTAGCCATGGGAGTGTCGGGAGGGGGTCTTGCGTCGGCTGGCTCGTTCAGTGCGTCGTGCATGTGAAGCCCCACGAGACTGACCGCGCACGCGGCGGCCCGGTAGTCCCCAAGATCCGCGTACACCTGCCCCGTGTACGATTGCTACTGAGGACCTGTCAGAGAAAATTGACGTTAGTAACTACTGAAGTTCGATATAAAGAACCAAACTTGAGTTTTTAATGCCGACCTGCAAACTGTGTCGGGGTACTCCCAGTATGGTGCCACGAGGACCCGCTCGCCATGTCCGGGTGAGGAGTCTTGGTGTGTGACGCACCGTGGCTCACCCCTCATCCACGCATAGGTAGGTCTACCCGATCACTCGACGTACGACAAGTCGCAATCTTGATCCCCCGTCTCGACTTCACGAGGAACTGCGCCATGACCCCTCTGATGTCCTACGTGTACGTGCCGAAGTGATCCCCAAGCGTCAACTGATGCACGGAGACCACCAACTCGTACACCTTCTGGTGCAAATCGACCTGTACACATAATTAACAAGTTAGAAACCGATATGTTGCGGAGTATGGAAGTATGGACCGCTCAATACGTACCACATGATGAAATGCGGAGTCGGACTGGGTGGGGTATGTGTTGGACGTAGCTGAAAGCGGAAAGAGTTCACGCGATGATTAGATTGATAATCAAAGGATTACATATATAGGCATAAGCCTTCCATATCTCAACCACCGACTTATAGAAACAAGAGTCCGGGAGAATAGGAAGGGAGGCCCAAGATAGGTGATAAACCAAATATAGACTAACTACCAAATATAATCTAACACGCCCCCGCAGTCGAAACGGCAGAAGGACAAACGTTCAGACTGGATCGAAACTCTTGGAAGACGGACGTAGGCAACCCCTTGGTGAAGATGTTAGCAAATTGGGACGACGTCGGAACGTGTAAGACACGGACGTCACCAAGAGCAACACGTTCACGAACGAAGTGCAAGTCGATCTCCACATGCTTGGTACGCTGATGCTGAACATGATTGGTGGAGAGGTAGACGGAGCTGACATTGTCACAGTAAACTAGAGTGGACGCCGGAGAGGACTGTGTAACTCCATGAGCAACTGGCGCAACCAAGTGGCTTCGGCAACACCATTGGCCACAGCACGGTACTCTGCTTCGGCACTGGATCGTGACACAGTATGTTGTCGCTTAGACGACCAGGAGACGAGATTGTCACCAAGAAAAACACCATAGCCCGAGGTGGACTTACGGGTATCAGGACAGCCCGCCCAATCAGCATCAGAGTAGACAACTAGGTCAGCTGTAGAAGTCCGATGAAGCACTAGACCGTGCTCTGGAGATACCGGAGGATGCGTTTCACCAAAGTGATATGTGGCGCACGAGGGTCATGCATGAATAGGCAAGCTTGCTGCACAGCATATGCAATGTCCGGACGGGTGAAAGTCAAGTACTGTAGTGCACCGGCAAGACTGCGATAGTGGGTTGGATCATCCATAGGGGTACCATCACCGGAGAGCTTGGCATGTGTATCCATAGGCATGCTGCAAGGTTTGCACGCGGACATTCTGGCACGCTCCAAGATGTCTAAGATATACTGGCGCTGTGAGAGTCTGGCGCAGGCGGTGGTCGTGGGAGTCAGGACGATCTCGAGGAGGCCGGTGGATATGGTGTCGTACAACCACGAGAGGACGACGCAGTCCATGCGCTGCCATGGCGCGCAGTCGGGGTAGATGTCGTCGAAGAGGACGTGCTCGGTGAGCGCATACTTCTCGAGCGTGACGAGGTGGAGGCCGCGCCACTTGGAGTAACTCGAGGACACGAGGTCGAGGACGATGGGGACGAGTGAACGGATGTTGGCGACGGAGACCGCCTGCGCGTGAAGAGCGATGACGACGGCGGCATCGGCCTCAGCCGCGGTGTGCTGGCGTTCTTCCTCCGTGGTGCGGTGACGCTCGGCCTCGGCACGGATGCTGGCCTCATCGTTGTGCTGGCGCTCGATCTCCTGGTGCTGGCGTTCGAGTTCATCGGTTGTGAGGTCGCCGGCCATGGCGGCGGCTAGGGTTTAGAAGCTGAAGCAGTAGAGGGAGTTCATAGGAGAGCGACCATCTCGGATACCATGAAAGCGGAAAGAGTTCACACGATGATTAGATTGATAATCAAACAAGAGTCTGGGAGAATAGGAAGGGAGGCCCAAGATAGGTGATAAACCAAATATAGACTAACTACCAAATATAATCTAATAGTAGCAGCCTCGTGTCGTGGTGGGTCATCCATGACCCTCACGCAGTGATCCCCCGTCCGACTGGAGTACCACTCCATGTACACCGCGTACGTGCCGGGGTCGTAGGGAGCATCCTCCTTGACAACGTCAGCAACGGCATTGACCCAGCCTTGGATCCAAGAGAACATCCTCTCTGCCCAGAAAGTCATAGTAGATACTCCCTTCCTAGTGTACGTATGGAAGGCAAAACGATTGTTTCGTAGGTACACAACACAAATGGTAAGACAAAAGTAAAACTAGAACTCACCCATAGACGTTTGGTGGCACCCGCGCCCCAGGGGGTGGGATCTCTTGTCGCAAACCGAACTGACGCATGACCCACTGCACCTGGTACTCCTCCACTAAGACGTCGTGCACCAAGGGCCTCCACGTGAACCAATACTCGTGGTCTCGTGTGCACAGGCTCTATAGCCCTCGGGGCACGTGCGCATACACCCTTTCGGGCATCCTCCAAGGATGGAGCTCTCTCGAACCCAGTGGGACGCGTCGCATAGGGCGCAGTACATCGCGCATAGCACCACTGGGCCCCAGGCGTAGGGCTAGATCTCCTCCACCGGCCAGTTCACTAGCTCTTGTGCGTACGAGATCATGTGCTTCTCGATGTTGTCACCGTGAGACCCTAGGAACATCACCCACCCAAACAGCCATAACAAGTAGGCCTCGAAGTGCCTTCTCACTGTCTCCACGGGTGTGTTCTCCGTCATACGCTCGGGCTACAAGAAGACAAATACACATCAGTAAGGTGCACAAATAAATTAATACGAGAGGACAAGAGTCTCAAAGACTTACGTAAAACTAGCAGATCCACTTCAGCGTCGGCCTGTGGGTGCTGCTAAACTCCCTGTAGCCGCTATCCGGCGGTAGCACCCCCTAGAACCTCGCCAGCAACTCCGTGCACCACATGCCCAGGATATCGTACGCCGCTAGGGGGAAGCCTGCGCAGGGCAACCCGGTCAGAAATCTCACGTCCTGCAGCGTCGGCGCCATCTCCCAGCACGAAAGGTGAAATGTGTGCGTCTCCGACCTCCACCGGTCAACCAGCGCCGTCAGGAGGAACCGGTCGTACGAAAAGCGCCTAGGCGTATGCCCACCGCCCGCGTGGTCCTGGTCGTCCTCCTAGGTCACTTCAACCATCCTCGCCAGCGGAAGGAGGCCTGCCTGCCTCAAACTACGTCGAAATAGAATAAGAACAAACGTTAGTTCACACAAAGTAGTCATGCTGCAAATGAGTACACAAATGTCGCAACTGCATGTACCTCAAAACCCAGCGTGGGTTCACCCTCCACGCCCTCATGGGCGGGTGCAGCTGCAGCGCACCAAGCTCAATCGCCAACTCACCCTCCCGGGGGAGGATGGTACTGAGGCGGCTACGATGATGCGCGTTAATGATCGGGTCAAGCAACTCGTACGGCCACTGCGCAGCGTGTCCTGGATCCACCATACCTGAAAATTCAATGCACACATTGTAAAAATAAGTACCTTGCACAAATACAAACAAAATTTAAGTTCGAATCATTTTTATTTAGCTATACAAACAGTACTAAGCTAATTTAGGTTGCTTTTTTTTGCCTAGCTTCAATCAGTTTTTTTTTTTAAATTTAAGATGGTTCATGCTATTTTACTAGTTAAAAATGCGGCATCAAGACAGTAATTACCACGCACAAATGGAAATCAAAGTTAAGCAAATATTATTTTCATTAAGCTCTACCTATCCTACTAAGCTACTTTGTAATTTTAACAGATTTTTAATACGTATCTTGCTACTTTCGTTGTTTCAATGGTGTCTCCAACATTTTTCAATTCTTTACCATGTGCAAATAAAAACAACAAATAAAGTTCATATTATTTTAACCTATGTACCAACTCTGGGTTTCCTTTAAAATGTGTCATGCTATTTTCCTAGTTTAGAAAGTATTTTTGGCATTTTTTTAGATTTTTAATAGATGTCTTCTTATATTTGTATATTTATTCTAAATCAACCGTATACAACCAAAAAAATATCTACACAATTAACTAAACTATACATAGCTCAAATGATGTACTATATAAAATAGCTAAAATTATCTACTCTTATGAATTCTACGTCGCTATTTTTATTTGCTAACCAATGAGGTTTCGAAATAATATACGAAGTTGCAAAAATATGTACCTGCAAGATGACCGACCAAATCTGAACCTCTGTCGCTCTCTTCTCTGCTACGAACTGGCAAGGCTTCGCTACGTCTTTTCTCTCCCTCCCCTCCTCTCTCTTCTCTCTCCCTTCTTTTTTTTTGGAATTAAAATGATATTTTCACCGATTTTAGAGGTTTTTATAGGAAAATGTGGTTTCATGTTGTCATTTCAACTAGCGACATAAACATTATTTAATTCCTGTTGCCAGTTGAAATGGAGACAGGAAGTTGGACTAGCGATAGCAGGTCCACTGGCGATGGCGACAGGGAGCCTGTCGTCATGTCAACTGACGATAGGGAGCTAGTTTTGTAAAAAAAAAATCGACTATTTATTTTTGTAATTATCTTTCTTAAAAGTATTATTTTTTAAAAAAAATCTCTATTTTCATGGGAAACAGATAACAGATGCTAGTATACAGAATGATGTGGTTATGTTCGTACGGTGAGGTTGCTACACAGTGTTTGGTATGGTACTGCTTGAGAATTAGCCAATGGCAGCAGAACCAGCACAGAAGCTGCAGCCTCTGCCAAAGCTACAGCGCCCTCCCTATGCTGTTGCTACACAGCACTGTACTCTCTCTGAAACTACGGTTTGCAACGGCAAAAAAGCTATAAACACTACGTAAGCTGCCCCGATTGATATTCAGTCACCTTGGCTAGGCCTGATTAGCTAGCTACGGATTGGCTAGGTCATGTAAGTGGATCGACCGATGTGAAGAATATCTTATCTAATGGTAATGGATAAATGATGTAGACTGCACACTCGTATTTTCTTTCTTTCTTTCCTTCTTTCCTCTTGCCTGCTGAGACGTAACTCAACACGCATCTCTTGACGGCCTACATGATCGATGAACAGCCACAGGAAATATCTACTACAAGAGAAAATGGCCGGCTAGTTGACACAGTAACGCTCCAATCCAAGAGACAAGTGAGAATTTTAATCCCAAAAGGAAAGAAAAAATGGACCTTCCATCCGTGCTAGCTGTGGTACTCAGCACCTCGCTCGCCTTGCCTCCGTTAGTTACTCTGCTTAACTCGGGAGCTAATTCAACGCCTGAGCCTCCGTTCCAGATGCATGTCATCCTAGCTTACGAATTTTATTTCTCAATACATGTTATTCTACACTTTCGAGGTAACCATTTACTTTTTTTTTCCTTTGCATACTCTTCTCATTCCTATTTATAAGGTTATTTACTACTATGGACTAGAGAGCACGCACAACATCAGCAATAAGTGACTAAATAAAGGAGGGCAAGATGTGTTTTGTATACATGCTTTGGTTGTTGTGTAAAATCCTAGAATGATATCTATTCAAGAGCGGAGTACTCTCCTATGATAAGCGAATCACTTGCCACCGCTATAGCCGCTCTTACCCCATGCCCAAGTTTCCTCTTGGCTTCCTGACATAAATATGGCGCCATCGCTCTCTCCCCAAGTCGATCACACCACGCATCAAACCAACCTCTTGCACCCCTAGCTTCGTTTGGTTCTTGTGTTTCTCAAACCCTTGCGGCCCCATGCCCTAGCTAGCGGCAGAGTTCATCCAATGGTGGCCGCCTCCTACCCCCACACATTTTGCTAGGCATCTGGTTCGCCCCCACCGACACCAACCTCGTGCTCGGCTTCCTCCCCTACCTTCCGCCTCCTACCCCCACACATTTTGCTAGGCATCTGGTTCACCCCCATCAACGGCATCCTCCTCCTTAGGGGTGGAGCCAAGAATTAGGCATAGGGGAGCAGTAGACAACGAAACACATGCATATTTAGCTCTACAACTACTAAGCCGTCATACAAATTAATGATTTTATCGTAACCATGCTTCATCACAATTTCTTCTCAAAACCAATACCTCGATTCTTGGTTAATCGCTCCTTTATTTTATTGCCTCACCACAGTGATATGATGTTGATCGCCTTGTGGTTGCAAAGTAGCTTTGTTCAATTTACTATGATTCCACGAGGGAGGCGAGAAAGAGGACAATTTAGAAGAATATGATAGGTGAACGTCGTTCTTCTCTTTAATAGGTATTTATCGATGATCGGAACATGGGGTTCCCTATCGAGTTTATCTAGGTAAATGGTATGAGAACACTATCAAAATGAAGACCCTTTATTGTTATGGATACATTGAGTGTTTGTATGAGAATACGATGGAAATGTTACATAATTGGTGAACTTGAATTTGAAAATTGAATGATTACATAATGATAATTTCTTTATGCTTGAACATGTTATTACAGTGCGTGGGTTATCCCTTTATAGCTATTGAAGAGGTGGTACATAATGCCACTAAAAGCACCTCTAATCTTCACACACGTTCTTGATGAGTCTTGAACCATCACGTCTTTTAGCAAACTATCGTAATAAGTACAATTAAATCGTTCCAAAACTTCATTTTTTCCACCTCTTTTGGCGATTATTGCTTGTTGAGTGGTTCAGAGCCCATAAAAAATTGGAGCCATTGATGTAAAAAGATAAGACCCTCATTGATAAAGAAGAGTAAGAACCTTGAAGGTAGATTGTGATAGCCTGCCCGAGATCAGGCAACTGAGTTTTGCGGGACTTTGGAAGAAAGGATCTCGAAATATTTAGTAGTAATTACTTTTCTTTTGTAGAATTAATTGTGTTGGATCAATATGTGTCTAGGAATGCGCCTGAGCCAGAAGCTGTTCTGCTGTTTTTTTCAAATTGGAGTTTTGCATAGCAGCTACACTTAATGTTATTAGGTCTTAAGAAGTACTGATTAAAGATCCAGATAGACTAGGTTCCCTTTCATGGTGTGGGCACAGTTTTTTACAGCTTAGTAAGTAAAAAAAAAAAACCGTGCGGAAAATTATAAATAAACCCAAACTATGTTGTGCTATTGGCTTTAAATATTGCGGCAACTGTTGGACCCACTTACCTTGCTTGCTAATTGCAAGATTACATTCCTTTATTGCCTTCAGCTCTTTAGGATTTGTTATTTTTCTTTAATATGTAATTTTGGACGAGAACAATTGGTATGTTTGTCCTATTTAGTTTGAAATTGAATCATGTTCAGTGTTTTAAAGCATCGTTTACATTTATGTCAAGGGTAGGTTTAACACAATGTGAGCATTGACTTTTAGGTCGTCAACTGTTTGGATGTAGGGATTTCAACCAACCTTAAAAATGACGAGAATGAAAATTTTGCAAATTCGAAGGTTGTCAATTGTAAGGTGGTAGTTGCGATCTAGTCCCTTACTGGGTATGCGGCCAGCGTTTCAATCATAGGTTCATAATGTTTGACCAGGTATGGAAATTTATGTGTGCTTTTGTATATTTGGCTATTGGTCAAGTTGCAAAATTTGCTAAATGGTTTTTGTTTTTTTGGGTGCTGTGTACTTCCGTTCCAGATGCATGTCATCCTAGCTTACGAATTTTATTTCTCAATACATGTTATTCTACACTTTCGAGGTAACCATTTACTTTTTTTTTCCTTTGCATACTCTTCTCATTCCTATTTATAAGGTTATTTACTACTATGGACTAGAGAGCACGCACAACATCAGCAATAAGTGACTAAATAAAGGAGGGCAAGATGTGTTTTGTATACATGCTTTGGTTGTTGTGTAAAATCCTAGAATGATATCTATTCAAGAACGGGGGAGTACTCTCCTATGATAAGCGAATCACTTGCCACCGCTATAGCCGCTCTTACCCCATGCCCAAGTTTCCTCTTGGCTTCCTGACATAAATATGGCGCCATCGCTCTCTCCCAAGTCGATCACACCACGCATCAAACCAACCTCTTGCACCCTAGCTTCGTTTGGTTCTTGTGTTTCTCAAACCCTTATGGCCCCATGCCTAGCTAGCGCGAGTTCATCCAATGGTGGCGCCTCCTACCCCACACATTTTGCTAGGCATCCGTTTGCCTCACCGACACCAACCTCGTGCTCGGCTTCCTCCCTACCTTCCGCCTCCTACCCCACACATTTTGCTAGGCATCTGGTTCACCCCATCAACGGCATCCTCCTCCTTAGGGGTGGAGCCAAGAATTAGGCATAGGGGAGCAGTAGACAACGAAACACATGCATATTTAGCTCTACAACTACTAAGCCGTCATACAAATTAATGATTTTATCGTAACCATGCTTCATCACAATTTCTTCTCAAAACCAATACCTCGATTCTTGGTTAATCGCTCCTTTATTTTATTGCCTCACCACAGTGATATGATGTTGATCGCCTTGTGGTTGCAAAGTAGCTTTGTTCAATTTACTATGATTCCACGAGGGAGGCGAGAAAGAGGACAATTTAGAAGAATATGATAGCTGAAACGTCGTTCTTCTCTTTAATAGGTATTTATCGATGATCGGAACATGGGGTTCCCTATCGAGTTTATCTAGGTAAATGGTATGAGAACACTATCAAAATGAAGACCCTTTATTGTTATGGATACATTGAGTGTTTGTATGAGAATACAGTGGAAATGTTACATAATTGGTGAACTTGAATTTGAAAATTGAATGATTACATAATGATAATTTCTTTATGCTTGAACATGTTATTACAGAGTACGTGGGTTATCCCCTTTATAGCTATTGAAGAGGTGGTACATAATGCCACTAAAAGCACCTCTAATCTTCACACACGTTCTTCAGTAGAGTCTTGAACCATCACGTCTTTTAGCAAACTATCGTAAGTTGTCAAATGCGCCAATAACTGCTTTCCCATTAGTCACTTGGGAAAATGTCATATCTCCCAACCAGTTTGCTGGTCAGGGATTGCCCAGAACCATATAGCTGGTCGGACGGTGTCCATAGCTAGTCGTCTCATGACTCAAAACTAGTCGTCGACCAGTTGGGCCATAGTAAAGGGTATTAAACTTCTTTAAGTATTGGTTGTAGGTTCATAACCGTTATAGAGGTAGCCTCCAACATGTGGGTTTATTTTGACAGAGACTCTGACTTTGACAAACAAAAAAAAAGGTTGACCTGGTCAAGAATCCTCGTCAACTAGCCTCCAAGACTTAAGAAAATAAAATTTTACTCAAGGATTTTTTTTGCCTCGAAATATGCATTAATAAGATTTGCTCGGGCACAATTATTCCAACCATTTAATGAAAATGTGGGAGAAAGGGAAAGATTATGGTTTTCTTGGAAACCGTACCCGAAGTTTATGGTGAGAGAGCGAACTGTTTGTGGTCAAGAGGATAAAAAATTTACTATTACTTTGCTCTCATTGCAATCTCCATCCCTCTCCTTAGTCTCTCTTTATATCTAGCTCTTCTTGTTCCCGAACCTCTTCATCTTCAAAAATGTTTGTTCGATCTTTGATCATGGTGATTCTAAGCGCTTCAACTCTTCCTAAGAGCAAGATTCTAGAGCAAGAGGATCAAGGATATCTCTCAACGTGATCTTTGGTCGAATGGACTCCCTATGGTAGTGAAGATGCTCTGATTCCAAAAGAAGGTAGGATAATCCCCTTCTCTTCTTTCGTAAAGCTAGGTCTTTGTTTGCTAGAGAGTGAATTTCTAGCAGATGTCCTAGATTACTTCAAGATAGAGCTCTTCCATGTAGGACCAAATTCCATCATAATCCTTAGTGTCTTTTTGCATCTTTGCGAAGCTTTTTTTTTTTGGCATTCCCTCTTCTATTCGTCTCTTCCGTTACTTCTACCAATTCAACAGAAACAATAGAGGCTAGGGGTTATGTGGAAGTACTTACTTCAAGCTCCAGGACCAAATGTCTAAGAACTAACCCCGCTCCCTATCAAGGATACATGACGGGACTATCAGAAGGAGTGGTTCTACTATGAGATTCCCGGACTCCAGGACCAAATGTCTAAGAACTAACCCCACTCCCTATCAAGGATACATGAACGGACTATCAGAAGGAGTGGTTCTACTCTGAGATTGTAATACCTCGAATATCAAATAGAGAGAACATATTATTCGGAAGAGAAATTTATTCAAATTTGAATGCATTAAAGTTTAGAGGAAAAATTGAAAGAAAATTCAGGATTTGAGAGAGGATTGGACCTTGGCTTTTAGCCCAAGGTGTCCTAGCCAAGTGGGCGGCCTTGTAGTGGAGTCAAGAAGGGGTCTCCTTCCCAAAACCCTACCCTCTGCTACAGTACCGCGCCGCACACTGTAGCACGCGTGATCAGAGCAGCCCCCTCCGTGCTGCTCTACCAAGATGAGGAAGAAGCTCAGGTGCCGCCGGCCATGGTGGAAGGAGAAGAAGGAGAAGGAGAAAGGAGGAGGAAGATCATCTTCTCAAGGTTCTCCCACCTACGTCCTGGTTGCTACAAGGGTAACGAGTGCCGATCCTCATCGTTTGATTAGTGGTAGATGTGTTTTGGTTCAATTTTGATTATATCGATTTGCTGCGGTAGAAATTCGATTCTGTCAGATTGTTGCGTGGACTTTTCGTGATGTTAGAGGCCGAATCTGAGTTTCTCATCTCCTAGAGATATGTAGGTCTTGTTCTTAGCTTTCGGTGGCCGCCAAGATCACCTAATTCCGACTTTCGAGTCAAAAGTTATGCTAGATTTAATATCTGCTGTCCAGAATCCTGACGAGAATTAGCAGTCTCTGTTTAGGTTGATATATGGCCTAGTTAGAGGGTGATTCAGAGGTCTTGCCCATAACAAATTTTGAAGGTGATATCACTAGCTTTCAGGATTGATAAAGAACACCTCATTTGGATTTATAGATCAAAAGTTATGCACTTTTCTTTGTGACTGTCCAGATTGTAGATCAGTCTGTCCAGATTGTATGTCAGTTTCTATCTTTAGTTTTGACCCGTGTGCCACTTTTTGTTAAAGGCAAAATTTGAATGTCGTGCCAAATAGTTTATTGTAGGTAATTTCATAACCTTTTCAGATTGTTAAAGAACGCTCAATTCGGAGTTGTAGATTAAAAGTTATGGTTGTTTTAGTATTGCTGTCCTGTTTGTTCAGACAGAAGCTGTGCTGCTGTTTTGTTTTCTTTATTAGAGAGTTTATTGGCGAATTGGGAAATCTCATCAACTTGAATGTTATAGATATGTTCGTTAAGATGAGGTAGGATCTGGACTCATCTCATTTCGAGTCCCACGTCATTAACTACTGTCATTTTCGTGCTGCTGTCCCGACACGCTTTTGGGTTGCAGCCTGTTTTCAGATTAGGTTTTATGGCGATTCCTTGGGAGTTCAAGGGGGTATTGTAGACTATTAATTCGGGTTGGATTCTATGTTGTTCTTATTTCGGTTATTTAATTGTTTAGGCCACGAGGCTACGGGTTTGGGGCGCCATCGTTGTTGCACTTCTTGCCGCATAGCGAAGGCAAAATACTTTGTTGCTTTTGAGTCTTTGTGATTGTGAATGTTTTCATGGATATAGTGTGACATATTGTGTTACCCGAGATGCGGAATTGGTTATGTTCTTTCATTATGTGGAGTATATCTTGAGAGATGGTATTATCACTGTTCATGTTCATATCATGCATCCTTTTATTCATGTTATGTCCACGGGAGTGGATTGTAAGTCCCACCATTCCAATGTGGGCAAATTTGGACATTGTCATGTCCCGTCCACGGAGTGGATTGAAAGACCCATCAATTCCGGTATGGGCACGTAAGACCCATCAATTCGGTATGGGCGACTTTGGACACCTATATGAAACGTTCTTCATATAGGACTTGGATCCCCGCACTTTTGTTAAGGTGCGGGCTTAAGTGAACACCGACGGTGTGTCACTCACTATACTGAGTATATGCATGTGTGCAGTCCATCCTTGATTACATTCATTCATTTCATGTTTTCATAAGTGTTCACTCGATGCAAGGTTCGCATTCTTAAATGGTGATGTCTGTTTGTATATGTGTTCTTTTTCTTTCACTGTACTTGCTGAGTCATGGACTCACTCTTGCGTTGTTTGTTTATTTTAGGTAACCCCTGATGTTGGCTCACTTGGGAGGGAGTAGACACGCACTACTCGTTCACATCATCCTATTCATGTTCAAGATTAAATTTAGTTCTATCTTACATTCGTTAATGATGAACTGTAATAATTAAATTATAATTGGTGAAGGAAGGATACCTTCTCACATGGATGTTGATTTATTACTGCGTGTGAACCTTCTTTATTGATGATCGGTATTAAATAACTTAGAAGGTGAAGGAATGATACCTTCACCATGTCTGTTTAATTTAATCTTTGTCTTTAGTTGAAATACTTAGTTCAAATTCTTACATGTTATGGATGTATGTTAGATGTTTTAGGTGACATCTTGGCTTCGATTAGCTTGAGGTGTTACTGATTGGTATCGAGCAGGTTTTAGGTCCGTGGTAATTGAATATTAAATTGACACACTGTACACGTAGGTGGGGTTGGGAAATCCATTGTTTCCGTATTTCTATTGTTATGTTTCATTCGTTGAGCAATTGTTGAATTGCTTTTGTATTATCTTTCTTGTTGTTAATCTATGATATGTTATGATATTCTATATCTATGAATCTATTCTATGATTGTCATGATATGATCATGTATAATCATAATTGATTATATTGTTTAAGCGTGTCGATGATGGAGGTTAAGAAGTGGAGGCGTGGTTGTGGCCCTGGACTTTGTCGATTGCACCGATTTGTGGTAGCGAGAATAGAGTAGTATCTACCCAGAATACCATAGTGGAGTGTTGAGGTGAGATTCTTTAGAAAATATTATTCTCTTCCTTGGTTACGTATGTGGCGATTACGGTAATAGTTGCGTTTGATGAAGTTTTCTTGAGTTAGTGTTTTACATTTCTTACGATGAGTTCTCATTGGACTTTCTTGGTTCCATAAGTCGACTACTTGTTCTCATTTGGTCTAAAGTTGTTCTTGGGATCGTTGGATATCGGCAAAAAAACTTATCTTTTCTTGGGAGTTCTGCTCTTCTTATTGGAGAATGTGAATCATTTATTATTTGAGTATTCAGATGCGAAAGTTTTACATTGCAAATTCTTTAACATGTGAAAGCTTTGACTTTATGTATTTCTTTTGGATTAGTTCGGTGTTGGAATGTAATGCCTCTTTTACGAAAGATTAGGTTAAAATCTTTAAGTGATGTCTTGACATGCTTAAGTGCGAGTGTTAATTAAATGAATTAATTATTATGGTATGAGTTATCGATTTGGGTTATTAGCTTTGTGCAAACAATCTATTCTTAACTAGTATCCGTGGAAGTGAATTGCTTAAAGTGAAATGTCGTTGTATTTGATGCAGGATGAGTTTTAGATAAGAGGTTGTTCATATTTGTTCAAGAAGCTATTGTTGTTAAGAATTGTGGAAAAAATGTGGATGTATCGGGTTGATCTTTACGATCGGATAATCGATAAATTTGTTAGATAAGTTGAAATCTAGGTCCTCTTTCAGTTATTCTAACCGCTAGTGATGGTTAAGTTAAGGATGTGTTCGAATGTTGTCTTGATAAATATTAATCTTGAATTTGTCTTCTATTTGGATCTTGATGATCTTATTTAAATGATAGCTTTACTTGATTCTTGCCATGCTAAAAATTATTGAAACATGTTTAAATGACTAGATGAGCGATGATGTATCGCCTTGTGAAACCTTGACTTATGTGTCCTATATTATTGAAGTTAAGGACATTTTATTCTAATTCTTGATCATAAGTTAGAATCTGATTATATCCTCTTAATCATTGTTGAGGTTGCAAGCAGTAGGATCATGTTTGTGCCATGTGTGGCTAGAGAGCATTTAGTGTGTACTATCTTGGCATCGAGTGTCACTAAGAGTTAAATGGATGAAAACTAATCGAGATTTCATTTGGTGTACATTGGTGAGATTGTCATGTTCTATTATCATCTTGTTGAAAGAGTTTGTTTCAATTATAAGGTTTTTGCACTAGGTTTTCCTAGATCAAGTATATGTAACCTTATTTAGATTTTAGAGACATGATGAAGTAATTCATTGTGATTCTTTTCAAAAGTTCATGGAGTGTTAAGAGATTTGATGATTCTCGCCAATAGCATATTATTTCGTTGATTAGTGTGATTGTCGATGTGGTTGTGATGATAATGTTCAACGAAAAATCATTTGCATGATCTTGTTTTAGTGAAAGTGTTTGAGTTTTATGTTTGTTATCTTTGGACCTCATGAGTTATGTGGTAACTTTGTCATTTTTGAGCAAAGAGACGGGTTGAAAGATTTTATTGGTTCTTAAGTGGTTCTTATGATTTGGTCTTAAGAGCTTATCTTGTTTAAGTTGGCAAAGTGATGTAGTAATCACGAGAAATAACTTTCTGGTTAAAGGAAGGAGTGAAGTAAAAGTATTTGAGATTTAAGTCGCGTTTCGCCACTTGCGGTTTATTTGGGTGTGCTTAAACCTTATGCATTTGTTCCATAAGAGTTTATCAAATTTTCAAAGGGCATTACCTTCTTCTCATTTGTGGTTTGGTATTTGCTTTCAATAGGGCTTGAGCCTCGACTATTGATTTTCCCTTATGTTTTCCTAGTACTTTGCCTAAGTGACTATTTTTTCTTGATCCTTTGTTCATCATGGGTGGCACATGTTTTCCTAGTTGAAGAAAATTGATTTCATTCGCTCTTCCTTTTGAGAAAGAATCAATCTATTTGTTTCACCGAGTCTTTTGAGGTGTTTAATGATTGTAGTTGTGAAACTTTGGGTTGGAAATTATTCGATGAGCATTGGAGGATGAAATAATTTGTAATATAGTTATTTAAGAGGAGTTTATCTCATTAGAAGGTTGCCTTTGGAGGTTAAACGATTGCATGGTTACAACTAGTAGAATCTATAGCGAGACGTAGTCCAAGTTCTTTTGTTCATTTCAATGGAACATAGAATTATCAAAGTATGAAAATCTTGATCAATGTATTAGAGTGTCGCGGTTGAGTACCTTGCGTGGTTGTGTAGATGAAATATGATGGTGTTGTAATGGGAGTAATATTAGCAAAGTGATCGATCGTTAAAGAGATTAAAGAGATAGCCGAGATTGTTGGATTATTGCCATGAATGACTTGGGCGTAGTAAGTAACTCTCTAAAATTAGAATCTTGATAAAGATAATTGGATCGAAGAAATGTTTTTGTGTTGATGTCAATGCGCGAGTATGTTTGGATTGTGAGAATTTTAGGGATTTAATTTGAGGCTTCCTATCTTCTATATGAGAAGTTCATGGTAGGAGTCTTGGAGTTTAATTTTGGGCTTCACATTCTTTTGCTAGGACCTTGAGTCTCCCAATGATTATGTGTAGAGAAAGTAGAATAAGGTTGGATTCGAACAATGGGATGGTCATTGATAGAACCCTTTTGAGGAAGTATATGAATGTGTGTCTTGGGAATTTGAGTTGTTTATTCTTAAAACATTGAGGTGATGTGATTGCATGTGATATCTATTTTGAGATGCATTGGAAGTCATCTGTCAAATTAGTGCAATCGGTAGAGGAGTTGTTGAGAGAAAGTTTCAGGTGTAGTCGATAGAGCCTCTATACAGAGGTGTGGATGATGTATTTCGACTTGAGCATAGCGTTGAGAATGCCAAGTTAAGAGAGATGAGTTAGGGTGTTATGCGATGAATTGGAATTCCAAAGTTTGAGAGAAGTTTTATTCTGAAAGAGAAACTGAGAAATTGATGCTTCTAAAGTAGAGACACGTTTTCTTGATTCTTGTTTGAGCTATGTGTTTTGATGGATGTCTTTATAAGTTGAGCTCGACATTTATGTTGATATGTGTGATTCTTTCGATTGACGGAATAAATGATTTTTTTGGGCATTCAAGTGATTTCTCCTTTGGATTTCGTGACGTTTATTCGCAAAGCGCCACTTGGAACGTGGAAAGGTTTTTCGTGATGAAATTCCGATTTACGTGTTTGACTCTTTAGTCTGAGTAGTACGCATAGATGCGATGTGAATCTTTCTTTTCAGATAGGTTTTGTCGGTAAAAGAGTTTGCTTAAAGAGAGCTCATTGTGTGTTTCGTTAAAGGAGGTGATCCTTATTTTAGTGAAGAGTTCAATTGAGAGGTAGAACAAGAGTTCGTGTTCTATGTGCATGTTGTGTGGTTCGATATCAATTGGAAGGTTAGCCAAGGTACTTTGGGTTGTTTTCGTTAGCTACGGGAATTCGGAAGTTGGCGTATCGCAAGGACCGTCTCGGTCCATATGTGGTGTACTACATTTAGCATGTTTGGTGCCGAGTGAGTACTGTGAGAACTAGAGTTTGAATATTCGTTAACGTCATTGACCATCGAGTAGGATCTTACCTTTGAATCTCTTCGATGAGTGTACTTGGCAATGTCGGATTGAGTGTTAGGTCGGATGTAGTTTACGTCAATGTCTTGTGGTCTTGTCGATCGAGAGATAGGTCATTTGGGACACAGAGTCTCGCATCTTGAAGTTTTATCTCGACATGTTTGCTCGGGCATATGTTAATAGATGTTTCTTTTAGGTGGCAATTATTCTTTCGTTTATTTCGATGGTTAGAATTCGAGGTCGAATTCATTAAGGGGTAGAATGTAATACCTCGAATATCAAATAGAGAGAACATATTATTCGGAAGAGAAATTTATTCAAATTTGAATGCATTAAAGTTTAGAGGAAAAATTGAAAGAAAATTCAGGATTTGAGAGAGGATTGGACCTTGACTTTTAGCCCAAGGTGTCCTAGCCAAGTGGGCGGCCTTGTAGTGGAGTCAAGAAGGGGGTCTCCTTCCCAAAACCCTACCCTCTGCTACAGTACCGCGCCGCACTGTAGCACATGTGACTGTAGCAGCCCCCTCCGTGCTGCTCTACCAAGATGAGGAAGAAGCTCAGGTGCCGCCGCCATGGTGGAAGGAGAAGAAGGGAGAAGGAGAAAGGAGGAGGAAGATCATCTTCTCAAGGTTCTCCCACCCACGTCCTGGTTGCTACAAGGGTAGCGAGTGCCGATCCTCATCGTTTGATTAGTGGTAGATGTGTTTTGGTTCAATTTTGATTATATCGATTTGCTGCGGTAGAAATTCGATTCTGTCCAGATTGTTGCGTGGACTTTTTCGTGATGTTAGAGGCCGAATCTGAGTTTCTCATCTCCTAGAGATATGTAGGTCTTGTTCTTAGCTTTCGGTGGCCGCCAAGATCACCTAATTCCGACTTTCGAGTCAAAAGTTATGCTAGATTTAATATCTGCTGTCCAGAATCCTGACGAGAATTAGCAGTCTCTGTTTAGGTTGATATATGGCCTAGTTAGAGGGTGATTCAGAGGTCTTGCCCATAACAAATTTTGAAGGTGATATCACTAGCTTTCAGGATTGATAAAGAACACCTCATTTGGATTTATAGATCAAAGTTATGCACTTTTCTTTGTGACTGTCCAGATTGTAGATCAGTCTGTCCAGATTGTATGTCAGTTTCTATCTTTAGTTTTGACCCGTGTGCCACTTTTTGTTAAAGGCAAAATTTGAATGTCGTGCCAAATAGTTTATTGTAGGTAATTTCATAACCTTTTCAGATTGTTAAAGAACGCTCAATTCGGAGTTGTAGATTAAAAGTTATGGTTGTTTTAGTATTGCTGTCCTGTTTGTTCAGACAGAAGCTGTGCTGCTGTTTTGTTTTCTTTATTAGAGAAGTTTATTGGCCGAATTGGGAAATCTCATCAACTTGAATGTTATAGATATGTTCGTTAAGATGAGGTAGGATCTGGACTCATCTCATTTCGAGTCCCACGTCATTAACTACTGTCATTTTCGTGCTGCTGTCCCGACACGTTTTGGGTTGCAGCCTGTTTTTCAGATTAGGTTTTATGGCGATTCCTTGGGAGTTCAAGGGGGTATTGTAGACTATTAATTCGGGTTGGATTCTATGTTGTTCTTATTTCGGTTATTTAATTGTTTAGGCCACGAGGCTACGGGTTTGGGCGCCATCGTTGCTGCTAACTTGTGTCACGCGGAAGGCAAGTACTTTGTTGCTTTTGAGTCTTTGTGATTGTGAATGTTTTCATGGATATAGTGTGACATATTGTGTTACCCGAGATGCGAATTGGTTATGTTCTTTCATTATGTGGAGTATATCTTGAGAGATGGTATTATCACTGTTCATGTTCATATCATGCATCCTTTTATTCATGTTATGTCCACGGGAGTGGATTGTAAGTCCCACCATTCCAATGTGGGCAAATTTGGACATTGTCATGTCCGTCCACGGAGTGGATTGAAAGACCCATCAATTCCGGTATGGGCACGTAAGACCCATCAATTCCGTATGGGCAGCTTTGGACACCTATATGAAACGTTCTTCATATAGGACTTGGATCCCGCACTTTTGTTAAGGTGCGGGCTTAAGTGAACACCGACGGGTGTGTCACTCACTATCTGCGTATATGCATGTGTGCATCCATCCTGATTACATTCATTCATTTCATGTTTTCATAAGTGTTCACTCGATGCAAGGTTCGCATTCTTAAATGGTGATGTCTGTTTGTATATGTGTTCTTTTTCTTTCACTGTACTTGCTGAGTCATGGACTCACTCTTGCGTTGTTTGTTTATTTTAGGTAACCCACGATGTTGGCTCACTTGGGAGGGAGTAGACACGCACTACTCGTTCACATCATCCTATTCATGTTCAAGATTAAATTTAGTTCTATCTTACATTCGTTAATGATGAACTGTAATAATTAAATTATAATTGGTGAAGGAAGGATACCTTCTCCACATGGATGTTGATTTATTCTGCGTGTGAACCTTCTTTATTGATGATCGGTATTAAATAACTTAGAAGGTGAAGGAATGATACCTTCACCATGTCCTGTTTAATTTAATGCTGTCTTTAGTTGAAATACTTAGTTCAAATTCTTCTGCGTTATGGATGTATGTTAGATGTTTTAGGTGACATCTTGGCTTCCGATTAGCCAGGGTGTTACAGAGATTCCCAGAGGCAGCCGCTTGAAGTACACTGGAGGTCCTTCGCCGAGCTAGTCCGCCAAGACATGAAGAATGAGAAGACCTCCCTGGAGCTAACAACCTAAGAGAAGAGATTGGTCGATGTAGTCATCTCGCTGGTGACTGCTGCATTAATTGGTCAGAGGATCATCCACGACTTCTTCCAGCACAAGATCAGCCCCTTGAATAAAGGGTCCACTTGGCCTGGATGCTAAAAGGGGTTGCTGACCCAACCAAGGACAACTCTGGAGGTATATTATTTTCCAGATCTCTTAAAACTTTATTTTGACTTTATAATATAAACATTATTAAGTCTATAAAATTTTTGTTTTTAGTTCTACCAAAGGGGGTGGTCGAAGAGAAGGCTTCCTTTATATTGAAGAATGTGAAGGATGGCTCAGAGCCAATTTCCTTTGATGACCAGCCCTCCAGTATAATTGGGGTGCCTACAAAGTTCATAAAAGAATGAATGCAGGTATATATAAGTTTAAATCTAGTGTTGAATTTTTTCCTAAGACTTTAAACAATAAACTCTCTGTCTTTCTTTAAATGCATGGCAGGAAGAGAGATATCAACTAGTCAGGGTCAAGTAGTCAAGCCTGGTAGCCAAGAAGACCAAGACTGCTGCTACAACGCCTACTCAGGTCCTAGTCGAGAGACCGATGACCAGAGCGATAGTTGCTCCAACAACCTCTTTTGGTGCTCTGGTCATCGCCAAGCAGACTAGTGTTACGACGACCAATGCAGCCACAATCGACGCTGTGCAGTCAAGTGTCAAGGCTGTGGCAGAGGCAACCAGCATCCTCTCTGCAATCTGGTCGAAGCGTATTCATGACCGGCACCAGGCACAAAAGAAGTTGGCGAAGGCTGCCAAGGCTACTACCCAGGTGTGCAAGAAGAAAAAAAACAGAGGATTATGATTTCTCAACAATCATATAGTCATCTTTCTTTATTCTCATATATGTTCAGGGTCTGGGAGATGAGATTGAGGAGGAAGAAGAAGCTCACCTTATCTTGGTGTGAAAACCTAGGATCAGCGGTCGTAGCGTGAATATCACCGACATTGGCAGTGATAAATTGGTTGCTACTGACATCCTATTTTCTTTCGAGACCAATATTGGTCTCCATTTTAAGTAAGTATTCTAACTTTACTCTTTCTTTGATTGATGATTTTTTTGTATTGTTTACTTAGATAAATGTTTTTATCTATATCAGTCCTCTGACCACCTCGCTTGCTTCAATTTCTCAAATTGAGGGGACAGGAGGGGAGCCATTGCCTACTCCTGTAATTGAATTAGCACGAGTTATTTTGAGGAGCGACAACACCCAAGGTGGTCATTGAGGAAGTGGTCAAAGATGCCACGACCTCCTCAAAACATGTACCCACAGAAGCAATCGAGCAGCCTTTGATTCCTGTGGAAATGGTGGTTGAGAAGATCCCACCATTGAAAAGGAGACATGGCATCTTGAAGTGGTCGTTAGCGTGCTCAGACCACCAAGTTTTGCTTGTCAATGAAGAAAGAACCGAGGTTGCTTCCGGGGCGGGACGGTCGTCGATTTAGCTCTCCAGTCTACCGAACAAGTAAGAAGTCTTTACTTTTTTAATATACTTTGACCAAGCATTTACTTTCCTCTTTGGTAAGATTTTTTATATTGGTTTTAAAATAGAAAATTATTCCTTCTCCTACCCTCACTTCTAATACTGGTGTCATGGTATCATAGAGGCCATCTTCTGAATTAGAAGGTGTTGGACTAGTTCGAAGGTCGACCAGCCTACTATACCAAAGAATTCTGGATATATTGAATTGCATAAAGAAATCAAAGACTTGAATGACAAGGTAATAATATCTTTACTTAAATCCTTTTATTTTTTATTAGATAGCAGAGTAATAACTTCTTACTATTATATCGGTAGAAAACAACTAAAGTGTTTGGCCTTTTTAAGACCTTCATTCGGAATGCGACCAGCAAGGATACATACAAGGATGTAGAAATTTCAAAGCTCATGGATAAGTTGAACAAAATATTTTTTTAGTAGATAGCAAGAGAAGTATACATACTACTGGTCGGCTCATCCAAGAATATGAGAACAAATTGGTCTTCACCGACAACACTGCTAAGGAAATCAAGTTCAAGCTTGTTCTCAAGGAGAGGAGCCTTAAAAAAAGAAGAGGTTCTCAAGGAGGCAACTACGGAGCACAAGCGCCTTGAGGATCTCAATTTGAAGCTCTTGGATGACCTAAAGGAGCATGAACTGGTCTACGACAAGCTTACGCAGGACCATGATGCACTTCTTTAAAAAAAGGAAGGACCATGATCACCTGCCGACCCCATGCGCCCGCCATGTGACCAATCACGCACCCAAAGCGCAGTAGGAAACCTACCGTGGCTTTTGAGCGCGACACGTGTGTTATTTTTACCAGTTCATTTAGAAAAAGGCTATTTTTTACTATTTCATCGCGACGTATTGTCATTTTAGGGGGGAAGCTGAATTTTGTTTTGAAATAATATTAATTTAAAGGATAATTACAAAATTAAATACTTAGAAAAAATTACAAAAGTTGGTGTTGTTGCCATTTGGAATGGCGACAGTCTCATGTCGCCATTCCAATTAGCGACAAGGACCTAGGCACTAGCGATAGGGGGCTCAATAGTGCAGAGAGGTTCCTGTCACCAGTTGAATTGGCGACAGAGATCTATCGCCACTCCAAATGGCGACAGCCCCTATCGCCAATTCAACTAGCGAGAGGGATCCTAAATTTTTTAATATTAAAATTTGAAAAACTGTCATTTCAAATGGCGATAGGGATCTCGCAAGTCTCTGTCGCTATTCAAAATAGTGACATAATCTACCCTATAAAAGACCCCAAAATTCTAGCATAACTCATTTTTATTCAGAAAAAGAGAAAAAGGGGAGGAAAGGGAGAGGAGTAGAGGGGAGGAGAGAAGCTAGTGAAGCGCTGCCCATCCGGTCGTCCACCTTTCAGGTAATTTTTTTTTAACTGAATGAATTACATAGTTTTAGACGTATGGTTACATAGTGTAGTATATTGTGCGTAATCCTTTTTAGTGGGAAGTTTAGTTTTAGATATGTGGTTAATCGTGGTAATCTTGTTTACAGTGCAGTACATCAAATATGTCGGACGCCACCGACTTCAAAATTTGCTACGATCAGGGGACTATTTTTAAGGGTCTCGAAGGGATTGATTTGTGTTATTTCCAATTGGTGATCGTGACTCTAACCAGACCAGAGCAGCATACATGGGGCGTTGTGATGCGGTGGTTGTTCCACACATTCAATTTGGATCATTCTGTTTATGATCTGAGATTGAGTTACCTTGCCAATCGAACACCACAGGGCACATATTGGGAGTTAGTGCAGCTTAAGAGAACAAGGTTATGGTAGTCATATGTACGCAGAGCAAGGGAGGAACGATGGGATTTGGTCCTTCTGGCCCAGGCATATGCCAAGCCCACTCCTGCATCAATGGCTGAATAAGAAGGGGTGTTGATGCCGAAGAAGAAATCGGAGACTCCAGCCACAGTGCGGTGCACACAATAGTCGAAGGTCCGGGAGTTGCTGATGCTATCGATGAAGACCCTATGGAAGAAGCTCCTTCAGTCAGACAAGCTAGTGGGCTTGCTGACGAGGGTGAGGAGTTGGAAGCCCTAGTTCAAAGGATGGATTTGGAAGACCAAGACTACATGACATTATCAGAAGATGAAGGATCCAATAATGAGGATGTTGTGAACAGCAAGTGGTTCCATCCGAGTGGAACATATACCAGTTCGACAATCTCGTTGTTAATGAAGGCTCCCGTGTACCGTGGGAGTACAACCAGAGTGAGGTCAGGCAAGGAGCTATGTACAAATGCAAGGAGATCGTGTAGACGGCGGTCAAATTCTGGGTCTTGTCTGTGTGGCGTACATTCACAGTCGTCAAGTCTAACCCAACATACTACGACGTGAAGTGCGACATAGAGGGATACCCTTAGTGAGTGCACGTATTTCAGCCTAAGTGGGACACCTCCTATGAATGCTCTATAGTAGTCCCTCACACAAGTGTCGTCGCTGAGTCAATGCAGTCTCACGGGAACTTGTCATCAGGCTTCATCGCGAACCTCATGTACGGTGAGATCGTGAATAATCTAAATTTTGAGCTATGATCCATCATTCGAGCGATTGAGGCAAGGTTCAGGACACAGTCAACTATGCCAAGGCGTGGAGGGCAAAACAGAACGCATTGAAATCAAGGTTCGGTAGGTTCAAGGACTCCTACCACAACCTCCTCAGGCTACTCCGAGTCATACAAGATAGTAATCCTAGCACTCATATTGATATTCAAGATTTCACGCATCCGAAGTGAGCCAATAAGAGGGTATTTAAGTAAGCATTCTTCGTCTTTGGTCCATACATCAATGCATTCCGGCATTATCGTCTAATCTTGTGTGTGGATGGCATATTCCTGACTGCAAAGTACAAGGGCCAAATACTGACTGCAATAGTGATGGACGGGAATAATCAAGTTCTTCATGTGGCATTCGCTTTCGTTGAAAGCGAGAACACGAATAACTGGTTGTGGTTTCTGAGGAATTTGAGGATTTCTGTTGTACAGGACCGTCCTAACATATGTGTTATACATGATCAGCATACAGGCCTGCTGAGTGCAATAACTTAGCTACAACAAGGAGAGAACAAACCACTTCATGGGTAGATCTGCAGAGCAGGTGGTGCATGAGGCACTTGGGTGCAAACTTCTACAAGCAATTGCGCAACAAGGACTTGATGAACATGTTCAAACGGCTGTACAACCAGAACAAGTAATAAAAGTTTGAAGCACTCTAAAAGATTCTAGATGAGCGGACCCAAACGCACAGAAGGGAGGTGGTGAAAAAGACTGCTACAAGCGCTGATCAGGTCCCCGAAGCATTGCCACAACTAGCCAGAGATGGTCCTAATGTGGCAAGAAAGATGAGGGCGCAGGTGAAATGCGTCTCGGGCTGGAGAAGTGGTCACTGCTACATGACAGAGGTGGTGCTCGATATGGTGTCATAACAACCAATCTAGCTGAGGTGTACAACTAGACCATGCACGACGCAAGGTGCTTCCCTTTGATTGGTATTGCGGAAGAAATTCTCCGTGGTATCATAAATTACTTTGTTGATAGAAGCAACAACGCGTCGCTCACCATGACAAATGACAGAATACTCTACTGCACCATGATCACCATGTACATGGAGAAGAAGAGCAAGAAGGGTGAGATGCGTCGGGCATTCAAAATGGGCACAAGGGAGCTTTGTTTCGAGATAATGTGCAGGGATAAAGGACGTCTCGGGACGAACCATGAGAGGATTACCCACGAGTGCACGCTACACCGCACTAGTTGTGTGTGCACTTGCAACAAGCCTCTTCTTCTGCATAGGCCCAGCTCCCATGTCATGGCCACATGTTCGACGGTGGCGTAGCATCGCGACCGATCTCTCGACTATTTCAACAAGGAGAAGGTGATACAAACCTGAAGTGCAGAGATGTATTATTACAGCGTGGTTGGCCATTTCATTGGCCATTCGACCTGGGAACAACTTATCTGGACCGCGGATATTGATAGGCTGAAGGGAAAGGTTGGCCGACAATAAGTACGGCGCATCAAGAATGACATGGATAAAGGAGAAGCCGGACGTCGCACAAAGAAGTATTCCATTTGCAAGAAGTCTGGACACACCTTCAAGAAATGCTCCACGAGAAATCCACATGACGAATGAGACATTGGCAATTCGGATATCACCACGGGACCTCATCCAACCGCCCACTTGAGGTGGTCCACATGACGGACGTTGAGGTTGCGGCTACGAAATATTTGTCTGTTGTAATATGTGGCACCCAATGATTTGTTATATCACTTTGATTTGTCGAAAAACTAGGTGATGACGTTGTGATAAATGGTTTGTAATATCAGTGTGATTTGTTCACAAAATATGTGACGATGTTGCGCTAAATGTTATATAATGTTATTGTGATTTGTCGACAAAATATCTGACGACATTGTGCTGAATGTTATATAATGTCATTGTTATTTGTCGACAAAAGATGTTATAACGTTGTGCTGAATGTTATGTAATATCAGTGTGATTTATCGATAAAATATGTGGTCAGAAATAGTTAATAAAAAATAATGCGATATCCCCGTCACCACTTAAAATAGCGACAGATTCTCATCACCAATTGAACTGACAACATGAACCTCCCTCAATGTTCTAATTGGCTATAGGTTTGCTGTCGCCAATTGAAATAGCGACAGGCGCATGTCACCATTCCAAATGACATCAGACATCTACTTTTGTAATTTTTTACAACTATTTAATTTTATATTTATCTTCTAAATTAATATCATTTCAAAAACATTCAAAAAAAACTCCTTCCTCCGCCGCACAACACAACGCCCCAAACCTCTCCCCGCTGAAGCCACACACCCCACCGCTGCACGGACCACCACGGCTCGCAGTCTCCTCCTGAGTCCTGACCCTCCTCTCCATGGCCACGGCGCCTCGCTGGCGGCGGTGGTCCGATCCCGCGCGAGCCGCCTCGCCGCCCTCCCGGCGGACGGCCGTGGTGACGGCGCCGCCGCCTACAAGGAGCTCGGTAGGTCCGCTGTTGCAGATCTTTAAGTCCGTCTATTTAGATTGTGGAAACAGGAAAAGAGAAATGTTGTGAAATCTTGTGATGACCCATCTGTCGTGTCCATTCTATATGTCCGAAGGAGGATCATTTGGTGAATTAACAAAAGAAAATAGGAAGCATGAGTTGTTCTTGGTAACCAAAATCCTAACCATTCATGCCGCCGATACAATGGATCTTAATTGAATGACAAGTTATGGTTTCTAAATTGCGCAATTCAATTTGAATAAAATGTACAGCCTGAATACACCAAATGTACAACTCAATATTTTGAACATGTAGTTCAGGTATATTTAGAATCAGGTTCATGTTGAACGAAAGCACACTTCGAAGTTCAAATTTCAAACATGGTAGCAATTCTACAATGCAGCAAATAAATACTGCAAACGTAAACTACCAAAAATTAAAGCTCTGAATAAGTTCTGTTGTTTGTTGACCAATTTAAGGTTTGTACTTGAAAAAGAGGATTGAAGATGCAGTTGTGCGTGTCGAAATGACTGCATACAGTGCATTGTAGTGGGAGGAGCACGCAGTATTAAACAGGAAGAAGTATTACGGGGGCGTAACTTGTGGGACAGTCCAGCTAAGTCACATGAGACGCGCTCTGCTCTCGCTAATGCCATCAGAGTGGTTGACCATCTCAAAGACCTTCGATATAAGGTGCTTTCCTAGACGCATAATATGAGTTCAGCAAACAATTTGCTTTCTCAAGATTTGAACAAACAAAGCATGCTTTCTATAGTGTCATGGTTCATGCATATGGATCATACCTGAGAAGATGGAGTAAACTAGGTGTCTTGTAACGTCCCTTCACTTAGCTATGTTAATTTAGATTTCATCCCTTTTTTGCTTTGATTTTGCACTACAGAAATTATGAAATAGAATTTAGTGCCTTTTCTTGCTGATGGTCATTAGATATACTGTGCAGGCTGAAGAGGCTAAGTTGATCAGTCAACTATCAGAGATGGATGTTATAAATGTTGAGCTATTTAAGCAAGCATATGAGGCGTCTGTAGATGCTAGCAAGTTTCTAGATCGTTACCAGATGGACACACTTCTTAGGGGTCCATAACTCCATATGACAAGGAGGGAGCTTGCATCATTGTCACTGCTGGATCAGAGTGTGTTGCTTCTAAGGTAAGTTGATTGTAGTGACATTGGATAAGTGAATTATTTCTTCATGAGGCTTAATGATTGTAGAATGAGACAATGCCAGGATAGCTCTAATCATAATACCGCCTTACTACTTTGAATAATGTTACTGCCCAATTTGTTTTCATGAATTTGTCTTTTAATTGATGTTCTGCTATTAAGTCAAGGAATGAAGATGCACTAAAATGTCAGGGAATAAAGAAATAAATCTCATGAATGGTCATTGTAAATGTTCCTTCCAAATCGAAGTCCATAGTTATCAGCACTTCGATGCTACTGTATAAAACTTCATGTTTATCTGAACTATTCCTTGGATCAAATTTAGTCACCCCACCTTTTTCATGTTTTGTTATTTTTTATTTGTCCATGGCAGCTATGGGCAGAGAAGCTCTTTGGCATGTATACAAGATGGGCACAGAAGGAAGGTTGCAAGGAAGGACTGGTTGAGAAGATTGCATCAACAGGTGGTCATATCCGGTCTGCAGCAATGGAGATTGAATCAGAGTACATGTTTGGCACCCTTTCTGGAGAAAAAGGAATGCACAGAATGATCTACTCTTCCGCCGACAATTCTGGCACTTATGAGGTGATTATATTTTCTATTCTTATTTGTTAATTTTTATCATATTTTTGTTCAGTCCATGCCGATTCATGGGCAATATCGAATGCCATTTTTAGATTAGCATACAAGACGAGCCCCCTAATGTAATTTTATAGAGCACCATTAGCTGCTCTGCAAGATAGTTCAATTGATTACACATGTTTATAGCCAAAAAAAACTGAGCCTCGCAATTTAAAATTTTTCAATAGATCTGACTGATGTTCACAGTGCACATACTTGAGTATAGAATTATGCCAACTAGAGACTGACCAAATATAGAACTATGTCAGCTACATACTGACCAAAAGATAGAATTATGTTGGATGCCCGTAAGAGGTGGTGGAGAAAGTCATAACAGACTTTGGTATAAGTTTCAACCTTTCAAGTTTAATTTATATTTTCGAAAAATATCTACATAATTCTTACATGATTTTGTCACACCCAATTATCCTGATGTAAGTTAAAATGTCACATTACATTCTATAAAGTCTGGTTCTTTGACATCTGGCATTAAAGAGCATATTACATGGTAAAGCTGTCTGACTTGGTATCTCAATGCTAAACGTCCTAATTCAACTCCTTTTTGCCATTAACTTGTCTGATTATGTGCACAATTTTATCGCGATATTTTCCTTATGATGCTTTATATCAGAATGGCTAACCTAAAATTTACCAAAGCTTCCAGGCATTGTCAGCTAGAGTCGATATAATTCCTCTCTTCTTGGATAGACCAGTTAATCTTCGCTTGGACAACAATGATCTGGAGATTTCTCCTTCACCTAGTGAATATAAGAAGCGAGATCACAGAAATGGTGCTGCTGTTAGGGTTCAACACATAACAAGTGGAGCTAATGCTGAAAGTTCAGGTACTAAAACAAATGCCTAAGCATATGCAAGTGTGAAATCGCACTTAGCCGTGACTTAAACGTACTAGGGTGATCTCTCCACAGGTGAAAGAGGCTACTTTGCAAACAAGCTGAAAGCTATGAGCAGGTTGAAAGCAAAGCTCCTTGTTATAGCAAGGGAATTAAGAGTATCAGACGTGAAGATGATCAAGAAACAAGCTCTACAGGACAAATGCAACCGTGAGACAAGAAGGTACACGTTTGGGCCTCAGAAATTGGTCCATGATCTTAACACAGGCATCCAATTATCAGACTTGAACTCGGTCCTGGAAGGTGACATCCAACCGTTCATCAGAGGTGGCATTATTTCAAGACATGGATGATACACCAAGATTGCAACACCTGGTTGATTTGTTTTCTCATTTGCAATTCTGTACATTCATTGTTCTGATACCAGTGGCGGACCCAAGATTTATTGGATGGGTGTTCGGAGCTAATAAAATATTATTCAATAAAAAATAAAGGTTCACAATAGCAAAAAAAAAGTACAATATTTTTGTATTAGTGATAACACCACAAAGAAATTAGAGAAATTACAAAATAATTAAGAAAAAATGTTGAATAGGGAATTTGGGACTGAGGAATTGAGGAATAGGGATACATATGTGCTGCTATCGACGTGTACGGCCTACCTCGCCGGCCCGGCTAGGTCGCACTCGATGCCCGCTTTCTTAGTGCTAGCTACCTTACTTCTACATACTATCCGCCTGCTTTCTTAGCGTCAGCTACTTTACTCCTACATACTATCCAACACGTTACCAGCAAGGTCAAGCTAGAGCCTGGAGCCGCTCTCGCCTTCTCGCTTGCCACCAAATCGCCTTGCCCAATGTCTGGTTGCCCTATGGACTTGTGTACTAGCACCGCCTAACAACCTGAGAGAGAGGGAGGACTTGCTTTGAGGGGGGAGGGGTTTCCGAATGGGCTAAAAACTATTGGGTTGGTAGGCTGGGTCGCACTACTTAAGACGAATTGGAGTGAGTTGAAATCTTTTGGGAGTATAAATGTGAAATATTTGGTCCAATTATCAATATATATGCATAATATATCTATTAAACATATGATATTTTGCAACAAAAAATGGGTGTTGGCATGAACACCTATGACCCTTGTTGGGTCCGCCCACATCATCAAAAGATAACTTCTGTAGCATGCATCACAGTTCAAGCCAAAAGGAAAAATATCAGGTATAGAAAAAAAGCAAGTTTTTACCATCTGCTTAGTTCCACTACAGTCATTCATATTTCATACTTTGCAATCAGTTTCTTGCCTTGTCAAGCTTGCGCGCGAGGGCGCGCCAATGCTCGTCGAGCGCCAACTTGTTCCTGTCTTGCAGCTCCCTCTGCCGGTTCAGCGCGACACCAAGCGCCGCCATGGCATGGTCCTGGCAGTCGATCTTCACCGGCGCAAGCAGGTGCTGGGGGATGTAGCCGTAGCGCTGGCTGCCGTCGGCCTCGATGTACGGCAGGAACGGCTGTCCGTAGAGGACGGCCCCGAGCCAGTACTCGGACAGGCTCCTCCAATTCTTCACCTGCTCAACCATGTGCGCCGGCAGCGCGGCTCAACCATGTGCGCCGGCAGCGCGCCGCGCCGCTCAGGGTTGCACATCATGTGTCCGAGCGCGCCGCTGACGCTCCTGAACCTGATGGCCTCACAGACCATCACTGAGATGGTCATCAGCGATCTCGCGGTCTCCTGCTGGCTGCCGGCGTTGGCTCCCGCGACGGCGAGCTGCCGCGCCGCGGCTTCCAGCTCCTCCCTGCCGAGGGTGACTGCCTCGAGTGCCGTTCCGGCCGCTCTCGCCATGTCACCGTAGCTACCGGTGAATGAGAGCGGCGTCATGCCGTCGACGAGCGTGCTGCCGCGGAATTCCCACCACCGGCCGGCCGGGCACCGGTAACTGCACAAGTAGAGGTTATCTGCACGTATCCCAAGGAGTACGGAGTGTCCGGAGCTGCACCGGAGCGTGACACCGAACCACCGTGCCTTCCGGGGGCCTCTTCCGGGAGAGGAAGCACGACAAGCTCCAGGTGGCGCGTCGCACCAGCGTGGAGCACGAGCTGGTCGCGCACGCCGGAGATGAACCCACCGTAGGATGAGCCCCGAGAGATGTCGAGCTCCGCCGTGAACGCCGGGTTCTCCATGGCAGCAGGTGATTGATACTTGATGGTTGACGACGGCGAGAGCAGACGCGGGTTTGATTACTCAGCGTTTCATAATCACAGTGTAGCAAAAATATAATACAAGGGTAACACACGAGAGTTCGCTCTCAAGGGAGCTGGATTATCGACATCATCACAGTAATCTACTGCTAGTTGACTTCTAAACAATCTGGCCGTGTCAGCTTAAAATACTGATACAGTAGCCAAGATCAGTAGATTATCAGTAATCTACTACTAGTTGACTTGTAAACAATTTGGCCGTGTCAGCTTAAAATACTGACATAGTAGCCAAGATCAGTAGATTATCAACGACTACGAGACTTCCAACTCTGAACATAAAATGTTATCAAACTTCACAACCACACCATTGGGAGATAGCATAATCAGTGAAGTTCCGAGTCTGGCACAAAATGCTAGGGGTGAAACTTCGGTGGCACATGAATACCAAATACATCATGAAACAAACGGGTTGCACATGTCCCGTTTATGATCAACATAACAATATGCGGTACCAATAGCATCCTAACAACAAAATATCTTCATTCACCGTCTTTTTTCACCCGTCTCATATAAAATACTAACTTCACGTTATCACGTAACACTATGCTCTGACATGCCACAAGGAGAAAATGCCTCAGTACGGTCTGTATCGCGAACCTATTCTTGATCTGCTACTACTTCCACTGGGACCATAACCATACTGAAAAATGAGAAAAATTGTTAGCGATGTGTCACAACTCACAAAAAAAAATGACAGTCACAAGTGTGAAACTAATCTTAACTCACATATAAAGAAAACAACTGACAGCAACAACAAAACGGGAAAATGATCTTAAGTCTATCACATGAACACAGAACACCTCTGTTCTGGAAAGTACATTTAGAAGTAGCTTTAATACTAATGTCCACTTACATCATAATCAAGACTACCAGAGAATCGGCCATAAGACAGCATTGGTCCATAAGCGCCATATGCCTCTGCAGATTCCATGTAACTTCCACTTGAACCACCCTCAAGTGGCGCAGCTGTGTCTACAGCAACCTGAAAAAATAATCACGCCACAAGAAAGGAAAGATCAATATTATGACTTTCGCACACGTTTTTTGGAGTGCATGCATTCGTGCGCAGATTGTGCTGAGGGGGTGGCTCTTATGGTCTCACCTCCTGTCCAAGAATTTCATGACTTCTCTGTGCTACACGATCTGCTACACCATCATCAGCAAAAGTAACAAAACCAAAACCCCGGTGGCCACTTCTTTTAGGATCCTAAAAGAGCACTAGGGAACATAAGATGTCGAAAAACTAAGAACATGACCAATAACGAGGGACACAGCCAAACCTTTGGGATGTATGCATCCACAATTCGGCCAAATCGGCCAAAGTAATCCCATAAATCATCAGTATTTGCTTCCTGTGGAAGTCTACCAACAAATATCTTTTTGCCCATTCCAAGGGACCCACCTGAGTAGCCTCCTAGCCAATTTAGATACCATATTCAGTCATAATCAATTGCTTCCAAGTCAAATATCAGGCAAAATATACAGTAACACTTACTTCCATAAGCTGGTCCTGGATGATCATACAGTGTTGGTACACCCAACGCTGCATATCTGGTAGCAGCTGTAATGTATGCATTATATGCACCATAACCACCCTGAACTACTCTCCTTGGAGGGATTCTGGCATCTTCATCCTGCCATGCCGAGAAAATGCAATATCATAAATGTATAATTAGTGCATTCTAGTTAATAGGAGTCAAGTATTAGAGATAGCCCATTAGAAGATAACTTAGATAATACATGTATTCGAACACTGAGCTAAGCGATCTGGGAAAAGTACCTTTGGAGTTGCACGGTCAACAACTACAGTTGTACCATCAAGCTCATGTGTTTCTTGCATGACACTGTCCACACATTCTATAAATTACAGTTTAAAGTTAGAAAAATACATACAAATTCAAGTTGGATAATTGGTTGATGATTATATTGAAACTGCAGTTGTAAATGGCGAAGCAAATAGAAGTTGCAAGCATACTTTAGGAACTCAATGTAAAAACAAAATCGAATCCTAGTTAAATGCAAGAGTGAAGTAACTCAAAATGAGCATGAATAGGCAGAAGAATGGAAGATCGTAGATCCGAGCCAAAATTTCAGTACAAAACAGATAAGAATCAATTTGCCAATGAAGATTCAGTGCCAAAATTGGAGGGCCAAAACTAGAGTTGCCATTGTTGCCACAGCAGTTTTGGCCAACAGATTGGGAGAAATCCTGGCTTTTGGTTGCCAATTTCATGGGGCATGCCCAAGATTGGTGAACTAATCATTTTCCACCTGCAGCCAGCAGCACCACTGCTGCACCGCAGCCTTGCCACCCAACTGCTTCCCATCATCACCAACTCTACTGCATCGATCTAAGCTTATGGAAGATGGTGAAATCATAGAGGGCCTTGGTGCGCACCGCTGGTGCTGCACCAGCGCCACGATTATATAGCCAGTAGCAAGGATCCAAAAGCCGGTACCGGGGGAAATCCCGGCCCCCCTCCGGTACCGGTAACCGGACCGGTTACCGGTCAAACCGGGTTTTGTTCGGCCGAAATTCGTTCAGATTTGATTAAAATTCATTCAAAATCTGAAATTTTGATTTTGGATTTGAAAAACCGCCGGGATTTCATTTCCAGCCACCCTCCGGTAGGCGGTTACCGGCCGGTAACCGCCGGGTTTTTTTTCCCTGGCCAGTAGTATGAATGCAATATCTTTTTTTAATTAAATGGAAAACCACGAGTTATATCATATTTCCTCTAATTAGTTTAATCAAACATGATCAATGGATCAATTAAATATCACACCTTCTAGATGATTCTATACACATACCTGCACTCTGAAAAGTGACAAACCCAATTCCACGATGGCCTTTTGAACCAAGTTCCTACATGAGATAAGAGGCAAAACACTACCCACCTTAGTAGAAGCTAGTCATCTCAAACTGTAGTTTCTTTACAGAATAATTGGGACACCATCATGCCATGGTTGCAGCAAACAAATGGCTGGTGCAAAAACAAATTTATGTAAACGTGAACTTTTGATTGTTGAAAGCACAGGGACTAGAGCATTAAAGAAGTTGGGAATGTGCAACTGCACAGGTCCCATTTTGCCCGTCTTGCCTATTCTAAATGATGTAATACAAGCATGGCTAACCAGGCTATCCCTCAACAGGCTGCATGACTTCGCAGGTTCCTAGCAGTACTCTGCAAGTAAGTTTTAGCCCCCCTTCCACATCCACCACAATAATCTGTGTTTGTGATTAGATGTTAACGCTTCAAAGTATAGAAGCAAAAACATTCTAGCTTCTAAGGAATATTGTCCTGGAGATCCTTAAGTTATACCGAAAGAATTTCTCTTCAATAGTTCACACTTGACAAATTATGGCACCATGCCATGTGTTTGAAAAACTGATCGAGTGCCATGCGAAGAAGGAAATACAAAAGGGGTTTTTGTGCTGTGAAACTTGATATGATGAAAGCATATGATAGAGTGGAGTGCTATTATCTTGAAGCTATTATGTTGAAGCTGGGATTTGGCGACAGATTTGTGGACCCTGTGATGAAATGTGTGAAATCTCAAAGTTAATGGGGAACTGATGCAATCCTTCTCTCCCTCGCGAGGACTTCGTCAAGGGGACCCTATGTCGCCATATTTGTTTTTACTATGTGCCGAAGGTTTGTCTATACTTTTGAGGTTGTACAGAACAACCTTCATTGATAAGGGAATTTGAGCGTGTACTAAAAGCACTGTGGATATCTCGCCTCCTCTTTGCCGATGACAGCCTTATATTTATTGATGCAAACAAGGATGCGAGAAGGCTAAATGACATCCCCAGGATATATAATGATTGCTCTGGACAGAAGGTAAATAGAGACGAGTTCTATATATTTCAGTCCAAACTGTGTGGAAGGGGATAGAGAAGCTGTAAAGGAGGAATTGTCTATCTCATTCGAAGCTTTCAGTGAAAAGCACCTTGGGCTTCCTACTGCTGTGGGACGTCTAAATAGTGGTGTGTTTGATCGTATTGTTGAAAGAGCTAAAGGGAAAATTCAAGGCTAGTCAAAGAAAAAACTCTCCTGTGCAGGCAAAGAAGTTCTTCTAAAGTCGGTTGTCCAGGCGATGCCAACATATAGTATGAGTTGCTTCAAATTGACAGCCGCGATGTGCAACAAACTTACTTCGTGCATGGCGAAATATTGGTGGAGTAGCTCTCTTGATCGTCGATCTCTTTCACTGGATCTCATGGGAGAAGCTTTCAACACCAAAATGCATGGGAGAGATGGATTTTTGTGATATGAAGATTTTTAACTTGGCGCTACTTGGCAAGCAGAGGTTGCATCTGCTAACTACCCCTGATTCTTTGTGCGCTAAGGTCTTGAAGGGGAGATATTATCCTGAAAAGGAATTCCTGTCAGCTACGGTGCCACGTCGATCTTCAGCAACCTGGCGTGCGATAGTGGTTGGGATGAAGGCTCTTGAATGTGGTATTATAAAGAGAATTGGGTCGGGAGAAACAGTGTCTATATGGAATGATAACTGGCTCAGTGGCTCACAAACTCTATTGCTCTTTGTCCATCCAGTCGTCTGGTTGAGTGTGGCCTTGAGAAAGTATGCGAGTTTATTGATACTGCATCAAGATCTTGTAAGGTGGATCTAATTCGAGGGGTTTTTCTGGCCCCGGGTGCTAATGCAATTCTTATCATCCCGTTGAGGAGGGCAGTCTGAAGACTTTTATGCTTGGGCCCATGACAAATCAGGGATTTATTCAGTTGTCAGCATACCGTGCCATGGTAACACAGCAGATGCAAGACAATGCTGGAAAGACGGGCGCAAGTTCCTCCTCAGCCCTTGATGCTGATTTCTGGAAGCGACGTTGGAAGCTTAAAGTGGTCCCAAAAGTTCGCAACTTCGCATTTTCTGGGGGCGGGTAAAAAAGAGGAATTCTTCATGACATGGTTACCTTGAATTATAGTCATATCAAAAGGCATAAGTTGTGTGAGATCTGCAATGGAGGAGATGAAAATTTGATGCATGCTCTGATCACATGAACCCATGCAAGACTGTTCTGGACTGCAGCAAAAGAGATACTGAATATTAAGTTGTCTAGGCTTCATCGAGATACTTGGGCAACAGATATCTTATGTGCTGATGTTTTATCGGAGGAGGTCCGGCCATTTATGGTGACGATTATGTGGTGTATCTAGTCCTCGAGAAATAAATGGACACAAGATGATGAGTTACAACCCTGTCAAGACTATAGAGTTTGTACATGATACACTCGCTGCCTTGGAGTTGCCGAAGGACAGTTCGGATCCTCAAGCAGCTCGAATGGAGTGCGCATGGAGTCCACCGCAAGATCCCTGGATTAAGGTGAACACATATGGTGCAATTGCAGTTTTTTGGGGAGAGCAGGAACAGGTGGTGGTGTGCGACATTCGGGTGGCTTTCTGGGAGCCTGGTGTAAAATTTATACCGGAATCGAAGACCCCCTGGCATGGAAGTCACGGTGTCGCCTAATCGTCGCCTTGGCGTCCAATCGCTCTGGAACGGACACCGCGGAGGAGTGCCTCGCCTTGGCCATCTAGGCGGGCGCCCAGGTCCGTGCGGCGTCCCAGGCGTCGACACGGCGTCCAAGTCGAGAAGCTGGGCGGCCGACTTGCCACCTTCCCCGCGCATAAGGAAGGACCGAGGAGGCGAGGAGCGCTCGGGTATTCGCTCGACTGGGAAAGTGTGAAGAGAAGCCGAAGGCCCGAAGCGCCGAACGCCCGAACCCTAGCCGCCGGCTAGCCGTCACCGCCCCTCTGCCTCACCGCACCAGCCGCCAGGTACGCCTTCTCCGACCTCCACTCCCTCCCTCCTCCGCTCCCTCCCTCCCTATCGTGGCCCAACCTGGCGAACTCCAGTCCTCCACTCCCGCCGCGCACACCGCCTCCCTCCCTCCCTCCCGCACTCCCGCCGCGCTGCATCCCTCCCTCTTGTGCTCCCGCGCTGCCTCCCTCCCTCCCGCGTTGCCTCCACTCCCGCCGCTTCCCCCTCTAGCCTCTGCTTCTCCCTCAGTCCCTCTACTTCTCCCCTCTGGCCTCTGCTTCACCCTCAGTCCCTCTGTCGCGTCCCTCCCTCCCTCCAGCCACTTCCCCCTCTGGCCTCTGTTTCTCCCTCAGTCCCTCTGCTTCTCCCCTCTGCAGTGGAGTGCTACTGCTTCTCCCCTCCGTACTCTGTAGTGAGTCACTGAGTAGTGACTTTGGCACTTTGCTGATGTAGTGATGTGCTACTGCCATTGAGTATTGAGTATTGACTAGTGTTGCTACTTGCCTTAGCTCGTCTTGCCTCGCCTAGAGGACGACTAGGCGTCCTGGCGCCGTGGTCGCTAAGGTCGCCGTGACAACCTTGTCCCCTGGTGATCGAAGTTCTAGCTTTGCGGGATGGTGTTAGCTTTGCTCGTCGCCGAGGATACTCCAAAGTATTAATGGAAACGGATAGCCAGACCTTGGTCAATTTGTGGAACACGCGAAAATTGTCACGTTCTGCGATTGCTCCCATAGTTGAAGAAGTCCGAGAGCTAATGTAATGATCTTAGATCATTACAGGGGTAAACACCGCCAAGAAGAAGGCTAGACAGTGTCAACTTGGTGGGATGAGAGATTAGACTATAGACTGGGATGATAGAACCTTGGAAGGGAGATTAGATAAATTCATCTTTCTTGCTTGATTGATAATGGATACATGCTATCCCTTTTATAGGGATGACCCGACTTGACCCCAAAGAAATAATATATAAGGAAACTTATCTCTAACAATCTAATCTAATAATAACTTATATAACTAATAAATAATACCAAACACCTAATAGATAGATTCCTAAATAATAAAGCTTTCCTAATAATTGTGGGTGGTTACCGTTCACACGTGCCTACTCTCCTCCTTTTGCGACAGCTCGTCCTCGAGCTGTGGTGGCGGCCATGGCTGAAGCCCTAAGAGACCCCATGTTGACGAGAGGTTGCGATGGCTACATGAGTCCTTGGAGATCGTTGCCTCCACGCGTGGTTGCGGCAAACTCACCGGTCGATGTGGCAGGCATGGCAACAACCACGCGACCGCCGCGCGGGCTCCGCGGCGTCAAGGTAAAGCGTGGAAGTCGACACCGTGCGCAGCGAACCGGCAACACCGCTAAAGGTTTTGGCTCGCCGCGGCGAGCCGGCGGCGCCACGAGCCCTCGGCGGTGCGGCGCCATAGCAAGATGCGACAACTCTGCGGCGAGTTCCGGCAACGCCATCGTGGTCGCTGAAACAATGCCACCGCCGCTCTTGTTGCGCCTTCTCTTCTCGATCCGCAATCATCTTCTCTAAAGTAGCATGCATATCGAGGAAGATGACCGCAATCTTCTTGGCGTTGTCATTGAAACTCATGGCCATCTTGTTGGCGTTAGCCTTTATCATAGCCAATAACTCGACGACAGGTCTTATGGTCGGATTTGTAGTCATAATTATGGTAGCAGAAGTCGTGGGAAGAGATCGACTGCTTTGATACCAAATGTAATGATCTAAGATCATTACGGTAAACACCGCCGGGGAAGAAGGCCGCAACGCGTCGGTTTGGTGGGATGAGGATTAGACTATAGACGGAATGGTAGAACCATGGAAGAGAGACTAAATTAATTCATCTTTCTTGCTTCATTGATAATAGATACATGCTATCCCTTTTATAGGGACGACCCGACATGACCCTTAAGAAATAATCTATAAGGAAACTTATCTCTAACAATCCAATCTAATAATAACTTGTCTAACTAGTAAATAATACCAAACACCTAATAGATAGATTCCTAAATAATTAAGCTTTCCTAATAATTGTGGGCGGTTACTGTTCATACGTGGACAGTATCTCATAAACAGTAACACCGGCCCATGACAGCTTAGTTCAGATTTTACTGATTTCAATGTTGTTTTTGTCTGCCGGAGTGCTAACAAGGCTGCGCATTGTTGCGCTCAACGGGCTTGTGCTCATGAGAACGGGGATGAGTGGCTCAACATGTGTCCACAATTCCTCGTTTCCAGCTTGTAGATGTATGGCAAGTAGGTTGACCATAAAACAGCAATAGCTCCTAGTCAAGATTTAGTTTCAATCATGCAATTTTGAATGTACTATATTGAAGTAAAATTCATTAAAGGCAGATGATAACTTCTAGGAGCTCAAAATGGGCCATAAAACTAATAGCATATATCGTAAACATAGGCAAGACAATTGTGTATTGAATTTGTTGAAATATGTCCCAAAAAATTGCTTGAAGGACAGCATCAAGTTCAATTGTCAGCCTGGAGAAAACCAGAACCAATGTTCTTAGGCATTTCCCTTGCTTGAATGCTCAAAAATGACACGAAAGGCCAAGTAAGTTATTTGCTGATCTATACTGCGAGAAAAAACTTCACTAAAGCAGCACACCATTTTACAAACATTAGCTCAAATTATTTCTAATACTCTTAACAAGGACAACAGAAAGTTGCAGATATATCAAATAGAATCCCACATTGAAATAAAGAAAATTGATGCAAAACAGCAATTGAGTTTCTACACTATTTCATGTTTGTATTATCAGGGTTTGAATAAATACACTAACCTGAAATCAAAACTAGATGACAGCTTATTAGATCAAGAATATTATATCTTTATGCAATCTAACATCAGTTTAACTTTCTCACCTTTGGCATATAAAGGTCTATAATTTCTCCGAAAGCTTGAAAATGCCTGTCCAGACACCGTCATAGCTTAGACAAGTTCAAATATTAAGTGCTGCGTAAATCACCAGTGAAGAGATATATACTACAGCTCACCTGCGAAACATTGACTCATCCACAGACTGCGGAATTCGAGCAACAAATATCCTAGTAGCTTTTTTTATTCCTGGAGCTCGCATTTCCTCCTGTGTTAAGAACTCATCACATCATTAGTTCATTACCAAGAAAGACAAGACATGTTCAACGCCTGGCACTGAAGAATTGTTGTGTGCGTGGATGGTAGATGAAAGATTTTAAATTGTTCCTCTATAATTTACCTTGGGAGTCGCTATCTTCACTTCCAGAGTTCGGTTTCCAAGAATATGCTCGCACTTAAGAACATTCTGAAAAGAGTTCACAAAGATGACAGAGGCAACAAAAGCAAATCACTAAACTACAATTAAACTAGGCAAAAGGTGCCAGTAATCACTTCCTAATCGACATCAATTCAATTAACCACATGTTCACAGTTTAAAATGTTAAATAACATTACTGTTCATATAAATGTACCCTACCAGAGTACCAGTCATGTTTCATTCTTGGATTCTGGCAAACGAATCGAATCAGAATTGGTATGTGGTCAGTGATATCGTTAATCCACAATGCAAAGTCCTCTTATATGCAAAATTATGTTGATACAGGTCATGGTCATTTGAACATTTTGGTGACGGTTATGCAAATGAAATGAGGACTAGCCGACTAGCTGCAGTAATTTTCAAAATTAAATATGAGTAAAATGGAATTCACATATTGGCATTTCCTCAATGATGCTCTAAGAAGTAAGCACTAAGCAGTCAGCAAACTGGAAGTCAAACTGACCACAAGAAACTAATTTGCAAATTTTTGGGTCTGGAAATTTTCTACATTCAGTTCACTACATCATGACCACTTGACCAGGAGGAGGAAAAATATTTCATCCCTCAGAAATCTCTCTGTACTTCATTGTTGATGGCTAGCATACTGATACCAGTAACTTCACTAGTTCCAAGTGCAAAAAGCGTAAACTCTGCCTTTGCTAGCTCTATCAAACCCATCTGTTCTAAAACGTGTACATAAATTTCTTGGTTGCATATTGGATCTCAATATTAAGCAATATAGCATACAGCACCATACCCACATTGACCTTTCAAATTTTAGCGATAGTTTAACATTTATCATTTATACTTGGTTTACAGTATTAAAAAATATGATTGGTTTGGGAGAATCAATAACATGTACTAGATGACTAGTTGTCCCCTTTCCTCAAATGCTTGATTATAAACATTGCTCACTAGCTGTATCAAAATGTTTTCTTTACATACAACATCCCAACTTCCACAGAAGCAGCTCACAGTTATAGAAGGCAACAGGCCAGAAATTAAAATAAAACTTCAAAAATGGAAAGAACCTCTTTATAACAGAGTACAACAGAGGTCTGACTAGAGGTACCACATACTACCACAAGATAATCAGCTAAAAACAAAAGAGCTGTAATGCCAAAAGGCAACGTAAAGTTTGGTTCTGTACATTGTGAAGCAATGTCATGTAAAGACTAAAGAGTAAACATCTATCCAAGTGTATATTACCAATTGTCGATAGCCCCAAAAGATAAGATACAGTTGAAGTCATAACAAAAAGATGGGACTTCCTTTTATTACCTTTGCATCCTCTACTGATGAAAATGTCACATATCCAAACCCACGAGATCGACCAGATGAGCGCTCCTGTTATTTTTAAAAGGTATAAAACATGATGGAAATTAGTGTGGCGAGCAAACAAAACAATGATTGGAATAAAAAATAAATGCTGTATTCCAAAGCTAGCAAAATAAAATGCAGTAGATAAAGCACAAATGAAACATGATTGGAATAAAATTAATATTCATATGTGCCTTTCCCAAGACACACTCTTGAGTTGAACAATTTTGCGGTGGACTATCAATCAGACAAGAGGCAGTTACGAACATAATTTATCTAAAAATAAAGGATAAAATAAGAAAGGGTGTACTTCATCAAATTTAACATCAACATTGAATTATCACAAACCTTCATAACGATGCAATCATCCAGGGGCCCAAACTTGCTCATGTACTCTCTTAATCCTTCTGTATCCACATCCCACGGAATTCCAAGAACCTAAGCACATAAAGTGCTCATCCTCGTTACTCCTTGAGAAAGGCATCCCTAAACGAACCTTGAGGAAGGCATCCCTAAACGAAATCTCATCAAACAAGAAGGATTAGTCACTAACCACAAGCTTTGAAGCCATGCTACCACTACGCAGCTCCTTTGTTGTTTTGGAGCCAAGAAAACTCCCGGTCTATGTTTCTGCAGTAGCAGGCACGGGACTACCCCTGAATCACCCGAATGCTGCTTTATGAAGCTATATGTCCAAAGGAATAAGAACCCAAGTCTGCGCCTCTCCGTCACTCTTGATGCTGAATTGGCAAACTCCACTCAGGTTGAGGGTTTATCTCACTCGGCTCAAGTTTGTAACTAAGAAAAGAATGGCAGCAATCACTCAATTAGTACTTCAATATCTAATACACAAACAACGGTAGTAGTGCTGTACTATTATTAAATATTTTACGATATGGACATTATAAGAATGCCAGGATATGCGAAACAAGTACTCCTACAACAAAAGGTAATGGAAGTTTGCTTGATTTAAACAAATTCTTAAACTCTATTAGGAAGATTTCAAAATTCAAACTGCAAGGCTGATCTAGTGTCTCCGATATTAAGGATAAGATGCTTCCATATCCAAATGCGGAAGACCAAAAGGCTACTACTTATTCGAATCAAAATATAACACCCATCTCAAACTGACCAAATGATGGCGACAAACTATTCCGAGCTACAAATCCAGCTATTGATAAACAAAATTTCGTCTCGATGAAGCACAAATTCCGAAAAAACCAAACCACAGCTTATAAATTTGCGAGCTGCGACTTCTGGAGAACCTAAGACTCAAATTGATCCCGAGATCTGGGTGTGGAAGCCCACGAGAACAGACCTACATCTCGCGGTCAAACGCAGAGAGGGAGAGAGGCAAAAAGTTGCGTGTACCTTGCAGGAGATTACGACGGCGGCGGAGGTCGCCGTCGCGGAGAAATCGCCCGAGGGAGGAGAGGGTCGGGGAGCAGATTAGGGTCTTCGTCCACGAACAAATTGCAGTTGCCCGATTGTACGTTTAGGTCCTCAACAGAATGTGAAGTTTGCATTCTACCCCTATAGAATTGGTTTAAAACTTATTCTCTACGGCTTTACCATGCCGTGCTACAAATAAACCATGCCGTGCTACAAATAAAAGGGAAAAGGACCATTTTTCAATCATGTGCTCTCGAGTCGGTTCGATTTTCTACTCGGAACTATGAAACCATCCATTTTACAATCTCAAACTCTTAAAACAGTCTAAAACACAACCCTCGCGTAAACCACAGTGATTTTGGTTAAGGTGGAGATGGTTTTGACTTAGGTGGCATCGACAAATGTGCGCTAAGGTGAGCAACACGTCTTGAATCAGCGAATAAAATAAAAAAGGACGGTGGGACCTTTTAGTCAGCCTAACCCCCCTCATCTCCACATCTTTATCTCTCTCTACCTGAGCTGTCGGGTGAGCACTCTCACCTCCTCACCTCGTCGCCCCTCCTCATCCGGCCGCCGCCGCTCCACCCGATGCCCACGCCGACAACTGCACATGTTGATGCTCATCTTATCTCCCTCTCCCTAACCCCTAGATCTCTCCCTCTTCATATTATCTTCCTCTAGCTGGCAGAGGAGGTGGGTGACTAGGCAACGGCGAGAGAGGCGCCCAAAGAATCGTCGTGCTTAGATCCAATTCTAGCGGCAAAGGAGGTAGCGCACGATCGGTGACCTCGCCTCTCTATCGTCCATGGGCTTCACGTGAGGTCTTAGGGCTGTTTGGTTTACGACCAGTTTAAATTACCAAAATTTTGGTACCACCTGAAATTTGGCTAGTGTTTGGCTCGATTCAATATTTGGCGTTGCCCTCAAAATTTTGGTAACGCCAGCGCTTTCTTGCCAATTAGCGGCATCTCTCAGCGCCAAATCCTTCGCCAAATTTTTGATGTGGCGAGTGCATGCGGTGTTGTTGCCACGTGGTCCTAGAGTGGATGCAGCCAATTACCAACGTTCTAATCGAACATGTGGCAGAGATTGGTTGGTGCATTTAAAGGAGGTACTTTTTTTTATTAGAACGCTTCAAATGCTAATATTTTCTAAATTGAGTATCTGATTTGTAATCCGTTTAAACTGTTGTATTTTTTATCATTTAATAAACAAAACAAGACCCATGTTATCATATTTTTGTGAAAAAAATAGATATCACGCGAGACCCACGTGCCATACTCATAATTTTGGCAAAAATTGGCATTGTTGCAATCCAAACACATCAATTTCGGCATTGTCCGTGAATTGGTATGGCTACGATCCAAACACTATTTTTTTGCTCAGCTTTTAGTATTGTCTAGGTTTTGCCATAAATTTTAGAATAGCTTTCTAGGGTCGTAAACCAAACAAGCCCTTAGCACCACCGCCTCTTCGGCTTAGATTTTGTACATGTAGCATCCACTTTGATTTTTTACGTGCAGCAACCATCACACAAATAGTAGCAAATAAATAGGGCACGTGCTCATGATTTGGCTCCAATTGGATCCCTGTTTGGCTGCACTAAAGGCCTGGTGGCCATGTGTAAGATCGAGAAGGCCGACTAGAGGGGGTGAATAGGCGTTATAATATTTGGCGTTGCCCTCAAAATTTTGGTAACGCCAGGCAGTTTCTTGCCAATTAGCTGGCATCTCTCAGGCGGCCAAATCCTTCGCCAAATTTTTGATGTGGCAGAGTGCATGCAGCTGGTTGTTGCCACGTGGTCCTAGAGTGGATGCAGCCAATTACCAACGTTCTAATCGAACATGTGGCAGAGATTGGTTGGTGCATTTAAAGGAGGTACTTTTTTTTATTAGAACGCTTCAAATGCTAATATTTTCTAAATTGAGTATCTGATTTGTAATCCGTTTAAACTGTTGTATTTTTTATCATTTAATAAACAAAACAAGACCCATGTTATCATATTTTTGTGAAAAAAATAGATATCACGCGAGACCCACGTGCCATACTCATAATTTTGGCAAAAATTGGCATTGTTGCAATCCAAACACATCAATTTCGGCATTGTCCGTGAATTGGTATGGCTACGATCCAAACACTATTTTTTGCTCACTTTTAGTATTGTCTAGGTTTTGCCATAAATTTTAGAATAGCTTTCTAGGTCGTAAACCAAACAAGCCCTTAGCACCACCGCCTCTTCGGCTTAGATTTTGTACATGTAGCATCCACTTTGATTTTTACGTGCGACAACCATCACACAAATAGTAGCAAATAAATAGGACACGTGTTCATGATTTGGCTCCAATTGGATCTCTGTTTGGCTGCACTAAAGGCCTGGTGGCCATGTGTAAGATCGAGAAGGCCGACTAGAGGGGGGTGAATAGGCGTTATAAAAACTTCTTTGGCTAAAACCGATTTTTAAAGCGAAAGCTTATAACAATACAGTTTTACATAATTAAAGCCAAAATCAACTAGGTTCAACTAAGTACATCAACAATACAAGTCAATTAATGAATATTGCAATTAAGGAAAAACTTGTAAGCTATTCAATTCTAGCAATGTAAATAGCACAAAGCATGGCAAGCATTCATACACAATGAATAAGCAATTTAATACAAGAAATATAAATTGCACAATATAAAGCAATAGAATGCAAACTACAAAAGACACGACGATGTTTTACCGTGGTGATCGGAGACTTGCCGGTCTCCCCTAATCCACGTTGAGGGAAACCCAAACCAATTGGACCGGCTCCACGAATTAAACCTTCCTCCGAGGTATCAACACCTCGCTCCACTATGGTTGCTCTTACTCCACTCTAGAGATGGCGAGCACCAAGCCACTCACAAATACCGGGTCTTCTCACAAGTTTCACTTGAGAAGATCACCGGACCACGACGCCTCCACGCCGTCTAGGTGTCGGCAAACACCAAGAGTAATAAGTCAAGCTCCTTGCTTGACTCTCACCACATGCAACGAATGCACAAGCTTAAGTGGATACGAAATCCACCTATAGATGCAACACATGCAACTAGAGACCTCTCTCCTTGCTCACAAAGTGCAACACATGTACAATTGAGAAGAGAAGCTCACACTAGCTCAAGAGAGTGAAATTAGATACCAAAGGTTGTCCTCCAACCGGTCAATATGAGTATTTATAGCCCACACACAAAAAACTAGTCGTTGGAAGAAAAAACAGCAAATTCGGCCAAAAAGCGGTCGTATCGCACTCACAAAGGCCGGTACTACCGTTTTTGACTCAACGGTCGGAAAGGGTGCATTAACTGCTCAAAAACTAGCCGTTAAAACTTTGGTGCGGTCATACCGCACTCACAAGGGCCGGTACTACCGTTCTGGGCGGTCATACCTCTCTTTTCATGGCGGTCGTACCGCAGCTCAAAATCAGCACAGTCGACACTCGGTAAAAAGGTCATAACTTTTGACTCCGATGTCGGAATTGAGTGATCTTAGACTCTATTGAAAGCTTATTCAGAGGGATACACAACCCACCTATTTGATCTGATCTCAAACATATTTTATCAAATCAAAAAGCACAACTCCAAAGAGCCACTACCATGGTCTAAGTCCAAAGTATTAGCAACAAGCAATCTTAGACCATGCTAAGGAAAAATACATGAATCCCAACAATTTGTAAAACATATTTGCAAACTTAGATCATACCACAATGAGTAGGTACATGGACTTCAACCGTTTGCAAAACATATTTGCAAAGTATAGTCACATGCTACAAGGATTAAATGCATGAGCCTAGATTATTTGCAAATGATAGCATCATGCCACGGAGAGCTAGAGCAAGTGAGATTGAGTTATCAATACATGATGAGACTCAAGATACTAGACAAGACCCCTCTTAATAGTACGACAACCTATACTAGCAATCCGGTCTTCCGACCAAACACCAAGACCGGCAAAAGACTAGGAACACATCTTTAGACCTAGCTAGTCATACATTTGCGTTGAGCATCCACTTGAAGCTTGATAACGCACATCCTCGCTTCAACTTCGGGTTCTTGACTTGAAAGCTCATCAACACATGATGACTTTATTTGCTTCGGGATCTTGACTTGATGTCCATCAACACATGATGACATCCTTTATCCCGAGTCTTGATATGCATCAACACATGATGCAAACTTGACCTCTATCAAGACATGATGGATCTTCTCTTGACTTGATGATCACCTCATGATTATGTCTTCTTCGAGATCTGGATATGTATCAACACATGATACATCTTCTTCTTGAACCTTGACTTGATGACGATCAACTCATGATGCCATCCAAAGTCTTCATCACCCTGAAACATAACATATTCATCCAACTCATGGAAAATGTTAGTCCCATAATATCATTAACATTGATTACCAAGATATACCTGCATAAATGCTTCTAAACAAGTCATTACTTTCAGGTGTGGTACTACCACCATTGATCATGCGGTAGTTCCGCTCTCCGGTAGTTTCGCACAATAGCAACAGCACTACCGTTCCACAAAAAAGCAAACCAATCCAAAGAAACACATTCTCTGGAAAAAACATACCGCCACTAAGGCCGGTACATCCGATGCTGCGGTAGTTCCACTCAAGGAACGCTGGTACTACCGCTTATCAAGGAGAGCAACACATGCTTGAAAACACTTGTTCTAGAAATAACGTACCGCCACTACGGTTCGGTACAACCGGTGTGCAATAGTTCCTCTCAAGGAACTGCGGTACTACCGTGATGCGGTAGTTCCGCCAAGATAACTCTGGTACTACCAATACTGTTGAGAAAAACATAACACCAAAAACAAGCTCTCTGGAATAAACATACCGCCATGTAAAACCCAGTAATACCGTGCACCGGTAGTACCGCTTACCAAATGCGGTAATACCGATTTTCACTGAAGTTCTTCCAGAAGCTTTTCGAAATGCAATGCATAACTCCTTTGTCTTGAGTCATGTTGATCTCTTATCACCTTTGCATTTCCTTTTCATGTCATCATTTAAACTCTGGGACTAAGTCTTACAAACATCTTAGCACACACATTAGTCCTATAACACAATTGTAAATAATTGAATATAGATAAACATGAGTATGTATAAACTACACAAGTTATAGATACCATGAGTATATACGAACTACAAGTTGTATACACTAAATATGAGTGTATACGAATTACACAAGTTGTATATACTCATATGAATATATTAACTACACAAGTTAAATATATTCAAGGATATATGAGCATCTATGAACTACACAAGTCTCATATGCTCTCATATACTCATATGAATATATTAACTACACAAGTTAAATATATTCAAGGATATGTTTCAAAGTAAAGATCCTTAATATATGTGGAAAGAGAATATGGATCAATACTAATGAAACCACAAAATATAGAATGAACTCCCCCTAAATGTGTGCATACACAAATGTGTAATGGAAACATATGCACATATCCAAGTTAACCTTTTTGGTGGAGTTTAACCTATATTTTGGATCTAAGGAATGCAACAAGATATAATAAGAAGAAGTAGAATGCATACCTCTTGTATTTTCATCTTTATATCCAAACGAGACTAAGCAATAGATAATCAATAGAATTGTTAGTCTCACAAATAGATTTGTCATTAATAAATACATACATGTTTGAATTTTTGCTTTTATATCCAAGCTAAGACTAAACATGATATAACAATAAGAGTGTTAGTCTCACAAGTGCATTTGTCATTAATCACCAAAATACTCCATTAACATATAATGGCGGTTCTAGATCCTTCACCATGCCTCTCGTCAGATGCGGTTGGTTGTTCTTGTCTCCAACACCAGCCACCAGCACTTCCCTCGTCGTCGTCTCGCCCGATAATATAGGGCGCGCGGCCACGGCGCTACATAGAGGGGGACGCATACATGGGCAGGAGAAGGCCGAGGTGTAGTAGCGCTCAGATGTGAGGGGCGGGAGTTTTTGGCATAATTGTCACTATTGCAGGCGTTTTTGACACAATTAGCGTCTCTCGCGACGCAATGCAAAAAATGGCATCTCAGTCGCACGCCCATAGCCCACACACGCCATGTGCCCGACACGTGCCCTCGTCCGCACGTCCACTGGCCACACCTGCCTCGTCTGCACGCCCACCGGCCGCACCCACCTCATTGTGTCCGCACGGCCACGAGCCGGAGTGATACAGGGTCGCCCGATCTTCTCAACGTAGGATCAAGATACTCACGTGTAGCCTCTCAAATCGTAGTGATCCCTCGTTGCCAATGCAAGAACGAACACTCTTTAAATTGCGAGAACATACGCATCAGACTTCACGACCACCAAGCGAAGCCCTATCGCGCTCCCAATTCCCAGCGGAAAGGTTGAACGATCTTGATTAGCAAGAACTATCAATTTTCCCCATTAATGCCATCGGCCATCGAGAAGAACACAAGCAATCTGTTTTTAATCTCATAATATCTGCCCGCATCATCCTCCCTTTCTTCAAGAAAAGTTGTCCTCGGCTTTTGATAGCCTGAAAATATGCTAAACAAATAATACAATGTATATGCATGGTATATATATTTGTCATCCACACTCCTTCCGTTTAGCACAATATGATTTCCTGAAAGTGTACTAAACAAAGAGAACAACGTATATACATGATATATGTATGAGTCAATTATTGTGTCATTCTCGTTATTTTGCATAAAATAATTAGCACAGCAGCAACCAAAGGATGTATACATTGTAATACTTTCATTCACATCACTCTCCCTCCTATGAAAAAAGTCGTCCTTGACTTTTCTAAGTACATGGACAAGATATTAAAGGGACAAACTAGATCAAGTTGTTCAAATATGGAGGATAAAATTCTTAGTGCCTTCCATGCTTCAACTGCGCTACTCTGATTACTTGTACATGATTGTTCAGCAAAGCACAAACAAGTAGGCTTAAGAAATGTTTTAAAACAATAGGCACTCATATTTAAACTCATCTCTAAGTTATCATGACATTGCCCAAAAGATGGTTTGTTCAAAACACGCAATTTTAATTCAGTAAGATTATCACAGGTAATGCATATTCGATAAACATAGAACTTGTCATCTACACTATAATCTCCAATCAAATTGAACGTATATACGTAGGCATTAGTACTAACTAGTGATTTTAAACATAAAACTTCAGCAAGGTTCTCAATCACACTAGATAGCTCTCTGGGATCATCGAACATGATATAGTATAAAGAATAATCAAGAGATATTCTAGTAAGAACTTCCTTATGAGTAATCAATTCCACATTATGTAAATTGGACGTAGAAATTTCAGAACATGGAATATTCAAAGGGACACTAGAGTTCTCACTCTCACTTTACCTCTTCTTGATTATCATTCAATTCAACACCATTATTGTTACCGTTTATGTTCTCGTCAGTTGTTGTAGGTGTTATAGATAGTGTTTCTTCATGATGTATCCACGGGGCAGCAAGCATTGTCCCCAACCATGGTTATCTCCTCGTCTTTTACATCCATCGATGTAGGTTGTTGAACATTCATCTCCTCTTCTTTAATATCAACCTGCATAATGTAAGAAACAATACTAGAAGTAGAGCATAAATCGTTAATATAAGCAATATCCTCACTTTTTCTATCATCTACTTCACTCATGTCTTTTGGTGTATCCCTCACATTGTCAAATTGGATGCTCTCAACCTCACATATGGTGGGATCACACAGCTCACAATTTTCAATATTCTCACTCAATTTGGCTATGTGGCTCTCATTCTCACATGGGTTTTGATACATCTCATCCCTTAAAGATTATGGCCTAGCAATGGAGCAAGTACCATCAACCACAATCTCTTCATGAAGGAATGGAGCAGTACTACATGAAGCCTTGACCGAGGGGAAAGTCCCATGCTCGGTCGTCTTCTCATGTGATACACCAGTGGATGAATGAGAACTGAAGAGTCGGCTCAGATTTAATTGATGTGCCTGCATGACTTTAAGTCTCTTTTCCGCCTTCATAGCATATTTCACAAGATCTTACAGACCACGAAAATATTCATCTTTAAGTGCAGCAGCGATTTGAAAATTCAAACATACTTTGAAGTATTTCTGTTCTTGATATGCACTAGTGATATTGGCACGGTGCATCTCATGACTCAGCTCAACATAGTAATCTTGGATAACTCTGTATCCTTGTGTAATGCTCTCCACATGGCATAGTTGTTCCTGTTCATAATAGGATGGAACAAATTCTTTTCTCATGACCCTTTTTAAATAGACCCAAGAGGTAATGAGTTATTTTTCACTTAGTTGTTGCCACCAACTAAAGGCATAGTCCCCAAAAAAACATAGTAGCCACTCTCACTTCCTTGGCTTCTGATTCGAACTTCTGGGATTCAAGCTCGAACTCTATGTCCTGTACCCACTCAAGATACTCCTCTGGATCATTACTACCATAGAAGGGAAGATATGTATACTCGCGATCTGCCATGGTTAGTAGCAAAGCAAAGAATATGTAGAATTCTGTGGAAATCACTCAATCTCACTCTTTTCTCTCCCAAGCAAAGTTCTTACCTTTCCAAAGTGAATTCAGGCCAAAAGAAACTTACACTTGGTGGAAGTTACAATAGCAAAGTGATGATCAAGCGAATTTAAGAGTGTTCACAATTGCACAACAACAGTTATTTAGTGGAGCTTGGTATGGAAGTGTATATCCTAGCAATATGAAATTCTTGATGTTGTAAAGCTAAGTAATAATCCAAGCTAGAATATTTTGCCTAAGTGTTGATCCAAAGAATTTAAGCGAAGTGTATGAATGCACACGCAAAGATAAATATGACTCAATGCAAACAAAGGAATGAGCTAGTGAGATACAATCTGAAATTGAGATAAAAACTAGCTCATTTTGCACCAAGTACTAGAAGAGACGCTAGCCAATTGCAATAATATGAAATGTAAGGGCACAAGATTGTTCAACGAAATTAAATACACAATCTGAATTTTATGAACCAAGGTTATCTTGTTCCCAAGTTTCGGCCAATATCTTCTTCTTTTATTTTTTATTTTTTTACTTCACAGCCACACCTTTTTTTTTTTACTTATGGCTTGTCTTCTGTCTTTCTTTTTTCTTTCCTTTCTTCCTTTTTTCTTTCTTTGTTTTTGCTGAAACTAGGGTTTAAGCTCTCCTTGCACAAGCTCAATTTTTCAACAAGCGTAAATAATTTAATGAACAACCCCTAAGCAATTATCAAAGACTAGTCTAACAGATGACGGGAAAATAAGTGGAAATTTTCTGCATGATTACTATAGCGTTCCATGGAACTGTAGCAGCCTCGAAACACTGTAGCAATCACGCACTATAGCACTGTGAGCAATAGCGTCATTCCACAACAATGTAGAAACGCAAAACACTGGCGCCCGCGAAATTGTTTTCTCGGAATACTGTAGCGGATCGCGAACTGTAGCAGCACAAATTATTGCAGCGACGTGCCGTCTGTAGAAATCGAGAAACACTGTAGCAGCGTGCTACTGTAGCAACCATGAATCCGTTCGCTCGGCGCTGCGCTGCTAACGTGCGATCGCTACTATAACAGGTTTTTTTTGGACACAAAGATTAAGCAACACAAAAAGAACACAACGATCAGCACTAAACAAAAATTCTAATGGATTAAAACCTAACTAAACTGACAAGAAGTAACAGATGAAAAAACTAGAGTTTGGAATTTTTGTGTTGCAATTTTCGGTTTATGGACTCTAGGTATTAAGAATAGCAAATAAAATCAATCTAATATAGGGATAAGTAATCCTACCGAGTCAACGTGCTCGATACCAAGATGATACGGTCGCCGATCTTCTCGACGTGGGATCAAGATACTCACGTGTAGCCTCTCAAATCGTAGTGATCCCCCGTTGTCAATGCAAGAACGAACACTCTTTAATTCGCGAGAACACACGCGCCGGACTTCACGACCACTAAGTGAAGCCCTATCGCACACCCAATTCCCAGCAGAAAGGTTGAACGATCTCGATTAGCAAGAACTATCAATTTTCCCCATTGATACCATCGGCCATCAAGAAGAACACAAGCAATCTGTTTTTAATCTCATAATATCTGCCCGCATCACGGAGGCGGTGCGCTCCATCTGATGGCGGCCCATTATCAAATTCTGGGATATGATAAATTCCAGAGGTGGCGAGTGCATTCCGAAATTTTGTCAATTTTTACTATCAGATTTTATGATTTCATGTCCAAACTATTGTGATTTCATGAATCCATGTGAACTTCGTTGTTTTATGATTTTGTGTTAGTCCGAAAACTATTTGCTCTAACAAAATGTACATAACATACAAAATGTGCATACAAATATAGCTGAACAAAAGCGCATAACATATATGTAATGCAATTACACATGTGATACAATACGGATCACTCGTTTGAGCAACTCTCTGCTCGCTACGTCTGCGTCTGCATGCGCCCCTCTTGTTTTGTGTCGAACATGACCTGTGGGATACGTTAGTCGGCCTAGGGCGCGTATCATTTCAGAGAGGGTACAGAAGCTGTTGAGCAGGCGAAGGTGCATCAGGAAGCTGACTCTGGCCCAACTGAGTCGGTCCAACATCATAGTCGTCCAGCTGAGTCATGCCAAACTGGTTGCCACATGCAATCATGTCAGTAATGAATGAATCTAGAAATCCATACCTGGATTGTCCGTGCCCCTAGATATGTTGTCTCCAAGTCCCTCAGTGCGTAGGAGCTCTGCCCTTGACCGTGCGACGTGCCACCGACCCCGGAGGAGCCCTACAATTCGTACGATACTCTGTATTGGTCAACATACGACAGGGGTGGGTGCCCTGGGTGCCACGGTCCAAACCCTGGCGTCGTGTACTACTCCCTGGCAAGAGCTAGGAGGCCCGTATCTTCATCAATGGATGGATGACTGTCACCCCCACGGTCAACCGAAGGTTGCAAGACGGAATGATGTTAGGCAAAATAAATACTCAGGATGTAAACTAAATATCTCGTACCTCTCGGATGTGTAGTGCAGATGACCGAGGGGCGTCGGTTTAGTATAGGTGTGAGCGTCGAGTAATGCATCCCGATGGACGTGCTGCTGGAGAATGACATGATGTTAGCGCAACCTAAGGCTTAATAAGAAAATGGTACATAAATTTGTACATAACTTACCTACCCACCGATCTGGAGCACAGATGACTGACAGGGAGCACTACAACATCGCGATCGACTTGGATGCCTACCGGTCTGACTTGGCTATGCCGATCTAGCAGGTGAGCACAGTCCACCCACTTGGTGCGCGGCGTGTAGGACATCGTTTTTTGAATGACCGCAACTCATGTTCTTTATGACATTCTTTGACTCCACAAAGATGTACTTCAAAGTGCTCAATAGCCCTAGTACGATGTGCTCTGGGCTGCGGATCGCGGCCTTTGATGCGCTTGCAATGCACTACAACCACTCAACTGAAGCGAGAGACAAAACTGGTTCAGTAACAAACAATACAAATTTTATCAATGAAACGACCAAAGGTTGTAAGTGTCTTACGGTATCATCATACCGTGAAGCATTGTGTCGGTTGAACGAGTTGCGGAACCTCTCTTGGTGCATCACCTGCTCCGAACACTTTGGTGGAGAACAGGTGAGTATGTTGCGTGACCGTGGTACGTACCACTCTATGTACTTATGGTATATCTGTGCGTCGTACAGTCGCTGATCCCGCAAGACCTCGATGTGCGCCATCTCCATCCAAGTCGTAATCCACTCATGCTGGACTGCCTGCCAGTCCTTGGCATGTCAGCCACCCTCGATTGCCTGCATTCTGGAAGGATTGATGTTAGAACAGAGGATATAGGTATGGAGTGTAAATATTACTCGGACAGAGTTGGACTCATAAGTGGACGACTCGGTGCAGGATCCTGCCGTTGGGAGGGGGCATGACCTGGTACAAATCGAATTGTCACATTACGCACTGCGACGTGTAAGGCTCACCATATGTGCAAACACCAAGTGGCATATCGTCACCTATAATCCGGCGTCCTGCGTGCATTGCACGCACAACCCGTGTGGCGCTACCATGCCCACGAAATCTAGGCTCCATAGAGCCCAGATGATGTCGTTGTCGTGTAATGACTCAAACTCGTTATGGAACAACGAGTAGCACATTGCCGTGCTCGTTCTTCGCCCGTAGCCGTAGGTGTAGCAATCCACCGTAGCTCATAGTGGGCCTATCTATCGGTCATACAACTCGGGTACGGATACACTGCTCTCTCGAAGGACGGTCGTCCAATAGGGAAGTGTTCCCAACTCCACAGCTGCATGAGCACGTAGCAGACGACAAGGTTTGGCTTCACACCGGTGTCACGCCTTGAAACGTCACACAACCCCCTGTATCTGGCACAAAGGACGGTTGATCCCCAGCTGTACTAAGGCATTACCCCAGCCTCTATGTCAGCTAAAGACTCGGCGATACGGAGGAAGCTGGGGTACACCCAATGGCCCTATGTCGTGGAAAATAAGACCGAACTAAAGAGATGAAGAAGGTAAGCAATGAGGTGTGTCCGAACAACCTCGTTAGGTGCATCATCCGGGCATTGACTGAAATGCCTCAGCCAAGTCCGAGGGATGCCACGGGAACTGCCCAGGACAGGTATGCCGAATCGATGCCCCAGCCTAGCCTTCCAATCCGTCGGCGGACGGTCTAGAATAAGTGGCTCACCTCAGATCGGGACACCGGCTAGGAATGAGATGTCCTGCAGAGTGACCGTCATCTCACCCCACTGAAAGTGGAAGGTGCGCGTCTCGAACCTCCACCTATCGACAAGTGCCAACAGCGAACTGTCGTCCAAGGTGATGTGTCTGACTAAGACCAAACTTGCGAAGGGCAACAAGCCCGTGTCCCAGATGATGGGGACGTAGTGAGTGTCCAGCTACCAGCATTCTCTCCAGGGCCGAAGCGCTATGGGTGGAGGGCTATCTACGTCCTTTGTCGATCCATGACTTGCACCGGTGATTCTCGTTGTAGAAGGGTTTTAGAAGTTCCGGTAGAGGCATGACTTGCAAGAGATGGAAGCGACAGACTATTAGTGGAAAAAATTATGATGACGATAAATTACTAGAAATTATAAATTATGACTAAATACGGACAACAAATTAATGTACACTAATTAACTATAACCAAATTAATTACTAGTTAAGTACAACTAAAAAAGTTGTGACTAAATTAATTAAGAATAATTAACTACCATAAATGAACGTGTCTTACATAATGACATCTACATTAGTTGCGAATAAATTAATTACAATGAACTAAATAGCACTAAAATAATTACGACAAATTTATTACGATGGATTAACAACAAAAAAATAATTACAGCTTACTAAGGCCACTAAATTAATTACGACTAATTAATGATGACAAATTAATTACGTCTAATTAAATACAACTAAATTATTTATGACTAATTAATGATGACTAATTAATTATAACTAACTATTTAGGACTAGTTAATTGAGTAAAACTATGTAATTATGACTAATTAATTGGTAACTAATTAACTATGTCTGAAAAATTACAACTAATTAATCACGTAAGATTATTTTAACTACGACTAATTAATTATGACTAATAAACTCACACAAATTTTATTGCAAAAATTTAAAAATGACTAAATTAACTACGCCTAAATAAGTATAACTAATTAACTACGAACATTTCACTACGACTAATTTACTAACTACACAATTAATAAAGAAATTACGTAGAGGAAATAATTACCTGCTGATATGATTGCTAATGACGTCTGTAAATAATACTTAATCATCTGCAAAAATGAAATTGATAGGAGGAGAAAGCGAGCGAGTGACCGAGAATGCGAAATGAAATCGCCCCCCCACAGGATTTTATAGCCACGCAAGATGGAATCGGGTTCCCTCTGCACTAACCCTTGCATGCATGCATGCATATGAAACAACGATGTGATGGGAGGTGATGGGAAAAGACATGGTGATGGGTGATGGTGGGGCACGTGGGTAGGTTGGGTTCGGCCGCCATCGCGGACGCGCCACCTCGACTCGTGGTAGCCTCGTCCACACGGTGGGCGTGAGGATGAGGCGGTATGGCGGTGAGTGTGTGGACGAGGCAGTGCGGTACGGTGGGCATGCGGACAAGGCGCGACCAACCGGGGCTGTGATGATGAGGGCACGTGGTCGAGCACACGACGTGTGCCCTGTGGGTGTGCGGCCGAGATGCCATTTTTGGCATTACATCGCGAGAGATGCTAATTGCGTCAAGAACACCTGCAACAATGACAAGTACGCCAAAAACTCTAGGGGCGGTGGTGCTCACTAAGAAAGGAGAAAGAACAGGAGGGGAAGAAGACTATTGTTAGATTCCTGTCGCCAGTTTAACTAGCGATAGATACCTCAGCCCTAGCTAATTTTTTATTTTCCCTTTTTCACTTAGCCAGTTTTTTATTTTCATAAATTTTAAACGGTACGAAATCTATTAGACTTGCAATAGCATTTTGTCATCGTCGTATGTTTTTCTACTACGGTGAATTTTTGAAGAATTTAGCGAGGACGATTGAGGTATCAACGATTCGTAAATGGGAAGGTAAGTGATATTGCGATTCGTCCCGGAATTCATACACACTGATATTACAGAACTTGCAGCAGAACATCATAACACTTAATTGAAATGATAATTTAGAACATTAAAAATAATATATTTCTACTGTCCGTTTTTTCTCATGATCACGACCTCAATGTCTCCCATGTGGACTGCCTCTAGTCAGGGCACCGGATGAGGTCCCCGTGGCGATGTCCGGAATGCCGATGTCTCCTTGGTCCTGAGTATTTCGCGTCGGGCATGTCTTGAAGGTGTGCCCAGACTCCCTGCAAATGGAGCACTTCTTCGTACGACGTCCGGCTTCTGCCTCGTCCATATCTGTTGGACCGAAAAGGCGACTAGAGGGGGTGAATAGAGCACGATATCTTTTCTCCCAAATTCAATTCAATACGAATCTCACTCCAATAGCTATGAAAGCTATGAAGATCAATCAATCATGCACACGGAAGACTTGTATTGAATCAACTCAAAACCCAAGTAAAATCAACACAAAAGCAAAACACGAAGACATGCGTCGACCTCTCACGGGCGGTCGACCGGTCGGTCTAGCGGTCGAACCGATCCAAGCGGTCGAGACCGATTTCTCGGCGATCGATCCGTGGTTCGATGAACAGAGAAAATGCGGACAAACCAAAGCGCAAATTGATCAAACTTTTGATTCGTGCGTCCAAACTTCGTGAAATTTGACACACACCTACCTAAGGCATGTCAGAACCTATTCCAAGCAACGATCGTGATAATTCTTGCCAAGATTCGACCTTTACGGTTTGAGCGAGTTAGGTCAAAACCGAGTCAAAACGAAAATATGATCTTGAGACTTTCGTGGGTGATTGATGATATTGATGATCCTAGATGTATTCCCACACGCCACGCAAGCTAGATCACGTCCGAAACTAAGCAAAAACTCGCGGATCAAAGAAAGACTCAAATCATCAAAAAGAGAGAAAGAAAGCAATTGACCTCATCTTGAAGAAACTTTCTTTGGATTGATTTGATATGGTATTGGTTCTGACCACTCCATCAATGGATGACAAAGACTCAATACATGAGCACGAATCAATCCAACTCTCTAGAACCCTAACCTCCACCTCCTCCTCCCTAAGCAAATTAGGGTTTCTAAACAATGAAAGGTCGAAAAGCGGGAAAGGTGCACCACCTCCCTCCTCTATTTATAGTGGAGGCTTAGGGTTTCTAATAGAGTTTCCCTAATGGGCTCCGTTGGGCCAAAACAAGCGGGTGACACACGCACGCATTTTAAAGCGCCGTGTTCATATTGTGCGGCACTCGCTGCTCCTCACACGTGTAGGTTGATCCAACGGCTCTCATCATGTCGACAAGTCTCTCCCATCCGGCTCCCACCGAAACCACCATGGCACTTGCACCGCCCCGCGCCGCTGATTCAACGGTCGAACCGAATCGCCTGTTCGGCCACCTTTGTCCATCTTGCACCATACTTGAGTCCAATGACTTCACCCGCATCGTCGATCGTTTTGAACCTCGGCTATCCAAGCCTAGTCCGATCATCCTCGCCGTTGACCGTCGTTGACCACCAAGCAACCTGCACAACAATAGACAAGCAAATCGACCGGAACAAGTTCTTCACAACTTGACCCACGTTAGTCAAAAATACGCATCATGCAACACATATGACATGAAACCCATGAACTTGACCTAATCGGCAACCATCATCGCCGCCACACGGCCGACGCGTAGTGAAAACGGTCGACCGCCACTTGGCCGGTCGAGCGCCCTTCGCCGCCGATCGGCTAACCGAAGGCCTGGCCGGACCGCCATAAAAGGACTTAGCCAAAATTTCAACACCAAATCCGCAACCTCTGGAAATTTAAAGCGAATAGAACTTTTGATTTGAGGCTCCAAAATTATGGGACCAAGTGCGGTAGAATCTCTCACTTGCCTACACCTCTATTTTTGGCCCACCTCAAACTCAATGCCACTCAACTTGGTCGGCCGCTCATCATCGCCGGCCGGACCGCTACCCAAGCTGTCGGACCGCCGACCGGCCGGTCGATCGCCAAAGACAAACACCGAGAAGGCGGTCGACCGCCACCAAGGCGGTCGGACCGCTTGAGACTCGACAGACCGAACTTTGCCGAAAACTCATGTTTCAAGAATCTTCAACGTCATTGCCAATTGTCACATCATCCTAAGATCATGAGCATATCCCCATGATATCCACAATCTCCCCTTGATGAACACATTGACAATTCCCCACAAATGCAAGTTTTGAGGTTTGAAAAGTAAAACTCAACGTTTTGCGCAAAGGCACAACTTGGTCCAAATGCAAGAGAAAGCAATGGAAATGACCAAGTCGGCCAGAATAGCATCGGCAAGTGAGATAAGGCAAAAGAAAGCAAGAAAGCTTCAATTTCCAAAGAAGAGTCAAAAATCTCACTTAAGGTCCATATGAAAGAACAATTGTTCGAAATGACCTTTGATCATGGTGAGGCTCAAGAATTGCAATTCAAGTTCAGAAAGAGCAATAAGGCCATAAGAATCCAAACAAGAAACTCCCCCTCACTATGATCCTCAAATTTCAGAAAACTTCAAATTCTCCAATTTTCTCCCTCTTTTTAATACTTTTAAATCCTCTCCCCTTTACACATTTTGAAAATATCTTCTCCCCCTTTGACAATGGAGTCATCAAGGAATCACGCCTTCCTCTCGTCCAGAGATAACAAATGCAGAATGAGGAAAAAGCATAAGAAGGAGCATGCATGAAATGCAATGGAGTGGCTTCATATTTTTGTATTTTTCAATTTTGGATTACAAGAAGCTTTGGAGATTACCGAAAAGAACAAGCTAGCATCTCAAATTTTTCATAAACACCATATCAGCCTGAATGCGCTAGCAAGATCATGATAAGACATATAAAACAAAGCTAAAGCAAGAAGGCTCAATGTAAAGCAATAAATTTTAGCATTTTAAGCAAAGCTTCAAATCCAAAGAAGTTCATCAACAGAGATCCTAAATGATATCGACCATGTCAAAATGTCAATGTGAGATCAAGACGCTAACAAAGACCACATTAAGAGACAAACAGTCCCGAATTGAATCATTTTGCTCAAATTGTCTCAAACGCCCATTTTTCAACGGTTTTCATTTGCAATGAATATTGAAGTTGATTAAAGGTATATCTTAGTGAAGAAGATCCTGGACTAGGAGCCATCCACAAACTCTTCCTAAGCTTCGCCAATTTTGATAATTCATTTTCTTATCCATGTGCTAGATCTCAAGCCTTGCGCGACCATCTTAAGCACAAAAGCTTAAAAGAATGATCTAGGTCATCCAAATCTCCCCGAGTTCATGCCTAGTGCAATGGCAAGCCGTCTCATGAGAAAGAATTGGTAAGATCGGTTTTTCGCACAAAAGAGACATTTTTTTCACAAGAGCAATTTTAGATTCTTAAAAGAACAAGAAGCTCAAGTAATGATCAATACTAGATTCAAGAGCTAACACAACAATTTTGACAGTGGCCAATGTCACAAAAGGAGCACTAATTGCGCAACTAGCTAAAACATCCACAAATTGCGCTTAGTTCAAGTTTTCTTAAAGTTCGCTCATTCAAAGAAAGACTTAGCTACACATGTGAAAGCATGATAATTCTAGCAAGTCAAAGAACTAGACATGGCATTGAGCAAATTGAAATACTAAAGCTCAAAAGGGTAATAAGCAAAGCTTCATCAATTTTAAAAGACAAGCAGAAAAACTTATATAACAATGCATCTTTTTGGTTTTTCATATGAATGCAGTATGAAACAATGAAATGCACACAAACTTAAAGAGCCTAAAAAGATCAAAAAGATTAAAAGAAAATACCACTAGAAGAAGGTATTAGAAAAACAGAAAAGCTCAAATGAACAAGAAAAGTTCAGAATAGAGTCAACTCCCCCTCAAACCAAACCGTAGGGATAAATTACCCTAACTCACTTCTCAAGGTTGCAAACCTTGTTGGATCTAAAGGCTTGGTGAGGATATCACCAACCGAGCCTCTGACTCCACGAAATGCGACACAATATCACCCTTCTCGACATGATCTCTAAGAAAGTGATAGCGAATGTCTATGTGCTTGGTCCTAGAGTGTTGCATGTGGTTTTTAGCAATGTTAATCGCAGGTGTTATCACGTAAAAGAGGAACACTATCAAACGCCAACCCAAAATCCTTAAGAGTGGACACCATCCACAAAATCGACTACAACAACTAGCAAGACTACATATTCACTTGGCAAAGAAGGATTGTGCAATGTAAGACCGCTCTAGAAGACCAAGAGACAAGAGAAGTGCCTAGAAGTGACAAGTGCTCGAGGTACTCTTCCTATCTAACCGATGACCCGCAAAATCGAATCGAAAACCCCGAATGGACAAAGAAGACGAGCAGAATACCAAATGCCATCTTGGAGGGTAGAGTGTAATACCAAGATGCGCTTAACGGCTTGGCGATGGGAAGTCCTGAGACGCCTGAAACTCGCATGCAGGCAAACCGCGAAGTGGATGTCCGGTCTTGAGGTCGTCATGTACGAAGGAGCCAATCATGCTTTGCGGTACTCACGTTGATCCACGACTTCTCCTTCCTCATCTCGATCCAAAAGCGATCGAAGTCGCCATGGGAGTGGCGATCGGCTGCGCCACCCATCTCAAGCGCTTGAGCGGATCCTTGGTGTAATTCGTTCGATGGATGAAGATCTCTTCCTTGCATTGCTTGATTTGAAGCCCGTAGTAGTTGAGTTCTCCCATCATGCTCATCTCAAATTCCCGGACATTGTCTCTAAAAACTGAAACAAGAGCATGAGAAGAACCACCAAAGATAATATCATCTACATAAATCAGGCAAGCAGAAGTCATTGCCACGCCTAAGGATGAGCAGGTCTTGTCTACCTTACCCATCTCAAAATCATTCTTAAGCGAAAGGTCTTAAGTCTATCATACTGTGCTCTAGGGGCTTGCTTAAGACCATACAAGGCTTTGGATAGCTTGAAAACATGATGTGGATGCTTGGGATTCTCAAAGCCCGGGGTTGTCTAACATACACTTCCTCCTCTATAAAACCATTCAAAAGGCACTCTTAACATCCATCGATATAATCTAAAGCCCTTAGAAGCAAAGAAATGCAAGCGAGAATGTGAATGGCTTCCAATCTAGCAACAGAGTAAATGTCTCATCAAAGTCTAACCCCTCAACTTGGCTAAAACCCGAGCTACCAATCTAGCCTTGTTTCTAACCACAAAACCATCCTCATTTTGTTTATTTTTGAACACCCAACGGTTCCTATCACGTTATGACCACTAGGAGGTTCTACTAGATTCGGACCTTATTCCTCTCAAAATTCTCTAACTCCTCATGTATGGCATTAACCCGATTAGAATCGATAACGATGTGATATATCGCGGGTTCGAAAGAAGCAACAAATGTAGAATGAGAGTAGAGACTTGATCGTGATACCGGAGCGAGTGACTCGCTCATTAAGATTACCAATCATCCGATCCGGAGGATGATGCCTCAATATGAAGTGGAGCACCGGGAGACAATATCTCCTCAACCTCTCGCAGTCGCTGGCGAAGAAGATGCGCAGAGCCTCAATTGGAGGTGAAGCGATCAGCGTGTTCTCGAACTTGGACAGAGCCTCAGCAGCAGTGGAGGACAAATATCGCCGTCATCATCTTCCTCCACAAAAATGCTTTCACACCTGTGTATCACACGAAATGTCGGATCTAGCTCTGTGGCTAGTCTCATCAAAAGTGACATTGCATGTCTCCTGACAATGTTAGTTTCAACATTAAAACCCGAAACCCTCGAATGTGCGGATAACCTGAAATAAACCATCAAAAGTCCTTGATTCAAATTTATCTAGGTTTCTGCCTTGAGAATGAAACACTTAGCTCCAAAACTCAAAATGAGAAACAGAGGGTTTTCTACCAAAACGAAGCTCATATGAAGTCTTGCCAAAGAAGGTCTCAAGTAGACACGATTTGCAATATGGCAAGTCAGAGAAATAGCTTCGCCCAAAACCTCCTCGATGTGCTATACTCATCTAGCATTGTCCTAGCCATCTCGACTAAGGTTCTGTTCTTCCTTTCCACAACGCCATTACATTGAGGGACGGTGGAGAAGAGAACGATGCTCAATTCGCGCCAACACAAAAAGAGGCAAACGAGGCATTCTTGAACTCCGCGCCATTGTCATCTGCGGATCGCTCTCAAGGCACCGAAAATTCGAAGCCAAACGAAGAACAAGATCACGATAAAACCAAAAGCTTCATCTTTCAAGCAAGAAAGAACGACCAAGTGTATCTCGAAAAATCATCAACTATGACAAGAATGTACCACTTGCCACCAATTGATCGAACCTAGCGGGACCAACAAGATCCATGTGAAGCAACCGTCGGTCCGTCGGTCCATGACCAAAGTCACCAAGGGTGTGAGGCGGCAACTTGCTTGCCATGCCTACGAGCGCACATACAAAGATCCTTGACGGCTTTGAGTTTGGGCAAACCTCTCATGAGATCAAGGTTGCTAACTCGCGTCGAATGATCAAAACCAATGTGCCCCAAACGCTCGGTGCAAAGCGAACTCGAAGAAGGAGTAAACAAACATTTAAGAGAACCAAGCAAGAGATTCGAAAAATCAGCCCAAAGATCCTAGCAACTCTATAAATCCCAAAACGAGCTCACCAAAGAATCAAGCACCCGACAAGCATTTTTCTTAAATATAGTCTCATAACCATCATCAAGAAGTCGTGAGACGAGTAAGTTAAACCTAAGCTTGTCCACAAGGGCGGCGCCCTTTAGGATGAAATTGTCGTTCACCCCGATTGTTCTGTTCCTTCAATCCGCCCTTGAGTATTGTCTCCAAAAGTGATGAGAACATCACCTATCGACCGCGTGAAGGAGGTGAACCATTTTGAGTCTCGGTCATGTGGCGTGGAATAATGAGTCGATTTAACCACGTGTCCTTCCTTCCGCGCGATCCCGAAAATCAAGGCACGGAAGAGCGATGTGTCTCAATGCGGGGTTAGTTAAACATGACTTGGGAACCCATCTTGAGACACATGTCTCAGTAGAATGCAAAGCGTATGCTATCCTTGATTCTATTTGAAATTACATTGTGAGCAATGATTACTCTAACATGAGAGTTATCCTGTCTAGGAGCATGAGCATGATTAGCATGTGAAATAAATCATAGACCAGGTTTCTTCCTTTCTAAATTACCATATCTCACAAAAGCTCTAGGTTGATTAGGTGACATTCTAGCAAGATTTTTCTTAGCATTTTTCAACCTACGCCAACAGAACTCAATCAAATGTCCATCCTTCTTGCAATAGGTGCAATGGTACTTGGTACCACCTGGAGAAGCACCTTTGACCGAACAGTTGTTGGGCAAAACTGCAGATTTGAAAGTGATCTTTGCGGGTTGGGTATCAAATTCAACTAAGCCATTTCTCAAAATTTGAATGTCATTAGATTTATCACAGGCAAAGTTGTATCCTAACCATTGCTTCTTATAGGGAGTTTTTGACTTGTCAAGAATCATGTTTAACTGTTTCTTACCTTTAGAAAATCTTTCTAATGTATCATTAAGGTAAGCAATTTCTTTTCTAAGGTTAACACATGAATCACAAGTTTTAGCATTAAACCTCTTCTTATAAGGAGCAACTTCAAGCTTAAGAACTTCACATGAAGCACAAGTAGCGAATTAATACTGTCCTTAAGCTTGGCATATTTAGCTCTAGCTGCTTCTACAACATCATGTAATTCACGTTCTAAGCAGACAGAGCAAGAGCTAGATTCAACCACATCAGAAGCAACCAACTTGCTAGACTCTAAACATTTTTCGCAAGGAGCAGATTTAACTTCAATTAGCTCAGTTCTAGCATTTTCAAGTTGTTGCAAAGCAATAACATGAGCAGATTGCGCTTAGCAAATTCGTAATGTAAAGCATAGCAGATGAACATTCATCGATTCAAGACTCTTAGCATTCACAAGTTCTAATGTGAGTTTCTTTACTTGTGACTCTAACTCCTCATTCTTAGTCATGATGAACTTTAAAGCTTTATCCTGACCTAGCATTTGCTCATAGATAGTTTCACATCTAGCAAAGAGAACATCATAAGAAGGAGATACCTCATTGTTGTCATCGATGTCGTTGGAGTCAGCCATGAAGCACATGCCGGTGAAGTCCTTGGCCTTCCCCTTCTTGTCTTGAGGAGCTCCTCCTCCTTGTCCTCCTCGCTCCCGAGTCCACATCACTCAAGGATCGATATCCAAGAGCGGCAAGAACCCTGGCGACCTTCTGAGCTTGGCATCATCAAACTGGACTGCGCCCAGGCTTCTTCCAAGTCGGCTTTTCATCCTTGTGGTTGCTCTTACCTTTCACTTGGGGCAATTTGTCCTGATGTGATTAAGCTCTTCACACTCATAACAAGTCACAGGACCGCCTCTCTTTTGTTTCTCATATTGTTGTAGGCGTCTGAAACTTCTTAATCAAAAGCGTCATCTCAGCTCGGAATACTCTCAAGATCCTCTTCTTGGATTGCGATAAAGAAGCAAGTGAAAAACCGAAGAGGACTCAAACGACCCATCGAGGCACTTTTAAGCGGGTGCGCTACCAAGGCCATGTTACCCTTCTTAGAATGGTCACTTTACGGATCTCATGAGTCTTGAGCTTGCTATAGCGGATCCAAAGTCGATCGAGAAGTTGACATTTTCCAATAGCGGTAGCCTTTATCTCCCACTCCACGGTGTTGATTGCACCAGAGATGGATGGCATTTTCGATCGTAAATTCAATACCACAGACTTCATCCGATTTATCAACGTGTTGAAGCGACTAAAATGTCATCAATGCTCTCACCAGACGCATCTCGAATTTGTTATATTATCTTTTATAGACTCTTTGGACGCACTTGTTTGATTTGGGAAGAACCTCATGATAGGTTTCGAGGTCTTCCAAATCTCATGTGCGCCTCGAGATTGCAAATCTGTCATATTCTGTCTACCAAGCCCACCATATGAAAAATTCTTTGCCTTACGGTCATTAGCCAAAAGAGCTTGAGAAGGCGCGAGCAACCTCGAGCAAGATAAGCGGACCTCAAACGACCTCCCAAATACCTCGTGGTTCGCTCTCAAGAAAGACACGCATGCGGTTCTTCCAAAAGGCATAGTCGTGCCCATCGAAGATATGCGGTTTGGAAGAGTATTTATCCATCGCCAAGTTGGTGGACCACTAAGATCAAGATTGAACTAACCGGCTCGATACCACTTGTTGGACCGAAAAGGTGACTAGAGGGGGTGAATAGGAGCACGATCTCTTTTTCTCCCAAATTCAATTCAATACGAATCTCACCCAATAGCTATGAAAGCTATAAAGATCAATCAATCATGCACTGCGGAAGACTTGTATTGAATCAACTCAAAACCCCAAGTAAAATCAACACAAAAGCAAACACGAAGACATCGCGGTCCGACTCTCACGGCGGTCGATCGCCGGTCTAGCGGTCGACCGATCAAGCGGTCGATCGATTTCAAGGCGGTCGGGCACGGTTCGATGAACAGAGAAAACGGCGACAAAACGAAACGCAAATTGATCAAACTTTTGATTCGTGCGCCCAAACTTCGTGAAATTTGACACACACCTACCTAAGTATGTCAGAACCTATTCCAAGCAACGATCGTGATAATTCGTGCCAAGATTCGACCTTTTACGCTTTGAGCGGTTAGGTCAAAAATCGAGTCAAAGCGAAAATATGATCTTGAGACTTGCTCGTGGGTGATTGATGATATTGATGATCCTAGATGTATTCCCACACGTCACGGCAAGCTAGATCACGCCCGTAAACTAAGCAAAACTCGCGGATCAAAGAAAGACTCAAATCATCAAAAGAGAGAAAGAAAGCAATTGACCTCATCTTGAAGAAACTTTCTTTGATTGATTTGATATGGTATTGGTTTACCACTCCATCAATGGATGACAAAGACTCAATACATGAGCACGAAATCCAATCCAACTCTCTAGAACCCTAACCTCCACTCCTCCTCTCCCTAAGCCAATTAGGGTTTCTAAACAATGAAAGGGTCGAAAAGTCAGGAAAGGTGCAGCCACCTCCTCCTCTATTTATAGTGGAGGCTTAGGGTTTCTAATAGAGTTTCCCTAATGGGCTCCCGCAAGGCCCAAAACAACGGTGACACACGCACGCATTTTAAAGCGCCGTGTTCATATTGTGCGAAACACTCGCTTGCTCGCCACGTGTAGGTTGATCCAACGGCTCTCATCATGTCGACAAGTTCTCCCATCCGGCTCCCACCGAAACCACCATGACACTTGCACCACCCCGCGCCGCTTGATTCAACCACCGCACCGAATCGCTGCTCGATCACCTTTGTCCATCTTGCACCATACTTGAGTCCAAATGACTTCACCCGCATCGCCGATCGCTTTGAACCTCAGCCATCAAGCCTAGTCCCGATCATCCTCGCCCGGCTGACCGCCGTTGACCACCAAGCAACCTCGCACAACAATAGGCAAGCAAATCGACCGGGAACAAGTTCTTCACAACTTGACCCACGTTAGTCAAAACACGCATCATGCAACACATATGACATGAAACCCATGAACTTGACCTAATCAAGAACCATCGCCGCCACACCGTGTTTGGACGACGTAAGTGGCAAACCGGCCGTATCACCCTTGGCCGGCTCGATCGCCATCGCGGCCCGATCGCCAACTAACTGAAGGCCGTCGCCACAAAAGGACTTAGCCAAAATTTCAACACTGAAATCCGCAACCTCTCGGAAATTTAAAACGAATAGAACTTTGACCGAGGCTCCAAAATTATGGGACCAAGTGCGGTAGAATCTCCTCACTTGCCTACACCTCTATTTTTGGCCCACCAAACTCAATGCCACTCAACTTGCCGGTCCGATCGCTCATCGACGCTGCCGGATCGCTACCTGCTTTCGTCGATCACGACCGCCGGCGGTCGAACATCGCCAAAGACAAAACACCCGAAAGGGCGGTCACGCCACCAAGGCCGGCCGACCGCTTGAGACCGTGAATCCAACTTTGTCGAAAACTCGTGTTTCGCAAACCTTCAACGCCATTGCCAATTGTCACATCATCCAAGATCATGAGCATATCCCCATGATATCCACAATATCGTTCCTGATGCGCCGTACTTGTCACCGGCCAACCTTTCCCTTGAGCCTACCAATGTTCGCGGCCCAGATTAGTTGCTCCCAGGTGGGATGGCCAGTGAAATGGCCAACAACAGCGTAACCATACATCTCTGCACTCCATGTTTGCATCACCGCCTCCTTGGTGAAATAGTGAGAGGTACTAGCCGGGATGTTGCGCCACCGTTGAACAGGCGGCCATGACATGGGAGCAGGGCCTATGTAGAAGAAGAGGCTTGTTACAAGTGCATACGCAACTATCGCGGCGTAGCATGCACTCATGGGTGATCCTCTCGCAGTTTGTCCCGCGACGTCCTTTATCCCTGCACATTATCTCGAAGCGAATCTCCCTCGTGCCCATCTTGAATGTCTGGTGCATCTCACCCTTCTTGCTCTTCTCCTCGATGTATGTGGTGATCATGATGGAGTACAGTACTCTATCATTTTCCATGGCGAGTGACGCATTGCTACAAATGTTAACAAAGTAGTTTGTGGTACCGTGGAGAATTGCCTCCACAATACCCAGTTGTAGACCTCAGCTAGGTTGGTTGTCATGATACCATATCGAGCACCACCCCTGTCATGTAGCAGCGACCACTTATCCTTAGGCTCGTGCTCAATCCAGTCTGAGAAGCATTTGACCTGTGCCCCTGTCTTCCTCGTGACACTAGGACCGTCTGTGGGTAGCTGTGGCAATGCTTCGGGGGCCTGGTCAGCGCTTGGGGTGGCCCTTCTCGCTACCTCCCTTCTGTGGGTTTGGGCTCGATCATCCAGAATCTTCCAGAGTGTTTCTGACTTCACGTTGGTTACGTTGCACAACCGCTGAATATGTTCATCAAGTCCTTGTTGTGGAACCGCTATAGAGTTTGCACCCGCGCCTCATGCACCACCTCGCAGTAGATCTTGTCATGGAAGTGGTACGCCTTCCTCGTTGTAGTTGAGTTATTGCACGCAGCAGGCCTGCATGCCGATCATGTATAAGGCATACGTTGGGACGGTCTTGCACAACAGAAATCCTCACATTCTTTAGGAACCACAACCAGCTATCCGTGTTCTCGCTTTCAACGAAAGCGAATGACACTGGAAGAACTTGATTGTCTCTGTCTGTCGCTATTGCAGTCAGTATCTGGCCCTTGTAACTCCGAGTCATAAATGTGCCATCGATTCACAAGATTAGACGACAGTGCCGGAATGCATTGATGCATGGACCAAAGGTGAAGAATGCTCGTTGTAGTACCCTCTTATTAGGCACCGGATGCGTATGCCTTTAATGTCCACATGAGTGCCGGATTCCCGCCTTGTATGACTCGGAGTTGCCTAGGGAGGTTGTGGTAGGAATCTAACGCGTCGAACCTTGATTCCAATGCCTTCGCTTTTGCCCTCCAAGCCTTGGCATAGCCGATAGTGTACTAGAACCTTGCCTCAATGGTTCAATGATGGATCGTGGCTCAAAATCTAGATTATCCACGATCTCACCGTACATGAGATTGGCGATAAAGCTCGATGACGTTCGGTGGATCGCATAGACTCAAATGACGACGCATGTGAGGACCACTATAGAACACTTCCGAGGTGTCCCACTTGGGCTAGAATGCGTGCACGCGCCAAGGGCATCCCTCTATGCCGCACTTCACGTCGTAGCATTTTGGGGTAGACTTGACGATGGTGAATGTGCGCCGCACTGATAATGCCCAAAATTTGACCGCATCTTGCACGGCCTCTTTGCATTTGTACATAGCTCCTAGTCTGACCCCGCTCTGGTCTTACTCCCACAGTACACGGGAACCTTCGTTGACGACAAGGTTCTCGAACTGGTATGTGTTCCACTCGGATGGAACCGCCTGTCGGTCCGCATCATCCCCGTCATCGGAACCTTCATCTTTGGACAATGCCATGTAGACCTGGTCTTCGAGATCCATCCTTTGCACTAGGTCTTCCAGCTCCTCACCCTCGTCAGCAAGCCCACTTGCTTGTCTCACTGAAGGAACTACTTTGGCATAGTCTTCATCGACGACATCAGCAACCCCTTGTCCTTCATCCATTGTAGGCGCTACGCTGGAGTCCTCGATTTCTTCCTCTATGTCAGCAACCCTTTCTTGTTCAGACGCAGATGCTAGAGTGGGTTTGGCATAAGTCTGGACCAGAAGGACCAATTTCCACCCTATCTGCCTCGCCATGCGTACATACGACCCCCATGAATTTATTCCCTTTAGTTGCACTAACTCCCAATACGTGGGCAGTCCTGCTCGGGGGGCAACGCAACTCAATGTCAGATCGTACACATCACGGTCCACTTGGAACATGTGGAACAACCACAACATCACAGCGCCGAATGTACGCTGCTCAGGTCTTGGTAGGGGCACGTCCGCTGACTGAAAATAACTCAAATCAATTCCGTCGGGACCCTCTATAATAGTCCTCGCCATAGTAAATTTTGAAATTGGCGACGCCACACATATTTGACGACCGCAATATGAAGAACATTTACACGATGAACTACATATGTAAAACTAAATAGCCCACAAAAAAATTATAAAACTGACTTCACTACATAACCGTACATCCAACACTATGTAATCCATTCTCGTTAAAAAATTACCCGAGAGGTGGGCAACTGGACGAACAGCGCTTCGCTAGCTTTTCTCCTCCTCCCTCTTCTCTCATTCTCTTTTTTCTGAATAAAACTGAGTCTTGTGTGGAATTTTGAGGGTTTCAAGAGGGTTTTATAGGGGTCATGTAACATCCCAAGTTTCAGACTCGTGTTTCAAATGTAAGAAAATGAGTAGAAATTAAAACTTTTTCTTACATCATGTGTTTCCTGTGTGTAGTGAACAAATCTTGTACAAGAGTTATGGAAATACAAAGTCACAAGTCTTTTGATCCAAATCTTGATCCTTCTAAAACAATCTTGTCAAATCTTTCGATCATCTCCTGGAAATATTTTTCCTAATTTCTTGGGATGGTATGTGGCTTCTCTGAAAAATTTCACAATTTTTAGAAATTGTTTGAATATTTTTTAGGGCAGTCAAACCTGTTTGACTTTCAGTCAAACCTTGAACCAGTACCTTGCAGAATTTTTGGGGAAAAATGCACTGCATAAAAACCTCTGACAATTTTACACAAGGTCAATATCTAAGTCAGCAAGCTCCCTTAAAAATTTCAGGATTTTTGGAGTTATTTTGCTATCCCTAATAAATCCTCAAATGTCTCTGTCTATTTAAAACCTAAAACCTGGTTCCACTATTCCTTGGGTTCGAGTCGTGCTCGAGCTCGAGCCACTTGACTCTACGAACCACCTAATCGCACCTGGCTCACTCATAGCGCGATTGATATCAACCGTTGGATTTAAATCGCACGCCCGCGTTCGCAGGAACATTCTGACCGCCATGAACTTTCCATCCATTTGAGCCGCTCGCTTAATCGGACCACCGATTGCTTGGAGTGTTAGAAACCTCACCGGATCCTTTTTAATCCCGACCGCCCATTTTCAATCCAATGTCACCGCTTTTCTTCTTTCTTCTTCCTTCTCTCTCTGCATGCGATGCGGGTGAGCAATGGCAGAAGAGAGAGAGAGGAGAGGGCGGTTTTGTTGTGTCACTTCGAGCTTGCTCTCGTCAACATCTCTCTGTGGGGCATTAAATGCGCCCCAGGCTTTCGGCTCCTCCATCCTGAGTCTCACTTGCCCCCCATAATTTCTTGGTCCATGACCGTGCCTTGAACCGAACCCACCATGGACTCTTGTTCTTGCTCGAAACCCTAATCCTTCCTCTATAAATAGCCCCCTTAGCTCCTCCTGGTATTCCTTTACACCACCCCTAGCTCTTCTCTGTGTTTTGAGCTCAAAACCACTTCAAATCCTCAAAACACCATTGTTAACCCGAGAAACTCCATTGGTGGTCTTGGTGTCCAGTGGTTCATCTTCAATCTTTCTTGTACCCCTTTGAGCACCTCAACTTCCTTTACATTTCCCCTAACTTTATTTTGGGTTGTATTCACAGGAATCACTCAATTTTAAGTTTGGAGACTTTCGGCTGATTTCACCCTCTTTCTTCTTCCACTTCGGTAAGTGGTTCATTTCGCAATTACTTGCTGTTAGAGTTTCTCTGAGCTTTAAGGAAGTTATTTTGATCACCCATTGGTGTTCATTTTGCTCAAAACCTCATTTTCTACTTCATCTTCCTCGGCACCGGCGAGCTTCATCGTGTTCAAGTCTTCTCTGGCCATCTTTGAAGCTCCCCACGGTTAAGGTAGCTTCTATTTAGTCCCTAGAAGTCGCGCCACTCGCTTTCTTGGACCGCATGGAGTATTGTGTTTGTTTTCATGTTTTAGCCAAAAGCTCCTTCGTATTTTTCGCCGGGCGTTTCTAGACCTCCACCGCCGTGAGGTCATCACCATTGGGTCCGCAACACTATGCGAACCTATTTTGGTCTTGGGTTACGCCGCGGCCGGAGTCGCCGCGACAAGCCGTAGTTTGCACTGGGTTTTGTCGTGCCGGAGCTCCGTTGTCGTCAGATATTTAGGACACAGTTAATGCTTAATCATTGCCAATCATTAGAAGTATTAATTGTGTCCTAATTTGGCCTAATGTCTCACTGACATGTGGGCCCGACCCCCTGCAATCACCAGCGTCGCATTCCGTCCGTTCCGACATCATTAATGCTTAATCATAGGTTAATTTAGTGTCGACATGAATGGTCGGAGATAACCCCGTACCATCGCCATGTGGGCCCGAGCCCGTACACGTGTGTTAAAGCTCGCGTGTGTGACTTACGATCCACGACATGCGCCCCACGTGTCGGCGCTCCAGTTGCACTTCGATCTTTGACCGCCCATTTTGCGACATCCGCGCCCGATCCGGGAAACATTCGGACCCTCCGGTTCTCTTTTCATGCTGGACCGTCCATCGCTTGATCTGCGGTCGAGATCGTGAATGCAACGGACCATCCGAAGGGTGGTGCGATCTTAGCCGTCCATCTTCAGATCTGTGGTCGTGGTTGGCCGAGGCAACCGCACCGTCCGAATGCATCCTTCCTCGTCAGCCGTTGGATCTTGATCCAACGGTGGGCTTCTTTTACAGATCACGCGTGTGCGTTGTTCCCGACGCACGTGGGCCGTAGGATGTTAGATCGTGGGCTCTCATGCGTCCACGCCGCTTATTTCCGTTTGGGTTGGATTTCGCTTTCGTAAGTATTTATTTATCAACCGAGAATTGTATCAAAACTTTAGAAACTCATAACTAATTCATTTTAAATCCTTTTAGATGTTTTCAATCGTAATAAATTTTTATGCCTCGTAGTTTAGCATAAAAATGCAATTGGGCATGTTTCTATCGCAGAAAATTGTGTAACTCAAATAACTTGTTTTCTGACAATTTTGAATATCCCAAAAATAGAATTAAACTTGTAAAATACATATCTTTTCTTGTATAACTCCAAAATGTGCAAAATCAATTTTGTTAGATTCCTCTGTTAGTGTACTTTAATATGAAATAGGTTTTGAACATGGTTATTTTTCTGTGAAGTAACTTATCCTAGGTTTACAACTTAAAAAAATCATAAGTAAATCATCATAACTCCAAATTTAGTAAACTCAACTTTGCTATCATTAGGATGTCATAATCTGCTTGCTATAAAAATTTCAGAGCTTAGATCATTTTAGAAAATTTCGCCATGAACAGTACCAATAATTAATTTAGTGATTTAATAGGGTGAGAAAGTGTATTTTGGGTTGTAACTTTTGCATCCTAACTCCAAATTGCATGATTCTTGTTCCTAAAATTTTCTAAAATCATCCCCTAGCTGTTGTATAAGTTTCATTTGATTTGGATGTCTTTTGCTGCTGGGTTTTATTTGGTGTTCTTCGTTCTTATTGGTTTTATCGCATTTTTGCGTTAGGTTCAAGATTATATTGAACCCGGGAATCCTCCTCTGAGCAAGAGCAATTCCAAAGAAGGCAAGCAGTTTGATCATGTTAATCCCTGTATTTTCAAGTATTTATGTTGTTTACAAATTCTATGTATGCATTGCTAGTTTGTGTTAAACTATTGTCGTTAGTTGACCTAGTAGATGCATTTCCTTAGGCAAATGATTATCCTTTACTACCATTGAGCCTAGGTTATTGCTGTGATTTAGGGTTCGTGGATGAGCTCTTGACACTTAGTAGTTTTGTGGACTAATTGCTTAGCCATGCTTAGCTTCCGATAGAAATGGGCGGTTATCGACTTGTCGATAACCTTGATCACACAAATACTCACTATGTATCTATATTTCGGCTTGATGCTATGTTTAATTGCAAAAACCAAAACTAAAAGCAAAAAGATTTGGACTTGGGCACAATGGTAAGACGTTGTGATTTTTGGGTGTGATTGGATTGGTGCCCAAGTCAATTAAGGACCGAACATCTTGTGAGTACCTGTTATCTAGGCAATCTGTGCGTGCTAACCACACTAGAGGGTATGGGACCTCTCTTGACTTAGTACTTTGGCGTGTACTGGCTTCGGGTCGCAGGGAGTCGCAGGAGGGACGGTGTTGGGAGCATTGTAGTGTCCGAAAGACTTCACCCGTGATGGGATTTGTTGTCTTTAGGCTTGCAATGTAAGCGTATGGGTTTCTATCCATACGAGCGGCTCGTAGTTAATGCACAAGATTGGAAATGTCTCGTAGGACTTAGCCGTGCCGGCATACCTTCGGAAGTGTGCTTTTGTGGCTTAAAGGCGGTCAAGTGTGGGTACATTGGTACACCCCTGCAGGGTTAAAACTATTCGAATAGCCTCATCCTAGGTTATGGACACGCTTGGGTAAGCTTTTCAAGAGTTAGACTACAACCTTTTAATTAAAACTTGATGGGTGGTACGAATCAGGGATTCATGCTATGTTGTGGTGGCTATTGGGATAGTCACTTCCAGGTGGTTACTTGTATTTATCATTATTTCGCTGTTCCGTGTCAACAACCACCACATGTCGTGGGGTGAATCTTGTGCGTCGATCTACGGCGGAGTCGCATAGGGGTGGCGATCATGCGGTGGGTAAAGAGAGTTGGTTACCTGTTACGGGAAGAAAATGGCATTGTACACGAAATACGATTTCATTCTGGGATGCCCGTGGGTGTAGTCCAGGCGTAGTTTGAGCAGCACCAATAGTGCTGCCCAATGGTCCACTCATCGGTTGATTTGACGCAGTTGCAGGCGTCCCGACACCAACATAGCGGTGGCACAACCCCTATCGGGGCCCTTCTGGAGAGCGTTCCGCGGGCATAGGTGGGGCGCGGCTCGACCCTAATCATTGGGCGATCGCGGCGCCTTCCTCAAATCCACCGATTCGAAAAGTTTGGTGTGAAAGGTCACGACTAAGCGGCATGATGGCATGCGGCAGTCTCATGGGGAGACACCCAGTCCTTCAAAAGCTTGCAGATTTTCTCCCACTCCTTCTCCTTGTCCATGTTTTGTATTTGGTGGTGCTGGTGTGGAGTTGCTGGATGAGTTGCGCTGTATTTATAGCTAGAGCGGACGCAGCCGAAGCCCGAACTATTGTGCTCGTCGGGTCACATCGTCCTGAAAAGCTAGGTCGTCTGCTCACATCGTCAGAAAAAGCTGGCTCGTCGGGTCACATCGTCCCGGTGCTAGCTCGTTCGCCACGCCGCCGAGAAAAGCCGGCTCGCTCGCCACATCGCCCTAAAAGCTATCTCGTTCGCTCATGTCGTCGTAAAAAGCTAGATCGTCGCACACAGAGTAATATTTACATGGCATCAAACAAAATGAGATATCGAAACACGAGACTACAATAATAATAGTTGCACACAGAATAATATTTACATAGCTACTATTACTGATATTTACATAAATCAATAACTACTGGTGTCCTCTTGGGCGCACTCGCGTGTCGCCGCCTCGCCGTCCACCGTGCGAGTACGCCGGAGGGTTAGGTCGCTCGACTACCCGACCCAAGCGAGTAGTCTGCGGTGGTGTCGCCAAGGGCTACTCCTACGTCGACTGGGACGATCTCAGCGCACCGTATAGCTGAGAAGCCTCCAAAGAGAACTACGTGTCACGTGGGTCCCTGAAGAAGTCCTTGATGGGTGCCGATAGGTCTGCATCGTTTGGCGACAATGCATCGTCCTCCCAAACCGTTCCTGCGAAGCATTACGTTACAAACGTAATCATGGCGGAAAGGATGTTACGCAAGCAAGCAAGCTGAACTTACCTGTTGGCCTGAAGATGTGCTCAGACGATGCGGCATACTCCTGCCCCGCGTACGGGTGGAGCTGAGGACCTGTAACAAAAGATCGTCGTTACTAACTTGTGAGGTTCGAAATAAAGAAGCGATATGAGCGTGTCCTACTCACCTCCAACATGTCCCGCGGTGCTCCCCCCACGTTGCCACGACGACGAGCCCGCCACGCCCGGCAGAGCACGGTCCTACCACCTTGGTGACCTCGCCCTCGCAGACCGTCGGTCCACCGGTCCCTACGTGCGACGGCACCGCGACCGTACTCCGCGTACTCCTGCCTCCCTGATCCGCTATAGGACCCCTCCGGTGTCCGCCAGCGTCTTGTTCTGCTCGGAGTCTACCAACTCGATAATCTCCCACTGTAGATCCACCTGCACAAGTAATCAATAAGTTGTAAACCTAAATCTGCGAAATTAAATATGAAGTAAGGACCGTTGAATACATACGCAGCGATGGAAAGCGGAGTTCGGCTAGGTGGGGTACGTGTCGGACGTCGTGGCCTCATGTCGAGGTGGGTCGACCACGACCCGGACACATCGAAGCCTCGTTCGACTAGACTACCACTCCATGTACGCATCGTACGTATCAGGGTCGTAGGGATCGTGCCCACACTGGATGAGGTCGTCGTGCGCGCCACTCCAACCCTCCACCCAAGGGGCCATCCTGTCCAACCAGGACATCGTGCCACGAACTCCCTTCCTAGTATACCTGTGGACGGCAAGACAATTATTTGGTCGGGATGTAACGCACATTGTACGAAAGAAATATAGAGTGAACTTACGCGTGAACGTGCGCCGCACCGCCTCCCAAGGGGGGCCGGGATCTATCTGTAAATCGGCTCGCACATGACCCGCCGCACTGTACTCCTCCATGAAGATATCATGCACCAAGGCACTCACGCGTGTACCGGTACCGTGGTCTCGCTCACAGATCGACAGCCTCCGGGCGCGCGCAATCACCCTCTCGCCGGTGCGCGGTTCTCGGATGACGCGATCATCGGTCAGTTGATCGAACATCGCAACGTACTCTGGGTAGGACCCCTGCGAGGTGATCGGCGCGAAGGTGACCTGTGCAATAGAACACCGCAAACTAAGCACACGAAATAGTCATTACAATACGAGAAAAATAAATGAATATGAAACTAACTCGTCAGTGCACCACCACCGCGCCCATGGTCGGCGGTCCAGTCGTCGTGCGGCAGACGTATAAGCTCTCCTCAGACGCTCGCAAGTCCACCGTGGTCGCCGATCCGAAACGCCCAAGGACCACAAGTGCGGTAGTAGCGGGCATCCCGAGAGGATGGAGCCGCTGCGCGCGGTGGCACGCGTGCCGCACGCTGGAGCGTACGCCACGCACAACACGGCGGACCCCAAGCATCGCGGGATCTCGCCGATCGGGCGAGTCCGCCACCTCACGCGCGTACGGACGTGGTGCTTGTCGACGCCGCCGCCGTGGGGAGCCCAGAACGGACTCACCCGAACAACCACGCAGGTAGGCCTCGGCGTGCTTCCTAACAACGACGCTGTCTGCGTTCGCGCCATACGATCGGCCGCAAGAAGACACGACACGCCAAGAAGGTTCATGTCGAACCCGGAGCGCGGATCCCGATTCTCCGTGTTTATACACTAGTCCAGATTTCTAGTGTACACAAGCCAAACAAAAGTGATAGCAAAATCATATCACACACTTTATTAATAATGATTTCTGAGTTTATTACAAAAAGGGTCTGAGGCCAAATAGAAAAGAAATAACACAACGAAAATAAAATAGTGGTAGACCACACGACTTGCCACTGTGCAATCGCCTAGGGTGTAGCCTATTCGTCAGCATCCTCACCGTCTGATAGAGGTCTTCTCCGAATAAGGATTATTCAGCAAGAGTAAGCACAACTTCCGTGCTTGCAAGTTACACCCAATATTGAAAGTTTATGCATGCATAAGGTAAACAAAGGATAATAGCAGAGTTGTTTTGCATAAACAACATTTTTCAGATTAAATACCATTAATAATTTTCTAAGACCAGTTTTAATATTATAACTAAATCAATGATTAAAATGACAATGAATAGTGGATAACCTCCATTAAATCTATGATGAAGGATACCCTCCTATCACTTGGCTAACCGCCCAATTTTTACCATAGGATTATCCATCCTAAAATCATCTGTGGAAATCATTTTATAAACCAAAAAAGTCTAACTTAGAGTGAATTTGCTAGCATGTCCATGATCATGACGCCTTATTCGAATAGTTTCTACTCTACGAGTTTGTGCAAACTTACCCACACGAGATAATATGCTTTTAATATAGGCCAAAGCACGCTTCAAGGCGTGTGACTAAGCAATTATCATGAGGTCGCATACAAGCAGTGTCCTAATGTATTTATGTCCGCTAAGGTTTCGCTACCATTGACTAACCATCCTCCTGAAGCCCTCTTGCGCTGGTGGGACTAATGTCTAACCAACACCCACACATACAACATAGAACAAATACCACTAAGACACCACAGTTATTTAGCCAAATCGTCCCATTCGGCATGTGTGGTAGTACGGTAAGGCGTAGCAAAATACGCCAAAGACCGTCCTTAATCGACTTGGGCGACTTTCCATTTAAATAACCCCTAGGCCTTAATCCTAACCAGATTAGGCCCGTGCATGAACCTGCACCCACCATACATCCATCTCGCCCAAGTCCAAACCCATTTTATTTTATTTAGAGTAAAAACCTCTTTATAAACCTTTCATGGTAAAATAATACCACAGAATCAAATTTAAAATCAAATTGTGAATGATTTGGCTAAACCTTCCCAAATTTCCAAATATAATCTAAGTATGGCTAAGCATATGACAAATTTCACCTAAGGGTGTCAAGGTATTCATATTCAATAATCAAGTTGGCCATACCATGGAAGTTGGAATAACTATATACAAAAGGACATTCAAACCTTTATATAAACTTATGCATGCAATAGTAATTTAAAAACAGGAATTAAATACTTTAAAATACTGGGAACAATATGATCAATAGTGTAACTTGCCTTCGTTTAAGTCTTGAAATTCTAAGTCGTCGGAAGGATCTAACTCTCCGGAGTCGTCGAGGTCTATACGCGAAAATACGATAAATTAACTTCAAATTCAAATAAATTCAAAAAGACAATTCAAATTAACTCCAAATTTAAATATTTTGGTATAAATAGCTAGATCATGATTTTAGACAAATTTTGCAACTTGAACCACCCAATTTGGAGTTCAGATGCAAAAGATATGAATTTTTGAAGTTTTAACCTAAATCTGGAATTTAATTGAATTTCTCGAATTACTTTTCTACTGGAAAATCAATTTATTGCGCAATGCTGACGCCAGCGAAGAATTTCAGATTTTTAAAGGAATTAAAAATAATTCCTGACATGCGGGCCACACGTGTCATAGACACGGTCCATGTGGACCAGGCCCACCGCTTTCGGCTCCGAAGGGGGTGTGGACGCGGCTGAGGTGGCTTGCCACGCGGGTAGATCTGGCGATGTGGCGCCCATGTGGCGGTGTCATGGCGCCACGGTGGCGTGCCCGTGGCAAGGCCACGTCGGCTAAAACCGACGAAGCCTCGGTGGTGGCCTCGCCGGCGTTCTACGCCACGGCGAGGTGAGTGCGGGTGTTCAAAAGAGAGAGCAGGTGAAGGCGAACCCGATGCTTACCAAAGCAACAAGCGAGCGGGAGTTTTGACCATCGGTGAGGTTTAGCGGCGGCGGCGCAGGGTCGTCGGTGAAGAAGGTGCTCCCGGGGTCCTCCGGCGAAGGGGTTGGCGGCAATGGCTCTGCAACGACGAGGTGATGCTGATGGTGTGGTCGGCGGGGACAGAGGGGCTCCGATGGCGTCGGAAATGGAGAAGAGGCTCCCGCGGTCGCCGACGATGAAACTTAAAATTGGAGCGCTACGGGGCGGGAAGCGAGCAGTGGATGGTGGCTACGAGCTGAGGAGGTCGAGGCGGTCCCGGCGCACCTATTTATAGGGTGCGGGCGTGGCCGAGCTGCCGTGGAGAGCACGAAGGTTCGCGCGGTCACGGCGGTGAGACTTTGGGGATTTAGGGCGCCGGAAGGGAAAGTGATGGCCGTGTCGGGGGCGGAGGGAATCAAGGGTTTAAATGCGCGCATCAAATCAGGAGATACGGCCGGATTCGTGCAAGTATGGAAGGTTTCCGGATTTGCTGCAATGGCGGGCGCGAGGTAAAGAAGGAAGGAGGTGAGGAGGAAGACGGAAAGGAGGGAGATGACGGGGGTGCGTCTGATTTTGATCGGACGGCGGAGATAGAACATGCGAATCGGTAAGTTAAGATTGGGCGTAGCCGTTGGATTTTGATCCAACGGTTGCAATAGATCGCGGGGTACGATGAGTGGTTTAAGTACTAGGTCTATGAGAGCCGTTCGATCTAGATCTAACGGTCACCGTTGAGTGGGCGTTCGGACCCTCTGAATGCATCACGGAGTTCGCCGTTGGATTTTAATCCAACTACCGAGATGCGCTTGTGCGAGCGAGAGAGGAGAGAAGGGAGAGGTCGACGGTGGGCCCCGATGTGGCGAGAGGGAAGAGGCGACGCTATTTGGTGGCGTGGTGCGTACGCTAGGATGGATGGGCCGAGTGGGTTTTACCATTGGTCGCTTAGGATTTTCTTTTGATTTCTGATTTTAAATAATTGTTCGTAATTCAATTAGGCTTTAGAATATAGCAAATTAAGTCCAAAAATTTTGAGAAAATTCACAGAAATTCTCTAGAGCATTTAGGACTTAAGAAAAATATTTCCAACTATTATCTGGTATTATATTTTGCAAATAAATTTGTTTAGCTTTAAATTAATTAAGAAAAAGCTTTTGAAAATTCCAGAAAAATCCACAAAAATAATTAAACTTTATTTTTAACTGAAATTTGAAATTTGGGCTGTTACAGTTCACATACGAATTGATGCGAGAGGACAATAGTTACGAAGACTTATGTAGAACTGGCAGATCCATACTGCCACGGCCGTCAGTGGCCGCGAACTCCACGTACCCACCGTCCGCCGCCAAAGACATCGTGGAACCTGGCTAGGAGATCCGTGCGCCACGTGGCCGGAACGTCGTGCGCCGCCATCGGAGCACTGCGCGCAGGCAACCGGGCCGTAGCTCACGCCCCACATTCGGCGTCATCTCCGCACGGAGGTGGAACGTGTGGGTCTCTGGCCTCCAGCGGTCAACCAGCGCCGTCAGTAGGGCCCGGTCGTATGGAAAACGCCTAGACGTACGACCAGCACCGTGGTCCTGGTCATCCTCCCACGTCGTCTCCACCATCCTCGCTAGTGGAAGGAGGCCTGCCGCTCAATCTGCATCGAAGCGATTAAGAACAAACGTGAGTCCACGCAAAGTAGTCGACCGCGATTGAGTGCATGAAGGTCGAACTACACGCACTCGAAACCGCCTCGGTGCGCCTCCATACCTGCGATGGCGTGCGTGAGCGCAACGCACCAAGCTCTATCAACGCCTCGCCCTCGGAGCACGATGATCGAGGCGGCTATGGTGACGCGTCAATCACCGGTCAAGCAACTCGTAGTGTCTCAAGGCCCGCCATACCGAAAATACAAAGAATCAACAAAGTTCATATTTTTTTTTTCATGCATCTTTACATAGCCTATGTAGCAACTACGGATTTTCTTTACAATTTTAATACATGTCATGCTATTTTGCTAGTTTAAATGGTATTTTCGGGACTAACAAGATATTTACCGCGCACTAACAAAATAATTACCGTGCACTAACAAATGGAAAGGTAAATAATTACTCCACTTAGTTACTCTATACATTTTTTACAAATTCATAACTCGCGTCTTCCTATTTCTGCAAAAATATCATAAATCGTTTGAATGTTGCAACATTCCGAACATGTGCACGACGAACTACATAATTTTATTATTTCTGCAAATATTCTCGTTGCTCTTTCGACCTACTCAGCTACTCTGGATTTTCTTTACAATTTTAAAATGTGTCATGCAATTCTTCTAGTTTAAAAGACAATTCCTGCATTAATAATATAACCACTGACTACACAACTCAAAATATGTACTACACAATTTGACTACATTTATCTAACCTACTCAATTCTATGTTGCTACTTTTGTGTGCTAACCGACAAGGTTTTGACATAACGTACAAAGTTCCGAAAAAATGTACATGCAAAATGATCGATCGGATCTGATGCTCTGTCAATCTCTCTCCTCCGCGACGAACGCTACTTTCTTTTTCTCTCCCTCTCGTACTCTCTCTTGTTTTTTTCTGGAATTGAAATGAATTATGGACTGATTTTTTGGGGTTTTATAGCTGAATTCTCGCGGCAGCTCAATCGGCGGCGTGTCGCTTCAATCAAGCGATGGTCTTAGCCAACTTCTGTCACCGCTTCAATCAAGCGACGAGTGTGACATGGTCCTTGTCGACAAGTTCCTATCACCAGTTGAACTGGCGACAGTGACATATTTTTGTAATTTTTGGGGCCGATTATTTATTTTTGTAAATATTTTTTAAATTTATATTATTTTAAAAAAAATCCAATTGAAGCCGCCAAGGTTGGGGAAATGCCCCGTCGTTCCTCATCGCAGTCTCGAAGGTGGTTCGGAGAGCGATGTTAGCATCAACGATGGCATCTGAAGATGGTATTGACATGCGTGCTATCTCAAGTTCTCAACTAGAAGTAACAAAGAGGAACGCTACTCTACTACTCCAAAACAACTGTGGTAAAGAAAGAAAACACGAGAGATTTGAGACTACGTATTCAACAATGGGCAGTTTAAATAATATATACCACCTTTTCTTTTGTCTCCCATTGCCAGGTAGGTACATCATCTGAAGCATTCATAAACAAAACAGAACAAAACAAAACCCCGGATCTCAGCGCACAAAAAAAAAATGTATCGCCGTGCTGATGATCTTCCTTGCTACTGTATTCAGACACAGCAACCATGCCCTGAACAAAAAATGCTTTTGCCTATGGAGAAACCGACCTCTCCTTGCTGTTAACCTTTGATGTTGGTGTTAGTGCTCAGACTCGAGACCATCATGTCAACCAAGATAACCTGACGGTCCACCTCCAAACCACGCATACGCTGCTTTTCAAGCTACAACAACCGAAGTGTCAAAACCGATCATCCCAGCTAACCAATCCTTATAGTTCCATCCTCTCCAAAAGATGGCAATCATGGCATCCAGCAGACAGCTAAGCTGCGACACACCCCTCGTGTGCCGAGGCCGGCGAGTTAGCAGTGGCACCCAACAACCTCAGAAAGAAGACAAGTGCCACGCATCTTGGTGCAAGGAGGCTTGCTCCTCATGCATCCGATGCACAAGAGCTTCAAGCGTTAAGATCACACCACAAGCATCCACCAACAAATTTACCAGTAATCATCCGAATATCTGGACCAGTGCGAGTGGGATGCACCTTTGTTTGATTGCCACTGACGAGGACTAAAACCCCTGTCGTATTGTTTCCTGTACTGCTGTTCAGGTGACCTATGCATACTCCTCCCCTTAAAACCTCTCTTTGTTGCATTTCTTAGATTCTCTTCAATATCATATTCTTGGCGCTGCAAAATTCAAGCCGAAAGGTAAAGGCTTCACTAGTTAGAAAACAAGTTCATTGATGTAGGAACTGATAAAGTGAAAAGCAGTGCACAAGCCTCATTTTGTAGTTATAAGTAGTTATAAGAAATTCAATATTACTGCCATCAATAAATAGCAAGCACATCCAATCAAGCTTAAATTAGGCATGCGCCTTCTGTTGCTAGTTTGCGCCCAGCTGGGTTCAGAAAATTGACAGTGGCCGGCTGGTTACTGCCGGTTTTCCGGTAATCTATTCTCCGTGGGTACCAGGACATCCCATACCACCCGGATTTGGAAATTCAAATATAAATTTTTAAATTTCAAAAATAAATCTTGGCAGGTTTTCGTCCGGTTTTCAACTTCAACTTCAAATTTTGAATTCACATTTTTGAACTGTTTTTGAGCGACCGTAACTGGCGAGAAACCGGAAACGGCCACGGAGCGGTCTTAGGGCTGGTTCCAGACTTCCGGTCCCAAACCCTGGCGTTCAGTATACCATCAGAAGCCCTATTTGAGTGCAAACTGATAGCAGCTACCCTTATCCATTAGGAGTTCTGACCATAGTCACCAGGAATGTGGGTCAACCGGGTCGATGAACGGGGTCGCGGGTCACAGATGGCTAAAAATGTGGGTCAAATGGGGTAAGTGTTCTGGGACACTAGTTCGAACACGGACGTGATCCCACGAATCCGGTCGATGACCCAATTAAACTCAGATAATACCTTAATTCAATATAAGTATTGGAAAAGAAAAAGGAAAGGAATAAAGCAAAGGAGAAGGGTGTAGGCTGTAGCTGAAGTTGGAAATTTGCACAAAAGATCCATGTTCAGGCGTTCAGCACAGAAGATCCACCCTTGACTGCTGTCACATGTGAAGATGAAAAAAAAGCAATAAACAAAACAAGGCGCCAGCGACCCACGGTCCAGGACGCTCAAACCGGGGTCGTGGGTTGCAGCATCGACCTGTGATCCTGGTGACTATGGATCAGACTATTACTCCTATTATTTCCAGTAGAATTTTTACACAACAGTTGGAACACAGAAGTTAATCAATGCCAATTTCCCTCTGCTATGCATATAACTGACTGGGCGTGCTTCCCCTTGGAAAGAAAAACTACAATGAAGTGAGAAGGGCAAACATAACCCATGCAAATATTAGTCGATGGCCACTTTTCGTAAGCATAGTCAATTGCCACTGTGTTTTACCTTGTCAGGGTCTGAAAGAACATTATATGCCTCCCCAATTGTTTTGAACAGATGATCGGCATCTGTGTAAACCTCCTTGGCAACATCCCTCCAAAACAAATCATCAGCATTCTCATTCCTTACTAGCAATTGAGCAGCCTGCAGGACAAAGTGGTGTTAAAAGAAACACTTTCTATATAAAATCAAAGAAATTTTCTGAAGTAATAAGTGTTATGAATGAGCTTCTTGTATTGCAGAGGAGCCAATGGGACAATATATACAAGTACATAGTAATGCAGCAATATGCAGGAGACACTCTAAACTAGGGAAGAATATCACAACCTATATATACATCTAACACCCCCTTCAAACTCATGGTGGATCACCAACACCGGGTTTAGAGGAAAAGGTCGTGGTTGAGCTCGTGTCTCGGCTCTCGTGAAGAAGTCGGCTAGCTGAAACTCCGAAGACACGTACTGAAGAACCACGACCTGGTCCTGCACCTGCGATCTCATATAGGAAGCATCAACTCCAATATGCTTGGTGAATTCATGCTTTACTAGATCTCACGCAATACTGATCGCACCAGTGTTGTCAGACAAAAGAGGGGTCGGTGCAGTAACAAAGACACCAAAATCCTGAAGGAGCCATCGTAACCAAGTAACCTCAGTTGTCAACGATGCCATAGCCCTCAACTCAGCCTCAACACTCGAAAGCGGAAGCGCTATTTGCTTTTTGGTCTTCCAGGCAATCAGAGAGGATCTAAGGAAAACACAGTAGGCAGAAAGAGATCGATAATCGAAGTGATCACTAGCCTAAGTCACATCAGAGTACACCTTGAGCTGCAAGGAGCTAGAGCGAGGAAAGAAAAGGCGACGAGAAATGGTGCCACGAAGATATCGAAGGACACGTAGAAGATGACCGATCGTAGTGAAGTCAGTGGAGCCAAACGAATTGACTTAGAACATGAATAGGATGAGAGATGTCAGGTCAGGTGATCCCAAGGTAGACAAGACTACCAACAAAGTGACGACAGTGAGTGGGATCCTCAAGGGGCTCTCCATCAGTGAGATGAAGGTGAACTCCAAGCTCCATGGGAGTATCCACAGTGCGCTGATCAATGAGACGCGCAAGCAAGAAGGCCTTAAATGTACTTCTCCTATGAGAGGTAGTAGCCCTCAAGCGTAGAAGTGACATCAATCCCAAGAAAGTATCGAAGTGAACCCATGTCAGACATCAAGAACTTGTCATTGATAAGCTTCTTCACAAAATCGATGTACTGAGGATCATCACCGGATCATATCAACATACAAAAGAAGAGTCTGACCACGAGAGAGGTGTGAACAAAAAGAGTAGGGTCATGGTCATTGGCGGTGAAACCGGCCTCAGTGATAACAGAGGAGGAGCGCTCAAACCAGGCTCGAGGAGCTTGCTTGAGCTCGTGAGAGAGCGACAAAACGACACACCATGCCATCGTGGCGGAATACCTGTGGGCGGTTGCATGTTGACCTCACGCACCGCCATCGAGGAAGGCATTTTTGACGCCCACCGAGAAATGGACTCATCGGCGAACGTAAGCAAGCCGCCGAAGAGTCCGAACAGTGGTCATGTGAGTAACAGGCGCAAAAGTCTCGTCATAGTCACGACCATGCTACTGCTGAAAACCACAGGCCACAAGACAAGCCTTGTAGCGCTCAAGGGAGTCATCAGAGCAAATCTTAATCTTGTATACCCACTTGCACGTGATCGGAGTAACACGAGCAGGTAGGGGAACAAGACCCCAAGTCTCGGTGCGCTCCAGGGCAGCAATCTCCTCAGCCATCGCCTACTGCCACTCCGGATGAGCGCAGCCTCACGATAAGTCGTAGGCTCAACAAGAGTAGTGGCCGCAAAGCCGTAATACTCAGGAGACCTGACAGTCCGACGATCACGAAGATCATACTTGGGAGGAGAGGCTGGAGCGGGACCGAGCAAGGACGAGGTAGTGAAAGGGGTAGAAAGCTCAATTGGAGGAGTAGACCTTGGACGGCGAGAGTAGTGCAGCGGAAAAGGGGAGATCTCAACAGGAGAGCTGGTAGGAACCTCCAGAGGAGGTGAGGAGACGGGAGAGATTGTGGTGAAGGAGACTATGGTGGGGACGGTGGGGACTGAGACGAGGGTGGTAAGACACGAACTAGAGGAGGCAAAGAGTCGGGAAAAGTCAAAAAAAAGCGACTCAGCGGAAGCAGAGTTGGTGGTAGAGGAACAAGGATAATAAGGACGAGACTCTTCAAAAGTAACATCTCGAGAGATCCTCATTTGTCGAGCAACAGGATCATAGCAACGATAACCCTTATGCTCATAGTTGTAGCCAAGAAAGACACTCGACCGACTGAGCATTCAGCTTGGTGCACTCATCAGATGGAAGAGGCACATAGCAAACACAACCGAAACAACGAAGGTGATCAGACCGGGTGGCGAACGTTGAGACGCTCAAAGGGTGCATCCTTGAGAGTAGAAGAGGTCGCCGATTGATAAAAAGGCGGTGAGAGACAACTTGACAAAATGATGAGGGGCATGAGAAGCATGAGAGCACGAGCTATCTCAAGAAGATGGTGCTTACGCTCATCGACACCATTCTGAGCATGAGCACGAGGACAAGAATACCGAGGGAAAGTGCCCTGCTCAGCAAGAACACGACGAAGTGAAGTGGAGAGATATTCACGTGAGACCTGACGGAAATACGAATGGTCGACTCAAACTGAGTGCGAACCATGGTGGAAAATTGTTGGTAAATGGAAAGAACCTAACTGCGAGAAGACATAAGATAGAGCCAAGTGTATCTCGAATAATCATCAATAAAGATCACATAATAGGTATGACCCCCTTTCGAAGTGAAGGGAGCCGATCCCAAAACATCAGAGTGAATCAAATCAAAAGGACACTGAGACTCGAAATCACTAGAGGATAAGAGAGTTGCGTGTTGCTACCAAGCTTACAACCCGTACAATGTAAAGCAGTGTCACCAGAAATAGAACCTAGAACATCACTCCCTACTAGTGATGAAAGACGAGAACCACCAATATGACCTAACCGATAGTACCACTGGACAAAAGTAGTGGTGGAAGAAGCAGCTGAAGCCGAGGCGGTGGTACTGGCTAATTGACTGGTGGAGGCAGCAGAAGGAAGATGCAGCCAGTTAAGCTCCCAAAGACGCTGAGAATCATGGCACCTAGGACCAATCCCAACCATAATCCCCATACGACGATCCTGAACACTACAAGAGTCAGAATCAAGAATAATACGACAACCATGATCAATGATCTGATCAGCTAACATAAGCTGCATAGTAAGACCAGGAACATGAGATACAAGGAACACGAAAAGAAGAAGTGGAAAGAGTCTCTTCCTACAACAGGAATATATGTGCCATCCGCATTCTGAACCGTGAGGAAGATCAGGTGGTCTCACAGAAGTAAGATTAATGGAGTGCGGTGTCATGTGGAAAGAGGCACCAGAATCCAGAATCAAAAGAGATGATATACCTGGAGGAGGTGGTGGCACAGGACCAGAAGACCTAGCAGCAAAACTTGGTTTTGGGGCTGAACCAACAAGGCGTCGAAGCAACGTGAGCATCTCCTGGTGCGTCTGCTCCAAGGAACTCTGACATGAACCTGACTGGAAGGATCCAGCTCCCCCCTCGAAGTGAGGCTACTCCGGCAAGCCTTCTGCTTCTAGCGACAGTACTGGACAGTGTGCCCAGAACGGTCACAATAGTCACAGTGAAGGCCGGTGGGCAGAGCGGTGGCCACAGGGGTAGAGGTAGGCATAGGCACCGGTGCTGGGGTGTGAATAACCAAGAATGAAGAGGGTTGTTGTAGAATCCCTGTTGTGCGAAGACGAGCCTCCTCAGCCCTAATAGCAGTGAGAGCATCCAATATGGAGGGAAGGGGTTGTCTCATCAGTAACTAGGAGCGAGGCACCTCACACTCCGGACAAAGGCAGGTGAGGAACTCGCAGAGGCAACGAGTCTCCAAGTGAGCCTGCTGACGTACACAGCAAGTGCAGAACCGGCAGACATCCGGCCCCGGAGAATCGAGTTGACGCCAAACCGCAGCCAACTGCTGGTAGAAGGCGTCCACGGTGGCATCCTACTGCTTGAGGGACTGCTCCTCCCGAAGAGCGGAAAGGTACAAGGCCTCGCTCTTCGGCTCGTAGTGGGCACGAAGACGACCCCACATCTCCTTGGTCGTAGACAACCCAAGCACATCAGACGTGTGCTCAAGCTCAATGCTAGCCACCACAATGGCGGAAGCCTTAGCATCCTCATCATTCCACACCTCGTAGGCGTGGAGCTGCGTCTGGTACTCCTCGAGTGCCTCCTCAAAGGCGACAACCGCAGCCTGCTGAACATCCTCAGTAGCATTAGCAAGGAAAACGGGCTCGGTTGGCGGGACAGGGCAGGGTGGGCAAGGCCGCTCGCCGGTGAGGTAGACCCACAGGCGCTGTTCCCGCAAGTGAATCCTCATGTGCTGGACAAACTCCCGGTAGTTGACGCCGTTGAAGGTGACTGGCGGCTTTGGAACAAAGACGATACCCATGCTCGAGGTTTCGGAGTGTGCCATATTGTGTGATGGTCGTTGCCAATCACACAAGAAGCAGAGGGAGGAGCAAGTGGGAGTGGTGGCCGCCCGATCTGGAGGAAGGAGTAGCAGCCGCACTGGATCTAGACGGTGGCGGCTTGAGCAGAGGAGCAAGCCCGAGCAGGGGAGAGTTCGCCGGCAGCGCGAGCTGGAGAGCCCGGCCGCAGCGGGGTAGAGGAGAGGAGTGCTCGTCGACGGCGCCGCGAGCAGGGGAGAGGTCGGCAGCGCGAGCTAGAGAGCTCAGCCGCGGCGGCGCGAGGCGTCGAGGTAGAGGAGAAACCCGGCGCTGGCGGCGAGGTGACGACGCCAGCCTGCGAGCGGCGACGCAGTGACCTGGCGGCAATGGTAGGGGTGGCGGCGGTGGATCTAGGAATTGGGTAGGAGAGAGAAATGAGAAGAGAAACCCTAACCTACCTAATACCATGTTATGAATGAGCTTCTTGTATTGAAGAGGGGTCAATGGGCCAATATATACAAGTACATAGTAGGAGCAATATGCAGGAGCACCCTAAACTAGGAAAGAATATCACAGCCTATATATACATCAAACAATACGAACCTTGTCTGGGTGGTGTCTCAATGCAGCTTTTCGGTACGCCTTCTTAATGTCTGCTAGAGAGCAGGATGGTTCGACTCCCCTGAAAAAGAGGGTAATCACCAAATTAAGTTATCTTCACATAACATGAGCAAAATTGAACTTGCTTCATTTTATGAAGTAATATCATACAACGTAATATGACTTGAGTAGCTACCGTACTGGTCAAAATGGAGCTAAAACTGAAAATACTGTGAGGTGCTAGATGAAGTTCCTTTGCAACACTTATAAACAACAACTGCAGATTTTCTCAATCCTAATGTAGTAATTCCTTTTTCCTTTTTTTGCTTACCAAGAACTCTGCAGTCCCTGTCTTGGATTTGATTTATCTATAGCACAAGACACCCCATGTTTTACAATATAGGCAATATTTTCCTGGTTGCTACCGACCAGATTTGCTCTAACTAGCATAAATATGTGCCCCCAAGCTGCAAGGCTTTTGTTGTGTGACATCACCCTTCAACACCAAACTTCACCCAACATACAAGTATACAACAATACCACATAAACAAGGCTAATAGATCCAGTCTTATCATGCTAGCAGTATTGCTTCTTGTATCAAAAAATGATAACCATTACTGCTCCAATTTTAAAAAATGCTGTCTCGCCATCTCAGAATATCCATGTCCCTACAATGCATTTAATGCCGCATACATTGCAAAACTAATAACATTCTCTAACCAATGTCATTTCAATGTCAAAACAGTACTCTTACAAACAATTTTCAAAAACATCAGAGCATAGATAGCGTGGTTCCTTTAGAAGTAACGATGTAAAGCGCTTCAGTTCTCGTAGGCATAATCAATGGTATTCTTTGTTTCTCTATATCAATGATAATAGCAGGTGGAAATCAAATGTAGGAGACATGCATCAACTACTTTAAAAATGCAATTATTCAGGTTGATGGAACAAAATTTGGGGCAAAGAAAACATTACTAGACAAAAAGGTAAATTTTACTTAGAAAAACTTACAAGATTAAATACAGATTCAAGGGAGTATCATTTTTTGCTTCCTCCTCCACAGACAAAAGTCGTGCACGCGCCTGCTTCAGATCATTGTGCTTGTTCAAAACTTTTGGTGATACTCCAGACTTATTGGCTTGCTTTTCAAGAAGTGAGATTAGCTTCCTTAAATCATTAGCAGCTTGTCCATAATCTCTGATCATCTCGTATAAGGTGGCTCGCCTGGAAATTGCCTGGAATTAAGATTTAAGAAGCTATTAGACCATGTAGAGCCAAAACAGTTCATACATAATCTTTGATCATTTATTCTATGCATGGAAATGTGTGCAAAAGGATAAGCTCATAACATAGAACAAAAGCTGCTACGGTATACCTTGGGATAATTTGCATCAAGAACCATGGCTAGTGAACAATCTGCTATCGCATCAGTAACTTGGCCAAGTGCTTGATATGCAGCTGCACGATTGCAAAACAGACAGCTGAAAAGGGGCGTGAGTCACTATTGCATGCCAAAGCTGCTGAATACTGTTCCACAGCTTCTGAAAATCGACGAGCTTGAAATGATTCATTCCCAGCAGCCTAAAAAGGGTCACAAGAGGAGGGGGGAAAGCAATGGTAAGTTACTATCAATATAAATGAAAAGGCTAACATATGAAACAAAGAGACACGTAGTTATTGATTTTTCCTGTATGTGAGTGTGTGCAGTTGTCTCTGTTTCCTGCACATCCTACTCGATGAAAAAAGAAGAGTAGCCCAAAGGGACTAAAAAACTTTGCTCTGCTGCCCATTTTCAAAGTCAAACTCATTGCAATAAAGATAGCATGGGACACGATAGTCTGATAAGAGAACTATCACCTAGAAAACTAGCACCATTTCATGCAAAGAGATATTGTGATTATTTAAAGCTAGAAGGGAAAAATAAATCATGTGCTAGTTCTGGATCATGTCCATAAGAAAAGAATTATCAGAATACACACGGGCAAGCAATGAATCACTTAATATAATCAATATATACATAACATGGGTAGATATGACAGAACACATCACCAGGTTCCCTCTTTGCTAGTCTGCTAGAGGATGCAGATAAATCAATAGAAATGGAAGTATACCTTAAGGGCAAGAAGTTGCCTTATAGCTGTAGACAATGATGAGAAACCTTCTCGAGATGTACCCCCACCACTGTGTGATTTACACCATTCATGAGTTAAATATCATAATACGAACTGCAAAAAAGAAAAGGAAATTCACCGGACATGACAAGTTTACCTCTCTTTGACAGGTGTCAGTTGCTCGTGCTTCTTTAGCAAGTCAAGAACATCTTCAAGCTTGCCTAAAAGGAAGTAAGACTTACAAATGAGGTATGACCGCCAAAGCCTTCCAGGGCATTCTGTCTTTTCAGATACACTGGAATTCTTTGATTCTCCATTAGTAAATAAAACAGAATTTCTTTCAGCCAAATCTAGTGTTTCATGACATAGTTGAATTACTTCTTCGAATCTTCGTAGCTGTTCAGTGCAGCAACCATATTAGAAATTGTAAGTAGTAACTAGAGAATAAGTACACGAGGAAAGTAGTGATAAAATAAGAAATCACTTGGAAATATGACTGCATAATAATTCTTAACAATCCATGGATATAAAACAACAGACAAGAAGAAATACAGACCGTCAGTAGTGCCTCTGCTTTCATCTCCATTAGGTTATCTGAGTGTGAACTTATGTGCAATGCATTGGAGATCAATTCTAAAGCTGTTGTTGCTTCAGGCAATGTTCTTTTCTTAAGAAGTACCTTGGACTGGGACATCCAATCTGCCACTCTCTGCAGTATTGGTAAAAGGATGTCAATAAGATATAATGCAATATAATAACAAGCTGCTAACTTAAAGCTTCTTTCTACTAAGATATTTTGAACTCAAATAACCTGTAGACACTCTTAAGGAAATGATCATGCAACAACTCGTGTATCTCAGGCTCAGCACAACCAAGGGGAATGTATCAAGCAGTGTTCTAAAAGGCGCCCGCCTAGGCGCTAGGCGACACCCTCCCACCTAGGCCCACCTAATCGGTGATTAGGCGCTAGGCGCTGATCTGTCACCCGACTAGCGCCTTGCAAGGTTATTAAAGCGATAAGGCGAGGCGAGGCGACTCACCACCTTTTTACCGCCAACGCGCTGAAGGCTCGCGGCGAGGCGACGCCATACACACATCCTAACCAAGTATTGCAGCAAATTTAGTAGCACATGCGTACCTTTCTAGTATGTATCATGTATGGTATATTCACAATAACTACTTCCACAACATATGATACATTCGCATGGCATTGGCAGACTTTCTGGTATGTATCATGTATGGCATATTCAGAGCAGAACTACATCAAGGAAATGCGCATTGAAACACTGAGCTCCCCCTCTTCTCTCTCCTATGCTCCCCCTCTCTCCTTCTCCCTCCCGCTCCTCCTCTCTCCTCTTGCGCAGAGTAGAGATGCCCCACCGGCTGTCGCCTCCCCAACTTCTCCCTCCCTTGCTCCCCCTCCCTCCATCCTACACAACAGAAGAGAAGCAGAGCAGAGGATGGCGGCGGCGGGGAGGAGAGAGGGGGATGTCGGGAGGGAGAAGAGGGGAAGGATCTAGATCTGGATGGGATGGAGCCGCGACGGGGATGGAGGCGTGCAACAGAGCAGAGGAGGCTGTCGCGACGGCTGCGGGTCACGAGGGCGAGGGCGAAGCCGCCGCACGCCGGAGAAGATGGGGGGTGGGGACAGTGGCGGCGCTAGGGTTCACGCAACCCCGTCTCCTATCCTTCGATTCTTTGCCCGCTGGCCAGCTCTCTAACTCTAATACTCAGTCGGTCAGTCCTGATCGAGCTCAAGCCTTTTGTATGGTGTCAGCCGTCCTCGACGCCATGGTGACTCCTTGGCCATAAGGCGGACGCCACAAGCGTGATCGGCATGGTGTGGCCGTGGCGAGCCACCCCCGACCGCCTTACCACTTAAGCGACGCTTTAATAAACTTGCGCCTTGGTGAACATTGGTATCAAGTGCAAACTGATACTTGGTGCAATTATGAAAACAACTTAGGTTTGGCACCGAATAAACACAAAATATTCTGAAAGTTTTGGGTATGCACTCTACGAGCATTGTACAATCCTTTAAAACTTTAAGTTCGAACTCAAATAATGTTGGCACAGATCAAATGTGAGCTTGAAATTTTATATGGAGGTAGCCTAATTGTAGAACTACCTTCAGATTTTTTTAAAAAAAAAACAATTCACATTCATTTGATGCCCGAGTTAGATTAGCTTACATGATTGCACCTAGCTACTAATTCGCACTAGATATGCCCCAAACCAAGGATAAGTGTATCAAGTCCAGGTACAGGATTCCTCTAAAAAAAGTGAAGGTACATGATAACTTTATTAACTTCACAAGCCGTATTCAAATTGTGTTCGTGATGGTTGATGGTTTTAAAAAAATCATCTAGAAAAAGGTGCATCTAGAAATTATGGCAATGTGGTGAGGGTGTTTTGTAAAACATCCAGCTCAAATTCAATGCCAAGTATAATAGAAAATCCAAGTGCAGAAGCATAACTCAGAGAAGAATATGTTTACTATTTTACATCATGCTATCAACTATTTGCAGTAACTGCCAGCTTCACGAATGAAACCAAGTAGACACCAATGCAATAAACCATCCTTTTTTGTATCCAATAGAAGCTATAAGTATAACCAACATAGATATTATTGCCAGCAAGTTAAAATGAAAAGGCACAAAACATCCCAGTGATTCTTTGACTGGAACTATTCAGCATATTAAGGTTCATCTATGTCTTATTGTCTTGAATAGCATGTTGTATTTTATGAATAAGAGTGTCAAGATTATGGTTGAAATGTATTGCAAAAAAGACAAATGCAGGCATTAATGCAGTTCTACCATTGCTCATACACAGTTTCTACCAATTAACCAGACAGAGAACATTTTCGGCCAACACCAATGTTGCTCTTAAGGTTAGTCCTAAGAATGACTGTCAGAGACTTGGGCTGAAGAAGAACTCGAGCGCAGATTGTAATTGTGCACAGGATTCGGCCGGAGACCAGGGCCTCAACGTCGCGGCTGGGGCGCCGTGATGGTCGCCGCCGCGAGGCAGAGCCCTGGAGTATTTGACGAGCTAAGTTCTGAAAAACAGAATAGAAGAACAGAAGAGATGTGGGGCAGTTTTCTGATTTTCTCATTGCTGTAAATAAAAGTGGTTCTCTCCTTTAAATAGAGATCTCCTAACAAAGTAGACTAAGAAACGAATTCTAATAGCAAAGCTAAACTATTACGGATAGAGATGTTGAAATTGCTCCAAATCCTCCCATGAAGCACTTGTGTCGGATGCATTTTCCCATTGCACCAAAACTTGAAGACGGTCACGAGCTCGTCGAGACCTAATCACTTTAGCCAGTACAGCACAAACCCGACCATGTAACAGCATTGGCACAGGCGGAGGTGAGGTTGGCGTTGGACCAACAAATGGTTTTAGCAAACTCACATGAAATACATTATGCATCTTTGCACGAGCAGGTAATTGTAAGCGATAAGCTACAGAACCCACTTTCTGAAGAATTTGATAAGGTCCAAAATAGCGAGGTCCCAATTTTCCATGTGCAGGCTGCGTCAAAGAAGCGATAGGCCGTTTATGTAAACGAAGCCACACCCACTGTCCTTCCAAAAATTCGAGCTCACGATGACCTTTGTTGTAATGATGTTTGTAGGTTTGCTGGGCGAGCAATAGACAATCATGAATTTCAATCAAGAAAGCATCCCTTTCCTGTAAAAGTTGGTCCACTGCCGGCAACTTGTTGTTCCCAGATTGATAAGAACGAATAGTCAGTGGGTCTCGGCCATAAACCACTCTAAAAGGTGAAGTCCGAAGCGAAGTCTGAAAAAATGTATTATAACAATACTCAGCCCAAGGTAACCAACGAAACCATTGTTTTGGTTGATCTCCAGTAAGACAATGGAGGTACATAACGATAATCTTGTTCACCACTTCTGACTGGCCATCGGATTGGGGGTGGAAAGCGGAACTAAGATGAAGCTGAACCCCGGCTAGACGAAAAAGTTCTGACCAAAAAGTGCTTGTAAAAACTGGATCTCGGTCACTGACAATGGATGTCGGAATACCACGTAGACGAACTATCTCAGTAAAAACACTTGAGCCACTGAATATGCTGTGTACGGATGAGCCAATGGAAGAAAATGGGCAAATTGGGAAAAACGATCCACAACTGTAAGAATGACGGTTTTACCATGAACACGATGAAGTCCCTCGATGAAATCCATTGATATGTCGGCCCATACTGTAGAAGGTACCTCCAATGGTTGAAGTAAACCGGCCAGATGTAATTGTTCACTCTTATTGCGTTGACAAACATCACAAGCGCGTATGTAATCTTGAACGACTGTCCGAACATGCGGAATATGAAAATCGACTCGTAGACGATGAAGTGTTTTTGAATACCTTCATGCCCCGTACCATGAGCAAGTTGTATAATGGATGGCAATAATGCTGGTGTAACGAGAACATATACGCGGTTTTTGAATGTCACCAACCCATCTAGTTATTGCCCATGGTCCCGTTTGAAGGCCAACAGTGACATTAGCATGTAGCGACTACATGTCTGAATCATCCTAGAAACTATGTCGTAAGTCATCAAACAAGGAAAATTGTGGTGATGATAAAGCCATAGAAGCGACAGAGTGTTCAGCATCTCAACGGGACAAGGAGTCAGCCCCGACATTAGTGCAGCCCGGTTTGTATTCAACGGAGAAATCGTATCCCAATAACTTACTGACCCAGTGATGTTGCGGAATTGTTGACAAACGTTGATGAAGCAAGAATTTCAAACTGTAGTGGTCAGTACGTACCAGAAACCTACGCCCCCACAAATAAGGGCGCCAATGTCGAACTGCTTGGACAAGACCGATTAGTTCGCGTTCGTAGGCTGTAAGAGACACATGGTGTGGCACAATTGGGCGACTAAAAAATGCTATCGCACATGTGCCCTGATGTAATACAGCACCGAATCCAGAACCGGAAGCATCACACTCAACAATAAAATCAGTCTGGAAGTTAGGTAACTGTAAGACTGGAGCTTGTGTGAGTGCTGACTGGAGACATGCAAATAAATCTTGAGCTTCAGTTGTCCAAGTAAAAGCCACCCGCTTGAGCAATTTAGTCAATGGAGCCGCAATAATGCCAAAATCACGAATAAATTTTCTATAATATCCGGCCAACCCAGGAAAACCACGGAGCGCCCGAACTGACGTCGAAGGTGGCCATGTCGAGATGGCGCTGATTTTTGCATGATCCACTACCACTCCTTGGGCCGAGACTACGTGACCTAAATAAGCCACCGAAGTCTCTCCAAAGGAACATTTAGAACGTTTCAAAACAAGCGATGGCGTTGGAGGCATTGTAATACCGCGAAGATGTTGTAAATGTGCCGACCATGTAGGACTATAGATGAGAATATCATCAAAGAAAACCAAGACGTAGCGGCGAAGAAAATCTCGAAGCACGATTCATAAGAGCTTGAAATGTCATTGGAGCATTAGTAAGGCCAAACGGCATGACAAGAAATTCAAAGAAACCCTGGTGAGTGCGAAACGCCGTTTTTTCAATGTCATCTAAATGCATTAAGACTTGATGATATCCAGAACGTGTGTCCAATTTTGAAAAAAAAAATTGGCACCACGAAGCTCATCAAGTAACTCATCAACGATTGGAATAGGAAATTTGTCCTTAATCGTTTTGTCGTTGAGATGCCGATAATCCACACGAAAACGCCAAGAACCATCCTTCTTTTTGACCAATAAGACTGGTGAAGAGAAAGTGAATGAACTGCGACGGATTGTACCTTGTTGGAGCATAGCAGCACATTGACGTTCAAGCTCGTATTTTTGCAACTGTGCATAGCAGTACGGTCGGACGTGATGAATAAGTCTCTGTACTATGGTCTTTGTTAGCTTTAGGACAGCATCTAGGACATCTAGCTTTTGACTAGCATCTAGGACATCTAGCTTTTGACTAGCATCTTAGCATCTTAGAGGACAGCATCTAGGGCGGGTTGTTAGCATCTTAGAGGGCGACATCTAGGGCGAAGTTGTTAGCATCTTAGAGGACAAAGATCTAGGACATGTTGTTAGCATCTTAGACTAGCATCTTGGCATATGCTTGGTGATTAGCGACCTATAAATATGTATCCCCAACCTCTCGAGTTGGCATGGCATGTGTGAGAAATAAACTCGAGAAAAATTTGCCCGTCTCCAAGTGTCATCCTCTCCATGAGAGTAAGGATCTTACTATCACGAAGCAAGAATCCAAATGACTAACAAGTGGTATCGAGCTATACTATCACGTAACTCGCATCTCTCGCTCATCTCCTTCTCGGCCTCGCGGCGGACCGTGCCGTGCGGCGCAGCGGCTCGGTATCCACGCTTCGCTCCTCCGAGACGAGCGGCTCGTCGTGGCGCCTCTCTCCATGCAACACCGATGGCGCGCCATGTCCGCGGGCGATCTCGGCCTTCAGTCGCCTCGAGCACGCGGCGTCGTGACGGCCGAGCCTTCGCGCAGAGCAGCGGCCTTGAAGCCAGCAGCAGACAGCCGCAGCAGCAGAAAGAAGCGTCGGTATGCGGAGCCGGGCAAAGCGGCGACCGCGAGAGGTGAAGCGGCGGCGGCGGCGATGCGCGTCGCGGCAACAATGAGATCGAGTTACAGCGGCGGCAACAAAGCAGCTCCATCTGCGATGATGGCGCGCAGCGCGGACCTTGAGCAGGAGAGGAGGCAAGGGAAGCGGCGCGCAGGCGCGCGCGCCCACGAGCGCGCGCCGCGTCCGCAGCGGCGGCCGACGCGGCGGCGCGGCCTCTGGAGGAGGCACGCCGCGGCGTCAGACGGTCGACGCGAGCGCGGCCTTCACAGCGACGCGCTCTCCCCGGTTGATCGGCAGTGGTCACCACAGTACGGTATCGTCGCTGGCGTCGCCCCGGCGGCGAGTGGCCTACCCTCACCAAGACCAACTTCGTCGAGCGGTACGCTATGATGAGGGTAAAGCTCGGTCGCGGCATATGTGGGATGCGATCGGTGACGGCGTCGACTCGACCGGGATCGACGGGCGCTAGATGCTCTCATCGCTGCGATCCGCCGAGATGCGCTTCTAAACACCAACACCGGTGCCAAAGAGGCTTGGGGCGCCATCGGCAGAGCACGCATCGGTAGCTACTGCGCGCGCGAGTCCACACTGCAGTACTTCGCCATCGAGTGGGAGAACACGGCCTTCAAGCCGGTGAGGCGTCGATGACTTTGCTCTCCGTCTCAACACTCTGCTGCGAGAAGATGAGTACGATTCGGCGGCGACACCTACGAGGAGAGAGAGCCGTCGAGAAGCTCTTTCGCTGCGTCCGAGAAGTACAAGCGGATGGCTCGCTCGATCCGGTCTCTGCTGGACCTCTCACGATGTCGATCGAGGAGGCGATAGGTCGCCTCAAGGTCGTCGACGATGATGAGCCACGCCTCTCTCGGGACCGTCACCATTGGCGGAAGCTCCTCTCGCTCGGGAGCGATGGTCACGGCCAGGTGACGAGAAGAAGAAGGGAGCCTTCTTCCATGACAGCGACATGGCGTGGCAAGCGCGCAAGCAAGCAGCGGCGCCGTGCGGCGCGAGGACGTCTTAGAATAATGGCCGTGGGCGCCCGAGCGCGCCATTGGCAAGCAAAAGTCGCAAGCGAGACGACTCTTGCCACAATGCGGCAAGCTTGGTCATTGGGCCAGATTGTCGGCGTACCACGACGCGGCGTGCCCACGTCGCGCGAGCGAGGAGGAGGAGCGCTCTGTTCATTGCTCGCGCGAGCATCAAACTACCTCGGCACCGCCGCGCGCGGCTCTCCACCTTAACGAGCCAAAACACGCCTCCTCGGCGACGCTTCAACAACGACAAGACCGGCGGGTGGTGCCTCGACACCGCACCACCCACCACATGACCGGGCGGCGGAGTTTTCTCCGAGCTCGACTCTAGCGTCGAGGATCCGTCAAGTTTGGGACGCCCTCGGCGTGGAAATCAAGGCGTCGGCTCCGTCATCTTCAAGACGTGTCACGGTGAGCACAGTCGCTCACCGCGCCTACTACATCCCCGACTGCGTAACTCCATCATCGACTTGGGACAAGCCCGGATGAAACGGCTCGCGTGTCGAGATCGAGCACGGGATGCGCGGATTTGGGATCTTCGCGCCGCCTTCTTGCCAAGGTAACGAGGCGCAAGCCGACTCTACATCCTTCACGTGCGGTGGCACAACCCTCTGTCACATTGCTCGTCGGGGACGACGGCGTGGCGCGGCACGCAGCGCTGGGCGGTGCCACGGAGATGGTGCGAGGTGCCGTGCCTTGATCATGGGAGCGATTCTGCGGCGTCTGCGTGTTGACCAAGCGGCGACTCCTTTCCCCGCCGGGCGAGTTTCGAGCCAAGGAGAGGCTCGAGCTCGTGCCGCGGAGACTGCGGTGGCCAGTGACACCGCCGCACCGAGACGGCGCTACTTCCTGCCGCTCGTCGGCGACCTCTCCCGCTATGTGGTGATGGTCCTCGGCGACAAGGAGAGGCTGTGGGCGCCATCAGCGCACGCAGCTGCTGCGGAGGCGAGCGCGCAAGGCTGCGCGTCTTTGCGCGCCAGACAACGGCGCGACCACGGCACGGCCGGTCGCGGCGCGATCGCTTGCGATGAGGGCATTCAGCGCCACTACTCCATGCGCCGTCACCCGCGCAGAGCGGCGTCGTCGGCAGCGCAAACGGAGCGGTTGTGGGGATGGCTCGCCCTCCTCAGCGAGAGGATGCCGCAGCCGTTACGGGAGAGCGGTGGTGGCGGCCGTCTACATCCTCAGCCGCTCGCCTACCAAGCGCTCGGCAGCGGGGCGTCGTCGAGGCTTGGCATGGCGCGCAGCGGCGGTCTCCCACTTGCGGGTCTTGGCTCCTCGCGTTCGCCAAGGAGCTTGGCCACGTCGGCAAGCTCGGCGGCGGGAGCACTCGGGTGTTCGCCGGCTCGCGGAGGTTCAAGGCCTCGCATCCTCGACCTGTCACGCCGGCCCACATCCGCGTGGCGTTGTGTTCGGCGGCGCGGTGGGCGTGGGACAAGGCGGTGGGCAGCGGTTCGACTCCGACTCGGGGACCGTTGTCGACACGTCCACTTCGAGGCGGGGAAGCTAGCGGCTTCGTCTTCACCGAGCTCGCCCACCTCAACACCTTGCTCGCCACCGGCTCCGGCGAGTGCTCCACCACTTCGGCACTGCTCGCCCATTCTTCGCCACCGCCACTCCACGCTCTCTGCACGGCCACACCACGAGAATCGCCCCAGCGGCCGGTCCACGGCGAGCGAGCACGGTGGAGTTCGCTACTCATTGTCCCACGACGAGGACCGCCGACGCCTACCACGGCGACGAGCCTCGCGCTTATCGTACCATGGACAACATCCTCGGCCGCGCGCCTCGACTGGCGCAAAGCGGCACGACGGCGAGCGCGCTTGGCGTGCGGCGGCGACGAGCCCGCCTTCGCTGGCGCGAGGAGACGCGGCGTGGCATGTCGCGATGGCGAGAGATGGGCCGTCGGCGGAACGACGTGGGGCGGCGGATCTTCTGCCGGCCACCGCGCGATCACCCTTAAGTGGGTGTTCAAGCCGGCGGGATGAAGCCGCGCCATCGTCAAGCACAAGGCTCGCTTGGTAGCACGAGGCTTCGTCGCGGCGGAGGGTCGACCGGCGACGCCCGCCCCGTCAGCGCGCATGGAGTCCGTTCGTCTTCGCACTTGCGGCCCGGGGGGTTGGCGCGTCCATCACATGGGCGTCAAGTCCGCCTTCCTCAACGGCGATTTGAAGGAGGAGGTCACGTCCGTCGGCCGGCGGATCGTCATCCGGCAAGGAGGCAGGTTCTCTCTCGCACGAGCCCTCTGCGGCTTGCGGCGGCCCACGAGCTGGAACGCTAGGCGGACTCCGCCTCAAGCAAATGGGGTTCGACCAAAGCGCACACGCAGGCGCGTCTGCCGGCGGGGCAAGGCGGCAACGCCTGGCGGTGGCGCGTCGTCGGCGACTTGGTGATCACCGGCTCCAGCGAGGCCGAGGTCGGCGTTCAAGGCGAGATGAAGACCGCCTTCGGATGGCGACTTGGGGCTCTCTCCTTCTACCTAGGGATCAAGGTCCACGGGACGACTCCGATCTCCCGCCGCTAGACCGCCACGCCAAGCGCACCGTCGAGTTGGCGGGCACCGCGGCAACCCAACCCACACTCACTATGGAGGAAAGGTGGCGAGCCGCGGCGGCCTGGCGGAGGAGGTGGGCGCGACGCAGATCGCGCGATCGTGGGCGACCTTAGCTACCTCGCCCACACGCGTCCGGTTGGCGTTAGTCGTCGGCTCGTCGATCGGTTCATGCGGCGGCACCGACGACGGAGTATCGGCGGCCGTGAAGAGGATCCTCCGCTACGTTGCGGGCACCTCCGACTCGGCTTGCACTACAAGGTGTCGGCGCGGCGCGCTTCATCGGCATGCGACAACGACCACGCGGCGACATCGACACCGGCAAAGAGCACAAGCGGGATTCTCTTCTTCAGCCCGATCGATCAAGCGGCGGTGGTGGCCTGTCGATTGTGGCCGAGTACATAGCGGCTTCCACCGCTCGACTGAGCGCCTGGCTCGCTCGGCGCTTGGTGATCTCTCGGCGAGACACCGGCGGTGGCGCTCGGGGTGGGCGGTGTTAGTCGGCTGGACTCTTGCTTGAGGTGATAGCAAGATCCTTACTCTCATGGAGAGGATGACACTTGGAGATGGGGCAATTTTTCTTGTATATTTCTCTTCACAATGCCATGCCAACTTTGAGGTTGGGGATACATATTTATAGGGCTAACCAAACCAAGCATATGCTAGTCTAAGATGCTCTGTCCTAGATGCTCTGTCCTCTAAAGCTAGTCCTAAAGCTAGTCCAAGATGCTCTATCCAAAGAGATGCTAACCCCACCAAGGATCTTTGTCCTTGAAGGCGGCAAAAATAACACAGAGACTTATCCATCAATCTCCCCAAGTCTTGTGTGTCTCCTTGGAGAATCTCGAGCCATCCCGATCCTAGGCGAGCGTCGTCCTGATTTCAACGCCGGGCGTCCCCAAACAACGGGACCTCGAGCGCTTTGAGTCACGCTCGGAGAAGAACTCCCGCCGCCGGTCATGTGGTGGGTGTAGCGATACGAGCACCGCCGTCAGTCTTCTTGTTGCGAACTTTGCCAAGAGGGCGTGTGCTTTTAGCTCGTCAAGGTGGAGAGAGCCCGCTGCGGCGGTGCGGCGAAATGGTTCGATGCTCGCGAGCAATGAATGAGCCGGATGCTCCTCCTCCTCACTTTGCGCGGCGTGGGCACGGCGCTGTCGTGGGGCGACAATCCTTGGCCCGATGACCGGGCTTGCCGCGATTGTAGCAAGAGTCGCCTCGTGTCGGCTCTTGTTTGCCAGCCGGCGCCGCCTCGGGCGCCTCGCGGTCATCACCCTCGGACGTCCTCGCGCCCATATGCGGCGTCTTTGCGCGCTTGCGGCTTATCACGCATCGCGCCGTTGTCGTGGAAGAAGGCTCCCCTTCTTCCTGTCACCTGCCGCTGACCCGCTCCTCCGGAGTGAGGAGGGAGCTTCCGCCAATGGTGGCGGTCAGAGAGATCGTGGCTCATCATTGTTGGACGACCTTGAGGCGACCTATCGCCTCCTCGATCGACATCGTGGAGGTCCGTGACTGGATCAAGCGAGTCATCCGCTTGTACTTCTGGGGGCGCATGAAAAGAGCTTCTCGACGACTCTCTCTCGCTCAGTAGGTGTCGTCGCCGAACTTTACCAACCTGCGGCAGAGTGTTGAGGCGGAGAGCAAAGTCATCAACGTCCTCGCCGCTTGGCGAAGCCGTGGTCTCCGCTCCGTGCAAAGTGCTGCGCAGTGGACTTGCGCGGCGCGATCGGCGCCGTCGTCGCGGCGATGGCGTCCCAAGCCTCCTTGGCGATCGCTTGTTGGAAGTGAAGCGCATCTCGGGCGGGGCTGCGGCGATGAGGGCATCGGCGCGCGTCGATCTGATCGTGGTCGGCGTCGCCGTCTGGGTGCCTCCCGCGTGCCGCGTGCACGAGCCTCGCCATCATCGCGCGGCCCGCTCGGCGTAGTTGGCCTTGGTGAGGTACCCACCCGCCGTGGTCGGCGTCCACGACAACGACACGGAACCCGTGGTAACCACGATGCCGGTCGGGAGAAACCCGCGGCACGTGGAAGGCGCGCTCTCTATCGACCGTCTGCCGCCGTTATCGCGCGCGCCTCTTCGAGGCACCACCGCCGTCGCCTCCTCCGAGCGCCACCGCCGTCGGCGCCTCCTCCAGAGGCGCCATCGACCGCGCTGTTCTGATTGCCGCCAAGCTCGTGGCGTGCGCGGCGCCATCGCGCTTCGCCTGCGCCGCTCTCTCGCCAGCTCAAGGTCCGCGTCGGCGCCGCCATCGCGAGAGATGGAGCTGCTGCTTCTTTGCCGCCAGACCTTGACCTCTGCTGCGGCGCGACGCGCGCCGATTCGCTTCCACCTCCCCTCGCTGCTGCCCGCTCGCCGTACCCGGCCTCGCGCCCTTTGCGCCTGCGGCAGTCTCTGCGCCGCCTTCCGCGTCGCTGCCTGCTTTGCGAGCTTCGGCCGCCGGCCGACGCCGCGTGCTCGAGGCGGCCGGCGAGACCGCCTGCGGACATGGCGCTGCTGAGGTGTTGCGTGGAGAGAGGGTCGCCGGCGAGCTGCTGCCGTCTCGGAGAGAGTGGCGTGGGCGGCCGGGCTGCTGCTTTGCTCTGCGGTGCAGGGCTGTGAGGCCGGAGAAGGAGATGAGCGAGAGATGCTCGAGCTCTGAGGATAGTATAGCTCGATACCACTTGTTACCTGGCCGACTCTTGCTCTTGGTGATAGCAAGATCCTTACTCTCATGGAGAGGATGACACTTGGAGATGGGGCAAATTTTTCTTGGTTTATTTCTCTTCACAATGTCATGCCAACTTTGAGGGTTGGGGATACATATTTATAGGGCTAACCCGACCAAGCATATGCCAAGCATATGCTAGTCTAAGATGCTCATCCCGGATGCTCTGTCTAGATCTTTGTGTCCTAGATGCTCTGTCCTAGATGCTCTGTCCTCTAAAGCTAGTCCTAAAGCTAGTCCAAGATGCTCTGTCCAAAGAGATGCTAACATTGATCAAAGATCTTTGTCCTTGAAGGGGCAAAAGCCAACACAGAGACTTATCCATCGGGCTGACAAGTCGCTCGGCTCGGCAAGAACCCGTTTTCCATGAGCGGAGCAAGCACATCGGGTGAAGTACCACTTCATCAGAAATTGCTTTGGATGAAGCGACATCAAGGCGAGCTACATCAACACCACGGATCGGCTTAGGACACCGCTCGCCCAAGCCTCTTGGGAGGTCAAATTCCTCGAGCTCTGCTCCGGGATCGGGATAGTTCAACTTTCCCACAGGCGGCGCACAAGACTTAGGGGAGAATGATGAATAAGTCTCTGCTTATGGTCTTTGTTAGTTTTATGACAGCATCTAGGACATCTAGCTTTTGACTAGCATCTAGGACATCTAGCTTTTGACTAGCATCTTAGCATCTTAGAGGACAAAGGCATCTAGGGCGGGTTGTTAGCATCTTAGAGGACAACATCTAGGACGGGTTGTTAGCATCTTAGACTAGCATCTTGGCATATGCTTAGGTGATTAGCGACCTATAAATATGTATCCCCAACCCTCAAAGTTGGCATGGCATTGTGTGAAAATAAACTTCGGAAAAATTGCCCCATCTCCAAGTGTCATCCTCTCCATGAGAGTAAGGATCTTGCTATCACCAGAAGCAAGAATCCAGCGACTAACAGGACGGCAATGGCATCCGTCCCCTTTTTTGAGATGAATACGATGGGCAATCTCGCAAACTGGAGGAAGACCATTAGGCTCCACAAAGAGGTCATTTAATTCATTGAGAAGATCCTCCAATAATTCTATTCCCGTGCATGCAAGCGCATGACTTGATCGTGGGATCATTGGTAATCCGGTCCATGTGACGCGTCAGCCGTGTCGAGCAAATGACATTGTCATGTTGGAGAAATCCCAAGTAATAGGGCCCAACGTTCCAAGCCATTGAACTCCTAATGTCACGTCGAAACAATCGAGAGGTATGGCGTAACAATCAAGGGAAAACTCCTCTTGTCCAATGCGTATGGCCATGGCCTTGCACAAACCCAAACTGGCGACTCGATCACCGTTAGCCACGGTGACGCTAAGACCAGACCTCGGAAGAACAATGACTCCAGTAGCAGCCACAATATCATTGGCAATAAAATTGTGCGTGGAACCTGGGTCGAGAAGAGCAATGACTGATCGGCAGCAGATTTCAACCTGAAGGCGCATTGTCTGGACCGACCTTGGTTGGATACCCGTGAGGCGCGGCGAAATTCGAGTTCTTTGTCCTCCGCCGCGCTCGTCGTCCACCGCCTCACGATCGGGTTGAATTTCAATCACGAACAAGCGTTTGCACCGATGTCCAGCCACAAATTTCTCGTCACAACGATAGCATAAGCCCTGGGCATGACGACGTTCGAGCTTGGCTGGAGACAAAGTGCGACGAGGCAATGCGGTAGAAGTACGCGTTCTTGCCTCCTTGATCGATGGTCGGTGGTGCGGACCCACGGGAAGCGAGCCAACGGCACCACGGGCGTCGAGAGGGTGGCGGCGTATGGATCTTCCGCGGTGTGTCGCGGCATTCATATGCACGAGCCAAGCTCATCGCCGATTCCAGCGATTGTGGCGCTTGCAATTCAACGTCAGTTTGTAGTGGTTGTCCGAGACCGACGATGAATAATTGAACTTGCGGCGTTAGTTAATGGATCGGTCGCGTACAACAGAGCGGCGGTCGGAGAATTCACTGACGGTGCCTTGCTTTCGGAGAGCAATGAGTTCGCCCAAGGAGTTGGTCCGTAATGGAGGTCCGAAGCGCGTATGCACCAGCTCGACGAAGTGCCACCACGAAGGTGTGCCGGTGTCGCGCTCCAGGCGATGATACCACAACTGGGCTGAACCGATCATGTGGAACGTCGCTAGCCAAACCTTGTCCTCTTCCATCGTCTGCTGACCTCGAAAGAACTGGTCACAGCGATTCAACCACGGCAGTGGATCGTCTTGTCCATCGAACATGGGAAAATTGAAACATAGAACACAGGAGCACCACCTCGACCAAAGCATGGGTACTTTTGCGGGCGCGATGGGTCGGGTGCATCCGTCGGTGTGGCGCGGATCCATGGCCGACCTGCCGGTGTTGGCGTGGGTTAGGCGGGGATGCGTCGGTTGCTCGGATCGTGTCTCGTGATGGTGTCTGCTCAACATCGTCGGCAGTAAATGCGCCGTGCTCCAAGCGTGTGATAACTAGATGATGTACGCTATTGATGATCGATATCCCGTTGTGCACGATAAGTATCGATCTTCTCGTGCGACTTGACGTCGGTTTCCATCTGTTTGAAATAAGAAATCTAGCTTCTTGCTAAAGCGTTTGATGTTGTCTCCTCCGGCGTGATAGATGGCACAATAAATCGATACCAAGTTGTAAGAGACTTGGTGAAGAACTCGGCGCATTATGTCGTGCGAGTTGATGGAGACCGGAGCCCGGCGTCACGGTACAGGCGTGTGATGATCGCCACCACGGTGAGCCACTGGAGTATTTGATGATCTAAGTTACAAAACCGAATAGAAGAAACGAGAAGAGATGTGAGGCGGTTTTACGATTTTCTCATTCTTTGTAAATAAAAGTGGTTCTCTCCTTTAAATAGAGATCTCCTAACAAAGTAGACTAAGAAACGAATTCTAATAGTAAAGCTAAACTATTACGATTATTAGGAAATAACTATGTTGGGAAAGGAAACTACGACACTGATTGTTCCTAATCAAGCATAGTTGCAATACTTGGCCGACTCAGTGAAACAAACTCTTCCGCGGCTGACAGTGTCGGCTTCTTCCTGCGTGCATATTGAATACCCCACATGACAATGACTAGGACACCTTAGGGGTGGCCTTATACATTGTAGAGGTTGGCGATCTAGGAGGGGGAAAATGAAGGGGCAGCCCTTAAGTTTAAGGCCAGGTCTCAAGAAATATTTTATAGAAAAAGGAGGAGAGGGGGTGAGCAGGTCCCACCTTAGTACCTTCTCACTCCTCAAGACTTACACATTGGAACAATTTGCATTAGGCCACATCACCATATGTGGGGCCCACCTTAAGGCCTACTTTCGCAACAAACATTAGGGATGTCGTAACCATGACAACAATTTGCTCATAGTGTCTAGTCAGGGGTAATGACTGACATTCCTGGTACGCCTGTACAAGTCAATGACTAGTACAGGCACAGTTGTCAGTAAAATAACTTCCATTACCTTATTACAACACCATTATTCTACCCACTTTTCCCTCGGTTAAGCTAACCGTGTTAGTATTTAGTTCATTTGATATCCTCTTGGGATGTAATGGCGCATGGGGAAAATGACTAACAAACTGAAGCTGGCTGCCATACAGAAGACACATAAACAGGAAAGAGAACCCTACAACACAGGCATCAGTTTGATGATTTGATCTACAGACAGCCAATCACCATGGTGTAAAAGGCTAGTCAATTGAACCTGTTTGTATAGTGACATGAACAGAATGATATCATGCAGGTTTCTAATGCAATACAGATCAATATCTTCATCAAGGCTGCATCCCGCTGATAAGACGCGAATGGCAAGTATCAGTATTCAGTGTATCACCATGTTTGGCAACTCAAAAGAACTTATTGGAAATCTGTAGAACTTGAGTCAATAACCAATAGAAGAATATAATATTGCCATCCACCTTACATTACAATAGTTCATGAAGATAGCAAAGCCAGAGATAAAGTGGGTCGGATTTCTTTTGAGCAGGTCAGATTTATTTTTATATCATACTTATTTTTCTAATTCTGATTCAGAGTTTTCAATTTTCATTGCTGGCCCGTACAAAGTTATATGGACCACTCCCTATAAACCTAAACTTTGCATGTATTCCACTAACAACCCTTTTTGGCGCAAATCACCTGCAGTGACTGAGCACTTGTACCCAACAGGGTAAAGGAATGACAAAAGATAATGAATAGTTTTTCAAAACTTAACACATAACAAATTAACAATTATGCCTTTAGTAAGTTTTAGGGATGAAAAGATAGATAGCATAGATTCAAAAACATGCGAATGTTAAATTATACAAAATACAGAACTTAAGGCGACCCGTAAGCAGAAAGATAGCATACCTTGACTCTTTCCAAACCATCAGAAGCCTCAGCAAACATTTTTAAGTCAGAACCAGCAGGGTTATTGGACTTCAAACAGGCTGTGTAACTCCTTGATGCATCTTCAAGATCTCCGAGTGCAAGTTGGCAACTGCATTCGTGGATAGTAAGAACTAAGAAATTAACCTATCAGTCACTTAAGAAGATACAAAGATGGAAGAGAAACTATGTGCAATTGAAGTTGCAGGGTTAATAAATCCTCAAGTGAAAACAACATAAACAAAGCCAGATATTCCCAACAGAAATGTTTTTCAGTGGACTATAGTTTTTGTTTGTCTAAAACATACCATGGTGGCATGGTTATGTAATGAAGATCTGAATTATGGAAGCATGGCGGTGCTAATAAACCTGGAACATGCAACTCTGATTTTCCAGATGCATATCTATTTTAAATTATTAATAACCTATCGCATTATCTTCCATGATAAAAGCAGGACATACCACTACTCAGCGCTTTCCAGAATAATACCCATAACTGTCCCTTTCTTAAAATTGATATCTCGGTCATACTAATCTGGGTTCTTTAATTGAGGAACTAGACATACTATTGCACTGAAAAAAATACCAATATATAAAAGAATTAGTTTAGTTGAGTTGAGGATAGCAACTCCTTACTTTGCAGTTCTAACTTTAGCTTTAAGAAAGGTGGGGTCAATTGATGTAGCAATCAAACAATCCTGCAAAGCTTCTCTCATTCTCCCAAGAGACATTCTAGTAGCTGCACGGTTGCTATAGCACAGCATCAACGCACGGGAACAGCGTCCAGAAGTGCCATGATGGGAAATAGAATTTATTCCACGGGTATAATACTCCTCTGCAGTAGCAAAGTGGCCATTTGCATAGGCTTGATTTCCACTGGCACAAATGAAACAAAAAAAAATATGGTATATCAAAATTTGAGTAATCACATAAGGTTGTGCAAGAAGACATATGTGCCATGACAATGACAATGGGATTAAAACAAAATCAAACCATGTTAGGCAAACCTTGTACGCCAGGTCTCACAAGTATCCAAGGCTGCAGAAATTGCTGAATCTCTTGTTGACTGCTCTTTCATTGAATCTTCTGTTTTACTTGTTTCCGGGAAAAACTGCATGCCCTTTATCTCTTGTGAGTCTTTTGGCTGTACAGTAGCTTGGGTGGCTGAAAGCTTAGACACCTGACTACCCTTAGTCCTAAACTTCCTTCTTGTGTTACGTCTTTGTGTTGATAGTGAGCTTTGAGGGGACAGTGATGCACCAAAGGAAAAGTTCAGCCCACTAAAATTTGCTGAGCTTGATTGAAAAGTAACAGGTTCACCAGACTCATGCGGTGTTTTGTAGGTGTTCTCTTCGCAGGTTTGCCGATCAACATTGTATCCAAAACCATCAACCCAAGCTTCTGTTGTGCACATTTTAGGTTCACCATTAGTGCCAATATTCACATTAGTGAAAGAAGGTTGTGATGCATTATATAAAGTTACTTCATCAAAACTAGAAAAGCTGCTAGCAAAATTATTATCAGATGCATCTACATTGGGAACTCTACCTTCCTCTTCGTACGTTGGAAGGTCTGCATCAATAACTAAGTGCTCAGTTGCAGAAACTAGATCTTCAGCACGACTGGAGTTCCGATTTGAGACACTACTATCACATATGTTATCAGACTGATCGAATTCGCAGATGCCTCTCTTGACACTTGTTCAACTGCTGCCGGATAAGGAGAACAATCCATTGGTGAATAATCACCTGCTAAATCTGAGCCTAGTCCATTGGTGCATGTTTCTTGAGAAACAACTTGATGGAGTTGAGCACGTTGCTTTAACCTAGTTGGATTTTTCTTTTTCCTTGTGCTTTTATGTGCTTCCTTTTTCTCTCTATACGTTGGTTTTATATAGTCTACGCCAAATAAGCTCGCTCTGGAACACCTGGATGGATCCTGTTTGACTGCACAAAATTCACCAGGAGCAGTTTCTGTTCCTGCATTCATAGTTTTGGAACTGAAAGAGGGCATTGCATTTTCAGAAATAGAGAAACTAGATGAATGATTCAAAGGTGTAAATGGGCATGAATCCTGAACTTTGGGCTTGGGAATGGCACCATATCCTGATGTAGATTCTGCTGTACTTTGGAACAAAAATTCAGTAGTAGAAGAATCATTCACTTTATTACATCCAATTGAAGGTCCTTCCTGCTGATGTTCAATTTCTTGATTTCATCTTGTAGTACATGTCCTGCAGCTCCTTCAGATTGAGCAATTGCATTGTTGCAGCTACCAAAAACAAAGTCACTTGGCCCATAACCTTTATCATTATTTGATCTGAAATATGTAGAATTTTAATATCCTCGTTAGCCATGTTCCTTCCATCGTCCTTTGGTTCAGAGGATACATTAGTTTGCAAACTGGTGAATGACGTCCTTGCTATCTGGGCAGAAGAAAAGCTTGAAGTTACATTACTTCCAAAAACAAATACTTCTGGTGGCCGAGTGGCAGCTTCATCTTTCATGCTCTGAGATGGGATTTTATGTCCTATATTTAACTTTGTCATCTTATCTGGAAGTGTGCTCTCCACGGTAACATGAGCTGAGGTACAAGCATTTGTGTTTGCACCAGTGACAAAATTACCACCATCATCCATGACTATGCTTGCTGACTGCCCTGAAACAGAGCTTGTGGTTCCATTTCTTCCAAATGCAAATGCCTCTGGAGGACAATTAGCATTATTACTTTTCATGCTCTGAATGAATCCACCTCCAGCATTCAAATCTGATGTCTTATATGCAGGCAAATTGTCAGCACCATTAGCTGAACTAGAAGCATTGCTATTTGCAGCAAAGGAAAAATCACTGCCCTTATCTGAAATATTGTTTGTTACCTTGCCAAAAACGGTACCTGCTGCTCTGCCACTCCCAAAGGCAAACACTTCAGTTTGATGACTACCACCACCTCGACTTTTCATGTGCTGAAAGGGCGTACCACTTCCAATATTCAACCGTGATATCTTCTCCGGAAGCACACCTGCATCATCAGTACCATTAACTGTACTAGATGGATCGGTATCAGCACCAGAGGCAACATTATTAGTGCTATCTGCATGGCCACTGGCCTCACTCCCCATCCTCCCAGAAGGTGTTTGATTGCCTATACTGAACTGTGTCATCTTCTCTGGCATATAATTTTCATCGGTACCATGAACTGAGCTAGAAGCATATGAACCTGCACCAGTGGTTGCAGTGTTCCTACTACCAGCAAAACTCCCAGCTCCATTACTTCCAAACACAAATGCTTTTGGCACACCATTAGCGCTCTCATTCTGCAAAGGTGCTCCGCTACCTATATTCAACTGTGTCAGTTTCTCCAGGAGCACCTTCGTTTCAATACTGGAAACCAAATTAGGTATATCCGCACCAAAAATAGAGCTCACATCCTTTTGACCCACCCCCTTACCGACACCATCGCCGCCTTTACCCGGACTCCGCAGGTTCAGCTTCCCCGTCTTATCATGCAGCTTCGTAGTAGCTGACCATCCTTCATCGAATCGAGGCAGGCTGTCCCTCACGCTCCCAAGCACAAACGGCGCTTCATTGGATGATGCCACCGTCGGAGACTGCTGGCTCACCGCGGCAGCGGCACCAAACACAAAGCCCTCGCTCTGACCCATCCCTAATCCGAAACTACCGCCACCAACACCACCACCAGCCCCTCTTTGTAACCCTTCATTTCCATCATTTCCACCCTGCCTCGATCCATCCGTACCACCGCCGCTGAATGGATTCCACGGCGCCGCGGGCGACGGCCGCGGGCGAGAGCGGGAGGAGGTGGCCGCATGGCGCCGCTTGGTCAGCCGCGGCGCGCGGCGGGGCGGCGGGGTGGCGGAGGGGTCGGCGAACGGCAGCGGCGCGAGGCCGAGCCCTAGGTGGGGGTTGGCCATGGGGGCGGCGGCGGGGGCTGGGGCCCGCTAGGGTTTTGGCGCGGGGGCTGGGGCGCGGGCGCTACCGCCGCCGGCATCCCCGGCGGCAGCGGCGGGGGGATCGGAGAAGAAGGTTCTGGAAGCGCGTGGAAGGTTGGGGTTGATTTGGGGGCAGAGGAGGTTGCTTGGGAAGGCGGCGAAGGCGATGCACGGGACGGTTTGGGCTTGGTGATTTCGGGCTGGGCTCGTAGGTTTGACCGTTTGAATCCTTCGAAGACGCCGATTTTTTGAATTTGGATACGGGTACGGCCGTACGGGTGGGGTTGGCTTGGTTTGTTCCGGCCTTCCTGCTAGGAACGGATGCCATGCAACCTGCAATTTGGAGAAAAAAAAGGGCGCGACTACGTTCGGATCGGACGTCGTCCGATCGTTAACGTCGTACGTACGAATATAATATCATTGTACGTTAGACGCAATAAAATTTAGAACATGCACAATATATCAAAAATTCATATACATCACTTCAAAGAACATTATCGTGAACAAACGTATTAACATTATCTCAAAGAATATCAACGTGAACATCATCTAAGCTCAAAATCAAAACAAAGTATCTGAAAAAAAAAACACGTTGAAAAATCTTGCAACATCTTCATGAACAGTATGCAATATTTTTTTCAACGAGTCGCAACACCTCAAAGAATAGTATGCAATATTTTTTTCAACGGGCCGCAATATCAGAACAAATCGTAACATCAGAACAAAAAAAGGAAGCAGCGGACTTGGCCGGTGGGGCCTAGCCGGCGCCAGAGAGGCGATCGTAGCAAAAGTGGCCTCTGCGGCGGCGGTAGCGCGTGGCCCGAGCGGCGAGGCGCAGCGCGCAGGTAGTGAGCCCGATCGCCGCGCAGAGGCGTGGTCGAGCAACCCGCCAGATGGCACGATGCGCTGTGAGCTCATGCGGTAAGACACCCCTCTCTCGTCGCTGTCGGCTGGTTGTCTTTGCGAGTGTTTGAAAGAGAGATGAGAGGGAGAGGGAGGTGGAAGGGGAATGCATTGAATGGAATTAAAAAGTAGTTCCTGATTGGAGGCAGTGTAGGTGGGGAGGGTAGATGGGAATTGAATGCCGTGTACGTTTGTATGCCACGATGGATGAGTGGTTTAAGTGGTGGGGGTTGGAACATATGGAGGAGGTAGCGTCTTATTTTTATTCTCGTGTTGAACGTATGCATCATAATTCCCAAAAAGAAATAGGGAGGGAAGGGACACAAGGAGAGGAGAGAGGGAGGAGCAGATCGAGTCGTTCATCTTGTAGGCAAATGTTCTTGGAATTTTTTTTAAAATAATATTATTTTAAAAGATAATTACAAAAATAAATAGCTGCCCCAAACAATTACAAAAATCTATCGCCAGTTCAACTGGCGATAGGGACCCTGTTGGCCCCTATCGTCGGCCCAGCCCCCTATCGTTAGTTCAATTGGCGACTGGTAGCTGGACCGTATAAAAACCCCTTAAAACCCTAAAATTCAGCATATGACTCATTTTTATTTTAAAAAAGAGAAGAAAGGAAGAGAGAGGAGTAGAGGGGAGGAGAGAAGCTAGCGAAGCGCTGGAAAGGTAATTTTTTAACCGAATGGATTACATAGTTTTAGATATACGGTTACGTAGTGCAGTATATTTTACATAATACTTTTCGGTGGATAGTCTAGTTTTGATATGTGGTTAATCGTGAAAATGTTCTTTATGGTGCAGTGCGTCAAATATGTCTGACGTCGCCAATTTCAAAATTTACTACGGTCATAATACTATTATGGAGGTTCTCAAGGGGACTGATTTGCGTTATTTCTAATCGGCGATCATGCCCCTACCAAGACGAGCGACATACATGGGAACCTTTGTGATACGATGGTTGTTCCACACATTCCAAGTGGACTGTGATATGTACGATCTGAGATTGAGTTGCCTTACTCCCCGAGCGCATATTGGGAGTTAGTGCAGCTGAAGGGAACAAATTCATAGCAGCCATATGTACGCATGGCGAGAGAGGGAGGGTGGAAATTTGTCCTTTTGGCCTAGACATATGCTAAGCCCACTCATCCATCTGCGGCTGAAAAGAAGGGGGTGCTGACGCTGAAGAAGAAATTGGGGGCTCCGACCACAACACGACACACACAATGGCTGAAGCTCCAGGAGTTGCTGGTGCTATTGATGAAGACCCTACGAAAGTAGCTCCTTCGGCCAGGCAAACTAGTGGTCTTGCTGACGAGGGTGAGGAAGTCGAAGCCGTAGTGCAAAGGATGGATCTCGAAGACCGGGACTACATGGCATTGTCAGAAAATGAAGGTTCTAACGATAAGGATGATGTGGACCAGCAGGAGGTTCCATCTGAGTGAACACATACCAGTTCGACAATCTCATCGTCAACGAAGGCTCTCGTGTGCCGTGGGTGTACGACCAGAGTGATATCAGGCAAGGAGATATGTACAAATACAAGGAGGTCGTCAGGAGGCGGTCAAATTCTGGGCCTTATCGGTGCGGCGCACATTCACAGTTGTCAAGTCTACCTCAAGATGCTACGACGTGAAGTGCGGCATAGAGGGATGCCCTTAGCATGTGCATGTATTTCAGTCTAAGTGGGACACATACTAGAAGTGTTCTATAGTGGTCTCTCACACATACGTCATTTCTGAGTCAGTGCAGTCCCACCGGAACCTATCATCAGGCTTCATCGTCAATCTCATGTACGATGAGATCTTGGATAATGTAGATTTTGAGCCACGATCCATCATTCGGGCGATTGAGGCAAGGTTCCAGTACACAATCAGTTATACCAAGGCTTAGAGAGCAAAATAGAAGGCATTAGAATCAATGTTCGGCACGTTCGAGGATTCCTACCACAACCTTCCCGGGCAATTCCGAGTCATACAAGATAGGAATCCCGGCACTCATATCGACATTCAAGATGTCACGCATCCGAAGTGGGCTAATAAAAGAGTACTGTAGTGAGCATTCTTTGTCTTTGGTCCATTCATCAATGTATTCTACCACTACCGCCAATCTTGTGCATGGATAACACATTCATGACTGGGAAGTACACGAGCTAGATACTGATTGCAACAGCGATGAATGGGAACATTCAAGTTCTTCCCGTAGCATTTGCTTTCATTGAAAGCGAGAACACGAATAGCTGGTTGTGGTTACTAAAGAATATAAGGATTTCTGTTGTGCAAGGCTGTCCCAACGTATGCCTCATACACGATCGGCATGTAGGCCTGCTGCATGCAATAACCCAGTTGCAACAAGGAGAGAATATACCATTTACATGGCCGAATGTACAAAGCAGGTGGTGCATGAGGCACTTGGGTGCAAAATTCTACAAGTAGTTCTGCAACAAGGACTTGATAAACCTATTCAAGCGGTTGTGCAACCAGAACCAGCAGCGGAAGTTCGAAGCACTCTGGAAGATTCTGGATGAGCGGACTGAGCGCCTGAAGGAGGCGGCGAAGGCCGTCCCAAGCGCTAACGAGGCCCCCGAAGTATTGTCACAGCTACCCACATATGCTCCCAGGTTGACGAGGAGGACGGGGGCACAGGTAAAATGCTTCTCGGACTAGATTGAGCATGAGCCTATGGAGAAGTGGTTTCTGCTGCATGACAGGGGTGGTGCTCGATATGGTGTCATAACAACCAATCTAATCGAGGTGTACAACTGGGTCATGCACGGCACAAAGTGTCTCCCTTTGGTTGGTATTGTAGAGGCAATTCTCCGCGGTACCACAAACTACTTTATTGACAAATGCAACAATACGTCGCTCGCCATGGCCAATGACAGAGTACTCTACTCCACTATGATCACCAAGTACATGGAGGAGAAGAGTAAGAAGGGTGAGATGCACCAGGTATTCAAAATGGGCACAATGGAGCTTCACTTCGAGATAATATGCAGGGATAAAGGACGCCGCGAGACAAACCGCGAGGGATAAAGGGAAAGGTTGGCCGGTGACAGGTACGACCCATTAGGAACAACATGGACAAAGCAGAAGCCGAACGTCGTACGAAGAAGTGCTCCATTTGTAGTGAGTCTGGGCACACCTTCAAGAAATGCCCCACGAGAAATCCTCAGGACGATGTAGACATCAACACTTCAGACGTCGCCGCGGGGACCTCATCCGGTCACCCCGACTCGAGGCAGTCCATATGGGGGACGTTGAGGCCGTGGCCACGGGAAAGCACAAACAGTTGTAATATGTTATTGCCAATGTTTTGAATTATCATTTTGATTTGTAAAAACTAAGTGTTATGATGTTTTGCTTAATGTTATGTAATATCAGTGCTTAATGCAGGGATAATTTTGATAGTAATGGCAAATTCACATTTGTCTTCTTACATAATATGTTGTGCATGTACATGAGAAATGTTATGCAAAAGGTCATTTCTCCAAAGTTCTCCACCGTGTATGAATTCTCGGACGCATCGCAATATCACTTATCTTAATACTTACGAATCATTGATACATCAATCGTCCTCACAAAATTCTTTAGAAATTCACCACACTAGGACAACATACGATGATCAAAAAATATTATTATGAGTTTAACAGATTTCATACCGTTGAAAATCTACGAAAATCACAAATAGACCAAGCAGCTTAGGGTTTCAGCTACTTGTTGCTAGTTAAAGCGCGACGGAGTTGGGCGTGTGACGGACCAATAGGGTCCCCATGCCATTCAATCAGATAGGTCCCTATCGCGATTGAGCTGCAACGGACCCATTTTTGTAATTGTTTGGAGCGGCTATTTATTTTTGTAATTATCTTTTTAAAATAATATTATTTTAAAAAAATTCAATGTTGTTGTAACTTTGTATTTAAATTTGAAACTTTGGTAGGTTAGCAAATAAAACTAGCGACATAGAGTTGAATGGATTAGATAGTTTTAAATGTATGAATATGTAGTGTAGTTTGCTGCAATACATCATTTTAGACATGTATAATTTAGTTTATCGTATAGATATTATTTATGATGCAATACATGAATGGTTAGAAAGTTCTAGATGCATTGTTATGTGGTGTATTATCTTTCAGTTCGTCCTTTTAAGTATTTATAGTTTAGTTTCGAATATGTCGTTAATCGTGTATATTTTTTTGTGCAATAGTTGAATTAATTACTATGTGGTGTAGTGTCATGTAATACATCATTTTAGTTGTGCGTAGTTTAGTTTCAGATATGTCATTAATCGTGTAGTATTTTTTGTGCAATAATTGAATTAATTAGATAGTTATATATATATTGTATATTTTTAGGAATTTTTTTTGAAATAATCTTTTTTATTTGAAATTACAGAAATAATACCACTTATTTTTTTAACATAAATGACCTCGTGTCGCCGTACGGTTGGGCGACTTGGTATAGTCGCCCAACCAGAGTGCGACACCTGTGTTAATCGCCTAACAGAATGGTGACTTACTATTGTCGCTCGGTGGTTCGGCGATTTTATCCTTGTCGTCCAACCACCGAGCGACTTTGGTAGTCGCTCAACCCGTGGACGATTTTGAGTTCCTAATATTAGTTTTCACCAGATCTGATTAGAATAATTGTGTTATAATATGTATCACATTTCGTATATATTACATTTAGCAAATCTTGTGGTATATTGGTCCTTTTTTAGGAAAGAAAAATGTAGTGTTAAGGTTGTTTGGTCAGTTTGTTATTTTCATAGAATATCAAGGATACGAAATTTGTCAGCCTCGCAACAACATTTTATGATCGTCGTATATCGTTGTAGTGTGCTAATTTTCTAAAGAATTTTATGAGGACGATTGAGATAGTATTGAGTCGCTAGTACGAAGGTAAGTGGTATTGTGATGTGCTAGGAAATTCATACACGGGGGAGAACTTTTGGGGAAATGACGCAACGATAACAACATGACAGTTGATCCAACAGGGGGGTTACATGGCACGCAAGCTAACGAAGCAAGGACGATACACGCATGCCTTTAGGGAAATAGAAATACATGGGACATGTGGGCGAAGAGGTCGAACTCTGCGTGGGCGTGGCCATTTGCCCTGCGTCCTAGCTCGGCGTTGTACTCATCGCCTTGAGCCTTAGCTCTCGCCGCGATGGCCCTCTTCCGCTCCCTCTCGGCCTCCCGTGCTGGCATGCTCAAGCTCCCGCTCCTCGCGTAGCTTGTCCCTTTGTCCTTCGTCTTTCTCGACCTCTGACTCTGAGAGGCTCGTTGGAGATATGCCCTAGAGGCAATCATATTGATGATGATATTTCATTGTATCCATGATTTAATAAATGTTCCTTGAATATTGCCTTTGTGTTGATTAACAAGTATGTGACTTGTTTGTGAAACTCTTTACTTGTATGGTTATTCTAAAGTTGTCCTAGTCGGAGTTCATGTGAGGACACACGTGAATGATGGATTAGCACATGTATCGGTTGATGACTATGTTTCATGTGTCATAGACATGGAGATGTCAAACCAATAATGTGGACACATGTTTAGAACATGGGGTTGGACCGACCCAACATGAGACATAGTAATTATTCTTATGGTTCTCTCTACACAATATGTACGCTTGTCCTTAGACACGAGATTGTCGTATGTACTTGAGATGTGAATCGACCTACTTAGGGGCTATCAAGCGCTACTCCGTGGCGGGTAGTTATAAAGGTAGCTTTCGGGTTTGTCATGAAGCATGTTTGCGAGGCATGGTCGATCGAGATGGGATTTGCCCTCTCTACACGAGAGATATCTCTCGGCCTCGAGTGATCGGATCCGAAATGCATGGCCATGCTACTTAAGGTTAAGAGTTAACCTAGTAAGGGATTAGGATCACGGATCGAGAAAGAGTGGTCGACTTGGAGCTCATTGAATATCGTGAGGCAAAGGGATTGGCATGTACATAACGTTGTGATGGTTCGTCCGATATGATCTTTACGTATGTTTAGGAGTTGTACGTCTTGCTAGAGGCGCTACCAACTATTGACCAAGTATGTGTACTCGCGTCATGTCTAAACATATGTGAACCATAGGGTCACACACTTAAGGGGTGAAGCTTAGTTCGGATTGGATCTAAATTAGATCGGGCATTGAGTCCTAATGGGCCTCTATTCGTAGAAGCCCATTATAAGGACGTCTATAAAAGGAGAGGGCGGCGTTGGTTGAGGTTGAGTTTTTCGTGACATCCTCAAACCACGCCGCCACCCTCCCACGCCCTAGTCGCTCGCGCGATCTAGTAGTCCGGCGTGCGTCGCTTCCTCCGTCGTGTGGATACCTTTGGGCGCCGCATCGTGGCGTTGGGACGAACCGCAAGAAAGGAGTCGTGGGGCGGACGCGGCGAGGGCGAGGAAGTAGTACGACTACTCTGCCTGACGTCGCATCAATCGAGTGCGACTACACCGCCTGACGTCTTGCATCAACTTCCGCTTTGCGCGTCTAGTGGTAAGACCGTGATCTATAAGCTGCGGTGATCTTGGTTTACTGGGTAGAATTTTTAATTTGCGCTAGTGTAGCCTACCGTTTCCCAACAATGGTATCAGAGCGGTTCTTTGTCATGTTATAGGTTCGGGTGATTTGCATATGGCGATATGTAATCGGTATGATCGATGTGATCGATTGTATAGTTACGTAATGGATTGATCGGTTTCGTGATCATCTTTGCTAAGGTCGTGAAACAACATACCCTACCGGTCGGATTCGCCATCGGGGTGACGGTGACACGTAAAACCGATTGCGAATGCGAAGATCAATATGATTGATCGAATCGAACCTAGATTAATAATTGATGTACCGTGATCATGTTTGCTAGGTCGTGAAACAACATACCCCTACCGGTCGGATTCGCCATCGGGGTGAAGCGGTGACACGTAAAACCGGTTGCGGCATGCGAAGATCGATACAAATTGGTCGAATCTAACGATGAGTCGATTTGTGGTAAATATGATTTGCCGATCAAAATCCTATGTAAAAATTGCATAGATTGGATCTCTGTTTTTTAATGTCCTGACGCCGAGATACGCGGCGCGCGCCTTCGAACCTGATGGGGAACCCCTCGACCCCTATCCAGGATTGCGATTCTATGCATAAACTTGTTTTTGCAGGATGTATGTGACGAGTATGGCCTAATGTGTATGTGATGCATGTTTGTAATATTTGCATGACTGCGTGTAGTGGATACTGCAACACGGTGGAGCCATTGTGTTGTCAAAGTATTGTATTAACGATCATGTGCCGACTTGTGATGATTCCTAGTATCCATGTATTTTATTACTCATTGTTATGAGTAATAGCTTATAGTAGTACTCGGAGGACACATCACTTGGAGGATGGCACACATGAACCATGGAGATGGAGATCATCATGGTGGGCCATTCTATGGCGATGGAGATCACCATGAGAAAATGGGTCATCTTGAGTCACAACTGTGTGAATGCTATTCCTATTGTTTTACTCCTATGCATGTTTGAATGGTAGAAGTATAGCGATCCTCACAAAATGTTAAGTTAAACATATGCCCTCCCAATTAAACTTTGCACCATCCCATGTCTTGTAAATTGATGGTGGGTCTATAAAATTAGGGCACCATCAACTTTCCTTGACTAGATGGGTTTTGTATCGGATACTTACATGCATAAGGATTGGTGAACTTAACAAGGTTATCATAAAGGTTATGGGCCTTGGGGCATAAAGGTTGGGCCAGGGGCATAGAGATGTCACCCAACAACAAGAGTCATATAGAGATATGATTAGCAAGGTGTTGCTTACAAAGTACCTTGTCTCCTAGCGGTGATGCAAAAGCTCACTAGTAGACTCGTTAATTGCGGATCTTGAATCGCTAAGAATCAACAGAGGATGTTGATTTTAGTGGGAGTACATTCTATTAAATTTGTTTAATACAGTTTACTCTATCATGGTTTTATTTGTCTTAGTATTTTGCATTTCCTATTGTAGATCAATGGCATCTAGCAACCACGCACACCCTTTTGCTTTACGATCGATTCTTGAGAAGAAATTAAATGGAACAAACTATTCGGATTTGGTCCAGTAACTCAGAAATTGTTCTCGTATGTATAAAAAGGAAAACGTTAGACACCCCAATCCCGAAGAACACGCAAATAATGCGTCTGCTGCTTTGTTAAAAATGCCTACAAGAAAGCATGTGATGACTCTCTTGAGATTAGTTGTCTTATGCTTGCATGCATGGAACGACCTTCAAAAGCGGTTTGAGGATCGTGAAGCGTATGATATGATCATAGCGCTTAAGGACATGTTCGGACACGAGCCAGGGTGAGCGGTTCAATGTCTCTAAGGCTTTTACGGAATGCAAGTTAATGAAGGTGCACCGTAGGCCCACATGTGATCAAAATGGTTGGTTCTGATCGGACTTTGGATAAACTTGGTTTTCCAATTGGCCAAGAGTTGGCAATCGATTTCATTTAGCGTCTCTTCCACCTAGCTATGGGCATTTCATTTGAACTACCATATGCATGGGGCGGATAAGGGCCTTAATGAGCTTTGTGGGATGCTCAAAACAGCAGAATGACATTAAGAAGTGTGCGGGGCCTAGCCATGTGATGGTCGTGTGAGAACAAGTCTAGCTTCAAGAAAAAGGGTAAGAAGCCATGGCCAAAGAATAAGGGTAAGGTTAAAGATATGATCTCGAAGCCAACGCCTAAGCCTAATCTTTGGACTGAGGTGAGACAGTATGCTTCTATTGTAAAGCGCCGCCATTGGAAGAGAAACTGCAAGAAGTACATGGATTCCGATGAATGCAAGAAGAAATTTGAAGTAAGACTTCCACCCATGGTACACTTGTCATAAATGTTTTAGACATTTTCTCTTGATTCTCCTATTAACTCTTGGGTATTTGATCTGGATCGAGTTGCTCACATTTGCAACTCGATGCTGGGCTAATAAGAAGTAGAGGAGTCGCAAGAGGTGAAGTTGATTTTCGCGTCGGGAATAAAGCAAGGGTTCTTTGCGTTGACCGTCGGCACCATGCAACTTCACTTCCTTCAAGATTTATTATGGAATTGAATAATTGTTATTATGTTCCTAGTATGAGTCGAAACATTTTATCCCCTCATGTTTGATGAGAGATGGTTATTCATTTGCAAGTAAAGACAATGGTTGTTTGATCTCTAAAATGGAATGTTTATGGCTTTTGCGCCCATTGTGAATGGGTTATTTATTTTAAATCTTGATGATGCGCCTATCTTTAACATAAATGCTAAAAGACTTCGACCTAATGATTTGAATCCCACCTACGTTTGGCATTGTCGTTTGGGTCACATAAGTGAAAAGCGCATGAAGAAGCTCCATCTCGATGGTCTTCTAACCGTTTGATTTTGAATCATACGAGACATGTGAAGCTTGTTTGCTTGGTAAGATGACCAAATCACCTTTCAAAGGTTCTTTTGAGAGGGCGCGGACTTGTTGGAAATCATACATACCGATGTATGTGGACCAATGAGCACGATCGCTAGAGGTGGATTTCATTACTTCATAACTTTCGATGATTTTAGTAGATATGGCTATGTCTACTTAATGAAGCAAAGTCCAAACTTTTGAAAAGTTCAAAGAGTTCCGAATGAGGTTGAAAATCAACGTGCCAAGAAAATTAAGGCTCTGCGATCGATCGTGGTGGCGAGTATTTGAGTCATGAGTTTAGCAATCATCCAAGAGTTGCGGAATTGTTCCACACTAACACCGCCGAACGCCTCAAAGAAGCGGGTATCCGCGGCGTGTCGGACCTTGTTGGACATGGTTCGATCGATGATGAGCCGTCAGTTTACCATTATCCTTTTGGGGTTACGCTCTAGAAACGGCTTTCACACTTAATAGGTGCCGTCTAAATCCGTAGTTAAGACACCATATGAGATATGGGTAGGAAGAGTCACGGTTGTCTTTTCTAAAGATTTGGGGATGTGAGGCGTTGTCAGCGACTACTGATCGGACAAGCTCACACCCAAGTCGGATAAATGCATTTTCGTGGGATATCCGAAGAAACCTTTGGATATTACTTCTACAACCGACTAGAGGGCAAAGTGTTTGTCGCTCAGTGGTGTTTTCCTAGAGAAAGAGTTTCAACAGAGGAGACAAGTGGAAGAACAGTGCGGCTTGAAGAAGTTCAAGATGAACCAATCGGGAAGACTCGACGAATGATGCCCATGTGGCGAGAACAAGTTGAGGAACCCATGGCAAAGGAAGCACCACCACCACGAAGGTCGGAAGGCTCCGCAATGCGCGAGATATATTATTGTTAGACAATGATGAGCCTACGACCTATGCGGAAGCAATGATGGACCCAGACTACGAGAAATGGCATAGTGCCATGAGATCCGAGATAGCATCCATGGGAGACAATCAAGTTTGGAATTTGGTTGACCACTTTGATGGTGTTAAAACCATAGAGTGCAAATGGATCTATAAAGGAAGATTGATATGGATGGAAATGTTCATATCCATAAAGCTCGACTTGTCGCAAAAGGTTTTCGGCAAGTTCAAGGAGTTGACTACGATGAGACTTTCTCACCGTGCGATGCTTAAATCAATACGGATCATTCTAGCTATTGCGCATATTTCGACTATGAGATATGGCGGATGGATGTCAAAACGGCTTTCCTTAATGGAAATTTAACCGAGGACGTGTATATGATACAAACCAGGGTTTTGTCGATCCAAACAATGCTAGAAAAGTATGCAAACTTCAAAAATCCATTTATGGATTGAAGCAAGCATCTCGGAGTTGGAACATTCGTTTTGATGAAGTGGTCAAAGGGTTTGACTTCATCAAAACGAAGAAGAATCTTGTGTTTACAAGAAGACAAGTGGGAGCTCACTCGTATTTCTAATCTTATATGTAGATGACATATTACTGATTGGAAATGATATTCCTATGCTCGAGTCCGTTAAGACCTCACCAAAAATAGTTTCTCAATGAAGGACTTAGGGAAGCGGCATATATTTTGGGTATTAAGATCTATAGAGATAGATCAAAAAGGCTAATAGGATTAAGCCGAGTACTTACATTGACAAAGTGTTGAAACGGTTCAACATGGAGGAGGCAAAGAAAGGGTTCTTGCCCATGTCTCATGGCATAAATCTTGGCAAGACTCGGTGTCCTTCGACAACCGATGAGCGAGATCGCATGAGTAAGATTCCATATGCTTCGCCATTGGATCTATCATGTATGCTATGATGTGTACTCTTGAGATGTTTCCTATGCTCTAAGTGTTACTGGCGAGATACGGTCGATCGGTGAGAGTCATCGACAGCAAGATTAAAACATCCTCAAGTATTTGAGAAGAACTAAGGATGTGTTCTAGTCTACGGAGGTGAGGAAGAGCTCGTTGTAAATGGTTACACGATGCAAGCTTCCAAACGACAAAGATGATTACAAATCGCAATCGGGTTTTGTGTTCCTTTTGAACGGTGGTGCGGTAAGTTGGAAGAGTTCCAAGCGGAGGCTGTTGCGACTCTACAACTGAGGTCGAGTACATTGCGGCTTCAAGGCAAAGGAAGGTGTTTGGATAAGGAAGTTCATAATCGAACTAGGTGTGGTTCCTAGTGCGTGCGATCCTCTGGATCTTTCTTGTGATAACAGTGGGGCCATTGCGCAAGCCAAGGAGCCGAGAATCACCAAAAGAACAAACACATCTCATGCGGTTTCATCTCATTCGAGATCCTTAATCGAGAGATTTAAAGATATGCAAAATACACACAGATTTGAATATTTGAGATCCTTTGAAGCCTCTCCCACACCTAAGCATGAGGCGCACACAAGAGCTATGGGTATTAGATATCTTCTAGATTGACTCTAGTGCAAGTGGGAGGCTGTTGGAGATATGCCCTAGAGGCAATCATATTGATGATGATATTTCATTGTATCCATGATTTAATAAATGTTCCTTGAATATTGCCTTTGTGTTGATTAACAAGTATGTGACTTGTTTGTGAAACTCTTTACTTGTATGGTTATTCTAAAGTTGTCCCTAGTCGGAGTTCATGTGAGGACACACGTGAATGATGGATTAGCACATGTATCGGTTGATGACCATGTTTCACGGTCATAGACATGGAGATGTCAAACCAATAATGTGGACACATGTTTAGAACATGGGGTTGGACCGACCCAACATGAGACATAGTAATTATTCTTATGGTTCTCTCTACACAATGTGTACGCCTTGTCCTTAGACACGAGATTGTCGTATGTACTTGAGATGTGAATCGACCTACTTAGGGGCTATCAAACGCTACTCCGTGAATCGGGTAGTTATAAAGGTAGCTTTCGGGTTTGTCATGAAGCATGCTGCGAGGCATGGTCGGTCGAGATGGATTTGCCCTCTCTACCCGAGAGATATCTCTGCCCTCGAGTGATCGGATCAGAATGCATGGCCATGCTACTTAAGGTTAAGAGTTAACCTAGTAAGGGATTCCGATCACGAGGATCGAAAAGAGTGGTCGACTTGGAGCTCGATCGAATATCGTGAGGCAAAGGGATTGGCATGTACATAACGTTGTGATGGTTCGTCCGATATGATCTTTACGTATGTTTAGGAGTTGGCACGTCTTGCTAGAGGTCGCTACCAACTATTGACCAAGTATGTGTACTCGCGTCATGTCTAAACATATGTGAACCATAGGGTCACACACTTAAGGGTCAAGCTTAATTCGGATTGGATCTAAATTAGATCGGGCATTGAGTCCTAATGGGCCTCTATTCGTAGAAGCCCATTATAAGGACGTCTATAAAAGGAGGGCGGGCGCTACCGTTGAGGTTGAGTTTTTCGTGACATCCTCAAACCACGCCGCCACCCTCCCACGCCCTAGTCGCTCGCGCGGATCTAGTAGTCCGCGCGCGTCGCTTCTCCCGCACGTGGATACCTTTGAGGCGCCGCATGCGTGGCGTTGGGACGAACCGCAAGAAAGGAGCTGCGTGGGGCGCCGCGACGAGGACAAGGAAGTAGTACGACTACTCGCCCCGCGTCTCGCATCAATCGAGTACGACTACACCGCCTCGACGTCTTTGCGTCAACTTCCGCACTGCGCGTCTAGTGGTAAGACCGTGATCTATAACTGCAGTGATCTTGGTTTACGGGTAGAATTTTTTAATTTGCGCTAGTGTAGCCTACCTGTTTCCCAACAGAGACGCCTTTCAAGGTTCTCGTAGTCCTCCTTGGCCCAGCCTTTCCATGTCAGAAGCATCCACATGTCATGTGGGTGAATCTTGTCATCGATTCACTGGCTAAAGTCGCATAGGCGCAGCGGAGACTGCGGTGGGAAGAGAGACGTGGGTATGGCGTAATGGGAAGAAAAATAGTAGTGTGCACTGAAATACGATTTCATTACTGGCTGCCTGTAGCTCTCCATGTCAAACCTGCGGTCGGGGTAGTCCGCGTCGTAGTTTGCGCAACACCAATAGCGTTGCCCAATGGTCCACTTGTTAGTTGATTTGACGCACTTGCAGGCGTCCCTACACCAGCAAAGGGGTGGCGCCACCCCCATGGGGGGCCCTTTCGGAGGGCGTTCAGCTGGCATAGGAGTGGGGTGCGGCTTGACCCAGAATCATTGGGAGTGTTGCGAGGAAGCCTCCTTAGATCCACAAACTCCGAAAAAGTTTGGTGTGTGTAAGGCTGCTGACTAAATGCATGATGGCGAGCATCGGTCTCAGTAGGAGACACCCACCTTCAAGAGTTTGCGGATTTTCTCCCATTCCTTCTCCTGTTCACCTTATGTAGGTAGTGTTGTAGAGTTCTTCGGCGAAAGCAAGATTGTATTTATTTATTTATTTTTGACCCAAGCAGCATTGTATTTATAGTGGGAGCAATTCCTTTTCCTTGCCCCGTCTGGTCTTATCACTGCGTAAGGCTGCCCCGTCAGGTCTTATCACTGTGCAAAGCTGCCCCGTCTGGTCTTGTCACTACGTAAAGCTGTCCTGTCTGGTTTTATCACTATGCAAGGCTGTCCCGTTAGGTGTTGTCACTACGCAGCTGCCTGCCTGGTCTTATCACCGTAAAGCGCCGTGTGGTCTTGTAACTACGCAAAGCTGTCCCATCTGGTCTTGTCACTGCGTAAAGCTGCCCCGTGTGGTCTTGTAACTGCGTAAAGCTGTCCCAGTCTTGTCCTTTGCGTAAAACCGCCTCGTCAAGTCTTGTCCGCTGCGCAGTTACCCCGTCTGGTCTTGTCACTGCGTAAAGTTGCCCCGTCTGGTCCGTCTGGTCTTATCACTGCATAAAGCCGCCTGCCTAGTTCGCCCAGGTCTTATCACGCGCAAGGTCGCCCCGTCAGTGTTGTCACCGCGCAAAGCCGCCTGCTTGGTCTTGTCATCGCAAAGCCGCCTGCCTCGTCTTGTCACCGCGCAGCCGCCCGTCTGGTCTTCTCACTACCTAAAGTTGTCCCGTCGGTCTTATCACTACGAAGTTGTCCTGTTTTATTAACACGCCCCACGCTCCGAAAGTAGGACCACTTCATCCTCCAAACTATGTAACATACCATCATAGGAAGAAGAACCTTCTCTGTGGTAGAGTAACACACCATGACAGACGCCGAGGGACCAGTCCAACCGGGGTCGCCGAAGCAAGAACTTCCCCTCGAAAGGAGGAAGGACTTCGGCCCTAACTACCGGTTGATGCCGAACAAGCGTGCTCAACCGGTATGGCGAAAATGCGAACACGGGAGAGGCAGTCGTAGTGCAGGTCCTAGATGGCCCTTTCGATGGCGGACGACGTTTCTTTCGATGCCCACACTCTGGGGTACAATTAGCTAATAGTTTGCTTTATACTACTGCTAATAGAGCCTCCATGATAACCCTCCTTTGCAGCAGATGGCGAAATGTGACTTTATCCACTGGATCGATCCTCCCCATGAACGTCATGTTGTGATGTACATGGATATATTGTGTAACCGAATCTTTGAGTTGGAGGCGCGGGTTGACAATCTCAACGAGGAAAACGATGACCTCCGCCAACAGATGCAGCGCGAGAGGGGCAACAAGGAGGTCGTGAACATAGGAAATTCGTATGATCCCACATGCTGCTGCGCAAACCCTAGCTGCATATGTGCGTGTCACTACAATGACGGCACCACGCCACGCGCCTATATGCAACACTCTATGTGGGTAGCGCAAGGCACCTTCTACCATTAAGTATGGGCGGAGATGCTTGTACTTCGATACTGTTCTATTCTGTACGCAATTGTGTTTAATCTCCTAAAGCATGTAACTAAATGGTCGATATTCATTAAGCAAACATGTATTGTACGTGTGCATTAATCTCTGAACATCGATATTAATTGAACAAACATGCATTGTATGTGTGCATAAAGTTACAAAATGCTGTAGTGCACCCAAGAAGAAGCGGTGTTGCACGTCATGCCGTTGTTGCTACACGTCGGTAGGCGCCTTGCAAGTTCTCATAGTGTGGCCTTCCTAGCGGCACCGGCTACAACGTCTACCCGCCGCTCGAGCTTCCCCTTCGTCCATATCGTTCCTAATGCGACAACTCTGCCAACGGCCCTTCCCCCCTTTCAACAGGTCAAGATCCGAAATCAAAGTCCTGCATGCAAGATCGACGTGGCGAAGTTGCCGGCAACTCTGAAGCCTCTTAGCTCGCTGCACCACGCTTGCTGCACTCTCTCCTTCATGAAGTACTCCGATATGAAGTTCAACGGGTCCATGTGGATGGTCCCACATGCAGCTAGGATATGAGAGCATGGCTTGTGAAGGAGCTTTGGCTTATTGCATATGCAGCTTTGGCTAGTTGCAGGTTCATTCACATGGTCTCCAAGGCATACCTCGTGGGTAACAAGGGACCGAGCCGTCCCCATTCGGCTCATCCCGGCGAGCACGTCGAACGATGCTCAGATGTTGCCCATAACGAAGACCGTGTGTGACTGAGCCTTCTCGGTCTTGGCTTGCATGTATGCTGTAATCTTCGAGCAATACGGTGTTTGTGGGTTCGCTGCATGAAGTGTCGTATTTGCATGCCTTTCTCTAAAATATCCGATTATACTTGCGCGTAACGCCTTCCACGATGGTGACGAGAGGCGAGAATGAAGGCCCCTAATAACCTGATTGTACACCTCGGCTAGGTTAGTGGTCATTATGTCGCACCTTGCACCGTCAGGTGTCGTGCAAAGAATGACCACTTCTCCAATGGCTTCCTCTATCCAATGAGAGAAGCATCCAATGTCCCTGGAGGTCCTCCGTGTCAAATGGGGAGGGTCAAGCTCACGTAGTGGTGTGAGGCGTTCGGCCGTCGCCCCAGGAACAAGCGGACGCTTGTTCCTCTCGACGACATGCTTCCTGGTGTGCTCATCCAACATCTCCCACAGCGCATCAAATTTACGCTTTTGGTTCTGCATAGTAAGCCTCTTGAACAGCTTCATCAACGATTGCTACCTGAACTGTTTGAAGATGTTCGTGCCCAGATGGCGAATGCACCATCTGTTCCTCATGTCTGGCCAAGGGAATGGCTCGTCAGGGTCTTGCTGAAGTTTTCGGATGACCTTCATCATCCCAGGGTGGCGATCATGGATTATGCAGACATCAGAACGTGCGCCAACTACTCCCTCCTTTAGATGTCGAAGGAACCACAACCAATTGTCAAAATTCTCACTTTCGACGAAAGCAATGGTTAAGGGTAGAATCTGATTGTTCCCATCAACGCCAATTGTTGTCAGGATCATGCCCTTGTATTTCCAGTTAGAAATGTCCCGTCCACTAAGATCACGGGCAACATGTGTCTGAATGCATCGATGTAGGGACCAAATTCTAGGAACGCCCTCTGCAATACCATAAAACCTAGAGGCGATCTTTTGGATGGCTTGTCCTTCACAACAATGTATGTGCCTGGGTTCCTGTCCTGCAGCACCTAGAGCATACGAGGAAGGTTGTCGTAAGATGCCTCGAAAGAACCAAACCTCCTTTCCAAAGCTTTCTGCTTAGCACACCATGCCTTCGCATAGCTAATCTTGTACTTGAATTTCTGCTCGATAGCCACCATGACATGCATGGCCTCCAGGTCCGTCTTCTTCACGATCTCTCCGTACATCATATTGGCAATGAAGGTGGATGTTAGGTTGCGATGCATCAGTAGAACACTACTGAGCAAGCAGGAGTGCGTCTCCACCTTGGAAACAATCCAGTGAGTCTCATACTTAGGCGCCCGTGCGTGCACACGCCATGGACACTCAGCCTGCGCGCAGACCACAGTGTACTGCTCCAGGCTGGATTTTAGTATACGAAATGGCCGCTGCATGGACAAGGCCCACAGCTTAATGGCATCTTGCAATGATCCCTTGTCAGGAAACGTTGCACGAAGCCGAACCTCCGTCCCATGGTGATTCGTGCTCATCATGCACAACAAGGCCCTCAACGTCCACCCTATTCTATTCCTGTGGGATGGGGCCTTCATCCTCCTCGGGAGAGTCATCACTGTCCTCTTCTAAAGCTTCCTCCTCCGCTTGAGTCGCGAAGTCATCGATCTCCATTTGAGGCACTATGTTCTCCATTTGCTTACCCGCATCCGCTACGCTGCACCGGGCCGCGCGCGGTGTGCGATATTCTTCTTCGCCCGAAGAACATGGGTCACCTCGCCGGCTCGTGTCTCAAAGAACATGGGTCACCTCGCCCTCGTGCCTCGCAACATCGGTCACCACACGGACCTGCTCCCACCAACCCCACGAGAGTCGTCTGAAGGTCCTCTGATGGCTCCCTTCGGACATGGTTGCATGAGTAGCACGCACTCGTAGCCACGACGCCTGCAGCCTTCCAAAAATCCCTTCCACGCAGCCGTGCCCATCAGGCTTCGCAACTCCCCCGAATGTCTGTGGCAGACCGGCTCCAAAGCCCTTGTACGAAGACACTACACACCTCGGGGTTCAAGGAGAAGCTTCCGGTGAGCCAGTATAGGACATCTCCGATTCGAGCATTCTCCTCATCCGGATGTACCAGAGTTACTTGCTGCAAGCCACTTAGATCAACAACATATGGACCTTCACGAACCGTACCAACACCGTGATGCACTTTCAATACCGTGGGCTCCGACATGACGGATTAATCACTGCAAAAAAATAAAACATTACGACTAGCGATTTCTCAATATTTGGACTAGCGATTTCTGAAGATTTCTGCACATACTTTCCCAAGATACGTGGTAAATCAATAAGTTGCACACGTCACGTACATTTGGACGAGACTAACAACAATCAATACTATTACCTTCACGTGGAGACCTTCTCTTTTCTGCCTCTCTCGAGCTCCTCCCCTCCCCCTCTCTGCCTCTCTCGAGCTCCTCCGCTTCTCCCTCTTCGTACCTTCTTCCCCTCTTCACTCCTCCTATCTTTGTATTCCTCCCCTTTTCTCCTCTCCCGATCTGCTCTGCTATGGGTTTTTTGCTGAGAGAAATGGCGAAAGAAATGGCGACAAGATCCGTCCGCCTTTCTATAATGATCGTGAAAGTCGCCGGGCGTTGGACGACACGGCGGTAGTACGGCCCCAACGGTTGAGCGACACGTGTGAAGTCGCTGAAGTGTTGGACAACCTGGCAGGTAGTACGGCTCCAACGATTGAGCGACACATGTACTACTCGCTAAAGCGTTGGACGACCTGGCAGGTAGTACGGCCCCAATGGTTGAGCGACACGTGTACTACTCGACGAGTCAGCTTTGCGCAGCGACGTGAGCGTATAAAATTGATATGCGAATACGAAATAGAACAATGCTGAAGGGAACACATAGACAACCATATCGTAGTAACTACGAAGTACAATACGTAAACACATAATACAAGTTAAAGAAAATGGTAGAGGGAGTGCATGCAGAACCACGTCATCGTAATAAGGAACCACACTATGTAAACAACTAATACAAGTACACATAGAAAAATGAATGCCCCCTACTGGCCACCGGCTACACCACCCACAGCCCCTCCTCCGTCGTCGCCACGTCCCACACCCGGTCCGCGGCCACCTGTACGCCCCCGCTTGGGCTTCCGAAGCGCGGGGTGCCTGGGCTGGGGCCCAAATAGCGAAAGACACTCAGGAGGCCTACTGATCCGTGCTCCCAAGGGGGTGGACTCCATCGGTGTCGGCGTGACCACTGGGGGCCCGCTAAGCTGCGACCCAGAAAGAGACTCCACGGGTGCGAGCTCAGCTGCTCCCCTGGCCTCCCCGGGTGGCTCAGCGAAGTACACGTCCACGTCGACGTGCGGGGAGAGAGAAAGTCCTAGCGTCTAGACCTAGAAACCTGCAGGATAAATAATGTTAATCTGTACAATACATCGACGATCATAAACCTGAAGAGAGGAAACGTACCTGAGTCTGGGGCCATGCGTGAGAAATAGTCGTAGCCGCCGTACTGACCATACGGGTCCGAGAAGACTGGATACTGCAACGACGACGGGAGCGGTGGCTATGGCGGTGCGTACCCACATGCCCACCCGGACGATCTAGGCTGCCAAGGAGCAAGGGCAGGCGGGGCACGGGGACGTGCACCTCCTAAGCCTCTTGACTGGGCTGTAGGACATGCCGACCTCAGAGTATGTGCCGACGTGGCCACATCCGGATCGCTTGCATGGCGTCGTGGCAACGCACGCCTAGCCGCATCCGCAGCCCGGCGACGACAAAGCGAATAGGTCGCCACGCGTCACCTTGGCCCCAATGGCGCCACGCCCGTGATCGATCGCTCGTCGGTGGCAATGCCGATGGTGATGTCCGTCTCGCAAGGAGAAAATGGGCGTGAACCTATAATCGAGGTAACCGTACTCGACATTTCTAAAATGACGATGATACGCACCGCAACGTGCAAGTTCTGCGCTGAAGTGTACAAGGTACGACGGCCGGCCGGTACGCGATCGGAGGAGGGTCGACGACATGCACCACTGGCGCGTGTCCGCGGGCGTGACAATGAGGTACTCGTTATGCGAGGTGGGGTCGACGGGCATCCTCACGCACCAAGTCCTCGTGGGCATTCACCCACTCGTTGTAGGGATACTGGTAGGCTACGCTAGCAACCATTCAAAATTTCTACCACGTAAACCAGATGCCAAGCAAGATAGATGATCACAAATCATTACCACCGACGCGCAAAGGCGGTGAAGTAGATTCGAGCGGCCTAGTCCGGCGATGAACGGCGCCGATGTAGTGGTCGAGATGATCGCCCAACGCCCTCGTAGTCGATCGTCTCCTCCAGACCTCCACGGTTCCTTGTGAAGATCGCGATCGCCCTCGGTTGCAACAATGCGGCCGCAGAGCGCCTCTGTATCCACACGCCCGGAGAAGGAACAATCAGATCCGGCGGTGTTAGCACCAAGTCGCACGGAAGCTTCTTCAAGAAGATGGCGGCTAGGGTTTGGTGGAAACAACTCACGTGTCTCACTTCTCTCCCAAAACTAGCCTCAAGCATCTCCTATATAGTACCAGCGTCGATCCTATCCGAACACAATTAACTAATCGTATTCAGATCGGTTTGTTCCATCCCATTAAGTGTGTGACCCGTTAGGTTTATGTGTAATCGGTTGTGACTGGAAACCTTTTCCGACCATGAGTCGTAGCGGTCCCTAGCAGGACATAACGATTCCCGAATACACACAAATTATATCGGACGAACCTTAATGCAATATGATATACGACTAGGTCCTCATCACTTACGACCAGGTCCTATCTTTATACGACCAGTTCGCACTCGGTCACGACGATTCAGAACTCCTTACGACCAGTGTTCGACCACTCTGTGATTTCGCTCGATCGCTCTGACTTGCTCGTATCACCATACGACTTGTTTTGATCTGATCGAACTAAGTGACTTATTCTAGTATTTTCCCTTTGCCTCACGATATCTGATTTGAACTCCAGGTGAGATAATGTGTCATCCATGGACTGTTCAATATTTTCTCGATCGAGTCGTCGGATAACCTTACATGGTCGAACACTTCGACCACTAGTGGCATGACCATGCACTTTATTTATCCAACTACTTCGAGAGGCCCAGACATCTCTCCGTTATGTTAGGAGGGCAAATCCCATATCCACCAGTCCACATCCCTTCGCAGTTTCATAGCATACCCAAACTTACCTTTATAACTACCGATTCTGGCGCGTTTGGCAACCCCTAAGAGTGCTATTACACATGTAGGGAACCATGTCGATCTCGTGTCTAAGGATCATACATCATCATTGCTTGAGACCAACTAATGACACATAGAATCATAACAATCTCTATAGTGTCTCAAGGTGGGTCAATCCAACCCCATGTTCTCTAACAAGTGTTTACATTATTGATTCGATATCCCTATATCCATGACCGTGAAACATGATCATCAATCAATACATGTCTTGGTCGTATGGTCACCGGTGTTCCGATTAGTGACATTCGACCAGGGATACTTTTAGAACGACATCATATAAGTCGAAGAGTTTCACCAACAAGTCACATACTTGTTGATCTTCAAAACTAACGATTCATTCAAGGAACAGAATAGCATCTATTCAATAACTCATAAACATAGACGTGATACAATCATCTCTATGATTGCCTCTAGGGCATATCACCAACATACGTGACCCACGGCTCCATCTTCGTCGGCCACTGCGTCCTGGTGGCACCCCTCCTACTATACCTGCAAAACGGACCACTACAATCACAAGTCGTCGTAGCATAACTACTGAAAACATATTCTAGCATGTAATGTGTGCAACTCACGCGTGGTCAGAGTCAGGCACTCTCGTCCCGACGGGAACTAGAACAACCTCGCGAAGATCGAACTGGCACATCACCCTGTGCACCGCGTAGTCCTCGATGAAGACGTCGAAGACGAGCTTCCTCTGCGTCCACCGCATGCCCGGCCGCGTAGCGCAGTGAGGACGCCCGCGAGCACGCCGCTCCGTCTCCCGATCGTAGTACGGCTCCGCCGCGCGCCGCCGGCAGTGAGGCTATCCACCGCTCCACGAAGTGCTCGATACACGCGTGACTCGCTGCAGTGCATCGCCTCGCAAGCCGAATATTAGTTATAAAGCATGACTCATAATACATGTGTACTACAGATGTAGGAGAGTACGTACTCGTCTACGGCACCATAGGGACCCTACGGTCGGCCGGTCGACCGCGTCCCCATGGTACATGTCTGCACTGCATTTAACCGTGTCAACCAAAGATTGGTCATGTGAGAAAGAAGCGCCGAACGACCACGCACCGCAGCAGAGGGGGCAACTTTGTTAAGATAGATGACGACCTTGTCCTACAGCACACATCGCACATGCCGCGGTACGTCGCGATAAGTATGGCTGATTCCCAGCTGATCTGCAGCTCCTTGCCATCGGCGATGGCCCTCGCGTAGCCCACACGGCGGCGCGGCGACGGTCACTATGGTCGGCGGTAAACATGACCCAGCCAAATAGCCACATCAGGTACGCCTCGAGGTGCCGTGACACCTGCTCGACGGTCGGCTGTAGTACCATCCGCTCGACCTACGCACAAACGAATAATTAGTACGCCTATTATACGGCTAGGATAGTGCATCTCTAAACATCTAAAATGTGTATCATACGTACCCGGAACTGCGAAAGCCACCGCAGAGGCGGCCCATGCCACTGTCGCACCGGGAAGTCGACGTATGGTGGCGCGACATCCACCCTAAGAACACCATGAAACCGCCAGATGGGCGCCACGCCAAAGATACAGCGCATCCGATGGGAATATCGCGCTCGGCCGATAGGCGGTGGCGAAAGATCACAACATCTGCGCAGTAGGGCTATCTCCCCGAATGGGAGGTGGAATGTGTGTGTCTTGGGCCGCCACCGGTCCACTAGGGCTGTCAGGAGCAACCGGTCGAACGGGAACCGTCGTGACCGCTCCAGACCGGCCTGGACCTCCCCGTCGTCGTCGACAGGAGCGCCATACTTTTCGGTGGCCTTCACCATCCGCGCGAGAGGAAGAAGGCCGGCACGACTCAGCCTGCAAAACACGAACAAGTAAGTACATAGCGGGCATATCACACAAAACAAGTGGCACAGCTCGCGCACAAACCTCTCTACCCAGCGTGGGTCTAGTCTCTAAGCCCGTCGAGGTGTCCGTGTACGAACCACCCCCAAGTCAGTTGCGTCATCCCCGCGACCAGGAGGCGGGACACGACGGCTCGCATGGTGCTGCGCATCAAACAACAGGTCGAAATGCCAGTCCGAACCACCATGGTCGTGAGCCATACCTGCGAATTTACAAATTAAAACCATTAATATTATTGAGCGTTTAAATTATATTCCAAAACACAGTGCTAATACATATACAATTTCATGAAATCTTAGTGGTAAACACGTACTTTTCCTACAAAAGGCTATATTACGTTAACACCTGTACCGGCTCTTATGCATTGCAAAATATTAAAAACATCGTCATTACCATGCATATTTGTAATGGGTGGAGCTTTATGGAAAAGATTTCAAGATTTCACATATTTCATAATCCTACGGGTTCGAAATCATGTATCTGTGCTTTTTGTCTTAGTATTTCATAATGGGTGACGACGTTAACACCTACATCGGCTGTTATGCATTGCAAAATATTAAAAACATCATTGTTACCATGCATATTTGTAATGGGTGAAGCTATATGGAATTTTTTCAAAATTTCACATATTTCATAATTCTACGGGTTCGGTACCATGTATCTGTGCTTTTTGTCTTACTATTTCATAATTCCTTAATCCGACCTAAATTATAATGTAATTTCTAGGTTATCGACATGTTTTTATAATACAAAAATAACATGTTATCAAGAATCATGCCAGAAGAAATTAGCGTAGCAAGCGGAATAGCACAACTAAATTTATTTTCACCGACTATGTTTTTCTCTATACAAACTACTAAACTAATTGTATTAATTATGCTATCCCTAAACATATGCTAACAACATGTTACTACACATGATGCTGCTTGCTAATCTACAATGGTTAATAATTAATCATGCTATCTCTAAATATTTACTAATAATCTATCACGACATATGATGTTGATTGCTAACCTACCATGGTTTAAAGAATATATTTGTACAAAATAATACTATAAGCTAACCGTCCTAGTCGTCGATGCAACGCGAACTCTTTTCTCCTCTTCTTCTTCTTCCTCCCCTTTTTCTCCTCTCCTTCTGCTTTCTCCCCTCCTCTTTTCTTCTCTCCTTTTCCTTTCTCCCCTCTCTTTTCTCCTCCCCTCCTCTTTTCTCCTCTGCTTTTCGGCTCGCTCAACCGAATGGCGACGGTTCGGCCGGCGCGGTTTTTATAGTCAGCCGAAGTCGCCATACGGTCGGGCAACTAGGGCCCGGGTGGAACATAGTCGCCAAACCGTATGGCGACTAGGGCCCAGGCGCAACATAGTCACCAAACCATATGGCAACAATGCCTCGTAAGTGAAATCGCCGTTTAGTTGACCGATTCACACCTGCTCAACTCTGGTTGGCGACTATACCAAGTCGCCCAACCGCATTTGCGATGCGAGGTCATTTATGTAAAAAAAAATAAGTGGTATTATTTCTGTAATTCCGAATAAAAAAAATATTATTTTGAAAAAAAATCATAGTTTCATACATGTTATTAATCTTTTTGTGGTGCCGCCAATTGCAAAGTTAGTTTGCAATATGCTTTTGATTGATCTAACAGAAAAAGAGTCCAATTTGATTTCTTTTTGCAATTTCCATTGATTCAAGAACGAATACCGAGACAGTTGTTCCTTGTCGGCCTACTACCCGTGGCTTTACATCGCTAAAGAATCAGAATGGATAGCAAGAACTCTGAATCAAGAAAAGTACCAAATCGATTGGAAATGTACGCTCCTGTGGGAGTCGAACCCACTACATAAGTGCCTTGTTCTACCGAGAGATGCAGTCTATTGAAGATCAAGGTAGTTTCTTTATGAAAAGTGGATTTCTTATTACTTTTTATCTATGTTTCGTATTATTAATAATGTAAACATTTAATTTTCAGGTATGGCGTCTGCATGAGGCATTGCATAGTGGCCCTACGAGTTGCTTGACCCGGCCGTTGACGTGGGTCACCGTAACTGCCTCAGTACCGTCCACCCTCAACCGGTGAGGCACCTATTGAGCTTGACGTAACGGCTGTGCACGCCTATGAGGGCATGGAGGGTCAACCCATGTTGGGTTCCTAGGTACGTGTAGTTGTGACCTTTGTGTACTCAATTTCAGTCTGACTTGTGTGGGTGGACTCATGTTGTTGTTAATCCTTTCGACAAATGTTGAGAGTGACAGGCCTACTTCCACTAGCGAGGATAGTGGAGGCGACATGGGAGGATGACGGGATGTGCATGCGCCGGCGGTTCTGTGACGACCAGTGTCTCCTGACGACGTTAGTTGACCGTTGGAGGCCGGAGACGCACACGTTCCACCTTCCGTACTGGGAGATGGTGCCTATGCTATAGTTTGTGGGTTTCTTGACCGGTTTGTCATGCGCGGGCTTCCCCTAGCGGTGTACAACGTTGCATCAATGTGGCGCACAAACCTCATCGTGAGGTTCCAGTGGGTGATACCGCCCGACGACGGGTACAGAGAGTTAACTAGTATGCACAGGGCGTCAGTGAAGTGGCTCTACCAATTCTACATAAGTATTTATAACTCTACTAGTATGCACAGGGCACGACCTCAGACATGTCATGGACCGCATCATGGAGAAGGTGAGGCAATGCATCGAGCTTATGTCGTGCCGGATGCCGAGGGACGTGTTGGGCCCCCCAACGCATGGATAGGGGTGAGCCACAGTGCATCACGCCCCACAGCTCCTCACCTGGACTTGCCGGGCGGGTCCTCATGGCACCGTGCTGGGAGTACCCTAGCACAATTTGCAGGTACACCTGAAACACTCACGTCTGCTTATTTATTTCAAACTAAACTATTTACTAACACCTATTTCTTTTCATAGGTCATCAGTTCCACGCGTACATGGGGCAGGACTACGCGGAGTCATCCGCTGCGATGCAGTGACCAGGTCGATTATTGCTTCTGCGTAGTGTGTACTTTCAGCATTTCTATATTGTTTACATGCATAACGTACTGTTCCATAGTTCGTACACCCATTTGGGATTAGGAGCTGGTGTTGCACAAGGATGCACATACCTCGGACTATGACTTCGACGATAAGTGGGGGCCATGGCGAGAGAACGATGGCCTTCGCACAACAAGAGAACTCTCAGCCAGGTCTCCATTGGGGCTTCACACAGCTGCACATTGCGTCCGGATTGAGCCAGTCGACGCAGCCCCTATCTCAACACTCGCGTAGGCTACTCACGGTGGTAGGGTTACTCGAGCGCGGTGGCCTTTGATGTACTCTCGCGGCGCTCGCGCCAACCAGCCGGACGAGGCCAAATACATGTGGGTACAACCTAAGAGGTCTCGCGGGTAGATATATGACTTCTGTTAAGTAAATATTAATTTGTGTACGACTTACATTATGCTAGTCTCGTGTTTACGATATTATTTGTTCTTGTTTGTGTTTACAACTAACTATGTGAGGGATTTAGCATCGTGACACCCCATACCACCCTCGTTCTAGCCTTTTCATGCGAAATGACCACACCTCGTTCTACCATTCTATCTAATATTTCGTTTCTCTACTCGTCTTTTCAAACAATTAACCATACTGCAATGGTACATATTTTGCAGACCGAAATGACCACACCCTGCCACTACATCTTTTCAGACCAAAATGGCCACACCCTGCCACTACACCTTTTAAGACCGAAATGATGACTCTTCTCCTCCTTTGCGGTGAGTAGATATCACTCACCAAGAAATCCCACCTGCCATTCGTCATAATTTCCATCCTCGGACACACCCTATCCGCTTATAAAAGGAGGGAGAAGAGAGCTGGAAGAGAACACTACACCACAGTAACCAATACTTCACTCCAACTTGTTTCACACAACAGAGAAAGGAGATGTCGGACTACTATGCGAAGATGCCACGAAAGCACAAGTCGCTGCCAAGAAGTACATGTTCAATTACGCTGAAGCGTCCGAGGTCTTCCAACGCCGAAAACCTTACATCTTGGACCCTATTGAAAAGGCACCGGTGGAGCCGAGAGGGGTGGTGGTGGAGGACCCCCAAACAAGAAGCTGGGTACGACCGGGCCAAGCGCACGACGAACAAGGGGAAGGCTCCTGCTAGTGAGACTGGCGTCCATCCCAGCGCTCCCCGTTTTGCGGGCGCACTCCAGATAGATTAGGTATGTTATGTTCAATTTGTATTCTGGTTATTGATTTGGCCCTACGTTCTTCTAGCATTATTCAATCTTCTAGCCCAACTCGCAGAATAGGGCTGCCTTCGAGACTGGTCGCTGCTGCGGTACTTAGGAGACAAAGGGAAGGGACCGATGGGTCGCCAGGACTAATTAACTTTGTTCTAATCCACCATTTTTTTATTTCAAAAATGTGCACATGTATCATAGGTGTTTTCGATTTATTGATTTGTGCATCTTTATCGCTTCTAATGCATGTACCCAAACCTTGCACGCCATGTAATTCGACTACATTATGAAGTCTTTCAAATTTTATTCCTAAATATTTTGTCTATTTCAAATTTTGTCATCATTTTGAAAGGAATCATTTCTACAAACAATACAATCGTGATAATAGCGCATGGAAACCCTAAATCAAAATATTTTTGTCATTTTGCTCTGAAGGGCGCTATTTTTGCAATTATGCCGTCGAACTCGCATTCCAAATAGGGCGCGTGAAATCACGCACTTTCCTTGTATGCCTAATTTTCTATGTATTATCACATGTACCAAAAATGTATCATCGCATCTACAAAGATGTATTGTCACATTAAATCGCTTGATGATTCGTGCATGCTCTCGTTATGTTTGGTCGTAATGAAACTCCTAAATTGTTCTCTACTTTATATTTCATTATCTTTTCGAAATGATCGGTTGTACGGACACTTAAAGATATTATAAAAACTTAGTGAAATCCACTAAAATTTGAAGGTGAATTATCTACAAATATAAATATTATTTTATTTTAATTTCACTCCGAGTCATCACTAATTCAAATGGCAAATTAAGTCTCTACCACCATTCCAAATGGCGGCATCATTGTTTCCATGGTGACATGTCCATTTCGCCATTTGGAATGGCGTTAGAAGCCCATTTTTGTAAATTTATTAAATGAGCATTTATTTCTGTAATTCTATTTAAAAATGTATTATTAAAAATCACGCTTGGCATATTTGGAACACGAAACTCGTGATATTCGATGGTATTTATATTGTTATCTATAAAATTAAGTGATGTTATTGTTTTCCAAACAGGAGGAATTAATACTTAGTCCATTTGTGAATAGAGAATGTGAATAATGCGTTATAGTCCATTTGTAATGTGAATTTTTTTCTCGTGTGTGATGCCTAGTGGATTAAGCATGGCACTACAAGAAAATCCCCTTATAAAGACGTTTTTCTAGAGACGCTTTTTAATTTATCTCTAAAATAAGGAGTTATATAGTCTAGAGTTGCTTTTTAGAGACACTTTAAAAATTGCCTCAAAATTTTGTACACTAGAGACGTTTTTGAGACATTTATCTTGTAGAAACATTTTTGAAATGCTCTCTAATTAAATCTGTGATATCCTTTATAAAAAGGCGTACCCTAGGTTTTGCTCTTACTGTCACTTCGCTCCGCGCCCTTAGGCTCGCGCTCTCTCGCCTCCTCTAGGGTTCGCCTGCTCACCTCCCCGCCAGAAGACCCGACGCCGCCCCCTTTCATCGACGACGCCGCCTCCGCCTCGACGCGCGGCCTCCTCCGTGTTGGCCTCCTCCCTCCTCCCCGCCTCTCCCGCGCGCTCCTCCTCCACTGCAGGCCTCCTCCCGCGCCGCCCCTCCTCCCCGTGTCGGCCTCCTCCCCGCACCGCCTCCTCCTTGCACCGTGAGTTGTTGTGCGGCATCCTCTCGTGAGTATTCCTAAAGATAATATGTGAACCGAATCTAGTACTAAAGATATGGCAAATTGATCGCTGGGCTTTGTTGACATGCTCGTGATGAACTTTGTCTTATATCGAGATTGAATGTGATAGTTAGTTGATTCGTGAGCTCTATTGTACAAATTACTTGCTACCACAATTTCATATATCGTTAATTTGTTACTGATTGAATGCTAGTTATCACGAGCATAGCTGAATGCCACTGCCAATTTGATATACCGTTAGTTCATTCTTGAGCTCTATTGTATTGATTTAACCGTCGTGATGTGACTTTGATAGTCTTTGATAATGTGAATCAAATTGATCGCGGGCTTTGTTCTCGTTCGCTCGTGATGAACTTTTCTCTTATACCGAGATTGGATGTGATAGTTAAGATCATTTTCTAGAATAGCTGAGATCATTTGACGCTTAAGCAAAGTATTGTTTAGAGCTCATAGTTTGAATTTATACTATCATATTCATTTAATGAAGAGTATAGATAATAGGATTGAGATGGCAAAGACTTGTTCTTTGCAACTCTCCTTCCGAGAGCACAAACTACCATCAATCCTTCTTTATATATTATACGCTTGTGCATCATTTTCGTTAAGTTGAGTAACCGCTTGAATCGGTCGCTTAGAGCTTACGCATATTGCTTCGCGCATATATAGATAGCAAGTGGCGACATGACGTCGCACCATCTTTGCCGTCATCGACGTGCCGCCAACGCGTCCGATCTCCGAGGAAAGTGGTACGCGACGCGAGATGGCAGAGGAACATCGAGAATTCCTCCGTGCCTAATGACCGCCACGGAGGTCAATGCCAATGGGATCCCGTGAGTCCCCAAAGTAGCGCGAGATTCCTGACCTTGTGCGGATACTTGGAAGGGAACGGTCCCCATCACCACACCGAGCCGGGACATCGTGTCGGATGTTCTGAGAAGCCACCGTGGGACGGTTTTAAAATCATTCACTTTCCCAACCGCAGACTGGCGCGTGGAACGACAGCGCGTTCTCGATTGGAAAGGCGTGGAGGACCTTCAAGAGCGTGCTTGTTACAAAGCACGTGAACACGGTCGAACGCCCTTCACGGCGATAAATTCTTGTCGCGGGATATATGGGACGCCTTTGTGCAAATGAAGACGATGCCCGAATTTCTTGAGGAAAGTGCGACGCACAAGGCTCTCCGCACACTTAACACTCACCCCACAAACTCAGCACCGCTGGTACGCGGTAAAACCGCGCAATGGGCGGCGGAGGACACGAACGTAAACAAGGCCATTTGTCGAGATCACGCACAGCGCGCTCTCTCCGGTTAAGAGTGAGGGCATTAGTTACGCCTTTCGCGAAATCTCTTTCACAAACCCGTGATCGGGATGTGGCCAATCAGTGGTAAATGTCTTCAACTACCTAGTTGTTAATAAGTCTATAACTTCATAATGTATATAATAACATGATGACCTCTTGCGCAAAGAATTGAGTTCCGCATGTTCCAAGGCTCCTTCCAAGCGCATGAGAGAAGGATATACTATCTACGGCCCGGGAAACAAGGAGCACCTGGTCGCACGCGAGGCAAAGGGGTTAACGATCTTGGAGGGATGGATTCCCAAACGACTCATCAGACGATAGGAGCAGAAGAGATCCAAGGCCGAGTACAACACGTTGTTGGAACATGTGCTACTTCAAAATTTGAAGGAAGAGAACGAGTGCTATCGCAAAATTTGAAGAAAAGATAGCAAGATTGCGGACCAAGTGAATCAACTACTACTCCTCAACAACCGCCGCAGTCGCCCCGTTGTTTTGCAGGCGCCTCCTCAACATCGGTAGTAGCGTCCACGCAAAATTGTGAACATGATGATGTCCAATTACCTATCGACGACATCAAGGTAATGTACATCTCGGAATGCTCCAAAGATAGACCTATAGGACGCCTTAGCTAATTGCGTATCGCTTTGTAGAGCCGACGCGACCGCACACTCCAAGTGAGGATGGTTGGGATGTCTATTGAGGTCGGGCGGGGGTGGTGTATCCATGCAATGAAGGGATAGTGCAAAGACGGTGCCCTGTGGCGCAGGTTACGCCAGGTCCAGTGGACATGGTACATGATAATTTTAGGGCCGCCCTACTGAGATTCGCCGAACGACGAAATCATAACACTAGGGATGCCCCTGCATGCTTTTATTTAGTGGCCAAAGAAGAACATCGCTCGACCCTCGCAGCGTCGCCTCAACCTTTGATGACTCCACCCCAACCATCTCCACACGACCATGCCTCCAATTCAACTTTGAAGGACATCGCCCCGACCTGCAGCAGCGTCCTCAACTTTTGATGACTCTACCCCAACCATCTCGACACGACCATGTCTCTCCAACAGACCTCCATGATCGCACCTCAACCTTCGCTTGTAAGCCCGCCTCATCGGCCCGTGGAGAAGACACCGAACGAACAAAAAAAGTGTGCCCAGATTTGCCGGTTCCCGAGTCGTCGACAGAGGAAGACGCGTGGCGGCAAGTCGCTCAGACAAATCGAAATCGAAGAACATTAAGGCGCTTCGCCTCCTAACCCTAAGAAATACTCTTCGAAGTCCGCTGGCGACGAGCACAAGATAGCCCTCGTTGGATTAGGTTGTCGAGTTTGCATAGCCGGTACTTGCGTAAGACCAAAGAGAAAGGGTGCGCTGATGGAATCACCGCGATACACGGAGGACTATTTCTCCACGAGCCGGCCCCTTCATCGTGGGCTTCGACGACTTATTCGACCTATTCAACCTCAAAGCCCTCGATGCCTCACTTCTACGATGTTGGACATCGTAGTGTGTACAATCAAGTTCTACATTCACGCACATTCACGTAATATAACAACTCATTGCTTATGTATAGATACATGATTAAATCGCCAATGATTGAAAGAACCGATGGGTTTCTCGACCCACACGTGGTCTCTGAGCAAACCATCTTGGCGACGATCCTACGCCGAGAAATACATAACGGCAGGATTGCTTGCTCAAAACTACGGGGACTACATAATGGTGCCCTACAACGTAAGTAAGTGCTTCACTACTTGCTATACAAATTTCATTTGTACTTTATACGCAGATGAACTTAGGTTTAATGACTATAGCGACATACATGAGTAGACACCATCGATCCTTTTAGTCATTATACCAAAGAGGAATCGTACTATACCTTGATTCCCTAATGAAAAAGGCCACGACTTCACCCTTGTACAAGAAGTACTCGATTGTGTGCTCATTTCCTCCATACATAACTCTATTGTAGTCTTCCTTCGCTTGAAATGGTCGAGATTAACTTTTGAAACATGTAGGTCGCTCATCTCCTATATTGCCGAGGAGGGCTATACAAGGGAACGAACGCCACACTTAATCACAGACGCGATTTCCAGACGTGCTACAACACAATAATCCTATATCATACTTTGTAATAATGCGCCTCGAACTCACTATACCTATATATGTAATTCTATTTTTTCAAAGGCCGCAAAGAAAAGCGTAAGAATGTGCATTCTACGCTTGCCATCATATGCGATTCTCATGAGTGCTTTGGGTTGTCGGATCCCGAGGTTGGTCAATCTCGCAATAATTGCTAATTATAAATTTAAATATATATGTGTAACACTTTACTCTTGTTTGTAGGTTTTGAATATAGATTTAGATTCACTGCTCGTAAAGAGATCTCTGATGTTCGAGGAGGCTCAGCACCTTCATCATGACGGATATCATTGCGGCCAACGGAGAGTTTCACTACCGAACGACTCAAACAATTAATATATATTTGATATAGTTGTAATTCACTTTGAATAATTGTAATTCAATGGTACACTAGCGACAATATTTGATATATGTTGGTTTGTAATTGACAATGATCACTTTGGGTTGTCAACGATTGATTTATTCGTGATGTATCTATTTTCGCTCGCTATTTTCAGAGGGCATGGCTAGCAATTCCCGAGGCTAGCCAAATTTTTTAAAAATAGTTAGGTGAAGTAACTATCACGCACGGTTTAACAATCAAACCGTCGTGAATATGCATATTCCGCATCGCTTATTTAATAACCGTCGTGATATACACATATCTCGACGGTTCGTAAATAGAACCGTCTCGGTATATCCTTATCACTGCACGGTTCTATTTATGAACCGCTCGATATATGCATCATCTGACGGTTTGTAAATAGAACCGCTCGTGATAATTAGATAGCACAAAGCGTTTTTAATAGAGCCGTCGTGATAATTAGATAGCACGACGGTTATATAATTAGAACCGCTCGTGTTGTGACTTATCACGCACGGATTTTTAACCGCTTGTGATAACCGCGCTTTATCACAGACGTATAAATACACGACGTTCCAACCGTGCGTGATGACCGCTCAACCGCTCGTGATGAGGCCGTGTGTAGTAGTGTATGTTGTGTAAATAATTTATTTTGAGACGCTTTCCAACTCTCTACGACATTTTTTCTATGGTCAATTTGTATTAAAATAACTACGATAAATGTTACAACACACAACTAAACATGTGAAACTGTGAGGTTGAGGTGACTAGTGCGATAAGTCTAAGAGAAGTATTTAGAGAGTTCGAGTACCAACCTTTGCAAGAGCCCGCACATTTTCTATATTTTATTTGTTGAAGCGTGAGTGCAACGCTCTATATAACGCTGCATATCCTCAGAGAGACGCTTTAAAAACGCCACTACTATCATAGCGATAATACATGAGATGACGTTTATGAGGCGTTTTCGAAAATACCTCTACAACTGACTAGGGGCGAAAAAAAGCCTCTACTATACAAAGAAATCGGCTCTACTAGCCAGTTTTGTTTGTGTGGTAACCCTATGTTGATATATTTTGTGCGGATTGATAATCAAAGTACAAGAACATTATTAGTACTTATTTGTACAATCAATTCCTCGTGTGGAGAGGACCATACTGTTGTTGGAAGCTTAAATGTGTTTCATAGTTTGTGGGCTATTTTAGGCAGCCATGGGACCTTCTTGATGTAGAACATGCACCACGGACGCCGCTTCCATTTGCACTCCCAGGCGGGCCTCTACCAGCAGCAGGACCTCCGGCCGTGCTCGAAGAGATACGATGGAATTTGTTTCCGATGGAGATAAAAGTTTGTTGAGAGTCGTTTACGAGTTTGTTAGGGGAAGCGATTTGATCTTCTTTTTTTTCACCAGTTTTTTAGTAGCGGTTTTCTAGAGGTAGTATGTGAATAATGCTTTATAGTCCATTTGTAACGTGAATTTTTCTTGTGTGTGATGATAGGTGGATTGAGTTTGATCTCTTTTGTGCGATTGATAATCGAAGTATAAGAAAATTATTAGTACTCCTTCGCTCAGAAATATATCATGTTTTAAAAACGCAGCCAAACTTTCTTAGCTTTAACCACTAATATATAAAAAGCTATTTGTATTAGTCATGTGAAATAATATCATTAGATTGGGCATGAAAAATATTTTCGTAATGTAATAATTTTATATTATTTTATAAACATATTCATATGAAAAAGAATTGGTCAAAGTTGCACATTAAAAACCATATCGATGTCCAAAACGTCATATATTTTTGAACAATTCCTCCGGGGGAAAGGACCATACTGCTGTTTAAACGTCTTTCATAGTTTTAATCAGGATCTCCGGTGCGAACGATGAACAGCCAATTGTTGGCTGCGTTGCATGCCACTTCAATTTTAGTATGCCGCTTACACCATTCTGTCAATTAACAAAAAGAATAATACAGCAATGAGCCAATGACCAAATCGCATAGTTGAGCAAGTTCAGGTGGCTAAGTACAAAAATACTTTACAGGTTCAGCAGCTCAATCGTGATTAACTAGAATAATAAAAATCAACCTATATGGCGTAATTGAGTTACTCTATAGGTTTGTCAGACTAAAAAATCAGCCATAAAAAAAAAGTAACGTAACGAACATAATTTTTTGTGAAATGCTCACTTGGTAATACATAGAAAATCATTGAAAACAATACAAACACAAAAATATATCTCGTGATACATACTTAAAAAGTAACCAAGACGATTCATCCCAGAATTTAAAAAGAGCACCTGGTTATTATCCATTTCACCTAGAGAAAACTTAAGGGTTGAATACTTTATATATACACACACTAAAACTTGGATAAAATATATGTTGTAAATTGAGCTACGGGCCAAAATTGAGCAAAGTTATCTTAAGCTCAAACTTGTCTCCTTAGGCGATCGAGTTTGAAAAGTCATTTTGTGTCGATCTCCAATCGAGCTGGGAATTGAGCTTAACTTTATGTGGTGTTTGGTTTGAGGATCACCTCATCAAAGGATGGTTGGTCCATCGTGAATTATTCCTCAAATTTGGTCGGATGACCTAATCCCTTACTTTGTACTAGCTTTTTTTTTTTTGTATGTTATGAGAGATGGTGATGGATCAATACATTTCATTCCTCAAATCAAACTAGTGGGTTAGGTTCCAAGCAAGGATCAAATGGTCCATTCACCGTCGGATTTCTCAAACCAAACACCTTGTTAGTAGCTCACAAGCCTCGAGTTATTCTAACAATCTGATTAGTATCATCTAATGTTGCGTGGCAAGGGGGTGTTTGGTTTGAAAGACGGGATGGTGAATTAATTGTTCGATCCTAACTTTAAACCTAACCCATTTGTTTGGTTTGAGGAATATAATGGATTGATCCATCGCCACCTCATCTCTTGTAATCATAAGCCTAGTACAAAATGAGAGAGAATTCATCTGACCAAATTTATGGGATGATCCATGATGAACCAATCCATCCTAGAATGATCCCTCGAACCAAACGCCCCATAAAGGTACCATACTACCATGCTTTTATGTCTCTTAGTAGCTAGGATGATTGCAACATATAACAAATAATTAAAGTTACTTTTATGTATTATAACATAAAATTTTAGCATTTGATCTTGACTTTTGATCTTTTATGATGCTTACCAAAAAAAAAAGAAAATTTTGTCTAAGCCCGAAACTTGCATGGACCAAAGAAGAACTCAATCTAAGAAATGGTTAGTAGCATTGAACTATACATATATTTGCATTAAATGACACATTATACTGCTCAACCTGTTTTTACAACATCTTTACTGATATAAAAGGTGGAGTTGATGGTGTTGATGGCTTGTCACCCCTCCACTCTCCTTTCCACCTCTCTAAACATTCTCTAACAAAAAGAAAAAAAAGAAAAACAGAAAAACCATCACCTAACAAAAAAAAACCCGCCCTAATAAAAGCTCTAACAAAAGAGCAGAAAAACTATATCCCAACAAACAAATTAACTTCAATAAAAACTGTATCATGAGTCACAAATAAGCTTGACTAGGCTAGGCAACGGAGCCAAGGGTGTAGGGTGAGCACAGAGGCACGCCACCAACTTTATCGGAGCTCGACCAACAAGACGGTAGATCCAAGGGCGGCACCACCCCACGACGTCGACTCAACATACTAGGTATTATGATGTTTTTATTCGTGAGTAAGCAGCACATTCTACTTTGGTTAATTTAAGTACATGTAAAGCGTAAAAGTACAACAGCTCTTTTTTAGAGTACACGTGGGAAGCACACACACCACACGCACGCCTCCCCCCATATAAGTGGGTGCGTCCTAAACACACGTCTAATATAGAGACCGGGGGCTAGAACCCTGCGAAGTGCGGATATACACTTTGACCACTAAAAACACCCACAAGTGCATGTACTATTCTAAAATTCTGAAAAACCCCGATGAGACACCCGCACCGAGTCAACGGCTTGAACACGGACTGGGTAGGCGAAACAACCTCGAGCCAACCAACCGAGCAAAGATCGGTTCTCAAATTACGACGGCTCTTGAATTCGTTGATGGACAAGATTACTTACGAAATACTACTCAAACAGGGTATCTTGGGATACTTTAGATTAGCGTGCTGCCTTCATGCTTGTATCTAACGACCTTTTAAGGAGAAAATGTTACGATTTTCTTGTGCTTAATTCACGTTTACTGCAATTTCATAGCATGGTCAAAGTGTTGTCACAACCCATATGTCATACCAGAACTAGCTTACGGTCCATTTTTCCAACTCCTTATAGCTTGATTACATGAGGGGAAACCCTATTTACTTCAGTTTACTACGTTACCAACCTGTGCACGCACAGTTCCATATATTTTGTATAGCCAGATATTGGGTACTACAATTAACCATAAAGAAGGGGCCAGAATTGGTCATCATCACCGGGCACGCACGGAGCAGAGGAAGCTAGGGCGTGCGTGGAGCAGAAGGGCGGCAGCTGCGGGAGAAGGGCACGGGGAGGGCGGCGGTCGGCGGGGTGCTTGGCGGCGTTGACAGCAGCGGCGGCTATCACATTGGAAACCTTAACCCTAATTCTGATACCATATTTGAATAAGACTTTTTGTCTATTCCAATGGACTAAAAGACCAATATATAACATATACATGGTTGTTAAATATGGAAAGAACACCCTAGTCTAACAATTGTTACGGTAAAAAAATGTTTAGGTTCAACCATACAGTGAGTGCATAAACAAGCAGTACGCATTTGTTAAACAAATGTTAACTTTGTATTTATTACTCCATTCGTTCTTTTTTATTTGACACAGTTGACTTTTTACGGTCTTTGAGATGTGAGTTTGACTATAATTTTTTATAACTTTACATTAAGATGTACTAATAAAATTATAATATTATGAAAATATTTTCAACGACAATTTTAATGATATAATTTTCATATAGCCAATCTAGATAATTTTAAACCTATTGTGGTCAAACGTAAAAATCAATCGTGTCAAGTAAAAAGAACGGAGGAGTACCAAACTTTATAGCTGTCAGTTGTCCCCCTTCGAGATTGAAGCTTTCTGTAGCTTCAATTAATATTTCTCATAATTCCCAAGTGGTGACGTTTACCTAACTTGATCTTACTTGACTACTATTTCTTAGGCTCTGATCATCAGCAGCGAATTTTGCAGTTTGCCATGTGCTTCTTTAGGCAGCTATTATTATCCAAACTGGCAGTCCCACAACAACTGTACTGCAAAGACTGAGTAATGCTGGTGTATGAGTTCGAGGTGGATTTGTCAATATCCTAAGTGGATATAATTATTGTTTGTCTGGAGTTTTGAGATCACATACTGCAGAGCACTGATATGACAAACTACTTTTTTTTTTTTTGGCCTCATCTGTAGATATAACCCAAAATCAAACACATTTCAAAACCTTTCATGATGTTTGCCCATCAGCGTGCTTGATAAGGGTACTCTTTTTGATGTTTGATGTCACCTTTTAGTTGCTGCTAGAATGGATAGGGTGAATTAGACGTTCCATTGGCTAGTTGAAATAAGGTCAATCACCAATAGTAGTTCCGGCCCCGGGCCACTTTTTTTGGTATCCAATCAACTTTTGTTTTTTTGTGAAGTACTTCTTTTGACCATCTGATGTCATGTTATGGAATTACTACTACTTCCTCAATGATATATTATTAGAGCACACTGAAAACATATGAAATGTTACTTCTATTCCTGTGTTTAGTTTCTGATTTTGTCTGCAAGGTGTGGAACCTTTGTAAACCTACCAGTAAGTTAAGATTTAATACATAACTATGGTTACATATTCGATGCACCCCAGCTGGTAAGTGCAATATGGAATGCAGAAGGTAGGAAGACATACAGAGAACATAATAATTGAATAAAGAGCGATATGTTAATCTTTTTTTTTCCTTCTGGTGATTTACCTTATCCCAATGAAATGGCATGAAGTTGCACTGGGTGTTAAACATACATACCAGGGTTGTGCTTTGATACTATTAATAGTAAAAGCAAGCATGAAATTTGAAGTAATTTTTGTTAGATAATTTGCCGACACTAGTTTTAAGTTTTAATAGGCCTTTTGGTTTATCTAACTATAATTGTTTTAGTGTTTATGCTATGTTATTTCGAATAGTATAGATTATAGAAGCACATGTCTTGGGAATTTCTTGAAGTTCTGGGATTTTTTTAAGATAATGGAAGTACAACTCCTCGCCTCTCCCTAACTAGAAATGTACACTGTCATTACACTACCAACAACTAAAACTTAAAATAAAAACGCCAAAACCAACAATAACAAATAAATTGTCATGCAAAGGCTAGCATAAAAAACCACCTAGCTCCGCCTCCAGGACCAACCGGAGATCGTCCACGCGAACAAAGATTGCGCGACAAAAGAAGTAATAATGGGCAAATCTCTATAGCGGCGCCTCCAAGAAGGTATATACTCACGTCGTCGTCGCCGGATCCAACCGGTGAAAGTCAAATCGAAGTTTTCACCCGGAGCTCGGACAATGGTTCTCCAAAGCAACGCCTTCAAGAAGGTAACACCTCGTGTCGACGCCATTGCCGATCCAACCAAAAGAGCTAGATCAAGAGTTTTCACCCCGATCGAAGCACCGCCGCTCAAGATCACGCCACAGATGATCTCATCGCCGATCCAACCAATGAAGGCGGATCGCCAAAACGACGTCCGCAACATCCCCAATGGCCAACCGTCGCCAAGCACCAAAGGAAGGCGACATCTACCGCAGCGCACGCGTCGGCCGGTTAACAAACAACCATCCTGGGAGCGATCGAGCACGCACAAGCCATCGCCACGAGCGTTGTGATCTCTACCAACAGTGCCAAACTGGATCTGCACCTTGGAAAAAGTGGGAAAATTTAAATGAAGTGCATGCCATTGAACTTTCTTTTTTAGCATCATATGCTTGGAGGAACCAGCTGATTAAAATGAGGCATTATAGGCAATCCTAATGCTTGGAGGAACCCGCTGATCAACTGCTTGGAGAACAACTAGTGAAAATAGATATCTATTTATGCCTTTTGCCTGTTGTACTTGTTAATTGCTATATGTTACTTTCATTATGTTTCTTGGCATAGAAATGAGAGGGTTTAGTGAAATTATAAATGAAATATGAAATCCAAATACAGTACCAAGAACTTACACGGAAAACCAGCCGGTTCATATGTAGATTTGAAAGTAGCTATATATATAACACTCATTGTGGTTGGTTGAATTAAGTGGATACATTCAATACCCTCTTTCACGAATAATTTTGTCCAGTAGATAATTAATGTGTGGATGATTCTACTTTTTCCTTTGAAGAAGCCAATCTTAGTGTGGGTTTTCTCATTGTTTCACTTGATTTGGATGTTGGTGAGTGAGGAGTTTTCTCTCACTTTGAGATGATAGTTAGTCCTAGTTTGAAAATCGACAAAGGTGTCTTCTCCTGCTGATCTTGCTAACTTCCATAGGTGCATGCTATAGATGGAAAGTGTGACATGCTAATGCTGATGATAATATATTTTAAGGTGGAACATTTAGATTTATTTGGATGATCTTTAAGCCATGCTATGTTACAGTCTTGTCTGTCAATCAGGGATGAGAAAAACAGACTAAAGTAACTTTTGTAATAAACCAGACATGTACAAGATTTGACAAAAAACTATGACTAGATTGCTGCCAAGTTTGCTAGGTCCAGTGAAGGCCCTTCCAATCCCAAATACCGTTGTCAATTTTATTTATTGTTTTTCAGGTTACATTTGTATCTTGAACACTTCATGTTTAGCACTTAATACGCAGTCACATCGATCCCACTAAAAGGTAGTATGCTTTCTACTTTATCTGGTACTTATTGTGCCATCTGCGATGAATTCCTACTTACAGTAAACACAAGTTATATTTTGCCTTCAAAGATTGAAAATATGCTTAGGCTTTGAATTTTTTTTATCAACCTGGTACTGTTCAGATGTGATTTCTTTCTGTCTTCTGTTGTTCCTCTTCCTCATCATGTGTCTCTAACTCATGGATTGCTCCCTGTTCATTAGGGTCTAGATATATGTTCGGTATTATTTTGCTCAAGTAATTATATATTGCCTGTCATTCACCTTTGGTACCTGATTTGTTAGTTTGTGGTTGCAGGGGAATTTCAGTAAGATTCAGATTATATAGACATATTCTTTATTTTAGAAGTTTATGGCTTTTTGCATGAATTCAGGGTAGTTTTTTCATCTTGCTGCATGTATACAGGTATCTTTCTTTCGTAAGTCAGACACCTTTATTTGTTAATCGTCGGTCCACCTGGGAGCTGCCTTTTGCTACTGTCATCAATTAACACAATACTCAGCATGAGCTCCACTGGTTAGTGGTTCAGTTCATCATTGCACGGCTTATCTTTGTGCTGTAACAACAGCTGGAATTCTCATGTATCTTGGGCTGATATTATCCTCAAATGATTGCTTCCAAAGAGCATCAGACACAGCTCAAAGGTAAGGTAATGCTGCTCTTCTTTGACCTCCTTGCTAAAGTGTTTTCCAAGTGCATCACCACTACTAGTCACTAGTCAGTGCACTATGTCCTTCGTGCTACAGTTCGTTGCCTTTTGCAAAAACTTGTACCTATAGTTCTGTACTAACATATGCTACGCGAAAACATTTTTACAGTAGATACCGTCATGAGGACAAAGGTAGTGATGCTGATGCCTTTTGAAATATTCTCTGTCCTGGAGCTAGGATGGCCAGGGGGTCATAGGTGTTTTTCCTCTGTTGAAATGTGTCCCACCTTGCCCCAAAGTGGACCTTCCACCCCGGTTCTGTGGTGTAGTTTGGTAGATATTGCTTCATCCCAATTCCTGCTTTGTCAGAGAACTCTATTATCCGACTGTTCAGGTTCAGTGTATGTTCTGACGGTGTGGGGGCCCAGTGCCGAGGATAGGAATCCCACCAGGTAGAAAACCTCCTCATCTGGTGTGACTACTGACGTCCTGTTGTCCCATCT